>OX592706.1:2732393-5462286 GCA_951361185.1 Ochropacha duplaris
AACCATTTTTCTTGAACAAGTGTAATATGGTATGCTTTATAAAAGATCTACTCAACCTATTTTTTTTTAGGTTATTTTTTAAAGTTAGTGAAAACATTGGGAGTGACTGATCACCCCCATTTGAGCGGTTATTAATAGTACCAATAATAATGTGGGTTCATAAAATTTAATCAACAAAACAGATTAAAAAAAAAACATACAGACGAATTGAGAACCTCCTCCTTTTTTTTGAAGTCGGTTAAAAAGACAACGCCATCTCGTAAAAAAACAACTAACAAAATTAACGTAACAGGATATTTCCAGAATTATTTTTGATGTTAACAAAATGTTGAGTTTAATAAAAATGATGATGACCAAGTAATAAAGCATCACGGGATGATATCGCTGTTCAGCTGCAGACTACCCAGTAAGCTGGCAACATTACCTTGTTGAATAGCCAGGCTTATTCTTTGTCCAAAGTAATCGGGCCTAAAGTCATACACTCATTCAATGAGAAATAGATAATTGCTGTAGATGTACCAAAATTTCAGTGTAAATATTTTTTTTTTTTTTTTTTTATTTATTTATCAATATAAAGTAATACATAATCAATTTGTTTATTGTACCCTATAAACCTATGAAGGTTTGTCTGGGTACTCACATTCGTCTAATCATAATTATAATAATACAATACAAGATGAGTATAAAGCAAGCATGTACCTAAACACTCTGCAACCGCACACCAGTGCGTGCAGCCATGGAGCACCAATGTGCGACCACTGAGCGAGCCGAGCGCATAAACAAGCTATTGTACAGGCTGATGTTACATTGAGGCTTAGAAATCTATATTAACCCTGAGTAACACAGGCTGTGTATCTATCCCGAGAAAAGATGAAACCCACGGGAACGAGGTGATAATTTATTTTCGTGATATAGCTTATTGACGGTAATACTCCTTATACTTTTTTTTGTAATTTTTATCATTAATTGATGTTCTAAACACATTGGGGATATCGTTTAGTAATGTTGGAATTAGGTAATCAGTTGTACGTCTTCCGTAGTAATTGTTAGTTTTAGGTACATTCATTTTATGTTGCGTGATTTTCCTGGTAGTAATTTTGTGCGCAACCGGTTTGAAATTGTCTAGTCTGTGATGTTGTTCTAGTTATTCTATTACTATACTAAAATAAAATAACACAAACATTTCATATAGGTTCGACCTTCATAAATGCCTTTTCAACGCCTTTGATTTTAACTTATAATCATTAAAAATAAACTATCCAACGACATAGAAATAATGATACTTACATTTAAATAATGCTCTTTGAACGTATTTAAATTCCTTAAAATAAAATGTGATACTTATTAACTGTCACATAACATTATATTCGGGTTTCGTCATATTTATCAGGCATTTTATTGTAAAATTATTATTATTGTCACTTTTAATTATAAGAATAATTTATTACCTTAGCTTAAGTATGGGACGGTCGTCCCAAAACTACCCACAAAATAAATTAAAAATAATTCCAGAAATTGTGATTCAGCTATTATTTCCGCAATGAAATTCTATAGAGTAAGCCCGATACTTAGCACCGCCACCATTTTTGTTACTCTTATTCATTTCATAAATAAACGATCAATACCGACGTTTGACAAAATAGCTACAGAATGAATTTAAATGTGACATAAAGATAGATAGATAATATTCTCTATTATGTACACGCAACGTCACATTTTACCGTATTTGCTATACGAAGCAGAAATAACAATAAGTCAGTATTCACAAGGAATTCGAATTTATGTACGCGCTACCACCATTATATAAATCAAAGGTCTGAGAAAACGCGATAATGACCACTACGCACAATTTTATTGCTTCTATATGACGTATAGCGAAATTCTATCGTCGAACGCGTATTCGCTTTAGTTTTATGTGAGCGTTTAGGGGTTAAGTGCGAAATAGAATGTAGATAGGATGTGGGGGGACTTGGATGTTTGCGGGTCGTTCAGTGACGCTTTTATCTCGTGAAAAGCCATTGCTGTTTATATTATATGCTGTTTATTCGAAATGCAATTTGATTTTTTTATTTTGAATAATGTGTTTGTTGACGAATACAGTTGTTATTTCAAATTAAAAATAACACATGCATTACCTAGACAAAATCAATAGATTTATTTAACCAATGTCTGAGTGCGCTTTCTATCCCTCATAGAAAATACACAACCGTGATCTCGTAGACACTCGTAGCGCCTCGTAGGCTATTCGTAGCACTAAACCGCGTAGTTTGTAACTTCTTGTACAAGTTCTTCTTGGCCTTTCGTAGATATAATAAAGGTATATTTTTAACTCTTTTTACCGACTTCAAGAATGGAGCAGATTCTTGAGTTTAGGTACTAATTGTGAGTAAACAAACATAGGTATTTGACATCATTATTGAATATGTTTTTGAAGCCAAAGTCATGAGTGACTTCCTACCATCAGGGCACAAAAAAAACATAAAACGTAAGTTAAACCAATATTTATGTACCATGCTACGTTTCAATTGAATTGACTTCAACCTTAATAGCTACCACATTTAAAACTCTCCATCCTATAATTCCAAACATGAGCGATAATAAGGCCCTGTGGCTGAAAATAAAATTATTCAAACAAACTCAGCAGTAGATATCTTTCGATAATGACTGCTATTCATCTTAACAATACAATCTCGGATCTATAAAGTCGCCTATTCATACGTAGGTGCTTTATTCAGTGAGATTTCTAAGAAATGAACGCTCTACAACAATTCATTATAATACCATTGAGATATCTCCATTGTGAAGGGGCATTATGGCCTCATTTACCTCACATCAGGGTATATAGGGTTAACAATGGCACTTTGTCACATTTCAATTAAATTTCGATTATGTGCTCGAACAGTCTTGGTACTTGATGGAAGTGCAATTAAAGTTGTATAGTTGGATTGTTTCTGTTTGATAGTTGTTTATAATACGGGTTATGATTTATGGATTGAATCAGTTTGAGATGGATATTATATCTTCAT
Organism: Ochropacha duplaris; assembly: GCA_951361185.1. Lineage (NCBI taxonomy): Eukaryota > Metazoa > Arthropoda > Insecta > Lepidoptera > Drepanidae > Ochropacha > Ochropacha duplaris. The sequence continues at coordinate 2,735,420 of OX592706.1, forward strand.
TATCATTATCTACCAGTTATCCTATTATCTTACTTTTGATTCGAATTCACGAATCCGTTTTAGGGTGATGATAGCTCAGTGGTAGTGACGTCGGTTTTTTTTTTTTATGTCACAAGTGACAACGAGGCAGGCGGGTCACCTGATGGTAAGTCACAACCGTCGCCTATTGACATTGGCAATACCAGGGGATTGCTAATGTGTTGTACACCCTATTCAATGCCTTAATGGCGAACTGGCTCTCAAGTGCAAATGCCGGAACACACCAACAGGTGCTTGGCGACAGTTTTTCAACTTGAGGGTGGTGGCCAGCCAGTCGAGTACTACAAAGTACCCTACCACCGTGCTGTGGCGGCATTCGACGTCACTAACCACTGAGCTATCATCGCCTTGAACCGCGGCGAAGGTCGTGGTTTCGAATCCTACAATGAGTTCGAGCTTTCGATGAAGTAAATCGTGAGGAAACCATAGCACGGTGGTAGGGTACTTCATAGTACCCGACTGGCTGGCTACCATTCTCAAGTTGAAAATCTGTCACCAAGCACCTTTTGGTGTGTTCCGGCAGCTGCACTTGAGAGCCAGTTCTCATCTAGGCTTTGTGTGCTTAGCACTTTCGGTCACATCACTTACCATGGTGAGATCGCAGTCAAACACAAGCTCATTCAAAAGTAAATACGCGCCCCACTCAGATGGCTCAGCTCCTTAACAGCTGGTCGTATTAAATAGGTATAACGGTTACTGACCTCAAAAATGATCGCTCCGTCAGTAGTTGTCAGCAAACACTGTCGTTAATTACGTCTTATCTTTATTCGGGGCCTTTGTGGTGGCAGATGAAGCCAAATTAGTTATTTTGGTTCCTTATTGTTTCCGCCTTCTAAAGACCTTTGCGGGGGACTATTTGTATGCCTTTTGTTGAATCCAATTGAGTTTTTGTAATGATTTGTATGATACTTTGTACTTATAATTATAACTCTATATTAATGCCAATTATATTGTTTCCATAGGTGCTTAATTAATTTCATCATCTAACAATTAAAAATGAAAATGATTAAAAAATGACCTGTCTATCTGTATATATAAAAGACTGACTGACTGATCTGTCAACACAGCTTAAACCACTGAACAGCTTGCGCTTAAATTCGGCACGCAGATAGTTATTATGATGAACGTATTCACTAAGAAAGGATTTTCCTAAATTCACTCCCTAAAGGGATGAAATGGGAGTCCAAAGTTTGAGCTGAAAAGAGCTGGCAATAAACTCAGCAATAATATTTTCAAAATACAACTTAAACCTATTACATTCAATTAAAGTTAATCTAGTATCACTGACAATATTTGCGTGTAATGGCGACAAAAAATAGAATAAATAAATATAATGTAACTATGACTGACTTAATAAAAAAACAAACTCAAGCTAACCAGCCCCCATAAGCAGCACCTGTTCACAAGTGTGACACGTACTTCATATTTATATATTTTTTTTTATATTCGATAGGATTGTTTGACCACAATCTCACCATGGTAAGTGATGATGTGGCCGAAGATGGTAAGCACACAAAGTCGGAACACACCGATAGGTGTTTGGCGACAGATTTTCAACTTGAGGGTGGTAGCCAGCCAGTCGGGTACTACAAAGTACCCTACCACCGTGCTATGGTTTCCTCACGATGTTTTCCTTCACCGAAAGCTCAAGCGCATTGTAGGATTCGAACCCACGACCTTCGCCGCGGCATTCGACGTCACTTACCATTGAGCTATCATCGCCTTAAAACCATATACTATTGATGATACCGTAACAAGAGGTACCTCTTAAGGATTAAGTAGGCTATTTGGATCAATGAACATAACTCACAAAGTACTGCGGTAAGTATTGAAGTCACATTACCAATACTTAACCCGACCCGAGAATCGAACCCGAGACCTTCGGACTAGCCGACCGTTATACCTCTTACATTAATTACTACATGGGTATATACAATGATGTTATAGGTAAAAATGGGTAGATAGGTCACCTACACAGCATTCGCTTTTCAAAAAAGGGCCTTAAAATTGCACACTAACGCACATATAAATACCGTAATATTGCAATTATCACTATATTACGATATTTTTTGACTGCATTTTTCGGTCACTTTTACATTTAATTGCACGGTACGTGTGAATTCATTGACAGCGAGACGCCACTCAAGTCAAAGTTGGCTGATTAGCCTACCGCTCGCGGAACGCTTATAACCAATCTACACCTTTTTACATTCATTGGGTATATAGGTAAGGTATAGCAACATTTCAATGTAAAGGTTTTCAATTCATGTAACTATGTGTGCCAAATTAAATGGAGTCTGCCTTTGTAATAAAACACCTGGTGACGCGTGTGTCGACGCAAATTTAGCGAGTAGTAGGTAAAAAGGTTATTTGGATGTGTCTATAGTTTAGATAGAAGTAAATAAAGTGTTTATAGCAATATTCTTTTCCAATTTCAATTGTCTAATATCGTTGTGACACTTGTCAATTGGCGGCACATAGAAAAAAGAAAAAAATGTCAAAGTCAAAACCATTTATTCAGTTTAGGCCCTAGAAGGGAACTTATGAAGGTCGAATTACAGAAGTTACCATCGGTTCGGAAGTCAGCCTTCAACAGAGAAGAACCGGCAAGAAACTCAGCAAGGTTACATTTTTTTAAATATTTTTGACCATCTGACTATAGGTATTGGCTTTTTTTTTTCAAATGTTTCATAATTTTATTCTTAAACTAAAACAAGATACATCCTACAGTTGAACATAAAACCTCCTCCTTTTTTGAAGTCGTTTAAAAATAACTTTAATTTGATCATATACATAATTCCTGAGATTAGCGCGTTCAATACACGCGTTCTTACAATATTATCAGTAGGTAGATATGAAATAAAAGATGCTTTAAAGCTCCGCTCTCCAACGGCCATTTTTATAGCAAACAAAAAAATTGAAGGCCGGCTACACAACTGTCAGTTAAAGCAAATAATTGAACACAGCATTAACAACAGTTGAAATTAATCATCAACTGTCATGGAGATAACGAAGTGGCGCGTGCGGGGGATGCATTTGTTTATTACGTGACTTGTGGTGTAATTAACGACAGTTCCCGCCGCACTGTTTGACTATGCCCGAGGATGCCGGGGCGGTTTTGATTTGTGGCCTTCATTTTTTAATTGTTTACTTAACTTTTTGATTACCTTTTTAAATCTGAAATGTGGATTGGTTTTGAAGAATGGAAAAATTGTTTTGGAGGAACTTTATTATAAAAACCGGTCACGTGCGAGTCGGCCCCGCGCACCGAGGGTTCAGCACAAATTTTATAGAATTTTTTAATTTATTTTAATTCTGTTTTTTGTTATAGCGTATTTGTATATACATAATCTGTGAAGACAGACAGACAGACGGACAATAGTCTTAGTAATAGGGTTTCCGTTTTTACTCTTTGGGTACGTAACCCTAAAAACATAAGAGCAGAGTGTAGCCAAAAAGGCTTCGACAATAGGTATGTAGTACATATAGTAAATGTGATGTTTCAATTAAGTTTCGGTTATCTTAGGAAATTTTGGGATAAGTAGTAAAAAATATAGCGCCTTGCAGAAAACCTTCCACCAGATGGACCAATAACTTAATTTTCAAATACTTATACATGTAATAAAAAGTGAATAAAGAGTCTTTATCTCATTACACAAGGATTAACACCGTGAATTAATAGTTTTGTTTAAAATCCTTATCAAATTTTGAGCCAAAATGATCAAGTTCGCTACTATGTTTTTACATCTCAATACCTACTTAAGGCTTTGATAGTCCTTGTGGACTTAATGACAAATCACATATAATAAAAAAGTCTATAATCCAATGATATTATACGAGCAATATTAATATTATAGCAATATTTGTAGTCACGTTCTCGAAAAACACTATAAAAGATTAAGGGAGCGAAAAATCGATCGTGCTTTGGTTTCATTTGTGGAAAATTTGTTTTCTCAGTATTTTCACGAGTTGTGCGTGCCTATATCCCACCCAGGTACTTCTTATTATATATTTTTTTAATTTTTATTCGAAGTCATTATAATAAAAGTTGAGTAGGTATAGGTATTTGATATTCAAGAATATTATTAATTTAAATAATATTAAGAGAATATCGTTCAAGAATATTCAAAAACAATTAAAAAAAGAATAGTAATAATAAAATACTAACGCAGTAACGCGGTAGGTACCTATCTTTACTTCATGTTTTTTTTTTCAAAAATAATAATGTCCTATCTCACGAGTTGTTCTGCCTAAGTTGTGTGACTTGCTTTACGAGCCACCGTATGATACCAAAACATTTTTCATAAGGGCCTGTATGTACATTGCGATACTACTTGGCAGCCTTTTTAAAACATGACTTTTAAAGCCGGAGTTCACAGCTTCAACGGGCGTATTCAATTCAAAGTGGCCTGGGAAATTCAAATGCCTTATTTGTTTTACAGAGAACTTGGCAACTTAAAGTACGCGGGAGTAAAGTTGGACTCCGGGATGAACTACCGCGGCGGCACGGGTGCAGCGCTCGGGAATAAGTAAACAAGGGGCTTGTTTTTATTAGATCCGCTATTATGCAGTAATAATATGACATTTGTAACATATCAGACTCGTATACGATGTTTTTGTAGGCGACTACTAACCTCTTTCTATTATTGTGATAAATATGATAAGAAATATAGATATATCTATCAATTTATTTGCTAAACGGTAGTAAAATATGTCAGAGGTACATAATAGGTCGTACATGTGTTGCTAACTTATATAGCGTTCAACGTATAAAAAAACCTTGTTTTTATGTTTAAAAAAACGTCGTGATGAATTTTGATTTCAGTGAAATATACTAGCAATACTTATTCTTTGCCCGTAGAAGTTAGCCATCTGGTCTCCTGATACTTCAACGGTCCCATAGTCTCCATCCCAAACGGTAGAAATAATATGTAGTTCTTGCTTAGACCTATTCCAATTATTTCGATCAATAATAATCAATCGATATTTTTTAAATCTGGAAACTTCATTTTAGTAATGAATTCCGATCATTGTTTTTTCCATAATTTTTTTGTACCAGTGGCGAGACAGGGTTAAATATTTCTGAAAATTTCGGATGTGCGTCTGATTTTGAAAGCCATCTAAACAAAAATAACTAAGGACAATGATTAATCAAGCTTTATAAACCAGTTCGTATTTATTTGCCTCACTGTCATCAACTAACTTTTTGTGAAATCCACCCGTAGTTTAAGTATTCAAATCCCACTTTAAAAACCTAACATTAATTCCCAAATCTGTTATACCCAACGCAATAACTTTTTATTTTTATTTAGTAAACTGTAAAACGAGTAAATTAAATCTAATCGGATTATACCAGTCTAGACTTTTAAGTTTACCTAAACCAAGTACGATTGTTGACCGCCAGATTGGAGTCGCCATTAGCTCTCCCAATTTCTACTATCATTTCTTTTTTACTTTTAATATACTTACATTTGTGAACTGCGTTTTTGGACTAAATATGATAGCACATAAGCTTGATTATCCTTACACATAAACGTGAAATATTTTCAAAGTAAAACCTGCGTATACTTGATCCATTATGTATGTAATTTAATAGTTTACAGGTCATAGTAGTGTCTAAATTTTAATAATTTATTTATTATTAAAAAGGTAATTTAAGTATTTCAAATAAAATACAGTGGGTTTAAACTTAAATACTTTAAATGAATACAAAATTATTAATTTCAAAGTCTCAAAAAGATTCTCTAGAACTGCTAAAATACTAAAATCTATCAAAGAAACTTATTAAAAACAACAATACTGGTACAAGTCGATGCGATCCAATTAGGTATTCAAGTCAATTGACACTCACACATACAATACGCTCCCATGGAAAAGCTGAAGAAAGGGCGCCAAGTTTCGCGCATGCGTCACAGTTACTTATCAAACACCACCAGTCACGAGGAGCCAGTCTTGGTGGAAACGTCACACTGACTGCACGTCCATCCACCCTCCAACCCCGTATCGTATTAAATTTACATTAGCCGCGAGTGAAAACTTCAACGTATAATTATTAAGCGATTCCAACTGAACGTGTTATACGTAATAATACGGGAGTAGCTTAGTATTATGGAAATTGTGTTGATAAGGTAGTAACGTGAAATGATCGGGGTGCGTTATGTTTTCTATAGCAGTCGTGATATTAACAGTTTTGGACTCGTGTGTACCGCTATACCACCATCAGTTTGCTGTTCACGTACCTGGTGGCTTGGAGAGTGCACATGATTTGGCTCACAGACATGGATTCATCAATCATGGACAGGTAAGGGTCAACGTGGAATTATAGATGGAGTTGAAAGTATACTCTTCTGTCTTAATTTCGTTCACAAAAAATTGTATCATTGCCAAAAATATGTCAACCGCAGAAATCGTTAGCATTAGCCAAGGCTTTTTTCTTTAAGTCTTATTGTTGAAGACGAGGGTATTTTGTAATGGTCTCAAGTAATTTGCCGTATTTCGTAGTAAGGAGCCAACTCGGAAGTATAGCAATTTCAGTAATTGTGCTCCTATTACTGAATGCCAAGAAATTTGGCACATTAGGTATAAAGCAATGTGAGGGGATTTTCGGAAAATGGACCTATAAATTACAAAACATTATACAACAACCACTTTGTACTTTCGGTGTATTTTATATTTATGAGCTTCAAATTAATTCTGGTTTATGAAACTGGGAATACTCGTAGTAGGTACGCAATTATTATCATTGGTCTTTTGATAATCTTGTATTTGTTTCTAATCAATATTCTTAGTGTATCACACAATTTTCGTCTTAAGGGTATTTTTTGTATATCCTTTTAATTGAATATGTTAAGTGAAATTCTGTTTTTTTTTTGTTTCTAAGTCATTTAGTATAATTCGCACTCGAGGTTTAAGGGTTGGAATCACGCGTCCATGATACCTTTTACATTGAGGACCCCTGATATCTCGATAACTATTTCTAACTTTTCAAAAGACTGAGACTAGAGATTTGTCTTTATGCCGTTGAGCGTTGTAAGTTTTAGCAACGTTTTGATTGTTTTTTTTTTTGATATTTCTGGTGGTGTGTTAGTGCATTTTAGGTTGCACTTGTACATCGTAAATTTCCGTGTAGATTGTAGGTTTGCAATCTTCCTAACATTAATTGATAATATCCATGAACGGTGATGGCTACTTACCAACAGGTGGATCATTTATAAAGTTTTAGCATAAAAATGCAAGTCCCAAAAATACGAACCAAAAATCTAAAAAAAATTAAACAGCTGTATAGTCATTGACATAACTTTCAGGACATTCATAACTTATAGTATCGGCACAAATCTTACCTTACAAGGAAGGGAATAAAGGCTATATTGCTTTACGCAGAAATTATTTTAACAAATAAACATATTCCATCCTTCATAAATATGAAAACGCACAAAGGTAAATACTTGAACTGGTGTCAATTTACAATATAATCAAAATATTTCATGATGCGTTAACATCATCGTACCTATGTAGTTAAATTAAACAGTCAATAACACACAATTAATGATCACGCTTTTAAATTGGAATTTCAATTTACAATTATAATTTAATAAAAGTTGAAAAGCAATAGACTGGATTGGTATGTGTATGTAATGAAGAGGGATGAAAAACATTTAACGAAAAGAGTACTGAGTATGAGTGTGGTTGGATATAGAGGTAGAGGAAGGCCGAAGAAGGTATGGATGGACTGTGTGAAGGATATGTTTATGAAACGTGTGAGTACTGAGACGACTAGTGATAGAGCGGAGTGGAAGAGAAAAACATGTTGTGCCGACACCGACACCTAGCGTGGGATAAGGACAGGAAAAAAAATTTACCACAAATAAACAAAATAACAATCTGCTGCCCATCGACCAGTTTCTCAGCAGGCAGTTTTCCCTATTTGAATGGCCAAATAAGAATCACTATCCATTGGATTTATGGCTCATGTTAAGTTAAAGTATGTTGGCTTAAGGCGATGATAGCTCAGAAATAGTGACGTCGGATACCACAGCGAAGGACATGGGCTCGAATCTTACAATGAGCTTGAGCTTTCGGTGAAGGCAAACATCGTAAGGAAATCATAACACGGTGGTAGGTTACTTTGTGGTACTCGACTGCCCTCAAGTTGAAAATCTGTCGCCAAGTACCTGTTGGTGCGTCTCAAATATTTAAGTCCCAACATGATATAAAGAGCTTTGTCTTGAAGTCTCAATATACGTCAGGAATTGTCGACTATGATAATCATTTCTTAACAAATAAACGTCACATGTAAGGCCCGACTCGAATCTTTTTCTATAAATAATAAGTAAAGAATAATGGTCCTGAATGAGAGCAGTGTTAATTGTAAATAAAATATTTTAATTGTTGACTAGCTATTGTTGATCGAAGGTTGACTCGCATGTTACTGATATCAAATATTTTACGGATTAAGCTTGCGAACGAGTCATATTATCAAGTTATTTATTACTTATACTTTATGTAAGTTCATATTTATGTGAGAAGGAGAAATGAAAAATGTTTTTTTTTTTTCAAATATAATGATCTTGCTTATGCCTCTCGGTTTTTCCCGTGATTTAATGCTTAGCTTTATTTAAATCCTGTAAAAAAATATATGAATAACGACAGTATTCCCAACTTTTATACGGTCTTTACACTTGAAATTATGTTCTGTAGGAGATGTAACATTTTCTTTAAGAATCAACCACAGGAATGATTATTATTTTTTACTTTGAATTGACATGGGAGGTTATTTTGCCCTCTGAAAAGGAGTGTTAAAAAATACATTTAGGTCGTTCTTCTTTCTACCGACAATCGCTTAATACGAAAAAGTGTGACGGAGGTGTATTTCGTCCACTCTGTCACGCAAAAATAATGGTAAAAATATTAAACCAATTTAAAGGCATGGCAATAACAGTTTTCATTTCGATAAAGAAAGCTTTAAATTTTAAGCGTAAATGCGATCCCACCAAAAAACGTTTCATGTAAAGTTGGCGGCCAAGACTCACAAGATCGTAACGCTTTCGCTGTAAAAAAGTTATCAGATCCCAGGAAAAGCCAAGCCCCTAAGACCTGGCTTTGGCATCTTAGTTAAAAAAGTATAGCATAGCGTTTTCATAGGTTTAGAACTTGTCATCCAAAAACGACCCGTCTTTTAAAAATAAAAATAAAAATGTTTTTTTTGTAAGTAATCAAGAATCTTGTAATAAGTAAAAAAATACTGTCTCAATGTACCAGGATGACAGAAGTTTGAACCGGTAACTAATAAGCAAGTAGAAACCATATTTATTTTCAATAACTTCCCCATGGCATACAATCGATAGTTCACCAGGCACGGCATGCAAGCCTACAGATTACCGAGTCTAATTCAAGAAATATATTTGTGGATGGTTTTTTACAAGGAAATTGGAGCGGCAAGATTTTCGAGCACAGGAAATTAATGTTACCGCAAGATTCGTTTTCGTATTATGTTGAAAATGTTTCAAATATGATTTGTGACAATGAGTTTGAACCTCCGTAAGAATATTATAAAAAATTTATCACGAGAAAGAAATGTTTATTTATAATTATTTACTTTGCTTGTGATTAAGGTCATGCTGCAAAAGTACTTATTTATAGGCATTATAGCATTATATTTTATACTCGTATAAAATTTGAAAACATTGTTATTTTGGATTAGTTTAAGTTAAATCTACTGCTCTAAATTTAAAATAAAATTTATTTTTTATAATTAGTTTTGTGTGCAAACAAGAAAATCAATACCAATGGCCAATTAATGATTAGAATTCCAATAAACAGCTATAAAACCACCTATCTTGTATTGTATTATTTTATTATTCATTTGTTTTGGTTACAATGTTTTATTTATCTTGTTACTAGCTGTCCCCGCGGTTTCACCCGCGTTCCCGAGGGATTTTATCTTTTACGGGGATAAAAAGTAGCATATGTGCTATTCCAGACTATAATCTATTTCTGTACCAAATTTCATCCGGATCCGTTCAGCCGTTCTAGCGTGATTGAGTAACAAACATCCATCCATCCAAACATTCACATTTATAATATTAGTGGGATTTCGTCACAATCCATACCAATACTATTAATGCGAAAGTAACTCTGCAGTCTGTCTGTCTGTTGCTTTTTCACGCCTAAACCGCTGAACCAATTTTTATGAATGTTGTTATATATATGGGACCGTAAAAAAATACTTTTTATCCCGAGAAAAGATAAGATCCCTCAGGAATACAATTAAAACCGTAGAGGAAAGCTAGTTTAATATATTGAAAAACGTATTACAAAATATATTCTAGCATAAGTACCTAGAGTACCTACCTCTTTAAGGTATAAACAGAATTAATGCCTTTTTGGCTTTATTTACATTCTCATACTGGAATAATTAATTTATCTGTAGATGTGCTCGTTTCCACGTCATAATATAGATTATCTGTGGTCTGTCTTTTGTGCTTAAGATTGGTCGCAGTTTCAGATTATTCATTCGAGTTCACAGTGCTGTAGTCTAATGTAAAGATCAGTGTAGGGTTTAAGTTTATATTCTTCCATAAATAAATATCATGATATCGTTACTTCTTTTGGTTTATACGATAAATAAAAAAAACATTAGTACGAGTACTTCAATTTATCTTATTATTCAACTAATATAATAAATGTGCAAGTTTGTATGTTTGGATGTTTGTTACTCAATCATGCAAAAATGGCTAAATGGATTTTGATGAAACTTGGCACATAGGTAGATCATATCCTGGAATAAAACATAGGATACTTATTACTCCGGGAAAAGATAAGATACTTAGAAAACGGAACGGCGGAAACGGCGGAAAACTAGTAACTTTATAATTTTTTATGAAATAAAAAAACACGCATTCATCGTAAAATTTATTGCACTTCTTTCCTCAGCGGATTTACAGAGTTTAACTCAACGCGATAATTCCCTTATGAACTGCAAAGTTTCCACTACTTTACAAGTAAGGCAACTCAACTAAAGTCAGTCTTTTGGGATCTCCAACTGTTCGTAAAGAGTAAGAAGGAGATTGTTATTTTTATGTTAGAGGTATAACAAAAAGGCAGGCGGGTTACCTCATAGTAAATTACTATCTATATATTATATACATTATAGGATGGTTTCTCAAATTTTCGGCTCCACGAACCCCTGTTAAAGTTTCTAGGTGACAGCGAACCCCTTATCTGACTAATTAAATAAGGTTTTTGTTTCAATAAAAGGTAACAAATAAATATCTTTTAAATATTAATGTGATGGGTGTGCTTGTTGTGTGTTTCTTGTCGCAAATGGAGTCAATTTCAGAAGTAATTTTGGTCAAATTTACCTTAATTCTGATTCGGTATCAAGTCGATTTCTGAATTTAGTTTGAATCATGCCACACGTGCCTGCCAGTCATCAAGCCACCATTACGCAAATATTGTCGCGAACCCCCTGCCGTCGAATGGCGAACCCCTAGGGGTTCACGTATCCCACTTTGAGAAAGCCTGCATTATAGAAATACCAGGGGATTGCCAATTGTGTTGTTGACCTTTTCACAAAATGAGACGATAGAGCTAATTTATAAAAATATACACAGTATGTTTTTTTTGTTAAACTCAAAAAATACTAAACTGATTTAAAAATTCTTTCACATATAGAAAGCTACATTATTAGTGAGTTAATATGGACTATATTTTATTCTAATTCCATCAAGAATGCGGGTGAAAACGCGGGGCGGAAAACTATTTATTTATAAAAAAGTTACGTATTGTACGAAAACAATTATTAGAGCTTTGTCAATGATAATAATTCTCTTGTCCACAAACTGAACCAATTATTTCACTCGATCTATTCAAACAAAGAACGTAATAAAAGATTGTGTCGTATTAAATTAGTACAGTTTCTACGTGAAATTAGTCTATCCTCTTTCAATAATGTTTCTTAGAAAAAGAAATAGGGAGGTTAAAATTAATTTCGAGCCAGTAACAATATCAGTTTTGTATATTTATTATTGGAATAATCTAGACATGCCAAGAAAAAGAAACTGGCGACGCAGCAGCCGTGTGCTATAATATAGGAACCATTTGGAGCCACTTTTGACCCGAAATCTATTTAACATATAGGTACACATAAAATTTTAAGCTTCAATTTATCCCAATTTAGATAGATAGATAGATAACATTTTATTGTTCCATACATCCATATACTAATTATAAATGCAAAAGGGTGTCTGTCTGTCTGTCTGTTACCTCTTCACGCTTAAACCGCCGAACCGATTTAGATGAAATTTGGTATAGGGATTGTTTGAGTCCCGAGAAAAACATAGGATAGTTTTTATCCCAAAAATCACCCTTTAAGGGGGTGAAAAGGGGGGTGGAAGTTTGTATGGGGAATCAATAACCGCTGAACTGATTTATGTCTGTCTATCTGTTACCTCTTCACGCTTAAACCGCTGAACCGATTTAGATGAAATTAGGTGTAATGATAGTTTGAGTCCCGGGAAAGATGATAGGATAGTTTTTATCCCAGAAATCACCCTTTAAGGCGGTGATAAGGGGGGTGGATTTTAGCAGGCTCAAGTGAGTCATGCTCGCTAAAAGCCCTTAGCTTGCGGCAGCGTCGTGTGGCGGGATTGGATAAAAAATAAGCTACGCAAATTACTAATTCCACGCGGACGGAGTCGCGGGCAAAAGCTAGTGAAAAATAAACAGAAATAACATTCACAATGTCACAATGGGCGGTAATAGTGATCTCTACCAGGCAACCTTTCGATGGAGAGCATTTGACTACTAAAAAATATCTTAAGAACTAAACTCGCGGGGACTGGTGCGGTACGGCCGTCCCACTTAAGAACCAACCGGTTCCAATAGTTATCTGCTTTATGTAAATAATTGTTAAAAAAAGAAGTTCCTATATTTGTAGATAAAGGATAAGGCCGAATTTAGAAATTCAGTCGCTAAAAGTGAAATAGGGAAACCGCGGGGCAGAAAGTTAGTCTAATATAAATGAGAAATCTATTTCATGTCAATGTACGAAGGTTCATTTTACCACGGTCTAATTTATATAAATGAGTTTTTGATTGAGATTTTGATTATAATAAATTACATTAAGTATTTCATCTTTACTCACTTATTTACCCTCTTTCAGTTACTTAACGAGTTTATTAATCGAAATGTTATTAAGCGACGTAATTTTATACGGAACTGGTTTAAGGCCGAGTTCAAATCAATGCAAAGTGGGTTGTGAGTCGCGTTTTTTCGTCCCGTGGTTAAAGTTGCATTTGGTATTAACTTTACTGCATAATTAATCTTTTGCAGTAAATTTACTTACATAACGTGACTGATTTACGCAGCCTTACTTTTAGGCCCATATTATAGAAAAAGAATCGAAACTTTACCTAAGACATTAAATACATCGTAGGTATTATTTAGAGCCGGCCTTACCTTAAAGTTAAATACCAATTACCATATCTTAAACCTTCTGCCTGCTTGTCAATCTACAAAAACAAAAACTTGTAATTCGTTATTTTGACAAACTAATTGTTGATCAATCAACAGATTAGATAGTAACATAAGATGTTATCAAGATTTTCCACGTTCCGTGCATTCTATTATAACTAGAGAGAAATTCTAATTTAATTGTACTTAATAAACCTTGACTCAAAACATGATTTAGTTTTAGTAGACGTAGACTTTAAGTGAAACAAAACTTAATAATTATTTCTATCATCAAACGTCTCCAATAAATTTAACGTACAAACTCAACAATCCCACTCGCAGTAATCAAATTGTAAAGCAATATCCTCACGCGTGATCACTTAACATAATTAAGTAGCAAATTGAAAGACATCCAAATCTCTGAAGAAAGTTTTCCCCTACATATTTCATAAGTACCGAATTACTTACGGTCAAAGTTACGAACTCACCCAATCGATTTATAGATGACAAGAATTTGATACAGTCGGCAATAAAAAGATAAAAGAGATTACATATTATGTAGTTGTTTATTACAATATAATGCTATCTGTACTTTTATGAGCTGATATAGATAGCGGGAGTGTTTCGGCGGTGTGTATATTGGCATGAATGTCTGGAAATCAGTTTTATGGTCGTCTGTTAGGGTAAACCCTTGGAGAGCCTCATTCATGGACGTTTGTGTTTTTTTTATTGTTTTATATCGATAAATTATAAGCCAATAATTAATACATATTATGTTAAATAGGGTTAAACCTTTGGCTCGCGTTTTATTTCAGTTTAAGAAGACAGAAATAAGAAATTATTTATACAACATTTTACATTATCATATTTCAAGTTTAATCATATTCTATTTTGTTTTTCTTTTTGTTTGGAGCAAGCTTGTTAGTCATGCTTGCTTTAAGGCCTTTGCTTGCGGAGGCGTCGTGTCGCAGATCGCTCACTTCCCTACAATATGGTGAGGAGGCCGGTGGCTGCCACACACGTCATACTTGTAAACAGGTGCTGCTTTTGAAGGCTGGTCTGCTAGAATCTGTTGTTTACTAAGTCAGTCATAATTAAATTCTATTGATTACTATTTTTGCCGCCATAACACGCAAATACCGAGACAGTGATATACACAGTCATAACAAAACACAGTGAGACTAGATAAATTAATAATTGAATGTAATATGTGTAAATTGTTTTTGAAAAGAGTAATTCCCGAGTTTATTGCCGGCTCTTCTCCACAAAAGCAACTTTCCAAACCGTGCATTAGAGTCGAACTATTCATAAGTGCCTATGAAAGCCTATTTGGACGAATAAAAATTTCATTTCATTCATTGTTTATGTTTTGTCACATGACTTCAGCTTCATGCATGCTTTTTCTGTGCAAACATGCTCCGTCCTCATCTTCAAACGAAACGCAAGTCCATTTAATAAAGAGCAATAGGTATAAACTTATAATCAATCAAACATCGTCCTACATTTAGTTTTTTGTTCTAAAAACTGCTGACGCTTCAATAAGTTGCTTGAAAGAGGTTGTTGTTTCTGAACGAGGTTACCTACATATTGTATTCATATTTACGTACCGTCGATGGAAAACATTCTTTAATGATTTTACGTGTAGGCTTTTAACGGTATTCTCACGGAAAAGTTTGTGTACCTTTTTTTTTAAATTCTGGATAAGCTTGTGTTTGACCACAATCTCACCATGGTAAGTGATGATGTGGCCGAAGGTTGTAAGCACACAAAGCCTAGATGGGAACTGGCTCTCAAGTGCAGCTGTCGGAACACACCGATAAGTGCTTGGCGACAGATTTTCAACTTGAGGGTGGTAGCCAGCCAGTCGGGTACTACAAAGTGCCCTACCACCGTGCTATGGTTTCCTCACGATGTTTTCCTACCTTGATTTTATTGGTCTCATAATAATAGAGATCTATTTTACCCAGGAGAAATATTGGTTTGCATGACCGTCTGTATTTTTTTCTATTCAAGTAAATGTATTATAAATAATGAAAACAACATGAGGAAACCATATGTACCATACGAACGCTCTAATGCTCTCTCTATATTCTCTATTCTTTGTATATTATTACTAGCGGTCCTCTGTGGTTTCATCCGCGTTCCCGTTGTATCTTATCTTTTCTCTGGATAAAAATATAGCCTATGTTACTCAGGGATCATGTAAGTTTTTATGGTGAAAGAATTTTTAAAATCGGTCGAGTAGTTTTTGAGTTAAATCTTTATAACATTAGTTTTATATCCTTATTGTTACAACAAATAACAAAACCAAAAACCTTAAACATACACAGTTACCTACTGTACGATGTTCGGTTTTGTCGCAAACAAACGATAATTTCGAGACAAAATTTTCTATATAATACCACGAAAAAGAAAGAAAATCAATAGAACCAAACCCAATAAAGATGCCATAATAATGAGCTACGACATATCCCGGCCATATTTTGTGTGTTGAGCCCACACTTAAAGCTTGTAAACAGCATTGAAGGGCTGTTCAACCTTTGTGGTGGGTTTAGGGAAACTAAACGAGTGTAAACAAGTCGACCGTATATTTACGTCACAATCTTTTTATTTATGTTACATACAGATGTGACTCGTGAACAAAGTTGCATAACTACTTAAGATACGAAATGAAAATATTTAACATGCACTTATGGATAGTTTAAAGTCTAGACATACTCTAACGCACGGTTAGGAAGGTTGCTGAAAATTTTTGCTCACAAGAGCTGGCAATAAACTTGGCAATTATTTTTTCAAAATTAACTTATATATGTAAGTACAATATTTTTTATTTCATCTCATTTACAATATTTGCGTGTTGTGGCAGCATAAAATACATAAATGTGAGTTACTTAATAAACTTAACTATTAGATCCACCTTGTAAAGCATTTCTTCTTTAGATGAAGTTCGTAACATTAACCTACTCCCGTATAGCGATGTTTATGAGGTTCTCTGCTGAAAATTGAATATTTTCCTGCTTTGCCTCGTGTTTTTGATATCGCTGAAAGATATGAAACAACTTAAGATATTTAAATAATGTCATCAAGTCCGTGTTGTATGTCTGTATCTTTGGATGTTTGTTGCTCAATCAGGCAAAAAAAGCTGATCAGATTTTGATAAAACTTGGCACACAGGTAGATCATATCTTGGAATAAAACATAGGATACTTTTTATCCCGGGAAAAGATAAGATCCTTCGGTGACGCGGGGCGGAAAACTAGACTTTAATATTTCCACTAATGAAATTACCTACACTAGATTTACGGAAAACACCAAAAGTAGGGCGAAAGTTAAGTGACAAGTGAATATTACTTTTCCAACTAAATTATTAAACGAAGGTACTCATTTGGGAGACCAAATGTGAAAATAATGTAAAGTGGAGGGAAAAAATTCGGCCTACTTACGGGTCCATTACAATTTTCCCCATCGAAGAGTAGTTAGTGCGGGCGCTTGACAGATGGCACCACAAAGCTTTATAATGAATAATTTATACAATCATAATTATATGTACTATTATTATAAATGCTTAAGTAGATATGTTTGTTGGATTGAACAGTACGACGTGATTTTTTTTTGGACTATCCCTAGATTTATAGACTGAAAGTGACGGCTACTTTTTACCTAGCGCGAATATAAGAATTAATTAATTATTTGGTTTTAATTCTAATGATAGTAGTTAAAAAGTAGTAAGTAGGTATAAAATATTTTTATGCGTTAATGAGGAATACTTATTTCTGCTTGAAAGATTATTACAAAAAAAAACATAATTGAAATTTCAAGCAGTCTGGTTTATTTAGAAATTTTATTTACCTAAAATCCTGAATATCAGATCACAATCTTTCAGAATTAGCAGAGTAAAAAATGAAAATTTAATAATGGCTTAAAGAGATATCGCCTAAAATTAAGTGAGAGCTCGAATTTTTATTTTCGGGCAAGGTTTTGGCCGGATTTAGGTTGAAGCTTATACCTTCCGTGGGTTGGGTATTACGACTATGAAAAAAAAATTGAGTTCTCATTCACGGATTATCTTTTCATAGCTTTCTCGATGATCGTGGCATACTTTTATAGAAATGTAAAAATTCCTAAATAATCGAATAAAGCTGCATCAATAGAAAAAGGAAGACTGATAAAGATGTGAAAAAGTGTCAAGGGAATATAGATTCAGTTTGAATGGTAGAGCAGAATCGTCTGTGTGTCTGTGTGTCTGTCTGTCTGTCTGTATGTTCGCAATAAACTCAAAAGCTACTGAACAGATTTTGGTACTGGCGAGCGCCACGAAAAACAATATGCGTATATGCTCTGCTACCAGTTCGAACCGGGGGCGAGTCACTGGTAAATAACAAATATGCCATATTTAGCATTTTGCTTGATAACTAAGCATAGAATGGGAGATTTGTTTGCAAACCCTATAAAATCATAAGCTTATTTTTACATAACCATTTACTATAAACTAACGCGCGGCTATGACGAGTGTCAAAGAAGCGCATTGCATTAATTAAAAGCTTAGCGACTCACTGAAGCGAGCTTTCAATTATCCAAAGCTTTTCATTCTCACTTTACCCACCATTGTCGTGTTAGACCCGGCCGAATGATTATTTTCATTCATTTGTGATCAATTTAATTAATATCTATATGTTAGCTTTTCAATTGCGGCTTTGGTACCTACTCTAACAATTATCAAAAGTAATTTCGTAATGTTTTCATTGAATTGGGAGGCCTAAAATGTATTCAATACAGTTTCGATTGTTGTTTGTTACCTAAGTGATATAAAGTAGTATTTTACCTTTTTTGTGTCACAATTGACAACGAGGCAGGCGGGTCACCTGATGGTAAGTGACTACCGTCGCCTATAGACATTAACAATACCAGGAGGATTACCAATGTGTTGTACACCTTATTACAATGCCTTAAAGGCTAACTGGCTCTCAAGTGCAAATGCCGGAACACCCCAACAGCTTGGCGACAGTTTTATTGTTTATAGCTTCTCCGAAAGTACTAACTTCAATCCCGTAGTTTTACTCGTGACCACTTTGTTCGAGTGTCCCGTAAATGAAGAGTAGGTGCAGTGTGGGCCTGCTCTCGGGCCGGGGGCTGTTCTAGAGATGCGCGGAATAGCTCATTGTACTGAAAAGATAGATACATCTTTTTGTTACAATATTATGTAGGTATATCACCACTCATCTAGATAAATATCGATTAATTGAAACAAAATCTATCCAAAGAAAAGAAAATCTATTCGAAAGTAGATTAAGTCCACATTCAAGTACAAAATAATCCCCTAAATTGATCGGAGGTTCAAAGTAAATGTACCGACATAGGTAAGCTTCAAATAGAGATCCTTTTTTGAAGTCGGTTCATTTTGCAACAATGCTGTTTTTAAATTCGAGTCTTTCCTGTACCAATGAAAACAAACAATGGAATATGGAAAACGTCGATACAGCACTCGACCTCCTTTGTGACCGTTTCAAGTGACCGCCTGTTACACCGCAACGTTATATAATTTATTTTCAATAACAATTATATGAATTAGATTAACTGAATATGTACTGGCTGTTAATAAATTTAATTATATCAACAATTTTAATTAATCTGCAATGAAAAGTAAATTACGGATTTAACAATACATGTAAACTTTATAAGGTATTTTTTTAAATAGCTCACATTATGTTATGTATTCGATAATAAAAAACACAAAAAAAAAAATTTGTCTCGAAACACATTTTCTGAATGTCCTGTTAGTAAAAACTTTATTATGTAGGTATCATCACTTAATCAACATTTATGTTTGCATGAAAGATTTCGTACTATATTTACGCTTTGGTGTATAATACGTTCATTCTTACTTGAGCATAAATATTTGATTTCGTTTGATTATTTTACTTTACCTTTTCCCAGTAGATCTGGATTTTTCTTTCAAAAGGACATACTTTCACGAGCAAGTAAATAAATACATTGAAATTATTTACGTTTTTACTTTGAAATGAAGTCACTCAGACTGAATAATCTAATATATTTACCTTTGATTAACTATCTAAATCAAAAAAAATTACACGAAATAATTGCTAGAGAAAAAGTCGCTTTAATCAGCTATCTAGCAGAGTGTGGTGGTAGCTTGACTTGACAGTGTAGTTTGTGTGAATCTTAATAGTTTGGTAGTGTTTGTAATGTCCTCTGTTTACAAGTATGTACTTTATGCATGGACATTATACAGCATGTGTATTCTAATCAGATTTAAGGATATTGACGTATTACTTTTAAAAAACTTGAATCTATAAAAAAAATATTATAGCGGGAATAAAAACCCACATCTGTATAATCTTCATGAGTTAGAGCAGGGAACGGTCCGGATCTGAACATCTGACCTATTTTGTGAGTTACTAAGTAAAGGAGTAGTAACTCCAAACATCACATGGCAAAATATGTAATTTTATTAATTAATATATGTATTTCGAAAATAAATAAATTTAGTTTTAACAAAGTAAATTACGTCTTCTACGTATAGGGGAGAGGGTCTAATCACCAAACGGATGGTGACAGTCGCATCATTTTAAAAAACATACCCCAAATGAAACCTATTAGTGAAAATAGAGTTAGAATATAATCTTCATAAAGTATTAACGCGTGTATTGGATCTGACTGCATTGGGAACGGAACCCAGGGCCCTACTTATTCTGTGCCGGAATCAAACTCTGCTAAATTTTATTGATGTCACGTTACCAGTAGGCCTGGTGGTAAGTGATTACCGTCGCCTAAGGACATCAGCATTACCAGGGGGATATCCAATGTGTTGCCAAGCAATGATTTTATTCAGAACTCATATTTATTTGAAAATAATTCCGTCATTTCTTTGTTCACAGATTGGGAACCTTAAAAATTACTACCTATTATCACATCCACATATAAGTAAAAGATCATCAAATGCTAGTACTGACTTCGTGATTCGACTGAAAAATGATCCTCAGGTAAGTTCGAATAAGATTTAATTTAGTTTACTAGATAATGTTACATTGTCTAAAATACTAGAATTTATAATTTCCAATTAGTTATCTTATTGCATCTCATTCATTTTATAAGATACTAGCTGTCTCCCGCGGTTTCACCCGCGTACCCGAGGGATATAATCATTTCCGAAGATAAAAAGTATCCTTTGTGTTATTCCAGGTTATTATCTATCAGTGTACCAAGTTTCATCAAAATCCATTCAGCAGTTTTTGCGTGAAAGAGTAACAAACATCCATCCATCCAAACTTTCACATTTATAATATTAGTGGGATTAGTGGGATTTTCATTGTATGCTGGTGTTACCAACAGCTGTTATTGAGAGCCAGCTTCTGTAATCTTTGGTCACTATTGTATTATACGTACCTTTCCCAAATAGGTATATTGTTTTCAACAAAATAAATAACTCAACATAAATCTTGAATGAAGTTGATATAGTAAAAAAAAACGGTTTTTATGAAATGGGGCTTAGATTGTCTCGTAACCTTTCTTTGTGTATTTTCCAATAAAATCTAAGTAAGTTTAATTAAAAAGTTAATTACTTTCTAGACATTTTTCCTGAAAAAACCTAATGGACTGACAATGTACTTACCGTAATTTATTTTACGATCTTAATTTATGTTCTATTAATTTAAATATTGTTTATTCGGAAGTAATAAGCTTCGTATAATTTAAGGGAAATAATTATGTACAAATATTATTTTTGTAATCTATTTTGTTTTAGTTAAATATATGTATTCAATTTAGGATATTGCGAAATTTTATTAACTGTAAGTTTAGCTATCTTTCTTGTTGGTTGTAGTAAAGTGCATTTTTTTACTTTCGTATAGAGTACTCGTATAATATTTTTTTATTTACATACATATTGTCGATCGAAAAAGAACTAAAACTTAATTGAACTATTTATCAGGTGTATTATTAAATTATAATTATATTCATAACTTATCATGATGCGCAGTAAATGATAACTGATTATGACAACGTAGAATATACGGTTATTGACCGCTTAATTTTATATTTTTGCTATTATTTGCAATAACGGTTTATTAATTATTTTAATAAATTTAAACATTCAGATTTGCTTTTTAGGGTTCCGTATCCAAAGGGTAAAAACGAAAAACCTATAACTAAGACTCTGCTGCCCGTTTGCCTGTCACGAGGCTGTATCTCATTAATTAAAGTTGAAAATTTCACAGCTAAAGCATCAAGTACTAAAAAAAAACTCCAAACTTTTTAATAAGGATTAATACCATGTTTATGAACATTCCTTCGCAAATAATGCATTATTTTAGGACAAATTTGATTAGATCTTCAGCTTTAAAAATATTAGTATAGATTCTTTGGTTGAGTAACATTTCAGTTAATTTAGAAAACTGAAAAAATATACATATGCAAAGCTCTTTACAAAGCAATACACCGTACTAAAATTGCCATTTACCCAGCCACGTCTCAATACCACATTCAATTAGCTACCAAATCAAATCGAAATAACTCAAGACATCGAAAATTATTGGAGGCATTGGCCATCAATCGAATCATCCATTAGTTAGCATAAACCTTTAAGTTCAGTTTGGGTATCTTGACTTTAAGGGACATTTTGAATTATTGATTCGGAACCATATTTACGTTTTACGAGTGATAGAACTGTCAATCTTTGAATGAATCCATCATTGCATTGTCTCTTCATTGTCTACATGTATCCATAAATGCTGAATAGTTATATGAGTGAGTCATGGTACCAAGAATTATGTATACTACCTGGATAGGACGCTCTCCATACCTACTTGAATCAAATACTAAATTGGGACAATTGTACATAGGTTGTCCCAATGTAGTTGTTATCTTACTTTTTTCGCAATTGATAAGTATTTGATTCAAGTATGTATCGAGAGCGTCCTATCCAGCTAGTATATATAATTCTTGCATGGTACATTCAGATGGTCTTTCGTTTTCATTTTCAAAAGGTCATGACGTGATAGATAAAGACATAAGAATTTGATGACTGCCAGTGCTTTCGAAAAAACTTATTATAAATAGGTAGGTAGGTACATTAGAAGCTTTATGTCTTTTCATCTTTACGGTCGTGGGTTCGATTTCCACTCAGGATAAGTATTTGTGTGCATGAACATATTTGTGTCCATGTTTTTTAATCTGTCTTTTTTTTTATAAATCTATTTTTTTCTCCCAAAATCTGTTCAGCTGCTTAGCCGATATCTTAAAATGAATTGTCATCCTAGACTAGAGTCTAGACTAACAAAAAACTAGAACTAAAATACTAACTGTCTCCAACAGGTGAGATGGGTGATGCAACAGAGGGAATTGAGGAGAACGAAGAGGGACCACCAGTGGAGCCCTAGACACGTCATCAGGCAGTCAAGTACGCCGTCATTTCCAGACCCGTTGTTCAAAGAGCAATGGTATTTGGTAAGGTTTTCATTCAATCTTTAAAAAAAAAGGATGTAGGAGAAATGAAGAATGACTTATCAATCAGGTAGTAGTAAAAAAGGGTAGGAGAGGTTGTCGAGAATTATCGATCATTAGAAATGTGACCGCTTGAAAATGTTTCTTGACCGTACTAATTAGTTATTTAACTTTCTGAAATCCATGATTTCCATACCCACTGTATGATTACAGGGCAAGACTATAATAATACTAGCTGTCCCCCGCGGTTTCACCCGCGTTCTCGCGGGATCTAATTTTCCCGGGATAAAAAATATAGCCTATGACGTGGCTTTCTATTGTTGAAAAAATTATCAGAATCGGATCAGTAGATACTGAGATTACCCCAACAACCTCACAAGCTTTACCTCTTTATAATATTACTATAGATTTAATATAGGTAGGCATACGGTCTTTGCCATTATCCCAAAGAGTTTGTGATCTTAAACGATGTCAAAAACAGTAAACCTACCAAATAAGAATTGGAGATGGAATAAGATATTTCGGTAAACCTTGAATTCCTTTCTCAGACATAACGCAAGAAACACAGATCATAGAATAAATATTTCCAGATGTTACGTCTAATACAGTAATACCATTACTAAATAGTCAACGAACTTTCTTTGAGCAGACAAAGGTATTTGGAAATACGGAGTAGAATTTATCCGGTTCAAGCACAAAGAATGGATGCTTTTGGTCTGGATGTAGGGTTGACACTCGAGCTTTTACCTATTTATTGATAGTTTTTGTTTATTATATAGATACTTGGTAGTCGATCAGCACAGGATTACTGTTAGATTATGATGAAATGTAAATTTTAATACGTGGAAAAATTCATTCTTTGACACATTTGTTTAATAAGCCTCCAGTAGTTTTTTTGGAATCATAAATTCTTGGACGTTAAAAATATTAAAAAGTGTTCCAACCCTACTCTAAAGAGATAACTAATTCAAAAGTTCCACGGGATTGAGATCAAGAAAATAAAACGAATTTCTTTGCATTTCAGACGACTATAAGGTTGGCACATTTAGATGGATTACTTTTTAATAATTATTTATGTAATACAACTTTTCTTATTATTTAGACAAAGAAGTAACCGTAAAGAATTTTTATGTTATTACCTACTTACGTATTTTGAATCATGTATCTGTGAAAACTGTTAGAAAAGTTGCCAATCGACACTAAATAAATTTTCATTAAATGCTTCAAAACAGTCTACCTACATAGAAACTAATTTATAATATTATCATTATTCTATTTTATAACGTTAAAGATAACCCTAGCCCAAAAGATTAAAATGTTTTAGAATATTTATACAACCTAACTTTGGAAAGGGTTTTTAAATTACATACTATTACACTTTTGCTCAACTGAAATTATATTCGTCTAGCTTTATTTACAAGAACTTTATAAGCTCTCGTGTATAATATAAACTTTAACCAGTTTATTATGATTTATACATTATACCTATATGCTTTCATAAAGTTGTAAATTATACGTTCAATTTAGTTTAATTTTGACGTATATACAATTTATGCACGCAAATAAATTTTATTTAGATTATTATAACCTTTTTTGCAGAACGGCGGCGCGGCAGATGGCTTGGACATGAATGTAGGGTACGCTTGGAGGAAAGGATATACGGGTAAAGGGGTCGTCATCACTATATTAGATGACGGCATCCAACCTAATCATCCGGATTTATCACAAAACTATGTAAATATGTTTCTTTGTTTGAAAATAGATCATCTTTGTGGTGGAAAACTTTTATAAATAGTCACTTTTAGCGATAATATATTACGTAAGTGATATGTATTGAACAAGAAATGCGATATTTTAGGATCCATCGGCATCAACGGACATAAATGGGAACGACACGGATCCAACACCGCAAGACAATGGCGACAATAAACATGGCACCCGTTGCGCCGGCGAGGTCGCCGCTGTCGCTTACAATAGGTATTGCGGTGTCGGAATAGCGTACAACGCTAGCATCGGAGGCGTGAGGATGCTAGACGGCCTAGTTAATGACGCAGTGGAGGCACAAGCACTCGGATTTAACACGCACCACATAGATATCTATAGCGCATCCTGGGGACCCGAGGACGACGGAAAAACGGTCGACGGTCCCGGCCCCCTAGCTAGAAGGTATTGTTTAATTGCATGTGATTTAGAAACGGTTACAGGCAAGCTCATTAAAAAGAGTTTTGTTTCAGGGCGTTTATAAACGGCGTGACGAACGGAAGAGGGGGCAAAGGCTCTATTTTTATATGGGCGTCCGGAAATGGGGGAAGGCATACCGACTCGTGCAATTGCGATGGCTACGCAAATAGCATATTTACTATCTCTATATCTAGCGCAACGCAAGGTGGTTATAAACCATGGTATTTAGAAGAATGTTCTTCAACGTTAGCTTCGACGTATAGTTCTGGAACC
This sequence comes from Ochropacha duplaris, assembly GCA_951361185.1. Taxonomy (NCBI): domain Eukaryota; kingdom Metazoa; phylum Arthropoda; class Insecta; order Lepidoptera; family Drepanidae; genus Ochropacha; species Ochropacha duplaris. The sequence continues at coordinate 2,760,824 of OX592706.1, forward strand.
CCTGGACGGGACAAAAGTGTAGCAACGGTTGATATGGATGTCCAATTAAGGCCAGATCATATTTGTACAGTTGATCACACGGGAACATCAGCATCGGCACCTCTGGCTGCCGGAATTTGTGCTCTAGCATTAGAAGCGAACTCTTTACTTACTTGGCGAGACATACAACATCTCGTTGTTTTAACTTCCAGATCACAACCATTAGAAAAAGAAGAAGGTTGGATAGTAAACGGTGTAAAAAGGAAAGTGAGTCATAAATTTGGGTACGGGCTAATGGATGCAGCTCAAATGGTCACATTAGCCGAACAATGGAGTAATGTACCGCCGCAACATATTTGTAAATCTCAAGAAATAAACGAGGACAAAAGCATTGAAACATCTTTCGGTTATACGATATCTGTGCACATGGATGTGAATGGGTGCAGCGGTACGATGAATGAGGTCAGATTTTTGGAACATGTTCAATGTAAAATTTCACTGAGCTTTTTCCCTAGAGGAAATTTACGGATACTGCTTACGTCGCCGATGGGCACGACGTCTACCCTTTTATTTGAGAGAACTCATGACGCAACCAGTTCAAACTTCGACGATTGGCCGTTTTTAAGCGTTCATTTTTGGGGAGAAAACGCCGAAGGACGTTGGACCCTTCAGATAATAAACGCCGGAAATAATCACGTCACTCAACCGGGTATATTGAAGAAATGGCAGTTAATTTTCTACGGAACGGCAACGAACCCGATACGACTACGTAATAAAGGTCATTTTGACGCAAACAATGTTTTTCGAGATGAAAAAACATATCATATCAATGATGTATATGACGCATCGGAGTATTCACAATTTCTCAACGAAATCGAACTGGGTGTTTCTGACAGACGAAGTTACTCTAAAAATATACCTTCGGCGCAACGTAAAAATGTGTTGGCGGATGCAAATGATAAACAGGTTCAAAGATTATGCGACCCTGAATGTGATTCACAGGGGTGTTATGGCAAAGGTCCAACTCAATGCGTAGCGTGCAAACATTACCGTTTGGATAATTCTTGTGTTTCGAGATGTCCTCCGAGAAGTTTTGTTAACCAGGGTGGTGTGTGCTGGCCTTGTCATGAATCGTGTGAAACATGCGCTGGTGCTGGTCAAGATTCATGCTTAACTTGCGCTCCGGCTCACTTACTTGTAATTGATTTAGCTGTTTGCCTACAACAGTGTCCAGATGGCTATTACGAAGATCCTGATGCTATCGCCTGTTTTCCATGTGCAGAACACTGTGACACGTGTTCTGAAAAAGCAGACATGTGTGCTTCTTGTGCCCATAATTATGTTCTGTATAATGGTTCCTGTTTAGCATCGTGTCCCCCCGGTACTTATCAAAAAGATGACTTTGGTTGCATGCCATGCCATGAAACATGTGAATCATGCCATGGTTCTAGTGAAACTGAGTGTGTTTCATGTAAAATTGGTGATTACGCATTCAATAATCGCTGTGTTCCGAAATGCCCAACAGCATATTACGCCGACTCACAAAAAAGGGAATGTTTATCGTGAGTGTTATTGTTACGATAATATGCTTTTATTTACCCCCTATTCTACAACAAGATAAAGGTCTTTAAGCGCTTGATTTAAAAAATATTCACTTCATTAAATGTCTCAATATTAATTGTTGTCAAACTTAATATTTCCGTTCACAAAGAAAATTCTTTGTTGTTTTAGGTGTCCAATTGGTTGTTCAACTTGTACGTGTGCTATTTGTTCTGTTTGTGAAAAGAAATGGATACTTACCAAAGGAGGAAATTGTCTCCCAGATGGCAATGATAAATGTGATACCAGTGAGTAATCTTTTGTATACAGAGATTCATTTATTTACCTTATTGAGATTCTGATGTATTTTATGTTTACAGGCGAGTACCATGAAGGAGGTCGGTGTAAAAATTGCCATTCCACCTGCGAAAAATGTAGCGGACCAAACGAATGGGACTGTTTGTCTTGTTCGAGCCCTTTATTATTACAGGGATCGAGGTAGGCACTTTATTAATCCGGGACATTTTCTCGTACGTGCCGGTAGCCTAGTTAACGATTGTACCACTTTTAGGTGTGTAGCGGAGTGCGGCCAGGGCTATTACCAGACTGCGGGCAGATGTTCTAAGTGTCCTCATACGTGTTCGGCGTGCGTGTCAAGATTGAATTGTACCTTGTGCGCGGGTGCCTTAAGATTGCAATCAGGGACTTGTAGAGCTATTTGCGCGCCAGGGTACTACCCTGATGAAGGCACATGCTCTAAATGCTACTTATCATGTGAGAGATGTACTGGTCCGAGACGGGATCAATGTGCATCTTGTCCCCCTGATTGGAGATTGGCAGCAGGGGAATGCCGACCGGAGTGTCCTCAGAACTTCTTTCCCTGGGAGGATAGCTGTCGTCGCTGTCACCACTACTGTCAAGATTGTCATGGCGCTGGCCCTCAGCGGTGTACGTCCTGTCCACCACACTTCTCATTGGAAAGTGGTTTGTGTGTGGAGTGCCTTAGTTCCCAGTACTATGAAGCAAGGACGAGGACCTGTCGTCCATGTCACGACTCCTGCAGGTCTTGTTCAGGACCAGGGCCAACTAGTTGTGTTACTTGCGCTCATCCCCTTCGTTTAGATAGGTAAGGATATCCTAGACTACTGTTCTTTTTTTAATTTTGTCTGTCATACTTAATTACGAATGAAAATAAATTTAACAAAATGTACATTCATTGTTATTTAACATTCAAATGAGAATTTCAATTTAATTATTTTCCTTTATTATTATATTTTTCTTTTAAAACCTAACTTCAACCAAAATTTTAAGGTTTAAAATCAAGGTTAAAAAATGGTATCTACATACATACTAGTATTTAAAAATGTACTTTTATTTCATCTTCATTCTAATATATCTAAGGCATTTTCATTGATTTTTATTACGTTTTACAGAGTAAACCATAAATGTTTGCCATGCTGTACAGAAAGTATGGTATCAATATATGTAAGCATTAATCAAACTTCAGATTGTTGCCACTGTGACAAAGATATTGGTAAGTGTTACAAAATAACATTTCCGAAAACAATTATTAAAACATTATGATGCAATAATAACAACTTTTATTGAACTTATCATGTGTATAACTTTGGGAGAGGCCTATGCCCACTTTGGTGGAGGACGGCCTTTGGCTGAGATTATGATGATGATGATTATTTTGAATAAAAAAAATGATGGTTTAAAATAAAAATAATATAAAACCCATGGGGATTTGTGCACTAATAAAAAAAAAACATTAATACTAACGAATTGAATAATCCTATATATTATAAATACAGCTATATTTTATACTTACGCTAGTTACTATTTTATCTACCCCACTACTCCCACTTGATAAGGGATCGTCTATTAACCACGTGAGTCTTGAAAGGGGGAGAAATATCACAAGGAGGTGGGGTTATGGTGTAGGGAGATATCATGTGTATAATTTTTTCCTGTACTTAAGATAACATTCTGAAAAAAAAATTAAAATATTTTGTACCAAAAATACACAATAGAGGGGAGGGTTTAGTCTAAAACCTTCAATAGGAGGGAGAGGGGTTAAAAAATGCTAAAAAACATCACGTGATTAATGGACGAGCCCTAATGTATATAAAGATAGTATTACCTCATCCTACACCATTTTGGGTCACATAAAGATAAGCTGTATATTTTTAGGGGGTTGTTTAAACGGATCATCAGCAGGTAAGCGGCGTATAGCTGAGAATATCCGCACTCACATTACTGCGTCATTTTTTGTCGATGATGCGAAAGACTCCACGAATATATTGGATCGCAACATATTGGCCATATGGACTGCGGGTGCAACACTTCTGGTCGTTATTGCTTTGGTGATTATTGTTAAGGTGTGTATTATTTTTTAAATTTTACTTTGTGGTTACGTTAGTAGGAACTTTCAATGAGATTCACACCCTTATGAGTATATAGGAGTCAGATTTAAATATAGGGCATTCTGAAAATTTTTGCTTGCTAAAATGTTTGGGTGCTCTCGCTCGCTCTATGAACCGCTCTCGAATCCCTTTGTTTTTTAAAGTTCTTAAATATTTTGAATCAGTTATAATTTAATGGAAATATGAGTGACAGTGACAATCAAGAGACCAAAAAGATTTTACTAATAAACGAAATATTTTTTTCTAAATTTTACTCCAGAATTTGTTTAGGTTTTTTACATTTGCCGGGTGTCATGTGACTGCCAACTTTTTTTGTTCTGACTAAACCGGTTATAAGCATATTAACAATTTTCATTTCTTTACAGTTCAAATCAAGAAAACGAAAATACAAAACACTATTTCCAAAAGCTGAGTACTCCCAACTAACGACCATAGACGAAGATTTGGTAGCATTGACAACATCAACAACACTAAAAACAAGTGCCGACAACTTCACAATACCAACTAAAACTGAACTAGAAGAACCAACATAGCAATGTAATTTCATTCAATTGTAAGTAGATTAATTTTATACTGCAGACTGATATATAGAAGTGTCGTTATAATTGTGTACATAATATTTATATTTTATGACCATTATTAATGTTTGTGGTCATTTTAACTATATATATTTGTAAAAGATATTCAGTATATCAGAAATTAATTAAATGCGAACATTATACGAAATTTTATTTCGCGTCGTACGATATTGAATGTCATTTGCGACATTTTTTTTTGTTTATTTCAGACTTGATTCTTGAATGTTAAATTGTATTTATTTCTAAATATACTTCTATTTTTAAATGAAGGTTTATAAGCACTGAAACATATAGTTTATAAACGTTAAACTATTATAATATCTAACGCATTATTTCCTCTGTTGATTTAGTGTCAATATTATTTTAAATTTCGATAAAAATGTTAGTGATTGCACTTCATAATCAGTATCAATTTAAAATACAACTACATTCGTGGATTAAATATAATTCACAGAGGACTTTATTCAAATAAATGCAGCAAGCATTCCATCCCTTGTGTAAAGAGAATTGTATTTATAATTAGTTCTAGAAGCTTCGTTGGATGTCTGAAACTTAATTAATCGGTTATAATAAAGTTTATTCAGGGAGCTTTAGAAATTATTTTATTCATAGCACACGCTCGTTTATTTTGCTATATTATATCCAAACCAGGTACGGTGATATTATATAAGATTGCTACATATTATGAATTTTATTTGTTCATATTTACCTACGTCTTTATTCAATAAAGAACAAAGGCCTATGGAATAATATTACATCTTTTATCAATTGCTAAATTATACATCTTGTAAACCTTTCTTTTGTCTGTTACATTTTGTGAGATTTGTTTTATGAATCATAAACGTTATATCAGACAGATTTTGAGGTAATTTTTTTTTACACATGCGTGACCAAGTTTTATGTTCTTTAGTATCTTCCAGTACTTTTTCTTTACGTAGCATTTCTAAAATAAAGCCGACTTCACATCGAACCAGCGCATCAGATAGATATTTATCACGGGACCTAAAGTTACCTTTGTTTAAAAGTTACTTTTGTTTAAAAGTTACATTTGTTTAAAAGTTACCATCACTAAATGTCGTATAGAATCTACGTATATTTGTTTTGTGTAGTATTTAAATTTAACATATCTAAATGTTTGTTTGTATTATTATTTGAATGACGTCTGTTCCACTTGATTGTAAATATCGTTCAATTATAAATGTAAAAGATCTGTTGTAAATATGTATATAATTGACGAGTGTAAATATATCGATGGTTTTTATGACGGATGTATTTGTTGTTTTATTTATTTATCTTGACAGCCCTAAATTATCTATTATACAGATGTTCGGTAAGTAGTACGACAAACTTAAGGGGTAGATAGGTGGGTGGGTCACCTAAAAAAATATGAAGAAATTACCTCAGTAAAAGTGTCACTATTTTCGAGATATTTAATATCTAAATAACAATACCTACATAAATATCCGAAATACTGAAATATCTCGATTTTTCGAAATTTAACCCCTAAAAGGGCAAAAAGGGCTACGCGGGTGAAACCACTGGGCGGAAAGCTAGTTGATTATACAAATTGATAATTATATAACAATATTTTAAGTAGGTATATTAAATTACTCACTATTTTGCTACAAATGCTTAATTGGCGTGAAGGCTAAGTTTCTTCGGTGCTTAGTCTATAGTATATACAGTTAGGTATTAAAGTCTAGAGCAGCTTTTCCACAACAAATTGCTTATTTCCGCTACTGGAAAGCTTTCAGAATTTACAGGAACATTAAAATTATTTTTACAATTACATTTCTCGAATTATTATCGAAGAACAATTATTGAGTAATTAAATTGTTTGCTGCTTGTAAATAGCTAAACAAGATGTTACACCTACATAGTATGTAGGTTTTAAGGTATTTTTATTAAGTAAATTTTGGTTAAAAAATATTAAAAAAACGTACGCCATCCTACACACGAATTAAAAATACCTCGTCTGTTGCTAAACAATGATATTGTAAATAAAAAGGTGTAAATAGGTTATAAGCGCTCAAAAGTGGGCTAAAAAGTGGCTTATTAGCCTACTTTGACCTGTGTTGCGTAGCCAGCATCATCGGATTCACTTCTCGTACTGAGTGCAATAGTAAAAGTGACCCAAAAGTACTGTGGATGGATATTAAGTTATTTATTTGTGCGTTAGAGTTCTCGGCAATTTTTATGATCGAATGTTGTGTAGGTATCCTATCTACCTTTTTACTTATATTATCATTGGTTGTTAGGTATTATTGTTGTTTGATATTTTTTTATAATCTATAAAGACTACCAATTAATGAACACAAATAGCTGAAACGAGGTGGTTCAATCAGTAAACAAGCTTTAATTGAGACGGTAATTAATTATACATTTTGAAAAGAAAATATTGCTCTTTTGAACAGTTTAGTGAATCAAACAGTCGGTGGTATTTACACTGAGAATCTTTTGGGAGGATTTTACTTTTTATGTTTATTTAACCAATCGGATATTTTCAACCATTGATTCTATATTATTTACGTAAAATATGGCTTATGGATTATTTTCAGACGGAAATTTTTTTTTGAATTTTATTTCTAATAAAAATGCCGTGTTTTCTTTTCCTTTATTCCTGCGTTTTGTTTACTGTTCGATATTTAAATTTCGTCCGATATTTGTAAAAAATCTTCACAGTATACATAATACATAGTAAAATGCTAGATACCATCGAGACAAAATCTATACAAATATTACGAAGAGGTAAAGTTTGTGAGGTTGTAGATGGTAATCTCTGGATCTACTGAACCGATTTTGAAAATTCTTTTACCAATAGAAAGCCACGTTAGTTGTGAATGTCATAGGATATATTTTTATCCCGGGAAAAGATTATCACGGGAACGCGGGTGAAACCGCGGGGGACAGCTAGTACATAATAATGAATACCTACTAAAATAAATAAGATTCCAGACAGTCAATTTCGGAGGATTGTTACAGAAACATTAGGTATGTTATATGACTAACCATTCGTTGATAAATACAATCATTAGTTCGTTTGGTCGTTTGTCAATATTATTGAAGACACTGCTCTGTTACAAACGTTATTACTAAAATTATACCTGTTAGGCTATATAGACATATCTAAGGACTGTCGTAGAAGAAAAGTCACGCAAGGTCGTAAAATAAGTAAGCTGATGCTTCTGGTTTTGAAAATAATTATCCTACGTATACTTAATGTGAAATTATGGATTTTTGTTGCTCAATCACGAAAAAACGGCAAAACGGATTTTGATGAAACTTAGTACACTTGGTAGATCATATCCTGGAATAAAACATAGGATACTTTTTATCCCAGGGTAAGAAAAGATCTCTCGGGAACGCTGTATACTAGACAGGTTATTTTAGACAGTGATAATATAATTTTTCATCGTGAAAGATATTTTAGAATTGGTTCAATGGCTCCGAAGGAAATTACAAATAAAACTCTTTATAATATAACTAGCTCTTTCACAGCTGTTTCCCGTGGGATCTTATATTTTTCCGGGATAAAAAGTATTATATCTCTTATTCCAAGATTTAATCTATATTATACCTATCAAGTTCCATCACGATGGGTTTAGTGGCCCAACATCGTGTCACGGGAAATTAAAATATTAAGATTATAGATGAGTGAAACAAATGTACAACTATGATATATGTATAATACGAGTTGACTTCTTCGAGGCTGTCGCTGCTGCCGATCGGCAAGGTTCCCAGTAGGAATTATTGTTGATTAGTGAAAGTACCTACTATTTTATTTAGGGGCACAATTTCTTTTCAATACAATAAAATACAATAAATATCCTCGGACATTTTTCACACACGGCTATCTGATCCCAAACTAAGCAAAGCTTGTAATATGGAAACCAGATGACTGATATACTACCTAGACTACTTTTTTTTCTAAATACATACTTAAATAGATAATTACACCCAGACTCAGGACAAACATATATGTTCATGCACACAAATGTGTGTCCTGGATGGGAATCGAACCCATGACCTGCGGCGTGATAGACAGTGTATTAACCAACCACGCCAACCGGCCCGTCTCAAATAAATCTCTTAGTACAGAGTTTAATAATTCTGCACTGAAAATGCTCATAACAATGAAATAAAGAGTAGCAGAATAATATTGCAACTAAAACTTTAGCAGTTTATGTTACTTAATTGAGATTATGGAATTCAAAGTTTGGAGCCACTTTTATGATGCAAGTAATAAAACCTTAGTTTCTCAGAGTTATTTCTCATAAAAGTTTAACTTTCGTCGTCTCCTTAGATGTTTGAGGACAAGCCTCCCTTTCAGAGAGGAGTTAGAAAGTCAATGATATTCCACCGAAATTCTCTAGCTTCGCAATGGTTTATTTCATATTAATTGAAATGAAATGAAATAACTTATGAATACAACTATTAAGTGTTATGTAATGGTTTAGAAACTAAAGCATTGTGCTTATAAAATAATCTAGATAATGTTATTCCTAATATTTTTTGGGACGACCGTCCCATTGGTGAGTTTAATAATACTTATCTAGAGTTTATTACGTATTTCGGTATCACTTAATTTAATTATTATTATTTTAGAATGTTGAAGTGAAGTTGAATGAAATAGCGATAGATCAAAGTTTCAACCCGTAATACAAGAACAGCACTTAATGAATTATTGTTCACTATGTTTGGCAGTTAAAGGGACGAAGAGATGAAAGACAAATGTAGGTATGTAGCTGAGTGGAGAACATTGAGATAAATGTGTGGAATGACAAGAATAGACCGGAGAAGTAAAGAGTTTATTAGTAAAAGTTATTAATTGCACGTTGAACGTAAACATGAGAGATACGTTTGATTAGTTTCAGTCAATATGAATACATAATTAGCTGGCTGGTGGCGGTCGGAAAATAATAGCCGAACCGGACTCAGTGGACTAACCCCCTTCGCACACGGCGTCGTAGCGTAAGCGTATCGGAATCCGCGCGTACGACGAGGGCAGAACGAGCATGAACATGTTCAAACAAGTCCGCACACAAAGCGGTGTGGCAGCGAATCGTAGGAGGTGTTTATTGTCAGTGCGTCGTAACGATACGACGCCGTGTGCGAAGGGGGTAATACGGGCTGATGATGATGACATTGCTACCCATGGGTAAAGTGCGCAGCATTACCTCGTTGGATCACAAGACTAATCTTTTGTCCGAGACAAAAGCAGCCTTGGTCAACAGACAGATCAATAAGACGCGTTGAGAACTACGCTTCAGGCCATATGTATCATCCCATCTAGTATTTGTGTGCTTACCACCTCCGGCCACATCACCACTTACCATGGTGAGATTGCGGAAACACAAGCATATCCAGCAGTAAAAATATACATGTTATATTATCCTACACGTTTGAGCAAATTAAATAAGAAAGATATAATAATTGTAGAAGTTAGAGATACTGCAAAAGTGTTACATAAGAAATTATACATTTATTTTGAAAGATGATATGAATAAAAAATAAATAAATGCCAAAAACGATAGACTTAAATATTTTAAACTTGGTTTTAACTTTTAAATAAAGCTAGAAATAAAAATGATACCATTAGTGGTACGACAATAAAAACAGAGCACCGTAGCTACTCCTAACGACAATTCGTACTTCGCTACACACGGAATTTTAAATGCGGCGAACATTTCAACGTAAATTATTTCAAAATAATTTGGGGTTACAGCGTTCGTTCATCGTAAGTGTAAAATTATTGTTGTATACGTTCTTTGCTACAGTTATGGTCACTCACAACTATTACTCTACTTGGTTTGAAGGCATATAGCTATGTGTTATAATGTGTATAGATTATCTATAGATTTTCAGGAATTTTATTTTCTATATTAATTTATTTTGATTTCAAATAACAATTGCACAGTCGTAGATTTACTATCTTTACACAAAACTTAGGATATATCTTACTAATTAATTATTAATCTATACTATAATAATAAAATAAAATTCCTCAAGTATTATAGACGGCATATTTATAATATTATAAAGAGGAAAGATTTGATTGTTTGTTTGCATTGAATAGGCTCTGACTGAAACTACTGGACCGATTTGAAAAATCTTTCACTATTAGAAAGCTACATTATCCCTGATGAACATAGCCTATATTTTGTCCCGCGGATAAGATTCCACGGAAACGCTGGTGAAACCGCAGGGAAAAGCTATTAAGAAATAAAGATTAGAGAAATCTTTTCTCGTGACAGCGTCAATCAGAAAACCTTCAAAGTTTGAATGATAACGTTGTTACAAAATGCAGTTATTGGTAAAAAAGCACAACACAACGCCTTCTATTTTCACAATTAGCTAACAAAATAAATTAAAGTGGTTATAAAATATCTTTACTCACTCAACTAAACTCAACACACACCAAGAAAAAAAGGTATTACTTCAACAAAACCATCGGATAATTCACCAACATTTAAATGTGCCATCGCCCAAACCAATGAGTAACCAATCTACTAACACCCGAGATAAACTGTCGCACATCCGAAATACATCTTCTGGAAGTGAACAAATGCCGCGAGAAAATAAGCCTTTTATTTCCATAGCCCGTAGAGCTAAGGCACAATGTGTTAAATGACTACCCCAATGGGGACGGTCTGAAGGAAGATCTAGAATTAGATTTGGCACGCTTTATCCTTTATAGTAGCAGTTTGAAGGAATGATCATACATTTATTCACATTTTAACGCTCTGTTAGTTTGTGGCGTATTTTGAGAAACTATGTGTTCATTATTAAGATTGCTAGACTGTGTTTGGATTATAATATTTTTGTTAGATAACATTGTTTATAAAATTGAAATACTTGACACTTTTAATCTGTAATAATTATTTTATTGCTTGCTGTCCACCGCGGTTTCACCCGCGTTCCCGTGGGATTATATGGAATACAAATATAGCCTATGTTACTTAGGGATAATGTAGCTTTCTAGTGGTGAAACAATTTAAAAAATCGGTTGAGCAGTTTTGAGTTAAATCGTAACAAACAAACAATCCAAAATCAAATCTTTCCTTAAAATATTAGTTTAGATAGGCTCCACTCCACAGTTTAAACTGCTGAGGATATTTTCTGGATCAAATATCCTATACAATATACTATAATTTACATAAGTACCTATAAGTTATTCATTTGTACAGTCATTACTGCGTGGTTAGTTTTTGTCTTGTATTATCTGTGACAATTATTTGTAAATAAACGCAAAAGTATCAAAATTTATGAGAGCCCTTTTAAATAATATTCAAATAGCTTTGCACTCGAGGCCGCCCTTTGATTTCCTTTAACGTTTAAGGCCAAAAAGCCTTAACAATACTCAGTTTTCTTAGAAACAAATTCGAGGCTATCCCAAGAAAAGAAACAAATGAAACCTCACAGAGATTTATTTGAAGCGGCCGCTAAATTAACTCTAGAAACGTTATTCCTTCCTTTTTATAATTTAACACTCGGACCTTGTTTTTATCGACAAAAGCTTGGAATAAATGGAAATAAAATTTGCGATCTCACCTTTGGAAAAACCGCACTGATTTGGGTTGAACAAAGAAAATCGTAGCACTGAAATTTATCGATAAAATTTCATTATTTGAGTAGGGTATAGTTAGGTTCGAGAACAATCATATTTTTAATGAATTCGTTTTAATAATTGGGTTGTGTAACATTAACTTTATATTGTTATTATTTTTAAACAAAATAGTCTATCGATCTCTTAGGTATTTAATTATAGATTCCAAAAAATATTTACGACTCATTCAATATATAAATCCACAAAAAAACATAAAGAAAATCAAAATTAATAATGTTTTATTTGTTGAAATCCGTAACATTCCTTTATAAACGACCAAGATATTTTACAGCACCTCTTGTTTTCCCACGTACCAAAATAAATTCTCGACATTACTGAATGGGTACACATTTTTCGTTTCATTTTTATAGTCCCAAGGTGGAAAGTGATACTTTTATACCGACTCTGGTGTAAGAAGGTACGCTTTAGAACTTGCAGGTTAACCATACGATATTCTCAAAGGCAGCTGTAATAAATATTTCCTCGTAAGGTTTAAAATATTCACACTTATAGGTTCAAGGCTAGGTTGGACGTGGACTCCTGAAGTATGCGTACCTTACGTGTTTTTAGACTAGATTACTTTCTAGTTCTTTGATGGATGAACATTTCTATAACCATTTGTTAAGGTACAAGTAAAAGTTAGAAAATTATATCAATATTGTCAATATTATTTATTGAAAATATCAGTACAAGTTGCTTCAAAGTATTATTATGTGATGAGAAGACACACTTATAAACGTGTTATTCTTACGCGTTTCTATTTTTTATTATTATTGAAAAACAAAATAACTTAAACTAATATTAAAAAAACTAAAGCAAAGCTAACTTAACAACTAAGAAATGACAGCACACAGATTTTTCTAAAATTAAACCCAAGGGATAAAATAAATATGATAATACAAAAAAATAACTCAAAATTTGATTATACTCTCTTACAATGAAACATAACCACCTATTTACAATGAAACACAGACCAATAAAAATAATTTTAATATTGACTTAGGTAGGTACTTTATAAATAAATATAGTAACAATTTCAGCGATCTTTATTACTACCTACTTTTATAGGCACTAATTTGAAATTATGGCATAACGCCGCTTTTTAATGGTCGGAAATATTTTTGAGCAATTAAAATTTTGATGACGTAGCCGGCTTAGTTAGTGCCTGATAAGGTGGATTTATTCGGGGCTGTTTACCCTTAAGTATTTTCCTTAAGCACTTATAATTAAAGGAAGGGTTTGTTACGCTTTAATATTTTTATAGTCTGCTTACTGTCGGACTGTGTATCTACCTGCGTACTTTCTTTTTCATTGAATACTAGCTGTTCCCCGCGATTTCACCCGCGTTTCCATGAGTCTTTTCCCGGGATAAAAAATATAGCATATGAAACTCAGAAATAACGTGGCTTTCTATTGGTAAAAGAATTTTCAAAATCGGTTCAGTAGATCCAGAGATTAACCCCTACAACCTCACAACCTCACAAATTTTATCTCTTTATAATGTTAGTACATATAGAAGTATAGAATTTATTATATACTTACGTTTATCAACAAGCTGTGACCAAATGTTTTTTACACTTTCATCATCATCATCATATCAGCCGGGAGACGTCCACTGGACAAAACCCTCCCCCAAGGATCTCCACGATGACCGGTCTTGCGCTATCCGCATCCGTGGCTTCCTGCGACCCTCACGAGATCGTCGGTCCACCGTGTGGGAGGCCTGCCCACGCTGCGTCTTCCGGTTCATGATCACCACTCGAGAACCTTTCTGCCACTTTAGTTTTCTTGAAATAATTATATTTTTTGCCACAACTTTTCTCAAACGTCAGAAGTCCGATAAGTATTCTGGCCACCTAATGGTAAGTGACTACAGTCGTCTATTAGCCATTAGCAATGGGGGATTGCCAATTTATCGACCTTTTTACATTACCTCGAAGAGAACTGGCTCTCAAGTGCAACTGCCAAAACACTATGATTGACTTGATGACAGATCTTCAACTTGCCGGTGGTAGTCAGCCAGGTTTTAATTTAATCTAATTAAATTAAATTTTTCAATTTAATTAAGCCTTCCTATAAACTATTACAAGATTTTAATATATACAATTTATAATTTTGGGTTTTCTTATTATAGGTCATCCCATTGTAGGGCTAAGGCCTCCCCCTTTTTCCTCCAGGTCGTTTTTGCTGCAGATTCTCTTGTCCAGCAGACGCCAGCTCCGTCGAAGAGTTTAAGTTCGTCTCGCCAGCGAGCGCGCGGCCTGCCTCGGTCGCGCTTTGCATACCGCGGACACCACACTGTACACTCTTTTGTCCATCTTTCGTCTGTTTGTCGCATCACATGGCCAGCTCACTTCCATTTTAGCTTATTAGCATGTTTAAGAGCGTCGGTAAAATTTGAAGTTTTCCTTATTATTTTATTAGGTATTTTGTCTGCGAACCTTATATTTAGTATGCTTCTTTCAATTTTCCTCTGAGCTCTTTTATTCTTTATAGCTTCTTTTTTCGTAATTGCCCATGTTTGTGCCCCATAGGTAAGTATCGGGAGTAGACATGAATTGAATACCCTGCTTTTTAGTTATATGGATATATTCTTGTTTTTAAATATATGTTTTAGTTGCCAGTATCTTTTCCACGTATTTGCAATGCGTCTGTCTATTTCCTCACTTTGGGTGTTGTGTTGGAATGTTAGGTTTCGTCCAAGATAGACAAAACTGTTGACCGTTTCTAATATATCTCCATCCAGGTTGATGTTTATAGTTTCCCCCGTATTTGTCATAACTTTTGTTTTTTGCTTGTTAATTGATCAGCCAGCAGGAAAAAATAGCAGATTATTTTGAAGTACTAACCTGGTACTTCAAAATAATCTGCTATTTTTCCTCACGATGTTATTCCATCACCGAAAGGATCCGAACCCACGACCGTTTTGGGACTTGCCTCTCATATTTAATTTTGAGCCAAGGGTTTAAGGTATCACAACTTGATCTACAATCGTCTGGAGAGTCTAATAAATACTTGACGCAACTTAATATAAAATGCAAAAACTTCTTGCGGTGACAGTGAAATAACAGAAATATTTTCAAATTGAGCTCTGACTCTCAGGGTGTTGAATTATAGATTTGTGTGGTCTCAAAACCGTAGAAAGACCAATTTATTCTCACCTCTACGAGTCTATTGACCTTGGATGGTAAAGTTGAAGAAGGGGAGTCTAAATTAGAATTGTAAGGTCATAACAGTGAGGTCAAACCTCTGATAACCGTTTGGTTTCTTTTAGTGATTTAAGAATATTTTCTTTAGTAAACAAAGTTGATTATAAAAAAACAGGTGGTATAGCAAAAGATTATACTTTGGATAGATGTAAGCTTGTTAAACATATCTACTCTATGCTCTATCGAGGAGTGCTCTAATGTACTTCATCACTCTTTCTTGCCGGAGTCTTCTCAGTTCAAGTGACGAGTTGTAATGCTCCTAACAGGTAGTTGAGTCAATTGCAAAGTTCATAATTGCCATACCATTGTCATCTTTTTACCATCCTTCTGCTCGCAGAAAATTCTCAAACGAGCTTCTTCCTTAGAATAAAGATTTAGTTTGATATTTTTATCGTGGATATAAAAAATAAAACTTAGCAACATGTGCTAAAACACATGTGATAAAAAATCGCAAAAAGATCCTGGTAGGTACTGTACTTTGGAACCAGAACTGATATACGACTTAAACTTATTTTTGAATAGGTACATACTTACATAGATTATTACACCCAGACTCAGGACAATACGTCATTTACACAGAATTCAGTCCTGGGTGTCTACCAAACACGCCAACCGGCCCTTCGAAAAAAAATAATAGAATAATTTCAATGTTTGACTCAAAAATCAAAGAACAATATCGTGGACACAAAACTAATGGCACAATAGAAGAGGAAATATTAAAAATCATAAAAACAAACATTGGGTCATTATTTGTCTTCATGACAAATACCAGGAGAGGACGTCCAATAAATACTGGATCCTCAGTATTGTTTCCAGATTTCTGTCATTAATCATTTTTATGTGCGTAATTAATATAAAGATCCCGGCGACAATGGGGTCGGAAAATATTATCTTTTGAGAAAAGTTCTCGTTTTGCTAATGTTCCAGATCGGTCTTTTGGTTTGTCGTTGAATCGAGATTTCAGAAAAAAATAAATGAATTTTACTTTAAGAACAATCGCATTTGTTCATGTGGTAAGATTATATCCTATACTAGTTTTCCGCGGTTTCACCCGCGTTCCCGAGGGATCTTATCCTTTCCCGGGATAAAAAGTATCCTATTTTTTATTCCAGAATATTGAATACCTGTGTGCCAAGTTTTATCAAAATCCGTTCAGCCATTTTTGCGTGAAAGAGTAACAATCATGCATCCATCCATCTAACCAAACTTTCACATTTATAATATTAGTGGGATTATGTTACGCGTCAAATGAAAATAATAGCTATTTAAAATGAACTTATTTATCAAACACCTAGTATTTGCAACATGAAGGAAGTTCTATAGTGACTGTAAATCCCGAAGCCCAGTGGGTTGGAAAATTGAGAAGTGGATTAAGCAAATCACTTTTCATTCCACCCCGTACCGACGAAGTTTGCCCTTTTAAATTTTATTATCTCAGAGGTACGATGTTTGCCGATGTGGTCCGAATGTGAGCGAGTGGTGGGTTGAAACATAATTAGCTAACAACCGCATACTGCAGCGTTTTCATTATCAATGTTTAAATAAATCACAGATATCCATCAAAAATCTTTTTTGTTTTACATCAACTGAGATTAAAAAATTGAACGTTAGTTTTTTTTTAATTACGTTTGATCATCTTTTGTGGCTTTTTTCATTGTCGTCCACTTAAAAAAACAACAGTATTGTAAACTAAATAAGTTGTGACAATAAAATAAGTAGCAAATCATCAATTTAATCGTGAAGAAATACTTTTGTAGGGTTTTTCTACTATGTTTGGCAACTGATTTTCTTTTTTTTGTTTAGTACCAATTGTGGAGTTGTTTGTATCAATAAAAAAAAGGAAAAATGGTTTCCCAAAAAACTTAAATAAAGATTATGGCCAAATAATTTCAACCAGTGAGCAAACACTGGGATTCGTAAAACTCTCTGCTTAATCGCTTTAAGTGGAGCCACAACATATCTTAAGTGAAAATGAATTTCATCGCAATCGAGCGAGAATGCTAACTTACGGGCCTATAAAGAGTTTATTCGTCACAAATTTCACAATTTCTATTTCAATGTTTGATGTTACAAATTGGTCGGTTTTTGGCTTTGTTGAGGATTTTCTTTGAATACAATTGACTTGCTTTAATTTGTTTCTCGCTTATAACTAAATGTATTTAAATATAAAGCTTGTCGCCATCGTCTAAGCTATGTTATTTTTATGTCTAATATGTCACTGTGCGATAAATATTGTGAACTGTAGTGTATATTATAATTATGTAGTTCCGATTATGTAAGTAGTTTATTATGTTATAGGTATTAGGCTATATTTATTTGTTTCTCTTTTTTAAAGTTCCCTACCCAAAGGGTAAAAAACGGAAACCCTATTACTAAGACTCTACTGTCCGTCTGTCAGTCTGTCTGTCACCAGGCTATACCTCATAAACCATGATAGCTAGACAGTTGACTTACCTTGATATTGTTGACGTGGCTGATGGTGGTAATCACACAGCTTAGAAGACAACTTACTTTCAGGTGCAGCTGTTGGAACACATCAGTACTGGATTTTCTACTTGTTCATTGTGTTACCATCATCAAAAGCTCAAGGCCATAGTAGGTAATATTTTAAACTTGACCTTTGCTTCGGCACGCTACAACTATGATATCATCACCTTAAAGTAAGAAGCTTGACATAGCATACGATATTTAATGTTAATTAATGGACGTATAACCTAAAAATATTGTGTGCAAGTTCGTTTCCATCGGTATTAAATCACATTAATTACATTTACTTTGTGACTTTCATGAAAATGCTTGATGAATTTTCGAAAAGATTTCGAGTGAGCTCAAATTAATTAATTTATTCGCGCGACTGTGGAGTATTTAAAACAGCGTTGATTTTGTGATAGAACCGTTGGTGCTGTTGATTTAATTTATTGTGTGGTCAATATTGAATGATTTAAGTGTCATAATTAAAAAAAATACATTTTGTGTATAACATTAGCACTAATAATAATTTTATTAATTAGAGCTTTAGGTTTATTTTTGTAAAATAACATGTTTTATTTTTTTACTTTTAGATAACCATGTGTTTGACCGCAATCTCACTAAGGTAAGTGATCATGTGGCCCAAGGTGGTAAGCACACAAAGCCTAGATGGGGCTCTTAAGTGCAGCTATCGGAACACACAGATAGGTGCTTGGCGACAGATTTTTCAACTTGAGTAGTAGTCAGCCAGTCGGATACTACAATATACGCTACCACTATGCTATAGTTTCCTCACGATGTTTTCCTTCACCGAAAGCTCAAGCTCATTGTAGGATTCGAACCCAAGCCCTTCGCCGCGGTATCCGACGTCACTACCACTGAGCTATCATCGCCTTAAAAACAAAAAATATAGTGTAGAGAAGTTTTTAGTTGTAAGTGTTTAGTTTATCTCATTTTTCTCCGTTTTAATGATACTTACTGTATAAAATAAAAACACGACACTACTGTTCATTAACCAACTACAATAATAATAAATATTTTTATTGTTTAACCAAATGACACATTCATAATGTAGCCCTGTCTTCTAAACTAGCGTGAGCTGTGTGTCAGAAGACAGTTCCCACCCAACGTTTGTACATTCAATTTTTTACAAAAATATTAAATGATTTTGTACTAGAATTTACAATAAAGCAACAATTTCTAATTTTAAATAATTAATACTTTGTGTGTGTGCGTCTGTGACTGTGAGTGTGTGTGTGTGTGTATGTGTGTGTGTGTGTGTGTGTGTGATATAGTACCTACCTAGTGTATTATTTAGTTCACAACTATGACACGACGTGATCCCATGCAAATTAGGTATGTGCCTATTTATTTCCAAATAACTTTCGGAATATCTCCACCTCGTTTGATAAGGGTCGAATATATCATTCGGGCATTCTATATTTCCTTACTATTTTTCGTAGAGATGACAGTTTTAGGTGACTTTAATGTATTATTATATGAGAATTTGTAACTAGTATGGTATAAGGAGAGGATTCCAGAATATTTGCAACGAACTTTTCACCATTCTCTTGTTTTGTTTATTAAATACTTTTAATGAAAACGTAAGTATTTTTGGGTAAAAATTCTTATCTTAATGTTTGAGAAAGTATGGATACGAAAGAAATTGTGTATCACCTATGTTGAATATTTCATAAAACTTTTAGGACTTTTATAAAAATAATATTGTAAATAAATTTAAAGTATTCGAATGGGTTTTTCTTAATACATAGGTACAATTTGTAAACATTCTTATTCTAGGAAAATAAGATTAATAACATGTTAAATGAAATAATCAAAAATTTTCCAGAGCTAGAGGGACGGAATTGGCACGGAGTCTCTCGCAGAATATTCATATAAGTAACTAATTTCTTCCTAACAACATTTTAGTCAACACAAAAGCGATAGGGTTGATCAGTTTATGTCCAAACGCGATATTG
Organism: Ochropacha duplaris; assembly: GCA_951361185.1. Lineage (NCBI taxonomy): Eukaryota > Metazoa > Arthropoda > Insecta > Lepidoptera > Drepanidae > Ochropacha > Ochropacha duplaris. The sequence goes on from OX592706.1 coordinate 2,780,612, forward strand.
AATGGTTGTGTTGAGGCAATAACACTAACAATAAATATAGTTATTAAGATACAAAAGTATATTACAGACTTGCCTAGTGCTAAAGAAGGGTACACAATAATGATACGCGATACACATGGTTCTTTTTTTTTTATGTCACTAGTGACAACGAGGCAGGCGGGTCACCTGATGGTAAGTGACTACCGTCGCCTATAGACATTAGCAATACCAGGGGGATTGCCAATGTGTTGTACACCTTATTACAATGCCTTAATGGCAAGGGCTACTGGCTCTCAAGTGCAACTGCCGGAACACACCAATGCAATCATGACTGAAGAAATTTTGAACATATAGATCACTCCTGAAAGATGATCGGAAATATGGGAAAACAGCGGGGCTAAAGTACAAAATTAAAATAATTATATTTTGCTCTTTTTTTTAAATCAATGATATTTCTTCATTACTTTTTATAAACATAATGATTAGCATTGCTCAACAAAAATTTCGACAGATTAAATTTTATTCGCAATTTTTTTTCTTAATCCATACCAACCATAAGGTAAGTACTCACAATTAACTAATGCATTTAATTTTGATATGATGCGCGTTTAACAGTATGTCCCACGCTCAAATCGCCTCTATATTACGGAAACAGCCGCGTGTTGTGTCGTGTTGGGCCACAATAAGCGTGGCCAGGGGTCGTAAACATTCGGTATAGACGTAATAAAGATATTAGTGGCGGCACTTCGACCGGCGAGAACGGCTGTATGTTCAAACCTTTTTTTATGAACGTAATGAAAGAAACGTTTTTATTCAAATAAAATAAGAAAATGGTACGCAGCGAAAAGTGTGTTGCGTATAAAAATGTTTACAGCCACTGGTAAATATTCAAAAATATTTCTTGCGATCACATCAAAGAGAATATTTTTATGATTACCTAAGCTTTCAGCATTATCTTTTCCTTTGCAATTACCACTACTCCTTTTAGTCCTGAAAAAGATGCCTTGCTTTCTTGCCGGAGTCTTCTCAGTTTAAGTGTATTCCGAACCGGTGGTAGAGTCAATTTTAACGTTCATAAGTGTTTAAGAACGTTAAAATTGACTCTAAAGTGAATAAACGAGTCTTTGATTTTATTGATTTTGATAGTTTTGAGGTGAAGGTAGAAGACAGCATACGACCCACAGATACAAACGGTTAACATATACCATGGCCTATTGATGCTTGCAGCACCAGGAGTATTTTTTATGCAAGTAGGTGGGTCACTTGATGGTAAGTGAGTATAGACGTTAGCAAAACCACGGGGATTGCCTGTGTCATCTTTTTTACAATGTCTTGAAGGCCGGATCAAACCGATAGGTGCATGGCGACAGATTTTCAACTGGAAGGTGGTAGCCAGCCAGTCGAGTTCTACTAAGTACCTTACCACTGGCCGTATCACTAGTGTGTGGCCTACCCTACAAATTTATATACTCACATTATTTCAAATGCAAATTTTTATTCAACAAGTCTCTCTTTCTAGTCGTTTCCCTCACTGCTGAGGATCGTAGCTCCTTCTGAATTTGTCAACCAGCTGTCTCCATCGGTTTCGTTCCGTTGCTTGGTGCATTGCAGCACTAACTGGCATCTCCAGCTCCTACGATATCTGGTCTGCCCACCGGCTGAGTCTCCGGCCTCTCGGTCTCTTTCCTTCCATCTTCCCAGTCACTATCAGGCGTTTCAAATTGTTGTTATCCCTACGAGCAATATGGCCAAAATATCACAGTATCCGTTGCAAGCAGACTGTAGACAGACGCTGAGTGCTCTCTATTTTTAATTCTTGCAGGATGGAGATGTTTGTGCGACAAGCTGTCCATAGTATCCTCAGCATCCTGTAAGTAAGCATTCAACATTATATTCAACATATATTAGACATTTTGACCCATAAATCATTTGATTTTCAAGTAAGTAAATAGGAACAATAGAATAAAATACGCCATGAATATTCTTACTTGAGCTTCTAACCAAAACATGTACTTAAATTATATAACAGGAATATCTTTCAAGTATTTATTATTGTGAGTATTTTACTGTTTTCGTATAACTTGGTATACATTTTTTATTGATACATGCACTTAAGTTTATTGAGAATAAAGTATACGCCCTTACATATTTATGTTTCGTTAATATTATGATTTTATAGTTTAAGTCTATGATTGGCTTATGATCGGCAACACATTAGAAGTCATTAAAATATTCAGCCATATTCTACCCACCCGATGGAACCGGTTGGTTCGATCCCTGTCTTAATGGATTAATTTCGCCAAATTTACAGGTTCAGATACGCTTTACAATATCACCTAATTGTAAAACTGCCACTACTATCTGTGGTAGTGACACCAAAAATTGTGACTTTGAATCCTACAAAGAGTTTCGAGATTTTGGTGAACGAAGACATCATATGGACATTATGGTACGGTGCATGTTAGAGAGAAAAAGATTCAGCCATGTAGTACGCATATTGGAACGAAGTTCCTTATCGCGCGTTATGAAATATGAAAGGGGGCTAGACGGAAAAAAAAGATGTCGGTGATTTTTTGTGTCGGTGACAAAAGTCACCGACCGCTGTGCGGCGTGCGCATGTTTCTCTGTCTCTCTCTCTCTCTCTCTCTCTCTCTTATAGCTATATTATCTATATTTCTATTTATATATATATAAATGGAAATGTTTTTTTTTTTAATATATATATACTCTCTCGACTTATATAACTTCGTTTCATCCGGGTGTCCCTTGACACCTCTCAAGTTTTTTTTATACGAGTAAGGTACTCGTACCATGATAGACTGGTTGGCCTGTCACGCTACAGGTAGGTTTGATTCCCACTCAGGACAAATATGTGAGTGCATAAACGAGTCTTTTTGTCCTGTGTCCGGCTAGGTATAATTATTCTACAATACAAGCAATTTTTAGTTTGGGTGCAGATGGCCTAGCATATTATTATTCCTTAAAGTCGAACCGATTCTGATGAAATTTGGAAGAGAGTTATCCTGAATCACGGAGACACAATATATGACCCTTATTCCAAGAACGTGGGAAAATAGGTAGAATAATATAACAAAAACATTCCATATAAACCTTTGGGTGACATAAATAGAATTAATTTGTTTATTTTCCTTCTAACAATATTATTATGGATATTAAAAAAGAAATATAACAGTATTAATGCGAGTATTATGGTTACAGTAATGATGTGGCGAGAAAAAAAGGTACGCTTCAAAAAAATAAGATTCCCAGAAGGAACAAATTGAACGTCCTTGACATTTTAAACAATTTACGACTATTTTTATGACATCGTTGAAGGGTTCGTTGGTCTAATAGAATCGGTTAGGTACTAACAGAAGTTTAACACATTATATTTTAATATCCTTTTATGCTTAAGGTTAAGAAAAGTAATGACGTGGACAAAAGTGGTAAGCTCAAAAATTTTATGAAGTTGCACACGAGTATATCTATTGTAATGTTCATTCTAGATCTTTGGTTAGTTCTCTAACTCTATTTTTTTTTTCACCTGTAACTACACAAATAGGCCTTAACACGTTTGCTGCGACAGTAACTTTTCAATACTTTCCATTCCTTCGGTACAAGGCGCCTGGTAATAAAACTTCCATTGTGGCGGCACAAGGCTTATAGTAAACCCTGTAAAATTTAAGAATCTTAAATCCTTTTTTTGAGTTCATGTAAAAATATATGTTTTGTTTTGCTTTGGATATTAATAATAATGAATTAATTGACATACACCTGAAGGCGTTCGTTAACAGCTTGTTTCATTTAAAAATTATAGCTATATCCAAAATACAGGGCTTAATCACTCTGTGCCGCACTGAATAAGGGAAAACTGGTTCGTATTTTAAGGATGTGAAATAAAAATATCGATAGCTGTAATTAAGTTTTAATATAATGAAAAAAAAAACAAACATGAATTATTGATTTTCAATAAAACATGGGTAGCAAATGTTTTTTTTGCACTGAACACATTTCGTAATATTTTTTTTTACTTTTTTGTCAGCTTGGCGACTGGTTAAAAACGTTCGGATTTTGCGTAACATCCGACACAATTCCTCTTCTTATCACCTTTTACCAAAGTGTGTTTGTCGAGTTTGCTAGAAAAACAATAATAATAAAATTAACAAAAGAATAGGTAAATAGGCATGTGTTTGAAAATTTTAAAACTGTTTTTTTTATTACATCATAAAACAATTTACATTTTTGCGATTAAAAACTTATATTTGCAGTAAACCGTATTATGTTTTGGGAAAACTGCAAAGTTAAGTTTGTCATTTACAACATAATCGGCAAAAATGAAAAAGTTCTCAAAGACTGGACTCGGTAAACTTTCCGGGGTTAGTTAGTACGGAACCCACGATGCGCGTGTCCGACTCGCACTTGACCACTTTTGTAAACTTAAATACGCACTAAACGGGAAACGTAATTAGGTAAGTAAAATAAATAGTAATGATGACTCACCTGTCTCTGATAAATCAATCTATAATTAGATTTAACTTTCACTGCATCACTGTCCTCGCAAACATCATATAATTATTTTTTGGCACCGTTTTGTTGGTCTTGACGCCATGTCGACACGTGCGTTTCTCACGATTGCAAGCCAACACTAGTCGCGCGAAGCTAACGTGGGGTGTGGTACCAGGTGAGCGGGGTACAAGGTACTTCGACCTGGTTTCGCATTATGATGAAATATTATTTCTTCCGTGCGGTGCCAGGTGTAAAAACCTGGTATTAAGGTACACCATTGGATTATATTTTAATTATACATCTTAGATATACATATATTCATCTCTTTCCTACACCGAACCAAGTTAAAGCTAGGCCTTCCGCAAGACAAGGAAGTCTATACTTTTCTTAGCCACACTGTAAGCGTAGACGTATACAAGGTGTTTAGACCTCGTTTCGCGTTGACTGTATTGGAGAAAAACAACCTGGTAAGTCTTCCTTCATCATTACACCACAAAGACTACCTTCTGCTAGTAATAGCTATGTACTAGTAAACTTTAATCTTAATTTAGGATATTGAAAACGTCTGGTAGAGGTCCATGGTAACTTCAACTCACTGCCTTGCCAAGTAAAGTAATTAAGCTAACATCCCTCTCCGTGATTTATTATCCACTAGAAACATGGTTACATCACAAGAACTAATCTAACTATAGTAAAACTGTAACGGGGTAAACTATATCAAGAATGTTTCCTTTGATTCTAATAATATACTAAGTCTCCCGTGGTCGAAGGCTCCTAAAAATATCCTGTTCTATCCTCCAGAGTACAAACAAAGTTACAGATAGACAAACCGAGGCAATTTAATTTTTATAACGTTAGTATATTCAGCGTATCCTGAAACTCAACCTCAAGCGGGTACCGGCCGAAAGGCCAACCCATACCGCTTGGCGTTGAGTTTCGAGATACCCTGTATGTCTTATTTATCTTTTGTGAATTTTAAGGCGATGATAGCTCAGTGGTAAGTGACGTCGAATACCGCGATGAAGGTCGTGGGTTCAAATACTACAATGAGCTTGAGCTTTCGGTGAAGGAAAACATCGTGAGGAAACCATAGCACGGTGGTAGGGTACTTTGTAGTACCCGACTGGCTGGCTACCACCCTCAAGTTGGAAATCTGTCGCCAAGCTCCTATCGGTGTGTTTCGACAGCTGCACTTGAGAGCCAGTTCCCATCTAGGCTTTGTGTGCTTACCACCTTCGGCCACATCATCACTTACCATGGTGAGATTGTGGACAAACACAAGCTTATCCAGAATAAAAAATAAAATAAAAATAATCTGCAGTTAAAGTGTAAACAGACAATCGAACATGGTTCACTCGAACCAAGCTGTTTGGCCAAATCCTTGGTTCTGATATCTATGGCCAGATCGGTTCTCACTGGGCGATTCGCAACACAATAGACGAGTGCACTAACTGGTACTCCCCACATCACTCAGTACCAAGCATCAAGTTAGCAAGTTGTATTGCGCAATTCTTTTCAGCATGTTAAATGAACGCGTAACGATAGTTACCGCGCACGAAAGAGGAATGAGTAAAAGTCAAGACGGTGGACTAGGGAAGGGTAAGCTGGTAATACGTTTTAGTTAGTCTATAGTTTTAAATCTTTAAAAATCGTGCGATGTTGCCTAGTAAGTAGAGGGACTACCTGGTAATTAAATCATATCTGAAGAATGAAGCGACGAAATATAATAATAATAAAGTGCGGCGTGCCGTTCACCACACAAACGCATATTGTGTTTGGTCTGAATCCTGTTTGATCGTCTATATATACTTTAAAGACATAAGTGCCCCCCTAGGGCTTAAACTGAATTAGACTTTTTCTGTTTTTGGCACATTATCATATATTACAAAAAGATACTACGCGTTAAAAAAATATAATGATTTATATTCAACAGTGAATAATCCTTGCCCTAAATTAAATAAGATGTATAAATTATTACCTCTTCTTCTTCCCTTCCTTATCCCATGCTAGGTGTGGTCGGCACAACATGTTTTCCTCTTCCACTCCGCTCTATCACTAGTCGTCTCTGTACTCACAACTTTCATATGCACTCCATCCATACCTTCTTCGGCCTTTCTCTACCTTTATATCCATCCACACTCATGCTCAAAACTCTTTTTGTTACATGCCTTTCATCCCTCCTCGTCACATTATTACTATAGAATAATAATGTGATGACCGACAGCGGTAACTTTGATAAGAAGATGATGAGTATGTTTTTTATGTCATCAGGTTGAGAAGGTCCATCTGATGGTAAGTGGTCACCGCCGTCTATGGACATTTGCAATACCAGGGTAATTGCTAATGTGTTGCCGACCTTGCAGAACTCTTATTACGCCCTTTTTGAAGAACCCCATGTCATAGTGCTGAGGGAATACCGTAATGGATGAACTGTTCGTGACGTTGATTCTGCTTACATTTATTGGGAGGAAATGTACTTAAAGATATCAGAAATAAAATTAACGTTTACCATAAAATAAAAAAGATTCGTCAGAATTTCTCACTACCTGTAAATCACATTAAACGATTTATAATAGAAAGAAATTGAAGCTGAAATGTAATAAAATAACTTGACTAAAAAGTAATTCGGCATTCTTTTCATGTTCAAATCTGTCCTGAGCCCATAATATTAGAGGCCAAATTCAATCTTAATTGAAATCTTTGTACGTAATTTATCTGTAATACCGTTTTTTCTATAATTTGAAGACCTAACTCTTCTTAGACAGTCGTCTTTGGTAAAACGAGAGATGTTATCAGATGTTTAATTACGTTGAGTAGCTTACAGAATAAATATTCTAAGTGCACAAACTTATGATTATTTATAAATAAGTTAATAGCAACATTTTGGGTTTCCTTCAAATATTATATTGCTTAATGAGCAAGCCTTGAACAGTCGTTTTATTATAATAAACAAACTTTGTGGTATCTATTTAAAATTAGCATCGTAAAAGTTAAACATTCAACATTAATGCTATTATTATCAAACTTTAACTATCACAATCTGAAATAGGTAAACACTAGACGCTGTTTAAATCTAAAGAACCATCAGATGCCAACTTGCGGAACTTTAAAACCTGCCTTTTGACGGCAGAACGAAATGAATAATCCTTTATTCACCCCCGCACTTCACCAAAACAATGGACCCTATCAAGTATAACGATGGTCTTAAACAAAACACGCCATTTCTCAGCGAAGATTCGTCTCCCTTCAGTGGGAATTGCGTCACAATTTATCTAACATTTTCGTGTTGAATTAATAACTTCAAGAATGACTTGGAATAATCTTTTATGGTCTGGAACTGAAGATAGTATTGTTTTGTTTAATTTGAGTTTCGAAATGTGGTTCTAGGTTTTTTTGAAATTACTATAGGTATATACTACATAGTATAAAACAAAGTCGCTTGCGCTGTCTGTCCCAATGTATGCTTAAATCTTTAAAACTACGCAACGGATTTTGATGCGGTTTTTTTAATAGATAGAGTGATTCTTAAGGAAGGTTTATATGTATAATACACGCTGTAGAGTTTCATGAGAAAAAAAGTCCATAAACACCACTTGATTTAAAATAACGTTTAATTAAAATAGGTAAACATAAATAGGAGAAAAAAATAAGAAATTACACTGATCAAATAAATAAAAAAATAATTTGAACTATATAAAAAAAACTTGAGACTGAATATCTAGACAATGAAATAGAGACTATCTTGTAACTTAAATTGGTAATAACAAAATATTGTGATGGAATCGTGATTAGGTTATTAATGCTAGGAAGCTTCGAAGCAAAAAAATACCTAACACTTATTCTTCTTAAAAACATAATCTGTATAGTATTTTAAAATAACTTAAACATTAGAATGAAAAAATCTCTGGAACATATCTTCTTTTTTTTAAACAAATGACCAAACGGAAAAATTGAATAGAACGGAGTGAGGAACTCCGCCAACGTTAAATAAAACTGTTAGATAATACCTTGACACCGAAGATTACATAAGTGGTGATAATCATTAATTCAAAATCAAGCTACGTCACCACCGTCGATATTACGTTGACTATGAACGTAGAACTTGCGCGCGGAACCACGTGAGGAAAAAAACAGGAATCCAGAAGGTGGCGGGATCAACAAGCATAAGTAGGAGATGAAAGGAGAAGGGGGAGAGGATCCAAATCAGATCTTCTTCACTGGTATTTCACCTATGAGAAAGGAAAAAAATGGGTTTCACAAATATGATATCATAGGATCTAGTTAGGATTTAAAACTAAATGTAGCAGAAAAATATACGTACCAGACAAAATAACTCAATGTTTCCTACATTGATCTTCAATAAAATAAAATAATAACTATATAGGCATTCCAAAATGCATGGAGATTCACACCTTTTCTTACAATTTTGCTGTAATTTGTCAAAATAATTATGACCAGCTTCTTCGGAATTTTGCTCAAGAATGCCAGCCATCGAACCCTCTTTTTCAGAAAAGCATCAATCAATTTTAAATTTGAATTATTGACAGTTTAAAAAAAATCCGACTTTCAGACTCCATACCAGTCCTCTTTAAAATAACCAAAAAGGTTTATGCAGCGTGTAATGCTGCAACGCATAATATAGTAGCGAAACACTGATAAATTTAGAGGTTTCTAATGTGATGTCGTAATTAAGCATTTTTTGTGCTTATATTGCAAACGCTGGCTGAACCCTACGAGATAGACCAAAATAATGTACTACAGTATTGTCCACCTTAAAAAGTTCAACAAAAAAGTCCGCGATGGTATATGTCTATCTCTTAGGGATAACCCACCATAACCATATTTTATCCTTTACTAAAAAGTGATTATTTACGAAGTGTTTAAACCTTTCCCGCTTAAACCTCTCAACCGATTTAGATTAAATTTGGCACAGATATAGAGTAGACCTTGGGAGAGAACATAGGCTATCTTTTATCCCCCCTCCACCACCCCCACTTGCGCGATATAACGTGTAGTCCACGCGGGCGAAGCCGCGGGCGGGTTGCTAGTACATGAATAAATATTTATTGTAAAAGTTAAGCTAATTAAAGAAATTTTAGATTTGGATGTAAGGATGCATTTTGATCAATGATTCTTCAACGACGGTATCATTTGTAAAGTTTACTCTCAGCACTGTTTATCTTACACTAGCTGATAAGTAGAAATACATAAACAACAATACTCGCCTGTAAACCGTATTCTTGTACAAGCTTGCGCACGTGGTTTTTCTTGCGTTACCGAATGATCTTTTATTTTATTTCACGATATATTTAAGTGCAAAGATTCATCAAATCCGATTAATCACGCACGACGGTGTGATTTATTAAATTATAATTCACAAACACTTCTACCTAAATATTAACTAGCTTTTTCCCACGACGTCGTTCACGTGAAATTATCGCGGAAGCTGCTTTCATCCCACATATCCTTCCCCAAGGTTCAAGGTATATCCCGTTCAAGAGGACAGACAAAGTTACTTTCCAATATAATAATAATTTATTGTACACAGAATTATACGTATTTCTAACAAGGTCTTTTTTCATTCTCTTTTAATTACAATGGAGAGAAAAGCTATTCAACTTTAACTGGCGCCAAAAAGTCCCATTACGTCATAATTTCAAAGAGAGACTTCTCAATCACAATTTTATAAGTCCATTCTTTTTCACCATGACTCGCCATGGACGAGGAAAGTCGGACAATACTATAGGACTTCGAATTTTTGAGGGCAACCCCTGACTTTGGACGAAGATTAATGTATCTAAGGGCTCAGGGGAATTCGGACAGCTATGCGGAAAATATGTGGTGTATTGATTGAACAGTTATCTATATAGGTATAGGTATGTTACATTGGATTATGGAATCGTTACGTCACGCTTTTGTTTACATTTTTTTCAATTACTAGTAGTGTAGAAATCAATATAATGTACTCGTAAATGAAGAAAAACTTTGTACCCTTTGGACGGAAGAGTTTGGAATTTGGCATAGTTAAAGTTTATATGGAGAAGAAGTGCTAATATTTTAATATTATATGCATTAGAAATAAATTAAAGTGTATTAACACGCACTGGTTACCATTATCCTCCTCTGTTTGTCAGTTCTTTTTTTTTATTGACGATGTATTGCCAATGTAAAAAAAATTAAACAGACCCTTTTTCCTAAAAAACTTTACGGTCGAATTTCGATCAGTGGGCGAACTAAAGCCAATAATTTGAATATGGAGATCAGATTTCGGCCGATTGGCGTAGTTGATAAGATACACGGACACACCACAGATCGAGGGTTTGGTTCCCACCTAGGACATTTTGTGCTCATGAACTGTCTGATTGTCAGTACCTACTGAATGTGGGTAACATATACTATATACAGGTGTCCGGTTAGTAAATAGTACGACAAACTTAAGGGGGAGATGGGTGGGCAGGTCATCTACCAAATAAGTATATACTTCATATGCGTCATACTTGTGAACAGGTGCTGCTTGTGGGGGCTGGTCTACTTGAGTTTGTTGTTTACTAAGTCATTCATAATTAAATTCTATAGTTTACAATTTTTGCCGCCATAACACGCAAATATTGTCAATGAGACTAGATAAATAATTATTGAGTGTAATAGGTGCAAGTTGTTTTTGAAAAGAGTAATTGCTGAGTTTATTGCATTCTCTTCTCAGCAAAAGCAACCTTCCGAACCGAGCATTTAGAGTCTGACTATTCATAAGTGCATGTGAAGGCCTATTTGGATGAATAAATATTTAATTTTATTTCATTATACAAAAATGTCCTTGGTAAAAGTATCACCATTTTTCAAAAATAACGAAATATCTACTACTGAGGTCATTTGTATATTTGGTGGGTTGGTGACCCGTACTACTTACCGGATACCGAGAACCTGTATTAGTTTATATTTAAAAAACAGTAAGCATATAATTTATTTCATTTCCATATTGTACAAGCATTATTTAGTTTGGAATGTGAAGAAAATCGCAGGATATTAATTACAATTAAGTAGGCTTTCCTATCCTATCTAGGCTTTGTGTGCTTACCATCTTCGGCCACATCATCATTTACCATGGTGAGATTGTGGTCAAAAACACAAGCCACAACCAGAATAAAAAAACACCCATCTTTAAATGAGCTTAACCTTTATACACTTAAAGTTAACTTTACATTTCACTCACTTGCAGTACAAGTAAATTTATCAGGAGGCAGTTTAAAAGCTCTCAACGCTTAGTATAAAAGGCAAAACCCTTTTGGCCTTCTTACTTTGGAACAATAGGCAGGGTATAACAATGGTGTACATGACAAGTACCTATTCATTGTGCCTCGGACATCTTGCGATGAATGAAACCCTCAACTGGCTCCTAACTAACGAAGTATTTTAAAGTTAACCCTGTTTTGGGCTTGTTTCGGGATCGTTTTGATAGCAATATGTGTTGAAAAAACTGTTGTTTAATCGTTTTATGCATATTTTAATCAAATCCAAAACTCATTAAACGTAAAAAAATATGTGTTTGTGTTTTCAAGCCATCAAGGAAACCATTGAAATATTCACATTAAATTGCATCCAAATCGGTCCGTTTAGGAGGAGTTAGGTGACAAACACACGTACAGAAGAATTATATATTAAGATGGTATCAAATAATCAGCATTGCCATCCAACGTGGCAATGCCGCCAGTATTCTGGGCACGTTGCCTACTGACAACGACTTTTTTATTTAGATTTATTTATCCTTTGTTAGATACTTAATTTAAAATGTACTGTCTATATTAATAAGATGGTATTATATCTTATGTAATAAATTTATAATCTAATTTCATTTTAAATATAATTATTTTTATGAGCAGCCCTATTATTAGTGTATTCTGTATGCTAAGTATAATTATTGTTTTAGCAAACATTCGCTTACAGATCAACACATGAGGATTCCATGTAGGATTGAAATAAAGAAAAACATTGTCGTTGGTGATTATTTAACTATTAATTCTATAGAAACAACCTGTGGCAGCCTTTAGACACTTTAATTTAAGGGTAGGTAATGTCGTATACTAGCTATGATCCGGCAGTCCTCAAGATGAAAATCTATCGCTAATAACTATCGGTATTTGCTCTTAAGTTTCCGCTTCTTTTTTGTCATAAAAAAAACAGTTTAGGCCCTGGTAAGGCACTTATGAACGTTACAATTGACTCTACCACCGGTTCAATATACACTTAAACTGAGAAGACTCCGTCAAGAAACTCAGCAAACCATTTTTTTTCAGCAGTGGATCTTTCTTAAATTATTGCTCGTCACTTTTAATCACACAAATGAAACTGTGGTAATATACTCCGTTATTAAAATCAATAATCAATCAACTAATTAAAAGCAAACTAAAATCCAATTATGAAGAAAAAATATTAACAATCGTTTAAAGATAATTTATATTTTGTTAGGTAACATAAAATAATAGTCTCGAACAGCCAAGTCGATCCAATTAAAAATTTATTGCAAATGAAAATGATAGACAAAAATATCAAGATAAAAATTCCCCGTTTAAAAAAGAATCACAAATAAACTTTATTCGCGTCTCATTTAATTTGCTGTGCAAAACAATGGCTAGGGTAAACCGAGGATAATCGAATCACAGAGCGTCAGACCAAAATAAAAAATGAAACGATTAATAATGCATATATGGCGATAGATTGAACGCATGTAACTAAAATGCTTTAATTTGACAACTTGAAAAAGTGGCTTGCATTTAAAGCCATCTTGAGATCATGAGTTAATAGGTATGGTTAATGTTTATTAAGCTTAGACATTAATAATTGGTTTTTAGTATGAGTTTTATATAACACTTCCAAGTTGAAAATCTGTCGCCAAACACCTATCGACAACTGCACTTGAGAGCCAGTTCCCATCTAGGCTTTGTGTGCTTACCTTCGGCCACATCTTCACTTACTATGGGTAGATTGCGGTTAAAGACAAGCCTATAAAAAAAAGAAAAAAAAAATCTAATATTTATTTTATCTTTTTTTTTAGTCTGTTCTAGACTTAATTTAGCAGTCAAATACCACTTATATAACCGTAAAAATTCAGGCTTAAACAAAAAATATTATGCTCAAAGAGTAATAATTGATCGTTTTGCCTCAGTCTACTTGAAATGATAATGTATTAAAATGTGACGTTTCGAGAATAACACGTCAAATATAACTGATAATGGGCTTCCAATAACATGTTTAATACAATTAATTGTTTCAGCGTAAGCGTTTATTGTTTTTGTATAATTTATTATACATTTTGTTGTTCTGAAAAAAAATTCGTTTACACTATTAATGTGCCCACATTTTAATTTACTTTCTATTTTTGTTTCGTTATTTAGTTTGTTATTTTTCCTAATTGAATATCGTTTAACTAGAGTTTTATAACTGTATTAACTTCAGATCATCGAGCTTTTAAAATTGGAACAACAAGGATAATTAAAAAAAGCAAAGACCTCAATGATTGCATCAACATTTTGGGATCGAGCAGTAAATCTCAACGTATAATTAGATCTAATTAAGTTCTATTCACAGTTAATGAAACCATAAAAATACTATAAGATTTTCCTATATCAGTCGGATTCCACGAAACCCCGTTTAAATATTAACAACAGTTTATACTCGGTTTATATTCGCCTCCGGGCGAGCGTAAAGCGGCTACTGCATATTGTTGCCAGTTTTATTCACTTTGAATAAGTTTCGATTGTACACCGCAATGCGCTGAGGCCGCCTTAAAAGTATTACGAGCAATCACAATAAAGTACTGGGTTTAACTTTGACTGCGTCGAAACTTTTGTTGGTGTTACTGAGCCTCTGAAGGCGGCATACAATTTTGGTTCACTAAAGAGGTTGCGTTATATTGCCACTCTTGACTCAGGGTTCGTTCAGATTTTGCGTCTAGAAATTTCTCTCTAATTAATTTCCATTGATGTTGCTGAAAGTGGTGAACAATGTGATTGATCGATATGGTAAACAAATGATTCAAAGTCTATTTTCCTGGGCTGTATTCCTTTTCAATAAGCAACAGTAAAAATAAATGTAAGGTCTTCCACAAAACGATTTGTTGGATTGTGGAATAAATTTCCTAGAACGGTTTTCCTTCGGCGCTACGATATGGGATCTTCAAACTTCGCTAAAAAAAGCTCTTGAAGGTTGCCAATCTCCTTGGTATTGCAAATGTCTATAGGCGGCGGTGACCACTTACCATCAGAACCCGTCTGCTTGTGGCCAACCTGTTGAGATCTTATTAAAAATGTGAAATTTTCTTTGGAGGTGAAGATGTTCGTTACTCTTTCACTCAATAACTACTGAACGGATTTTGATGAGACATGGCACACAAGTAGAATAATCTAGAATAAAACATAGGATACTATTTATCCTGATCCCTTGAGAATGCGGGAGAAACCGCGGGGGACAGCTAATAAAGTATTAAGCTCTACGGAGTAGAAACACTATGTAACTTAGCACCTACTACACGTTTTTTTCATTACTTAAATCTATATATATAAAAGAAAGTCGTGTTAGTTACACTATTTATAACTCCAGAACGGCTGAACCGATTTTCATGGTTTTTCATTTGTTAGATTCGTTTCCGCCTGGAATAGCAGAATAACTATTAAAATTAAGAAAAATGCACAAAAAAAGAATAATGAAGACAATTATTTTTGTCATACATTTTGTATAGAACGACTTTTTGACATGTCTCGAGATCGGGCTGACAGATGACAGATGGTTTAGATTCACAAAATTGGACACGGTAGGTGTCGCTGGAATCGGGTTCTATGTTTTGTTTTAATTTCAGGGCAGGACAACGTCTGCTGGGCCCACTAGTATAAAATATATAAGTAATGAATGGGAAGGGATGATGGTAGCAGATTGTTCTCACAAAAGATTATAACATAATAACGCATAGTGCTCGGGAGTTTTAATCAGATTATGCGTTTTATTTTTAATGTTGTTTCGCTGAGGGTTTATACGTATTTTTCACAACCTACAAAATAAAATAAAATAAATAAATACCTCTTTTATACTTGAATACCTACGAAAATATAGCTTGAGTGAATTTAAATGGAAAAAAATGCTCAGTCTATAGTGATAGTATATGCATTAACTAGTTTTGTTTGACGAAAAAGCAAACTATAAAGCCGACAGCATGTATCAAAATATTAAGTAAGCTAGTACCATTACAAATAACAATTTTCTTCCAAGATATTCTACCGAAAGAAACCGCACTACGTTTTTGGCGGAAAATGGAAATACTCAAACATTATTCTGGCGTTATGCCAGGCAATGCAAATATGGATAAAGTGATTCTATCCCAAAACACTGAGGAACTTAAGCTATCAGGGGTACGTGACATTAGCTCGGTTTTTCCACTAGAAACTCTGGAAAAAATGTGAAAATTGTCAAAAGTTAGATTAAACAAGTTTTTGCCAGCCCCACAGAAAGTGTTAGCTGTTTTCATTTGGAATTCTTTGCCGTACATGCTCTACGGTACCCGTTTTGAAGTCTCGTTGAATAATTTTGTTACATTTTATATTAATTTAGCATTTTCACCTTTTTTGTGCCTTTGTACAAAGTTGGGTTTGGACGAAGTTTGGATTGTGTTGGAACTGGTTTCGATAGAACCTTGCTTTTTCTTTTTAATATAAAAAGGCTTGTGTGAGATCACAATCTTATGGTAAGTGATGTGACTAAAGACGTTATGCATACAAACTGACTTTTAATGTAGTGGTGGGTGGTACTGTTGGGTTACTACCAATCTTCCTGCATGTTGTCTGTTGCTAAGCGCAAACTCTAGAACGGCTGGACCAATTTGGATGTTTTGTTTTTCAACTATTCGTTGAAATCTCAGGAAGGTTCTTATGGAAAGAGAAATTGGAAACGTTGCCCGAAAAATAGAAAATTTTGGAAAACTTAAAGCGCATTTTCTATGCTTTTTTAACAGGACAACGACTGTTGTTTCATCCAGTAGGATATATTTTCATCGAGCTAATCTATTTTTTTAATTTATTTTACGTCTGGCACGAGATTGCTCCATTTAAATCGCAAGACACAATATTTAGTAGCAAAAGACATACCAAATTTATATTAGAGAATTTCGAAAGAACTTTGTATCCAGTTAGATCTTACTTCTTTTATTAGCGAAGCCATCATCACATACATTTTTTTTGTTACCAACTTAACATTCTTTCACATTAATGTTTTTGATTGGATTCCAATCACCTATTAAACATACTATTGTTAAAAAACACAGCAAAACCATGCGTCACACCTACGTAATGTTCATGTGAACAAATAGCAAAATGTGCAGAGTATTTTTTTCAATTTCGCTCAGTAAACCAGCGCGGGCGGTCAGTCGCTATGCTCAAGGGAAATCTACCGTTGTTGTTTGTATAGATTTTTTGCCCCCACCGCTTATATCCTTCGGTAAGTTTACAATAAAAATAACATATAAAATATTTATGCAGCGGGAATTATGTTTACCTTGATATACGGGCCATACCTACGATGTTTGAAGAGGTATATATAGTACATTTCATTGGGAACTTATTGATGCAAACTTTCTAGATAATAGGGATGTTGACTGATAACTAAGCTTCTTTTTATTAAATAGGTAGCAAAGTTTATATAAATCTATATACATTTAAGGCGATGATAGCTGTGGTAAGTGACGTCGGACATCGCGACGAAGGTCGTGGGTTCGAATCCTACACTGAGCTTGAGCTTTCGGTGAAGGAAAACATCGTGAGGAAACCACAGCACGGTGGTAGGGTACTTTGTAGTACTCGACTGGCTGGCTACCACCCTCAAGTTGAAAATCTGTCGCCAAGCACCTATCGGTGTGTTCCGACAGCTGCACTTGAGAGCTAGTTCCCATCTAGGCTTTGTGTGCTTACCACCTTCGGCCACAACATCACTTACCATAGTGAGATTGTGGTCAAACACAAGCTTATCAAGAATTTAAAAAAAAATGTTATACTGGCTAGTGACGTTATAAGTAAATTAATCATTGTCGTTTGATTGTTAAATTACAAATAAGTAATTAAATTAATAGTAGGTACATAAAATGTAAGATGACCATAATATCAGTTTTAAATTGAAAATATAATTATTTATAATAATAACTTTATTTACAACAAAAATGTACAAAATATACAAACAAATGTACAACTATAATTTATATAAAAAACTTCTTCGAGGCTGCCGCTGCTGCCGATCGGCAAGGTTCCCAGAAGGCTGGCAGCGTTTCCTCTTTGGATGGCCAAGCTGATGTGTTGGCGGAAAAAGCTCCCCGCCCGCCAGTCACCCGAGGCCTCGATTATTTTTTTACATAAAATATTTTATATTATTTTTGATATAAAACTTCACTCTATTTATTTCAACAATATATATTAATGCAGCAATTCCATGAATCCTTTATCAAGTATCAAAAATGAAATTTAAAATTACCAAAGTTTGCTACTTTGGTAATTTTTAGTTAATTTAATTATGATTCGTAATACATTAAAATACCTGTCTATATTTAAACATAGGTACCTATTGTACTTACAAAGTTCAGATTACACACACATTGTAAATAATTTGTATGTAAATAATTTATTCACAATGACACGACACTAAGAATTCTCCAATTAATTATATCTTGGCGAAGTAACAGTCCTGAGTTAAATAATGGTGTAAATCTGCGTGTTATCCCCCGAGGCGGTGACTGAATAAAGTCAGTTGTTTGCCTGACTCGGATTATGTCTAGGCGACGGACAGACAGATGGTTAGTTGAACAAATAAATTTGCTGAGTTTTGAAGGAAGTTTGAACTTCAACCTCAACTATTTTATTGTTGACCAAGGAGTTTCGAATCGACTAAGAGCTCGTACACACGAGCAGCATGTTGCCAACAGCAGCTGCCGACATTTCAACGTTTCAGCCGACAGCAGCCGACAGCAACAGTAGCTGTCGACGGCTACAAAGTACCCTATAGATAGTTCTGCACGAAGACGTGCCCCACTATTTTTTCTAATCCCTTACAGTGCAAGTGTACCATATAATTTTTTTGCTGACTTTGATTATAGCATAGTCTCTGTCCCCCGCGTTCCCGAGGAATCTTATCTTTTCCCGGGATGAAAAGTATTCTATGTTATTTCAAGTTATGATATAGGCTGTGTGCCAAGTTTCATCAAAATCCGTTCAGTAGTTTTTGCGTGAAAGAGTAATACACATCCATCCATTCAAAACACTTTATAATATTAGTGGATTAGTAGGATAGGATACGACTAGTAGAATTACTAGTTAGATTATTGAGTTCGAGGTCGTGGATGCAAGCATGAGAGATCTCATCAAACTAAAGCATCTGTGTGTAGCGTGGTGTAAGGTTGCGTATCCTATTTAATTCAAGATTTAATGAGAAGTGAAGCAGAAAATTACGAAATAACTCACATGTTGGGGTGTGATTATTATTAGAATGCATGTTAATAATTATTAAATGATAGGTAGGTAAGACACTTCCAGTTTTTTTGGTATTTCTTATTTTTTATACAAAAAAGGTAATCTTTTGCATTAAGATTCCTATAATTTTAAAATTTTGATATTATAAATTCTAAACGAGTCTTCATAATAATAAAATATTGTTAACTAATAATTTATTATTCACCTATTACTAATAACATATTCCGAACTAAATAGCACACTAACATGTAGGTACTCAAATGTGCACAAGAAAAACAAACAATTTTGCAATTTAATTATAGCTCACTCATAACTCATGCTCAAATTACGAAAATTTAGGGTTAAAATTGTTGTTTTGGATATAACAAAATATATAACTTTAGCGTGCGGTACAAGATTTATCTGTAACATTTTGTTTTCTAGCTGCAACCTCATCTTTTTATCTTTTATGCGTACAATCAGAATTTGCAATTTCCTAACAATATATTAACACTAGCTGTCTGCTACGGTTTCATCCGCGTTCCCTTGGAATCTTATCTTTTCCCGGGATAAAAAGTATCCTCTCTCTTAATCCATACACCTATTCAATTTGTGTGCCAAATTTCATTAAGATCGGTTAGTTTTGGAGTTTACCGCGGACCTAATCGTGACCCTCAAGGCGATGATAGCTCAGTGGTAAGTGACGTCGGATACCGCGGCGAGTGTCGTGGGTTCGAATCCTACAATGAGCTTGAGCTTTCGGTGAAGGAAAACATCGTGAGGAAACCATAGCACGGTGGTAGGGTACTTTGTAGTACCCGACTGGCTGGCTACCACCCTCAAGTTGCAAATCTGTCGCCAAGCACCTATCGGTGTGTTCCGACAGTTGCACTTGAGAGCCAGTTTCCATCAAGGCTTTGTGTGCTTACCACCTTCGGCCACATCATCACTTACCATAGTGAGATTGTAGTCAAACACAAGCCTATCCAGAATTTAAAAAAAAAACCCAGTTTTTTTTATTTTTGGATAAGGTTGTGTTTGACCGTAATCTCACAATGATACGTGATGATGTGGCACTCACGACCTTCGCCGTGAGTTAGTTATTAGCTTCAATGCAAATAATTACATCGCTTGTCACTAACAACTTCGGCCACACAAAAAGATAACAAGCCTCGACTCCCAGGCTAACTCTCAAAATGTTTTACGAACAATTTAATCAAGATTTCGGTGAGATATTGCTATCTTGTTTATAAGTAAAATTAACTCAAAGTACGGACAAACGTTTTTTATTAGACTTTCAAAGTTTTGAGATGACTAGATAGCATGCTTAAAATATTGTATGATTAAAGTTGTTTATACAAAATCGTTGCAAAAGTTCAAAATTAACTAATTTTTGTTCTACCGCAATCTTTTCTTATTCTGGATAGCTTGTGTTTGACCACAATCTTATCATGGTACCTAAGTGATGATGTGGCCGAAGGTGGTAAGCACACAAAGCCTAAATGGGAACTGGCTCTCAAGTGCAGCTGTCGGAACACATAGATAGGTGCTTGGCGACAGATTTTCAACATGAGGATGGTAGCCATCCAGTCTACTAAGTACCCTGCCACCGTGCTATGATTTCCTCACGTTTTTCCTCCACCGAAAGCTCAAGCTCATTGTAGATTCGAACCCACGATATAGGTACTTTCGCCGCGGTAGCCAACGTCACTACCACTGATGACCTTACCAAAGTCATGATGTTGCTGGATTCTGCTAATACTTAGGATGGTACCCAACTAGGCAAATAGGTATTTCAAAGTCCTACCACTGTGCCACTATGGTTTCCTCACGAAGTTTCAAACTCATTGTAGGATTTACTGTTTGTCTGGCGGACTATTTAACATATATTTATTTTGGACAACATAAAATCAGATGTAAACTTTTTTTCAGAAGTTTCTGACAAGCAGGCCTGTTAGCTGATGCTAAGTGACTAATAATATTACCAATACTAAGGGCATTGCCAATGCGTTGCGAACATTTTAAAAAACCAAGAATGCATTTTTTTATGTCATTAGGTTGACAAACAGGCAGACGGTCCACATGATGGTAAGTGGTCACCGCCGCCTATGGACATTTGCACCAGGGTGATTGCCGATGTGTTGCCGACCTAGAAGAGCTCTTTTTACGCCCTTTTTGAAGAACCCCATATCATAGCGCGGAGGGAATACCGTAATGGGGAGCTCATTCCACATCCTAATGGTCTGCAGAAGAAACGTCCGGCTGAATCGTTGGCATGCATACGGCTCTCAAGTGCAAGTTCCGGAATGCATCAGTAGATGCTTGGCGATAGATTTGCTCTGATCCAGGATTTGCATCTCGAAATTAATTAACCATAATACAGTTTAATGTAGGGACTATAGGAAAACATTGTTGACAAATTATTCAAAAAAGCACGAATTCATTGTTAGTATACCTAAATCAATTATTTTTACAGACTCATTTAACCTAGCTTTTAAAACGAATGGTAAATGCATAATACTTACTATAGTACGTTTTCAGTGATGTGTATGATATTCAACTGATTTTACACCTTATATTTCTGTTTTCAAAGTTCAAAGTTGCCAAAAGTTAATACGAAATTATATATCGGTATCGTCTACTGTACTCAGTGTACGTAAAATACGTAAATATACAGAACTCTGTATGATACTTATGCGTGGTTTTTTGTTAAGAAAACGTTATCGTGATGAAATCATAATAAAACAAATGGTATATGTAATTAATGGCATGGATTTGAATGAATATATTATCATCTTTTAGTTTCCGGCACCCTTAAAAATAAAAAAAACATCGAGATTGAGAAAATCATAAATTGAGCTTCATAAAATTTCCTGCCGGATATTATCATTAAAATATTCTGTTTATCCATAATTTAATTTCAGAGATGAAAAATATGAAAACGAAATCAAGGGAATTGTAATGCCTCTGATTAAATCATATTAATAATTTTTGATGCTAATGTTACTTTAGGATAATTTATGTTCAGTATAGTAAAACTAAGTTACTTAGATTTATTTTATTAGTTAGATGATGTTTTTTTTTATGCTTAAAACCAATATTACCAGCGTGCAGCAACTCCGCTGCCACAAACACGCTGCATCTTTGTGTTATCAACAATAACGTACTAGAGCACGAGCGGGATGATGGTAAGGTTTAATAACGTCGGTTTAATCTTCAAGCTTCAATATACTAGTGAATTCATATACTCTCGTGCGCCGTGATTTAGTGTGATAACGTCCATTTTTGAAATGAGAATTATTTAGGAACTTTTTGGCAATTGCGCTGAATTTCCGGTATGAAATACGGTTTTTTATTACACTTTATGTTGTGATATTTTTGATAGTATTCATGAACATTAAATATTAAATTTATTTAAAGGATATGCTATAGCTGCTGCTGCTGCTGCTATAGCTCAGTGGTGATGCTGGAAATCGTGCCGATTATCGTGGGTTCGAATTTTGAAATGACTTTGAGCTTGAGAAAAACATCGTAAAGAAACTATAGCGCTGTGGTACACACCTTCAAGTTGAAAAACTATCGCTAAGCAACTATCCGTTCCGGCGGTTGCACTTGAGAGTCAGTTGCCGACAACAACATATTGGCAATCCTCCTGGCATTGCTTATGCCACCTACCAGCTTGTCAGGCTTCTGACATGTACAAAGCAGCTTGAACCTACTTAAGTTTTCATAGATTGTTATTTGCAGCGCAGAAAGAAATGAATGTAATAATGAGAAGAGCGCGCCTGAAATTTCAGCTTTTTGATGTGGTTAAAGTTTTTAGGTTTTACTCAAATAATTCAACGACCCTTAGGTATCTTAATAAAAATGTGTAGTGTATTTTTTTTAAAACTGGAATCGCAATTCTTTTTTTTTATTACATTGTTTTTAGACAACCATGCCGTCTGCAAGTCTAGGGTTACACCATAAAGACACTTTTAACAATGTGTTAATATGGTCTGCCATACGAAACTGATACTATCTATCTATACCACACAAAATGCAATCAGCTCAACAAAATCCCTAAGGCCCGCACAATACATTTTACGTGCCAAAATTCATAATCTCATGGGGCCATTTGTGAATTAATCTTCCGAATTACACTCTGGCTGAGCAAAAAGAGCTATTCCATGCCTCTATCCGCCAATTATATTTGCCAAATAGCGGCAAATTGGCCATTTGCGGGTACAATACCTTCCGCTTGCATAGTTTTAACGAGTTGGGCTATTTTTATTGTGGTGCGTGAAAATTATTATCTGTGGTTTATTGGGCTGAAGTCTATTTAGTCTATCGTAATGATAATTAATTAATTTATGGGACTTTTTGGCGGGAACTTGCGAAGTGACGTTGTGTTTTCGTTTTATTTTCATTAAATTCGCGTATTTTGAGTTCTATTGAATAATTTTGGTGGTGTTTTGTCCAATAAAGATCAATCTAAGTGCACAAGTGAAGTGAAATGAAATGAAAGCGTGTATCGTGACTTTCCAGGTTGTCCCCAGAAGTCCGTGAAAAGTTTTATTGGAATAGCCGCCAATTTCACTAAAAATAGACTGGACTTGTACGGATGAGGACTAGACTTTACAGTGAAAGTGACAATAAAACGTGACTATAACATAAAAAATGAAATATTTAAATTAAGAAATGGCTTAAAGGTCTAGATACCAAGCCAAAAACCTTGAAAAAAAAAAAATAATTTATGGGACTTTTTGGCGGGAACTTGCGAAGTGACGCTTTATTGACATTAATTTCGTATATTTTGAATTTTATTGAATAATATCGATGGTGTTTTGTCTAATAATGATCACTCTAAATGCACAAGTGAAGTGGAATGTAGGCGTGTATCGTGATTTTTCAGGTTGTCCCAAAAAGTCCGTGAAAAGTTTTAGTGGAACGGCCGCCAATTTCACTAAAGCCTGACTGGACTTGTACGGACGAAGACTAGATTTTACAGTGAATTTGACAATATAAGGTGATTTCAACATAAAATAAGAATATTATGAAATGGTTTAGCCTTGTTAGAATTTATTGTGTGATCTTGAAAAATTAAAAAAGCTAAGAGATTTTAATTTTATGTTATACTTTTGCCCAACTGAACAATTTTATTATACCTATGTACAGTCACAGAAATAATGTACCTGCCGTAAATTTAAATACTTATTTTACCTTTTTTATTTAATTACAGTCCCTTGTTGGTTGAAATTAAAAATGTGAAGCAAGTTGACCGAAAAGGGTCTCAATGTAATGTACCTAACTAAAATGGCTTTTTTATTTGTTGTTCTTTTTAATCTCTAGAAATGCTAAAACGAGCGTTAGGTTTAAAATGAATATGGTATTAATAACGCAGCTGTCGTCAACACATAGTTGCTTGAATCGCGTAGTTTTGGGACGACCGTCCCATCCACGAACTAATGTTTATTGGGTCTATGTTTCTTTTTTTTATTTTATGTAACATTTCCAAGTTATAAACATTTATAAGAATTAATTGAGGAAAGTATAATATATTGCAAAGCATGTGACTTGGATTAAATTTAATTTTATAGTAGTTAAAAATTACTAAGTTACTTCAAAAGATCCTTATAAATGTGAAATGACTAACAAACTGCGTATAAAATTATGAGTGGAAATCGATAGTCTGTTAATTAAAATGGAAGGGAGATTCCTCTTGTAATTAACGAAAGCCCAGCTGTGCTGACTGGATGGCACTTCGAATCTTGAGCAATCCGCTTTAGTTAGCTACGATTATATCTTTTGTTGATAGCTTGGTAAAGTGTTATTTTCATAATTATTAATGTTTTAGAATATATGTAGACATCTCACAGTCTTGTATCCTTGCTTAGGTGAGATTTTTTACTTAAAAAGTATCTTTCTACTTTTATATTTTTATGTTTCGTATTTAAAGGAATTCGTGAGGAAACCACAGTACTATTGTAGGTTAGGTACTTTGTAGTACTCGGCTGGCTGGCTACCACCCTGAAAGTCCGTTTATTTCCGTTTTTATAACAAAACTTAAAACTTGCAAAAATGGTGTGTTCTGGTCAAAACACATAAGCGATAGGACTGGAAAAAATATGTGACTAAATGCCTCAGAAGTATGTTTTAAGATATTTACTAACTAGCTGTTCCGCGCGGTTTCACCTGCGTTCCCGTGGGATCTTATCTTATCCCGGGATAAAATATAGCCTATGTTCATCAGTGATAGTGTAGCTTTCCAACGGTGAAAGAATTTTTGAAATCGCTCCAGTAGTTTCGGAGCCTATTCAATGCAAACAAACAAACAAATCTTTCCTCTATATAATATTAGTTATTATTTACTAATGAGCCAAATTGAACCTTCATTAAAGCAGGTCATCCGAGTGTCGCGAAAATTAAGAATGTATAATTAATTTAACCTAATCATCCAGTTGTAGCAAAGAGCGTTTTGTTGCAGGATTACCTCAGCGAACCGGGATCAATATCGGCATTAGTGCTTAAGCTGTATAAATTATAAGATTAAATAGCTTAAAGGTTTTTAAAGGTTGTATAAAGAATATTGTGCTAATGACATAGTTTTGTGAAGAAACGTAATATTCTTTTTATTCAAGTCTTTTCGGGGATTAATCATTAGGTAAACTAGCGTTACGTTATATTGGCCGTTTTGATATTGCTATCCTTTTACGTGCCAAAAACAGACATACGAGTTAAAAAGAGACACCCTCTTGTCAAAACATGCCTCTAGTACCTATAGATTTTTCCCGCGATCTTATGTTATCTTATTGAGTCAAAACCATTTAAAAATACGAAATATTTTAGTTCAAAAATAAAAGTTTATAGAAGTATTTGTTCCATTTTTACGATGAATAAACAACGGATACGGAACACTAAAAGCGATCAATGAGATGTTACCGACGACATAAAGTTTCGTGTCCGCTGAAAGAGAGACGTCCCAATGTGACCGAAAAACAAATGAAAAAAAAAAACTAACGAAACAAAAAAACTTTCACAACGATATACAGCATGTCCGTTTGAAAGCCGAATTGTGGTAACTTTTATTGCCTTTATTCACCCCACTACAAGTTTTCTGTTATATCTATCGGGACTAACAATTGTCCGAGTTGTATTGTGTATAGTAAATATGTTGTTTTACGGAAACATCGAATTTCCTTTATTGGATTCCATGTTATAACAAGTTTGTAAAGAAATTTTCTCTCTTTTGGGTTGCGTCGTTGTTTCTTCAAACGTCTCAATAGAATTGGTTTTGTTGTTTCCATTGGTCAGTTAAGTTTCATATAACTCCGCTTCGGGTTGTAATGATTGTCAGTAATGTCTTATTCATTACTTTCAATATAATGGATTTTTTCAATTGCAAAAATAAAAGACTCATTCTATTCACACGAAATTGTACTGTTTCACTGCTTTTTTGATGGATCCAATAGCGTCACATCATAACTCTTTTAAACTTTTGGATAAGCTTGTATTTGACCACAATCTCACCATGGTACCTAAGTGATGATGTGGCCGAAGGTGGTAAGCACACAAAGCCTATGGCTCTCAAGTTAGATGCTTGGCGAAAGATTTTCAACTTGAGGGTAGCCAGCCTCACGCTTTCCTTCACCAAAAGCTCATCCTCATTGTAGGATTCGAACCCACGACCTTCGCCGCGGTATCCGACGTCACTACCACTGAGCTATCATCGGCTTAAAATCATACTAAAATAGATAATAAGTATTAAAATCAGAATAATGAGTATTTTTTTTGTTTGAAAACTATTTTCACAAGTCTTATGTCTTTGTTAGTTTTCCTCACAGTTTAGACTATTGCCGTTACAATTTTGTTTGTTTGTGTTTTTTCGTCCTTTCCCACAGAAAGTTTGAAAACTTGAGCAAGTCGCTGTAATGAGAGTCGACCCTTTAATTCGAGTTGGATGGAAGTAATCCTTTTGTAAATAGACACGAAGAATGTTACCTATTACATTGATATTGTTAAAATTGTTTCGCTATTTAAAACTTTGTGGAGACATTTTGGGGTTTAGATGTTTTTGGCATTGTTGCCATAGATATTTTAAGCATGGTGACATTCAAACGGGATTTCATTTGTTAATTATACGTATACTTACGTTAATTTACACTCAGAGCACTGTATTTCTCAATTAACTTGCTAAATGCTTTTCTGTATTATAGAACTTAAATCAAAGCGTAAGCCAAGTTTGAGTCGAGATTGAAACAATTTAACTTAAAGCCTAAACCTATGAGATGAGGTTTATTTGCGATTGTCAAGACTTATATTTTGAATCTCATTCTATTATACTAACTGTATATGGTGTGTTTGGGTAAATAAAATTACATGAAGCACACATACGACATTTTAAATATCACAAATAAAATATTAATCGTTTTCAACAAAAAAGTTACCATTTCTAAAAATCGAACTGACTATCCCTAATTTAATTTGATGTTCAAAATGTAATTTTCCCCTAATTTAAACGTCCCAAAGCGTCTGTATTTTCCAATTAATTAAGAAAGGTCATTGAAATGTTTGTTCTATTTAGTATAAAGTATACTATAACCTTAATTCAGGATGATTTATAGTCTGCTAAGAAAACAAGGTATAAAAGAGATCCCTGGACAGAACCGTGGGAAGGCTTGAGTAACATCGAGCTCCAATGATTAATGAAACTGCGATGTCCGCTCTAGATAAGGAAGGCATGTCAGTCAACCTTGCTAGGCTTCCAGAAAGCGATTTGTCTTTTAGGCAAATGGTAGTGACAATTATTTTCTTATCAGTATTTTAGCTTCCCAAAACTCGTGTTATCCTAGATTTTATCTTGGAAATGAATGCTTTTACTTATGCTGTAGCCACTGTTTTTTGTATCGATTACCAAAATATTGCAGTTTTTTTTATATTTATGGTAAAAGTAGGTACTAGTTGGCCCCGCGGTTTCACCTGCAATCCATAGGGATCTTATCATTTCCCGGGATAAAAAGGTATCCCGGTATACCATGTTTTATTCCAGGATAATATGTGTACCTACATGTGATTGAGCAACAAATACAAATTTTCACATATAAAAATATTATAGTAGAATTAAATAAGCAATTTTACAATTTTAGAATTTTTCTGTGTGGGCTCAATTCTTGAGTTTCGGAACCATAGCACGGTGGTAGGGTACTCGACTAGCTGGCTACGATCCTCAAGCAAAAAATCTGTAGCCAAGCACCTATGGAAGTTGCACATGAGAGCCAGTTGCCTACAAGGTATTGTAAAAAAGTCACATAGTCAATCCCCGTGGTATTGCTGATGCCTAAAGGCAACGGTAGTCACTTACCATCAGGTGATCCGCATGCGTTATTATCAAACTTTTGGTATACTAAAAAAATCATAGAATAAACCTTGTAAAATTGCTACAATCATACCTCTGTCAAAGAATCTATTGGGTTTAGAAACTTTGCACCGAACTAGATATTATCATAAACATTCCAGTTCTATTTTCAACACTTTCAAATACCCAATAATTTAGAATACAAAGTTAGAAAAGGAATTCCAGATTATCAAATACTTTACACCGGTTTACCTTTATTAAATGACCTTTACACAAAACTCTTTACCGTTCGGTCCCATTGTTTCCTGTCGCCAGCCCTTGTAACGACGTCCTGATGAAAATTGTTTTAATACCCCGAATTCTTTCGACGTTACCTTACTCGGGCTTTGTCGTTCGACGTCGGTTGACAGGTTTATTTTATACTACCTTGTGCTGTGGATTTGACTAAATTATTTCTTTTAACATATACATTTTTGCACTGTTTGTTTTTATTAGCCTCCACCAATATAAATAATCCAAATAAAAGCGATTCTTTCTATGATTTAAAATATTTATTTATTTAAATTTTTTCAATTACATTTTGATTTACATATTTATTTCTTATTTGACCACACGTGTACCCGTGTCCCTGTACTGATTTCGGTATTTTTTAATAAATTTACTTTTTAATCAAATGATTTATTCAAACCAAAAATAATTATTAGTGGCCAGTACGAAGCACAGACACTACAGTACCTACATTTTCTTTTTAAATAGCAAGCCAGCCCATTCAGGCTTGCGTTTGGCCACTGACCCGTCCATGAAAGACGAAGACGTATGAAGTATACAATACTCCCCAAAATAAATACAAAACAAATTTTACTTTCAAATCAAAGGGTATTAAATAAATATCCGAGGCCTACAGCCATATGACTCCAAACAAACCAGAGCTTGTACTGTCAAAACTAGATAGCTGAATAATAAATACAGCTGTTGCATCCAAAAGTACTGGAGCAAACTGACCGCGATTTTAGAGTTTCCTAAAAAAAATTTTTTTGCATCACCTAATTATTTTCACTCCTAAAAGTTTTGAAAGTAACTAAATGTATCCCTATTTATACACGTATCTATATGAATGAAAGCGTCATAAATAGCCGCGATATCTCATCCCATATCCCATCATTCCTTTCTTATTTACTGTTGCGGTAATAATATGGCCATTGTAAAACTTCTTCGGGGATCAATTACAATGTAATCACAGTATTCGGTAACTCCCCGCAAAGTATACGACGCGCATTGTTAAAACTTTTAAATTGGACGAGTATCTTTTCTCCTACCGATCTTTTATTAACTTCACAAGGATTGTTGTAAATAATTAGATATCTTTTGTATGTTTTGCGTCTGCTTGTTAGTACTTTTGATCTTTTATAAGGAAAGAAAAATAAATAATTGAGATATGTCGATGGTATATTGTCATCCCGGCTGTTTCAATTTTGGGGTCTTTATGAAATTTTTGATTGCTTTTAAACGTTTTTTTTTTTTATTCTGGGTAGGCTTGTGTTTTTGACCACAATCTCACCATGGTAAATGATGATGTAGCCGAAGATGGTAAGCACACAAAGCCTAGATGGGAACTGGCTCTCAAGTGCAGCTGTCGGAACACACCGAAAGGTGTTTGGCGACAGATTTTCAACTTGAGGGTGGTAGCCAGCCAGTCGGCTACTACAAAGTACCCTACTACCGTGATATGACACATCATACATTTCCTAGATATTTCAAAGTAGGTATGCTATACAGTTTAACTGAGTGTGAAATGAGCTCTTCGCTTTGCCGTTTTCTAGATAACATAACCCCATATTAGTATAAGCAAAAGTTGTTTAAAAAAAAACTACATATGGATACTATGGTAGATAGTTCGTAAAATTAAAATATATTCCTCTATACGCATATTGTAAGCTGATCCTGAAGTATTATTAGGTGTAGGGGCAGAAGTCTTAGTAGTATAAGCTAGTACCTACCTATAAAACTTTGTTGTTTATGAATTAATATGTAATTGGAAAGCCACTGGATGCGAGTAGCGCAAGACCGGCCACCGTGGAGATCCTTGGGGGAGACCTTTGTCCAACAGTGGACGTCTTCCGGCTGATATGATGATGTATGTAATTGGGTCAACACCAATGTTCATTTAGAGTTTAGATGTTGTATATTTTTAAATATAAACTTAGATTACTTTAGGTGAATATAAGAAAAATCGATGTCGACACGGCAACCGTATCTCCAGCGAGGCGTTCATTAATTTCTCCCGGCACGACTTCATTAATTAAAAACACTACGGGCCAGTAAAGACTGTAATGAAATATTGTCTATAAACGATAATCTGTTTATAGCGATGAAGGTTTAACTAAATTAAATTATGAAAGTTATATTTTTTTAAAGGTAAAGAAGGGATTCATGGAAATGTAACATAATTTTTAGAAAAAGTAAATATTACTTTTAGGAAGAACAAAATTAAAATTTATGATAGAAATCAACATAAGCGAGAATACCATTATAATAGAGACGTCTGTATACAGGGTGTCCGGTAAGTAGTACGACAAACTTAAGGGGGAGATAGGTGGGCGGGTCATCGTTCAAATATATAAAAATGACCTAAGTAAAAGTGTCATCATGTCGAGATATTTAAGATCTAAAATTAAAAAATCAGTACATAAAAATCTGAAATATCGGAATATCTCGAAAATGGTGAACTTTTTACTGAGGTACATACCGGACTTCCTGTATAACGTTTTTTTATGTCACAAGTGACAACGAGGCAGGCGGGTCACCTGATGGTAAGTGACAACCGTTGCCTATATACATTGGAAATAGCAGGGTATTGCTAATGTGTTGTAAACCTTATTACAATGCCTACTTAACGAACAATCAAAGGGATGCTTGTGTCAAAATGATATGAAGATAATCATAATAGCTAGTGTATTGTTATAAATACTTCACTTTTGAAATTACATTTGCCGTAGTGTTGTAAAAAAAAAATATTCTAATTATGAAAAAAGGTTAGAATGTTTTTAGGGTTCCGTACCTAAAGGGTAAAAACGGGACCCTATTACTAAGACTTCGCTGTCTGTCCGTCTGTCCGTCCGTCTGTCTGTCACCAAGCTGTATCTCAAGAACCGCGATAGCTAGACAGTTGAAATTTTCACAGATGATGTATTTCTGTTGTCGCTATAACAAATACTAAAAACAGAATAAAATAAATGTTTAAGGGGGGCTCCCATACAACAAACGTGTTTTTCTTTTCATTTTTACGGAACCCTTCGTGCGCGAGTGCGACTCGCACTTGGCCGGTTTTTGTAATCTTACGTGACGATAATCTATAGCAACAACCTAAATGAGAAAAGATATTTATGACATTGAAAACCGTAAAAGTTTGTTGTTATAAGTAGTATTGTTAGTTTGTTTGTCTGACACTATGTACGATTGTTTTAGTTGTAGGACAATTGGTTTAGTTCGCTCAACTGGAAAGCTCTAGTTTAGAACAATGCTTTAATTTAATAAACCTAACATAAAGCTCACTCGCTTGTAGTGTTGGTTTATAACTCATCATTTATTTTGAGTTATCACTTTCTTCTTGTTAACACTATATAAAGATAACTATAAGATGTTATAATGAAACCATTCCCAAAGAAAATAAAATGTAATCACCACCCCTCATTGCATACTTTTCCTTGCCCATGAATGGATTTACAATACCAGGAAGACCAACTGCACTGCAGCTACACAGCAGATTATCTTTCTATCTAATATTATAAAGAGGAAAGATTTCTATGTATGTGTGTAGGTATGTATGTAACGAATAAACTCAAAAACTACTGGGCCGTTTTCAAAAATTCTTTCAAAATTTGAATGCGACATTATTCCAGATTAACATAGGCTATATTTTTATCCCGGGACAAGATAAAATCCCATGGGAATGCGAGTAAAACTGCGAAGGACAGCTAGTTAGAGATTTTTTTGTGCATTAAAGCGTTAAAACACATTGTAAAACAAAACCTCAGCTTAATCATTTTTCATTATTTTCTTTGTTAGATATTTTATGTAAGGTCTGTTTAAAACGCCATTTCATTAATGTGAAAGTTAAAGAAAGAAAGAAGTACTTATGTAGGTATATTTATTTATCAAACAAAACGATTATCCAAACTATAATATTATACAGAGGTGGATAGTTAAATATTTAGAAAATATAAAGCTCCTATTGCAACTGGTGGAACACTCCGCTTGATTTATGCGAGAAATGTATACTCAATTCCAAAATTCCCTTTAGCATGCAAAAATATATAAAGTTACCCCAATAGCTAGCGAAATCGAAAACTTTATTTCGCTAGCGTAGGTATCAACACAATTTCCATGTGTCTACGACTAAATTCGATAACTCTATACGCACCTGCACCCATATTATGGAGCATCGAAACTACGAATTGTATCGAGTTTCGATAAAAAGCGGGATAGTGATGGCTTGGAACGCTGTTTTTTTTATCACACTGCTCTGTCTATGTAATAAAGTGTGCCGTGTTAAAACTGCTGAAATAACATTACATTACGATCTCACTTTTTAATTGGTACCTACCTAGTTGAAATAAAACAAACGTAATTAAATCAAATCAAAAATTCATTTATTCAGTTTAGGCCCTGGTAAGGCACTTATGAACGTTACAATTGACTCTACCACGGGTTCGGAATACACTTAAACTGAGAAGACTCCGGCAAGAAACTCAGCAAGGCAGTTTTTTTTAGCAGTGGATTTTTCTTAAATTTATTTACATTTTCAAAAGTACATTTAGATATATTTTACACTATGCCAGGGAGATGCGGGTGCAGAGAGAAGCTACTACAACCATATATTTATGTCTTCCATATAATGAGCCACCTTGTTCATTAACCTAAGTTTAATATAATTTTTAAATTTTAAATTTGACAATCCAGTTACCTACCTCACGTGGGATCCTATCTTTAGGTATGTACCCAATAGTACAATAAGTGTTAATAGATGATGTTTACGACACTCTATATGAATTTATACAGCAACTAGCAATAAACTCAACAATTCCTTTTTTCAGTAGCCCAAGCACGAATTTATTGACATTTCGTAACGTAACCGTCTCGAGTTTACCATACGATGACGATAGTTGGTAGCACAAGTCACTTACTGTCGACTATCGAGAAATCGATACCATTACGAAGATGACGTCATACTACGTTAATAGGGACAGGCTTGATTGAATGAAAACTATCAAATTGAATGTACGAAGAACGAATCACTCGTTCGAAAACCACGTAAAAATATACAATATGTTAAAATATATACATTTTTTCAATGAAAACACATGCATACATTGAAATGGTTTATGATTTATGAACGATCCATGTTTGACACATTTGATTAGTGGGACATCTCTTTGACATGTATCCCAACAAGAAGAAAAGTTTATTTCCAGCATTATATTAGCAGCTTATGATGAGAACTAGTCACCTCCAGTATTTGACGATGGTGGAGTTTATGGAGAAGTAAGTATATACATATTTTGATTCCTTATCTTGTGATTGCAAATTACATTTGTTTGATAATTTTATTTGGCTTCGTAATGCCATAAACAAACAATGTTTATAAATGTACACTATATATTTTCCAGGCATGGAGATGTATCGAACCTTCTGGGGGTCCTCTCACAACAAGGACAAATATGATAGTGTACCAAACTTGCGTGAGCACACTCTTGTATGGAGCTGAAACTTGGACGTCGTACGCAAAGCAAGAAAGAAGATTAAACAACTTTCACATGCGGACAAGTGTGAGAAGAGACACATGAGTGCGAGAGTCACTTCAGCCATCAAGCGGCCCTCAGTTTAGATGCCAAATATGTGGACGCTGCTGTCGCTCCCGTATCGGACTGTACAGTCACTCTAAGGCCTATCACACGGACGCTGTGTAGATCATCTATTTAACATGTATAAGGGCCTTTATGAGTTTATGATTATATTCCTTTTGGAATAGTTAAAAAATGAGTCTTTGGCAGACTGGGACTGCAAGACAGGCAGATAGGAAGTATAATAATAAGTTTATTGATACATTTTAAGTTATGTAATGAATATCCTGTCATGTCCATAAAAATATATTATTATTAATTAAGATTGAGAGAGGAAGAGTTAAGATTGAGAGAAGAGTTGCATGAAAGAGTTAGAGAGAGATGTAGAGCTTGGGTTACAAGGGCAATGGCTGGAATTTTTGAGAGAGGCTATGAATGTTTTTTTTCGCTTTATGGAAAGGCAAGATTGTAATCAAAATTGTTGTATAAAATAATAAAAGGTGTTTATGCACGTACATCTTAATAAATACATAAATCTTATTTCTAGTTTCTTATTAAGATTGTTTAATAAAGGCTATCAATCATAATGCACATACATGGTTTTATTGTAGGTTTATTTTTAGTTTTACATTATTTTATTAACAAGCAAACATAATCATCAAATCAAAAGTTATTTATTTAAATAAGGCACTTATAAACGTTACAAATTGAATCTACCACCGGTTATTCAGTTATTAGCAGACAAGCATCCTTCCATTCACACTCTTTTTGAAGAACCCCATGCTGTATTCCCTTGAGAAAACCGCGGCAGCTCATTCCACAACCGTAGGCCTCCCCAACGAGTCTTTGATAAGACCCTGTCACAAAGAACCTGTAAGAAATAACCTTTGCTTAATACACAGAAACATATCGATAGGCCACTGAAACCCTTAAATATATTATTCGTAGTTTTCATACCTTGAGTTCTAAAGGGATTCTTTCGCTGGAATGAAGTGAAGTTTTAAGTTGCAGCTGCTCACAGTTGCACATACTTAAATGCCACTTTATTGAGGCGATATCTATTTTTGAATTCTATATCCAAGAGCTCCATGGGTTTAAACACTTTCCTTTTTTTGGCTCTACGCCTAATTTCTCTACAAAATTAAATTAAAATAATTAGCCGAGCATAAAACAATAAAAACATACAAGAAATATTATAACCTAAAAAACGAACTCACCTTGTGAACCCATCTCTTTGCTCATTTATCGCTATTTCGGAGAGCAAATAGTAATGTAAAGTGCTCCGTTGCATTATATTTATGAAAAAACACCAAATGTATTAATTTTATCGATTTATAAACTAGTCGAACCTTTTCTCACTGACAATTTTATAGTGAATAACCTTGCGTACGTTCTCGACAGCACGACGATACCCAGCCTTCGAACAAATGTCAAAACAAAATTCGTGCTCGCGATTTGATACAAAATGTGTCAAGTGACGATACGATGGCGATACGAAAGTAAACCAAAACCCTTCGTGCTGCCAAATTTAGTTCGTTTTACGTCCTGTAGGGGCGCTGATCAATTTTCATACAATTTTTACTCGATGACGTTACGAATAACTTTTCGAAAGAAATTCGTGCTAGGGCCACAGAAGTAACGTCACACTGACAATATTTGAAATAGCTGTTCCGCGCGGTTTTACCCGCGTTCCCGTGGCATCTTATCTTATCCCGGGATAAAATATAGTTTCTGTTAATCTGGAATAATGTAGCATTCAAATGGTGAAATAATTTTTTAAATCGGTTAAGTACTTTTTGAGCCAATTCGTTACAAACATACTTACATACAAATCTTTCCTCTTTAAAATATTAGTATAGACAAATAAATTAGTGTGTAAAGACAAATTCGATTCCTTTCCGATTTCGAGATTACCGATGTGTTCTTACAACTGCACTTCACGAGATCCAGGCCCCTTCTAAACTGTGCCTATATTTAAAACAATATTTATAATATTCCATTGTCAAAGCTATACTTAAATAAGGTCTTACTAAAAAAACCTACAGTTTACATTGACAACATAAATCGCCAAACTGTACAACAGTTTGTTGGCGATAATGGCGCTCTTTTACAACTTATAATAACCCGTTTTTCTCAACAATTAAAATAAATATAAATCTAGGCTAAATTAATTTTAATGAAATCTTTTCTCCTAATAATTAGTTTCATTGGATTAGATCCTATATGGACTACTCAATTATGATCAGTTTATTCATAACACTTTATTATATTTATAAATTTAAATAGCAGGTGTCTTTTTTATGTAATAAGTACATACTGAAATTTTTCAAAGGGTTATTTTGCGTACCTAACTGCTAAAACAATTTTTCACCGAGACCTTTTCAAAAATGGATGATGTAGCCCCCCTAAGTAAAGCAGATAACGAAATCTGGCGGGTCAACCACGGAGAATGGAACATAAAATTGATTCTCAGCAGTTTCGCCCAGTACGGGCAAACATTAGCTAAGGCCTGATCCAATAAGATTGTATGCTTAGAAGGGACTCGTTTCAGAGATAAGTCACTCTAGAAGTGGTTTATTAAATTATTGGTATTCCATTGTAGGTAAAACGGTGTAACTTGAAATAGATAATGTTAAATACAAGTCGTATTTAATATTCTTTTTATTTCTAAATGTCATACAATTTTAACTTACGTCATTATATTTTCTACATAACCTCTCGACGGTGAATAGTTAGGCAACTGGAAAAAAGTTCCGCGTTCATGAGGTCAAGTTGAGGAAGAGAATTCAAACTTAATTATTATAACACGTACCTAACCAAATGGTCTAAGAGTTCGGCATTTTTATATGTATTTTTTAACTTGATTTGAGCCTTGTGATTACTTTTATTACCTGTTAAAGTATATTTAATGATACATCTGTAAAGACACATACACGTAGAGATAAATTGTGCATAATGAATTTCTATTTGAAAATTATAGCAAAACTGGAGCTTTGTAAACTCATTTTCTTACCCCAAACCGTGCCATTTCCATAAATCATACTTCTTTGCGTACACCCATGTTTGGTTAAAACTAACTCATACGAAATTACCCCACATGGGTTTGTAATCTTCTCAGATAGCGGTTAATATGAATTCCATGCTAGCTATAAAGTCAGGGTTTGTCAAAGGCTTGGCCAAACTTTTAGTTTGTTTGTTTTGGGTGTCTCTATGCCGGGAAGTTGGCGCCAACTTTCTGAACATTGTGAATTGAGTTCCTGTTGAGCTAAATGGAGTATTGTGATCCAAATCTATTAGAATAGAGTGAACCGATATCTGTTATATCTTGAGGGTCAGATTAGGTCAGTTTGAGAAACTTCGTTCTGTAATATCTCAAGGAGATGTACAATTAAGTACAGGCTTCATTGAGGTTCAACATCTATGTATTAAAATAGACAATGAGACTACCTTAATAGGATCTTATTAATTCAACATCTGCACATGGCTTTATATTGAAGATCTAGAACGAACCAGTAAAGTGGCTCGAATGAAAGCAAGAGCGACATAACAAAAAGCATCGAGTACCATAAATCCATCAGCCACCATGAATGTGACATATCACGTCCAAGTCGACGCCCATTGCAAAACCCGCTGCCGACTTTACGACAGTCCTTGGTTCATAAAACTTATATATGTGGCGCAAGTTATAAACAAAAAGCGACTTAGCGAAAATGGCTCAGCAAGGGATGGAAAACGTAAAAAATGCGTAAATTTTTCAAAAATGTCATACAACTTTTGCGAGGTCTACAAACTCTCAGCGCCACTAGTTTTCATTAAATTAGTAAAAGGCTTATAAAACCATTTGAAACAAAAGACGAAACCAATATCTATGTTAATTAAAAATGATAATATTCTTTGATGACATGACGTTTTTTATATTTTTATCGCTACCGCTGATGCTTCAATCCGATTTCTTTAATGCCCTCAACGAGCCGTGCCGGGGGACCTCATACCAACATGTCAGACGTATGTTTGTATGACTCTCGAAATATCTTAGTTACGACTACCTATTCGGCTTTAGTTCGTATTGTAGTGGTGGAACTACTCCACGTATGTGCTTACTCTTGTTTTAATGTAGAATACCTTGCTCTGCCACTGTAAAATATACTGTTACATTATGTACTCGTTCCGACTTTTTTATTATTTCTCTTTACAAAGAAGTTTTGTCTTGATGCTTGTTTTGTTTTGTTTTGGGTTTAATAAGCCCGTTATGTATTATATTCTAGCTGTCTCCCGCGGTTTATCTTATCTTTTCCCGGGATAAAATTATTCCATATTTTATTCTAATATATGATCTACCTGTGTGCCAAGTTTCATCAAAATGCGTTTAGCCATTATGGCGTTATAAATGGTGTAACTAACCCGACTTTGTTTTATATGTATAGATTTGGTCGTTAGAAACATAATGTCATTGTAAAGGCGATGATAGCTCAGTGGTAGTGACGACGGATACCGCGGCGAAGGTCGTGGGTTCGAATCCTACAATGAGTTTGAGCTTGAAGGTGAAGGAAAACATCGTGAGGATACCATAGCACGGTGGTAGGGTACTTTGTGGTACCTGACTGGCTGGCTATCACCCTCAAGTTGAAAATCTGTCGCCAAGCACCTATCGGTGTTTTTTTTTTTTTTTTGGGGTGGACTTATAGGTGGAGGTCTGAGGGACCATAGACACCCTTACGCGGACTTTTCGGTGAGCGCTTAGGGCTCTCAACCGAGTTGCAAATTTTAGACGACTGACCGCTGAGGGCGCCCCAGTTGGGGCACGAACCTCGGCTCAGGGCGTCGTCGAGGGGACACAAAAGTGGGACGGGCTTCGCCTAAGCGATTTAGAGTAGTTTTAAGGGACGGTCGGATTACTGGTGCGGCTCGGGCCGCCGTTAATTACGGGGGACGAGACTGACTGAGTGGGACGTCGCGACGGGCCTCTCCGGCGAGGGCGGAAACGCGGGCGGTGTTGTTGTTGTTTCTTCAGGGCTGCGCGAGCCTCCCTATCCTTAATCCTATCGGTGTGTTCCGACAGCTGCACTTAGGAGCCAGTTCCCATCTAGGCTTTGTGTGCTTACCACCTTCGGCCACATCATCACTTACCATGGTGAGATTGTAGTAAAACACAAGCTTATCCAGAATAAATAAAAAAAAAACTCTTTACTTTTTTATTACTTTTCTTTTATTTATTTAGAAACAAACAGCAACTAATTTCACTCAGAACATGGATAAATACGTAAAATATTTATCAGAATTAAAAACTTTCCTGTAATCAGAAAACACCTGTTTGTGGTAAGATTTTTTAATATGTTTTACCTATAAATTAAATTTTCTATTTTGTAGAAAACTTTGCAATCTCGTTGACTTTGTATGCCAATTATATTTTCATTCCTTTGGGTGTTCCTCATTTGCTTCCGACTTCAAAAACAATTTTACAGGATGTTCAAAATTTTATCAGTAATCTTTGTCCGGCTTTTGCCTTGGAATATCGCCCACGTTTCAACTTAATGCTCTTTCCATTTAAACTCGTTGTTCAGATGCAAAAAAAAAACAAATTTAAGTGTAGTAACGAAAAACATTTTCATTAAATTATTATTTTATTTGATGTAGGTACTTACATACCATATTTGATTGAAAATTGTGTGAAAGCTAAAAGGTGCTGCTTAAATCAATATAAGGCTATCTGTAAGCTAACTCTGTTATTAATGTAAACATTATGCCATTTAAGTCATTTTATTAATTATTGAGTTGTCACCTTTTTGTAATGTTGCATGTTTTTGTAATGATTTTTAAGTCTTGATAATCTTTTATGTAAAAACAAGAATATATTTTCGTGATATTTAAGTATATAAAACTTTAATTACGATTCATGGCATTGTTTTTTTTGCTGGCCAAGGGGTTAACCTGTTGGTTCTGAAGGTGTACGATCATTCCAATTAAACAATAAGATAACAATTGAATCAAAAATTCTGCGAGCCAAGTTATATATTAAAATTCACACTCATCCTGTGTATTATTGTATCGATATATTCAAATAGCAAATTACTAGTGGGCAGGGAGTAAAGAGAGCGGCCCCTGATTGGCATCGCTGTGGACTTCACGCTCCGTTTAATTCGGAAATCTGATCAATCCCCTGTTAATTTGCTAGGAAATGTTTGCACACTCCCCCCCTTTTAATGTAGTTACCGTTTCGTTTTATTGGCTTTATTGCGTTTGTTGATAGCCCAATGTTGTTTTGGGTGATATTTGTTTGCCTTTCTATGTAGATGTTTTATTTGTTTATGTTTTTTCTTTACTTTTATCGGAGGGCCGGAGTTCATTAAAACTTTAGCAACGGTTAACACAAAAATTACTTGGATTTTATAATAGCAAATAGAATAAAACAATAGGGATGTTGCATATATTGAAAAATACTACAAAACATAAGTACTCACGCTAAATACTATACTATATTATAAAATAAAAATAACAAGATTAATACACATATTATTACTTACGAGTATACTAACAATGGGTGGCTAAGAAGTTATGGATACTCCAATATCCTTACACATTCATACACAAGTCACCCGCCGCGTCTGTGTATTTGTATGTTCAAGATAAACAGAAAAACTACTGAACGGATTTTTATACAGTTTTCACCAATGGATGGAGTGATTCATGAGGATGGTGTTGGTGTATAATTAATTAAGGTTTAATGTATATAGACTGAAATATGACTATGATTACGTGCGCCATGTAAACCAAAAGAGTTATATTTTTTTTTTATGCCACAAGTGACAACAAAGCTGACGAGTCACCTGCTGGTAAGTGACCACCGTCGCCTATAGACATTAGCAATACCAAGGGGATCGCCAATGTGTTGTACACCTTATTACAATACCTTTAAAGGCAACTGGCTCTCAAGTGCAACTGCAGGAACACAGCAGATAATAGCTCAGTGGTAGTGACGTCGGATACCGCGGCGAAGGTGTGTTCCGACAGCTGCACTTGAGAGCCAGTTCCCATGTAGGCTTTGTGTGCTTACTTTACCTTC
Source organism: Ochropacha duplaris (assembly GCA_951361185.1). Lineage (NCBI taxonomy): Eukaryota > Metazoa > Arthropoda > Insecta > Lepidoptera > Drepanidae > Ochropacha > Ochropacha duplaris. Next base: position 2,821,802 of record OX592706.1, read on the forward strand.
GGCCACATCATCACTGACCATGGTGAGATTGTGGTCAAACACAAGCTTATCCAGAATAAAAAAACAAAAAAAGGTCGTGGGTTCGAATCCTATAATAGGCTTGAGCTTTTGGTGAAGTGTCGCTAAGATTTTCAACTTGGTAGCCAGCCAGTCGAGTACTACAAAGTACCCTACTACCGTGCTATGGTTTCCTCACCATGTTTTCCTTCACCGAAAGCTCAAGCCTATTGTAGGATTCGAACCCACGACCTTTTTTTTGTTTTTTTTTTATTCTGGATAAGCTTGTGTTTGACCAAAATCTCACCATGGTAAGTGATGATGTGGCCGAAGGTAAAGTAAGCACACAAAGCCTAGATGGGAACTGGCTCTCAAGTGCAGCTGTCAGAATACACCTTCGCCGCGGCATCCGACGTCACTACCACTGAGCTATTATCGCCTTAAAATATATCCTAATACGGCACTACGACAGATATGATGTAACAAAATAGGCGTATATGCTCTACTATCCGTGCGAAACCGAGGCAGATTGCTAGTATTCTTATAATAATAATTGTACAAGGGTTGTACAAAAGCGCAAAGAATTACCGCAGCGTTAAAATTGAAATAGCATTCTTATGGGAGACAGACCAACGTTTTACAACTACTAGGACGGTTCAACATAAACTATATACATTCGCCATCCCGAGTCGGTATTCTGGGACTCACTAAGCGGTTTTTGATGTCGCCTACCCACAGAGGCCTCGTAAACGCGCGTGTTTTGGCCCCAGAATATGGCCGGTCGCAGCGAAATGTTTTTGTGACGTCATTGGGTAGGCAGTTGATGTTTACCCGAGGAACAAATGAAGGTGGTCTTGTAAGTGCTGCTGTGGAGACGCTTATAGCATCATCACGAGTTTTCATGTGTTAAACCTTTGTTTAGGAGACAATGTTTTAGTTTAATCGGGTGCTTAAAATTCGCGTGGCAGTACTAAGTCAGCATCAACTTTCTTGTGATTATAAACTAAATTGAAGGTATCACTAATAATTGCGTAACCATTGATATAATAAGTAAAACGGTGTAGATAATACATACTACTCGATTTTTAAAAATGGCCGAGAAATGGCTCTCTAACGCACACATAAATAACTTAATATTGCAATATCCACACTACATTACTATATCTCATAACCCATCTTGTATGTCATATGAGATATCGTAATTTTGTATATTTGGCTGTTTTAAGTGAACTCCGTACCTACGTGAAGTGCATCCGTTTATGCCGGCGACACAACACACGTGTTAATAGGTTAATTACCGACTTTCTAGCCTCTCGCTTTCATAGCTCTATCTACATCTTTATACTTATAATTATAATATCATTGTGCGTAAAAATATTAATAAAGTTACGTTTGAATAAGCGTAATTAATAATTCAATTACTTTTGTTCATGATTTTCCGGCAGCGCTATTTATATATTATGTATATTTTTTTAAAACGGGCGGAGAAGAATTTTTCAATCACATTAGAAACTGAATATTGAATTATTCATATCACGACTGCCAGCAGCGCAACAACATGGAGTTCTTCAAAAGGGCGTAAGGGCGCAAGGTTGACAACACGGCAATCACCCTGGTAAAGGATAAAATAGGAGACGTTAACCATTAACCATCAGAGGGACTGTGCCAGCTTGTACGCCTGATGACTTAAAAACTTGTGTGTGTGTGTGTGTGTGTGTGTGTGTGTGTGTGTGTGTGTGTGTGTGTGTGTGTGTGTGTGTGTGTGTGTGTGTGTGTGTATGCGTGTGTGGACAGTTGGACAGTGTGGAGGGAAGCAGTAGCGGATTCAGGATTTTGGTTTGGGAGGGGGCTTTATCCAGCTAACGGTAAGTTTTATCGAGGTAAACACTAAAAACACTATTTGGAATTTTCATTTTAGTTGTAATAGGTACATAATAATATTTATTAAAAACTTGAATGTGAATAATATCTATGTCTTTAAGGCATTGTAATAAGATGTACAACACATTGGCAATCCTTCTGGTATTGCTAATGTCTATAGGCGACGGTAGTCACTTACCATCAGGTGACCCGCCTGCCTCGTTGTCACTTGTGACATAAAAAAAATCAAGAGTCCCTTAGCCCCCACCCTGGATGGAAGTATGTGTTAGAGGGTGTGTGTGTGAGTGTATTGTGCCTGTGTAGAAACTATACCAGTACGAACTAGACCAAGTAACGAAGATACCTAAGTAGGATGAAGATTATTAGAACATCCGTGGGTTTCATAATACTTAACACATTAAATATGTTTATTTCACACCAACTCGCGTAATGCGAAACAGGCCTATAATTACCACACGGGAGCTATAAAATGGCTGCGAAATGTCAGTATTATTTCAAATGCCCAAGCGAAGAGGCTATTCTGAAATGCGCATTATCTGTTGGTTTTAGTGCAATGAAATGCTTAGTGAAATATTTGCTATGCACTTCCAGTTTTTATCGGAGTAATTCCTTGGGGAAATTAGGAGGATTTCTAATTTTTTTTCGACATGGATAGGGAAAATTTACTGTTATTTTCATTTTATTAATATTATATTTGTGAAAGTTTGTATATTTATTGCTCAATCACGTAAAATCGGCTAAACGGATTTTGATGAAACTTGGCACACAAGTAGATCATATTATCCTAAAATAAAACATGGCATACTTTTTTATCAAAATCAAAACCATTTATTTTAGTTATTTGCTCTGTGGTTTAGGCCCTAGAAGGGCACTTATGAAGGTCGAATTACAGAAGTTACCACCGGTTCGGAAGTCAGCCTTCAACTGAGAAGAACCGGCAAGAAACTCGGCAAGGTTACATTTTTTAAATATTTTTGGACCATCTGACTATTATTGCCTTTTTTTTTCAAAAGTTTAACAAATTTTATACTTAAACTAATACAAAAATACATAAAAAATCCCGGTAAAAGATAAGATCCTTCGGGAATCCTTCCCAATTATAGAATAACAGTTGTCCCCGCGGGTTTTTCCACGTACCTGGGCTATTGCGTCTTTATTGGTTCTGCCGTTGAGAGATAACAAACAAACAAACTGTCTGCCGCATTATTTATATAAGTAGGTATAGTACACTCTCTAGTACACAATACGGACTAGTATAAAGTATGATAACATCATCAAAAGGTTTACACGATACAATTTGAACTTCAAGAAGGTATACATAAAATTCAAATTCAATTAGAGCAGAGGGAAAATCCTCAAAGATTTATATAATGAGCTACATTTCTCCCTTAATTACCTACATCAGACATAATATTCGCTAAGTACACTTCATATATTCCTTCAATATATTCTTAAGAACCCAAAAAGGAAACATATATCGTAGAGATTAAACATGTCGTTTGAATATTGAAAGTAAATATTTGGAACATATTTTTTCGTTTGCGCGTAAAATCGTGTTTACAAAAGCGACACAAGCGAATTAGGTGTATTGGCACAAAGACGCGCGGCTATGTGAGAGCATTACTGCACCAAATTATATTACTGTTTATTTAAATATAATGATATTTTTTTAAAGTTAGTGGTTATTTATTATGAACTGCATAAAATTTTAATAAGTATAACTAACTATAAAGAGCTTGAAGTTTATCAAAATCTTTATGGATTAATGTGATCAACAGAAAGTAAGTTAAATGCATTTGAGATGTGGATATATAGACGAATGCTTCGAATCTCGTGGAGGGACAGAGTCAACAATGAAAAAGTTCTCAAAATAATGCTTAACAAAAATCTGGAACTGCTCATTACAAAAATAAGGTTGCATATTTTGGTCATCTACACACAAAATACAATTTACTTAAAACTATTATTGAGGGGAAAATAGAGGAAAAGAGGGGTAGAGGCAGAAGGAGAATAGCCTGGTGTGACAATTTAAAGTCTTGGACCGGTACTGCTGACGCCGCTGTTCTAAGCAGAGCAGCTCAGGATAGAGTCATATTTAGAGAGATGGTCGCCGACATCCGTTAGGATATGGCACGAGATGAAGAAGAAGTGATCAACAAAAATAAAATAATATCTTACGGATTTAGCTACCTTTAGCTATGAGAGAGAAGAATACCCCTCTACAAGTTTTGGCTATGAACAGAATATGTATTTTTAATGTTCACGAGATGCCAACATGCGTACCATAATCAATGTTTTGGCTCCATTTAACTAAAAGCATTTAGAAATAAACAAACGCAATAGAATGAAATATAAATGTTGAAATTCAACAACAAAACTACTTCAACTAAAACTTATATTCACGGTATGTTGACAAGATATATCAAAGCGGAAAAATGGTAGATAGAAAACCTGAAAATGTTTGATGGTCAAGGAATATGCTACATACGTTTATTTTAATATTATTTAAACATTTTGATATTATCCGATAAATCTCGCTATGCTATGCTACTTTTATTTTAACATGACCTTTTTACTGAGTTTCAAATTTTAATTGGACTTACTTTAGTATTAAAATTGGTGGTATAATAAAATACTAAGACGCGTTTTCAAATCTTAAACATTCTCATAACAACTGCTTACTATTTCCCGATAAAGTAGATATTCTGACGTACATTGCAGCGCCTCCTAGCAAGATGTGGCTATAAATACTATTTTAAACCGCTCTGAAGTTATACTAAACATTTGAAAACCCGCATTAAAATCGGTTTCTTATATCATTCTCGAGATAAATGTTAAATAATAACACACATAAAACCTCTTTCATATACCATCTCCGTTTTTATTGTTAGTAAAAATCGCACTGGTGTATCAATGGCATTAGCTACCTTGTCTTAGCTATTTAGGAACATACCTATAATGTCAATTGAAGGCACTTTAATATTTTTTAAATAAAATATACAAAGGTTTGTTTAATTTGTAGAGGGTTTTAATATCAGAAATCTGAGAATCAGATAAATAAGTGACTACAGGTAGTCTATGGTTGGACTATTATATGATAACTAACTGTTTATAAACTTATGTATATATATATATATATAGATATTATGAAAGTCAGTTATGAATGTAATTGTAAATACTTAGTTTGTATCATTAATTCCATTTTTGTTTTATTGTTGCCATTTTTTAGCTTGTGTTTTTTCTCTAATGTAATCTATAAAATAAGTTATTTTGTATTTAAAAATAGAATCGCGATTTCTGAAATCTTTTCTGCAAATGCAAGATACATTTCTTCTAAAAATATATATTTACCTCGTATATTCTTTAGAGAACGTAACCGAGAGTTTCGCGAAGTGTATTAGTGATTTATGTACAAATTTTACAAGCATCGTTACGGCTAATAAATCTTTGTTAACTTGTTGCGGAAACGTACACCAAATTAGGCCTTTATAAACGCGTGTTTCGTCTGAGTTTTCTCACTCTAATATTTAACTACGGCTCTCGAAGTTTGTATGTTACGTTGGGAGTAAGAGCTAATTTCAGGTAATTCTAATTTTACATGATTTGACTTTACTTTTAATGTCTTTTTAGATAATATGTTGTTAGCCTGTTGTTCTTTATATACAGGTTGTCCGGGAAGTAGCATGACAAACTTAAGAGGGAGATAGGTGGGCGGGTCGCCTACCAAATATACAAAAATCATCTTTGTAAAAGTGTCACCATTTTTTGAGTTCGAGTTTCACAAGTGCCACCTATGTCCCTCTTAAGTGAATGTTTATGAATGTTTATTAATGAATGTTTATGAATGTTTATTAATGAAAAAAGCAATTTTACATAGTACGAGATCGTTGGTCCCCAAACTAGGTGAAACCTGTATCTTGGGAACCACCTTCCTAATTGAAACAAATCTACACTTATAAAAGTATATAACATTATGAATATTGATATAATATTTTACATGCAAAAGGTAGATGAAATAAAAGAAATGTGTGTGTGTGTGTGTGTGTGTGTGTGTGAGTGTGTGTGTGTGTGTGTGTGTGTGTGTGTTTGTGTAAGTGTGTGTGTGTATGCGTGAGTGTGTGTATATGTTCCTTTAGTCTGTAGATTGTGTAATGTTTTTTTCTGTTTCCTCATAATCCAGTGTCAAAAGCCAGTTCGTTATTTTAAATTTACTCTCAGAATATATGAGCTCATGAAACTTAAGAATTTTGTTTAATTTATTATATAGGTAGTTGGACATGTTTGTAGATTGCCGTTGTATGTAAGAGGTACGTGGTAAAGCATAAGTACACACATTATATTTTCGTCTTCTAGTAAGTAAGGTCTGATCATAGGGTGTTACTTTGTGTTTCCTTAGAACAGTTTGTAGTATGTAAGTCTGTCGTATAGTGAGTAATTTAAAGTCCGTATATAACTGAGTCGTTGAGTATCTAAAGGGTTTAAATGACATAATCTTCAGGATACACCTTTGTGCTCTTTCCAGAGGTAAGAGGTGGGTTTTATGGGCACTTCCCCATACAGATATGCAGTATCGGATTATTGAATGACATATCGCTTTGTAGACCATAACAAGTATCTTATTTGATGCAACATGTCTTAATTTTTTAAATAGCCACATCATTTTACGTACTCTACTAATTATAAGCTCAATATGAGGAATCCATTTGCAACGATCATCAACAATGACTCCCAAGTATTTGAACTCTCTAGTACTTTGTATTATTAAGCAATTACAATTAGATAAAGATCGATCACAATTTTTATTATGGACTTGGAGTTTATAGTAACTTTATAGTTACGTCATATCGTGACTCTACAAAGTGTCCAACGAAATCTGAGAAAAATAATTATACTACAACCTCTATGGTATTTTTTGTATGATTCTTCTTACGTTTTCTCTTTACAAAGATATATCTACTAATCTCTACTGATCTCTACTCGTACCAATCAAGCTAAACTACGTTGATTTCAAAGTAGCACCGAATAATTACCATAAAATCATTCTAAGTATATCGTTATTTTTAAACGACTTCATTGTTCGTACGTTGTAATGAAAACCTACTTTGTAGTTGGTTTTATATTTTGTTAAAAGCAGGTAATTTTGAAGGCAGCTCTAACATAGTTACAATTTGTTCTGATGTTTATTCTTATTAACATGCCAGATGGTGTGTAACTTATGGTATGAACACCTCAGGTACCAAGTAACTTTTTTTTATTATAGCTGGAGAGGAAAGGCAAGTTCATTATTTCTTAAGGTTGTTTCCATTTTAATTTTGCCTTACTAGCCCTCAGTAATCTAATAATATTATGATTTCAAAGTTAATTATTAAATGTGAAAGTTTGTATGTTTATATGTTTGTTGCTCTTTCACGGCAAAACGGCTGAATGGATTTTGATGAAACTTGGCACACAGATAGATATCCAGGAATAAAATATAGGATACTTTTTATCCCGCGAAAAGAAAAGATCCCTCGGGAACGCGGGTGAAAGCGCGGGGCGGAAAACTAGTACATTAATATTTTATCTGTATTATCAAATTAATTTTCTCTTAAATTAATATTATTTATTAAAACCACTGAAATGAGGGCGACGGATTATATATTTTTTCATAAGCAATGAAAAGGTATTCTTGAAATTGAATATTTTATTGCCTTTTGTAAATTCTAGTCGATTTAATTTAAAAGAGATTACTCATATAAATTAACAATTTTATCCAACGTCAAGTTGAGTGAACGATTTATTTCTTTTCAACAGTTTTTATAGATCATAAAATTGTACTTCATTACTTTTAATTTTGTTCGGGTAACGACGCCTGTGACAAAATAGAAGAAATATCGATTCACTGTTTTTATGTTTAATTTTACGGCTAATACCTACTTATTTGATATTTTCAAAACCCACGGCGGGATGATCAAGCAGTAGGTAAAACTTTTACTATGGAACTAAAAAATCTATCCTAAAATCACGAAAATTATTGTAGAAAAAGCCAACTCGTAAAAAAACGATACATATATTATTATGTTTCTTTTGATAAACCTTATATGATTTTGAAAATACCTCAAAATATCCAATATACAATTATATTAAAGCCAAAGGCTACCATTTAAATACATATATCAATCATCATTATAGTATTAGTTCAATAAACTACAAGATTCACTCTTGTGTTAAAAATATTAGATTATTACTTCACAAGTCAAATAATGATGTAAATAAATACCACACATAACATTAATTATAACGTGACTATATTAAATAGCCAAGTTTTTTGTCGAGCTTTCATAGTGTTAATTTCCCAAGAGCAGTCAATTCTGTTTAGTCATCAATCCACGTCAGTGACGGCAGTAAATATAACCTTTTTGCTTATAATCCACAAGTAATGTTTCAGATAAGGTTTATTTTCATTAGGTACCTACCTTGAGTTTTATTTGTTTTTTAGAACTGTTGTAAGAACTTTTTTTTTATTCATTTGGGATAATAAAATATGGTTAATCTAGGTAAAAAGTTACAAATTTTACTTGTAAAAGTGTGCAGAAATGTTTTACGGGATCTAAGGATTATATAAATTCATAATTTTTTATTTGTACAACTAGAACTAATTAAATAAAGAAGAAAAAAAAGCCTAAAATTAATTGTGCAATGGGCGGTATTGTCGCTAGGAAGCGGTCTCTTCCAGACTTTGTATAGAAAATAACTAAGATTCAATAATGCACTGTGATCTTTTACAATAAAATAAGGATAAAAATATAATAAACTTACATGCAATACGTAATTTGCTTTACGGAAATAAATAACCAGCCATCTGATAACTGATATTTTATTTTATTTTATTTATTTAGGGACAAAAAACGGTTACAACATAGATAATATAAGACATACAAATGGAATAAAATTTTGACAATATTGCAACCTACAGCATCATCCGCAGATAAATAGGAATATGTAATTAAAAGGTGCCACTAGTGGCTTAATGTACACATTAAAAAAAAAACTTAAATAATAATAAAGCAAAGAATAAAAAATAAAAAAATGCCAAATAAAAGGAAACAAAGTGGAACGAAATGAAAATGAAAAAATTTACATTAAACTACGCTGTGTAATTGATGAAGTGCATCTTTCCTAAACTTCCACTTGGAACATGCAAAAATATCAACATTCATAAGATTAGAATTGTATGACTCAACCATCCGGCGTATAGGGCTGCGTAATCCAGTATTAGTTCTACAGGTACTTACTGCAAAGAGGGTTCCTGCACGAGTATTACGTATGTTAACAGTACGAGGCACTACGTAGCATAATTGGCTCGTTAGGTCAATCGAGTCAAAACTATTATGAATAATGCCATGCAAAACGCTAGCTTGTAAGTATATACGCCTTGCCTCAAGAGTGGGGAGCTTGTGCTCGTCTAAAAGCTGTGAGTATGACAACCGAGTCCTAAAGCATCTATAGTGCATGGATCGAAGGAACTTGCGCTGGACTTTTTCGATTTCGTCAACATATTTTGAATAGAAGGGGTTCCAAATAGGGACAGCGTATTCCAACTGTGAGCGAATGAGGGTTTTAAATAAATATATATAGGTAGAAGGTCGCTTAAATTCAGTGGAAGACCTCATCACAAAACCATACATTTTAAAAGCCTTATTAACTATGCTCTCAATATGCAGATTCAGGTGAAGCTTACTATCCAGCCGAACTCCAAGGTCATCAACAGTAGTGATGTTAGCCAAAACAGTACTTCCTAGAGTATAATTGTGGTCAATGACTATTTTATTTTTGGTGTAGTGAATACAATTACATTTAGGAATACTAAGTTGCAGCTTATTCAGAACACAATATGCTGAAAGCCTGTCCAGGTCCTCCTGAAATAGCAGACAGTCCTCAACAGAGTAAACCGATTTAAACGCTTTCAAATCATCCGCGTACATAACAAATTTGGAGTGTTTGAAACATGTTTTGATGTCGTTAATGAACAGGATGAACAGAAGTGGTCCTAGGATCGATCCCTGTGGGACGCCTGATGTAACGTGTATAGTTTCAGACTGATAACCATTCAACACGACCTTTTGCGTTCGGTTTTGTATGTAAGATGAGAACCAACGAAGAAGATTACCACGGATTCCATTGAATGCGATTTTGTGCAGAAGTATCTCATGATCGACCTTGTCAAATGCCTTCTTGAAGTCTGTATATACTGCGTCAACTTGCACACGTTTGTCTACATTTTCAAAAAGATGGTTGGCAAAAATTAATAGATTGGATACCGTGGATCGACGCTTAACAAAACCGTGCTGCTCAGGAATGATAGCATTATGCAAAGTAGGATAGATTTCGTTGTGTACCAGTTTTTCAAAAAGCTTTGACAAAGTCGACAGTATTGATATGGGCCGGTATTGTTCAATGTCATGTTTTGAGCCTTTTTTGTGCACAGGCGTGATATTTGCCCTTTTCCATATCTCAGGGAACGTGCCCTCGTGTAAGCATTTATTGTAAATTATGAAGAGTGGCTTACATATGCTACTAGCAGTGTGTTTAAAGAAACTGGCTGGAAAACCGTCAGGGCCGGCCCCCTTAGCGGGATCAAGTTGCTTTAATTCAAAAAGTATGTTGTTCAAATCAATATGTATATTACTAATTAAATTGGCATTATTCGAGTAATTAGGTGGTGTACTCCATTCAGACAGCGTTGGCGATTTAGGTTCGAAAACCGATAAGAAAAAATCTGAGAACATATTACAAATCACGTCTGGGTCGTTTGACCTACGACCTTGGTATTGCATCAGGGAGGGGATACCAGATTTAGCTTTGCGGTTAGAAATGTACGTCCAGAAGTGCTTGACATTGAATGTGACAGTGTCCTCAACGGATTTTATATAAGACGCATAACATGTTTGACACATTACTTTAAATGAGGACCTGTACTCCGAAAATTTGTTATAGTCTTTAATGTTATTAAACTTTTTCCATTTGATCCAATGTAGTTTTTTCTTTTTGAGAGTTTTGATCAATTGCGGGGAGAACCAAACAGGGAAGTCAGACGATCGAGACCTGGAAAGGGGAATATGTGGCTTAATAATATCACTTAATTTGTTGTAAAAAGCTTCTAGGGCTTCATCCGCCGGCAAACGATCAAGTAGTTGCAACCAATTGGTGCCATCAATGCATTCATTAATGAGATTGTAATTTGCCTTTCTGAAATTATACTTTGAAATGGGTTTTCTTTTCATTACTTGCACTGTTAAGCCAATGGGTGCAGAGACCAAGAACGGAGGGTGATGGGGATCGATTGGTAGCAGTGAGTCTTTCACAAAACTAACTGAGCATGGAGCATTAGAGACAAACAGATCTAGAATCCTCCCGTTACTATTGAGCGAGTTGTTATATTGAAGTGCGCCCAACACGGACATGAGATTTTGGAGCTGTAAGCATATAGGCGAGGAACCGGAACCTGTACACGAAGCACCATTTCCGGTACTGGAGCTAGGTGCTGGGACATCACTCCATCTTATATCCGGAAGATTATAATCTCCCGTAATGTAGATATTAGAAATATTAGGCTCGGTTAACATATCTTGAAGTGTGTCAAAATGAGATGTGTAGACGTCTGATGTAGCCCAGGGTGGTATGTACACGGCACTGATTACATGTATTTTAGACTTATCCCTGCTTGGTAGTTCAACCATCAGATGTTCAATGGATGCTATGGATATAAAATGTGAGTATTTAGTAGGATTAAACAGGGCCGGTCGAAGTTCGCGCAATACAGCTATAAGAACTCCACCTCCATCCTGTCTATGCGTGGCAATTCTATCTCGATCGCATCTGTACACCACGTATCGTTGGTCAATAAATTCATTATTGTCGATTTCGGGTATTAACCAGGTCTCAGTCAGAATTATAACGTCGTACGAGAATGACAATATATTCATAAATAATGTGTGCAATTTAGTTCGTACACCCCTACAATTTTGATAGTATATAGTCAATTGTTTTAGTGTATTATCCATTCCGAACCCACGCCGAAACAACTCCATATAAATTATTTGATATTTTGACTGAGTGAGTGTTTGTAAATGAAACATATTGTGTGAGATGGCAGGCTAAACTTACTCGGATATACAAAGAAAACCCGGGACAGTTAGTAATCGTCACAGAAGCATAGATAAGAACCAGGTTTGTGTCATACTCAAGGCGCGTAATTTTTCCGCAAAGTTTATAATTTGTACGTAGTAATTGAAGGTCCCGTCGAAAAGTTGAGTCATAGTAAGTAATATGATAAGATAGATTATAAGTGTATATTGTTACGTTTAAGATGGCATGAGCATTTTTAGAAAAAATAACAAAGTTCATACGTTGACATTTCAAAAATAAATATGTCCAAGTAATACTCGGGACAAGATGCATTTCATTATCTATAAATATAATAAAATTTATGTAATTGTTTTTATCATTCCGTGATTGACATAAAATCGGGTAGGTGAGAGAAAAAGTTAAGCGCAACAAAGTAGTTACAGTAATAACATTCAATAAAGTAAAATTATTTTTATGATAGAAAAGTTGTCGACAACCAAGAAGGTACCTTATTATTATGGTGATAAGAACTATCACTGAGAAACAATTAGTTAGTAGTAGGTCTAATTTTCTTAAGGTCGGACTCTCCTCGTATCGCGAACGCCGTAGTATCATCTCGTTCACGGACCAGTATGGAGGCATTTTTAATCCACACGTATTTAAAGCCGTGTTTTTTTGCGACTTCGCGGGTGCGACGAAATAATTGTTTCTTTTTTAAAGTCAAGTGTTCATTAATATATATGGATGTAGAAGTGCCAGAAATCCCCACTTGCTCAGTTTTTAGCGTTTTGGATTTTCGGAATGCGCTTATAATGTTGTCGCGAAGTAAACGAGTAGTGAATTTGACTATGACATTCTTTGGCCTATTATTTTGTTGGTGTGCGTGAGGTACTCTGTGCACGGAGACGATATCATGGAGCATAATAGGAGACTTCAGGGCGTTACCGATGGCCTCAATAAGGGAGGGCAAGTGCTCATTACGCTTCTCGGGTAAGTTACCTATTTCAACGTTGCACTGGCGTGCTTGCTGCTCCAAGAAGTCAATCTTAGTCTCAAGATTACTGACCGTAGAACCCAGCTCGGCGGACTCAGTGCAGTTCAGCTTCTCAAATTGATTTTTAAGAATGTCATGCTGCTCAGATTGACTATGCACGGTTGTTTGTAGGTTGACTATATCTTCACGGAGACCTGAAACGCGCTGCTTAAGAAGGGTTTGTTCTGCACGAAGCGTCTTCATCTCGTTTTGCACTTCGGTCAGGGTAGACCTGATGTCATCGCGTATTTCGATCATGTCTCTGTTCATATCACTCCGCCAGTTGCTAAGTGTCATATTTAATTTCCTTGTAAACATTTCGAACTCAGTATTGGTGAATGAATTCGTAGGCATCTCAGTTGTTTGTGATCTATCAATCTTGGGAGAGGTGCTGGAGTTCAGAACACTACGTTCTAAGATGTCACAAGACATGTCCATTGTATCATCACAGACTGGAACTTGAGTACAACGCACTGGCGTGTTAACATTTGATTGGGCGCGCCTTGTTACATTATTGCAGGACGGACATTTCCAGGCAGCTTTGTATTGTTCATTTAGCGATAGATACTGTTGGTGTGTTAGGTTCAGACATTCATAGTGATACTTACCACTGCATACACAGCATATGAGGATTGTGTTGCTAGAGGCACGTGCGTCATGACAACAATTCATAGTGTAGAATTCTTATAACACTCCTTTTCTAATACCTTAGCTATCCTTTTGGCGAAGACAGGCGTGGAGATGTTTTTTTTTTTTTTGCGGTTTTTTATAACAGGTAGTAACACTATCTATCGGCGATCACGTAGAATGATTATGCAAATTTTGAATATCAATACTAAGCAAAACGCATCTATCACTGTAATAGCACTGGAAACATCAAGAGGGTGGTTGGTTAGTCCAGGTTACGACTCACAGGGCACTGAAAAACACTTAGTCAGCAAAGCAGCCGGTTTACAATTTCAAATCGCTTTAACGGTTAGAGTTGCAAACACTAACATTTCACTTAAAAGGGCGATTACAGCACAGTTTGTTCGATCTTTCACAGGATACAACTATGGTCTTCCTATTTTGGCACAATTGACAAGTATTAATTACGTTTATTATTTTATAAATTTTTTCAAACACGGAGCTACGTACAGCGTAGACAGTTAGGGCGCCCTCTAGCGGCGAATTTGTATATATATATATTAAATACATAATAGATAAATCCACGCTAAACTCAGGACAAGCATACATGTTCATGCACACAAATGTCTGTCCTGGATGGGAATTGAACCCACGAAATCTGGCGTGAAAGGTAATAATGTAATTAAATAAATAAGTTTTATTTTTATGGTTTAACTTCTATAGCTCGGCCTTTATAAGAGCCCTCATAGGGCCTATAATAAACTGAATAAATGGTTTTGACTTTGACTATAATATGCTAATAAGGTGATAAACAAACTTACGGCCTGCCTGATGGAAAGTGGATGTTTTCATCACACCATTTTCGATTTAAAACGGATGGGTTGGCCATACATTTAATAAATTGTTATTTATACTTTGTTGTTAATAATATTATAAGCAAATATTATGAAAAGAGTATTCACTGAGTTTATTTCAAACTCATTTATCAAGTTTAGGCTCTGGTAAGGCACTTATGAACGTTAGAATTTACTCTACCATATTGCCGATTTTTCTCGGCAAAAGCAACTTTCCGAAACGTGCGTTAGAGTCAGACGTTATACATATAATAAATCATTGGAAGAAATAAAATTAAGGCTGTGATCAAGTAATTTGGAGTATAAAGGTACTATTGTCGAGTGGGTTTGAACATTAGAAAGAAAGTAATAAAATAAAATTCACCCTCAACATATAAATAGTAGGATAAGCTATTAGTTTGTTTTGGGTTCCATAAGTATTTTTATAAATATATGGGAAAAATCAGTGTCTGATACAGTATCTAGAACGTTTCTCTTGACAATAATGTTGGAGACATTGCTTCAACTTTTTTAAGTTATCTTTTTTTCAATATTTGAAATTCTCCCTGAAGTTTTCTTGGAGGGTAGACAAATTAAATCAATGTTTTAATTTGACGAGTCCAACAAGCCAATTTGAATAATTAAATTACTCCGTTCTTTCGCTTGTAACCAAGTTAGATCGCCAAGATTTATTATTGAGTAAAAAAAAGAATCAAATATTCATCAATTCGAGTTCATTGCTTTAAACTTAAAGTGGAATTGAACTTTGCAATTTTATTTGTTTTGTTTTGAATTAAAAATGTTAAATCTTGACATCTGCGAGCTTGGTGTATTTTCACATTTTATTTCTCTATTTTAAGACTTGCAGGACTCAAATTCAATTCACGCTACAGTTCTTTTTTTAAAATGTAATAACACTTAAATGCGGGTGTGGGATTTTTAAAGAGCGAGTATAACGTCTAACCGAGTTCGTCAGATAAGCGACGAGTACGCCATCTATCTTCCTCTTTTAGACGTATGTGAGATACGGGCACCCGCATGATATAATCGAAAATCGTTTACCGCGATCCATCTACATATTCCTTCTGACACGGACTGAAATTGGCTTGAGGCTTTTGTTGGAGATTTTTCAAGCATTAAATTGATTGTAGTGTAACAATAATATGATTGTTATCAGTAATCCTAGCTATAGAGCCGAAGTTTAGTACTTTAATAAGGTGTTTATAAGGTTCACTCTTCGTTTGAACTGCTAGTCAACTTTCTTTTGTTTCTTTCTAGTCTAAAAACGAATAAAATACGATAACTAATGTGTTTTTTTAATAGCGTTTATGGACACAAAAGTTTTTTTCAATTTACTAACACAAACCTGTGGTCAATTAATTATATTGGAGCCGCAAGCTTCAAAACTTTTAATCCAATTCCCACCATTTGTTTTACACAAATCAAACAATACCTAAATTGCATTCGGTAAAATTAACAAAAAGAAAGGTTGTGTAACATAGTCTGAACGTAATAAATATTATTCCGAGTAGCATCGAAAAAATATTTCAATCAAAGTGTATTTGAATAACGCAAACAAAATACCAATCGCCGGCGCTTCCAATTAATCCAATTTGGGGAATCTGGGACCAACTGACAGTACCTATGAAAAAGGAATGGTTGGAATTTTAGTGGGAAATACGGGGAAGGATTAGGGTTGGAACAAATTAATTGCCTTGCCTACTGTTAAAGTTTATAACGATATAAACATTATAGACTGCATTCAATTACAGATTATCATAAAAAAAAAGTCATTATTATAATATTGGGTAATAAAGATTTATTACTGAAAGCAAGTAAAACAAAGATAAGATAAAAGAAAATATATATTCAAACACCTTATTTTTTTATCACATTAACACCTAAGTAAAAACACGAATCGTAATATTTATGTTCATCCAATAAATTTAAAAATAAATTAAAAATAATAATATCAACATCAAAAAGAACGGCATAACCTGATCTTAATACAACCCTGTGAATAAGGCACCGAAAATTGAATTTGGCTGAAAAGGCTTGCTTGGTCGCCATCAAAGATAGTGATGTACGACCAATGGCTGCGTTGGATCGACCTAGCCACGCGCTTGGTGCGAACTAATTGGATTTTTCATTGGCAAAGTGAGGTGGCTTAGTGTAATTTACGATTCGTTTATCCTGAAACCTCATAATGCTATTATTTTAAATACAACTTATTCTTATTTTTATTTTCTTTCGTTCTAATTAATCTATACTAATATTATAAACAGGTAAAGTTTGTGAGGTTGTAGGGGGTAATCTCTGGATCTACTGAAACGATTTTGCTGCGGGGGACAGCTAGTATAAATAAAACTTAGAATCTCTTTAATACAATGCTACTTTGTAATGTACACTATGATGATTAAAGATACGACTTGACTCTCAAGTCAGTGATGGAGTAGATTTTGAAATTGCGAAGACTCTTGAAAAAAAGAATTGAGAAATATCAACCCCTCAAAAATAAAGGAGAGCGCGCGTGTTCTGCGAAAAAATCATCGTAGAAATCCCAAAGTTCTAAGATACTCCCCTCCTACTTCACATACTCACCACTTTTGTGACTGCAGTTATATAAACGCAGGTTAAGCCACATAAGAACTGCAGTTTTAAACTTCTGAGCAGGTACACCTATTTACCAGTTTGGTCCTCTTGCCTCGATGCTAAAGCAATAAGTAGCCACTCGTACCATTGACGATCCCGATCTCTCTGGTAGTTTTGAACCTCTCAGCTTTTGGAGAGATATTGGCTCCCTGTGTTCTACCTTCTCTTGATCTCTTCGATTTTGTGCCCTTTCTACCATCATTCTACTCGCTGGCGATGTGAAGGTCATCCACATATCCACGATCCGTCTTGATGGACCCCACAACGATTTCATCGGACTTTTCTACTCCGGACCATAAGAATATTGAATGAGCTGCCCATTACGGTTTTCCTTCAACGTTTCAAATGGGTACAAAAGAGTTCTTGAAGGTCGGCAGCACATTGGCAATGCCCTGGCATTTGAGACTAACAGATAGTTGAGACTACGTATCAACAAGAGGACTGACTGCCTAAAACAACTCATTGGTTGAAACTACGACCCAAAGCATGCTAAACCTAAGAGACTGACTTTTATTTCTACACGTTCCAGAGAAAAAGGATCTTTACAGATAGACAGACATACAAACGGACCACAAATATATCAAAATTAAGAAACTTATTACTAACTAGCTGTCCCCCGCGGTTTCATCCGCATTACCGAGGGATCTTATCTTTTCCCGGGATAATAAGTATCATATGTTTTATTCCAAGATATGATCTACCTGTGTGCCAAGTTTCATCAAAATCCGTTCAGCCGTTCTAGCGTGATTGAGTAACAAACATCCATCCAAACTTTCACATTTATAATATTAGTGGGGTTTCAAGAACATGGTCCTAAAGCAAAATCTAAGTAAAATATCAATGAGATTACAAGAAAAGCACATAATAAAGACGACGTTTTTAAACCTTGATAGATGAATAAAATCTTCCCAATTACGTCCATCTAGCCGGTTTGAACGTTAAAAGAGCAAAAAGCGACTTCAAAGAAGACCATGCTCATTATACTAAAGCCAGATATGACTTGAGTGATGCCAGCTAACGCCACAATTTGTCTACTTAAGTAAGACTTTGGATTAAGCAAATTGCTTATCGCTAAAGCTATTCTTTTCTTTGATAGTTAGGAGCTTTGAGCAGAAGATACATTTGTCTGAATAATGATTTAACTCAGCAGTCTGGTAAATGCTTATGCAAAGTATAATGCTGATAATTCTGCTGTGTACGAACTAACCTAAGATAATCTTTATATACGAAAAGGATGTAAGAAATGTCTTATTTTCTATGTAAATGTTTTCATCAACATTAATCACGACTATTATTCCTTAAGTGACAATGGCATACACAGATTTTCACAACCTTAAATATTCTCTTCCTTTTCAAAAATGTTTGTGAAAGAAATACAATTTTAAAGAATAACATCCCTACTAATAGTATAAATGCGAAAGTTAGTCTGTCTGTCTCTAACCTGTTCACGCATAAACCCCTGAACCAATTTTTATGAATTTTGGCACAGAGTTAGATGGGACTTTAGAGTGGGACATAGGATACTTTTTATCCCAGGAAAAGATAAGATCCCTCGGGAACGCGAGCGAAACCTTTTTACGTGGCTTCTGAACAAAGTCAACATTTTCAACTTTTCACTTAAGTATTAAGCTAATCCAAACATTAATCTTCCAACGTATTTAACGAGACATGGAACATCTCCCAGCTTACGATAGGTACGCACTTGCAACATAATAATTTCATGCAAAGTCATTTGCAGAGTGCACTTACTACACGCTACATGGATAATGGAGATATAGCTTTACTTGGGCCATTGACTTGGGTGGGAGGTTGCGGTGCGGTACGTGCTATGAAAAATTCAATTTGCGCTGTTTCAAAATCGTATCTAGATTCGTATAGAGATAGAGTTTGTTTACAACTATATATATATAGTTAGTAATTTTTATGTAAATAGATACAATTAAAATTTGAACCAATTTTGAGAGATTTAAATACAGTGTTTTACTTAACTTACTGCAGTGCTTTACAGAAAGTATGAGCTGGGATAAGATCGGCTACGGGGAATTTTTTTTACATATATATTTTGAGTAAAAGTAGTCAACATTAATGTGAGTCATACTATTTTTGAAACAAAATAAATATTTATGAGTCGAATTTGTGTACATAAAATTTTTCATCAACTGTCTTATTTGGAACTATGTATATAATTTATGACGATGCTGAAAAGTAACAAACCACCTTCGGCGATATCATTACTTTGAGATTGTGGTCAAACAAAAAAAGTTACTGGCAGTTCGTTAATCAATAACTCAAAGATATTATATATAGTTTTTGTGCAAAATGTTGAAATAACATTTGATATACGTAAATATTGTAATTTCTTATTTGGTTCTGAAAATAGTAATTTCTGAGTTTATTATTTTAGTGTTTCTATAATAGTTAATGATGAATTTAATATTTTTTACTAGATGAATAAATGCAGAGTATCAAATATACTAAAAAGTTGATATAATAAGCGTATCTATTGAATTTCAAAATAGAATAAAGGTAAAAATAAAATGGTATGTCGAAAAAGTTTTTCGAAGTCGAATGTTACGGTTTCGGTAAAATAAAAGCTAACCAACATACATACGTTCAAAGTTTACCAGTGTTTTCTTTTTGATGAGCAGCGATGCCGCGAAATACACAACAAAGTTGTTCCGCTTTTTTTCTCAAAGCTTTGAAACTTTTTCAGGATTCATGTAGGCGTGCTAGTTAAAGAAACAGTTTATGTTCTATCAAAATAATTATTTGAAATTTTAAAATATTATTTTATACATTTAAAGGTTTGCGTCAGCCCTTCTATTATTTTAACGAAAAATATATTACGATACAAAATAACAGGAACATTTGACAGGAAAATATTGTCTTTTCTCACTATATTCTAAAGGCTCGTCAAATATGACTCTTACATATCGATTTCAATTTTTTAAAGACTTCCTTAAAATAATCCAATCATTTAAAAATAGATTAGCTCCATCAAAAACGACTTTAGTCTGCCCGTGCAGGTGTCAGGTGTCAAAGCCTACAATCCGCAGTCTCAAGCATTACATAATATTATGGAAACAACTAGTCGTATGCAGTAAGACTTAAGTGCCTCTTTGCACGAGACAACGGAACGTGAGCAAGAATACCAATATTATTAGAGCATGCTCACACATTCCGTACATGATGTGTGTTATAATAAGTTTACTCGTAGTTCTCTGTAGAATTTCATATGAACAATCGACGCTTTTGCATTTGACGGAGATATGTACTTAGGTGTTATTATTACAAACTATATCAATCCTTGATATGTATATTGTGAACTGTATAAAGTGAGAAATTTGAAATAATTTGCATCCCAATAGAATCAAAGTGGCTATACAAAACCTGAATAATTTGCAATAAATTAAGTAGAAAGTCATTATACTTGTGAAATATCAAGGATCAAACCCTACCAAATATACAAAAATCTCCTCAGTAAAAAGGTCACCATTTTTGAGATATTTAATATCTAATCTACCTACCTATCTCCGCCTTGAGTTTGTCGTACTACTTAACGGACATCCTGTATATGAGATCGATAGATTTTGACAAGAGCTGACGATTGAAACTTAAAGGACGTCGTAGTTTCTCTGAGTCAAAAGTTATACTAAATGGAAATCCCGAAACGCAGCAAAATTACCTAAAAATGTCGCTTCCCTTTTTTGGCCGAAACCTGCCGAAACTAAAATAGAAACCGAATCTTCAGTCGGACCCTAAAAGTACAAATGTATTTGCGATCCTTAAATAAACTAGGTACACTACAACAATATCAAATGCTTCAAAAAATATTTAGGTAACAAACGTTTTTTTTATTTTATTTCCAGAACCAATTTTTTGTTGTGAATTGGTGAGAAATTTGATATAATTTGCATTCCAATAGAATCAAAGTGTTTATAGAAGACCAGAATAATTTGCAATAAATTAAGTAGAAAGTCATTATACCTGGGATATGCATTAAACATTCGTAATTTACACTGAGTTCGCTTAAATTATTCGTGAACCTTTTGCGTCAAAGGTGATTTGAAAACACATGGGCGAGTATTGGTTATGCAATAGTTTAGGTTCTGTAGGTATGTTATTTTTCTTATACCACAAATGACATCCAGGCAGGTGGGTTATCTGAGGGTAAGTTAATACCGTCGCCATAGACATTATCAAAATAATAATAACTTAATAACGGAATTGTCAATGTGTTGTACACATTATTACAATGCCTTAAAGGCAACTGGCTCTCAAGTGCAACTGCCGGAACACACCAACAGGTGCTTGGCGACAGATTTTCAAATTGATGGTTGTAGCCAGCCAGTCGAGTACTACAAAGTACCTAACCACCGTGCTGAGGTTTCCTCACGATGTTTTCCTTCACCGAAAGCTCAAACTCATTGTAGGATTCGAACCCACGACCTCTGACGTCACTACCACTGAATCTATAGATAATAACTAAGCTTATAAATATACATCTAATAACATTTAATTATGAAATAGGTAGAGGAATGAATACAGGATTAATGTAACAGACTCTTCAAGGGTTTAAAATTTTACGGATCTCCAAACCATAATAAGATTCATTGACCTTCCTTAGGGACGTCTTTGACTTTATCTGTCCTTTTTTCAGTGTTTTCTGCTAAGTAATTGAGATTAATGGTTTATTCATTACATAGACTATATTGAGATATTTAAGAAATCCTAGACTACGCCTACGGCTCTTGCTCTACGTATCAAATATCTCATTATTGGTGTTGCCCGAAGGCGGGGATAGCATAAAGATTTTATTTGTTGTATTTCTAAAAAAATAAGTTCATATTCTCATTATTAAAACTATAAATAAGATGCCACGTATCATGCTTTGTCTATAACAACACTGTTTTTATTAATCTTTTAATTATACCTACTTCAAATCGATTTATCGTTTTTTTGTCGATATTATTTTCATTGCAAACTAATTTATGGTAGGTACTTAATCATACATCTACTTTAAAGTAGTTTAAAGTTAAATCTAAATATACTTAAGTAGAAATTCCCGGGAGTTACCCGGAACGAAACGTCACATTGGTTCTACATGAAGAAACTTTCGCAATGTATCAAGGCCACAAAACTTACGACAATTCAAGAGTCGAGAAGCTTTGCATGTGAGTGGGTGCCAAAAGTCGAGGCGAAAGAGAATAGTGGTAAGTGCGTGTAGTTTCACAGAGCAAAACAGTTTTGATGCTTTTATCTTTGTGTTATATTTTAACCCGTCTAGGGTCTGTCGCCAAGCACCTATTGGTGTGTTTTTTTTTTTATTCTAGATAAGCTTGTGTTTGACCACAATCTCATCATGGTAAGTGATGCACATCATCACTTACCATGATGAGATTGTGCCGAAGGTGGTAAGCACACAAAGCCTAGATGGGAACTGGCTCTCAAGTGCAGGTGTCGGAACACACCGATAGGTGCTTGGCGACAGATTTTCAACTTGAGGGTGGTAGCCAGCCAGTCGGGTACTACAAAGTACCCTACCACCGTGCTATGGTTTCCTCACGATGGTTTTCCTTCACCGAAAGCTCAAGCTCATTGTAGGATTCGAACCCACGACCTTCGTCGCGGTATTAGCCTGCTGCATATAGCTGCACTTGGGAGCCATTTCCCAGTGGTAGTGTGCTTACCACCTTTGACTACATCATCACTTACCATGGTGAGATTGTGGTCAAACACAAGCATATCCAGAATTTAAACAAATCTTATCGACTCACATATTTTAGGAACTCTTTTTTCATTATTTTTTTAGGTTAAAGTTAAACTTAAGAGCCGTTCTTACTTTTGAAGGTCATAGCTGTACGTAAATTACCACCAGTTCGAAAGTCAGTCATCAACTAGTTAGTTAGAACATTATTGTCTCATTAGCGAAAGTTCTCATATGAAAAAAAGGTTCAAAAACCACACACATCAAATTTATTTCGTACCTCGTTGACTGTACCATGTAATCCAAAGAACGCCTGCGGACCATTATAACTCCCATATCGAATGTGCCTATCCATTCCGTTGTTTTATTATATAATTTTGCGGATAACAAGCCTGAGCTCCGGAGAGTTCCGATGTCAGGGCTCATGATGTTTTCCATTAGACTGGTGACGTGTACCTTTAGTGCGTCTCGTCGCTCGGTCTCAGTGGTTTGTTGGTGCTAGTTACAAGAGGATCGCGAGTTACAAGTTTTTTTTTAAATATGGCTGAATTAAAATTACCCTTACCTCGACAGCCGGACTAATTTTGCTGTATATGCAGAATTTATCGTTTTTACAAGCTTTATATTAGCTTGCAATGTATGTATGTTTTTCCGGGGTGAATCTTGCAACTCAATTTTGAAGCAGATATCTGCTGAAATTTTGTATACACGTTTAGTTTACATGACAAAGCTGTGTGACGTCACTCTAAATCCAACATAGCGGAACACCTAAGATAGCGGACTTTTATTTTTTTAGGGTTCCGTACCACAAAAGGTAAAAAAAGAAACCCTTATAAGATCACTTTCTCGTCCGTCTGTCTGTCCGTGTGTCACCACCGATTATCTCAGGAATGAGTGGACCTAGCAAGTTGAAATTTATACCAGATACCTACTGAAGTCTAAACTCCATATTAGGTGTATAAAAATCAAGGTCCAGAGTCAACACGATAAAAAGATATGGACAAATTTAGATTTTCGCGAAAACTTATAAGTACCAAAATTTACCTTAATTTTCATATTTTTTTATTTTTCGGAATTTTCCTTTCCTTATGCTATAAGACCTTGCTTTTTTTAATGCAATCCCACAATAAGGGTATCAAATGAAAGGGCTTGCTCAGAATAACTCAAAAAATAAAGTGACGTCACTCTGCTTGTTTTTGAAAGCTTGTTTTTAAAAAAGTTTTTTTTAACTATTTCATTTCATTTCATTACAAATACTTTAATAATAAACGATTTATCTCAACAAGCTTTATGCTTCACTTTCTGTGGAGCTAAAAGATTTATCTTTTAGCTTATGATTTATTTGAATTTTATTTTTAGATTATGATTATATCATAATAACTTTTAAAAGATAATCACATCTTTTTATGAATATCAGACCTTTTGTGATATGTGTAGCCTACATAAAGTAACTATACTAGTTTTCCGCCCGGCGGTTTCACCCGCGTTTCCGAGGGATCTTTCCCGGGATAAAAAAATAGTACCTACATTATGATATCGAGGAGGTAAGGTAGGGAGAGAAAGTAATCTATAACCTTCTCCAAGATTCCATCTATCTCATATACCATTTCATCTAAATCGGTTCAGCAATTTAAGCGTGGAGTGTTAACAGATAGACAGACAGAAAGACAGACAGGCAGACACACTATCGCATTAATTATAATATTAAATATGGGTTATGCGCTGCTTTTGTACTATTTTCCTAGTACTAACAGGTAATCTTTCCCAAGTTACTTTCGATAAGACATTAATATCGCAAAAAAATAAGAGCGTTTTTATTTGGACCACCAATTCTCCGTACGGAATAACGAACTTGTTCTTAATAAATTGTATTATTTTTTCTTTTGTAATGGAAGTCTCAGATAAGTGCTATTTACGTTATACATAAGAAGTGTTGGTAATATGACTGTAGGCTTTATTTGAAAACTTCTATGAGAAGTTTGAAGTTATGAAGACTGAAGTGATATTAATATGATTTTATTTGTTTTCTTATAGGCTTGCTTTTTTTTCGCAAAATTTATTACCTTCATAATAATAAATGGGGCTTAAGGTTTTTAATATCATAATATTAATACGTAAAGCAAAAACTCCGTACCCCTTTTTACGAAAATTACGCGGACGGAAGATGACATTTGGCCTTTGATCATTTGGCACAGTTAAAGTTTATATGGAGGAGTGCAGAAAGCTAATCCATATCCATACTTATATTATAAATGCGAAAGTGTGTCTGTCTGTCTGTTACCTCTTCACGCTTAAACCGCTGAACCGATTTAGATGAAATTTGGTATGGAGATAGATGGAACCTTGGAGATAGAGATAGAATACTTTCTCTCACTACCTTACCTCCTTGATATCATAATGTAGGTATGTACTATTATAACTTCACGTCTTATTACAAAAAAATTATGATTATAGCATATCGACATTGAGGCAAACATTGGCCCAAACAATTGCCCTTTTCAAATTCAAATGGCCATTTTGACACAAAACAAACTTATTCTACCAAACTGCCATATACGAGTAAACTACAAGCGTATTCGATATTAATTTCGTTTTCTCTTGTTCTTATCGTGTTTTCTGCGGTTTTCAACGTAGAGAAACTATTTTAAAGTTAGATTGAGTTCACGAAACTTTTATCTCTCAAGTGTTTTATAAGGTTTTTATCTCATAACTGAGCGAAGATGTTGTTTAGACAACGGCCGTGTGAAAATTTTCAAGGATCACTAATGTTGATTGTTTGAAAAATAAAATTTCATAACCATCTAAGAGTCTTGAACCGTGTTTGTTAGTTTAATGAAAAGTTCAATTGCCTATGATCTGACAACCGTATCTCTTGGACTCACCGCTGGCTTTTAAATTTTCGCGAGGAACCTGCAAGCTCCTGAACTAATTCCAAAACCCATAAAATTGTAATATTTTATACTGCGTTTTTAATCCCAAAACATAACTACAGTGACAGCGGTAAGTAAACGGGGCACATAGCTCGTAGCACTGACGGCCGATGGGGCAGAAAGGTTCTCGAGTGGCGAATACGAACCGAAAGTTACGTAGTAACTATTTAGTAATCTGTGCCGAAAGCCTCAGTGTGGGCAGGCCTCCAACACGGTGAACCGACGATCCTGTGAGGGTCGCGGGAAGCCACTGGATGCGAGTAGCGCAAGACCGGCCATCGTGGAGATCCTTGGGGGAGGCCTTTGTCCAGCAATGAACGTCTTCTGGCTGACATGATTTTAATCCCACCCGTATATTATAATGAGAGATGAGAAGTATCATCATCGTCTGCCTGCCTTGTTCCTATTTTGGGGTCATTCCTTTATTTGGGGTCAGCGCAATGTGTATTTTTCTTCCATTCGGCCCTTCTTCTTCTGTCCGTTATACCAAAATTCTCATTCATCTCTTTTCCTACCTTTATCTACCCGTGTATCCATCCACTTCATGAGATGAGAAGTATATTAGTTGATATTAGTAATTGTATTATATAGTTATTGTACTTTTAACAATAAAGAGTGGAACAAAAGTTAGGGCTTCCTGAAGGTCTATGATCGAATCTGCCTATAAAAAAAAACAGTGTACCAAG
This sequence comes from Ochropacha duplaris, assembly GCA_951361185.1. Classification (NCBI taxonomy): domain Eukaryota; kingdom Metazoa; phylum Arthropoda; class Insecta; order Lepidoptera; family Drepanidae; genus Ochropacha; species Ochropacha duplaris. Next base: position 2,848,255 of record OX592706.1, read on the forward strand.
GCAAAAAAAAGAGATAAAGCATCTGAAATAAGTATACCGGCTCCTTTAAACGTTAGGAGCGGCACAACAGTACGGAATGAATTTTAAAAAGTGAACACCAACTGCACGGGCACTAGACAATTGAAAGTTTGCATTATGCATGGAGCCCAAGGCGTCAATTACGTAACATTGTTGCAATCATTTCCTGTTTGGAACCGCATTTCAATATCAATCAATATCGATCACGCTTGTTTGTGATTGTTTATCAGGATGTAAAGTTGCTAAACACCCGTAATCAACTGGTTTCAGAAATATAAATCTGTTGCAGCATATTCCGGAAAATGAATGAGCAAGTTCCCTTTTATCTTCGGTCACAATACTAAGGTTGTGGTCAAATAATGTCTAAATAATATTTGTAACCATAGTTTAAAAAATGATTGCAACAGTTACGTAATAGAGCCACAGGCCGCCTTCGGGAGCGATCGAAGTGGACACTAGTAAAATATTTGCGGCGAGGTAAAACTGGAGGTTTCTTTTGAGGAATCTTTTCGATATCGATAGATAAAAGTGCTGAGCATTCTAAGTAGATTAGCTTTTAAAGCATTTTTCAGAGATTTTCGTGCTGTCAATGTGGATTACATATTAAAAGTTACTAAGAATGATTAATCTAACAATTTTTTTAAAACTGTCTTCAAAATGGCGGAAACTAAAAACAAAATGACGGTCGGTGTTGGATCGCTAATTTGACTGTTTAATTAGCTATTTTGAACTTTGAAGTCAGCAAAAGTGTAGAATAAGGAAATTGAGATCCATGAAAATTTAAAGCAGGCACATTAGCATAAAGTCTGGGAGTCTAGTGTAAATTATAAATAGCAAACATTACTAGCGTAAGCTCGTGCTTGCCATGTCTAAAGATTCCACTAAGTTTGTGAAATTATTTACAAAACTACAAAATTTATAGTATGCAATGCAATTTTCCAAAAGCACTCCGCAAAGATTGGCTCACCGCATGAATTTTCATAGTTTTAAAAAATTGTTATGAACAAACGCGGCTGAGTTGAAAAGCTATTTGTTTCATGACTCCCGTTGAAGTTTGGAGGGCTTCTCAAATAGACCTGGTACAGGGCGCCCGTTCCAATGAAAACAAACTTAGATTATTAAAAAGAAGGATTGGCAGGAAAAACTTGAAGAAAAATAATATCTTCTAAGCTTTGTGTGCTTACCACCTTCGGCCAGATCATCACTTACCACGGTGAGATTGTGGTCAAATACCAGCTTATCCAGAATTTAAAAGTTATGTTCGTTTAGACATATCACCAGAAAATGCCACATTGAGTATTTTAAATTCGAAATATTTAATGTTCAGCATTTGCGAAGGCTCGCCAAATTTTTACGTGACTAATACCGCAAAGTCTTAAAATTATTAATATCCTTGAGCTTTCGGTGAAAGAAAACATCGTGAGGAAACCAAAGCACGGTGGTAGGGTACTTTGTTGTACTCGACTGGCTGGCTACCACCCTCAAGTTGAAAATCTGTCGCCAACCACCTGTTGGTGCGTTCCGGCAATTGCACTTGAGAGCCAGTTCGCCTTTAAGGCATTGTAATAAGGTGTACAACACATTTGCAATTCCCCTGGTATTGCTAACGTCTATAGGCGACGGTAGTCACTTACCATCAGGTGACCACCATAAGTGACATAAAAAAAACTCCTGATGCCTCCTGACCATTTGAAATAGTAAAAGGTTTAAATACATTCAACACTTATATCAGCTCCATTCCATGTTGTGCAAAATGGGGTTCGCTAAGTCATCAACTATTTTCAGGAAACTATCAAAATCGCATATAATAACCGCTCTCGGTTACCGAAAGTCTTCGTATGATACGCTGCAAGTACATAACTGCCTTATTATATTGAAATATGTTTTTTTAAACAGATAAACCGTGCGGCCGATATTCTCCGACAATCTCTTAAAATTACGACATTATACAAATGTTATCTAAGACCTCTGTACCGTAAAATAGCCAAAGAGCCCTCTCGATCGGCACTAAATATATTATAGCTACAAAGTGATACTCCAATATTGACCCTTAAGCCCCTTGACATAAGGCCGAATATGTTCCAAATACTCTTCAGGCTATGTAAATTTAAGTCTCTAAGGAATAGATAGACCCGAGGTTCCCGTAAATGGCAATTTTTGTGGTAATATCAATCGCGGAACATAAGTGGGAGTCGCAACCGACCCTTCTTATATCTTTATTGATGTATGTCACATTCCAATGCTATCATAGTGATATAGTAAATATATTTTTTGCGTTGAAATATTCGTCAAACGATAACCTGTTTTATTTTTATGCACAAGAGGTTTATGTTTGTTTTAAAACGTTCGGCATGAAGGTGCTGTGTAATATTTTTTGACACAACTCTTTTTGTCATGGGATTAAAATCAATTTCTTAATTTTTAAATCAGTCTTGTTTTGCTGCAACTTCACCATGGTAAGAGATGTGGCACGGTATCAGTGGGTACACAAAGGCTTGAACGGAATTGACTCTAAAGTGAAGCTGCCCAAACACACAGGTTTCGCGAAAGATTTTTATCTTAAAGTTGTGCTTGGAAGATGTCCTGCCGATTTTTTTTAAAGAAAATAATTTATTTGTAGATAAGCATTTCTCGTCGCTTACATTCAAAAGCTCAGTATATAAACAATATTTATTAGCATCTAAAATAATTAAAAACAACGATTTACATTAATAGAATACCGTATTGTTGTGTATACTTTATAAATATCGGAATGTTGGTTATTTTGTCACACTGCCACGACTGTACGGATTTGAATAACATTTGACAAACATATAAAATATATTCTGCAATAATACATAGGATTCTTTTAATCTCATCAGCGTGACTATTTATAAAATATGAAAGGAAAATCTCAGAGACAGATTATTCCAAAAAATATAAGTACTTTTTAGAAATCTCCTAACAAATATCATTTCCTTAAAATTTTCATAAAGTATCCAATACTTTGTCTTGTTTATCCCATCCTCGTAAATTCATCGAGACGGCAGCTACGAGCTCGGGTAACATCGTTATCTTTCGGAGACGCTAAAAACATAGCGATTAGGCAATTGTCTCACCATCGGCCGGTAAGCGATTTGTGATAGACTGGAAGTTTATAAATGCTCATATTATAACTTCTCAAAAATAAAGATGTTGCGTGCTTACCACACTGTAATTATGAAAAAAAAATCCCCAATCTTTTTTAAAAAATAAGTTAGACAAGTTCAACTTTTAATCATTATGAATTAGGTAGATATTCATTAAATTTTAATAAATCTTCAGCTCTTTAGAAATGGATCATAGGAAACTAAAAAAATAATAGTTATTAAAACGAGTCACATTATCATGTACAAGGATTTTGAAAAAATATTGAAATGATCATTTTTTTCCATTCAATTCTGTGTTGGGGACAGCGTCAGCATACGTCAGCAGTCGGACATATCCCTTACGTATCACCAAACGAGATGGGGAAAAACTGAGCGACGTACACGGCAAATTTAGTTAGCATAATACTTATAAGATTGCTAACTTCCTTGGATAGGCACTCTTCGTCGAGACGAGGTTTTAACGAATGCGTTTTAAAATGGTGGATTTAGTTAGTTAAGGATTATGGTGATTCAATACGGTTTTCAGTGTCTCATTGTGTTTATTTTGCACACGAAACCAAACTTGGTTTATTATCTTATATGTTTTACACGCGAACTATTTGTGTTTTATGATATACTAGCTGACCCCGCGTTCTCGAGGGATCTTATCTTTTCCCGGGATAAAAAGTATATAATGTCTAATAATCTTCTCCAAGGTTCCATCTATCTCCATACCAAATTTCAGCTAAATCGGTTCAGCGGTTTAAGCGTGAAGAGGTAACAGACAGACACACTTTGACGGACGGGAACCAATACCGATTTTCAGACATGAAATTTGATGTAATATTTACCTACTTACATCCTGGAATAGGACAAAATATTCTTTAACCCTGCGAATGCAAGTGAAACCACAGGTAATAGGTAGTGATATATAATGAATCAAAGCTGGTTTTATATAGAGTAATTGCTGAGTTTATCGCCAGCTCTTTTCAGTGAAAGCAACCTTCCAAACCGGTATTAGACTATTCATAAACGTGAAAAGATGTATATATAAAAATAGAATTTTGAATTTGGATTTTTATGCAATGGTAGTCGATGAATTTCATAACAGATTTATTAAGTTGTGATACATACAAAATGTTTGCAAGTATTACCTACTCAAAGTGAGTTTTGCAGTTCATAATTTATATTCCCAAAGCAGTACATTTTAATATAAAGCTATTTGGAAAGGTGGATATTTTTATTGGGGCAGTAGACGATAATAAACAATTAACATTCCCCTGAGGCAGTTCTCGTGTCTCGAATTTTCAATCGGTAGGTACAACCGCTTCGGATATTTGAGCACATTCCCCATAACTTCAGACAGGGATAATTTTTATATATATCAAAGGTGTATTTTGTTGTAGCTTTTTTTAAACTTATTAACTCCGCCACAACGTTAAAAATATTTTACAAATAAATTATCTCAATCGGTTTGGTTCTTTGGTTTTAAGACTTATTACATTTATGTATTATTCTTTGTTTTTAACGTGTATGAAAATAATGAGAATTGACTTCAGAATTATGAAAAAAAAACAATGTAAAGAAAAAGTTATTCGAAAATAACCAATCATTATTAGATCGTATCGCTGGCACACACTTGTCAATTAGGACATCGCCTCACAGTTATGGCATAAACGAAGAAATACAACGTTTTTACTAAAAAAAAAACTATGTATACTTTTATTTCTAGACTAGACTGGGAAGCGGCTAATTGTCCATTTGTGGGCAGCCGCCCGTGTTCCGCGAAAAACAGAGAAATTCAGTCGCCATTTTTAATTCAATTCTTCCGAACAAAGCTGTTGTTGCATTTTTCGCGGCACGCTCGTTTTGTTGTTGAAAAGTGCAAACGTCTATGAAAGGAAAATGGGACAAAAAGCGTCTTAATTTCCTATCCTTTTAGACGAGCAGATGGCATACAGATAACTGCCCCTTTTGCTTGTTAAAATTGGCAGTTTGGATGGCGTTTGATATTAAATTGTTGTGAAATACTCCCTGTATTTCTTTATACGAAGCTAATATTTTTAGCAAAATAAAAATAAACATTTCATCCTTCTTTTTAAAAACTAATAAGTATCGCAGCGACATCTATCTACTATACAGATATAACTCGAACGACTCCTGGATAGATGGCGCCACAATTATCTAAATCACGCTAACGAAGGTTTCCAAGCGATCTGCATAATAATATGTACATGTATAAGCTCCCAAAATCTACAGTTGGACCGCGGTCTCCAGGCATGATGACCTTACCTGAAGTCTAACACTTCGCTTCTCCATAGTATTAAACAATTAAAGATAAAGTTCATCTTTAAAGTTGACCTTTGGCGTCATTTATAAAAAAGTGTAGCCTAAGAAAATATTCAAGCATATCAACTAACAAAAGCTAGTCAATAGTTAGTGAAACAAACCTAATATTAACTAATAAGTATCATTTACGCGTGTATATGGGTAGAACAATAAAGTTACTTGAACAAGAATATAGAACACGTAATTTGTTACTTTATCTTGAGTAACACTAATGTACTTTTTATATCAATATCATATTTTTCATCACGATACTTTTTGGAGTCTAATATAAAATAATAAGAAGCGAGCGTGTTACTCGTAAAACGCATATAGTTAAATTATAAATATACTAGCGATCTGCCTCGGCATCGCACGGATAGTAGAGCATAGACGCCTCCTTTTTTTCTGTCGTAGTGTCGTATTAGGATATAGAGGCGATGATAGCTCAGTGGTCAGCGACGTCGAATACCGCGGCGAAGGTCGTGGGTTCGAATCCTACAATGAGCTTGAGCTTTAGGTGAAGGAAAACATCGTGAGGAAACCATAGCACGGTGGTAGGGTAGTTTGTAGTACCCGACTGGCCGGCCACCACCCTCAAGTTGAAAATCTGTCGCCAAGCACCTATCGGTGTGTTCCGACAGCTGCACTTGAGAGCCAGTTCCTATCTAGGCTTTGTGTGCTTACCATCTTCGGCCACATCATCACTTACCATGGTGAGATTGTGGTCAAACATAAGCCTATCCAGAATTAAAAAAAAAAAAACTCTATTGGTTTACCCGGCACATGCCAGAAAAGCTCTCAGTCGTCATGAATTGTTCCGACATCTTTAACAATTCAATTTCAGCCAATAACATATTTTTTTTACTTTAGAATAAGCGTGTTTGACCGCAATCTCACCATTGTAAGTGATGATGTTGCCGAAGGTGGTAAGCACACAAAGCCTAAACGGGAATTGGCTCTCAAGTGCATCTGTCGGAACACACTGATAGGTGCTTGGCGACAGATTTTCAACTTGAGTCAGCTAGTCAGCCATAAAAGCTTAATGAATTATACACACTGGCGAAAACAGCATAAAATCCGTTCAGTAGTTTTTGAGATCGTCGCAGACAGACAGACATACGCGGCGGGGGAATTAGTTTTATAATAGGTACACGTAAGGTTGTAGGCAATTAGACGTACTATTCCGATAAACGCCTCATGTTTGAATAAAAAAACTGACATCTTTAAATATTTACAAAGAAAAAGCAATCTCTTCCGTAAATAGAACCCAATATACTGAAAAAATTACTTCACTTACATTTCATAGGAGTCCCAATCTGGTCAGCCAGTCGTTTAGAATTCAAGAGGAGTCGCAATACTATTCCGATATTAATTAAAGACGGAGCAAAGTTCCTGGATTCCTCACACAATTTGGCCCGTTACTGGTTTGTACTTGCTAGCAATGTAATTGGAATTGTTCACAGAGGTTTCAGAATGTGGCCAATTTAAGATCGGGTTACGTTGGACAGTTTCGGGATAAACTCGCGTTGGGCAAACGGGGTAAAGTAAAAAGTACCTTGAACATTCAAATGTACCTTTGCGTCGATTAATTTTACTAATGAATCCGGTGTAATTCTTGCTTGTTTGCCACCGTATTCGATCTAACACTAATACACCATTAGATGCAATTAATAATACAGCTTTTTATTCCGTGGTTTCAACCTAAATCCCCTTTTTTACACCCAAAGGGGTTGAATAAAAAAGATATTACAAGACTGGTTATAAATTACTTGAATACAGGTGTTGTCAAAATATATATTATTTTGGAGAGTTCGAGTTCAATTCGTTCATAAATAAAAATAATAATTTTCCCGTATTATTGTCCTAAATGTTTTATCATTATTAATTTAATAAAGTCGGATAAGAAGATAAAAATAAACATATTTCCTATTCCTATTAATAAATTGCGATTCCTAGAATATTTTTGCAGTTACTTTTGGGACGACCGTCCCATTATTGAGTGCATTATAATTTTTCATTTTTTTTTTAAAGAAAGCCTAGACATTCAAAAGATTAAGCAAAATAACTAAAAATTCCCAGCACGACCGATCATAATTCTCTTTGGCATCACACCATCCAACAATTAAGTGCACGTGCACTTAATTAGTCCATTTTAGCCTAATTGAGATGTTGAGTGCTATTTATAGTGCGTGTACGTGTATTACATTACTCTATTAAGATTTATCGTTCATGAACTTAACAGAATTAATTTGAGCTCCCAAGTGTACCAGCTGATACAAATTAGTTCCTCATTAATGTAATTTAATACTATTGTAATATGGGTTGTATACTATTGATCAGGATATCGATAACTGTCTATAATTGAATAATAAAGTTTTTGTAGTAGGTTATAATGTTCAATATCATATAACTTTTTAAAGGATTAGGAGCTACTTTATTTTTTATGTCACTAGTGACAACGAGGCAGGCGGGTCACCTGATGGTAAGTGACTACCGTCGCCTATATACATTAGCAATACCAGGTGGACTGCCAACGTGTTGTACACCATATTACAATGCCTTAAGGGCAGGGGCAACTGGCTCTCAAGTGCTCTCAAGTGCCGGAACACACCAACAGGTGCTTGGCGACAGATTTTCAACTTGAGGGTGGTAGCCAGCCAGTCGAGTACCACATAGTACCCTACCACCGTGCAGAGAGAGTATAATTTTCATCAAAAATATTTACAAAAATAGGCTCACGTATTTATTCTTCATGGACCTAAAGAAGTTCACATACGGAATTACGCAAAAAACTTTTCATCTATCCACATTGGTCGCGAGAACGTGCCAAACAACGTAATGACGTTTCGCCTTAAAAACATGGAAACTCATGAATAAATTGAGGTGCTTGATACCCATCGAGCAAAGGCAAGAGGTAAATAAATAATTCCCCCAATGCTACTGGCATAAGCTATTTATTTGGGAAATTGAATGAGGTGGGCGTTCCCGCCGAATAATTTATCAACAAAATGTGTTACATTACATTGCTTATATAAAAAATTGCATCGTTTTGCTTGTGGCGTTGCGGCGTTCTGTTTTCTTTGTTATGGGGTGTTGATTCAAATCTCTCCGTATGTGTATTTCACGTGACTCACTCAGCTTAATGTTGGAATTATATGTTTCGTTTCGGTATTTTATTCTCTACAACACCAGCGGAGCTTACATTATGAACGTTCATGTTTGTTTTCTTATATTAAAGATTATATTTATTTTTATGATGAATAAGCTTGTGTTTGACCAGTAACTTACCTCACATTTATGTAGATTGTACATTCATATTATACATATACCCCCTGTTTTCTTGTTCTAACAGTTTTCTAGAGCTACGATTTTCCGTAGTTATTGCTACGACGTAGCGCATCTACGGAGAGATATAATGCATTAGAACAAGATATGAAACCTATATTTTCGGGGGGTTCTGGTAGTTGTGCTTGAGTCATTTGCTTTCTAAACTTTATTTGGGTTGTTCTGTTAAATTGTTCTGGGTTATATAGGTACCTAATTAGAATAAATACTGATGAGAATATTAATTAGTGCCCCATTTAAAAATTACATAAAATTATACCTTGTTCTTGTTATCTTCCTAAAACGAAGCGAAAGTTCATATGATTTTTTAATCTTTTTTACCACTCAGACTGGACAGATTTGGATGAAACTTGGCATAGAGATAATATCCTGATATAAAACATAGGATTACTTTTTATTCCGGCAAAACATAAAATCCCTAGGAACGCAAGTGAAAACAGATAGAAGCTAGCTATTTTATATAGATACTATAAAATCTGTCGTCAAGCACCTATCGGTGTGTTCCAACAGGTGCATTTGAGAGCTAGTTCCCATCTAAGATTTGTGCGCATACCACCTATGGTCACATCATCACTTACCATGGTGAGATTTCGGTCAAACACAAGCTTATCCAAAATTTTAAAAAACATGTAATTATATATAAATAAATGCGAAACACCACTCACAGATTAATCATGAAATCTCATAAAGTATAAATAAACCTAATATGGAGTAGATATCAAAACCCTAAAGTTTTCTGTCGGGAACGCAGTTCAAACCGCCAGAGACAAATAGCTCATTATATTGATGTTACATTATTAAGGTTTTAACTTACTTAAAGTACATTGCATATTACATAGTCTACTTGTTATGCTATAGCATGCGTAGAAACAACAAAAACGCAGTGAAATGCAGTGAAGCGAACTAAACGAGTCGCGCCTGGGTTTGTATTCATGTCCCTTGCACCAGACATCTTGACACACTATTGTTCTTGGTTTTCCTTGTTTAAATTTGTATTTACAAGTATTATTTCTATGCTTTGTTACAATGATATTATAAGTAAATAGGCGTAAAGGTTACAAGCGAGTGGTCGGTTGAAAACTAGATAATTAGCCAACTTTGAACTTTTTCACGTCGCCGGTGTCAATTAATGCACTTCAATTAACCTATTTAAAGAAGCCAGAAAATAAGTATTAGCCAAACGTATACAAAATTATTTTATACACGGTACCTACCTACAGCTTTTATAAATATATAAAACGCAATCGGAAATATTGCTCGTAAAATTTCCTATTGCTTTATTAGCTAGTTATGGATTTATTAACATTATATTCCTTTTTCTCGATGGCATAAAATTGGCGGTACTTTATTTCGATATAGGATAAATACTTTGAACTTACATAAATTGTTATTGTAGCCGTAAACATGAGGGCTAGCTATTATCTCTTTACACATAGATCATCTGTATCTCTTTTCGTTTTACTTGTATATAATATACAGGTGTTCTGTAAATACTACGACAAACTTAAGGGCGATCTCGATCTCTATCAAATATTTAATTGAAAAATTTGCTCAGTAAAAAGGTCACCATTTTCGAGATATTCGATATGTATTAAAAATTAATACATATCGAAATATATTGATATTAAATATCTCGAAAATAGTGACACTTTTACTGAGGAAATTTTTGTCATTATATTATTATGATAATTTAATATTTATAAAAAACATCAACGCTTTTATACTTCTATAGAAAATTAGATTTGTTTAGCTATTCATCATAAGCTTACCAATTTTAAAAGAACCGCGCGGAGGTATATTTCCCATCGATCCGGTATTCGACCTTTTAGCAGCGCAACATAAATCGGTCGACTTAAGTGCTACATATACGACGGCAGCGGTCAACTGTAAATAAATAAATACCTAATTCTTGATACTTATTCTCTGGCTGGAATTGCTTTTAGAAAGGCCTTTTTTGTGCGCCCTTAGGTAATTACTTGAGATTTATTTCGTTACGGTAACCAAGAAAGCAATAGGTTCCCCTTGGGAAAGCCTATGCCTCAATCAATGTTACACGAGGCAGTTGCTGTCACTCAAATTGAGGTACTGAAAAGGGTAGTTTTTTTTATATAATTTTCCTATAGTATCAAGAATAGTTAGTCCTTATAATCTGTGGTTTATATATAATTAGTCATTTATTAATTAGATACCTAATACTTTAATTTATAGTCAAATGCAATTCGTAAAGATTTAATCGCTCAAAAATATAATTATATTCTTTTTATCAATAGGATCATTAATATTAATCAAAAATATAAAAATGATCAAATTTTCAATATAGGTAACAAGTTTTTTATACGAAATATAAAATATAAAAATTTAGTATTCCATTACGTACCTAATTCCAATAATTCCGTTTCCAATATATGAACAGACAGATTCAAACATTCATTATGAGTATAATTGAATAGAGATCTGACATGCCTTCTCGTAAGCTAAGCTTGTCCCTAGAGTAACTTGGGGTCAAATAAGTAATTAAATTTCGGTCAGTCCCTAAGGACAGACGAGTTTAATTATTATGTCTGTATGCCGACGGGTGTAATCACTCCGCTTGATAAAATTCACAAAATTATCCTCCATTAGAAAGGAGGATATTGGTTTTAGTTCAGAACTACTGCTGACCCTTTTGAAAGGATGTCTGCATTGTGGACTGTCAATTTACTTTTGTTTAAAGCTTGTTACAAACTGGGGTGTCAGCCGCGGCGATCAGTAGACTAGGAAATATTCATGTGCCCTTTCCACCCGAACTACGGTTATTTGGTACTTTGGTCCAACTTGGTAACTATGGCCATAATTGAAAATTATATAATGTTATTAAAATAATTACAATTATTATTTATAAATAGATTGCATATTCATTGTAAATATCTATTTAGTACATCGGTAGACTAGGAAATATTCATGTTCCCCCCGATTTATCACCATTCGAACTGCGGTTATTTGGTACTTTGGTCCAACTTGATAACTATGGCCAAAATTGAAAATTATATAATGTTATTAAAATAATTACAATTATTATTTATAAATAGATTGCATATTTATTGTAAATATCTATTTAGTACATCGGTAGACTAGGAAATATTCATGTTCCCCCCGATTTATCACCATTCGAACTGCGGTTATTTGGTACTTTGGTCCAACTTGATAACTATGGCCAAAATTGAAAATTATATAATGTTATTAAAATAATTACAATTATTATTTATAAATAGGTTGTATACTTGTTGTAAACGAATTGTAAATATACATTTAGTACTTAAATATATAAAAACATTATTTAAATAACAGAAAGTACTTCAATGTTTAGCAATTTTTTTTATTTATTGAAACTACAATTTATGTTTATTTTACTAACACCATTTCATTTACAATAGCCATTTAATTGTTTATCCAAATACGCGTTGCGTTGCAATCCTACTAATATTATAAATGCGAAAGTATGTTTGGATGTGTGTGAAGATGTATGTATGTGAAGATGTTTGTTACTCTTTCAGGCAAAAACGGCTGAACGGATTTTGATGAAACTTGGCACCCAGGTAGTTCATATCCTGGAATAACACATAGGACATTTTTTATCCTGGGAAAAGATAAGATCCCTCGGGAACGCGGGTGAAACCGCGGGGCGGAAAACTAGTAATACACAAACAAACTTAGTTTTAAAAATATTTAACCAATTTCTTAAATAGCATTCAGTATAATTTTATTTATCTTGCTATTCTATCTGTACCACAAAACATTCCATTCTTCACGGAATCTCAAACACTAATACTAAATTACATAACGCGCTACCCTAGAGGCTGCTCCAAATTTCAGCGTTCGTTACACAAAGATAGGGCAGCGAAAAGGTACAATAGGGGTGACACAAAAATAATATCGTCTGTACTAATTGTTCGGAGACCGTGGGACCGTGGGACCGCGGTCACCGTTCGAGCGAGAAATTGTATTAGGTTGGTAATAATGCTGAGCAACGACGGACTGGCAGACTAAATTACACGACGACATTGAAGGGATCCTTTTTGTGCTAGTTTTAAGATTTTTGTTGTTTTTATCCCGGTCGTTTATTAATTACATTGATTTATGTTTTTACTTACTTTTGTCTACGACTGTGCCTGGAATAAGTCTTTTATCCGTTTTTTTGTCTAACACATTTGTCATAGTTACCGAGTTAACGTATCTTTTTCCAGGCTATAGCCAGAGTAACATTTGCTTTATAATTGTTAATTAATTACTAGAATTCTCTTTTCCACAATGTAATTGCTGTTCATAGAAATTATGTACCCGTAGAAATTAATTTAGATGAACTTACATGTTTTTTTATTAAGTTCTTACCCGTTTTTGTGGAATTCGATTAGTAGTCGTGCTTTTCCAGGTGGAATTGTTAAAATGAGGTCATTTTAATAGGGCTTATAAAATACTTTCTCCACGTTCAAGGAACCAAAGTTTAACTAAATCTGTTCAGCAGTTTAGTTTTAAAAATCTTTGCCTCTCACTTTATATAAGTATTTATTTTTTCATAATATATCAAACATTTTACGAATAAAAATACTTGTATTGAGTTCACTTAATAATAGTACATTACGATACGCGTGACCTAAGTAGGCTATTATTGCACGGTGTGAAGTATAATTCAAACAAGAATGTGCGCAAACCACAAGGGCCGCGACAATTTGGGTTCAAAATAAATTTGAAACGATGTTAATGTAGATAATGACTGGCAACAGATTCTCCGAAATAAAGAACAACATAAGCAGGACTTACCAATGTTTAGGTCGTCATATCCTGCAGCGCGTTGATCTTATTCTTGTTACCAGCCGGTTAAGTTTTACGCCAAAGAATTCTTAAATGTACACGCAGGTGAGATGAAAATAATTAATATGTATTTTTCGGTGCTTTTTTCTGTGTCGATTTTTTCTTAGAATCACGTTTCTCCTTGTTTTGGCTGTCACTGAATGACATTTAAATGTTTCCTTTTATTTTTTCTACATGAGTGAAGTTGGTCAATTCATTTACACACCGTGCAGAAATAGGCTACTTAGGTCACGGAAAAGCGTGCGTAAAGTGCGGGTTTAGGTCACACTGTGCTATAAATATATTTTTAAATACGTGCCTTCAATATTTCTGAGAGTAAAAATTAAATGAGTGAATGACTTATGATACAACACAAGTATCTTTATTCATCAAATGTCTGATATATTATGAAAATATAAATATACAAATTATCGAATCATAATACTATAAACTAATTTCTTTTCTAGGAATATCAATATCCCCAAACAGGGATAGTGGATGACATATCAAATCAGCTTCATTTGATTAAATGTCATAACGATGATTTACATGGTGTTTTGCATGAAATACATATTTGTGACGTCATAAATATACACCATCAAAAGACCTACTCTTTGTCGTTAAATTGGTATTTTAAAATCTTAAAAAGGAGGAATTTTACAACGTGTTCGCTATTTTTGAGTATTTTTAGATGATTGATACACTTTGTTAGTGTTAGGTATTTTTTTTAATATAGGCATCATTCCAATTGTCGTAGTACAATAAAATTGGTATCCATGTTTCCAGTAAATACGTGGTGTAACGAGTTTTCGATTGTGTTTTTTTTATTTTTCAAATGGTTCATTGTTTTTGGAACACAGCCAAATGGATTTACTATTGCTTGGAAGATTGATGGCTTGATACTTTGTAAAAACTGAACCTTAATGGCGTTGATGGTCTTGTAATAGGAAAAGGGCGATTGTGAAAAAAAAATAGCCGTAAAGATTCTGTTTAAAAAGATGTGGCTATATAAATTTTGAAGTTTTTGGCCTCTGCTTACATTGTCTTTTTTTTAATATCCATCGGATATTATGACATATTATATGTGTTTCTAAAGTCTATGTTGTTTCGTGTTTATATCGCGATATTAGTGTAGGGATATTAGTGTTGTTTCGTGTATTTGTCACAATATTAGTGTAGGGGTTGTTTCGTGTATTTGTCGCGATATTACCTAGTCTAGAGGTTGTTTCGTGTATTTGTCGCGATATTACCTAGTCTAGAGGTTGTTTCGTGTATTTGTCGCGATATTACCTAGTCTAGAGGTTGTTTCGTGTATTTGTCGCGATATTAGTATATAGAGGTCAGACACCACAACTGCTATGAAAGGCCCTGAAAAAAATGTACTTGAATCATAATTATCCTTGTTAATATGTGTTATAAGATCTTCCGCCATGCTAGATATCATTAATTTGTAGAAAATTGTATTCCATATTTTGTGTTCCTAGACGTTTTACAAAAATATATTTCGTTTCATACAAAAAGCGTAGGTTTTCAACGTAAATTACTAGAAATAAGTAAGAATAAGTACCTTTAGTTTTATGTTAGGAATGGATTATATTCTTACGACGATAGTCACTTACCATCATTAAATATTTCGTGAACGTCAGTGAAACTTTGAGTAAAATTATCATAGCTATTATTTTTTAAATTCACTAGAAACTAAATAACAAATGCACACAGAGTATCGTTTGTAAACACAAGCAATGACAATGGAGAAATTGTTTTTTCTCATTTTTGTTCCGTGAAATCTGTTCTCGAAGGTATAAAGCGCACAAGTTGTAATGAATAGAATAAGTTTACTCTTCTCAAAGACATTTGTGCAATCTTATACCGGTTGAGTTGCTCGAGTCAGTCCGCGATACACGCTTTTAGTTCAAATAAGATTGTTTTGTTGTTATAACTTTGAATCGAGAACTAGAGCACAGAATTAATTATTGAAAGTGCTTTTGTTCGATTTCAAAGTTAACGTATTGATTTTATTTTTACAAAGAGCAATTACACAATTTCCAATGAGATAGGGTCATCATTACCGACATTAAAACATTTATTAAAAGGGTATTTACATCACTGCTGACCGCTTTGATGGTAATGATTTCTACACATAGAAAGTTCCTTGGGGGTCTGAAGCTCGTCGTTTAATAATAATTTTATCTAAAAAAAATATCAAGGCCTCGGGAGACTGGCGGGCGGGGAGCTTTTAACGCCTCAGCTTGGCCTTCCAAAGAGGAAACGCTGCCAGTCTGCTAGGAATCTTGCCGATCGGCAGCAGCGACAGCCCCGAGGAAGTTTTTTTTTAGTTTGTATATATTTTGAGCATTTGTTGTAAATAAATTGTATATATCCAAAAATAACTAATTGAAAGTGAATACTTATTTAATTTAAAAATAATGTATTGTGTCCTGAATTGGGATCATTCTGTGTGTTCCATACATGCAGGGCCGACAAAAATATCGTTATCAATAAACTTTGTTGTCAATTATTATATATAAATATCATCTTATCTTTTTCCGGGATAAAAGTATCCTATCTCTAATTTCAGGATCGGTTTAGTAGTTTCGGAGTTCATCGCGGACAAACATCGTGCCACGGGAATTTTATATAAGAGTATTAAGATGTATTTTTGTTTGTTTTGATCAAAATAAATAATGATATGAATATTTTAAAGCGGACATAGACGAAAAAAGTTAATGATAAGATAAATTAAACTAAATTAATACACCACTTTAAAAACTATTGGTCGCAAAGTCAAATTTATAATGAGATTAACCCTTCCGATGCCGGATTCGAAGCGATTGCACATGAATGGTAAAGGGTTAAGTCGATGGACATAATCGTAGGGTTATCGGTCCTTAGAAAAGATGCGAGTGACTTAATTTTCTAATAAATTTAACATGATTCATGTTAAACCCTTTTCGTATTGGATATTGGTAGGTTATGTTCAACCCTTGGTGGGAAAAGAATCGTTGATAAAAATGAAAAGGGTACGTGAACAGTAATATTATTTTCACTCCTCTTGCTCAAAAAGACCGTCATTGTGGCATACCAGAGCGAAGAAAAAATAGCAATTCTTCCTCTAGGGGAAAAAGTTTTTTTATTTTTATTTTTGTGTGTCAAATGACAATGAGCCAACAAAAACGAAAAAGTCTTTAGTCATAAGTAGAATAATCATGAATAAAGACTCGACTTATTACTGTTTCATAAAAAAAGAACTTCATTTTAATTTTGAAAATGGAACTAAAATCGGCGATCTCTGGTAGAATGCATGCAATGTGTTGCGGCTACAGAAGAAACAAAAAAAGACATTATAAACTACATATTTCATATTGTATTGGATTGTTTTATTTTCTCGCAATCGTAGTGAAAAGTATAGTGTAACACACGGCGCTAAAACCCATTAAAACTCGGTTTCTATTTACTCCTTCGCTAAAGCTCGGGAGTAAAACTACCTCGTATATAATGGGTCATTTTAGCTCGTTGTATAACAATCTACTATTTAGTACCTATAGGTAGACTAGACAGGTATAGATAGTGTCATCTACGAAGACGCAACCCAATATTTACAGTGCAAGTTTACCTACATCATTTTGCTTGTGTTGTAGTGCTACATATCGACAACACTATCGATCATTCTCTTTTTATCTCTGGAACAGTTAAAATCCCTCGGGAACGCGAGTAAAACCATGGGGGACAGCTAATCTTATTTTTTTTTTTTATATATTTTTATTTATTTTGGCAACAGACAGTCATACATAATAATAGATACATGAAGAAATAGGTACAGTTCTTGACCTAGAGTGCCAATAAATTTATCTAAAGAACTAAATATAAAACAAGATCAGATCACTAACCTTATAAATATACACAATGCAACGTAATCTACGCAGTGAAAGGTACATAATAAATATGTATTCGTACAGAATTTTGTGCATGCTAAACTTTTATAAAAATAAAAATAAATAATAATAATAAAAGGTTATATAAACAAACGTCTTTTTACTAAAAAAAATATCTTCATTGAATGTTTTTTTTATTCTGGATAAGCTTGTGTTTGACCACAATCTCCCCATGGTTAGTGATGATGAGCACTTAAGGCCTAGATGGGAACTGGCTCCCAAGTGCAGCAGTGGGAACACACCGATAGGTGCTTGGCGACAGATTTCAACTTGAGGGTGGTAGCCAGCCAGTCTACTACAAAGTACCCTACCACCATGCTATGGTTTCCTCACGATGTTTTCCTTCACCGAAAGTTCAAGCTCATTGTAGGATTCGAACCCACGAAGTTCGCCGTGGTATCCGACGTCACTACCATTGAGCTATCATCGCCTCATATGTACCTATGTATGATGTATATTTCCGTTTGAAATTGGAATAGTAACATGGCCGAGTAGAATCTCAGACACAACACGGAGTGGCGGTAGTGTCTCCAGCAATTAGTGTAAACACCGTCACCCGTCGACCTACTACCGTGAGGGCACTTCACATCGCGCCGCTTCTGGTACGGTAGCTACTCTGTAACCAGCGGAGGCGGGAGCGGGGAGCGAATATCATTACCTGCGTTTCGAAAAAGGTTTTCAGTTTCATGAATCCTTAAAGGACTTGATTTACTCCAGATTTTATGAAAATGTGCTTTTAAAAAAAACATTAAAGGTCATTTCGCTTCTGATAAACACAAGTAAATTCTTTAATATTTTTAATAAAAAAAAAAACAGATTTATACGAATTTTAGTAGGAAGTAGTTTTAGAACTTGTAAGACCACCTTCACAAGTTAGGAAAATGGGATTATAATTTATTCCGCTACAACAAAATGTCGCATAATTGTCACTATATAACGGTTTTGATAAAAAAAACATATTCAGTAGCAAATAGTTAATTCAAACAATATGATGCCTTCGTGAAATTTAATAATAAAAGTGTAAACTTTTGTAGATAAAAAAAAGCTGGTGATTAAAACTTCACACCTAAAATGGAGTGTCATGTCATTCCTCTCATTTAACTTTATTTTAAAATAGTTGTTAACAAATATATGATAGTTATTATAATTAGCACAAGAAAAATATTTTATAGATTTAATTAAAAATCTCAAATCAATGACAGTACCCGCGAAGGTGGCGCCAATGGATGCGGTTGAGCAATAATATGTCCTCTAGCTAACCCTCTTGTCACTAAATGCAGGGAAACTCTCACCTTTAGTTTGTTGGTTTGCAACGTTTAACTTCAAGACTTATACACGGGTATATTAAGTTTGTTTTAGATGTTTTACTAACACATGAAGCTGGTATTATTTTGAAATTATAATCTGCAGTCGTTCTTTCTGAATACAAAGATCAGTCCGTACAAGTATAACATAACTTTTTGTTAATGCAATTAAGTAGTTTGTTCAGGATTATTATACACGAGCTGTCCCCCGCGGTTTCGCCCGCATTTCCGTGGGATTTTCGCAACATAGCGTGATGTTATATAGCGTATAGCCTTCCTAGATAAATGGGCTAACCAACACTGAAATATTTTTTTAATTCTCACCAGTAGTTCCTGAGATTAGCGCATTCAAACAAACAAGCTCTTCAGCTTTGTATATTAGTATAGATAAGTAAATATTAATATATTGTAATGGCTAATAATATTATATCTAATAAATATATCGCCAAGCTTCTACCGGTCTGTTCCGGCAGCTGCACTTGAGAGCCAGTTTTTATCTAGGATTTTTATGCTAACCACCATCAGCCAAGTTATTTCATACCTACCTATCACAAGCCAATCCTGGACTTCAAATAAATAGCTCATAATACGCTGCTGAAAGTTGAAAATAATGTCGCCAAACACCTGTTAGTATAGTGTGTTCCGGCAGTTGCACTTGAGTACCAGGTAGGCATTGTAAAAAAGGCTGGCAATACATAAGCCATCCCCCTGGTACAGCTAACGTCTATAGGCGACGGTAATCACTTACCATCAGGTGACCCGCCTGCATGGTTGTAATTTGTGGTATAAAATAAAATAGTCAACTCAATTGATGTAGGCAAATAATACGAATATAAAAAAACTCTTGATAGAGATAGGTAAAAAAAGTTAAATAATATGTTTTATGACCGCCAAGAAATTCAAAAATAACCCTCCCAGGATGGTTACCGGTGTAAAAGTAAGAAATCCATTTAAAATTACGTCAGCGTTTTGAAATGAATACATTGAATGTGTTCAAATTTTTATCATTTTACGTAAATACTTTTATGTTTTTTTAGGTTCCAAAATAGCAAAAATATGTTTTTTTAAACACACAAAAATTTATACACGTCGTACCAGGAAAAATATTCAAATCTTGGGACCCTTTATAGGTCGATATAACGGTTTACATGCAAATGCGAAAGTGATATAAGTATGTACATATTCGTATGTATTGGGAAATTGGATTAAAATTATAGATACATAGCCAAAACATGTTGTTTTTTATCCCCAAGAAAACATTCGATTCAAGAACGTAGCAAGTCGCACGGTGAAATACATAACTTATCGAAGAAAATATTATGTTATTTATATTATAATTCGAAAAATTGTACATTATTATGTGGGTGTATGTGTGTTTAATACTGCTCAGCTTCATAACGGCTTAAATGGATTCAGATAAAAAATAAAATTAGCATACAGACACAGGATAATTTTATCCCTTGAAATCTTGTGGTTTATCGTGTGAAATATTTTTTAAGGTGGTCTTGCACATCTGACGTACTATGAAAGAACTCTTCGCTAAAAAGATATCGGTGACTGTCCTCTTGAATTCAGACGGTAGACAAGTTTAAAACTCGCTAATTTCTAAGATAAGTATAATCTTTCACGTTTTTCCAATTACTTTTGAAGTCCCTCTTCCAAAGAAACATTTAACGAAGCAAAAGACAATTAGGAATGATGTTAGCAAGCCATGAAAAGTGAATTATTTAATTGGCTGTTTTAGTCATTTACACGTCAAAGTCTCCGCTATTTATTTTTAATCAGAAGATCGTCTATGGACCAAGGACTATGGACACCAATTCCAAGGAGATTGGCAAAATGTTTTGCCAACCTTTTTAAAATGCCTTGATAGCAACTGCCGAAATACAGGCACTTACTGGATGAATGCACTTTTGAACGCCGAATTTTTGGTAAGTATGAGTAAGTAAGTATTATTTGCGTGGAATAAAAAAAATCAGGGCTTTGAACGTGACAAAAAAATGACACGTCCTGCCTTCTAGGTGCGAGACCTTTAGGAGTGGGAGGCGAGGTTGTAGGCGATGGCCTACTTCACCCACGCTTTACGCCGCCTCTACTTGGTGATAGGATTTTCAATTAAGGGTAGTAAGAAATTAACCCCTATGTTTAAAATGTCAGCCGGAAGACGTCAATGCTGGACAAAGGCCTCCCCCAAGGATCTCCGCAGTGGCCGGTCTTGCGTTATCCGCATCATTTACATTGGTTGTCATTAAAATTGATGTCCACGAATTTCAACATAAAACACCAACATCTGTTCCATTTTTTAATTGGCTTTAGGATAACGACTCAGGTGTGTTTTCAGCCTACACAAATACATAGAATAAAACGAGTTCGAACAAGTTACCAGATAAAGGTTATTTTGTTTCGAAATAAGGTCGTTTATAACAAGGCGATGATAGCTCAGTGGTAGTGACGTCGAATACCGCGGCGAAGGTCGTGGGTTCGAATCCTACAATGAGCTTTAGCTTTCGGTGAAGGAAAACATCGTGAGGAAACCATAGCACGGTGGTAGGGTACTTTGTAGTACCCGACTGGCTGGCTACCACCCTCAAGTTGAAAATCTGTCGCCAAACACCTATCGGTGTGTTCCGACAGCTGCACTTGAGAGCCAGTTCCCATCTAGGTTTTGTGCGCTTACCACCTTCGGCCACATCATCACTTACCATAGTGAGATTGTAGTCAAACACAAGCCTATCTAGAATTAAAAAAAAAAAAAAAAAGTAAGTTCACGTTTTATGTGGTATTTATTTAGGTTGCAACTAATACAGTAAGCCGCTTAATGCATGAGAAGAGTGTTAAAATAATTTTCAAAATAAAGGGTGAAATATAAAGAGACCGGTTAATTTCCTATGTACATAAATACAGTCATGTACTTTTTTTACATACAAAATACAAAAAAAAAAATATTGAAGTACCTAAATTCTGCTAAAAAATTTAACTTAGGTATATCAAACGAAATTGTCACGTTTATAAACAACTAGCTGTTACCCGCGGTTTCACCCGCGTTCCCTTGGGATTTTTATCCCAGAAAAAGATAACCTAAGTTACTCAGGGATAATGTAGCTTTCTAATGGTGAAAGAATTTTTGAAATTGGTCCAGTAGTTTTTGAGTTTATCCTTTCCTCTTTATATTATTATTAATTAAATTATCATAGTACAGATCTCATTGTTTTTTATATTAAGACATTCATAAAGACCCTGCCATCTGATCCTAAACTAAACAGAGCTTGTGACATGGAAACCAAATACCTACATATACTACTTTTAAGTACATACCCCAGACTCGGGACAAACAGGATTCTCATGCACCCAAATATCTGTCCTGGATGGGAATCGAACCCACGACCTGTGTACGAATATTAAGTAACATACCTAGGTAACACGAACAAATAAACAATGCTTAAAATAGTTGAGAATTATTTTAAATCGTGTCTAAATTAAAATAAACACAAAAAGTAATGCATTTATTAACAGTACATAATTTTAAACCGATTTCAGCACAAAATTATCACTCGATCCTGAAAAAATACCGCTCAAGTTAATTCAAGTTGAAGTGAGCAACTTCAAAATGTTACCGTAAAGTGACTTGCGTTAAAACCACTGACGTTACTGCAGCTGCCGTAAAAATAATAAAAAAGAGGGTAGAAAATTATGACTGCTACTGGCTGTACGTAAATGGGATGGAAGGAGGAAAATCATAAATGTAAGTGATAAGGTGAGATTAAGAAGTCGTCGGAGTTCAGTTACACCGTGCTGTGGTTTCCTCACGCAGTTTTTCTTCACTGAAAGCTCAATCTCACTATAGGATTCGATACCACGACCTTCACCGCGGTATGCGACGACACTACCAGCCATCATCACCTTTTTACAATCAGTATTATCTTGTTTACCTTGGTTCCCTTCATTTGTGGCCTTTTACCCGGCTTGTGTTTATCTGGCCGAAAGTAAGCACACAAAACTAAAAAAGAACTGACTCTCAGATGTAACGGCCAGAAAACATTGATAGGAGAATGGCTACAAATTATTTAAAAAAATATCTTAGACATCTGATCCCAAACTAAGCAGAGCTTATACCATGCTAACTAGATAACCGATATACTACTTTTAAATGGAGAATATAGTAGCCTAGCCTCTGAAAGTCAAACTCGAAACCATTTATACTGTTAAGGGATTTATGAAGGTCGAGCTACATAAGTTACCATCGGTTCAGAAATTAAATGTTTCCATTCAATATATTCGTACTTAACCTTTAAAAATATTAAATGCAAAGTCAGAATAACCAGAATGCATTTACTGAAGTAAACACAATTATCGGATGATAAGTCGCGAATGAATTGAAAGGCTTCATTACAGTTAAATATACAGTAAGTCCGGTAGGTATTACTAAGATAGGTGAGCGGGTTTTTTTTTCTTCTTTATTTGGAACAACAAACATTTGTACTTAAAAATATTATTCAATAGTAATAATGATATCAAAGTTCTAATAGCACAATCAGCCCCGTTGTCCACCACTTGAGTATTTAAAAAAAAAAACTTGAGAGGTGTCAAGGGACACCCGGATGGACCGAAGTTATATAAGTTATATAAGTCGAGAGAGTATATGTATATTAAAAAAAAAAAAACATTTCTATTTATATATATATATATATATAAATATATAATAAATATAAGAGAGAGACAGACAGAGAAACATTGAGATTTGTGGGGTTAATAACCTTTTGACGTAAAAAGTGTCGTGACAATTTTTTTCCGTCTAGCCCCCTTTCACAACGCGCGAAAAAGGGCGCAGAGATGAGTATATAAATCTCAATATTTACTCTACCAAAAAGTTGATATCGATGTATATTTCCGTATCAACAAATGATGCCATTGACTTTAAAATCAACCTGTACTTATACTGTCTGACGTAGGGTTGCAAAACATCATTGACGAATTTCAGATACAAAGTAAAATGGATTCTAAAAAGAAGCATATTGCTCAACACTCATGAATACTTATAGTTTATTTTTACACACGGCTATCTGATCCCAAACTAAGCAGAGCTTGTAATATGGAAACCAGATGACTGATATACTACATATATTATACATTTTTTTTTTGTAAATAGATAATTACTCCCAG
Organism: Ochropacha duplaris; assembly: GCA_951361185.1. NCBI lineage: Eukaryota > Metazoa > Arthropoda > Insecta > Lepidoptera > Drepanidae > Ochropacha > Ochropacha duplaris. Next base: position 2,872,276 of record OX592706.1, read on the forward strand.
ACTCAGGACAAACAGACATGTTCATGCACACAAATGTCTGTCCTGAATGGGAATCGAACCCACGACCTGCGGCGCGATAGGTAATACTTTAACCAACCACGCCAACCGGCCGGTTAATCTTTGTGTCACCAACATCCAATCTTAACACAAACTAAAACTCATAATAATATTTTCAAAATTCAGCTTAGCTTGTAAAAAAAATGCAGTTTCAGGTATACCTCGCTAGTTTTCAAAACAGGTATAATGTTGCAAAAACGTTGAAATAAAAACTGTTCTAACAAAAACTAAACCTTGCCTGAACAGTAATATTATGCTAACCAATGGCAAAACTCGTCGACAAAACGTAAGGGTACTTGGCAACTGAGTGGATGTCGATTTCAAAACAAGTTGTTTTTACTCGCTACTCATTCCATTTATTTTATTTACAGCTTTGCTTTTTTATGGTTTGTCTTTTTAACCATGTTAAGTATCTCGTTTTTTTTATTTTTTATTGACTGACAACTTTTTTGTTAACGGTTTTAATTTTTCTGTTGAATTTGAATTTAAAATCGGAACAAATACTAAACTACTAATTTTATAAATGAATACGTAATTTTTTTAATATGTCTGTTTTTTTTTTCATGAAAACGGGTAAAATATAAACTAAATATTACGCGCGAATTATTATTTTCGAGGAAGTCAAAATCAGTATCCGTCAATTATGTAGGTACTAAGTCTGAACACCCGGGCGATGACAAAATAATAGAGATCGATGGCTTAGTGTATCCGTCTTTACAAAATCATCGATCACAACAGTGTGTAGATACCTTAAAAAGGCACCAAAGCCCCCACCTCCGCCAAAAATAGCCGAAATAAATGTAATCGTGGCCTGCACAATAATCATTTGAATAGGAATGTACTGATTTTCGGAAAAACATTTATTTTGTGGGGTACCTCTCAATATTGGTGGTATTGCTTTTCCACGTTCCTCCCGATATTACACGACTTTTACGATTATCTCACCTATTTTTGCTGGAATACGTTCTACTTTCGCTTGCATACAAATGTATGATGGTAGAAGAGTATAATAAAATATCCAAATAGGCACGTGTGGAATATTTTTTTCGTAATATTTCCGACATTTATGTCTAAAAGTATTATTTTGACATTCGAGAATTGTAAATAATGTTACACCTTTTCGTTTAAGATGTTTATGGATAATATATCTTATTCAGGCGTAGACTAAGTGCTTTATCGGTGATTGTTTGTTATTAAATTGGTCTTGACAGCAGAATTTTCTGAATGCAAATTTACAGGTTAACTAATCTTGAAATTAAAATTAACAAGCTGTTTGCAACGTTTTCACCCACACGTTCCCATGGTATCTTATTATCTCGGGATAAAACATAGCCACTCACAAATAACGTGGCTATCTATTGGTTAAAGAATTTTCAAAATCGGTTTAGTAGATCCAGATATTACCCCTTACAACCTCACAAACTTTACCTCTTTATAATATTAATATAGATTAACTAGCCCACAGAATTCATTGTTAAACTCACCTCATATGATGGTTTAACCACAAGCAGCAATAAGTAAAATTTACTAGAGAATTAAAAATTAAACAAACTACTCAGAAAATGTTAAAAACTGCAACATTGTTGTGCCAAAGAAAATACTACCTTTTTGAAATAAAATAAAGATTATTTTACAGTGCAGTTATTTTGGCAGCTGTTTAGATCACTGAACTTTTCCTTTGGAATATGTTTTTCGTAAACTAGTATAAAATTATACGTCGCAGTTGAAATACTGCATTGATGTTGGAGTACTTTCGTAAAGCGAATATAAGCATTTTAACGTTTATTTTATAATTAAATACCTATTAATTCTGTCTAGCTCTCGAAACTAGAAACAATATTGAGTAAACTAAAATAAATGAAAGCTATTTTAGACGTAGTGAATAAGCTGTGAATACTATAGAGAAATAATTTTATAACAATAGATTAATACTAAGAAGTACCTAGATGAAGTACCTAGGCATTAATTGGCAATTAGGTAATATGTGTTAGTAACAAACAAATCAATATAAACGAGATTGTAGCAAAAAACGGCTTTTTACTAATAATTCTAGGTTCCATAGTCAAGCAAGGACCCTTTATGGTTTCTTCGTGTCCATTTGTCAGTCGTTACCATTTTAATAGTGAATGCAATTTTTATCCTTTTTATAACCAACTGGGTGTCCCCCGCGGTTTCACCCGCGTGTGATAAAAATATAGCCTATAATACTCACAAATAACGTGGCTTTGTATTGAGAAAAGAATTTTCAAAATCGGTTCAGTAGATCCAGAGATTACCCCCACAACCTCACAAACTTTACCTCTTTATAATATTAGTATAGATATGTTTTTAATTATTTTTTATTCTTTAGGTTTCAAGTGTACGGTAACTATGGTTAATTTAGTTAATTAGATTCGGATGTTAAACCATAGTTAACCCTAATTTATATACACTCCTAATGTAGACCATCCACTTAAAAACTTCCTATATCATTGTCATATGGGTTGGCCAGTATTCATAAGGCTCAGGTAGCCACAGTTTTTAAAGTTAAGTAGTTTCCGTTTTGGCTTCATTCCAAAATAGCAACCGCATTACATATAAATGAATCGATGTAGTATGAATATATGTTATATTATCTAGGTATGAAATTAAATGAATTGAAATTGATGAATTTATTCATCCAAATAGGCCGTCATAGGCACTTATGAATAGTCAGACTCTAATGGAAGGTTGCTTTTGCAGAGAAGGAGCCAGCAATAAACTCAGCAACTACCACATTATTATATTCAATAATAGTTTTACTGGTAATATTTGCGTGTTACGGTGGCAAAAATAGTAATCTATAGAATTTAATTATGACTGATTTAGTAAACAAAAAACGCAAGCAAACCAGCCCCCACAAGCAGCACCTGTTCACAAGTATGACGCGTGTTGCACCCACCGCCCTCCACATATCTTTTACCGGGATTAAAATATAGCCTATGTTACTCAGGAATAATGTAGCTTTCTAATGGTGTTTTTTTTTAAATCGGTCGAGTAGTTTTTGAGTTAAATCGTAACAAACAAACAAACTAAGTAATAAACAAATCTTTCTCTTTATATAAATAATATCATTAGTTTATAATAAATAAATTTTCAACATAATATTATTATTATATTTTTTTTTTTTTTATATTCGATAGGCTTGTGTTTGACCACAATCTCACCATGGTAAGTGATGATGTGGCCGAAGATGGTAAGCACACAAAGCCTAGATGGGAACTGGCTCTCAAGTGCAGCTGTCGGAACACACCGATAGGTGTTTGGCGACAGATTTTCAACTTGAGGGTGGTAGCCAGCCAGTCGGGTACTACAAAGTACCCTACCACCGTGCTATGGTTTCCTCACGATGTTTTCCTTCACCGAAAGCTCAAGCTCATTGTAGGATTCGAACCCACGACCTTTGCCGCGGCATTCGACGTCACTTACCACTGAGCTATCATCGCCTTGAAATCATAATATTTGGCTTGTTATACTTTGAATAGGTTTGCATTAGATCAATAAAGAAAGTAGACTTTACGTAATTACACTTGAGAGCCTTTAAGGCATTGTAATAAGGTGTATAACACATTGACAATCACCCCGGTATTGGCGAAGGTAGTCACTTACCATCAGATGACACACCTGTGTCATTGTCACATGTGGTATAAATCACTCCGTATTACCATAATCTAAGATGAAAACTATTTATGATACTTATTCTTTATTCGAAGACGGTAAACTACTTACCGCCAGCAAACTATTTCCTTGTTTAATTTTATCTCGAGACTGGCCACTTGAGAGACAGCATCTAATTAATTTACCTTCAACCGAGACACAACACTTCACTGATGAGATTCTTCGAGGCTGGCCAATCTTGCAGTTTGTGGAGCTTACGTAAACATTATTTTTTTCAGTTTTTATTAAAACTGTTTTTTTAAAGGCTATCAGATCCTGGCCTTCAGCCGAATGTGGAAACCAGATAATTGATATACTTAAATAGATAATTACACCCAGACTCTCAAAAATAGACATGTTCATGCACACAAATGTCAGTCTTGGATGGGAATCAAACCCACGACCTGCGGCGTGGTAGTGTGTTAACCTACCACGCCAACCGACCCGTCAATATTAATTTGACATGAAATCATTATATATTAAAAAATGCGTTGATAGATGAAAAATAACTAATAACCACGTTTTATGTATTTATAATGCATTGTCTTGGAGTTTCAGAAAATGAAAAAAACTGTGAAAAATGGTTTAATTATTAAATACATTTTGAATTTTAATACCATAATTATTTTACATAATATTGTTATCTTATTGTAACAATAAACCCATATAGCATTTTTATATTTTTTTCTTCCCCACTCACGAAAATTTTAGAAATAAGCACTTTTGACAGAGACTTTTAGAATTAAGCTGTTTTGTTCCATACTGCCATAATTATAAAAAAAACCACTGAGCTCATTGCTAAAACTATTTCTTTGCTAAAAATAGAAATGATAGTCGTAATAAGCGAAGACAATGGATTCTCTTTTTCCTCTAATATTTATCCCCAAGACGTTAAGGCTGACCCACAAACCAAGTTGTAACTTGACTATGAGCCGAGGGTTGTAACTTATGTAGGGAGAGTGAGCGGTAGGGTATTGAATGACCTAAGTACAAAGCGATACGCGATTGAAATATCTTAAACCAAACTTGCGATTACGATAGTTATGATATGTTTTATATCCAACTAGCTGTCCCCCGCGGTTTCACCTGCGTTCCCATGGGATCTTATCTTTTCTGGGGATAAGAAGTATCCTATGTCCTGCTCCAAGGTTCCATCTATCTCTATGCCAAATGTCATCTAAATCGGTTCTGCGGTTTAAGCGTTAAGAGGTAACAGATATACAGACACACTTTCGCATTTAGGTATAATGAGTATTAAGTATGGATTCCGTGATAAAAGATATGATAATACCATTTTCTATTAGCTGAACCTGCAGGACAGATAAAGCTGAGAAATATAGTCACGCCGACTCTATTTGTCGTCAAAAAAATAAGCAGCATACAAAATAGCTTAGAGTCTGGAGGTATCAGGACGTGTGAACAATTATGTCAAGCTTAAAATTTGTTTTTTTTTACTGGAGATAAGCTTGACCGCAATCTCATCATTGTAAATGATGATGTGTCCGAAGGCGGTAAGCACACAAAGCTTCTAGGCAACTGGGAACTGGCTCTCAAGTGCGAGCTATCGGAACACACTGATAGATGCTTGGCGACAGAATTCCAACTAAAGGATGGTAGTCAGCCAATTGAGTACTACAAAGTACCGATAATATTTAACAAATTACGTTATGAAGATAACATGTGGCTGAATATCCTTGCCGCTTAAGCCTTTGAATTGTGGCAAGCAAGGCAAGCGTCCCAACAGACAGGTCCGTGAGGCTTCCAACTGCACAGCGGTTAATTAAATTCTATCCACTGGCCGCCCACTATATAAAACTATGCCGAATACCCGGCCTTAATAACATTAACGTAACTCATAATAATAAAGTGGGGTTTCGCCACTAAATGATTTAGAACTTTCCCTTTAAGTTATGCAATAAAAGTTGTTTATGACTGTTCCAGTGAAAATGTAAGGAGTATCTCTTGCATAGAAACTAACATAATTGAATATTTATTTAAACAGTTTTTGATGGTAATTACGTAAATAGCGTAAAAACTTGTTTCGTATTTCTTTTTATATCACACAGCTCTATTATTGTAAAAAGAGCTCTTCATGGTCGGCAACACTATGGTATTGCAAATGACCATATGCGGCGGTCACCACTTACCATCATGGGGACCGTCAGCCTGTTTATCAACCTAAAGACAACACACAAAAAACTAGCTTCTGGCCTGCGGTTTCACCCGCGTCCCTAAGAGAATTAAAATAAATTATAGAGCCTATGTTATACAATGTTAATGTGGCTTTCCATCGGTGAAAGAATTTTTAGAATTGGTTCAGTAATACCAAACATTACCCCCTACAAACGAACAAAAAATAACTCTTTATAATCTTACAAATACTAATAACAACAAATATACAATATATAAATATTGTATATTTCTTGTATATTATTGTATATTAAACAAATCAGAAGGTATTCATAGAATAATAATTTGAATAGGTACGTAGGTAGTATACATTCAGTAAAGTTTTTGGTCTATTTAGTTATTGAAATGTTTTTTTGTCCATTTTATTTAATGTCTCATTCAGTTTATTTTTCGGTTTTTAGTGCTACATATTTGTCTTTGAAGTCGTTTTAATTTTTTTATAAATATAATTTTATTTAAATTAGAACCAATCTAATCCATACAATTACTAATGGCCAGCACGTAAACATAGACAATACAGTACTATATTATGTGACTTTAAATATCATTGTTATCAGTGCTACGATATCCGCTACGGAGTCTGCTACAACTGCTACGAAATCTACCATAATTGCTACAAAATCAAGCTAATGCTACGATACTAAACGTAACAGCAAACTAATTTAAAAACTAGTTGCGTTCTATTCCAAATTCAACAAACGAAATACTCAATACTGATTACCATATCCCAATCCAATAATTGAAGGGCCGAAGAGCTGTCATGTCAAAAACCTTACATTTGAAATTCAACAGTGCGTATCGCTGATATTCTCTAACGCTAACAAAAGCCGACTTAATTGAATTCGACTCCGCGTTGAGTGGTAAAATCAAATCAACATGTGAAGGCACTGTAAAACGAACAATGCTATAGTTGATGCCGGTGTTGGAATATATCGGAGGTAATTTTCTACTTCAGTATGAACAATATGTGGTTTAGTTTGAGTTCTATAAATGTATTTTTTTATACTTGTAACCGTATCAAACCATTTAGCTTCTGACTTTTTGGCGGGAATTTGCGAACGTTGCGTTTTCGTTTTGTTTTCATTAGTTTCGTGTTTTTTGAGTTTTATTGAATAATATCGGTGGTGTTATATCCAATAAAGATCAATCTATAAGTGCACAAGTAAAGTGAAATGAAATGAAGCGTGTAGAGTGACTTTTCAGATTGTCCCAAAAAGTCCGTGAAAAGTTTTAGTGGAACAGCCACCAATTTCACTAAAGACTTGTACGGACGGGGATGTCTAGTAGACATTACAGTGAATGTGAGAATGTGACTATTTAACATAAAAGAAGAAATTAAAACTGAAGAAAATTTATTCGACTGAAAGACTTTGTACCTATGGTCATGAATAAATAAACATTCATAAACAATATACTATTGAGTAATTAATGCATTTGTGGATGGGGATTATTCCTAATCAGTTCTTATGTTGGTTGTAAAGCCAAACAATTCGTGCTTTTTTTATTACCTTCCAATTATAAACTATTTGCCATAACTGAAGCACTTCCTACTCCACAGTCTCAGCCATGCTCGAACTGTCACGAGACTCTCGACGAAGGTGTTATAAATTAGCCAATTAGTGCGCAGAAACTTAACGTTTTCAATCGTTCATAAAGTTCAGATAATTTTACATATTTTTATTATTCAAGTACATAATACACTGCAATCATCCTAGAATTTTGCAAAAATCTAAGACTACGACATAATAAAAAAAAACGTGGAGTCGAGCAATTATTCCTGAAGTACATTTCACTGTAGACAGGTTGGTAGGTATATATAGAATCACCATTTTAAATCTGAAGCTGCAGCCGGGAGTAATTAAATCGGGCCACGAGTAGGGTTTCCATCGCGCTGCAATTGCGCGGACTTTGACGGACCAGATTAATAATGATTTGGCGCATAGAACCTGATGGATTTTGAGAATATGATATGGTCTTTGTTGTAAATTAGTAGTGCCTATAATGTTTAGGAAATGTAATATAACTTATGATGTTTTTTTTTTGCTATGTAGGGTAGTTATTTTATTGATAAAAAATTATGTACATTTTGGATTTGTGATGAATGGGTGTTTTACCCCTAATTTCAGACGTGTTCAAAACTACGCTGATATTTCTTCAAAATATTTGTTTTACAGATGTTAACATTTTTGAAAAAGTGTTTTATTTTTTTTTGGGAGCCCCCCTTAAATATTTATTTTAGTGTTTTATTTTTTTTGAAAAAAAAAAGTAGTTTGTGTATTAGTTTAGATTTTTTTAATTACATTATTAATCTGTTTTCTGTAACACAAACTTTGGTTACTTTAAAATAGATGCCTGTGTAAAGAAAAGTCCTAGATTATATCTATTTATTTTATGAGAGTCTTATATTATAAATGCCAATGTCAACTCTGTATACCTGTCACCTTCTCACGCGTAAACCGCTGAACAAATATGTATGAATTTTGGTATAGAGATAGATTGGACCTTAGAAAAAATATAGATTACTTTTATATCCCGGGAAAAGATAAGACCCCTCGGGAACGCGGGTGAAACCGCGGGGAACAGCTAGTGTAACATAATTGGTGTCTGGTAAAATCATAATACCTTATTATAAGAAAATAAATTCTATTATAAGCATATCAACTTATTTGAAAAATATTAAATTTCAAGCAATTAAGCTCATCGTCGATGACACGTGGGTGGGGGTGACCCGCGTGGATATGACTTTAGCGATAAAGGTCTTTAATGTATTTATATTAGGTATATATTTTAAGAATTCATAGAAGTTCTTTACTCCACGCTGTCAATCATATTAATTGGGTGTATTTTTTTAATGTTATCTATACTACATATAACAATCCATACTAATATTATAAATGCGAAAGTGTGTCAGTGTTACTCTTCACGCTTAAATAACTTAACCGATTTAGATTAAATTTAATATAGACATAGATGGAACCTTGGAGAAAGACATAGGATATTTTTTATCCCGAGAAAAAATAAGATCCCTCGGGAACGCGGATGAAAACGCGGGGCGGAAAACTAGTATTTTATAAATATTTTGTTTTATGGATAACTTTATCACCGCGGTAAATGACCAAAATCACATGCTAATGAATGATATTCAATTCTAGGTTGATAGCGAGCCTGTCAGATAATACAAAAGACCTAATTATAATGCTATGATTTCTTCATGACGTTTGCATTCAAAACTCATTGCTGGGTTCAAACCCACTACTTTCGCCACGGCATAGACGGCTCTACCTCTAAACTGTCATCACCTTCATTAGTATATCTAAACTAATACATACTCAATTAGAGAAAAGATTAGATTTTATGTTTGTTTGTTTTTGCGTTTGTTCACTCAAAAACTACTAAACCGATTTTAAAAATTATTTCACTATTAGAAAGCTACATTATCCTTGAGTAACATAGGCTATATTTTTATCCCGGAAAAAGAAAAGATCCCACGGGAAAACGCGTAAAACCGCGGAGGACAGCTATTTTATAGAAATCCTGTTTTCATTAAGAAATAGTGATCACCCTAGCCTCGGTCTTCAGGCACTAGGTAAGCAAATTGCCTTCATTTGTGTAATTGGACATCTAATGTTTTTGATCATTACGTTTGACGCCCCTCGGCGAAAATCATGATACACTTTTAATTTAGATAGAGGATAGTTTCATTTTATTTATTTTTGTAAAGTAATTATTTAAATATAGTCAAAACTTTTTTTTTATGTGTGTGTTTGTAGAAATGAATAAAACTATCTTTAATAATAATAGCTGTTCCCCGCGGATTATCCCGCGTTCCCGTGGGATCTTATCTTTTCCCGCGACAAAGTATAGCCTATGTTCATCAGGGATAATGTAGCTTTCTAATGGTGAAAGAATGTTTCTAATCGGTCTAGTAGTTTCAGAGCCTATTCAATGCAAACAAACAATAAAATTTTTCCTCTTAATAATATTATTATTAAGTAGGTAGGTATAGTAATAATATATATATTAAATGATACTTACATAAATTTCAAGTTACATTATAATAACCAACTAGTCAGACTCACAATTTCATGGAAAACTGTAAAGTTAAATTACAGAGCCACGAAACTAAGTTGTATAATTAAAAAAGCATAAAGCACTGCTGGAATATACTTACATAAATCTTTTCACGGCAAATTTTATGAGACCTATCGGTTAAAGACCGAGACCTGTTCACACCATCTCAAAACCACACAAAACCAATAATTTTACTATTGTTGATAGCAAGTCAACTTGCCTGGACCTGCGGCTTCGAGTGTCCTGTGACCACTTACGCTAGAGGTCCGGGACATTAAGAGAGGTCGTAAAGCCGTTAAGAGATGTTTATAGGGTAAACGTGACCGACTTTGTCCTAGTTTGTATATAATATATTTGAATTACGTGTAGCGAGAACCGTTTTACGTTATAACTAAATAGTTTATTTTAATTGTTATCCGATATTGTATTTACGTTGAGTTTGTCAACTATAAAGATATTTTACTGGTAATTTATTTGTTTGATTCACATATATATGGTTTTTTTTCTACAACAATCATAAAAATAAAAAACTTATAGTAAAAACAAGAATTAATAACATAGATACTTATAATTAAAATACATATTTAATAATAATTGTAGTGTTTGTATCTATACAATAGATACAATACATTGTCTCATGTACACTAGTAGAGGGCGTACCGTCAACCGGGCAGTCTGGCGATAGACACGGTGCGGGTCGGACGTGCGCTTGCGCTCGTATCTAGTGGTAGTAGTGAGCCAGTGTCATACCAATAGATAAGCGAACACCTTTGTGGTGATACCGAACACTACAATAATTATTCATTAATCTTAACTAATATTATAAACGGAAAAGATTTGATTTTTTTATATTTGTTTGTAATGGACAAACTCAAAATATACTTACCTGATTTTTAAAAAAAACATGGGCACATGGGCTTTAATTTGTTTTAATTTCCTCAGGAACGCAGGTGGAAATCAAGTAGGTACAAAAATATTTTGATATTGAGACTTATAATTAAGAGATACTAGCTTTATAAGCAGAATTTTTAAAATGGGATATTCATAAACCTTGAAGAAAAGATATGAAATTACATTAATTCTGGTTAAATGTAAAATGTTTTATCTATAAAATTTTGAGATACAAATAAGACAAACTTATATTTTTATAATTTATTTTTATCCTAATAAGGTAACTAAATCTATTGTAAAAAAACAGAGCAACAAATAACTATCAGACAATATTGTTCTCCAGTGGGAAAACAACCTACAATTTGTTATATCTAACCCTTTAAGATAAAAATGTATTCAAAACAAGCGTTTCTTAAAAGTGAATTAATATAAAAACTAAAACATTTTCAAACAGAAACAAATCTGTGACGGCAGATGTTTAAATTGTTATTCAGTTTCTTATCATTAAGAAAATCCTGGCAAAACCAAGGAGTACCAACTAACAAGCAATTTACCTCGACTAAACGCGCATTTGGACCGTGTATCGCATTACAACGAGGCATCATTAAAACAATTCCACGATTAAATTTAATTGATATTGAGTTTAGCGGTAATTTTGTGAACTGAAAAGTATTCAATGAAAGTTAAAATAATATTGTTTTTCCAAATAAGCTTTCATAAGCACTTATGTAGTTTATATCTAACTCTAATACCGGTTTAGAAGTTTGTTTTTCAGAGAACTAGCAATAAACTTGGCGATATCTCTTTTCAAAACTAACATGCTTTTTTTTTTCATTAAAATAATGTTGACCAGCTCTTACGAGCAACACCTGTTCACAAGTATGACGAATGTGTCGCGCAATATATTACAAAAAAAAAACAAAACAAAATTACGCTGGACCGATTTATATGATCTTAGATTTGTCTGCGCCCCGAATTACAGAGTTACTATTAAAAATTAGAAAACATTCTCGAAAAAAAAATGAAGAAGATTTTTTTTATCATACATTTTGTATAGAACGACTTTTTTGATAGCTTTCTCGAGATCGGCTTGATGGTTTAGATTTCGAATAACTGGATCTAGTAGGTGGTGTTGAAATAGGGTTCATAGTTTTTATATTATTTTCAGGGCAGGACAACTTGCGGGGCTCTGTCTACCTATTTTATTTGGTCTGAGCCTAAAATAAACAATTAAAGGAGACAGGGACTTTTTGGCGGGAACTTGCGAAGTGACGTTGTGTTTTCGTTTTATTTTCATTAAATTCGTGTATTTTGAGTTTTATTGAATAATTTCGGTGGTGTTTTGTCCAATAAAGATCAATCTAAGTGCACAAGTGAAGTGAAATGAAAGCGTGTATCGTGACTTTCCAGGTTGTCCCCAGAAGTCCGTGAAAAGTTTTATTGGAATAGCCGCCAATTTCACTAAAAATAGACTGGACTTGTACGGATGAGGACTAGACTTTACAGTGAAAGTGACAATAAAACGTGACTATAACATAAAAAATGAAATATTTAAATTAAGAAATGGCTTAAAGGTCTCGACACCAAGCCACAAATCTTCTTAAAAAAATAATTAAAGGAGACGGAAAGAAACGCGTAGCAATATAGGCATCGTTGTGAACGGCAAATTACTTGGGTATTGACTTCAATGGAGCGTGATTGTTGATGTTGCATTCATAAGATCTTTAATTCCACAAGACTCGGAATGCTAAGACCTCAGATTAAATAAAAAGGGGAAGATACAGGTTACAGATGCTCACGAATTGGTCGGGGTTGTCCCACGAATTGTGTTATGGTACCGCATCTTCTCCATCCGCATTTAATTTCAAGGAAATATTGGATCATGTTTATGCAAAAGTATATCTTTTGTCTTGTGCTCGTACTCCAAATAGTTCTGAGCCTTCTTTTGTGTTTTTTGGGCCAAAAACAAGTAAAACAAAATATTAAACATCATATTATTTAAATTAATGCGTACCGCTGAGCAAAAATTACCTATAAATCATATCTTCGAAGCAAACTTTGAGAAAAGTAAATACTTTTATAATAATATGGATTCTTCACTAAATATTAAGATAAAATTTGAATAACAACTTTATTTTCCCCCAATATTATTACTAGGAATATACACATGTAGAGATTTCTTTGAATACATGAATAATTTTGAAGCGATATAAGTTATACTTGTTGCCGACCTGTTTAAGACTTGTCAGAAACTTTGTAACTTGAGACCACCTGTTTGAATATTGTTTCTTTATCTTTAAATTTTTCTATATTTTCTTCTTTCACAATCTAAAACAGATCAAGAGAAAACATTAGGAACTATTCTTAGTTATTTTAACTAAAATTATTTTTAAAAATAAAAAACAAAAACCGACTTCAAAACTGCAACCTATTAGGTATAGGTTGCAGTTTTGAAGTCGGTTTTTGTTCGGCACCGACTCCAAAAAGAACTGTTTATAAATATCAATAATTTTGTTGATTGTCCTTTAAGGCTCTTACTTTGAAATTAAAATATTATTCTTTACTTTTTAGTTTATGTTTGTACATAGGTATAGGTTACAGTTTTGAAGTCGGTTTTTGTTTTTTATTTTTAAAAATAATTTTATTTTTCAATTTTTAAAGTTTATTCCGTATTATATGTTGTCCTAGGCAAAACTAGTTTGTCCTGAAATCGTCTAACTCGAACTAGTCGGGCCGGTAAAATATCATCATCATATCAGCCGGAAGACGTCCACTGCTGGACAAAGGCCTCCCCTAAGGATCTCCACGATGACCGGTCTTGCGCTACTCGCATCCAGTGGCTTCCCTCACAAGATCGTCGGTCCACCGTGTGGGAGGCCTGCCCACGCTGCGTCTTCCGGTTCGTGGTCGCCACTCGAGAACCTTTCTGCCCCATCGGCCGTCGGTTCTACGAGCTATGTGCCCCGCCCACTGCCACTTCTGTTTGGCAATTCTTCGGGCTATGTCGGTCACTTTGGTTCGCCTGCGGATTTCCTCATTTCTGATTCGATCTCGCAGGGAGACTCCGAGCATAGCCCTCTCCATTGCCCTTTGGGTGACTTTTAGTCTTCTTAGGAGGCCCATAGTAAGCGACCACGTCTCTGTTCCGTATGTCATCACTGGCAACACACACTGGTCGAAGACTTTCGACTTGAGACACTGCGGTATTTGGGACGAGAAGATGTTACGCAGCTTCCCGAACGCTGCCCAGCCGAGTTGGATTCGTCGATTGATCTCTTTCTCGAAGTTGGACCTACCTAGTTGGATGGTCTGACCTAGGTAAATATAGTCGTCTACAACTTCGAGTGCAGAGTCTCCAACCTTTACTAGAGTGGGTGCAACATGGACGTTAGACATGATTTTCGTCTTGTCCATGTTCATTTTTAGACCCACTTGTTAAGAGGCTCTGCTGAGGTCATCGAGCATTGTGCCAAGGTCTTCCAAGGTCTCAGCCATGATTACTATATCGTCGGCAAATCGTAGGTGAGTGATGTACTCGCCATTGAAATTGATGCCGAATCCTTTCCATTGCAGAAGCTTGAAGACATCTTCCAATGCAGCGGTGAACAGTTTCGGAGATATCACATCTCCCTGTCTCACGCCACGCTGCAGTTGGATAGGTTTCGAGCTCTGGTCTTGGAGTCGGACCGACATTGTGGCGTTTTCGTACAAACACTTTAACACCTCGATATACCGATAGTCAATCTGGCACCTTTGAAGAGACCTCAGCACGGCCCAGGTTTCGATTGAATCAAAGGCTTTCTCATAGTCCACAAACGCTAAGCATAATGGCTGGTTATACTCCTCGGTCTTCTGTATAACTTGCCGCAGCGTATGTATGTGGTCTATGGTGCTAAAGCCTTTTCGGAAACCGGCTTGTTCGGGAGGCTGGAAGTCGTCGAACCTGCGCGTGAGACGATTCGTAATGACTCTCGAAAACAACTTGTAAACATGGCTCAGCAGTGTGATAGGTCGGTAATTCTTCAATAGGGTTGTATCGCCCTTTTTGAAGAAGAGGACCACCACACCCCTGTGCCATGCTTGTGGCGTTTGACCTTCTAGTATGACGGAGTTGAATAACTTCTGAAGGGCCTTAAGGATCGGTGTACCACCCGCTTTCAGAAGCTCAGCTGTAACTCCATCATCACCGTGAATCAATTTCGATAAAATTTAAATGGGACCACATCTGAAGCATGATCTACCAAACAAAAAAAGAATCATCAAAATCTATTCATAATTGGCAGAGAAATCGCGTAACAAACATACAAAAAAAAAAACATACAGTCGAATTGAGAACCTCCTCCTTTTTTGAAGTCGGTTAAAAAGAACATATTTTTTATCTCTTTGCGTTTAATTTGCTTTGTGCTTGTAAAAGCTGTGAATGGAAATGGACTTTAAAATGTACGTACTATAGCAAAATTTATATTTATTGTTACTTACTTTAACATCAATAAAGCGAGCTTACATTTACTTTTGTTCAGATATTGACTAATTTGATTTGTAAAGTAGACATTTATCAAAAACCACCCAGTAGTAATTTTCAGGCTCCATATTGGTTTCAAATAGGCAGGAAAATTTGATCAATCGAACCTAACATACACCGACACAAACTGAATATTGCAATAGGCCGTGACACACGAACGTAATGCGATTCCCTGATGACTAGGACGCGTCATCAGCGTCGAGTCATCAATCACGGCTAAATTAATTACTTATCTAATCGGGAGTCCGATAGCTTTTGTTTTGATGTTCGTTCACTTTGTTTAGGAGCAACTGTGATTTCTATAGCGTTAGGTGAAATTGGATTAGTCTTTTAGCACGATGGTGGCGTTTATTTTTTAAATTTAACATCGGTTTGCGATTGTCCAACGACGGAAAGATAGTATGTATGAAAGGTTTAATTACTTTTTTTATAGCATTAAGGTGTAGAACCATACGGCCCCCTGATGGAATTTAGTCTTTAGTACCTACCTACTGTCAAATTAGTTACATAGTCAAGGTCGGCCACGCGCTCACGACGCCTCTGGTGTTGCAAGCGTCCATAGGTTACGGGAACCACTTACCATCAGGTGGGCCGTAAGCATGTTTGCCACCTAGTGGTTGCACGATGGTAGGGTACTTTGTAGTACCCGACTGGCTACCACCCTCAAGTTGAAAATCTGTTGCCAAGCACCCATCGGTGTGTTTACCACCCTCAAGTTGAAAATCTGTTGCCAAGCACCCATCGGTGTGTTCCGACAGCTGCACTTGAGAGCCAGTGTCCATCTAGGCTTTGTGTGCTTACCACCTTCGGCCACATCATCACTTACCATAGTGAGATTGTTGCCTATCCAGACTAAAAAATAAAAATATAAAACTTCTTTTCCAATTTGGACTCTATCAAAACTAGTCATGACTTTTTTCTCTTTGTTTCTAAGAAATAAATACCTACCTATGACATTAAAATTAGTTAAAATATAGACTCAACACCAATACCTATTCATCAATCGTTTGTAAAAAGAAACCGGGGAGTATGTTTCGCCGTTTCTTCTCCTGACAGGTCTTTATTTGAGAATAGTGGTAACAATAGCAATTAAATGACGTTCAATAAGTGTTCCTGAAGTGTCCCAAAATTGAATAAAACATTTTGAATTATGTTCATTGATTGATATTTATTTTGTCAAATATATTAGTTTTGCAGTACTAATTAGGTAGAATGCTCATTCCTATCATATTAATTCAAATTGCAACGGTTACTATGATGATTAATGAGAAATACCTGATTTGATGCTGATACCGTACCGTTATGTGAATTTAATTATAACAACTGCTTTAAAAACATTGTACTCTATTCTTACTAACATTGGAATTAAATTTATCTTAAAAGTTCCCTTTGTGTGTGACATTTTTTTATTTATATATTAAAATAGAGAACTCAATAAATATTAATAAATCCGTAGATCTTTAAATCTACATCATCTTGCCTTTTACCAATTATTTGCGATACACCTATTGTAGGTATGCTTTTTCATCCCATCAACTCGGCATTCACGTATTGTTTTCTCATAACATCTAATATATTCTAAATAATTATACCTACTAATAACGCAAAAACAAAAAACTTGAGAGGTGTCAAGGGACACCCGGATGGAACGAAGTTATATAAGTTATACAGGGTTACTGGTTATTCGATACATTCCTTTAAGGGCGTGATAGTATACACTGTAAGCTACGAAATGAACCCTATATTGCATGATACAAATGTTGACCGTTACTGAGATATTTGGGAATTTAGTATTTTCTCGAAATAATCCCGAATTACAACTTCAAAAGCAAATTTAAAAAAAAATACGTAACATTTTTGACTTTTTTTGTTTCTGGTACTCAGACAACATGTAAATACTTTTTTTAAATCAATAAAATGATGAAATTTTGTAATGGCTTCGACACAATATCTTTTAAAGCGTGTCACTTTGAACAATACTTAACAACACTTAAACAATACTTAAAAACACGTTAACAATACTTAAACGCACGCGCAGTCAGTTGGTCGTAAACGAACTGACGCTAGCGAACCCAAAAACTTACCAGCGAAGGCGGCATGCCCATTCCGAACTATACCGGAATTTGCCGATCTCTTATCACAACATTGTCGGTGTATGGACACTTTTTCTGTAAAAATAATTATAAATGTTATTTTAATAAATTGCGACCTGTTCTGTTTCTAAGAACTAATTCTTCATATTTTGTAGAGAGTTTTTTAAATGTTCTTACTTTATTAGATAGCTAGATAGGTGAGGAAGTTTTGGTACATTTTGTACACTTCTAACTCCATCACTTTTTTTTTTATTGGCATTTTAATCTTTAAGAAAACTGAGAAATAATTCAAAGTGACACGCTTTAAAAGATATTGTGTCGAAGCCATTGCAAAATTTCATCATTTTATTGATTTAAAAAAAGTATTTACATGTTGTCTGAGTACCAGAAACAAAAAAAGTCAAAAATGTTACGTACTTTTTTTAAAATTTGCTTTTGAAGTTGTAATTCGGGATTATTTCGAGAAAATACTAAATTCCCAAATATCTCAGTAACGGTCAACATTTGTATCATGCAACATAGGGTTCATTTCGTAGCTTACAGTGTATACTATCACGCCCTTAAAGGAATGTATCGAATTACCAGTAACCTATACAGGGTTACTGGTAATTCGGTAAGTCGAGAGAGTATATAAAAATAATATATATATATATATATATATATAAATAGAAATAAGAGAGAGAGAGAGATAGACAGAGAACCATGCGCGCGCCGCACAGCTTATAATAGCTTACTACACACAACTGTCACCGACAGTGACAGTGACACAAAAAGTGTCGTAAGAATTTTTCCGTCTAGCCCCCTTTCACAACGCGCGATAAGGAACTTCGTTCCAAAAATAATATTTGATTCTGAATATAACAACTACGAGTATATTTATGATATAGTGGGAATGTGGGTGAAACTGCGGGGGACAGCTTACTAGCTGTCCCAAGCTGTCCCCCGCAGTCCCAAGCTGTCCCCCGCAGTTTCACCCACATTCCCATGGGATCTTATCTTTTCCCGGGATAAAAATATAGCATATAACATTCACAAATAACTTGGCTTTCTATTGCTAAGAGAATTTTTAAAATCGGTTCAGTAGATCCAGAGATCACCCCCTACAACCTCACAAACTATACCTCTTTATAGTATACAAAAAAATACATTAAATATATTGTATATCAAAAACTTCTGCCACCAATTGTACCCATTCACTCAAATTCTAAAAACGAGTAGATATCATTCTAATTCTAAAACCGAGATTTGATCGTAGAATACTGAAGCGTCCGGTCCACTGGCAACCTGACCGGCGAGTACTCCATTCATGCATAATGTTGAATCCGGACTGAGGTCGATTCAGCAAAAATAAATTTATTTAAATAATACTCGGATATCTTTCTACTGTCATGGAAATTAAAGATGCACATAAGAATTTAAAAACATTTTAAATTCTTGCATTCTTGCATCGAGGTGAAATGGTAATCCTCCTTCATTTAAAATGTCTATAGGTGACGATAGTCACTTACCATCAAGTACCCAAGAGAGAACTGAAAGTGGCGAGGCATTGTCTAAAACCAGGTACCTGCAATTTGGTCTTGTATACTTAATTTACTAAAAACATAATAAAATATTAATTGTTTAATATAATTTTTATTATCAGTATTCTAATATGAGAAATAGCCTTTTTTAACAAAAAATAAAATATTCTATACGTGGAATATTTTATTACATAATAAAAAAATTACAGTATTTCAGTGGTTTGACCTGATATCTTAAAAAAAAAATCTGAAAACTTTGAAAAATGTACGATCACTCAGTCAATATTTACAAAATGAAAAAATCTACCACTTGTTTGTGGAGTATACATCCTTTTTTTAATACTCAATAAATGTTTCTGTCAAATATAAGGCATTGCTAAAACCTGCAGTTTCTCAACAAAATGTATTTGCGACCACAGTGCATTAGCTAAAAGCGTTTGCTTGTTCAATAATTTGATTGGTTGGCAGTAGACCGCTACATTTGTGCCATAACGACCCATATCTCTTAAAATTTCAAAGTATTGACACTTCTGTAGAGTCATTTTGCTTATAAATTTATGGATGTACCTATTCAATGATTACCTACATATTTTGGTCGTATAGAAGCATATATTTTAACAGTTATTTGGACTTACCATAAAAATAACATATTAAGACAAAAGATACATTATGATTTATAAATATTTATGTTATACATTTTTGTTATCATATGAAATATAATAACACTCCCAAGGGATAACATGGTATCTCACTTTCCCATTTTTTCTATTTAAAAGATATTCTTCGATTCTTTTATGTTTATTTAAGTACACTGGTACAAGGTTATCCTTCTATCCATTCATCCAAAGCAGATACTTCGTTATTATAGCTCTTAGAATGGAGATCCACCGCCAAATAAGAGCCAGTTCACACAAAGTCAACAGCCAACCTCAGTAATTCTCGCGCCGCCACGCTGCTGCCATGTGAGTGTGAAGAAGTAAAACAAAAGAGCAACAATTCAACTCAAGTACCTGACAAACAAATATTAATATCACTCCTTCAGGAAGTTCCGCCAGCATCTGTCGCCCCGGGATGGTTTCATGCATAATGCAAACGGTTGATTGTGCCACATAGGGCCCAGGAGCTCTTTGCGGGAGCATTCATCCTGTATTTGCTTGGTCGGGTTTTGTTCGGCACATTGTTTTCTTTGGTGCTGTATTGTATAATATTGTCCCATCTACTTATGTAATGTTATTTGAAGTTTTGAATTTTCAAATTAGGTAGGTACTTTTGTTTTTTTAAATATGTTATGCTCTACGTTAAATATCTTATTTATTTAATTATTATCTATAAATAAAAGGTGCCATTCAAAAGGGCACGAGTACATTTTTGTACCAAAGTAGGCGATTTAGGCAAAGTATTTTCATAGAAGGTTTATTTTGCTGAATCACACTAACAAACATTTATAAATCAATGGCTTTACCGGCTTAGGATGAAATTTTGTACACAAAATTTTATTTTGTTAGCACATAGAGTAGGTACTGTTCCAACATTAAATACTCGGAAAAGCGGGAGAAATCGCGAGGTGGGCCCTAACATCTTATACGCTTATAAACGTTTGGCACTATAGAATCATAGTTTCATTGCTATTTTTCAACTAAAATTGTTCTAAATACAAACGATTATAAGATAGCTTTATATTTAGAAGTAATTTAGTAAAAGACGGCTAAGAAATTCCAAAACCCCTAACAAAATAAATTCAATCAATCATCAACAGTACCATAAGCCTACACTATGAATGAGGTGGATTAGAGCCAAAGTACACACCACGAGAGCGCTGCGAAGAAGCTTCACATGTCTTTGAATTTAAAATTCCTTGATAAGTCAGAGAATATGTAACATGAGCTTTAAATTCTGAGGTACTGGTCTGAGTTCGATCATCGCGCTCCAATTTAAAACGAGTTAAAAGACCGGTCAAGTGCGTGTCGGACTCGCGCACTGAGGGTTCAATAGGTACAAATTTTGTGGTTTTCAACTGTGAGAATTCCAACTGTCTAATTATTACGAGATACAGATGCCTGGTGACAGACAGACAGACAGACGGACAATAGAGTTTCAGATTTTAGGGTGTCCGTTTTTACCCTTTGGGTACGGAACCCTAAAAATAAGACCTCATGTCCTTCATGAAGGATAAAGGTATATCTATACATGCTACATCAAAATCCATTCAGCAGACAGATACAAATACTCACTTTTGCATTTATATATCACTATGGCCGGGCCGGTTGGCGTGGTTTGTTAACACACTACCTATCACGCCACAGGTCATGGGTTCGATTCCCATTCAGGACAGACATTTGTGTGCATGAACATTTTCTCCTGAGTCTGGGTGTAATTAAGTATGTATTTACAACAACAAAAACCAGTATATGTAGTATACCAGTCATCTGGTTTCCATATTACAAGCTCTGCTTAGTTTGGGATCAGATAGCCGTGTGTGAACAAATGTCCTGGGATATTTATTTATTATTATTCAAAGTCAAATTCAAAACCATTTATTCAGTTAAGGCCCTAGAAATTAAGGTCGAATTACAAAACTTATCACCGATTCGGAAGTCAGCCTCCAACTGAGAAGAACCAACAAGCAACTCAGCAAGGTTACAATTTTTAAATATTTTTGGACCAATCTGAATTATTATGGGGTTTTTAATCAGTTCAAAAATCACACTTATGCTGCCGCGCGCGACTCAATAAGCGCGTGTGATGAATAGCAAGCAGCGCCATCCCTCATTTTGTTGATACAAATCGACCCCACAACGAGGAATAAATCATGGGATGACGCCAAAACTGTGGCCCAGCGCTACGTGACTAATTCAATGACATGGAAAAGCTTTTACTAAACAACTATTGGTTGTGTATAAGTTTTCCATCGGCTATGCTTTTTGGCTATGACATACGTTGCCATAGAGTTGAAGACAGTTGAATGAACTCCTTATGTTGGTGTCTTCAGAGAACGTCGCATAAAATCCATACTTTAAATGCGAATGTGTGTCCGTCTGTTATCTTCACGACCGCTGAACCGATTTAGATGAAATTTGGTACAGAAATAGATGGAACCTTGGAGAAGGACATAGGATATTTTATTCCGGGAAAAGATAAGATCCCACGGGAACGCGGGTGAAACCGCGGCGCGGAAAACTATTCGATTATATTTTAACTAAGTAGTTTATGTAGCCTGATGGGACATGGAAAAATCTTGGAATATTAAAGCGATGATTGCTCAGTGGTAGTGACGTTGGTTATCACGGCGAAGATCGTGGGTTCGAATCCTGCATGAGCTGGTGAAGTTAAAAATCATGAAAAATAAAAAAAAACGTGGTGGAGTACTTTGTAGTACCTACTCGACTCTCCAAGAGCTTTTTATTTTTATTCTGGATAGGCTTGTGTTTGACCACAATCTCACCATGGTAAGTGATTATGTGGCCGAAGATGGTAAACACACAAAGCCTAGATGGGAACTGGCTCTCAAGTGCAGCTGTCGGAACACACCGATAGGTGTTTTGGCGACAGATTTTCGATAGCCAGCCAGTCGGGTACTACAAAGTACCCTACCACCGTGCTATGGTTTCCTCACGATGTTTCCCTTCACCGAAAGCTCAAGCTCATTGTAGGATTCGAACCCACGACCTTCGCCGCGGTATTCGACGTCACTTAAGGGGAGAAGAAGCTGAAGGCCTGTTTTTTTATGTCAATAGATTGACAAACAGGCAGACGGTCCACCTGATGGTAAGTGGTCACCGCCACCTATGGAAATTTGCAATACCAGGGTTATTGCCGATGTGTTGCCAACCTTGAATGGATTGCAAGTGTTCGACAATACATACATTGAAAAAACGATATCTCATTGAAATCTGTAAGCGACGGTATTCACTTACTATTAGGTGACTAGCTTCCGGGTTTGTGAGACTTTTAACACAAATAATAGACCAAAGCCATAAATTGGTCAAATAACTGCAGTGTGAAGAATATATTCTCAAAACTTGTAATCAGGAACAATACCGACATAGATACTTGATTCATGATTAAAATCAGCATAAAAAAACACAAAGCATTCGAAACCAGATTAAACTACGAACAACTTTCCACAACACCAGTTTAATCTCACCTGAATCGACCCGGCAATATTTCAATGTTTAATTTCTATTGCACGCTACCATTGATTTTATAAATTCTCCACTCCACGCTGAGAATTTAATGAAAAACGTGCGTAGAAAGTTTTCGGTACATTACTTCCAGTGGTTATTAATGACGGGCCCGGTATTCTGCGCACCTACAACTTTGATAGATCGTCCCATTCGTCTGGTCGAATGCAAACAAAGGAACAAGGATATTGATTGTACATTGTTTCAAACAGCCCTTTTAGTTCACAAGATTGAGAATCTCTGTATATTCACTTTAAAAGTGAAAATATAGAGATAAACCAAGACGAATCAAAGAAAATAGGGCACTTTTGCATGACACAAAATGAGTTAATTTCTGGCCATAAGTCTATAATATACAGGCTGTCCGGTAAGTAGTACAACAAACTTAAGGGGAGGGTGGGCACCTACCAAATATGTACCAAAAATGAACTCAGAAAAAAGTTCTCAATTTTCGAGATAATTCGATATTTCAGATTTTTATGTCTTGATTTTTTAATTTCAGATATTAACTATCTCGAAAATGGTGACACTTTTAGTATGGTCATATTTGTAAAGTTGGTAGGAGACCCTCCCACCAATCTCCCAATTAACTTTGTCGTACTACCTACCGGACAACCTGTATACACTGAGTATGTAAGACGGCCGCGAGACTGCAAAGCTATACTTTTGTTGACCAAGAAGTAGGGATTTTTAGAGTTAAGAGTTGTAGAGCTAGGGGCTCAACTTCAGATTTGATAACTTTTGAACAGGGAAAGCGTTATGAACTTGTGTCTAGACAACTTTACATGAAATGTAGGGAGTTAGTGGGATTTACCTAAGTTGAAAACATGTAAAGTATCACACACAGATGCGCCATGGTCAAGTTAGTACAAGTTTCGCGATTTTACCTGCATCTATGGATTAATTTTGAATCAAGATAGAATCTATCCGTGTGCAAAGTTTAATCAAAATCCATACAGTGACATAAATTGGTAATTATGGAATATGGGGAAAAATATACAAAATATTGAGTTTCATAATAAAATCAATTAATTATTTAACTACAGAAATTATATACTATGTTCATTGTTCATAAATGGAATAACACTTTAAAAACAAAAGAGAGTCGAGAGTGTTTGCATAGAGGGGCATCACGGCATACGGTCGGTTTTACTGCCAAGGCGCGCCAATAGATGTTTCACATCAAAAATATTTTCATACATTTTGTTCGAGAAATGTTGATCCGACCATATTAAAATTGTTTAACTAGACAAAGCATATTAAAATTGTTCCTTCAGTACCCCTCAAGTACTCGTACCTATATACAGAATGTCCAGTAAGTAGTACGACAAATTAAAGGGGAGATAGGTGGGCGGGTCACCTATCAAATATAAAAAATTTCCTTAATAAAAGGGTCACCGTTTTCGAGATATTTAATATTTAAAATTCAAAAATATAAATAAATAAATATCTTCGGACATTTTTCACACACGGCTATCTGATCCCAAACTAAGCAGAGCTTGTAATATGGAAACCAGATGACTGATACACTACATATACTTACTTTTTTTTTGTAAATACATACTTAAATAGATAATTACACCCAGACTCAGGACAAACAGACATGTTCATGCACACAAATGTCTGTCCTGGATGGGAATTGAACCCACAACCTGCGGCGTGATAGGCAGTGTGTTAACCGACCACGCCAACCGGCCCGTCAAATTAATTATGTCAAAAATGATGATCTTTTTATTAAGCTCATTTTTGTATATTAGATAGGTGACCGGGGTGACCCGTCCACCTTTCTCCCCCTTTAGTCTGTCGTACTACTTACTGAACACCCTGTAGTTGACAAATAAAATATTTCTTCAAATGAAATGTTCACAGGTATAAGCTGCAATTTTCGCAATAAATGAAAGTAACAAGAGCAGATTTATATCTGCTATATTATTTGCTTAGCACCATCTGTAGCCGTTATTTCTGCAATAACTTAAACATTTATAATATCAACGCAGCTGGGGTAATAATAAAAGAGTTAACTCAACTTTCTTTAGTGCGCTATCGTTTATTCACAATAATATTAGATACTATTTTGAGTATAATTTATGTTTCTCTTTTTAGGATTTTCGGTATATAGAATTAAAGTATCTAAAACTACTCGTACGTTTTATAGGTTTTTTATAAAAATCTATATTAGACTGCTAGTTCCTATTTTGTTAAGAGTTCCTATGTTTTAATGTTTATTGATGTTAAATTTAAACATTTTTGCAATAATGTTTATTGATTGTCCAGAGGTACATTTCCATCCTCAAGTACATTTGTGTAGTAAAGAAAATAAAAAAATAAAGTTTTTTTTTTACTTTAATTTTCACAGCGATGACGATAACCATCGCATTAGAGACTGATTATTTTTTAGAGCTAATTTGTAATGAAGGCGGTAAATATATTTTATTTTCATACAAATAAAGGGTTTATTTTAAAAAAATACTTTCGTGTCACATTCTGGAAAACGTCCACAGGTAAAGCACATGCCCCTATATATCTACTTATAGATAATGACCTGCACTTCACACAATCAATAAATCAAGTCTACGTCTTTCAGTGCCATTATACACATAATACTATAAAAGGTAGACTTTTGTTCAGAATAGGATAGTAGGTGATCGATGTTGAGTGTATGGAATTGATTGATGGTTTAGAAATTATCTACGAGTAGGGGCCTTACCAACAACTCTAGTTGCGATTCAATTTAGGCCGAACTGAATTATTATTTACTAGTTTTCCGCCCGCGGTTTCACTCGCGTTCCCGAGGAATCTTATCTTTTCCTGGGATGAAAAGTATTCCATGTTTTATTCCAGGATATGATGTACCTGTATGCCAAGTTTCATCAAAATAAGTTCAGCCATTTTTGCGTGATTGAGGAACAAGCATACAAACTTACAAAAATCGAATCTTTTTCTTTTTATAATATTTGATATTATAAAGCGAGAGAAGAGAGAAGAGTTTATTTATTTGTATGAACGCGCTATTCTCAGGAAATACTTGGTTTGAATTGGAAAAACATTTTAGTGTTGGATAGCCCACTTATCGAGAAAATCTATATGTTATTTAAAATTACGCTAAGCTGCAAAAATTCCACGGGGGGGCGGGTGAAACCGCGGGGACTGCTATTTTATTATAAAAATGTCATCATTTTTACAAATTAGGTAGCCACAGACAAAACACTCCGCTTAAGACAAAATGTAAGAATTTATAGAGGTTGTAAATATGAGGCGATCAACATAGTAATATCTCATTTACACCCAGACGTCGGACGCCATTTGATGGCGGATTTGAATTTGAAATCTCACCCACAATAAAGTGACAGTCATCTGGTCAGTCACCTTCTGAGATGAAAGTTCAAGATTTACATTTTCACTTGTATTTTATGTAACAAATAAAAGAGTTCAGATACAACTTACATCTTGTTACTAGAAAGGTCTGTGTAGATTTCTTATATTATTATAATTATATACTGTGGTAGTTTATAATTTTTAGTAGAATAGGTTTAAAACTTTCAGTTAATAAAAACACATACGTACCTATCTAATTACTGACTAATCGGACATCTTACTGTAGGCGATTTAAGGCGATGATAGCTCAGTGGTAAGTGACGTCGAATACCGCGACGAAGGTCGTGGGTTCGAATCCTACAATGAGCTTGAGCTTTCGGTGAAGGAAAACATCGTGAGAAAACCATAGCACGGTGGTAGGGTACTTTGTACCCGACTGGCTGGCTACCACCCTCAAGTTGAAAACCTGTCGCCAAGCACCTATCGGTGTGTTCCGACAGCTGCACTTGAGAGCAAATTCCCATCTAGGCTTTGTGTGCTTACCACCTTCGGCCACATCATCACTTACCATGGTGAGAATGTGGTCAAACACAAGCTTATCCAGAATAAAAAAAAAAAAAAAAAAAAAGGCTATTAAAACATGGAATAAGCTCGCAATAGCATAAATGATTGGTTGATTATTTTGGAACGAAGTTCCTTATCGCGCGTTGTGAAAGGGGGCTAGACGGAAAAAAATCTTGCGACACTTTTTGTGTCACTGTCACTGTCGGTGACAGTTGTGTGTAGTAAGCTAGTCCGTCTCTCTCTCTCTCTCTCTCTCTTATAGAAAGCAAGCCAGATATTTTCATTTCTATTATTATATATATATATATATATATAATAAATGTTTTTTTTTATATATATGTACTCTCTCGACTTATATAACTTCGTTCCATCCGGGTGTCCCTTGATACCTCTCAAGTTTTTATCTAAATAATCTAATCTAAAGGAAGCCGATCGCGTTCCTGTGCTACGCTAGGCACGCGGGATACCGTACGTACGTAACGATAACGTACGTGCAGGCACAGTATAAAGATCTTTATACTGTGGTGCAGGTCACGCACACAACTTCGTGCACGTTGCTTCACTTCATTGGTGACTATTTATGTACGCTCCTTCTACCTTTTTTATATGTTCTGTGCCTATCTAATAGTTACTAATCTATACTAATATTACAAAGAGGTAAAGTTTGTGAGGTTGTAGGGGGTAATCTCTGGATCTACTGAACTAATTTTGAAAATTATTTTACCAATAGAAAGCCACGTTATTTGTAAGTGTCATAGACTATATTTTTATCCTGAAAAAAGATAGGCTCCAACGGGAACGCGGGTGAGACAGCTAATTAATGGTTTATAAAATATCTTTAATTTAGCCAGGTAATTTGGTTTATTAGAGGTAACCAAGGGAAGGTTGTTGCTCTTTAATAATAAACTTCACAAACCAACAATAAACAACAAATTAGCTTCTAAAATTCCCCATGTTACCTTTTAAATAATTTATTAAACGCTGTTGGTTTAGTGTCGAAATTCATTGTACTAGTTCTTTGTATAAAACAGTTTGTTCAAAGTAATGGTCGGCTAGCAAATAACGTTCAGAGACTGTTGTATTAAAATTAATTTCTCGGTCCACGTTGGCTAGTCCACAACGGAGTTCATAACTTGTAACAATAACGTTAATTTTATACAGACGAGCGGGTAAAACGCTGCGTTTGAACGCTCAACATTTGTTTTGTACAATTATCGTACCTAACTACACAAATATTTTAGTTTCTCATTTACTCTTCTTAGTTTGAGGCTAATTGTTTTTATCACTGCGGTATAAGTAACTCTAAAGTAGGTATAAGAAAAAGAAGTTAACAGAAACATTATAATTGATTAAATATCATTGGCATAATTTATTTACTCAAATATACAAAAATGCATTGTAAATGTAAGGCTTAACTGCAGACTACCGTGTGAGCTGAAATTAATTATTACAAAATAGCGGTAATTCAGTAGATAAAATATTAATTATTAAAAAAACATATCAACGTTGTCACTTAAACTGTAAAAAAATGTTCAAAAACGCTCGTCTGCTCAAAAAAAAGAAACAGTTGCTAGGTAGCTCAAGTATATCGGTCAGTTGTGCTAATAAGCGCAGTTTCTGAGCACTTGCTTGATTAGAAACGCGTAGATTATGCGAAGTAGCCGTAATACTGAACCTAAACATCTCGAGCATCCGTCTTACGTACTCAGATTTAATCAACAAAATAGGGTCACGATGTGGTTAGTTTTCCGGAATTGAGAGATGATAATTGCAAGTTCCGAAGAATAGGATAGCGAATAGTTTAACTTTGAAAAGGTTAAAATGATTCATAGGCATAATTAGAAGTGGCTAATAATTAATTAGAACCAAAGTCGCGAACAGTGCGGTTTGAGAGACATTTTCTCCCGCGCACAATCAGGTTGTGGAATGAGCTCTCTGTAGAGGTTTTCCCTAGAGACTACAGCATGTGGCTCTTCAAAAGAGGAGTAAGAAAAAACCTTCTTCAACATGCAAGGTCGGCATCGCGCTCGTGACGCTTCTGGTGTTGCAAGCGTCCATAGATTACGGTAACCGCTTACCATCAGGTGGGCCATAAGCTTGTTTGCCACATAGCGGTATAAAAAGAAAGTGGTTCCACGTATGGGGCCCAGATACTTCAGATTTTTAATCAGCCTGATAGAACACAGCTCATACTTCGAGCACACGTTTACCAGCTGATCTACTTGCCTCAGTCCAAAGACTCATATAGATGACGATCCCGAACCAACTAGGGGCTTAGAAAGTCTAAGACTTCGGAGAGACAGGCCCTCTCTGAGTGTCCTAACCTCGGTATACATAGCGGGGAGTACTTTTGACCTGATGCCATCGTCATTTTTATACCGTAAACCATGACACCTTTGAGCTTACCATTATATTTTCAAACCATATCGGGCGTCTACCTTGGCATCTGTCACTGACATTGTCAAAATACAATCAAAATATCACATTAATTACTCATAAAATGCTATTTAACTAAAATATTGTTCATGATATCATATCAGCATCAGCAGAATTTTTAAAAAAATGAGACGTTGTTTTGTTATGATTTAAACAGTTGGTTCTTTAGTTAAATATGAACTTTATTTTTACAAGTAATCAAAACATTGCATTCCTATACAAATTCTAATCCGTTTGTGACTAACCATAAAATAGTAAAAACAAAGCTAAAACTTAAAAACAATTGAAAAGCACAATCCGATATCAATACTATGAAGAAATTACAATTCAAAATGTATGTAAATAAATCGTTCAATATTCCCGAAATTAACTACGGCAAACCGCATCTGCATTCAGTTGGTGAACTGAACAAACTTCGAATGCAGTATCTATAACTAGTTTTAATTAATTCAATGGCATTAGTGAGCTTTTCGGACGATCGCACCGTTGCAATGGATGCTCAGCTAATGGGCCATACCTTTTGCACCAATTACTGAGTCAACGACGCTGTTACAGCTTCATAATCATTTTGAATATAATAGCGGATTTAGGTTGTGTTAATTTAGTTACTCGTGCCAGCTGTTTGTTTGCAACACTTGAAATGCAATTAAACAATGCAATTTTAACATTAATAATGTTCGTCAATCTAACCTTTATCATTATTTATATATTTAGGCCGGGACTCCACCAAAACTGAGCGGAGATGTTTTTTAAACAACCAATAGAATAGCTGCGCGGTGACGAGATGTCTGAATAACGAAATTCTATTGATTGTTTAAAAAACATCTCCGCTCCGCTCGTCTCCGCTCACCTTTGGTGGAGTCCCGGCCTTAAAGGTGGGGAGAAAATGGGCAACAGTTTTTTTTATTGAAAATCGGTTGACAAACAGAGCAGAAATAGGTCTATTTATCCTCCGTTTTGTACTAGAAATAATGCCTTCATAAAAGTAGTATTTCATGAGGGCCATGTTAGTTGCATGAGTAGTAGACAACTTAATAAACAACTTAGTTTACCAGAGTAAGAGAAACAGAAGCGATTCAAGCTCCATCTTTCACTCAATAATTCAAAGGTGTCTTTATGATAAGAGATAAAATAAAGCCACCGAATCAAGTTCCACCTGGCTCGAAGTTTTCAACGACAGGTTAACTTTTGATACACGGGAAGGCTTTTACACTGCACCACTGCTCAGTTCAGGACTTGGCGATAATATAACAATTAATGGATAGACTGGAAGTTTAGTTTCTAACTTGGAGTATGAAAGTGCAACCTGATGGAGTTTAAAAGAACTTTGCGCGGTTTTGACTTCCAATAGAATCGTTCAGGTGATTTATTGCTGGTATTTTTGGATTTGAAAATTTATGAGTGGGAAAGTCGCACAGACAACTTGGATTAAATATTTCATCTGCCCACCATAAAACAGCATCAAGTATGGTATTAATTATTTATGATATACCCCTGCCTCGCGATGTGATGGACGTTCCAAAACAACATATAAAAA
The DNA here is from genome assembly GCA_951361185.1 of Ochropacha duplaris. Lineage (NCBI taxonomy): Eukaryota > Metazoa > Arthropoda > Insecta > Lepidoptera > Drepanidae > Ochropacha > Ochropacha duplaris. The sequence continues at coordinate 2,903,328 of OX592706.1, forward strand.
AAATTGGCAGGATGCCCGGTAGATTAGGTAACATCTAGGTATTTTAATATTCGAATTCATTATGAATGAAAACATTTAACGAAATATTCCGTTAATAAAATTTATTTGGTCACTTAATCATCACCGTCACTTATATTTCAATTAATCAACTGATTCGAAATGTTAAACACTATAAAAACAAAAGAGAGTCGATAGTGGTTGCGTCGGCACCACGGCATGACAGCGTCATTTCATTTGCCGTCACGGCATAGGTACGAGTAAGTTCGCATGGTGGTAGGGTACTTTGTAGTACCCGACTGGCTGACTACCCTCAAGTTAAAAATCTGTCGCCAAGCACCTATCGGTGTCAGCTGCCCTTGAGAGTCAGTTTCCATCAAGTCTCTGTCTCTACCACCTTCAGCCACATCATCACTTACCATGTTGAGATTGCGGTCAAACACAAGCTTATCCAGAATAATAAAAAAAAAAATTTACTGCCAAGGCGTGCCAATAGATGTTTCATACAAACAAAACTATGTTGAGATATTTCCATCGACATGCTTATACATATATAAATCGGCGCCTGATCATAAAAATCTGCTATTTCATGATTCATACCTAATCAAATGCATTTATTTCTTCCCTTAGTAAAAGTTGCTTGTATTAAAACAGTAGGTACTTTCACCCTGAAATTTTCATTTTATTTATTTGCTTCTTAACAATTTATAAACATTAGAAAAAAATTAAAGAACATTATTTATCAAATTAATTTATCAAAGCAATATGTCATAAGATTATATCGCTTTATAAAAACAAAAAAAATAAGAAACATACATGCTTCATAATTAAAATTTAGTAACAACTAAAACTACTCATATATCAACTTGTCTAGCTGCCGAAATAAAATAAAATATCACGTCTCACTCGATGTTAAATACACTAACATCATATGGATATAATAAAATCATGGGATATTCTTAACACAGCCATCTGATCCCAAAATAAATAGAGCTTATACTAACGAAACCAAACCAAATAATTGATATACTATTACTACATTAAAAAAAAATACAATACTTAAATAGAAAATCTGTTAACTTAATTGATCCCGATAGACTAATAAGTTCAGCATTGCGACAAACCTCTGTGGTTTTTAAATGCTGTGTAATAAATGTTATTGCTGGACATGTATTTTTCAAACGATAATAATAAAAAAAATGATAATTAAACCCAGACTCAAGACAAACAGTGTCCAAATGTGCGAATTGAGTCAGATATAGATAAATGGACTTAAAAACAGACTTAGGAATAGCACAGCCACTAAGAGTGCTATGTTAATGTAAAAGAAAACCCATTAAAAGTAGTCGAAATGTGACGGCAAAGATGAAAGTTACATTTACCTTTCGACCTAACTTTTCAACTAACTTCAAACAACATCCAGAATTTCGCAAGTATCAAATACCTTTTTTTTTTTTTTTTTTTTTTTTTTTTTTACGTGGGGAAATCCTCATGGATACCCGGCCGCTCGAGGGGGGCAGCTGGCCGGGTTATGTCAGACTCCTACTGACTAAAACCCCACGGTGCTTCAACCTGTCGCTGCTGGTGCTGGGTATACGGGGGCGCCGAGGCATTCGTCCGCGTACCCAGCAGCGACGGCCCGGTGGCGGGCCTCTACTGCTACGACGGGAGGATCGGAGCTCGTATCCTCACCGTCTCGCCTTGGGTAGTGAGTGGAAACACGCACTAGACTACCCGAGCCCGTTGTTAGAGGGCGGCTGACTCCCCCGAGTCTGCCGCCCATGGGCTCTAGTGGGGAGAGGGCGTGGCTCGCGAAAGCCGCCCTCCGACGCCCTGTTCTCCTGCGGCGGATCGACAGGGTGGTAGTGTCCTCCCTGTTACGTTCCGCCGCCTCCTTTGCGAGCATGACGCGCTCGCAAAAGGAGTGGAATGCATCCCAGGACCTCTTGCTGTCGACGATGGCGCGAATCACGCTCGTCAGCGAGAGGTCATTCCCCACTTGGACGCAGAGCTCGCTGCGCTCGCTCGTCCAGGCCGGGCACACCTCCAAGGTGTGCTGGGCTTCCTCCTCCAGGCATCCGTCGCAGTGGTGGCAAACGGCGGTCGGCTCCCACCGGGCAATCCGACACAGATACTTCCCGAAACAACCATGTCCCGAGAAGATCTGCGTCACGCGGAAGGTCAACGTGCCGTGCCGCCGTTCAAGCCACTCCTCCAACACTGGACGGATGGCCTCAATGGTCCTAAGCCCCGCACTAGGGTGCTCAAGCCTGGACTTCCACTCTTGGATAGCGAGCCTGCGCAATTGAGCTCTGCTCCCTTCAACCTCGCGTGGTGCTGGCCGATCGCCCTGGGCCAGCGCCTCCTCACGCCAATAATATAATGACGCGAGGGCTCTCGCCTCAAGGTCCCAAGGCAATGACCCGGCCAGCACACACGCCGCCTCGAAGGAGATCGTGCGATATCCCCGTATCGCCCTGATCGCGACCACCCTCTGCGGCCTCCGCAGAAGAGTAGTATTTGCGCGGTTCAGGGCGTCCGCCCATACGGGAGCTCCGTACAGGACCATGGATCGCACGATCCCCAAGTACAGCCGCCTGCACATGGCGCCCGGTTCGCCAGTGTTCGGAAGCAGCCGCCCAAGAGCAGCTGCCGCGCCCATCACCCTTGGCACTAGGCGCCCGAAGTGGGCTGTGAAGTGCCACCGACCGTCGAGGACGAGACCCAGATACGTCATCGTCAACCCGACGTCTATGCGGACTCCACTTACGACGATATGGGCATCCCGGGGCGGCGCCTGTCGAGGTCCATGGAAACAGAGGGCCTCAGATTTGCTAAGCGCCACCTCCAACCCCAGTCGTCGTATCCGGCCCACCACTTGTGCCACTCCAGCAGTGGCACGGTAGGCGGCTGTACTATAGCTGGTGCCACGGGCAGTGACCAGGGTGTCGTCAGCGTAACACGTTACCGCGACTCCCCGGATACATGGTGCCCGCAGCACCCAGTCGTACCCGATGTTCCACAGGAGCGGACCCAGCACCGAACCCTGCGGAACACCGCACGACATCACCCTATGGCCCCAGCCCTCACGGCATGGATAGACCACCGACCTTTGGGACAGGTAAGCCCCGATGATTCTGCGCAGATATGGGGGCACTCCATGGTACCGGAGTGCCTCCCGTATGCAGCTCCAGGGGAGGGAGTTGAAGGCGTTGGCGATGTCTAGTGACACCGCCAGGACAACTCCGCCCTGGGCAACCGCCTCCTGCGCTTGGGACTTAACCCGTAGCACCGCGTCGATGGTCGACCGACCTCTGCGGAACCCGAATTGGCTCTCCGCCAAGTCCGGCCCCGTACCTTCAAGGTGCTCGACGATGCGCCCCGCCACAACTCTTTCAAAGAGTTTGGCGATATCGTCGAGCAACACTATGGGGCGGTAGGCAGAGGGTGATTCCGCAGGACGCCCTTCCTTCCGGAGGAGGACCAAACGGCCTGTCTTCCACCTCTGTGGAATTATGGCTTGAGCCAGACAGGCGTCGAAGAGTCCCCTCAATCGAAGTTCCAGGGCGTCCGAGGTCAGGGCCAGGGCCAAGACACGTCCCGGAATGCCGTCGGGGCCGGGGGCTGAAATCTTGGCACGAAGCCGTAGAATGGCCGCACCCAGTTCCCCTTGTGACACTTCCGGGACCCTATCAGTCACGTCCGGTGGGGGCGCCGTAGATTGCGTAGCCATTGCCGGCGGCAGGTGTTCTTCCCTGTGCGGAAACAGGGTCGAAACAACCTCCTCCCGGAGCCTAGGCTGGAGGCTGTGTGTGATCGGGGGGGCCCAAGGGCGAAGCTTGCCCCTTACGGCCTTGTAGGGCCTTCCCCAAGGATCACGGTTGAGAGCCTCCAGCGACTCCTCCCAAGAACGAGTTTTGGCCTCGGCTATCGCAATCTGCAGCGCTTTCTTCGCGTCCATATAGGCGGCGTATAGGGCAGCCATCTGGGCTTCGTCTCTGCGCCTTCGCCTGCGGAATCTGGTGTACTGGCGTCTGTTCTCGACGCAGGACTCGCGCATCTGCGCGATCTCCGCGGACCACCAGTACACCTGACCTTTAGGAGGACCGAGCCTGGCCCGGGGCATCGAAGCGTCACACACTTGCGTCAACGCCTCCCGGAACCAGTCCGCTTCGTCCTCCACCACCGCGGGTCCTTCAGGTGCGGACACCCAGGACTGAACTATCGCCGCCTCACGAGCCAATTCCTTGTCGAGGACCTTCAGTCGCCACGTCGGACTCATCCCACTCGGGGGTCGAGTCGGAGTTTCCGGTACTCCCTGGAGCAGAGTGGAGATGTCAAACCGAATGTATCGGTGATCCGACAGCGTTTCCACGTCCTCCAGTACTTCCCAGCCCCGGACTCGGCGCACCAGGGCGGAGCTCGCGAAAGAAACATCCACGATTGATCCACCCTGATACCGCACACACGTGTCTACCGACCCCCGGTTGAGAACCGATAAGCCATGTGCCAGGAGCCAATCCTCCAAGAACTCACCCCGCGCATCGGTTGCGGGAGATCCCCACGCCACAGACTTAGCGTTGAGATCCCCGACCACCAGCACAGGGTGAGGATGGCTCCGTCCGATCAGGGCCCCCACCTCGTCCATAAAACTCTCGAACTCGGTGAGGGGTCTGTTGGGAGAGAAATAAACCCCTATGGTCATTATCTCTCCCAACAGAGCTGAGACGCATCCCCTGCCCTTCGCTACTTTTTCGAACGGTGGGGAGCCATTAACACCCCGACGGACGATGGCAACTAGGCCATCCTGGTCCCCAACCCAGTCATCACTCGGTGGGACGAAGTACGGCTCCGGTACCACAGCCACCTGTATCCTCCACTGCGCCATGCTCTGGACTAGCAAATCCTGAGCCCTGGCACAGTGGTTGATGTTAGCCTGCAGCAGACGAAGGGTGTCCGTTATTCTGTGAGCATTGGAACCACCACTTCATCCGCTGCCGCGCTGGTGCTTGGCTGTGGACCGGCTGCACCTGACGCAGCAGCTTTAGCCCTCTTTTTTTTCTTTCTTCTTTTTCGTTTGCGTTTGCTCGCTGGCCGGGCCGCGACGCAAGCATTGCCGCCCAATCTGTGGTTTGCAGGCTTCCCTGCAGCCGCGCACACCGTGCAGTGGGCCGTGGCAGTGCACCCACCGGACTTGTGGCCGAGCTGGCCACACCGGTAGCACTGAGCGCCACGGTCCACCTCTCCCTTGCACTGCTCCTGTACGTGCCCTAACTCTAGGCACCGGAAGCAGCGCGAAGTATCAAATACCTGCTGTAAGTAAAGTTAGGCTAGATTAAGCTGTATATTTTTTTTTATTTTGAATAATAGCTCGGTTTACGAATTCCATGTCATTCCCCCCGATGTTTATGATACTTGGAATCAACAACAAGGCTCCCATAAGTTATGAAGGGTAGCTGTAACTCAAAGACTTATATTCTAAGCTACTGTTATGTACATACTGTAATTGATCAGAGACCTGAAACTCTGAATAGTCAAACGTAGGGGAAATCCTTTACAAAAGAGCAATTATTTAAAAAAAAAACACTCTTTCGTCGATAAAAAAATTTTATTCACTAAAATCCGCATTGTTTTTTTTATTAATTATTATGCATGAACTATGCTGTCTTCTTGATTATTAACATTATAAACAGCAATTTTATAGTAACTTTTTAATTCAAACATTTTTATTGTTTCCGCTTAGAAATGAATATCTGGAGCAATATTGTTTTTAATCTGCTACCTTTGCTTGCGCAGAATAATAAAGCAGATTTTTTACGTTTGTTTGTTAATAATTTCCTCAAGATTAAATTAATGTAAACACCAGGATGTTGCAAAGCTACAAAATAATGAAAAATCGTGGAAAATTTAATTTGTTTCACGAAATCATTCGGTATCGTAAACAAAAAAATGGATAAACATTAAATGATGCTACATTTAAAAATATTAAATATCATAAATAAATTATTCAGCCAGCAAAAAATCTTTTTACAAAAAATTACGGCAGTTAAAAAATACATTACTGTGAAACAACGTAACAATACAGTGGATTATCTGGTAGTATTTTCTGTGTAGGATTATTTAAATTCAGCCACATGTAAGTTATGTCCTGCCGTGCCGTAAAACTGCTCCGTCCGGCAAATAAGACGCTAGTAGGTATCCGTTTTCACGATTTATTAACGGCATTTTATAGAAATATGCACGCGAAATTGTTCACTTATTCACTTTTCCGCTGCAATATACCATCCCGTTTTTGAAAGGTTTATCTTAGATTATCAAAACTAGATTCTTACTTAGAAGAGTTGTTGAAAAATCAATCTTTGTTGATAGGCTTTAAGGTAAAATTTATTAAACAATGCATCGTGCAAACCTTAGGATGTTGTAGTTGCAATAATGAACCATTCCTGCCGCCTTCATTATGAATAATGGTACGAAGATTTTAGAACAAATATTATATTTAACTAGCTGTCCCCCTCGGTTCACTCACGTTCACTTGGGATTTTATCCACGACAGAATGTTATTCCAGGATATAATCTATTTGTGTGCCAAGTTTCATCAAGATCGGTTCTGTTGTTTCGGAGTTCACGGCGAACCAACATCGTGACACGGGAATTTTATATATTAAGATATTCAATCCAGCCAACAAAAAGTTATTAATAAAGTAAGACGTCCATTGGGAGATGTGCATGCTGTGTGAAACTATAACCGAGTTCATTCACATGTGACGTCAACTTCATCAGTTCAGTTTTTTTAATTACGTTTAAGTAAGTTAAAGGCGATGATAGCTCAGTGGTAGTGACGTCGGATACCGCGGCGAAGGTCATGGGTTCGAATGCTACAGTGAGCTTGAGCTTTTGGTGAAGAAAAACATCGTGAGGAAACCATAGCAACTGGTACGGTACTTTGTAGTACCCGACTGGCTGGCTACCACCCTCAAGTTGAAAATCTGTCGTCAAGCACCTATCGGTGTGTTCCGACAGCTGCACTTGAGAGCCAGTTCCCATCTAAGCTTTGAGTGTTTACCACCATCGGTCACATCATCACTTAACATGTTGACATTGTGGTCAAACACCAGCTTATCCAGAATAAAAAAGTAAACAAAAACACTTATTATTTTCTAGAAACTTGAGCTGAGAATCAAAGTTAGAGGCACTATCGGATTTTCCGATAAACTTCAGTGATCGGAGTGTAAGCATGAACTGTATTCGTAGCCCCGAGCCACCCCGAGCCACCCCGAGCTAAGTCTGATCTTATATCGAGTCACGTATACACATATATACTGTATATCGAGAATATCGATATAAACAAAGTGCATTAGACTGTATCCATGTATGCGCTAATATAAAATATCTAGATAAAGTTTTATGCTGAGATAAGCATTAAATATAATGAAAGTTTTAAATTACATTGCTATGGATTATATTTTATGATGATCAGTACCGGAGGGTGAATAGCGCTATAAATTAATATCTATCGTTCAATTATGCAGACGTTTTTATTAGCATGTTAAATAATTTTATATTCTTTCATGTCGTATTTGTTAAAATAATGTGGAACGTGTTTAATGCTATAACATAATAGAGGACTTGAAAATACAAATATTTATTTATAAAATTACTAGTTTTCTACCCCACGGTTTCACCCACGTTTCCGAGAGACTTTATGGTTTTTCGGGATGAAAAGTTATCCTATGTTTTATTCCAGGATACCTATGTGCCAAGTTTCATCAAAATCCGTTATGCCGTTTTTGCGTGAAAGAGTAACAAACATCTTCACACACATCCAAAAAAAACTTTCACATTTATAATATTATTATTTACCACTAAAATAGAAACAAATACATTTTGATCTAATTAATAAAGCTATGATAAAAATATAGGACATACTTGAATGAGCACCAAGTAATTTTAAATCATAACATCCGAAGAATTTTGGCAAAATGTTAAAACGATACAAAAATAATTCTCCCTGCAACTAACAATATCACATCATCAATATCTATTACTTATTCCGTCCCCGTCGCCGTCCCGCAGAAACAAATGCCAATGCCCAGAGCACCGTGAGAGCGATAACTTCTGTGCCTGTTGAGGGTATTTCACAAATCATAAACCTCTGAATGATCCACATGGCAGGCTTATCCTGATCACTGAACCGAATCGAGATAAGGGGATATAAGTAGGGAATTCAAACTTTCCTCTGTCGCGTGCTGGGTAAAATTATAATAGCTTCAGATTTATCAGTTTAGTTAGGTTTCACTTTGTCTTAGGAGATTATCTTACAGGTATGGGCATTCAATTGATTAATTTCGATTTTTTTTATACTGGATAAGCTTGTGTTTGACCACAATCTCACCATGGCAAGTGATGGTGGTACACAAAGCCTAGATGTGAACTGGCTCTCAAGTGCAGCTGTCGGAACACACCGATAGGTGCTTGGAGGCAGATTATCAACTTGAGGGTGGTAGCCAGCCAGTCGGGTACTATAAAGGCTACCACCGTGCTATGGTTTCCTCACGATGTTTTCCTCCACCGAAAGCTCAAGCTACATGGCAAACAAGCTTACGGACACCACGAATGCTTCGCCGACCTTGTCTGTCTAGTTAGATTTCACGGCTAGACACCTGATCAGATTTTAATAAAATTTGTCATGAAACTTGAACTCGCGGGTAAGCCATAGGTAACATTTTGAAATCCCTCTAATTGGGACGTGATAAACGAAGTCGCTGGAAAAAGCTAGTATTCATATAAAAAAGCGCAATCATTTTCAGATTCTACCACCGGCAAGCAGAGAAAACAATTTAATTTTCTACATAAAAAAAAACTTCTTTACTATTTATGTTCAATTAAATACTGTTCTAAAAACCTAACTGAACCTTTTCCACAGTCTCCACAGCATAGAATTCACAAGTCAAGACGTAAGCCGACATTAAAACCCAGTAAACCTCTTAGCATTACACAAGACACATCTCAAAACTAATTACAACTCCAACATAGTTCATACGAGCCAAGTGTAGACAATAAAAACAGTTTATCTGTGTAAAATGTAATTAGTACATAGTTTAATTAGGGGCCGGCCGCGCCTCTGGTGATTCGGTGGAAATCTTGGCTTGGTTGGTGCAATTAATGCTCGCGTTTGCTGTGGACCGTGGCCCCATCCAATTACTAGTTGTGTCTTCAAGGTATAGGCTTAAGCGATGTTATCTATTTAAGTATGTATTTACAACAAAAAAAGTTGTATTACTATGTAGTAAATATCAGTGTACCTATCTGGTTTCCATATTACAAGCTCAGCTTAGTTTGAGATCAGATAGCGGTGTGTGAAAAATGTCCCATGATATTATTATATATAATTATTTTACATTGTACTTAATATTTACAACAAATGTACAAAATATACATGCAAATGTACAATTACAATACAATTATATACAATTATTTATTATATTATGTTACAATATACATAATCTTAATCTATATATATAAAACCTAGAAAGCAGATTTTTTTCCCAGGTGTTGTTTTTAAAACTTGACCGAGGAATAAGAAAGGATTTTTCGAAATTCAACCTTTAAGGGGGTGAAAAAGGGGTTGAAAGTTTGTATGAAAGTCGATCATTTTTGAAGCTAGAATTATGAAACTTTGTTTTTAGGCTAACAATAAAATATAAAGAAACATGTATTTTAGCGTTTTCTAAAATTCAACCCTTAAGGGGGTGAAAAAGGGGTTGAAAGTTTGTAGGGAAGTCGCATCATTTTTGAAGCTAGAACCATGAAACTTTGTTTTTAGACTAACAATTAAAAATAAAGAAACACGTGTATGAGCGTTTTTTAAATTTCTACCCCTGAGGGGGTGAAACGGGGGTTGAAAGTTAGTATGGAAGAAGCTAGAATCATGAAACTTTTTTTTAGGCTAACAATTAAAAATAAAGAAATATATGTTTAAACGTTTTCTAAAATTCAAACCTTAAGGGGGTGAAAAAGGGGTTGAAAGTTTGTACGGAAGTCCGTCATTTTTAAAGCTAGAATCATGAAATTTGGTTTTTAGGCTAATAAAACGAATAAAAATAAAGAAACACGTGTTTTAGCGTTTTCTAAAATTCCACCTCTGAAGGGGGGAAACGGGGGTTCAAAGTTAAAAGTTATTTCCGTTTCTTAGTATGAAAAATGAGAAGGACTGACTCATCCATGCCCAGCCTACAGCCTTAGACCTAGAAAGCTGATTTTTTTCACAGGTATTGTTTTTAAGATGTAGACGAGGAATATGAAAGGATTTTTTGAAATTCAATCTCTAAATGGGTAAAAAAAGGATATGCAGGTGAAACCGCGGGGCGGAAAGCTAGTTCAACATAAAATATATAATAATTAACTCAAAACGAGTATATTCCGTGATTTATTTTATTATTTGTTTGTTTTTGTGTTAAACACCTTTATAATGATTCGTAAGCAACGCTGTGAGTTAATAAATTAGGCCGGTACAAAACTAAGGGGTACGTACAAATATGAATTCACATATTACTTGCAAATGAATGGATAAAATCGTTCACTACTTTATGATAATTAATTGTTGAACTATTTAGGGAAATAGTTAAACAGTCACTTCATTATGTAGAGTTTTGCCGAATATTTAATAAATATAGTTCAGCTTGTTATCCATATTAATAGAAATGAGAGATCAACGCAAAGCCGCGGGGTAAAATAAAGTTCACGGGTAACATTTCTGAGCGTAAAGCTGGTGTTATAAACAATGTCGGTTTAAATAATTTTTTGACACATTATCATTACCTACTTGGAATGGGAGTTTAAGAAAAGAGTCTGCAAAAACTTATTTATCGAAAAATTATTAGAAATGGAGGTACTCAATGCGTAATTAAGTACCTGGTCTCTATTTCTTTTCATAAACGTAATTTATGTTAATTGTTTTTACCTCAAAATTCACGTAAAGTCATCATACAAACTTCGCTCTCAAACCCAAAAATAATGAAAACATTTGAAACAAAATATCCACCAACATCTTGACAGGAATGGAATGGAATGCTTATCCAAAAACCACGTCTTAAAAGGCGGCCAGAATGCAAGAATGTCGCCCTGGTAACATTATGTTGCATATGAGCTGCCAACTAGATAACGTCGCATCATAACACATTGTCATGAAAAGAGCAATGACGTTGCGTGTTCTACAGTGGTCACAAAAATATAACATCATTTTACAATAATTATAATTTGTTTATTGCGAGTTCTTAAAATATAATATTATTCTAGTGGCTCAGAGAGTTGTAGACAAGTTTCTGTAGCTGTGATATTTATCGCGTTTTTTTACGTTTTGAAAAAAAAACGAAATACTGAATCGGAAATTCCATGTAATTACTGAACCTGCACCCAAAGTTTCACGAGAATCCGTTCAGAAATTCAAACTACATATAGAGGAGAACAGCCGGACAGTTGGACAGACTTACGAAAGCATTTTTTCCCATGCTGAAACGGAGACGATTCCCTCGCTCGGACAATAACAAAATTGAAGGTTCAATTGATTAAATAACTTTAACTTGGGTTATTTTACAGTTAATACATTGAATACAATTTTCATAAATATATTTACATTATATAGATAAGTTATCGTCTGTCTGATATCTGTCTATCCCGAAGTAATCTGGATGAAGAGGTGGTCTCAAAAATAGCCCACGATATTATTTTCCACGAATCGCGATTCAAGATATTAATTTTTTTCGATAAGTTGCACAAAGCACACATTTATAAGTTAGTTTAAAATAACGTTAATTATAGGTAATTAACATGGTTATTAGGATACGATGGGATTGGCATGATCGAAAAGGTCAAAGTTATGTTTATAAGTGGACATTTAAGTAGTTAAAAAAATCATTATCCATGGGTTATTTAGTCCTCACATACTAATATAATCCAACGTATCCATAATTCATAGAATGTGTTCCGATTAACCAAAGTACTTTGTATTGCTTAGCTTTTTCGGATTTTCGGATGGATCAAAATGTATTCATAAAATGATGTTTATTCACTTTTGACAAAAATATTAAGATAACAAATGCTGTTACGGCGTCTAGACGTAGTGACCTATTTTACTAATAGCATTTTTTCTGGGCCAAAAAAAAGTTATAACACCGACTTCTCGGAAAATGGGTTGGTACCATCTGACAGCCAACTGTCATTGTTCAATAAATGAGTTTTGAGTTTGTGAGGCTGTATGGGCTAAAACCCTTTGTCTATACTACGTTAAACCCGGTTTAAAAATATGTAATTAAAACAAAATAAAACGTACCCCGTTCGAAATCACTCAACATCAAAGTGCGTCCACTGTAACAGCTCACGGATCGCTCGAAGCAAGCATCGTCTCCGTGGAACGCTTTTATCAAAAGTTTAGAGTTACGCCCCAAGCGGGCCACACGAGCCCTGTCATATAAACAGGATTATATTTTACAGTGTTAATACCGACGCCGCGCTGGTGAGACAATACACGTGTTGTGGTTTGATTATGAGCGATAAGCGATGTTTATATCATCAGAATATAAAAAAGTTATAAGATTTTTTTCGACCTTGTTGCCTCTCGTATTGCAAATGTGTTAGCGTCAGTAAACCTTATACATATTAGGTAGACCATATACTATTACCTACGTACATAAATTAGCTACAACGATAAAAAAAAACATTGCTAGAAATCGTCATTTAAGCATCAATTTTCTAGCACTTGACCAATTTGTATGATTGGTTACTAATATTCCTAAGGCCTTGTATATTTCAAATCAGATAATTAGTTCTAAGTTTAGCGCGTTCAAACCTCAGATCAAATAAAAAAGGTAGACAGAGCCCCTAAAGTGAAGCACAGTAAAGGAAGCCGAATTTGAAATAGGAAGCCGATCGCGTTCATGTGCGACGCGAGTCACACGGGATAACGTACGTGCAGGTCACGCACACAACTTCGTGCACGATGCTTGTTTACACACGCTCTTTGTTCTGTGGTTCAAACATACAATCTATTTCTATAAAAAAGTAATACCTATAGGATATAATATACAAAAATGTTGTCAAAAAGCACTATTTCGCTAACACAGTATCCTATAAACCTGTGATAAATATTACTAAATTTTCCTAATAAAACACACAGTACATAACAAAATTTTCAACTAAGGTGGAATTGCGTACTCATTTCCACATTAGGACTGCGTGTACTAGTTCAGGTCATTGGATATAATGCATATCTACTAATTTTACTACGTTTGTTTCCAACATAACACCAACAAGTTAATTTAACTCATTCAAATGTGGTTGTTTCTGAAAGCTTCATGTTCAGAAGTATTGCTATCTCTGACATTTCATATAAAATGAATAGCGTCGGATATAGTTTTAATGACATATTGACATAGGGGCCGATATTAATACTGCGTTTGACATTTGGCAATTTTTTTTTTGTTTGACCACAATCTCACCATGGTAAGTGATGATGTGGCCGAAAGTGGTAAGCACACAAAATCTAGGAGGGAACTGGCTCTCAAGTGCAGCTGTCGGAACACACCGATAGGTGCTTGGCGACAGATTTTCAACTTGAGGGTGGTAGCCAGCCAGTCGGGTATTTACTACAAAGTACCCTACCACCGTGCTATGGTTTCCTCACGATGTTTTCCTTCACCGAAAGCTCAAGCTCATTGTATGATTCGAACCCACGACCTTCGCCGCGGTATCCGACGTCACTACCACTGAGCTATCATGGCCTTGAAATATATGTCCTTGTCATATTGGAACGCCATTTTGAAGTGGAAAAGTAGTACGTAAGACGGCTCAAAGGATCACTAGTCAGTTAGATCAGTTTTTCTAATGTGCCAGTTATGTTATTTTTTTATTTATTTATATTTAGGCTTCTTTGTATCTTGAACATTGGGAAACCCACAGAGAAACGTTTAAAAATATTTTAGTTTACTAGTCTACTGATCGTTATGTTAACTTACAGAGGAACTTAAGCTCCCTATGAATATATCCATTATCTGGTGATGATGATTATGGAAATTATTTACTATAGATAAACAAAGATTTTTTCAAATGGAAACTCTATGAAAATATATTAAGAGTTTCCATTTGAAAAATTACTTTCCATAATCATCATCCCAATCTCTTTTACTCAATCAGGGGGATTTTTTCTAACATCAATAAAAAGGGATTGAGAATTTCAAATACTGTAAGGTAGATTTTAAACTGTATACCAAAGACATAAAATTTCCATTACAAGTTGCATAATATACATACTGATCTATGGCAATAATAGATAAAGTAATACCTAATTAATATTATATATTTTTAAAGCGAGCGCGATGCGATGTAGGCTGGACCAATGGCAATTGTTTTCATAACAAATTATTTAAAGATATTTAAAACTATCACGTCATAATAACCTGGTGTATTTTATTCAGCGCGATAATAAATCCGCTGAAGCGAGTGTGATTTACAAATGAATGGACATTCATTCATTCGTTCATTAAATCAGGATGATATAAAGGGGTAGTTGTAATCAATCGCCGGTGGTTATCTGGATTCAACGGTTGTTCATAAAATTAAAATCCTTTAGGAAATATTAACTCTTTATTAACTGCGCTTACCGACGTGCAGCATTAAAATTTATATAAAATCTTTAGTTTTTTTGTTCGATATATCGTTTCGAATTCTCGTGTCACAGTTTTAGTTGCCATACTCCTCCGAAACGGCTTGACCGATATTGATGAAATTTTGTATTTATATTCAGTAGGTCTGAGAATAGGTTGTAAAGTATATTTCATACTGCTAGATCCCATGGGAACGCGGGTGAAACCGCCGGGGACATCTAGTATAATATAGGTTGCCTCAAACTCAAACTCAAACTCAAAACTCATCTCACCTGTCTATCACCAGGCTGTATCTCAAGAACCGCGATAGCTAGACAGTTGAAATTTTAACTGATGTATTTCTGTTGCCGCTATAACAACAAATACTAAAAACAGAATAAAATATTTAAGGGGGGCTCCCATACAACCAACGTGTTTTTTTTTCATATTTCGGAACCCTTCGTGCGCGAGTCCGACTCGCACTTGGCCGGTTTTTTATTTTCTTTTGTAATTTTTCTTATGTGGTGTGTACCAAAAAAGACTTGTCTATCTAAGCATTGAATCTGTCTAAGTATCATTTATATAAAATCGAAATATCACTCGCTGATTAATCCCGAAGTCTCAGAAAATGCTACGAACTAAAACCTACCTATTGCTCATATAATAATATAATGGGAATAGGTAGATATGTAGTTTTAGCGGATGCTAAGAAAGATTTTTTGTAATTTTAATCCCTAAAAGGTTCCCTCGGAAATGCGGCTGAACAATTTAAACTTATTATAGTATTTATTAGATAACCTTGATATAATACATGTATCAACCCGTCATTTTAACATAAAAGAAAAACTTCACAAAGCAAACATCCAACAAAATGTTTAGAAATGATAATACGTAGGTACGTACGCTCTGAAATTGACATTTTCAATTTACCTAAAACTCGGTGCAGCGTTATTAAATAAAGAGGATATTAAATCTGTTCAGACTGAAGCATATCAAGGAAAAGAATTCCAATAACTGCGCAATGGCAAAAACTATGACAAAGTTAAATACAGATTTTATCAAATAAAACTTTATTTTATTCCTGTTTCATGTATGTATTTTTGGAATGTTTAATAAGGAAAATCGCAATAAAAATGTGAATAAACCCAATCAATAAGCTGATATTTGTAAATCATCGTTTTTACAAGTCAGGTAAAATTCATGAACAGGCCACAGAACAAAAAAAAGGTAGAAGGAGTGTACGTAAACAAATAGTCTTCAACGAAGTGAAGCATCGTTCACGAAGTTGTGTGTATGACCTGCACGTACGTTATCACACGTGACTCGCGTCGTAAAGGAACGCGATCGTCTTCCTTTTTCTTTGGCTTCCTTTACTGAGCTTCACTTTAAGTGCGTGGGGGTCTGTCTACCATTTTTATTTGGTCTTAGGAACAGGCTCCAATAAAATTGTTCATATACCACAATACAGTGTAACGTTACGTTCTCTTTCTACGTATATATACCTATATTTTATTCTTTTTTTTCTATCTATAATAGTTGAACCCCACGGTTTCACCCGCGTTCCCAAGAGATCTTATCTTTTCCCATTTAAAAAAATATCCTACTTTTTATTCCAGAATATAGTCTACCTGTGTGCCAAGTCTCATCAATAACCTATCAGCCATTTTTACGTGATTGAACAACAAACATCCAAACATACATAATAGTATGACATAACAGGTATTTAAATACCTTCATATTAAATTTTAATAATGTAGAACAATGTTATGTTTTTTAGAGTAAGTTCTCGTATCCAAATAATGCGAGAAATTACCCACTGCTCCCAATTGCGCTTCAAAGTGCATGATATTAGACGTTTGCAATAGGTAACTTACCTAAAACTGCATTCATTATCATGTAAATTTATACTACAGTCCGTATGAATTCCTGTGGAACTTTACGCAAATAATATTCTACCCAGTTAATATGGAAAGCTTTGTGATGAGCGCTGTCTATTTTAACATAACATAATATAAAGTTATCATGCTTAAACTGGATGAGTCTATACTGAATAATACGGGCCGGTTGGCAAAAAGATTATACAGGCACTCTATTCTTAGCGACCTGTTACAGATACTAAGATTCATCTACAGGAGTGCTTTTCAATCTGTGGGTCCCGACCCCTAGGGGGTCGCGAAACCTTAGTCGGGGCAGAAGTAAAAAGGCAAGGTAGACTACAATAAAGACACAATTTTAGTGAGAAGGATGGGCTTGTTTAATTTTCAATAATGTATCAAATAGTGGTGCTGCACGCGGGCGTCCAATTTATCTCCTACAACCTCCCGCGGCTTCTTGCATAATAAGTAAGGGTATCAAAATAAATAAAATCATTATCGTAGTCTTTTAAAATTCTTTGTCTGTCTGACAAGGGGGTCGCCTGAATTTTTCAACCAGTAAGGGGGTCGCGAAATAAATAAGAATGAAAAACACTGATCTACAGCATGTTCTTCTACGTCAACATTATGCATTGGTACTCTATAGCGTTTGGGTGGACAAATAAAATAGTAATTTCTAGTTGGCGTGGTTGGTTAACACACTACTTATCACGTTGCAGGTCGTGGGTTCGATTCCCATCCAGGACAGACATTTGTGTGCATGAACATGTCTGTTTGTGTCCTGAGTCTGGGTGTTTATCTATTTACAAAAAGAAAATAGTAGGTATATGTAGTATATCAGTGATCTGGTTTTCATATTACAAGCTCTGCTTAGTTTGGGATCAGATCCGTGTGTGTCCCAGGATATTTATTATTAGTAAAGTTCAATCGCAATCCGATGAACGATATAGCATTGCATAAAATACGAACAAACAAACATTAATTTATATATTAGATATAATATCCAATTCATACCACAAACGCTTAATTTACGTAAAATAAATATGGCCCCATTCTATACATTATTTAATAATAGGTTTCCCTTTGTTAGCAGAAGTCGTAATAGTCGAGCGTTAAACGAATAAAAACTGAAATAGCTTTCCAATTTCTTATTTAATATTTATATGTTTCAAGAAACCATTGGCCAGTTACAGTAAGTATAGGCTCTAATACAGTATATCAACTTCAAGATAACTCCCGATTTACAGGAAACACACACACACACACGTTGCAGGGAAAACATCATAGGGGTTTCATTCGGATACATTATTGGCAAAAATTTAACTCCTCCCCCCTAGTTACACTTTTTAGGCTATTTCTTCTTTAATTAGACTTAATATATCACCAGTGACTACCAAGCGCGTCATCTGATGTTAAGTGAATTCCGTCGCCTATAGACACTAGCAATTCCTTACCCATTTGTTTTCGACCATTTTACAAGGTTTTTAAGGTACAGCAACAGGTTTTGAAATTGAGTCATTAATGAAATACCTACTAAAAAGTACCCTACCACCGTGCTGTGGTTACCTCACGATCTTTTCCTACACTGAGAGCTCAAGCTCAAGAATTGTAGCATTCGAACCTAAGACCGCGATATCCGACGTCACTACCACTGAGCTATCATCGCTTTAATACTTAAACCTATGCATGTAGCTGTTTGACTATGCGAGTGTATTGCGTTTTCTTAAAACATACTGATTTAGACCTATACTAGCTTTCCGCCCGCAGCTTTGCTCGCGTGGACTACACGATTTTAGCTAATTCGTTTTTTCCATAGCAGCGCCATCTATTGATTACTTACTCAACCCAGTCGAAAGGTATCGACATCTGTTAGAATCATTTGGAGTTAACAGATAATTGCGACTGTCAAATAATAACAGACAAATAATTAGCAATAAATTAAAATTGCGACTATAATTTGAGATTTAAACTATCCTATCTCTCAAGTTGGATCGAACTGCACATGGTGTGCGAATTTTATTATAATCGGTTAAGTGGTTTAGGAGTCCATTGAGGACAAACATTGTGACACGAGATTTATAAATATTAAGATGTACTGTGTCACGGTAGAGCCGCGTTTGAACAAATGTATGTGTACACTGGCTGTCCTCCGCGGTTTCACCCGCGTTCCCATGGGATCTTATCGTTTACCGGGATAAAATATATGTTACTATGTTACTCATCGATAGTGTAGCTTGCTAATGGTGAAAGAAATTTTAAAATCGGTTGAGTAGTTTTTGAGATAAATCGCAACAAACAAACAAACAAACATAAAATCTAATCTTTCCTCTTTATAATATGAGTTTAGATATATGAAAATACAAGCTTTTCGCCCTATTTTATATCCTGGTTTTACTTAGAAAATCTTTTCTTATTACACCACAATTTTATGAAAAATCATGACCTCAGCCTCTGGTTTTAATGTCTGATTATAAAATAATCAAAGCGTTTTAAGATATAGATATTTTTACAAGCTTTTATTTATCTTCACCTGTTAGTATGTTAGTTAGTACGATTGTGTCGAATCTTGCCACAACCTATTGTCACAGTATAAAGAGACACAGTAGATCGACGCCTTTGATCTTGTGATAAAAGGCCAGTCTAGTCAGTGTAACCACAGTGTAACTCTTTGCTCGCTCATTAACTCATTAAGAGACACTCACCTGTGCTGCTGTACTGGATATTTAGTGTGTTATATATGTATGTAACTATAGGTAGGTATTGATTTGTGTTTTTTAAACTACTAGATTATTTTTTATATATTTTTTAAATTTGCTACAAAAATTAATGGAAAAAAAACCTTGAAAAAAATTTCAAAACAATTAAAATAATTATATAATCTAAACGAGCCTTAAGAATAGTTACAAGTAGAACATGCAAAGACCTTTGCATGTCTTGTCTCGATCGAAATGTAGACAACTGAACGACGAAAGTGGCAAGAAGTAGTAGTTATCAATCATTCATAGTTCCATCGAACACGGTAACCTTTAGGAAATAAACGGTCGCCCTATTTCAATATTGTAGATCGTTGAGACTGGCGAGTGTTTTATTTTTTGTTAATTACTTTAACAACTAGGTATAGTTAGTTGCAAAGTAGTTTTTTGTTTGGAGATTTGTGTAAACGTTACGATTCACTTAAAATATACATTAATATTGAATTTGACTTTACGTCGTTGCCGTGTAATGTTTTATTCATGTAATGTACTTTTTAATAGTAGTTGATTGGTTTACAGCTAATAAAATTGCTCAGAAAGTAAAAACCCAAATGTATAAAATTCAGTTTACCCAATGAACCCGAAAAACAAGATTTTATTGAGACCACCTTTGGGTATCACTTTAGATGATAAGCAGCAATGGGGCCCAGAGTTTTGTTTATAGAATAAGTAGACTTAATTCTTCGATTTCTGTATCGAGGAATATTCGTTCTTTCTATGACAAATATATGGCATGATTAGTTTATTTTAGCCATTTTCACAGCTTGTTTGTTTGATCTCTCACAGTATTCTTTTCGGGGAAGTGGTGTCGACATCAATATAGTTTTTTATTCTCCAAAATAGGGCTATTTGCGCAATTTATATCTTAAGACTTAAACATTCTCTGAGAGATATATTGAAATGAATAATTAATATTATTACAGTATCATCACAGTATAAATGAAAAAATAATTTTTAATCGCAAAAACAGCCAAATCTTCCTAAGTAGGTACAGCGACTTATGAGTCGCTTGAACATAATCATGCTGTACCAGCAACTCGGCCACACTCGGCTCAGTAAAGTTAGGGACGTTTTTATACCCTTATAAATTAATGAACTATCTGTGTATAGTTTAAAATGTTAGTTAAAGAGAAGTTGTGTAAGAAAGGGTACTATATTTCTGATTTTGTAAACGTCAAGAACGCATTTGAGGAGTTTGCACCACATGCTATTTTTAAACGACTTCAAAAATGGAGGAGGTTATATATTCGACTGTTTTTTTTTATGTATGTTCATCGATTTCTCCGCCAATTGTCAACCGATTTTCAAAACTATTTTTAATAATAAAATTTTGTATGAAGCCAATTTTTTTAAAGATTACTTTTACATAGAAGATAGATATTATTTAAAATAATTGACTTATAAAATTCATTTGATAAATATTAAAAATGAGAAAGTAAATTTGTTAATTTGTTAACTCTTGACCAAATAGCACAATATTGTATGTCCATATGGATTCGTGACTGAAATAACACGTCATTTTTCACTGTTTCTTAGTCTCGTTAATTCATTCGAAACTTATGTTTTTCCGGAATAAAATATCATGTTATATTCAAGAGAGCTTGTGTGACAAATTGTATCATGATTGATGGTGCCATAATGTTTGTATAGAATGAAACGTCAAGAGTTAACAAATTTACTTTCTCATTTTTAATATTTATTAAATGAATTTTATAAGTCAATTATTTTCAATAATATTTATCTTTTACGTAAAAGTAATCTTTAAAAAAAATTGTATGAAGCCAATTTTTTTAAAGATTTTTAGTTTCCACGAGAAGGTGAGTAAAATAACAAGGCGGATAATAATGGTTGTAAAAACAGTAATTTATATGAATTCGTGAGGTCAAAGTGTAGGTATATTGCGAATGAATGAACGCGACTAAGAAACAGTGAAAAATGACGTGTTATTTCAGTCACGAATCCATATGGACATACAATAACTGAATGTCGGCTTTCCAACGAGGCTGCCCGACTTGGTGAAAATGTTTCATATTGAAACAGAATGACAACACTCTGAGGATAATCGGCTAACATCACAATCTTTTTTTTTATTTATTATTATTAATATAAAAGTTACATACTTTACATAAGCGATCTGCTAAACTGTGAAACAGTTTGTCGGCAGTTTTCTCATTTAACATTTCTAATATGTAGATAATTAATCAGAGGGTATGTTACATATGTGCTGTGTTCTAATAGGCATAAAAGTAATACCTAACACAAAAAATAAATAAAGCAAATTTAGGTGAACTTTTAAATATTTAAATCGAATCCAATTAAATAATGTCGAATTGAATAATTTTTCCCTTCGATTATACTAATCTGCCGCCGTAATGAAACACACCAGCGTTTTGTGTTATTTAGTTCCCAACTAAACTAACTGCTAGGAACCTTGCCGATCAGCAGCGACGGCAGCCTCGAAGAAGTTTTTATAATATATTATAGTTTACATTTGTTTGTATAAGGTTGTACAATTGTTGTAAATTAATTAATTTTGATCTTTAGTTAGTATGTTTGAAATACTGTATATTTGTTGTATTATTATCACTTAGTATCTGTCTCTTTCCAACTTCTCTCTTTTTCTATCAGCCGTAGTATGTAAGCACTATGAAAGATAGGTATCTACTTATCCATAAATATGTACAATATATTTATTATAAATACTATATTAAATCTATACGATTAAACCCATAAATAAAGAAAAAAAGAAAGAAAAAAAGTAAATAAAAGAAGACACTCTATATCTCATGTAAAAGTGAAAAAATACTAAAGAGTGAATTGTGTTTATATGTAGGTATATCATAGATGTATCGCCTAATTGCTAAACTGTATCAATGGACCTACGTTACTAATTGCATTTGAATTTAATTAAGTTGACGTTACATCAAAGGCAAATTAAGCAATGAAGCCTCGGAGTGTTATCCTACTATAGGTACCGGAATAGTACCTATAATGGAATTTCGTATCGAAACGCTAGGCTGTATTAATTCGTGCAGGCCGCGAGCTCGCGTTAATAAACAATAAAAAATCCGAACCAGCCACGGCTTACAATATTCCGAACAGCCTTTTTTATTCAGGCGAATTTCATAACTGAGATTTTTGTTAGCAAATTGACCTCTGAAATATTGCAGATAACTGGTGTTAGTTAGCGTATCACAAAGACTTGTGACGTCACACCACATTCCCACCAGAATAATTATTTTTGTGCACCAGAATAATGTTTTTTTTTACCATTCTGGAGAAATGGCAGTTGGCTTCTCTGTCGTCTCTTGACGATGATTGAACCGTCAGTATTCTTATGAGTGCGGTTGTGAGCGGTATTGCAATTTTACGGGTTTCTCACGTACCTTATATTTAATAGTACAGGGGCCCAAATAGAACAATATGGTGGCGGTAGGACCAGCTTTAGGTGATCCCTGGTAGCTATAACAGGGTACTAGGTATGCTTGTATACGTATGGTTGGATAAGATGGGCCAGTATAAAAATGTCAGACGTCTATGGAAAGGATTTGGACTGTATGTTTTTTTTATGTCAATAGGTTGACAAACAGGCAGACGGTCCACATGCATTTTGCATTGGCATTTGCAATACCAGGGTGATTGCCGATGTGTTGCCGACCTTGAAGAACTCTCTTTACCTACGCCCTTTTTGAAGAACCAAAATGTGCAACGATTGTGATAGTGACGGCAGCTATCTTAACCGTAAATCGTTTATTTTGAAAAATATTTATGATATTTTGAAGTATTAATCCTTTTGTTCTGCGATTTTTTTTTTTATATTCGATAGGCTTGTGTTTGACCACAATCTCACGATGGTAAGTGATGATGTGGCCGAAGATGGTAAGCACACAAAGCCTAGATGGGAACTGGCTCTCAAGTGCAGCTGTCGGAACACACCGATAGGTGTTTGGCGACAGATTTTCAACTTGAGGGTGGTAGCCAGCCAGTCGGGTACTACAAAGTACCCTACCACCGTGCTATGGTTTCCTCACGATGTTTTCCTTCACCGAAAGCTCAAGCTCATTGTAGGATTCGAACCCACGACCTTCGCCGCGGTATTCGACGTCACTTACCACTGTCAGTACGACTTCGAGTACTCTTACCACAGTTGGTCACACAGAAACGGAATCGCGGGTGAAACCGCGGGGCGGAAAGCTAGTTCCATATACGATTAGAACTATGATCGGATACCAGAATGGTCTATAAACAAAGTACAAAATCTCCAAATAAACCATAACCTTAAATCACAAGCAAACACAGGATCAATGTATCCATCGAACTGATTGATTGAAGATAAACTCGTCGAAAAAACGCAAACAAGGACCGTATCAAAGCGAATCGGATTCAGTGAGACGAACCGATATCGGGCGATCGGATCGCCTCAAAGATACATCAGTAACACATCTAGACGGTTCATTGAACTTTACTAAGACGGGCAAGTCTAATCCTTCGGTAATCACGCCTTCACGATGTGTTTACGGTACATTTGTCTTTTCGTATTTTCAGCGCGGCACTCGCTTTTATGTCGGCAGAAAAGAGTATAATTTGGACTAGATTGAGAACTTTTTGTATTAACCAACTAAAGCTAACTAGCTGCTCCGCTACTTACTTAATTTGCCGAGGGATCTGATGGTTAAACTGGAGAAAAATATCTAATGCTTTCCAGTATATGATCATTCCGTGAGTCAATGTTCTTTATATCAAATACTAGCTGTCCCCCGCGGTTTCACTCGCGTTCCCGTGAGATCTTATCTTTTCCCGGGATAAAAATATAGCTTATGTTGCTCAGGGATAATGTAGCTTTCTAATGGTGAAATAATTTTTGAAATCGGTCCAGTAGTTTTTGAGTTTATTCGTTACAAACATAGAAAAATAAAAATATTTCGTTAAAATATAAACGCTTCTGCAGCTTTTGCTATTTGCATAAGCGATGCTATTTTATACAACCTAAGGTCTAAATTAAAGGTCAACAACTCTTTTCAAAGAGCGTTTAATGAAAACAAGAACAATTTATGAGAGAGTTCAAAGTACTTCATAAAGGGAACTCTCTGAGGAGTAACTAATTAAGAAAACTTGTTGAAGACTGAAAAAAATGGCTGTCAAAGTCGATTAAATAATTTCGTTAGAAAATTGAACCTTTTTTTAGTGCCACTGCTGTTTTTCTTCGAAATTACTTTTCAATGGAGAGTTTTTCTTTATGCATATTAATTTTTAATACTTGCTGTTAATTATCTTTCTCCTGAATATTGACTCGATCTGTATTCATGAACTGTGTTATTTCTGTGGATATAAATACAGTTATTGCTTTTTTTTTCTTAAAACACTAATAATTTTTTTTATCTCTTGAATGATATTTTATTTAATTTTTATGTTACCTATATAGGTACCTACTTTATCCTATATAAGTACCTCAGAAATACATTGTGGCAAAGGGTAATTACTGCAAAAAGACACAGTGTATCAACATGAAGTCATTATCTTTCTAATAATATAAAAAGGAAAGATTTGTATGTATGTAACGAATAAACTCAAAAAGTACTGGGTCAATTTCAAATATTCTTTGAATGCTACATTATTGCTCGGTGATACAGGCGATGATAGCTCAGTGATAGTGACGTCGGATACCGTGGCGAAGGTCGTGGGTTCGAATCCTACAATGGGCTTGAGCTTTCCGTGAAGGAAAACATCGTAATTGTCGCCAAGCACCTATCGGTGTGTTCCGACAGCTGCACTTGAGAGCCAGTTCCCATATAAGCACTGTGTGCTTACCACCTTCGGCCACATCATCACTTACCATGGTGAGATTGTGGTCAAACACAAGCTTATCCAGAATAAAAAAATATATAAAAAAATGATTCCAGATTAACATAGGCAATATTTTTATCCCAGGATAAGATAAAACTCCACGGGGACGCGGGTGAAACGCGGAGGACAGCTAGTTAAATATAAAACTAAAGGAAAATACTTTCACTTTGACTTTGCGTCAGCGTTTGATTTTTAAAATCTATGATAAACACATAGAGTGGTCCGATTCTCAAACCACTTGCTAAAAATATCTCTCGTTAAAAGTTAGTTTAGAGAAAACTGCGAAAGCCTTTTATTAACTAACTCGTCTAACGTATGCACCTACTATGTTGCTATAAAAAGCTATAAACGATCTTTGATTTATAATAATGAGAGACAACGGGTATTTTTTTTAGATAAATAGGCATATTACGAGTAACTACTACTTCCGAATATCTTCTACTATCCAGACCAAACTTTTTTTTTTTTCAAAAAGGAACTTTATTGGTATTACAACTAGGTAGCATTTTAACTAACCATCAGATTATAAATACAAATCATGATAACAATCTAAGGCTCGAAAACCTATCGTACATTTTAAAGACCAGACCCAACTGCAAAGCTAGCATGTTTTCTATTCGCATAGCAGCAAGTTCCGTAGCGTGATATATACAGGCGTTTATTGCCCGTGGGCGGATGACATTAAAAACCGCTTAGTGTGTTACCCGACTAAAAAATATAGCCAGCAGTTTCGAGTGGCCACTTAAAAAAATAGGCACACCAACAAATTGTTAACGAAAAATTTTTGGGTCAGTATTTTCAGGTGGCAACGCTTACGTAATGCTAAATGGGTAGGGTAAGTACAAACATATTTGGGATGTGTTTCATATAGGTATGTGAAAAAAATGTATTATATCTTTTACCCTGATCAAAGCAGCTATCTGCAATTTTCACTAAAATCGACTCGGTAACATTTTCTTCAAAAGTAGATTGCCCAATCAGTATGGACAGCTTTTGTATATACTAATTATCATTTTGAGGCACAATACGTTTCTGAAGAGTACTGGATCTGGGCTTTCTCTTTTTCCACATAGACAATCTTAATCTGGTATTTATAAAAAAAAAGTGTGAATACAAAAGAAATCTTGTATACATAATGTTTAGGAAGATAAACTTTAAAACAAAAGTGAGCCAGATTTTTTATCAATCGGGTCTAACTAAGTTATCAACCTTTTACACTTCGTAAGTTCTATCGAAACATTTTATTTTTACAGGAAAGAAAAGTTGCCATTTCTATTTTGGCACCCTCTTCGGGCAACTAGCAGACACATAAATTTTAAAGTTTGACAATAAATTTGTTTTACGTTGTATTGAAAAATCATTTTACTTTATATTTGCAGATTGTATATATTCGTAGGTACTAAGTGAAATAAATATACAGTTCAGGCATTTGTTTATAGTTTAATTGTAATTTTCGTATTTTCAATATTAATAAATAGAGCAATATAAAAAAAACAATGAAACTGGAAAAAAAAAGTGTAATTAAATAAGGCTTGACTTTTTTCAACGTCTATGGGCATACGTCAGCTTAGAAAGCCAGGGGCAGAAATTTAATAATTTAACGAAATGATTTCAGTAGCGACAAAATCCTAATAATGATAAATTTACTTTACCGAAAGGGCCGAATTAAGCACAAAAAATAATACAGACTCAATAAATAATTAATCACCTTCACCAGACGTATAGCTCTATTCCATTAATATAAATAATACAATTGTGGCTTCCAGCTTCGATGAAACAGAATTGGTTGAATATAAAAAATATATATAAATAGATGTGGCAAAATTATTTAAAAAACGAACGATTTTGTTTTCATTAAAGGTTTACACCTTACGTCACTACCGCGCTCTCCCCCCGCTCATGACATGTCCACCCGCCACGCACACGTTCGATACATCATTATTTTGCTGCGGAGATATTTTAAAACTGTTATATCTCTTAAAATATTAATGGAAATCAAATGACGTAAAAGCAGCTTTGTTCATAACTTGTATGAATAACGTATTTATTTGTATAAGGATTAATATTATGTTTATAAAAACCCCTTCGCAAATAATGCATTATTTTAGATTAGATACTTACTTTTTTTAGAACATTTTAAGAGGAACAATTCTGTCATACATGATTGTTGCGGAAGCTCACAAAAGGAAGAATATTTCCCCATTTTTGCAACATTTTTCATTTATGCTCCACTTCTATTGGTCATAGCGTGATGTTATATACACTATACACTATATACACAAATAAAAAAAAATAAAGTTTGCGATCACTTTGAAAAATCGAAATCATCATTATGATTAATTAATTACCTACTATTTTTTTTTTATAAAAAATAAAAAGAGTTTTATTTTTTAATTGCAAACAATGTACCTATTTCTATTTAAAGAAAACACATAACAATTTTTTTTCTTGATATATTACAATCTAAGAAATTATATCAGCTTATGCTAGTGATCACAAACTTTTTTTGATATGTGTATAGTCTTCCTCGATAAATGGGCTATCCAACACTGAATTTTTCAATTCGAACCAGTAGATCCTGAGGTTAGCGCAAACAAACTCTTCAGCTTTATAATATTAGTAAGTATCTATAGATAGTATAGATTAGATATGAAACTTAATTCTTTCCTACCATTTAATGTTATTATTACAGCTGCCAGTCCCTCATACATTACAAATGGTTTATAGAACGTGGAGGCCTAAAATAACATCTAATAGAGATCAAAGCTTATCGCACCTCTCTGATCGACGTGACCTATTAAATCGGACATTAGGCAAAGCCTCAGTGGGTCCAGATGTTCATAACTAAACACTCATAATTGAATATTGTTTAATCAGTAGTTACCTATGTAGCTCAAGCTAAACGTATAGCTCAAACTAGAAGTAGTGTAAAGAATCTATGTAACGGAATCTTTGAACGTGATTTTCACACCTTACAACATGATTTGCACACTTATCAAGGACCGATAACAATGCAATAATTTAAATAGTTTAAAAAAAACACACTTTTATAGAAAATCAAACTAGAAGGTAAAAAATAATTTTCGATAAATTTTAATTAAGGACAGTGTGATTAGCAAACAATTATTTAAATAATTTTAATTTTATTGTAAAAAAGCGTAGGGTGCTTTATTTCTCTGTGTCTTGATTTCTAAAGACATTTCTAGCCGAACGCTAATTCCATGTTAAGCCTATTGTATGTTTCACAGCATGTCTGACCTCCGGCAAGCTTTGCGGCTTAGGATAACAAGTACTGGAGCTATTATTGTGGTTTTCAGGCTATAGAGCCACATCGGCGACACTGTCGTCTTGAAAGATCGTGATAGTATGGCCAGCGAAGCTTGGGGATTCAGATCAGGTACGCCCAGCACGCGTTGTTGTACTCTTCAGAGTGTATGGAGTGTACGCAATCTTACCATGCTAAGTGATGATATGGCCGTTGATGGCAAGCACACAACGCCTACAAGGAAACTGGCTCTCAAGTTCAGCTGCCTGAGTGACATTTTAACTTGACGTAGCCAGCCAGTCAGGTACTATAAAGTACTACACCGCGCTACGGTTTCTTCACGACGTTTTCCCGCACCGATAGATCATACACATTGTAGGATTCGAACCCACAGTGGTAGCGACCACTGGCATCCCCCTCGCTCATGCGCCGTCAGTTACGATTCACGCGAATGTCCGTTGTTACACCCTTGAATATACAAGGTAAAAGGAGTCTGTAGTTCGACCTTCATAAGTGCCCTTCTAGGGCCTAAACTGAATAAATTAAATGGTTTTGACTTTGACTTGTTTCTGGTTACCATGATATTCTGTGACACAGCTGAACATTGATCACTTTCCTGACAGACAGTTCTGATCTGTTTAGAAATGCGCGTACTCTAAGCGATGATCGTAATATCGAAATATTATAAATTTAGTACCAGTTTGCTGAAGTTTTAAATAAATTTACTGTCAATGTAAGTCACAAAATTCAATTTTATTTTTCATGACATATGTTACAATGAGGCAGGCGGGTCACCTGATTGTATGTGACTACCGTCGCCTATAAACATTAACACTACCAGCGGGATTGCCAATGTGTTGTACCTACCTACACCTTGTTACAATACCTGGGCAAACTGGCTCTCAAATTCAACTGCCGGAACACACCAACAGGTGCTTGGCGACAGATTTTTAACATGAGGGTGAACTTTTCTAATATGACACAACCTTCAGTTAGATACTTTTTGTTACCCATTAAAATAAATTAATCTTCCAAGATAACGAATATACGTTAAATACTTAAGTTCAAATAAATGATCTATATAGCCGATATTTCTTTATTACAATTTCATAAGCACCTAAATAACCCCTAATCAAATTAATAAATATTTTAATACGCCGATAAATCACTAGAACACTTCCTACAAAGCATTCTATAGTGACGTTTAATTTGTTTGCTTAGCGCCATTCTGGGCGTAAACAGAAAATATTGCCAAGGGTCTGAGTAAAATTAAAAAGTTTTAATTGAATATTAGCCAGCTGAGCGGTTATAGAATGTAACTTTCTTCATCGGAAACTCGGCTTGCTGGAGTCGAGCTCACTCTTTAAGAACTTGCCAGATTGAAGTTTGCCCCGAAAACATCTAGCTAGGCGAAAAAATGTAATTAAATTTGAAGCATACAAAGTAGCTGGTACGGAAATTTGGATGTTTAGCTTCGTAGTAGATAATGTTTATTTTAACGATAGCTGTGTTTAAAATATAATCTTCATTGTAGTTTGATAGACGGAAGGAGAGCATTATACTGACCCATTGTTTTATAACATCATCTTCTTCAGAAAGTATTAGGTACAAATACAGAACAAATAAAAAAGGTAGAAGGAGCGTACGTAAACAATTGAAGTGAAGCAACGTGCACAAAGTTGTGTGCGTGACCTGCATCGTACGTTATCTCGCGTGACTCGTGTCGCACAGGAACACGATCGGCTTCCTTTTCCAAATTCGGCATCCTTTTATGTGCTTCACTTTAAGTACGCGGGGCTCTGTCTACCTTTTTTTTGGTCTGAGGGTACAACAATTTTTGCTATCAAATGCACTTTTTATCATACTCTTATCAAAAAGGTTCCGCTCTACCATAAGTGCAATATATAAATAGATAACAATTTGTATTTAAAGCCTGCATTATCTAGTAATGATTAGTCAGTATCACGAGGCAGACATTAGTGAATGCATTTATTTATAAACAAGTCAAGGTTCAACAGCAGAGATGTAAGTAAATGATTTCAGTGTAGATAATAATATGGTTATTAAAATAATTGTGGCA
The DNA here is from genome assembly GCA_951361185.1 of Ochropacha duplaris. Lineage (NCBI taxonomy): Eukaryota > Metazoa > Arthropoda > Insecta > Lepidoptera > Drepanidae > Ochropacha > Ochropacha duplaris. The sequence goes on from OX592706.1 coordinate 2,933,777, forward strand.
ACTTTTTCATGTAAGTTGTTTTGACAAGCAAATGCGATTTACGGGGTAAAAACATTATTTTTAATATTACTTTATTCTGCAGCAAATTGCAGCGCTTGCTTAGGTTTTATTCTATTTACATAAATAACTTACTAAGGGACATTTTATAAAAAGTTTTACCAAAGTACCTACTTAAACATTTTACAGGTTAATAAGTGCCAATGTTGTTAAATATGTTTTCATAAAAAGCAGAATAATCACTCACATCACATTTCTCCGATCATCGCCGCTTTGATGGGTTGGGCCATAAGGAAACGATTTCTTTTATTCGGCCGCCATCATGAATATCTACTCCATTGTACATTTTAATCTAAAAGTTTCCTCTTCAAACTATATATGAGTACCTAATCAAAATACTAGTATTAAAAAGGTTCGAAAAAGGGTTTTAAGGGAAAAACAATCGGATATAACTGAGTATTTTTTACAGGACAAGACAAATAATCTGTCGAGTCAGCAACTTTGCAATAAAATACAGACTATATTAAACTTAATATTACAAAATAATGATAAGTACCTAAATACCAACTTACACTATGAATTTTATGCGAACTGAAAATTAAATACCTAAATAGGTACCTATAGAGGCTTCCGGCGATTGGGACCGCAATAAACTAGGACCGCGGTCCTAGTTGCCGGATTCATTTAATTATAATATTTTTCTTCCGGCATCTGGGACCGCAATAAACTGGAACCGCGGTCCCAGTTTAATTTTAATATTTTTCTTCCGGCGATTGGGACCACACATAAATTAATAGAAAATATATTTTGTTCAAGCCGAAATCCGTACAGTCAAACGAATAAATGTTTACAGTAATTTAAAAAAGATTTTATGATAAAGTAACAGTAAGTACAAACATAATTTAATAAAGAGTTAGTGAATGTTGTGTTACTAGTTGTGTTTTTAGTCCAAACATGGCTTGAAAATTCGATGCTCGCAGGTACTTTTACCACTTATGGGGAACCACATAAAACAAATAATGCTGTCGAACAATGGAACAGTCACATTAGAAAGTATATCAAACCAAAACCAAACATTGCCCAATTGCTGGAAGGACTCCAAAAAGATACGAAATATTATTTTGAAGCATTAAAAAATCCTAACGGCATCCAAATATCAAAGGGAAAGTATTCAACCATTGAAAAGATGAAAAAAATTAATGGTGCTGTTAGTGACTTATTTAATCGAAAAATAAGTATTGGCCATTGTTTGGAGAGATTACGATGAACAAACAAACACTTAATTCTGAATGTGCGTGTAATTCAAATTGTTTTATATAGTAACGTTATTATAATAATTTTTCATTATGTGTATATTTATATTATGTATATTTATATTATGTATATTTATATTATGTATACGTATATTTAAAAAACAGAAGTGATAACCAAAAAATATTAAGCCTGATTCTGTGAAGCTATGATGGTAATTTTTAACTAATTATGATTGTTGACTATGATTACTATATTTTAAATAACATAGATGATATCCAAAAATCTTTACGACTGATTATGTGAAGCTATGGCGGCTATTTTTGACTAATTGTAATTGTTGACTGTGATTGCTGTACTCGTATAAGTAGGTACGTTGATTATCACTACATATTCTTCCACCGTGTCTGTCTATCTGTTCACGATAAATAAAAAATAAAAAATACTGAACAGATTTTTGTGCAGTTTTAACCAATAGATAGTTATTTATAAGGAAGGTTCAGGTATATAATTTGTCAAGGTTTTGTGTAAATTGCTTGAAATATAACGATAACAAGGAAACACTTTTGCATTTAGTTCATGCACGTTATATTTAACACTAATAAATAGATTACTAGTGTTAAATAATGTTTTTAATATGATTTATGTGTATAGTCTTATATTTTTTTTTATTACATTTTAACATCGTTAAGGCTGATTTTGTGATAGATAATTATTTACTTATTGTTGATTATTGTTAGCATGATTTATTTTATAATGTGTAACATTATATTTTAATAACGTAAATTTTAAATAACAAGAATGGTAATCGTAGGATATTTTTTTTATGTTATATAAATAAATGAGTTTTTTTCTTTTACTTACTGAACACTTTTTTGATTGACTGTACGTTTTTTACTTGAACAAAAGATGTTTCCTTTAATTTATGGGTGGTCCCAGTAGCCGGAAGAAAAATATTAAAATTAAACTGGGACCGCGGTTCCAGTTTATTGCGGTCCCAGATGCCGGAAGAAAAATATTCAAATTAAATGGATCCGGCAACTAGGACCGCGGTCCCAGTTTATTGCGGTCCCAGTAGCCGGAAGCCTCATAAAAATATTTATTATTTTAAACAATAAATGTTACATTACTTAGGCGAGCGACCCGTGAAATGCACTCCAATTTCTCCATGATAACGGAGCTGTAGATAATGGCACTTCACTCAAATTATAGATAATGATTTTAAGGCGATGATAGCTCAGTGGTAGTGACGTCGGATACCGCGACGAAGGTCATGGGTTCGAATTCTACAATGAGCTTGAGCTCAAGTTGAAAATCTGTCGCCAAGCACCTATCGGTGTGTTCCGACAGCTGCACTTGAGAGCCAGTTTCCATCTAGGCTTTGTGTGCTTACCACCTTCGGCCACATTTTTTTTTTATGTCACAAGTGACAACGAGGCAGGCGGGTCACCTGATGGTAAGTGACTACCGTCGCCTATAGACATTGGCAATACCAGGGGATTGCTAATGTGTTGTTCTAATAAGGTATTACAATACCTTAAAGGCGAACTGGCTCTCAAGTGCAATTGCCGGAACACATCAACAGGTGCTTGGCAACAGATTTTCAACTTGAGGGTGGTAGCCAGCCAGTCGAGTACTACAAAGTACCCTACCACCGTGCTGTGGTTTCCTCACGATGTTTTCCTTCACCGAAAGCTCAAGCCCATTGTAAGGATTCGAACCCACGACCTTCGCCGCGGTATCCGACGTCACTTACCACTGAGCTATCATCGCCATCTAACATCATCACGTACCTACAATGGTGAGATTGTGGTCAAACACAAGCTTATCGTGAATAAAAAAAAGTACAATATTAGCATTAGGAAAACCATGGAGCAGCCCAGGAAAACACATTCCATTAAATAAGTTTGCATACCTTATGCGTAAATCAGACTTACCGTTGTGCAACGTGTGCAACCGAGAAATAGACGCGTATCATATATTGATGGAGTGTGTCCGAAATGAAGGACCTAGACGACTGCTGTTCAGTAATTGTTCCGTTGGATTCATTAATGCAATACCTTTTTATCACATCCGATGTCAGAAGAAATTAAGATGATAGTTAAATGTGGCTTACAAAATCGGTAAGAGAATTGTCTACAGTAGGTAGATATGTTTCATAAATAAAGATTAAAAAAAAAAGCCCAGGAATAAACAGTCCACTTGAAATGAAATGAAATGAAATTGTTTATGAAATGAAATGAAATGAAATTGTTTATTCATCTAAATAGGCCTTCACAGGCACTTATGAATAGTCAGACTCTAAATGCTCGGTTCGGAAGGTTGTTTTTGCTGAGAAGAGCCGGCAATAAACTCAGCAATTACTCTTTTCAAAAACAACTTACACCTATTACATTCAATAATTATTATTTATCTAGTCTCACTGACAATATTTGCGTGTTATGGCGGCAAAAATAGTAATCTATAGAATTTAATTATGACTGACTTAATAAACAACAAACTCAAGCAGTTCAGCCCCCACAAGCAGCACCTGTTCACAAGTATGACGCGCGTGGCAGCCATCGCCCTCCTCGCACATTTTATAGGGAAGTGAGCGACCCGCCACACGACGCCGCCGCAAGCAAAGGCCTTAAAGCGAGCATGACTAACTTAAGCTTGCTCCAAACAAAAAGAAACAAATGAATTAAAACACACAATATGTTATCACTGTTACTACTAACACGGTTTGTAAAATTAGGTAATATAATAGTGTATCTAACATTCCGCGACATAACAATATTCAAACGCACAAATGTTACAAATTTACCAAGCATTATCATCATTAAAATATTCATTTATATTATAGTAAGCCTTTTTTACCAAAACAGTTTTAATACAATCCTTAAATTTTTGCAAAGGCATATCTAAAATTGCAGTTGGGATTTTGTTATAGAAGCGTGCACCCAGTCCTAAAAATGATCCTTGCACTTTCTGAAGTCTATAAGCAGAGGTCACAAGTTGGTGCTTATTTCTAGTATTGATCGAGTGCATATCACTTTTTTTTACAAAAAGATTAATATTTTGATGCACAAATAATATATTTGCATAAATATATTGAGATGCAACCGTGAGTATGCCAGTTTCTTTAAACTTATCTCTGAGAGAAGTTCGAGCCCCCAAGTTATAAATAGCTCGCACAGCCCTCTTTTGCAAAACAAAAATTGTTTCTATATCAGCAGCTTTACCCCAAAGCAAGATGCCATAAGACATAACACTATGAAAATAACTAAAATATACAATTCTAGCTGTATCTACATCAGTAAGCTGTCTAATTTTCCAAACTGCATAAGCCGCCGAACTGAGTTTCCCTGCTACAGATGATATTTGGGTCCCCCATTGAAGTTTCGAGTCTAAAGTGATCCCTAGAAATTTGGTTGATTCGACAAGATTGAGAACTTCATTATTTAACATTAAATTACTACCTACTTTTTTTACATTTGGCAATGCAAATTTAATACACTTAGTTTTCTTTGCATTTAAAACTAAATTATTTACTGTAAACCAATTTAATACCTTAGCTAATGCACCATTTACGTCGTCATAATTGGATTTCAGTCTATCAACACCAAAAATCAGTGAGGTATCGTCAGCAAATAGTACAATTCCACAGGTATTGTTAACATAATAGGGGAGGTCGTTTACATAAATTAAAAAAAGAAAAGGACCCAGAATAGAGCCCTGCGGTACACCCATATGCACAGGAGAACCAGACGATTTGACCCTGTTTACATCGACACTTTGAATTCTCTGTCCAAGGTATGATTTCATGAGATCAAGTGCCATACCTTTTACCCCATAATAATTTAGTTTACAAATAAGAGTCCCATGATCGACACAATCAAAAGCCTTGGAAAGGTCACAGAACACACCAATAACGTTCTGCGACTTCTCCCAAGCGCTATAGATATTTTTTAATAGTGCTACCCCAGCGTCAATTGTAGAACGACCCTTTGTAAACCCATACTGCTCACTACGTAAAAGCTTATTTAAATTAAAATGAGCCAGTAGTTGCGATAAAATATTTTTTTCAAATACTTTACTAAGAGCTGGCAAAATAGAAACAGGCCTATAATTAGATGGATCCTTAGGATCGCCGGGTTTGAATAATGGAATTATTTTACTGTGTTTCATTAGATCGGGAAATTTACCTAAATCTACACACCTGTTAAATATTAAAGCCAAATGAGGAGCAATATCATCAACGATACTCCGCAAAACATTAACAGATATATCCCATAAATCACCAGTGCGCTTTACTTTTAAACTCTTAAAAGTTTTGACAATGTCATAAGGCGTTACATGTCTAAATTTAAATATCTCATCGCACTCAGATACATTGTTTTTTAAAATTGATTCAGCATCTTTCGGTGATGAATTTAAGGAGCTGGTTGTAGCTACAGGTATATCACTAAAAAAATTATTGAACGCTTGTGCTAATTGACAATCTTCAGTAATAAGTTTATTATTTATATTTAGTTCAATACGATTATTAGGGTTTTTAGTCTTCCCCCTTTCTGAGTTAATAATATCCCAAGTTGTTTTAACCTTATTGGATGATTGACTAATTTTATTTTTTAAATAAATAGATTTAGCAGAAGCACAAACTTTTTTAAATATTTTGGAGTAATTTTTAACATACTCAAGAAAACTAATGTTTTGATTATATTTTTTCATACCATACAGCTCATACAACTTAGCTCTACTTTTATAAATACCAACCGTTGCCCAATCATTAAACTTAAAATGTTTTTTTTGATAGAAAGTCCTTGGTTTGAATGTATTATCAAATTCTTTTTTTATAAAATCAAAAATTTTATTGTAAAGAATATCTGGTTCTTCCTGTGCCATGTCAATAGAAACAATATTATTTCTTACATTATTTTGGAAACTGAGCATACGATTTAAAGTAATAGGTCTACATGTTATTTTATGAGGGATAATGTTGGTCTCACTTGGTAAAACTACCTTTTGACCACAATGGTCTGAAGTTAATTCGCTAATTACGGATTTTTCTAGTACATCACAGTTGCAAAACACATTATCGAGGCAAGTGGCAGACGTTGCTGTAATTCTAGTTGGCTCATAGAATAGGTTATTTAAATTAAATGATTTGAACAGGTTCATTAACCTTATTGTTGTAGGTGAATCTATTAGCAAATTGACATTAAAATCACCACAGACTATTACATTCTTGTTACGTGTTTGAGCCTTCTTAAGAGCATCCTCTACGACTAATTCAAACAAACTAAAGTCACCTAAAGGGGGACGGTACACGCAAACTATAACAAATCGCTCCAACTCCACACATGACAATTCAGCAGTGCGTTCGATTGATAAGTCTACAATGTCTTTTCGATCCTTACATTTAATATTACTAGAAACTAATATCAAGCTGCCACCGTGTATTGCTGATTTTCTAACGAACGCACTTATCAACTTATAATTTGGAGTATTAAGTAATACTTCGTGGCTTTTTAACCAGTGTTCAGTAACACAAAAGACATTAACGTCATGGAATTCAAGAAATAATTTCATTTCCAATTCTTTTCCAGCTAGGCCTTGCATATTCTGATGTACAATATTTAAACAATTGAGTCTAGCCTTTGTCGTACCTGAAAATCCTCCCCAGTCAACTGGTTATCAAGTATAACACCAGTGTCAATATCCCCAGCCAAGCTACTAATAGCTTGATTATAAAGGTGTAAATTACCAGCTAACAATGTAGCGATATGTCGCTTAGACTTAATTGGCAGATAAAGTGTATCATTTGTCAACTTAAAACTAGATATAAAATTGTTCATGTCAAAATAAAACATGGCGTCACTATGACGAGAAATTAAATTATAAAGTGTCATATTCAGATCATATATGTGCCTATTCTGTGATTCAGTTAGCATATTTGAGTAGGGAAAGGCACATAAAACAAACTTACAATTATACTGACTGTGTAAGTCAAGCAACTTATTAAAACTATAAATAATTTCCTTTTTCTTTATGTTTAAACTATCTCCAAATAAAAGTATAACCGTTGTATTGTGGTGTAGCTCTTGTGAACATACTTTGTTTATTAACTGCTCATAAGGAGCCCCGGGATAACAATTATTAATAACTATTTCTTTAGTCTCCTTATTCATGACAGCACCGAAATCTTTTCCAATTTTATCACTTATTATAATAGTTTTTTTCTTATAAATAGTTTTTTTCTTATAATAGATTTCTTTCTTTCTTATAATACTAATATCTATATTAACCTCGTGTGCACGCTTCTCATCACCTTGATAGCACAAGCGTATCGCAACGAAACAAGATGTTTTTATTGCGTTTAATCGAACAGTAGGTATTTATCATCAGCCGACAAGACATTGACTTCCAAGATAACAGAGTGACCTACGCGTCAGCACCGCACCCACTTACGTCACATTAAGGTTTGTAGTTCTACTACGCTTATCTGTTTATACTTTTTTTTATAAGATTCTATTATTATATTTCTGAGTTATTATATCGTTGGTTATACGCAATAATATTGTTGTGATGCAACACACATCTCAGCCGAAATACGATAACAAAAGAGTTTGATTTAGTTACCTATTTATCAAAAGCGAAACAGAACTTATTTTTTTTAAATTACCTCTTCAGAAAGCTAGTAAATATCTGAATCAAACATTATGGTTCTTGAATCGCGATTTTTTTAATTAAATTTGTTATTGTCTTTAGTTTTGGATCGGGTCGCAACAACAAATTAAAATATTAGTTATGTATTACCTAGGTATCTAGGCCTTCCTACGAATATATCCACATACTGTGGATATATTATTACTAACAATGTATTACTAACTAGCTGTGCCCAGCGGTTTCATCCGCGTTCGCTATTTAAAACCGATTTTTGTGATTTTTTTAAAAATATATATAATAAAACCTTATATAATATAACCCACAAATATAAAAATAACAAAATATTATGGAACTTTAATCTAGTTTTACCTACCTATATTTAGTTTCTTATCACATTTCACGTTTTTATTTAGTTTAATGAGCAGTTTATTTCCATAACGTTCTTATCTAACATGCTAATTTATTTTTTAAAATTACTTATTTGGTCCGATTATGTTTTATAAGGCATTACTTGGTTATAACAGCTCTGTGGGGTTGAATTCCGTCGAAGGATGCGACTTCGAATCCCACAATGAGCTTTCCCGCTAAGGTTGTCCATATAAAATAACTCGTCTATTACAGAACGAGAATAAAAATATATCGAAAACTAGCATTACACCATTGAACTATTATTACTGTAATAATTACAACCCACTGCTTTACACAATAATTTTATTCTATCCATAACTAGCCTATCTTTTGATTAACATTTGTTTGCAAAAACATAACGCAACTCAAATGTCAAAATTGACTTGTTCCTGGTTGCGTTTCGATACACAAACATCTTTTTATTTTAACACCATGTAATAAAAAGATTAAGAAATTCATGATCTTTTTATATTTATTTTAAATTTTACTATTTATACTGTTCATTTTAATGATTGAACTATTTAAATTACATTCGATACTGTTTTTTTCTTTACATAATGCGTTTTGAAACTGTGATAGCACGAATTAGTCGAAATTCGAAAGTCAACATACCTACCTAACCTGTGCTGCGACTACAGCACGCACGTGTCATACATTTTGAACTTTATTTATTCTTGTTCTAATAACTTGCATTGTAAATGATTAATTGAGTTTAATTTCATTCATAATCATAACAATAGTGCGTCGCAGAATTCAACACAATTCGTTGTAGACAAAAATACCATAAAATAAATTACAATTATTCTAAGCATTAAATACCGAACCTATCATTAGAGTATTCTTTTTGTTCTGTGTTTGAATTGAGCTGATATTTCTTCGAATTAAAGTTATGTGAATAACAGTAACCACACTGGAAGATACCATAAGTCAAAACTTTATGAACAATACAATACATTATAGTTAGAAAACAAGGATATTTGTTTCCATTCTCTGGTGATTTTGTTTTTTTCAACAAGGAATTAGAACGTTTTGTATTGTCATTTGAGTGTAACTTACACAGGGAACACTTGATTATAAGGTAATCTTTTTTTATTATTGCCATATTTTTTATGGATTAGTTACATTATATTAAGTCAAAGGCTACTTACTCTCTGACCAAAATATTCAAAGAATATGTAAACAACTATCAGAACTTTCTCAGAAAAATATGAGTGCTCACTAACTAAGTATTTGTAGTGTTGATCTTCTTTGTTGGATAGGATTAAAAATATGTCTGTTCCTATCCCAATATATGATGATAGGAGATCACACAAATTTTAGTCCTGACAAATTTAATTTAGTTTAGTTCAGTTTGGTGCGAACTGAATCAACACCATGTGGTATTAAAATACAAAATGTTGTATCACAACAACAAAACATTTTGCATTAATTTTAATTAAGTATATGACATCAATACAAAATGTATCTAGGTTAAATTGCTTTCTATATCAAGCAATAAATTCAGTTTGAAGTGGATCACACCTACACCTAACCAGTTACTTTGATATGACTTGAACTATGTAACCCCAAAAGTAAATGTTCTCATTATGAAACTGCATAATATTGGCTGAATCTGGTTTTTACATTTTGTTAGGTACTATGTTCTTATCATTTTGTATGAAGTAAAGTTGTTTGGCTAATTTGACCTAATAACCCGTGTACGTCTACAGTAAGTGATGAGGCAAATCCTTTGCTCTCGTATAGTCAGTTTATTACTGACATCCACAATGAGAAGTCACACATACATTGATTCCTTGGGCTCAGCCAGGTAAAATAAAATTGTAAACAAAACCATTAGTTGTGCTTATGTAGTGTGGCTTAAAATTTCCCAAATAAATTTATTTTCTTGTTCTTACATCTGTTAGATTTGATTGGATTGTGTGTTAAACTCACCATATTTTTGTGTTTTTGTGATGGCACTACAAATTTTATATGTTATTGAATTCACCTAAAATTATTAATCAACTTTTGTCTTTGTCTAACAGAATTATGGCTCAAGTCTTAGATGGCAAGGCTTTAGCCTTACAAATTAAAGAAGAATTAAAAGTTGATATTGCAAAATGGGTGACCAACGGTCATAGAGCACCATCTATACGTTGCATCATAGTTGGCAATGACCCGGCTAGTCAGACTTATGTGAAAAACAAAATACAAGCAGCAGAATTTGTTGGTATTGACGCTAAGACTATTAATCGAGATGAAAATATAACTGAAGAACAATTAATAACTGAAATTCAAGAATTGAATGCTGACCCAAATGTTGACGGTATTCTTGTTCAGTTACCAGTGCCACAGCAAATTAATGAGAGAAAAGTGTGTGATGCTGTTGCGCCAGAGAAAGATGTAGACGGATTCCACATTCTCAATATTGGTAGATTGTGTGTGGACATGCCTACAATTGTTCCTGCCACTGCACTTGCTGTTGTCGAAATGCTTAAGCGGTAAGTTATTTCATGGTAATTTATTTAAATGATCAGTAATCATAGTTCCATTTAGTTAGACTTTATAATTAGGTATTGTAATTTAGTCTACCATACATAATGTAACAAATGACCCAGCTTCAAGGTTTCATTATTTAATATAGATTTAATAATAAATTTAGATATGCACTTGTTATCAACATAGCTTTTCTCAGTATGGGCTGTCCGTCCATTCTATCTGCGAATAATTGCAGTATCTTTAAAAAATTTACTTTTTTGAAAAATCTGATGGATGGAGTTCATATATTTAAAATGTTATCACAAATTACACAAATATAAATCTGAAAATCCTTACCCCACAGTCACATAAAATAGAGAAAATTTATTACAGCTTTTTTACTGTTACATGAAAACAAAATCTTTTTACCTAGATAAAAATAATTCCGATGTGTCATTACTTTCATTAAATCCTATAGGTTTAACATCGATACTTTCGGTCGCAACGCAGTTGTTATTGGTCGGTCGAAGAATGTTGGGATGCCAATAGCTATGATGCTGCATAGTGACAAAAATCATGACAGTGGATTAGGAATGGATGCCACAGTTACAATATGTCACCGATACACGCCGAAAGAAAAACTTGAGTTTTTCTGTCGCAATGCTGATATTATTATAACAGCAACAGGTATTTATTATTATTTTCTTATTTTTTATGTGAATAAACAAACATGCATGTTTGTTTATAATCTGTTTTTGTTCGTAATTTTGTTTTTTTTCCACTATTTAAGATAGTGTATTTTGTTTTATTGTTTAGGAATACCAAATTTGATTAAAGCTGATATGGTGAAACCTGGTGCAACAATAATTGACGTTGGAATTACTAGGGTTCCTGATGAAAATGGACAAAAATCTAAGCTTGTTGGAGATGTTGATTATGAAGGTAACTATCGTATTTATGTTTCTTTTTTGCCTATGGTTAATACCTGATCGGATTGTTTTTTTTTTTTAGTAAAAAAAATCTAATAACAAAAGATAACTTTAAACGACTTTAAAAAAGGAGGCATAAGTAAAATATAAGGCATAAGTTAATTTATTTTTCCCCCATTTAGAGGTCAGCAAGATCGCAGGAGCAATTACGCCAGTACCTGGTGGTGTCGGCCCCATGACAGTCGCAATGTTAATGCACAACACTTTCCAAGCCGCAAAGATGCTACGTCAAAAGACGTCGAATTAATTAATGTGAGTAACATTTCTGCCTACGTGCCTAATTTGCGTTAGATAATCTTTGTTACGTTTAGGTATTGAGTTTTATTTATAGTGCAATAATGTTTGTTTTTCTGTCTCTCTTGTTATTGTTCAAATCGTTAGTAATAAAACGAGGTATTTTGTTTTCTAATTAACTATGGAAAATTTGTGATGCTAATATGTCAAGGCCCTTATAAAGGCAGATTTTTATGTTCAATCTCGGTGGAGATAATTGACATGGATATAATTTAAAATTGAAGTACCTACTGGTAGGTACCATAAAGAACTATTTAGATTATTCGATGTACAGGGTACTGGATGGATATTTTGAGATGGCTTATTTTCGAACTCGTGTTAGGTTCGTCAACCTGAACAACTTTTTTATTGGATCAACCCGAAAATAATTCTTAACTTTACAGCGACCTTGCTCGAACTAAAAGTATAATTTTTTCAACTTGGTAGACGTAACATAATTTTCAACTCAAAATATCCATCCAAATTATATGATATAGGTATATTGAATATATTATAAAAATATGCCTGGTGTACACATAAGATTTATTTTTCTTAATAATTTACGTTTTCCTTTGACATTTAATTTGTTTCTATAATCACTGAATCATAATCTTGAGATCTGAATGTACGCCGATTCTAAATACCTACATAGTAGGTACGTTTGATAATTTATCACTCTTGATGTAAATTATTATATACCTATCTAATTCTTATTTCTAAGCATATTTGAGAAGTATTAATACAAATGATAATTATTAATAAGTTAGGAAATCGTTTTCATTGTTAATTGACATTCCTTATTATGATGGAATGGCTGTGATCAGAATCATTATTTATTCATTACTTAGTATTGACTACTTAATTTTGTATTGTCAATTCAAATCATATCTAGTATAATTAATTCGCAGTATTTTATTAAGGCTACGTCAATGATATTTGTGATTGTAATTTACCAACGTTACGCATTATTGACTAATTGCATTTATTGGATTCATTTATTCTAAAAGACAATAGTATTAACGAAATATTTATAAGAAAAATATTATTGTTACACAATTTGTATCTGCTCATGTTTATTTTTAGTAAATATAATGATATTATTAAAAAAAATCGATTTTCAATTAATTTCCTGATTATTTAGCGTAAATTAACGTTACTTTATTTAAAAAAAACCTATTATTGCTAGCGTTCTGCTCCGCGTTTTCACCCCCGATCTTCTATTTACACTCAGGGGTTGAATTTAAATAAATCTTTCTGTGTTGCTTTGATAACCAAACATCAGTGACATAGTCCACTATAGGTACCGAGTGGGAAAGGATTAAGCAGCAGAAAATTTCACCGAAGTCCGGTACTTCCCCATTGTATGAAACTTGGAAATTACAAACAAAAATTTTACTTAACCTTGAATAGGTAAAAGTTACCGCTTACCCAAGGTCATCTGTTGCGACTTTAAAATTACAATTCAAACCTTAATTCCACAGTAAAACTTACTTTTTACAACCTTTTTATGTTTGCCATAAAATGTACTGGGGGAAATGTTAATAATTAATTTGAAACTTGCCAAATAAACGCGGTATATTCTCATTCGGTATTACCTACAATAAAACCGTTTCAGGAAACAGTGTAGGTGCCGTGCAAGAGTGTAACCACATTTTGTGCGGTATTCACCTGATATTCATAAAGGAATTTACCTGTTTCTTCGAGAGGAAAATCTACTTAATTTGGTCTGAACACATTTGTCACCACGCCTATTGAATATTTCCATCGTCGGCTTATGTAAGCTAATATATTCGATAGGTTTGTGAATGTACTATATGCGTCATTATAAAAAAAACTACTATAAATAGGTAATATATTTGGTGCCTTCTTCTTGGTCCTGTCTGCAAGTCTTTTTACAACATTCAAGTTTAACGATATGAGATTTTTATCGCGAACATTTTAAACTTTTAATCCTTATGTCACTCCCACAAATTATGACACATCTAATTACACCCAGAGCCTACACCTCATCTAAAATCAGTCAAACCTTTTAGACTAGGTAGGTACAGAGCATTCAAAAGAAAATGTCATACCTACATGTAGGTACCTATATATTATGAAACGCTCGTACTTTTCACTTAATGGATGTGTGTAGATATTCCCACGCAATTTTTGAATTCGACCTTTGTTCGCATTTTGAATTCGACCTTGGTGAATATTATCTTAGGCTTCCTGTTAATACTCAGCAACAACATTAGGTATTTGTTTGCTCTTACATACCTTACATAGCCACTACATGAACTACTAAACCGAATAAGAAACTCTTTACTGCACGGAATTCTGTGTCAGAAACTGTATAAAAATACGATCTTATTAGACTAACTGGGAATGAAAACAAAAGTTAGTTTGAAACTCGTTTACACGACATATTTAGGTCGTTGTCTTACCCCAGTTCAGTACTACACATTTGTGGCATTCCTGAATAGCGAGTTGTTTGTAAGGTGTTACCAAATTTGTGCTTAGTCATTTGTTTAAACAGTACCTAATGGTAGGGTTCAATCATTCGTTGCTCTACAGAAATAGGTACCTACTTACATGACATTTGTATCCATCTTTTAAGCAAGCGGTATATCTAATATAACTGGAGGGTGGCAACAGCCCAATCGAAATTTGCTTTTTTTATTTAAGTAGATCGGTAACCGTGGTTACAATTGATGTCATGTCTATAAATGCGAATCATTGTTAGAAAAAAACGAAGTAACACGAAAAGCTATTAGAGCCTGAAGCTATTTAATTTACTTTCGTAAATTAATAAGTTATGCATTACCGCGTTTTAATTAAACATTTTTTTAGAAAAAAGATGTAAGATCGGCAGAAACGTTTTAATTTGTTTTCGCTTTTATGTTTTCCTACGCAGAAATCCAATTTACGCATGACAAGCGGTTTTCTTATAACGCGAGCTTTCAAAATATTTCTTTGTCCGCGATATTGTGTTTTTTGAACAGTTCTAAGTTTAATTAGCTTTTTGTTAAGTTAAATGATAACAAAAACACAGATCTATCAACCTACGTTCGATTTCCTTAACAAAGAGCATAAGGTAATAAATTGTCTAGCTATGGATTTTAACAACCAAAAATATCTATTTCTGAATGTATTATAGCGTAATAATATTATAGCAATAATAACCGTATAAAATTACGGGTTGAATAAAACAGAAATAGGACCGTTTCATAGAAATAAGACCTTTTTGTCTTCGATTTAATATAAGTTTCCGGGAATCATGTTTATCCCATATTACCTACTACGCAGTCAGAAATCTTTTTCTGAATATTATTTAGACATATCGTCACTATTGAGTTCATCAAGGGTCAGTCAGCGAAATGCGTAAATGATAAGCGCTACCTAATTTGTTGTTGACCGAAATAAATAGTATAAAAAATAAGATGATTAACAATTATTGGCTTGTTTGTTTGTTATTGTAAGAATCATATGTTATTGCCAAAAGTAGCGCAAATAGCCGTTCTTTCTAAGAATTTACGCTGAAACAAATTTGAATAATTATCTAATTATTAAGTTACCGAAATAATAATAAATTAAACAAATTAATAACCGCCAGAATCCTGGATACTGTCAACGACTTTTTCATTTACTTTACCAAACCTTTTTACTTTCTCAGGGTTTGTATATTTTTGTTTAGTTAATTAACTTAAGTAGGTACCTATATAGAATAACTTTTTAAATTTTACCCAAATTACATATGGTAGTATATTATGTAATAAATCCTATCTCATCATCACTTGTTAATTGTGGTGGCCATAGGGTTCGAAGGTATAGGAATAGAAGGTAAATATTACTTCCGAACAATATTTCGAGGATAAGCTTGTATTTGACCGTAACCTCACTATGGTAACTAAGTGATGAATTGGCCGTAACACACAAATCCTAGAGAGGAACTGGATCTCAAGTACGGCTGTCGGAACACACCGATAAGTGCTTGGCGACAGACATTCAACTTGAGGGTGGTACCCAGCCGGTCCATTACTACAAAGTACCTTGCCACAGTGATATGGTTTCCTCACGATTAGCCTTCATCGAAAGCTCAAGCTCATTGCAGGATTCGAACCCACGATCTTCGCCACGTTATCCAACGTCACTACCACTGAACTATCATAGACATAAAATTATTTCTTATGCGTAGGTACCTAATCAACTTGCAAAAATTGAATTTGTTTAGAAACAAGGAAAAATCATAAGAAGATAAAATGGTTAAAAAAGTAGGCAACTCTCGAATGTCGAACTAATATTTTAAAGAGGAAACATTTGATATGTTGTTTGTTTGTTAGGTAGCATTTAACTCAAAAACTAGGTAAATACTCGACTGATTTTAAAAATACTTTCACCATTAGAAAGCTACATTATCTCTGAGTAACATAGGCTATATTTTTATCCCGGGAAAAGATAAGATCCCACGGGAACGCGAGTGAAACCGCGGAGGACAGCTAGTGTTTTGACAATTTAGTAGGCGAGAATCCCATTTCGACCCTACACAGAATAAGGGTCCCCACACGTGGTCGCTTTACGTAATAGAATAATTACGTTAGTTTAGTGAGGCACAAGTCCTTAAGGTCTGCATACTCTGCAGGGCCATTTCGTAGACCATCTCATTTGCATATGTCGTTATGGAGGTTAATACACTGACAGTATCGCGATTGTTATAATTTTAACTAATCCGTGTAGTTTAAGGGCGGACTAATTTAAATTACCATAAATTATTTTCAAGAAACTAAACTAAAACCTTATGGAGGTTGAATGTTTGTATACTAGCTCTCCCCGCGGTTTTGACCGCGTTCCTGAGGTATCTGATCGTTTCCCGGGAAAAAAGTTACGTGTTTTAATCCAGGATATAATCTACCTGTGTGCCACGTTTCATCAAAACCCGTTCAGTAGTTTTTGCGTAATTGAAAAACAAACAAAGTTTTTTTTCTGAAAGGTTTGTTTCCTCAAAGAAATTTAAAAAATATATTAGACTTGACATTTGTAGTAAGTACCTAGATTTGATAGAGTACTCAAAAATAAACAAATAACTTTAGTAGGTATTCCATTTAGTAGCAAGCAAAATGCTGTGCAGTTTAGGCAATAATTAAAAAAAAAATATGTACGTGCTTGTTTATGAAATAAAAAAAGAAAAACAAATCAAGCCTCTGTTTTTTTCAGCTCAGCACATTTCTTGCTGCCGTACATACCGTAACCGGCAAAAAATGTGTTGAGACGATACACCACCAATTGCCATGTTAATGTTAGGTATACTTACATAATATAATATTCACTGGCATTAGAACAACTAAATTATAAGGGTCTCTCAGTCTATACAGTCTCAAGGACTGCGCAGATATTCATTAGTCTGCCCTTTGGTTAACTAATTATGAGGGATGAACGTATACATAAGTAAATGAAAGAGTAAAATAATTGGCGTTAGAGCCTTTTGATATACTTGCGAAGTATTTGTAATGAACTTAACGTATGAGAGAACTGCTCTCTCAATTTATTCACTCAGTAATTTTATTTATTGAATTACAAAGGCCTGTATTATTTTTTAAATAATAATACTATCCAAGGATGTCTAGGACATATGGTTATATCATTTGCTGATAACTGTACTTGAGTTTTTTTTATTTAAGTAAGGTGTAGGTTGCTTACCGTAAACAGCCGTATGTCGCTTAGTGACTTATCGAATGAAATGTCTATATTATAACCCATTTTAAAACTGAATAGCTACAATGATGTCGGGCCGATTGGTTAAACACTCTACCTATCATACCACAGGTCGTGAGTTCGATTCCCATCCAGGACAGACATTTGTGTGCAAGAGTGATCATAGAAGACTGCAGCCATTGGTTCGTATATCTATGCTGCAGCCGTACACTCCTTTATTTCGTAGAGACGGCAAAATTATTCTGGTACATATCTCAGTACCAAAAACCATAAAAATGGGTTCAACGGTTCAGGCGTGAAAAGGTAACAGACAAGACAGAGTTCGCATTTACATTAATATGTATGTACCTACTCGTATTTAGTTATAAGCACGACATTTTTAAGGCTACCTAGTTTAGATTCAACCCACCTTTAAAAGTCATTTATATAATTACTCAAAACTATTTAAGACTTAGAGGCTGGGATCCTTCATTCAATATGCACCCTCGTTTTCATCCGTATTAAGTGCGACTCACAATTAACTAAGTTTATTTGTGGCTAGCTGTGAGTTGCTAGTCTAGCGAGATAATATTATTATTATGCTGTAGAAACCACCCTTTTAAATATTCACCTATTTTAAGACCAGTGTTTGACCACAAGGTACAATCTCACTTTGCTGCAGTAGAATAACTTCTAATATAGGTAATGCGTTATTTAAAAGAGCAGTCATAGTTACATAACTCAAAAAAAAAATTACATCCACCCGTTTGCCATAAATCACTAAAAACCCTTTTCTACGAGGACAGCAAAAAGCTGTGGAATTCGTGCGGGTACAATGAAAAAAAAAACCATATTGTCAACATATTCATTGCAATGTTGAAGTGTTGCCATAATTTTTGCCGCGAAGCTCATATTTTTTGAGGGCTTGTTAACATATTTTTATTGTCCTCCATATCTACTCGTAAATTCTCGTTTTATGAAACAAAACGCAAAAACATGAATGCCAGTAAATTCACAGGAGAGCGTATTGGGAATATCCACTCGTTTCACTGGATAATGAAATCAGGAATCCAAAAAGGCTTTTCAAAACTGTAGCACTACACTATTGATCGCCTTTGTGCAAGTAATTTGAGTGCACTGTGTAGGTAGGTACTAGGTAAATTTAACGTCAAAACATTTTAATTTAAAAGCAATTAAAATAAATTATAAACAGATAAGGTATTTAATTCTAATTGAAATATCTAAGTGCACTCATGAAATATCCTTTTGAGTTCCAATTTCTTGTTGGCGCAATCAAATAACTGATGATTCTGAAAATTTCTAGTCAGATAAAACAGTGGAATTAGACTTACCAGGCAGGCGGATCACCTGATGTTAAGTGAATACCGTAGCCTATTACATATTAGGGGCATTGCCAATGTGTTGTCGACCTTTGGCGTGGCGACAAATTTTCAACTTGAGGGTGGTAGCCAGGTAGAGAAAGATTAAATGTTATTATTCCTATTATTTTTGATTTAGCTTATTTTTGCACGGTGTTAGGGTAGGTACTTTGTAGTATCCGACTGGCTTGCTATCACCCTCAAGTTGAAAATCTGTCACGAAGCACCTATCGGTATGTTCCGACAGCAGCACAGTTCCCATCTAGGCTTTGTGTGCTTACCACCTTCGACCATAACATTACTTACAATGGTGACGTTGCGGTCAAACACAAGCTAATCCAAAAGTAAAAAAAGCTACACGTGTTCGCATTTACAAACAAGTCCATTGAGTATATTACATTGAATTCTTAAATTACTTCCGTATAACTAAAGGGATGGAAAGCAATTTATCCATATATTAGAGTGGAGATCGATCGTTTCTCGTTTCGCGCGAAATGGCGACAATTGCAGAAGCCAACAAATGCAGGAAACTACGATACGAACCGGCATTGTGTAGTATTGCTGCCTCGGGGATATACTGTAGTTGAGCTCTGCTATAAAGTACAGGAGATAGCGAAGTACAAAGTAGATATCCAAAATATTTTCAAATAGGACTACCAACACCCTTTAAATGCCACGTGTAAGGTTATTGTACAACTAACGCATAATTATTCAAACTAGTGTTCGCCTACTGATAGAAATTCAACCATAAAATTTATGAATAAAAAGACTGTTACAAGAATGGCTACTAAAAAACAAAAAAATTAAAAAACACAATCGAATTGAGAACCTCCTCCTTTTTTGAAGTCGGTTAATAAATCGGTTTTCAAACAGATGACAAAAAAGGAGTAGGTACAACGTTTTTTCTTCACGTACTTATAATATAATTATACTTTTTACCACAGAGTTTTACATATAGATTGTCCTTTTTACTGTCGGATACGAAAATTAATTATTCGTATCGTAAAACCCTAAAATACCTTTATCAGTAATATAAAAAATCCACACAGATAGATATGTAGTTAAGTAAAGTATTTTATTGCATCAAAGTATTTTTTCTTAAATTAATCCTCAATAGAAGGGTGCTGAAGAAAACTTATTAGTACTCACA
Organism: Ochropacha duplaris; assembly: GCA_951361185.1. NCBI lineage: Eukaryota > Metazoa > Arthropoda > Insecta > Lepidoptera > Drepanidae > Ochropacha > Ochropacha duplaris. The sequence continues at coordinate 2,954,002 of OX592706.1, forward strand.
TTGACTTTATTTTTATATTTTTTTTTCTTCTTCATTCATTGGTATGAATGAAAAATAAACAAATACATAATTATACTTTGAAAACAAATTTAAATGAAGCGCTAATGAATTGTACCATACAATACCCGTGGAGCCGATACCTAACAAGCATTACGAACGCAATAAGCTACCAAATAGCACGTTGCAAATGTTGCAACACACAGCAGAAAAAACAACACATTTAAGACTTAATTATAACTCTAAACAGTACAAACTTACAGGCTCAATTATTTGGATATTTTTATCTAAAATGTACAATTATTTGGATATTTCTATCTAAAATGTACAAGGTACCTACGTGAGTACATGTTTTTTTTTGTGAAATATCAATATGGTTTCTCGATGGCTCTATGTTTCTGAGTACCTACCGATAAAAGGAGATGCTGTAACTTTGATTCTTGGCACATAGGTATTGTTTTTTTATTTAAATTTTGATAGGCTTTTGTTTGACCACTTTCTGGTCTAGCTTGGTAATGATGTAGCCAAAGGAAAGTGCGGTAAGCTAGAGATGGATAAAGTATTGCAGGTGGTAAACCAAAATTGTCGTTCCATAATGGATAACGAAGGTCGTGGGTTCGAATCCTATAATGAGCTTGAGCTTTCGGTGAAGGAAAACATCGTGAGGAAACCATAGCACGGTGGTAGGGTACTTTGTACCCGACTGGCTGGCTACCACCCTCAAGTTGAAAACCTGTCGCCAAGCACCTATCGGTGTGTTCCGACAGCTGCACTTGAGAGCCAGTTCCCATCTAGGCTTTGTGTGCTTACCACCTTCGTCCACATCATCACTTACCATGGTGAGATTGTGGTCAAACACAAGCTTATCCAGAATAAAAAAAAAAAAAAAACGCGTTTAACAAAAAACAATAAATACATAAATAAGTTGGTAACTAAGCTGTTTCTGAGACGTAGGTATGCCTATCAGTAGATTATACCGGGTCTATTCGCGCACAGAATAATCGCGAATAGACCCGGTATAATCTACTAATATGAATTTAGTTCGTGTAGGTATGCCTATCAGTAGATTATACCGGGTCTATTTGCGCACAGAATAATCGCGAATAGACCCGGTATAATTACTAATATGAATTTAGTTCGTGTAGGTATGCCTATCTCCGTAAATGCGCTATATTTTTATTACAATATACTAAAATATTTATTTATCATATTATATTCGATACATGAAATGACATTTGTTCCTTGCTCGTATGTCAGTGGAATAGTAATGATGGGCCATAAAATAAGCTGAAGCGGGTAAAACATAACCTAACTTCGTTAAAATCCTTATGATTCACTTCAGTAACCGATTCTACCTCTCCGATATATGGACACCAGTTAAATACGGCGTTTAATGCCACGCATCTATAATAAATACCTATAGGTCTGTCCAGGTCAAACAGAGACTCTTAAATTAAAACAGAAGTGTGATTTGGAACTTTATTTCATGTAGTTCTTACTTTGCATTATGAAAAACTTACAAAAATCTGAACAATTCCGTTGTTTATAAACCTAAACAAAGTTTAAGAAATAAAACTATCTTAGTCGTGTCTAACTAAAACTTAGTCTAATCCTACAGAAACTGAAAAGGATTTTTTTCTTCGGATACCGCGGCGAAGGTCGTGGGTTCGAATACTTACTACAGTGAACTTCAGCTTTCGGTGAAGGAAAACATCGTAAGGAAACCATATCACGGTAGGGTGGGTACTTTGTAGTACCCGACAGGCTGGCTACCACCCTCAAGTTGAAAATCTGTCGCCAAGCACCTATCGATGTGTTCCGACAGCTGCACTTGAAAGCCAGTTATCATGTAGGCTTTGTGTGCTTACCACCTTCGACCACATCATCACTTACCATTGTGGACTCTATGTTACTCCACAAATATAGGAAAATAGATGGAAATAACCTTTACAACTATTCTTGAAGTCGCTACCGTGCATTCCACGAGGGACTTCCCTGACTATTTCATGGCCCACTGCCGAGCCGCATGGTGAGAGCAGTATCTACACTTGCACTAAAATTTTCATACCCCATAAAATCCTTGAGACAGTCTTCGCTCGTCAAAAAGATAATTTTCTTGAATAAAAGCCTTTCAGCGTCGAATCGTAAAGAAGCTTTTACGTTAGAATAATATTGTCACAATTATTATATTTAGGGTACGGGGTGTTACTATTAATATTAATAACTAGCTGCACCCCGCAGTTTTACCCGCGTTCCCGTGGGATCTTTTCATTTTTCGGGTTAATAAATAGGCTATGACACTCACAAATAACGCCGCTTTAGACTGGTAAAATAATTTTCAAAACCGGTTCAGTATATCCAGAGATTACCCCCTACAACCTCACAAACTTTACCTCTTTATAATATTATTGTAACATAGATTTAATTTAGACAAATGAGTCAAAATCCCTCCGGAATAGAAATATTTTACTGCTTCGAATTTTGTTTTCTAATTTACTAATTTTGTTGTTTACAAACAAAACATTTCTAGCTAAAAATATAAGAAAAGGTTATAAGAAAACTCTTGTCAAATTAGTCCCCTTGTTTTCAACTAAAATTACTGTTGCCTTCGATATTGATCACGACTCCCCTAAATGAAATTAGCATAGATTAATTTGAGCTTTAAATATTTTGTCCTGGTTCAATTAACTATACAGGATTTCCGATAAGTAGTATGACAAACTTAAGGGGGAGATAGGTGGACGAGTCTCATACCAAATGAGCTCAATAAAAAGGGTTACGAGATATTTCGATATTTTAATGTATTGATTTTTGAATTTTAGAATATCTCGAAAATGGTGATACTTTTAAAGGTCATATTTATATATTTGGTAGGTGACCGCCCACCTACCTCCCCCTTAAGTTTGTCCTACTTACCAGACACCCTGTATTAAGAACAAAGAGATAACTACAGTAACATTGACTTGTAAACAGCAGAATCAGCTCAATAATCCCGCCTCTCATTTCATAATACATGTATAACTGGGCAAAATAAAATGCAACAAAGACTAGTTCTATCTATAACGAGCTAGAGTATAATGCTGGACCATGCTAATCACCATGGACCGATCATCAAATATAGTAGAGCGGTGAACACGTGAATATGCGGTTCATTAAGTCAAAGTGGAAATAGCATGTAGTGAGGTTGAAGGAAAGAAGGCTGATGATGTTAATATCAAATTGATGATAAAGAGATGGACAACGATTGCAAATACTTACAACCGGGTAAAAAAAACCGACTACAAAACTATACCTATAGTCTATGTATCATACATACATAATGTATGTGCAATCTTAAACTAAAAAGTAAAAAATAAAAAACTTGAGAGGTGTCAAGGGACACCCGGACGGAACGAAGTTATATAAGTTATATAAGTCGAGAGAGTATATATATATACTCTCTCGACTTGATAGAGTATATATAATATAAATAGAAATGAAAATATCTGGCTTGCTTTCTATAAGAGAGAGAGACAGAGAAACATGCGCACGCCGCACAGCGGTGTCACCGACACAAAAGTGTCGTAAGATTTTTTTCCGTCTAGCCCCCTTTCACAACGCACGATAAGGAACTTCGTTCCAATAATATTTTAATTACTTTAAAGCAAGAGCCCTAAAGAACAATAAACAAAATTATTGATACCTACGTATATGTTATCTATTTAATATTTATAAACAGTTCTTTTTGGAGTGTGCCAGCAAAGAAGGCCTCCTTTTTTGAAGTCGGTTAAATAACCAGCGTACGAACTACGGGTAAACGACTTTAACTATGATTTGAATGGTACATAAATTAACTTGACAGGTACATTAAAGTTAAGCCATTAACTCCTTTAAGGCATTGTAAGTAGGTCGACAACACATTGGCACTCCCTCTTGTATTGCTACTTTTTATCCGGGAAAAGATAATCCTTCAGGAACGCAGGTGATAGCATGAGGAACAGCTAGTATTAAATAGTTATTAATTAACACTTTGGCTCCGCATTAATAAAGGCAACATGAACGAAAACAAAAATTGCTGGTTAACTAATTTATTTCAATAACACCAAAGCCAAGGCTTAATTTGATGTTGTCAGTGCGTGATAACCATTAAATAATAACAAAAGCCTTTTTTTTTTTTATTCTGGATAAGCTTGTGTTCGACCACAATCTCACCATGGTAAGTGATGATGTGGCCGAAGGTGGTAAGCACACAAAGCCTAGATGGGAACTGGCTCTCAAGTGCAGCTATCGGAACACACCAATAGGTGCTTGGCGACAGATTTTCAACTTGAGGGTGGTAGTCGGGTACTACAAAGTACCCTACCACCGTGCTATGGTTTCCTCACGATGTTTTCCTTCACCGAAAGCTCAAGCTCATTGTAGGATTCGAACCCACGACCTTCGTCGCGGTATCCGACGTCACTTACCACTGAGCTATCATCGCCTTAAAGTTATTTCAAACTAAAATTACTGAACTAATTATAGGCTATCCAAAAACCACGTTACGCAGTTTGTGGCTGACACAAATTATTACGGATAATTGTTACTAAAACAATGGGGATTTATAAAAAAGATTTTAAATAAAATCTTATTAACTTAACGCTGGGAATTTTCCTGGGTTGTATGTAGCTACGTATTAGATTGTTACTCTTAACTATAGGTATACCATTTAACTTAAATAGTTCTTGTTCAGATACTCGTATATCCGGGTAAAGATGATGAAAACCATTTGAGGGTCTACGCCTCTTCATCATATAATAAACTGCGTGGTAACCGACACAATCTCATCAAATCCCCAGTGTGATTGTGAAACCTAATCGACATAGTAATCGATTTAAAATATACAATTATATATTTAATTTAAACTGTCATATTTATTTTCAGGGGGATACTAGGCGCAGCCCTGGCTAGCTTCCAAATATTAAATATGTTGCCAAGACTTGTCGGTGGTGCTGCTTTAAAAAAAAAGTTGGTAACGGTATCGCCCTGGTATTGCTAATATCCAGAGGCGACAGTGGCTACTTACTAAGATCGCCTGTCTATGTATTATCCTTCTGAATAAAATAACAATGATTTGAATAATAAAAAATAAGCAGTACTTCTTTCTACTTCATTTGGCTGTATAGTACCGTATGTAGGGCTGCAACTGGCCTATTTTTAGAGAATTTTGAAACCTATATTTGCAGTTGCATTTTAGAATTGTTTCGAACGACAATTTTGCCGGTGTATCAGGGATTTGGCTCGCGCTACCAAGTATCAAATTCCAAATCCGCTCATGTTGGATTCCCGGGATTTCTGCCGGGTCACAGGATTGTTGCTATTATCAACACCTTCTTTTAAAATTGGTTTGCTTTCTCATTTCAGTGGGATCAAGACAGCTCAATTGAGAAGCACTCGTTCAACGTTTTTGAACATGCGTTTAGATTTCAGAATGTACCTATTTGACGTTAATATGTTTTATCTACACTAATATTATTATAAAGAGATGTGATAGGTATTAATTTTTTGTGTTTTTTGTAATGCATATAAACTCAAAAATGCTTCACCAATTTTTAAAAATATTTCATTTATAGAAAGCTTCATTCTCAGCAAGTAACATGGGTGGAATTTTATTTTAATTCCCTTGGGACGGGTGAAACCGAGGTGCGGAATGCTAGGTTTTTTTATACATGACCGGTATATTACAAAAAGTCTGAGGAAGATAATTATCACTTAGATTTTACCGGAATCGAATCATCGACATACATTTTTAACTGAATCAGAGGTGTTTATCAATGGTGGCATATAGCTAACAACATCAGCTTGTCAACATTAGAAGCCTGAGGGCGTTCCGAAACAATAATTAAGACCATAAATTAATACTAGATTATCGAGTACGATACATAATTCAAACAGTGTATAGCGCTTAACTTGAATAATAGGTTTACAGTAGTATAGATGAATAGATGATGTGCTTTTTATGTGACATCATTACTACTGTCAATACTCTCTTGATATATCTATACATATCATTTAAATTGAAGTGCCTATTTGTGATGCCAAAATAACAGCTATTTACTGAATACTTATAAAAAAAACATTTCATCGGTCTCTCTCTGAGTGCTCCTATAGATACGATATAATTTTTTATTATTCTTGATAAGCTTGTGTTTGACCACAATCTCACCATGGTATGTGATGATGGCCGAAGGTCGTAAGCACACAAAGCTTAGATGGGAACTGGCTCTCAAGAGCAGCTGTCGGAACACACCGATAGGTGCTTGAAGACAGATTTTCTACTTGAGTAGCCAGTCAGTCGGGTACTACAAAGTACCCTACAACCGTGCTATGGTTTCCTCGCGATGATTTCCTTCACCGAAAGCTCAAGCTCATTTTAGGATTCGAACTCACGACCTCCGTCGCGGTATCCGACGTCACTACCACTGAGCTATCATCGCCTTAAAAATAATAACTTAAAATAATACCTACAGCCTATATCACATAAAACGTCGCTTTTTAAATCGGGTGCATAGCTATTTTTTTTAATAAAGCCATTATGGCACATCGTCGAACAAAAGTTCTGAAAATATGCAAAAAAAGGATCGAGAGCATTATTACTTTTTTCATCAAATGTCACATCAAAGAGCCGGAAAGGGCACGTCGGCAATAACGAGAAGTAAACACCGTTTGTCCTCATTCGTGTTGTTGAAACCATTAAAGAATTTCCTTCAGACTAAGCACAAAAAATATTGTAAAACATATCTTTTGATCAATTCTTGTTACTTAAATTGATGTAAAATGCGAGGCTTGGACGCCCACTGGCATTATCTTGAGGATGAAACTCATAATTTAGCAAAGTGGACACCGACGGAGCGTCTTGGGTGCCTTTATAACTATAACAGCTGTGTAGACAGACATAGATGGTTGATGAGTTTATTTTACATTCTATTTGTGACATAGTAACAATTTTTATGTTAATTAGTACGAAAAAATTTATGTTTCAAATCATCGTAACCTGAATTTAAAATCTGCGTTTAAACAATCATTTCGCATTTTTTATACCATAAGTCACTTAATTCACAACAAATAAATATAATGATACATTTATAAAAATACTAGGTTTTATTCGGGTTTTTCCAGATAAAAAGTAGCCTTTGTCATTATCCAGCCCATAAACTATATCTAAGCCAAAAATCACGTCGAACCGTTGTTCTGTTGCTACGTGAAATAAATACAAAGTAACTGTAGGTGTCATATACCATAATAATATTAGTAGCTTTATAACTTTATAGCCGCGAGCTTGTACAAATGTTTTGCACGGTGGTAGGGTACTTTGTAGTACCTACCCGACTGGCTGGCTACCAACCTCAAGATGAAAATCTGTCGCCAAGCACCTATGGGTGTGTTCCGACAGGCTGCACTTGAGAGCAAGTTCTCATCTAGGCTTTGTGTGCTTACCACCCTCGGCCACATCATCACTTACCATGGTGAGATTGTGGTCAAACACAAGCTTATCCAGAATAAAAAAAATAAAAAAGTATATAAAAATAGGTTGAACGCAAATAGATATCCTATTACAAAACTATCGAGTGGTATACATTGGCCGGGTTTACCCGGGTCGCTGCCGATCGCTCCTAAACCAGGCCAGATCGCTCAAACAGGACCGTTCTAAGGATTATTTTAATTACATTCCGGCTAGGTACTGTTTTTTTAGAGATTACATCAACTTATTATTTAATATTGCATAATATTTGCATTATCAGTTAAAAATATTTTAGTTTAAATATGCTTGTGATTGCCCAGAATCTCAACATGGCAGGTGATGATGTGGCCGAAAATGGTAAGCACACAAAATCTAGAAGAAAATTTAGTCTTCCAGATACTTTTACTCTAAGAAGGTATCTACTATTATTGTGATGTCATAAGATCATACCGGTTTGTTCCAGCTGTCGCACTTCTAAGCACGAGGTAAAAGGTCAGCAAATTGGTAATCCCCTCGCATTATGTCGGTAGTCACTTAAGGCGATACCAAAAAAATAATTGAGCTTTTTGAAATAGTTTTATTTCACTATGACACAATTAAAAGATAACATTTTTGGATAATATGCTTATTGACTATTAATGTTCTGGTAGACGTGAAAACACGATTGGATTATATTGCCTCAATAGAATTTAATTCCGAAAAGATCTCTTCTTTCTTTTATTTTTGCATTTTATTCTAAAATCATAACGAATTTCATAGCTTAACTCCATTCAAAATATTGGTATTAGCTATTTGAAAATTTTGGTCAAAAATATTTTTGATAAATAGCGTAATTAATTTTTAATCAATTTTTATTTGGTTTGGCGCTTACGTTGTTTTATTTTGGATGCAAGCGCATTGTTGCGCTCTCTTTCTTAGCATATGGAAGTAAATAACTCTGTCACTTTCATAGCTCCGCCCAGTCGGCCTGCCATCAAGCTATGATTTATTTTTTACGTATCACCTTAACATCAAGTGACCCGAAAGTATCCACTATTATTGTGATGTCATAAGATCATACCGGTTTGTTCCAGCTGTCGCACTTTTAGACACGAGGTAAAAGGTCAGTAAAGTCGTAATCCCCTCCGCATGATGTCGGTAGTCACTTAACTTCAAGTGCCCCGTCTGTCAGACTTCGAACATATTATCATTTTGATATTTTTCAGTACATTACATGAAGTTCAACACAATCGACGGCTCAACTGTAATTCAAAACTAAGAAAAATACAATCTAAGTGAACAACTGACAATTCCCAATAAACCATTTTAGCTTGCCCCGATTGCCCACCCACTTAATCCGTCCCTGTAATAGTATTCGATAGCACATCCAACCGAACATCCATCATAGTCGAGTGACAAGCACACATGTTCAGGCTACGTCGAGCGTACAAAAATAATTTAACATCTCATTGCATTCAATGGAATAAATTTTAAGACTAATATTCAAACGTCAGCGCCAGTATTTCGCGATTTGTTGTACATTAATCGTGATTCCCGAAATAATATTTTTTACGTAGTTCTGTGTAGTATTAGACGTTTATCCCTTGGTTCGAATCCTATTGGAATTTCAGTAAAGAAAAACATCGTGAGAAAATTTTTAATATAACAGCACTTTATGTACCCTAATACTTTCTAACATGAGTTACTGATCATAGGCGATATTTATTATATTACATATTAAGGCGATGATAGCTCAGTGGTAAGTGACGTCGGATACCGCGGCGAAGGTCGTGGGTTCGAATCCTTACAATGAGCTTGAGCTTTCGGTGAAGGAAAACATCGTGAGGAAACCACAGCACGGTGGTAGGGTACTTTGTAGTACTCGACTGGCTGGCTACCACCCTCAAGTTGAAAATCTGTCGCCAAGCACCTGTTGGTGTGTTCCGGCAATTGCACTTGAGAGCCAGTTTGCCTTAATAAGGTGTACAACACATTAGCAATCCCCTGGTATTGCCAATGTCTATAGGCGACGGTTGTCACTTACCATCAGGTGACCCGCCTGCCTCGTTGTCACTTGTGACATAAAAAAAAAATATATTATTATGATATTTACAACAAATGTACAAAATATACAATCTATTATACAAAAAACTTCCTCGAGGCTGCCGCTGCTGCCGGTCGGCAAGGTTCGTAGCAGGCTGGCATCGTTTCCGGTTTGGATGGCCAGGCTGATGAGTTGGTGGAAAAAGCTCCCGGCCCGCCGGCCTCCCGAGGCCTCGATTAATTTTTTAGATAAAATACTTATGAAACGAAAAAAAATCGAAAGATACATCTATAGGGAATATTTACTAGGGTAGATCACAACATCTCACACAAAACGAAACGCAAAATTAGAAAAGCAAAAGAACACGCTTCAAAAAATTCTGCTCGCCAGAATTCTGTCCGGAGAAATATATTAAAGGAAACCTCTCCACGTTAATCACTCAAATAATAAGGGCGTCCCTCACTTTTCATGTTCCTCTAAGGAGCAATTTCCTCGGAGAGGTTGTCTCGAAGTAATGCAAGATAAGAGTCTGGGCCTCTCAAAAGTGGTACAGTGCTAATTTGAATTAAATTTCAGCGGATTAGGCGCTCCCGTCCGGTAGATTACGACGGTAACCGACGCTTTGCATAAAGCTCCTAACTGTTATATTGCTGTATATTTTCAAAAATAGAACTCCTTCAAAATTTAACTTTGTTTATATACAGTTTTTGTGTTTCTATTTTATCAGATTACTAACTATCCCTCGCGGTTTCATACGCGTTCCCGTGGAACCTTATATTTTCCCGGGAACGAAACATTTCTTATTCCAGGATATAATCTATTTGTCTGCAAAGTCTCAAAGATTGGTTTAGTCGTTTCGTAGTTCATCGTGGATCAACACAAGATTAGTTTTTTTTAGATAGTCAATACGCTGCGGATCTATAAAAACCATACTATTGACATTGATATGATAGCGAACTGCCATTCGCCGATTAATTAATGACGGAATTTCAGAAAGTATAAATGCTCATAGGAATTAAGTATCATCCCCTAAGAAAGGCATTTTGAAAATTCAACCCTCTACTACCTTTTCTTAGGGTCCCTCGGGAACGCGGGTGAAACCGCGGGGGCAACTAGTATTATATAAAAACGAAATGCCAGTCACTAATTAAACAGTAATACGTGCTACAAACTTGAAATTTAAGCTAAGTATTTTTGAAAATTCTATCAAGAACACGGGTGAAACCGCGGTGGGTAACGAGTATAGTACATAAAAGAGGTGATAAGATACGCTGATATAACTAACAAGGTAGTTTACCATACTCAAAAACTAAAATGATAATTAGTTACCTACTTCAACCAAGTGAAACGCCAACAGACACTGTCACATACATTTTATAACAAAAGAAAGCTGAGATAAGGTAACCCAAGTAAGGTTAGAACTACATTAAAATGTATGTAACACAAACTAATTATAACGTTTAGTAATTAATTAGTTTTATCACATGTTGTTAGGGATATAACGGGCCTTTTAGTTTATGCATTTGTAGCCCACGTCTTGTCAGTTTGCCGTGCGGTCGGTCATCCGAGATCAAGTAATTAAAGTACGTGGTGTAAGCCAATTTGTGTCGGGAACGATCCGGACAACCGGGCTTTAGACATCGGATCACTACTGGTTCGTTCGTTATAGCTGCCATGCTATGTGAATGGGTCTTTACAGTTTCGTGTTCGAATATGGAACTGGGTTTGAATGAGACTTCTAGAACATTGCAGATGTGTGCTAACTTTTTGTTTATACTATTTCAATTAGAAAAATATATTATAATTAAGTAATTAGCCGAAACGGTTTCAATGTTCACAATCGTGTAGGTACCAAGTTGAATTATTAATAAAACTATAAACAACTAGCTGTCCCCCGCGGTTTCACCCGCGTTCTCTTGGGATATTATCTTTTCCTATTAAATAAAGTTATGGCTTACATGTACTACTATTATAACACAATTTTGTAAATATAACGTTAAATTTTCATTCACGTCACTCATAGGTCATAGAGTGCGTAGAATCAAGAATAACTGTATCGGAAAGCCTGTAAATTTATTATTTCGCAACAGTGTGAAAGGTAATAAATTCGCATGCACCCCTTTTGTTTAGAACTTCGGTGAAGCGAGTGGGGCCGGCTTTAAATGGATCACGGTTTACGAGAGAGCCGTTGAAAAATAAATTGCACCATAGATGAACGAGAGCGACGGGAATTGCATGATAAATATTTGAAACAGGCGCCATTGTGGGACTACGGTATGAGCTATACACATACAGCCTCCAACATAGTGTTCATATTGGTACTATAACTTCACTTACCGATGAGAAAATATTATAAAAAATCGCATATTATACGTAAAAAAATGGTACTATGTTGATAATCTTTGATAAACATAGATAAGAAACCAATGTTAATCAGATTATTCAAGGATATAAGCTTGATGTGCTTCTTTTCAGTTGAAGGCTGACTACTGAACTTGTAGAAACGGCGTGTTTACATTTTGGGAGTTAATTCTTGCTAATAAATTATAGTCACTGTAATATTATACAACAAGGTATTTAATATATATACGCCTTTGTTGTGACCTTGTTATGACATAATGAGAATTCCATATTAATTTAATAATCATCAAACGTGTTAATATGTAATATTCATTATTATAATTAGAATTGTTTACTAATTGGCCTATTATTGAACCTTTGTTTGGTAGCGTTGACATTAGATCCAGGATATATTAATTATATAACTTTGTAATATTATATGATAATACTAGCTGTCCCCCGTGGTTCCACCCGCGTTCCCGTGGGATCCACGTTCCCGTGGGATCCGCTATCCCGTGGGATCTAGCGGTATGAAATATACTTTACGTCCTACACAAAAAAGAAAACATAAAAATCTGTTTATCTGTTTCGGAGGAATTCGGTTACTAACACTGTTACACGAAAATTGTACCTACATATATAGATAGAAGATATACCTAATACCTATATAATTCACAACCTGATATACAACATATTTGGCGAACCAAAGTAACCGACATAGCCCGAAGAATTGCCAAACTAAAGTGGCAGTGGGCGGGGCACATAGCTCGTAGAACTGATGGCAGATGGGGCAGAAAGGTGGCGACCACGAACTGGAAGACGCAGCGTGGGCAGGCCTCCAACACGGTGGACCGACAATCTCGTGAGGGTCACGGGAAGCCATTAGATATGAAAAGTGCAAGATCGGCCTTTGTGGAGATCCTTGGGGAAGGCCTTTGTCCAGCAGTGAACGTCTTCCGGCTGACATGATGATACTACATACTTACATAGACATGTTCCTTAATGCAAACAAATATCTGTCCTAGTTATCTTACCAACCACGCCAAACGGTCTGGAGTAATAATTAACTAGTTTTTCACCCGCGTTCCCGATGGATCTTATCTTTTCCTGGGATTTTATTTTCTTACGATATGTCATAGAATACTTTTTTTTAAGAGTTTCTTGCCGATTCTTCTCAGTTGAAGGCTGACTTCCGAACCGGTGGTAACTTCTGTAATTAGACTTTCATAACTGAATAAATGGTTTTGACTTTGACTTTATCATAATCAGCTGTGTGCCAAGTTGCATCGAAATAGGAATATTTCAGTACCCGCCTGGCTGGCTACCATTTAAGGTTTTAAATCTACCGGTAAGATGCGTGGCTACCACCGCCAGTCACTTTGGACTTGTGTTTAATTAAATACAGGCGTATTATACATACCTACCCTTAGGTATACTTTACCTGTTCTCTCTTGTATACTTTTCTCTTTCACCCACAGCAGAGCGCGCCAATATTCCTGAACTGAAGCGCACCTGTCAATGTCAACTTAGCGTTTCTAGGTTTTACCGCTAAAGCATGCAAAATATTTTCATACCATTTTTTTGTTTTGATTTCCAACTCTATCACAGATTTATGAGAATGAGTTGAGATTAAACAAATGAATCTTAATTGTGATTAGGTTTTATCCGACAGCTAAAAGGAGGGTTATGTTTTTAAATAGGACTTGTTCTAAATGATATCTCCGCTGCAAACAAAGTTTAATACCGAGACTGAAGTTGTGGATAAATAGATTTAAATGTGTATCCATTTGGATTACCTAATGGACAAAGTTGCAAACCCCGTTTCAAATCCAATTTGACTAAATTGATACTTATGTTTTAATATTTAGCACAAGATAAATTATATAATAATTTTGGGTGAACTTTTTCTGGACAAATATGGGCTTCGTTTGGAAAATTCGTTTTTAATAAAAAATATTAGTTGGATACTTATGAAATGGAAAACGTATATATATCTGGGTCAATTAATAAATATCTTTCTAAGGCTTGATTTTTCAATGGCTAGTGATATCTGGATCAGCATTATGAGCTTGTGAGACTTGTTCGCCAATTTTACATGAAATTCATCATTGAATGCCGTGACGAAAGTCATGGCTTCAAATCTTATTATAAGCTTGGGATTTCGTTAAGAAAATCACCGTGAAGAAATCTAAGTACAGTGGTATAGGGTGCTTTTTAGAACCCCTTTGGCGTGCTACCACCCTAATGCCGCCAACCACGTAACAGTGTACCTATTCCAGATCTTGGAATAAACTTTACTTCTAAGTTTAGTATGCTAACCCCTTTGGGACATACATCACTTACCAAATATTAGGTATGAGTTGGCCAAACATGAAATCATCTTTGGACTTCTTGTATTCTTGTCTTCACGGTACAGTCTCGCCCAAAAGTGATTATATCAACAGACAATCTTTTAATATTTTCTTCCACAAACAAAAATCTTCTTGATACTCGATAAAAAAAAATATGGGAGTCGCTTCACCAACTCAGCCATCTACTGACTCTCAGTTTAGGTACCAAAAATTCGGACGCTACTATCGCTACTGTATTGGACTGTACAGTCATTCTAAAGCAAACTATACGGGTGCTGCCGCTGTTAAGATGATGTAAAGGCCTTTACGATATGGATTATTTTACAATTGTAATTTTTTAACGAAGAATAGGTCTTATGTTATAAACTAGCTGTCCCGTTGGATCTTTTCATTTTTCGGTTAATTATGACACTCACAAATAACGTGGCTTTCTATTGGTAAAAGAATTTTCAAAATCGGTTCAGTATATCCAGAGATTACCCTATACAACCTCACAAACTTTTGTCTTTATAATATTAAGTATACCTAGATAACTAACAAATATAAGCCTTTATTATGACTTACATAATCAGCTGTAATGTAATAACTAAGAAAATAAATTCAACATACCAGACAAAACCACTAACAAGAACTAGCAAAATACAAATAAAACTAGTATATAACATAGTAAATAAGTTCTCACCTAAAGCAACCTCGGGTACACTACGTGATGAAAATACCCAAGCCGACTATATTAACCAAGTAAATAATTTCCCTGACAGTAAAGGATTTTCTTCGGTCTAAAAAACCATACGTTGTCGAGGCTTAAGAAATCAGGATAAAAATAAGAATTCTTGAGGGCTTCGCGAGAAACTTGAAAATCGTTCGTACGTGACGTGACTAAAATGACGTGAGTAGCTTTCAGAAATGCTTGCGCCTCTGGATTTTTTTATTGTCTGCTAACAATTGCTCACTTACCTGAATGTTGGTGGGATGGTGAGTTGCTCTTACAATTTTCTTTTTACGTTGACTAAATACTTAAAAATTATAAAATTCGCTGAAGTAACGAAACCGGTAGTATTACGTAGTGTTTCTGGATAGGCTAATTAAATAGAACATTTTACCCCTCGGGACGCGGATGAGACGTCATCCCAAAACGACATAAAAAAAAAAATTCCTGAAAGAAAATCGGTGGTAAGTTCTGAATAATTTAAGATTGTTACAGTTTTTTATGATAATTTTGTAGTCGTTATAAATTTGTAGAGTTTAGAATAAAACAGCTATATATCATTAACATTCTCCTAGTTTGACTAAGTAATCTCTAAAAAGTGTGCTTCTGTTTGATTACAATAGATAACTGATATTAGAAATTAAAGATAAAATATGAAGGCTTAAAGAAACGGTAAGAAAAAATAAAATATTTTCAATTTCATTGCACTAGTTACCAAAGAATCCAAAAGTTTCAAAAACCCGCATTGTTTATAATTACATTGAGTGTAGCTTTGTCTCAAATAAATTAAACGTTAGAAGTACAAAATAATCAAAGTAAAACGCCACAACATCCAAGTGTACAAAAACCGTCTTTTACCTGAAATCACTTTGATTGCGAATAGAATTATGTTGTAAAATTAATTACATCCACAAAGGCGAACGTGTTGAAAATTCTCCAATGAACATCTGTTGTGCGCCGTTCATTTACTTCAAAGGTAAACCTATTCCGCGGGGTTTTACTGCCGTATTTCTACTAAATTAATGCATTTTCATTGTTCGTAACGACCCTTTATTTCGCGTACCATACATTAGTCAAATTATACACGCAACACCTTCGCACGACGAAATTTCAGGGTATTTGTAATGTCGAGAAATTAGCAAGTTCGAGGTTGTCGCCGATGTGCCAAATTATATTGTGTGTTACATTATTGGTTGAGTGTGAGGTGGCGCCGGTGCTCAAGCTGTTCATTTTAAGGAAATCAACCATTATTAATGCGATGTTTAGTATTTTGGAAATATTGAGAATAATAGGAGTATTATTTAAAGTATTAAACCGTTAGTTGAGATAAGCTAATTATTAGTACTTACGACCCCCGCGATTTCTAAGGGATCTTATCTTTTACCGGGATAAAAAATATCCTATGTTTTATACTAGGATATGATCTACCTGTGTGCAAAGTTTCATCAAAATCCGTTCAGTAGTTATTGCGTGTAAGAGTAACAAACATCTTCACATTTAAACAAGCTATTTTTGCATAGAGATCTCAAAGCATCTAAAATTCCGCGTCACTCGATACTAAATCTAAGATCTGATAGTTCTCAATTAATAACTAAACAATTAAACACCGTTATATTTATTTCCTTTTAGGAAGATTTACAGCCAAATAGTTGATATAGGTAGACATGAAAAATTTTTTCGATGCCATTAACAATATCCACCTATCTTTTATTGCTCTACCATGGAGTCGTTATTGGCTTAAAATAATGTTCAACATTTTTCCACGATACGTACTTACTCAATTTTCACCATAAATAAGAGTAAATCTTCAGGTGAGGGAGGGGAGAAATTATAGTGGGGGTATTTATGATCATCCATCATATTCAGTTTGACAAGCACATGTGTTCTCTGAATTGAACAGTTTCTCTTTTCTTCGCGGTGCCACGTGGGGAATAAGGCATAAGAAAATAGCGGGTAACCTTTTAAATAGAAGAAAAAATAGAGTTTTGTCCTGAGCTTTACTTTTTATACTTTTTTATTTATCGCGTATTAAATTACTTATTCGTGCTAAAAACATGAACGATTTGTGCAATATTTTAATGCGGTTGGTTTAATGCTTTGGCTGTGATAACATAAAACGCGTGAATTAACATAAAAATAATAATGCGCAGCGTATGAATGAAAATGTTTTGTTAATTCAAATAGACCTTTTCAAGCACTATGAATAGTCTAGATTCTATTGCACGGTTCAGAAGGTTGCTTTTGCGGAGAAGAGCCAGCAATAAATTCAGCAATTACCCTTTTCAAAAACATTTCATCTCTATTTATCTAGTCTCACTGATAATATAAATATTTGCGTGTTATTCAAACATAGTATATTTTATTCTCCAAAAATACTTAAAACAGAGCCTCTTTACTTAAGGGACATAAGAATCTGCAGTTAAACCGCCAAAAAGAAAATGAGGAATATAGGAACATGAGTTAATATATTGTTACAGAACTATCAAAAAGTAGGTATTCGTCTTCGATTTTTTTTAATGTCCCTTCCTCATCCTAACATTTAGATACTAGAATTTGGTAGAGGCCAAATAATAGGTACTAGTATTAATCTGTCAATAAGTCATTCAGTTCCACCATACACCCATTTCCATCGTGGTTTGTTGTTGGCAATCTTTCATACCGCAGCGACGGGTTCTGTTTTAAACGTTGACCTTTTATCTTCATTGCCATCAACACGTTTTGTTGACGGATTCTTTTGATAATATTTTCTTGGTTGTTCTTCTTGTTTTTTGCTTCATCTAATTATTTTGAATTACTTTCAATGTGTCATTTTAGAATTCATTATTTTATGTAATTTAAAAGCGATTTTCGAAGTCGTAAATCTATAAAAATATTCATAGAAAATAAAAATATTTTTTTTTGTCGAAATCAAACCATGGTTCCTCATTTAAAATAACTAAAACTATGAGACTAACTGTGCAATCGTGTCAAAAATGTCTTGTTTTCTTACTATAATCAACTAAGCTCGCTCAAAATGTACAAAACTTGTAAGAATAAAGCTTTTCAAGTGAGAACATATAAATCATACGAAGGTTGTTCAAAAGTGTATTGCAGCTAACATAAATAGCCACTAGGGTATGGTTGGTTACATAATAATGATAAAACATATTTCTCATAGTTTATACTGTGTTACTGCATGTTCTTCTGCCTTTACAAAATAATTAGATAGTTAATAATGTGTAAAAACGCATGTATCTGTGTTATTGAGTATTTTAAATAAACTTATTATAGTAAGAACACAGGTAGATCATACTATGGGATAAATCGCAAGATACTTTTTATCCCGGAAAATGATAAGGTCTCTCGGGATCGCGGGGACTGTATTCTAAATGCCCATAGGTGGGCCAACTGCTAGCTTGTCGACCATTTAACATAAAAAAGATACGATTTTTCGACCCAAGTGTACCTATTCATATTTTACAAAAGGTATTTTACAGATACTAACTCAAATATTTTTTTGCGCTCAAATTGACAATAATATCGACAACATTTATTTTTCAAACACGACTCATTACCATAATATAGTTTTGGAAAGACTTTTCACGAAAATACAGAATATATTTTGCCCTCGAGATTTTTTATGAGTTCTTCTATAGTAGATAAACTTTTTTCTCATTTTCAACAAGAAAGTAACAGAGAAAATGACACATGACTTCAGCATATATGAAAGAAAATAGTAAAAACATATAAAAACTTTTTGTGAAACCCTCGTAAATTCGCCATTTTGAGTGTTCACATAAAGTCTTCCATTATTGACCGGTTTGGCGTTGATACGGAATAAAATGTGGAAACTATAATAATATGAGTATATTGAGCCACGGACTAACAAAAGTAAAATCAACCTATAACTTAACTACATAATCTCTAATGATAACTGGTTAATATTATAGGAAAAAAACTGGATAAGTTATAATAATACCTTATAAGGATTGGAGAGACTGCCATAAAAAAAGATATTTAGAAAAGAGCTCTTATGAACCAGCACTTATTGAAAAATTCTGTTGACATAAATCGTTTTTTTTCCAAAAAGTAGTAATAAGAAATTATAGCATCACCTTGCGAGTAGGATATTAGAATTCAAAAAGATAGATAAACATTTCAAGAATAAGAGAACAAAGTATTTTTTTTATAGTTAAGTGTAAGGTTCAATAACTTTGAATCCCAAGTTAAGGATACAATGTGGACCTCTTTAAAACATCACAACTTTTTGTCTAAACACCAACAGCAGACACAATCACATCTAAGGCGAAATAACAAAACTATAAAGGAACGCAGTAATGCAACCACTTATCAAGTGTGTCCAGGGTGGGGTCACTTACCCCCACCACCCCCCCCCCCCCCCCCCCCAACGCTTTGGGGACATGTGGTGGGAAACGTGTGAAATAAATCTCTTTCTGTGGGGACTCATCCCTAGAGGTGACAGAATCGTTCGTGAACACTCCCCAGGCTGACTTTATTAGTTTCGAAATAGAATGGGACAATTCGAAATTTAAGATTTATTACATAATGTTTTTTGTCTACGGTTTCATAAGTTTTTAAACTTTATGAATGAAAAGTTGGAATTTCAAGCGACCTTTTTTGTCCTATCCCTTATGTTCCCAGTATAAAATTAGATAGCCTAGATTACCTATACTCTGAAAAGTTCTGCAATGAATGCTCCATTAAATCGGTTCAGCTGTTTTGAAGATTAGACCGGACCAAATAGACAGACAAGAAGAGATTTACAAAAACATGTGGATTCTGTAGGTACCGTGCAAATAACTAATTTCAAAATCACAGACAGTCACTAAAATTTTATTTATATAAGAAATACTATTAAAATACAATTTTCTAAAATCTTAACGTAAAAATATGTAAAAGTTAAGAATTGAAAGTATTAAAAACGGATTTATACTTTGAGCGCTAATGATAATTGCTTCCAAATGTTCATTTAAAAATACGTCCCATTTTTTACCCCTTTGGGCCAAAAAAATACCTCTCTGCCTTCGTTCATTAGATATTGCTAGAATTTAAAAAAGGGAATTATACTACGATAGGTCCAAAATATACAAAAATTTACAAAACTTAAGTCCTATATTATTCAGACCACCCGTCTAAAAGTTCAGTGAAAAACACATGTACAGTTTTTTTTTATTAAAGATAAAGGTCCCTCAAGTTGAAAATCTGTCGCCAAGCACCTGTTGGTCCGGTTGCTCCGGCAATTGCACTTGAGAGCCAGTTCGCCTTAATAAGGTGTACAACACATTAGCAATCCCCTGGTATTGCCAATGTCTATAGGCGACGGTTGTCATTTACCATCAGGTGACCCGCCTGCCTCGTTGTCACTTGTGACATAAAAAAAAAAAGGTGAGGGAAACCTTGTATAGAGCAAAGATTTTCTCTTGCAACCAACACATCCGTGCAACACTCAGTAGGTCCTCATATCAGCTGTTTATTTAGTTACCGTCCCCACACAAACAAAACGACGGACAAAAGAACTTTATTCACGTAATTACGTTTTGCTTTTAAAACAGAAATTGCGAGATTGTTGTATTTTTGTTAAGAGCGCGGCGCCGACCGGCTAGGGGTTTATCGCCCTGTAATTACAGGATATTTGGGTTTATTTTTTGTCTTATATATGTATTTGCTTGTTTGTTTTAACGACATTTTTTTATTGGTGTTCCTTTACATATTTGTATCAACAATTATATGTTTTATTTATTCAAATAATTAAAGAATGCTTGCTGAAAATTAAAAGGTTCAGTACCTAGTTGTTTAAAGCTCGGGTACGGAATCCATAAAACAACCACCGAGCTGCTATAATTTGAGTACCTATAATATTATTCGTAACCTTATACTTAATCAACAAATACTTACTTGCACCAATACGTTAATTTCAAAATGTTATGTACCTAACAAAATGAATATTTAGTGTTAATATTTTTATTTTGTAAAATTGCTCGGTTGAGTTACAGAGTCAAATGAAACTGGTTTTTATTTTATACTTTTGTACGGAATCCCTAAAGATACACTAGTACCTACCTATAGCCAAATACCTACCTAATTACCTATCTATATACCTACATATAAAATAAAACTCCAACCACAAAACAATATGTCTGGAAACAATGCCGCCAACATAACCATTGTTTTCATTTGCGGCCATATTAAACCGGTCCTGCTGAAATATCTGACACGTTTCCGTTTCCGGCAGCGGTGTTATTATCGGCGAAATTACAATCAGCAGTGCTTTTGTTAGTCAATGGAGTGGACATCGGTAATCAGGTCGGAAACTTGTCTGACATACCTCTGAGCGTTCAGGGTCCCATTCAGAAGCTACGGCCATAAAACAGTAAGGTTTAGTCTGTATGGTACTTAATATTGTATCCCACCAAAAACATAAATGTAAAAAAGGAGAGCCAAGTTCAATACAAAAATTATTCTCTGCTGTGGGCTTCGCCGCAAAAAGAATGGAGATCTGAGATTGAGTGCCAAGTTCTATGCAAAATCCAAATATGTAGTCTAAGGGCTGACTTGGCTGGTTTTCCCATACGAATTATTATTAAGTACCTACTTTTACACAGTCATGGAAGAGCCTTATGTTCGATGGGTAGTTTCTACCAGCAAGCCAAATTTTCGGAATAATAAAATAAGAACCGAAAGGTAACAGGTTTAGAACATGCGAAGGCTATATAATTCGCCTACAAAGTACCCTGCTTCTAAACCTATATAATTCGCCTACAAAGTACCCTACCTTACTGTCGTTTCCTCACGATGTTTTCTTTCACCGAAAGCTCATGCTCATTGTAGGATCCGACGTCACTACCACTGAGCTATCATCGCCTTAGATTATATGACGGACTGATTACCAATTGGAAATGTTGGAGTAAATTTTTTACTCTGGTAACTCTAATTTTACAGGATCAGCTGATAAATTTTGCTTCCAACTAATATTACAAATGCGAAAGTAACTCTGTCTATCTTTTCATACCTGAACTGCTAAACCAATTTTAAAGAATTTTGGTATCGAGACCGATGGTACCTTAGAGAAGGACATAGGATACTTTTTATCTAGCTACTCCTATTTATATTGATGGCATTCGTTTGGAAGTAGGTACAAGTTATTTCGTTTGTGTCTATATTGTTATTATTATTGCACAAATCCAAAAGCGGTGAGTGTATCTAAGAATGGATGCAACACGATTGCTGTGTACAAGCTATTTCATGAGCAGTGGTTCGTATTGTGTTCTATAGTTACCCATCGACTAAGACAAAATACTAAAGTCCAATTTTAACAAAAATAGGTAGGTACATTTTTTATTTTGTAATTTGCATAAATATTACTATATATTATATATTGCATTTGCGTAAATATTACCGATGGAAAACAAATAACGTAATCTGCATCCTTATATATACCTCGCACCGTGGCTACCCACGTGTGAGTGCGAGGGTAGAGGAGGCGAATAGGGGATTTCGGGATTTACTCGAGCGCGGCAGATTAACATAAGAGGGGCAACCTTGCGAAGTACTCTCACCAAATCTGAGCCCTCTATATAGTGTCGAACGTCTAGGGTAGCCCGTCAGATTAGTAAAAAAAAATCGATGGTTTGAAATACTCGAGCGCGTCAGATTAAGGTAAGTTAGTTACATGCAAAATAGTGTACATTTCAATAATCTGACAATTTGGGCGTGACGAAAGAAAATTGGAGACTCGCAAAGTTGCAAAATATTGTGAGTTTCACCTCAGAATGAGAGATAGTCAGCTATTAACTTGTATAAACCTTTATTTTGACACTCTAAAACTTGTCTCAAAAGCTACTTATCATAGGGTGCCCGCGACTACTGATTTTTCAAGGTCAATGGTCAAAAAATCATTTATTGCAAATATCTCGTTTCCTATGGGTTTTTTTTGGTATATGTATTTGTAATAAATATTGTAGAAGATTAAATTCTCTACAACTTTTGTACAAACATTTTTTCGATATCTTGAACCATTTTTGATTTCGATATTTTTTTTTTCAAACCGGTGACTGTTTTTTTTACATTTTTGAAACCCTGTAGACGCTCCCCCCACCGCTGAAGGGGAAAATATCACATAACCTTTTTTTCTTTATTCCACCTAATCTTCAAATTCCAGTAGGTCCCAAAGACGCTCGAGTAACTACAAATTTAGCATCATTGCCTCCCCTACCATAAGGAATATTTATCAATTTACATGACTCATGTCTCCCCAGTCCGCTTGAGTAATTTGCTCTCTGGTTATTAGTATACAATACAATATCGTTTTGGGAAGCATTACACTGAAAACGAACTTTATTTTGGCGCAAAAATCTTGAATTACAAACAATACGCTCATGCCAACTACAAAATGAAGGTAACACCGATCTTAGCATGTACTGCGATACCATCGCTAAATAATGACACTATTCAATAGAAGCATAAGCAATAGAATCCATTACAGTTATTATTTTTTATTTACTTATCTACTTACTCTTTTATCATACGTGTTTAAATATTACAATGAATTGTGATCTTATTTCAATTTTAATTTTATATCAAAAATGCTCACTGAATTCATTATCAGACAACGCCTCCTGACTAAACAACAAAATTGAGAAACATTCATTATTATTATTTATCTTCATTCTTGACATCTTTCATTAGCGTTATCTAAGCTTTAAATATTTATAACTGGCACGGAAAATTGGTACTTTGAATTTTATGTGGAATTTAAATTTATTTATTCACTTTTATTACTTCCCCTAAATATTACTTGGGTATTTTTGTTTAAACACAAACATACCTACCTAAGAATGAAATAAATAATCTAGATGAAAAAGTCGTTGTCAGTAATCGCCCAGAATGCTGGCAGCATTAATTCCATTTGCCACGTTGGATGGCAATGCTGATTCTTTGGGCGAGTTATATGCCAGCATTCTGGTCACGAGATGCGTCGACTATGCGTTTAGAAATATCGCGGAAAAGGTGGTGAGCAGTATTATTCACTAAGTATTTATATGAAGTAGGTACGTATGACGTATATGTCTTTATGAATGTTATATTTGCAATAACCTTCACAACAAGTCACAACACGCACACAAAACTTAAGTGTTGTCATTTGTGTTGCGATATTGTGATCCACAAAATTTTCCATCCATCATCACATCATAAAATTGAGTTTCATTCAACTCTTCTTAGAGAGGATTCTTTTAGGCAAATGTCACAAACTTGATCCGCGCTGTCACTATGTTCTGTCTCTTTCGTTAACTAAGCAATCATATGAGAAACCTGCCGTCCACAGCATCGTTGAGCTTCCTCGAAGGTGAGTTTAGTGGATACAGAAGTTTCTTAAGCAACTGAACATAATTCCTATTGAAATACGTAGTAAATAACAGATAAAAAGAAACTAAACTCTATAAATAATATGATAAAAACCATTATCAAACGCGCTTTTAATTACAAAAACATGAGTAAACTATCGCAATGGATGCAAAACAAAATACATAGATGTTGGCAACTCAATCCTCACATTAGCAGTCAGATCACGCTGCCCAATCGCTGCACTATGGAGTAGAATAAATACAGCCAGATACTCCACCGCTGGATCTCTTCGAATACGGCGAGAAAGAAGTTATTTTCATTGGTTTTTTTTTTAAGCCAGCCTTTTTAAATAAAAAAGTAATTTAAAATTTAAAAAATCCTTTTTCCCAGCTATATTGAGGGTTATGTTAAGATGACTAAATCTATATCTATACCTATATATAAAAGTAATATATAAAAGAAAGTCGTGTTAGTTACATTATTTATAACTCAAGAACGGCTGAACCGATTTGGCTGAAAATTTATGGGGAGATAGCTTAGAACCAGGAATAACACACAGGATTAAAAAATATGAAAAATTCACAAAAAAATAAAGAAAAATGAAGAAAATTATTTTTGTCATACA
The DNA here is from genome assembly GCA_951361185.1 of Ochropacha duplaris. Lineage (NCBI taxonomy): Eukaryota > Metazoa > Arthropoda > Insecta > Lepidoptera > Drepanidae > Ochropacha > Ochropacha duplaris. The sequence goes on from OX592706.1 coordinate 2,978,869, forward strand.
TTTTGTATATAACGACGTTTTGACATGTCTCGAGATCGGACTGACAGATGGTGGCGCTGGAATCGGGTTCTAAGTTTTATTTTCAGACAACGTCTGCTGGGCCCACTAGTATCTTTATAAAATCAAATTCGTACTTTACATATACTATTATTAATATGGTCGAAATACTTACACAAAGTCCAAAATGCCACTATTCTTCGTAATATTAACTTAATGTTATTTATTTTATAAAATAAATGACTAACTAATGTTTAGATGAAATTAATCCCCACTACTTACCATTTCACTTATACATATAGCATCGCCCCAATCATGAAAATAGATTATACTTTTCTTTAATTCATAACAAGCGGACTATTAAATTATATATTTATTTACATGTACTTTTCACGAGTTCCGAGAATGAATTACATCGCACTCGGTCTCTACAATGAGATTGCATTAAATATTTATAAGCCCAACATTTTAATATCAAAAGCTTTTTGAATAAAACCTTACATACATATTCTTTGTAGCCACCTTTTCAGGGATCCGTGTCTTGGAATGTGAAATGAGGTGTCTATAATTATACTGAATCTCTTAAAATAGAGAATAGAAAGAAGTATATTTTAGTCTCCTAAAATTGGTTGTATTATAATGTAATGCGATGATAGCTCAGTGGTAAGTGACGTCGAATACCGCGTCGAAGGTCGTGGGTTCGAATCCTACAATGAGCTTGAGCTTTCGGTGAAGGAAAACATCGTGAGGAAACCATAGCACGGTGGTAGGGTACTTTGTAGTACCCGACTGGCTGGCTACCACCCTCAAGTTGAAAATCTGTCGCCAAAACACCTATCGGTGTGTTCCGACAGCTGCACTTGAGAGCCAGTTCCCATCTAGGCTTTGTGTGCTTACCATCTTCGGCCACATCATCGCGTACCATGGTGAGATTGTGGTCAAACACAAGCCTATCCAGAATAAAAAAAATATATATATATATATATATATATATATATATATATATATATATTTGAACCAAAGATAAACAAGTTCTTGAATGCCTTCGAAAAACTTTACAGAATGTAAAACACAAAAGTACCCATCATTTCAGTGGGTTGGTACCCTAAAAAGGTAGTACCCCATTAAGATACCTGAGTTATAGCGGTACGTTTACCAGCAATTTGTCAAAAAGATAACGTTTTACGTGAGTTGAATTATCTTAAACAGCATTCGTCTTTTTGAATAATTACTGCCGTTTCTTTTGAAAACAGGAATGACCATTTTCTCCATTCGGTTATTTTTTATAAGATAATTAAGTAACTGAGTAACAAAGGCTTGGATAACCCAGTCTTAGCTGATTGTGGGTATCATTTCCATCTTCAATTGGATAAAAATATAAAGGTATATTTTACTGCTACTATTAGAGACTGTTTAAAACTTTGTGAAGAGAATTTGTGTCACTCAATTACTTAAGTTATTATTGTATCTTAACTCAACTACTCTCAACTACTTGAAAAGTTTAATTTTACAGACCCCGTAAGATTCCCTCATAATAAACTGACACCCCTAGCGCCAACTTGCCGGCGAACTGTATTTGCTGTCAACTCGCCGATCTCACGCCTTTGTAGATTACTAAATAAAAAAAGCATTTCAGTGGATATAGTAATACATGCAGACTCTATTGGAAAATTTCGTAAGATACTGTATGAATGTTTTAGTGTAAGAAGTTTTGTTTTAGTTATTATCATAATTGTTGCATATATATTTAAAAAAATATAGTTCTAAGTTAGCATAAGTACCTAATAATATAACAACTACAGGTACTAATATTATAAATGCGAAAGTGTGTCTGTCTGTCTGTTACCTCTTCACGCTTAAACCGCCAAACCGATTTAGATGAAATTTGGTATAGGGATAGTTTGAGTTTCTTGCCGAAGTCTTCTCAGTTTAAGTGTATTCGGAACCGGTGGTAGAGTCAATTGTAACGTTCATAAGTGCCTTACCAGGGCCTAAACTGAATAAATGAGGTTTGAGTTTGAGTCCCGGGAAAAAAGTAATATAGTTTATAATATAGTTAAGTTAACATAAGATAGTTTTTATCCCTTTAAGGGGTGAAAAGGGGGGTGGAAGTGTGTATGGGAAATCAATTACCGCTGAACTAATTTCTGTCTGTCTGTCACCTCTTCAAGCTTAAACTTGTCCCCCGAAAATTACCCTTAATTAAAAACAAAATATTTACTTTGCACATCTGTGTTTGGGTCATAAAATTACACCATCCTACCAAATTTCACCTGATTTAGTCCAGTTGATTCGGAGCGAATGTCTGTGACATGTTCGGACAGACAGACGCACGAGTGGTACGATTTTTTACGGAACCCTAAAAAGAAGGTTGGATAAAAAATAAGCTACGCAAATTACCTACTGATTCCACGCGGACGGAGTCGCGGGCAAAAACTAGTCATCAAATAAAATAAAGTCTGGAATAGAACGACCATCCATTGACCGCCCATTTTACTAATGAATATGCGGTAATTAATTAGTAGATTGCAGTATTATCAGTCTGGTTTTCATAGTACAATATCAAATGATTCAATGATATCTCACATCAACAGCAGTGCCATTATATGCCAACCAAAACATAATTTTTCGAATGACACGTCACAGATTAGTTTTTAAAATCAAAACGAAATTCCGATTGTGTCCTCGCGTCGCATTTACAACAGCGAAGGAAGCTATGAATAAATTTCCAGAGTTCGTTACCAACTGGATTGGCTGTGACTTGCTCGGAATGAGCTCCTACGAGGTCCCAATGCAAATTATTTTATAGACTACCGGAGCGCCTATCGCGGGATAGATTTTAGAAATAATATTGACTCTTAGGTAATATTCTCTTAGGTAAAAGGGGATTGAGATGAAATCTATGCAAATAGTATTACGCTTCAGGTATCACTAGATATGCGCTACGAGTATCTATAACAAGACTTATTATTATTTTATTTATTACTAGTTTTCCGCCCGCGGCTCCACCCGCGTTCCCGAGGGATCTTCCCGAGATTAAAAGTTTCCTATGTCCTTCTCCAAGGTTTCATCTATCTCTATACCAAATTTCATCTAAATCGGTTCAGCGGATTAAGCGTGAAGAGGTGACAAACAGACAGACACCTATTCGTATTTGAAATATTAGTATGGATTATTATTTTATGATAACTCACAGACAGTAGAAAATATGGCATAGATTTATTTATTTTAGTACTAATTTTATTGACGACGATGATAACTTAGTTTTAGTGTCGAATGCCAGATGGAATGTTGTATTTTCGAATCCTACAATGAGTAGTAAGGTTGTTACTACAGTGTGTGTTTCAATTTTAAAAAATAACTAAACACTAGCCTGCAGCAGCAGCTGCATTTGAATATGTACTCAATTTTAAACAAAGTAAGCAGGTAATGTAGTCACTCTATGAGACTTATCAGATTGGTCGAATGCAAATGCTATAAAACTAAACAAGATTTCGGACAGTATTACTGACGATATTTTTAAATGATAGAAATCTTATTAGAGGTTATCAATATCAAACCACAACCCTATCGACTTATGGGATTGCTCACTTAGACCCACTATCTAAATCATATTGACAGGAAATGAAATTTTGTTGTTCTGTTTCTCTGAAACTGATGGATTATCTGAGTTTTGTTCTTACTATAACATTACACAAAACTTGATTTATTTGCTTTACCTTCGAAGAACTGATGGCCGATGTGGCTGAAAGTTTGTGGAGAGGCGACCACGCACCGGAAGACGCAGCATGGACAGGCCCCCACAAGGTTGACCGACGACCTAGTGAGGGTCGCGGGAAACCGCTGGATGCGAGCAGCACAGGAACGGGCCATGTGGAAAACATTGGAAGTGCCTATATCCAGCAGTGGACCTCTTTTGGCTGAATGAAAAGAATTGATGAGAAAAATCCCTTGTACCTAAGGGCATTTTATCAATATTACACTACAATTCAAAATGTCAATGGAGAGAGATATTACACATCACTTCATACACATTTGGGTAGTAAAGTGGAATCCAGTGATTCAGTTCTGAAAATTTGGGTGGTGGCCAATACAATCTCATTGAAACTTTTGCGTTCAGGAAAAAGCTTGAAATTGTTCGTTATCCAACTAGACGATTTAAAATAAAACAGTTTGGGAAACTGTAGGTGATTGATCAATGAATAAAGTTTTCTAAAATGCTTTTGTAACGTTGTTTCGGACTAAAACACCCTTTTTTGGGGCTATTTGTATTAGCACAGTATTGTGTGTTTTAATTCGGATTTATAAAAACAAAAAGAGATACAATAGGTGATTTTGTCAATTATTTTATACTGTTCCGATCTTATGCGGAAAACACAACATAGGAACAACACCAGAAAATTAAAAAACTAAGTAAGTATATTAATATTTTTGGTGCTGTTTTTTTTTTATATGTCACTAATGACAACGAGGCAGGCGGGTAACCTGATGGTAAGTGACTACCGTCGCCTATAGACATTAGCAATACCAGGGGGACTGCCAACGTGTTGTACACCTTATTACAATGCCTTAAGGGCAAGGGCAACTGGCTCTCAAGTGCAACTGCCGGAACACACCAACAGGTGCTTGGCGACAGATTTTCAACTTGAGGGTGGTAGCCAGCCAGTCGAGTACCACATAGTACCCTACCACCGTGCAAAAATAAAAAAATAATTAAAGCAATAGCAACATTCGGTTGGTGAATTTATAATTTAGTTTCCTTTGTCAATTACTCCAGTACGCAATAATGTAACCGAGCTATAAAAATTGCGGCGAATTGCCGAAATTGAGAAACAGCTTGCATTCATGGCGGCATTTAAAACTTTAACTCGTTTTCAGTTTCATTAACGGTTATACCTCAGCTTAACTGCTGTAATTATGTACGCAATTTGGCCAGGATTTAACTACAAGAGTTGACATGCGCTATAGAGGCTGTATAATCGTGAATAACGTTACAGGAAAGCGGTAAAGGCCACATAAAGAGTTTTCACGCCTCATTTACTCGACGGGATAATGATGTTTTCATAAACAGGTTTTCGTCATTCTTGTACGATGTAAATTGAGTCACGTAAATATTTGTTTCATAGCGATTATTGATAAAAAAATGTATTTTTATGTGAATGACCTTCTGTTTCATCATACTATCACCATGGTAAGTGATAATGTGACTAAAGGTGGTATAAGATGATCTTGAGCTCTAATATTTCTAGTATTCTTAAATGACGCATACTTTTGAGAATATTTATATAACTCTGAAGGTTGTTTGACTGAACTAAAGATGATAGCTCAGTGGCGTCGGATACCGCGGCGAAGGTCGTGGGTTCGAATCCTACAATGAGCTTGAGCTTTCGGTGAAGGAAAACATCGTGAGGAAACCACAGCACGGTGGTAGGGTACTATGTGGTGCTCGACTGGCTGGCTACCACCTTCAAGTTGAAAATCTGTCGCCAAGCACCTGTTGGTGTGTTCCGGCAGTTGCACTTGAGAGCCAGTAGCCCTTGCCCTTAAGGCATTGTAATAAGGTGTACAACATATTGGCAATCCCCCTGGTATTGCTAATATCTACAGGCGACGGTAGTCACTTACCATCAGGTGACCCGCCTGCCTCGTTGTCACTAGAGACATAAAAAAAAGTAAAAAAAAAACTACGAGTACAATTACATTTCTTTTAATTATTTTAAAAAACATTTTTTTACTAAAGCTTATAACTTTAAAAATAAAATATATTTGAGTAAATTTCGGGTGAAATGTACAGGTTTCTTAATTATCTGTAACGCGAAACATGCCCAAGTAAGCGTCAAGAGTGAGATTTATAGTACAAAAAAGCAGCAGTATTTCAAAATGCTCATTAAACAAACAAAGTCACGCGAAATATAAATCAATTTTACGCTCTAATTAGAACAAGACATTCGCAACAAAGGAATGCTTTTAATGGACACGTAAATTATTTACTTCTCCCTCTGACGCCAATAACTTTTCTTTCAGATAATTCCGAAGAAATTAATAAGTAAGTAGATCTTGGTCATACTTATATATAAATTAACATCTACAAAATAAAGGTTTTGTAAAACCTCTCTAAGCCCAGGATCAACTTTCATTCTCTCCTTTAACACAATTTGGAGAAGAATACGAGTATTAGGTAGGTATAATTTATAAGAACACTGCAGTGCTTCGCGATCGATAACAATAAAAATAGAATTCCAAGAATCGCTATTAAATTCATTAATTTATATCGAAGTAGGTATAAATAAATTTAGACTTTATGCGCTTGAGCTATGGCACATTTGAATTAAAGTACCTACGTTTTGTACGGGGTTCATTAGTGGTTTTTGCTTGTTGATGTCACATTGATCGGTAGAAAGGAAAGCAATTTGCTGTGCCGTTTTCGATAAACACATTAGATTTTTTTTTCTGTCAGATACTACGTATCACCAAAAGCGTCAGCTGAAAATCAGCGCTACCGACAGTGAAGTCAGTAGGTAACATTATGCTGAGCTGCAATTATTGTTTCAAACGGCCCTGGTAAGGCACTTATGAACGTTAAAATTGACTCTACCACCGGTTCGGAATACACTTAAACTGAGATGACTCCGGCAAGAAACTCAGCAAGGCAATTTTTTTTTCAGCAGTGGATCTTTGGCGGCACAGTCTGTTTTTATTACTTATTTTTAATTTATACATTTTTTTATTTTATTCAAACCTTGTCCTAACAATAACGAATACATAAAAGTGCAGACATTCGAAAGTTATGAGCGTACATACATTCCGAAGATCCATTTTTATTTATATTATATAGATTGTTGTTGTTTGTCAAATTATCGTAGGTGTTAACTCGTCAAAATTCAACCATAAAATTTTTTGAAAGACAAGTATACTAACTATGTCCATATTTCACTAAAGATAAAAAAGAAAGAAGGACAGAGGTATTGTTTGTTAGAGTGTGATTGAAATTCGGCATCATTGCCCAACTTGTTGTATAAACACGAGCGCATTGTGTCCCACAATTACAGGTTCTAACAGGCGTTTAGGAGTTGAGAACTGCGGCAGTGTCACACACGAATGGTCCATTAATACAAGTGCAGCAAAAAGGTCGGATTGTAATGGGATTCCCTTGTTCAGGTGCGCTCGAATGTTTCATTGCTTTGAGATACGCGTACGTAACTTTACTTGGAAACCTATTTTTAAATGAGATAAAATAAAACATTTATTACGACACCATAAGGGCTCAAGTAACATATTTTTTATACCACTAGTGACAACGAGGCAGGCGGGTCACGTGATGGTAAGGGATTAAAATTGCCTATAGACATTAGCAATATCAAAGGGACTGTTGTACACCTTATTACAATGCCTCTCACTGGCTCTCAAGTGCAATTGCCGAAACACACGGGTAGGTGCTTAGGTGTAGGTGCGACAGATTTTCAACTTGAGGGTGGAACGCCAGACAGTCGAGTACTATAAAGTACCCTACCACCGTGTTATGATTTCACGATTTTGGTTTCCTTCACCAAAAGCTCAACCTCATTGTAGGATTCGAACCTACGACCTTCGCCGCGATATCCGACGTCTCTATCACTGAGCTATCATCGCCTTTGGCGATCTACCACTGTGATCCATCACTATGACTGGTGAAACGTCTGTTTGCATGTCAGCCTTTTAACAAAAAACACAGTCTGCACACAAATAGGTACAAACATTAATTTCTAATAAAACAAAACAATTAATTAGATGTTTTCAAACTTACCTAAAGTAATTATGATATCTAATGAGAAAAATTCTTATAACTTTATCGATAGATAAAATATTATTAACATAGTAAAATAATTCCTGGCAACATTTTAAGCCATCTGACAACACGATATATCGACCAATAACAATTTGTAATCATCCACCGTAGAGACTCGCACTGTGAACCATAGACCAGAACATCGTAAGCCACGGGTGTTCCGTGCACTGCAGGGATACTTTTTATCCATGAAACACTTACGAAACCCCACTGGGTTAAGCTTAAGTGGTTCTGGTTTGTAATCTTCTAAATAGTTTTTGTGGCACGAAAATGTGGTTACAAAAATATTTACCTATAGGAAATTTAGGCCAAAACTTTTGTATTCAGTAAATAACTATACGTAAGAATTCAGGCGAAACATCTAATCATACATTCAAAGGAAATCTTAAAAGGTTGGACGGATAAATTTTTTGAAATGGATTTTCCAAGACGATTATAATTATAATATGGATGCCAAAAAGAATGGTATCTAACGGTAAAATTACTAGATACATTTTATTTCGGAGAATTCGAATGAAAAATGTTTTTTTTTCTCGTATAAATATGTAGGTCTATGATGGGCCAATTTGCTATGATCATCAATCACACCACAAGTCTAGCGAGCCGTGTGTGAAGAAGGATTTCGAGGATTAGCCAATATCGTTATGTGGTTTTCTTGAAAATTATTTATCTGCTTTGGTATTGTTTCTATTGATAAACCTAGTTTCTTGTCTCCCGGGAAATTTGGTACTAGATACAAGCTACGTTCCTTAAATAAGGGATCTTCGACTGTTTTCCGAATAAACTATGTTTGGAATCAATTTACTGGTTTACATACGATGTTTAAACAACCAGAAAATTTGGTCTATACTTCTCTTACCTACTAATTTATTCATGTTTCCCGACAAATTAGTAGGTAAGCCCGTGGGATAAAGATAGGCTTGTTTCATTGAAAATTATGTAAACACTTATCATGGCATAAATGCAACAAAAAATGATTTTGTGTAGGTTATCGGCTAATTCTTTTTCATCTTTGATCGGAGCAATAACACCACTGTGAAATCGACTACGATTCAGTATTCAAATATCAACTTTCGTGAAGTTCCTACAGCCATTTGCCGTCTAGAAATTGTTGAAGGTTGGCAATACTTTGGCGAAAGATTAAATAATAATAATAGTATTTCTCAGTGACCGAATCCTTCCCAGATTGTATAGCCATTATATAGTATAATTTCTTTGAAAAAAAAAACACGATAATGCTATCATTTTAACCGTATTGTCATCTTTTGGGAGAGAATCAATGGAGCAAGAGAACAAGTATTGATACCTTTTTTTATTACAATTTTTGTTTGACCACCAATATTCTGATGTCGGTGACTAAAGGGTAAGCACCTTTGATGGGAATTAATGGAACCTATGCATTAAATGAGAAAATGGACAGACATCAAGGACGCCGTCAGTCTCTGCAGACTGGCGCAGAACAGAGATGAATCCCGTGTGGTGGTCGCCGACATCCGATAGGATAGGGTACCCCAAAGAATAAAGCATTAAATCAGCAATTTTTGTCTACGGCTGAGCATGCGCTGTTGTAGAACTAGGTACTCGCCTGACTGGCTAGCACCCTCAAGGTAAATAACTGACGTCTAACACTTACCTATATGTTCTGGCAGCTACATTTGAGAGACAGTTCCCTTAGGCTTTGTGTGGTTACTATTTTCCGCCACATACCTAATCAGCTACTACTATAGTGAAATTCTCGTCAAATACAAGACTCCGACTTATCATATCACAATTATTGGTCCGGTGTCAATCAAAGTCACTACCTTCCCGTCGATCTTATATTTTTTTATACATTAGGATATATACCACAGAACTATATTATTTAAAAACAGAATTGTGGTCATGTGTTGAACACTTATTGTTTGTAAAGTAATAAATCTTTATATGAAATACAGTAGGCACCTATACATACTCGTAGATATATAACTGGATAAATGAAATGAAATGTTTGAAATTAAATGAAATGTTTATTCATCCAAATAGGCCTTAACAGGCGCTTATAAATTGTCAGATTCTAATGACTCTAGCACGGTATGAGTGTCTGGTGATCAACACAATCAAAAGCTTTAGATAAATCACAGAAGACTCCAATAATATTCTGTGACTTTTCCCAGGCGTTAAACATATTTTTTAAAAGCGCTACCCCTGCATCATTTGTTGAACCTGAAAACCTATGTTCACATTTATGACAGCCAAGACAACTAGACATTTCTTCACAAATCCGTGGAATACAAATCTCACGTGCGTAAACCCAGTTGGCATCAATTAATATTGTAATTGTTCATTTCACGCGTATACAGAATATCAAATAGGTACATTTTCCGTGTAATTAATAACACGAACGGGTGCTCTTTAATAAAACTCATTGTTCTGTGTAATTATAAGGTATATCCATTAATGCTATTATGCTACGTGTCAAATTGTCAACTCGGTTACAGTACAATAAAAACAGTACATCGATGGTTTTTTACATTTTAAATTCTTGCATTATCTACTAGTTTTTAGTTGAATCTGATAAAAAAAGTTACGTATATTTTGCAAAAACCTCGCAATACATATTTGAAAGAGTATAGAGTTAATACGTACCTAGTGAGAATTAAAATAAGGCAATAAAGAAGAATATGATATTTTTACTATGTATATGAGATTTTCGCAAGTATTTTTACGTCAATCTAAATAATTGGGGAGTGTAATATTCGAAGAGGCTTTGGATACTGACGTTTAAATAACTTTACCGTGTTAATGTTATATAATAACATCCTTATTAGAGAAATTCTGTTTAATAGAGTATTTGATCTTTATCTGATTGAATAGGTATAACGAAAAAAATATATTATGCTGTTTCATTATATTATTTAAGTATGTTTTTAGTAGGTATAATTAAAATCTAAAAGAATCCAAGTATAAATCTATTATTAAGGCACCCTACTAAGACATTTTAATAATTCTTAAGAACTTCTGTTTGCTCCTTAGACGCCACGTGGTTAAGCCACTTACCAAATGCAGACTCAACAAGCAAAAATGGAACTTGACTTTAAGGGTTTAGGGGTGTGTTGCAGTATTATAACAGGCGGTATTTCCTTTTGAATGTTTTCATTGGAGTGCCGTCTTTTCCAGGACAGTAGTTTCGTTTGAATTTTCAATTTTCTGCAATGTTATAGTAAAAAGGACCCATTTCTGAAGTTTATTTTTAAAAGTTTCGTGATGTATCGCGCTGGACCGTAAAGTTATAAAATATTTTATACGTGAAGAAAGGTAGAAGGGTATCTGAGATAGTTTTATCTTGGAAACTATTCATCAATGTGATAGAAACATTTTAAGGAAAAAAATATCCGGATGTATTCTGGCAATGAAATTGTGGTACTATTTTTTTTTCATGAGTAAAAAATTATATAACCAGAAAATTAAAGCAAACGGCCATGAGAATATGAATATTACTTATATGAATAAAGACTGCAATGTTTTCTATCATACCGTCTAAATATTTTCTTTACTTATAATTTGAGAGAATAAAAATATTAAAGGTGTGAAGATTGGAATTAAATTTTGATCGATTTAAAATGTATCCAAACTATTAGTGAACACTGTTGAATGACGAAAGCAGTTCGTAATCATAGTGAAGTAAAATGCAAGCTAATAGGTATAGCTATTATTGTAGGCAACGATTACCACGCATGGATTGGGGTGTCACAAATTAATAGTTTTAAAAATAAGTCTAATAGTTTTCGAGTACGGGTGAGACCTATATACACTACACTGATGCGAGTTTTTACTTTTTATTACTTTTTGGATAAGCTTGTGTTTGACCGCAATCTCACCATGGTGGTAAGTGATGACGTGACCGAAGGTGGTAAGCACACAAAGCCTAGATGGGAAGTGGCTCTCAAGTGCAGCTGTCGGTATATAGGACACACCGATAGGTGCTTGGAGTATTAATAAATCCATTGATATAATATTTTTTCATATCTCACCAAAAAGTTTTTAAAATAATTTATTTTTGTAACGTTCACGCAGTTTCATAATATTTATATTGTATCAAGAACCTACAAAAGTTCAGAATATAGCTTCAGCCTTCAACCGCAATCTTTCAAACAATCAAGAGAAAGAGCTCGACGATATTTTCTGTATTACCATTGTTATCGCTTCTCTGAAGTCTGTGGAAAACCAGCAGGTGCTTTGAAACTGTACACCAATTAAAGCTATAGCACATTATTTCTTGCTTCATTTGTATTTACTTGCTAATTATTAGAACGTTAAATTGAAATATAATTATGTATTACATAACTAACTTATTATTAACTTCGGATGGGGGAAATATAAACATCATAATAATAATATAAAGAATAAACAATATATTTACAATAAAATATGTACAAAAAACTATAATACATAAAAATCTTCCTCGAGGCTGCCGCTGCCGCTGCCTCGTAATATTAAGAAAATATTTATTTATATACCTACAATTTATTTACAACAAGACAAGTGTTCAAAATATACAAACTATAATAATATAAACTACTTCTTCGAGGCTGCCATTGCTGCCGATCGGCATGGTTCCTAGCAGGCTGGCAGCGTTTCCACTATGGATGGCCAGGCTGATGCGTTGGCGGAAAAAGCTCCCGATCCGCCGGTCTCCCGAGGCCTCGATACATTTTTTAGAGAAAAAAAATGTATCGAGGTATGTGTGGTTTTTTTAACTTTTACAAATCTTCAATAACTTTGTAAAAATAATAATAAAAAATGGTTCATAAATATAGGCTTTTGTCGATTTTTTTTATGTTAGAAGTCTGATATTGTAAGAATAGCTGCTTGGCGACAGTTTTTCAACTTGACGGTACGAGTAGAAGCCGGGCAAGTACCCTACCACTGTGCTGTGGTTTAACTAGATACTCATGATATTTTCTTAACAACATAATATTTTTTACGTTAGATAGACCATTAGCTATGGAGTTTTATATCCCTGGAACGTGGGATCAAACGCCGGAGACAATTAGTCACGTATTATACCAAAACACTTTGTACTCGTAAGTAAGACAGTGGGCGCCGTAGCGTTATCTAGTAAAAAGGTCGATGTGTAGGACGTGTGCGTGGGTTTGTTGAATGTTTTATAGGACACAAGTGTTAAACAATAGATTGATTTATTGTCTGTAGATGTCTGAACTGTACAAATGACGTCACCTCAAACTCATTTATTCAGTTTAGGCCCTGATAAGGCACTTATGAACGTTTCAATTGACTCTACATTCGGAATACATTTAAACTGAGAAAATACTGGCAATTAGACTAGAATAGAGATTGCCATGATTATACGGATATATTTAAAATTTTACTAAACTTGCTTTAAACTAAATCGCGTAATGAAGCCGATAAAGCTTAGAAGGAAACTGTCAAAATAAGATGTACCAATTTTACATTAAAATCCGAACATTAAAAGGGCACCTTTAACGAATGTAACGTTACAATATTAAACTAAACACAAACAACACCGCAGGCAGAAGTTAAAGTAATAATTCACGAGTTACACTTAGTTTTAATCAGTCGTTAGGAGTAAAATGTCCCTTAGGCATCGTTAACAAATGTCCAACTGTGCTTCGTACCGTCGCGGATACATTCCAGATGCTTTTAATAGCTTTTTAACACAATTACGAGCTAAGTTCATGGAATATTTGAAGACGTTGTGGTACTCATTGTTGTTTACTGGCCACTTATGGGCGAAAATTGGTGATTTTATATTTTATTTTTGGGTACTTGTTGCTGTTTTTGGTAAGTTTTACTTAAGAAATTAAATTAAGGGATACATTTTATCTGTAACAAAACATGCTTGTTAGAGATGTCAATTATAAATAGTAAGATAGGACAACAAACTAAGATTGCGCGAACCGAATTGTATAACTTACTAGCTGTCCCCCGCGGTTTCACCCGCATTCTCGATCAATTTTATCTTTTTATTCCAGGATATTATTCTCTATCTTTATGCCAAGTTTCATAAACATCCAAACATACAAGCTTTCAAATTTATAATATTAGTAGGACTAGCAGTTTCCCGCAATTTCAGCCGCGCTCCCCATCTTATGTTTTAATCCAAGATATGATCTACCTGTGTGCCAAATTTTATTAAAATCCGTTGAGTAGTGTTTGTGTGATTGAGTAACAAACATCCAAACATACAAACATTCACATTCATAATATTAGTATGATTGAATATTCTATCGTCCCATTTCGAGCCGTTTTCAATTCCCTAGATAAAGATCACAAATAGAGTCGGGCATGTCTAATCGTATTACACCAGTAAAACAACAATTGCGGTCGCTCAATAATTGTTTTCGTGTTGATATTAATTGTCGGATGTCGTGTGAGCTATCGCCGTATCTACGCTCGAGGTAAATAAACACATGATGAAATTATTATTTTGTCAACTAGTTTTTGTTGTCTTTATATTTAAGTTGGGGTATAGTTAAGACTTAATAAGACAGAAACGTGATTGTGATTTTTAAATTTTAGTTTAATTTGGGATCAGATATAGAATGTACCAAGATATTAATCAAATCAACAATAAAAATTCCTATGATAGTATCTTGGATGCATGATTCCGCGACCGGATTCAACGCACAGCCAGTTTCAGTCGTAAACTAAAACTTACCAACGTGGGGGGATTTCCCGTTTATAATATTATCCTTCTGCAAAAGTGAGTTTGCTTGAGCAATGGATTGACTTGCACGAGGACAGGTGACTTGTAAAAGCTACCACATAATATAGTATATCACTCCTACACTACAACTGAGACAAATCTAATGACACCTCACATGTTGAAATTCATCAACTGGCTTAGGTTTTCGAGCGTGCTAAAGAATTAGAAATACGCGCGAAAAATATTATCCTCCTTTGGCAGTCGGCTAAAAATAAGCATAATAGAAACAAACATTCATCTATCCCTATATAGAACCAATCCTAAACTATTATTTTTCCAATTTCAAGGGACAGTTTCGATATAAAAATACAATTTACCACAGCTATCAAATAACATAAACACCTCACCCTTTCTGAGGTCTACGGGTTCTAGATACCCCTGGTATTGTTCAGCTACCTTTTATCCCGTATGTATGTAAATAAATTCAATAACTTGCCTCCCTGGACACGGCACTGTCAAACGTCGTTCGTATACGGAGGCCGATAATTCAATTTATGGGAGTCGGAACATAATACTAGTCAAAGTAAAAATAGTAGGCAAACAGGTGACACTTTTACTAAGGTCATTTTTGTATATTTGGTAGGTAACCCGGCCACCTATCTCCCGTTTAAGTTTGTCGTACTCCTTAGCGGACACTAAGTATGTTCCAAGTATCGAAGAGCTACCCTAATTTTGTTCAAAGCTTATTCATCAGTTGTTTATTGACGATGTTAAATACAACATAAGAAAGAGGAGAGCAAGTATAGCATTGCATATAATTGTTAGGTATAATCTATCCAATTATCTACTAGTTAATTATGCCTAGTGCTAGTTGCCTATAAAGTTTAACCACAATTTTAGCTTGTGGTTCTACTGTTCACATTTTGCGGTTTCCATATTTTATGTACAAAATTAATAGTCAAATCGTGTACAATAAAACTTTAGAGTTATTTAAATGTAAATCAAAGATAAATAAAGCGCTTATAAAATCATCTTAGCAATTGAAGATACGTACGATGAATATTAATATTTAAATTAACTACTGAACCTATTGTCGTTATTTAGATTCAATCTAAAATCAATGGTGGATGAAATTCATTCATCAATTAATAACCCTAACGGAGGTTGGACGTATAAACGTCAAATATATTAGTTTTTGGAGTGTTTTAACTTTGTACTGTTAAGTTCCGAAGAATCTAACGTTTTCCCTCCATAAAATTATCCAGTATTTCATCTATCTATGTACCAGATTTCAGCCATTCCGTTGATTTACAGTGTAACTACAAACATTCATACAAACTTTTGCATTTATTTATCAGTGGGAAGAGCCGGATACTGTAGGGTCATTATAAGTAATTTGTATACTGAATAATACATTTACTATGGTCATAGTCATATCGCACGATGTCCCAAAGGACGAAAACTACTAGTAAACAAAAGATACCATACGATATGACACGATAAATAATGTACGCTATATACCACCCTAAGTATACCCGTCTAGGGTTACATTTACATTATATTTTGGAAATATATCTTTACAGGTTTTTTAGTAATTTAGTTTTATCGAGTCCTGGGTAGGAGTTAGGACAAGGTATGGCTGGCTTTACATTTAACAGACTTTTAAAAAGGAGGATTAACATTCGTCTCTATGATTTTAAGTGTTACGCGATATCTTCGTCGATTGTGAACCGATTTTAATGTTAGACTATGTCATTTGAAGATATGAGAAACTCCTAGAAACTCATCAATATAGCATTCTTAATTTGAGTATAACTCCAACACTGTTAATTCGAACGGTGACAATTCAATTGGTGCCATATATCCTCGTGTTAAGTCAGTTATTACTGTGAACAATCAAATTTAAATCTTTAACCGTAATTTATGGACCCACTAACACGTCCAACCGATATAGTAAACAAATTAGCAGAGGCAATTGCAGCGTGCGGCAAGCCGTATCATTTCACCAAACGCACTCCAAAAACTAATATATTTGACGTTTATACGTCCAACCTCCGTTAGGGTTATTAATTGATGAATGAATTTCATCCACCATTGATTTTAGATTGAATCTAAATAACGACAATAGGTTCAGTAGTTAATTTAAATATTAATATTCATCGTACGTATCTTCAATTGCTAAGATGATTTTATAAGCGCTTTATTTATCTTTGATTTACATTTAAATAACTCTAAAGTTTTATTGTACACGATTTGACTATTAATTTTGTACATAAAATATGGAAACCGCAAAATGTGAACAGTAGAACCACAAGCTAAAATTGTGGTTAAACTTTATAGGCAACTAGCACTAGGCATAATTAACTAGTAGATAATTGGATAGATTATACCTAACAATTATATGCAATGCTATACTTGCTCTCCTCTTTCTTATGTTGTATTTAACAGTGATAGAATGTAAACCAGTGGGGCTATTACGTAACTTGTTTCAATCAGTTTAATCTTGCAAACTTCCTCTAAGTCAACAGAAATATTACAATGGCAAAAATGGCTCCATCGCAATTAGCTACTGGTTGTATATGTATGCATGTATGTATATGCAAAAAATGATTTAATAAACGGTTTTCACGATTGAAACTGTTCAGATCATTGATAGACATCGGCTTGAATTTTTCATTGTAATTTGTTGTGGGTTGTGAAGGATAAGGTGTTGGCCTGAAGAGCCATTGCACCCTTACGCAGACTGTTCGGCGAGCGCTTAGGTCTCTCAACCGGATTAATCAATATAGCATTTAATACTTGCTAGATAATAGTTTTTAGGTTCACTATTCAGGTCCAACCATGATAATAATATCCTAGATTTTTTTTCTTCATATAAATACCTTTAAACGAGCAATTCTTGTATTATATATATGTATATAATCTGAATCTCAGAAACGGCTGCAACGATTTTCATGAAATTTAGTATACTGAGGGTTTCGGGGGCGAAAAATCGATTTAGCTAGGTATCATTTTTAGAAAACGTCGTTTTATCCGTGTTTTCAGGCAATGGAAAACTGCTACAATATCATTAGAATACGAAGGTAAATTTCGCTTATAACTGACAGGATATAATAACTCGGGGGTAAATAGAGCGAACTCGAAATTAAAAGTCCCCGGATCGAGTCCACATAAATTATTTTTTCCCCCTTTTTCCTCCTTTTGTGAGAAAAACTATTAAAATTTTACCAAAAAAAAAACGAGCAAAGCTCGGTCACCCTGGTACTATGTACTTAAATAGCTAACTACGCCAGATTAGGAGAAATATAGGTACATGTTCATGTACACTGTCCTGGATGGGAATCGAACACATGACTTAGTTGGTGAAGATGTAATAGATCGATAATGTGACCGAGAAACGGCGCAAAAGCAAGCATGGCTTAAGCAAAAAATATATCTCCTACTTAATGAGGTGTCCTGGCAGCCGCACTTGAGAGCCAGTCTTCTTCATAGGTTTTTGGGTGGCTTTTTATAGCTTTTTTATTTCAAAACATACACCTTGATTGTAAGGTTATGTTTTTAATTCCTATTTATTTGTAAAGGTTGAAACTCAAACCGAATAAAAAATAAGTAAGTACTTACTCTAAATTATCAACAATTTAAATAACAAAAAACCTTTAGAAAACCCACTCAATTTAATTAAAACTCAACCGACGAAATAATTAACCTGTACCTTTGGTGCCTCTTCACAAATGTATATAAAACCCAAACGAATGTCTCGAGTCCGCCCCAATGGTCACAGAACCCGACAAAAAAGACCTTAATTTACCTCTGGGAGGAGCACGGAGGGACAAAAAACGAAGGTACAATTTGGATAGCGAATTTTTTTGGCAGCCTGACGGCCTTTCTATATGTTAATGAGATGGTCGATCAAAATGTATGTTAAAAAAAGGAGTATTGAGTTCGCATGCCCAATGTGAATGGGTAAATTGAAAAAACAAGGGTAAATGTAATTGACAACGAACTCAAAATGCGTGTAAATAAAACGTTACCTTTTTCTGAGTTACGGAAATGAAGTTAGAGAAGCAAAATCTTCTTGCGTACCTTTTCCTAATCTTTTTGGGGTCGGCAATCATTTATGCAAAAGTTAAATTCGGAGGGACGTGTGAGTGACTGGACGAATAAAATTGTACCTATCACTGAACACCTTTACGGAATAACAGAATTATAGTGAGCCATGTTATCATCCGCCAGACCATAGTTAATTTAGCCCCTTGGTTCGTCGATGGGATGGACGTTCCAACACTACCTACCTACAAAAAATCCAAGAATCATGATTCAAGTTACTATAGCACTAAAATTAAGGTCATCCATAAACTATTTTGGAATAATACTAGCCTTACTATATTATGTTAATAGTTTTTAATTATTAGATCTATGTAACGCCGTTGATTTTCCAATTTAATAAATAAATAAAAAATAATCATACGGTATAAATTATTCTAGATCGGCGTGTTCCGGCACTTGCACTTGAAAACCTTCACGGCATTGTAAAAAAGGTCGACAATACATTGACTATCCTCCTGATTTTGCCCTGACATAAAAGATACCACTTGTTTCGCTTCAGCTCCTCAAATGTCACAAAGAGGACAACCTCCTTATACTTACATTAAGGTTGCCCTAATTAAATGCTACAGGATCGAACGTAAGCTGACGACGATGCGTTACAATCATCGACTTACACAAACCCACTTTAACTCGCTGTAATATGGTTTAAATTACTTTGACGTGGGGATAACCGTAGGTATATCCCAGGTAGGTATAGTGGAGTTAAACTTCGTTACTGAATGTTGATGTTAGGGTTAAGTTAGTAGATATATACTAGATTTTAATGGTTCAAATATGTTGAGAGTTAATATTGAAGGACAGTGTTCAGTAAAGATTAGCCAAGTAGGCAAGGGGCCACATTAAAACTTGATTAAAAGTTCGAACAATCGCCGGGAACTAGGTAGGTAAAGAGACTTTCAAATAGGCGGACTGAAACGAGGCAGGTAAGGCTTCAAAAGAAATTGGATTTAATCTGTTTAAAAAATCAATGTATGTTCGTATTTTATGCGCTGCCAGCGATGAAACTTTGGATAAAAAAAGAAAAAATATTTAGCGTCATTATAGCAAATATCAGATTATTATAGAGTACCTACAGAGTGATTAGAAATGCGACCTATAGAGGAGATCATCTAGACAGACGAAAACGGAGACGCATCGCTCGTTTGGTCAATAAAAGAAATATTTAATTCATCAACTACAGTAGGGCTATTACGTGATTCATTCAGTTTCAATCTTGAAAATAGCCTCTAAATCAATAAAATATTACAATGGTTCTATTCGCAATGAACTACTGTTTATATATGCAAACAAATATATGCAAAAAAACTGTTTTTTAATACAGTTGCTCAAAAAGTGGTGTATTACAGGGACGTAGAGCGTTCGGGATGTGGACTATTACATACTAGTGCTATTTTTTTACCTTTACCGAACTCGTGCGTCTCTTTCCCAACTGTCAAAATAATGTCTATTAAAAAGAAAAACCAACCATGAAGTTTTTACTAAAGAGTTTTTGTGATTCATACAAATACGTATATTTCTAAAAAGAAGCTACTAATTTATTTCAATATCAGATTTAATGATTTAATTGAATGAGTTAGGTTTCATTTCATTTCATCTCATTAAATTTCATTTTCATTTCATATCAATAAAAAAATATACTGAAGACTAAGCTGTATAGATAGTTCCCTTTGGGTGAAGAAAAAAAAACTCTGCTTATATTCTACGGTTGGCGCCATTTTCCAGAAATTTTCTTTGCGAGTTTAGTTGTTTGTTGCACAAAATGAGTAATTTCGACCCTATTTTTTTTTTATTAACACCACCGGAATCACTATAATTGCACAAACATTGTATGACAAATATACATGAACAATAATACGAAATTAATAATAGTTTGTCTCAAACAGTAAATATGCAACCTAAACCTTCCCCAGTAAGTTTAAAAAACTGTACCAATTTCAATGTACATGTGTACTATAACTTTTATAAGAAATAAATGATTAGTTAGTTGAGTTTATTGTGTTTTTATTATTTTATTAAATTGCTTCATTTTTTCGCAACTGTATTAAAAAAACTTGTTCCGACTGTCAACCCTCGCCTTCGGCTGCGCCTCGGCTCGGGTAGACTAGGTAGTACATTTGTCGGAACTCTTTGCAATGACAGCCTTTCCGCACTTGTAATGAAATATACTATTTAATAAACCGTTTTCACGATTGAAACTGATTGAAACAAGTTACGTAATAGCCCCACTGATAACAATAGATTTAAAAATACTTCATGAGCACAATCTTAGTACCTTTTAAAAATCAAAACATGACTTTGCAAAACACGAAATACAATTCAACTGAAAGTTGCTGCTGAAAAAAAACTGCTGCTTTTATTCTGTAATACAAATTGTACAAAGTCACATTTTCCGCAGCAAAGGGTAATTCTAAAAGTTTCTAAGTCCAATTCTCCTGTAGTTAGCCGGTGTTGGATACACTTGGGATCCGTCCGCGTTCATTTATTTTAGTTTAACTCCACTGCTTAGAAATAGAGTTGTGATGAGCAAGTTTTTAATGTTAAAACTGATTAAATGTTAGAACGAGTGTTGTTCAGCGTAGAATAATAGGTTACTAGGTGAGTTACTAATGTACTAGTAATAATCTTCAACAACTGAATCCATATTACTACTGCTTGCTGCTCACCTAAATGAAGCGCAATTTAGACCAAGGGGTAGGTAATTTCACCACTTTTGCAGCTGTATAAGTTCGAAGTATGAACCTACAAACTTAATTAATAAATTCGGTTAAAATACTCATAATAGAAGGATGAAATACCTACATATAAGAGTAGCTGTCCCCCACGGTTTCACCCGCGTTCCCGTCGAATTTTTGTTCCCATACAAAAAACGCAATTTTTTTGCCCTTTTTTGCTCGATATCATCACCAGGCTGTATTTCAAGAACCGCGATAGCTAGACAGTTGAAATTTTCACAAATTATGTATTTCTGTTGCCGCTATAACAAAAAATACTAAAAACAAAATAAAATAAATATTTAAGGGGGGCTCCCATACAACAAACGCTATTTTTTTGCCCTTTTTTGCTCGATATCAATAATGGCAACAGGTAGGCACTTGAAATATTCACAAAATACTCAGTTGTATTTTTACTTTCATGATAAATAATAAAATTAAAATAAATATTTAAGGGGGGCTCCCATACAACAAACGTGATTTTTTTGCCTTCGAACCAGTAGTTCCTGAGAGCGCGTTCAAACAATCAAACAAACTTATTTATTTCAATATCAGATTTAATGATTTAATTGAATGAGTTAGGTTTCATTTCATTTCATCTCATTAAATTTCATTTTCATTTCATATCAATAAAAAAATATACTGAAGACTAAGCTGTATAGATAGTTCCCTTTGGGTGAAGAAAAAAAAACTCTGCTTATATTCTACGGTTGGCGCCATTTTCCAGAAATTTTCTTTGCGAGTTTAGTTGTTTGTTGCACAAAATGAGTAATTTCGACCCTATTTTTTTTTTATTAACACCACCGGAATCACTATAATTGCACAAACATTGTATGACAAATATACATGAACAATAATACGAAATTAATAATAGTTTGTCTCAAACAGTAAATATGCAACCTAAACCTTCCCCAGTAAGTTTAAAAAACTGTACCAATTTCAATGTACATGTGTACTATAACTTTTATAAGAAATAAATGATTAGTTAGTTGAGTTTATTGTGTTTTTATTATTTTATTAAATTGCTTCATTTTTTCGCAACTGTATTAAAAAAACTTGTTCCGACTGTCAACCCTCGCCTTCGGCTGCGCCTCGGCTCGGGTAGACTAGGTAGTACATTTGTCGGAACTCTTTGCAATGACAGCCTTTCCGCACTTGTAATGAAATATACTATTTAATAAACCGTTTTCACGATTGAAACTGATTGAAACAAGTTACGTAATAGCCCCACTGATAACAATAGATTTAAAAATACTTCATGAGCACAATCTTAGTACCTTTTAAAAATCAAAACATGACTTTGCAAAACACGAAATACAATTCAACTGAAAGTTGCTGCTGAAAAAAAACTGCTGCTTTTATTCTGTAATACAAATTGTACAAAGTCACATTTTCCGCAGCAAAGGGTAATTCTAAAAGTTTCTAAGTCCAATTCTCCTGTAGTTAGCCGGTGTTGGATACACTTGGGATCCGTCCGCGTTCATTTATTTTAGTTTAACTCCACTGCTTAGAAATAGAGTTGTGATGAGCAAGTTTTTAATGTTAAAACTGATTAAATGTTAGAACGAGTGTTGTTCAGCGTAGAATAATAGGTTACTAGGTGAGTTACTAATGTACTAGTAATAATCTTCAACAACTGAATCCATATTACTACTGCTTGCTGCTCACCTAAATGAAGCGCAATTTAGACCAAGGGGTAGGTAATTTCACCACTTTTGCAGCTGTATAAGTTCGAAGTATGAACCTACAAACTTAATTAATAAATTCGGTTAAAATACTCATAATAGAAGGATGAAATACCTACATATAAGAGTAGCTGTCCCCCACGGTTTCACCCGCGTTCCCGTCGAATTTTTGTTCCCATACAAAAAACGCAATTTTTTTGCCCTTTTTTGCTCGATATCATCACCAGGCTGTATTTCAAGAACCGCGATAGCTAGACAGTTGAAATTTTCACAAATTATGTATTTCTGTTGCCGCTATAACAAAAAATACTAAAAACAAAATAAAATAAATATTTAAGGGGGGCTCCCATACAACAAACGCTATTTTTTTGCCCTTTTTTGCTCGATATCAATAATGGCAACAGGTAGGCACTTGAAATATTCACAAAATACTCAGTTGTATTTTTACTTTCATGATAAATAATAAAATTAAAATAAATATTTAAGGGGGGCTCCCATACAACAAACGTGATTTTTTTGCCTTCGAACCAGTAGTTCCTGAGAGCGCGTTCAAACAATCAAACAAACTTATTAGAATAGATAGATATATATACAGGCGACCGACTATCGAGGTTTTAGGATATAATTTGTAAGTAACTACAATGCCTCTAACTTATCTGTGAACTGGAGTGGGTGCTACTGGTTTATGAAATGAACGAGACAATAGCGACAGCCGAATGTCCATTACGAATTTGGATACCTAATCCCTTTCCAAAGTTTCCAAAGGCCCTAAGGCTGCCTATCCACCGAAACAGAACGAAGCGGACCTAGGAAAATTTAACCAATCAAATTGCACGTTATTGTCGTGACGTCTCGCTGCGCCGCGCCTAGGTGAATCATGACCATTTCAATTGGTTAAATTTTCCTAGCTCCGCTCCGCTTTTTCTGTAGAAAGGTACCCTTACTAGTCTTTAAAATTGAGTAAAAGAATACAGAAATATCTCAATAATTACTGTATCTGGATAGTTTTAAGCTATTAAATCAACAAGGTATCGGGTATCCCGTGCATCCTGGGAATAGGTTGTAGTCTAAATGTTAATGCCGCGACAACGGGACAATACTATGCAAATAACATCCCTCTGATATTGGGCTGGTAATATATGCGAACCAAATAACATGGTGCCGTCCTGCAATCCCGGGGCTCGGACTCCGGGACCCGGAATCCCGCGACGGACTTTAATACTTGCGTTACCTGGATTCGTGTCTACTTACTGTCTAAAAAGTTGTATGCCTTCAAATAAAACATACTTACAGGTTCTTTTAGTTACTTAATACCTACTTTGGAAGTATTTTCTTGATATTTAGATACTTTATTCAATTTTAGCGTGGTTGGCAAAAACAAACAAC
This sequence comes from Ochropacha duplaris, assembly GCA_951361185.1. Classification (NCBI taxonomy): domain Eukaryota; kingdom Metazoa; phylum Arthropoda; class Insecta; order Lepidoptera; family Drepanidae; genus Ochropacha; species Ochropacha duplaris. Next base: position 3,003,247 of record OX592706.1, read on the forward strand.
TGTACCTACCTTTTTTTAAATAAATAAAACAAAATATTGTTGACACAGACTTCCTTTTATTACAAATATTAATTGCACATAAGAATATTTCATACAAAAATATATTCTTAATTAAAAAGATTCCCACTAAAACAAACTATAAAACGGCAATAGAAATATATCAATGTTCCAAACTAAGATATGTGGAATTGCAAATGTAATTAACAAATCAGATGTCAATAGGCTTTCTTGCTATTATTTTCAAAGCTTATGTTAAAAATCAATTCACGTAAACAATAGCATTACTATAGTTTTCACAATAAATTACATTAGATTTTTCAGGTTATTAATTGACATAACATCAAGCCCAAAAGCAAAAAATTGTGACAATTATTTTTTATTTATATAATTACACCAGTAGTATTCGAAGTTAACTTATTTTTATTTATTTATTAACAATCAACAATCTAGCTAACTTTTATATACATTTGTGATGGAAAATGGTAACACGTTTTTCTTTGACTCTCCACTGATAACCATCGTATTGCAAACAACGGCCTGAACGTCGATCCACATTACAATAACATTTATTTATAAAAAATGGTTTTTCGAAAAATTTACTATTATCATTTTGTAGCATCTTGAAATGTAGTAGTAATGTGGATCAGATTGTATAATTAAGTTTATCACATTAAATAGTAATTTTAATTACAACAAAGCATCATATTTGTGACTTAAAAAATGAGAAATTTTGAGACTTTCTAACCAGTATCCTACATCCGAAATAAACTTAATGATTGAATATTTTTCATACGATAAAAAATAAAAGAAAAGCTTTACTACTTAAATATTAAGTTAAAATTATGACAAGGTGATTTATTTAATGACCTATAAGTACTACAATTATATAGAATAAAAAAATACAATTGTCTAATAGAAATAATATTTTTAATATATTGTCGTTCGCTGGAACGTGTTCAATGTAAAATTGTACAATTTTTTAAAGTTTCTATGGTAACTTTTGAGCCTAAAAACTAAATTATAATTATAAAATAATAAAACGCAAAGCGATGACGCGCCTTAAGAAGAGAGCCTAGAAAATTGACGACGAGATAATCTGGTTTCCTTTCAGGTCTCTAGAAAGTCCTCGTGTTTTGAAAAGCAAAAGTTATATTCGTACTATTTAAAAATCTTAAAAATAACTACATACTTAAAATCCTCGTCGCCAATTGTAAAAATTCGAGCGTTAATTCAAATGAATTTCCTTTGTGGCATCGTCTATGGCTGGGATATTAATTCCGGCGGCCTTGGAGTAACTTTGTTTGCTGCAACCTTATTTCAGTGACAGGTCTTGCATGAATATTAAATGTATTTATTTAAATACATTGACGCATTGTGAAATGAACTCGGCATTTAAATTAATTATTAATTACAGCTTTAAGTTTATTGACGTGTATAAACGAATCTGATCTCACTGTTTTTAATATACAAAGCATAGTGAATATTATCTTTGATAAGTCATTGAACCCAAACATGTTAGTTATGTTTATAGTCAATGCCTTTGACATTATGTAAAGGCAGTGTTGCCTGCAACGTGTAGCAAAGATTTAATCACTATGAACCCAGAAGAAAACTTTGATAAGGTTTCCAAAGCATAACTTTAAGCGCAAGAAGGAGCAATTTAATATCTCGCTCACACCTCAAAGGAGTTTGATTAAGTCAAGATGGCAGCAAAGCGAGTAAACATGTAACAGCAAACAATCGGCCACTAAATTAGAACTAAGCGTCCAGTATCACAATGTAAAGCAGAGGGCGCTAGTTGCGTTTGCCTCAGCGTTACTCGAACATTTTGTTCAACTTACAAATTTATATCTAGCTAAATATATTACATTACATACACAAACGGTTGCCGTACCAAACCTGTTTGCCAAACTTTAATAACAAAATGTTATGAATATTTTATAACATTTTTTTGCTTTGTAACTTGTAAAGCAAAATATAGGTAAATGGAAAACGCCATGCCGGCCAAAAACATATTGTAATCATAATCCGACAAACACGTTTAGTAAATTTTCACAATCCTTAAAAAAATATGTTACGTTATATTCTTGACTCCTAGCGTAACTATAAAGGTCAAATCATAACATTCTATTCCATCATAATATTTCATGTACAATTAGGTATTTTAATTTTTACGCATTGCAGGACTATTCATCCTAATATTCATTTTACTTGCCTCTAAAAAAATATTCATATTTTGTAACAGGATTTTTTCTTCTTTGTGACATGGTATCATTGTGACATGGAATTACGTCTTTTAATATTTTACCTGGACGTCATTGTCAGTACTTTATGACAGCTTTGTCAGCAATAGCTGACCAGGAAGAACTTTCAACTAATATTAATCATAAATTTATAGAAAAATCATTGTGGAATGCCATTATTATATTTCACAAACATATTTTGTCTTTTTTACTAATTTCCTCTGTTGAAACGACAAAACATCGATTGTGCCATGGGCTCCAAAAATAATGGTTTTCTATTAACGATATACTAAAAACATAGAACTTGTGAATAATGGTCCATCATTTTATTACATTGAATAACATTTAATTTAAATAGTTACGACCGATCATTGTCAGATAAAGCTTACCATTAATCGCTAATGATGGTATTTTATGTGAATATAAATTTACAAAAATAAACAAAGGCAATAATTTAAAATTGAGATTTAGGACAACTTAAGAAGTCATAAACATAAAAAAATATTGTAGAAAGTTTCTGTAAAGAAACATATACACCAAACTCAGTAAAAAAATACCATCACTCGCCTAACTTAGTTCGCTATCGAAACACATTTCAATACAAGTGAAAATCTATTCACCTGATCGCAAACCACATAAAGGTGGAAGACTTACTTCTACGATCACAGCGCGCGCTATGTGGAATGTTCGAGGAGCGGTTCGTGCTCGTGCTCTCCCGCTGTTTCATCAGGTCTCTCTTTCTCGCACGCCGGGAAAGCAGTGCGAGTGGTAAGAATGGCAACGTCTCCGTCTTCGGTGCATGCGAGCGGCGAATATACAAGACCGCGCGAACGACGCGGATTTTCACGTGGAGTGCGCATCTAAGGATAAAACGAAATATTGTATTCAATAATTATTAAAAACCAAAAAGTTATGGGTTTGTAAGTCTTCTTCTTCTTCTTTCCACTCCGCTCTATCACTAGTCGTCTCAGTATTCACATCTTTCATAAACATATCATTCTTTACACAGTCCATCTAAACCTTCTTCAGCCTTTCTCTTCTTCTATATCCATCGGCATCGACACTCGTGCACACTACACATACATACAAACAATGGATCCAGCATTTACAGTCATATAGACGAGGTGATAACAAACAAACAAAAAGAAAAAGAGGAAGACAAAGAAAACGCTGGTCTGATGATATTAAAAAGTTTGCTGGTCTGCTATGGTACAGAGCAACTGAAATAAAAACAGACTGGAAAGACCTGGAGGAGACCTTCGTGTCGCAAAGACACGCCGACACCTAATAACTAAATATGATTTGATTGTAAAAATAAAAAGTAAAATTATTATTATCTAATTCATTGTAAATTATGTTGGCAATAAAGGTTATTATTGGAGTAATAGTCATTATGAATAGGTAAATTTGTACGATCGGTCGATAACTACGAACTCCTAATTTCTGAATTAATAATCCAGCGTAATTCCTTTATCATCAAGGGAGCAAAATAATCTATTTTTTTTATTAACAAACTTTCCAGACACAATCCTAACGAAAGAACATCTAGATATTATTAATAGCATAAAGTTAGAAATAAAAGCTTTGAAATTAATCCGTATCGATGGCCGCCCCTAATAAGATTAGTGGAGGCTTCATTACGTTTTGTACTTATGAGCCTGACCTCAGGGTTTACCCCTTTTATTTTAACCTAAGTCTTTCACCCCCTTGATATAAGGTGGGGTAAGCTTTAATGTAAATATCCATTTAAGCGAATGTAGGATTCATCGTAGATTTTAAACTTTAAAACTCTCTTCAGAGAATTGTGAGCTTTTATCAGCTTCGGCCAAAAAATTACTTACCATGCAAGATTGTGTTCAAGATATGATACATATAATATTGAATTAATATAGAATGAATACAACCGAATTTATTATAACTTTTACTTATAATAAGCCCCCAGGCGGTTTATACATGATAAATTATTTTATTACTTAATAATATATTTGAAATAAAAAACATCCTTTGAATCAATAAATCTAAAACTATTTATTAACTAATCATAAACAATTGACACAAAACAAACAGCAAATTGCAGAGCATCTAAGCCTTTAATAGGGGAGATCGCAATAATATGTATTAAAATCTTTTCATTGGTTAAAATAATGTTTAATTCTAAAATTCCATCCCATCCAAGTAACTGTCTATGGTCGTTTACTGTATCGGTTACCCTACTTTACTTTTTATGTGTTACCAACATGCAAGCTTGATACACAGGCAATATTTCGTGTGATGTCATAGAGATTTGTATCTGTTAATTTATATGCTAGATTGTGAGCTGTTAAAATCGTGGTAAAAGTTATGTTCGGTGCCAGTGCACTGTTCGTCAACCCTTTTTGATTTCATCTAAAACGTAATAAACTTAGTCGCGTGCTCTTACTTATAAATAAAAAAGTGTTTTATTCTGGTCTCGATAATTGTAGCTTTTCTGTACATTACCTTCAGAGTAAATTTACAGCAACGTTCATATACAAAATACTAAGACATAAAATAAAACTGATGCAAATAATGACTAGCTGTTCCCCGCGGTTTCATCCACTTTCACGAGCTATAAAGTAAAGTCAATAAACGGGAAATCTAAATGCATTTTTTTAACGGACAGGCAGTTCCTGACATACCTACTAACATTATATTAGTATGTCTGAAAAATATCTAGTCTAACAAATATCTGTGAAACTCATTAGTCACCTGCAAAACAAACAGTACAGCTAGGTACACAGTAGCGGCCGCCGCACAGACCGCGAGAACGACCGCCATGGCGCTCTGTGCGCCGGCGCCCGCGCTCGCTTCGGTGTGTAACGCGCCCACAACGCCGTACTCAGCGATGCGACGCTTGCCCGCCGATGATGAGTTTATGCATTCCCCTGTAGGAAAATGTGTTTTAATATATCTCCTGTGAACTGGTGCTGCTTGTGGAGGCTGCTGTTTATACAATCTAATATTGTCATTGAGACCATAGTTATTTTTTTCGTAAGGTAGTTTGAATACAAAGCTACATAATGCAGAGTTTATTGCTGGGTTTTTCTTTTTCGGAAAAAGTTTTGTTCCGAACCAGAATTTAGAGTCAGTTTATTCCTACAGAAAAGGTCGAGCAGTTTTATCAAAAAGGAATATTACATTTTTATTTCTACGACACGTAGCCAAAAAGACAGAAGAGAAAAGTTGAGAGAAAGTCGTTTGTCGTGGTATGGGCATGTTATGTGGAGGAATGATAGCCAAGAGTTATGAATATGAAAGAGTAAATCCGAAAAAGAGATGGATGGATTGTGTGAGAGATGATATGAGTAAGAAAGGAGTGTATTTCGATATGACGGATAGAGGGACCGAAAAGTACACATTGCGCCGACCACAAATAATTGGGAACAGGACGGGCAAACGATGATGACATCGCGCTGACGAGGAGTACATACCTAAATAGGCCGGGAGCCTAGAAAAAGTCTATGACTCAGACAACTTACCAGTGTCTGGGTGGCAGCGACAGCAATCTGTCGGCAGAGAAGAGTCTGTTGATCCTCGCTCGGCACAGCACTGCACGCATTGGTTGTTCAGTCTAAGGTAACAAATATACATTTTGGTAGGATATTAATTAAAGACATAGACAATAATATACCCTACAATAAAATAAGAGAGAGGTTTGGGAAACTAGCAAAGAGTAAAATAATTCTGTACCTAAACGAAGTGTGTAAGCATTTAATTTTCACAAAAAAAAATAGATTGTCCATATTGTAGACAGTGATAGTTTTTATTTATTTGTTCTAGTTTTAAGTTAAAAAAAAGTACTTAGTGAGGTTTTAAGTTAAAAAAAAAGTACTTAGTGGGGCAAAATTTTCAAAAATCCTTTCATATCGGATACCTACTCCTTATTACGAATCTACCTGCCAAATTTCAAGTTAGTAGCTTTTACGTATACAGTGAATGGTATTTCTTTTATATAACAGATTGTTCTTCCTACAAACTCATTTCCTTACCAACTTCATCAGTGAAACAAAATTCCACAGAATTTCGAGAGTACTTACTTAGAACGCTTTAACAAGTGTAGTTTAGAACCCTTCACGTGTGTCGTGCCCTTATTCCCGCTTTACTTTAAACTACGAGTACCTGCCAAGTGTGTAGAGCCAGCCCTTGTCGATTGAAAGGGCTTTGTGTTGCGTTAAACTTTACTCTTGAGCCTTGAAATAGTTTGACGTTACCGAGCTAGATATTTAAGATGGCATATTTTCAAAACCTATCTTTTCCTAACTATATTTCAGAGTTGGTCCAATATTAAATACTAGCTATCATCCGCAGTTCCACCCGCGTTCCCGTGGGATCTTATCTTATCCCGGGAAAAAATATAGCCTAATTTAATCTGGAATAATGTAGCGTTTAAATGGCGAAAGAATTTTTGAAATCGGCCCAGTAGTTTTTTAGTTTATTCGTTACATACATACAAATCATTCCACTTAATAAAACTAGAAGATTGTTCAGTATGACACACTCCAATATAAGCTCTAAAAATAGATTACTAGCTTATTGATTATTATTATTTATACCCTAAAGTCTATTTCCCAAGAAATAACGTAAAACAAAATCAAAATAACTTACTTATCAAGCCTTAGCGGCCTAGAGCAGGCGGTGCAACTAAACTGTCCCGGCCCAGAGCAAGATCTACACGACGCGTGACACCCGCGACACGTTCCACTGCTCGCGTCATAGTACTGCGAGCCGAGGCACTCCATACAGAGCCCGCCGTCTAGCATGAACCGCGGAGGGCACGACTTGCAGTGGAGCGGACCCGAGCCGTCGCACTCGCGGCAGTAGTGGTGGCAGTGACGGCACCCACCGACACTTTGGTAGAAACCTGGGTACAAATAGTTAAGTTTTAGTGGCATTCTTTCGGAGGTTGTTGTGTGTCTTTGTTACGATTCAAAAGGCGCTTCTTATGTATTTTAATAACAAAAATATGCCAATTTTAACACAGAAAGATAGACGTACAAAAAGGCTGGGCAAAACCTCGTTTAATTGAAAGCGAAGCTCAATACGTCATCATCATAAATCAGTTCTCACTGTCATCTCGGGTGGGTTGAAAAACAGCGCTGCGGACGCATCTACATGTGTACGCAGCACAAGCTGAACTTACCCCTTTTGCCCTATGCGCTGAATGTTGAGTATATATTTATGTTTTTCATTATGAGGCAATAAATATTTTTCATTTCATTTTTTTTTCATTTCATTTTTTTTTCATTTCATTTTCATTTCATTTCATTTCATTTTTTCATTTCATCTCATGTGACTAGCAGCCTGGGACTAGTTGACAAAACTGTATTTTTGGGTATAACACTTGATAATAAACTACAATGGGGTTCTCATGTACAATCTTTAGCTAGTAAATTGAGTTCTGCTGTATTTGCTGTTAGAAAAATCAGACAATTGACGAATGTTGAGACGGCCAGATTAGTTTATTTTGCATATTTCCATAGTCTTTTATCGTATTGCGTTTTACTGCGGGGAGCTGCTGCAGATATTGAAACAATCTTTGTATTACAAAAAAGAGCCATTCGTGCAATCTACAGTATGGGTCCACGTAAATCATTAAAGGAAATATTTAAGGAAATAAACATTATGACTTTACCTTCACTGTATATATATGAAAATATAATGTTCATACGAAAAAAATGTAGACTTGTATAAATCAAATGTAGAGATTCATCAATACAAGACAAAAAGATAAATAGCTAGAGTTAAAAAGTCATTTCTTGGGAACAGTGTTCGCTTTTATAATAAACTAGTGGGCCCGGCAGACGTTGTCCTGCCCTGAAAATAAAACTTAGAACCCGATTCTAGCGCCACCTATTGTGAATCTAAACCATCTGTCAGTCCGATCTCGAGACATGTCAAAAAGTCGTTCTATACAAAATGTATGACAAAAATAATTTAGTTCATATTTTTTTTTTGTGAATTGTTTGTATTTTTTAATCCTATGTCCTTCTCCTGGCTCTAAACTACCTCCCTGCCAATTTTCAGCTAAATCGGTTCAGCCGTTCTTGAGTTATAAGTGGAGTAACTAACACGACTTTCTTTTATATATATATATATATATAGATATAGAAGATTACCAGTATCTGTTACCAAGATGACTGATTTTAAATTCAAATCGTACATAAAGAAAGTTTTTAAAGAAAAAGCTTATTACAAGGTAGCCCATTATATTGAGGATAAAGATGTCTGGAGGTAGCTGCACTCTGTACAAGTACTTACACATTGTTTTTTATTGTTAATTACCATTTTTAATTATTTTTTTATACCTACGCTTATATTATCTTGGTATTTTTTTGTTTTAGTTAACTATGTAGGTAACTAATGCGGGTTATAATTTTTGTATTAGTTTAAGAATAAAATTGTTAAACATTTGAAAAAAAAGCCAATATAGTCAGATGGTCCAAAAATATTTAAAAAATGTAACCTTGCTGAGTTTCTTGCTGGTTCTTCTCAGTTGAAGGCTGACTTCCGAACCGGTGGTAACTTCTGTAATTCGACCTTCATAAGTGCCCTTCTAGGGCCTAAACTGAATAAATGGTTTTGACTTTGACTTTAGACATCCGCATAATAAGATCCTTGAGTCCGGCTTACTTTTAAGGCGATGATAGCTCAGTGGTAGTGACGTCGAATACCGCGGCGAAGCTCGTGGGTTCGAATCCTACAATGAGCTTGAGCTTTCGGTGAAGTAAAACATCGTGAGGAAACCATAGCACGCTGGTAGGGTACTTTGTGGTACCCGACTGGCTCAAGTTGAAAATCTGTCGCCAAACACCTATCGGTGTGTTCCGACAGCTGCAATTGAGAGCCAGTTCCCATCTAGGCTTTGTGTGCTTACCACCTTCGGCCACATCATCACTTACTACTCGTATAGTGAGATTGTAGTCAAACACAAGCCTATCCGGAATTAAAAAAAAACTTGGGGTGCACTTGCTGATTAGGCGATTATTTTTAAGTCTAGAAAAATATAGTTTAATAATATATCACAAACCTTGTGGACATTCGGGATGGCACTCTCCAGCCGCAAGCCTCCACCCGGAAGGACAAGATGCGCACTGGTCGCGACGAGGACCGATGCACGTGCGGCAAGATAGGTAGCATTTCGAGCAGGTGCCACGATCCGCGTAGTACCTGATGGACACGTATTTGTTTTAGTACAAGACAACACCTATATAAATAGCCTTGCTCGAAAACTCTTGCTTCATTTCACCATCAATTTAAAGATCTATAATGATACCAATACAAGCAGTCGTTCATAAGTGTAGACTTTTACACCAATATGAATATATATATTTTTTTATTTTTTTTATGTAATAGGGGGCAAGAGAGCATGCGGGTCACCTGATGTTAAGTGATCCCCACCGCTCATGCATACCCGCAACACCCAAGGGGTCACAGGTACGTTGCCGGCCTTTTAAATGGGAATACGCTCTTTTTTTGAAGGTCCCCAAGTCGTATCCGTTCGGAAACACCGCCGTTGGAAGTCGATTCCACAGGTCTAGCGTTCGTGGTATGAAAGACCGCGTAAAACGCAAAGTGGTGGATCGGCAAACATCCAGGTGGTATGTCGGTGACGAAATTCAGCGGCTGGTATTAATCCGAACAGTTTCTCGGAGCATTCCCCGTTATAAATTCGGTAAAAGACGCAGAGAGATTATACATCACGCCGCAGAGCCAAAGTATCGAGCTGATCGGAAGTTTCTTGGTCGCCGACGATTCGAGCTGCTCTTCGTTGGATTCGGTCAAATGGAAGGAGCTGATATTGTGGTGCACCAGCCCAGAGGTGAGAACAGTATTCCATGTGAGGCCTAAGGCACAAGGCCTTATGCAATTGAAGGCGATGGGTCGGGGTGAAATACTGTCTCGCCCTGTTAAGCACACCAAGCTTTTTGGAGGCTAACTTTGCCTTACCTTCCAGATGACAACGAAACTGAACTTCGCTCGATATTTCGACGCCAAGGATCCCAACACTCGACGTGGCCTGAAGTGAAGCATCTTCAAAACGAGGGGATACGACAAAGGGATTATTTTTGGTGGTAAACGCGCAGACATGTGTCTTCATGGGGTTAAATTGAACCATGTTAAGTCGACCCCAATCTGAGACATGATCGAGTATTGTCTCAATTTCCGACACAAGTCTGTTCCGGTACTCATCAACGTGTTCCCGGGAAGCTTTTGCCTGGCCGGTATAAAAAGAATCTCCAGTGCTGTCATCCGCATAACAATGAATACTGCAAGTTTGAAGCAAATCATTGATATGCAGAAGAAACAGCGTCGGAGATAGTACACAGCCTTGTGGAACACCAGCATTCACGAGCTTTGGGTCCGAGCATGATCCGTCAACGACGACTTTGATACTTCGCTCCGTGAGAAAGCTGGTGATCCAATCGCACAGCTTCACGGGAAGCCCATAAGAGGGAAGCTTCGAAAGAAGCGCTTTATGCCAGACCCGATCAAAGGCTTTAGCGATATCCAAACTAACTGCTATGGCCTCCCCCTTGCTTTCAATTGCCTCCGCCCATCGATGAGTGAGGTAAAAAAGAAGATCACCAGCTGAGCGACCGCGACGAAAACCGTACTGGCGGTCACTAATCAGCTGGTGCTCCTCAAGGTACCTCAGGAGCTGGCTGTTAATAATGGATTCCATTATTTTGGAGAGCAAGGAGGTTATAGCTATGGGCCTGTAGTTGTTAGGATCAGCACTGTTGCCCTTTTTAGGGATCGGGTGTACTAAAGCAGTTTTCCAGGATTTCGGGACAACGCCTTTTGAGTATGAATGCCGGAAAAGACGCGTAAGAACCGGAGCCAACTCGGGTGCGCACGTCTTGAGCACAATTGGTGGGATACCATCGGGCCCACTCGACTTATTGATTTCAAATACAAAGCTCGGGTGAATTAATTAAACAGAAACAGTATTTTTCCCCAAACTTTTATGGTGGAATTAGTTACTATTGTTATTATTATTAACTATTGTTGTTCATTTTATATAATTTGTATGTTGTGTTAGTGTGTCATCCAAAATCCTTAAAATCATGGGGAAATGAAAATCATACTCACCCATCAGCACAAGAAGTTCTGCAAGCACCAGATTGCAGCCTCAAAGAGCCAGTACAAGACGTGCAGTTGAGTCGTGACACGCAGTCTGAACATCCGTGCACACAGCGCGAGCAACGACCAGCCTCAGCAAAATATCCATGGCTGCATTCCGAAACACATCTGAAAGGGATGGACAGGTCAATAGCAGAAATATTTTTATTATTAGATCCCTGTTTATGACTGACTTTCGGGATCCTACATCCTGGGGACTATTAAGAATACAATGAATAGGCTTTTTTGAGCATTTGATGTCGTTCCTAAACGCAAGCAGATTTCATCGTGAAATGAAAGAATATTTCCAAATCTTCAGTAACTCTTAAAAACTAATCGCCTATTCAATTACCTTTTTAAGGTATCACGTATCTTTTAGTAAGTATTTTCAAATGCGGTGCAATATTTCACGGTGGAACATTGCTATAATTTTTCATCACTGAACACTGATAAATATTACAGTTTGGGACTTTAATTAGAAAGAAAAAAGTAAATAGGTACCAAAATGTTCTGATCAGTAGAATAAAACGTTAAACGTGCTGGTTTAACTCACATAAAACAAAAATTGTCGGTTGCTCCTTAAATTCGAAGTAAACACTAATAGTTTGTGAAATATTAAAGATGAAAATCCAGTCACGTAATGTGTAAGCGTTAAGGTTTGACAAGGGTTAGTGTTAAAGGAAAATAAAATTCATAGGGGATACCCTCCCTTGCGACACAGGAGTGATCAAATGCATGGAGCTATCTTTATAGATTTTTTTTTATAAAATCTAAAAGCTACTAAATTCTCTGGCCTTTATAGGCTTAATTCTAAGAAAAATTGCTTACCTATAATCTTGCAACAAATTAGGTGACTGACAAGTAAGACAATGTCCATCGTCTTCTCCGAAACAAGAGTCACACGCGTCGTTGCATCGCCGACACCTCTGTCCATTTATAAACTCTCCCGAGGTACATTGGTTCGAGCCTACTGGCACACATTTTCCTTTTTTGTTCAAGTCCCAGCTCGATTCACAGGAGAGGCAGAATGCGCTAGTGCACGTTACACAACCGACGGGACACCTGGTGAAAAAGTTAGGTTTTATGAGTAAATTTAATGACCAACTCGTTAAGGTTTAGATTTGTTTTCAGGCTGATACTATCATGAATAAAATGAAGATATGAGTACTTACTTCATACATTCTTTTCTTTTTTTATCGGCGTAATATCCACTGGGACATGTTGTAAGACAATGACCATCTAACGCGTAATTTGAAGGATGGCAGGTCACGCATTGTACCTCTCTAGGGCCTTCACAGGAATCGCAACTTGTATGACATTTAGCGCACGTATAGTCTTCTGTCTCGTAGTGCGATGGCGGGCAATTAGCTAAACAAGTTCCTTCAAGAAGAACTAAATGGTGTTCGCAAGATGTGCACGCATTCGCTCTGTCAGAGCAAGTAGCACAGTGAGCAGCACATGGACGGCACACAGACGACTCAGTATCTTCCCAGTAACCATCTGGACATTGCTGTAAGCACACAGCCAAATCTGCGACGAGTAGGTGAGCTGGAGCACACGTCAAGCAGGAGTCTTGCCCTGGCCCAACGCAAGTCTCGCAAGACTCATGGCACGGCCAACAAACTCCACCCTGATTAGCAAAACTTCTTGGGGGGCATCGGGAAACGCAAGCATCATCAAGCCTATAGTGCTTGCAAGCTATACATTGGGTAGGTCCTTTTCCATAGCATCCTTGGGAATCGCATTGGGGATCACAATCGTGCATGACGCGCTTGTCATTACTATCAGCGAGGACATTCTCCCCATGCGGAGAAGGGACGTTATGTCCATCGAGACGGGCTACTGCCTTTTCCGGGTCAGACCCGGCGGCGAATAAATTTGGGAAGTTCTGGTAATTAGCAAACGCGTCAGTGTTGTAAAAAGAATCTCCGATAGTGTCATAACCGTCCGCGGCGGTCGGGAATGAAAACGGAGGAGCTACTTGCGACGGTCTTTTCGATCGGTATCTCACTGGATCTATAGATGTTCCGTAGAATATTAATTGCCACTTCTTTAGTACACCTGGTTGATTGACGTGTCTATTACCGCCGTTGACAATCTGCAAGGTCCATCTTCCTTCAGCATGCTCACCCCAGAAGTGCACGCTTAGGAAAGGCCAGTCATCAAAGTTAGAGCTCACTACATCACGTGGTCTCTCAAATAACAGCGTAGATACTGTTCCCATTGGTGATGTCAAAAGTATGCGTAAGTTACCCCTAGGGAAGAATCTTAAAGATATTTTACATTGAACATGTTCTAGATAACGCACTTCATTGACTGTACCACTGCATCCATTCACATCCATATGAGCGGTTAGAGTGAAACTGAATGTTGATTCAATTTGTTTGTCCTCATTGATTTCTTGTGACTTGCAAATATGCTGAGGTGGGACTGATACCCATTGTTCGGCTAGGTTCACCATTTCTGTTGCATCCATCAACCCATATCCGAATTTGTGACTTATTTTTCTTTTAACTCCATTGACTATCCAACCTGACTCTTTTTCTAAAGGTTGGGGACGTGACGACAATACCACTAAATACTGCATGTCTCTCCATGACAAATCAGCGTTTGCTTCTAAAGCTAGAGCGCATATACCAGCTGCTAATGGAGCAGATGCTGAGGTTCCTGTATGTTCAACTGTACATATATGATCAGCTCTCAATCTTCCATCCATATCAACTGTTGCTACACTCTTATCATGTCCGGGTGTACCCGAACTGTATGTAGTTGCTAATGTAGAAGAACACTCTTCTAAATACCAAGGTTTGTAACCACCTTGAGTTGCACTTGAAATGGATAAGGTAAATATACTGTTCGTATAACCGTCACAATTACAAGAGTCTGTGTGTCTACCACCATTTCCTGATGCCCAAACAAAGATCGAACCTTTGCCGCGACGACCACTTGTGACACCATAGATGAAAGCCCTGTGGAAAATAATTTATTAAATAAAGATCTACAAAATTCCTAGGAAGTTTGATGTTTTATTAAAAACGTACCTTCTAGCTAATGGTCCTGGACCATCAACAGTTTTTCCATCATCTTCAGGACCCCATGAAGCACTATATATATCTATATGATCAGGGTTAAGTCCCAGAGCTCTGGCTTCCACCGCATCATTGACGACTCCATCTAACATCCTGACACCACCAATGCTGGCATTGTAAGCTATACCGACTCCACAGTACTGATTGTAGGCAACACCAGCCACTTCTCCCGCACATCTTGTTCCGTGTTTGTTGTCTCCATTGTCTTGTGGCATCGGATCATTGTCGTTGTCATTTATATCGGTTGATGCGTTGGGGTCCTACGAAACATACAATCATGTATTTTGGAAGATCAAATTAAAACATTTAAGTATTTTAGTAGAAGCTATAAAGTACAAATATACAGTTGTTAGGCCGAACTTACACTTGTAAGTTTTACTCACTTAAGTAACTTACGTAATTAACTTACGATAAATTTGCAAATGTAAACACGCTTACCGTAATTTCTTAGTACTTTAAATGCAGCCGTAAGTTACTTACAAAAAACTTACAAGTGTAAGTTCGGCCTTACATTATTCTCTCATAAATTACAGTAGAGTTAGTTTGAAAGCATAATTTAAGGCTACGTTGCCGGATTAGCTTATTATTATTGAACCTTTATCTCTCGCCAACGAAAACATATTGTTATCAGACACGTCTTATTTAAGAAAATCTATTCTGAGGATTATGAAAATAATTCATGATATAGGCAGTTCTTACATAATTTTGTGCAAGATCAGGATGGTTCGTCTGTATGCCATCATCTAGGATAGACACAACTACACCTTTGCCAGTGTAGCCTCTTTGCCAAGCAGGTGCGACGTTCATGTCCAGGCCATCCTTGGCACCACCGTTCTGTTGGCAAGCAAATTGTATCATATTAGGAACAGTTTTCTAGCAGGCTTGTGTCATATCTGATTAAATTTCGTTTTAAAAAAAATATTTATGAAAATGCATAGTGAAAACCCAATTTTAAATCCATTCTCGATTAATTAAATTTGTGTTTAGATTAAAGCATAATTAAATTATGACGCAGGGATTCGTAGATGAATTTGACCTTAGTTTGCTTAGACTATTTAGCCTGAAAATAATTCGACACTAACAGTACGCACCAAGTACCATTGCTCCTTGTACAACGGATCTGGGAAGAACGGTGAGGATGACAGCGCGCGGTGGTGCGTGCGGTGAGCGGGCAGCCGCCTCGATAGCTGAGAGAAGGCAGCTCTTTCGTATGGTGAATAGTCTCGCTTCACTCTCCGCCGCTCACGTTGTTGTTCGTACCATCGGACCTGACGAGAACATGACATTTTAATGAAGGTTCAATATAATAAATAGAGCGACTAGAGCTATAACTTATACCCGAAAAATATATGTATTAATATTAATGCTACATTATTTTTCTGAAAATGCTCATTAGAAATCATTCTGATTTGTTTCACAATCGTCCTATTGCCAGATATTTCTAAATTATTTTTAAATTATATAATATGGTAGATATTTTAGGATCATTGTGTTTCATATATTCAAATAGTGCCCATTACAAGTAGTAGTAGGTAATTAATTAACAATAGCTGGAAATCTCTAAAAATTCAACTTTTTAGCACATTATTGATTTGAATTTAATCGTAAGAAAATCTGAAGATACTTAAGAGTTCTTACGAATTCAAAACACAAAATTCAAAATCCAAAAGATAAAAATTCATGGAAGACCACTTAACGACACTTAATTCTTATTAAAACAATTACAATGTTAAAGCAAAGCAATTTCCTCCCCATAAGATATAATTACAACATTGTTAGTAAGTAAGCTCTGGATGGCCGCCAACTAAAAGAACAAAGAATTTGTACCAAACAAACACACTCATTCAGGTTATTCCGTATTATACCAAATGGAAAATAATTATCTCAGATTCTTTTCAGTATTTTTAACTACACCCAATACGAATTTATTTCCAACTATCCCAATTTTTTTGGAAATAGGAAGCCTGAATTTAAAGCCACCTTACTAAAATCGTATTAAGAAACCACAGCAATTCAATATTAAAACCTGCAAAAAATTGTGTACACCAGTTGAACTAAACAAGACGATCAACTTGCTACATTGAGAAGGTGCAATTTCACAGTTGTTGGAACGCAACAGACAGATTCCCGGGGGAATACTACGAGCGTAGCGTATTAGCATGAGAAAGCCCCGGGCAACCGAGTTTCATTGCTTTTTCAAAAGTGCCGAGGTCATGCCACCCGAAGCGACACGACACAATTCATCCATAATACAAACGTGTACGTAGCGTATTTTTTTAAATTCACCAGCAGTAAATTGTGTTGTCTTACCGACGGTAGGTACCTACTCTAATTTCATTAGCAGTGGCTAGAAATGTTGGAATGGCGACGCGGCGGCGACGCGAGCGGGATGTCACACGTATTTTATTGGAGCACTCGTCGCAGCATATGAACGACTCAGAAGCAGGCGGACACTGTTTGTCACAGTCTCGTATTCAGCTGGTAATTTAATAAAAACCTCTACATCTCCTATCTTTTTTCAGTTGCTCTACGTTTTTGTGGCGCATAATTAAATAGATGATATTAAATTATAGCTTCTGACAGACAGTGGAAGATTTTAGGTCGTCTTTGGGAAAGCAGTTTATACAGCTATGATTGAAAAAATAACCTGTGTTTGCTTTGTAGCAAACATTTGTGCGCGTCTACTAATTTTTTACATGCCGAGCCAGCTGAGCAAATACCAGATGTTGCGCAAACCAAACATAGTTATCCTTCGACTTGGGACAGCAAAAAGTCTACACGTAGAACTTACATACCCAATGAGGTTTAATAAAGCTCCTTTGTACTTACACACCGTAGCGTAATAGGGTCCTAAACTAATAATCCAGAGGCATATTGTGTGGGTGCTGTAGGTCTACGAAATAGAAGGGTTTAAACAGATTTGCACCGAAAAAAAAATCTCACTTCCCTCATCTACGTAGTTGACCCTTATCTTTTGTTAAGCGACCCAATTTGCTCTCCGCTGGCGTATTTGTTTTGAATCTAATTAAAAACCTTTCTTACGCCGTTCATTATGAAGCTATAAACAGGTCATTATGGATGTTAAAAGGGTATTATGAAATATTCACAAGGTTGGATGTAGAGTACATTTACCCAGGGAAATGGATCTCATTTTATCAATATTTTTGACGATATTTTTCAAAATGCCTAATCAGTTTTATCACTTAATATAAGGTTCAAATATTTATGAGACCTGCATAAAATTTATATTAAGTAACATCTATCACGTTAAGACCATATCATTCAAAGTTTTTTATGTCAGTTTACAAAAACTGCTGACTCCAAATATATGTCGATAAATCCCAAAAAAAATGCTTGGATAACTCTATCGTCAATATAACATCTTACAAAAGGATCACTCAACTTTTTAGCAAGAACGTTTGTGGAATATCTCGGGAATGTTTTAGATGATAAAATTATACGTAACCTAGAATATTCAAAGGAAAGATAAAATTGTTCAATTTTTTCGTTACAAAAGATTTTTTGCCAGGCCTTTCTTAGTCCTAATCATCAGCCACTTACATAGAGACACCTGTATCGTACCTATGCCACGTTGAAATAAGTCCACCACCTGCTATATAGATCTCATCAACATGAGAAAGGCCGGCGACAGGGGCAGGCACGCCCCGAAGTTTTATTAACCCATCGACCAGTCCGCCCAAGTCACCCATGCCCAACTCCCCTCGTTACAGCCACAAAGACACAAAACCGTCATGCTACGTTGGCAGAGGAAACTTTGTAAGCAATAAATTTGACCACTGATGTAAATATATACGGTCGTTTGTTTGGTACATTGTGAAACGCACATCTGGAGAGTTTGCTAGAGAGTTAGTTCAAAGTGAGTTTTATTCATATTGGAATACTACTTAATAACGTTGATCTTTTAAATAAAGGTGAACACAAGAAAATAAACATTAGACACGAAAACACATAAGACGAAACAGCTTTGGCAATTTCTTGTTAATACACATATGCTCTCAAAGAAACCTTCTACAAAATACAGACGCATTTAAGTTCCCTTTCATTATAATAGGCTGAGAATCTGTACAGGTGAAGGTTTTCCGAAGAGAATTTTGAAATTAGAACATTTTATTTTAAACAGGTTTATTGCTAAGTTTAAGGAAATATCCATTTATTAAGAGCAGTATCTGAAACACTTAGTTATTCATCCAGATTTTTTTCGTGTACTAGATTTATGACCGGAATAGGTAATGGCGGAGAATTCCTGGATTCCATTTAAAAAGTACCTTTTTTATTCAACATTTTTAAAATAACTTTTAATTACGGTCGAATTCTCATAATTATTAGCTAATACTAAGCCTTAAAAGTTCTTGTAATGCAGAGAATCATACAATAACACCATGAACGAAACTAGGTGAATACTTACTGAGATTTTGTGATTAAACAGTAAGTGGTAAAAGATTGATCTTCTGAACCAATATTGATAATAATAAACGGTAATTAAGTTTACATAGTGGACTTTATACAATAAATGTTTGAGATTAAACGAATAATATTACTATCAGACATCGAACCATAAAAAATCGGTTGAATCGGATCCATCAGAAATGCAGCACATGCATGATCTCGCTCGAATAAGAAATTAATGTAACGCCATGCAGGCTCTAAAGCTAAAAGCACATACAGGGCTTTGACACAAATTTATGTGCATATTTTGATATTCACTAGAAGGATGAAAAATAACGTCACATTGTTAAAACAAAGTTACAACAAATACGCATATTTACTATTTAAAATTGAATTTCAGAAGAAAGCAAAAATAAGGGAGACAAGAAAAAGCAAGCATTCACAATTAAATAAACAACTGTCAGCACAGAGAATCAAATAACATTAAACCAAAGACAAAAAAGGGGCTATGAAATAAAAATGTAAATAGAATGTAGCAACAATATCAACAGATTTCAGGGGAAACATACAACAGCTAATAACAATATAAGCCATTCGAGGGAATGATGTCATTTCCCCTGAAAAAAGGTTAAACGGGCCATTCGTAAAGAGAAATCTCGTTATTGTTACAGCTCATATCGCGGAAACCAAATATGACACGCGAAATGACGCTACACACGCAAAAAGGTGGTATCACGAGTAAGGTAATGTTTGGCAGAACTGTGAGGCGAGGCTCCTGAGACTTCAGTAGCTTTCAGTGGTTTGATGGACCTGTGCTGAGATCATAGTAAATGCAAGACTTTGTTCAGTCACAAAAAATAATATAGGTACATGAGGGTTTAGTGAGTGCGTTGCCTCGTTTTGATTATTATATTACTTACTAGCAGTCCCCCGCGATTTCACCCGCGTTCCGGATCTTATCTTTTCCCGGGATAAAAATATAGCCTGGAATAATGTAGCATTCTAATTGTGAGAGAATTTTTGAAATCGATCCAGTAGTTTTTGAGTTTATTCCTTACAAATATACAAAAAAGTAATTAAAGTTGCTCATATTTCTAATGAAATTACTGCGAAGTTCTGTTATTTTCTAAGCCACAGTCACAACCCCAGTAAATTATATTGTACAATAGGTACTTGTAACAAGAAAAAAATCATAGGAAAAAAGAGAAAAAGACGTTTTGTTTCACTTTATTGACTAGTGTTATGAGGAAAAAGAAAGTTTCCGGTCGGAAGGACATCTTTTCCTATCAGTTTAAGGTTCGGTGCACACAGACCGACAACGTTTATTAAACTTACACTCTTGTATATAAGCTTTATAACTTGACCTTTTCGTTTCGTTAATATACCAATGGAATTTATTGTTATCTATAGCTCAAATATTGATGCTCAAATAATTTTATAACCATTATTAAACCTGTTTATCATAAGCCTAAAATGTTAAACGCATAAGTATTACAATGCAAAAGCAAACATACTCTTCAAATAAAACAGTTAATTTTAAGATCACAAGAAAACGCTCGCTCGAACGAAGACACCACATGTTTCCAGATATTTCCACAGATAATACTGGAATAAGACTTGCATATTCTCATAGTCAAGCTGGTACCAAGTAATACATGTCGTATTTATAGACAAGCTATAAGAACGTAAAGCCTAATAAGAACTGAGAACAAAATTATAGGATATACATGACCGTTTTTTTAGAACATTCGTTGACGGGAAGTTCTCGCATTATAACTATGTGAGAGATAATCTCCGAAACTTATACGATTTTCAAATCATTAATTCAAATCTACAAAGCTACATTATCCCTGACCACAGACTACTCTTTATCTCAAAAACATTTTAGAAATTCTTTCACCATTAGAAAGCTGTATTATTTCTCAGTAACATAGGCTATATTTTTATCCCGGGAAAAGATAAGAACCCACGGGAACGCGGGTGAAACCGCGGATTCGTAAATTATCGTAAAGGTGCATTTCCACACATAAAACCGTCGCCGACTGGTTATGCGAGATGTGTGAATGGCTGGCGTGACAGTAACTGATATGAGGAGTGACGTGACTTCCTTCTACTTGAGAACCATAAGTTCCGCTTACTGAAACGAGTCCTTACAATCAAAACATCCAACAGACTTTCCTGTTAAGTATAAAAAGAGAACCCAGCGAATCGTTTCGCCCCGCAACTAATGTAGATTGCTGATATTTCACCCCCTTGGCTTTGTCACGCACCACGGGACTACATCAAAGAAAAAAGCCTATAATCCGAATGAGACTAAGTAATAAGTTTTTGATGCGTTATCTTCGCAATCCGGTAGTTTATCAAGCGAAAGGAGAGATTTTGCTGCGGTCAATATTATTGGCACTTAGGGGAACTTTTTCAGATAAAATGTGGAAGTTTCTTGTTTCGGATGCTGCCGATTACTTTGTAATTATAAGTTTGTTCTGGTTTCTAACCTACACATAGGAAACACTCAACATTATTGACACTGACTGCCGGGACTCCTAGACTGTTAAATATAATTGATATCATTGGATCACAAATCATATACATACTGCTTTGATACTACCGCATACATCAGAGTAGAACTAACCTACCTTTCCAAAGATAAACCTTGCACCTTTTACAAATCTTCAAAGGCATATAAATGCAGTCACATTTAGGCAGTAAATATATCATAAGAAACAACAATGGAAAAAGTCGCCGGGTCCAATAAGCCGTACCCTCACGTGCCCAGCAAAACCCGCCTCTAATCCGCGACCTCACTTAATCTTTTTGTCGTCCGATTACGTCTGGTGAGTGAGGGGCCTTATGTTAAGACGAAGCCGTAAACCACGCATGTTATCGAATTATGATTGACTAAAATGAGTCTACGACTAGTGACTACGCAGACAAAGAAGGGGTGTCGTCCACCGATGAATTTCTAGCAAGATAAATTGCCACTGGCAAAGATAATGATTTTAAACGTTGATGCATTTTTATGGTTAGGCTTGTAATTGGCCAACTAAAACTCAACTATATTAGTGATAAAGTGGCTGAAGGTAAGCATACAAAGCCTAAAAGACAACCAACTTGTGTACTTAAACAAATATGAAACTGGAACACTTTCAAAGACTTCTAGTCTATGAGTTAGTTCATCATAGACACATCAGATCATAATAATAATAAGATAGATATAAATAACTACTACTTTTCTTTACAATTTGAACTTAATCAATGCAATTCATGTTATCAATAACAAAAGACGTAGTTTGTGACAGACCCCCAACAATGTTTTCGTCACTTTTATACGTACGTCGTATTTTCTCGTACGTAATTTCGCCCTTTTTCTATATGCATCACTTGAAATCCAATTTTGTTTACTCGCACCACGCTTGTGTATGGTATGTATGAGTTTGTATAAAATATTCACATTATAAATGTTATTCGTGATACGATTTCTACGAGTGACAACAAAAAGGGTCACCTGCCTTCTCTTAGCTAGAAACTACTGATATCATAAATTTTTAAAAAATAGTAAGAGTTACTGAGAATTCAGTATAAAGGACAAAAATGTTTGTTGAGCTGTGAAATTTTGGTTATAAGGAATTTGGTTTTGCTTACCAAGAGAATTTAATGTTAGCAAATTTCAAATCGGTGATTACCTTCGGCTTCAGTCACCATGAAGATTGTAGTGAAATCAACGGAAAATTTAAAAAGAAGCATACCTAATAATATTCTAGTTATAAATAAGAATAAGTAAGAATACTACTAATAGTCTATACTAATAGTCTATACTAATAGTCTATACTAATAGTCTATACTAATAGTCTATACTAATAGTCTATACTAATAGTCTATACTAATAGTCTATACTAATAGTCTATACTAATAGTCTATACTAATAGTCTATACTAATAGTCTATACTAATAGTCTATACTAATAGTCTATACTAATAGTCTATACTAATAGTCTATACTAATAGTCTATACTAATAGTCTATACTAATAGTCTATACTAATAGTCTATACTAATAGTCTATACTAATAGTCTATACTAATAGTCTATACTAATAGTCTATACTAATAGTCTATACTAATATTAAAAAGAGGAAAGATTTGATTGTTTGTTTGTTTGCATTGAATAGGCTCCGAAACCACGGCCGATTTCAAAAATTCTTTCACCGTTGGGAAGCTACACTATCCCCGATGAATATAAACTATATTATATTAAAAAAAATAGGGATCCTTACTAAAACTCCAATAATGTAACCCGAGGTGCAAAAAAAATACCTAAAAATTCCTTACATCGCGTGCGCTGCGCAAACTATTGATGATAGAACAAAATAATGTACTACGACTTTGCAGAACACATCATTATCTACAGCATATATCTAGCTATTATAGTTATGTCACGATAAGTGTTCTTTTATTTAATTTTTTTATTGAAATGCTGGCGTTAGAAAAGGCTCTTTATTTGTCCCTTGGATATCCTTATCAAAATTAATTACTTCATATTCAAGACTGCTTCAATACCATTATATAACTTTTTGAATTATTCAATTCGGACATTCCATTCGAAAGATATCACCAGTTTAAAAATGTAAGTATTGGAAAAAAGTCGCGTGGTCGCCGCTCACCCCGCTCGGCTAGCTATGCAATGTAGGCGTCACTGGGCTACGGGAGGGGAGTCAATTTCAAGAAATAAAGTGTTGTTTTTAAGACGAAGACGAGGAATAAGAAAGGATTCTTCGAAATTCAACCCCTGAAGGGATAAAAAAGGGGTACGCGGGTGAAACCGCAGGGCGGACAGCTAGAACTAAATAATTCATTAAATACTTCTACTATAAGTAGTACGCTAACTGTGTGCTTTCACGCCTTGATTCATGCATAAATCCAGGAATGATATTGACGCCGAAAGCAGATAAGATTTGTAAAATATTTGATACTATCGAGACCTCGAAGCTCTTCCGTGCATGGAAATGTACGGCAGCTCTCAGTGCATTTAATTGGAGTATAAAAAATCTCTGCCGGAAAGGTATCATTGGAAAATGCTTGAAAATTCAGACCAACTATATTTTTTTATTGCAATCTGGATTTAGAGTATCCTTATTTTTTATACGGAAATAAACAAACATGGAAGTGATCAGCCGATATTTGTGTAAATTTATTCCATAAATTAAAGCTATTGAGTACCATTTTCAAGTCCCTCAATCCCTCATTATTACCTTGACTCGCTATTGGAACGGTCGCCCCAAAACTTCGTTTAAATTAAAAAAGAATACAAAAAGGTATTCCTTCACGTACCTGTGGCTCATCGTCTAGCTTCCTATGGTGTTCATGGCTCGGTTCCGTGGATCGCTTGTGTATACCGTGGTGGGACAGCAAGTAGTAGCCTTTTAGGGAACCAATCTGAAACAAAGAGGTTACAATTTAAAAAAAATTGTAGTAGGATTATAAGGTCGGCATCACTTGTAAGAATGAAATCACTCGTCGATATCAATAACTTTCACAATAAAAAGAACTCAATATAACGTGAAAAGTAGCAGATTATATTTATTGTGATTCTAAGTATTTCATATAAGAGATTTAAATAAAATAAGGTACTTCAAATGTTACCAACGATCTACGTGACAATGGTGCTATCAAAGAAAACTGAAGAGATTTTATTCACGGAACATCATAACATATACGAGATAATGTTTAACAATGCGTACCTATGTATAAACATACAAATATTATAGTAGTAGTAGATACACAACTTAACATCGTTGGAGAAATTATAGGTACATTTCAGAATTACTAAATTAATAAATCAACATTGTTTTTGATATTGAAATTGCTGTGAGAATAAGGCAATAAGTACCTTAACGACCACATAATTGTTATTTTGGATATTTATTCAACGTTACATTATAGAGAAAATTCAGATCAGAAGGTTGACATGAAGGCAGATGGTCCATCTGACGGTAAGCGGCGACCATCGCCTATAGAATATAATGATACCAGGGGGATTGCCAATACGTTGGCAACCTTAAATACTCCTGCCAGTACACATGAGCAGAGAGTTGAATTAATACAGTGGGATGAGCTATATTTATTATAAAACACGAA
Organism: Ochropacha duplaris; assembly: GCA_951361185.1. NCBI lineage: Eukaryota > Metazoa > Arthropoda > Insecta > Lepidoptera > Drepanidae > Ochropacha > Ochropacha duplaris. The sequence goes on from OX592706.1 coordinate 3,028,259, forward strand.
GTCAAAGCAAACCCAGGAAAGCGCCAAAGCTCAAGTAAGGGGGAGCTTGTTTGCCCAGCTATTGCTTGACTGAACAATCTAAATATTAGCTTTAAGTTTGCGAAATGAATTTTGAAACACTTCCAGTTTTCCATAATTTATTTATCGGGAAATTCTTGTTGGTACAATGCAGTACACCGTGAGTTGAAATGGTAAAATAAAAAATTACAGTACCTAATTGGGGACTGCCGACAGAAGTGAACACTTAAAACTATGAAATAATATTGTTTTTATTTTTGGATTTTAAAATTAATCATTAGTAGGTGGTACAGTACCTATATAAAAATCTATTAGTCTTGTTTTCACATCTATCGACGCTCTGAGCACCATTTATATACATTTTTATTTGTTTAATTAATGAATAAAAATATATGATGGTATATATTCAAAATATATTATACCACTTAATTGACATACGCTATTACAGCATGTTGGTGACGAGAACTCTAAAGATTTTCGCATCCAAAAAGAATCCAACACGCCAGTATTCTCTTCAAAAATTCAAACAACACTCTCATTGATCATTATATAATATCGAATAGTCGATGTGTTGAGGAGTTAGTCCAAATTAACTGAAAAATTGTATGTAGGTGTACTTAAGTATATTTTCGACGACGATTTTCGTCCGAGTGATTGAATGTTGTCCCGGTGTAAAAATAATTAAATTCCAACTAAATCTGTGGTGCCGCTAATGCGTGATTGTCACAAAAACTGAAACCTCCTTATCATAATATTAGTGTAATTTAATCTTCTATAGAATTTTTTAATGACAAAGTAAACAACACATCGATAAGTAATATTCGGTATTCTTTGATAAAGCCTAAAATAACATTATGACATCAACATTTATGATTGCAATAAAAATATTAATTTACAACTACCCCCATGATTCCATAACGTACAATTCTAAGGGCGCCATAAAACCATTAAATGAACTAAATTATTCGTATTGCCTCAATTAGTACTTTACGTACAACGTGGGAAAACGACTTAAGTAGTATTTTTAAAAAAGCTTTCAATAGCTGCTAATAAATCGTGGAACACGCGATATTCCGCTATCGGCGCTCGTATCGCTGTTAGCTGCCATTTGGACTGTGTAAAAGTTATTTCTAAGTTTATGTGTGTTTTATATTAGGTATCGACTTAATAACATCTAGTTTTACCTTGGTTTTAACTAAGATCTTATTTACTAGGTATTTAATTTATTTTAGTATTTATTACCTGTCAATTTTTAATATCACACCGGTGTACCGTAAAATAAAAATGCATCGAAACATCGTCGGATAATAAAATATAGAAAATAAGAAAATTCCGCCAAATAGGTTCGCCAAATGAAATACCCTTACCGTAAATAGGCTACCGTTATTTCTTTATGCTTACTTAGTACATATTTAAATGGAAATTTATCTGTTTTTACGTTTATACTAGTGGGATTAAATTATTTGGCAGCTCACGTGTGCTGGTTTATGAGGGAGAATGAGAGAATGACTAGGGCGGAACGTTTAACGTTCGTACTTATTAACTAACGCCCATACCGCAAGCCTCTTATGAGCGCTCTATTCACGGCAAGACTATGTCTACATACCTAGCTAGGATTTATGAAGTGTATATTATGCTCATATGAGTCACTGAAGTGTATATTATGCTCATATGAGTGATGCAAGAGTCATGTGAAATGAGAGACGTGATTTCGATTTACAGTAAAAATCTGGGTGGTATTTTTATAGCAGCAGTTTGCTCTTGCTCAATGGCTGCATAATGCTATATATTATGCTTCTTAAAGGTATTTAAATTGCTCGTATTATAATGTTTCTATGATATTACATTGATTAAAAAAAGTAGAATAGAGCTCTTCGAGAACTTTCTCGCTAAGATGATTATAATATTTTGTTCAATATTTTTAAGCATCCGTCCACAAAATATGGAAAGCATAATTTTGAAGTAAATATAATTTTTTTTAAACATTTAATTCCTTTATTTACAACAAATGTGCAAAATATACAAACAAATGTACAACTATAATATATAAAAACTTCTTCGAGGCTGCCGCTAATAAATAAAAATAATATCCTCAGACATTTTTCCCACACGGCTATCTGATCATTGTGCTAACCAGATAACTCTCTTTTTCTAAATACATACTAAAATAGATAAACACTCGACTCAGGAAAAACAGACATTTTCGTTCATACACAAATGTCTGTCCTGGATGGGAATCGAATCAACGACCTGTGGGAACAAAATACTTACGCGTTTTTTTTGCACAATCCCAGCGTGTATAGCAAGCTTTTGGGGCCGTGATGCGATGAATAGCATTAACCTAACTCTGTTACCTTTATGGTGTTTGCACGGGGATTTTTCGAGTGAGAGGAACTATTGCCTTTATTACCTTTATTGGTCCATAACTAGGCCCATAAAGCCACACAGGGAAATGCGGGGTTATGTATTACTACTAAATTTATAACGTAGGTATTTAAAAAGTCAAAATTTTAAAGTTGATGTTGTACTTAAAGGAGGAAATTGAGTTTTTCTTTCTTCTTGGCAATTGGAAATTGAGTTCATACTTTGGGAAGATTCAGATATGCGGTGAGATTGTGGTCAAACACAAGCTTATCCAGAATTTAAAAAAACATGATATAATTCATATAGTCCAATGCCTTTTAAAAATCTCTACCTAAAGATATATTAAAATAAAAGTACGAAATGTTTATTATTCACAGACCTACGTCTCTTACAGAAGAACAATTCCGATAAAATGACATTATTGATAGCAAATTTTTACCAATGAATCCTATAAACCTCATAATATATTATATGCCTCTATGGCATTAATCATATATTTCTATATCACCATCATTCCCACGATACATTACACAGAATACATTTAGCTCTAATTAATGTAAGTTGTGGAATGTTCAACGTAAATTTTTTCCTCTTTACGTATTCGCTCATTCGTTTGAATTCTGTTCAGACATCTACATTTAGTCCTCTAATACATTTTGCTTTTAACGAGCCTGATTTATTAATCCCGTACGCTATTTCAGTTCTGTTTTGTCGTTCCGTTTGAATGGAAACACTAATATGGCTAATGCAATATGTTTCGAAATACCTATAGACAAAGTTTTTAAAAAATGTAGCATAATGTGTCCGACAAAGAGCCAACTCTGTGTTCAGTATTTGAAATTAGAATGCATTTATTAAATGCTTTGTTTTTTTTAGAAAAAATATGGTTCGCATTCGTGCCAAATGAGGCAGCACGTCCATTTAAAGTTATAGAACTTAATTAAAATTCTACTATCCTACTACGAGTAATATTATAAATGTGAAAATTTGTTTGATACTTTTTAACCCGGGAAAAGATAAGATCCTTCGGAAACGCGGGTAATACCGCGGGGCGGAATTTTTTTAAGATAATAATATTAATTTTGGATACAACAATTATTTTAAGACCTATTTGTAAAGGAACTAACGAAACGACAAAAATAAAATAATAAATACAATCTCTACCACGTCTGCCATCACCTGCTAGTATTCAAAGTCATTAATCAAAATGACTCGGTAACAAGTCGGGTCACACATCCACAAGTGTTTACTGGCAATCAGAACGTTCACTCCATTTGCGCTGACTACATGAATCCGCATCCGAACCTCAAACCGGGTATTTGTCTTACAAGGCAAACTAACGAACTAGATGTCGCAAAAGTCTGACCTCGTTTGTAATTTTAATATTCTAGTTTCTTGTAGATTTACGGCGATGATAGCTCAGTGGTAGTGACGTCGGATACTGCGGCGAAGGTCGTGGCTTCGAATCCTACAATGAGCTTTCGGTGAAGGAAAACATCATGAGGAAACCATAGGACGGTGGTAGGGTACTTTGTAGTACCCGACTGGCTGGCTACCACCCACAAGTTGAACATCTGTCGGCTAGGGTACCCCTCCGCAACGCCCCATAAGGAACTGTTCCAAAAGATTTACGAGTTACTCCCCCGCGGTTTCACCCGCATTCACGAGGGATCTTATCTTTTGTTGGGATGAAAAGTATTCTATGTTATAATCTAGGATATGATCTACCTGTGTGCCAACATTCATCTAAATCTGTTAAGTATTTTTTGCGTGAGAGAGTAACAAACATATTTTGACATCCAAACAAACTTTCTATATAATAGTAGTAAGATAAGATTATCCAACAAAATTTACAACATATACCCGGAGGACTCGATGGAACACTATATTGAATCATACTATTGTGAAAACACATCAGTAGGTTTATCAGTATTCGAAAATGTGGAGCCTAAGCTAGAAGGTAATAAAGGTAATTTTCTTTTGGTTTTTCAATAGTTTTTTGTTCTTCCCAAGCAGATATAAACGACCTCAATAAAGCTGGAATCTTGGTTTCAGACATATCTGTGGAAAATGTGCCTCACTCTGGCAGGAGAGAAATGCGAATATATAGATTTCAGCGAACGATTGAGGCGATATGGTAAACGGTTTGAAAATATATGGTATTAATGATACGAAATATCGCCTATATAAATCTTCGGTGTTAAACAATTTAAAGACATTTTAGGAATCGGGAACATAGAAAATAAATGCAAACAAGAGACAGCTTCGAGGATTTTGTTATATACGTACTCGTTTCTCTGTCTTATAAACTAAGTATCTCTTTTTAGAGTCCATCAGCTCAAATTAATCATGATAAAGAAAGGCACGTCGAAACGAAACCTTGACTTTAAAAGGATATAAAAAGTTGTTGTGACATTTCAAAAAGCAGTATAATCAGTTTCATCAAAATACCAACAGTCAACGTACATAAATGTGCAATAAAATCAACATATTTCATAAATAATTAATAGGTTTGTACGAACAAAGTTTCAAAATGTTTCACTAGGACATAACGATAGTAAATGGAGTGTAGTGAAATGGTTACTAAAAATAACAGCATTAACTAATTATGTTTATCCCCAAGCATGTCTATTAAATACTGTAATTCTCGAAAATTTAAACAGGAAAAGTTTCAAACAACAAACCCATTCATCATCATCATATCAGCTGGAAGACGCAGCGTGGACAGACTTCCAACTTCCAACAGCTTCCAAACGCGGATAGCGCAAGAACGGCCATTGTGGAAACCCTTGGGGAGGCCTTTGTCCAACCCATTTATGCACCAAATATATTAAATACTTGCTGTTCCCGACAGTTTTACCCCTGGAGTCCATAAACGTGCTCTCATTACAACTTTCCGTTCAAACATACAAACATTTAACTCTTTCAGCTTTATACTATACTTAGTATTAATTTACTAATGTTCTTCATCAGCTTGGCTGATTATAATCATGACTGTGGAAATTGTACAATTATCAAGTTACCTTTGAATATACTACCTCCTTCGAAGAAAAATGCAGTAATTTACAAATTTCCATTTTCAATAGAAATGCGAACACTGTCCCGACGAAGTTGCTTACAGTCATAATTTTACTTCGAGTGCAAGATTTTATGTTAAGCTTACAGAAAGTAAAGATAAGAGCGCACTTTATGTGCCACATTTGGCGTTTATTACTATTGCTCGGAATAAAGTTTTAGCGTTGTAGCTGTGTGCGAGATGGCAGCCATTGCCGTCTTAGGTACGTTATATGATATTATTTTAATAATAGTTCAGTTTTATATCCCTAACCTAACCATAATTTTTGGAAACTTTTTATGATGTAACTTTGTCAAATGCACTTCTTACTAATGCACTTCTGGATTCCAATCCATGACCTATCGCTTTAGAATATAGCGAAGGGTGTAGTAAACAATTTTAAATAGTTTCTCGTTTAAAAACAGCTGTATAGTAGCCATTACTCAAGTCCTAGTTACCTGTAAAATTCAAGATCATATATCCGTGCCGGCCGCCACTCCCGCCGCAGTCAGGTCTATTTTTCACATAGGCCACAATTTATGTACCCGCCAGGAAACGCTGCCGTGGATATATGACGCCAGATTAAATTATTATCTGCTTATAAACGTTATAAACGAACGTTTTATGCTGTCAGACGTTTAACGTTTAAGCGATTTTGTTATAGTTTAGAGTTGGGCCGTTTGTATTGTTAAAGTTATTTAAGAAGTTAACTGCAATGCGTAGTTGCAAGATTCTTGATATTGCTTATGGTATAAGTACTATCATAGTGATATACCTAAGTAATATAAGGTCATAGTGCAGTCAGTCAACTATGAACGAGAGAAATCTTTTTAAATGTAATTTAAATTATATAATAAGCTAGGTAAATAATCGATAGTAATAATAAAAATGCGTTAACTAACAACTGAAATGCTAAAACAAGCTCGTTACTTTAAAGCTGAAGCTGAAAAGGTATTGCAGGCTAGTATAAGCTGTACAAGTGGTAGTTTTCATGTGTAATTATTTGTCGATCTCGAAATTCCAAACTCGGAAAACCTTCAAACTAAAAAGACCCAAAGATTATTTCGATAATCGGCTCCTATCAACGGTGTTATACAAAACAGCTTCAAATCATAATAATTTAATAAACTTCCATTAATACAATAACATTGAAGTGTTCAAACTGTTCTTGAAACTGAAATCAAGCACCCTTCTGGTTCAAGAACGTATCAAAATCGCAAATTAATATTGGACCGATTCGTGAATGGACCGGCAAATCTTGGACCTCAGAACTTCTAATGAGCCAAAGGACCGGAATTAATAACTTTTAAGTTCGAGTAATTTATTTGTAAACCAATTTGCCAATTTGAATTACACTTTGGAGTTTTTTAACCAAGTTCATTTGAATAAGTTAAAATTTGTGTAAAATCAAACATTAGGTAGGTGTTGACACATGGATAAAATTGAATGTTAGGTAAGGCTAATTCTCCACGTGAATTCTGTAAAAAGAGCTGCCTTTTAATCATCGCTTAATTGAGGCCATAATACGAATACTTCAAAATCTAATAAAAGATAAAAACAGCTATTCAATTAAATGGTAGGGGAGGCAATGATGCTAAATTTGTAGTTACTCGAGCGTCTTTGGGACCTACTGGAATTTGAAGATTAGGTGGAATAAAGAAAAAAAGGTTATGTGATATTTTCCCCTTCAGCGGTGGGGGGAGCGTCTACAGGGTTTCAAAAATGTAAAAAAATACAGTCACCAAGAAATACTCGAGCGCGTCAGATATTGATAGGGTAGTCGCGCCACGTCTGTCTGATAACGGAAAAATAATAATCTGCCGTTTTGCGTGGTGGGGGTGGCCGTACGAAGGGGTCGAAAATATTTTTAAAAAAAATTTACTCGAGCGCGTCAGACATTGATAAGGGATGTTAAGTGCTCCAGTAGCTCCTATTTTAAAGACTGACGATTTGGACGCGACCATCGGTCAGGGCCGATTTTTGAAAATGCAAAAAAAAATCGTGACCTTGATTTACTCGAGCGCGTCAGATTTTTAAACAGGCGGTTCTTCTTGATGGCCTTGTTGTACTGACCCATAATCTGACAATTATGTTGAGGAGTTTCCTTAATCTGACGGTTTGAAAAAATATATATATAAAAAATATCGAAATCTCGAAAATGGTTCAAGATATCGAAAAAATGTTTGTACAAAAGTTGTAGAGAATTTAAATTTCTACAATATTTATTATGAATACATATACCAAAAAACCCATAGGAAACGAGATATTTGCAATAAATCATTTTTTGCCTTTGACCTTGAAAAATCAGTAGTCGCGGGCACCCTATGATAAGTAGCTTTTGAGACAAGTTTTAGGGTATCAAAATAAAGGTCTATACAAGTTAATAGGTGACTATCTCTCATTCTGAGGTGAAACTCATAATATTCCTGGACTATACACTTAATAATGATTTTAGCTACTTCGGCTTGTGCAAATCGGCAGATTAAGATATTTCCGTGATTCGTGACTAATTTCCTTCAAAATAAAAAAAAACTAATCACGCTCGAGAAAATCCAGGTGACGTTTTTTTTTTGCAACTTTGCGAGTCTCCAATTTTCTTTCGTCACGCCCAAATTGACAGATTATTGAAATGTACACTATTTTGCATGTAACTAACTTACCTTACCTTAATCTGACGCGCTCGAGTATTTCAAACCATCGATTTTTTTTTACTAATCTGACGGGCTACCGTAGACGTTCGACACTATATAGAGGGCTCAGATTTGGTGAGAGTACTTCACAAGGTGCAAGGTTGCCCCCCTTATGTTAATCGGACGCGCTCGAGTAAATCCCGAAATCCCCTATTCGCCTCCCCTACCAAAATGTTTAACTTCGAAAAAAGAAACAAGTCTTAAATAAAAATTGGCTCCAATAGGTAGAGGTTATTGCCACTCAAAGTAATTGGGAAAATGCAAGGTGAAATATATAAGCTAATAATATCTTGAAATTAACGGGGATGGGACCTTTTTTCACCAATGGGAGGAGATGGGAGGAGATGAGATGAGAGGACAACCCTTAGAACTTTTAATGAATCGCCCAAGTTAAAACAGAGGCACTCAGTTCGGATTACATTAAAAGATTTCCAAGTCATCGGGCATAATTCAAATTGTTTTCCACGATCAATGGCGAATTATTTTCTTTGATCTTATTCTCAAGTTGTGAAAACGATAAGTGAATCAATCGTTGTTATTCAAAATCGCAAACAACGAGAACGTGAAAACAAACAACACGATAAGAAGCACATTGTTTCTACATAAATCATTGAACTAATTAATCATTTCCCTGGTTATTTATTTATACACGTACACAAACAAAAAAACCACCGAGCTCATAACATCTTAGTACACATTTACTACAGCATTATCTTACCTCTGTTAAAAAACCAATTCTTTCAGGAAATACCTGCTTAAATTATGTTATCTAAAATCTTAAGAGAGAGTGTTTCATTTATATAATCATACATAATTACATAAATGTAATGCACGATTATATACCGAAACTAATTCTACACTTGAAAATCGAACTCATTTAATGTAGAATTCCCACAATAGTTAATTTAGTGTCAAAAAGCTGACTCGTTTAACCGTGACGTTATGTTGGGTTGGCCGAAACATAATTAGAGCCGACATCAAAAACAAATTTCAAACACTTCCATAACCTGATTTATGTTAATTCGGTTACACTTATGCCACATGAGTAAATACAACAGAGTCCAAACTTTTGTCAGGGTTATCACATGATGATGTCTCATGAAGAAGAAACAGCAGCAAGAGTGACATTCACGGAAATAAAAATTTCTGCTCGGTCGGAACTAACGGCAAGATTCGTTTAGCATCGGTAAATTCATTTGTCACAGATACAATTATCAGATTAATAAAGTATTTAAACCTTATGGAACGTTACATGAATCATTTCTCACAGAGTAATGTATATATGTGTTTATTCCCACCGACCGCAACACTCAAGGCGTGATTGGAATCGGAGACTTGTATTATAAACGGTATTTATTCATGTGGTGCGTACACTTAACCTTCTTAACGTCTAATCCAACGCACGTCGCGCCAAAGGGACAACCGCCGGAAATTATTACTCGCTCGCCTTACAAATTATCCGGCCCTCAGCCTCGGTGGACTGTAGGGTAACTCGGTTACACGAACTCACGACGTGGACGGTTAATTTACAGCGCACCCTACAAATTAATATCTCTGATTTGGACCCTTGTCAGCGCGGGAACGAAGACCCAACCCCGTGTGTTGGGACGCAAGATGAAGACGCGCGAGATTATAGTCTTGTGGAGTAAAATTATCACATTAATCGATAGCTATACCTACCTTAATATGACACTGATGGCGTCTAAAACTGTATCTAGTTTTTAGAAACTTATTGGTCGGCTTTCCATCAGCTTCCGTTGTCATTCTAAATTGATACGTCAACAGTGGCAATAGGGGTTAGTATCACATGTGCTATAATGAATTTACTCATACATATGTATGACACGATTTTTCATAGTCCCAAGTGTGGGTAACATTAAACTTGAGCATAATTTAATTCACAACTATTAAGATTCGCTGAAGTTTGAGTAAGAACCTGCCTCAAGGCGTCTTATAATGTTACTAATTTAGAATAAGGTTCCTACGCATTCCTTTCAGCGCTCATAAAGCTTCTTTAAACTATCGTCAACAGGATCGTTAAGAGTCTACTGTATACAGACTAATATCTTGAATCGCGATACCTGATTTGTTTTTGTATGTAGTTTTGAAACTACTATTTTTGAGGTTGTCCTTTAGACGCGACGAGCTATGGATTGGACATTAATAAAGGGAAAGTGTACGCGAATAAATACAGTTTAGAATACAGTCATCAACTAGCCATGGGGTTAAGCGAGCATTAACGCATCACTATATCCAAGTAATAATATTTTTTTATTAGTGCTAATCTGCAATCAGTACCTATGTAGAAATCACAGAACAAATAAAAAAGGTAGTAGGAACGTAATCAATAGTCTCCAATGAAGTGAAGCAACCGTGTGACTCACGTCGCACAAGAACGCGATCGGCTTCCTTTTTCAAATTCGGCTTCCTTTTTCAAATTAGGCTTCCTTTACTGTACTTCACTTTAAGTGCGCGGGGCTCTGTCTACCTGTTTTATTTGGTCTGAGGTATTGGTACATACAGCTTGTTTGTGAGATCTAAAAAAATATGATACGTTCAATACTAAAGCAGAAATACAACGGAAACGCTTCATCCTGTACCTCACGGCCACCCCTACATATGTTGCGCTTCGCATCCTAAAGTGCGAGTGACGACATATTAATCTCTGCTGGGTTCCTAGCTTTAATATTGAGGTTGTGACTTATGTACGTACATTCATTTGTGTACAGCACAAATACTGTGGTCGTGGAATAAACCCGCTATTTGACGAGTAATGATAACGTGCAGCCTTGTAATAAAGTCTAGTCTAGTCTACTGAGCATTTAATTAACTATGATTTGTTTGTTGCAAAAAATTTTAGGTATATTTTGAAACACTTTCGTAAGTGTCTTCGATACGCCTAAAATGAATAAGTATAACATTGACATTGAAAATATTTTAAAAAAATATGAAGGACTACAATGTACCTACTAATGTCTAACAAATAATTGTTACTTACTAGCAGTAGATTAATATAATAATAATAATTAATAATAAACTTTGGCACAGGTTAACGTGTTTTTTCATTCAGAATTTATATAACTAAACGTAAATAACCAATCAATAAACCACCATTATCGCAGAACCTGCAGAATCATCCAACACGTCGCTAAAGTATAATTTAATAGAATATCGCTATCGCGATTCTAAAAGTAGGTCATTTTAGTTGCGATATGATTATCTTATAATTCACCGCTTATACATAAGCATCGGTGGTTCAGTGGTAGAATGCTCGCCTGCCACGCGGGCGGCCCGGGTTCGATTCCCGGCCGATGCAAATATTTTTACATTTTTTGGAAACAGAAAATTTATTTTCTTTTGGGAGCTACTTATCGCGCGCTAAAATTAAAATATAAAAAAAAAAAAAGACGAGACAAAATAAATAAATGTAAGCCAGCTGCACTTAGTTCAGAGCAAATAAGTACACAATATTTTATTACAAGTGCGCTCTCACTATTCAAACACGTACGATCACTATTCGGTATTCACGCTGCGCATTTACTTTACTCGGCCAGGTAAGTGAGTGACGTAACGAGCGAGTAAAAATAAACCGCCCGCCAGCGCGGCGCGGCGGTAACATCAGATATGTATGCAATTTTCTCGTTTGCATCGAAAGGCGACACGATAGCAATACGGAAAGCATACGATTCACCGAGGTGCACTAAAAAGCACATGGCTATTTCGTTGCTCAGAATAACCCTGTCAAATTATACTATCGTTACTTTTTATATCTCAGAATAACCGTTACCGAAAGTTTAATTCAGTTACTTTGTAATATAGAATTTCTGATATCCAATTTTCTTCGACTAAAAAGCTTGACATTTTGGGAATATACTTTCTCTAATGCTGTTTCAAAAGCCTTAATCAGATGTCTACGACCGTCAGAAACCTAATAGGATTTCGTTCATTTGCAATACACGTATCTATTATACGTGTAATTGATCTATGTATATCTATTTAATCATTGATTTTGTATACTTCATTAAGTGCCTATCCATTAGGTAGGTAGGAGCTTTGCTGTCAGCACTGCGAATTTTGTTTCTACGAGTATATTTAACTAAAGGAAACATCACGACTATCTAATCCCAAACTAAGCAAAGAAAACAAACCACACTCAAGTAAGCCAAACCAAACATCTGTTTGATGCAAATCTTGAACCATTTTATTACTTATCACGTTAGATTGTGGTCGAATGCTAGCTACAAATCAAGAAAGACCATGCCAGGCAATAAAAGATTACCAACAGTGCATATAGAACAGTAAACAAATGGAGAAACAGCAGTAGCGCCCCCTCTCGCACCACAATGAATACATTACAAATGTGCGGTAGTATGACGCATCGTCCGTTATCGGAAACCGCTTCGTATTCCAACATCGTTTTATTTCCGATATCTGAGCTCGCTCAATGCACTCTTGAATATGACGGAAGTGATATGTTGCATTTAGTTAGGATTTGGACCAAACAATGTCATTTCGAAATTCGCACAATTTATGAAACCTCTATTTTCGATCAAACTATATTTTTATCTGATATTGCAAGAGAAAATCTTCAACTCGATCATCTCTTAGTTTCCAGGTTTTAAAATTTATTAGTACAAATCATATTATGCTCTTTATAATATAGAACCAGCAACAACTGGATTTTCTTGAGAAAAAATATATAAATATTTGGACTATGAGTTATAAATGAAAAATTATTTAAATACAGAATCTCAAAAGTAAAGTTATTGCCCAGGCAAGGATTTCAACTATTCATTTCAAAATACCTAACATGATGGAAAAAAACACCTATGGTATATGTTGTAAGATAAGTAATAGAAAAGTATGTAGAGGGAAATCAGATGCCAATAAATAAAATGTATTTCATTGGAATCCAACGTTTGTTCGATCGGCGCGAATGTTTGCAGAGCGAGTGGTACTGACAAGCGTATCTTTAATAATACACAAAATAATGTGAAACGTGGTCTGACAGTTTGTTTTCCCTATGAAGTCAGATTTTTGTGCCGAAATTCACATTTATCGAATATTACTCAGCGAAATCTGCAGCTGAGTTTACTTTCCGATAATCATCATCGCTCCGTTGGACACTGTTTTTATTTAGTGTCATGGAAATAACTATTCGGAGTTTTTTTTTCCACTCCCTTTCCATCTTTTAGGAGGAAAAGACTTATAAGTACAAACTAATTATTTTACAAAAATATTTAAAAATTTTCATACAATAGATCAATCTCGATCAATTCTTCTTTCTTGTATGTTCTTATTGTGAAAGGTTTATATCAATTATGTTTTTTAAATCTACATAAATATATATGATTATTTCTTTTTATGTCTGTCCTCTGCGAATTTCTAAAACATTCACCCACTTGTGATGAAACTTTGAGTTGTTCTTCGTACGCCCAAAGGTACTTGAAGATTCATTCAGAAATAAATAGTTATTATTAGATATTAACGAGTACTTTCACCCTTGAAACTTTACTAAGTGATAAAATAATACCTTTATCATGGAAAATCTGAAATGTTCTAAGAATTCGAAAAGCAAACATATTTCTAATTATTACAAGCTTAATTACTTGAAGCACTATTTAATAGCAATCTAACGTACGTAACACATTTAAAGGAGTCTTATTTCATTTCTTTGCTACTTATCTTGACACTAACATTTTGAAATACGTCGGGTCTGCAGCTTTAATACTGCATTATGAAACGATAATCTCTATCATTCCTGACATCTTCACTATTATCTACCTAAGATATTTAAGTAGCTATGAGGTGCAGAGTACTGCAGAGCCGACCTTTCATCAGCTAGATTAGAGTTTATTTTCAAACCACAAATTTCAGTACAGCTTCCGTGTATTAGCACCTGTGGACCTTACGGCATGCAGACAAATAATATTATGCAACTGCAATAATGGAAGATGTGGCGATGGAGAGAAACAACCAACGATGATTAGATCACATGTTTATTCACAGTTCACCTCTTCAGTTCTCTCTCTACTCTGCTCTAACTAAATGACAATAATGTTCAGCTTATATACTACAACAAGAAACCTAGACGTTTTATACGAGTTTAAATTTTTATGAGTTACCTGATATTAATATAGAATCTTGGTGAAACTCTCTAATCAATTGGAAAAATAAATTTAATTATTATTGTCATAGAAAACTGAATTTAATTGTACGGATATTTCCTCGAATGCTCTACAATTATCCTTGGAAATATTCTCATGAACAAATAGAGGTGAAACTAAAATTCTACTTTACTCTCGCTATGAAATTAATTCAGCGCACAAACAAAGGCCATTCATTCACCGTCTGCCATTTGAACAGCTGATTGAGCCAATCAGCCCATAGAAAGGGGTGACAAATATAGGTCGTTTGGCCTCGGGCTGCGTGAATGAACACTACCTTCAAAGTGCACAACGTCATTTACTTTTTACCAGCAAAGAGGCTGTGTGGAGTGAGAGGATTTCAAAGGCAACTCTCGAGAAGAGAGCTCTCAGCATAAGCCTGCGCTGCGATGAATAACTGAAGCCATAGGAATGAGGATGATGAACTAGGTACGTCATACCTACGTAATTAATGTTATATTTTCAAAGCACTAGATACTATCCCGCTTTATGGAAAATCATTTTCCCAATCAATAAGTTAATATGGAGTGTACAAATTGAATTTAAAAAGGAGATTATATTTGCCTTTTTATTAAGAAAATAAAACCTTTCAAGTTCTGTTCTACCACTTTTATTAATATTCTTACTAATACGAGTATCACTCAGACAACACGCTGGTGAAATTTACGATTCTAAAAGCGGTTAGAGCTGAGGGCATATGAAATCCGAAAGTATTGGCTATAAATAAAAATGTTTACCAATTGTATACGTAGAAAAAAAGCACGTTAAAACCTTTATTTCCGATAGTAATACACTTTTTGAACAAGCTAAGCCTGCTAGTGTTATTATTTCGTACAAATTTTCCGCGCGTAATACGTACTTTTGTGTTACGACGAAAAAGCTGTTATTACAGGTAGTACCTATT
Source organism: Ochropacha duplaris (assembly GCA_951361185.1). Lineage (NCBI taxonomy): Eukaryota > Metazoa > Arthropoda > Insecta > Lepidoptera > Drepanidae > Ochropacha > Ochropacha duplaris. The sequence continues at coordinate 3,043,457 of OX592706.1, forward strand.
TACTGAATATTCCATTTTGAGAATAAAGTATACATTTTGCTGGTTTCAAGTGGGTATTTTTGGTATTTATGTCGCTTTTTTATTACATATGATCGACAAACAAGTCACTATTTTTAGGTTGATACAATGATCTGATTTTCAGTTCGTTGAACTCAAAAGGCTTAGAGGGCTATAATAAGATCCTTTATGAACACTTGCGTACAATTCGTCGACACCTTTGTATCCATGGTCGAGATAACGTCATAACCGCTAATTATGCCTATGTTCGAAATCTAGCTTTCCTTGACTATTGCAAAAACATATGACATCATTATATAAAAGCTGAATCAAGAAGTAATTGTTTGCGATTTCAATGTTTATTCAATCTCTCTAAATTAATTGTCTATTGTTGTGAAATATGTGAATCAATAGATTGATCTACGCAAACACAATTTGCTATCTAAAGAATAGACCAAATTAGGTAAAGTTATTTACTTAATTTTACAGAAAATTCATAAAAGAATAATGCAGAGGAAAAAGAATTTCATCCGTGTTTTGAAGTCAGCTACGTGCGTCGACCATAACTAAATTCCCTATGCTAATGCAATAAGGTCTAAAATACTACATATAGAGACGGCAAAACTAGAAAGTATGATTAATTCAATATCATCAAAACGTGACGAATTATCAATTGTATGAGTAACATACTATTACTTATCATTCATTTCGCTCAATGCACGTAAGCATCGGTGGTTCAGTGGTAGAATGCTCGCCTGCCACGCGGGCGGCCCGGGTTCGATTCCCGGCCGATGCAGATTTAATTTTGGCTGATTGTGCGAGCTTCAAATATTCATCCATGTCAGTTATTTTACATTTTTTGCTCATGTAATATAGTGACAAATCTTTACGTAACCAATTCGGATGCCACTGAATTGCCACCGATGGAGAATCCTCCGAGTTCTACCGATAACCCAGCATTCCTCACCTGGCAAAAGATGTAAATAGGGTTGTCGCATCATATGATCACTCCCTTAAATAATTACAAAGACCTTTATTAAGGTGTATTTAATTTCTAAAATACTGTAATGTAATCACATCTCTACATATATAGAAGTAAAGCCTCTTGTTAGTTAACACACTTGTCAATTCAAGGCAGTTGTATGCGGTAAAGCGGTAAGATTTTCAGACGTTCAGAGCGGTATCTGTGATCACGTTGTCGCAAACCGCAGTAACGATACAAAGGCGACAGGCAGTGTTACAGGAACAACAGACTAGTGCCCAATGTTTGAACCATCACTTCCTGGAGAACAATGGTATTAAACCGCCATACTCGAAAATAGCTCGTCTGGTGCAGTCAATTATGTATTGTGGCCTACGAATAAGTAATAAGTCAGGAAATGTAACTCCGTCAAAAAAATGACCCAACAAAAGTCGTGTACATATGGGCGGGGCTTAAAAGTCGTGTTCAGTGCGTCATCACTCCGACATTTACTTTGACACAAATCAAACAACACAAATCAAATCTTCGCGTAAATTTTCATTGAAAATCATCATGCCAGCATGTGTTGTGAAGTGGTGCAGGAGCAATACAAGATTAAAATGTTCAGGGATCACTTTTCACTAGTAAGTAGTAGCAAAATTATTAATATATTCAAAGATCAAACCGAAATGGTCAATATTATGCAAAATGAAGTTAGACAATTTTTTACCAAGAAGTTTTTTTTTCTTGTTGAAAAAAGAAATGTACCTGTTTTCTTTTAGTTTCCCTGCCGATCCAATTCGGCAAAAAAAGTGGATAGCTGCTGTTAAGCTAGAAAGACAAGATAATGTCTGGATGCCTGTGAAAACCAGCAGAGTATGCTCCGTTCATTTTCACGAACAAGATTTTTATAAAACATTAAAAGGTTATACCATGTTACACAAAACTGCAGTACCAGTTTGTACAGTAAGTACCTTTTGTTTTATTATTAACATAATGATGTTATTGTATCAATCAAATTACAAATTAAACTGATTTCTTTACGCAGATGATTCGTCCTGAAGAAACATCAACATCTTTAAGAGATACTACAGAAAATAATAATGAACAATTACAGTTGGTATGTAGATTCGGCTTTTTCAACTTGTGGGAATAACTATAGCAGTAAAAAAAAACAGTTCATTGTTTGGCCGAATTAAAGCACGTTTATTTTTTCAGGCTAATGAAATTTTACCATCTGCAAATGTTGAAGTGTGTTACTTACCTGAGATGGTAAATAAAGCAAATACTACAGACCCTCAAGCGCATAAGGCACAAAAACGTAAATTGGTGAGGTTTGACTATTTTTTTTGCACTTAATCTTTCGGTTAGATATTTTTGTTTTAACTGTATATACACGCTGAAATTTTTATGGTTTAACAAACTGCGAAATCTTTCAAAATTTTCACTGATTGTATTTTTCGATTACGATCTTAGATTTTTCATGTATATTGATTATTAATTAATATGTTATATTGATAGCATATCTAATTACTACCCTTAAAAAAAGTTTGTTAAACGACCAAAATGTTTGGCGTGTATGTATCTATTTCAAATAGAGACTGTCTTTCAAAGATTGAAAACTGATCGTCAATGTTATTTTCAGGAGAATAATATCAACACTGAAGAAGAACCAAAAACTAAATTTAATAATATTCTTGTTTCAACCGAAGTCCATAGTTTTCAGGAAAGAGGATCATGCGTTACGCCAATAAATATACCATCATCAAATATTGAATCTGCTCTAAATACACCTAAAACACGCCTGTTAAAGCAAAAATTGCGAAAAAAAACAACCTTGGCTGAAAAACGACTGTCAAAGATCAGAAATCTAGAACGCAGAAATAAAAGACTAACTATGAAGAATATTTCGCTTAAAAATATTTTATCCCAATTGAAGAAAAATGGATTTGGTGATACTACAGAAAATACAGCATTGAATGAATTTTCTGATGATATAGTTTTAGCCCTTAAAAGGAAAAAGTCAAAAGAAGGACGAAGCATCATAAAGTTTACGCCAGCGATCAAAAAGTTCGCTTTAACGTTAAATTATTATTCACCAGCAGGATACAAATATGTGAGACGACAGTTGCTTTCATCTCTTCCCCATCCATCAACCTTGTCTAAATGGTATCAATCTATAGATGGAAAGCCAGGTTTTACCAAAGAAGCATTCACAGCTTTAAAATTAAAATATTCTAACAGTGACAAAAGGCTTGCCTGTCTAGTTGTTGACGAAATGGCTATAAGGCAACAAAAAATATTCAATGGACAAACAGTAGATGGGTTTGTTACATTCGGTCCATCGGATGAAATGGCTACACAAGTTTATGTGCTTATGCTGGTAGCTCTAAATGACACATTTAAATTACCACTTGGTTATTTTTTTGTAAATGGCCTTGCCGCTGAACAAAGGGCTAATATTATCAAAATGTGTCTTGAGAAATGTCATAGCGTAGGAGCCGAGGTTGTAACTTTGACCTTTGATGGCTGTGCATCTAACATGGCTACGGCTAAAAGGTTAGGTTGCAATTTTGAAGACACAAACAATTTAAAAACTTTTTTTTACCACCCATCTACCGGAGATCCAATAGTTGTGATATTGGATCCATGTCATATGGTGAAACTTGTGCGTAACACATTAGAGTCAAAAAAGACATTGGTAGATAAAAACAATAAAAATATCGAGTGGGCATATTTGCAGAAACTGAAAAATGTTCAAGATAACATCGGATTGCATTTTGGGAATAAGTTGTCAAATCGGCATATAGAGTTTCGAAATAATATCATGAACGTGAAACTAGCGACTCAAACCTTAAGCCAAAGTGTAGCTGATGCGATTAAGTTTTGTTCGCAACAATTGAACATGCCTGATTTTCAAGACTCAGATCCAACTGTTAGCTTTTTAGAAACATTTAACAACATTTTTGATATACTTAATTCAAGATCACTTTCTGGACACGGGTTTAAACACCCTTTTTCGATACAACAAAAAGAAAAACTATACGACGTTTTGGATCAAAGTGAAAAATATATTAAAGGTCTCCAAATCAATGTGCAGTCAAAAAAAACTCGAACAGTAAAAGGCCAGAAAGTTACGGAATATACTAACTGCTTAAAACCAGTGACCAAAACTCAGTCCAAAACTGGATTTCTAGGACTCCTCATATGTATTTCAAGTTTTAAATTACTTTTTGCACGGCTAGTAGAGGCACAAATATTGAAATTTATTTTACCGTATAAATTTAGCCAAGATCATATTGAGTTGTTTTTTGGAGTGATCCGCAATCACGGTCGTTGCAACAATAACCCAAACGCCCGACAGTTTATGGGAATATATAAAAAGACTTTACTGAACTTGAACCTCAGCTCTAAATTCACAGGCAACAGTATACCATTGGATGACATTCCTATACTCAATTGCTCTTCGGTAATCAATAAAACTACTCCCGGTTTTAGAAATAACACAGACAGTGACAGTTACTCTACTGCAGCAGGTGACAGTAAAACAGAAGAGGAGAATTGCGTGGTGTTATCAAACATGTTGGATGCTAGCCTTCAACTGCCAGAAACCGTGGAACAAATTGTAGGCTATATAGCTGGCTTTGTAACACGGAAATTGCAAGCGAAAATCAACTGTCCAGAATGCTTGTCGATGCTTCCTGCAAATGAAAAATTGTATTTTCACAAGCTGATTAGTTTAAAAGATTTCGGTGGACTCTCATATCCATCTGTGGTTTTGTATAAAGTATGCACACGCACAGAGACACTACTACGACAGATAATAAAAATAAACGATAAGGGAAAATCACTTACTCGAGCAAGTAATCGGTCAGTAATATCAACACAGTGTTTTTCTAAAATAATTGACAATGAAGATATTTTGCGGCCACTGAAAAATAGTCATGAGACAAATAACGACCATTACATTTTTTTGATAAAATGTATTATCAGTGAATTTATCAAAATCCGTCTTCACTACATTGCAAAAAAAGATTCTCTTTTAATGTCTTCTAGACAAAAACTTAATAAATTAATTATATTTCGCGGGACATAAAGTTCATTGCACTGTAAAAACCGATCAAGTGCGAGTTGGTTTCCTCACGATGTTTTCCTTCACCGAAAGCTCAAGCTCATTGTAGGATTCGAACCCACGATATTCGGCTAGCTAGATGTCAATAAATTTTATTTCGGGAACTGTGTTCGTTTCTACAATAGGATCCCACGTGAGGTAACTGGAATGTCTTATTTTAAATATAAGTATTATATTAAACCTAGGTTAATGAATAAAGCCTACTATAAGGTGGCTCATTATATGGAAGACAGAAATATATTATGGATGTAGTAGCTTCTCTCTGCACTAGCATCCCTCTGACGAAGTTAAAATAATAGATAATGCATCTCATGTATTTTTGAAATTGTAAATGAATTAAAAATATCCACTGAAAAAAATGCCTTGCTGAGTTTCTTGCCGGTATCTTCTCAGTTTAAGTGTATTCCGAACCGGTGGTAGAGTCAATTGTAACGTTCATAAGTGCCTTACCAGGGCCTAAACTGAATAAATGAGTTTTAATTTTGATTACCCTTTGGGTACGGAACTCTAATATTTCAAGTTTCTACCTGTTGCCGTAATTAAGATTGAGAAAACAACGGCAATTTTAAATCATTTTTGTTGTATGGGAAAGTAAAATAAATATTTAAGGGGGGCCCCTTAAATATTTATTTTACTTTAATTGATTTATTTATTTATAAAGTGAATATATGTACAACTAAATATTCTGGGAATATTTCAAGCGTCTACCTTTTGTCGTTATTAAGATCGAACAAATAACGGAAATTAAATCACGTTTGTAGTATGGGAGTCCCCCTTAAATATTTATTTTTTTGTATATTCTGTTTTTAGTATTTGTTGTTATAGCAACAATAGAAATACATCATCTGTGAAAATTTCTAGCTATCACGGTTCATAAGATACAGACTGGTGATAGACAGACAGACAAACAGACGGACAGACAGCAGAGTCTTAGTAATAGGGTTTCCTTTTTACCCTTTGGGTACGGAACCCTAAAAAAAAGCAAAAAAATACATAATTATATAATAAAAAACTTTATACAATAATATTATTTTATTAGTGAGTTGGTCATTTATTGCATGCCATCATCCACGCCAGGCGCGGTTCGCGCGTGCGTGCTGCAATACGCGCAGCAATAAAACCAATCCCTGCTTTCGTTCTGTATTTAAGCCAATCACCAAGCATGTCTATTTTAAAACTCTGAAGTGATTGGTATTTTGAATCATATGTCGTTTTGATTTGAAAAGGGCTACTTTTTGAGTGGAATTTGTTCTGAATTAGACTTCCTGACTTATTACTTATTCGTAGATTGTGGCTCTCCAAAAGAACAATCTAAAAGGTGTGCAATGCTATCCAACTTCAACGTTGCTAAAATTTGCTATTAGTTTTCCCAATTTTTCTAAAAGTCTCATTACGATTTTTGATATCTATCCTAAGATAAAAGAGTGCAATTACAGGAACCGCTGTTTCAAATTCACATTAAAAGGTGCCACCCCTACGGGCGACTACTCGAACAGTGAGACTTTAAGGCTTTGCCCAGATAATCTAGAGGCTTAATGTTGGAGGGCATTAGCGAACATTCTGAAACGGCCCGCGGCAAATTGCACTCTTGTACAAACCCTCTGTGTACTTGTAACGATCTGGCTCTCTCATTTGTGTTTAAGGTAATGTAATAGCTGTTTAACAGTAGCATTGGGGTTGGAACAAAATTGATTGAGGCTTTATAGGTGATGCAAAACAAAAGAAAAAAGAGTTAAGAAAAAAAAGCTTGAAAAGGAATTAATCTAATATATTAGAAAGGCAACAATTGCAAATAATACTGACTACAAGTCCACGGTTTTACCCGTGTTAAGGATTTTTTAATACAAAGTAAAGTGATAACAAACATACACACGAACTTTAGTGCGATGATAGCTCAGTGGTAGTGACGTCGGATACCACGGCGAAGGTTGTGATTTTGAATATTACAATGAGCTTGAGCTTTCGGTGAAGGAAAACATCGTGAGGAAACCTTAGCACGGTGGTAGAGTACTTTATAGTAACCGACTGGCTGGCTACCACCCTCAAGTTGAAAATCTAACGCTGCACTTGAGAGCCAGTTCCTATGCAGGCTTTATGTGCTTACCACCTTTAGATGCGGTCAAACATAAGCTTACCTTAAACTAAAAAACAAATAGGATTAATAGGATTATCATCCGCTTTGTGGTTTTACTCGCTATTAATCCTAGGATTAAAAGTAGGTATCTATACTGTGTGCCAAATTTCTTCCGAATCTTGTTAGTAGTAAAGCGCGATAAAGTAATAAACACCCAAATATTCAAAATTATAATAAACTAGGTTCTTGGGATGAAAAGTTACCAATGTCTCTCTGGTCCAAAAATGATCACTATGCCAAAAATCACGTTGATGTTGACTGATCGACCGACAAACTAACAAACACACGCATTTATAACAAATTTTATTGCCTTTTCGTTAGAACTTTTGTCCCCGTTAATATTTCCTCAATTCCAATTATTTTAGTGACATTAATTAGAATGCCAATTAATACTTGATTGGATTTCGGAATAACTTTACCTTTTGCAGAGTTTTTACACGTTTTTCATTTCTACGAAGTTTCATATTCTTATTAATTCTAATTTATACAGGTATTTCTTATAATGAGATATGAGAAAATCTGATAATGACATCAATTATATTTGCGTTGCAAGGTCTTGCGTAGAAGAACGTTAAAGTAGAAAATTTAAGAAAAAAATATCTACTGCAAATAAAACAAAGTCGGGTTAGTTACAGAGAGAATATTATTATGTGTATGTGTGTGTGTAAACGCATGGTAGTGTGTGTAATGGTTTTTATTAATTTAATTAATTTTTAATGCATATTATATAAAAGTACTAACGGAAAAAAGCAGGAAATTTTTGTTATATGATTTGCCAAAAGTCTTTCAGCAAAATTTAATAAATTTAAGCCCTTACAAAGAAGGTTCTTATAAATATCAAAGCTACTTTATTCGTTTGAAAATCAGCTTTGAACAGAAAAGAGCGGACAAGTAAATCAGTAAAGGTAATATTTTCAAGTGTATTAAATATTGTATGCTAATAAACAAACCCCATATTGTAGAATCAAGTGATATAATTTAATTAATGGATGCATAAACAAACAAAAGACTCACACACTCACACACTCACACACACAACGGACGGGACGTGGAGTTATATTGTTTGTACCGTTCTCGGCACGGCACGGGGCATAGCGGCACACAAATGGTGTATTCATTTATTTAGTGTAGGTATGCAGCTCAGTTCGAAGAGCTCGCTAACTACATTCCACTAGTTAGTGGCCGTACTTACTGAAATGAAAACTATAACGATCCCGCAAACCGTCGACCCTAATTTTCAGAAGCGCATACACGAATAAAACAGAAAGTTTGGTGCATTGCAATAGGATCTTCTGAGATTAAAGTGCCACTGTTAAATTGGAAACTTTGCGGTTGTTTTAGTTTATCTGATTATACCATATCATTTGAGTTATTTTCGGTAAACTTATGCTGGTTTAATACGAAGTTACTTACAATTATTTACAAGAGGTTACGTGGTATTTGAAAAATACTATTTAACAATAAATTCAGCGCATATTTCGTCGATATGTTGGCTTTGGCTGTTTGCCAATAAGGTGCAACTCCGGTCAAAATTCAATCAAAATATTCACCTACCATCTGACTATTTTAAAATTACAAAGCATCTTTAGTTTATTTATAAGATGAAAATTTAACGCGAGATAGAAAAACCGAGATCCAATTATTTTACTATCTTTGTTATTTATTTGTAAACAACGAGACAATATCAAACACATCCTTTACTGAAACGAGAAAACGTCCGTAAAAACCTCTCACATAACCTAGGAATTTAATCTATTTCAGAGGTAGAGAAAACACGCTTTGACAGATAAGGCATGAGTGAAAAACCTACCGAGAATGTAATAATGGAACGACCCTTACAGTAGGTAGGTAGGTATACTCAAGACAACATAGTATTTCATCAATCAAACAAACCGCGCCGAACAAATAATAAAAGCATTCATACGTGAACGACAAACGTACATCACGAACGTTTCCTCAACATTCACAAATATTTCCAACACGTATTTATAATAAAAACATCATCCCCCTGAGTCCTCGTTTTCGGAGAAGAAAATAACGCAACATTAGGCGCGATAAGTTCCTACCTACTATTCTATACATAAAATGAGTACAATAAATATAGCGGCGAGGGGGGAATGCCAGGTGTGCCGATCGGGGGTGGTCGCGGCCGACGAAAACGTGAAAAACTTATTCGTAAACAACAAAAGGAGAACCGACGTTATAATTCAGAGCCGGGGGGCGGCCAGGTGCTGAGTTAAGATAAAGTACTGACGTTACGCTCTATCCCGTGATTTAGATATGACCTTCTGAACGCAATCTGCATTAGTAACCACCCCGAGGGGGATTGAGAGCGAGCTGGCACAACTTCGTGTTTTATTGTAACTTAACACCTGCGTGATGTGAAAAGAAAGCGGATGGTAAGTAGTGAGAACTATTATGCCAAAAAGTATATGAAAGCGATTACGTTTATGAGCATTTAGCTGATTGGATATCCAGGTACCTAATCTTATCGTGTTTGGATATATTTTCTAGAATCGTCAGGCCCATTGATCTTTTGAGATTAAAAATTTTGCGCGTATTTTTAGTGTCTGGGCTTCATTATATCTAGAATAACTAAGATAACTCTCCATAGCTCAATCTAGTTAGCTTAGTTTTTCTTTTTTATGTCACGGCAGGCGGATCACCTGATGGTTAGTGACTACCGTCGCCTATAGACGTTAGCAATACCAGGGGGACTGCCAACGTGTGTGTTGCATACCTTATTACAATGTCTTAGTTGAATCTTTGGAGCAATCTACAATAATATTGTATTATATTATGTTTATATGCAGTTCCACCTACACCATACCGTATTGCGTTGAGTGGTCGTATATGTATCTTTGATTAATCCCAAAGGTCTCATAGACATAAACCATCTGTATTTAGGCTAGCACTACTATTTCATGTATCACACGCAGCCCCGAGCAATGGTATTGCCAGTACTTTAGATGGTTTATTTCGTACCACTCGTGTATACAAATAGTTCTGTATTATTCTGATTTACTACCTTGACTTTACAGACATAACGGTGACTGCTACTGTTTGAATTAATTTAAAGGAAACAGAGTATGATTTTCTTAAGATTCGAAATTGTTCTGTCTTTGTAAATAATTAGGTAGAAAAGCATAAAAAAAGGTTACCAATTTATAAGGAACGAGGGATTTTCTTTTCTTCCATAGGAGCCATTTATTTCAAGAAGGAATAAAATTAAAAGAAGAATAAATCAGAGCCAGCAAAAACGCCAGAACCACAGTGGGAATGAATCACTTCTCTCACCTCACTTAACTTTTAAAGACGCATTCCGTAAATAAAAGTTTTAATACCAATTTTCTGTAGAGATTACAGGTTGCCCGTACCGACTAGACGCGTCAACGACAACTAAGTTTTAATGGCGACCGGCATCCGAAGAGCTGCAAAGTTAGCTGAGCTAAACTATGCGGGCTTAGGATTACTGACCAGCAACTCAGCTCTTATATTGGATACTGATTACTATAGTTTGTGTGGAATTCTGGTGGTAAACAAACTGACAGGTTGCTGATGTTCATTAGACACTACAGCCCGACACACATCAGTCACCTGAGGCAAGGCATTTTTAACACGCTTTTTTTCTATTTTCCTTTAGCAAAATTGAGATTATTTTAGCGTAGTTGATCCATATGTCTTTTGTGTCATTTTTAATCAAACTGGTACGAGTAATTATGCGCTCGATTTAGCGCCCATTGAACATTAATCTTTAAGTCAATTACTTACATCCAGTTTGGAACTAACACGACGCAGATACAAGACCGTTAGTCATCATGAGCATAAGGAAAGAACAATTACAATGAAACGAAAGTTCAGCTATCTCATTTTTTAATCAAACTACACAACAATCAGCAGCCCCATTAACAGCAATGCGGGCGAGCATTTAGGCATGCGGTAATCAATGAGAGGCCCCACATGGCGGATAGGCCGAACCGGGGAGATTATCTTAATGGCGACGACGTCGGCGAACACAAATTATGTATTCGAGAGGCACAATCGGCCCAAATGAGAGGCCAATCAGCCGCCATCCGTGCTGATGTAAACGGCACATTGACAGACGTGATGCCAAACGGAATCGACAATTCGCACACATGTGTGGAACACATTAATGCAGGTCGGGACATTAAAGGTGACAACATAACTACATCAAGTTTGTTCATGTAATTGAAGAATGCGATGATTGTTCAATGGTAGTGACGTCGAATGCCATGAAAAATGTCGTGGGTTCGAATCCTAAGCATAGCAAAAGGCAACACTTTGGCAATCCCCCTGGTATTACTAATGTCTATAGGCGACGGCAGTCTAGTCACTTACTATCAGATGACCCGTCTGCCTGCTTGTCAGACTTATGACATCAAAAAAAAACAAAGTAGGTATAATTTAATGCGAATTATGTAGTAATGTCTTATTCTGTAGATAAAAGAACAAAACTAAGATATTCTTAATTGACGTTCAGACAGTTTGAAGCTTTTGGTGGAACTTTACAACACTAAAGCCTCATTTATCATCATTACTGAGTTCCCAATGTTTGCACAAATATTGGCTCTTTACATTGGACTAGCATCACATCAGACACAAGTGCACATAAGAGTCGAAGAGATGATGTAAAACACGTACAGTGTCTGTACTTATAACGCCTTCACGCCTCTTGGGCGCAAATTTCACATCCTCCCGTGCGTAAAAGCATAACTGAGTTGCTAACTTTGTTTGTGCCAACTTCTACCGAGTAACAAATTACGCACGTTATGGCGACAACGTATAGGAAAACAATACCTTATACAAACGTTAAATGTATTTCGAGGATCATACTACAGACGCAAACATTGGTGGTAATTTTTTAGACTCAGAAAGTTTTATTAAAAGGCTGTAACTTTTATGGTTATTTATTTTCTCGGGCTTTGCTTTTGTTTTGTAATGTACAATAGGAACATTATTTAGAATGAAAAACATAATAGGTTTCTTGGTGCTCTATAACAATAGACTAACTGAATTTCAAAACCATCCCAATAGTTCTAAAACATTTAGATCATAACGCGGATATTGCAAATATTCAAATGACTGCAGTAATATTGCGAATAACATTCTCGATAAAATCATCGATTTGTTCAGTATTGTTTGTACTTATCTACTGGGCATAAAGCTATTTATGCGCCAATAATGGACTATTACGGTGCTTTGTTAGATATTTTGGCGTTTATTCACAATACAAAATCTGAATTCATAATCAAACTACAGATATGAATAGTGAAATAACAAGTGTAGAGCAAAGATATTTGAGTGAGTGAGATCTGAACTAATTCAGACTTTAATGGTAATTAAATTAATGATTTTTAACTATAAAAATACTTGAACAAAAATATGCTCTGGTAAATACATCTATCTTTTAGTTCTCACCTTGAACATTCATAGAAATCAGGAAAACAGTTTTTTTTTCTTTTATCATATGAACATAGGACACCCAAATGTAATGAATTTCTCAAATCATTAAATAGAGACGTCGGCTCATTCGAGTTCCAAAGAATTATTGTAATTATTCAGAGGCGGACCGGGGCGGAGAGGTGCATTATGTAAGTTTTAATGAAAGAAAGTACAGGTCCATTAGGAATGGAATATTCATTTCCTACCGAGTGGCGACCGGTCCCGGCGCGAATAATAATGATATCTAGTTATTGTTACGGCTCCTATGTAGGCTGAATTAATTCAACGAGCTCAATTTGCTACTACATAGCCCACATAAATGACGTTCGAATTATTTTAATCATAAGCACCTTGGAGTGGGTATTCCGCAGCCATTTAGACGGTTTACGACTCCATAGGTTTTTATCTGAGTGGCCCTCTTAGGTCTTACGGGTCCTTATAAAATAATTACACAAATGTTAAGCACTTAAATATTAATTTAAATAATAGGTCCGTTTCCAGATAAACATAGGTTCCAGATACCTATCTAAAGATATCTAGCAGAAGAAAATTGAGCCGGAAAAACGTTACCAATTTGCAGATTGCTGAAACTTCGGAACATACCTGAAAAAAAAAACATACTGCTAATCTTATACAATACCCTAAGCAACATATGTACAATCATGAGACAAAACTACTAAAACAAAGAACCAAGAAGCGTATAATAATAAAAACAAAGTTAAAGCGAAGTAACATCCCTATTTCGTAGCTGTTTTCAACAAATCCCCGAGACGCGTCGCGTGGTTTTATGCTGCGCTTTCATATCTAACATGGTGGGGAGAGTGGGGGCTTACGGTGACACTAGTGGCCCCATATGGGAACGTTACTGTCCGTAAACCGGAGCGACGCTAAGTGGACACAGGCGAAGCCCGGAGTTCGAAGCACCGTCGCTTATTGACATTTCATTTTTGGATTTATTCCCTTTGCGATATATTAGCTTTTGCACGTAAACATTGTGCAAACAATGGTTGTTTACGTTGCGGTACTGGTAGGTGGCAGCACTCGCGTTGAATTTACGTCACACAAGTTAAGGGTCAATGAGTTGTCATTTTATGTTCTGAGTTCGTCATCTGATAGGGAAGCATTACTGGGTAGCACTTCATATTATGCTTTGACATATTTTAGATGTCACGTATCGTCAGGATATCTGTGATATATAATTTGCATAATTATATTTTTATTCATTTACCTACATCGATTTTACTTTTTAAGCGATTCTTGTGAAACCATAAAACACGTAATACACATTTTACTGCTTATGTAGTCTATTACTAAAATACGTTCAGTCCCCGTGGTCAGACAGTTTTTTACATTAATATTTTCTATATTCTCAATTAGAATAATCTACATCGACACTAATAAATTAGGTAGGAATCCTTATCTGATAATAATTAATTTTTATTGTGATAAATCATAAAAATATCAAATTATCACATCTTTTAATAATCCGATTGCTAAAAATCAACAGAAATAATTCATAAAAACATGTTTCGCAAATTACAGCCGCTTCGGTAGATCCATTATCCTAAATCTTATTTAGATCGCAATTTAAAACAAGAACTTCAATAAATTACAACAAAACGTATTCGAAACAAAACAACAGCTGCATTTCATGGTGTTTACAATGGATCTATGAAAAAAGTTAATCCATAGAACAACCAACTGTGAATACAATCCATCGGTATGTTTTTCTAAAGTTGCGCAACGTAGGGTACTATAATTTCAAAGCCTCCACACATGACGAGGTGGCCGAGAGGTTAAGGCGTTGGACTGCTAATCCAATGTGCTCTGCACGCGTGGGTTCGAATCCCATCCTCGTCGGTAACATTTTGAAATATTTTTGGTAAATAAGATATTAGGACGGAATCATAATCTTCTATCAACATCATGTTTTTCTACACTTTCGTGTTTATTTAACCTTAATTAGCTCCACAACATGGATTTTATTATAATTAAAGACGCATACCGAAAAGGGTTTCCTTATTAGATACCTACTTCAATACACACATTATTTTTTCAAAATATAATCATAATGAGTCTTATTAAATCTATTAATAAGATTTCACTTCCTTAGAAATATCTTACTTTTTATCAAATATATTTTTTGTTGTACGAATGGTTCACTTTAGTGAATAAATCTCTTTGTTCCAAATTAAATAAATTATATCCACAAAAAGATTCGTACAAAAGGAGGATATGGAACGGGCAGGCAAGGCAATAAACATTGCGAATGTCAAATTCAGTCGGAATGGTAAATCGACGCGTCTTAGACAACGCATCCCCTAGTGGCGCGACAAACGCAAACTGCACACACGAGCGACGAAACTCTACTATAAATATTACTATAAACTCTCGACGTTTCGATCAAGTTACATTGACCGAAACGTCGAAGTTAGTCGAAATTATATTTTGATTATTATGTGCGCGAATAGACTCGGTATAATCTACTATTATGAATGTAGTTCGCGAAAGTTTTAAAAGTACTTTAAACTAAAATTTATTAAAATGGGGCTTACAAGCTCATAGTGAATTTTAAAAACAACTATTTATACATGACATAAATTAATAGTCATAAAATAGCGGGTTGGGAGAAAGATATAATGTGAAAGTCCTTATAAAGGGTTACCCTTGGCTCGTGGATGGGACAGTCGTCCCAAAAATACCTACAAAAATAGAATTCCAGGAATCACTAATCATGTTATTAAAGTTTCTAGATCTCAAAACCTTTTGTTTGGTGACGTAAGTAATGTGTTACCTAGTCCTCTTCCAGTAACTGTAGTTTTCTTGGCGAGTAATCGCTCGTTTGCCACCGACACTCGTCTCCCACGACCGCCAGGGATTCGTCTAACGTCACGGAAATGTCTTTGTTTCCTCAGAGGCGGCTATACCATCCGGCGGGAAATAAAACAAACGAATATCACATTATAGGCTGCACGGGGGTTAAGAGTAAAAACAACCACGTCAGACGTTGCAAACGCCAAACAGTATAAAAGCCCTGTCTCGTGAAATTAAATTGAGGAAAATGTTTATTTTGCTCCCCGCCACGTAACGACTGGTTTTGTTTAAAAGGTTTACGTTTTTTGTGTCTCTGTCAAATATATTATGTTAGAGCCCGTTAAACATAAAAATGGAAGACCGCAGTTTAGCTACCTAAGCTAAAGCACTTCTAGCTACTCTTGCTAAATTTGGCCAGAAATAAAGGCGGGCAAATAGCCCCTCGCTATATCCGCTACGCTTTAGCGCTAACGTATCAATGTTGTATGTGTATGATGAATATTCAACGAGGTAGTTCCACGTTCAACCAATCCGGGGTGAGCTCAGTGTAAATAGTAAACAACGGTAGAAAATACCAGTATTTCTACTATAAAAAATAACACATAGCAACACCGATAACGGATGAGTGCCAGCTCTCGATACATTGATAACGATATGTACAGGGAGTACGACGGGGGCCATTACAAATATCAGGAAAGTATGAGGATTCAGATTGTGTGCAGTGGCCTTTATTTGTGTGTAGTATTCTGGATTTGCGATTGGATACGTAGCAATCGGCAATACGAAATATTGCTTTTATTTATTTTTACGTAGCGTAATACAAAAAAAAGCTAATAATTCAAAATTTTTTAGTGAAACATCAAAGGTTCCAACTTGTTTATTAAGATAACAGATTCATATTCATGAACTTACATTATGGTAGGGGAGGCGAATAGGGGATTTCGGGATTTACTCGAGCGCGGCAGATTAACATAAGGGGGCAACCTTGCACCTTGTGAAGTACTCTCACCAAATCTGAGCCCTCTATGTAGTGTCGAACGCCTAGGGTAGCCCGTCAGATTAGTAAAAAAAAATCGATGGTTTGAAATACTCGAGCGCGTCAGATTAAGGTAAGGTAAGTTAGTTACATGCAAAATAGTGTACATTTCAATAATCTGACAAATTGGGCGTGACGAAAGAAAATTGGAGACTCGCAAAGTTGCAAAAAAAAAACGTCACCTGGATTTTCTCGAGCGCGATTAGTTTTTTTTTATTTTGAAGGAAATTAGTCACGAATCACGGAAATATCTTAATCTGCCGATTTGCACAAGCCGAAGTAGCTAAAATCATTATTAAGTGTATAGTCCAGGAATATTATGAGTTTCACCTCAGAATGAGAGATAGTCACCTATTAACTTGTATAGACCTTTATTTTGATACCCTAAAACTTAACTCAAAAGCTACTTATCATAGGGTGCCCGCGACTACTGATTTTTCAAGGTCAAAGGCAAAAAATGATTTATTGCAAATATCTCGTTTCCTATGGGTTTTTTGGTATATGTATTCATAATAAATATTGTAGAAAATTAAATTTTCTACAACTTTTTTACAAACATTTTTTCGATATCTTGAACCATTTTCGAGATTTCGATATTTTTTATATATTTTTTTTTTCAAACCGTCAGATTAAGGAAATCCCTCAACATAATTGTCAGATTATGGGTCAGTACAACAAGGCCATCAAGAAGAACCGCCTGTATAAAAATCTGACGCGCTCGAGTAAATCAAACTCACGATTTTTTTTTGCATTTTCAAAAATCGGCCCTGACTGATGGTCGCATCCAAATCGTCAGTCTTTAAAATAGGAGCTACTGGAGGGTTCACTTAACATCCCTTATCAATGTCTGACGCGCTCGAGTAATTTTTTTTTTAAAATATTTTCGACCCCTTCGTACGGCCACCCCCACCACGCAAAACGGCAGATTATTATATTTCCGTTATCAGACAGACGTGGCGCGACTACCCTATTAATATCTGACGCGCTCGAGTATTTCTTGGTGACTGTTTTTTTTTACATTTTTGAAACCCTGTAGACGCTTCCCCCACCGCTGAAGGGGAAAATATCACATAACCTTTTTTTCTTTATTCCACCTAATCTTCAAATTCCAGTAGGTCCCAAAGACGCTCGAGTAACTACAAATTTAGCATCATTGCCTCCCCTACCATTATACAGTTTAATAGAATATTTAAGCAAGAATTTTTGTTTCTTATAACATTGAAGTTTTTTAGTTTAAAGTTTAAGAGAAATTAGGTTTAACTTTACATATTTTGTTTGCAGTTACTTACTGCAAGAAATAAAAGGCTTTTTTATTTCATTATTTTATTTATAATATTGAATTGTCTTAGCTACAGAGAGGTCTTTAATAGTGATTAGCTTGGAAATTCGATGAATGAAAAACCCCATAAAATTAATGACTTCCGATGATATAGTTATCGCTATCGCCGCCATAATTTCGTTTTAAAGAACAACAATTCAATAAACTGTATTTACAGCAGTTCGTGGCAAATGGCTGCTGTCACGGAAACATCAATTATTATTAGACACGCGATTTTTGTTGGAAAAAGATATTACCATAGATATACAAGTTGTAATAACTGGTTGGGGAATGTACGAATGGAAATAAGCTTGAAATTTATATAAGTTTTAGAAAAATACTAAAAGAGTTTGAAAATATAAAACACCACGAAAATCAAATATTATAGTTGATAGTAATCAAGTGTTTATCAACTAAAGCTTAGGGTTTTTATATACCTTATTACCTTAGTAACATCAAAAAAGATAAATTTAAAAAATACTCGTGACATATTGAAATGGACTGAATACTCAAATAGTTGTTTACTAACCCATCTAGGTTTTGTGCGCTTACCACCTTCGGCCACATCATCACTTACCATAGTGAGATTGTAGACAAACACAAGCCTATCTAGAATAAAAAAAAATAGTATTTGGTAGCTAATTAAGTTCCTTATCACATTACACCAATGTTCATTAACTCTAACACTTGAACTGTGCACGCATCTACAGCTCTCGTATCATTCCCATAAACTTTATCTACCATCAACCACACGAGTGGATCTCTATTTCCCCTCATTTCCAATGGAGGTTAAATCAAATGGAGGCGGTATTGAAGCTCTAAATACGCTGGTGTTTATAGTACAGTTTACCTGAAGGCGAGGTTGCGTGTTCTAGTTTTAACACGTACGTTTTAACTATAAGGTACACCTGACAACTTCCCACGCCGGTATTCGACGGGGCATATTATGTCGCTTTGAATAAATAATGTTTGACGGTTAGCGATGCTTTACATGTGAATAAATCTATCTGAGTGACAGTTCACGCGTGATTAGATATTGATCACAGTATTTCAGTTACACTCAATTTAATACCATATTTGTATGTGAAATAAGATACAATAGGAGTAGCACCGCATTTCTCAGCGAAAGATGCTAATGCTTGCAAATAATTATCACTATTTCGAGTATTTCTATCGATGTCACGATATCTTTTCATGATGTAATTAGAAGGCTTAAGCATATTTATAGACTGTTTTTCAATCAATAATTATTAGATCGACTTCATTTATAGCCTTTGAGATTATTTACGACGACCACACAACTTCATCCAGTAATGGAAGCCAAGATGACTATAATACAATTGGTCCTAATGTGATATTAATAAATACATTTTAAATTATATGTTCAAAAAGATATACATCTGTTATGTAATTTATTGTTTAATTGCGCAAATACCACCAAATTTACACACGTAAATAATCTACGAATACGAACAACAACATAAAAGTTAACCAATACGTCCCACCCGCTCATATAAAGGAAATTCTAGGAAACTCATGCTTTGTTTAAACTAATAACTGGGAAGTTAACACTGCAGACTAATCCTTAATGCAGGTCAAAGGAAATTAGGTCATATTAATTCCCGACAAACCTTAAGGCATTCCTCGCGGGCTTGATGCGCACGTGTTTCGCGTTCCACCTGCTCATTGTGTTTAAATACGTTAGGAGCTGTTCACAGACGCTTGTCACCTTCAGATCAGAATTGTATGCGTAGTATCAATTTTGATACCAAATGTGAAGAACTTAAAGTACTTTTTTGAGTGTTTTTCTGAGCGAAAGCTATACAATAGGTACAAGAAGACAGAAGCGTTCATCAAATTATAAGTGCTGGTGAACCTGTTAAACGTGGTGATCTTACTAGTCATTTGAAAATGAGACCTTCGTTAAGCTAGACATCATTAAAAGTATTATGAAAATGTTATGCGTTTATTGAAAAATATAAAACCATCCATTTAGAGTGTGGAAAGTCTACAAGTTTTAGATGAACGCTGTGTATAAGTGTATATAATTATCCGTTATACAGCGTGTCCGGTAAGTAGTACGACAAACTTAAGGGGGAGGTAGGTGGGCGGGTCACCTAACAAATACCTATACAAAAATGAGCTCCATAAATTATCACCATTTTCGAGATATTTCGATATTTCCGATTAGGTACTATGTATTGATTTTTTTTATTGATCAGAAATATCGATCTTTAAAAATGGTGACACTTTTATTTAGGTCATTGTGTATATTTGGTAGGTAACCCGCCCACCTATCTACCCCTTAAGTTTGTCGTACTACTTACCGGACACCCTGTATATATTACTTTGCAGAATATCCAACTACTCGCCTCTAAGGTGCTATAATTTTTTTTTGAGCAACTGCCGGAACACACCAACAGGTGCTTGGCGACAGATTTTCAACTTGAGTGTGGTAGCCAGCCAGTCGAATACCACATAGTACCTTACCACCGTGCTGTGGTTTCCTCACGATGTTTTCCTTCACCGAAAGCTCACGCTCATTGTAGGATTCGAACCCACGACCTTCGCCGCGGTATAAACACCAACAAGATATCTCAAAGCAAAGTAAAATATTAATCGCCCTCAGATAAAACAAGCGCCACGTCTAATTCAATTAGCAGCGAGTTTTCTTGTCAATTTCGCCGCAAAGGATTGATTTCCACCTGCCAGACGTCAATAGCTGGGCTTCGATTGTTTTGACGCCACCCTGAGCTTGGTTTTATTTAGAAATCAAGAATTTAAATCTATATTGAGAAATCCTTAAACTTCATTCGTTATTGACTTCGTAACCTATAGTAAGATATAAATGCTTACTGTGATCAATACATATGAATCTAACTAAACAAAACGCCTAACTACGGTCTATACATCTAAACTAATATTATAAAGATTAAAAATTTTTTTTTTTTATATTTTTGTTTATACCTAATGGATAAACTCAAAAACTACTTAAGAAAAAATAATGTAAACAAAAGAAATATATACCTAATAGAAAGCTACATTATGAGACATGGGCTATATTTTACTTTAATTCCGTCGGAAAGTTGGGTGAAACCGCGGGGCGGGCAGCTAGTATAAAATATATTCCATAAAAAATATTTATAGCATGTTAATACCCCGCTGTGTAATTATTTTGAATAGCGATACAATTGTAGAGGATTCAATAAATTGTGCGCCTTCTATTGTGTGGGGTCGCGCGTAGTATTGCCGTATTCGCGGGCGATATCCCGGCCCCTGGGCCCACAGGAAAGGTCGACGCTTCCTTCCGTCCCACCCTGGGACCGCCTTTATTATGACTTTATTACCTACAATGAAAATCATATTTACCGAGATAGAAGAAGGCATAATAAACACATGCGGGTGAAGTAAGGGGTAGAACGCGTCAGTTTTATATGAAAATTTTAGGGGTGCCAATGCCACACCCTTCCCAGAGCATCTGGCATACATTCGGCTGTTATTACATACACAAAGAATCTCGAAGAGTGCCGGTGTCGCGTCGCGCGGCAGATAGACGCGTTGACACATTCTTGCATTATGTAATTCAGCTGAGAGCCGGCGCATTTTTCATAGCGAGATTTCAAGTGTACGCTGCGCACACCTGTCACGACTCCCTTTTCAGAGAGGGATATTACATTATGTCATTGAAAGGAGCGTTGGAGAATGCGACGACGATGCTACGCTGTTGTCGGACTGTCAAAGCCTAGGATATAACGACACTACTCTCGAGTATTGTGATCTTGGGAGCTGATAAAACATAATGGTCCATTGTGTGCAGCCAGTCAAAAGCGTGACGAAATAATTGCACGAAATGTGTGCAACACGAATTTAGGACGATATTATTAAATAATTATGGTGTCACATACTATGACAATGACAACACTGTAAAACGGAATTACACTTGTTCTTTTTCAATATTTAAAAGAAGTTATATTTATGCCTCAATAACAATAGCATTTACTCGTACTAGCGAATATAGCCACACATTAAAAAAAAAGTACAATATTTTCCATAAACCGGCATAAACAGCGCGTTAGAACGTTATAGCGTAATTATCGTGGAAATAGCCGACGCTAAAATTCACTAAACGTAACTACAAATTAAGTCTACGCGGCGCTGTTTCTCTACTGGCTACGTAATAGTTAGTTTAGTTAGCCAACAGTAGTTTAGTAAAAATACTTAGTTAATGTGATGTTTGCACGACGTGAATAAATTATAGGATTTATTGAGAAGATATCATGGGGGACTCAATATGGCACTAACTTTATAATTAAAGGAGTGAACGTGGAGACCGTCTCTGTGTATGAAGTTAACTTCAACGTCCTTGTGGATGTTAGTGGTAATGAACAATCAGTCACTCGGGATATAAATAACTAGTTTTGTGCTTCGCAGTTTCACTCACGATCCCCTAATTTACCCTCTTAGGGGTTAAACCCTGCTAGGGGTAAATTAAAAACATATTTCTAACCCCACCAGGTTACGCTGTGCGTTGATGGATAAGTCAGTAGGCCAGTCAGTCAGGACAAGTCTTTTATACTCGTATGTACCTATTTACATCTATGAAGTTTGAAAATGTAAAAATGTATAAAATCATAAATATAGTTTCGCTATCGTATTTTTTACAATAAATGAAAAGTGTACTCAAAAATGTATGATAGACTTTTCGATAGCGTTTCTGAAAACCTAAAAGACATGTTATTATTATAACGTATTTTTTATATTATGACGACAAACTTCCTTCCTATATTGATAAGAAAAAACAACCGTGTAGAATAATCAAACAAAAGCCTTTGCAAACATAAGAATATCTTCCTGAATCCCAATAAAACTCGCCCAAAAATAATTGTACATTAAACTTTAACGGCACCCATTGTATTCTACAAGCGATTGTTTGTCACCGGCGAAAAGCTCATTAATTTAAATAAATCCTGTCCCGTACCAAATAATTTCAATAAAACATTAGCACTGAGTCTCTGGCGGGCACAATTAGCAAGTCCAATTAATAACTTTGCAGCTCTACCACCGACGCCGGTTGCTGTTATGCGGTGACGAGCAAAAACACCAATAATGTACCTCAGTACGTGTTACGTTATATTGAATATTCAACCATGCATCGTACAGGATATAAGCTCATTTCCCATGGGTTACAAGAAAAACTATAAAAAGGTAATTTCAAAAGCAACCGTTACTGTTGTTGATTCCCCAGAAGCAAAGGTTGACAGCGAGCAATAACACTGCTTCCATTCAGCCATGGAGCGATAAGGAATATTCTGCATGATAGGCATTTTATAAATATGCCTTAAAAACTGTAGAACAGCAATAAAAGCGTAAATCTTGTTCTTGTATGAGACTAGTAGATACTAATAAATTCTGCCCCCGATTGTATAAATAATAGAGCACTAATAGTGAAGTGAATATGTCTCATGTAATAGTCTATTATTGTACGCAGAAATACTTGGATTAGCCACTTTATTATGAAACACGTGTAAAATTATATCAACAGATAAACCCTCAAATCTACAAGTAAACAGCCTATTGAGGTCCAATATCTCCCTCATTGAGTGAGTACAAACTGAGAACACTATTGAATACTTATAAAACGAATGGGAAGAATGGGCCGCCGCTGAGGGCCATCGATTTGTACGTGACGCGAAACATAAACCGTCCAGAACGACGATCAGTTGTGGTTTTGGCTTGGTACAAGAAACATTCTAACTCAGAGTTGGCTTAATCAAATCAGATAAAGTTTAAGATGAAGGTGAAATATTTAAATACCTTACCATGGCCTTACCAACTCATCATGGCCATGGCTTCGATTTCCATATAGGTGTGTGCAAGAACATCTGTGTGTGAATTTTTTTCCAAGAAACTTATGATTCCTTCTGGAATTAATGAAAAACATAATTAAAAATATGAATTCGGTAATCTGCAGAAATGAATCACTTTATAAGGCGATCACTTATGGTACCTGATTGCCTCTTGTGTAACTTGTACCACAGGAAAAAGCTTTAGAAGATTGTGTGATTTAACCTTCAGGCGAATAAGTGGCTAATGATAAACTCGTATGTTCAAGTAGCGCTTTATTTAAAAGGGTTGTCACTATCATTGTATGTGTTATATGATTGGTTATGAATCCATACGCGGTTTTCAGGTGGAGAGTCATACTCGCATTTGTCCACCTCTTTAATTTTCAGGTTTTTAATATTTTCTGAAGGTTACAGAATCTTAATCACGAAAAGAATACAACTTTTTATAGGCAACGTTTTTTCTATCAGTAATATATTTGGACATGTAACTTTGATTACTTTGGAAGACGAACTAGCAAAAAACTTGGGTAATAAATGAGTTTCCAACATAATGAGCATGATTTTTTTGTAGTAATTTGACTGCTGGCATTATATGCACGGTATATTTAAATAATAAAAATGTGGATAAAAAGACACGATTTTGAGTTACGTTTAGACGAAATAAAGTATAATTTAAAAACTTTGGGGGAGGCCTATGTCCAGCAGAGGACGTCTTTCGGCTGAGATGATGATGATGATGAAAGTATAATTTGTTTTGCAAGTTCGAGTTAAAAAAAACTAAAGCATGCAAGCCCATTATCGCCATCAGAACCTATATTGTCCCAAAATTAGCAATCTCAATCAAATCTCCAAAACAAACACAAACAAAATAACATCTCGAAGGCTCAATCGTCGTCTACGAACTCACTCAGAACGAACGATAATGTCATCAAAACAACCTTAATCATCGGGTTTGGAACGTATGAACACGACTTCACTGCTTTCCATTTAAGGCACAACGTGGAAGGATGTAGAGCTTGTATCAGAGGTACAATCGACACAGTGTCTCCCGTGTCATCGTCCAGGAGGGTTCTTCGCTACAACAACATACGGGAAGGCTCTCGAAGGTCGATTTGGCGGAGCACGTCAAACACAGCGGTTCACGGTCGTCTCACGGAATAGAGCGAGTGTTTGATGACACTCTCTCAACAATGACAGCCCTATCGAGTGTTTGAACACACCAGCCAGCGCGAGTTTGCACAAATACTTGCGTGTCTAAAGATTTATTCAACATAGAGTTGTTTTCGCACTAGACTTGCGGTTCCATGTTGGTTTAAGGTGGAAGATAAATATGACAATAGAGCAAAATTTGTTCCCAGCACACATATATTGTTCAGGTTTGTGGGGCAAGCGAGTGTTACTGTACTGGCATATAAGATGACTCTTGGCATACGTAGCATACGTTTAATTTTAAATTATAGAAAAAAGTTTGACTTTGCTTTAAAGTGGGTATGTTATTACAACCTTAAGCAAAATAAAAATTCGTACAAAATTGACGACAAAATTATTGTAACTCTCAGAAATTATGAAAGAAAATATTAAAAGCAAAAAAATACTGCTACAGTCAGCTCTTGAAGTTCTTCGCCAGAGTATTTCCAAGTTATTTTTAATAACGCAACGTAGGTAAGTCACAAACTATTTTTTCATACCCAGGACAGTTTTACGTGCCAAATTAAAGTTTCAAGAAAGTTTTTTCCTCTCGCTAACGACTTGTTAAGTTAGCGAAGGTGTAAGAAACGTTTTTTTGCCCGACGTAAATTGGAGCGATGTCTAGTTACGTATGTTTCATACAGTATGGCTTTAAGAATTACCTGCGGTTCTACACTCGTTCCCAAGAGATTTCATGTTTTCCTAGGATAAAAAGTTATCGTGTTTTATTTCAGGATATGATCTATCTATGTGTAATTTTTTTATTATTTTCGCCTAAATTCGCTATTACGGAGAGATCCAAAAATTCACTTGAAGTTCTAAAAATTATGTAGGTAGTTAGTAAAATTTAACTAAAATCGAAAGCGGCCAATGGATGATCAAATATGATCACGAAACAGTACCTACACGAGATTAGGTTCGGTGTATACTTAATACTCAGCAAATGGTAAATAACGGTGTATGTATACTGGCCTATATTTACCCTTCTCTTCACATATGATTCATGCTACCGTTCCCAATTCAAACATCCAATCGATCGAAATGTTCCCATCAGCTAATCACTGACCTGCAATCGTTACGTTTGCTTTGATACATAATCATAATAGTTACTATACCTGTGTTAAACAATACTGGGAACTAAAGAATACTGGCCGCAGCCAATTCAAGGTATAAAAATGGTTCCTGGAAGGACTTCTGTAGCTCTCAAATATTGGGTATCCCATTCAGAGAATTTCAGCGTAAATTAGTAAACAGTTTATTCTCTATAACATCAGCTAATGCATATTTTTGAATTATTTGACTATCTCAATTGCGAGCACATTGCGAGCGATATCACTGGTAATTACAAGCTTATACTTTCAGATGATACAAAAAGCGGTATTCCCAAAACGTACTATCCCATCCAACATTAACATATCCTACATCAGTATGTACAACTTCGAACATATAACATCATCCCTAAAGACAGGGGCTAGTTCGTTCCGCATCTCAAACTGCAGATAATGTGACGGGAAATGTTTCATGTGAGACATATAAAACTTCTCTGGCTATTCCCAACCGAGCGGAACCATTCTCCATTCAACCTGTCCTAAGGCCGGTACGAATTCAATTTCATTCTTTCCGATCATCGGTTCACGGTGACGATAAGAATCTAATTTGGGGAAACGTAGTCGTCAACAGTTTTTTGGATGGCCAGTGACGTTTGAGATCGGTCATTGCGATCGGCATCGTGTAAACATTCAGATATCAGAACGGACATTGATATGGGTAAGTTGGAAAGTTAAGAACAAAACTGGACATTCGATTGTCTTACTTCTGTAAATGTCATAAAAGTTAGGTTTGTTATCTGGGTATTTCATGTAGTAGATACGCAAATATATTGGACAGTAACTTCGTAAAGCGATCTCAAATCTCAATGTTACTTTCTTTGGAAGGATGTCGAAATTTGTAATCTTTTCCATTACAAAGTTGGACATCCGAAATATTTCAGGGCTAATACAACATAATGTGAATGATATAGGTAAAAGGCCTGAAAAAAAAGTAATAAACAAACTTTTCCCAACTGAACTCGACTGTGTGACGATGATTTATGTGTAAAGTTAAAAAGTTGTGGAAATAGTTCCAAGGTCTCTAGCGACAGAGAGGCGTCGAATAGATCATCCGGAAACATTCAACTTACGAATGAGTCAAACTCTTGTTCGGATCTGGTAATAAAAAACGGAGATGAGTATTTGAATAGTCCGATTGGAAAATTTAGGTAGAAGGTATAATATTGTAATATGAATAATAATATGCTACTGAATAACTTAAGGTAATTTTCACATAGGCAATCAATTATTCAAATTGCCTATTTAGCGTAAAACACTTATTTGAGTAGGCATCAGAATAACAAATATGTGGAAATTTAGGGCAAGACTACACTTCAGTAACTTCGCACCATTGAAAACTTGGAATAGACCTAAGAAGGTCGATGAGGACAAACTGACCGACTAGAATGTTGACTTGGGAAAGTCGTTACTTGCCAAGAGTCTTGACTATAAATCTTAAGTCTGTCTGTAAAGACTGATTGTAAAACATGACGAGGCAAGATTGAGAAAATCGTTTCGATAGCCAAGCACTAAACTATTTGCATAATCACTCATTGGTTTGTGTAAACCTTTTTTTGGAGTCTAGAAACAACAATGCTTTAATACAATGGCAATTCAAAGGACGGCCAACGTGATCTTCAAGCATGAAGGTTAAATGACGACGAATATATTAAGAAGGAGCAATTTGTAATGTGTCAAATACTACAGTATATTTAATTTTGAGACTAGGAATAAGCAGGTGCTGGCGCCGACAACTCAGAAATTAGCTGGATGATAAACGAGGACGACCAAGTTCTTTCAAGAGTTGAAAAATACCTATATCTAATTGTGGCTCTACATTCGGATGACAACGATTTTCGCAGACAGACACATTACAAATTGTTGGTGTGACAAATCAGCTGTAGAAACATGTTTTTATATTGTTTTTATCATTCTCGTCGGAAGAATACTGAGTATATACAAAAAAAAACAACGCAATTTGTGTTCCTGGAATCAGACAAATGCCTGTGTCGCCTCTTGTGTTTATTTTTTTTTGCAACTTCCATTACCTAGATCGTTTATCAACGCGAACTACATAATACGACAGCAGGGAACGGAACTGGGAATTGAATTACATTTATTTTGATACAAAAACGAGCAATAAAAGGACGGAGATTATTTGAATGATGAGACATAATTAGAAGTCCAACGGTGAATTGTTGACAGGGCGATTTATCTCAACGTTTGGGTGACAAACAAAAAAATAGTTTTTTTAGTTATGTTGTAAGTAATATTTTTGACATTCAATAATTTGTTATTATTATATACGACTAGCGGACCCGGCAGACGTTGTCCTGCTCTGAAATTAAAACAATTAAAACAAAACTTAGAACCCGATTCCAGCTACCGGGTCCAATTTTGTTTTCAAATCATCGAGGAAGCCATTGAAATACACACACAAAATTTCATCCGAATCGGTCCTTTGTTACTGTCCTCCTGCGAAACGGCTTGACCGATTTTGATGAAATTTTATATGTATATTCAACAGGTCTGAGAGTATGTTGTTATTTATTTTTTATACCGCTAGATCTCACGGGAACGCGGATCCCATGAGAACGCGGGTGAAACCGCGAGGGAAAGCTAATAAAAAATAGATAACAACCTATTTTCAGACCTACTGAATGTAAATATAAAGTTTCATCAAAATCGGTCATGCCGTTTCAGAGGAGTACGGTAACTAAAACTGTGACACGAGAATTTTATATACAGGATGGAATTTTGTAATGCCACCTGGAGGGAACTCTTAATACTGTAGATAGAAAATTTTACTCAAAGAAAACATTCCTTTATTTTTGAAAAAAAAAACAAAACGGCATTCAAAGATTTTCGAAAATTTGCTTGCCACACCCGGGAATCGAACCGACTAAAATCTGTAAAAATTACACCCTGTACTTTTATTGCATCTTTTATCGTTAAGGTCAATTATAAGGATGAAATCTCTCTAACCTACTTTATAAATTAAATTAATAGAAAAAAAATTAATGCATGGATTATTTTTGTAGGATATGTAAAAAATAAAATTTACATTAAATCTTATGCGAATTTCATCGAGTTGAGAGTTGAAGTTCAGAATACGATTTATAATATTCACCACAACACGTTATTAAAGGTTACTAAAAATGAATTCGTTACAAGAATACATTTGTGTATCAAGAAAAAGGAGCCCATTTCAAGCAAATAATTAGTTAATTTACCATTTTTTGTAAATAACTAAAGATTTCAAGGTTTTCCTTTAATTTTATTTATCAAGTTTGTTAAGAGAGATTTCATTCTTATAATTGACCTTAACGATCATTTTTACAGATTCTAGTCGGTTCGTTGCCCGGGTGTGGCAAGTGAATTTTCAAAAATCTTTGAATGCAGTTTTGTTTCTTTTCAAAAATAAAGGAATGGTTTATTTGAGTAAAATTTTCTATCAACAGTATTAGGAGTACTTTCCCTTCAGGTGGCATTACAAAATTCCACCTTGTATATAGAAGATAGAAGAAGAAGATATAGAAGATATCAATTAGTTGCTAAATACCTATAACTGTCTGCGATCGTAAAATCAATCCAATCTAGCTGTTCGAGAAGATTTTTGACAGCTTCTGGTTCTGAGGTTATGTTACTGTTGACTCTAAGAATATCCTTTAAAATGAGGACATAAAATCTGGGAGCATTAAATTTAATTCCAGGTTAAATTAAGTTAACTACACATTTCTGGAACACAAAAGATAATTTAAACAACGAATCTCCAAAGTTCAAAATAATAAAGCACTGAAATACAATACTTAAGAGATAATAACTTGATAACGACTCCAGTCACTCGGAACTATTGTTCTCAAGAGAAACAAGCTCGGAGCTCGTGTCAAACAAAAAGCCAGGCATTACATAAAGTAAACCTTTGTACCCTAGAGTTAGGTATTAAGGCCATTAATCATTGGGTAAAACTTAATTGGATGCCTGTTGGACAGACAAGTCACGCGAGCCAGTCTGATATAGTTAAGGCTGTAAGAAGTTTTTTGGGGGTAAAAAAGGTATGTAACTTATGTCCGACTTGAGCATGTAGGTTCTAACTACGATCATAAAACGTTTAATCAGCAATTTTAGATGCTCAATTCAATGAAATAAGAACACATGAAAATAAAAGCAGAACAGTAAATATAGAATTCTTTCAAATAAAACCCTAAGGTTATAGTTACGCCTACACAGTAATAAGGTGTGGTAAATAGAACATTATTTTGTCTATCCGTGCAAACATACCTACAAGCTTTACCCTCACAACGAGGGGGATTACCTCCTATCAATACAGCCATTGTTTACATTTCTATCATATTCCTATACGTCGCTTTATTTTCGACTTAAATGTAGTGTAGACACATTAAGTATTAGGTAGCTCAAAACGGAAGACGGGGAGGCCCCCCACAAGGTTGACCGAGGACTTAGTGACGGTCGCGGGAAACCGCTGGATGCGTCTTTGTAGAAAACTTTGGTGGATGTCTAGTAGTGGACGTCTTTTAACTGAAATTATAATGATGATGAAGGTAGCTCACCTGTCCATGATTGACATAGCCATGTCTTTTAGCTATGTCATTTACGTGGTCCTCGCCTCCCGGCACGTGCACCGCGAACTGGTTGTGGTAGTACTGCTCCCGTACCGTGCCAGAGCAGAGGTGAAGCGCCGCCAGCAGGGCTAGCGCGCGCCATGACGTCACCATGACACTGACAGTCACAACGTAAGATCACAACCGCATCTGTCGCGACCACCCACAGATCTACACACTGTGTCGGTAACCGAATACGCTCAACATACGCACGATTCACTCTCAAACGGCTCTAATGGAAACGTGCGTCTTTAAAGTTGAGCCGCACGAACACTGTGTCATCCCACCACGTTTTACCTGAAAAAAGAAAACCCTGGTTAAATTAGGCTCCAACATTGAAAGGCTTAATTAAAAGCCGCTCTCTAATTGTAACGTGTACTCGCTCTCGATCACAAAAGGCGCCGGGGAGATATTAAATTTTAATAAAGAGTAATTCCCACGGCGACTGCGCGCTCTATTTAGCGTTTATTTTTTACGTTCGAACAAGCTCCGTAAATATTAAAGTGAATTTGAGGCACGATAAACATATTTGCAGGCGCATGGGGTGCGCGGTGGGGTAAATCACGCGCCAGATAAAACGCAATAAGCGGACGCACAAACGCGAACAAGTTAAAAAAAATCCGTGGGAAATCCCGAGATAATCCAGATAAGCCACGCGGGCAAAGTATGAAAAGCCTGACCGTGAATATATCAAAAATATTTATGAAAATTTATTTGGATATTTATCCGTCGTCCGCTCCGGGTGAATGTGAACCTTTGAGAGGAATTCTTCGTATTCTCTGACGGTTATGCTATGTGACGATATAGATTTACTTGTAAATAAATTAAGTATTGTTTCAAAGATCAAATTGTTACTTGTTCACACTGATTAAACATCTGGTCTGGTTTCGTCATCCTCATATACACCCCTATTTGCAGCGCAAGTACGCGGTGTCAACGATTGTTCCTGAATAAGATTGAGCTCACATACAGTTGTTTCATAATTAATTATATAACATACCGGAGCTATAACTAAAACCCAAATTAAACTTAATCGAGTTAAGACATGTCTTATTTGAGCAATTAAAAAGCGAGTATTTTATCAATACATATATTGTGTGGCCTAAATGACGATGACGGCGAAAGATGGCTATCAATTCGCATTTCCTGTTCAACAGGTAAATTTTTAAATTGAAATGGAATAATGTTTTAAATATTCACTAAATAATGTATTACAACCTAGACATAATAGTAGCATATAACACTCTCCGGCCCCTAAACTTTATCCTTCTAAATAATCACGTTGATGCGTTAGTGCGTGAAAGAAGGACAAACTTATAAACAAACATTGCAATATAGGAACCAAACATACTTAACAACATTTTTTTTATTGTGCATAAGCTTGTGTTTGACTACAATCTCACTATGGTAAGTGATGATGTGGCCGAAGGTGGTAAGCACACAAAGCCTAGATGGGAACTGGCTCTCAAGTGCAACTGTCGGAACTTGAGGGTGGTAGCCAGCCAGTCGGGTACTACAAAGTACCCTACCACCGTGCGAATACTATAGATACAACTAACATAATATAGAATACAGCGAGCGCCGCCACTGCAGGCTTTTGTCTGTGACATTTGCTTTCGTCGCCGCACGTTCGTATTGTCGAGACCTGACGATGTCACTGCCAGACCCAAGAGATATCATTCGGGATTTCTAATATCCTGCTCATGAACAACGGTATAAACTTTACCAATCTATACACTTTACATTTTACAAAGAACATTATAAAGTTAAAATTGTGTTGTAACTTCCGACCCGAATAAACGTTGCTCGTTTCAAAAATAAGAGAATAATTTATTTGTACTCCAATCACGCTAGTTGTTGCATGTCAAAAGCACAGATTTCATTAGTTCCATTGAAACACTTTATAGGTAATAATTATATGACCCAAAGGTGATACAAGTAGAAATAAAATTTACAGAATGAATAGTGAACTAACCCCCTTCGCACACGGCGTCGTAGCGTAAGCGTATCGTAATCCGCGCGTACGACGAGAGCAGTACGAGCATGAACATTTTCAAACAAGTAAGCACACAAAGCGGTGTTGCAGCGAATAGTAGGTGTTTATTGTCATTGCGTCGTAACGATACGCTTACGGTCGCGACGCCGTGTGCGAAGGGGGTAAGTAGTTACGGAAGTCATCAAATTCCTGAGGCCAAATATCATAATAAGTTACGTTGTGAGATGAACTTGTTAATGGTAGGTACCACATGTGGGAATATTTTGGTAGATAGTAGATATTATTGGCTAAAACTTGTAAATGTCTTAAAAATTAACATTAAGAATAATTTCTTCGAGAAAATCACAAGGAAAATTTGATGGAAAAATTTGTTTCGTGCATGAGTTACCTTCTTAATATTACATCAATTCAATTAGATTTATTTACATTTAACGTTTTGTTATGTCCTCCAATTCTATTTACATCCAATAGGTACTGACTTCACATAGCTAGGCTGCCTTTACATAAAGAGGCGGTATTTTTAATGTGTCCCTCTACGCCCAAAGGGATAATGTTTAAGAGATTTGGGGTGAGATCGAATTAATTCGAAGCTATGGCGAGGATAATTCCATTAGCCTCCGAGATAGGTAGGTACATTGGGGGACAGAGAACCGAAAATATTTACGACTTAATAACCAACCAGACTGGGATATTTATTTAAATGACATTTTTCAGTCTCGGCACATTAAATTTGACCCACGAATTGAGGTAGGGATACCACATTTAATAAATCTTATAATTATACAAACAGCAACAACAAAAAGTGTTTTTAAAGTTATTATCATCATGAATATAAACAACAGCATCAAGATATTGCCGACTTACTTCACAGCCAAAACATATTTTGGGCAAGCTTATAACAGCTAAAAGAATATATTCAGGCCGAAAGCAGATTTCGCACTACTAAGGCCCGCAGCCAAGACATAAATCCGACCAGCGCACAACCTCTGCAATTTATATTTCGTATAATACAGTCAGCGATATTGGGAAACAGATATGTCACAGGCATTATCATAATCAATTCTGGAATACACCAAACATTATTGTGCGCATATTGAAAGGGTAGCTAAGGTTTATTAGTAGGACAAACAAAGTGGTGCCTCTATTGTAGGGAGAACCGATAGATTCCTCAGGCGCCTAAATCTTGTCGGCGAACACCTCAATAATTAGCCGGTTATTCGCAGTAGTCTAGCATCGCGGCATGAATAAAACATCGTTTACGAAACACAAGTGCCATTACAATGACCAGCAGTATTTGGTCTCCCACCCCACTCTCATTTGAACCGAGGCTAGGCAGAGACGGGGTATTTGATGATTTCCATAGATCAAGTTATCCTGGACTCCGTACACGGGGCCTTCGAGTGCACAGGCCAAATCAAACAAGCCGGGAGCAAACAGACGGTGACGTGGTAAACATCGACCGCGATTATGTAACAGGATTAATTAGAATGCATTGGACGTTTGTACACACACGTAAGCAGTGGTAAGTATCATGGATAATGAGGATTTTACATTTATTTGATAGAAATGTTACGTAAACAGCATCAGGGAGCAATATAATGCACGTCTAATATAGTGAAACATAACACTAGTTTTGATGAGTGGCTTAAATTTCACGTTGGTTGATTACAAACTTAACTAACTTTGACTGCTTAGTAATATATTATCGAAGAAGTTTCGCCGTACTCGAATGCTTTGCGTCGATGTAACATGCTACTGGTTCAGTTACAAAGACTTATAATATGAAATGTAAAATATCTTCATTTACATACCTACATGAAAGGAACATTAATTTATTGGCAGTCAGTTCGATGAAACATAGACGTAAAGTATAAAACGCTGAAAGTTCTATAGCAACTGCATTTAGAACGACGTGTATAACGTGAAATACGTAATTAAGTTTGTACATAAACCTTTACGGAATTTTTCAGGGTAATTTTCGTATATTAAATGAATATTTTTTCGTAAACTAACAAGATTCCTTTTCATTTACATCAATTAAGCAGAAACCGCAGTCCATTAAAAATAATAGAAATTATTAAGGCTTATTATGCTGAGGCACGTGGCAAGCGTGCGGTCGACGTAGCACATTGTGCTACGGTCGGTCTACGAAGCGCTACGCTCAGCGAACGCTACGGAGTGCCGTCGAGACGGTCTCTACGAACTTTATCCAGCCATGAAAATGACGTTATGGTTCAATAAATTTCAGATGCAGTATAATTAAGACTCTTTTGAGGGGTTCATTTAATAATTATACAATCTTGAAAATTCATAATCATTTTCGCCGATCCTTGTTCGAGAAAATTGGAGTAACATTTTATGTTAGAAATAGCTTTCAAGTATTACAAGCGATGCTGAATGAAGAGACTTTATAAAGTAGGCCTTGTATTAATTAACTGGAGACTTTATCATGTAAGTATATGATTTATTATACATCAATCATTAATATTTATTTAGGGGCGTATCTGATGGTAAGTGGCTACCAAATTCATATCAAGCTGCCTTGATCAGACTCATAACTGAATGGCTCTAAAGTATATGCTTAATGTATGTCAGGGTGCTTTTGGCAAGCTGGCAGTAACTACATCCTACATACTTGCACGCCAAAAGTTGCAACAGTTATTCATCATGTGTACGCTTTACATATATATATTTCTTAGCCGTTCCTACGAATTTAGAAAAAGTTTTCTACCTCTTTTGTAGATCAATTTTTTCGTAGTAGATTTTGGTATTGATATATTAGTCATATTGAAAATAGGATACGTATTTGAAATACACTACAATTAATTATTAAACCACAAGTTCAATCTAATTTGTGTCCTACACCGTTCACATTAAGGCCTAAAATATGTTTGCACAGCAATAACCACTGGCACTAAGTGCTAATCCATATCACAACACTAAGTTTGGTTATAATAGTGACCCAGCAACTCCGCTAGTAAGCCATATGACCTAATTGTACGTACTCACGAGGCCCGAGGGTAGGCGGAGAAAATCGTGCCTGTATGCCGTTTATTGCGAATTATTATTACCGTGATACAATGTAAAATGTTGATGGGTGTAAAGGAGTGTGCTGTTTTAATGGTATTCAAAATGATGGACTTGGGTTTATTAAAAAAAGGATGGTTAAACAGGTACTGTTGCTTTGGTAACTGAATCACATTTGCATACATTTTTCGTGAGTGGATTCCGTACTCAGTATTGAAAGGACATAACTAAACTCTTTTTGTTTTTACTGTGGATTAATGTTCGACCACTTTCTCACTATAGATTCTGATCGCGTCAAAATATCGTCTCTATTTTTGATCACATGACGTCATGTGGAATGTACATAATATTAACAAATATAATAGGTATTATCATGAATTGTTGATTGATTAGTAGAACCGGACCTTTGTTAGAGGTATTAAAACCGTGATCGATAAAGCCTCCATAGCGAGGCCATGTTTACGGTAATTATGTAAATCACGATGTAATTAATGTGTAGACGAAACGGTGAATGTTAAGTATTAATTATAGAGGATACAAGAAGTACACAAAACATGTTAAAAAATTTAAGTCCACTTTTAATTTCATATAAAACTAATTACTTATTGATAACAAAAAGCTTTTGTTTTGTTTCTCACAACCAAAACACAAGTATAATACACAGTACGTACCTATACCATATTTCCATATCGAACACGATGTAAGGCTCTCGCTTCAACGTACGGCCACTTGCATACGCGTCGAGTGGACTTCCCCTCTCAGAGCCGTCAGCCGTCTGTCTCAGATACAATGGAGGCCCTCAAACCTCCACTCGGCATTTGCGGTCTATCTTGTATGATATAGCTTCGCCGATGACGTGTGATCGGTGAACTGTAGCCCCTTTACAATCGAGACTGATATCGCTGGCACAAGGTTACTTCGTGCGGAATGGTGGGACATTTGGATTTACGTACGTAATTTTGGGCAAATCGTAAAAGCTCATTGGTTCAAGGCTCGATTATTGATCGAAAGGTTGCATACTAGTATGACTTTACTTTACGTTACTCAATAATTCAGCATAGATAACAGGTTAATTATAAATCAATCTAACACATACCTTCTGATACTGACCCATAATGTTAAACTGTTGAATTGTAACATTCATAGTTATATTTAAGAGGACGTCGTTACAAGGTTAGTTCGTACGGAAAATGTGACCTTTATGATAAAAAATTAAAATTATTATTGTAAAACATATTTCTTACTGAAAAAAGGTATTTATCAAATCTAAATGTTTTTGTTTAGGCTATTGCCATTGAATGTTTTATAACAATATACCTATTTATTAGATGTGACACAGACATTGGAAACTAAAGCCCCTGAGGTTACTTTCGAGTTGTGACTTCAATCAAACTTTCAAAAGACATTTGTAAAAAGCTTTCTACTTAATTGTCCTTCAGTACAAGTGACTCATTTTCTTGAAAGACTTACAATACAGACATATTTTAAAGGTTGACATTGTACTTCTACATTTATTTTCGTTAATTACCTAAATGTAACGTTTGAAGGATGCTCATTATGATATTATTTTAATGATAGGGCTCTATTTAAATACATTGTATCTTTGTTAATTTAGAAATAGTTTCGTATTTTCAAAAAAGCTTTGAATTATTAGCAAGGCTCTAATTAACAAACGAAGAAACAAATTATACAGCAAGATTTTTAATTAATAATATACTATTGTTTGATTTAATTTAAAATAGTAAAAGTAATATAGTAAAAGTAGTATCAGAAATCAGATAAAACTAATTGTATTTTCAAGATTCAGGCAGTTAAATCTATCCTATTCAATTTATTATTTTAAACAATTAGAGAACACTGGGATGAACTAGATCTCTTGTTGATTTCTAAAGACTTTTATAAACAAAATAAAATGTATACTTTCATAAACAAAATGCAGTTCACATAAATATAAAACTGAGTCAATATCTTCAACGGTAAATAAGCCCGTTTAAAAAGTAAACAGACGGTCGGAAAATTCAACGTACGCTTCGATAGATAGCGCTCGTATTGTATCGAGATTTTTTCGAGGGATGCACTTTATTACAAATCCAACAATGCACGATTGTGTAAATATTGGCTGTAAATTGGGAGTGACCATGGCTTTATCGTTATTGATACTCGATAAGATTCCCTAGTTCATATTTCGGATAATAATTTATTGAATTGAGGCACTTTTGAAGAAGACAACTGAACTACTACTGGTTTTCGCGTTTTCAACTGTGAAGAAATGCACATTATTGGGTTATTTTTTTAATGATAACCCATCACATAGCTAATAATACGAAGTTATAATAATATAATAGAGCTATCCTACAAAGTTGTATGTTTGGATGTTTGTTACTCAATCACGCAAAAACGGCTTAACGGATTTTGATGAACTTGGCACACAGGTAGACCATACCCTGGAATAAAACGTAGGATGTTTTTATCTCGGGAAAAGATAAAATTCTTGGGGAACGAGGGAAAATAGTTTCACTTATTTTTCATAGACAATATACCAATATTATGGTTACTATTATATAGCAAACAGCCATGATCCTCAATTCAGTGGACTTTTAAGGGATATTGTTTCCCCAAACGTTTCCTTTTGCGGTCTTAATAAAAATGTATATTATGCCTTATTGATCTCATAGAAAAGGGGAGGTGGATTGTCACGGATAAAAAATGGTTCGCATCTGCATACAAAATTACATTTGAATCCCATGGGGTTATTGATAAACAACCAGACATTTATTAAATTACACCGTTTAAGTAAGCTCATTTTCCAATGAGAACAGGTGGGTTTAGATTTGAGCAGTTTTATAAATAGAATACTAACAATGGGATGTTTTTATAAATTCAAAATAATGTTCTGATAAATGGAAAATATACCTACTAGAAGGTAGAGGTAGTATAGATTTTTATTTATATGGGACGATAACGAGGTTAATCACGGTGTAATTAAAATGTTGTTTAGGTTAATATTACAATATTATTAAACCAATAACAACGACATGTAATAATACAGAGGTGAAACAACCTGTAATTTTTCAAATCAATAAACTAGTGATGATAAAAAGTTATTTTCTTTAAACCAACGTTTTACATCTAATAATAGAACAGTAACATTATGCAGGCAGATTATATTTAAAAATAAAATGAAAATAACAGCATATTTTTCTCCCGAGCAAGCGACAAAAATATTTAAGAAGTTCATGCAAAAAAAGTAATTTAAGATAATGAAGACGTGTTGCTTACAAACTGTAGAATTAACATTTTATCAAACTACCTTTCTAAATATAGAACGTCGACGTGATCTTTCCGCAAATTGCTACGATTACATCTAGGTATTAAAGCGTAATATCAGCGCTTTACCATAATTTGTCTCGGGGTGAGTCGATGAAAAGCGCTGGCTGAAATAAAGCCCTATTAGGTTATGGACGTGCAGCTCAAAAGCGCTGACATGTA
Source organism: Ochropacha duplaris (assembly GCA_951361185.1). Classification (NCBI taxonomy): domain Eukaryota; kingdom Metazoa; phylum Arthropoda; class Insecta; order Lepidoptera; family Drepanidae; genus Ochropacha; species Ochropacha duplaris. Next base: position 3,082,568 of record OX592706.1, read on the forward strand.
ATGCTATTGTTCTACTTTCGATCTCTACTCTCTTATACTATAATACCATTTCAGAATGGTAACAGGGCTCGATAAAGGGTTTTAGCTCTATGCAAGCTTTGTATTACAGAATTCTATCGGCTGAATATGTTCCTCTATCAAAATATCTATACAGGAATTTATAATATTTTTCAAGTAATCAATTATCAATCAGAATTAGCCAGTCTCCTAGTGTAGAACAGACACCTAATAGGTACAGGTAAGATCTAATAAGATCAAAGCCCGCAGGCGGCAACCGATGCATTACCGTGCCGCGATCGCAAGGACGCCGGACGTCTGCAACTCTGCACTCACCGTTCAATTTGAAGTAGCCGCTCCGTCGCAATGCTAGTAATTGAGTGTACTATAATATATTCTATACATATTAAGTTACTTGTCCTGGCTGACTGACTGTCTGACTTGTCAACGCTCAGCCATTTTAATTATGTTTTTTAATTCGTCCCATGAGAGGTTAACATAGGGGATGGTGGGTAAAACTGTGGTGAAGAAAACTAGTTTTATAAATACATCTTGTCTCTGTAAAATACTAGTACTAGAAATAACTGAAGATCAATTTGACTCAAATTAACTTAGATCCGGTTATATTTAAATGTTATTTAAGGACAACTCACACTAAGATAGATAACTCTCAAATCGACAATGATTTGCTACCTACACTTTACAGGTAACATTAAAATACATTGTAAACATCTAATAAAGCAACACCAATGTTACATACAAACCAGAATAATAGAGAATAAATTATGGGATCACAACAAATCCTATTTCTTAGTTCGGTAACAGGAACCGGGGGGGAATATCTTTGCAAATTGGACAGTTGGTGGTAAAGTAGTTACCTCACTCGCGTGAACTACACTGAAGCCAATTTTCTTTCTTCAACATTAAACTAGGAATGAAGTTACGTGGCGTTTTAAAATACACTTTTATTTGTAAAATCTAGACTCATAAAAGGATCACAGCGCTCGGAGCAGTGGCTCACGATAATATGGTGTAGCGAGCTAAATTCTTGTGAAGCTATCCAGTTCCGTTTATGTATCGGTGCGCGCCGTATAATGTATGCAAAACGAGCTAATAAAACGCGACTCGCCTCGCCAGCGCACTAAATTGGAGAACAGTTGACATTTATCCAAAGTTACATCCGTTACAATAACAGTCGCAGTTACGATATCCGAGCGCGCGCCGGCGTCCATTTGTTCTAGTTCCGGAGGCTGGCTGTGCTAGTGCTGTGAGCTCGCACCCACCTCTCTAATGTAATGGAAAACTTTACACAAACACGTAGCGAAGCTCCCGCGGATTAGACGCACCGAATGCGCTGCGCCGCGCCGCGCCGCTTCTTGCAGCCTTAAAACATCATTAAAATTCACAACGCAACTCTACTGTATCCTACACTCCTAGTGGAAGTTCAAAAATATTTACCATCACGCTGTATCCGTTGCGAGCGTTTAATCAAGTTTACCTGCATACTTGCGGTGCGAAGCTGAAGCGCCAAATTGTTTTAATTAAGCCTTCCACAACCGCTATTTATTTGGTACATACTAGCGTTTAGCCCGGGGCTTCACTTGCTTCATTAAAGATTTTATTTCTCATCTATCGATTTCGGTAAAATAAAGCTCTGCGAAAATTCCTACAAAAATTAAATCCGCTCAGTTACCGCGTCCGTTCAGAGACGTCGGATACCGCGGCGAAGGTCGTGAGTTCGAATCCTACGATGAGTATGAGCTTTCAGTGAAGGTAAACATCGTGAAGAAACCATAGCACGGTGGTAGGGATAGGTAGGTAGGTAGGGGTAGCACCCGACTGGATGGCTACCACCCTCGAGTTGAAAGTCTGTCGCCAAGCACCTATCAGTGTGTTCCGATAGCTGCACTTGAGAGCCAGTTTCCATCTAAGCTTTGTGTGCTTACCACCTTCAGCCACATCATCACTTACCATGGTGAGATTGTGGTCAAACACAAAACTTATCCATATTAAAAAAAAACATTTTACATATTGAAATTGTTCAGGTTAAAAAGAAAGCAGCTTTTAATCTAGCAATCAGCGACTTCATCAGCGTAGCACAAATTTATTCACCTCTGATTCCACTACGTTTTGTACGCAGCAAACAGAATTTTATACCATTCAGGGCTGTATTAAAAAATGTTAATCGGAGTTTTACACTGTGTATTGAAAGGCGAAGGTCATTATTTTATAACCCGTGTGATACGAAAACAAGTACACCTAAAGGCAATATTTTTCTGTCGATTTAAACGCCATAAAAATATTGATCAATATGTGTAAACAGCGTGTCAGGTGGAAAGATTGATGGCTTAATTCAAAGTAACACCCGCGAGAAGCCTTTTTTGTCGCAAGGGACCAAGTTTTATATGCGTCTAAGTAACGCTCGCCGCTGCCCGAAGGAAATGAGAAAGTTATCGGTATCTAAATCCTCGCCTTGGGGACCGTTCAACGTTTTCCTAATAGATATAAAATCCGGGGCTTCGTATAATTCAATTTCGGTCTGTGGCGCGGCCGCGGCACCGAGCCGACCGGTGGACCAATTTATGTGTGGACACGTTGACGAGGGCACGTTGCAATCTGACGCGAGCGTCGTATCGCCGCGCCCTCGGTGCCGGTGTCGCAACGTTTTCGTGACGCCGCCGCTCCGCCTGGCACCCGTGACGTTTGCGGTGGCCTGCGGAAGGCGGACGACGGCGAATACACCAAATATTTACCATGCTCAGAACCGTACGTAAATCATTCACATACGGGTCCAAACCACATTTCGCTTGAATGTAAATTTAATACAGCCAAGTCTACGTAAAGGTTACCTCTAAGATCACGTCCATGACACGTCAATGATATCGCGTTACTTGTTCAACGCACAATATTATTTTTGATATCCCATAACAGCTGATCTTCTTTGAGCGATCTTAACTGTGCTAAATTCAAATTAGTATCTAACAAGTATTTTTTTAATATCGAAACCGATTTTGTAATGTACCTACTTATTAATATCCCATAACTGCTATAAAACCTTCAACAAAAATCTAAGCACACGTAGTTTCTATCAATTGGGAGATCTAGTGTTGATATTTGAAGATTTAAAACACCTTCATAAGTTCTATCCTTAGGACTTAACTGTATCTATAAATGCTTTTGATTTTGACTTTCGAATTCCGAACACGCCTACAGACTATCTCGCAAATAATTTCTAAATAGCGTGACTTCAGAAAATCCACTAAAACGACAACTTGCAAATTCCAAAGGGCAAAGCGTCGCGACCCAAATTAGTCGGAATCAAAGTTCAACATAATCGCGCTAGGACTATAATGCGAGTCAATAAACCAGTTAGCATCGTAAATTATGGATGGTGGGGAGAGCGGGGGCGAACGGTCATAGGTCATATCCTTAGCATTAATGTTATCTGCAGTAATAAACCATCCGGCGATGTGACCGCTTCCATTTGTCGTAATATTCCCCCGACCACAGCGGACGAGGCTAAAACAAGCTTCAGGTAGTGTTGTGACACATCACTTGTCTCTTTTAATTTTTAAAGATTTTTTGTATATTTTTGTAGATCAATGATGAAATCTGAGGTTTTGAATTTAGAAGAGTTGTATAGATGAGTGGGTATATATGTATTGTACCACTAAAGTAGGATTGCGACTCATACACATGACTCTTCATAAGACTTCCATTACAAGCACTTTTATTGCTTCATTTATTACTTTAGCCTTTACGCATAAAATGGCCATAACACATAACGTTTTTCAGTGTTTTCTATCTACTTTATCTATTAGATATCTATTTTATTTTCGTGTTTAAAATCCGTATTTATTCCGTAATAAGTAAATACTTCGAATTCGCTAACAATTTTGATTGGTAGCCCCCACACTAGCTTAGATAAATATTGTGCTTAAATGTTTCGCCGGCAGCACTCCAGATTAGCGCATCTAATAATGAGATTGAACACAAATAATGACCATTAGCAAATTATCGTTATGAACTTAACTTTCATTAATATTTGGCAATATTATAATAGGACAATAGTATAAACACATAATCACAGAGATACTTATACCAATGGAAGGTAACTGAATATATGAATATAGAACTAAGATATCATATGAATCTTAGATAACTAAATGTATCCAAAATAATTCTATTACAGATGTAACATAGTCTATTTCATCACAAATTAGAGACAGAAATGGCAAGAATTTAATTACATACGTCGTGGAACTTGAAAGCAGTACCTAAGCATGTTATGAAAGAAGTTTAATGTTACTGTTATATGTAGGTAGGTGTTTTTTTTTGTTTGTATGTCTGTACTTAGCCGGCGCGACGGACACTGGGCGTCGTATGTCGTAAAGAGAAAAGTATTTCTCATTTGCTGGAAAGGAGAAAAACAACAAAAACACCGCACGTCCCATCCTCAATCTCCTTTGGCTCGCGGACAAAGGAATATTATTTCAATTTAACTCTCGCGAAACAGTGCGCGTGTTTTTATAGGAAAAACTGTTTGGTTTAATTGTTGAATTATCTTCTTAGAGCATGTGTACTTTCATCTGACTATTGAAGCGGTTCTTCTATGAAACGGTGAAGTTACAATAAGGTTGGTTGTTTTAATAAAAATAACAACAAAACAATATGTAAGTTAGCTTCTTGGTATTTTTCATGAAGATTTTCTCGTTTGTACATTTATTTGAAACCAGACAAAAGATTCAAGCATAGGTAAACAGTATCAGTAGAGATTTTACTAAATAAAACCTTAATTTATTTTGATTGTTAGGGAATGTTATAACGTTACTTACTTCGCAAACTATGTCAACTTATCATCATATTATATTAGCTTTGAGAATATTGAGTTATATTTTAAGAAAACATTACTTTGGCGGTCTTTGATTGAGGTAACAAAGGAAATAATGTAACTTAATAGCAATCACGTGAAGAAAAAACTATGTAAACCTTCTTACGAAAATTACGCGGACGGAGTATGAGATTTGGCACAGTTAAAGTTTATATGGAGAAGGAGAGCAGAATGCTTCTCTTTAGTTAAGACCATTTTTCTACTTTCTTCAATCAGCGGCCGAACACTAGGTATTAAAAATAAATCTATACTAATATTATATATAGGTAAAGTTTGTGAGGTTGTAGGTGGTAATCTCTGGATTTACCAATTTTGAAAATTCTTTTACCAATAGAAGGCCTCGTTATTTGTGTGTGTCATAGGCTATATTTTTATCCTGGGAAACGATAAGATCCCACAAGAACGCGGGTTAAACCGCGGGGAATAGCATGTTTACTATAAAGCATGTTCTCAACATAGAACTAAACACCATAAGAGCACCGAACAAAGCGCGAGTTTCCAGGAGAAATAACAAATAAGAGGCCCATATTAATTGAACCGTATATTTATAAAATACGAGGAAGAGGACGTGTGAATTTCAACTTTGTCGAATTCCTTCTGTTACATTACAGTTAACCGTATTTAAATGCTACTATTATTATAAATGTGAACGCTTGTTTGGATGTGAAGATGTTTGTTATTCTTTCACGCAAAAACTATTGAACAGATTTTGATTAAACTTGGCACACAGGTTGATCATACTCTGGAATAAAACGCAGGATACTTTTATCCAGATAAGGACCATCGTGAATTGCTGAGTTTCTTGTCGGTGGTAGAGTCAATTGTAACGTTCATTAGTGGCTTACCAGGGCCTAAACTGAATAAATGAGGTTTGAGTTTGAATGCGGGTGAAACCGCGAGGGACGGCTAATCTTAACATAAAGATCAGATTAGTACCTATAATAAGTATTAACCTAAAGTTACAATTTCAAAAACCGAGCACCTTTACACGTGTTAGTTTGCACGTAAATATGTATTTTAATAACAACATCTCGCATCGGAACTAATGTAATTAACTATTATGTTGTGAGAACAACATGGCGTGAGAACAACTGACGTCCATGTATAACACGTGCACGCTATATTTCAATAAAATAGAGCGGTGCAACTAAGGGTACAGTCAGACGAACTGGTTCCGAATGCGTCCGATACACACGGAAAAGGTCTACTTAGCGAAATTTTAATTTAGTCAACGCCCACGACTTCTAACTTGATTAGCAAAAATCTTAATCTTTGCAAGTCAAGAAGTTAATTACAAATCCACATATTTTAAGATTGTTTATTCCTTCAGTATCAAAAATTTTGTCACAAAGTTCCATAGTAAAAAAAACACCATAGAATGTCTGTGGTCTGTACTAAGCTTTATACATAAAGCGAGGAGCGCGCGGAACTATCGGCTAGTTTAGTTGTCTACCAACATTATTCAAACACTCCGAATATCAACTGAAAACTTGCTCGGATTTTGACACTTGTACAATATTACATATTAAACTAAGTTTCGCCCAGCGGCGCCACGTTAATCCGAATCGTAGTTTGTATGAACGATAGAGTCGCCATCGGTTCAAATATATATGAGATACAATTTAAAAAAATTGTCATCACGAAAACCTGAACAAAATATATTTTCCTCTTACGATATGCGAGATCCGGCTACAGGTTACGGACTATTTCAGTTCTTTCAATTCTTACAAGAGCCCCATTTCAAAATATTTAATTTCCAATCCATTCCTTAAATTACTAGGTAGGTAATATTTATATTTAGTATTAAAATACTAATTAGGCGTGGGTAGTAACTTACTATCAGGTGACTCGCCTACCTGCATGTCAGACTTCTGGGATAAAAACAGATTTTCTAGTCTACGTAAACAGAAACCCAATCTGGTCACTAAGGAAAAAAATTACTGCAAGTAAAACTCAATCTTACCACGTATAACATTTAATAACGAATTCCAAAATCTACTTATACCGCATTTGAGTAAAAAAATATTGGATTCTGTATAATAGAATGATGGACATATGGTCATCCTAGTTATGGAGAATCCTGCACGGCTGATTAAGAGAACTTGGGACATTCCTCGCTCCCTGCAATATTAGTAGCGCGCAGTGTTAAGCACATATCAAGTTTGAGATATGAAAATTGTTAAGTTTCCACTTTATTGTTCTATTCGCTTAACTTGATTTGAAATACTGAAGACAATCATCATTTACAAAGCATGGTAAATTGTAAGAATAAATTGTTACATAAAGGAGTCAACAGAATTGATGATGATGTGCATAAGCTGAAGATTATTAAGAAGGAAGGTATTTTTTCAATAGGCTAATTGTTTGAATTTGTGTATCTTTTGTATTAGAAAGAGAATTTTGTATTAGAATTTAGAAGTCTCAAAACAAACATCAAGTATTCGGAAAAAATATTATTTTTAATGACCAATTTAACGACAATAATACATATTTGGATGGTTTATATTGATTACGTCACAAGCCAGTATTTAATTTAAAAAAACTCTTTATAATCTACCGTTTTCACTTTTTTTTAATAAAAAGAACATGATTTGATATGTCAGTCAACATCCTGGAATAAGGTATCCAGGTATTAAAAAGAACTATAAAAATCCTTCCAGCGCGCTATGCATGACGGAACCAGTACAAAGGAAACATGTCCAGTTAAAATATTATAATAATGAATAATATACGTAAAGCCTGTCATTTATTCTTCCCAATGGCCGTGTAAAAACAAAATGAAACACGACAAATGAATGAATTAATAACGATACGCGACGAAATTAATCCCATTCTATTTATAATTTGTAGCACCAACCGCTTTATAATACGGTGAAAATAAAAGCTTCATTGTCAATTATAATGATTATTGCACCGAAAATCGTTCAGAAACAAGTTTTCATTTATTTATTTTGAAAAAAAGTCATTTCGCAAATATCATACTAATTAAAATTATTTACGTAATAACACGAAGGCGAATAAATCTGTGTAACAATACGACAGCTATCTCTTACAAAATGTAATGCTTACGAATTAAGGTAGGTACTATCGGACATTGAGCTAAATTTTGCGGCTATCATATGTTCATAATTTAATACGAATCAATCTACGCTGACTTTAATCGCTACGTTTTGCGGAATTGTCGGGATGTGTAAAATATATCGCATTCGCACTAACCAAATATATATTTTTAACGTTAAACTTAAACTATGTTTGAGTTGAGTTATTGAAATCCATTGGGATCCCTTTGCATTTCAATTATTTTCCAAAAAAACGAGTAGAAATGCGGTTTGAAAATATTTATTACCAGGGGACTAAAAACCGGTTTATGAACGAAAATGGCAACATTTTGTGTGAAGTAACGTGTTGCTCGATTCTCCCAAATCATAGACGAAATGTAGAGTCGAGCGCTTCACTAATGAACCGAACGATTTCGATGCATTTGCAGTATCTTTCCGACGCATAGTTTACACTAGTGTAAAGTTTCTACAATTTTGCACCTATAGCACTGTGTGTGTGTGTTTGTTTGTGAACCGATGTTTGTGAACCAATGTCCAATTAGAGTGTAAGCATTAATGAATATTGCACTGATCGTGTGTTTCATTATATCTGTGCCAATAAAATTACCGCTAAGCAGAACAGCGTTATAGTCACTTTGTAGCGTACTTACTTTTGTATTGTTTCATAACAAATACTGACTGTTTATGTATTGTTTTTTAAACAAATACAAGGCTCAAGGACTTTACTAATCACTTCTGTCTGTATATCACTTTATAGTAAGGTGTTGGCGAGAGGACTATTAGGCGGGTCATTAGACCCTTAGACAGACGGTTGATTAAGTAGAACATAAGGACTCCTCACTTAGGGAGTACCTAGAAGCTAATGGACGTGGGATAGAGGGATTTTGATGATTTTGATGGTTGCCAGGTAGAAATTCTTTTAACACTAGTTTGTTATGTTAAGTAGTAAGTTAGTAAGGTTCCAAGTTTTTTTTAAATTTAAATCGGAATAGGCTACAAATTAGTGAGACACAAATAACAATAACAGATATTTAAAACTATTTCCATCAATATTTTTAACTAAGACCGTTGGCACAAAGTATGCTTTATAAAGCTTAGATTTAAAACTCATTTACCTATAGTTCACCCTTAAGTGGTAAATTACCAAACACCAACGGCTTGTTTCGGCACATATGCATCAGTTCCAACTTCGACCATACCATCACTGGTAGATGTGGTCGAATACAGATCTATATAAACAAAGGTTGCGATACGTAAGTATCCCTAAATATAATGTATTTACATTTTCCATTTCAACGGTACAATATGAAGCTGTGTATGCTCCAAAAAGTTGGCAGTGGACAGAGCTTCCATTCCATTAGTATGGAACGAAAAGTTTGCGGTTATTTTTAATTAATACTACGTTTTGTAGGTGGCAAAGTTCCGCGATGTGGCGTCCGAGGTTATTTTGTTACGAATATTTAGTTGGAACTTGAAACATATACGTAATAATCTAGGTTTAGACGTGCAAGTATTACTTATACTAATTACTTAGCGCCTCCGGGCTTCCAGCTTCATTATATTACGTGTAGTGTATGTGGGTGGTTGTTTCTTTTAATTATAACGCGTTTGTTTTCAAAGTGGGTTTTACGGGAAATCCCCTGATTGAATCTACGTTAACTGAGATTGTTGGTGTTTTGTATTCAAATGAAATCAGCTAATTCTCTTTTGCAGGTGGTTGGTGCTCTTAGCTACAGTACCTACAACAAACATTAACTTTAGTGGATGTATTTACTCACTCCACGTCGTGCTACATGCCGAAAATGTACGTCGTTAATCTCTATGTATGTAGATCTTAGTTATTTGCGTTACACTAGTTCATACAATGAATTAATTCATAATATTACTAAGTCAACATAGGCAATACGAAACATCTAAATGGCATATTCAAATTGGGCTCGTTGATATAAAAAGCTATCTCGCAGAAACCGCGTGTGGGTGTCGACCGAAACCGCAAACTTTAAATCAAAATGTTGGCGTATATATTCTCTAAGCAAACTTTTAATTGCGGCTCCCAGTTCATGTCTGTGTGAAAATTCGTGTTAGAGTTAAATGAATTTCGTACTGAAAATTTGGGTCGGGAATACAGGAAACGGTGTATTAGCTAATGTTCGTGCTGTAAACATTATGTTACACCAATATTTTTAAGACTTTTATGATGAAGATGTAAATTCCGTATTTTATATAGCAAGCTTTAAAGCAGGTTTCTACTAAAAGTGTTTTAACTATTTATTAAGATAAAAAATCTAAGATTATGGTCAAATTCAGGCTCACTACAATACTAGTAGACCGGGATTACCTCCGTCGAACAACTGTTCCGTTTGGCCAAGGACAAAGAGAGATTCAAAAAGTTGACGGCCGACCTTAAGAATTGAAGAGGCACCAGAAGAAGAAGAAAAAGAACAATACTAGCCAAGGATTCCTAATCAGATGTTTGATAGGTAGATGTACATATACCTACATGCTTTAAGATTTCGCTCTCCATCTCCAATAGGAAAATCAACATAAAATTATCATAAATAAAGCTAACTCTAACTAAATAAATATATAACTATTTGTACAAATCTAAATAAACTATTGTTAAGCCTAAATTAGGGCCGAAATAGGTTAAAGTGTAAGTTGAAGATATGATCAGAGTTAGAAGCAATGGGCGTGTCATGACAGGAAGCAAGTTACAACTGTAGATAAGACAGACTTGCGGTGGAAAAGTTTTGAAACCAGCTGTCTCACAAGTTAATAGTCATCATTTAATAAGTTTCTCGTTCACATTCCATACTACCCATTCTATGTCACGAAGAGGTAGAATTTGTATTATATACTAGGTGTCCACCGCGGTTTCACCCGCGTTCCAGGATCTTATCTTTTCCCGGAATAAAAAGTATCGTATGTCCTTCTCCAAGGTACTATCTCCATAAAAATAGTCAGCGGTTTCGGCGAGAAAATGTAACAGAGTTACATTCGTATTTATAATATTATCATAGATAAAAAAAATATAGGAATTAATTATAGAAAACGTAGATGAATAATTGTACTTCTTGAAGCGAAAGAAAGACAGCCACCACACTGATATTATTCCTTACCATAATCTGCATAAGGATGGAATTTAAGATACATTTTATGCTTTCCGTTCGGATATTCGCAATTTGAATTGTTTAAATTCTTAGCGTTTACGAGGGTAGACATTTTAAATTGAATCACATTACTCGGAAAATACGACTAGAATAGTTCCGTTTTCATGGAAATACATGACATATTGCAGGGACGAATAAGAACATCTGTCTATTTATCTAATTCTACGACAATTTTTTCGCCATTTGAAATTATATGGTTAACGACGTGACATTAAGTTTAGAACCTAGGCACTATTTCATACAAATCTTTATTTAATCTGTTCATATATAATCCAATAGAGGACTATAATTCGTTAAATATAATCTATAATCAGCATCATGCAGGGTTGGAGGACAGATTGAACTAAAAAAAACACTTGATTTAAAAAAACCTATTGATTTTTGAAACAAATAATATTTTTTAACTTAATATTTACGTATTTTTGTTGACTTACAGCACCTTTTTCTCCTATTATAAAATTCATAAACGAATTTTGAATTCACGACAAAAGTTAACATGTAGTTAAACAAATACCGCCATCTAGTGACATAAATCAGAAGCTACACTTCCTGAAATACACTTCCCAGCACAAGCATTGATTTATAGACCTAAATAAATAGGTACTAAAGTACCTAATTACATCCAGGACTTATGCACTACATTAGTTATGCAATCTGATAACAATGAAATGTCTGGAGATGGCAACATTATACGGGTTGTTGAATAATAACAGTCATGTAGCGTCTATCTAGTTACATGTGCTTTAACATGATCTGTTTCCCATGCATATTTTAATATAACACTTGACTATTATTAAGGCTTTACCTCTTTAATGAAAATACATTTTTAAAGACTTATTATCGAACAAAATATACAATATAAAATAAAAAGAAGACAGCGAAAAGTGTTTAAGAATCTAAATATAAAAGTAATGTTTGGCTCATTATCGTTAATGTCGTTGTATCGCTCAATAATTTTCTGAATTTAAATGAGGCGACTTTGATTCAGCTTTTGAATCATCACAATAACATAGTCGTAGTATACACGCTACTATAAGTCTACTGTGATTATGAATTCTGTTTATTACGTGATATCGCTTCCAAGTTCCAACCTTTTTTATAACTCTTCAATTTTCATCAGTGAAACGAGATCAAATATGAACTCATTATACTAATGAAAAAATATTACCAATTTACGTGTAAGTAGGTACGCATTTTAACATACATCGCGTAGGTTTCACAAGCTCAATTCATGTCTCGATTCGATTTCTCTTTCGAATAGCTTTTCATTTCCTATTCAGAATCATTAAGGGGAATTTTTAATTAAAATAACATGTGATAGATAATGTAAAATAATGTTTCTTAGGTACTTTAAGCCATCAATCGTTCACGTGATCATTGAATTAGATGTATAGGTACTCAAGTTACTAGAAATGATAGATACATTTACCCGTTTATCATCAACAATATAAATAACAGGACTACAGCAAGGTAAAGGATAGGTTACCCCATTTAACTAAAGTGCCCTTACAAGGTCCTGGCGTAAAGTTAACGAGCTAAATTTGTTTAGGGCCAAGACTGGTTACATTTACATTAAGATAAGGACAAAACAATTCTTAAAATCAAATGAGTTCGCTGCCGTTTGTAGACACTCAAACCTAATTACTGAAGCTAAGGGAAAAAAAGTCGTAAACGAAGGTATTTTATATACTTAGGATTTTTCTGTATCCATAGAATCCAAAGCGGTATAAAATCTTTGATCGAGTGTCATAAAGATCATTATTTGGAACCGGCGCATGACATCAGCAAATATAATATTCTTATACTTGAATATTATACGGTCATCTGAGTATTAGGTATGTATGTATTGCCGGGGATGCAATGTGGACCAATTATGAAGGAACCATGAACATTAAACATACAAAATGCCGCGTCAGTTTGCACGCCATAGTAGTAGCCGAGGCGATGGAGTTCAAAGAACCCTGGCGGAATTTCCGTGAGCAATGCATTCCGCATCAATACAAGCGCTTTGCTGCGATGCTGACGTGCGACGTTTGGTGACATATGAGTATTGCAATTTCCGAGTGCGGGGTCGTTAGTTCGCACAGAACGAGATAGAGAACACGATGGACCGACTCGGTTGGCCCATGATTTACGGACCATTTACACATCCGAAGCTTGCGCTGTGTGTGTTCGTCCGTTTGGTGCAATCAAAAAGTGTCAATGGATGTTGACTTGCCGGTTCGCTTTTGTTTCGTGCAGTTTGTACTGTAGCCATTGTCCGACAACTAGCACGAATTGTGCACTTCCTTTTCTGTTACGCTATAAACGTTAACTTATCTCCGTTTACGCTCCGCTCCGTCTTTGTATTATGGCTTAGTACGAGTATAGAGATAAATAGTTAGTGATTCTAAATACAGCAGAATAAAATGTCGTACAGTGAAGTCTTTCTTTTTATTATTGTTTAGTAACTTTTTTGATAAACTCATATATACGATTTTCCGTTGTTGTTTTATTTGCGTTGATGAATTAATTAGTTGACGATATAATGAGTTTCAAAATTCGATATGACTTCTTCCATGAGATTCTTATTGCAAAATTGCACGACTCAACCTTCTGTCGTAAAGATAAATGTGTCCCAAAAACGGATACTGATAAGTTTTAGCGTCAAAACTCACAATCGCGGGAGATTAAGGGCATCAATTAAATACGGCGACAAGTTAATTACGTGAGTGTGATGCTATTGTCGGACGCTTGCCACTTCGTTTCGACGTCGAAACTGTGTCGCGAATGCCCCGATACGATCTAAATGCGACGCGAGTGAAAAGCTAACTCGTAATCGCTGTGAACCGACGTTTTATTGCTTACCTATTACATATGGGGTTGGATTGTTTTCTGGCTATAAATATAATTTAATGTAATAGAAATGGGTCTATTGGCCTGGAGGTTGATACCCTAACTGCCACGCCATAGGTTTACAAATTTTTATAGTGGTCTTACGGATTCCATTAAAAAATGGCACAAAGATAGGTCTTAGGTAGGTATACTGATATAAACTATAGAACAAGAGTAAAACTGCCGGGCGGAAACTAGTATCAATTAAGTACACTTTTTAAACCAAGGTAGTACCATAAAGTACCTAATAGAAGAATTTTCTAGGAAATATAAAGTGCAAACAAATTGTACTAACAGAAATTTATAAAAGAGTTCTCAAAACTACATTGCGCTAACAGGTAAGTTGAATAAAAAGTAACAAAATCTACTTAACTGTAGATGGTAGAAGAAAACTACGTTTCCTCGACAACTTCATTTTAAGTAATAATGGAGAAAATTCCTAATCCTAACATACAATTTCGCCGGGAGCAAAACCAACGTACGTCATTATTAACGTTACAAGAGAAGCAAAATCTTGGGTGGTGGGAAAAACTGGAGAATAATAGTAAAACCGATAGACGTAAGAAAACTCGAAACAGTAGGAACGCGGTCGTCCAACATTAATTACTGTTGGTCCCACAAAAGGAACTTAGCTTGTCAAAGAACAACTTGTACGACTGCCCGGGACAAGTTTGAACATCGTGGGAGCCATACTTTTTCTCGCCCTCCATTTAGAGCATAGAATAATACCTGCGTTATAATTCCTCTTATTTGCACAAAAACTCTCTGGGTGGGAGTTTATACTTATGGCGCTTTTGTGTCTTTGTTTAAGCGGTCTCTGTAGTTGGCAACTACTATGTTTGGAACAATGCGAAAGTTTCGTTGAAAGTTGAGATTGAAAACGAGACGATTAAGCGTAAATTAAGACCATTGCAGACGGAGCTCTACTATTTAACATTTATACTCTGTAATTATTATTAACAGAAACTAATATAATATATCTAAACCATGTTTTAGGTTTCGATGGTAACTATTTCACTTTGAAACCATGAAACAAAGCAGAACCTAATCTCTTTTCAAAATTAGAATTAAATCTCGCGGGTAAATAGATACCGAATCAATCTTACAATTATAATTTCATTAATGTACTACAATCGAATAAAGGACCGAGCGGTGGATAACATCTCTTTATGTCGGGCCCAATAAGGGTCCACGCAACCGTTATCTGTGGAGACATTCCCCAAAATCAGCTTTTCATTAATTGAGCGACAGCTTTATCTCGCGCCTTACGAACTCCGCCAGTGACCCTAATGTAACATTGACGTTGATCCGACACCAGATTAATTTATTAGCCGGTGCCCAAACGGCTGGCTCGAGTGGAAATTGACTTAGTTATTAGTGTCATATTTTCCTCAGACATCTGTCCGGAATACGGCGAGGGTTTATCGGCTATTATAGCTGGAACGTTTATTGGGCAAGTCACTGTTATGTACTATTAAGTAACTTTAACCTTATTTTCCTGTAACGTAGACTACAAATATGATCTTAATAAAACACGTGTTCGATTCCTCTATAAAATTTACTCAATGCTGAATCATCCTCAAAGGTATTCGAATAAAAAAATCTGCGCTAAACTGTTTATGGTGGGACGTGATCGAATGTAATCTCGAGCGGCGCTGTACCATTTCCGGCCAATTACGTGACTTAGTGACTTCGGAATCCAGAATATGGCTCTCTCAATAGAGTACCGCACGTGGACCAGCTATATCTTTGAAACAATGGAGTTAATTATGACTTTATTGGCGAAAATTACTTCAAAACTAGCCGTTAGTAGGGTACTTTATGTAAACAATAAATATAGGTTTAAGTGACTTTTTTGATACTCATTAGAGTAATTTGTACACCACTTTAATATAATTTCCTCCAATTATGGCAATTGTTATGAAGTTATAATTGTGATATTATAATTATGACTCCCAGTTCTGAAGTGATGTTATCGTACCTAGTCTCTACTCCAATAATGGTATCTGATTTAAGTTCTTTTTTAATATGCCACTAGTGACAATCAGGCAGGTGGGTCACCTGATAGTAAGTAACTTTCGTCGCAAATAGACATTAGCTTCGACCTTTTTACAATAGCTAAAAACAGGAGCTAAAGCTCTAAAGTAATTTACTTAAGCAAACCACAAACAGTAACACATTATATTACAAAGGAGAAATATAATCAAGATGTTGGTTATACAATTCAACCCATTCCATCCAAGCTCCAACCCATTTAACGTGGCTTTTCCAACTGTAAATTAAGTTAAGCAACAGCGACCAAAAAGCATCTTGACCTTTGAGCGCAGTCCCGAAGTGCTAGGAAGTTGCAGGAGTCGACAACATTGACCGCACGATAACTTGAACAAACGCACCGACCTCCCGAGCAGTCTATCCTCTGAGACTCGGCACGCCAACCTCGGCAAATATTCGCTTCACTGTACCCAATTCAACTATTAAAACAAAATCAACGTTTAATTTTCCGTTCCATTCCACAAAACTTATTTCCGATAGAACGAGTTTCAAATACATTGTTCCGTTTCATACGACGTCGCCGAGATGTAGCTATAATAAAAGTGCATTCAAAACAAGAGGAATGCCATGAATCACGCCGCGCTCAGCGTTCGCATGCTCTGTTTATGAGTGCAGTTGATGTCTACCCGTGGCATAAATCTTCGTGGATTGTGCCAAAAACAACGTGGCCTCTATAACTCTCAGTTCGGGCTAGTTTTAGTCGTCCAAACATATAGCCTGAAATGGAACGGGAAAGGGGAAGTTTGTGTAAGCTAGCACGTTCCGTTTCACCAATGGACTTCAGTCAGATATGCGCGTGTCGATTTTGACATGAATACGGCTGAGTACACCTACCTAAGAGGATTAGTTCGGGAAACGAAATTGACTGTACTCTCATTGATTGTTGCAGATAGTTTAGTTATTTTGTCCAAAAATAATATCGTCTATATTTTAGCACAGTATATTGTATTTTTTGGCGTGGTACACCAATTAATATTGCTTCTGCACAGAGATGTGGTGCCGTAAATGCAGCCGGAGCGACACATGCTTTATATTTATTTGTGCCAATGTTAATTATAAGTAGACCACGTTCACTACACCGTGACGAAGCGGAGAGTGCTGCGCGAAATTTAAATAGGAATATTTTTGTTAATGGCGGCACAACGAGGTTTAATACGCTAGGCTGAATGCTTTTATGAGTGTTCATTATTTTTATATAAAAATATAAATGGAATGAGTATATAAAACCTGCATGTTTTGCAGTACGTATGTGCAGGCAATATACGAAGCCGTAGTGTATAACTGGCAGATTTTGTATTATCTAAACATTAGACTTTTAATGTATAATAAATCTTAAAGGCGTATAAATATAGTTAAAATTTGTATGATTTTTTTGTGTTTGATAAAAAGGTTCGAGACCACCTGTAGCGGTACACGAATACAGACCGCTCAGAACGTGCCGGGGCACAAAGCGTACCTTTTTAGCGAGACTGAGACTGAAATTTTGTGAGTATTTCCTTGTGCGACAGCAAAGAAACCGCAAAAATGTGAAGAATGGATCCCTCCTCTCAACTCAGGCACTCGCTATTCGTACCAAAATAACGGAGGCATTTATTATTTGTGCGCGGTGTAGCATGCGAAGTTACGAATATGTACAGAGAAAAAAATGATGTACAAAAAACATTATTAGCTTTCATAAAACAGGTGTCACCCGACAAACGCGAGTATGAAATTTTGATTGTTTCATTTCGTAAGATTTCCACGCGTCACATGGAACGTGCTGTCAGAATTTCATATAAAACGTTACTTTTTATTAAAGAACTAGGTATATTAAAATGAAAAGTATCTTCAATATACTGTAACACTGACAGAAAACATTTTACTTTTGTATACTAATCATATTTGATCAAATACATACTCGTACCTAGATTATACAAAAGGATAAAGTTTGATTAATATTAGTGGCGTGGGATTTTGTTACGGTACACGAGAAGAATGTTTGTTCCTTTCAGGTGGTAAGTTTTAATGAGAGAACTTTAAGGTGAGACTAGCCGGTAACTTTTAATTATGGCTTCTAACCGCTAGGGCATCACTATTAACGAACTTTTGAAGTTCAGTAATGATGATATGCGAGAAATGAGATCTTGGGAAGTAACACATTTAGCGCGAACACTGCGGAATATTATTTTCAAATACATTGAATTGCCTTCAACTCAAATGCGCTTTTAGTATTTCTATAATATTTTACATCTCGAAATTCATAGAGTCGGCAAATAGTGAACAGCATTCTAAATCTACCATGTATAATACTTACAAACTTATTGATACAGCTCTTTATATGCATGTGTTAAAATAGTTTTAGCGTTGCGAGAATATTGAGTTTACGGCAATAGTACAAGGGAATTGAGTTTAAAAGCAGCTATTTCACGATTCAACAATTTCACGATACAGTTTTCAATGGGTATTTAAACGCTTGCTATTGAGTCCAAACTCCAAACACTATAAACTTCAGAGGAAAGTAAAAACCAAATACTAGAAAAGATACTATTAAAAAAGGCAAATTAATTACAAAAATCACATGTACTTACACATAAATAATATATATATAGAGGCAGCACATGATCATTCAATGAGTACGCATGTACGTTTCGTGTAAACGTTATTGGCCAAACACCAGCTGTGCCTTATCATCGCGTGTCTATACAAAAATGGAACTTCATAATTTACCCGTAGAAATAACCAGTCAATTGAATGGGTACGCCACGATAGACAAGATTAATGATGGCCGAAATGTACCACTTATTGGCATTCGAATGTTCACCCAATAAACATGCGTGGGTGCTTACGTGGTTTTGCATTCTGACAATATTTACGGAAATTGATAGAATTTAATTTACTACATGAATAGAACACGAATAAAAAAAACATTCGTCATTTTTATGTATGTCTGTATTCGGGTTATTTCTATACTTCCACAGCATCATCTTCTTCTTTTTAGATAAGTATCCCAGTTGGTTTATTATGCAACTGTGTGTTTACGTTTTACTGACGGAAGGTAAGATCATAGGTACAATAATTTGAAAATTTCATGGAAGTCATTAATAGCTATATTAAGACAGTCTAATTCAAGTATTTCACTAAAGATCAGCCATATTTAAACCTTAAATATATATTTTTATTTTTTAAATTTAATTTGCTTTAATAATAAATCAGTATTAGCTGCCGATCAGTTGACCAGACTAGACTCATTGCCTAGGAAAGGTTTTCTTTCACCATTTGATTGTCACTGACATCAAGAGCACACAAATAATTTGCTTAACATTTCCATTTACTCATAAGAGATCATAAAGTTTTTAAAATATCTTGGAACTTCGACAAACTCACAAGTGACAAGTTCGTGGTACCATTGCGGTAAAAGTATTACAGAGGTGCGGTCCCGATCCGATGTGGGCAAACAAGCGACACACTCGAGATATTCGATTTAAGGAAATAGCAAGCTTGTGTGTGCTAAGGTACTTGAATAAATACTGGATACTATCTCCAAAGTGGAACTGCTGGATAGGGAATTCATTTAGCTAGTTTACTGGGTTCTATCTTGAGGGAAAAAAGCAGTAACGTAAAGCTGGTATGAATACCTGGAATACTAATGGAAATTATATTCTACTAACGCAGTAGTGGACTGTCTATCTCAGTAAATAAATATCTTGAAAAATATTGCAGTAGTGGTTATAGGATTCATTGATTCTCGGGATAATGATGGTAGGTACTGAACTGACCCGTGGTGAAATTTGTAAGTTGATCTGGATTTTATTGGCATTCGATACAAATTTCTAGAACTATTATTGGTCCTTCAAGTTACTAGGTCATTTTATACGTATATAATTGTCATTTTATAAGTAATTGTAGATACTGCCTAATTTAAGAAATATTTTATTGGTTGTCTATTATCTACATTTGCGAATATTATCTATGCTTTTATAAAATACAGTAAATTAGTGGTGTAAAATAAAGTTTCAGCATAACTGTATCAAAAACAACCATGAAGCAAACACCCGCTTTCAATGCACGAGGGAGAATTAGTTTGTTTGCTATTGGAAACACATACCTTACTACAAAAGTACGAGAGTATGACCAAGTAGTGATAATATACTAATAATGCACGGTGAAGAAGTTTATTTAGAATTACCATTAGAAACAGAAGGACCATAAGGAAACCTTATTCAGATCCATCTATTCACAGATATATTTTGTAATTTCTTGTTGCTTATATGAAAATAAAAGTCAGAATGCATGTTCAATTTATGATCAAGTAAACCCACATTTATTTTGTGAACACAGAGGATCATTCTGACAGCGTGGTGTATTTTGTGTGGTGTCAAGTAATAATCAACTAAGCATCAACGCCTCTACCCCTCACGTTAGGAAACGTGCATGACTTGTGAAAATGTTACACAGAGGCACGAAGGGTGTATTAGTGACAGGATTTTGCTGACGCGTGAATACCTAACTATATAGGTAAGTAAACGATTATGTACCTAACTTTCACACTCAACAATATATTATTACAATCCATCGTCTATGGGAAATGAAAAACATTATGTCATCGGCAACGAATACCATACTTTACACCTTAAACGATGTTGTTCCTCTCGGCCGAGTTTGGAAGACACAGCGTGTCGTCGACACGTTCGTTCACACCGTTTGTGCTGTTGACATTTTTTTTTTACTTGTGTAAGCCTAATCCGCTTCACCAATAGTATCAAAAGGCGAATCAAAATCATAAATAGTCCATTGATTCTTATAAAAAACGAATAGATCTAAGAAAAATAAGCCATTCAAAGTCTCTGCTTACATTTAATAAGTTTAATCTTGAAGGTCTTCTTCAATTGATATTTTAAGTCTCAAATTGTGGAATAACGTTTTTTCTTCTATTCAAGAAAGATAATGTTCAATAAAAATCACGAGTGGTGAATTGTTATAATATGACAAAGCTTTGTTTTCCTTCCTTTCACTACAATCCAAGAGCACGGCTGCAGCTTATGGGAGCCAATTTCATTACGCCCAAATAAACTCGACGAATTTGTTTCGTCATTTGCTTACGTATTGCTCATATCACACGCAGAAACGTCAATTCTCATTCCGCACGTTACGTCGCATGATGGTATACTATGTGCGAAACAATAGCTCATTGTATAGCACGCTGTGCTGCTATTTTTCTTTTGTCTATTATTTTACAGTATTCGTATAGTTCGGAAATCGAGTATGCTCACTTGATTAGCATTATTTTTATACAAATCTTAATTTTTAAATCACAGAAATCAAAATCAAACTTCAGGTACAATAACTTTTGCTAGAGAATCGGTGTTCTTCATTTTAGGACTACGACACCAAATTTTAGGACTCCAGTATGTAAAGTTGATGTAACTTTATCTTATGTCTTCATACGCTTTTTTTATATCATCAACATCATCGTAAGCTGAAGCAGCAGAGTTTGTGTCTTTTTCTGGTTCACCTATATTTAAAATCAATTCATCGGCTACCGTTTCTATTGAACTCTAATACTCCCGTACAACCATAATTATGACTCCGTGTGACACTTCGGTGTTGCGTGCTACGCACATCGTTTGTTACGCACCACACCGGCCATTTACGCTGTCCTTACTGTTCATAGCGTCAACTGTGACAGGTCTCGACCCCTCGCCTGTCACATCAATTTGAAGCCATGTTAAGTATAATAATTATTATTTGGTAACAAGTACAAGGCGGTTCGGATGTAACTGGTGGATTGCCACGCGATGTGGCGTGTCGTCCCAGTCAAACTAATGAACATGTAATTATTTCTCTTGTGTTGATTGCTTGGTAGGGTTGTCACAGACGCTCATTTCATGGCTGCCAACAGTTTAAAGTTTTGGTGACTTTAGTCGGAAATAAAAGATATACTTTTGTTTTATCTTGTGAGATATTGATGTTAGTTATATTATCTAATCTTCAAGAGATTAAGTATGGTAAGAATATTACTGGTCAGTTTAGGAACATTTCAAGTAATATATGCCTTATTAGATTATTATCATGAACAAGTACATAGAAGTTGTAGGTACCTACTTTAGTATGATGAATAACTAGCTGTCTTTTTTTTCATTAATTGATCACCCCTATCAGAGTTTCATATCAATTTACCAGCGCCATATTATGTCGCGACAAACGTGTATAAGTAGTTATTAGTGTAGCGACTAATTAACAAAACAAGTGTCGACTAATTGGTTTCTATGTCACCAGCGACACGACGCTCAAAATCACACACTGTTTGAATTGAAACAGATTGACGCTTGATTTGCTTACATGTACGTGATTTATGAATTGTATTATGTAAATTGCCGAGTTCCTGACTGAGCATTATGTGGTGTTTCATTTGTTGTGTATTTAAATTCCCAAGCTGTTTTCATATTTATATTGTTTCTGTCTTCCATTTATTTAATGCTTACTCATATTTACACTTTTTATTTTCTGAATGCCTACCAAGTACTTAAACAATCTGTGTATTTGGGTTTCAGGCGGAGTCATTCTCAATTCTCACTCAAGACAGAAGACTTGTATAAGAAACAATAATTATAATACGATTATTGAATTTGGGACTTGGATTTGTTATTTATTGTATTGAATAAAACCACTGATGAGCTTATAGGGACCAATAGGGATGCATCAAACGGAGGTTTCACAGGACACGTTCCCAGCGTTCAGTAAACTCTGCCAGCTATCCGATAAATACCGAGAGCGGTGATAGCTCACGGTAGGGTTACCACATTGCAATTGTTAAAAGCAAATAATGCATGGTGCTCATTATAACAACAGGTAGGTATAATTTTGTTCAATTGAAAAAGTTAAACTTTTTTTATACCACTGGGTCAGGGGTCGGCAAACCGCGGCTCGCGAGCCGCATGCGGCTCTTTGAAGCGTCAGTTGCGGCTCTTCAAGTTCCCCTCAAAATCATTTTTTTTTTGTGCATATGAGATCAAATATTTCGTAAATACCGCTAACCAAATAATTGTCTTTATTTCGAACCCAAACGTTTATTACATTTTACTACAGTCCTATTAAAATTTGGAATACAGTGAAAAACCTAAAATAGAAAACTGCGGCTCTTTGAGCTTCCGAGAAGTCGATATTTTTCGGGAATCTGGCTCTTTGTCTAAAAAGTTTGCCGACCCCTGCACTAGGTAACAGTTACCGTGGCCTATAGACGCTTCCAACACTATCATTAGTAGCCGAATTTACAAAAATCTCTTTAAACTCTAGCATGCTGTACTTCTTAAGGAAAAAAACGAGGGAACTCATTCCATTCCTCAACCATTACAAGTTTCTTTTAAATTTTTTAATGAAATTTTAAAGAGATTCCTAAAATAGCAAAAGGCAATTACGCGCTTTCGTAAATAATGTACTTTTTTTCTGCAAGGAGAGTCTACCTGATGTAAGTGACATCCCTAAAATACACTACAATATGCATGCCACTGTAATACACGTATAATATAACCAAGATTAGTCGGGGATGGTATCCGTCGGTATCGGATCGGGTTGGTTCGGTATTTACATTGATTCGCAGAGATGAATACGCAAAGGTAAAACGCGATGTTTGAAGGCAACTATGAATATTTGATATTTCCCCATAATACCTGCGTATTTATAGGGCTTTGTTCATTGTTACCGAGTCAGGAGCTGGTTTCATTAATTTCCCATAGAATTAGGTTTCATTGGACGCCGCGGTGTGTTTACTGTTCGACTACTGTTTGTATTTATTTTACTGTAGGTGAAAACATTCGAATGCCGTCAAAAGAAGTGGAAGTAAAAGGAACGGGATAAATAAAGTAGAATTGTTTATCATTGCAAATTGGAAATAATACACTTGTATGATTTTTTAAATGGAACTATCCATAATAGCGCGCTCAAAAGCTTTAAATTTAGTTGTGTTATAATCGTAAATTAATCAATTAATGTTAAGAAGACCCCTGTAAGTGTACACAAAATTACAATACACGCACTTTCTCGAAATTCCCAAACCGTTAAACATCATCTTAATCAATCTGAATAGATAATAATAATATATTACTTATCAGTGACTTGATATTATACTTGCTAATATTCCCAGCATAAACTTACGTAATACCCAATACCTTGAAATAATATATTCTGAGACATAATAGACGACTGTTGGTAAACAGTATTATCCAGCAGGGCTAGCATGGCCGGAAATATTTTATCCACGGGTAGAGGACAAAATGCTATTTCCCCCTGTTAGTTTTATCCACCCTCCCGAGCATGGCGACATAGGTGGATAAACTATCCCCGGGGAGAGGACAAAATGCTATTTCCCTCTGTACTGTCAGTTTTATCCACCCTCCGAGTATGGCGATATGGATGGATAAACGACTGCCATCGGCACACATCGGCGGCAGCCGTCGACTGCAGTCGGTGTATTTTTAATTTTTCTCTTCCCCTAGTCGCCATGCTATAGGCGGGGGGTGAATATCCCCGTCAAATGTCAAAAAGTGATATAATTCTCTTTCCCCTGTTGCCATGCTATGACAGGTGGATAAAATAATTTTTCATCCCCCCATCGCGGAAAGAGTATTTTTGCTCTTCGATATCTGAGTGTAAAAGCCGTTATTATCCTCTAGAGGATTAAGTAAATAGAACATCGTGTGCACTATGTTTGTGAATTCAAAACATCATTAAACCTATTTACTTCTCCCTCCATAGTGCCGAATTTATCATACATCCTTTTTTATTTAAAAAAAAACTCAGACTCGGGATCTTCTTGGTGTACCATTTTTAATTTTATTGCGCGCGCCATTTTCTTTTTTTACATTTAGTCATTTCCTCGCTGAGGTGGGATGAAAAATTACGTGTTGCACTTGTCAGATATTTTGATATTGAGGAATCTATGTTATGATTTAGTGTCTGTATTTATTACTTTATCTGTGGATACTACCAACCTATAAACTATATTATCTCTGGTTTAGCCAACACTATAAAAATGTGAGAATAAAATGGGGGTAGTTAATAACAAGATGGTTGATATAACCTTATAAAAGGGACTAACATTTGAATATCGGTTCAGTCTCTGTTCTATTCGGTTGCGAGTTGGAGTTGGTATTGTTCACGACAGTCTACAAGAAGAAGTATTAAGTACCTACATAGATATAATTATATGTCTTTATTGGAGATCAAGTGAACCTCGTTGCTGCTTGGTTATAATGATACAGATAAGTATATTTGATAATCTAAATTGTAATGACTAATGATCATTTTGTAATAATGTGTGTTCTATGTATTTATGATGAAATAGTACATGATTTTGATAGAATATGTGTAGTGGCCATATATAAGATCATAGTACTGAGTTTCTTACCGGTATCTTCTCAGTATGGTCGGCCATCCGAACCGGTAGTAGATTTGAGAGTAGGTAAATTCATAATCAAGGCCATAGAAACAACTATTGAATAAATGTGTTATGAAGCTTGGCCTAAATGATTATTTTATTGATCTAAACCCTTACCCTATGCTCCGAGATATATTTTAGGGATATACCTACCTGATATATAAATAATAAACTATTATAATTCAAATAGAATAACCATCCTGACACTTAAATAACATGATCTGACTCTTATTCTATGGTATTAGATACCGAATCATTGATTTGGTATTAAATTAGTATTAAAAGAGAGTAAGAGATTTAACACACTCGAGTGCAAAGATTTTTCACCTCGTGCTCTTTTGATTCCTTCGCTTATGCTCAAGATTCTAATTGTTGAATCCCTCGCTGCGCTCGCGGTCATCAAAATTGAGCACGCGGTTAATAAACAACTTTGCACTCTTGTATAACAAATAACTATTGTCCCTTGTCAGTGGATAAAAATTTTATCCCCTGTCCATGCTAGCCCCGCAGTTACAAAGATTATAGTTAAATATAGAAATTATAGTTAAATATATAGGTTTCAAACATCGCTATTATTTAAGTAATGAGTCAGTAAATATAATTTTGTGGGTACTTCAAGATTTACTAAGAATATTTGAACAAAATTACTACTTTTCAGACTTATCGACGGAAATATCCTTTGATGGGTTTACCATTACATATACATTGAAAACACAAAGGTTTCCGCACAATATTTTTCATATACTTATATATTTCTATGATTATAATTACGATACAACTACGATAAAAAAAAATACAATAAGAACGATCAATGTATCTACGTAAATTATAAGGAAAACGTATGTGTATTCAATAAAACTGTGTCAACCACAACTATATTTCATATTTAGTACCAAATAGTTATTAGGTACTTATTTCCCATTAAACTTTAGCCCTTGCCATAAAAGCCTACAAGAAAAACAAAATGCTTCTCACGGGATACAATGTAATCCGATAAATATACTTGATCCATGTTATGAAGGGTACCTACCTAATATTGGCTTGGCAATTTCAGAGCTATTGCATGCGCATAATACTTTCATTACAGTAAATAATAGAAGGGAAACTAGTCAGAAAGTTTCAGAACTGGCTCTATGGTTGAGAGTGTTACATGAATATGATTCATATTTTACCCTACTTTTGGCATTTACGTGAAATGTTTTTTTTGTTTTATACCACTCAGGTGACAAAGCCTCTTGACGTATCTACAAAAATCTCTTGACAACCCTATGCTCTTGGGAGCGGGGAGCTTGTTTCAAAACTTGAACATCCGAGTAGAAACATTTTTTCAAATTAGTCTTTTTTTTTTATACCACTAGGTGGCAAACAAGCTTACGGCCCACCTGATGGTAAGCGGTTACCGTAGCCTATGGACGCTTGCAACACCAGAGGCGTCACGAGCGCGTTGCCGACCTTGCATAAACCTTCTTACTCCTCTTTTGAACAACCCCATGCTGTAGTATCTAGGGAACACCTCTACAGGGAGCTCATTCCACAACCTGATCGTGCGTGGGAGAAAATGTCTCTCAAACCGCACTGTACGCGACCAATTTGGTTCTAAGGTGTGAGGATGAACTCCCTGTCGACGGCGGGCGGTGCGATGGTAGAAAGTTCCCGTGGGCATCATATCGAACAATTCCTCTGAACACTGCCCATTGTACAAGCAGTAGAACACACATAAGGAGGCGAAGTCTCTCCTTAGATTTAATGGCTCGATACCGCTTGTGAGCTCAGGATCGCCGACAATTCTCACAGCCCGTTTCTGAACCGAGTCAAAAGGTTCAAGTTCTCGCACGATGCCTTCTTCAGACTAATTCATTTTTGGAGAATTTCTAAAGTTAACAA
The DNA here is from genome assembly GCA_951361185.1 of Ochropacha duplaris. NCBI lineage: Eukaryota > Metazoa > Arthropoda > Insecta > Lepidoptera > Drepanidae > Ochropacha > Ochropacha duplaris. The sequence goes on from OX592706.1 coordinate 3,109,907, forward strand.
AGGATTGCTGTGCCGCAAAATTAACAGACAACCCTAGCTCACTATTAAGGTATTCCTATCTTACACATTCGAGCATCATTCGAGGCATCATGAAATTCAGAACCTACGTGACTACGACTTGTGATGTTAGAAGACTTGAATATGTATGGGCACGCAATCTCCACTTTGCTTTTCGAACGCTACACATGGCCCGGAACGTTCGGTAGGCAACAAACGATGTAGATTTATATACAGACGTATCATAACTGAGCGACTTAATCGAGACATTGATATTGAACAGTCTATTTGTACTATGAATATGGATTGCCGTATTAAGTGATGGTTCATAACTGGTAACTACACTTGAGTTACTGTCACCATTGATATACCTACCATATCAAGATGGCCTACATAATATCCTGTAGAAACCTTATGAATTTTTGGTCGCTTAGTAATGACTATAGTATTATACAAACACTTCAAATAACTCCATCTTTAAACACCAATCATTCAATTGGTGGTACTTAACTACCCAAGGGCCGAACATTTATGAAGGCAACGAAGATTTATACGCTGAATTTAAAGACCACTTAGCAACTTTCGATGGAATTTTCACACTTGATTTCTCCATTTGAGAATTTTATTCTAACTTGTTGAAGTGCGGTCACTGAAGGAAAAAGTTCGTCCTTCTAAAAGCTTAGAATTGTAGTTCCAACGCGAAAATATTTTCAATTTTGTCTGTTGCTGACGTGCTGTTTGTTCTTATTAGTAGTAAGATTTAACCATAATTATTTCAATTTTAAATTGTCGTTCTTTTAGCGAGATTAGGGAAAATGATGGATGCATATTTTAATTTAAAAATGAAATGAATAATCTATAAATAAGGATGCGAAACCATTCATTTATTAAAAATGCTTTGAGTTCTAGTTTAAACTTTTTAACACAGACATACTAAATATAAACCATTTATTAGTTTCAAATGAAAACAGCCATTGCTTGCGGCGTGTTGCTCACTTCTCTACTATTGTGCGAGAAGAGCGATTCCTGCCACATGTATCATACTTATGAACAGGTGCTGCTCGGCTGCTCCCCACAAGCAGCCGCTGGCTGGCTAGCTAGCAGCATAAGTTTAGCCTTTACTAAATCACTCATAATTAAGTTTTTTTTTTTTTAGTGCGACTAGATAAATAAATATTGTATGTAGGTATTAGATCCAAGTTGCTTTTGAAAAGAGTAATTGCCGGATTTATTGCTCGCTCCTAGTAAAAGCAACCTTTTGAACCGTGCGTTAAAGTCCGACTATTTATAAGCTTGTAAAGGAATATTTGAATGAAAAATATTTTCATTTCATTCATTAATTTTATTTATAAGGCTCGTACAACAGTGGTTTTAATTTTCAAAAGTTTAAAACAACTTCTTTTGGTCGGGTTACATACAACATTTTCGTATATTTGTCACAAAAGTTTGATTATCACTGACAGCACATAACAATAAACAATGAGCGACATGACCTCGATGGCGGGTGATGGCGGCGTGCCTGTTGTCAATGAACAGCTTGTTTTAATTATAATTGCCGTGAGACGTGACTGCATTCGACACTAGCACGATACCAGCTGAATATTCAACAACAGAAGAATAATTTGCGATATGCACGTTAATTACTGTATTTATTAAAGTGATTAAATTAAATTAATCTATTTACTTACTCTTGCTAAAAAGTATTGGATGAGCTGATTGGATTCATGGCTAAGTCAACTCTGCTAGATTCAATCCTATTTAAAAGCTGTCTTATTTAAAAAGTTACGTCATTTTACCATCATCACTACACGATTATCCATTTTTAATTTATGCACTAATAAATTAAATAACATAACCATAATAATTTATTAAAAACAATGTGAGCATCTAATGAATATTCAACAATAGCAATAATAAATGCAAATTACATCCGCAGTGACAGCGAAATATATCTAATTTCAAAGGTAATTTAAGATCCGACGGTAAATTAACTTGATGCTCCCTGTTTGAATATGGTAATGCTGAGGAATAGTGGCTCGACACTGAAATTATTAAGCTGTGTGCTGCGAACATTGTTAAATGTTTCGTGAATTGACTTCGAGATAATATGATTGGATTTGATGCACTACCTGCAAGCAAAATCGAAGGCGACGTACCTATTAGCTCCAAGAAACTGGAAGATAGAATCTATTGTTCTCTAGGTACCAGATCTACAATGGCACATTGTTCTTTATAACTAACTTATAACCTATCAAACTATTAAGGATCTTTTGAATGGCCTACAAAAGCAAGTACGTAATAAAAGAAAAACATTACAGTCCAAAACTATACAAACAAAGTCCAAATTAAGTAAAGGCACTCATTTAACCAGGCATTTCGATTACAGGGGACAAGAAAATCCCTCTAATACTGCTAATGTCTACCTAACTCCTCGCACTGGTGTGACAGTGGAAAAATTCATCCTGGCAAGGCAGTAATCAGTCAAGTTTTAGCTTCACATTACTGTAATGGGACGCCCGAAGCGAATGCCGCTTCACAGCGCCTTACGTAAGGCGAAGGTCGCTTTATAAGCGTTTTGGATTACGACGTTGATGCTTGAATTGCTTCCGTTTAGGAACTATGACTATTTCCTTTATGTAGATGGAATGAATTAATCAAATTCTGCTGTTTATTCGTCCGAAGTGAATACGGGATATATTAAAACTATAATAATAAATATTTTTATTATCCCTTACTCCAGTGAATTAATACGAGTAATAAGGTTTATATTTTTACATTCAGCTTCCCTCGCTTATTAAGGGGCAGCAGATTAATACCAGGGTCCGCGTTTTTTGCCATCAGATAATTCCACGCCATTCCACCACATATTTTTCGTCGTCGCTTTCCTCTGATCAGAACTTGGGATAGATTTTGACGTACATTAAGTAAACATATACAACATTTCCAATACTTATCCGGATAATATTATAAGACAGAATTCAAAAGGATATAGTAGGTAGGTACGGTCTGCCAAGAAAGTGGTGTACCACCCTAAGGTTGAATGCCGCTTGCAGATTCATAGGTGATAAAGATTAGTTTCGCTTGCAGATCAATCTGACAACGTCTATTGCCATCTTTATCTGATTATTGATAACGATGATGACTGTTTGTTACGTGACAGCTGTTCTTAGTTTGAACTTCAGTGATATCTTTTTAGTTTAGAAATGTTCGATGACTAGGAAACTAAATCAAAACTGGTGTGCCACCACTTTCTTGGCCGACCGTACCAGCCTAAACTTAGGTTTATTTATATCACAACAATAAAGTTATTTATATATCATAGATACCTGAGTAATTGAATTTGTCGAAGCCGAGAACCTTGTTCGTCAAAGTAATTTTGAAACTAATGCGGCGTAATTGAACATGGATTTGGTGTATCTTGTAAAAATACAAGAGAACATATTTGTTCGACGTAACGAGGGATTTGTGGAGCTTTGTGAAATCAATAGATTTGTGTGCTGAACAAAACTTACACAGTATAATGATTCGACTTCCAAGAGGAGCTGTGCTAACGATGAACCCACTTACCTGAAAATAAAATAATATATTAATATACATATAGAATTGACATAAAAATGCGGATTATAAGAGCAATGAAATTAGTTGGCAAAACAGTTTTCAAGTTACCACCTTTAGTTGACGGTGTCATAGACATAATTTTTTATTTCAATTCGAATCTATCTTTCATCGTGCTCGTAACTTGCACCAGACGTTTCTTATTTAGAGCATTTATAGCAAACTAGCTGTTCACCGCAGTTTCACCCGCGTTTCCGTGGGATCTTATCTTTACCCGGGATAAAAAGTAGCCTATGTGCTATTCCAGACTATAATATATCTCCATGCCAAATTTCATCCAGATCCATTCAGCCGTTCTGGCGTAAATGAGTAACAAACATACATCCATCCATCCAAACTTTCATATTTATAATATTAGTAGGATTCAAAAGAGGCCAATAACCGAAAACTAAAATTAAAGCAACATTTCAAGCTTTCAATATGAAATGTATTCAGTATACATAATGTATCAGAAACACGAGTGGCCATGGTAGTGACAATAACTGTTTTGGGATGGACACATGTCGACCCTCGTCTCGGACACATTCGGGTCCGCTCACTTGTCTTGTGTGCGGGCTCATCTATAAATTCTATAATTGTTTGTACATGAATTAGTTAGCTGATAGTTGTATGTTTAGGATTATGGGACAGAATAGTCTAAAAGACTCTACTTTTTGTTTTGCGTCCAGGGCACGCGGTTGTTGTAAGTGAGACTAGAACGTAATCGTTCTGTAATTCTAAGCTCGTAACGACCCGTGTAAGGATCAGAATATTCTATTAAGCTGCAGAAAAGAACACAAAAGATTTTTTAAATTTTGCAAGCCCCAAACTGTAATGACTTTTTATTAGAAATAGACTTTAGTGTGACCAATCCCACCATGGTAAGTAATATGCTGAAGATGTTAAGCACTTCATGAGCCTGCAGGTGATTCACAGCTTCCCACCGGTAGATGATTGGCGGGGAATGTTGGCCTTATGACAGAGGTTATAACTATAAAAACCCGTCAGAAAATATTTACTCAAATAGTTTCTAAAACAACTTGCACACTTTTAATACAACTATTCAAACTCCAACTTTAAAGCCATTCCGTAATAAATGTTTACAAAGAACAACTCTATAACATAATAAGATTTCTCAATTTGAGCAGACACTATAGACACTCGAGATGAGCATCATCTTTACTAAAGCTATTTCCGATCGGGTTACTCCCATTGAAATCACTCGTGGTCGTTACACGACGCCAGTCTGCCGGCCAATGTTTGGATATTGGTAGACAATACAAACACTGGGCCAACAAACTAAAGAAAATAGCGCCTAACTCTATTAATACTTGGCGCATATAAAATAAACTTTTTTTTTTTTTCGGAATTTGGTGACATTAATGAGTACTTTTATCCCAGCAAATTACTGAAGCAGAAAGCTAAGATTAAGCTTATCAAAATATATTACTTCAAAGGATATTAATCTAATTTTGTTTCGTAAATAACAATCGACATATAAAAACCTGGCTGATTATAAATAAGTATATTCTAAAGACACTAAATACAATTGTAAGGCGACACTGTGCCCCTGTCCTGTAGTAAAAGTGACAATGAACGAACCTAACGAGAAGCAATAAAGACGCGAATCACAATGCTGTAGCTATCAAAAATATTTCAGTTGGTTAATAAAAGAACATCGAGTACCGCTTCAGTGCACAAATGCACTCCTAAGTACTATAGTCGCAGGAAGTGTTTGTACTCTTTGAAGTATAGTCTCAGAATACGTAATGGTACTTCGTTGTGAAGTCCTGAGATGGATTCTTAATGACGTGGCTGCATGTAGAAGGAAGGAGTTGCTTTAATATTTGGGTGGTAAAATTTTGGTAGAATATTAACATCATAGAGTATTTAAAAGTAATTTTCTATAATTAGCAACCCGCCCCGCCCCAGCTTTCAAAGTCAAAGTCAAAACGATTTATTCAGTTTAGGCCCTAGAAGGGCACTTATGAAGGTCGAATTTCAGAAGTTACCACCGGTTCGGAAGTCTACTTCAACTAAGAAGAACCGGCAAGAAACTCAGCAAGGTTACATTTTCTAAATATTTTTGAATCATCTGACTTATTGGCTTTTTTTTTAATGTTTTTTGCACGAGTAGCAGAGAATAGACGCCTACTTTTTTTTAACCGACTTCAAAAAAAAGGAGGAGGTTCTCAATTCGTCTGTATGTTTTTTTTTTTTTTTTTTTTTGTATGTTTGTTACTCGATTTCTCAGCCAATTATGAATAGATTTTGATGATTCTTTTTTTGTTTGGTAGATCCTACTTCAGAGGTGGTCCCATTTAAATTTTGTCGAAATTGAGTAAGCACTTTTTGAGAAAATCAACAAAAACGAAAAAAAATCTATCTCGTTTGATAAACCTTAGTGAATCAAACTGAGTCGTTGAGCGTGACTTTTTGGATTTGGATGAAATTTCGTGTGTATACTTCAATGGGTTCTTCGATGGTTTTAAAATACAATTGGACCCGGTAGGTGGCGCTGGAATCGAGTTCCAAGATTTGTTTTAATTTCAGGGCAGGACGACGTCTGCCGGGCCCGCTAGTTATATATTATATTTTACCGGCCAGACCCGATTTCAGGACAAACTAGTTTTGCCTAGGATAACATATAATAAGGAATAAACTTTAAAAATTAAAAAATAAAATTATTTTTAAAAATAAAAAACAAAAACCGACTTCAAAACTGTAACCTATACCTATGTACAAACATAAACTAAAAAGTAAAGAATAATATTTTAATTTCAAAGCAAGAGCCTTAAAGGACAATCAACAAAATTATTGATATTTATATATCTATTTAATATTTATAAACAGTTCTTTTTGGAGTCGGTGCCAGCCAAGAAGGACAGTTTAATTCTGCCTTTGTAACAAACTTTCGAAAAGTAGGGGAGCGACGGCGCAGACCTAAGGAACATTACCGTAAGGAGAGGTGACATAAGACGTTTTCTCGTATGAACACTTCGTGTCCAGTTCAAAACTGTCCTTCTTCTTGACTGGCACCGACTCCAAAAAGAACTGTTTATAAATATTAAATAGATATATAAATATCAATAATTTTGTTGATTGTCCTTTAAGGCTCTTGCTTTGAAATTAAAATATTATTCTTTACTTTTTAGTTTATGTTTGTACATAGGTATAGGTTACAGTTTTGAAGTCGGTTTTTGTTTTTTATTTTTTTTGCGTATCAACATATTTAGATAACTCTATTGGTATACGCGGCGCACGCCAGGCAAACTCCCAGTCAGCATGATTTTTCCGACATCTTCAACAATCATCATAATATTTCAATTAACACAAAACCTTAATGATTTAGTTAAAGTATATTGAGGTTCTCTCAATAGAATCGAATCATTACAACAGAACAAAGCTCCAATAACGAGCATGCAGTTCTGTTACCCACTAATTAGTATTAATTAGTAACAAGACTCGACTAATAACGGTGTATATTCTCTAAATATTTAGGGACATTGGACTTTGGGGGCCAAGGACCTCAATGCCAAACCTGTGACAAGACAACGCATAGTTGTCTTCACCGCACTAATCATACGGTGTTGTTTAACATGGCGCACAGAACACGTCAAGGAGAAGGGACATTGCATACCTACTACCTAAAACTATTTAAGAATTATGCACTTAGGTTGGTTAGGTGAGGATGATAGAAAAGGATTTAATAATAATGCCGTCTGATTTTGAAATTTTGAAAATATGAATTCTATCTAATTAATAGCTCGGAACTGTCATCTTAATGAATTATTTGGCTGTAGTCCCGACTAATTTTATAAATGTGAAAGTTTGTATATTTGAATGTTTGTTCCGCAAACACGCAAAAACGGCTGAGCGGATTTTGATGAAACTTAGCTCACCGGTAGATCATATCATGAAATAAAACATAGGATATTTTTTATCCCGGGAAAAGATAAGATCCCTCGGGAATGTGGGGGGCGGAAAACTAGTAACAAATTAAAAAAGTGTAAGAAAACAGAACAAGTAGGTAGTTAGTATTCAATGTGATGCTACATCTAATAGTAAGGTAACGATTATCCGTGAGTCGGACGGATGAATGGGTGGGTGCTCGAGTGGCGTTCAGCGCAATATATCCAAAGCCCATAGCCCATAAGCCAAGCACCTCTGAACACACTAATTGAAAACGTGACGCCAACGACGCAAATCACTCGTAGCTGGTTCATATTGATCTCAAACGTGATGCTTGGAGTTTCATAAAAACAACTGTTTCGTTCAGAAATCGGTGAGTTGGTGCTTTTTTTTTTATAGAAGATTTAGCCACTTTTTCTGTTTATTACGAGTAAATTACATGTAAGTAGGTACCCTTTTTTACAACAAAAAAGAACCAGTTTAACATGGCCTGCTTTATAAAAAAACTAGTTTAGTAATCGATAACATAAAGTTAATACTTTTGAGTTGGAGAAATTCGGAGATAGCTTATCTCTGACGTCACATAAGGAAATCCTTGAATAAAAAAGTAAGTGCCACTGTTTCCTATTCCGTGACTGTCTGTTATTAATTGTTACTATTTCGATTACTAATTCAGATGGTACATGTAATTCCATCAAGTCAATATAGGTCGATTGTTTGGTTGCATGACAAGAAATATTCGAAGGTTACTAAGTCAGTATTTAAGTGATTGTTTCGAGGACAAGTGAAATTGAATTTTTATTCATAGCCCATTCCGTTTAATCGCCTTAAAAGCTCCGTGAGACGCATATCAATTTATATCGTTCATATAAAATTTTGAATCCAAAATGAAGACCGCGCGAGGCATTGAGTAAGTAAGATTGCAAGTAGGATTTTTGTCAACTGTTCTCTGCTGTTTTTCATTGATATTAGAATAATTAAAAGATGCATAAATAAAGTCCTTTATATCTTAAATAGATGATCTAAACACGCAACTTCCATGTGGCAGGCTTTAGAGTGACTGTACAATCCGACCGAATAGATGCACTATACTCATAATTTAAAAGACCGGCAGAGGATGAATTTTAAAAAGAAACGTAACACCCAAATCATTTGTAATTCGAGCATATCTCTACGCATATTAAGCTACTAGCTGTCCCCCGCGGATGCGCCCGCGATACCGACAGTTCCTTTTAAGGGAGAACCCTCAAAAATCCTTTCTTAACGGATACCTACTCCCTATTAGGAAACATCCCTTTCATATTTGTAGAAATTATACTTTCTGAGATTTCGTGATTAATTACTGCGTGGTATTTTGCTTTTATAAATAAAGATTTAGTAGATTTTAATACGAAACAAATGAGAAGAAAACTTGTCATAAATTATTTAAAATATTAATTTACAACTAATAATATTGTTATCGCGCAAGCACATTGCCGCCTGCCTCGGCCAAACAGAAGTAGCAATATTCCGACGGATTTTTGAACGCGCTCCAAAATTAAGATGCGATGCCTTCGCCGGAACTTAAATAGTTTGTTTTAAGTAAGGTATAAATACGCAATGTTATACAGTGATAAAGTAGCTCTCCATTGGTGAAAAAATCTTTAGGATCAGTACAGTAGTTCCAAAGATTACCCCTACAAATCTCTTAGCTCTTTATAATATTAGTATAGAAGAATAGATACACAGCTACAACACAATTAAAAAGGTATATGAGATGAAACATAATACAACGTATTAAAACTCCTGTAAATTAAGTAGACGTGTCTCCAAATGTCCTGGGCGATTACTTTAAACACCGTCGTTAGTCGTTTGGATCACGGGACTCTTCAGACATTAAGCGCTGACTCAAATGACCCAGCTCCTATTGTGTTTATTTTTGCCGAGACTATGACGTGTGACTTATAATTTTTTTTTATTATTTATTTAAACTATCTTCTATTAATAATTGCAAGTTGTAGGCGCAATAAAAAAAATTACAATCAAATCAGAAAGTTTATTCGAAAACTTTAAGTAATGGTATTGAAGAATAACATAATATCAAAGAACACAAAAATTAATTATTGCACCTCATAAACGGAATTCAAAGAAAATGTTTGAATACAATTGTTTGAGTTCTAAGTTTCCACGCTATGTTTTCCACCCAAAACTTTGTAGGATGCGAACCAAAGACCTTCATTATGGCTTTCGTCGTCACTTCAAGTTACATGCTCTACAAAAATTTTAGGTTTCAATCTAGAAAATACGTTTACTGTAGAGAAAATCCGTGTACGCGATCCATCATCAGCACGTCAAGAGAAACAAAACGTCATGCCGACACGTGTCGCAGTATGCGCCGAACGTAACAAACACCGAGCAAAAACGAACCGACCGACGGTACGCGATTAAATATGATGAACGACCGATGGTAAATAACGAAACGACCTAACTGTTACACTAACGATGCCGATACGAGCCATCGCATGTTTCATTCCTGAATTTTATTGAGCAGATAAGTGTTAAAAATTATTGCAATAGGTATAAACAAACGTAGATGTATTGTGTTGTCTACTCCGTAATCGATATAAAAGCATCTGATCGAGGAGATCGCGTAAATAAAAAGCCGAGGAAGCCGCCAGCTGTATCACAATAACACAAAGGAGTAGCGACTGACAACAAACGAACGGAAAACACGGAGGGTCGGGTCGGGATCCTCTTGGAGAATATTTTTCTTCACGGCATTAAACTTCTTAATGAGGTTGGTATAATAATTGTTGTAACACTAGGAAGGTACGGGGAATGGGTAGCATTAATTAAAAACAGTACCGCAGTCGAGGGGCTGCGGTCAGAGGAAAATGTAACATAAATAATAACACAAGGCCGACAGAGAGTAGAATGTATAAAATGTAAAAGGGCGGACGCTACTAAACTTTTGGATCTCCCTTTCATAACTTTTTCGAGGAACCTTTTTTCGTACCATTATTTTATTATGCCTCATTTGACTAAAAGAAAGTCCGGGGCGAAGCGTCCGTGTTATATGTCGGTCCCTTCATTTAAAATATGTATGTCCTTATCCCACACCACACCCAAACAACCCTAAAGTTAACTTTTTAAATATACAAAGTGGATCAATTCGTCTAGTCATAAAATATTTCAATCGTCTTTTCTATTGATCGAATATACAAAGATATATTTTGCATATAACTTGATTTCAACTGTCTACTACATAAACAATTACCAGTGTCTTATCTTTAATATCAAATTCTGGGTCAAGATTATTATTGCAACATCATATTCTTTGAATCAGAACTCAGCCGCTCGTGTTCATAAATAAAACATTTTTAATTTCCACGCTTCCTTTGCAATCAACAAATTTGCTATTCGCCACTTCTTAAATCACCTACTCTTACTCTGTGAAGTCTACGTACTAAACTGAGCTTTTCAGTTAAGATAGAAAGTAGCTGCAATATCTTTATCCGACTGTATCCATCAAGTTTAACTCGCATTACGGTAACGAGCTCAGCGGGGTGGCATTTGCTCAGCCTCCCTTGGGAGCAATAATAGTTGTTTTCCTATTCTTAGATGCATTGTGTTTATTTTTTTTGTTTTTATTCAATAGCTGTTTTTTTTACCTTAGTTAATTTATCATTTTCGCTTTCACGACTTTCCTTCTCAATCATATTTCCGAAGAACAACTAGTTACTGCTATTTGAGTACCTAATTCTGATGAAAATCCAAAAGTTACAGAAATATATTCCCTACTATATTCAAAGTACTCGTAGGTACCAGTTGCGCGTTGAGTTTCAAACCAGAACTTATAGAACTTCAGCTGAAATCCCATATAATTAACAATGAATATCTCGTTACAGACTTTCCAAGAACAGCATTATTAGATCAATCTAGTGAATTCTAAATTATAATCCAATGTCCTCTTTTCGAGTTTTCTGTATTTTAATTAGATCTCAGAGTTACAGATTTAATAGTAGATTGTTATACAAGGAGCTAAAATGACCCATTATATACGAGGTAGTTTTACTCCCGAGCTTTAGCGAGGGAGTAAAGAGAAACCGAGTTTTAATGGGTTTTAGCGCCGTGTGTTACACTATACTTTTCACTACGATTGCGAGAAAATAAAACAATCCAATACAATATGAAATATGTAGTTTATAATGTCTTTTTTTTTTGTTTCTTCTGTAGCCGCAACACATTGCATGCATTCTACCAGAGATCGCCGATTTTAGTTCCATTTTCAAAATTAAAATGAAGTTCTTTTTTTATGAAACAGTAGATAGGTAATAAGTCGAGTCTTTATTCATGATTATTCTACTTATGACTAAAGACTTTTTCGTTTTTGTAGGCTTATTGTCATTTGACACACAAAAATAAAAATAAAAAAAAACTTTTTCCCCTAGAGGAAGAATTGCTATTTTTTTCTTCGCTCTGGTACGCCACAATGACGGTCTTTTTGACCAAAAGGAGTGAAAAATAAATTATTATATTTGGTACTATATTCCGAAATGTATAAAATTAATTTTCAAACACTTACTTTATTTTTGGAAAGTGGCCACATAATCTACTTAATGGGTTACTGGTAAACTAAATATTAATGTTTCTAAATGTAAGTATAAGCAGTGAAATAGAAATCTCGTAGTTATACGTACGAAAATAACACTAGAATATTTTTTTTAATACAGTTGCTCAAAAAGTGGTGTATTACAGGGACGTATAGCGTTCGGGATGTGGGCTATTACATACTAGTGCTTTTTTTTTACCTTTACCGAACTCGTGCGTTCTCTTTACCAACTGTCAAAATAATGTCTATTAAAAAGAAAAACCAACCATGAAGTTTTTACTAAAGAGTTTTTGTGATTCATACAAATACGTATATTTTTAAAAAGAAGCTACTAATTTATTTCAATATCAGATTTAATGATTTAATTGAATAAGTTAGGTTAGGTTTACATTTCATCTCATTAAATTTCATTTTCATTTCATATCAATAAAAAAAATATACTGAAGACTAAGCTGTATGGATAGTTCCCTTTGGGTGAAGAAAAAAAAACTCTGCTTATATTCTACGGTTGGCGCCATTTTCCAGAAATTTTCTTTGGGAGTTTAGTTGTTTGTTGCACAAAATGAGTAATTTCGACCCTATTTTTTTTTTAATTAACACCACCGGAATCACTATAATTGCACAAACATTGTATGACAAATATACATGAACAATCATACGAAATTAATAATAGTTTGTCTCAAACAGTAAATATGCAACCTAAAACTTCCCCAGTAAGTTTAAAAAACTGTACCAATTTCAATGTACATGTGTACTATAACTTTTATAAGAAATAAATTATTAGTTAGTTGAGTATATTGTGTTTTTATTATTTTATTAAATTGCTTAATTTTTTCGCAACTGTATTAAAAATAGTCGTTCAGTACACTTGCGGAACCGTCATTGCAACTTGTTCCGACTGTCAACCCTCGCCTTCGGCTGCGCCTCGGCTCGGGTAGACATTTGTCGGGACTCTTTGCAATGACAGCCTTTCCGCACTTGTAATGAAATATACTATTGTGATATTATGAATAATTTTAAAAATTAAGCTGCATCTTTATTTTATTGCGACAGATTTTTTCGTTGCTTATGGAAAAGACAAGACTCCGTCATTCATAAATGAAATCCACGCACAAAGAGCGCCTGAATTTAGGAATACTTTCAACGTATGCTACAGACTTTCATTAACTGTGAAATGTTTTTCTGTTTTTTACGAAAACATCATTAGTGGTTTCATGAACATTATTTTTAGATGTTCCTGGTGGACTCTGTGTGTTCGTATATGGGTTACTTTTCATTTTAATTTAGTATACGTTTTAGTATATTTCTGTGAAAACGCAAACTTAATACCTACTTTAATTTATATTTAGTTATTTCGCTCTAAATATTGACATTTAACGGAGTTAAAGACTAACAAACGGCCTTGATATTGTGAGGAATGTTCTTTCAGTATCTTTTTCATTAATTCCGAGATTCCATGTTACTAGTGATTACTTGAAACAAGTCTGAGTCAGAGAAGCTGATCCATTTATCCTTAATTTAACTCGACCATTACATGGCAGAATAGTTCGTTACCTTACCCTTTAATTAAGAAGTCGTAAACTCGTTAGAAGTAGGCAAATTAAAAATAAAACGGAATTGTCTTTTGTTGTACAATTAATTAGATACTTACGTTTGCACGGTAAAAATGTTTAACTAAATAAAAATACAGGTAACTTTCGTAAAACCAAAAGCGTTTTAATAAAAGTCCTGTTTTATTTGCCTTTGAACCAGAAACAATTTTCATTGTTTTAATAAAGGAGCGCTTACATTCGTATTTAAAAGCAGGAAAATAGCCTAAATTAAAAGTTTCTCTAACAGTTCGCATTCCCGCAAAAGTTTGCCTCTTGAGAACCTTCTGTTATTGCAAAATTATGAGCTTGTTTTACGCCGGATACGTAACTTTGATAAATTACGTGTAAATATTCATAATTGTTGATAACAACAACCTATAAAAATCATAAATGAAAATAAACTTCGATGAAATAAAAATAACCGTTTGAAACATTAGGAACCGATAACTTATGAATACTTGTTAAATCTCTTCTCAAAGAAAGGATTTAGAAACTTCGAAACACTCAATCTTCAAAGTTAATCGAATAAGATTACCTAAGTAAGTCCTAACAATGCATACTTGAATACTTACAAACATAGCATACGATATCCAGTCTAATGTTACCTTGTCGACTCACGCTTCAAAACTTTATAACTTCACGACTCGTAGCGCCATCTATTATCAGGTTTTAGAACTTATTAAGTGGTATTTATTTTAACATGACATAAGGACTTTTTGGCGGGAATTTGCGTGACGTTGCTTTTTTTTAGGGTTAACTTTATTATCTTAAGAGCACAATTGACTTTGTGGCGGGAACTTGCAGAGTGACGTTGCGTTTTCGTTTTATTTTCATTAAATTCGTGTATTTTGAGTTTTATTGAATAATATCGGCGGTGTTTTGTCCAATAACGATCAATCTAAGTGCACAAGTGAAGTGAAATGAAATGAAAGCGTGTATCGTGACTTTCCAGGTTGTCCCAAAAAGTCCATGAATGTTTTAGTGAAACAACAGCCAATTTCACTAAAGCCTGACTGGACATGTACGGACGTGGACTAAACATTACAGTGAATTTGAGAATATGACTATAACATAAAATAAGAAATTAAAACTCAAGAAAATTTATGCGACTGAAAGACTTTGTATTGACTAAAAATTATTTAAAGGAGTGACAAATAGACCAAGACCATTTCAATTACTTTGACATTGGCATAAATATCCTAAAAGGATGATTGCCAGTAACAAAAAAAAAGAGCACGATTTTCAGAGTAACTTCATAAGATATATCGATTGCCTTGTTTCAAATTGATAAAGGCTAGACTGAATACTAAGCTCTTAATAAATTTGTTATTACACAACTCTTTATACTTTTAAAATACTTAACTACTTACTATCACAGTACCTATCGTATGTGATGCTAGTCACAAGTCATTGTATGTCGTATCAAATGTCGACACGCCAAGCTAATCTTAAAATCAAAAATAGATTGTAAGGCTTCTTTAATTTAATGATAGTAGGTATTGTTTTAAACCTTGGATAGAATTTTCAATGATTTTGGAAATTCGAAACTGGAAAACTAATTTTATAATAATAATAATAAAAAAAAGAATTCTTCTATTAGATAAGACTGAGATTATATTTATCTTACGACAAAGACCACCACAATAAATAAACCGTCGTTGTATAAAAATAAAATAAAGCTGAAGGGGATAAACGGAAAAGTGAATCAATGCTGTGGTTTGAAAAATGTACTCCCGAGGGTCGATGGAATTGCTTCAGGCATGGTGGAGGCGAGCGAGAAAATAACGTGATTCATTGCCAAAATACACATAAGAAGGATGTTGTTAACGTTTATACAAAAGGAGCTTATGTTTCCTACTTTAATTTTATGATAGTAGCGTATTGATTTTCAAATATGGGCTTTTAATAGACAACCTAAGCTAAACATTCTGTGTTAGTTTCTAATCCAAAAACATCACTCAAATCAAAACTATAGTTTAACTCCTTGTCTCGCTACTTTAGAAATGTCATGCATAACGAAACATCCTACAAAAAATAAAAAGCAAAGTAAAGTAATTGCTTTGTAATACAAAAATGATCACGAGATTTTTTGTTCTCAAGTTCAAATACGATCTGAATGAAAGAAAGCACTTCGCTTGAGTTTCATCGAGACAATTGCAAATTTCAATACAAATTCAATGTGTTCTGATCTGCGTTTCTTTGCAAGTGACGCCATCCTTTCACTTTCATGATAGTAAGTAAGACGTGGAATAAATAAATTAAAATCAATAAGTAGACTAAAAGGAAACGTTTATCATTACTTACATTATCTTTTATACGAGAACAATGGCAGCCTATTTATGGCAGTTTAATATTCATCCATGACATAAAAATACCAGTTTAGCCGGAAAATGTGAGACATGAGGGGGCTCATGTGCATTTTTTTATACGATGCTGCTAGTACATATAAAAAACATCCGGTCAGAAACAAGCAAGTATGTCATAGATTTATACTAGTCTTATGCATGTGTGATTTGATAAGGCAAGGGCGACCGGTCGGTGCCTCAAACAACTTGCCTGGATTATATTAGAACGTAGCCGGAACGTCGGTTTAATACACTCCTATAATATCACCTTTGGGTCATATTGAGGGAACACAATAAAGATCATAACATTCTTAAAGATAAAAGGTAGAATGCCCGAATATTGGTCGATCTATTCACCCCAGTTGTACCGTTTTCAAAACCGGAAAAGGTCAGAGCACACATACTTGTATATTGTGCTCCGTGTTTTCCGGATTTGCACAGATCGATTTCATCATAATATTGACTATTCTCGAGGAGAAAGGAAACGAGTTTTAAGCTGCAAGCAGTTTGAGTTAATACTTGAATTATTGATACAGTTATTTATAGGCAAAGCTTCGTATGAACCAAAATTAGACCTAGCAGTTTTTACAAAAAGAATATTCATAACTTTGCTTGAAATGAAACGGATCATGCATTAATATGAATAAGAAATAATTAGAAATAGAAAGGAGTGTCGCACTTTCGGAGATATTTAGGTAATGCAAGCAAAGCTGATGATGACGAATGATACACGACTGAATTCATAACAGGAATAATTTACAATAAACCGTTCACTGTAGTATAAACATAACAATTTGAAATACAAATCAATCGTTGCCTGTCTTATGCCGTATCAGCATCTTCTCCTCGCAACTATTCATATCACAGTAAATTCAACAGAGTCGGAGTCCATGACAAGCCAAAGAATTATTCTAAATCCTTTGTCTTATTAAACCATGAGATATTAATCCGTATAATACACACCTGCTTAGCATACGAGCGCATAAATATACAATGCCTACACTCGAGTACAGGTACGGACCTTATGTCCGATGGCTAGTACACGACCGGTCCATTACTGCAGTGCATCGTGAACTAATTAGGTGCCGGAATAGAACAATGCATCGTAAGTGAGACAGCGTTTACGGCAGACGAGAGACGAACGGCAATTGACTGGTTTATTATTCAAGGATGCAAGGTACCTTGTAGTTTGAGAAGTGCCTTTGAATATAGATATACGATAAAAATTTCGCCATCTTTTACTTTGAACCTTTAATACATCGTTAAACTGATATAACGTAAGCGTAGCACAAAAGCGTGATACCAACTGACATTGTTCTATTAAAATACGGGCGAATTTCCTCTTGCCGTCTCCTTCACTCATGTTGCGAGTAATATATCAAGGAATAAAGAAATTGTACGCGTATATAAAATTAGGCTATTACGAAAGCACGTGGATTAAATTACCGCTATATAAGATTAAATTATTAGACACTACCAACGTTGAAATTTATGTTTCGCCTAGGGGCTGTTGATAGACTGAAGCTTTACACTTCAACTCGTTTTGATTCGCTTACGTGTTCGATTGAAAGTTATGGGATAACCAAATAGTTTGATAGTAATAAGATAGGATGATACATTATTAATGCCCCCTTATCAAGACCAACTCGGTCACTATTCCGATCGGCAGGAAAGATTTTATTTCATCAAATGTTCAAATTATGCTGATGCTCTTAGGCGCAGTATTCATTTAGCGTTCGCCGGCTCGCCGCTTAGCGCTTCGACCCGTATGGAAGTATGATACCTATTGGAAAATAGGAGCCATTAGATTCAGTCACAATACTCCCATTCGGTTTGTCATCCGAATCGGAACCGATACTAAACATAGGTATTATTACAATGTATAAATTAAATATTTTGCTAACATTTCTGATATCATAGTCTGCGTTGTTTTTTTCATGTCACGTTTCATTGTGTCATGTTTATTTTAAATGTCTCTGGATATTATTTGAACGCATAGCCAAACCCATTTCATGCGACAAATCAGATAAAATAAATCTTAATCTTACTCCAAAATGACACAAAACGTTATAGGTCGAATGTCGTGTTAGTGATGTAGGAACGTGACCAGACATTTATTACGTGACCAGTGTTTAGCGAAAATTGTCTTTTCTTGAGAATTCACCTTGAATTTTATATACACAATAAATAGAAAAATATTTTGATTGCATTTGAAATTGTAATAGTTAAAATGGTTGTAAACGAAGACGAACGACACCTTTTTAAGGATGTACGTACAAAACGAGAGACACCGAGCTCGGAGGTCAACGAGTTTTGCTCAGCGTAAGATCATCAATCAAGTTTAGTCTCGCATTAACGTAATGACCGTCGGCCGGAGCGGATGTCGCCTTATTTTCCCTTTTTTTTTCAGGGTTTCCTCAGAGGCAATTTCGTACACGATACTTTCGCACGGACGTTTCCGCCCTGATGGAAATCTATGAAGAATAACCACCCTGCTATTATTTTCTTAGATTTCGACATTTACATTTCGACACCGCTATTAATCTTCTTTATATCTAGTGATCTTTCATGGAAATTTATTTTCTTGAGGTGCTCCTTGCTCCGCTTAAACAGATTAAGATAGAGAGCACGGCCAGAGGATAAGCTTTACAAACAATTGATTAAGCCCGGCCTGAACGACTTCTATTAAAATTTAATGCAATTGCTTAGCGCAGTCTCTTCTGTTGGTTCTATTTTAAAGAAAAGTATATTATACTCTTATTACAAATGGTTGTTTAATTTACGAATACATCTAAAAAAACAATATATGCGATAAATTGGTTATTGCAATAAATTTAAGACAATGAGAATCATATAAGTTTATTTGAATTTCTAGTTTTTCAATATTGTGATGAATTCGAACTAGTTTATAGATATCAGACAAGTCGTGTATAGTCTGCTAGGTCAATTCAAAATCCAACGAATAACCGAAGGTGAACATCGAAACAATATGCTCCAGGTTGGAATTAGAGCGTACCTACTTGATTACTCGAAATGTGGTTCGCCAGTCGCCGGTCGCTCATAGAGACCTCGTCTAAGTTTCAGGTGTGCTTTATCTCTCACCAGGTCACCGACCATTTTAACAACGACGCAATACCAAACAGGAATTTATTGCATTATTTACTGTCATATTACAAATTAGGTTCGTGTTTGTTATAAACTAATTCATAGTAAAATCAGGGGCCATGAAAAATGGCAGGTTTCAGGTTATTATGAAAGCAATAGATTCATTTTTAAAATATACAATGCAATTAAACATGTTCCATGAAAGAAGGAGCAATGGATGGATATGATTTTTTGCATAGATAGCTTATGAAACGAAGAGTAACAAAGACTTTTTTTTATTCCGGAGAGGGTAAAACCGCGGCGCAAAACCTAGTAGGCATATATTATGCTCATTTCTTCTTCCTTATTTGGTCAATTACAATTATCCTCCGTTTGCAATAATCACTTTTATATTGACTGTCACTGCTGTTATAAAGTAAAATAATGAAACATAATTTTATTTCTCATTGTAAACGCCAGATATACGCACGTTTCCTATGCTATCCAAACAAACAAACAGTATCAAACAGAACCACAATTTGTGATTACGGTAGTCACGCGCTAACAAACAAACAAGCGACGCGGCCACAATACATTACGCCGATAATTATGGATTAGCAGTCTGAAACAACTCTAACGTATTTTGTTCATATTAATGTCGCTATTAAATCATGCATCAAAATTGTTGCAGATCGGATTACGTTCGGTGATCCTGTTAGCAATTTTACGAGAGATAACAAACTGTCAAGAGTAAATTTACATCGACGTCATCCGAAAACAGAGTCAGATTTATCAAGGCAATAATAAAAAGTCGATTACGTAAATGACCAACGGTCGATTGCAAATATCAAATACACGTCGGAACGTTATTAATCTAAAAACAAATAGCATAAAAAGTGAGTGAATTGTCACACACTGTATAATTTATACGCAATCCCCCAACGAAAAAATCGACATGCAAGAACGTAAAACTACTGCCACCTAGAGCCCTTTTACGCTATCAACGGTGACACATTTCCGAAAATCAGAACGTGACCAGTCATGCACAGTTATGCAACGTACAGAATAATCGTGTACCCGTTTAAAATGGATATCGAAACTACGCCTCAAAAACACAATGTGCGGGAATCGACGACTGCAGCTGTGGAAGGTGGAAATATTTTATGGAAACGAGCATATATTGAATAATAATACGAAACCAATGCAGCTAACCCTTCGCCATTTTAATACTAAAATTCTACGTTAAATTATAGTGTTTAACAATGGTTAAATCCATAAAATTTGTGACAATTCATCGTCCATTGTTTTGTGTCGCGACGCGAGTATAAACGAAACAAAAAGGATTTTCCTCAGGTGTTCGTATCGAGATTTCCTTCACGTACACTTATAAGTGCTAGTAGGGAAATTTAATTTGAACCCATCAGTTTTTACTAGCGCAGTTACTCGGTGCATGTATTGCTCTAACAAAGTCCGCTTGATTTAGTACAAAGACTTGCTCGCGTAATGTCTTCGCATTGTCGTTGCGCTAATTCAGATGGATTTATACCAGATGAGCGAAGCGTAGCAGAGTGCACCCAACCGTTAGCTTAATGTCTTGTTTTAATAAAAATGTTCCGTCCCATAGGTTTGTCAGAGCTGAAATATTCATGACGCTTAGATTAAATGGTTCAACACTTGATAAATGGGCTGAAAATAATCCGGAACAAAATCGACACCGGCAAAAAATACATTTTATTTATTATGTACGCCTAGCCATAACTGATTAATGATAAATCATTTATTGTTTTTTATCATACACGA
Organism: Ochropacha duplaris; assembly: GCA_951361185.1. Taxonomy (NCBI): domain Eukaryota; kingdom Metazoa; phylum Arthropoda; class Insecta; order Lepidoptera; family Drepanidae; genus Ochropacha; species Ochropacha duplaris. The sequence goes on from OX592706.1 coordinate 3,130,822, forward strand.
TTCTATAACTCACACACGAGGTAGTGAATGTAGTACATTCTTAAATAAATTCAAAACACACTCTTTAAAAATAATGCATATTTCATTGTTATTTGTGTTTCTGAAAATCAAATACAGTCATTATTTATATTATGTCAGCTAGAGCACATAAAACATTCAAATAGGTAAAAATATACACAGCAACAGCGTACAATGCACAACGTAGATATATGTTCAGTCCAATAAAGCGTTTGCATTATTCAAAAGGCCGGATGAATTTCGCAAGCTACGGGCCGAGTTTAATTTCACCCGTAATTCACCCATGACCGGCGCAGGAGATAGCCATCGAAAAAATAAATTCATTACTTAATTTTTGGATAAACATTAAACAATACCGTACGTGCTCGTACGAGATATGAACGGATGAATTCATGAATTTCATAACAAAAATAAAATGATGTCACATTAAAATACAAGAACTGTATCTACGACTCATAAATAAAACAACATACCTACTACTTAGCAAAACGATAATGGAGGTGCTTTTCTTGACATTTATGGAAGAGAACTTGATAAAATATATATTGCCTATGACTATAAGTTATGCAAGTCTAACTTAAACTGGTTTAACTACTGACTTATTGCTTTATCACAAAAATGTTGATGTCTTCTTCTAAAATGAATGCCATCTTATCATCTATCAATGAATATCTTCATTGATGATATTATTTCTGACAAGAAGTACGAAGAATAAAGTACACCAAATCTAGCTTAAAAGTGATAGCGTCTATTTCTGATGAGACAGTGGTTTGCTGTTACGTTACAGTGTTGTATGGATATAAAGTTTGCGTAACTTGCAAATTCCATAGGCATTGCCAACAGTCTCCCGGCCACCCGGCTGATTAACGTGCGCTACTTTACCACGAGCACAATCTCTTTGATAGTTGCATAATGTACCTACAACCCTAAATAATTACACAACATTCGAATAGCAAATGTCAAAACAGTTAATTTGCGAGAGTGTGTCTGTCGTTCTTGTTCGCGTTATTTGAATTTGGCACGACTACACCTGTGCGTAATCAGTTTCGGGAGTCACTTCCAAAGGTTTGTCGTCAAAACATGACTTAAACGCGCCATTTAGCTCCATGAACAATATAACAAGTGAAACAGGAATTATAAATGTTCAAGCAACGGAACAAAGCGCTATCGGTACGTTGTTGGTTATATAAAAAATGGTCCGAAGCAATGCAACCTTAAAAATCCAAGAGCGTCCGTTGTTACACAATACAAGACGTGAAAGAGAAATGCGTCCGTTCTAATTGCATTTCTCTAAGAAAAATGGCGTACATTTCTTTGTCGAGGTGGCATTGAGAGCACAAGATCGCGGTGGCGGTGGTCGAATTGACATTGAGCGATTGACGCCGCCGGCCGCGGCCGCCGTCTGGTCGTCCGAGCGTGAATTATACACTGGGAACTGGCATGTTTTAGACAGCTTCACTCCATATACGCAGCTACGCTACGACGTTTTAGAGCACATTTCCGACATCAAACATGAAACTTTTTCCAACCCCACCTCCTCTATTCCCCACAATTCCTTTCAGTGGCAGCAGCTTATCGATCAGATGGTATATCAGTTAATCTTCTCACACTCTTTTTAGAACTTCAAAGACCTTTTTTTATTTTTTGAACGACTATACTCATCTCAATCCTAAACCAGACATAGAAAAGGTCCAAAAGTAATTGAAACCAAAGAATGTTGTAGCTTACGTAGATTGCTGTGATGACATAGGTAATTTCAATTAAGGGAGAGTCTTATTTGTCTGACAGCTGGAATGAGGCCGTTTGAAACAGAATCTACGGGACCCGTCTCAACACAATGAAGGTAAGATTCAAAAGGGACGACCTCTCTAACAAGGTGTCAGCTACCTGACACTATTGTGTGATATCCTGCTTTGAAGGACGAACGAATATTCACGTCCCAATAAATGGAATTTAGATACCTACATATAAGCCTGCCAGCTCAAAGGGCCGCATATCAAAAAGATATATTCGAGGTATTGTAAATTGTTAGATTGTTCGCTATTATCTTTGAGAAATCTACCATGAATCAAATAGGAGTTGAAATGGAACAATAGCGAAGCATTAATTTCATAAGTGTATTGGATTTTCATAGCATTCACACCTTGATAGGATTCATATATTGAGGACACTTTGTAGAAAAGCCTTGACAGCGACAGCAGCAGGCTGTGAATTCTAAACCTATTGCAAATACTTGACATATAAAGCGATTAATATTCATACGTGCTTAATATTTAATTCTACGTGATGGCACGACAACAAGTTAAAACGTGACATGTCTCAAATGCCAAGAATGCGGTGCTAGATTCTCGCATAGTAAGAATTTTGCGAACTGATTGCGTGTGAAGAGACTTTTGTAGGGTTGGAAATGCATCAGGCTGGCCATATGCTTTTTAGCCATCTTGGTGAGGGCTAAAGAGAACTACGAATGGTAACATTTTTATGGTAATGTATCAGCAACTGGATGGTAGGTACTTCTTTAAGAAATTTCGAAACCAGTACCTACACAATTGTGTCTAAAATTATAAGAATTGTTATAGTAATCATCTCTGTGTATCCAGAATTCCATGTAATGACTCCAGAAAGGTCAAAGCATCTGTTTCCAGTGATAATAACGGTGGGTTCTAGAAACCTAATGAAATTACTAACTTTTATAGCGGTTTTTATCGTGTTTAGGTAGAAATTACCAAAAAAAATTGTTAATTTGAGCCGCCAATTGGAAAAATATACGGCCGAGCGCTACTCTGGGTCAAAAAAACAGACCACAGCGAACACAGGAAAAGAATAATAAAACATATTTTACAACGAAAATTTGGCTGTATTTTAATAGTCGTAAGGTTTTTTAAAAATCGGTTTCTCGCATAGTTTACAGAAACTCCATTCCAATAAGAAGTAAAATAGCTACTACAACTCATCGTATTTAACCTATAATTGTTCTCTGCATATCATAATCCTCATAGCTTTTAACAAATATAACCAAGCAAAGTTTTGTTAACCAGAACAATTAGGAGCGATACCTTTAGAAGCGATAGATTTAACTCACATCAGAACTTGTATTCAGAATCGCAAATCCGCTTAATCCGACCGCAACATAATTGGCACAAAACAAAACGTCCGCACGGAACAAACAACGCGGTTGGCGAATAAGCTAATAAGATAACGCTAAATGCAAGCCTTTGTGGCAGTGAAAGTGAACGTTCGGTTTGGTCAGACCACGTCAGACTCTCGATTTCGCACGCTTCGAGGTCTCAACTTCAGCTGTTTGACAGTACCTATGTGATCTGTTAGTTATGTTCTGAGAAGTGGTCACAGACGACAACAGACCATTCTTGTTGAGATGTTGTATTGTTTTTTTACTTTGCTGACACTGTTCGCTGATTTTATTTTTGTCTAGTGGGCCCGGCAGACGTTGTCCTGCCCTGAAATTAAAACAAAACTTAGAACTCGATTCCAGCGCCACCTACCGGGTCCAAATGTGTTTTCAAACAAATTTGAGGGAACTCGTTAAATTATTTTCATTAATGACATGCAACCTCTAATCAAATTGAAGGCATACCTAATCCTAACGCGCCTTTGTTTTGATTGACGTCAAATGTTTGACAACTGGGGACAGAGTGGTTTGATTGAAAAAAAAAAGTAGTTTTTACTATTTTCCTCGTATTTTTTACGTTTTTTCTCTTCATAAGAACCTTCCTCAGACTCCATCAAAGACAACAAAAAAGAAATCAGCCAAATCGGTTCAGACGTTCTCGAGTTTTGCGCTTAGTTGCTAAGCACATTAAGTGATTCATTTTTATTTATACAGATAGATTATTGTTAAAAGATAAACCTTTTTATGCCATTTTTCTTTAATCTTCATTCTTTCATCTTAATATTATATAACAAATCCTTATTTAATATCTCGGCGCTATATCGTACAAAAAGAGAAAAAATAATATGAATTCATAACCTGTTCAAAACAGGCTTACCTTTAAATCAAAACCTGTTACATTCTTGGAATATAAAAGAGTATGTGATCACGTTAAGCCAATGTTATATAACTGAATTACGAAGAGTTACGAAATAAGGAAAACTAACGGGAAACCTATGTTTTAAGCACCAAAGTCTACATAATCGACCAAGTCTTCTGTGCTAATGTTTGCAAGTTCAAAGCCACCAAATCATTTGACCAAATGAAAATACGTAGACGACCGACCAATTTTGATTTTGCAAGCGAATCTTAAAGTTCTCGGTGAAGGCTTATTCACATAGTCTCTGAATCAGACAATTCGCAAATAAAGGCATTCTGGAGATACCACTGTCGTTTGAGAACTGAATGGGGCTCAGCTACGTTCCATTTTCCTTTATATTTTGTGTTTTGTTATAACTACAATAGAACATACTTTTGTTATACTTCGGTGCCAAAGAAATGATTTTGTTGTTGCTTAAATAATAACCTGAGGTCAGGCAGTACCACCAGAAGCACAAAAGCTGTAGATTTCGATTTTACTAGGTTGGTAGTACGTGGAATTTGTTTGGAATACTTAATCCATTACAGCAGTATAAAATATACAACAAGATACATGGTAAAGGTGGAGAATCGTCATCCTCACAAATATTATTAAAGCAATATTAATTATGTAAGTTTGTTACGTTAAGATTTATTTTTATCTCGGGAACAGTTCGCGCGGAAATTCTAGTGTCTATGTATCTATAATAAAATGATTAAACCTGATTAAAGCAGAAAAACGGATATTTTCAAAAAACACAATAAAATCAAGTCTTTTGTATTTTTACTTTCCGTTTTTACTGAGGCCTTGACACGAATTACTAAATCTAAATTGGATGATTATTAGCAGTAAGATTTATTGGCTGCAGATATATGTATAACTAAGTTAGTCGACTAGAATCCTTCTGTTATCCTGAATGTGTGAAGTGTTCTTTACTAAACGTCATTTTCAAAGTGTGCTACAAAACCCGGTTCTGTTCCACTCTAGTTCTGTCACCTTGTATTAATCTCTTTAGAACGTTCGGTCCACCGGACCTTAAGTGGTCCCACGCTGCGCTTTAACTGCACAATACCCACGGGAGCGTAGCATGATGTGGTCCAGTTTCACTGTGAATTTACGTCCTATGGAATAACTATTAGACCACTTATCACATTATCAGATTAAGACTTAATCTGATATCATTAAGTAAACTTACACCAGCGTCTAGTTCCACGCCATACATTTTCATGAAAAATTTAAATAGGTAAGTAATATCCTACTAATCCTACTAATATTATAAATCCTATTAATCTTATCTTACTAATATTATAAATGTGAAAGTTTGGATGTTTGTTACTCATTTACGCCAGAACGGCTGAACGGATCTGGATGAAATTTGGCATAGAGATAGATTATAGTCTGGAATACTTTTTTTTTTTCGAGAAAAGATAAGATTCCACGGGAACGCGGATCAAACCGCGGAGGACAGCTAGTAAAAAAATATTTGAACAAACAAGATTCCAAGACAAAGTCATTTCAAACTTCGCGGAAGCCCTATCAATATCGGAACATTCAGAATGAAAATGCCGGTGTGAATACCGGCTGCAATAATTCATAGAGGGTAAGTAACATTACATCCGAGCCAGAGCTCGCTATAAAGGTTGGAACTCCTCGACTTTTTCCTGTGAACGAATTGACTTTCTATTTTATTGTGTTGGCGCTAACGCGACATTGATGGCGGCACTTATTGCACTTCTCGCCGACTTTTTACTCGACGGAATTGGCCACAACATCGCTCCGCCAGGCGAAATTAAACGTCGAATAATGTCATGACTACTCACCCGGCTATTTTTATTACTTCAACATACCGGCAATGAATTTGCTGCTATGTTTGACGACACTAGCATTGATGCTTATCGTTACATACCTGGAACCAAAGATACAAATATTTAATATATATATGTTTGCAACATGAGAGATTTCAAAGTATATTATTAACAAGCTGAATAGTAACACCTTTATATTTAAACCACGAGTACCACGAATATTATATTTACAGTGCGTAAACGTTTCATAGCATGTACCGATACAGCGTATAAAATTTAATTTCCAAAAAGCCCACACGATCGAGCGTAACAATAACAACGGTAATATTCTATATTGGCTATCATTGAAACGGTAACATGGAAATGCGAGCGTGTCAGTGAGCGAGTGGCTGACCGGGGAGTTTCAATCAAAACAAACAAATCAACACTAAACGCTCGTATCATGTATTCAAATGATGAGAGCAAACAGACTTTACTTCCTGAGATCTCTCTCTAACAAAATACGACAATAGGCGTCGACGCATTTAATGGAAAAACAAACGAAACATAAATATGATCATAAAGACAGATATCGAACGTGATTACAGAGACGCCAGGTCAAAACAGCTACGAAAACATTGGAAAAGCACTTATAAGCTTTTTGTGAAAATATACTTTATTTTAAAAAGTCTAGTTTTATTTACAATGCGATTCCTGTTATTGCTTTAGTTCACATTTACTAAAATTACAACGCGCATTGAGGTTAATTTCGCAACAAAACTCTCCTTTTCACGCTGCGTGATTGCAGTCATTACGTAGTAAGTGCGTACATAAATTATTGTGATAAAAATACATGAAAAGGCCCAGTGACCGAATGAATGTTGGGATAGTAGGAAGTTACATGTACCTATAGTAAACTGGCAGCATATTCTGATAGAAACGGTCAATGGCACACACAATGCAATAAGCTAGTTAGATAGGGTATAGATAGATACCTCGGGGAATTAATGGATTAATGCATCGCAATAATGCTAATAGCACTGCATACAAGCGGATGCCAATACTAATAAATTAAATTGAATTCCTTTCTTTAGCAGAACCTTCCTGTATCATCAAATCAAGTCATATCGGCAAAGTTCACGGTGACACCAGTTTAGAACTCACCTTAACTTTATGAAACTTCGATAGTAGTATAGATAACAACCATAATTTGAAACCACTTCAAACTCAACCTTATAGTTGGGGCTTGCTAACAATCTTTGAGATGACTTAACATCTGGCTTTCTAATTCTTTCATTAAGCAATGGTTATGTAATGTTCCAAAAACGTCCATAACTCTTGGAATTGCTACCAATCAGTAATGCAAATTTTAACACAGCTGCAAATATGTTCCATATATATTTAACCATTCATTTATTCGATCAAAATATTTATTCATAGCCGTTATGCATTGTTAAAAATATTTATGCGCTACGCGACTGTCGTTATGGGCCTATAAGTCAACATGATATCTCTGACGAAAAACACGGTAAATGGGTAACAGAAAGCCACAAATCTTCGAATACGAATTCGTACACCATTATCAATCTTCACTAGATCATTACAGGTTTTCCATGTCTTCCCCATTTTGGCTTTACGATATGTCCATATATGCTGCGTAATCAAAATATGAAGACAAACAGCGGATACATTTTCATTTGCTAACCCCACGGAAGCGTATAACTCAGTATATCAACAGTAGTTCATGAACATCAAATTGGATTAAAGCCGCAATCAAACTAGCCCGAAGTCTGATCACAAGTTAGTGCGGTCTGAGCCATGTGTCCGTACCAAGCTATAATTATATACTCTAGAAATAATATTTATAGGGCTTAAAATCATTCGACTCTGCATAATGAAAACTCAAAACATAGTAACGCCACATCTCTTGGTAAGGATAAAATTGATCATGGTAGAAGAAATGATGGTAGTGTGGCTAATACTATAATATCATGTCGTCACGTACAGACGACCGTCAGAAACAATATCCGGGCGCACGTCCAGCCTTCCGGGCCAATACACGAGGCGAATGATATAGGATACTCGCGATAATGTCCTTGATAGATCGTGTTGCTGAAATAATTTGATGTAATGGATAGATATCGAAACATAACAATGAAAGCGATGGTAAATTTAACACCTCGGTCATGGGAAAGTGAATGTGGGAATAAATATTATCTTCCCGTAGGAATCTATAGAGATATATCTATTTAAGAGTATATAAAAGCGAAATACCACTTGCTGATTAATCGAACGAAATCACAGTATAAATGCTAAAAACTTGAAATGTGGCAGGTAAATTCCTAATAGGAATCCGATAAGAAAACTTCAACCCTAAAGGGCTCCTTTGGGAACGCGGGTGAGACCGTGGGCGACAACTGGTTTACATACCTATATTCGCTCGCAAGATAGAAAACTTATGTAAGAAATCTTGATTTGTAACGATTGTGGTGTAATTAAATCATTCAAAATTCACCAAATACATTTTAAGAAAGTAGAAATACACATGGTAATTAAACTGAAAATGCTTTTATCACACGTTAATAAACAGAAAACTACGTAGATTTCTGTGAAAGTTGTCCCTAAACACTCCAAACTATGCCGATAGGTATCTCAAACAATGAATTGAACTAAATATCTCTGCCAAAGTATTCACAACTCCTGTGAGCCGACGGCTATATCAGTTAGCAATTTTCTTAAGTGTAGAACCATTAGACCTCGCCTGAATCTTCAAGCTATTCAAGTCCTCCAAGTGAACTTTATTCCCTCAAGTTACCTAGTTAATTATCAGTCTAATGTTCACATGGTAATTTGATAAAACTTATGCGTTGTTCCTATAAATTATAGTATGATTAGAAGTGTCGCCAGTCACGTTACACCGTGTAATGCTTTTCCCACAGCGCTACAATAATAAGGTTCTTCAAAAAGAGTAAGATCTCTTCAAAGTTGACAACGCATCGGCAATCCCCCAGATATTGCAAATGTCTACAGGCGACACTTACCATCAGGTTCATCGTGCTATTCAACCTTTCGATAAACCTACAAAAATTGGTAACGCGACGTCAAATTGAATAGAAAAGGATTTATTTCATCGAATTTGCATAATATACAAAATTAGTATTATTTCTGCGACCATCATTTTTGCAATCAACACTTGCCACATAACTACTCAAACACTTTAATATATTTCACAGCGTTAGGACATAAGTGTCAAATTAATAGGCATTTAGTGTCACTTTAAAAATGCTTTATCGCAACACAACCTCGTAATAAAATGTCCTAGAGAGAAAGTTTTACTCATTTTCTTATGGCTATTACTTCATGTCTAAATAAATTAAGAAACCTTGTTGAAATACAGATGAAATAAAATATTACAACCTTTCTAAAAAACAATATCAAACAGATATCAAGTTGCTAAGCGATTTAAATTCCGCTCACGGACATTTCGGCCGAACTTTGTCTTGTGTCTAATAGAAAATGAAAGTTAAAAATATTGCTCAACTTTTAAAGTAACAGGATAATAGTAATTGATATTGAGCCACACTGCTTTCAAAGGCTTTTGTTTTGGATTCAGAAGATTAATCGCCGATATTATATCCTCCTCCTCTAATCGTTAGCTCACAGCTGAGCATCGTGATATCCCCGCTCTTTCTCACGACAGAGCCGCTTCCACTGCTCTCGGCCTTTGGCGTGGTGTAGGGCGTCTGAAATTCTTGTGTCCAGTTGCTTGGACACCTGGTCGGACCATCTTATTGGGCTGCGTCCCCTAGGTCTCTTTCCTTAACGTTAACGTTATGTAAGAAGTGCCAAATGTTGCTAAGGAACCTAATAATATAACACCCAGCTTATTTATATTTAACAAAAAGCTTAAGAAAATATTCACCGATACTATATAGAACGAAGCACGACAAAAACAATGTCGACAAGTGAATTAGGTCGGAAGTAATTGAAAGATTACATAGGGAACATGAAATTAGATAATCTATTGATCTAATAATTGAATTTGATTACATGCCATAATTTCCAATCGATTAAGCAAAGTAAAATAGACCGAATTATGATACCGACGCACGCGATGCGAACACCGAACTTTCAGCAGATTATGACTTACTTTGTACTTTTCGCCTCAACTGTTTGTTTGCATAGAATTTTTAGCGTCTTAACTTTATTGCTAGAATTTACAGTCTTTTGTTTAATTGTTATCGTTGTAGTAGTATAACAGATTCTAAAGTTGATGTGGGTTTTAGCATTATTTTCAAAGGCTTAGAATCATTTTAAAGCTAATATGAGTTAGGTATTCCTCCTAATACTTTTACAAAGTCTAATATCGTCACTCTCTAATTGATTGACGGCGAATGGCTTGGTTGGTTAAACACAATACTTATGACGCCACAACTCGTAGATTCTATCGTCATCCAGGACAGACATTTGTGTGCATGAACATGTCCGTTTGTCCTGTTTTTGGGTAAAATTATCTATTCAAGTATGTATTTAAAGTACCATATGTAGTGTATTAGATGTCAGATTTCTATAGCACAAAGAATGTCTTAGGATAATTATTTATTTTATTATTTGGCTTTATTTTAAGATCTCACACATCGTCACAGTAAAGTACCCACTGCTTCACAAGACCATTAAACTTATCGCCACACAAAGTAACCGTTAAAAACTTTAACATTTAGTTAGCGTTAACTGGGATCAGTGCACCACGTAACTTCGACGTCAAGGCGTCAAGAGCCAAAAGTTTCCGTTCCAATTTTCGATAAGCTAGTAAACCACATATAAAACAAGAGTTAAAACGCCCCGTAAGGATTTTTATTTTGCCACTAATATTGTACCTTCTGTGCACGTAATGAGGCTTAAAGTTTAATGTCGAAACAACCTCCTGATGGCATGCTGAATAACTTGGAACTTCGGGGTAAATCTATAAGTGATTTTCCCATCGATTTACCAACACTCCTTAAATAAGATGGATGTAGCTTAGCTTCTTGACTATTCATTAAACATCCCTTGTATACTGTGAAGCGCACTGTCATGTAATTGCAATACGAGTTTACATTTGACGATGTTTAATTAACCCGTTTGTGGCTCAGGTAATCTTGTTACAGTAAACCCATTGATTAGTCAGTTATATTACTGTTTGTCTATCAATGTTGTACTATAATCGTTCTCTTGAATCGTAAATAGATATGATAAACTTCAATAATAGTCAAGGGTTTATTTTCAAACATTAAGAGAGGATGACTATTTTAAAAAAATATACCCTAATTACCCCCATAACATCACTGTGCCATGCACTATTGCTGCTGCGTACTAAGCAGACCAACATAATACAGTTCCTTTGGTATTTATAATAATAATATACATAGCTAATAACATTCTTAAGCCTAATTTTAGTTATCCTAGCCTTTTATTACCATTTCTATAGCTTAAGAAAATTTTCGTGTAGTAGTATCAATTAAATATTTATTGATTGAACTAAATTGTTAGTGTGTTTAATTTTATAACAATTAGGTAATTTTATTAGTATTTAAAATATTAATTATTGATTTATTGTACAGTGACGGAATGAAAAGGTTCGTCGATGTTGAAATTGATTCGTTCAACGTATCGCGAGCACCTTTATTTTTTGAAACTATGTTACAGAATAGACTCGAGTTAGAGAAAATGATGTTTAACTGTTCGTTAATAAAGCTCAAAATTATTCAGATCAAAGTTGTTTGACTATTAACTTGTCAACAAGATTATTATTTTTGATAAACTAAAACCTTCTTGTTGGTTCAACCTGCCATTATTATTTCAGTTAAAACTATTGTCAAGCGGTCAATGTCATCATTGCAAAATATCATAATTGATTCTTGCAGTACCTACTAGTGCAAGCGAAAAGCGACTCTAAGGTGACGAACCTTTTCATTCTGTGACTGTACAATGGGTACCTAACCTACAGCCTACCTGTCTTGAAAACAATGACATTCCTATATTGTCTTTCTGTAAGACATAACATGCAATTAACGTTATTATAAGTTCACTCATTTTTATCTACATCAACTAAAACTGCAGTTAACTATAAGAGCGACCATAAAGCAACATCCCTCTATAGTATGAACTATGATACCAGCCTTTAGCAGCCTTTAATGACCAGACCTACTGACGGCGCCACTCAATCAGAGAGTCGTAATTGGAACTTGGCACAGAGCTCCTTTTACGATCAAATTGTACATCAACTAACTATATCTACGTATTTAGTGCGTGATCACTGATCACCCCTTTGAAGTGACGTCATCGGCCGTGACTGTTCCTGGAATTGAGTACGTACCTACTTACTATATATATCTGTATTATATAAAGCAAGTAGGCCAAATCTATTACTAATTTTAATCCATAATTATTTTTATGACATGGGATACTTTTTATGCAGGGAAAAGATAAGATCTCTCGTAAACTATAAATTATATGAATCATCATGCAATGGACCATATGACCAACCTGTGAAAGGCTATTACTGTCCAGAAGAAACCCACAGGAATAAAAAGTACCAATTATAAAGCTAAAGCGTTTGATTGTTTGAACGCGCTAATCTCAGGAACTACTGGTTCGAATTGAAAAATTATTTTAGAGTTGGATAGCCCATTTATGGAGGCTATCTATAGGGTATATAAATTCACTATGCGAAAATCCCACGGGAACGAGGGTAAAACCGCAGGGGACAGCTAGTAAAGAACGATAAAGCGCATAATGACCATTGCCTCCGTGGCAAGATAACGACATCAACTAAGTACCTATAACAATATAGCGCGACATGATGGTGATTAAATTCAACACCATATATCATACACCAGCAATTACAGTTTCATATAACACTTTACGAGTTTTTTATGACCCCATAATAATAATAGTTGAGTTTAATGAGGACGGAAGAATTATTAGATGGTAATTAACCGATAATTACTGTTATTTTACTTTGTTTAGTTGCTCCGTTATTACACACCTGGAATCATAATTTTGAACAATTAATTACATAAAATTAGGTTCATAATGACTGCAATCATAATGTTATTGATAATATGGGCGACGTTTGATTGAGTACCAACCTACTTGTACATCAAATGTGATAGACATGATGGTAAGTAACCAACAAATGAATTCCCATTATAATAATAAGTATAAAAAGATTCGTAATCCTGACATCTTAATCAGTTTACCATGAGGCGAACTGCTTGTTTTGCTTAGGAGCATACAAAAATGTTTATGTGTAATAAGTAATTATTGGGATAAGTAATATATAATTTTTAAAAACAAGTGCTTGACGCGTAGTACATTCAAAAACGAATAAATGAAATAATACTAACACAATAGTAGGCACAATAGATATCCGTACGGTTAACAATACTAATATATTTCTGGTAACGAAAGACGCCGCATACTCGTCACATAATAGGCCCAATGACACGGACTGAATCAATCTCCATACATTTTACGTTCGAACGATTGATAATAGCGAGGTGAGTGCCTGATAGCCTGCAATATTTCCTTTCTATGCCACCCTCTGTGTAATTGCTCTATGGTAGAGTGCATTGTCATAATACAATTGCGATCTATTGGCGCACCCCGTTCTATCTCTCATCTCACGACATCATTTACAATGAAAGGAAAATGTATTTTCACAATAACCTACTCTTCAGCGGGTGGTTTGTTAACTACAATATCCACATATACATATAACATTCCAGATGTTACATTTTATGAGTTATTTGCTGAACGAATACAGCTTTGTGTTTGTGTCATAAATTACTGCGTACCTATTTTTAAGACAAGTTCATATTATTTGAACCCACTTTAACTGTCACACAATCCAGCACTGTTTATAGGTAATGCCGGTATTTGGTAAAATAATTAAGCAGCATAAATAGAATATGCAATATCTAAATTAATTACCTACCTTTCGTTCCTACTGTTCGAACGAGTATGGTAACATGAAGTACTTATTTTAAATTAATTATTTACCCATTATATGCTGAAAAAAAAAATTGTAGGTACCAACAAGATGACGCAAAAGTTAATGCTATACTCTACTAGAAATCAAACATTATTACAAAACACATTTAAATTGAGAAGAACAAGCAAAACTTAACAACATTCATATCAGATAATATAATACTGAGACGAACGACATGCTCTGCGCATACTTAAAGGTAAGCGATTGTAATTCGCAATATACAGTTGCAAGTTGCAAAGTGCAGTCTTGTAGAGTGAATAACGCAGAAGCTGGAAACTGCCATTGACACTCTAAACAAGTTCCACCGAGTTAGAACACCGCTCAGCAGCAAGTACACGCGAGTTATTCAACCGGCACCGGAACAACTTTGATGGTAGAATGAGCACCTAACTAATTATTAGCGAGTTGAAGGACGTGGGGTTGACTTGTTACACTTAGATAATAATAAGAGTAATTCCAAAAGTAGCCTTAGGTTGGTTATTGGAGAAGCGTTTTATCCGAACCGTGCATTAGAGACTGACAATTCATAAGCGGCCTTCGCCTGTGAAGGCCTATTTAGATGATTTCTGATCACGCAAAACCAATACGAGTAAATATATTTTCAAAATGTCACATCACCTAAAATATTTGTTGACGTTTCTGAGAAAAGCTATGAAGAAATTCGCTCTCACCAAGACGGCAAAGTAATATATCGTGTGAACAGGAAACAAAAGACATTCACAATATCTTATTCCATGGAAAACGGGCATGTCGACCTTGCAACAGCGTCAGATGTGCAAAATAATGTTTTTGTTTTGCAAAAAATTCACATATTTTTTTTATATTCTGGATAGGCTTGTGTTTGACTACAATCTCACTATGGTAAGTGATGATGTGGCCGAAGGTGGTAAGCACACAAAGCCTAGATGGGAACTGGCTCTCAAGTGCAACTGTCGGAACACACCGATAGGTGCTTGGCGACAGATTTTCAACTTGAGGGTGGTAGCCAGCCAGTCGGGTCCTCCAAGTAACCTACCACCGTATTTACCCATCAGTTAGATTTAGAAATGTTTTTTGACGGTCAAAAATATAGGAATGGCTGCACGGGCGGACAATAGGTGCTTTCCGAGCGTTCGCCGAGTCTCCGAGACATGACGTTGACAAACGATGTCTCACAGCTTAAGACAGTTAGACAGGTGATCCGACGCGAACTGTCCATTCATTGTGCTCTGATATCTACTCGGTCGGAACTCGGAAGTAAAGTTGGCTGGGCCAATGGGGGGGGACTATTTCACCAATCTTAAAATATTATCTTACAATTTGTGTAAACTTTCGACTTTCTCAGAGAGAACTAAAAGTTCTAATTTTATGGTGTTTGTACGAAGTTTATTTAAAGGCGAAGAAGCTGACAATAATCTATGTGTCAAAAATAGAAGGCAAAGAATTATTTTCAAGGTTCAAAAATGTTCTCTATAGAAAATTTGAATTAAGAATCTGCTAAGCAGTTGCTAAACATCGTCGATTTTATTATGAACTAGCTGTTCCGCGCGGTTTCACTCGCGTTCTCGGGGTTTATTATCTTATTTCCCGGGATAAAAAGTATTGCTATTCCAGACTATAATCTATCTCTATGCCAAATTTCATCCAGATCCCTTCAGCCGTTCTGGCGTAAATGAGTAACAAACATACATCCATCCATCCATCCATCCAAACTTTCATATTTATAATATTAGTAAGATAAGGCCACTCTTGTATATTCTATACAAGAGTTTTTCATCCATGTCTTAAAATTGCATTATAGTCGTGCTATTTACCCAAAGTAGAGAGTATTTTTGTAGAGAGACGAAAATAAAATTGAGGAGTAAAGAAGAGGCGACAAAGCGAAGCGATGCGGGCGTCTGTCCTCCTTTACACAGTAAAAGTGACAAGATTTAAATTAAATAAATATTATTTATTATATATACTCATATCACTCTCCGGAAGATAAACTTCTTTATGCAAAAAAATCACATCGATTGGCTGGAAGAAAGAAAGACAAACCAACTAACACACTTTTGCATTTATAACATTAATTAGCTTGATCTTATTCAATTTTGATTCAAAACTGATGATAAATCATTAAACTGCACAGGTACAAAAAGTCAATATATAGCATAACTTTTTTTTTTTTATTCTGGATAGGCTTGTGTTTGACTACAATCTCACTATGGTAAGTGATGATGTGGCCGATGGTGGTAAGCACACAAAGCCTAGATGGGAACTGGCTCTCAAGTGCAGCTGTCGGAACACACCGATAGGTGTTTGGCGACAGATTTTCAACTTGAGGGTGGTAGCCAGCCAGTCGGGTACCACAAAGTACCCAACCACCGTGCTATGGTTTCCTCACGATGTTTTCCTTCACCGAAAGCTCAAGCTCATTGTAGGATTTGAACCCACGACCTTCGTCGCGGTATTCGACGTCAATTACCACTGAGCTATCATCGCCTTACTTTATATATACATGCTAGTCCAACTAAAAAGTTTCATAATTTCCTTTGAACGCACGAATCATTTCAGTTACCGATCGATGGAGCCAAAGTTAACTGCACAAACTCGTATGCAACGCAACACCGACGGCCAAGGAAACCTCGAGTGCAATAAATATGTAGTTCAATTTTGTCACCCAAAATTTCGCCACTCGAAGTGCAATATTGAGCAGATTCGCGGACGCTCGTTTCGTTTCCACAGTGGTTACGTAATGTCTACGAGCACACGCTCGGAGAAAGCGAATTCAAAACGACTCATGATCGTATTTTCTAAAACGCCTAGTTAATAACAGTGACATTCAGAGTCTGCAAAAAGATTTCGTAATTTATGTTTGCGATTGGATTTTTATGTGTATTACATTATATTATCTGTTGGTTAAGTACGTGGCACGAAGCCATTTAAAAAAAGTTTTTAAGTTCAGCCTACTGCTTTTAATTAAAATGTACATACAAAACAATGCGGATGTTATTTTCACATAGGTACAAAAAATGCTAGCCTTTAAAAAACACATATAGGTATACATAATACAGCGATAGATAGAGAAATAATATTAAAGTAATATCAAATAGGCTCAAATGTAAATGTTAACTCTCGAGCGACCAAATATGCTAGCACTTCAAAGGAAACACATGGGCTTCAAATACGCATAATATTTGACATGACCTTTATATTTTGTATTTTTTCACGGCAGCAAGATCAAATTTCAGAAAGGTCAAAGGATCCCTATTTACAAGTAAAATTCCGTTTCTGATCACAGAAAGAGTTATTTATATCAAAAATAATGATTTACCATGATCTGAAAAATACCTACTTCAAACAAACAAATTGATCTTTCTTGTGCTATTATCAGGAAGATAAAAATATACGTAAAGGCCGACCACGAAACCAAGACTTGAGCGTAATCGGATACGAGCTGCCAACGACGGTCATGACCTAACAAAACGAACAAATGACATCGATTGTAGCTATCGCAACGGTATATTAAATTTTAACGACAACATTTCACGCGTATTAATTTTATAACCACACATGCTCGACTACTCGTATACGTTTGGCGGCTGTGTGTGTGTGGTACGCCCCGAACGTTTCTTATCACTAGCGACTTACTTGAGGTTGCGAGACTTACGAGCGAAGTATTCGGCACCGCGGCGAAATTCGCCACATTACTCGATAATTGATAAAGTTTAACATATAATGTGGAGTGTGGGGCAAATATTGGTAAAACTGTTCGCCGACGCCCGCTACGTTTAACTTCCAACGGAGTTAAACGAGCTTAATCGCTCGCCCGCGGATTGCTGATTACACACTGAAATTACAAATTGCAACGCTACCGACGGAAAACCGACGAGTCGGCACTTTGTCTTGTACACTTGGCGCTCGATTATTATGATAGGCAGCGGTAGGTCAGTACCTATTCAGTTCATGACTACCGATATAAATACAATTATTGATAAATTTTGTACCGAACTAAAAAAGAACGGATTTTTTGGGATAACCGATCTAAAAAACCGATAGGATGGGTGAGTGACCTTTTTGTATTTTAATTCTGGATAAGCTTGTTCATCACAATCTCACCATGGTAAGCGATGATGTGGCCGAAAGTGGTAAGCACACAAAGCCTAGATGGCTCTCAAGTGCAGCTATCGGAACACTTAGGATAGGTGCGGATAGGTGCTTGGCGACAGATTTTCATCTTGAGGGTGGTAGCCAGCCATTCGGGTACTACAAAGTACCCTACCACCGTGCTATGGTTTCCTCACGATGTTTTCCTTCACCGAAAGCTCAAGCTCGATGTAGGATTCGAACCCAAGACCTTCGCCGCGGTATCCGTCGTTACTACCCGGCTAGCTCAGTAGCTATCATCGCCACAGAATTTTTAATCATCTCATGTTAGAAAACATAACTATATTATTTACAACAAATGTACAAAATATACAAGCAAATGTACAACTATAATATATAAAAAACTTCTTCGAGGCTGCCGCTGCTGCCGATCGGCAAGGTTCCCAGAAGGCTGGCAACGTTTCCTCTTTGGATGGCCAAGCTGATGCGTTGGCGGAAAAAGCTCCCCGCCCGCTGGTCCCCCGAGGCTTCGATTAATTTTTTACATAAAATATTTGCGAAACGACGAGAATCAGACCCCCACGGACCCATGGTCCCAACCGCAAAAGGCATAAATTGATAATTTGGACCAATACAGGCTTACTTTTTGAATTTTGAATTTTCCGCACCTTTCGCAGCCGCTCCCTTTACAAGTCACCGGTAAGTGAGATGGCGCAAGTGTATCGACACAAGTGGCATCCCACACCAACGGCTTGCCGACACTCCACGGGATCAAAGTCATGATAGTATATTTTTTTAGCCCTATTTATGTTGACTTATCGAACTCTAAACCGAGTTTATTGGCATGGAATATAACTAACATAAACACCTATTACAACTTACGAAACTTATCTTCAGCAACATAAACATGACATGAGTAAACATATATCCTTATGAATTACGAGTAGTTCAGAATTAAATTATAATATTAGTTTATTTCTGAGTATTAGTTGTACATACTAGTATGAATTTACTAATATTAGTTAAAATCCATCCAATAAATATTCAATGTAATATACATATTATGAATATACAATTTTACAACTATGTTATGTAATTCTTTACTTGTGATATATTTTGCAACATTTTAGTTAGCATGTTTTTGGCTTTTCTGTTGTTTTTAGCGGTTGAAGATTTTTTTTATATACTTTGTTTATTTTTTAGGAAAGAGTGTACGACCCACCTTTTATGTTTGTACAGTGCGTGTAGCATTTTATTTAAATGTAATAGTTTGTATTTCAGATTTCTAGGACTCTAAAATTATGCGAAATAGTTCTAGCATTTATTGAACTATTTAACATGAATAATAAATCAAAGCTCATTTATTCATAAACAGGTGCAACACAAACGGCGTGAATAATCTCGGAAACGGCTATTTCTAATACCCAACACTGTTGCAGAGCAGCACCTAAAATACCTACATTATGAAACTTCAAAAACATATAGCACTGGCCACAACCAACGATGTGATAAAAAAATAATAAAAAATGGAATAGTGATGCGACCTTGAAACAATCAGTTGCGTGCACGTCGCGCTCCAGTTACAACGCACGCGCGCGACCCGCCTTCATGTCGTCAACCGTCATGTATCTGCACTTGCATGAACGTGGATACAGCATCTAATATACTCTATTCGTGTGCCAACAATTCATGCAAGCAATAGTCAGAATTATAGACCCAAGTGGATAATAACAATCCCAATTCTGCGATTGGGTGCAACATTGAGACGTAGTGTAAGTAGGTAACATCGGGTACCTACATATGTTGGCCATGATAACAAATACTCGGTTAACTGTTTCTTAGGAGGAAATGTGTAATGTGTTGAGTAACCTAGTTATATTACGCGCTGATTGCACGTGCTGAGTGAAATTCGCAAATATAAGGGTATAACCACATGCATTTATTTATTGCTGCAATTGTGATGCGGCTGTGTTTCAAAAGCCAGAGTCCTGTATTTTTTTTAAAGACGTGCAACCGGTTCAAATAAAGGTAATTAATGCTAATCTTAATGCTATAATCTGATCCTATACCAGGACATGAAACGTGTCGTATTGTGTAACATTTACCACAAAGAAAACCACATGACAAATAAAAACGCTAACAGTTGCATAACCAGACAAGAATTTCGAAGACGACGAGTAAGCAAAAGCTGACGATCAAAACCATCATGTTAAGCGATGAATGAATTGTGCGTTCCAACAGAAATGAGTACGCAGGCAAACAATAGTACAGTAAAAGTGTGTCAAACTGTTAAACCAACAACCCTGAGTCAACAAAACAAAACAACAAACGCACAAATTGTCTCAATACAAGCTAATTGTTATTCTATGTGTGTCAAGACCTCAGAGACAGCCTTGAGATCTTCGATTACATCAGATAATTGATTGCACAAATCCAAGTATTTTTGAAGGAGCTAATGAATAAATTTGATTAGCTAAAATATAGTGGATTTTATTAATTGAGACCGAACACCATTTTGATTTTTGTCCACTTCACACATTTATTCTTACTAGTAGATATCAAAATCAGTGGTCTTGCAACAGAAAACCTAAATGATCATATTTTTACGTAAATTAACACACACACACACTAAATAAGGGACTTTACCTAGAAGTTGGCAATGTACTAAATGAAAGGATTTTCCCGAATGTGTTGCTAAAATACTAACTAGAAGCAAATTAAAATGGCCTTTCATTCATAGCAACTGCCAATTGCCAAGCCAGGTCCGAAAGTATACAAGTCCATAAAGCAAACGATACAAGTGAACAAGGTACGCTTGATTACAAACACCACGCTGTCTGTGAAGTTGGGACATACTCTACAATTAGATGAATAAAGTTAGAGCCCAAGTATGTTTCATATGAGAAAAGTATTTGTATAATTGGAGTACTTCATTGAGTATAGAATCAGATACCTGGAATATTGATTGATTGAGATATACCAACATATATGAATATCGAAATATGATATGCCTTATAATTTATACCTAATTAATATGTATGTATGAACTATCTGCTGAACGTTTTTACATTGTATGTGTAGATACCTTCATATCTAGGTATCATTTAGAATGCTAGTGGAAAGACCCAATTGACGATACCTATGAAGTAAATAGGTGTCATGTTCAAATCTTTTCCGCAAAATCTTCCATTATAATAAAACGAGGAAATGGTGACCCCACAAAATTAGATGAAACTTGCCTTGTAGAGTCCGGCTCTATTGCCGATATTAATTTACTAACATGGCGGTCCAACAATGCACCGGTTACTGGCAACATTCCAACTAGCGCCGCCTCCATACACTGCCTGCAACGACGATTCGCCCCCGAACAAATTCTTGCTGGAATATTCGATAAGATAGTTTGAGATCTTTATTTTTAACCTTATTTCGTATGGTGTTCGGAATATATAATATATATATTATTATTTTTTTTTATTCTCGATAGGCTTGTGTTTGGCCACAATCTCACCATGGTAAGTGATGATGTGGCCGAAGATGGTAAGCACACAAAGCCTAGATGGGAACTGGCTCTCAAGTGCAGCTGTCGGAACACACCGATAGGTGTTTGGCGACAGATTTTCATCTTGAGGGTGGTAGCCAGCCAGTCGGGTACTACAAAGTACCCTACCACCGTGCTATGGTTTCCTCACGATGTTTTTCCTTCACCGAAAGCTCAAGCTCATTGTAGGATTCGAACCCACGACCTTCGCCGCGGTATTCGACGTCACTTACCACTGAGCTATCATTGCATATATGGCTTCATAATGTTTTTTTTTTAATATGAGAGATGCAAGTCTATAGACGGCGGTGAGCTCTTACCATAAGGTGGACTGTCTGCCTATTTGTCAACCTTTTACCTACATAAACGACAAAAGACAAATATTTGTTTGTGTTGACGAAACTTTTATGAGTATTGTAATGGAAAAATATTGCATTCACGAAAATAGTTGATTTTCGTAATGGTAGAAGAGATAATGGAATTGATGGGGCAATAAGTATACATACCATCTCTTCTAACTCTGCTATATCTGACCTTCCGAAGATGAAGCAACTCCTTAGAATCTTATAATTTTGAAATATGTCAGATGTCGGTAAGACTTGTGCTTTTGGGTTATCGCAATAATCTTGCTGCTATTTGTTGTTAATTTCTAACGGTCTTGTCAGCGTATCTTCAATCGCTCGCTTGTGACCAGGACCAACATACAATATGTACTTGAGTATAAACACGAGTCATGTTGCGTAAGCCGTACCGACATCGGAGAGAACCGTGACCTTTGCTGGCGATGCAATGCACTGAAGCTCATTAAACACACCTTACGTAACCGATTCGACGCTAGCTATATTATGATTCGATGAGATGATTGGCTACTTTTACATTTTTAAAAGCAGCCATTCCAATATTAACTTTCGTTAAGTACTTTCTTCTTGCAGCATTTTTTTATGAAATTTAACATTACGGGGATTATGTAACTAAAATTAATGAATGTCAAATCGAATAATACCGTTACTCTCTAAAACTTAAAGCTGGACTTAATCGAGAATAGGTTTCAAAATGATAAAACTCACTCACTATTACTCATAAATTCCAACATGTCTTCTATTTTTAGGGTTCCGTACCCAAAGGGTAAAAACGGGACCCTATTACTAAGACTTCGCTGTCCGTCCGTCTGTCTGTGTATTTCTGTTGCCGCTATAACAACAAATACTAAAAACAGAATAAAATAAATATTTAAGGGGGGCTCCCATACAACAAACGTGATTTTTTTGCCATTTTTACGGAACCCTTAGTGCGCGAGTCCGTCTCGCTCTTGGTCGGTTTTTTTTAAAACATTATTCAATAAAAAATCATGCAGTTTACATCAACTGTACAACAATTTGCTGGCGATAAAGGCGCTATTTTAAAATTAAGAAAGTAATTTAATTAGTTACATAAAATGTATTTATTTCAGTCTTCTCTTTAGTGTACATTTACACCGGACTGTCCGAAAAGTTGGAACTTAAAACACGAACGTCGACAGCGAACACAGCGCTAAGTGCCAATATCAATTTAACGTGTGAGAGACGTCATCAGGCATCGTTGGACACATGCCAACCTGTACTCAGCACAGCCAAGTCACGACTGACTTCGGGGAAAATAAGCCCCTAGTTAAGTTATTTTGGCCCTATCCACCCAGTGGTTAGATTATTTTTATTCTTTTTAAACCATTTTCTAAAGCTGCCGCTAATCTTTATATTTTCTTAGTATTTGGGAGCATGACTAATAGATAATTGTAATATAGCACAGAATAAGTACCACCGTATCGTCTAGTTAGAGCTAGAATATATCTCTAAAATAAAAGAAACTAGAATGTGTTATTGATGTAGCACTAAATCCTAACTCAGTTATTCTGGTGTCGCTAGTCGCATTTTAATGAGATTATAACATAACATGACTCTACCATTACATGCCTTTTAAATGGCTTATACGCTTCGAGCGTGCCTCGATTTGTACTTGGGGTCGACGATTTAATATTCGATTCGTATTCTGCTTTTCTTTACTGAACACAAAAGGGAGTATTAAGTATTACGAAATGCTTATGAATATTATAGGAGTTCAAAAACTACAAAATTCGACGTATTCCTATACAAAAACAATTTTTAATCAATCATAGTAATGAATGAATGAATATTGTAGCTGAATAATAAAGCGATAGTGCATATCTGACTGTGTGACATGACGACACGTCACACAATACAGTCTTGAGGGGCTTAGTAACAATACAATATGCAAACATCAAAACGATCAATTTAGCTTTACAGTGATTAGCGGTTGTACACAGTGTGAATTAATTGAAATATTGACACACTCATTATTCAATCAAACGTATACAAAATCATAAGACATGTATATAAAGTACTAGCTGTCCCCCGCGGTTTCACCCGCGTTCCCGTAGGATCTTTTCCCCGGATAAAAATATAGCCTACTTTCCGCCCCGCGGTTTCATCCGCGTTCCCGAGGGATCTTATCCTTTCCCGGGATAAAAAAAGTATCCTCTTTGTTATTCCAGGATATGATCTTCCTGTGTGCCAAGTTTCATTATAACCCGTTCAGCTATTTTTGCGTGTAAGAGTAACAAACATCCATCCATCCAAACTTTCACATTTATAATATAAAGTGGGATGTAAGTCGCAAGGTTTAGTCACAGTCACAGCTAACAAATTATGAAGCAGTGTTAATGTTTTAGTCAGGACATTAAATTGTAACATGTACCAAGACATATCTGCATGAAATTGTGGTAATTGTACCGGCATAGTAACAAAGTTCCGACTTGTGATTATCTTAA
The DNA here is from genome assembly GCA_951361185.1 of Ochropacha duplaris. Taxonomy (NCBI): domain Eukaryota; kingdom Metazoa; phylum Arthropoda; class Insecta; order Lepidoptera; family Drepanidae; genus Ochropacha; species Ochropacha duplaris. Next base: position 3,155,117 of record OX592706.1, read on the forward strand.
CAATACGGTACTAATCATGAACATTCACCGTCCCGTCTCTGGTCCTTAACCTACGAAGGTAATAAAATTTTAATGACGTGCTTAAGGTTCGCTGTGAATGTTTAAGTCGACGATTTGGTGTTTCCTTAAGGAAACATTGAGAAACTTTGGCGAACGAAACAAAGGCAATAATAATAGGTATATGAGCTATTTTGTGTGAGCTGGTTGAAAATTGAGGAAGTGAAATTTTTGATGAATTACATGAACAACTTTCAACGCCATTTTGGCAGTCAATGATGTTGTTTGCAAACTAAACCAATTTTAATATCTTTTTCTCCCAAAGATCTTCATGATCTTGCGCTACTCCCATCATCATCATACTTTACTCATTTTGGATGAGGCCTTTGTCCAGCAGTGGACGTCTTCGGCTGACATGATGATGATGATGACATATTTTTCTAATGAATAATGATTAATTTATTCTATCCCTTTCTTATGATTTAAGTTTGAAAGAGATATAGTGAGATTTAAATAAGTTTTAGTTGGCAAACAGAAACCACCAACGTGGAATTCGACGGAATTCAATACCCGAGATTCTTGGAAACGATTGAAGTGAAAGTACTGCTTTTAATTAGTTTAATCGGTGGTAAATCATCGCGATAATTCTTAAATTATCGCGACTATTAACTTATTATTACATAACTTAACAAGGCTTATTTTGCAATGCTACTTTTGTCACTTGAAAGTTTTAAATATACGTAGGTATCACAAACAGGTAGGCACGAATAGAATGTTTAGGAATAGCAGCTAAATATAATGAGCGATTCAATGATAAGCTTTTATATGTATAGCCTAGAATAGTATGCTTCCTGAAAAGATAACTTGTTAGTTGCCCTTTGAGAAATGTCTAAACTTCGTCTAGCCTCTATCTAGAGCTACAAATTATTTACGCAATGCTATAGTAAGTATATATATTTAGAAAATAACACGAGGCTTCTCTTTAGACACTTAAACGAATATAATATCAATTATAGGGAAATATTTTTGTCTAAAAGCGGATAATATTTTATGACGAGCCAACTAAGTAGCTTTAAATTTAACACTTGGGTCCATTATTCAGATGATCGGGCCCAACCATTATTGGCGTTCGAAGAAAATTACTTCCGAGTCGCCACACGCAAATGGGTTACCCACGCAAATGTTATTATGCGAAACATTTTACAGTTCAGTCTGTGACTTGACCTCATTCAGGCGAAAATTATAAACGGGACCACTATTTTACATATTTCTTACCAGGAATAAACTATCCATTTAGGTTTATTCTAATTTCTGCCAATAACTGGAGTTAACGATAAATCGGGATTATAAATGACCTATTTTTAAAGCAACTCTTTTCAAAACCGTCTCTTCCCAATATACCTACATTCAAATTTACAAATTCAAATTTAGAACATCATATTCGGCCAAGTATACTCATACCACTCCTAAAATATGTGGGACATAAGAGAAACGTGATAACGCATTCATTTCACAGCTTTACATGATACGAAGTGTGGAAGTCGGAAAACCACCCATCTAATTAAATTAGGTAGCTTGAGAAGTAGCTCTTCGTGTACACAAAGATTTGAAAATCTACTTACAATGACTCTATAGGTACTACAAACTTTTGGAGAAAATGAGAATAAGGAACAGTCGATAGAGCAAATAATATTCGAGCATGAATAAGCAAGCGCTCCAGCTATGATTTCTTCCGATTCTTTAAATAATGCAAATTTTTGTCCGAAATACTAAACGACGTATTTTGCATAACAATCAGAGATGAATGTACAAAGGAGCGTGATGACAAATCTTTTGATTTTCTAACAATACATGCTTAAACTACAATACCAATATTAACACGAATTTTTTGTTATACATTGTATAACATTTACGTGCGGTCTATATTTCAGGGAAAAAGTATGAATCATTGTTACTGTGAAGCAATTCAGGTTTTAAACTTTTATGGTGTTTTGAATAGCTAGAATATGCTTTGTTAATGGGAATTTTTATTTTAGTTTGTACATGTGTAGCATTAGTAATACAGTTTCCTCAGCCATATATATATTTTTCCTTGTAAATTAATGTTTCTATGCAAGATAATATGCTATTGAAAAATTTGTTAGTGAATATAGTCATTGAATTTACACAAGGATTTCGGTTGCGGATTACGAATACTTTATACACAATTTACTTATCAAAGAAATCTTTCGTTACCGGTAAATTGCTTGAATTATGTAGGTACTTTACGATAATATGATGATATCATAAGTGGATCTACACACAACTTTTTTTAAATTGGGTCTGAATTAGTCATCCAGCATATAATTTTCAGTATTTCCGTAAGTAACCTACTCCGTGTCTGATGTTCTCGGTGTACATGTATGTGACTCTGTGACATGCAAAATATTGATGATAAAGCTCCAATATTCGCAGTTTGAAGAGCGTGCCCATTCGGAGTCGCAATATCTAGCTCCCCAGGCCCCCAGCGCCGGCCTCAATTGTTTAATCGGCGAAGTTCCTCGATACAAGCCCGTCGGCGCGGAAAGTTCAGCTACAGCTGATAGGGCATGCTCGTTTCGCTTAATGTGCCAGCGTGCTTCGACTGCATTCTGCCACGCCGCGCGCCCCCGCCGTATAGCAATTACAGCACACATTATAGTCACGAGTTTTGAGATAGAGACACATGACTTGGCCACACTTGGCCCCGGGGAGGGCTTAAAGGCACTTTGTTAATCTGAAAATATTTAATATGTTCTTTGCAAGATTAAAAAAATAGAAATTTGCACCGTACGAACGTGCATGACTGTAGAATACATTTCAGCAAAACATAACAAAAAGTAATGATGTAAACCAGTAACAAAGTATCAGGGAGGAAACAGGAAGATTTCAATGTTGAATTAAATCGCCTGGATATTACTTTTTTATGCGTGCGCTTATTTTGGACAGACTCCAACCGATGTCTGATGGATTAACGTTTGTTTTCCAACAAAACACATTAATCTTTACATTCGGCTGGAAATACCCGAATTACTACCCTGAACAAATATGGCCGTGTTCAATTTGAAGTTCCGTTTCAGTTTATTTTCCTTACACAGTAGACTAACATTGTTTTAATTATCGTTCTGGAAATATTTTCGTGAAATGAGCTAGACCGATTAATTTATTCATTAAACTAGCTGTTCCGCGCGGTTTCACCCGCGTTCCCGAGGAATCTTATCTTTTCCCGGGATAAAAAGTAGCCTATGTGCTATTCCAGACTATAATCTATCTCCATGCCGAATTTCATCCAGATCCCTTCAGCCGTTCTGACGTAAATGAGTAACAAACATGCATCCATCCATCCAAACTTTCACATTTATAATGTTAGTAACTGTCCCGGCAGACCTTGTTCTGCTCTATTTCTCTAAAACGCGTCTTACTTTTGTTTCGATTGACGTCAAATGTTTGACAGCTGGGGGTTTGTATGGGAAAAAGAAAAGGGCTGTTTTTAGGGTTTTCCCGGCAATTATTCGAATTTTTCTGGCCTTAAAAACCATCCTTGGACAACAACGAACATTTAAAAAAAAGAATTGGCCAAATTGGTTCAGGCGTTGTTGAGTTATGCGCTTACCAACACATTTTGCGATTCATTTTTATATTATAGATATTCCCCAGTCATCATTTCAATTTAGCATATTATTTAGCTTATGATACTCACAAATAGCGTGGCTTTCGAGTGGTAAAATAATTTTCAAAATCACTAACTTTACCTCTTTACAATATTATTAGTATAGATAAGTTTTCAGCTGTATAATATTTATAAATAGCATAAATATTAAAAGTAGTCGCAATTGAATGATATAATATAATATCTACATGTACTTTTATCATTCTTTATTTCTTACTTCCAAAACAGAAATCACCAAGACAAAATATTATTGTATTCTCTCCCTTAAGTTATGCATTGGGATTGGTTCTCCAGTAGGTATTATGATATTATGGAGTTCGAACCACTAAAATCTATTTTAGTATAATAACGCATAATGACGACCATGAGTACCTACAACAATTTACATTTGCGGATGTAAATGAGGATACGCAGCACGCATATTTTGAAGTCTGAACATAATTGGAGGCCAAGACAATTGCTTAGGATTCTTGGCAATGATGCAATTTATTCTAGTATAGATGATGTCCGGTAAATAGTACGACAAACTTAAGGAGAGATATATGTGGGCGGGTCACCTACCAAATATACAAAAATACCTTAGTAAAAGTGTCACCATTGTCGAGATATTAAAATCAGAAATGTACGGCAAATTATCCGATACTTTGATTGTTAGTCTGCTAAATTTGCCATGTTTACTTCAAAGAGGTATCAGAAATATCGAAATATCTCGAAAACAGTGACTTTTACTAAGGTAATGTTTGTATATTAGATAGGTCCCGCCCATCTATCGTCCCCTTAAATTAGTCCTACTACTTACCGGACACCCTGTATACATACCTATGGATTACGACCCTATAGATTGTTTTAATCGAACACAGAGTATTACGTTAACACGGATCCAGTAAACACTATACAAGAGTTATCCAGGAGTCCTTTAACTAAGAAACAACATCCCTGAGCTGACGTCAAGCTAAACAAAGGCGTCTATGCACAACGGCGCGTAATCGACAATATTTAGCATCCTACAATATTGTAGCTGCTACATAAACATTGGAGAATGATCCTTATTTCTTGTGTTTAAGAGCTACGATGAGTTTAGCATGTAGTTGGGTGTGTAGTGTAGCTTATGAACGGTGGCATGGAACGGAGCGCGCCTGACACCGACTGCACGTTTCCGTCGCCGAGGGCCGTCATGGCTGGCGAAGACGTTGACATCAATGATAGGTACGGTCGGCCAAGAAAGTGGTGTGCCAGTTTTGATTTAGTTTCCTAGTCATCGAAAATTACAACAAGGTTCAAACTAAAAAGATACCACTGAAAGAGATGCATAATAATGACGTTATCATAAGTTGCCAGATTGATCTGCAAGCGAAACTAATCATTATCACCTATGACTCTGCAAGCGGCATTCAATCTTAGGGTGGTACACCACCTTCTTGGCCGACCGTACGCGATATACGGGAAACTGTTGTTGAAACGGTCTGCTTATTGATATTTGCATTGAAATTATAAGCCTCTAATAGAATCAGTGAAAATATATTTAATTCATAAACTCTATTTGATGTGCCATTTTGGAGTTGTGTTTCGTTGAATTTTTAATATCCCACTGGACGCTGCATTATTAATGTAAAATAAAGAGCGCTGTGAGTAAAAAGGAATTAATCAAAAAGAGTTAAAATAATTGGAATAAGGAAAGAAAAATGTACAAAAACTCTTTAGTTTAAATTACCAGCTACAGGTTCCGGGAACGCAAGAAAAGTTAAATTAACAAGTTCACAATACGGTAGCTTAGCTTAACTTCAATTCCAACAACTAGGTAATGACAAAGAGCAATAATTATCCAACAGCCACGTGTTTTGTTATTATTTTTACACCACAAGTCTGAAAAGAAAGCAGGCGGGTCACCTGATGGTAAGTAAGTGATTACCGTCGCCTATAGACATTAGCCATGCCAACTAGGGGGATTACCAATGTGTTGTCGACCTTTTTACAATGCCTTAAAAGCAACTGGCTCTCAAGTGCAACTACCGGAACACACCAACAGGTGCTTGGCGATAAATTTTCAACTTGAGGGTGGTAGCCAGCCAGTCGAATACTACAAAGTACTTTACCACCGTGCTGTTTCCTCACGGTGTTTTCCTTCACCGAAAGCCCATTGTTGGATTCGAACCCATGACCTTAGCCGCGGTATCCGACGTTACTACCATTGAGCTATCATCCCGGGAATTTAAAACCGAGATTCTACTGCAAATAACATAATCATGTTATCCGACTAAAACTTCGAGGAAATCAACGATTCATATTATCGGATCTACCTGGACTACCATGATTCGAATCGAGACGTGTAAAAGTGCCAATTGTGGCCCATTTCCATAACGAATCCAATTTAACTTGATTGGTCTATCAAATTGATGAATCGTAAAAACCGAAAACAATTTGGTTAAATATCAAATCAGGGGGAAAAAGACGCTCGTGTTTTAATGTTATAATAAGAAGACTAGGACATGAACACTTCAAAGACTCCCAGTTAATAGGACATTTTATTTTGATGTTTTACTACCGACACTAAAAGTTACGGAAGGTTCTTATTATTCTGGATAACAATGGTTTTATTTTTGCATTGAATAATTATTCTAAAACATAAAATGTATCATTTGCACTAGATATAATTTGACGTCTCGCCGGTATCATGGCATTCCGGCCTACAATCTACCACTACACGAAGCAGACAACCCAGTAATGTCAGCATATAGGGCATATCCGACGTCCGTGTCAAGCTCAAACTTCCGCAGCCTTCCGCAATTGACACTATGTCGTTGCATAAACAAGGCCTAGAGCAAGAGCTAATTAAAGTTCAGAATATGATAGTCCAATTTACCATAATATGACTTACACGATAACAGAACGTATATGTCAAACTACATGGTTTCAGAGAATTGACATTAATTTATAAAAGATATTATATTGGCCTGTGACCACAATCTGACCATAGTAAGTAATAATTTGATGGTAAGAATGACCTAGAAGGTTCTCAAGTGGAGCTATCGGAACTTATTTATACCAATAAAGTTTATAAGAACCACGGGAGGGTGATAAATAAAGCAAGCTATTCCAGATAACGCAGTGAAACTAATTTCAAACCGGGCCCCAAAACACAAATAAAAGTGTAAAATTGAATATTGAGCTAAAACGTTAATGCAACGATTTCACGTCCTTAGAGAATAGCTGAGGGTGTATGAAGCGAGCTGCCACGCTGAGCCAGAATAGCTTTGCAGAGTCGCGACCAGACGATTTAGATTTTCAATTATTCTTATAGTGTTTTGTTATTTCAGTACCCTCGCGTTTACATAATTCTGAATACAACTTTGCATATCGTGATGAACTGGCAGACATTTGAAAAATCTTCTGTTTATTTCATGACTCAACTTTTGGTTAAATATTTTTGTCGATTAGATTGTGCACAGATCTAAAGTAAAAAATGCTTATCCCTTTCCCACTATTGTATACCTATACAAATGATAGAGATAACAATATTTTAGGCTCATCAAATTAGTAAAGTACAGTGCACAACTTAATCAACACCATTAACTCATCCATAGGATAAATATAAGCTTCCATCCATTTACAGGAAATACAAAGCAACATAGCTTGTTCATTTTTGTATTCAACTGTAAACAATAGGCTCGAGAGGACGAGTGTCAGACGAGGAAGACGGTTGTAACACTACTGTTGTAAATAAACTGCTATAATAATGGCAATGGGAGAACTGAAATGTGTCATCACTGTCTGGTCTGCTATTACATAATAAAGATTATGAACTAATTTCCTAAGTGCAGGTGCATCAAGAACGCCTGTTTGCCCTATAACACAATGGTTGTTTTGAATCGTACCACCTTTCCCACGACTCATTTCTCATCTACTAGATGAAAACATTATCTCTAACCTATCAACCTTATTTACATTGACGATCACTCCATTGAGGCAGCTGAATCATACTCAATATTCTACAAACTTGCTTCTTGGATGAATGAACATACCTGCAACAAGAAAAATTATGTTGACGCCACGTTATAAATACTTATTCTAATACACAATTTAAATATTTAATAATATACTTTCATGAAATAACGATTTCCATTCACAAATACCATTGTATTTGTGTGTATTTAGGTGTTATGGGGACGCGATTATAATAATAAACCAGCAGTAACGACTCAACAAAACAGCCCGAAGCTGTCCACCGAACTCTGCGTACATACGCGTCGTAGGATCCGACAATTTTATCACCTCATAAACCGCCCACGAGTCGCGAGGTATCAACCGTTAATTATCGTATTTTCCTGCTAAATGCGGGAATTAATTTAATATTCATTCGGTCCCATATTAGAAGCTATCAAATCCCAAGCTCCGTTTATAGACAAGATCTCATTAATAAGCGAGTCCTATATGTAGATCCGAAGGCAATCGTGCAGGTCTAAATAAACGTTCATAATATTCCTTGCTAAAATGTTGTTGACAATTTGATGTTTATTTCTAGTAAGAAGATAATCCGGTAACTAAGAACAATTAATTAATGTAGTACTAAAATACTACAAGCTCAGAAACATGTATCATATCAAGATTAGATGATGACTATGGAAACACAGCCCCTTGATAAAAGACATTATCATGCTCTGACCTCCGTCATATATCATGGATTCATGATAACCCTTCCTCTAATACACACAACTAGACATATGTATGTAAGTGCTATTTATGTAAATATTATGTCAAAATACAGTGGAGTAGAGACGGCGACGTCATGAGATTAACGATGTACCCGCCTAAGGCGGTACGGCGCGGCACATACCTTGCCACTCAAGATTATGCTGTAAATGTATTATTCACAGCAACGGTATGAACATGTAACTTTATCTAAAATTTTGATAGTACAATTTCATTTGGGTGTCAAAATAATTTTGACAGTGAGGGGATATTATAGCTTTGTATTGCTATTGGTACAATATAGCTTTTTTCGTGTAAACAGTGTAATTTTATAGGAATCAATTTAAAGACGGGTAAAAAGAACTTTTACTGGCAAATTTTCAATAAATCTCGAAGAGACTAGTTTTAATTTCAATTCGCCTTTCGCGCGCCAACATTTTCTACAATCTACGGTCGTACAACAATGTATCATATTAATTATTTAACAATGTAACCGGGTATAATCCATGGCTCATGCCCTCTATTCTGCAACTGTCGTAATTATAGCGTGACAGTAAACCCACTAAGTTCCATTGTCTTGATGTTATTAGATGTATGGGTACGAGGACTACGAGGCACAGTGTCATAACATGACACGAACCCACGGGTAAGCCGATTAATAAATAAATAAAGAATTATATTAACTCCGAACTATTCGACGAAAACTTCATTTCAACATACATCTTGATTTATTTCATTTCTTGTTTTTTTAATACTTTTTTCCTACCTGATAAGTGGATTTCTTCGCAAAGAATAATCATAATCCCCGTCCTCAAACTCATTTAGCGGTACAAAACGTAAATCTGTACCATTCATCCTTTTTAACCCTTGGCATTCACTCCTTTACTCATTACTTGGTCAGGATAATATGTATGGTAGATTAAATTTTCCATAAGATAAACATTTCTCCACTCAGTTTCATCAACATATTGGAAAAGAGAACCGGCTGCAGAGAAACCAAGTGAAATACACTAAGCTCAGTGGAAACTGCGGCATTCTATCCACTTTATAGGTCATTTCATTTATTCCATTCACTTATTTCCGTCGAAGGGATCCTCCGTTACGACCGAATGGGTTTCGCAAATAAACCTAATTCTGTCTGAACAATACGATGTTTCTTTTCAATTTAACAAATTAAACGGCTCGCTTAGAGACAAAGTAGAATAAATCCAATGCGCCGAGCCCACAGTCTCTGCGATAGAAAGGCTCACAGACTCAAAGGATATGATATTGGCGTTTTGTATTATCATCGCAGTATTTTTAAAGAAAATCTTTAAATAATTACTCGACTTCTATCGCGATCTCGATCCTGTGTGATCTTGTACGCGAAACAAATTAATTCTTAATGAACGTGACGTCTTATTAAAATAATCTAATTTCCAGAATTGAAGGATAAGATATAATAATTAATACACAACACAAGCTTTATTTATTTATAAACGTATTACCTAAGTTAATCATTTCTGCTTTTCAGTGCAGTTTGAGCACAATATATAAATATAATATCGACCTTGGTTTTAAATTAGCTGACATGCCGTAGCGATAAAATTTTGCTACTACAATGATTTATTATTCTATTTAAAAACGTATGGAATGCGATCATAGTAGATACGATATTTAATGCAATGATTTAAAAAATCTTCGGGAATCAACTAAGATCATTATGCTTCTCTGGAATCTAAAAAGGGTAAATACCTACCGCATCCTTAAATGAAATATAAAAAAAAACTAGTAAACGGATAACTAACAAAGGCAAAATTGATGAACACACTGAGACTGATACCCCAGATAGGATACAGTCTCTGACGTCAACAGCCTTCATAATTTAATAACAGGAAACCCCTAGAACAAAGTAACAATGTATTAACACCACTAATTACTACTCATAACATGGCTTACATTTAATTAAACTTGTTATATTATAAAGCGTTCGTTATCAAAATATAAGGCGTTGATAGCTCAGTGGGAGTGACGTCGGATACCGTGGCGAAGGTCGTGGGTTACAATCCTTAATTCCAAACATTTGGTGAAGGAAAACATCGTCAGGAAAATCAAGCACGGTGGTAGAGTACTTTGTAGTAGGTACTCGACTGGCTGGCTACCACCAATTGAAATCTAAATAGACGGTAATAAATTTCAACAATAGTATTATTTTAAGTACATCACCAAAATTTCATTAATTTCCCGGTAATAAATACGAATTAATTACTACAGTTACATGCTAGTTATACGTTTCTTATAAAACTGTATGATTGTGTATTATAAATTTATATGAAGTAAGTATATTAATTACAATAAAGTATCCGGCGATTTAATTAATTAATTGATTCGAGGCGATGATAGCTCAGTGGTAAGTGACGTCGAATACCGCGACGAAGGTCGTGGGTTCGAATCCTACAATGAGCTTGAGCTTTCGGTGAAGGAAAACATCGTGAGGAAACCATAGCACGGTGGTAGGGTACTTTGTACCCGACTGGCTGGCTACCACCCTCAAGTTGAAAACCTGTCGCCAAGCACCTATCGGTGTGTTCCGACAGCTGCACTTGAGAGCCAGTTCCCATCTAGGCTTTGTGTGCTTACCACCTTCGGCCACATCATCACTTACCATGGTGAGATTGTGGTCAAACACAAGCTTATCCAGAATAAAAAAAATAAAAAAATCCTTCAATTCTTGAAATTACGATATTTAAAGTTACCGTAAATAAAATTATTACATGAGCCATTAAAATGTTCAAAGCCGTCAAAATTCCATGAAGAGACTTTAAATGAAGCAAGTAATTTGCGTACCATTGATTACACGGCTTCCTTTGTGACTTACACGTGACTTAATTAGATATGTACGTTACCTTCGAAACGTGTATATTAGAACGGTAAGTCACCGTTGAAACATGTGTTAAAATTACATTATTTATAAAAAAAACATCTAGATAAATCAACGATGATATAATACGTCCTTACCCCATATGTTATACCTACTGCTTCGAAATGGAAAGTAATAATACACATTTCACACCCAAAATTTCTCCTATTACATCACACGGGCTGACACACACAACAACTTATCCAACAATGCCGAGGATTTTTATTCATACTATAGACAACATTTAATGACATAATACATTCAAACTAACGATGCAGTAAAACTTGAAAGTGTCAAAGTCATTTGTATGCAGAGAAACAGGCGGCAGCGACATAAAGACAGGACTCTTACTGCATTGTAAACGTTACCTTGGAAGATAGAAATTGTTTTATTGTACAAGTTTAGGGAAACGAACATCCAATTGGTGGTGACGACACGACTCATCTCCTTCATGAGAAAATTTACGACGACGACTTAACTTTATTGCTAAGCTTTTAAATACGAGCGAGCCTAGAGACTAGAAAAGTAGTTATAAAAAATAAGAAAGCGAAATAATTATTATTGCAAGCTGCAGTAGGCGATTTCGTATGCCAACAACTGAACGGAAGCTCAAGAACCAGGAACGAAAAGCTACAATTTGTATTTTTAATAACACCACTTATCAACGAAGAAATATACAAGAACAGCAGGATAATGCATAGTTCCCTAGCAAAATTCAAAACTAGTGGAAAAGTAAAAGTGACTTTTAAAAATATTACCGCGAGAACAAGGGAACTTTGAATTAACGAAACTGCTGCCAAAAGTGTTAGAGCGAGATCTGACGCGAGCAAAATTGTTTTGAACAAAGTGTTCATCTACTCTCCGCATCAAGAAAATTCACAAATTCGTTAGTTATTTTCTTGACAAATTGAAAATGTTAATCGGGATAATTGTACAATTGTTACACGAGTGAACTCGCAAAACGTCTGCAGTATAAAATTACTCTTTTAAAGGTGTTATAAAGTCAGTATTACATATAAGTTGCGAACGAGCCGCCATACGCCACATTCACGTGAGTTTCCTGACCACGGAAAAACAGTGTCGCTTCGTGACAGCCACGTACGTGACGAGCTTGAGTAAAGAGACCGGCTGTCTTGTCCGGCGACGTCGCAAACTGCCTAGCTGACTGGCTTTAATGAAGTTTTGAGTCTGCACTTTGCTCCACACTTTTAGACACGACAACGACTTAAACATGGTCAAAGTTCTCCTCCTTCAACTTCCACTCCTTTTGTAAAACTTAACCGAGCTTTTGTATCGTTTTGTTTAATTACTTCACCGTTCCATTTTAAATTACTGGAAATATTGAAGTTCATTGATATTCAAACCAAGGCTAATTAATAAAAGATTAATTAACTGTAGTTTTAGTTCAACGAAGAATGTAATTAAGGTCGATGACAGTGAAAATTATATTTATATGCATGTACCTTAAATTATAATTTGACAACCATTTCACGAACAAAACTAACTATCATTAGAGGCAAGCATGCAGAAAATTTACACTATAATTGGAATACTATAGAAGCATAAATTCAACAGTACACAATTATTAACTACAGTTAAATAAATTCAAGGTATGCTGTCCTCCGCAGTTTCATCCTCGTTCCCAAGGGATCTTTTTTATTTTCCTGGGATAAAAAGTATCCTATCTCTTATTCCAGGATATAATCTATTTGCGTGCCAAGTTTCTTCAAGATCCTTTTAGCAGTTTCAGAGTTCATCGCGGACCAATATCATGACACGGGAATTTTATAAATTGAAAGATTTACCTAAAAATACCCGACAACACATTATCAACGATCTCGATCAGTATATAATTTCCAACGGTAAACCAGAAAACAAGGAAAGTACGTAGACACAGATAAAAGAATTCCAAGAACTTATTACTCTAGCGAAGAGGAAACGCGGACATTTTTTAGGTAAACATCGATGAGTCTTTCCAATTTCACAGCGAAGGCAAGTACGGTGACCATAGTTTATATATATGTACCTACAGGATGTCCGGTAAGTAGTACGACAAACTTATGGGGGAGATAATTGGGTGGGTCACCTATCAAATATACAAGAATCAGATATATTTCAACATTTCTGATTTTTATACATATATATTAAATAACTCGGCAATGGTGACACTTTTACCGAGTTTTTTTTTGTATATTTGGTAGGTGACCCGCCCACCTATCTCCCCCTTAAGTTTGTCGTAGTAGGTACTTACCGGACAACCTGTATAATACTCGTACCAACCTATTTTTCCACTATAGAAAATAAATTAATCTGGCCTAATGTGTCATACATACTCATATGTAAGACTTTCTAGGAACAGTTACCAGGCAATAATTTTTATGCCAATAGTCCGTTAAGCAGGCAGACGGGTCACCTGATGGCAAGTGACTACCGTCGTCTATGGACAGCACTACCAGGCGGATTATGTTGCCGACCTTTTACAATGTCTAGGTAACTGGCTCTCAAGTGCAGCTGCCGGAAGTCGGAACACACCAACACCCACAATTACAGTTCTTTAACTTGAGGGTAGTAGCTAGCCACGTAGGTACTACAAACTGGTTATTTATTGATTGAATTGAAATTGCATCAAAAACGATCAAGCGGACGCTACTGATGGACATTTAAAGGAACATTCCAGTGTGTGACATTACGATATACTTTTTTACATGTCTCATAAATATGTAAGAAGCGGTAGCCTCGACGGCCGCCTCGTGCCGTACTGTGGGTGCGACACAGTGCAGGGGACGGCTGCCACTGTTTTTCCCACACAATTTACAACCGCTAAACTGGCAAACAAAACGCCAGGAGCTTATTTACACGGCGCGCCAAAAGGAAGTCCGAACAAACGGATGGCCCGCTAGTAGAAACGAACGTAAATCACCGAATTTCCGACGAACATCCAAAATATAATTTAAATGAAAAACACGTTTGCAAAAGCGAGCCGCAAAAGGTTCCACGCTAATAGGTGATTTGTAAAATTAGGCTATGTGTTTACGTAACAAACATCGTAACTTTTAATTCTTGGGACAACATTCTCATGTTTGAGTTAGCGATTGTAGCTGTTGTCTTTTACTCTTACTCTGCCAATAAGCAAATTACGCCTCAGAACACAAAAACCGACAGTGAAGCTGGAATCTAAGACCCCACAGTGATGTTGACCGACCAACTTAGGAGTTGTGTAATCCGACAATTTGCCGTTCCTAACTCGCAAACACAACAAAACAAAGTGAACATATTCCCGGGCTGAAAGGAAGTTCACTCGAAAAGGCTAGCTGCGGGGAAACCTTATATTGTTGAATTTATGATGTTCTTACGTTCATACGCCGCGTTCCAGTTTCTGAAGCCATTTTCGCCATATCCGTATGATATTTCGCTAAAAATAATAACAGTAGATACACCTACGGTTGGACTGTAACGTATTTCGATAGCAATATCATCCCAAATAAGGTCGAATCAAGATTTAAACTGATAGCTATTATAGGAAAATAATTCTGAGTTGTTTGCTATTTGGCTGTGAGCAGCAACGAGGACGTCCCAGATAAGTGTTTATGGGTCAATTAGTGGCAAACGAAATGAGGCCTATCGGGCTCTGCGTAAACCCGATAGGCAAAGATACTATCACGTAGCAGAGAGCGTAACCGCTCACTATTCATGAGACATGCGAACGGCATAAGATTATAAATCATAGTAACGTGGTTAATAGCGCGGCCTAGTTCTACAACTTAAACTTAATTACTATCAATTTCGGATCGATTTCAATAGAGGCTAATGGTTACCTAACCTACAAAGGTACGCACGGCCTTTGTAAGACCATCAGAAGACGATTAAAATGTTTTAAATAACACTTTTTATTAAACAATAACCTACTTCAAACCATATGTGTTTCACTTTCCAAATGACAAAAGAAATGAAAGTGAAATGTAAAACAAAACTGCGCAGACCAATTAGGTACGTATTAAATGAAAGTGAGCTATATTATTATAAAAGTTATGTGCGACTTAAGTTCATTTTGAATCCGGCTTTACGAAATTCAAGGAGCATTACATTTTACTTAAAAGTCGAAAAATTCACGTGATGGAAAAATTGCACGAAAATTCAATGTTTTAGAGGGTTTTTAGATATGTAGATTATTATATTAAGCAGACTCCTACGATTATACTAAAAACTAAGCACACACACATTAATTTAAAGTTTAATAATCGTTTAAATCTGAAAACTGAAATCTTCAAAACTTTCCGAAAGTAGGCCGTAAAATATCGATTGTTTCCTTTATTTTTCCTGGATCGACTATCGAACAACAGCTTACAATCAAAATCTACACATATAGTCCCTAAATTGGTACACAAAGTACTAATGTAAGTATATCGTCATAGAGCGCTAAGCGACGTATCGCGTGACCCAAGTTCCTACATAAATGACCAGCTCTTTAGTAAGAATTAAAGATCAACGTTTTTACAATCGAACTTTACAAAGCTCTCAAAAATAAAACTAAAGTACCTAGCAACAATGGTAAAGATTCATCTTTGTTTAAATTCCTATTTCACAACTGCATTTAGCAGCATCTTTTGTGAAGAAACTACTTATTTACAAATAACTTCGGGTAAGTTTCTTTCATGAAGTCCTTTCATTCTGCTCACAAACTTAAATACCTACAATTCAAGTTTTCCAACTCGGGCTATGGTCTCGTACATCTTTGTACAAATAAATAAAGTGATTTTTTTAAATTTAAATTAAATATCCTATGCATTATTTATGTGGTTCTTTAAATAGCTTTATTTATGTAAGTAGATACAGAATACAGATGGTTAATATACGTGGAAAACGGCCAAGACGATGGCAAATTAATTCGAGGAGATAAGGTACATTATTCAGTTTTATTTTGATTACAGGAAGGCCGCATTTTGCATGCATCAGTATCCGTGACGTGCCTCCAAATTGCGTTTTTAATATATAATATACAAGTGTAGTAGGTATTACAGTATCGTGAGATAACTATTTTAAGTTTATAAACGAAAAAACAGAACACCTGGTTTCCGTTTGCCTAATAAACGATTGCGGTTAGTCAAACAATTATGTAATGGATAAAGTATTTTGGACAATGAATATAAACTATTTTATTAATTCACTACTAAAGATCATTTTTAATGATAGGTAGTATAAAACTAGTTTTAGATAATAAATAATAATTAAATGATTGTAATAAGGTATAGTTGGAGCAACGCGCTAGCAAAAATGGCAAACGCACAAATAACTTTTATTGCCCAATTTGCAACGAAGTTGTGTCATCAGAAAACCCCATAAATTGGTGGAAGAAGCGTAAACGGCCAACGATTATAGGCACGGCCAGTAGACGCCTTCATAGACAATAAAACCGAAATATGACAGCTGACAATTTATCACCATTACGTTGTAATTCTTACTTCAACGGGGAATTTATTATCCAGTGAAGAGCGAGGAGATTTCAAGGAGATATTACTCAATGTCAACGTTTCATTCTGATATAGCGTGGAACCCCTTGGCCAGCTGTGGGACATTAAACTAATCGCAAGAGATATTGTGATATAAATTGTTGACTTTAAAGGATGGCCAATATTGAGAACAGAAGCCTAAAATATATTTGGTAGATGAGCTTGCCTTCGGAATAATCTAAAACTACACTAAAGATGATCTGATCCTCTTAACAGGTTTCATAGAACTATTTATACACGGCCTATACAAACTTAGAACCTAATCATGCCGAACTAAACTAAACTTTCGTAGACAATCTATTCCTTTGGGAATGGGAAAAGTTATCAACGATAATATAATACTCATTTAATGTTTTATAATACGTATAAAGTTTCTGTTTGCTACGAGACACGACATAATTGCAAACAATGCAGCAAGCGCTTTTTGCTCAGCATAATCCTGTATAAATTGGCTCCATCGCATGTTTTATAATCGCGCCACATAATAAGCGATGCACTGCAATAGCGAAGTTTGTTTCACTGCTATAATATCTCTCTAAGTGCCCTACTAACCTATATTACAAAGGTTAAAAGACTTGAGCTAAGGAACTTGAATATATTTTACGATGCTGGGTACGCCGTGCCTCGGCGCCCCCGAATACCGAGCACCAGCAGCGACATGTAGAAACATCGTGGAGTTTAATCAGTAGGAGTCTGACATAGCCCTGCCAGCGGCCCCCTTGCGCGGCCGGGTAGCCAGGACGATTTCCCCACATAAAAAAATAATATCGCAACAAACATGGGTACAATAGGTAACTCAAGGCTCCTGAAGTGAAGTGCAACGTGAAACCAGCTAACTAATGCAGAAAGTTCACATCTACAGCTTACTTTTTCCAGTTACAGTGGACTGAAAATTATGCAAGGCCATAAAAATTTTGCCAGACTCATTGTGCACTTTTCAGCTGCAGATTTCATTTCAACGTTGACTTCTACTTCAAAGTAAGTAAAAGCTGTATGATAGTACCATTTAAAGCGTTCAGTTCCTTTGTATCATTTTTAGCAAGATTTCATTTAGAATTATTAACGGATCCCTTGTGGTTACACAGAAAGATTGCTTTATTTTAGGTAGTTCAGCTCTTCTAAAATTTGTATGCAACTCATAATATTCATACCCAAGATCGTAGTTGATTTGATTAGCTTACAGATCTTGTTCTTGGTGTCCAACAACAATCTGCAGGTTTGAGCCACACTTCATCAATGTGAATGTAAATAAGTTCAGCGAACTTAGCCCACACTATCCAGTGTCAACTGATTTCCTGATCAAGATACCTTTACGGTCACTAGCATTTAAATAAACTATTTTAAAACCAAAAATAAATCCAAGAGAATGAAAACAACAAACGTTATGCAATTTTAAGGTCATAGGCAATGTTTAAAGGATACAAAAGGTAATAAAATCCGAAAAATACATTCATAAACCTTGATAACGTTACGACACTTGACATTATTATTATATCCTAAGTATTGTGACTGAGACAAGGTCAAACGTTCACTGCCTTAGGTTTTTCATATCCGCCTTTTAAAAATTGTATTAAGTAGAGGTCTAGGAAGGCTAGTTGAAGTATCTTTGGTATCATATCGAGATGGATTCTTTTATCTTTTTCAATTTTATATGTCACCGCTGTTCAGAAACGAAACGTGAAACGGACCTTGAATATTTCCGAAAAACTGTTTATCTAGAAGAACTTCAGTTTATAATAGATCCCATTATAGAAAATTGATTTTGTCCACTTTGTCAGAAAGACCGATAATCCCGGAACTTTATTTAAGTGTCGTGACTAAATAGTCGATTGCTTCGGGAGATAGCCGAAATTTGTCAGAGCCCTCTGGCCGACCTTGTGCGCTGTCGGACCATTAGACACGTCGAAAGCCAGTGGACTAATAAACTTGCTTGTGTGTTTAGTTGATTAACCGTGATGAGAGATGGTATTCACGCCCAGATTCTACATTCAACACCGTCACGATGACGCCGAAGAGTCGTTTATCGACAAACTTGTGCTATACAAGTGCACCCGTCCGGAAAGTTCGAGGTTCTTCTACGTAATCCGGCCCACATAACGCATTTTCGCGACGATTCATTACGCCCCGGCGAACGTAAAACTGACCTCCTCCGAGTTGAATATCGGTCTCCTTCGTCTGGAACGTTTTAGTGGAAAACTTGTCGAGTACTTACCTACTCTAGGTCACCTACAAACTAAGTTTGGTTGACGAAACCCTAATATAATTATAGGGTGAATAAACCGAGCATTTCAGTTGAATTATTAAAATTTATTGAAGAATCTCTTCAAATATTATATCATTCAATAACTAGTTAGTAATTAATTGCAGGTTACCGTTGAATAACGACAGAGTTCAAAACTATTTGATTTATTTTAATTTAAGAAATAGTGAGTTAAGTAAGAAACAGAACATGCCGCAATGAAATGTTACCTCTCAATAGCTGATGGGTGATTCAACAAGATCGATCACTGAAACATCCGTCAGCAAGCCAAATATCCATAATTCAACCAGAAATGTATTATTAAAAAGCTAGGAAAGCTAAAAGAAGATTCGAAGGATTAGGTGTTTCTTTAATCTCTACCTTGTGAATATTTAATAGAACACCTTCGCCGGAAACTTTTACGTCCGGACAACAGCTTGCACCGCGTTCTATTTTTGTAAGAACTATTTAAAGTTCCGTAGCAAAAGTAAAGCAAGAGGAAATGCATTAATGGGGAATATCGACGTCTTGTTTTATAAACAAAAACGAGAAGCACTATGTATCTAAATTAAATGAATATAATTTGGTGACTTCTGCAACCGAAATGATGACATCAAAGGAAAATTAATAATTAAACCTTACATTAAATTTAAGTACCTCTCAAGTCCATTTCCACGATGGCAATACAAAGCGACTGTATTTGTGCAGGTAGTAGATACTACGAACAATTGACGAGGCCTCGTCCTACATGTACGCTTCGACGATCGAACAGAGTTTGCCAATTGATAATTCAGCCGATAAGGGCATCGCAGTCGATATTATTACCTACATGTAATCAATATACTGGACCATTTCATATCCGAAGTTTACTGTAGCAATGGTTCAATGGCCGAAGCTGAAAATGTCACCTTGAATATTTATTCTCAATACACATTTCTTCTTCTTCTTCTTTTCCTTATCCCACGCTAGGTGGGGTCGGCACAACATGTTTTTCTCTTCCACTCCGCACTATCACTAGTCGTCTCTGTACTCACACCTTTCATATGCATATCATTCTTCACGCAGTCCATCCATACCTTCAATTTATTGTAGCTAAAAATAGGTCCATAAAATTAACTAGGTAAATAAACTTGAAATAGGGCATTTTCTGGTGAGCTAAGTTCTGGGAAATAGTAATAGTCACAAATATAAACACATTCATAGAATGCGAATTACAAGTTTGACCTTTGACAGCTCTATCGTCTGCTCTCTGGTATGATAAGAATGAACAAAATTAATCAGAATTCGTAATTTAACCATCCACATTGGCTGTTATCATGACCTCTATGAGTAGTCAGTGAATTAACGTTTTTATTATAATTTCCACAAATAGAGACTAGTGGCCTTATTCATAAAGATTTCGAACATTTTTAGCAACTGTTTAGCAGATTCTTAATTCGAATTCTCTATAGAAAATTCGAATTAAGAATCCGATAAGCACTTACTAAATACCATAGATTTTATTATGAATAAGGTCATTAGTATATGTTATGGATTAAGAGCATAATGAAAATGTCACCTAGCAGAGCTTTGTAACATAGGTTTAAACAAATTTTAAATTAATTGCAATAAGTAGGTTGTATACTATAGGTTCATCCTATTATATTAGGTTCTCGTATTTACACACTTTTTCTTAATTGGATAGAATAAATGCAGGTAAAACTAATTAAATTAATAACCCATAAGTAATTAGTTACTGTTAATTATTAAGTAACAACATATTTAATAGCCTCTTGTGAAAATCTAACCAATGCAGAAAAGGGCGATTAAGAGTTAACAAGCGTAATTTACTCTTATTGCATATAACTTAAAGGTCAGATTTGATTGCTACTTCAATGCTAGAACAGGACATTGCTTTGTGTAGTTTGTTTTTGCACTCAACAAAGCTGTTTTGATTAACCTGTGAACAATATGAGTAGCACTAGTATGTTGGCATTGAATACATTGTTTCATTGATGTGAACTTTACAGAAAACAATGAGAACTGATGAAGTAAACTTTTTGCAACAGATCTTCTATGATTAATAAATATCTAGTAAATTGAGAATACTTGATAAACACTAGGGTATTTTTATCTATAAGTAGAACTACTTAATTCATTATTTAATATTTTTTAACATAATATTGCACATGTTGGAAGACTGATTTTCCATTACCCTTACCATTTATAAACACTTGGGTATTAATTAATTAGTTAGAACTAAGTCATTAATTAATATTTTTTAAAGATAACAGCTATTGTGTGATAACAATTAATATTTCAAGATTTCCCAAGAAATGATAGAGTTGTTGTTGAGTGTGCACGTGTTGGAAGACTGATTTTCCATTACCTTACAGTGCCCTACACTAAAAACCTAGAGTTAATTCAAGCACTACTCCAGATTCTAAAATTGCATTCATTATCATGTAACTGTTATTTTTTATTTACTTCTACACTAATATTTTAAGAGAAACTATTAGATTTTTTGTATATATGTTTGTAATGGATATACTAAAAAAATACTTAACCAATTTATAAAATCTTTCACCTAAACAAAGCTACATTATCATCCAGTAACATGGCCTTGAGGCGGTGCGGAAAGCTACTTGGAAAATATTTCAGTTTGACCCCAAACTCACCAATAGATGCCACACAAGCCAGGGGAACTGGTTCACCAAAACTAGCTGAATTGTAGCTACACCAGTAGGTGGTTAGCGATAGATTCTCAACCAGAGGGTAGGCAATTAGGTGAGTACCTATAGAAAGTATTCCAGCACAATTTGATGGTTTCCTCACAATGACTTCATTACTAAAAGTTCAAGCTCCTTGTAAGATTCATAATCACACCATTTGGAATCACTACCATTAAGCTATCATCATATTTAACTGTTGAAAAAATTGGCAATAAATTAATATAGGTTGATTTAAATTTTGGTTCATTGTCTTTTGTAGATATTGAAACAAAGCGAATCAGTACAACAATGATAAAATATAATTGGATGTACTAGCCTTTGACATCATTATCAAATCGTTGAGCAGTTGTTTTATATGATGAATCTTAATTATACTTGATTAAAATTCAACAGAATGTACAATGACTTTGGTGGTTTTATTAGATACATCATACTTATGTACCTTAATTATCTTAGATCTAATATGCATTCTTGATATATAAGCTTTGATTGACAATGAATTATTTTAGCGAAATATAAGTCAACTTAACTTTAATTTATTAAAATTATAGACAAAGACTTTTCATAACTTATTATAGATTTTCTTCCAATTAAAGATAGACTAGCTTCTACCCTGCAATTTGTGATATAGCTTACTATCTAGTGAAAATAAAACAAAAATCTGATCAGTGCAATGAAAATCAGAAATAAACTTTAATAAACCTTACCTCTTTTTAAAAAAATAAGACAACAGCCAAGTTAATATTTTTATACATATTATTAAGTATATATAGATGTACTATAATTTTATTTAAATAAAATAAAATAGATAGGTACCACTTGACAAGGAAAAGTGGATCTAAACTGAAAGGATATGTAAATAATTAGAAACGGCATATTATGTATGATGTGGTAAGGCTAGAGTTTTATAACTGAGAAGTTACTTCCTTGATATCAAGACCAAACAACTTTCGCTGCGGGTTCGGCTATGGTGCGCGCGCGGCGGCTGTCGAACCCACGGCGACCAGCGCTTGCGCTTCAATACTAATTCGCGAACCAAACACCAACAATTACACCAACTTTAACCATTACGCAAGCTTCAAACCACGACCTGATACCAATCAATCAGTTTTTCAACTGAACGGAATGAGGTTACACAGTATTTTTATGCCTACGTTACGCCTGAAACGTTTCCCCATTTACTCGTAAACGATACGTGAATAATAAAGGAAATACTCACCGATTTGTTTATCCCTCCAAATCCCAAACAATATAAAAACTGTCACTCGCACGTTAGATAGAACACAAAACACAGGACCTATTCACCTCTTGACATCTGACATTGTTCAAAGAAACGGATGGAAATAACACAATTATATTTCACCATACAGACCTCGATGTAAAAGCGTTATCATAAAAACAATAAGATATAACAAAAGTTGTGCAAAACGATCGCAAAATAACGATACAAAACGTAAACAGCTGCCTACTTTGACAGACACGACCAATAAACTGACAATTGAACTGCAGTTGCCAACTGCAAAACTACTTTCGCCTTCAAATAACCTATCTACCAACATTCAGCAAATAATTCACGATGATGCAAAAAAAAATAGAGGTATCACACATCACACACATTCATTGCTGCATGTTCTAATTATTTATTGTGCTGCTTTGATATCTCAATGTTGTGCTGTTTTTG
Organism: Ochropacha duplaris; assembly: GCA_951361185.1. Classification (NCBI taxonomy): domain Eukaryota; kingdom Metazoa; phylum Arthropoda; class Insecta; order Lepidoptera; family Drepanidae; genus Ochropacha; species Ochropacha duplaris. Next base: position 3,178,525 of record OX592706.1, read on the forward strand.
TAATTTTGGAGTACATACATTTCATTAATTTATCAAAACATACCTTCTTGTTTGCATTTTTGATGCCCTTTTGTCACCAACCATTCTTTTTCCTTATTTGAATAAACTAACCCCAAATTTATTAAAAAATGTTACTTAAACTAGTCTTTTATTTAAAAAAAACATTACGTTTTCAATAAAATTATATTTATTTTATTTACAACAAATGTACAACTATAATATGTAAAAAACTTCTTCGAGGGTGCCGCTGCTGCTGATCGGCAAGGTGTATATCATCGCATTTGTAGGTGGATAGTACCTTTTCTATTTTTATTTTAAAAAATATCATGTTATTATGTCTTCCGAATAAAATCAATAAAGTGTTTTATATATTATAGTTTTATATTTTTTTGTATATCTTGTACATTTGTTATAAAATTAATTCTTATGTGTTATAACAAATCTATCAGATCCAACATAAAATCACATTTGATATTTCGTGAATATGTTTACGTTCGCCAATAAAATTAAAGTATTTTTTATTAGTCGTAATTTATGATTTTTCTTAAATTAATTATTTTATTAGAAGGGTTGGTTTTCTTTATTTAATAGATCTGTGGTTTATATTTTATTATTCTAGCAACACTAAAAGCTGTCTGTCATTTTCGTCATCATCAGTAATCTGTCATTTCTGTTAGATGTTATCTTATTTTACGTAAAAAATATTTAGTAAATAGTTATCAAAACCCTTCTTTTGTGTCCGTAATACTTGTTAGATCATAAAGTGGCGTAATATAATAAATAGAAATGTCTAAATTCGAAGAAAATCCATTTAATGATCCGACCATAGACAACCCGTTCGCAGTACGTAGTGAAATGATAAAATATGTTGTTTTATTGAATTTGCTTCGTTACTTCCTTTTATTTGTTCCAGGATCCAGCCGTTCAGCAAGTGGCTAGAAGTACAAACAATGCCACACGTGGTCTCGACGATTACAATCCCTTTGATGGGCAACAAAATGCAAATCAACCTACGGTAAATTGTTCATATTAGTCATTAGTGAGAATTTTTGGAGGTGTTTTTATATCGACCAACGGTATTTCTGTTGATATCGAAGTACCACTTAAAACTAGTTCAATATTATAACGTTAGTCTAATTTAACACAGTTGAAATAAAAATAATAAGTAGGTATGTAATGTTTCCATTGTTTGTTATCTTGTAGGTATATAGCTAGACTACAATGATTGTCATATTAGAATATAAATTCAGCTCCAGAATTCGATATCTAAATCTGTGGGGCAGCATAAGAATGAAATTGTTTAGCTTAACACTAAACAATTTCATTAAATAAACACAACATACCAAATCTGGCATAAAGTATATGGAGAAACCTGAGAAATCCATCACTTGATCCCATCTCTAGTAATTAATAAAATAGTTAAAAAAACAAATTGCTCTATAATGAGTAGGATTTAAGGATCATAATCCTTCTGATAAAATGAATTTGCTATAATATTAATACTTTTTTGTCACACAGCCCCCACAGCAGCCAGCAATCATGCAGGCAGTGTCACCCCCTGCTAGTGGACAGTACACACGCCCCTCCCAGCCGCAGCAGCAATCCCAAGCACCACCTCCGAACTTCACCACTGATGATTTTCAGGTATTCACTACTAGACTACTTTTTTCACCTCCATGCTATAAGAAACATATTACAAGTAGTAGGAACATGGTATTTAGTCAGTTTTTGTTTTTACTTTGGATTTGTTTATATTTGACTACAATCTCACTCACCATGGTAAGGGATTATGAGGCCGAAAGTGATGGCCATATATTATTATGTCCATTATGTCTATCATAGTGCCAAACATCCATTTATTGGCCAGTAAGAAAAATTCAATCATTACTTTTTTTTTATGATTGTATTCGTCCACAATTTTCACTATGGTTTGCCTAAATGTGGCTGAAGTGCACACCTAAATGGGAACTGGCTCTCATCCGTGGGCAAATAGTAGGTAGATAAATAGGATTGGATAGTGATGAGATCTGACAGGGAAGGCTCTCCTTTGTCCAGTAGAGGACTAAAAGAGGCTGATGATGATGTGCTTACAAAAATAAGAAACAACCACCAAGTCATCCAATCTTATGTTTTCTTGTGTTGAATCTGCTATTTTTTTTGGAAAATTTCCACATAAAATAATATTATTTAAAAATAAAGAGTTTGTATTTATATTTCAATGTGCTACCTGTATATTTAAAAAAATATATATCCTGTTTAATGAGAGTAGTTTGTGGGGCATAGCTACTTCCGAATATATAACTGGTTTTAGACATCGGTAAAATATTATATCCAAACCATAATTGTTTTTTACTATAGATAAGCTTGATTTTGACCACATCCTTGCCATCAAGGTTATAAATTCTTGGTCAAATATTTGACAGTGTATTTTGATACTTTTAATTAAATTTTTATTTAATTTAATTACTACTCATTACAACATATTATTAATAAATAACATAATTTATCTATAAGTATGTGCTATAGTATGTGGAGATAGTATGGCTTTATTGTGGTCACAGTATGATAATGTAAATAATTCATCCTAAGAGATACAATTGCTGCTAGAGATTTCACTATTTAAGACTACATTAACATAATGGTAGGGGAGGCAATGATGCTAAATTTGTAGTTACTCGAGCGTCTTTGGGACCTACTGGAATTTGAAGATTAGGTGGAATAAAGAAAAAAAGGTTATGTGATATTTTCTCCTTCAGCGGTGGGGGGGAGCGTCTACAGGGTTTCAAAAATGTAAAAAAAAACAGTCACCAAGAAATACTCGAGCGCGTCAGATATTAATAGGGTAGTCGCGCCACGTCTGATAACGGAAAAATAATAATCTGCCGTTTTGCGTGGTGGGGGTGGCCGTACGAAGGGGTCGAAAATATTTTAAAAAAAAATTTACTCGAGCGCGTCAGAAATTGATAAGGGATGTTAAGTGAACCCTCCAGTAGCCTATTTTAAAGACTGACGATTTGGACGCGACCATCAGTCAGGGCCGATTTTTGAAAATGCAAAAAAAAATCGTGACCTTGATTTACTCGAGCGCGTCAGATTTTTATACAGGCGGTTTTTCTTGATGGCCTTGTTGTACTGACCCATAATCTGACAATTATGTTGAGGAATTTCCTTAATCTGACGGTTTGAAAAAAAAAAATATATAAAAAATATCGAAATCTCGAAAATGGTTCAAGATATCGAAAAAATGTTTGCACAAAAGTTGTAGAGAATTTAATTTTCTACATATTTATTACGAATACATAAACCAAAAAACCCATAGGAAACGAGATATTTGCAATAAATGATTTTTTGACCTTTGACCTTGAAAAATCAGTAGTCGCGGGCACCCTATGATAAGTAGCTTTTGAGACAAGTTTTAGGGTGTCAAAATAAAGGTTTATACAAGTTAATAGCTGACTATCTCTCATTCTGAGGTGAAACTCATAATATTTCTGGACTATACACTTAATAATGATTTTAGCTACTTCGGCTTGTGCAAATCGGCAGATTAAGATATTTCCGTGATTCGTGACTAATTTCCTTCAAAATAAAAAAAAACTAATCGCGCTCGAGAAAATCCAGGTGACGTTTTTTTTTTGCAACTTTGCGAGTCTCCAATTTTCTTTCGTCACGCCCAAATTGTCAGATTATTGAAATGTACACTATTTTGCATGTAACTAACTTACCTTACCTTAATCTGACGCGCTCGAGTATTTCAAACCATCGATTTTTTTTTACTAATCTGACGGGCTACCCTAGACGTTCGACACTATATAGAGGGCTCAGATTTGGTGAGAGTACTTCATAAGGTGCAAGCTTGCCCCCTTATGTTAATCTGCCGCGCTCGAGTAAATCCCGAAATCCCCTATTCGCCTCCCCTACCATAAACTTTAAGCCTCAATCAGGTATTGACCAGTTTTCTTTTGAATATGTAAATTCTTTCTTCTTGGATTATATGGTGTATAAAAAAAAAACAAAATTATCTTTGATGAATATCTATCCCCTTATCAGTAAATTGGTAAAAAATGATAAATCAAAGTATAAACAAATGTTTATTGACTTTATTGGAGCCTTTATTTAACATATTTTGTTTTTTACAGAAATAATACTCTCATAATGTAAACCTTTTATTATGTGTCTTAACATATTTATTATGTTTATTCTTCTATTCTATGTATACGAAATGCACCGCATGTATATTAATATGCACTTTGCTTTTTTCCACGTTGCACAAAAGGAGTTGAAGGTAACACCTCTTTTGTACACATTTAGTATGAATCATTAGTTTTAACTTTATCAGTATTATCAGCTGATATCATTACCTTATATCTAAAATGTGACGTCACACAAAGTTTTTTATCTCTACAATATTTAATGCCAATGTTAGTGAGTAGGTTCGAATCGATATCTTATGAAGTCCGTTTATGTTTGAATGTGGGGATGCAACCCGTATGCAATGTTGTCGTACCTACTTGTGTGAAAATTAGGGAGCATCGCGCCAACACACAAGTAGAAAATTATTCTGACTGATCAGACTTCATAATTTGCCTTAGTTGAAAATAGTTTTATCAGACTTAGAAGTATGATAAATATGTCCATAAAGTCGAGTTTAGCTCTTAATTAACTCTGTAATGTAAGTTGTTTGTTATTGAATTACACTTGTCAGTTAAAATTTAACTTCTTTTCACTATCTTATGTACATATCATACCTAAAATTCCTTAATAAAATAGTTAGTTCCCGACACGTTAAGCAATTGTCTCGTAAATTGCGAATGCGTAGGTTTCAACCATTGGCGATGCGGTAAGATCGCGTATTTAGACTTCATTGGACCGTTCTATACACAACAACAGTAGCTCTTTTTTACAACTTCATTCAATACCACATTAGCTTGTATACAGTTACTATAGAACATAGTGTGAATGATGAATGAAAATGAACTACAGAGGAGACAAGAAGAGTTAGAACGCAAAGCGGAGGAGTTAGCGCGACGGGAGGCGGAACTTCGCGCCGGTTCAGCTGGCCGACGGAACAACTGGCCCCCTCTACCAACATTCTGTCCAGTCCAGCCGTGTTTCTACCAAGACATCAATGTTGACATACCGCTAGAGTTTCAGAGGATTGTGCGTCACCTGTACCATTTGTGGATGTGTATGTATCATTTAAACTGTATTAACCTTTCCACCCCTCGGTTTTACCCGTGATCGATTTGCTCGCACTAAAGGTGCACCCTTACCCAGGTTACTCATGGAATATTTACTCCTTTCAAATCACTAAGTCTACCGGTTTAGACTGCGCATTGTCTTACTGAGTCAGTCACTGTACTGTATCCAAAGAACTCTTTCATATAGTGCTTAAAAATGTACATCTACTGCGAAATGAATAATATCCTGGGACATGACTTGAAACTAAAGCATATTTTTCCATTTAATTTATATTGTACCTAACAAATAGATGGATTCCCTAAGTTTTTTTTAAATACAATGATAGATAAAAATATATTCCAAAATGCAATGGACTTGTAATCCTATTACAATTATCAAAATAAATACTTTTGTACAATGATGAATCACATATCAATCATGACCGATATTGACTTTGACACATTTCAAATCAGCTGAATTTTTAGCACAATTCCTTTGTAACTACATATCACCTCATATTTAGGTTTCGTTGTCTCATCCAGTTTTAAACTAAATAAAGCCTTTTTTTTCAGTCCATGCTCTCGTCCTGTCCCTGAACATAGTCGGCGCGATGTCAATGGTGATTGTCGGCCAGAGTTTCACGATATTCGGCCTTTCCATACTTTACTTCATTCTGCTGACGCCATTCAGCTTTATTTGCTGGTACCGGCCAATATACAAGGCGTTTAGGAGCGACTCATCTTTCAACTTTATGGTGTTTTTCTTCATATTCCTGTTTCAAATCATTATTACTGTCGTTCAGTCGATTGGATTCAGCGGCGGAGGCTCCTGGTAAGTTTAAAAAATATATATGAAATGAATATTATTTTTTAGGTACACCGCGATTTTGATTTGGTTAAAGTCTTGAAACGACACATTCAAAGTTTTATTCATACTGTCTATAAAATGATAACAATACCTATTTTTTAATGTGCTTGTTAACTCTCACGTCTTTCGTCATATTTAATTTAACTATAATTTCCTTACAATAAGGGAAGCATACGATATATTGTGATAAAAATACTAACATGTAATCTTTGATGACTGTAGCTAATTTAAAAACTGATTTAAAGAAAAGGAATGACACCCCTACGAATAAGTATAGTGGCACTACACTATTCTTTACCCCTAAATATTAGGGATAGCAGTTTTCTTCATTTCATTGGGCCCATTCACAGTTTTCATACAAGCACTGCCCTGCGACTGTATGATTCTATTAATACTATTTCATTTGCTTTTCCTTAATGTAGGTTAACCTAATTACCTACTAGTAATATTATGAATACGTTACAGCTATAGCTGCGTGACAGACAATATAATGGGAACTCTGCGCTCTGAGAAACAATGCGCAACGATCTCGTTAGAGAGCAGCCCGACGAGCAAATTGTGCTCCACTCGCTTTTGTAGAGATCACAATGTAAAATAAATCTGAGAAATGCTTTTTAAATTTTTAATTAACTCATTTTTTAATTAACAATAGGGGTTTCTATAGAAAATTGCTATTGAAATCTTTATGTATAAAAATCTCGTGTCACGATGTTTGTCCGGGCTAATTTCCGAAACTACTACTCCGATCTTGATGAAACTTGGCAGACAAGTAGATCATATCCTGGAATAAAATATAGGATAGAAAGATAGGATCCCACTGCAACGCGTTTGAAACCGCGGTGGACAGCTAGTGGACGTATAATAAGGGAGATGGTTAAGATGAGCCCTTTAATAACGGTCAGTATTGCGTCTGAAAGTAAATCGCTGTTGTTTTATTATTCATTTATCTGCCTCTTTGAAATAAAAGTTGCTGAAATACTCAAAGCAAGGATATTACATATTTTCTTAATATCCACTATAATATTTTATTTAAAAAGGTGGATGGAAGAGTTCTATATTATTTTTTTGTATTTTTTTAGACTGATCTAATCCCAAACTAAGCTTGTAATATGGAAACCACATGACTGATATACTACATACATATACAACTTTTTTTTTAGATACATACCTAAAAAGAATAATTACACCCAGATTTAGGACAAACAGACATGTTCACAAATGTCTGTCCTGGATGGGAATCGAAATCACGACCTGTGGCGTGATAGGTAGTGTGTTAACCAACCACGCCAACCGGTCCGGTACTGTGGTGAATATTTGCACATCCCTGATGATACTTTTTTTCCAGTGGTTTGATCACAAGCATCACAGCTTTCGAATATAACGTAGCCGTGGGGATCATCACTATGCTGGTCACCATTGGATTCATCACCTGCGTTGTTGTGGACATTATGCTTATAGCCAAGGTATGTTGTATTCTAGGATTAATTAAACAGCTAAAATGTTTACGATAAGGTTATTTTAGTCCGCAATTGGGCATCACAGCGTAAAAGCTATTTCGCAAAAAATAACACATTAGAAATGTCTATTATTATATATTCAATTAATTTTGTAGCCAGGTATGGTAGTCCTTAGTCGTGAAATGTAGGCTACAGGTCTTTAAAATAACAATCCTCTACATTCCACCTGTCTATATCTCTCCCATAGAAAGTTACAGATGCAAACGAAATCTATCAGAAACTGATTTCCTAAAACAAATTCCTGTGTGACAAATAGTTTAAGCATAAACTTCTTAAACATTGGAATTATAAAAAAGCCAAATAGTCAGATGGTCCAAAATGATTTAAAAAATGTAAATCTTGCTGAGTTTCTTACCTAAGGCTGACTTCCGAACCGGTGGTAACTTCTGTAGCTCGACCTTCAAAAATGCCCTCCTAGGGTCTAAACTAAATAAATGGTTTTGACTTACTAGAGCCTACCTTTTGGGATTATCTTAGACAGATAAGGTTGTATTTTAGATTGTACAATCACGGTCACGCATATTAATTGATGGGCCTCAAATCTTCCAAGATTCGTGCCAAAAATTCCTGTGTATGATTCGTGACAGCCCGAAGAATTGGCAGTGGGCGGGGCACATATCTCGTAGTACTAACGGCTGATGGGGCAGAAAGGTTTACTCTCCAGCACGACGTGGTGGACCGACGATCTTGTTAGGGTCGCGAGAAACGCAAGACCGACCAACGTGGAGGATCCTTGAGGCCTTTGTCCAGCAGTGGATAATTAATGATGAATGTGTAGGTCCACCGCATCTACCGATCGACGGGCGCGTCCATAGCGAAGGCACAGGCGGAGTTCACGACGGAGATCCTGCGCAACCAACATGTGCAGACGGCCGCCTCCAGCGCCGCCGCTGCCGCCGTCAACGCGCAGATCGCTAACGCCAACCGATACTAGGCAGTAGCCACGACACAGATACAGGCTGTCTGATCTATCCTGTGAGTACATTTAAACAGATGATATAGAAAACCGACATATTCATTAAGCTTTTTGTGTGTTCCGACAGCTGCACTTGAGAGCCAGTTCCCATCTAGGCTTTGTGTGCTTACCACCTTCGGCCACATCATCACTTACCAAAGTGAGATTGTAGTCAAACACAAGCCTATCCAGAATAAAAAAAAATATATCTCAGCCGTTTAGTAGTTACGAAGAAACATAGGGACTTTTTTTTACTTTTGGATAAGCTTGTTGACCGCAATCTCTTACCATGGGTAAGTGATAATTTGGTCAAAGCTGGTAAGCACATAAATTCTAGATGAGAATTGGCTCTCAAGTGCAGCTGTCGGAACACAGATAGGAGCTTGGCGATAGATTTTCAATAACTTGGGACATATTTATATACAAACAAACACATAACCCTCCTTTTTTTGGATTCGGTATAGGAAATAGAAAAAAATAACAATATAATAAGAATGAAGCGATGATAAATCCGTGATAATGTTGAATGCAATTTTCCCTCAATAAGCATGCTTTCGGTGAAATGACTACCGTCGCCTATAGACATTAGCAATATCAGGGGGTTTGTCAATGTGTTGTCGACCTTTATGATGCCTTTGAAGGCATTTTTATCCCTAGTGATATCTTAAAAGACTTGTTCTCACGTATATTATTGTTTTCTGTTTCAGGTGGATCGATTAAATGAAACGTTCTGATAGTGCACATCTTGTAAGTATGCAATAAACTGAACAATCATTCGATATAGATATAAATGGCTTTTTCTGATATTAAAATAAAATATTATTATTAAATATTTTCTTGAATACATATTTTTAATCATCGCGAATCATAATTACTCCTATATCGAAATGATTCTAGTACATTCATGATTAATGACTACTTCAAGTCTCAAAAATTATTTGGGTACTTGCTTCTTACTATTAAATATTATATGCCGTACAGAATCAGTTACTTAATGCTTTAATGTGTTGATATTTTCACAGAAAGTAGTAATTTTATTGTAACATATCCTAATAGTCTGAACATTTAGTTACATATGAAGTGTTTTAGTAGATTATTTTAAATGGTATTATATTATTGTGCTAAAATTGATATGTAGCCGGAATTATTAGTTAAACGGCCGGAATGTCATATGGCTGTGTAGCATTCGTAATTTAACAATGTTATTGACCTTATTTATGAGATAGGAGACTGTAGTTCCGATGTTGATATACAGTGCAACACACAGGTTATGTCTTAGTTTCATACAAATAATAACAACTTATACGTTTGTGCATTTTTTTTTTCATTCTATTGATATTTATGAAAGTAGGAATATGCAAATAAATTTAGTTTATCGCTAGTTATATAATTGTTTTGAAATAACATGAGCTTACAAACGCTTTAAAAACCAAATTGAATTTTATCATGAATTTTTAAATGTTTTTGCAATAATTTTGATTAAATGGTGACTGCCATATAGATAATAACTTATTGAGATACAATAAATTGTGTTATTATATTTGCAAGTTTCTTGAATATAGAAAAACTGACCCATAAAAAAAATATAAAAACTGACTCGTAAAAAAATATTAACAAAATCCCACAACAAAAATAATTTATTAAGTTTCTTAGTTACAACAGGATGTTCACAATATTGTATTGACTGTAATCTAAATGTTATCGATCTTTTTGTTGTTTAAAATTACGCGTGAACATTCCAAACTAGGATGAATGTAAATAAATGTTTCTATTCGAAATCTTAGTATCTACATATATAAATGGTGTATTAATATAACAATTACATATTGAATCGTATTAAATATATATTTCTCATGTGTATTTGGAACATTTACTTAATTATTTAAATGTGTGTAAATCCCTCTTGCCCCGTTTCGAGACCATTAGATGCACAAGACTTCAATTTTAGTGTTTATGTCATTGTATAAAATAGCATAAGATAATAAACATTTAAGCATATTATTAACTAGTCAATGGACTAAACGGCTTCGGAAACACTACTAAACATTGATAAAACGCGCTTATAATCAGATAATTATATAACATTCACACGACGGTGTCCGGTCAGGGCACATTTCGGTTAGCTAGCAAGTATGTTACGTATAATCTGGGCCTAGTATAATGTAAATTATTTACCAGACCGTCCTTACCCAGATGAACGGTAAGCGAAGGCGTAGATTTACCTAAATATTTAAACTGTTTTTGTAACGATTAAGTCATGTTATAAACTTATGATTAATAATAAATTTAGTTTCTGATGTAATTGTTTCATTTATTTCCCGTCCCTTCTTATTACCTATCTAACCTAAATGATTGGACATGAAACTGTCTTGAGAAAGAGTTCCCTGTAAAACTATGAGCCCTTATGCAGACTTTACTTGGTGCAAACTCAACTACTGTGTGAATGTCTTAATGGCTCTTAAATAGCCAAATATAAAAATTAGCCACTCTATTGGTCTTACAATAAACAAACTTTTAGTTAACACCTTGTAATTTTGTTTCACTTAAATTTAAACGCATTTTCTTAATAGAAAATATAGTTGGGTGCCTTATTACTTTATAGAAGATGTTATATTAGTTATTGGTGTGTGTAAGACAATGGTGGATCAAATAAAATAAAAATAAGAGGTAGGACCACGGAGTAAAGAAGTCTTTACTCCATGGGTAGGACATAGTCAGGATTAAAACAGGAATAAAAAAATATGTAGAAATGAATTGATTTTATTATTTACAGGACAATCAAGTACATACACAATTTCATCCTATATTAGCTCTTATTATTTAATTAAAGGAAACAAAACTTGCATCTTGCAATGAACACCACTATCAAATAAAACTTATCTATGTCAACTGCATTTTATAAAAGTTCGATCAAGACATATTACTATCGACCGACACGACGAGTGAAGTGAACGCGTAATTTTGAGACCACATTTATTACTACGTCATTTTTATCAAAGCTGAACTCACACTTGATAAAAGCATACTGTTCCTCTAATGGCATATTTGTAATTATTTAAATCAAGAGTATATTATTACTGACAATGATATTGTAAATAAAAAGTAGATACACAACATTCGATCTTAAAAAAAAACCGGTCAAGTGCGAGTCGGACTCGCACACCGAAGGTTTCGTACAAATTTTGTAGTTTGATTTTTATTATGAAAAAAAAAATGTTTAGGTAAAAGGTATTTGTTGTTATAGCGGCAATAGAAATACATTATATGTGAAAATTTCAACTGTCTAGCTATCTTGTCATGAGATACAGCGTGGTGACAGACAGACGGATAGCAGAGTCTTGACAATAGTGTTTCCATTTTTTCATTAGGGTACGGAACCCTAAAAATGGCTCTCTAACGCACACATAAATAACTTAATATTGCAATATCGACACTACATAATGATATAACCCACAATGACATTTTTGGTTGTTTTGGGTCACTCTTACTTTTAATTGCACTCAGTACGTGAAGTGCATTCATGCTGGAGACGAGACACAGCTTAAGGTCGCTTCTAACCTACCTACAAAGGTTGCCTGGTAGAGATTACTATTAGTAATAAGGCCGCCCATTGTGACACTCTTAATGTTATCATTTCATTTTCTGTTATTTTTATTGTGTGGTGTACCTAATTCTTTATTGGTACTATATATGTACTACACCTTCTTACTTATTATATCATTGTTTACTGAGGATCATTTTTCCTTTAATACCTAAACTATTAGCACACACTGTTTAAGATAAAAACGTTCACTTCACTCTGCAGCATGCATTTAACATGATCAACTTCAATAAAACGTGTACTATGTCTGCGGTTGATTGGCGTGAGCGTGTGCCCCGAGACGGCTGGGGTCCTGGCTGGGGTAGTGCAGCGAGAGGGGCGCGGGTGGAGGGGGCGCGGGAGGGGCGCCACCCCACGGGGTCCCCCACCCAGACCCGTAGTGGTGCAGGTTGAAGAAGTCGTTCGGACGGTTCGGTGGTGGAGGCATCTGGTGACAATATTAGTACATTATATCTCATGGAATGTAAACATTTGGGCCGCCATTTTGTAGTAAATTCAAGCTGACGCTGTCAAAACTGTCATTCGAGTTTCGAATACGTCTCAGTTTGTTTGTTGTTTTCGCGGATTAGGTTATATTGTTTGTTATTATTGATTTTGTTGAAATGATACATACATAGCACGGTAGACAGTATTGTTATTCATGAAACTGAATACTCGGAATCGTCTGACGACAGTAATTAGATGGGTGTGTCATCATAATTTTATCTCTATATACTCATTACAAATCATTTTTTTATTTGATCCAAAGGTCAGGAACCCCCTAATGTTAATGTAAATACAAAATTGATAGCTTCTATAGATACTTTGCCTATGGTACATAGGCCTATTGCCCATAGGAAAAAGGAAAGTCGGAAGACCCTATAAAAGATATAGTGGAGACTGCTGGAAAGGACTGGTTGAGGAAGGCGGAAGATAGGGAGGCATGGCAAAGACTGGAGGAGGCCTACACCCAGAGAGGGGTCCAAATAGATGGAACTAACAATACTAATAACTAAACACTAAGGAAATACTAACAATTCGTAAAAATGGCAAAATTCAATTATTGTACTTGCATTTGGAAATAAAAAGGCTTTATTATTATTATAGATACTTTGATCTCACTAAATCCTAAAAGACGTCTAGAATGACAGTAAGATTCAATCACTCAACTATTACCTATGTATAATGACACTTACATTTTTACAAATTTGCAAAATAATTATAACATACCTGAGGTGGGAATGGATGTAAATACGCTGGCGGTGGAGGAAGTGCACCAGGAAGACCAGGCACTGGTTCCAAGACTGGTGGCATTTCGTTTTTATCATTAGGACCTTGGCGACCTGAAAATATTAATAACATTTAGAAAAATTTTAGCAATATCACACAAATATGACCACAGCAATATAGGACTTGCCCTTTTAAGGTTATAGTTACTAGACAATCAACTTTTTGTATTGACATAAGAGAGTACCCCATACAGTTTTTGTATGGTTCTATCAGACGAATAGCTTATCAGAAGTTTATCCAGTAATTGAAAAATCGGCCCTTATTCAAATCGCATTTAGCAGATGGTAGATTTGCTTGAAAGTTTCAATTGGTTGTTCATATCTTACCTTGGGATTTGCCCCATTTGATAGTGAGTCTCTTTCCACCAATGACCAATCGGTTGAATGTCTTCTCAGCAGCATGTTCGGCATCAGTCCTAGTTGTATACTGCACAAAGGCACATTGTGCTCTCGGCACCAATGTTAGAGACCTGGGACAAATATATAGTTTAGTTAAGATGTAATGGCAGCCGTATACGCTCGCCTCGTCTCCTTGCGTGCCTCTCGACTCGAGAGCACACTATGTACACACTCATATCAATTGAACTCGGATGCCCGATGCGATGGATCTACAAGATACTATTGGTACTTACAAAGACCCTTTAACTCGGGCAAAAACCGACACGCTTCCGAGAGTCAACGAGGATACCATGTACACACTAACAATTTTTCTCACAGTGCTGGTTGTCAAATAAAAATCAAAACTCATTCATTCAGTTTAGGCCCTGGTAAGGTACTTATGGTTCGGAATACATTTAAATTGACAAGAATCTGGCAAAAAACTCAGCAAGGCAATTTTTTTAATTCTTTTTATTTTTGTTTATGTTATTGATAAAATAATTCTCAAGTATGTCATATAATGCTGATCAATGGTATTGGTATGATTAATAATAAGAATTGATGACACACCTTATCTCTCCATATTGATAGAAATGTCCCCTAAGCTCATCTTCAGTAATAACTTCAGGCAAGTTGCCCACATACAGAGTGGTGACCGTCCTATCTTCAGGAGGCGGCAGTGCCGGCATGGCGGCTGCACGACGCATCAGCTTCTCTGCTACGGGATCATTGACACCATAGTACCTAGAATAAGAACACAATGTTTGGTAATTTAGATACAGTTGTTTCAAAATTAAGGTTATGAGTAAATTTGATTATTTTCAATAACTTGAGCTAGTTACTCCTACCTATGCTGTTGTTTTGGGATCCGGGTTAAATCCATAGGTTTATTATATTAAATCTTATTATGACCACACTGATAATCCTACTAATATTGTAAATGTGAAAGTATGTTTGGATGTGTGTGAAGATGTTTGTTACTTTATCACACCAAAAACAGCTGAATGGATTTGAATGAAACTTGGCACACAGGTAGTTCATATCCTGGAATACATAGATTACTTTTTATCCTGGCAAAAGATAAGATCCCTTGGGAATGCGGTTAGTTATTATTTAATAAAGAATTGAAATTACATAAATTGGTAATTATTATCATAAAATGGATGTACTTAACTACCACAATACTTGCATTATTGAGTATTTTAAGAGGTTTTATACACTGGTTAGAGTTATATATAGACTATAAGCTAACATTGGCCACCTTGAGCCACCTTCCCGCTCAATAAGTGCTCTTTGCTTGCCTACAACTATTTTTGGTGGTTCATAACTATCATTAATGAATGAAATGAAATGTAAATTCATCCAAATAGGCCTTTACAGGCACTTATGAATAGTCAGACTCTAACGGTTCGGAAGGTTGCTTTTGCTGAGAAGAGCCGGCGATAAACTCAGCAATTACTCTTTTCAAAAACAACTTACACCTATTATATTCAATAATTATTTATCTAGTCTCACTGACAATATTTGCATGTTATGGCGGCAATAATAGTAATCTACAGAATTTAATTATGATTGACTTAGTAAACAACAAGCTCAAGCAGACTAGCCCCCACAAGCAGCACCTGTTCACAAGTATGACGCGTGTGGCAGCCACCGCCCTCCTCGCACATTTTATAGGGAATATAAACATACCTATCCTTTATGTTCTGATCAGCTAGTGGATCGTCAGGATCAGTAGGCTTTTCGTGGCGATATGGACATTCTTCACCACGTCTACACTCCCCTTTCACCCAAAATGAACAAACATGAGGTCTGTTCCGTTTGTAATAAGGTGCAGTTCTTGCTAAACGCAACAACAGATCATTAGCTCCTTTAGACTTGAGTGCAGAATTACTAGGTTGTGATGAGTCAAACTTTGACATCTGACTGTCAAGGTTTTGGATGTAATACTCTTTATTTACTTCATTTCGAGGTAGATCATCCTGAATTTTAAGTGCAGCATCTCTAACTTGTATTGGTAGCCCATATTCAAGGTCCAACAAGCAAGTTTGGCAAACATTCTTCAATTTGGAACATGTTTGACAAATCTCTGTTTTCTTGAAACGCATTCTAGCACCTGGACACCAGCGGAAGACTGTGAATGGTCTACAGCATATTTTACACTCTTTACCATACTTTTCTTTGGTCTGAAATATATAATTAACCATTAATGTCTAAGTTCATTAGATACCTTACATTAACAGTATATTTTAGGAAAGAAAATATCACTTTACCATTCGAATGTAAGGGTTATCTCCGAGACATGTTTGACACAATATAGGGAAGTCCTGCAAAGAAAATATTGTGAAGTTTAAACGTAAAATAAATGATGATTTACGAGCATATTTTCCATTACATACCGAATCTTCCCAATTTTGACGATTATATGTATTTGTAGTCTTCGAAACAGCCATGGCTTAGAAAATGTGAAATAAAGCAAGCTATAAAGTTTATAACCAAACTTGACCAAAGAGTAGAAAACACTACTTGCACTTTATCACTAGGCAATAGCTAATTATTAAGACAAAGAAATAATAGTCCAACATTGAACACCGTTAGCTCCAATTATTTAACTATTTTCTTGGTACCTAGATAGGGACAAAACGTAATTCTTTTACTAGGTAATTAGTAAATTAACATTGACACATTATCGTCTCAGATTAGTCCTCTTTGACACAGATTACTGATATGTAGCTTGCTCTTGACAAAGAGAATGTAAATTTTTACTCTTTGAGCTACATATCGTCTTTGGTAATTTTGTTTATGGCCAACAATGTACTTTCTTTTATTATTTATGTTTTTTGGCTTGGTATATAGACCTTTAAGCCATTTCCTTCTTTTAAATATTCTTCTTTTATGTTATGGTCACGGTATATTGTCACATTCACTGTAAAGTCTAGTCCTCGTCCGTACAAGTGAGTTTTTAGTGAATGGGTGAAAGTGGAACACACTAAAACTTTTCATGATCTTTTTGGGACAACATGAAAAGTCACGATACTCGCTTTCATTTCATTTCACTTCGCTTATGTACTTAGATTGATTAGACAAAACACCACCGATATTATTCAATAAAACTCAAAGTGCACTAATTTTATGAAAATAAAACGAAAACGCAACGTCACTTCGCAAGTTCCCGTTAAAAAGACCCCAACAATGTATGTATTTACGTTTTGCTTAAGTACGCACAGACTATAGCAAGAAAGTTTTTTTAAATTTTTATTTGCTAGTTATTAGACCATTAAGCTCATTTCTCTCATTCTTCAGTTTTATTTTTAATATTCTTCTTTTATGTTATACATTCACACACGTCATACCCAGTAAAGAGAGTCAGTCCTGGTGTGTACAAGTCAGATCAGGTTTTAGTGAAATTGGTAGCTGTTCCACTAAAACTTCTCACGGACTTTTTGGGACAAAAACAAAAACTTGAAAAGTCTCGATAGACGTTTTTATTTAATTTCATTTTACTGTAAATGCGATATAACGTTACTGAAGAATATTCAAAACATGGTTAGGCTGATAGTTTTTTAACTAAAGCCTTTTAAATAAACTAAAAAAACTGTTGCTGTCACAGTCACAGGTGTCAGTGTCACATTTGATTTGCTTTTGACAGACAAACAGAGTGAAACAGAGGCAAAGTAAAGTAAAGCAAAATATCGTTTATTTTATTGCCTATTGTTATTCCACAGGAATTTATATTTTATAAATAGTGTTTGTTCTCATAATTATAGTAAAGTCGTGGAACTTAACGATAAAATATGTCGATTACAACTTTGGTATAGTTTTCTCCAAACTTGCACTTTGCTACCGGCGGCATGGAGGTTACAGTGTTCTTATAATATTTTCATTAATTTCAGTATTACTTACAACAAAAAAAAGAGAATGCACACGATGATTCTATCTGGTGTTGTGGATGGAACCGAATAAATAATGAAAAACCTAAAGATACTGAGAATGCTGAGGGTAACGAAAACCCACAGTAAGTTTACTTTGTACAACATAAATACAATCTACTATATTTACTGAATACTGAATGTAGGCAATCCTGCTCAAATCCACAGAAGATGGTGATGGTGTGTTGCTCCCTTCAGGTTATTTGTCTACAGGATATGACCCTACTTTACATAGGAATAAGAATTGTCCTTGTGCAAGAAAATGTAAAAAAAAAAAATATTTGTAACTATTTATTTTTGCTTTCTTTTTCTGTTTTTTTCTTTTGTTAATCCAACTTTTTTTGTGTTGTGATGAGATGAATAAATATAATATTATTATTAAGAAAATATATTGTGTGTCAAGTTTTAACAAATCTATTCAGCATTCCCTCTATTAATTACTTACATTTATATATTTATAACATTTATAATTTACATTTCCAGATCATCAAACCATGATGATGAAACGGTGGAAGACTACATAATCACGGGTGGTCTAGATGACATGATCAAGGTCTGGCAACTAGATAATGGGAAGCTAGAGTTGAGGCATCAATTGGAGGGTCATTTTCTTGGTGTAATCTCAGTTGCTGTCAGTCCAGACGGAAAAAGTGAGTTAATCTGATATTACAAGTCCTCCTACAGTAAGTTGGATAATTTATTTATTTATTTGGCTCCTCAACAATGAGTACACTCTTACAAGTTTAAGTATTGGAAAACATATTTGAGTGCCACATTAATTACAGAAGCCAATATAATTAAAATTATAATTATAAAAAATAAGGTAAAGTAATTAATTTAAATTGTAACATACAAAGACATTGAGCACATTGATAAACCTAAATCTTCATATTTTACAGTGTTCTATGCAAAAATATGACTGAAGTTCTTTTTTCTATGAATGAAATGCTAAGTAAAAATAATCAATAAAAAGATTTCCATCAAATTATTTAAGGGTAATTTTTCTCTGGCTACTTTATCTTTTACGTGAATGCCTTTGTTTTAATTGAATTTAAATAAATAATCTTGTACCTTTTAGCTTTACTCACATAGTAGAATTTCAGAGGTTTTAATGTATATTTGTGTCCAATTACATTAAAATTTCTAATTATGTAATATTAATAAATAAATTCTCTTCATTTGTTACAGCTCTAGCCAGCAGTTCACAAGACTCATCATTAATATTATGGGACATTATATCTGGCGATAAATTGAAGTCGATGGAAATGGGCCCAACAGATGTTTGGACATTAGACTTCTCACCTGATGGTAAACACATAATATCGGGAAGCAATGCTGGGAAAATCTTAATCTTTAATGTGGAGACTGGCAAGCAAGAACAGGCTTTGGATACAAGAGGAAAATTCACATTAAGTGTTGCCTATGTAAGTTGGTAATCATGAAGATATATGAATTAGTAAACATCCATGTAAAATTGGCGTCCAAGACTCACAAGCTTTTACTTTTGCTGTAAAAAAGTTATCAGTTCCCAGGAAAAGCCAAGCCCCAAGACCTGACATTACTAACCCTAAAACTTGGTTTAAAAAGTATGGCTTGGCTATAGATTAACATCAAATTGATTTGCATAGGAATTGAATTCTTTCAAGTATGCAGGGTCAGGGGTTATTTGGCAAAAAACAATAAATAAATATCCTCTGACATTGTCACACGTAGCTATCTCACAAACTATGCAGAGCTTATGCTATGGAGACCAGATTACTGACATAATACATTGTAGTACTTTTTTTGTAAATAGATAATAACACACTGTCTGAACGGGTTGATATGTTCTAATGTACACGTAATGAACTCACAAAGGCTGCTTATTGCCTCTGCAGTAACATGTAAAATTAGGTATAGTAGGTATAGATATAGATATAAAATCAACTATTCTGTCGCATTAGGTTTGCCTGTAAGATAGATGTAAGTTTATGGTTAAATAAATAAATAAAATAAACACCCAAACTCCTGAGTTTGGGTGTTATTATCTATTTCTCCTCAGGACCAACAGACATATTCATGCACACTAATATCAGTCCTGGATGGGAATCTAGTATACTTTAAACCTATGTTACAAATGATAATTTACGCTGGCATTTCAGAGTCCAGACGGAAAATATATAGCAAGTGGTGCCTTGGACGGAATCATAAATATCTTTGATGTAGCTCAAGGAAAACTAGTTCACACTTTAGAGGGACATGCCATGCCCATCCGTAGTCTTTGCTTTTCACCGGACTCACAGTTGCTGCTGACAGCATCTGATGACGGCCATATGAAGCTTTATGATGTGTAAGTATGCATTAAAGTATATTCAGTATAAGGTTGCCAGTTATGTAGGTTTTGTAAACGTAATAGGCATGTTGAACTGCAAGTCTTGCTCATATAACATTTTAACAGTGAAATGCATATCAAGTTAAAAGTAGGATGGCATTTATAACTCATTTTCGACCAAAATATCGCATATTCCCTTTCGACCGTCGATATTTTAACTCTAGTATTTCTTAATTCCCATATAATTTATTTCAGCGTACATGCAAACTTGGCCGGTACATTATCAGGTCACGCGTCATGGGTGCTCTCAGTCGCTTTCTCTCCAGATGGCAAACGATTTGTGTCCGGCAGCGCGGACCGTACGGTACGCGTCTGGGACTTAGATAGTATGCAATGCCAAACTGTTTTCAAGGAACATAATGATCAGGTATGACATATTATTATGCTTTCTTATTTGTAATTATAATAAAAAATTATCAAGACTGGTTATTGATGGGCTGGTTGGTATGGTTAATCTCGTGTTAATCAGCTGTGGCTGGATAGGTAGCGTGCTTTTCATTCCCATCCAGCCATCCAGGATAGGCTTTTGTGTGCTTACATTAAAATAGGAAATGGTAGCGTCCTACTTTATAGAGTTACACCATATGTGATTATCATGATGATGATGATGCTTTATGGGTATTGAGTACTTAATTTATAATTTCTTTGAATTTTTCAGGTGTGGGGAGTGAAATTTAACGCTGAAAGCAATAAAATTGTTTCTGTATCAGAAGATAAAAGTATATGTATTTATGACTGCCCATTATAGTTTATAAAAAGAGTGACAATATAAATTATGATATCATTTGATATTTTTATTTATGTGCTTTGGAAAACCTCAATTCCTACCCTACTTAACCCCATTTTAAATGACGGAAAAGTAGGAGCCAGAGTTACTACAGTTATCTCTACGGTAATGATGTTAAGAGGTACCCATCAAGACAACCACAGAATTACGAGTGAAAGCCTAATTTGTCGTTATTGCGGAACCGTATTGTAAGGGTAGGTAATTATTACTGGAAAATAGGTAGGTATTATGTAGATTGGATGTTATAGTGTAATCTTGAATGGTCTTTAACTCAAATCCGCATTGCTAGATGTGGAATACACGCTATTATGTGCGGGCGCATGAAACACTGCTGAATCCCGATAGTATAATAAGTTATCTTACACACAGGAAAGAGATGGATATAAAAATGTTTTGTTTTTTGGAAGGTGAGTATTGATATTCTATAAAGGCAGTTGAAAGTTTGTGTTTTCTTTCATCCTCAGGAAACTAATCTATGATATTTTGGTATTATCAACTATAGTTAACTTTATTCATATAGATATCGGTAAATAAATATATTTTAAACCTAAGCTTTATATTTTTAAAAATAGATATTGAGAAATCCCTCCCTATAAAAAAAAAGCTGGCAACATAATTTCCGAGTTTGACAATGGTTTGACTGACATTTACATCTGGTCAGTCAGATCAATTACTACTATCTCACCAAAAAACAGACAGGTACTTTATGAAGTCAACCTAAAAATAATACGTTTTATTTAATTTGTAATGAACTACATTTATTCATCTATTCCGTGATAAACTAGAAAGTTGAACAAAATAAATAAAAGTTTAGTTTAGTAGCAATATTCAACATGCCGGCTAGTAGTGTGGTTTGTAACTATCTCTACTGCTTTACGCTTATAAATTGACAAGGAATATAATTTATTATTTTATTTTCCTTACATACAGTATTCCATATTACTCAAGAAAGAAAACGCTCATGATGACAATATATATTGCTGTGCTTGGGTCAAATCGAACGCTGCAGGTGATTCAAAGTAAGTCTAAACTATATCATGATTCAATATCGTGCCACTGTGGCACTGTGTAATGGCCCAACCGTACCTGAATGTAGTTAGTATCTTAATATTACGCTACTATCTGGCAAAACTTTTTTCTCTAAGCTTCTTTGTAACACTTGCTTAATTCTGTTGTGAACATAATGTTTTCATTGTGGAAAAATAATATTATAATTACTCTATTTTTTTAGGGATAACTTAAAGGATTTCATAGTAACCGGAGGTCTAGACTGTTTAGTTAAAGTATGGCTGCTACAGAACAATAAACTGGAACTGGTACACACCCTGAAAAGTCACTCAATGGCAGTGGTATCCGTTGCCATCAGTCCTGATGGATTTAGTAGGTACTTTTACAGTATATCTGTTCCTTTTATATTAACACATTGAATGCTAAGTGTAAGTTAATCCTTATAATCCTAACCTACAATGCTACTTGACAACTATGTGAGTGTGTGCATTATACATTATTATTGCTTACACTCACCTATGCAGCACTTGGAATTAGCCCTGAGTACATATTTGTGGGCCAGGTATTGCACTAGTGTTTTTAATAACCTTAGCTTATGTGAACTATAGAGTAATAAATGTAATGTTTCAACAGATGTCTGCCTTGATAACCAAAGTTTGCCTATGTGGGTACTTAGTGGTAAGGCTGCCTGCAATATACATATAACATACTTTATATTTCATTTATAACTTCTCAGGTATGTAAATGATATACAATAAAGTATATTATATTCTTCTTTATTAGGACTAGTTCTGGTGGACCATACTGAGTTAAGGCAAAACCATTTATTTAGTCTAGGCTGCAGGGCCACTTTTTAGGATGGGAAATTAATAAAAAAAACTATTAACCTGAAATAGTAGTAGTTAGGTACATAAAATGGTAGTTAAAAAGGTTATTCAATATTTTATTAATTTCTAAGTAAAGAAATACTTTATAGTATTTTCATATTAGAATTGTTCATTAAGTTGATGACCCCATTTAACTTAGTGACTAATTTAATTTAATATTTGAAGGTTTAGTAAATATTGTCAAAATTGAATATTAGCATTGCTCTTGATTAATTTTAGCTATTGCAAGTACATCATTAGACTCTACCCTAATCATATGGGACCTAATGACAGGCCAGAAGGTCCATGAGGTTGCAACAGAAGCCACAGATGTCTGGAAGGTTATATTCTCCCCTGATGGTAATCAAGTGGCCACTGGTGGTCACACAGGGAAGGTAGTCATTTACAGTGTTGAGAAGGGCAATGTGGATAAAGTGCTAGATACGAGAGGAAAATTTGCATTAAGTGTAGCTTGGGTAAGTGATACAAACAAAATTAAACAATAAACAAATAGAATGTGAAGTAGCTGAGGGATGGGTTGAAAGAAAAATGGCATAGTCTTTTTTTTCTAATACTTATTATTATAAGTCGATTATAGCTCAGTGGTAGTGACGTCTGATAATACGGCGAAGGTTGTGGGTTCGAATCCTGCAATGAGCATATATTCCGGTGAAGGAAAACATCGTGAGGAAAGCATAGCATCGTGGAAGGGGATTTTTTAGTACCCAACTGGTTGGCTACGACCTTCAAGTTGAAAATCTGTCGCCAACCACCTATTGGTGTGTTCATACGTAAAACTAATCTCGACTAATGTTACCCACCTGTAAGACTACCTTATACCAAAAAAACTGCTATTGTATGACGATAAAGATATTTAACAGGATTCCTAAGGATATTAGAGAGCTAAAATTAATAACTTTTAAGAAAGAACTGTACAAGTGGTTGAGTGGGAAATGTTTCTATAGCCTAAATGATTTTTTTTCTTAATTATTATTGTTGACATATGGCAATTATTTCTAATTTTTTTTTGTGTATCTTATTGACATGTTAAAGTTTTTGTGTATTTGTACCCTATAATTATGTACTTGCATGCCTACATTATATAAGGCGAAACATGCAGCACTTAAATTGTAACCATTGACATCTTATGTACCATGCTTCTAGTAAGTTAATAAATGAATGAAAAAATAATAATAGTATGGGGTGCCAAACAAGCATCAGTCTATCTGATACACAGTTACTTTTATTGACAGAGTCCAAATGGTAAATACATATCAAGCGGGTCAGTAGATGGCACTGTATGTATATTCGACGTAGCGCAAGGCAAGTTAATCCATACTATAGAGGCACATGGAGAGTCAGTAAGAAGTGTTGCCTTCTCACCTAACTCTAAACTCTTGGCCACCGCATCTAATGATGGGCTATTGAAGATTTATGATGTGTAAGTTATATATATTATTTGCTGTAGTTTGTAAAAAAAAAACACTTAGTCGTCGCACATATGTCGCATTGGTGCATCCTTGGTGGTCAATATTTACATCCTATTTATCATGAATCTCCAATAATTGCGTTACGTAATACTTGAATGAGTTGTTTTTTTTTTTTAAAAGGAACAAATCTATAGAATTTCAATTATGCTAAAACATTCTGTGTTGTTAATATTCCGATAAAAAGTATCCTATGTTGTATTCCAAGATATTATCTATTTGTGTGCCAAATTACATCAAAATCCGTTCATCAATTTTTGTGTAATTGAACAAGAAACATACTATTCTCGGACTGAGACAAATTTAATTGTGTCTAGTGCAAGTGCGGGTGTCAGCTACAATCTGGAGCACAAGTGTTGGGTGTTAAGTGCTTGTTTCTCTCCGGATGGGACGCGCGTCGCCACGGCGGCTGCGGACGGTAGTGTGCGGGTAGCTTTACTTGATGGACTAACCGTGCTTCATTCTTTCCAAGAACATTGTGATATGGTAAGTTTCATACATTATTTTTACAAGTATTTTATAGGATGTTGCCATCTGAACGATGCATGATTTATTTAGATTTTTTTTGTGTTAGACCACTATATCACCTTGGTAAGTGAAATGGCCGAAGGTGGTAAGCAATAAAAGCCTAGATGGGAACTGGCTCCCATGTGCAGCTGTCGGAACACACCAATAGATGCTTGGCGACAGATTTTTAACTTGAGGGTGGTAATCAGCCAGTCGGGTACTACAAAGTACCCTACCACCGTGCTATGGTTTCCCCGCGATGTTTTCCTTCACCGAAAGCTCAAGCTCATTATAGGGTTCGAACCCACGACCTTCGCCGCGGTATTCGACGTAACTACCACTGAGCTATCATCACCTTAAACTTTTTTACTGCATATAAGCTGAAAAATGTAGTTGGGGTCTGGTGCTTGGCGACATTAAATTTGAGGGTTGTCAGTCAGACGGGAACTTCATGTACCACTGTGCTATGGTTTCCTAACGATGTTTTTCGTCATCGAAAGTTCAAGCTCACTGTTGGATTCGAACCCACGACCTAAGACACGATTTTAGACGCCACCCACTACCACTGACCTTAGTTTCCTTACCTGCTGAGTTTCTTGCCGGAGTCTTCTCAGTTTAAGTGTATTCCGAACCGGTGGTAGAGTCAATTGTAACGTTCATAAGTGCCTTATCAGGGTCTAAACTGAATAAATAAGTTTTTAATTTTTATTTTGATTTATCGCCAAATTAAATTACAAGAACAAAAACTGCGGCGACGAAAATATTTCATTGTAATTCCATACTTTCATACTCTCCGATTTTCTTAGTACCTAAATAAATTGTTGTCAGGTATGGAACATCCAGTTCAACACAACCAGTAACATGTTAGTGTCGGTCTCCAAAGATAAGTGCATAAACATCTACGAGTGTCCTATACCACCTAAAAATGTGCTGAAGAAAGAATATACTATCATTAAGTAACTTATGTTTTTAATTTAAAATACAAAAGCCTTTTTGAAACTAATGTTTATCCTTACCCCACGCTAGGTGTGGTCGGCACAACATGTTTTCCTCTTCCACTCCGCTCTATCACTAGTCGTCTCAGTAGGTACCTAGTAGTACAACGAGGCCGGCGGGTCACCTGATGGTAAGTGACTACCGTCGCCTATAGACATTAGCAAGGGGACTGCCAACGTGTTGTACACCTTATTTCAATGCCTTAAGGGCAAGGGAAACTGGCTCTTAATTGCAACTGCTGGAACACAAAAACAGGTGCTTGGCGACAGATTTTTCAACTTGAGGGTGGTAGCCAGCCAGTCGAGTACCACATAGTACATAAACTTTCATACGCATATCATTCTTCACGCAGTCCATCCATACCTTTTTCGGCCTTCCTCTAGGAATATTCATCAAAACTCGTGCTGAATTACTCTTTTCCTAATATGTTTTGATCCCTTCTCATGATATACCAATCCGATGCTTTTCAACTTTTCAGTCACTATCATGTTACGGTAAACTCGGTAACCCTAACAGTTATCTGGTGCTAATAGTACCTGCGAGTACTGAATCCGACGGCCGGTGCGAGTTCTGGATCCGACGGCCGTGTGTGAAGAATGTCCCAAGATATTATTGTGGGAGTGTAGAGGCGACCTTATGTCGGAGTTAAATGTAATGTGTAGCCGTCCTTATATTTGTCTATGGAGGAAGGAGTTTTTTTTGTCTAGGTGTAGAATGACATAGGCAAAGATCGAGCCGAACGACGATTTGATCTCACAGCATTAATCATCATAAAACGAGTAATAAACAGTGTGTAAGTGTGAAATACGCTTTTATTTTTCGCCCGAATCCTATATTAGTGAGGGCACGTCCGGGTTTGGCGAAAAAACAAAATTTGAAAAACACGTGCACGACGACATCACGAACAACGTGGCATACGACGGTAATTTCCACGGTTGGTGATACAGTTTGTAGACGAAGAACGACGAGTGCATCAACGCAAAATGAACAAGGGCGAACGACGAAATAGCAGGCAGCCAGATTACGACGACGACGTACCACGACGGGGCTCCATGCTGTACATGACGGAAGAACTTGTTCCTAAATTTGATGGCCAAGATAAGACGTACACTGTAAACAAATGGATTCAGGACGTAGAAGATAATGCGGAGATTTTCAACTGGTCTCCAGTGCAACAGTTATTGGTTGCCAGGCGAGCGTTGTCTGGTACAGCGGCGTTATGGTTGCGTGCCGAACGTACCTATAAAACATGGGAAGATCTGAAACAGGCGTTGGCGAAAGAATTTCCCGATACCATTGACGTGAAGGCTATTCATGAGATGATGAGCACGCGTAAAAAGAAAAATGGCGAATCATGCTTAGACTACATGTTAACAATGAAGGAGCTGGGAAAGCGTGGTAAAATGGCGGACTACGTTGCAATAAAATATATAATCGACGGGATTCCAGATTACGAACCTAATAAGATTGTTCTGTATGGTGCTACGACGTACGCCGAGTTTAAAGAAAAAATCAAAATCTACGAGAAAATCAAAGAAAAAATGAAGGACGGCCACGGGTCGTTCCTAAAGAGAAATGTTAGCAATAGAAATGAAAGCAAGCAGTCGCGTGATGGCGGAAGCGTAGAGAAGCAGCGGCACGAGCAGAAGCAGTGCTACAATTGTGGAGAAAGAAAGCATATTTCGACAGAGTGTCCACATAAAAACAAAGGTTTGAAGTGCTTCAATTGCAATTCTTTCGGCCATATTGCATCGGAATGTCGAGTGGGAGCGTCCAACACTTCCGCTTCCAAGTCCAACATGGACGACGATCAACGTCGGAAGATTGGTAACTATGGACAGCGACGTTCCAGTTCCACACACAAGACTTCGAAGCATCAACAACAACGACAGAGACAGACGACTTATTGTTGCGAGTGTGAATCGGAACGCGATCGAAGTAAAACTGACAACACTGACAAGGAAGATGGCCGCGACGGAACTGACACTGAGTGTTTGACAGCTAATGTCATGGCGATGAATTCGAAGTGTCAACATGTAAACACCACAAATAATGCGCAATCGCAATCAAAAATGTTGAAGAAACCGATCAAATCCGTGAGTGTCTACAATGGAAAGATATGGGAATCGGTAAATGCGTTGATTGATACGGGAAGCCAGGTGAATCTAATATCCGTTCAGTGTTATGAGAACTTAGGCTCACCAGTGTGCGAACAGTCTACAGTGGTACTTCACGGACTCGCTAGTAAAGTACAACCCCTTGGATTATTTGTAACGAGTGTATCAATAGATAGTCATGTTTATTCGAAAGTGTATTTCCATATTGTGTCAAACGATGTTATGCCATATGCAATTATAATAGGCCAACAGTTATTGCAACAGACAGTAATGGTTGCGGGGCATGGCAATGTGTACCTGATGCCTATAAATGAGGATTGGCTTAGAAATGTTACATGTTTCGTGTCTAATTATGACGTTATAGGTTGCGAGGTTAGCCAAGACATCCAACGACGGACAATGGATCTGGTGGCTTTGTACAAACCTGCGAGGACGAAGGAGGCGCCGATTAAACTGCAGATTCATCTGAGAGATGATACACCAGTAGCGCAGCGGCCTAGACGTCTGGCTCTGAGGGAGCAACAGGAAGTAGATAACCAAATTACTCAGTGGTTAAATGATGGCATCATTCGTGTAAGTAGTTCAGAGTTTTCAAGTCCCTTAGTGCTAGTGAGAAAGAAAGATGGAGCATTGCGTGTATGTGTAGATTACAGGAGGTTGAATCAGAAGATGATCAAAGATCAATATCCACTTCCGATTATTGAGGATCATATTGATAAATGTCAGAATGCCATAATATTTAGCGCACTTGATTTAAAAAATGGGTATTTTCATCTCCGTGTACATGAGCAGTCAATACCATACACATCTTTTGTGACAATGACGGGTCAGTATGAATTTTTGAGAGCTCCTTTTGGAATAGCCATTTGCCCAAAGGTATTTACTAGATTTATAAACATAATCTTTCAGGATTTAATTTCTGCAGGCAAAGTCATAATATTCATCGACGACTTATTAATTTTAGCACAGCATGAGCAAGAGGCTTTAGATAGATTAGCAGAAGTGTTGAAGACAGCTTCTGAGTATGGTCTTGACATAAACTGGAAGAAAAGTCAATTGATGGTGCGAAGAGTTGAATATTTGGGACATATCATTGAAAATGGAACAATAAGACCATCACCAGGAAAAACGGAAGCGGTATTATGCTATCCTGAGCCAAAAGATATGAAGAGATTACATAGTTTCATTGGATTATGTTCTTATTTCAGAAAATTTATTGAAAACTTTGCTATGATAGCCAAGCCATTGACAGACTTGTTGAAAAAGAGTGAAGTTTTCCATTTTTATGATGAGCATATAAGAAGTTTCAATCTATTGAAAAAGGCATTAGCCTCAAGCCCTGTACTGAAAATATATAACTCAAAACTGAAAACAGAGTTACATACAGATGCATCTAGTACAGCTTATTCTGCTATTTTGCTACAGAAACAAACTGATGACGGACAGTTGCACCCCGTGCATTATCTAAGTCGTAAGACCAGTGATGCTGAAAGCCGGTATACAAGCTATGAGTTGGAAGCTTTAGCAATCATAGAAGGTGTGAAGAAGTTTAGACATTATTTGTTTGGGTCACACTTCAAGATAGTGACTGATTGCAAGGCATTTGAGCTGACATTGAAGAAAAAAGATTTGGCTATGTCAACCCGAGTTGCAAGATGGATACTTCTGTTACAAGACTATGATTTTGAAGTGGAACATCGAGAAGGAAGTAAAATGCGTCATGTTGATGCATTAAGCAGAAATCCCTATGTCGCAGTAGTTTTTTCAGACCTACATGACAACATAAAGTACTCTCAACAACAAGATGAGGGTTTGAAGGCCATAATAGAAGTTTTGAAGAGTCAACCTTACGAAGATTATTCAATGAGTAATGGATTGTTGTATAAAAGTCCTGAGTACAAGTTAGTCATACCGAGATCACTGGAGAATGAGATACTGAAAAGAGCACATGATAATGGACATTTCGCTAAGAGGAAAATGATGGATATTTTACGCAAAGACTATTATATACCACAGTTAGAGAGGAAAATAGATAACTATTTACTTACATGTGTACCATGTTTATTGGCAAATCGAAAAAAAGGTAAACAAGAAGGTTATTTAAATTGCATTGATAAAGAAGATATACCATTACACACTCTCCATATAGATCACCTTGGACCAATGACTGAGACAAAGAAGCAATACAATTATATTTTGACAGTGGTGGATGCTTTCACCAAGTTTACCTGGATATTTCCCACGAAGAGTACTACTAGTAAAGAAACTATTGACAAGCTAAGAGTACATCAACAGCATTATGGTAATCCTGCCAGAATAATATCAGACAGAGGAGCAGCTTTCACTAGTAAAGAGTTTGAGGAGTACATTCAAGAAGAAGGAATTCAGCATGTGAAGATAACCACTGGTATACCCAGATCAAATGGCCAAGTGGAGAGAATGCATCGGACGATTATATCAGTTTTGACAAAATTATGTATAGAAAACCCAACCCACTGGTACAAGCATGTTAGCCGTGTTCAGAGATCACTTAACAGTACATATCAAAGAAGTATTAACATGTCTCCATATGAGCTGATGGTTGGAGTGAAAATGAAGAACAAAAATGATTTAGAACTTTATAGTTTACTGCAGCAGGAAAACATTCAAAATTTCATAGAAAATAGAGATGCATTAAGAATTAAAGCTAAACAACAAATACAAAAAATTCAAGATGAAAATTTAATGACTTATAACAAGAAGAGGAAGACGAGTCGGCAATACTCAGTAGGAGATGTTGTTGCAATAAGAAGAACTCAATATGGGGTGGGCATGAAGCTCAAACCTAAATATTTAGGGCCGTATAAGGTCACCAGCGTCAAGGGCAAGGATCGATATGAGATGGAAAAGTTAGATGGACAGACGGAGGGTCCTAGACGAACCAGCTCAGCAGCAGATTCCATGAAGCCATGGCCAGCAGATGGTGTTGCACAGTAAGTAGCATTTCTTTGACTTTCCTCAGGTTCTGTACACATTGCTGCGCCTTAACTGTTATTGTTTAGTTGTAAGTTATTTGTAATAAGATAGTTGGTTATTATAGGTAAGATATGTTGCTGCTTACCAATTGTTATGAGTGGAATCATATATTGTACTTATCTAGGATATGTTCATTTGTTGTTATTGTGTGATTGTTAAAATAAGATAGAGACAAGTTTTGGTTATAGTGTTTATTTTCAACTTAGTATACAAAATTTAAGTTGTGTCATTGTTGTAATGTAATGTAATGATAATGTGCTCAGTCTGGGGGCAGACTGACTGCAGGACGGCCGATTGTGGGAGTGTAGAGGCGACCTTATGTCGGAGTTAAATGTAATGTGTAGCCGTCCTTATATTTGTCTATGGAGGAAGGAGTTTTTTTTGTCTAGGTGTAGAATGACATAGGCAAAGATCGAGCCGAACGACGATTTGATCTCACAGCATTAATCATCATAAAACGAGTAATAAACAGTGTGTAAGTGTGAAATACGCTTTTATTTTTCGCCCGAATCCTATATTATTATTATAACCCTGAGCCCAAGTGCTCATTTCCTATTTAAGGATATTTCAAAACGACCGGTTGATGCTTTACGTGACCAAAAGGCTGGCTTTTACTTTGGCCAAAGATTAAGCATTGCCATTCAACGTGGTAATGCTGCCAATCTTTTGGGCACTTTACCAGTCGACGGCGATGTGGAGGAATTCTTCGACGCACTTTTATAGTTTATTTTTGTACATAATATTTAGTTTAGTTTTTTAGTTTTACATACTTAACTAACTATTACTAACTAAATTGCTTGGTTACATTAATAAACAGTATTTTACAGGTTAATTGGTAATAATTTGTTTTGTGATAAAAAAGAGAACCTTATTTTGCAAGAACTAATATTAGATACCCTGGAAAAAGGATAAATAACAGAAACCCAGAATAATAAAAGTAGGTACATATGTTGTAACGTTTATAGTGCCTTATTAGGGCTTAAAGTGAATAAACGAGTTTTGAGTTTGATATCGCATTAAAGTCGTGCGCAAATCGTATCGTATCCGTATCCCCTTCTAAAAGCAAGCCCTTTTGTCCCTTGTGATAAGCCGGGCGTCTGGCACCGGTCCTTGATTAATTTTCGGCGGTAAGAGGATTGCCGGCACCGCTCTATTACAGACGTTACCTAGGATTTATACCGCCCTTTAAGTAGGTAAGATGTATCTAACAGGGGCCCTATGACATGGTTATATCTGGTTTAGGGGTATTTGAATCCTTCGAAGTAAAAGAGGAATCCAATGTTTTGTGGTTTGACTGTCTAGGTATAATTTGGTAAAAGATTGCTCTGCTCTAAAGTTTTAATTAGTAGAGCTTCTTATCTCTAGATATCTCATCTCGTATTTTAGTTATTTAATATGAAATTATAGTAATAATAATATAATAATAATATCTTTATTCCCAAAAAAATATAAATAAAATTTTCACACATAAAAATGGGCTAAATATATGACAAAAAATTACGAAAACAGCATCCGTTGCCGAACTAGGTAGAAACCTGTATTTCAGCAAACAGCGCCACTCCCCGCAGCAATGTGGATTCTGAACTAGCCTTACTTATAGTAGGTAGATATATCTACTTAATACCTATAAGTTTTTTGTTTCTCTTACTTTTTTATTTTAAATTATTCTTCGTGCTTCTTCTTTTCTCCATGGATAACTGTTGTTGGCCATCCAGAATAACAGACTAACATATGGTAGTACCTAAGTTTAAAAATAACATACCTACCCAAATATATTGAAAGTACTGATTATAATATTTATAATCTCTCAATTCAAAGACATTGCTTATTATGCTACAGCTTCGGTTCCAAGTGGAGTCGTTGTCTGGCTAAATGCGCAGATAAAAGAGAAGCATTTATAAAAAATATTTACATTGGTAGCAAGTCAATTTGGTATCGGCTTAATTTGCGGGGAATTATGCGGCGGGGCCCGCCGGGAAATCAACTTTACATTCAATTTGCCGCCGGTGCACAGATAAAAACCAATCTCTTCATTTTTACCTGCCGCATCGCACCGCGACGAAAAATAACCGCGCTATGTTTCGTTCCACATATTTTGGTATGGGAAAATGAATTACTACAGTTCTTCCAAAGTTCTCTCATGATTATATTTAGAATATATAGGTGTAGGCCCGCATGGTTATAAGACTCACTCCAAGCTGCTGTTGTTTCCTGCGGTTGTATTTGAGAGCCAATTCCTATCTAGACTTTGCATGATTACCACCTTACGCGGTACGCCACATCACTTACCATGTTGTGATAGTGGTCAAATACAAGCTTTATAATTTTACTGAAGTCTACGTAAATATTATATTTTATTAGGTAGGTTATGTGTATTATTTAGGTATCTAATCTGATTTTGATTGTCCGGTTAACTTTCCAATAGATACCTACGAACGAATATTTATTAAAACCCGCCATATCCAATGAGTGTCCACTAAAGCTTAAATTAGGTACCTCGAATTTATATGAAGAGAACCTAAATATTGTCGAATCAATTATGTTAGTTCTTAGATACCTATCTCTCCGAGTTACGAGTTAGAATACCAAATTTTTAGCTATAGGTATTTATTTATCTGTAGGCGACAGGGATTGCATAGTTGACAAGCGGTATTGTCCACATACAAGCCTGGCCGATAGATAGCCAACATCGGAGGTATCGGTATCGTAATCACGGCGCGCCGCCGCCAGTTCCATTCAATGAGATGAAATCACTATGCGGCTGTATGAATAATTCAGGTGCGCTCCGAAACCCCCCAGTGCCCCCACTATCGAGGATATTGATATAAAGTTGACAACGTGTGTACCTACACCTACTTGCCTTGTATCGCAATGATAGGGAAGGGATGTCTTAGATATTTCCTACATCATGCATGGGCCTAGCTTTGGCCAGGAAGGTAGGTACAAATCGCGTTTTGTGGTCTGTAGAACAACAATTTTCGTGTATGAACACTTGGTAGGTTTGCATTAGTAAGTAGTAAGTATTTTTTCGACTGATGACTGGCCCAAATCGGTAGGGTTAGAAATTCTGCAGAGGGATCTTTGTTTTAAAATAGGTACTTCACCTTACTTATAATAGGGGATTGCGGTTGATACCTACCGCGGAGCAAAAAGCTTGTCTATGAATATGATAGGTATGCAGATATTTTTTTCATCTAAAAGTGGTAGCGTGTATGTAGGTTTATTATTTAGGTACTCTGAAAAATGTAGGTACTTAGTTCGTATCATTGAGCCAAAAACCTGTGTTAATTTAAATATTTTTGATATGGATATCTCACAAAGAATCAAACAAGTTTAGTTTTATTCAATAATTTATTACCAACTATTCATACTAACAAATAGCTCTTTAACTAATTAACAATTACTTTCAGTCTAGTTTGGCTTAGTGATGGTAGGACACGGCGGGAGATGAGTAGGTGACGTGGGTGAGGGGAGCAGTGGCATAGGCGACCTTGGCGACGGGGGCGGCGTAGGCGACCTTGGCTACGGGGGCGGAGTAGGAGATGGGGGAAGAGTAGGAGACGGGGGAAGAGTAGGCGACGGGAGAAGAGTAGGCGATCTTAGCGACGGGAGCGGCGTAGGCCAACTTAGCTACGGGAGCGGCGGCGTAGGCGATCTTGGCGGGGGCTGGAGCCTCGATGGGGTGACCCTCGTAGCGGACGATGGCGTTGAATCCATGTTCCTTGTCGGACGTGTACTCTACAATACGGTGGACACCGTCGGGTTGCACAAGGGAGTAGACTCCCTGGACGGCGTCTCCGGCGCGGCTCTCCTTCTGTTGTTTAATGTCACCAGTGTGGGTGTCATGGACGGAGTACTCGAAGTCATAGTGAGCTGGAGCCTCGTGCTCGGCGTAAGCCACCTTGACTGGAACAAGGGGAACGGCGGAGGCGGCCACGGCCAAGGAGAGGATAACGATGAACTGCAAAAATAAATTTATATTTAATTATTTATATGTAAATAGCATTATTAAGGAAAATAAAAAATTATGCTCCAATTTAAAAAATACTATATTTTCAAATTAAGTATTTAAAGCTCACCTTAGCTGCCATTGTTGCTAATTTGGTTGTCTGAGCTGGACTATGGTTCGGAGGGAATCTACATCAGTTTTTATACACGAATGTCGCCTGCAGTTGACTCAGTAAGCCAGTTCGGTGACAACAAGCCTGGGGCTCTACTAATTAAGCTTACAATTGATTGAAAGTTGAAGGTCGTCGCTGCGTATTCGTGGGTAGGGTCGAGTTTAAGTAAGTAGATATACCTACATGCTACTTACAGATTTGCACCTTGCGATAGATAAAAAAGTTAACGACCTTTGGTGGCATGCAATGCAATAGCTTGCTCCATTTGAAATTGACCTGTCATGATCAAGCACGATTGTCACGAAAACTACATACAAGTTATGTGATACAAGGGTTTGGCTTGGCTACTTTCACTACTATTCTAACTGTCATATTATTATAACATTACAATAGTTTGTAAGTACCTACTTGGCTATGTTGGTGGTATTTACAGATTGTTATTGAGCTTTCGACCGAGGGCAGACACTTAGTTCATTCTCTCCTCATTATGTTATTTAATTCGTTCTCTCGAGACGTGTCTGTGAGACGTACCCATATTCGTGTATCATCACATGAAAATTATTTTCATTATATATTTTTTTATTCTGGATAAGCTTGTGTTTGACCACAATCTCACCATGGTAAGTGATGATGTGGCCGAAGGTGGTAAGCACACAACGCCTAGATGGGAACTGGCTCTCAAGTGCAGGTATCGGAACACACCAATAGGTGCTTGGCGACAGATTTTTAACGTGAAGGTGGTAGCCAGCCAGTCGGGTACTACAAAGTACCCTACCACCGTGCTATGGTTTCCTCACGATGTTTTCCTTCACCGAAAGCTCATTGTAGGAGTCGAACCCGTGACCTTCGCCGCGGTATTCGACGTATCACTACCACTAAGCTATCATCGCCTCTATATTTAGTATTTTTTTTTTTTTTTTTTTTTATGTCACAAGTGACAACGAGGCAGGCGGGTCACCTGATGGTAAGTGACAACCGTCGCCTATAGACATTGGCAATACCAGGGGATTGCTAATGTGTTGTACACCTTATTAAGGCGAACTGGCTCTCAAGTGCAATTGCCGGAACACACCAACAGGTGCTTGGCGACAGATTTTCAACTTGAGGGTGGTAGCCAGCCAGTCGAGTACTACAAAGTACCCTACCACCGTGCAGTGGTTTCCTCACGATGTTTTCCTTCACCGAAAGCTCAAGCTCATTGTAAGGATTCGAACCCACGACCTTCGCCGCGGTATCCGACGTCACTTACCACTGAGCTATCATCGCCTTATACTATTATCATACTAATCTTGAAAAATAATTAAACATCTATAGTAGGTACATCATGGCGCTTATCATCAACCATTAAAGTTGTGTACCTATTTTTATTCAATTGCCCGTTATATTTAAAAACTTACATACTTAAAAACTCACATTGCAATCATGAATTCTTGAAAGCATTGAAATATTTTTTTGAAGAAACAAGTTCACCCGACACCAATTTAGTTAGGCCCGAGCTTTCTACCTCGACAATAACAATTTATTAGTTACGAAGTGGTATTGACAGGTCTAGTTTGACTGGTTGTTATTTGGTAAGGAAATTTAAAATATTTTGGTGACCAATGTCTCGATATAAGGGCCTTGACCGACATGAGATTGGGCGCGGTTCAATATGTAACGACATCGAGTACATACATACCTACTTTAAAACTTACGCACGAGCTCTACCCTCGCACTGATTGGTGATATGATAACAATAGACACCTGTTTTTTATGATGTATCTATTAGTAGGTTTAAGTAGCCTACATACTCTCTTATAATGTGATAAAAATTCAAACCATACGATACAAAATCTTTTCGTCTCAGCTACAGACTAGCAGATACGAGGTTCTTCTTGTAATAAAGGATTCGATGTCTCAGAATCTCAAACTCATTTATTCAGACTACTTAAAAATGTTAAAATTGACTCTTTCACTACGGAATACACTTAAAACTGAGAAGACTTCCCGGCAAGAAACAGCAGGGCAGTTTTTTCATATACATAGTGGATCTTTCTTTTACTTTTGAAAAATCGAATTGTCATTCCATAACTTAGAGGTACGGGACCTGAAACCTATACCTACGAACCAAAGATCTTTCATTAACTGTTAAGTATTTTCGTTAGTTACCTAATGTGTAACTAATTAATTATCTATTTTACTACCTACTGGTAAATCTATGGAGCTAATTATACCCTTATAGGAGGTATTTTTTCTAACAACTCTAACCGCTAACTATTACATTTGGCTTAAGCCATTTCTCTTTACGAATTGGCAGCGCCTCTCGTGGAAAACTCATACCTACACGTAGACGCAAATACAATCGTAATCCTTTAAAAACATCTTGGTAGGTATACCTACAAACCAACTGCTAAACTCATTGATGCAATTCAATGAACAGACTCAGAAAAAACAAGTTTTTCATTAGTGGAAGCGGGTACGAGTAAGTAATATGTAAATGACTTGCTTACGATAATTTGCACGATCTTTTGGAAAAGATAGTTGCTTGGGGGATACTTCTCACATGGCTTACACTGAGCAGGTAAATGGTATGTATATTCATACTAAGTAGGTATTTGTACAATGAAAATAATTCAGATCAATTTAATTCAATAATTTATTATTCACTATTTGTACTATTAAATAAGAACATTATTTGATAGTTCTTATGCAACAACGTTGACCTAGTGATGGTAGGAGATAGCGGGGGAAGAGTAGGTGACGTGGGTGAGAGGAGCAGCGGCGTAGGCGACCTTGGCGACGGGGGCGGCGTAGGCAACCTTGGCAACGGGGGCGGAGTAGGCGATCGGGGAAGAGTAGGAGACAGGAGAAGAGTAGGCGACGGGAGAAGAGTAGGAGACAGGAGAAGAGTAGGCGACGGGAGAAGAGTAGGCGACCTTAGCGACGGGTGCGGCGTAAGCCAGCTTGGCTACGGGAGCGGCGTAGGCGATCTTGGCGGGGGCTGGAGCCTCGATGGGGTGACCCTCGTAGCGGACGATGGCGTTGAATCCGTGTTCCTTGTCGGAGGTGTACTCTACAATACGGTGGACACCGTCGGGTTGCACAAGGGAGTAGGAACCGTGAACGGCATCTCCGGCGCGGCTCTCCTTCTGCTGCTTAACGTCTCCACTGTGTGTGTCGTGGACGGAGTACTCGAAGTCGTAGTGGGCGGGGGCCTCGTGCTCGGCGTACGCCACCTTGACGGGGACCAGCGGTAAGGCTGAGGCGGCCACGGCCAGGGACAGGATGACGAAGAACTGAAAAAAATATTTGATAAGATACTGATTTGTTCTGAAATAAGTGTGTTTAAGAATTCAAATTTTAATTCAAGTCATAAAGGTCACCTTAGCTGCCATTGTTGCTAATTTGCTTGTCTGAGCTTGACTATACTTTGTAAACACTTGTACCTGTTTTTATACGCAAATTGTCACCTGCAGTTAGCACGGCACGAGTGGCGCCTGCGGCAACAATAATGCTTTGATTTGAAGGTCAGCGTGCTGCATACCAAATTGCCAACTCGTCAATTGAACTTACATTCGACGGGCCATTTCTCATAGGAAATTTATAATTTTTATAGTTTTGTTCCTTCACGAGATGATAGCTCATTGGTAGTATGACATTGATTGCCGTAGCGAAGGTCATGGGTTCGAATCCTACAGTGAGTTTGAACTGTTGGTGAAAACATTGTAATTTCTTGATCGAGCTTGGTTAACCTCAAGATAGTATAGAAAAACAAATTTGCAATGGCAAGCATTTTTATATAATAAGTATAAGTATCTACTTAAAACAAAACTTACCAACTAACCTAATCTACCAACTCATAATAGTTAAAAATATCACTTCCGTTCGTTTAGAATCCCCAACAGTAAATATGTTTTATCATAAGAAAAATAGAGCTTAAAATTGAATGCACCTGTGTGTGTCAGCTTTTTCTGAAAATCATCCCTCAAAACTGTTAAATAAAGAGGCAAAGATATAGATGGTGGTTTTTATTATGGCATATTGTAGATGAATCCATTTAAGTGAAAGACATGAAAATCAGACTGCAATTTATGGAATTTGTGATTGTGATCCTACTAATATTATAAATGTGAAAGTTTATATGTTTGGATGTTTGTGGCTCAATCACGCAAAAACGGCTGAACGGATTCTGATGAAACTTGGCACTCGGTATAAGTATCATATCCTGGAATGAAACATAGGATACTTTTTATCCCGGGAAAAGATAAGATCCCTCGGGAATGCGGTTGAAATCGCGAGGCGAAAAACATAATTTTAAAAAGCGATGGTGTTTTAATAAATATTTCTAATAGAAGTACGGACAGTTTATTACATTGCGTTATTTCTTTCATTTTCTAGAATTAACTAATTCTTATAAAAATCACCCATTGAATAAAAGTTGCAAAAACTTTGAAGGACAAAACATTACTTATATTAAGATTATTTTGGAAAAGATGATAGGCGCCAGGCGCCCTTTATATGCTGCCCTCATAGTTGTTGACAGTAGGTACTAAATAGGGTAGCAAATTTATAATATTAGTACTATAAGTACTTACTTAGCTATAGATTGATGGATTTAATCGCGATTCCCAGAATTCTTCTTTTTTGTAGGTAACTATTATAAACTAGCGGTCCCTCGTAGTTTTACACGTGATAAAGTATAACCTAATGTTTATACCTTATAGTCTATCTTATTATGATAAGTTAACTATGTAAGAAAATATATGTAGATCCAATTTCGCATCTTTACGGTATTCGAGTGTAAGAGTAACGTGTAGTACCTACCTACCTAATTTGATGAATGAATAAGATATTTAGGTATATGGCAGATAATTAAAATGACTAATATTCATTATACGTGTAGTACAATCTCCTATAGG
Organism: Ochropacha duplaris; assembly: GCA_951361185.1. Classification (NCBI taxonomy): domain Eukaryota; kingdom Metazoa; phylum Arthropoda; class Insecta; order Lepidoptera; family Drepanidae; genus Ochropacha; species Ochropacha duplaris. The sequence continues at coordinate 3,218,394 of OX592706.1, forward strand.
TAAAGTGTGTAGTATTTTTATTACGTAATCAGAACAACTCCTACGTGCTCCACAAAGTGCTACTTATCGTGTGACGACAAAACATTTAAACCATCCCCAGTTCTCAGTAGGTATTTGGAAGTTACAGCTCTCCTGGCTACAGGAGGATCGAATCACCTATATGCTTACCTACCTTTAGGTATTGTGCGACCTCCAAATTTTAATTTATTGAAAATGTGAATTATATTTAGTCTAGCCCGAGGCTTGTCACCGGTTGCGTTAAGTCAACTTCAATTCGCATATATAAACTGGTACAGGTCACAAATTAAGTATAGTCAAGCACAGACAATCAAACTAGCAACAATGGCAGCTAAGGTGAGCTTTAGGATATTATACATACCATACCAATAATAAAATCCTAAAGAATTTTGAAATTCAGTCGGTATCTAAATCTAATTGAAACATTTTTTGCAGTTCTTCGTCATCCTGTCTCTGGCCGTGGCCGCCTCCGCTTTACCCTTGGTCCCAGTCAAGGTGGCGTACGCCGAGCACGAGGCCCCCGCCCACTACGACTTCGAGTACTCCGTCCACGACACACACAGTGGAGACGTTAAGCAGCAGAAGGAGAGCCGCGCCGGAGATGCCGTTCACGGTTCCTACTCCCTTGTGCAACCCGACGGTGTCCACCGTATTGTAGAGTACACTTCCGACAAGGAACACGGATTCAACGCCATCGTCCGCTACGAGGGTCACCCCACCGAAGCTCCAGCTCACGCCAAGATCGCCTACGCCGCTCCCGTAGCCAAGCTGGCTTACGCCGCACCCGTCGCTAAGGTCGCCTACTCTTCTCCCGTCGCCTACTCTTCTCCCGTCGCCTACTCTTCTCCCGTCGCCTACTCTTCTCCCGTCGCCTACTCTTCTCCCGTCGCCTACTCTTCTCCCGTCGCCTACTCTTCCCCCATCGCCTACTCCGCCCCCGTTGCCAAGGTCGCGTACGCCGCCCCCGTCGCCAAAGTCGCCTATGCCGCTGCTCCCCTTACTCATGTTACCTTCTCATCCCCCGCCATCTCCTACCATCACTAGACCAACGTTGTTGTGTAGTTGTTAATGTTGTTAATGCTCTTTATTTAATTATAAATAGTGGGTAATAAATTATTTAATTCAATTGAAATTCATTGTTTATATTATTAAAACGAAAGTAAAATATTCTATCCTACCTAGATAGTATGAAGTTCATGAAGTCATCAACAGATAACTTCAGTTATCGCACTATCTATTTAAGGTACCTACATTTGTCAAATTTTGTGACTAGGTACCTAAGTTCTACACTTTTACGAGACATTCACCCATCACATTTAGATTTTCATGAGTCACACAGAAATGTCACGCAATAGTCATTTCAATTCAATATAACACTGCCAAGTGTTGTGTTCCTGCGGTGAGTAAGGTTGCCAGAGCTCCTTAGAGGAGTCACTGTGCTGACGGCGGAGGGACCGGCGATATTATGGAGTCGCTATTGAGTAGTGCAGGCGCAGCATGTTGGCATGCGGTTAGGGAGATCCGGTGAAACGGTTGACCGCTGGCCGCCCACAGATAGAGTGAGTTCCCGAACCCAGGGATTACTTAATCTCCACCCTGGGAGGCTGAACTGCCATCTGGCGATGCTTGTGAAGGCATTTATTATTTCTTTCATAGTATTTTTGGGCTTGGCACCGACTTCAAACAGATCAAAAGGTATTTATAGAATAATAATTTGAATAGGTGCGTAGGTAGTTTACATAAGTAAAGTTTTTGGTCTATTTAGTTATTGAAATATTTTTTTCCCATTTTATTTAATCTCTTATTCAGTTTATTTTTCGGTTTTTAGTGCAACATTTGCCTTTGAAGGCGTTTTTATTTTTTTTATAAAAAGTTTTATTTTTCCATTTTTTATATTTCAATGTTTTCAAGAAATATTTAATTGTTTTCGAGCAAATTAAGTCTATTATTAATTTACATTATCTATACTAATATTAGAAAGCTGAAGAGTTTGTTTGTTTGTCTGTTTGAACGCACTAATCTCAGGAACTACATAAAATATATTAGTGTTGGATAGCCCATTTATCGAGAAAGCCTATAAGTTAAATAACATCACGCTATTAGATGAGGGAATACATAAATAGATAAACTTTTAAAGAAAATAAAGCATATATATCCTAAATGATTAAGGCTTCTTTCTCAGCAGCTACTTGATATTGCGTTTCATTTCATATCTAGGACAACGTATATTCTAACACCTAACCGATAAAGATATTACCTTCTATCATTAGCTCATTTTAATATACAAAGAGACGACGATACGAGTCTAAACGTGACTATAATATTTAAAGAAATATCCCCTAACTCCTAACCTTTAAGGATTTGTATCTTCCATCATCAGCTCTGCAACATAAGACTACCAGATGGAAATAGCTTTGATAAGTACGTATATGAATGAAAAATACTGGAAATTCTTATAAAATTTGAGGGTTGCTCTCATTTTCCCCAGGATCCCATCATCAGATCCTGATTTGGTGACAGTGGGACTACCGCCGAAGTATACTCTTTCAAATGAAAAAAGAGTTTTGAAAATCGGTTGACATTTCTTATAAAATTTGAGGGTTGCCCTCGTTTTCCCCCAGGATCCCATCATCAGATCCTGACTTGGTGATAATGGGACCACCGCCGAAGTATACTCTATCAAACAAAAAAAAAATTTTGAAAATCGGTTGACAATTGGCGGAAAAATCGATGAACATACATAAAAAAAAAAAAAAAAATACATACAGTCGAACATATAACCTCCTCCTTTTTTGAAGTCGTTTAAAAATAGGTAAAATGACATTTAAATTGTTATTTTATATATTTAAATATAATTTTTAAAAATAGAATTGACAACCTCCTCCTTTTTTGAAGTCGGTTAAAAAGCATAATGTTATCAGTATAAAACGAAAACGGTTCAACTATAGTTTAGTTGATAAAACGAAATCGGAACATCAGAACCAGGATCTATTATTATAATAATTTTATTTTATTATTTTTGAATAATGTAATCTATTTTTAACATCAATCCCGCAATGATATGACAGAAGCTGATAAGCACACACACAGTCATTACCTTGATCTGGCTCGCAAGTGCAGTTTAGGTGCAAGTCTGAAACTCACTAGTAGGTACAAGAATTGTGATAGATTTTCAACTTGAAAGACTAATGAAAACTTTATGGCTGACGTAAGAGTTTAATCGAAATCATGTCTGAAAGATGATTTAAAGCTATGCTGATGGCAGGTCGTGACTTCAGATAACGTGGCAAAATTCCGAAACCTAGCTTACATAGGCTATAATAGAGTAAGTTCCTTAAATATGGACTACCATATGGATTTAGTGAAATAAAACGCAGAACTTTGAAGTTAAACAAGTTTAATTAGTTTTAATCAGTCGAGAAACTGTCTTGTAATTACATCCTATACAAAATTGCAATAATAAACAAATCCTCAAACAATATTTTCCTTTTTATACAACATGTCGTATTTAGATATTACAAAAAAGGTAACTTAATATGGACCACTAGATATTTAATACGGACTAGGGGTACAAAATATGGACCATGATATTCCGAGTATGATATAATCTTAATTTTGCAAAAAATATAAGGAACTTTTTATGTAATCAGTCTTAAATGACAAGTAAATATATTTTTCGTCCTGATATACCATATACCATTATTTTTAGTAATATTTCCATCAAAATTAAATACCACTAACACCAGCTTATGTATCATGGTGCAAAACACAGAATTTTAAAGTCAAACTAGTCGTAATTAATAAAAATGCAATAAAGAAACAAATCCTCTAACAACATTTCATTATATGGATTAACGAGTAGTCCATATTGTCATCATCCCTCATAATATGGACCACTAGACCACATTTGAAACCTCACTATGGGTCTATAATAAAAGCTACTCCCATTTGAGCCTTAAAAATTTAACAAAAATTATAGGTAGGTATGACGTACAGTTACACATTATATCAAGAATATTGATATAATGTGTAACTGATAAAGCACTGTTTCTAAAATATGGAGATTCAAGAATAAGTGGCTGTAATTAACGTAGTAATAATCTTATAAAACTCACCGTAAAATTACATTAAATGTGCTTGCTATTTCAAAATGGCAATCACTGACGCATACGGACATGTAGCCGCGTGACTGACAGAGGGGAGCGACGCCAAGGCATCGAAAGCGACTAACTTCACTGCGACAGCAGTGACACCTAGCAAAATATTGTCGTGGTCGTGGAATTTACTCTAACATTAATTTAATTAAAACAAATGGTTTCAGAAGACTGAACTTTAGAAATAAATAAAAATACATGTTTTATAAATATTTATCTTCAATGTGCATTACAACTTAGTATCATATAAATCTGGGCAGAAAAAATGTCCTTTCACGTTTCGGCTTTAACGGCTTAGACTCTTGTTTTATCTAATATATCTTTCTTTCTTTTCTATCATCAGGACATTTGCCTTTAATACATACGTACCTACTGATACATTCAAATTACGTAGTAGGTACGTACGACAACATACTAATAATTTTCATAATAATTATACTAGCTGCCCTCTGCTTTTTAACCCGCGTTCCCGTGGGATCTTATCTTTCCCCGGGTTAAAAGTTTCCTATCTTTTGTTTCAGGATATAATCTATATGTGCGCCAAGTTTCATCAAGATTGGTTTAGTAGTTTAGGAGGGCATTTAGTAATATTTAGATAGATAGTACCTATAGAGCTTTTTAGTTAGTATTTTTAATGCAATCGGATTTTTTTTTCATTTTAATAATTTCCTTTCATTAAAAAAAAATCGTATAACTGAATGTTTGTATGTTTCCTACTCAATCAGACAAAAAGGACTTAATGGATTTTCATGAAACTTAGCACACAGATATTGTATCCTGGATTAAAACATGGGATACTTTTTATCCGCGTGAAACCACGGATAAAAAACTAGTATTGAAATGATATACCCAATGTCACTCTCACAATTGAGATGAATCTAACGATACCTCTCAAGCTAAAATCCATCAAGCTGTTTAGGATACTGTAATAAGACAGCATAATTGACCTCCTAAATATAAAACTAAATAAAATGAAATACTAAGTTAAATTCAATACAATAATTTATTACTCACTATTTATAATTAAATAAAGAGCATTAACAACTACACCACAACGTTGGTCTAGTGGTGGTAGGAGATGGCGGGGGATGAGAAGGTAACATGAGTAAGGGGAGCAGCGGCGTAGGCGACCTTGGCGACGGGGGCGGCGTAGGCGACCTTGGCGACCGGGGCGGAGTAGGCGGCGTAGGCGACCTTGGCGACCGGGGCGGAGTAGGCGATGGGGGAAGAGTAGGCTACGGGAGAAGAGTAGGCGACCTTAGCGACGGGTGCGGCGTAAGCCAGCTTGGCTACGGGAGCGGCATAGGCGATCTTGGCGGGGGCTGGAGCCTCGATGGGGTGACCCTCGTAGCGGACGATGGCGTTGAATCCGTGTTCCTTGTCGGAAGTGTACTCTACAATACGGTGGACACCGTCGGGTTGCACAAGGGAGTAGGAACCGTGAACGGCATCTCCGGCGCGGCTCTCCTTCTGCTGCTTAACGTCTCCACTGTGTGTGTCGTGGACGGAGTACTCGAAGTCGTAGTGGGCGGGGGCCTCGTGCTCAGCGTACGCCACTTTGACGGGGACCAGCGGTAGGGCTGAGGCGGCCACGGCCAGGGACAGGATCACGATGAACTGAAAGCATAAGGATGATTATTTTAAAACATTTGCTAGGTAAAACTATTATTTATTTTATATTGACTCGTTATATAGAAATGTATCTTATTTAATTCGTATTCAAGCTCACCTTAGCTGACATTGTTGCTAATTGGTTGTCTGAGGTTGACTATGATTCTGTGGTGACTGACACCAGTTTTTATATACAACTTACAAGCAGTTATCACAATATCACACCGCGCTCGTTGACATGCCTGGGGCTGTTCTAATTAAGCTTTACAATTGATTAGGATTTGAAGGTTAGTCATACCCATTAGCATACGCTTACCTTTTCGCGCAATCTTATATTGTAGGCATGTGCAATTTTTAGAAGTCTTGTTTCAATTATGTAATGTAGCATGAGATATCTTCCTTGAAACGTTAGTATGTTAAGTCAGTTGCCTATCTCTTATTAAAGAATAATAAGTAACCAGTAATTCCATTAAAACAGCGGCTGGACATATCCGTGAGAGTTTCAGTGTACGTCATGTAGAGCATTAACTCTAAGAAAGAAGCTAAATATGGTATAAAAGTAAAATAGCCATAGGTGTACGATCTTGCGGGAGTCAGACATGAGAGTGTATTGCGTCACAATTAAAGATGCCAAGGATCTGGTATCAGATCAGTATTATTGTTTTGAGTTTAAGCTTAAGTCTTAGGTAACATGTAATTTCCGTTTTATATAGAAGGTTCTTTTTTATAAATAGTACCTATACATACAGTCCAACGAGTTTACCATATCAAATATTATTTCTAATAATTTGATAGTACGATAAGTTACGTGTAATATTTTTTGGAAAAATACAAAAAATGTTAATCAATTTATTAAAAAAGAGCACTTATGTCATTATTTCTGAGAATATGATCCTTATTAGCAACATTGTTGGATGGTGTAATAATATTATAGAGGCTGTGTATATTTTTTTTCAAATTCATCGGTTTCGATTCCTGGCTTAAAAACATTTTTTCGAAAATCTTATGATGCAGTTTTAGTTTTAATCAAAATCGGCATCGAGACTCCTTTCAGCATTTTTCGTTATTCCCTCTAGTTTAGGATTTGGCCATCCACACCAACTTGAAAAATTCACTACATATTTAAATATAGAAAGTTTTGGCTCTTATTGTCAATCCACTTTTGCCATTTTTATTGAAGTTTATTAATACCTCTGCTATTATACTATGCAGAGGACGGAAGGGAATCGATTCACTGCGGTAGAAAAGAAAGAACTTACAAGGTTGTTTTCAGAAGATATCAATATAAAATTAATTTAAAGTAAGACTAAAAAATACGTGCAACTCAAAAAAATACATACCTACAAATTACATAGTAGTTACAAAATCATCTTATGATAGTAAAATATATGAAGTACAAGAATCGTACAGCACAAATGACCTCCAATTTTTAATTAATTGCAAAGCTTAATTTTTTGCCCCGGGCTTGTCACCGAATGCGATAAGTCAATTGCAATTCACGTATAAAAACTATCGCAGGTCTCCGCTGAAGCATAGTCAAGCTCAGACAATCATATTAGCAACAATGGCAGCTAAGGTGAGCTTAATTAAATTTAAAAGTGAAATAGTTTATTAATTAAAGTTTGAAGTTCACCAATAAATATACTTAATATTTAATTTAGCAAAATAAGATAATCAAAATATTGCATCGATATTTTAAGATAAAGTGTCTAATTTAATATTTTTTGCAGTTCATCGTGATCCTGTCCCTGGCCGTGGCCGCCTCAGCCCTACCGCTGGTCCCCGTCAAGGTGGCGTACGCCGAGCACGAGGCCCCCGCCCACTACGACTTCGAGTACTCCGTCCACGACACACACAGTGGAGACGTTAAGCAGCAGAAGGAGAGCCGCGCCGGAGATGCCGTTCACGGTTCCTACTCCCTTGTACAACCCGACGGTGTCCACCGTATTGTAGAGTACACCTCCGACAAGGAACACGGATTCAACGCCATCGTCCGCTACGAGGGTCACCCCATCGAGGCTCCAGCCCCCGCCAAGATCGCCTACGCCGCCGCTCCCGTAGCTAAGTTGGCCTACGCCGCTCCCGTCGCTAAGATCGCCTACTCTTCTCCCGTAGCCTACTCTTCTCCCGTCGCCTATTCTTCTCCCGTCTACTCTGCCCCCGTTGCCAAGGTCGCCTACGCAGCCCCCGTCGCCAAGGTCGCCTATGCCGCTGCTCCCATCACCCACGTCACCTACTCATCCCCCGCCATCTCTTACCATCACTAGGTCAAAGTTGTTGCATAGTTAATAATGCTCTTTATTTTATAAATAGTGAGTAATAAATTATTGAATTGAATTGAAATGTATTTTAATCCCAATACTACGTTGTAGAACTAATAAGTAATATGTGCTAACACGAATTGTTTTTAATGAATTTAAGGAAATTTAAAACAACCATCATGCAGCTTCTTAAAATAACCATTGTAAATTAACCAACCACTGTTAATTAAATGTGAAATAGCGTTTTTTACTTTGAGGTTCTACCCTACCTCTGTGGGTTCTACCATCTACTTATTTAACGTCGCTTATTTATTCTTTCTATACAGTGGAGACTTTGTAACGGAAAATTAAAAGCTTCCTCCGGAATACGACTGAAACATTAAAGCTTTAAGTTTACAGTTTTATAATACTTTTAAAATAAGTTCATTCATTTCTAACAATGATTGTGGTCGTTAGGAGATTTTTTTTTTACCGATCTAAAAAAGAAGGTACTAAATTAGACTGATGTAAATCAGGACTGACTAAATTATTTATCTAATATATAAAATTCTCGTGTCACAGTTTTAGTTGCCATACTCCTCCGAAACGGCTTAACCGATTTTGATGAAACTTTATATTTACATTCAGTAGGTCTGAGAATCGGCCAACATCTATTTTTCATCCCCCTAAATGTTAGGGGTAGTCCACCCCTAAATTTTTATTTTTATTTTTGAGACAAAATTTCTAATTTCTATTTTTTTATGATACAACATACAAAAATACATACAATCCCCAATTTTCACCCTTCTACGATCAACCCTTATTTTTTAATAGCCATTTTAGTAATTTGAGTAATCGGTCAAGCCGTTTCGGAGGAGTATGGTAACAGGACCGATTTGGATGAAATTTTGTGTGTGTATTTCAATGGGTTCCTCGATGATTTGAAAACAAAATTGGACCCGGTAGATGGCGCTGGAATCGGGTTCTAAGTTTTGTTTTAATTTCAGGGCAGGACAACGTCTGCCGGGTCCACTAGTTTTATATAAAAGTATAGAACTAAAATAATAATTAAATAATACGATATGGCCAGTGACGACTGAGATACGATTAATTAGAGTGAAAGAAGATCGCATCGTAATTCAAAATAGGTAGGTACACACCGCTCATTAAAAAGCTATTGTTGTACACAGAAAATATTAAATTTTCGCTGAATTCAAGACAAATAGATTAGAGAAATTATTTTGTTGTGCTTTTGTTTGTATTTTTACATACAGGAAAACCTATGAGAGTTCTATCAATCAATTGAAAATAAAGTGGTAAACTCAATATAATACGATACGATACAATATAGTACGTAACCCTGTCCACGCGATTCGCACTTGGCCGGTTTTATCATAAATCTCCAGGCAGACAGTCATAAATCAGTTCAGCGGTTATTGATTCCTCATACAAACTTTCACCCCCCTTTTCAACCCTTTGATTTCTGGGATAAAATCTATCTTATGTTCTTTCCCGGGACTCAAACTATCCCTATACCAAATTTCATCTAAATCGGTTCGGCGGTTTAAGCGTGAAGAGGTAACAGACAGACAGACATAAATTAGTTCAGCGGTAATTGATTTCCCATACAAACTTCCACCCCCTTTTCACCCCTTTAAAGGGTGATTTCTGGGATAAAAACTATCCTATGTTTTTTCCCGGGACTCAAACTATCCCTATACCGAATTTCATCTAAATCGGTTTGGCAGTTTAAGCGTGAAGAGGTAACAGACAGACAGACACACACACTTTCGCATTTATAATATTAGTATGGATAAGCATAAGTATATAAGTATGGATAGTATAGTATAGTATAGATAGATAGATAACTCTTTATTGTACACCAAAAACAAGTATAATAAAGTAACAATTAGTTGTACAATGGGCGGTCTTATCGCTAAGAAGCTATTTCTTCCAGACAACCTTTGGATGGAGAGGAATTCAGATACGGTAATTGACGGTGGTGTATAATATCTATAGTTAGAAAATAGATAAATATATAAAGAATGAGATAAATAAACTAATAAAATAAATAGATAAAAATAAATAAACTACTTAAATAAATTGATAAAAATAAATAAATAATATAAACAGCTTATTAAGGCGATGATAGCTCAGTGGTAGTGACGTCGAATACCGCGGCGAAGGTCGAGGGTTCGAATCCTACAATGAGCTTGAGCTTTCGGTGAAGGAAAACATCGTGAGGAAACCATAGCACGGTGGTAGGGTACTTTGTGGTACCCGACTGGCTGGCTACCACCCTCAAGTTGAAAATCTGTCGCCAAACACCTATCGGTGTGTTCCGACAGCCCCACTTGAGAGCCAGTTCCCATCTAGGCTTTGTGCGCTTACCACCTTCGGCCACATCATCACTTACCATAGTGAGATTGTAGTCAAACACAAGCCTATCTAGAATAAAAAAAAAAAAATTATATAAAAATAAAATAACTATACATATACTCAGATATATAAAAATTTATATCATGAAGCAATAACAATTACGATATTCAAACGTAAGAGCATTATAGGGAGAAGTCAACTAGAAAGATAGAATTTTTTAACTTGTTCTTTAAATACGATGCCCTCTTTATGTCGACTGGCAATGCATTCCAGAGGCGAACTGAATGGATGGTAAATGAACGATCATAAACAGAGCTGTCATGGGAAGGGGTTCTCAAGATGAGATTTTCCGATGACCTAAATGAATGAAGGAAATCAAAATGTTCCTTAAGGTAGCGCGGGAAGGAGGGACTAAACAGTATAGAATAAAGAAGAGATAGTATAGTATATAGTATAGTATATAGTATATAGTATAGTATAGTAATATAGTATATAGTGAGGATCTTACAATTTAATTTAAAACAAAGCTATAAAGATAGATCTCGTTAAACTGGTTGCAATTTTGGGAAGGAAATCAAAAGTAGTCTGGTGACCGAGGCCTTGACCAACATCAGTTTGGGTGCGGTCAGTGTGTAACACTACATTTCGTACTTACGCACGCATTGACTGATTAATGCATGATGACAACTATAGTAATATGAAATATCACATGCCGTTCAATCATTCAGGTCAAGCTACGTTCGTCGAGGTTGGCATATGGATGGGTTATATTCGAAATTGCTTGTGCTTTGTCCGCTTCATCTACATAGTTTGATGAAGGTGTACAACACATTGGCAATCCCCTTGGTATTGCTAATGTCTATCGGCGACAGTAATCACTTACCACCAGGTGACCCGTCAGCTTCGTTGTCACTTGTGGTATAAAAATAAAAAAGTGCGAGTGCGCCTCGACCCTGTAGTATCCATTCAATTATTTTTTTGAAGATTTTTTCACTCATAATTCTGTAAGAAATTCCCCTGTGCAGATAAATCTTGCATGGTTGTCTTTCACTTCGCATAAAACATGAATGAAGTAATTATAAGTACCGAGCTATTTTATGATTAATGTATTAATTAAGATGAGAACCATCCCTTGAGAGTAAAGGCGTCCTCCAAGATGTTCCAACTATATCTATCTCAAGCTATAGAAATCACTAATTACCAGCTATGGCTTTAAAGTCGTCTGCCCATCTAGTTCGGGGTATGCTTCCCTTGTTTTTCTTCTGGCCGCTTCATTCGGTGACATGCTGTTTCCATCGCTTGTATTGTAATCTTGCTCTGAAATTTAAGGCGATGATAGCTCAGTGGTAGTGACGTCGGACACTGCGGCGAAGGTCGTGGGTTCGAATCCTACAATGAGCTTGAGCTTTTGGTGAAGGAAAACATCGCGAGGAAACCATAGCACGGTGGTAGGGTACTTTGTAGTACCCGACTGGCTGGCTACCACCCCCAAGTAAAAAATCTGTCGCCAAGCACCTATCGGTGTGTTCCGACAGAGCCAGTTCCCATCTAAGTTTTGTGTGCTTACCACCTTCGGCCACAACATCACTTATCATGGTGAGATTGTGGTCAAACACAAGCTTATACAGAATTTAAAAATAAAACTGTCATTGTAAATAATAATATGTGTGTAACAAAGTATTTGTAGTTTGAGATTACTCAAGCGCACGTAGATTATGTAAATGATTAGTTTGGCAATGTCATAAATTGGAGCAATGATTTGTAAGTTATACCGTAATGGTGTTGTTAGACTTGTTCTGGCCATGTAGGTAGATATATGTATGTGCAACTAAATATACCATGCTCTAACAAAATATGAGACTTAAACATATTTCATATCATTGCCAATTTTGTAATAATAATTGAGTGTAAATAAGTAGATAGGTAGGTTGATTTGAAAGTCTAAATGTAACTTGAAGCGACCACAGTAAAATATAATAAATAAACAAATATTAAGATCTAATAAAAGCATATTCAATCATCCAGTAGACTTCCATATTATTTGGAAATGTTGCAGTTCCTCCATGAAACTGTCACTTGTCGATTTGTATAAAGATGAAGAGTTTGATTAGGTATATGTGTCAAGGCATCTATCTCAGTAACTCTCAGTCTGATTTGAGGAAGGCTTCTTTTTCCCGAGAAAGCGGAAGATCACATAAAAGCATGTGGATCCCAATTATTCCGGAAAAACGTGAATGCATGGTCATCGTGAATAAAAAATAAAAACTGGTGAAAATCAGGAAATTCAATGCCAAGTGGAAGGTATTCCGCTCTATTAACATTTATATTAAGGTAATTAAATTAAGGTCTAAATTAAATTATTTATTATAATTTTGATTGGATTTATCGGAAATTGATAAAATAACGTCTTGCGGTCCAAAACGGTAGCTATACATACATATACAATTCGTAACTAATTTGGATATAGGTACCTACATTCTGTAAAACGTCTTCAAGAAAAACAAAACTCAGAATAAAGTTATTCACAAATAATGAACTATTTATTTAGTCTTTTTAAATCAAATGACTAAATAAATAATAAATATTAGTTTTTAATGTATATAATTATTTTATTTACAACAAATGTACAAAATATACAAGCAAATGTACAACTATAATATATAAAAAAACTTCTTCGAGGCTGCCGCTGCTGCCGATCGGCAAGGTTCCCAGAAGGCTGGCAGCGTTTCCTCTTTGGATGGCCACACATGCCTCATTGAACACAGCGGTTCTTGGCGATATATTTTGAACTTGAGGGCGGAAGCCAGCGGGTATCTACTACAACGCAGAAGCCTGGCCTGGCCTGCTACAATGAAGAATTTAATAATATTAAAGAAGAATTGTCAATAATTTGCTCGTTAATCAAAACTTTTTTTATTAGCCATTTTTTTAGGAACAATGACCTATATTTTATTTTAATTCCCTCAGGAACGCGGGTGAAACCGCGGGGCGGAAAGCTAGTGAACACTAAATATATCTTTACCAGTCAGGTGGATAAATAATATCTATATCTACTACATATTGATTGTGTAATGCATTATAACAAACAATAGAAAAACAAGCAGTTGTGCTTAAAAATTGTTTCGATGACAATAACTGGCATGATTAATTTGCTATCATTGTACTATCTGTTGTTAGACAATATCATTTGGAATTACTCTGATTACGTCAGTGTAGCCTGTGTTGCACGTTATACAGCGATCGAGGTGTCGAGATCCTTTTTAATCTAACTAATAAAATAAATATGAAGGTTTATGTGTATGTTACTTTACTTCTTACTCAATCCACGATTAATTGTCTGAACAGACCTAGATGAAACTTGGTAATTAATCTGGAATTAAATGTAGGATAGTTTTTATTCCAATAAAATATTCGATTTCTCGAGAATTCGGTAAAAGTACTGTAAGTAATAATATTCTATCATTTTTTACGTGCATATATCATCTTCCTATACTAGAAAAGGATTTTGTGATCTTTTTAATCCGCTAGATGTTATTAATTTATTTAATTATTACTTTCTGCAGTAGTAGGCACTCAGTGACGTCAAATAGCATTTAATGATAGTTAAAAGTATCTCCATCTTTGTATAAATAAAGCTTTCAATAGCTGTAGAAAGCTACATATTATCTTTAGGTCTAGCTTCAGTTTCTACGTGCGCCTGTTAAACCTAATTATTTGATTTTATATTAATATAATTCACATGATCAAATAAAGGACTTTGACTTTGACTTTGCATACTGCACTTTTTTAAATAAAAACTCAAATATTAAAATTAATTGAACCATCAATACTAACACTGCAGCTCTGGTTTGAATATTTTATTTTCATTGTTCAAAAAACAGATGCTGTTTCTGATAAAATCAGACTGGTATGAGTGTGTAACAGATTCCAATGTTCCAATTGTATCATATTAATTTCACAATTGTAGTGTTCTGTTCGTGTTGACTTCATTAAATATTTAACAAGATGCAAACAACAATATTGGTATGTAATTAATTTTTTTTCATGGGATAGCCTGGTCTTGACCTTATCCATGGTTGGTTAATGTGCGACGATGAGCACTTTTGGTAGCAACTGGCCAAACTTCATGAATAGTGTTGAATGGGTTACATAACCCTCACTGATCCAGTTTTTGACTAAAACGCCTCGGGCCAGTATCAAGTACGAACACATACGTAGACACATGTGTGGCACGCGTCGCGTCTGCGCAACTAGTAACGTCCACTATAAAAGCTCTCCGCAATTGGGTAGGAGCACATTAACCCAGAACAAACAATCCAAACAACATGGCAGCTCAAGTAAGTATAGGCAATAAAATAAAACATTTAAGCCCTATTTCACCATCGTCGGGAAGCACGTGTCATCGATTGGCGATTTAAGGCGATGATAACTCAGTGGTAGTGACGTCGGATACCCGTGCGAAGGTCGTGGGTTCGAATCCTACAATGAGCTTGAGCTTTCGGTGAAGGAAAACATCGTGAGGAAACCATAGCACGGTGGTAGGGTACTTTGCAGTACCCGACTGGCTGGCTACCACCCTCAAGTTGAAAATCTGTCGCCAAGCACCTATCGGTGTGTTCCGACAGCTGCACTTGAGAGCCAGTTCCCATCTAGACTGTGTGCTTACCACCTTCGGCCAGATCATCACTTACCATGCTGAGATTGTCGTTAAATACAAGCTTATCCAGAATAAAAAATGAATACACAAGATACCTGTGTGACAGATTTTGTATAGAGAATATATCAAACATTCACATTTATCCTATAGATATTTAAATGTTACTTTAACTTATATTTTTTTTGCAGTTGGTAGTATTCTTCGGCATCGTGGCAGCAGCGGCCGCAGTCGCCGTGCCCGTGGTCCCCCTCACCAAGCTGGCGTACGCCGCCGAGCCCGAGGCCCCCGCTCACTACGACTTCGAGTACTCCGTCCATGACACCCACACTGGTGACATTAAACAACAGAAGGAGAGCCGCGCCGGAGACGTCGTCCAAGGAGTTTACTCCCTGGTCCAGCCCGATGGAGTCCATCGCATTGTAGAGTACACCGCTGACAAGGAACACGGATTCAACGCTAATGTGCGTTACGAGGGACACCCCATTGAGGCTCCCGCCAAGGTTGCCTACGCTGCTGCTCCTTCCAAGATCGCCTACGCCGCTCCAGTGGCTTACGCTCACGCTCCCGTGGCCAAGGTCGCCTATGCTCCAGCTCCCGTAGCGTACGCTCATGCTCCAGTCACCAAGATTTCCTATGCGCAGGCCCCCGTAGCGTACGCTCATGCTCCCATCGCCAAGTTCGCCTACGCCCAACCTATTCAAAAGGTATCCTATGCTCCCGCTCAAGTTAGCTACGCGTCGGCTCCAGTCACCAAGGTCGACTACTCAGCACCCCTCGGCCACGTCACCTTCTCCTCCCCAGCTGTCTCCTACCACCACTAGTTTTTAAATACCATTGTTATCGATGAAATTATTTATTTTGTTAAATACAACATAGTCAATTCCATTTGCAGCTTTTATTTTTTTCTCTACGGTCAATAGGGAAAGAATCATGTAAGGAGGCGTCAAAACGACGTATCCGATATCAAAACGTTCCAAACGAAGTTAGAAGGAAGCGTGCGGGTAGTGTCGGGGAATCAATTGAATTATGTAGCATTATGAGGCGAGTGGGTCCGGTTACGCGGCACGTCCGCGGGCGCCCCCAGCGGGCATGTTCTGACGCATTGCTCCTGACACCTATTCATTCGGCTATTTTAGTTTTTATACCGTTACGACATCACTGTAGCTCAGATTCTGGAGGTTACTCCCCTATGACGCCCGATGGAAGTACAAACACGGGGGGCAGGGTATTTCTATCCCGATGGTGCTTGCTTGGCAAAAACAGTAAAACGTGTCGACGCCTACATTAACGATTGCAGGCAAATATAAATTGACAGAGCCGATGGTGAAAGTGGTTGTTAGGATAAAACGGAGGGTTTATAAAATGTGTGATGTGAATATTATACTATGGTTCTAGCGCCGCGCCGCGCGTCCTGTTGCGTGCGATAAACCGATGTGGCGTGAAGGGTTGCGCGCCAATATTTCTTCTTTAAAGGATTGTTATATGTGGACCCACGCATTACAATTTAGAAAATACTGCCAAACTTTAAATTACATTCGGAATACTTTATTTCTAAAGATTTATAAATCTAGGACCTACCTGATCGTATAATTAACTGAGATGTGTCAGAATGTATGATTTTCCTTTAACTTGGATTAACTTTGAAAGCATTTTGATTAGTTAGCTAAATGAAATTATTTAAATTGATAAAAGAAAAAAACATAGGTACCTAATTCTACTTGTACCATGCTTCCAGATGAATCTATTCTTTGACTGATAAATATTATATTTTATCATACAGGTTACAAACAATATATTTGTCAATATTTACAAGTACAAAATCGGCAGCGGTCGCATCGCCGATACGCAATAACGTATTCACTGAACGAATATTTAATATGTTGGCGAATAAATAATCAGCGCGGACAAATGTTTTGGTGAAGTTTTACAATCCGCCCACAAAGGGTTGTATCGTGTTAATCCCCCATTTATCGGATGATGAACTATTACCGCACCCCCCCTGCTCCCCGCTCACTCCCCGATTCGTTTGTATAACCATTACCGTGATATTAAACCGAATGTTGCTGATATTCCTTGGAGATTTGTTCATATCATTATTGTAAAAGGGTGTTGTTTCGTGAAAAGTAATATATCTAATGTTTTTTTTAAATATTGCGTATCTACCTATGTTTACCGACAGATTCGAAATATAGTTAATCTGTTACCTGAATAATCCATAGGTACTAACTAATATTATAAATGAAAAAAGTGCGTCTGTCTGTCTGTTACCTCTTCACGCTTAAACCGCTGAACCGATTAAAATGGACCTTGGAGAAGGTCATAAGATACTTTTTATCCCGGGAAAAGATAAGATACCTCGGGAACGCGGGTGAAACCGCGGGGCGGAAATCTAGTTAAGCCATAAAAATGCTTGTTAATTTAGAAGATGCCTAACAAGCGTGAATATCACATAGTTCCACCAATGGGTGTGCTGTCACATTCGTCATGCGAACATTACGGTTGGCACACGGTCGCCACGTGCCGAACAATTGTACGCTTTCGTCGATTGTACTCACAGCAGATTGCTTCCGGATGACCCCATGTATCAAGTTGCATAAAACGTATTTTTTTAAATTTTTTTATGTCACTAGTGACAACGAGGCAGGCGGGTCACCTGATGGTAAGTGACTACCGTCGCCTATAGACATTAGCAATACCAGGGGGACTGCCAACGTGTTGTACACCATATTACAATGCCTTATGTTGTTATTAAATCTCTTATGAAATTTCCTGTATTGAGCTGAATAAAAGTTTTTCTATTCTATTCTTAAGGGCAAGGGCAACTGGCTCTCAAGTGCAACTGCCGGAACACACCAACAGGTGCTTGGCGACAGATTTTCGAAACGTATGATATAATTGCGGCTTCTACTGTGTTCAATATTGTTACGCTAAAAGTATATTTTTGGGAACTTCTTGAGCTCTTCCAGGTGGTAAATTGTCATCGTCGAAGAAACATGAATACTTATGGGACTGGGAAATATTATCAGATAGTGCATAGAACATTATTAGTATGTACGTATTTGCAATTTTGATTTAAAACTTAACATTTTTGATATTAAAATAAATATTCCTCTGTCTATAAATAGTCATCTGATCCCAAACTAATAATAGCTAATAGCCCAAAATAGCTAATAGCTTGTGCTATGGAAACCAGATAGCTGATACACTTAATACAATAAGGCAATGATAGCTCAGTGATAGTGACGTCGGATACCGCGGCGGAAACCATAGCACGGTGGTAGGGTACCTACTTTGTAGTAGGCTCGACTGGCTGGCTACCACACTGAAGTTGAAAATCTGTTGCTAAGCACCTGTTGGTGTGTTCCGACAAATGTACTTGAGAGCCAGTTGCCTTTAAGGCAATCAACACATTGGCAACACATTGGCAATCCCCCTGGTATTGCTAATTTCTATAGGCGATGGTAGTCACATGCCATCAGGTGACTCGGCTGCCTCGTTGTAACGTGTACAATAAAAAAAAAAACAAAAAGAAAGGAACTCAAGTGCCGGTTAGTTGCCGGAACACACCGGTAGATACAAGGCTTAGGATTAGTACCTTATAACTTCGATATGGTAGGTATAACTATTCGATATGACGACCACTGACTTATCGTCGCCACAAAATTAATTCGAGTAACACACCGACAGGTCCTTGCGCGACAGATTTTTAAATTGAGAGTGGTAGCCAGCTAGTCGAGTACTTACTAAAAAGTACTCTACCACCGTGCTATGGTTTCCTCACTATGTTTCCTCACTATGTTACCTCACTATGTTTCCTCACTATGTTTCCTTCACTAAAAGCTCAAGCCCATTGTAGGATTCGAACCCATAACCTTCGCCGCCGTATCCGACGTCACTACTAAGCTATTATCGTCTTCTTCATCACTAGGGTCGGTTTTAGCCCATGTAGCGCCCGGGTGCAATCAAATACCCTGGCGCCCTCTTAAAGGCGAGCAAAAAAAATTTCAGTCAGAGCGCTCTTTAGCCCTAGGTTATTCGCGAACTATCCAGGAGTACATAATATGGGCGCAGGGTCTATTGAGAGTGCTACGAGTGACGGCGCCTCCTTACAACTTGCGCCCGTGCTCGTGTGCCCTGAACACCCTGCTGCAGTCCTGCACTATAGGTAGAGGCGCAGCCAGGTAACCAAAGGTGTTAGGAAGAACGTGTGCTAAACGTTGTGAGTGAGTAGAAAGAACCGGGTGAGTAGCTAGGGTTATTGGCTATGTATTCTGGCCCAACAAACTTTTTCTTGCCTTATCGTTTTTTTTTTCAAGAAATTTTTAATTATTATTATTATAAAATAAAATTCAGTTGCCATTATTAAAGTCCTGTTGTAGCTTATTTACATTCTGAAGGTTGAAGAATTATAAGCTAGTTCGATACGAGGTTTACTGGTCAGGGTCCGAGGGCCCCCTGAGCTTGGGGGCCCCGGTGCACGGCACCATCTAGCCCTCCGGTAGGTTGATTAAATACCTACTCAAAGGGTAAAACAGATTACATTTACAAGCAAGCTCAACTCCAAATAAGCTGGAAAGGGCAAGACAGTAAAGATGAGAAGCTTATTTTGTAATGAAACCATACTTATTTTCATACAAAGATTTAAAAAAAGATCGTCGATAACGGCGAGAGAAGACATATTTGGTGGCTCTTTTATTACATTCTGGCAATGATCCCTACATCAATCTGGATTTATTTTTATTTTACATTCGAGTTTTAATTACAAAATTAAATCATTTTGACTATAGGTAATTCATATTACTAGTTTAAGTAAGCGATTTATACTTGATCTTGATCGCTATGATCAAACGAAAGGACGCTATAAAGTAAAATTGGTATTATTAAATGTCACAGTGAGACGAAAATAAAATTCTCAATGAAATGAGCGCGAGGTCTCCATTTTGGTCGCCAACGAGATTCCTGAGAACTGATTCACAAACACGAGACCTATAATAGGTTGTATAACCCGTTAAGTGTCGACTTTCGCACGTCGTCACTTGGCGTGATTTTAACATTCATACGTTTTTATTGTAACAGATTTTGGATCATCGCGAGGAAACCGGTACACCTTGCAAAATGATGAAATGGGTAGGTGCATACAGTCTGACTTCACCGTTGTGAAAAGTTAGTAGGTAATCAATTTTGATATGAATGACTGTTCGCGTGGAATTAGTTTTCCGCGAAATCGTACCATTTCACCCCTTTTTCACCAACTATGTCAGTGATTTAAAAAAAAAGTGATCTATGAAGTTCCCAGGGTTCAAAGTATTCCTATAGCAAATTCTCTCTGTAGTATAATTACCTACTAAGTAGGTACGGCACTTCTCAGCAAATGCAACCTTTGGAACCGTACGTTAGAGTCTAGCTAGCTAGACTATTCATAATGTGTTAAGTTATCTACAAGACTATGGTCGGTTGACCGATTGTAAGTGAAAGATTTTTAAATAATATGGATGTTGATAGATAGATATATCAAATCATCTTCATTTTATTAAACGTGAAAACGATATTTTATATGGAGTTTTATATGAAGCATTGGCTTGTGATGTCATAAATACAACACGATAAAATGTCTACTTCTTCTTTTTCTCTTCCTTATCCCACGCTAGGTGGGGTCGGCACAACATGTTTTCCGCTTCCACTCCGCTCTATCACTAGTCGTCTCTGTACTCTTTCTCTCTAAATTGGTATCTAAATAAAAAGCTTTTTTATCAGATGTAGATGATGTGTTAGTGTACTTATTTTAACTTGAATATAGGCAACTTTCCAATCGTAAATTCACATCAACCATAAACTAAATTATCCGCCACCGAAAAACATCCAAAAACATTTACAGTACAACTTCAGTTTCAGCTTTTTCGGTTGTCTATTACTCCTTTCCGTGTTATTGCCCCGAGCTGACTCCAGGGAGTCTCGCAGGGAGAGTGGGGACCCGCGAGGAGAGGGTAGGGGGGGGGACGTCGGAAACAATTAGGCAGAGCGCACGCGCGCCGGCATCCTGCTCCCAGCCTAATTGGCGTATCTCTGTTCCGCTCAATGTATTCCTATTATAATTGAACAGCTATGTTATTGTTACGGTGACATTAGATTTGGGCATATAAATGTTAAGACGTTGGTCTTGTAACTATGAAATGTAACGTAATTATTGCCTATCGATTTGTGAAATTACTGTCGCATAACAATTTTTACTAGAATATTTGGCTTAATGAATTAGGGTCATCAAAAACGCAATCAAATAGAAGTAAGAAGTACTTGTAGAGCTGTTTTCATAATTTAAGTCATCCACGCTTGACGCATGGCGTAACATCGAACTTATAGCTCCTATAATTAATTGCTGAGCAATAATATAAAACAATATATTTGCGGTTGTAATTCTCTAGGCTTATTTATAAGAAAAGTGTGAAATCGATAAAATACTGGACTCTCTTGTCTTTATTTATGTACGAAGTTACGATAGTGGGACAGTAGTTTCCTGTATAATATAATGTTGCAAAATCAAATGGTACCTACATTGTAAAGTCATCTGATAATCGCAAACAGAAATTTGTTGGAGTAACTTCAAAGATATTAAGCCAGGTAGAATCCTATTATTTTTGTTGCTCCTTGACTCGATGGTGGGACGATCGTCCCAAAACTACCTACCTACAAAAAAATATATATTATGAGGGTGATACGATTAACTATTTTGGACAACATTAGAACGCAAGCAGAAACCAGTTTCTATATAAAAATATAAAATAAATGTTTCTTTGCATTTGTTCACATCTGAATATTTGATGCAACCCTTCATTACCCAACCTAATGATTCGCTAAACACCCCGCTAGTCCCTTCGTTGTATTCCCATGACATCTGCTTTGTTGGAGACCAAAATCTATTTATTCATATCGTATTGCTAATTTTGGGATTAGGCGGTGCGTTCCTTCGGTTATTGAATTATCTATTCCGTTTGCGGGAACCCCCGCCGTCCCTCGGGGTTTTATCAGCTCACCTACATAATCTACGCTGTATTTTAAATTATTTGCTTGTAAGGTAATAACGGTTTAGTATTTTGCTATGATTTGTAAGGACTTAATAATTCATACTGGATTTCAATCGACACTTAATTGATACTCTACATCATCTTAATTTTTTTTAAACCTAGGTAGACTTTCATAAGTGCCCTTCTAGCGCCTAAACTGAATAAATGGTTTTGACTTTGACTTTGACCTATATTTTTGACACTTTGTTTCATTACAGCATTTTAGCCTCAGCATTATGTATTATAATATTATCGCGACTAACTAATTCAACATAAGCTATTTCTTAGCTAAATACAACCTCAGTGACCTTTCTTAACATAAAACCTGATAATATGATTCTGGTAGATAAGGTAAATTGTCAAATAAGTAAAGGTAAATAGTCTTTAACACGGTCACGGTAGGTACATTTTGGTATTACACCAACAGTTCTACTATAGAGATTTAATCTGGAATATTAACATAAACTTTCTACACCGCACCCTTTAAAGAATAAGAACAAGCCAAAATAGCTGCGCTCTGACGCGTAAAACATCAATAAAACGATCATTAATTCGCGAGCATTTAACTCATAATTACTTTAATGGCGCATGGCGTCGACAATGGATCAGTGAAGCGAACTGAGCAGCCAGCGCTGAGGAGCCACTCAATTATGTGGCATTCAGGATCGCGTCTGTTTGCTCTGGTGCTCAGTGGAGTGCCGTCGCGAGTGCTCATTGGCTAACCACCCTCTGAGGGTAGAGGACCCTCCCCCTTGTTCACGAGCCGGTAAGCCTTTGTGGACAGGCCACGTTCTAATTTTGAATTTTGTAGTGTCAATATTTATAGGAATTGAATTTGAGTAGGTACCTAAGTACTACAACTTAAATGACTTGATGGAATGAACTTTCGGCTTACTCGAAATTTAGGGGATTTTGTGCAACTTCAATAAAAGCGTTCTCAAGTAGCTTTTGGTTGGGCACCTGAAGTTCATAGAAGGGATGGTTGGACATATCTTAGTACCTACTTGTCTCAGCCAGATAGTGTTCCTCTTTTATTATCAACGACAGAGAAAATCTGCCTAGAACCACCTAGAACCCTGCCCTGGATCCAAAAAGCTCAGGATAGGGAGCGCTGGCAATCTTCGGAGGAGGCATTCACCTGAAGAGGGGTTCTTGCAGACGAACTAAGGGCTTAACTTAACAGTACAATTTGAATTTACATAAAATAAAAATTCAAATCTATACTAATATTAAAAAGAGGTAAAGTTTGTGAGTTTGTGATGTTGTAGGGGGTAATCACAGGATTTACTGAACCGATTTTAAAAAATAGTTTACCAGTACAAAGCTATGTTGTTTGTGAATGGCCTAGGCTATATTATGAACCCGAAAATTGAAAAGATCCCACGGTAACGCGGGTGATACCGCGGGGGACAGCTAGTTATAAGTAAATAGGTAGGTTAATCTATTGTAATTTCTTGTGCAAGAAATACAAGGCTTTTTTTCATAAAACCGGGCAGGGTAAACCATAGAAAGCTATAAGAGTAGAAACGTCGCTGTAGAACAAGGTCCACTCTAATCGTTTGACAGTAACGTTGCGGAGTTGGCTCCGCGCGAATCCGCGCCCCACGTACTCGTACCCGTCCGCATTAATGTTATTATTTGGCAACATTTACTAAATAATTTGCTCGTTAAACGTCCGCCGATACGCGTCCCCTATTCCCTAACTACCGTATTGTGTCGCCGACGATTTGCGCCTCCCTCGGGACCTAACGACGGGATTCAACCAATACGACTCCAACATTAATTACTCTCCCGTCTTTTGTGCTCGTATTTGTAGCAACATGCTCTTTTGTGCGCGATATGAAATTAATAACGTCCTGTTGTACGTGGACGGATTAGAAAACTATCAGGCGGGTTCAATGAAGGCTTACAAGCATAGCATGAGCTGATGAGTTTTCTATAAGCTCTTTGTTCCTCGTGCCGTGCGGGGCGTACTCTGCTGATTTATAAAACGTTCATTTACTTTGGCTTCATGATTACAGACTCGAAAGATTTTATCTAATAGATTTGTTTGTATTAGAATTTAATAGAAAATTAAACGGTAAATTTAAGAAACAAATGTATTGGAAAATATTGTGAATTTCATTGTTATTTCATAACTTAGTAGGTAGGTAATATAATTATTACCGACTATTCCTTTACTGACAGTATGTTAAGTAATGATGTAGCTGAAGGTGGTAAGCACACAAAACCTTAAAGGGAGCTGACTCTCAAATGCAGCTATCGGAATACACCGGTAGGTACTTGGCGACGGAACCTCACCATAGTCAACCAGGCAAGTTAGTACTTACCTGCCTAACCACCATGCTAAGGTTTCTTTCACTGAAAGCTCAAGATCATTGGATTCGAAACCACGGCATTCGACATCACTACCCAGCTAGCTCAGTAGCTATTAATGATTAACTCCTACTTGTCAGTCAGCAGTCTGTTCCTATTCCTACACTTCGTAGAACATTTGTTAAAGCTAGAGAACGCACAATGCTCCGTGGTGCAGCCAGCAGCGCCCGCGGGTGTATGTAAATTTATGTAATTGTTTTCGTTCCCCTGAACCAAACTGCGCCACTTCTCTACTAAAGTCTATTCCACGTACCTACTTTATAGTAGGATCGTTGTTTTTACTGTTCCATATATAGGCTTTTTTATTTGACAAAAGATGCTGGCAAGTTACTGTCACAAAAAACATTTAAAAATACATTATGTTGAACAAAAATAACTTTTTAGTAAGAACTTTGTGTTTTCGTTTCATTTTTATCAAAATCGTGTAAGTATTTTAGATCTATTGCATAATATTGGTGGCGTTTTGTCCAGTAAAGTTTTCTTTAGTGAAACACCCACCAAAACCTGACCGACCTTCGACGAAAGATGACTATCATTACTGTGAATGTAATTTATCATGATTATAACATAAAAGTAGTATTGACTTTGAAATTGGTAGAAATATTTTAAAGGACGATTGCCAGTAAAGGAATAACAAAAAAATACAGGTCATTTTTATTTCCAACACAATAATTCGGCTATCACGAAACCTATCAATAATTTATTTAAAATGTTCCATCGATATTGTTTTTTAAGTTTTCCCTCCAATATTCATGCGATAAGCACCACTTCATACCATTTAGTCTATTCCACCAAACCCTAAAGTTTTTTTTTACCGGAGCATGTGTAGCTGTTTCACTATTTAAGGCGGCACAGAGATCACATAAAGGGTGATACACGGACGCATCCCAGGGTATCGAATAGTAATTAGTCCATCTAAAGTATGATTGATAAACTTTTGGGTTTTTCATTGCCTGGTAAATCATGTGAGCCAAATTGTATGGATGCATCTCCCGCGCGTTTATGTATGAGCCTGGTGGTAGAAATCTGAAAAAAAATACACGGGGTTCTTCATCTTTTTTTAAAAATTCTGGATAAGCTTGTGTTTGACTACAATCACACCATGGTAAGTGATGATGTGGCCGAAGGTGGTAAGCACACAAAGCCTAGATGGGAACTGGCTCTCAAGTGCACCTGTCGGAACACACCGATAGGTGCTTAGCGACAGATTTTCAACTTGAGGGTGGTAGCCAGCCATTCGGGTACTACAAAGTATCCTACCACCGTGCTATGGTTTTCTCACAATATTTTCCTTCACCGAAAGCACACCGAAAGCTCAAGCTCATTGTAGGATTCGAACCCACGACCTTCACCGCGGTATCCAACGTCACTACCACTGAGATACATATATTGTATTAAAAAAGGCTGTACATTAATTATTAGATACAATTTTCACGAAAATATTCTTATGCCACATTAGGACACAATGATAATAAAACTAGTAAAAACGATTGCTAGATTTAATGATGCATTTGAATCCTTTACGGAAAAATCGTCTTTGGGTGTATAGGTATTAGTAATAAAGTAGTCTTATATTATGTTGTGATATAAAGCTATGTATTTCTGGATACTATTTACCTGGTGTAATTGGCACTTCCATATACAATGGGCACGACATAATTTCTGTAGCCATGGAGCACTTTTTCTGTCACATAATCTTCCGCGAGCGAATTCTCAAATGCCATGTAGAAGTAATAATTTCTGAACACACTGTTGCAGTCGTTATTCTTGCACTTTCTTTGCGAACACTTTCCGTAGACATCGATTTTAAGGGAATAATGGTAGAGGTGCTCCTGCAATACCGATAAGTACTCGTTTCTTAAGCTATTAGCGTTGCAGTTGCTCACCAACCAGGCGGCTGCTTTGGTTCTTCCACCGATAATGGCCTTTATAGGAGACGGGATAGAGTTCGGTAACGACTTCCAATGAACTTCAGGGCTTGGAGCCACGATAGTACCATTAGTGTCTGTGACCACGAAATAATTCCACAATACATCGGAGTCTAGTCTATAAGTGAAAGTCCAGTTGTAGAAATTATCTTCGAAGACATCGCACGCAGGGAAATTGGTCGCAGACTCTACAGTCGCGAAAATATACACTTGTGAGCTCGCTCTATCCAACGGTCGGTCTTTTATATTATTTAAATCGTATTCATTGAATAATATAGCATCGAAACGCGTGTAGTTATCGCTTAGAGCATCTTTTGCTGCAAAAATGCAATTGCTTATCGCGCAATTCAAACCTGATATGGGCGATTTACCTTTTTTGAGTAGCAAATTTCTTTTGTTCCAAACTAGAATCGATTTGGATCCCTTTAAATCTTGAATTACTTCATCATTGTGGGTCACCACCGTGAAAATAGATTCTAAGTTATCTGCTAAGTGTAATAAATCGCGCATAATCCACAGATGTAGAGCTATACATAAGAATACAGAAAAAAGTATGCATAATATATTTTTTACTGAACATTTTGACAATAATTTTAAGGAGTAAACCATTTTTGAGACAAACATCAAAGAGCATATAAACCACAGAACACTATTACTCCTAGCGGAGATATAAACAGAGTATAAACACTACACAAACATAGGCTTTGTATTTTTTTTATATGTCTCATTTATGATTGATATAGATTTTATTATTTTCTTGACGTTCTGAGTTCCATGCAAAAGGTTCCATGACGTGGACATGCGTATTGGGACATCATAGAGTTAAACCTCGAAAAGTGAAACCACATAAAACTGATAGCATCGAATAATCTGAATACAAAAAATATTAAAAAATTATGTCAATAATATTTACCAAACTGAAATAAATTTAGTATGAGAATGACTATGAGAATATGGAATGTAGTTTTAGATCACATCAGGCATTTTTAGATCTATCTATTAGGTCTATCTGTCTGTTACCTCTTCACGCTTAAACCGCTGAACCGATTTAGATGAAATTCGATATAGAGATAGATGAAACCTTGGGAAAAGACATAGGATACTTTTTATCCCGAGTAAACATAACATCCCTCGGGAAGGTGGGTGAAACCGCAGGCTAGTAAACAATAAATTGGATTTGGAAAATGATTCTCGACGTATTATTCTCAGTTTAATTAATGAACGTCATTTCAATCAATATGAGCGTCAATATATAGTATCAGAACATTATAGTGGTCAGTAGGTACTGCAATCATTGAATGTACTACGAAGGCTTATTAAAAGCACATGGATAATAATAACATCAGTAGAACTGGACCGGATGTGTGTCCCAATAGGAAAAGATTTCACTAATAACCATTATTCTTCGTGGGAGTATCTTGACCATTCAACCAGCCTATTGTGGCTTATAGGTGGCATAACCATCACTGGAATATATAAAGAAACATTTAGACAACATGACAAAGGTTTTTAACACCTCACTAATCCCAGATTAAGATCGTATCACGAATAAACACTTCACGCACAAATATAATTCACATTACATGAACAGTTAGTTTGGAGTGTCGAAAAAAACGAAGTGTCCATCATGATGTCCGAGACGATAAAATGGGTACAGTTATTGTTGATAAAATAAAACCATTGTTGTGGCTGAGCAAAAACCCTGCAGAATTGTGTTGTAATTGAATTAAATGATTTTGGTGAGGATTTTTTGTATTGTTGATGTCCGTTCTAGGAATGTGCCTGTGACGGACGTGAGTTGGTAAGACTTGGATATTTGAGATGCAGCTGTAGGTACAATAGTTATATTTATAACTTTATAGGTGTAGTGAAATTAAAGTAGTAACGCATAGCTAATGCGTTGCTTATGCGTTCACTTATTGAACGGGATAATTTTTAGCCTAGCTTCCTAATTATATTAAGTTCTGCGCTGTTATATATATTTTTTTACTTCACTTTACAACTATTTTCACAGGACTATATTGTACTATCTACTGATTTTGATTCTTCTATTTCAATAATGATGGCATATTTGATCAGAATTAGATAACTGGACTAGTAGTGGACTACAAGAGGGATAATGACGATGATTAGGTATTAATGTATTTCAATCCGAAATTGTAGATCAAAATAGAAATCTCAACATTTAAGTTACAACACCACAGTTTAAAAAAAAAACACAATGGTTTGAAGCTGTTTAAATATTTATGGTATATTTACGTATTGACAAAACAAAATAGATGACAATAGCTTCCCACCATTGTTCCGTTTGTACGAACACTGGATGCACAGATCCTGAGCACTTCATTGACCACTCGAGTGCTTCCGCTTTTATTGAGGGAGAGTAGGGACGGTGTAGTGTTAGTTTTAATAGATATGAAATGTGATATAATAAAGTATGTATTATTATACATAATAATATGTATTATGTATTAGGGGATAATTTAAGACAATCAGTATTTTCGATAGGTTTGACAATTGGTACCTATATAGTATTTAAATAAAATTATTATGACATTGGGGAGTTTTTTCCGCTAACGCATCAGCCAGGCCATCCAAAGAGGAAACGCTGCCAGCCTGTTGGTAGATTTTTATATATAGATTGTATATTTTGTAATTTTTTTGTAAATAAATTGTAAATTATAAATAAGTATAATTATAATCACGTTTTATAGAACAAAGGAAACAGCGATGCGAAATACGTAGATAATTCTTAAGACGTAAAACGTTCCAACCAATCACTTAGAAACTCTATGATTTTGTTTTTATTTTATGATCACATCCTAACGCATTTCCGGAGTTTAAAAAAAACTACAAATCACGTTACTCTCATAAAGTAAGTAAATGTTCAGTAGCCATAAGCTCAAGTGTTCATTGAAGGGAAGGGCCGCGGGCCGCGCTCACCACATGCGCTTTAATCCACTTAACGTCGGTTAATCCTCGCTTAGTTACCGACCAACTATTGTCCACACACTTCACACGCACATCCAGGGAAGTGCGCTCGAGTGCGATTAATTCAATCACAACTGTTGCTTGACATTTTATTGTGTACCTAGTGGTTGGTAATTCGTTTCTTAATTGTTTTATTCAGATTTGATAAAATTAAGAAATTTAATAGTTTTATTATCAAAAATTTAATTTCAAGATAATAGCCTACTTAGGCCCTCATGTATAAAAAAAACTTAACTAAAACGCTGTTTAAATTGTCACATATTTATCGATCATCTTCATGTCACTATCAAGCCATGTGACTTCTTTTACCAACCATTTGTACTGCAATTTTAAATAGGTAAATAGCTTTTAATGTAATAAGAAACTCCATACAAGTAAAAAATAAGTAGGTTTGCCAATATTACTGAAATATATCTTAAATTGTTTTTATAGGAGATTTAAAGTAAAAGCTTTCGTGAAATTATAATTATTCATGCAAAACATATTGTTTTTGGTCCGTACAATTTTTTCCGTGCCTTTCAACGCAAAGTTAGAAGACATTATCATGAGACCATATCTTTATCTAACACCTCTATCTCAAATCTACACTTAGTGCAGATAAAAGAACACCCCAAAAAATATTTATTGTGTTTACACAAATACGTAGGTGGTAATCCGAGTGTAGCGCTTATTCAAAATATTAAGTCATAAGGAAAGGGGAGCATTGTGTGCGAGTAGGTACCTGAGTCATGAAAAAACTCTAATAATATTATTGGGTTCTAATTTCGTTTGTGATTGTTAATCGTGGTTTTATAAAGGTGTCAACGGGCCCCAATGGAGGTGCCAATTTGTATAGAGTTACATACTTGAATGGTACGAGGCGCTTAAAGTTTTATATTACACAATGCTTACGCAAAAAAGATGAATAATAATTGTGTCCTAATAAAATATGATTATTCAAGTGTTGCGTCGAACTCCATCAGACTAATTCCTTTAAGAATTGACATAATATAAATTCTTTGAAAATATTAGTTCAAGTGAATTTTGAGAGCTTATTAAAAGCGTTAATATTTATTTACCTTAATATTCTGTATGAATTTTAAACTCTTGAATAAGAATAGTCTCCTTGCCAAAACAAATCAAAGATTTGCACTACCAATCGAATCATAACTTCATATGTAACCTACGTAGGCCATGTATGTACATATGCACTCGTAGGTAGGTGATATCTACGCAGACGGGAGTCGATCCCCCCACGGTGGGAGAGGCACCGAGGCACCGCGGCACCGGGACTGGTTCGCAATTAGCCTCCCTACAACCTCCACTCTTTGGCTTCCCTCCTCTTTAAAAACACAGACGCAACCTGAAAACAACAAGCTTTTTGTATGTACCAAAGTTTTATACTGTTTTAGAATCCACCAACAATACGTGACACATACCAAATACTTGTATGTATTATACAGATAACAAATGACTACTTGTTCTACTGATTTATTTTATATACTCTGTGGGGCGTTACTATAGTAGGTAGGTAACCGGTAGAGCAGTTACGGCGTGTCACATAATATGCCTAAGCTATGTATATTTGGCTTGGAATTTTTCAAAACTTAATATTCCATTAGGAATATATACTGTTAGTTACCTACTAATACTTAATACTATATATTTCTAGTACATTACTAAACCTTTCATCATGATTACACTCTGAAATGAACATACCTCTGCGTAAACCGTAGAGCAAACGGCAACAAAAACAAAATAAATAAATCCCAGAAGCGACGAATATCTCTATAAAAAGATCTGCAACAGTAATCAGCCTGCAAAGCTAAACCTCATCGTGCAGTCAGACAAATCGTCTGAGGTATTCCACGTCGCGAGGGGACTAGGGATTATCTTCAAATAAGCGTATTACATTGACTCGTGTGCCCGTGCTTTGTGA
This sequence comes from Ochropacha duplaris, assembly GCA_951361185.1. Taxonomy (NCBI): domain Eukaryota; kingdom Metazoa; phylum Arthropoda; class Insecta; order Lepidoptera; family Drepanidae; genus Ochropacha; species Ochropacha duplaris. Next base: position 3,249,724 of record OX592706.1, read on the forward strand.
TCCAAATAACTAAGGCTTCATCCTCCACATACACAGAAAATACTTAGTACCAAAGATTCACCTACTGCATTAATAAGAATAGTTTGTAAAGATAAAAGTTATCCTGTGGCACACTATTTTGCTTTTGATATAATACACAGACTCCGTGGGTCCTTTGAGACTGGCTGATACTACGACTTTATTTGCAGATTTAACGAATGACTTCAGGTTTCGATACATCTCAAGAAATATTGTAGTAGGTTACGTGGATAAATAAGATATTATCTGGATACAAGTAGGTTATCTATTAGATTATAAGGTGATCCCTACCTATTGATTACCTAGTCAATAATAATAAATGTAGGTATATATGAATAATTCTTCGAGATATTCGATTCCCGTGATGGACGAACTATCTACATATACCTAAGTTTATACGAAACCCTCAGTGTGAGTCGGAGGCGTATTTGTGCGTTTTTTGACGAAGAACAACCTCTTTCTCAGAGGTATGGGTGGTTGTAGTGCGTCCCGAAAAAGTGTAACACTTTGAGAGCGTGTAGTAGTTTCAACTCTTTATATTTCATAAAAAAAAACAATACTTGCTAGAATTCGTTTATCATAACAAAAATACTGTTCTTTTTAGATCACCTAAGTAAGGCACATTTCCGCGAATCGAATGACTTGCAGACAAAAGTGATGGAATTATTATAATAAAAGAACTCAAATCTTATCCATGACTTCAGTAAGTTTATTATTTTATAGCATTAAGTTATCATTGAAACGAACAGATATTTATGTTTTAAAACAGTTTTTTAATAATAGTCAAATTATCATTCAAAATAGTGATAAATATAATTCGTGTTTATTTATTCTTGTTGTGTCTCCCCTTTATCGATCGCAGCGACACAAACGGAGTAGGTAGTTGTTCATGTTAAACATTCGGTGGAAAGGCGGGAGTTGTTTCACCGACAGACATAAACAAATTCTGTAACCATCGGGAAACTCCGCCGTAGCTTTCGGCGCGGCTCGGCGTCGGTGGTGGCTGGCGGTGGTGGCGGTCGATTTACATAAAATTATCATGAGCCCGGAGCTACCCCGAGCCGTACCGTCGGGCGTCGCGTCTCGCTAATACCTCCTTTGTGACGACAAAATATTTTGCGAACAGTTTTCCACACAAAGTCTCTAATTCGATATACAGACTGTGGGCGAGCGGCGGAAAAGTTTTATTTTACCTACTTATATAAAATAAAAAAGAAGCTTCTTGTTCGGTTGGGACGGAATATCATTTTACTTGGCTTTAGAAATTTAAAATGTACCTATGTGAGGGGGGTCTTATTTTATGGTTGAGTTTATATTATTTGTTAACGTTATTGGTAAATGTTATTATTGTACATTGGAAAGTCTAACTTAATTTCAATTTTGTTACTATACCTTATAAAAAGTAATTTGCGAATTACTTAACTGTTTTTCTATGAGTGTTTGTGCAATAAATATTGTACAAGACAAATACCTAGATGTATTTCATTTAAATAATTCTTATTTTAAATTAGTCGATTAATAATAATGTGAATTATGTAACTACGCGTTTATTTTTATTGTTATCAAAACCATTAATTTACCGTTGCATTATAACATTTATAAACATGGCATTAAAGTTTTATTTAGAACGTTAACGGTACGAGCTTTAATATTATTACAAACGAACACAAATGAGGGACACGCCTCGCTCTGTTGGTACAGTTAAACAAACAATACAAACATAAAATAAACTGCGGGGCATCGGTACAGTGAGCGTGGAAATAAATGAACTTGTACACTTGTACCTGAACGGGTACAGTCGCGGACAATGAGTTTTTGGAGTGGGCGGAGCGACCCGCCTACGTCTTACAGCGCCCGGGCCGATTAGAACAACAATGAGAAACAGCCTGCACGAATAAATCAACCTACATATTATTAAATGGAGTCGAGAGAAATGCGTTTAACATGGTATACTAGCTAGTATTCTTGGTAGGCTAAACAAAGTGTTCAATATAAATTATCATTATATTGGATTACCATTTGAAGTAAGGTATGAATACGAATAAAATTACGTTTTGATAAAATAAAAGAGTTCTACTACGAGAAGTGAATCTGTGTGTCGTGGAGTAATAAACATAAACAATTCTCCACTCGACTAAGAATTGACCGTAATATCTACTACTACCTACTGTATCTTTTTCGGCACACTCTTTAGGTATAAAGATAAAATTCATAAACTATCTTAATTGTTTCTTGTTCTTATAATCGTACTATTTTTAATGTAATTCTGTTCTTTCAATACTTTAACCTGGTAAATAAATGGTTAGTTTAAGTATTTTGTTATTTGTAGTTTTTTTATTTTATATGTTGTAGATTTTGTCAATGTTGTGTACCTACGTCTATGTAATTGGCCCACATATCAGAATCTAAAATACTTATTGCTCTGTGATTTTTTTAATATGTGTGCTGTTGATGTACCTTATTAAAAAATAAATGAATAAATACTACAGTAATACTACTATTCTACCGCGTATTCTGCTACCTATTTCAAAGCCTAAAATTCCATCTTTGCATCATTACCGTCGAACGACGGTTACCTTGCTTATCAAGTTATATCGTTTTATCTAATACAATTCGGTTTGCTTTCCTAGTAGGTAAAGGTTCTCTATTTTAAATGCAATCTTTCGACCAATTTTATGCAGGTAACCTAATGTTAATCCTACAAAAAAATGATTAAAAAATCAAAAATAAAAACAAACAAGTAAAATTCCAGTTTTCTTACACTATTACTGAACTTATTTTTAAATAAAAGTATGAAGATGTGTTATTTTTAGTAACAAAATCTTAGCAAAACATTTCCAAACACAGTTCAATAAACAAAAAGCTCCAAACAACCACACAAACATTTCAGTCAGCGATGACGTGACGTCACGTCCGTTTGATTGATTTTTCCTATTTATTAACATGCAATCGCGTGCAGTGGAATAATTAAAACCAGTATTTGTTGTGTGGCGTCACGCGGCGGGCGGCGGGCGGCGGGCGGGCGCACCAAATGTTTGCGGCCAGCCAATCACTAGTTAAAAGTGACACCCGGAATTTCACGTGGTTTTTTGCACAACGCCAAGTTTGGACAGGCTCTCAAGTGCTGCTGTTGCAACACATCTCGTCGTAGAGCCAGCTAGGCGGGTAGGTTATACCTACTACACCGTGCTATGTTTCCTCAGGATGTTTTCCATCATCGCTAGCTCAAGCTTTTTCAGATGCTGTATTTAAGGTTTTTAGCTAATGCAATTTTCTTCTTTTCCAATTCTACTGGTGGGCAAAGGTACAGAAGTAGGAATAAAAGCGTCGTATTTTTAAACAGACCTTTTAATACTGAAGTGGTAAATAAAACCCCTCAGACATTAAGTAGAGTAAAAAAATAAATGGCACTTAGGTACATAAAATATCGAAATTGTTGAAATATATGACAATGATTAATTGGAGATGTCTGAAATGAATAGATATTTTTCACTAAATATATACAGGCTGTGCATTTTCATTATCGTACTGTATGTAAGTATAAACTTAACAATTTTTAAAGGTATTTTCGTATAATAACTATATTCTCTATCTATATTGTTACACTTTATTAGTTGTAAGTAGGGCGGTATCTGTCAATATCAACGTGACACTTTTTTTCGTATTTTGTCCAGTAGTGGACGTCTTCTGGCTGACATGATGATGATGATGAATATTATCATAGTAGATATCATCATACTTTTATGATATGTTTGTTGTTTTGTTAGTTTGTCATATTTTCGGAGCAACTGATCGCCGTCATTTCTTGCTTTAAAATAGTAGGTAGATATGTGAACCGGGAACTGCGAGACGGAACCTAGGTATTAAAAAATTAAAAAATGTTAAATTTCATAAATTAACAATAACAAATTAATATAAAAAATATATACGAAATAATGTGTACAATAGGATACTCGGTGAGCGTAAACTCTCCGGCTACGACGCTACGGAAGCCGTAGTAATTGCCTACGACGACGCTACGGATAAATATTTCCTGTAATTTCCTTATTCCACGAAACACTGCTTTCTGTATAAAACACAAAAGCTCAAGCCGTGGAGACAGTAAACAAAATGGCGTATTTAAATGGGCGGCAACTGCATTGTTGGAACGCTACGTTACACCGATATCGCTCGCTGCCCTACTCGCACTCGCCCGCCTCGCTTGTTGTCGAAACCTCTTTATTTTCATAGCCTTTTCAAAACTTTCACAATGCATTAAGACTTAAATTAAAACATTCAAAATTGTATCTTATGATCTGCGTCTCAAAGATGAATTTCGACTGCTTAAATTGTATAATAAACGCTTTCACGCTTTTATCACTGGGACATGTGAAACTGTTGCACGGTGCTCCATCCTACTCTTCTAAGAGGGGAGGGGTATTTTTATATCGGCGTCTCTTTCTCGCTCGCCTCCTGAGAAGTAATGTGTTGTTGCGTGTTGTGATATCTCGTGAAATAACAGGGAAGCACTCGCTACGAAGTTGTCATTTTAACGGTTTTCCATGTAACGGTAGCAAAAAAATATTTCTTTAGAGATAAACTTAATTCATTTTCTTCTATACTCAGGTATTAGACGAATCATTTATTAGATAGACTAGTTTTTCGCCCCGCGGTTTCACCCGCGTTCCCGAGGGATCTTATCTTTTTCTGGGATAAAAAGTATCCTATGTTTTATTCCAAGATATGATCTACCTGTGTGCCAAGTTTCATAAAAATCCGTTTAGCCGTTTTTGCGTGATTGAGGAACAAACATCCAAACATACAAACTTTCACATTTATAATAATTATTTGTAGGATTGGTAGGTTAATAAAGTACCTAAGTAAAAAATAGTTTTACTTGTTCAACAATAGAGCTAAGTTGTTTTTTGATGCGAGTCACGACTTTAAATCACGAACTAGCGAAGTTCTATTATATATGTTACTGTAAATGCACGAATTACGGTAAATCCTAAGATTTAAGAGTAAAACCTAAGATTTACCAACTCTTAATGGTAAAAGCCCGACGATTTTGCGATTCGCACTTTTACCACCATTCACTTGGTAAGTCTTACGATTTACATTAAAGGCACGGTAAATGTCGCATGTCGAAGCGATGTACAACACCACCACATACGCACGCATCCACACACATGAGACGCGCGACGAGCGGCGCTCCGCACTCGCTCGCCAATAGACCACAGTGTTAATTGCAACGTCGTACATATTTTGTTAGGTACCTATTACAATTTGTATTAAAACACGTTAAAATCTACACCGAATTTCTACTCCGCAACATCGCCCGCCCGCTAGTTAAATATGTTTCCGGCCAGCCCCGATTTCAGGATAAAGTAGTTTTGCCTAGGCTAAACTAGTTCTTCCTCACGCGGTCGCTCACAGTCTCTTTCTACTCAAAATCGACAGTGAACAGCGATCGCGAAGCGCAATGTGCGATCGCTGTACACTTTGTTGTTATTTTTTTATGTTTATCAATTCTATGATTTTGAGTGAACAAAGATATTAACCTAGCATGTACTAAATTCTAATAGTAAAAGCCCGAAAAAATGACCCATTTTCATAAATCCTTACATTTACCATACTCATGTCGGTAAATCCTAAGACTTACTCTTAAATCTTAGGATTTACCGTAGTTCGAGCTTTTACATTAACATATAGTGAGTGATTTAAAGAGACGATATATGAGACCCCTGCTAGAGGTGAAAAATTATATATCGTGTGATTATATAATTTTTCACCTCTAGCAGCGAGAAAACTATTAACAGAATACTAACAGATAAGTTTAACTTTTAGGGATCCGTACCCACGGGACACTAGTACTAAAACTTTACTGTCTGTCCGTCCGTCTGTCTGTCACCAGGCTGTATCTCAAGAACCGCGACAGCTAGACAGTTGAAATTTTCACAGATGATGTATTTCTGTTGTCGCTATAACAACAAATACTAAAAACAGAATAAAATAAATATTTTAGGGGGGCTCCGATACAACAAACGTGCTTTTTTTGCCTTTATAAGGCGATGATAGCTCAGTGGTAAGTGACGTCGGATACCGCGGCGAAGGTCGTGGGTTCGAATCCTTACAATGAGCTTGAGCTTTCGGTGACGGAAAACATCGTGAGGAAACCACAGCACGGTGGTAGGGTACTTTGTAGTACTCGACTGGCTGGCTACCACCCTCAAGTTGAAAATCTGTCGCCAAGCACCTGTTGGTGTGTTCCGGCAATTGCACTTGAGAGCCAATTCACCTTAATAAGGTGTACAACACATTAGCAATCCCCTGGTATTGCCAATGTCTATAGGCGACGGTTGTCACTTACCATCAGGTGACCCGCCTGCCTCGTTGTCACAAGTGACATAAAAAAAACCCTTCTTGCGGAAGTCCGACTCGCACTTGGTCGGTTTTATTTACCTATTAACATGTTGCGTTTGGAAAAACTTTAGGTACCTACTGCTGGCATCTTAATGAAAACTAAACAATATTTTTAAGTGACCGATATTGAGTGTGTGATGTGAGTGATATGTTTACGAGTATTCATTTTAAATATAAGATAAGTATTTATAAAAGGAAAATTACTATTTAAGAACTTAAATTTCAACAAATAACACACAAGATTTGAGTTAAATCACTAGACTGAATTGAGTTTCTGATCGAACCATCTCCCATTGTTTTTTTTGGTGTTCGAAATTCGCATCGCTTTTACTCACGCTAGCAGCAAAAAGCGATTTTGCTGTACCTAAGTTTATACGCTCCAAAACCGCCCTTTTCGTACTGGAGAGCTACTTAAGTACCTACAACAATAAATAATTAACCTAACAACTAACTTTTTTAATCATCGTTGCCGATTTTGGCAATGAAAACAATAGCTTATGAAGTCGCTATCATGCTCAAAGATGTAGGAAGTCAAATAGTAGCTGTAGTATAACAAAGAATAATGGCGATTGCGTAAAAAAATATTATATTTAAGCAATACAAAATATATGATACAATATTAAAAACGAGACCATAAACTGCTTAACCTATATTTATTTGCCAAATATTTGATTATTTTGGCTGTCAAAAAAAATATTTTATGTTGATGGTATTTCTAAATTAAAAATCAGTTTATGTGGAAAAGCTGTTTTTACTTTACAGTAAAAAAAATGTCTTAAATAAAAATCAAATAATCATGTACAATACTAATTTATTTAATTTGTTTTATCAAAAGGTCTTTGTTTTATATCTTAGTTGGATACATAAACATTTTATTAGATTTTTAGAATAATAATACTCATATGAAACTGTCACACAACTGCAAACGATCAGGTTTTTGTTGCCGTCAGTAGCCGCAGCCTCAAGGCAGGGCGCGTGGAGTCGTAAAGCCACTGGAGTGGGGCGTTGCTAAACAAAAACACGTATACAAGTAGCGGGCCGGCGGTGATTGGCTGACGGTGTCCTCTCCGGCCGCCTCCGGGAACGCGCGCGCCGCGCCGCCACCGCCGGCCGCACTCCGCGCCGCGCTCTCCGACAGACAACATGTGCAGTGGAGCCGAGGGAGGCCCCTGGCCGCTCGGCAAGGACGCGCCAACTGTTACCGCCGCGGCCCTAGACCACTACCGTATACAACTCTACAACTATGCCGTCGCCGAACGACTCCGCCTGTACCCGCCGTCCGTCGCGCCATGCTACACGCCGTACGGACCCCGGCTGGCCCTATCCATGTCGCTTCTCCAGCAACGTGCCCTGCAACCCGAGGAACCCAAGCCCCAGCATAGCTACATCGGTCTCATCGCCATGGCCATCTTGAGTTCGCCGGACCGTAAGCTCGTTCTCTCCGACATCTATCAACACATCCTGGACAACTACCCATATTTCCGGAGCCGCGGACCCGGCTGGCGAAATTCGATAAGGCACAATCTATCTCTCAACGACTGCTTTGTCAAGGCCGGCAGATCGGCGAATGGTAAAGGACACTATTGGGCGATTCATCCGGCAAACGTAGAGGACTTTCGAAAAGGTGATTTCAGGCGTCGTAAAGCGCAGAGGAAAGTGAGAAAACACATGGGGTTGGCGGTGGATGACGACGGAGAAGATTCCCCCTCACCACCACCACAGTCGCCACCCCCGACGACGCTGCCGTTGCCTTTCTGGGGCGCCGGGCGTCTTCCCGGCGGGGGACAGGCTCGGAAGAGGCAGTTTGACGTTGCTTCATTATTGGCGCCGGATGATGCGCCGGAGAAGAGGCACCGCCGCGACAGCAGCGGCGAGGATGAGCCTGAGGAAGATATAGATGTTGTTGCGAGTGACCAGGATGAGCGAGGTGTTGAGGAGGAGACGCGGACGCCGCTGGCGCCGGCGGCGCAGTACCCGCTGCTGAGCGGCTGGTGGCCGGCACTGGATCCCGCGCTGCTGCAGCAGCTGCGCAGGCACGCGGCCCCGGCCCCGGCGGCGCCTCTCAGCCCGACGGATCAACAGCACCCGCCCGATACGTAGACTGTGGATGCAAGTGTAAATACATTATGTACAAACCTGTGAATACTCAGAATCATACTCGCGTCGGAATCTTATACTTGCCTGGTGAATACTCAAGTCAGAAGTTATCAGAACTCATTTTGTTTTTCTTGTTCTATCAAATTCTATCTTTATTTACATTTTGTCTTATTTTCTTTCATTACTGACGCGCGTTGAACTCTTTTAGTGCGTTTAAAAATAATATTTTCCGCTTTGTTTCCTTATTGATTCCGTCTCATAAAGCTTTTATGTTGTGTAAATTATTGTAAATTTAACGTTTAGTATAAGTAATAATTCTACTTAATAACTTTACATGGTCAGTGATCGTTCATAGTGAATAATATTAATGATAAAGTCTGAAAACGACCAAGCCAGTGTAGATAGTTGTTAGATCTATATTTTGTAAATAACTAAGGTAAAGGTGTCTGTCTACTCTCTGTTGTTAATGACATGTACCTACTACATACTGTTGTTTATTTACTAGAAACATTAATGGATTTAAAATAATTACAAGTCTATTAAAATCTCCGAATAAATAGAAAGTATAATATGTACAAAATCTTTTATTTATCTTCTTCATGCAATTTGGGTAGGTACCTAAACAGGTAAAATAAAATTACTTTAATTTACCACTTTTTCCAGGATTGTTTTAAGAGACTATGCGATTCTAAATTATTAGCATAGTCATTAGACACAATTGATTTATAATATTCGTAGAATGCTGCCCATTAGAAATTTGCAATATTTTTGCATAAAACTTAGACATTTTTAGGCTATGCGATTCGCATTTTTTTCAGGTTACGCAACCATTAATGCATCTAATCAGGTAACTATAAACGGGAACTAGATTGATTGGAATATTTTTTAACATCGTCTTATTTGAAATATAGAATGCCAGGTCTGGCTGGATGACATTTATTATTTTTAGGAACGGTTCTTAATCCTAATTCTATTGAATAGATAAATTACCCTGTGTTGCAATTATTAGATAATTATACTTTCTAAATTGCGATGTTGCCTATATTAAAGTAAAAATATTTAACACTAACAATATGAAAAATTTAAAAATAGCGAATCAGTTGTAAAATTCGTCTTTTCTAAGATATTTACCAGTATATAGCTAGCAATAATAGGATCTTTTGATAGTGTGTGTATATTTATGAAATCACAACGCAGTATTTTATACAAAACTCCATGTGAGATATAATTTTGACATTTAATAAAAAGAAGCAAATTTGATATGCCAGTCACCATCCCTAATTTCTTGTTGAGGTGTTTCAATTCCTTATTATAATTTTTTTTTGTTTCTTTCTGTACATTAAAATAATATAGAACTCCAAGATAAGACTCAAAATAAGTTTGCACTACAAAGAATACGATAATTACCTATGTAAGAGCTTTAATCTGTCTATAGTCTAGCTAGATCATGACAATGAGAGATTTTTTTAATTCTCGTGAGAATTCTCTTTCCATCAAAATCCGATAATATTTACCAAAAAACAAATAATACAAATTGTTAACCAACTCCTCATTGTTTTGATTTGAATCAGTTAGAAATAATTTTTACTTTGCAACAGAAACATAACTGGAAATAGGTAAGTCTCACGGTTCAATACCTTAAAACCTATCGATCACCATACCTATAGTTCTTTAGTTTTTTTTTTTTATTCTTGATAGGCTTGTGTTTGACCACAATCTCACCATGGTAAGTGATGATGTGGCCGAAGATGGTAAGCACACAAAGCCTAGATGGGAACTGGCTCTCAAGTGCAGCTGCCGGAACACACCGATAGGTGTTTGGCGACAGATTTTCAACTTGAGGGTCGTAGCCAGCCAGTCGGGTACTACAAAGTACCCTACCACCGTGCTATGGTTTCCTCACGATGTTTTCCTTCACCGAAAGCTCAAGCTCATTGTAGGATTCGAACCCACGACCTTCGCCGCGGTATTCGACGTCACTTACCACTGAGCTATCATCGCCTTGAAAAAAATAGTTCTTTGAACATACCTACACTTTAACAAATGAGTTAATTATTTTCCCACGCTAATAGTTACCTGGTTAATAACATAATTATGTAGGTAGTTAAATGTTTGTAAGTCGTCTACTAAGAAACGTAATGATTCACGTCTGTTCGTCGAATATTTCTCGCAAAAACATTACGTTAAATAAGATTTTTTATTTTTTAAATTGCTTAATTTCAAGTGGACATGAACTTATGCAATAGGTACATAATTTATGGAACAAGTGTTTTCTCCCTTGACAACTTATCTATATATAAAAAACATGATAAATTTAGACGAAGGTATAGGTACCACTGATAAATTGAAATTACTTACCACAAATAAACCTGTAATTGATTTGGTACTGTAAATAAATTTACAGGTGTTTTTAAAACACCAGATAAATGGTCTATAGCCATTTTTAAATAATCATCTAATTTAAATATTTATAATATTAACATTTATTTCATATGATAAAGAGAAAAGATTTGATTTTTGTAAGTTTGTTAGTACCTAATGGATAAAATTAAAAAAACACTTAACCAATTAAAAAAAAAACACCATTAGAAATCTACATGATCGGCGAGTAAGATAGGATATATATAGGTAATGTTTGATATTAATTCCCTCGGGAACGCGGGTGAAACCGCGGGACGGGAAGCTAGAGTAATAATAAGATGGCTGTACCAAAAATTAACTATTAAAGTTAATAAACATTACAAATACATTGTTTTCTTGAAACGTACCTAAGTCTTATTTGTACCCAATGTATGTATTTTAAAATAACATGTAAATGATAAAACGGAACAGATTAGCCGATAAGTGATGAATGGTGAGGTAAATACACCTGATAAAGGGTAGTTTGGGTTCGTCCGGTGTCACATTCCGTAACGATTACATCGCTCAGCTTCTCTTAATGTTGGATAAGTGTGCACAAATCAGTCAATCACCAATATGCTTTCTCACGGGGTTTTTTGCACATAGATTGGTTGATTAGAAATTAGTGTAATTATTTGGAATTTATTGTGTTCCCTTTTTACAAGCTTTTATTTAACTTGCAACGTATGTATGTTTGTTTGTTCGGGTGGAATCTTGCAACTCAATTATGAAGCAGATATCTTTACCCGATTGAGCTGAAATTTTGTATACACGTCTATTTAGATGACAATGCATGGTCAGCTGTGTGACTTGCTGAGTATAACTAGAAAAATAATGTGACGTCACTCAAAATCCGAAGCTTGTTTTTAAAAAAGGTTATTTATTTTGAATTTGTTTATTTTATAAATAACTAGCTTGGAAGCTACTTATCAAAATACATATGTGCTTAAGCTTGGAAGCTAGTTATTTACGGTTTCATTAATTATAATGAATTTAAATAAAATATATTCTGTGTAAGACGATAAATATATTGCTTTCTATTGGTGAAAGAATTTTTAGATTGGTTTCTTAAGTACTAAAGATTACCCCCGACAAACAAACAAAAAAATAGATAATAATATTATTAATACTATTTAAGTTTAATTAGGTTATTATAATTGTTAATTAAGTATCATAAATAATTATTTAGATGTGATTTATTGAATAACGAGCGTAATAATAAATTGAAATTAATAAGTTGGCTCGAACCAACCGGTTATTGTATGAAATGAAATGATGATAATGATGATGTTATAAATGATTGAATTAATATTTGATTTAATATTTATTTTGAATTTGCCCAAAGAATTGGTATTGCCATTCAGCGCGGCAAAGCTGCCAGTCTTCATGGGACGTTTCCAAGGGCAGCGATCTGGATTTTTTTTTTATTTATAATAAATTTAGGTTAGCTTTTTAGTTTTATTATTTAATTAGCATTATTTATTTGTTTTTCTTTATAAACTCAATAAACAATCAAAACTATCATTGATTTTAAACCGATTATGATGTCGATTAGGTTTAATAGTAACTTGAATCGCTTATATATAATAATCGCTGTGAATACCATGTAGGTATTTGTAAAAAACTATTTCCTAAATCATTACCAACGCACAAAGTGACACAGTTACAGCAACATAGAATTTCACAATAAAGCAAATGATCTTAATGAATATAATTTCAATGTGTACATAATGAAATTACATATATTCTTTCCTTTTCATTGCGCGATGGAATGTGGCACTCAGATCGTCCGATAAACGCGGATCGATTGATGTTGATCCAATGTCAATCACAATTGACATATGCGGCGAGCGAGCTCTGTAATTAGCGGCGAGACGTCTTCTCGTGGACCTCATATACAGGATGTGCAGTAATTAGTGCGACAAACTTACGGCGAAGGTAGGAGGGCAGCTTACCTACAAAATATACAGAAATGACCTCAGTAAAAGTATCATCGTTTTCGAGATATTTAATATCTAAAATTCTAAAATCAATAAATTGACCAGAAGGCTGGCGAGTACCTTGGCCAAAGAATAAGCATCGCCATACAGCGTGGCAATGCCGCCAGCATTCTGGGCACGCTACCAACTGGCAGCAATTTTGACCAGCTGTCTCTCTTCTTTTGATGAGCTGATCTCCCCCTTTTTTTTTCTTTTTTCTTATCGCATTGTTTTGTATATGTATAGCTTAGTTAGTATTTTTATTCTCTTTCTGTATTTATATATTTAAAATTAATTATATTTTAGATGGTATGTATTATATTAGTAAGTTTTATATTAGGTTATTCTATTGTAGATTAGTTTTCAAGTCTATTTTTAATTAATAACTGGCATAGATTAATAAAACAATCAAATAACAAAAAAATAAATAATAATAAATACATAAAAATCTGAAATATCGAAAAATCTCGTAAATTGTGACGTTTTTTGTATATTTGGTAGGTGACCCACCCACCTAACTCCTCCTTAAGTTTGTCGTACTACTTAGCGGACACTCTGGCTATGGTATGTATTGCAATTGCAGTCTTAGTTGCAAGCAAATAGTGGATACAATGTAAGATAAACATTTTGAGATTTCTATTTTCTTAGTCTCTTCATAGTTTTAAATATAGGTAGTATAGTTTTACTTTGCTACTTTGCGGTAGAAAGGTCGTAAACGCCATTATACCTACTTTATAGGAGAGCCAAAAATGTATTTACGTGCGATTAATCATGCCTATGGGATGGGAAAAGAAAGAAAGGAAGGCAAAAAAAGCGATGGAGAGACATATTTCATCAGATTTGTGGACCAGACTGGATGCGTGCAGCTAGAAACCGAGGTTTATGGAGAGATCTGGGGGAGGCCTACGCCAAAGAGGCGACTACTAATTTAAAAAAAAATATGTATATATGAATTTAATCAATTGTACCTAATAGCTATCTAATAATTTATATATAAAAAAAATATTAATTATATTATTTTAATGTAATCAATTAGCAGAAAATAATGAAATTAAGATAAGATAAATGCATGCAAAAATATGTGATACACAATGTTAGATTCCAAATTTTTAGTAGAATAAATGGCTTTTTTATTTTTATTTTATTTATATTTTATTTTTATTTATTTTTATTTATAATCATGCCTAATCATTGTTAAAGGACGTAAATCCATATTTACATGTTTATCTTTGGTTAAAAAGACGTATAACCTACATTTACTTCAGTAAAAGTATTGATAAATTAATGTTTACAATAAAATTATTGTTTTGTTACTCTTATTCTATGACTAATGAAACAAATGCCAACTTCGTGCCACATGCAAGCACAGCTCTATATTTTGTATGTATTCCCTTATCACAAGTTATCTAGGAAACAATGGCATTAGTGGTAATCTTGGCAAAATACAAACAGGTTGGCTCCGAATCTCTCACAGTTTGTTCAAAAGAGAGGATGTATGCGTCAACTTCCTCAATATACTCCATAAATAAAGCCATTCATTGTTACAGTGTTCCCAGCTTAAACCCGGATTAACTACTGATAAAATCATTGTTGAATCATTTTAAATTGATTTCTTAACAAAGAATTACAAGTTTCATAGATTTTTGCAAACAATTACAAATAATGTTATATGACATTGATATGAAATTGATTACTACGAAATGAAAATGAAATGAAAATAGGCTTTTCCAAACACTTATGAATAGATTCTAATGCATGGAATGCATCTTTTGCTAAGAAGATCCGGCAATAAAGTCGATATTATTATATTACACTCGCACAAGTTGTTATTTTCGATTTTAGTATAGTAAATATGTGATCGCTAGATAGATAGATATTCAAGATAAAGTCATGTTATGTTTTCAATTATTATATTAAATAAATAATCATTAAAATAATCGTCGAATAATCGTTGGATGAATAAACAATTTCATTTCATTTCATTTCATTGATTATCCCCTAAAAAAATTACACGATACATAATCAAATGTATTATGAGCAGTATATAGTATTTCTTTTTTTTGTCCTATAATGTTTACTTACTTCAATTTCAAGTTTGAACGTCAAAAATACTGTATGAAAATTTGCCATCAAAGCGGAAAAAGCGGATGTAGACGTGAAGATTCTATTACGATTTTCCTTTTGAGGTTCGGAAAACTGAAAGCTTTGCTATTATTTCAGAAACATTTGTTATAGTGTCATTGAAGTAGCCTTCCACACGAATGCTATTAATTCAACTTCCTAATAGTAAATGCAATGTTATTTTTTACATAACATGCTGTAGGTATATTATTTCTTTATATTATTTGTTATAATATAACCTATTATTTACAACAAATGTACAAAATATACATGCAAATGTACAATTACAATACATAAAAAACTTCTTCGAGGCTGCCGCTGCTGCCGTTCGGCAAGGTTCCCAGAAGGCTGGCAGCGTTTCCTCTTTGGATGGCCAAGCTGATGCGTTTATATTATTTGTTTGTTTTTTTATTTTTATATATTTAATATATTAGTTTATTTATTTATCTATTTTCTAACCATAGATATACACCACCGTCAATTATCGTATCTGAATTCCTCTCCATCCAAAGTTAATTGTCTGTACAACTTATTGTCTGTACAACTAATGTAATTGTATTAATATAAATATCTTGTTTTTTTTTTATTCTTGTTTTTGATGTACAATAAAGAGTTGTCTATATATCTATCTATCTATCTATGCATGTGTTTATTTGTGGGGATTTTAGTTACTTAATAATCCCGCAGTCACTGATTTTCGGATGATGAATACATATTCTCGGATTTATTTATATCCATATTAGACGAGACATGAACACGGATAAAACTAGTCCTCCTCAATGCTCCGACTTTCTATATGGTTACCATGCAATTTGTTTTTGCCGTGAAATATTAGTTATTTACAACATTAGGTTACCTACTTATATGAAGTTAATGAAGGATTAAAATCATAAAAGATAAACATAATTAATAAAAACACTACAATATTTTAACTTTTATTAACAAAAATCATCAAAAATCCATTGTATCTACCTACTCGAATGCTCAAAATCGCTTTGTGTGTGTAAGCAGATATACTAAATACCTAAATAAAAACATTTCAACAATTTTTTAAACACAATATAAAAAAAAACTATATTATTTTTTGTTCGTTTTGACAGTGGTTCAGAGCCCTGGAGCAAGCCGTCCCATGGGATGAAATTAATTAATTGCGTAGGGAGATGCCTAAGGACCCGATGAAGAATATGGATAAAAACCTAAGTAGGTACCTATAATATTAGGTCTTTACCTATGAAATTGCCGTTTTGTATGAAAAAATTAAAACGATTTTTTTTTCATGTATTTTTTATTTGTATTAATCGAAGTAATCACCTATGCAATCAATGCATCTTTGACAATTCACCTTCTTAAAGAAATCAGCTGGACGGGAGGCAACAAATTCTTCAAAGGCATTTTGTACTGCCTCTCGGGTATTGAATTTTTTTCCCGCCAAGAAGTTATCCAAATTCTGGAAAAAGTAGTAGTCTGTAGGCGCAAGGTCTGGTGAGTAGGGCGGATGACGGAGAGCTTCCAACCCCAGTTCTTGCAACTTGGAGACCGTCTGCTGTGCAGTATGAGGTCGCGTGTTGTCGTGCAGGAGCAGCGGAGACGAGCGATTGACAAATGCTGGTTGGAGATGTGCCAGCTTCTCCATCATTGTGTTAAGTTCTTCACAGTACACATCTGCAGTAATGCTCACCCCGTTTGGTAAGAAGCTGTGATGAATCACACCGGGGCGCTAGACCACCAAACAGTGACCATCACTTTTCTAGGGGTAAGTTTTCGTTTAGGGCATTGTTTAGGTGCTGAACTAGGATCCAACCAACTTGCGGAGCGCTTGCGGTTATCAAACAGAATCCATTTATCAAAATTCCTTCATTAGGGTGTCTGTTGAGCAGTGCAAGGCACGTCTCGACGCGTACTTCGCGCTGGCGATCATTGAGTTCGTGGGGCACCCATTTGTGAAGCATTTTTACCTTGAAATTTGACGCAAATGGACCAATATTGTTTTGACGCTAACGTCGAAAGCTGCTGCTAATTCAGCCGTAGGTTGTGTATCATCAGCTTCCACAATCGCCTTTAATTCTTCATTGTCGACCAAAGTCTTCGGACGACTGCGAGGTTCATTTTTCAGGTCGAAATTTCCAGAACGGAAGCGAGCAAACCGATAACAGGTGGTGCGTTGGTTTGTAGTGTTAGCTCCGTAAACGTCGTTGATGTTGCGTGCCGCTTGTGCCGCGTTGCTGCCACGACGGTTATCATATTCCATAATTACTCGAATTTTTAACGTATCCATGATGACGAAAAAGATTGAAATGCGATGAAAATGTAACACTAATCAATAAACAAATGACTACTTTTGGAAAAAAAAAACATGTTTTTAAAATAAAATTAATTTGAAATTAGAATTCTTAGCCAAACAAAAAGTATTTTGATTTGAAATGGCCAGTACTGCAGAACGGCAATTTCATAGGTAAAGACCTATTTTTAAAATTCGAATATAAATCTTTTTGTTTTGATGTAACAACTGAACACCTATTTTACCAGAGTATACCTACGAGAAGAGGAAACTTGGAAGCAAGCATGAAGCATGTAATTGAATGAGTGGAGTGGCTCGGGGCAGTGCGCCGTGCGCCGCAGTGCAGCGCAGAAACGCATGTAAATGCGAACTAATGGCCCTCGGCACTAGACAGCTCTGCACGTCTAATGAATGTGCCAACCGAATTTAGGCACCGGGTAAGCATTGCTTCAAGCGCTTCATTGTTTGTTCGACAAAAACGCAAATAGCTAATTGTACGTTGATCTTAAACTCCTACCGCTATCCTTGACGGAATAAACCTATCTTTCGTTTCTTGTTCGATTATTTGAACAAAAATATGAAACAAGACCTTTTGAAACAGCAGCTGAAAGAGTCCATTAGGCCGCTATATAGGTGTGAGGTGGTGTGAGAGCCAACAGTGAAGTGACCGGGATGTGCTCCGTCGATAAAACGCGTCCACTCTCCGCGAATTGCCCACTCCCGAATCTAAACGCTCCCAATTCCGTCAAGTGTCGACAAAGGCCGACTTTTAGCCCCAACAATGAGGCGAATTACCGCTTTTCGACACTTGAAAGCGCTCATCGGGCCGCACCGACAGGCGCATTGTCGCCGAACGGTTTGCGACGTGAAACAAACGATAACAATAAACAGTAAAAAGGAAAGTGTAGTATTTTGCGTGGAAGTGCGCGGGGACAATGGGCGCGTCGGTAATAGGTGTTAATGCTTCAGATTCGTTGAGCAATGTGAATGGGTGCCGCGGGCGCCGCGCTCCGGCCGGCGCGGCGCCCCTGTGTGTGCATCGCTGTATTTTTATAACAAATCATCGTGTCGATGATTGACAACATTGTGTTGTGTGTTGCATTTATAATGAATTCATTTTATTTTCTTAGGGT
The DNA here is from genome assembly GCA_951361185.1 of Ochropacha duplaris. Taxonomy (NCBI): domain Eukaryota; kingdom Metazoa; phylum Arthropoda; class Insecta; order Lepidoptera; family Drepanidae; genus Ochropacha; species Ochropacha duplaris. Next base: position 3,268,152 of record OX592706.1, read on the forward strand.
CGGATTTCATCACCTGGATTAGTGTTGATAAAAATTAAATAACAATAACTGGAAATATAATAAATATAGACTAATATTATGAAGTGGTAAAGTTTGTAATGTAGGAGAAGATACCTCAACTCCGAAACTACTGATGCGATTTTGAAAATTGTCTCAGAAATAGGAAGCTACATTATCTTAGAGTGACTGATTATAGACTTTACAAATTAGTATCTTTATTAGATATATATGTATAGGTAAACATACAACATACCTACTTGTTGTAATACTTACTATCCTTTCAACCAAAACTGTCTACCGATGCCCACTCTTGAGAGCCAGTTTTCTTTAGACTTCGTGTACTTACCCTCTTCGACCACATCTTCACTTACTAGCGTAAATTGAGGTCAAAACAAACCTGTCTAAAAAAATCTGAGTGAGAAAAAGTATAAATATTGAAGAAGAAACTTCCCAGACGAAATAAGCAATCACATTATACCTACACAAGGATCTCACATTACGCAATACATATAATAATAGTCAATATCCTTGCGCAAACAAGCGGTAGATAGGGCACCACTTCTGACAGTTTAAACACCAGCAAAATAAACAAGAGCTGAAGTGGTGGACCGCCCGCAGATTCGCACTTCACTGCAAGGGTTCATGGAAACAGATCATTCGATACTGGCGCAGCTGTGGACAACACTGTTTGTGATGTAAATATATTATTGGAAATTGCAGTAATTATTGCCATTCCAAATTATAGATCTCGTATGAGAAAGTGCATAGGTACATCCCTATTTGTCAATAGGTATGTTCTTATTTTAAAACTAGGTTTCCGCCCGTCGGTATCATCCGCGTTCTCGAGGGATCTTTTCTTTTTCTGGGATAAAACGTATTCTTTATTATATTCCAGGTTATGATCTACCTGTGTGCCAACCTTCATCAAAATCGGTTCAGCCGTTTGAGCAACAAACATCCAAACATACAAAATTTAATTTTGCAGCGAACTATTGTGCAGATTTTTTTAGTTAATTACGATAAAAAAACATCGTCTGTAGGTATTTATTGATAGCCTATCGTATAGTATAGCTATATGTATTACATTTTATTACCTTATGTAAAGAGTTATACTCGTAATAAGTCTTAGTACCTACCTAAATATCGATTTTTTTGATAAAGAATCTAAATACCTACAAAGTATTTCTCATTCAGAATTCGTATCCCTAGTTTATCTAAATCTTTGAACTTTTAGGCACGACTGCATTGATTGAAGGTATTTCTTATTCAAAAGTATCGGACCCTTCTCATTTTCGATTGGAATGCTGTAGATATCTACTCATTTCTATCCGATTTCTTTTATCATCAGATGTTTGAAAGTAAATATTAAAGTAAATTCTTAGTTCGGTATTCTTCATTTTCCCAAAAATATACTAGCCATAAATTATCCGGGTCCCAAAAAATTGTAAGTTAAACATTTTAACATCGCTTTAAACTCTGTGAAATCATTCGCATCGGTATGAAATACATAATAAGTCACGCGTTTTCCGATCCACCGAATCCGGAACAAAAATATCGAATCAAATACAAATCGTGGGTACGGTTCCCATCAAATAAAATGTTAGTAGAATAACGATTGTGACGTTGGATGCAGTGATGTATGTAGCGGTATTGTGATTCAGTCGCGTGGACACATTTAATTGTAGCTGCCCCAGCGCCACGCGGGCGCGGGCGCGGGCGCGGGCGCGGCGAGCGTGGACGTGGCGCGGACGTGGAGGAAGTAGGCAACAGATGCTGATTACGTCGAGTGGACGCTAATAGAGGGGGCTCCAGTATTTATTGATTGTGGACATGTTATGCGATTGCCGATTGTATTATTAATCATGTGTTTTTCTCCCTTTTTATTAGCTGTGGCTTCACATATACCCTAAGTTTTTCTTTACACTGGTTTTCTTTTGTTGTTTTTTTAAATTAAATTACTCTTTAGGTACATAGTTGGAATACAAAGTTCATATAAAAGTTTATTTTATACAAAAAGGGCAATTTTTTCATCAAATTTTGCACAAAACTACAAGGTCTGTGAAAATCTGTCGCCAAGCACCTATCGGTGTGTTCCGACAGCTGCACTTGAGAGCCAGTTCCCATCTAGGCGTTGTGTGCTTACCACCTTCGACCACATCATCACTCACCATGGTGAGATTGTGGAAAAACACAAGCTTATCCAAAATAAAAAAATATAAAAAACTATCTGTATGTTTGTTTGTTCATCAATGCTACACACCTCAACAGATTCTGATGATGGCCATTTCTTGAACCCTGGAGAACGATGGAAAACTTTTTAAGTCAATCCCTATTTGTCTAAATAAGGGTGAAAACAAACATGCGAAAACAATTTCTACACGGACAAAATCGCGGGCAAAACCTAGTATCAAATAAATCACCAGACTCAATCTAAATACACTTTCAAGTAGTTATCAACAGCGGACCACCGAGCCAGCGTCAAGCACTTAAAATATTCATACACGTTTCTATGACAACAATATTATTTTGTTAAACAAGATCGCTTTTTATACGACGATCAATCTCCGTGTTGTGTTTGTTAGGAGTAGACGTGAGCGGATATATTGATACTTGTTTGTTCTATCACGAATACTGTCAATAAGACCTACGCATCGATGGGTGGAAGGGTGTTTCTGTAAAATCTTTAATATAGAATAGTTGAATAATAAAATGTAGTAATCCATAGACAAGGATCATGTGATCATTGTACGGCCAGGGGGCGTCATTAGCTTGCCCAATCAAGAACTTGATACTTTGCCAGCGGCGATCCTGTTCTTCACACCTACATCTAATTATAACCATACATATGTATTTAAAACTTATTTATCCATAAGTATTGTATTCTAAAATTAAGTTAAATATGTTTAATTATGTAATTATAATTTTAAATGTTTCTGTAAATATTGTTGCTGAGTTTTATTAGTATGTAAAATATTGCAGGTAATGGCATGTATATACCTACTAATCTTACCATTCAGATCTTACCATTACCATATTATGGTAACAATTCAGAACATAATAAAAAAATAATTTGAAGGTCCATCGTCACTATTATTTGTACTATGAAAAGTCTTTCTTTTTAATCCTACTTAATATTATAAATGTGATAGTTTGTATTTTTAGATGTTTTTCCTCAAACATGCATAAACGGTTAAACGGATTTTGATGAAACTTGGCACACAGATAGATCATATCCTGAAATAAGATATAAGATACTCATTAGCCGGGGAAAAGATAAGATCCCTCGGGAACTCGGGTGAAACCACGGGAGACAGCTAGTTTGTAAATAATCTGAGAACCACCACTAAATCAATTAGGAGGCGGTTATCGATATTCAATTATCCTGATGGGTTATTGAAAAAAGACCGAGAAATTGCGGTCCATTGTGTAAAAGTCAACATATGGAATAATAACAGACGCTGCAAACAAATGCTAATTCAAAACAAAATCCGTTTTGGATTGTATCATAAGTGCCCTAAAATATAACACACTAGCTGTCCACCGCGGTTTCACCCGTGTTCCCGTGGGATCTTATCTTTTCCCGGGACCAAATATAGTCTGTGTTCATCAGGGAGAATGTAGCTTTCTAATGGTGGAAGAATTTTTCAAACGGTCCCGTAGTTTCAGTGCCTATTCAATGCAAACAAACAATCAAATCTTTCTTCTTTATAATATTGTTACAATATTAATGTTACCATTAGGTAGTTGGAATAACCCGAAATAAATGAATTTATTTACGTTTTATTTTGATACCTATAAGTAGTGTCTTTGTGTCGCGGGCGCGGGTCACCTAACCTAACTCTAAGCCGTGAAGTTTAGAATCCCACCGCGACACAATGCGCTTCGAGGAACCATTTCTGTGGAGTGTTGACTCGGGATCGATCACAATGGGCACAAACTCGCGCGCCACTCTCATCGACAGATTATTTTTAAAGGCGACCCATCGAAAGTTTGTTGAGATGACTCTGTCATAATTTGGATTATTATCCAAAAAATATTATATTTATTTTTAAAATAAGGTAAGTAATAATAAAAATGTTTGCAAACCAGATGATAACAATTTGCATTGGATATTTGGAACTTAGGATCATCAACTTTCGGTATCATAACTCATCTATGTAATCACAACTGACCTCATTTTTTATAGAGCTTTCCGGTGGTCATACCTACTCCCAGCTAAATTGTGAAGGTAGGTATCCTTCCTATAATGTAGGTACTCAAATTATTAGGATTCAATAAGAATTCTAACATTTAAATAACACAAATATGTGGGCATATTATAAACTCATGTTTTCACACAACACCGCAAATGATTAAAATATTTATCCAATTTTACTGTAAAATGACAACAATACTCGTACCTACTAGACGAGCGGGTATTCGTTCGTATAGTATTTACTTTCCCAGCGGTGTTATTGTTGGTGAATTGTCATAAATTCCAGGTAAATCCATCGTCTCCGTACGGTCTGCAATAACAAACATGACTTCCAAATATGACAGAGGCAAACACAGCAAACACATTATTTAGTAGGAGATTTTTTCTTAATTGCTTTGTGAGACACGTTTTCTACTCGGCTATTACGTAAACATACCTAGTGGTAGCGAGTACGCGGACAATATCGGTAGCTCATTAATGGACGAAAGTTTTGACCAAATATTTGAACGTTCCGGCACAATCGTAATTACCGAGTTGTGGTCGCAGCGAGCACAAAGACTGGTAGTTGATATAACAGAGCATTTATTTATGGTCGGTATCAGTGCTCGTCGGCAGGGTCCATCAGCGACACATCGGGCTACATGTGTAAATAAATACGCGCTGAGACGATGCGCGGCCGAACATCTTTAAAGGTCGATGCTTGCGCGCTTCACTTCACTTCATTCTATTCAATGTTCATGTAAGTACATACAATATTATGTATTCGGTGTGGTGGAATGTACCAAAAATTGTTACAAACTGTGAATCACTGAAATTACCTAAAAAGGTGAATTAGCTATAGGTATCTTATCTTTAATCATTCATGTAGGCTTACACGTGTAAATAACAAGAATAATTCGGAGGTGAAATTCTAATAAAGAAAATCATAAAACTTTTTATTTATAACAACTACCTACTTATGAATTCAACTTATCATTGTAATCTGCTATATTCCATTTGCACTCCAAACTAAACACTTATATTATTTTTTATTTTTTTTATGTCACAAGTGACAACGAGGTCACCTGATCGGGTCACCTGATGGTAAGTGACTACCGTCGCCTATTGACATTGGCAATACCAGGGGATTGCTAATGTGTTGTACACCCTATTACAATGCCTTAAAGGCGAACTGGCTCTCAAGTGCAAATGCCGGAACACACCAACAGGTGCTTGGCGACAGATTTTCAACTTGAGGGTGGTAGCCAGCCAGTCGAGTACTACAAAGTACCCTACCACCGTGCTGTGGTTTCCTCACGATGTTTTCCTTCACCGAAAGCTCAAGCTCATTGTAGGATTCGAACCCACGACCTTCGCCACGGTATTCGACGTCACTTACCACTGAGCTATCATCGCCTTAAAAATCGCCTATACGTTAGTAATAGCAGGAGAGAAATATGTATATCATTTAGTAGTTTTCTATCTTAATAATATAAAATTTCCATGTCACGATGAACTCTGAAACTACTAAGACGATATTGATTAAACTTGGCACACAAATACAACATATCCTGGAATAAGAGATAGAATACTTTTTATCCCGGGAAAAGATAAAATCCCTCGAGAACGTGCGTCAAACCGCGGGGGACAGCTAGTGTTAAATATAGATTACCACTCAAATTAAGAACACCACACATAACTCAAGAAAATATTTTCCCATTCTAAAACAAATGTTGTGTTTTCATACACAGTGCTGTGGTATTTATTTGTAATATTTTCTATTTCCTAATGTCCATAGAGTGTAAAGGCAGTCAAGTGGCAGCTGAGGAGAGCAGAGACAACAATGGGGGAGATGTCTCGGGTTACATCTCATATGCGCAAACAGAGCGGCCGACGCGCGACGCTATGAGCACGGGGTGTCGTGTCACACGATAGCCGGTGCTTATTGCGCTATTATGAAGCTATTAAACGGTGCTGGAACTAATTAGGGATTTATTTCTGTAAGAAATTTGTTTTCTGGGACCATTAGACTACAATATTTTATTTTGTTCGCAATTGGAAGTTAAAAATTGGAATACCTAGAATTTTGGCACATATAAAATTTGGAACACTGAATAAAACAGGGTGTTTTTAACCCGGTAAAAGATGTTATTAAATATCCTGGGGCATTCTTCACACACGGCCATCTGAATCCATATGTTTGCCATGTTATATTATACAAATTCCACAGTAACTCTGACTGTCTATAACTTTTTCACGACTAGGTATACCACTGAACCAATTCTTATGAATTTTGGTATAGAGATAGATAGGACCTTGGAGAAGGATATATGCTACTTTTTATCTCGGGAAAAGATAAGATCTATCGGTAACGCGGGTGAAACCGCGGGAGACAGCTATATATAAATAACGGGTATTGTTACTTCTTACAATGATATGGTTATCAAACGCAAGGCAAACCACTCGAGTCTGATTCAAGTGCAAAGTTCACGTGAAGCCGATCTCGAGGCATCAAGCCTTCGTCGAAAGACCCTGTTTGTATGTTGGTATGTTTGTCTCTGCCCCTTGACACATGCTGTTTGCTTTTAGATTATTTTTGGTGAAGAGTTCGACTAGAACTGACCTCTCACAGTCAAGCTGGATATAGGTTTGGGAAATATTTTTCGACATTTTGTTTCAACATGAGACCACCGTGGCTAACAGTTTTGTAGCCGGATTGTTTATGATCAGGTTTTTTTTATATTGGAGGTTATACAAACAGGCAGCCATGTTACCTAATGTTAAGTGACTACCCCCGCTAATAGGTATTAGCAATACCAGAGCCATTGCCTATGAAACCTTTTACAATGCCTAAAGGCAGCTCTCAAATGCAACTGCTGGAGCGCTCTTGTAGATATTTGACGACTGATATTCAACTTGAAGGTTGGTAGGTATGCCATAGTATTTTGTAGTAGGTTGGCAGCCGTCAGGTTGGCTATCTACATACCGCCGTGTAATAAAACTAAATGACATGTGGAGTACTTGAACAGTGACCAAATGCCATGTGGAACACAATAATAAATAGCAGAGAAAAGCTACTTTTAACTTATCAGAATAATAGGTAGGTACCTAAATTGTCATAAAAATAGAATAAGTAAATAAAAAAATAGAAAAAGCATACCAAAATAAAATGAATTAATTGATTTCTTATTATCTACAACTTTTGTAATGAGTCCTTTTAAGGCCTGAATATGTCAAAAAGAGACTATAAGATTACTTGTTTCAATAATTTGTATTGATCTACCTTCATAGTAAAGCCTGAAACGACGTCAGCATAATGTTCGACCTTATTGTATGTGTTTTCAATGTGCAAGTATCAACAATCACCACACTAACGTATCCCAGTACGGCACTTGTACTCACATGTCCTTACATTTCAGGAATTGCTGGAATATGCAAATTTGACGCCGTCCGTGCCTCGGGATATCTCGGGGTAGCACGGGAAGCCTCGTGCTTTGGAGCGCAAAAGAGGTAGATATGTTTGTGTGGTAATGTGTATGTACCAGTGAGTTTACATAGAGCTTAATTTTGTGTGAAAAGTGTATGTGAAATTCCTTGTTCGGGTGAATATGTTATACCTATGCGTTTTATTGTCTTGCTAGGTTTAAACCTTAACCAAAGGCAATTAAAATAATTTTGATCGAATTGCAAAAAATGCGAAAGTTTGTGTTTTTTGCTATGATGTTATTACTTCACAGCCAATATAATAATAATTTAGGGAAAAAAATATAATAAATAAATAAATATCCTCGGACATTTTTCACACACGGCTATCTGATCCCAACCAAACTAAGCAGAGCTTGTAATATGGAAACCAGATGACTGATATAATACATAGACTACTTTTTTTTTGTAAATACATACTTAAATATAAAATTACACCCAGACTCAGGACAAACAGACATGTTCATGCACACAAATGTGTGTCCTGGATGGGAATCGAACCCACGACCTGCGGCGTGATAGGTAGTGTCTTAACCAACCACGCCAACCGGCCCGTCAATAGACCACATTATATTCCTGGAACACGAGAAAAATCGCAGAATTATTAAATATAGTATTGGATTCCTTGTTTGTGGTAACATACTTAGTATATTGCCACTACTCCGAGTTTAATTATATCACCACTATGTACGGTCGGCCAAGAAAGTGGTGTGCCAGTTTTGATTTAGTTTCCTAGTCATCGAAAATTACAACAAGGTTCAAACTAAAAAGATATCACTTGAAAGAGATGCATAATAATGACATGGTTGTCATAAGTTGTCAGATTGATCTGCAAGCGAAATTAATCTTTATCACCTATGACTCTGCAAGCGGCATTCAACCTTAGGGTGGTACACCAGTTTCTTGGCCGACCGTACCTAATTCAACGGTTCTAAGTTTTAGAACCGCTGCGAATACTAAGAAGTGTAGCGAACTGGAAACAAAAATAACTAATTAACATTACACTATTTATCAATTTATTTATAGGTATATAGGTGCCTAATTTGTAGGTATAACTAACTTATGAATATTACCAAAATAAATGTCACTGACAATGTCATCCTCTCTTCGTCCAAGGATCCGTGCTCATGGCTGCCTAATATTTGTTATTATAATATGTCAATCAATAAACTGTGTTCCAATCGTACTTATTCTTATTTTAGTACACATTACTTTGAAGAAACATAAGAATTCAGTTAAAATCCTTGTAGGTACCTATTTCACTCAAACAGCGTGGAGTGGCGCTGATTGGTGCTTTTCTATTGTTTCCACAACATGGCCGCCGCACGCCACAAGAAAACCTTCGCTTTATTTACGCACATTGTAACACTAATATCCAACACAAAGGCCTCTATGGGCATCCAGTCAAAACTCGCGGAGAGGTCTCAATAAATCGGCTGTTAGTGAGGCCATTGTTAATTTGATTCTGATTCGATTGAGTTCTTACAGAAAGCGATACCGCTCACATTGTTTGGCCGATTTTACATAACGAGGCGGCAAACGCGGCCCGCTTTGTACTCGGCCCATTGTGGGGGAGTATCCAAACGTTTGAGATGTGAATTGAAAGGCGCCGCGCGATGACGAGGCGCGAGCGCCTGCGCCCAAGGCATAAGAGGGCAGAGATTTGTTTGTTTGTTTTGGCTGAGCTATTTCCGCACTTAGCATCTTGATTGGGCCATTGTACGTGTAAACTCCTGTCTTCTCACTCCCGCCAACCCTAGTCAGAAAGCTAGCAGGCTTTATAGGCTTCCGGGAGCGACGTTGGGATTGTAGGATCCGTGCCCGTTTATCTGCGACGCTTCTGCATTTCATAAGCACTTACTCCGGTGTTTCTTCTAACTCCATGCATCCTCTGCATAGGGGGCTTACCTGACAGACAGACGGTTATAATTTCAACAACTTTGCGGATTCTGTGCCTTCTTAGTCTGATGAGGTTGCGGGAAAACATTTTTTATGCCATCGGAATTGCATTATTTGTTTGCCTGCATCCTTCATTGTTACTCTATTGCATTAAATGGGTTTCTACTGAGACAAAATGAGAATGTAAAGTGAACAAGAATGCTTTGTATAGTTGAAGGAAATAATATTTTCTATATCACCTCTGTATTCTTTTGCCTTGTACCCCACACTAGCGTTGCGTTACACCGCGCCGCTCTTTGAACTGTCCAAATGATTGTTTTATATTTGTAAAGCGTCGAACAGTGCCCCTATTCCAAACGTCGTCGCTGACGTAATGTAGCATTTCAATTAGTCTCACTGGAGTTTTATTTTTACAACAATACTTTGTGTCGACTAATGCTACGCAGTGATTTTTGTTTGATTGCTACAAATTAATGACGGTATAACTGTATTAATAATGTTGTTTCAATCATTAATTTCATGTACAACCTATTATTATAATCAACATTTATGACTACAAAGAGTCGCAATTTCAAATCGTTGAATTCTTCGTAGCCCCTCGTAGCTCGTAGCATAGCTTCTACGGCTATCCTAATGAACTCAACGGGAGACTACATTAATTGATTAATGTAGTCTCCCGTCTGACGCTCAATGAAGGTACATAGATGTAATGTAGTGAATATTTCGTGTGGTAATGTGAAAACGCATCGTCGCACTATGCATTAGCTGGCCTGTAATCAGCCGCGGCCGCGCTCGTCTCTAATCACGGCCTCTCGTGAAGCGGCGCCTTGTTTTGGAGTAGTGCATCACTTAGGAGGCCACGCTATCTATCTATGCGATAATTTCCGGTAATTCCAAAACATTAAATGATATTCAGTATGTAGTCCGATTTCAGATTGAAAAATGTAGCATTGCAGATTGTGGCGCACACAAAGTGTACACTGTTTTAAATAATATTAAATACTAGCTGTCCTCGCGGTTTCACCCGCGTTCCCGTGGGATCTTATCTTTTCCCGGGGATAAAATAATGTCTATGTTCATCAAGGATAATTTAGCTTTCTAATGGTGAAAGATTTTTTCAAATCGGTCCAGTAGTTTCAGAGCCTAGTCAATGCAAACAAACAATCAAATCATTCCTCTTTATAATATTAGTAGGTATAAGTAGATAATAATATGAATTATAAAAGTAAATTTGTATTAGGAGTTGATTTAAAAATAAGTTGTCTGTATCCTTATAAAGGGCTCAAGCTAATAAACAATCTAGCATAAGGTAACATAACAAATTTCATCTAAATCTGTTCATATGTATAACTTTGTAGGACTTCTTACAGCTATATCTGTATAACTATGCAACTAATAATAGTTGATACAAAAATATAAAACACGATAAGATCGAAGGTGTAATCCCATAATGCTGACGTGTAAACATCACCGATTGTGTAAGCCGCTTGCGCCGGCGCAAGCAGGAACTTTGATAAAATAATTGACACTCAGACGATCGATAACACAAAAAGTGAAACAAAAACTAACATCGGCTCTCTGTTTTAAGTCTCTATTATTTAAAATAGGAACAATATTCGCCCGTTACCTTTGCGAAGTTGAAAAAATCTTTCTCACGCCTTCAAAGATGATTTTTAAAATGGCACCTTTTTATTTTGTAAATTGTTAGTCACTTCCAAGAGGTGATGGATAAATTAACCTCTTCTACTTGAGTAGCGGGTTATTTATTAATTTATAACGTAGTTCAATGTACTTATTTGTCAGTGGATTTATATTTACCGTAGCATACCGTTGATCACATATATTATTTACAAGCAAGAAGGAATCTAGCCTACTTAAGCAAATAAATAAATAACCTTGGGATATTTCTTCAACCATTATATCGATAGCATATAATGGTTGAAGAAATATACAACTAAATAATTGATAGGTATAACAATATAGTAGATATATTACTTCTTTTACTCTAGGATAAGCTTGTGTTTGACCATGGTAAGTGATGATGTTGCCCAGCCTAAACCCTTAGACCTAGAAAGCTGATTTTTTTCCCAGGTGTTGTTTTTAAAAGTTAACCGAGGAATGAGAACGAATTTTTCGAAATTCAACCTTTAAGAGGGTGAAAAAGGGGTTGAAAGTTTGTATGAAAGTCAGTCATTTTTGAAGCTAGAATCATGAAACTTTGTTTTGAGACTATCAATTAAAAATAAAGAAACACGTATTTTAGCGTTTTCTAAAATTAAACCCTTAAGGGGGTGAAAAAGGGGTTGAAAGTTTGTAGGGAAGTCGCATCATTTTTGAAGCTAGAACCATGAAACTTTGTTTTTAGACTAACAATTAAAAATAAAGAAACACGTGTTTTAGCGTTTTCTAAAATTCAACCTCTGAAGGGGTGAAACGGAACCCCTGTTTCACCCCTTCAGAGGGGTGTTAGGAGTTATTTCCGTTTCTTGGTATGAAAAATGAGAAGGACTGACTCATCAACGCCCAGACCTAGAAAGCTGATTATTTTCACCGGTAATGTTTTTAAGATGTAGACGAGGAATAAGAAAGGATTTTTTTTAATTCAATCTCTGAATAGGTAAAAAAAGGATACGCGGGTGAAACCGCGGGGCAGAAAGCTAGTTCATAATATAAATGAAAGCAAAAAACCTGATGTTACTTTACAAATCAAATACAAGCAATTCATATAATACCATGCACTTTAAACAGCTAATTTCCTTTCACAATACGGACAGAAGTAGGTAATAATACTTAAATTAATACTTTATTGGTATTAGGGTTATTACGTACCTATAGAAAGTGTGAAATTAAGTCAAAAACGTGTCGATTAGACATCGAGGACAGCCGGTTGTATTAGCTTGGATCACAGCGAACGCCGACGTTTCCTAAAACATAACATTTGTGGACAGAAGTGGCAAATCATTCCTTCCATTTACGCCTTAATACTATATCGTGGTTACAAACATTTGGTTCTTTTCTATCAAAAAAATTTGTGACGGGACGTTTTGCGTATTTTTTTATTACATAGCTGGGTAGTTATATAAAATGTATAAGGATGGTGAAACTATTGAATAATACTAATACGTCTATATCGAGTAGAGACTCATATGTGAGAAGATTGAATTGAAATAACCTTTTTTGGGATATCATCAGAATGACAATAAAAAAAAATACCTATATACCCTATATGCTCCGAAATTTTTATTTTACCTTTTTGTTACACACTGTACCTATAAAGGTAAATCTATTGTCCGAGATTATCCTATATCGAAATATCAGTCCATGTATTATTGAGCCTTTGTTTATCCTATTAGTAAATAGTAGATTGTTATACAAGGAGCTAAAATTACCCATTATATACGAGGTCATTTTACTCGCGAGCTTTAGCGAGGGAGTTTTAGCGCCGTGTGTTACACTATACTTTTCACTACGATTGCGAGAAAATAAAACAATCCAATATAATATAAAATATGTAGTTTATTATGTCTTTTTTTGTTTCTTCTGTAGCCACATTGCATGCATTCTACCAGAGATCGCCGATTTTAGTTCCATTTTCAAAATTAAAATGAAGTTCTTTTTTTATGAAACAGTAATAAGTCGAGATTCATGATTATTCTACTTATGACTAAAGACTTTTTCGTTTTTGTAGGCTCATTGTCATTTGACATACAAAAATAAAAAAATAAAAACTTTTTCCCCTAGAGGAAGAATTGCTATTTTTCTTCGCTCTGGTACGCCACAATGACTGTCTTTTTAAGCAAGAGGAGTGAAAAAAATATTCATTATTATGTGGAAGAAAAGGAATCCACGCTCAGAGTACATATAGTTGTCTTCTATCAACGAACCATTTAAGTCGTTATTCTAAGTGGGAGTTATACAGATTCTATAAAATAAATAAGCCACTTTATGTTGTTATACAATAGATAGCAAGTTAAACAAAATGTTGGGATCCGCTGCGCGTGCGATGGCCCTGTAATGTTTGGTTGTTTACTCCACTCGGCGCGCGGCGACCGAAACACGCACTGCGCGATAATGATCGCCCACAATCAAACCACACAACAATAGTCACAAACATTTTCATCAAACCACTAGCTGATAGGGAAACATGATAAAACTACAGTAGCCTTACCTTCTTAATTAATCACCTGCATTTAATTAAAGTTGACTGAAAAGAATATTTTATTTAGTTTAACAATAAAAATTGCCTAATAAAATCTGTCCTCATTGTTTAAATTTATACAAATACAAATATATTTATTTGCTTGAATAGGTACATACCCCGCCGTAAGGCGTGTAAATTATTACATAGTTTTTTTATACAAAACATTATTATAATGTAAATTCAACGTTCTTATAATGATTTTAATGTCCTGAATGTGTTACTTAAGTAAAACTTCAAGTCATTGCAATCGCTCCTTAATTACGATATGCATATTACGTTTAAGTGGAATGCGAGCGAACTCTGACCGTTAAACCATTTGTAGGCACATGGGACCTACATTAATGCACACGTAATTTGCAATTAAAGTAGCCCGATAGTGTGTTATTAAGGTTTTTTCGCCTTTCCACTTAAATATGCAGTAGTTTCACTAAAAGCAATACGATTATATGCCAAGATTGGGGGAGAAGTGCTTTTCACATCACGTTCTGGCTTACCTTGGACGAAAGTAGGACAGTCCTCAAAACGTTTAGCAGGACACGATGGCCAATCGTGAAAGTAGCGGCTTCAGCAACACAGCATAAGCTCATGTTGAAAACTGATCTTATATTTCTGTATTCGGTTAGTCATCAGTTTCATAATAATATCATTGGTATTTCGTATAGACCTTAACAAAGTTCCATTGGATTATGATGTTCCTTCCTACTCTATGATGAAAGACCGACATTGACCTTACATCTAGTTTAAAAGTAGGTAAATTAGTTGTGATATACAACGGATGGACATGGAACTAAAAAGGTTTGCCTTCGGAACGCTAAAAATAGAGGGCTTCCCCGTAAGGAATCATCACATAGCGATAATGAAAATAAAATGCTAGTAGGTGATACCTGTCTCTTACATGTAATTGTTATCACCCAAATTGTAGAATCGTACAGCTAAAACTGTCTCTAAAAAACTGTAAAATCTACAGCGCTAGATCAAGGACTGATATAAGGAAAACTATCACGTCCAATGAGTCTTACAGGTACTTAGTTCACGACCTATATTCGATCAACTTTGTGATACCTAGAGCACTTGTATTAGGTTAAACTACTTGGGAATCCTATAGATGCATGGTCCAAAAGGTACCTATTGACCGGTTTTAATGGCATGTTTAGAATGTCCTGCCTTTAGCCATTTCTCATCATGATATAATATCGGTACACACATGAACACTTTACATAACACTGTCGTGTAAGAAGGTAGTGTAGTTTTAAGTGGCATGTAACGGAAGAGCAGCGGCGTGGCGTCGGCGCAGGCAGCCCCTCTAATTACGCCGAGATCCGTCCCGGATAGCGCCGAGCTTTTATCTTGAACACTCTTCCATTAAGCAAATATACAGCTTTGTAGCCCGTTAATCATATATTACAGTATTTTCCAACGCTAAAACCAATTAAAAACATTTTGATAGACAAAAATAAATTATAATTACACGTTCCAGACGCCGCCATTTTGTTTTGTTCGTAACTTCCCAGGGTCTGCTAATGGATGGTTTGTTAGAGAAGCAAACATTTTCGCTTCCGTAGTAGGTATATGTGTTACATATCAAGATGTTTTATACTTTAACCAATTCACAGGTTGTATTGTTTGTAAAATAGAAAAACAACTAAATCACCCATGTGATGCGTGATTCAGATAAAATCTACATAAAGCGTTTAACGTGTCCCTTTTAATCTAATACCAGATCGCAATTAGGTACATCTATGAGTGAAACACAATTCTATAGCGGGCTAATTAAATCAGACGCCTAAATACAGAGGCGGACAGTGAAACGTTAATCTAAATCAACTAGAAATTGATGAAATATAGATAGATGAAACACGTCAGTGTCAGTAATGGAGCGAATAAAAGCCCGCTTTGTCGGCGGCTAATTTGCAAATTAACGTTGTGCAATGAGTGCCCGGCCACTCAAGCGCAGCGCAATCTAATTAATTAACCTTTGTCGCATGTACCTACACTTTGAACGGCGCTAGCGTCTAACTTGCGCGTTTCTCGCACCCTACCTGGCGTTTGGAAACTTTCCCTGGAAACTCTATCATTATAGGGAGCGTTTTATCGAGATGGAGGGAGAAAATTAAAGCACTATTTTGTCATTTCAAGTAGGGTACCAACGTTTAGTAGACTATTAATATATCTTCCTGATAAATGATAGGAACCTATCTATAAATGAGTAAACTTTACTAAACCAAATATGAAAATAGGTATCTAGCTAGACGTAAAGTAGGTGCATCAAATTGCACCTGAATGATATTATTAGATAGGTACATATAAATAATATGACATACTTAGGTAAAGTGCGGCTGCCGATAGATTACGTTTCTAATACTTTATGAAGTTTATGGGTTTAATAAAACTATAGGCAAAGTCATTTATTCAATTAAAGCCCTAGGAAGGCACTTATGGAGGTCGATCGAAGCTACTATACCTAAGTTACCAAAACCACAACAGAGAAGAGCCCGGAAAGAAACTCAGCAAGGATACATTTTTCAAACACTATTCTGACAACCTGGGACTATAGGTACCTTTTGATACACCTACCTTAATAATCCATCCGTGGTACCTACAACTGAATCGCTAAATGTCTCGGTACAAGTTTCTTAACTTAAAGCATTAGAAACAAACTTTCTTAGGCAAATATTATTCAATTAGGTACTTATATTGTGGAAATTAAACAAACAGTCTTGTAATGAAATTGTATTCGAGATACCTAAGTATCTATTTTATAATGCCTGATTACCTATAATTTACTACATAGCTAAATTATGTGTTAGGTAATTATAATTTAGCTATGTAGCAGACGGAAGAAAGTTGTGAGTTAGACAACTAATTCTCGATTCTAAAACTATCAAAGTATAGGTAGGTAGTTAGTTCGATTGTTCCTACAACAAGCATCTATAATTCCTAAGCACACCACACTAAGGTAGGTACTCGTAACGTTATTTGTACGCCCCTAATGGAGTAAGTGCTTTGCCAAATGGCCCGCGCCACGGAGCTTTTAATGCAATTTCGTCTCCCTTTGTGACTGGGAATTGGTGCAATCAATCCATTTACACTTTGTTTCGCCAACAGTGGCACTACCCGGTATCTACCGCTACCACCTACCGCATATAAGACAGGCTTTTAGCGCCAACTAAATTGCTACCCCTGGCTTTTTCCACTATGCGAGCACAGAACACTTTTGTTGGAAAATATTTTTTGTATTTCAATAAAAGGGTTGTTAATTTTTTAAAAGGGGACAAATCATTACAATACCACATTTCTCTATGAAATTGTGAAAAGAAAACACGAAGGATAGGTACCTTTTACGATATTTTTGCTACAAAAATATTTCCTAAACTGAATATTTCAGTAAGTTAGAACATCTACTTACCTATGGTATTTTTCCTGCCCATAGGTAGGTACACCATACATCATAGTTGGAGTAATGATTTGGATATACCTACGGAAATCGATACATAGGTACTTATATTAGGTTGAGCATAAAAATATTTGTATACTACCTACGCAGCGCAAAATATTTAATAAGGTAATTTTACTTCGTTAAATTTAAATTATAAATAAAAAACCGTTGCAAAAAGAATTCAAACGGGCATCGCTGGTTCAAAATAAAAAATCTTTCTATAAATAACGTCATTATTAATGTCACATAATTGTCATTTACATTCACGATTTGTCATGAGTTATAGATATGTAAATAATTAATTATTACAACAATTGGAACTGGAAATATAATTATGAAAAAGTCACGGGTGGTTAAAAACATAAATAGGAATACTAACACACTTTTTAATCGTGAGTTCCATAACTAGTAGGTAGTAACACCATTTTAGACGCTGGTCCGTCAGCTTCCGATTTATACTCTCCTATCAAGCTCCATAGATCAAGGAGTGCCTAAAGTAAGAGCAACTCAATCGGCTAAAATGATTCTATATATTCTTTGCCTACAATTGGGCAATTTATAGTTATTTTTTACCACCGACTCCAACGGACCAACGACAGGGCAAGCAACTGATAGGTGAAATAGCAGAGTAGAATGTATATCTAGTGAAAAGATTATAGGTGTAGGTATTCTTGTTCCAGATGTAAATCACACATCACGGATGAATACGATTAGTCCAGAGGTGGTCGTCGGTTCAATGTGGCTTCAGGAGGACAATCCTAATAGCACGCCAATCACGGAACTAAATTCTTCGAACTCCGCGACTTCACCGGAAGAATTTAATCACTTCAGTCATGCTTGGAGTTACATTAATAATGATCGATTTCAACAGCCGGAAGATCTTTACATAGAAAATAGAAGAGCTAGAGAAAAGAGACGCTTGAAAAATAATAATCAGATACTGCAACCAAATCCACCGCAAGAAGCCAGTAATGGATACGAAATTGAAGATGAGTATCCCCATTTGGTATCCAAACATATAGACGGAAAAAATCTGACACTGAATCATCAGATGAATTGTTTTACAATTATAAATAAACACATAATTGATTCAGACACGGCGTCTGACAATCCTGAATATGAAGATATTGAACATTTAACGCCACGGGATTATTTTCCTGAGAGTGAATGTTGGGAAGCTAATAGATCTTACGACGAAAACGAGCCTCAACAAAGCCAAGACAAACGCACAATATGGATCTACTCATTTAAAAATAAACACTTACTATTCGACAACGATTTTAAACTTGGAAATGTATCCAGCAAAGAGACTACAAGCTGTTCGACATCTTGCTCCGTTGAAAATATTGAAGAAGAAAATACAAATGCTAACAATACATCAGTATTCAGAGTTGCTACACCAATCCCACCCTCTTATATACCTAGGTTGAACCTATCATTAGGGCCAACTTTGCCTACTGTCACAGAAGTAACGGAACCTAACAAACCCTTAACATCGAAATCTGTTAGATCTATAAAGGATGAAATCATAATGTGTAAACAAAATAGTTGGTTTATAAATGACAACAAAATAGTTGGAAGCGACACACTTCTGAAACAAGATGCTTCAACTAACGTTATTGAGTGGATGGGTCTATCGCCAAGAGAGAGAAGACGGAGATTTAAAAGCTCTACTGTAAATGAGAAGCTTCCGACGCTACCAGAAGTTAATTCTTATACAGAAGCTTTGTTACACAATTTAAAAAAAAATGAAGCATCTCAAGTTGTAGTCGATGTTCATGTACACACAGCTAACAGAGACCCTGAAATAGAAGCAACGACCGTACCAAATGATAAAACGATAGAAAATGTTATTGATGCAATGAAAAAAATACCGTCGGAGGATATAGATCAGGAAAGTGTAAAGGACGATAGAGGAGATCATACAAGAAAGGACACTTTTCGTAAAACACAAATACGGAGACCAAAAATACAATTGTGTCCAAATAACAAAATGGATGAACCTAAAATAAGTGATCCAATCGATAAACTTGAAAGTGACAATTGGATTCTTGAAGATGAAAAAAAGCAAACTAGCGCCTTCGATAATGATGTAGAAATTAATGTAAAGTTACCTCAGTTAGAAGAAGATGAAAACAGTGCTAGCCATAGATTATGGAGAAAAAACTTATCGCTAATGAAACCACCTCAATGGACCGAATATTTACCTATCAGCGAAAGTCCATTATTTTTGCATTTGTCATTAGATAGTTTAGACGAGATTAGGCAGCCATGGTATAAACGCATGTTTCAATATTTCAAATGTTGTACAAAGGGTTACGCTTAAGTGTTATATAATAATAAATAATAATAATAAATTTATTTATTTGTACTAAAAAAAATTGTATGTTACAAAAATGAAATACCAACAGAAACATGTCACAATTTAGTACAAACTACTACCTAACCTAGGGCAAGCCTGTATTCTAGGTAGCAGCCCCCATAACTAAAGTCATTTTTACGTTTCTATTACAATTTGTAACTGTTTTACAATAATATTCAATGAAAAGAAATTTAAAAAATTATAATTAAGTGAAATTAATTTTAACAAAGGAATAAAAAGATGCCTATTATGTGTGTGTGTGTGTGTGTGTGTGTGTGTGTGTGTGTGTGTGTGTGTCAGTGTGTGATGTGAGGTGTGTAAGTGTGAGGATGCGGTGTTAGTGAGTGAGTGAAGTAGCGTGATGATGACTATCCAGAACAAGAAGGAAACACAATTAATTGTTGATTCATACTAGGGTGATGATTAGTTTTTCAGTATCTTCATATGTTAAGGGCATAAGCCAGCTCTTGACATGACTCTTGCAGCGGGATTTACATGTATTATAAATAGAAATTTCTTTATTAATTTTATTATATAAATAGGGGCCAAGGAAGCAGTAAAATCTATGAGAAAACATTGAATTTAGTTTTGGTATTTGGCATACAACATCTTTACGCCTCTTCTTAGAAATTTCAGTCGGTCTATAGTTTACTTTAGAATGTTGCATGTTGATAATTTGGTGAATGAAGTGTTTGCGTACTGAGAGGACTTCACAAAATTCATACAGTTGGTTAGTAGGAAACCGAAATGGCTTAAAAGTGCAAACTTTTAAAACGGCACGTTGAGCTCTTTCTAGCGGCAGTAAGATTGATTTCGGTGCCCCACCCCACGATGTAATGCAATAAGTCAATAGTGATTGACATAGCGAAAAGTAAACCGTTTTCAATAATTTGGGTTCCAAGATATGTCTAAGACTTTTGAACACGTAGATCAGCTTGCGTATTCTACCTGTGAGTGATTTAATATGAGTATGAAAGGACAGCGTGTTATCTAATTGAATTCCAAGGTATTTAATTACTGAAACTCTAACCAAATCTGGGCAAGAGCATGGATTTAGACCTTGGCTTGCACAGGTATGAACGGTTATGGTATACGTATCCCTTGGAGATGTTTTATTGTTACGCTTTGAGAAGCACACAAATTTAGTTTTGTCAATATTTAAAGTCAGAAGGTTTGTATTCAGCCATTTGTTTACCGTATTGAAACCATTTTGTGCATTAGCAAATACATCTTTCCAAGATTCGGCTGAAAATACAAGCGCCGTGTCATCGGCGAATGAAATGATCTTTCCCATATTAAGCTGAAGATTACAGAGATCATTTATATAAACTAAGAACAGTGTGGGTCCCAATATACTGCCCTGTGGCACACCGTGTATAACTGGGAGATCAGAACTAATATATTCACCAATCTTCACAAACTGCGATCGATCTGTGAGGTAGCTCTTAAAAAGCTCGAGTTGTGTCCCCCTGATTCCCAAAGCCTCCAGTTTTGTTAAGAGTGTGGGAATAGAGACTGTGTCAAATGCTTTAGCTAGATCCAAGAAAATAGCTAGGCACTTATTTTTTTTGTCTAAATTGGTTACGATATAGTTTGTTAATTCATGCACTGCATCTGAGGTAGATTTTTGTGATCTAAAGCCAAATTGTCCTGAAGAGATGAGTTGGTGATCTTCCAAGAATTTAACCAGTCGTTTATTTATAATGCGCTCTAAGATTTTAGATAAGGATGGCAAAATCGAAATAGGTCTGTAATTGTTGACACAGTCTCTGTCCCCACTTTTATGTATTGGCTGGACTACTGATCTTTTAAAAACCAAGGGAAAAACACCAGTGGAGAGAGAAAGGTTGCAAATATATGTAAGAGGGGGCACCATAATGTTCTTATATTGTTTAATCAATGTTGAGGGTATATTATCCCATCCAACTGCACAATCACTTCGTAGGGACATTATGAGGTGTTCAATCTCGCTCTCATCTGTGGCCAATAGAACGAAAGAATTCGCATTAGACTTGGACGTAGGTGTATGAATACCTTTTTTGCTGTGATTCTGTGTATTGGATGCCAATTCAGCACCTATGTTCACAAAATATTGATTTACTTTATTCACCGCCTGCAGTGGGATATCCTCAAGTAAAAGTAAGTCGCGAGCTGGTGTTTTTATTTTATGTATGTCTGCTATACTTTTAATTGCGTTCCATATTTTTTTATTATTATTGCCAGCATTTTTTATTTTATCCTTTTCATAGTCAGTTTTCACTTTTCTCAATAAGTTACCACAAAAGTTTCTGTACCTACAATAAGTAATTCTTAGAGTTTCATTGTTAGGGGATTTTTTTG
Organism: Ochropacha duplaris; assembly: GCA_951361185.1. Taxonomy (NCBI): domain Eukaryota; kingdom Metazoa; phylum Arthropoda; class Insecta; order Lepidoptera; family Drepanidae; genus Ochropacha; species Ochropacha duplaris. The sequence continues at coordinate 3,290,047 of OX592706.1, forward strand.
ATCTTAAGTGCAGCTTATCCCTATTTCTAATACAACGCAAAAGTCCCGGTGTTATCCATGGTTTGATTATGCGTTGTCGGCGTGGCAATGTTAAAATTTTAGTGCTTATATTTATAATTTTGTTGAGAGATGTCACCAGGATACTTGCGGCTTCATTAGGGTCCTTTGTGCTGAATACGGAACTTAAATCTAATTTATTCATTTCAGTATCAAGTATATTGTAGTCTATTTTTGAAAACTTCGTCACAGCATATTGCTTACAATTAAACTTGCCCAGGCAAAATAAGACAGTTTTATGATCGGTTAATGTTGATTCGGCAATAATTGTAAGGCAGGGTAGTTTACTTTTAACTAGGACGTGGTCAAGACAGCTATTAAGTCTTGTAGGAAGATAGTGTGCAGGAAGAAAACCGAGATAGGAAAGCAAGGTCAAGTATTCAGGCGAATTTCGATCATGATTGTCACGTGAAATGTCGATATTAATATCTCCTAATATCAGTACATTTTTGAAATTGGTAAGTGAGGACACTATGCTAGTTAGGGAGTCGTAAAAATTTGACAGATTATACTGTGAGGGCGATCTATATAACCCCACTATGGCAATGTCGGAGCTAATTTTTAAAATTACACAATTTGCGTCGTTACAAGATGGTTCTTCAAATGTGACATTTTGTATGTGGTTTTTGACATAAATTACCACACCGTCGTTTTGCAGTGCAACTTGTTTATTACCGTAATGTAAGTAACCGTTAATTGTAGGTATATTACTTGTACACGAAAGCCAGCACTCTGTGAAAACCAGAACATCGCAATCCAGTTTCATTTGCTCCTGCAGTGCAAGGAATCCTGAGCTGTTTCGGGATATGCTTCTGATATTCTGTGTCAAAACATTGAAGCTCTTGGAGTATCCTGCGTCACTTAAAATATACTGACAATGTTCCGGTTGACATGTCCTGGCATCGTGGCTACCAAACGTATCAATGTTGTTAAGATTATCACTTATTTGATCGAATTTTGCAGTTTTAGTACGTTACTACTGGAGTCAACTTTGATATCAAAGAGACGGTGAACGCTAAGATAGCAACAATTTTTGCTTAGAAAATGCATATTGTGCAACAAATAGATTTGAGCTATAATGGTTATGTTTGTGTGTGCTTGTAAGTATTCCGTATAAATGATAATTTGTTGTAAGCAATGTGAATGTAATGATTGTGTATTATAGTGAATAGGCATAATGTAATATGTGTTATTAATGTAATCTTTTAATATTAAGAAAATTTGTAAATTAAAACATGAAAAATTGTAGCACGTAATAGGACATGCAGTAGAAATATAATGCTCAGAGATAATATCTAGTCATTTAGACACCTTACGTAGAGCTTGAATCTGCGATTCCTCTGCAATTGGGATGGACGGAGCTCCGTCATCCTTTCGGACAATTATTTTTCCATTGGAAATCCAACAATATTTGTATTGTTTCGATTTTACTAGCTCTCGGGCTAGATAATATAGATGTTTAGCTTTGTTTGTCAAGTGTTCCGAGACATAAATAGGTTTTGTGGGTCCTTCCAGACCCAAATGTGTAGTATTGAGCTTGTTCCTTTTATTTTCAAAGTTAAAAGTCTTGACTGCTGATATTATTTTATTTTTTATTAATGGTCCAGAGAGGTTTACAAGTATCGATCTTTCTATGTTTGTTTTATTTCCGAGACGTCTTACATCTCGAATATCTGTAGAGACAAGGTCAACTTTTACTGCTTTGGCGGTCTTCATAGCATAATCTAAAAGGTTTTCCTGACTTTCTTGTGGGATAGTAGGAACATTACGAATTTCAATAAAATGTTGGGATGACTGACGAGACATTTCTTCAAGTTTACTTTCCAGGTCATGAATCCTTTTTTGGTAATTAGAAGAGTTTTCTTCGATAGACTGAATCTTCGATACAACAGTTTCATATTTCGACGACAAAAACTCTATAGACGTTTCAATTCCCACGTTAGTTTTTTGCACATCGACTAGTTGTTGCTTGAGTTCCGACATTTGCCTGTTTATATTATTCAGTACGCCAGTCTGTGATTCGATGAAGGTATTTAAAGTCTTGGTAAGTTCCGTCATTTCGTCCTTCAAATCGCATTTGTGGTCACAGTCGACACGAGATCTTTTTTTGCGAAATCCAGCGTTATTAGTAGGTGTAGTGTTCATGGTAGTCGATAAATTCGGATCTGATCCGTATATATCGGTGTTTTGTTTAGTTGGTGTTCGTTCCATGGGTTAAAAATTGATCTTCAAACAAATAATGCGACGTCAATGTTAATTAGTAGGATTTGAACCCGGTGCTTCGAAATCATATACGCTTGACGCCACACGCCTATCGCGCTGTTTGCAAAGTTGTGCCAAATAATTGATCGTATGATAATTGTAAGCGGTAGCAATAAGAATTTTTTTATTAATTGGAATGTGGGTACTTCTATATTTAAGACCACAAGACTGCACTGTAAATGTCGATAAAAATCACCTTTATTGTCACTGTTTCACTTGTTTTATTACTGCCAGTGGTAATTTATGGGCCGTAGATGAACACAGACTAACTTCAATGGAGAAAAAACACAGTTTATTATTTTTAATAACAGTATAAAGTACAGAGTGCAAGGAACACGTCCGATACCGTCCGTTGCTGGGGCGGGGGGGGATATATACCTGTATAGTTAGTGTCCGGTAAGTTGTACGACAAACTTAAGGGGGAGATAGATGGCAGGGTCACCTACCAAATATGTAAAAATGACCTCAGTAAAAGTGTTACCATTTTCGAGATATTTAAGATCTAAAATTCAAAAATCAATACATAAAAATCTGAAATATCGAAATATCTCGAAAATGGTGAACATTTTACTGAGGTGATTTTTGTATATTTGGTAGGTGACTCGCTTACCTATCTCCCCTTTAAGTTTGTCGTGCTACTTACCGGACAACCTGTATATACATAAAATTAGAATTAAATAAAACAATGAGTTGTTTAAATTTGCGAATTTATTAAATTCAATCACTATCAACTTCCAGTAATTGAAGTACTTACACAAAATAAACCTGCTATTCTATTATAAGGTACTTTGCAAAAGAGAATATTCAGGACACAATCAACTCATCAGTATTATTCTATGTACATACACATATACTATCACATTATATTATACATTCAAAGTACGCGCCTCATCTCTCATAATATGAAAAAAAATAAACTCCATACAATATTTATCACGGGAATGTAAAATATCATGTATTTTAAAAGTGTACATAATTTACGTAAAGTCCTCACATATTGTATCTAATATCTTTAAACAGTAATGATTTTATTAAATGCACCGTTATGGCATACCACCGTCGGTCGTCGACTACATCAAGATCAAGTAAATCTATAAGTATGCAAATTATTATTTTTGAACGATCCAAATTTTGAGCGCTTACGTAATTGTATGTATTAAGTAACCTACTAGTAGTTTAGTTAGTGTATCCACTGCTTTACATCAAATTTGACAATAACCACGTATCTATTTTATTTTTATGAGTATTATTATAACTACAAAATCGACTAAAATGTATGTAGACGGTACTAAAAATACAATAAAAAATATTCACTGGTGTCTGGAATTTGGTGAAAAGCACAAAGGTATTTTGTTACTTTTAGCACTGTTTAGTACAAGACGACACTCGGTACATTTAATTGTGACGCAAAGAATATCATAAGAATTGGTCAATAAACACCATCGGAATTCGCATAAAACTAATCTTATAAAAAGAAACACACAAAATCATTGAGTCCCGCTCAATAATAAGCCTAGGAATGCCGTATTAGCGGTACTGTAAGTTGTACACTATTATATCAATAAGTTATACAAATCACGATTCAAATAGATTTACTTTTAAAATGCCCAAATGTTTCAACATTGTTATTGCTGTAATCAACTATAATATTCTCTATAAATTCATGTTATTTTAGAGAGAATTCATTAAGCAGACAAAACATTGCGTATCTAGTTAGCCTGTAGCTTAATTGTATTTCAAATTAGACAAGCTTATAGGACGACATAGAAGTCCTAAATCCGGATTTATTTTGAGATCTGAGAAAGAATGCTATTCAGAAGTGACCTTCGTCTCCAAGTACCTATCACTTCGCATCACGCCAAACCTCTATCATGCTGTAAAATGCTGCCAAATCTTGTTCTAGTGGTTCCAAGTGTACAGAGTGTTGTTATTTCGTCGACCGGTCACGAAGCGGCGGGCAATGTCACTTCACGGCGAATATAGAACAGTATGTAAGGTTTGCAGCCGGCCACCGCGGCTGCGTCAGTCGCTCGCACTGTTTGATCGTTGAAATGAAACCATTGATCTTCGTTTATCGCGAACGCTGTGTAGTGACCGGAGCCTGCTCTGTTAACATAAATTGATCATTTTAGTTTACATTCACTACATATACAGGGTGTCCGGTAAGTAGTACTAAAAACTTAAGGGAGAGATAGGTGGGCGGGTCACCTACCAAAAGTACAGAAATGACCCTAGTAAAAGTGTCACCATTTTCGAGATATTTAACATCTAAAATTCAATACATGAAAATCAGAAATATCGAAATATCTGGAAAATGGTGACCTTTTTATTTAGGTCATTTTTGTATATTTGGAAGATGACCCACCCACCTATCTCCCCCTTAACTTTGTCGTACTACTTACCGGACACCCTGTATATTCTAATATTATAAAGAGGTATATACATAAAGGGCTACATAATCACTGACTAACATAGGTTATATTATAATTTAAAACGCGGGGCGGAAGCTAGTCGTAAATATGAAGGAAGATAAAATATGTCCATGAACTTTGTATATATGCCTTGATATCAAGTTTGAATTTGATGCATTGTAATTTCGTGTAGTGTAAGTAGTGTACATACCCGGAGCTGTGGTACATGTGTAGTGTACATAATACCCGGATACGTGATGCATGTGTAGTGTACATACCCGGAGCCGTGGTACATGTACAGTGTACATACCCGGAACCGTGGTACATGTGTAATGTAGTGTAGTATAGTGTACATACCCGGAGCCGTGGTACATGTGTAATGTAGTGTAGTATAGTGTACATACCCGGAACCGTGGTACATGTACAGTGTACATACCCGGAACCGTGGTACATGTGTAATGTAGTGTAGTATAGTGTACATACCCGGAACCGTGGTACATGTGTAATGTAGTGTAGTATAGTGTACATACCCGGAGCCGTGGTACATGTACAGTGTACATACCCGGAACCGTGGTACATGTGTAATGTAGTGTAGTATAGTGTACATACCCGGAACCGTGGTACATGTGTAATGTAGTGTAGTATAGTGTACATACCCGGAGCCGTGGTACATGTATAGTGTACATACCCGGAACCGTGGTACATGTGTAATGTAGTGTAGTATAGTGTACATACCCGGAGCCGTGGTACATGTATAGTGTACATACCCGGAACCGTAGTACATGTGTAATGTAGTGTAGTGTACATACCCGGAGCCGTGGTGCACAATGACGGCGGCGAGGTCATACAGGTGGCTGCCGCGTCCGGAGCGGCGCGTGTCCGGTACGCCAGCCAACACGAAGCCGGACATGTCCAGTGCACGCAACGGGAACGATATGCACGTGTCCACCTTGGTTCTACACATTAAAACAAACAATCATTTTCAAACAACATACATCAACCAGGCTCAATTTATACTTTTTAGGGTTCGGTACCCAAAGGGTAAAAACGGGACCCTATTACTAAGACTTCGCTGTCTGTCCGTCCGTCTGTCTGTCACCAGTATGTATCTCAAGAACCGCTATAGCTAGACAATTGAAATTTTCACTAATTATGTATTTCTGTTGCCGCTATAAATTCAAATACTAAAAACAGAATAAAATAAATGTATAAGGGGAGCTCCCATTAAACAAACTTGATTTTTTTGCCATTTTACGGAACCCTTCGTGCGAGTCCGACTCGCACTTGGCCGGTTTTTTTTACTTTTGGATAAGCTTGTGTTTGACAGCAATCTCACCAAGGTAAGTGATGATATGGCCGAAGGTAGTAAGCACACACAACCTAGATGGGGACTGGCTCTCAAGTGCAGCTGTTGGAACACACCAATAGGTGCTTGGTGACAGATTTTCAACTTGAGGGTGGGAGCTAGCCAGTCAGGTACTACAAAGTACCTTACCACCGTACATTTTGTTCCCTTAGTAAAAGTTGATCAGCAAGATGAGCATATACTTTCTTATGATATGTGCAAGCAGATGTATGTTTCGTCGATATATTTTTCTCAGTTTACCATTCAAATAAATTCATTTCTATAGTTTCCAGTTCTTAATTTTGAGACATGAATGATGTGTATGGTAACTTACCTAAAATAGTTATGCCACCTAAATCTCTTTAGATGTAAACACAGGACGTTAGGTAATCTGCGTATCCAAAACTGTTTGGTCGATTTCTGTTTACATTTACAACTGCTACAGAAGTAACGCTCCGTGTCTGCCAACTCTTCAACCTGCAGATGGTCAGTTAATAAATAAATAAATAAAAATCCTGGGACATTTTTAACACAAGGCTATCTGATCCCAAACTAAGAAAACATTACACTTTTTCAAGTAAATACATACTTGAATAGATAATTACACGCCAGACTCAGGACAAACAGACATGTTATGCACACAAATGCCTATCCTGGATGGGAATCGAACCCACGACCTGTGGTTTAATAGGTAGTGTATTAACCAACCACGCCAACCGACCCATCGTTTATAGGAACAATTGTATGAACAAGCATACCATCTTGTAAAAATATGAATGTAAGTTTTAAGTTTATCGAAACACTAAACATGTGAGAAGGCATCAAGTGCACTAAAGTTGGATTTTTGAATAACTGAAGTGATTTGACAGTTTTCGTCTATAGGTACTAATATTATAAAGAGGAAAGATTTGATTGTTTGTTTGCATTGAATAGGCTCTGAAACTACTGGACCGATTTGAAAAATTCTTTTACCATTAGAAAGTTACAGCAAAGTTATCGCTCTAAGCGATAAGACCGCCCATTGTTACACTAATTTGTTTAGTTCTAGTTTTTATGTTTTTCTCTGTCGGTGGTGTGTTTCAATAAAGATTTTATTATCATTATTATTATCTCTGATCCCACGGGAACGCGGGTGAAACCGCGGGGGACAGCTATTAATAAATATTTCGTTACTGAAAAATTATTTCTTATAAGAATAAATCAGAATACATGACTATTATTGATAAAAAGTGATCTTAATTACATTGCGATCCTAACTGTCAATTTACTCTAGCTAATTAAAAAGTCCGACTTTAGATCTATGGTATAAGTATTAACCTGCACAAAGCTAGCGAGGCAGTCCCTGAGATGCGCGGGCGCAGGTCCATCATGGGACGCATCGGGCAACTCCAGCGACAGATCTAAAAACGGATCCAGCTTCTTGCTCTGAGTGCCGCACGCCAGGCATCGAACCTGTATACACAAGTGCGAGTGGAAATCTTTCCATATATTTTTTCTTTTACTTACTGACAATAGTCCTTTAGGTATTTCTGCCAATGTCGAGTTATATTTTATCTTTTATGCCATAGTCTCGTTACATCACATTTACAGTAAAGTTCGTATAAGTCCGGTCAGGTTTTAGTAAATTGGCGACTGTTCCACTAAAACTTTTCACTGACTTTTTGGGACAACCTGAGTCACGATACACGCTTTCATTTCATTTCCCTTCACTTGTGCACTTAGAGATTGATATTTATTGGACAAAACACCACCAATATTCAATAAAACTCAAAATACACGAATTTAATGAAAATAAAAAGAAAACGCAACGTCACTTCGCAAGTTCCCACCAAAACAATTGGCCAATATTAACATGTCCTAAAATTCCACAGAAAATAGTGTGTCGTATGTTACCTCGCTCTGCAACGTGCCTCCGAAGACAGCAGTGACGATGGAGGCGGCCGGGGAGCGCACCGCCGCGCTCACTTCCCCGCGCTCCCCACGCTCCACCCGCGCCGCTGGCAGTAGCTGCTGCAACTCCGTGTGCAGTCTACCAACAACACAGTGATGGACTGTTGTAGCAATGTTGTTTTCATTCAACTCTCAAAACTCTTAAGTACTCGATCGAACTATATATTTCTTGATTCATTCAGTTTGCTTACTCTATACCAGGGCTACTCAAACTTATTTCACTCCTCCTCCGTTTAATACAATATCAGACGGCGAACCACTTTTATGCTTCATGACCACCTCTACGTTGTTACATTAAAAATACAAATTATGTAATTAATCACGTAAATGAAAAAAAACACGACTAAAATACAATTCAGTAGTAGTTAGGTATTCACTCAAAAAACCAGCAGTAGCAAAATATTCTTTTTTGTTACCAACTATTGTCAGAAAAAAGAAAAAGTCATTCAGTAGGTACAAATAGATACAGTATGATAAAATGAATGAGATGTCGCAGCCTGTCGCCACGAATTATATTTTATCGCGAACGACATTTTGAGTAGCCCTGGTCTATAATTATCACTATCATTTCACAGCATATAATCAAAATGAAAAATATTGAAATGACCTGTCAAGCATATAACGCAAGAACTCGTGCGCATCCTGTTGCTGGTAACCACGAAACCTCGGAACCACCTTCCAAATCACGAGGAATAAACACTCTGGCGATATGGCCGCTTTTGAGCCGCATCCGCCTGTATTCAAGTTTATTAACACCTGGAAAAAAAAACAATACAGATGTTACCAGGTGAATAAAAAAAATCTTTATCAATATTTATTTTTTCACGGCGAAATAAAAACCACTAAAAGATAGGGAAACCGCTAGAGGAGAGGGACACTGTTGGGTATAGCTTGGAAAGATATTATTAACTAGCTGTCCCCCGCGGTTTCACCTGCGTTCCCTTGGAATTTTATCTTTTCCAGGGATAAAAAGTATCTTTATTGCAGGATATTAACTATTTGTGTGCTAAGGTTCAGCAAATGCAACGGAAGCACTGAAAAGGAATACATTTTACTCGTTTTTCATTGATGCTTCGCTACTTTTGCCATTTATAGCCTTCCTCGATAAATAGGCTATCCAACACTAGAATATTTTTTCAATTGGAACCAGTAGTTCCTAAGATTTGCACATTCAAACAAACAAACTATTTAGCTTTATATGTTATATAATGTAATAAATTATGTTCCTGATCAGCATGTCCCTTTAACGATAGCCTTCCGACTCAGGAAGAAATAAAAATATAAAATGTTATCAATTAATTCAAATAGATTGCGTTTTTCAAATATCTTAGCTCACCTTTCTCAATTCCTCAGCCATAACAACATCGTGCATCTCCTGCCGCGTATAACTCCTCGAATGATACACCTTCCGTCCATTTGTCTTCATTTCCAACGATGGCAACTGACTGAAGTAACAGCTGAACTCCTGTATATTATTCAAACTCTGCAGCACTGCATTCATGAAACATGTATTGCCTAAATTTTTTAAACCTACTATCTTCTTTTCTCTTTGACTCTTGCCATTGCATGCAGTTGTTTTTTTCTCCTTATTTCTATTTGTTTGTATGGTGTTGTTTTCTGTAGAGCTACTGTCATCAGAATGTGTTCTTTTTCGTGAACGAGGTCTTAAACTGCGGATGGGTTCATCAATTTTCTGAAAATTATAACATTTATTTTTATGTCAAACATATTAAGCTTCAGTACCGTTATTCGAAGCCTAAAAATAATATTTGAGAGTGGCAACTCTGCTCTTCTAGTCACGTGTCGCTTTCCTGGTACGTCATTGGCTGATTTTCCCACTAATTTGTCCCTTTTTACCACCAGAGGCGCGCGCGTCAGTATAGCGCTGCTCGATTTTTACTCTCATTGGCATTTTGTTTTTCGTCGCGTTCGAACGTGCATAATTTTTTTTTGTACAAAATTACTGGTTATTATATATTACAATTATTATAAGTATAGTATTTCTTAATTTAAAAAAAAAAATTGTAAGAATATATTTAATATCCGTTCGAAATTATTGAAGTACCTACCTATTTCTATTAATTTTATTTTAGATTAAAATTGATATTCTAGTTTTCAGTAGGAATGTCCAACTCAAGCTCGAGTTCAAATTCATCCTCGGAGGAGGAAAATGTTCCCACTACACTTGCATCGCAAATAATCTACCCCATTATTTTACTTAGGGGGCCGTTCAAATATTACGTAAGCAGATTTATTACAATTATTTACCCCCCCATCCCACTTGTTGTTTTTCAATTATAAATGTTTTTTTTTGTTTATGTTATAAATTATCATTTTAAAAATAAGAAAATAGATTTAAGATAGAGATTAGATTTTACTGATACAGTATTCAACATAGAATAAGGGACAAAAACATTATAATCTTACGTTATTTGCGGGAATCCCTGAAAATGCGTTTCGTTTTCAAGCATAGACAATGTGAGGGTTTTATAGACAAAATTCGTGTAAAAAAGTAAATAACTACCGATGACGTAATCATCATCATCTACCCCCCCATGTCATCCAAAATAAGCAAAACAAAGACCCCCCCATGTCATCCAAAATAAGCAAAACAAAGACCCCGCCATAGTGCTTACGTAATACTTGAACGGCACCTAGTCAATAACCGAAAAAAAATGCTTAACTCAGAATAGACAACCTGTACCTTAATAGTCTTAGATGGTTTGCTTTCACTATTATCTGAAGTAGTATTGTTAGTTGGACTGGGCATGTCATTATTAGAGCTAGTTGGTGTTATGTCCAGTCTAGTATCCTCTCCATTGCTTATTGGCGATGCAGGCTTCCCAACCGCAGATGAACTGGAAACAGAACTACCTTCACTTCCATCTTTACTGTTCTCCTCACTTTGTTCTATGTTACCATTTCCTTCAACTCCATTGTCATTCCTAATATTCATAATACTTTTCCTTATTTTATCTATTGTTTGTTGTTCCAAGTCATTTGATACATAATCATCACATTTGTAACTGAAAAGAGGAGATTTATGTGAATTGCTTAAATTACTCAACTTGCTTATGTGTATAGTTAATTCAATTGTTATGTTATTGTTTAAATGGCACCCAGGTGCCACTAAATAACAGGTTAAACATTAATATTCTGATAGCAATAGAGTACTATTTTTTACATTGATGACATAATTTAATCTTTATGTGGAAAACAAAAACTTAGGCACTCTCAAGTTAGTTTTAATTTTGAAAATCTTGTATATGTTTTGAATGTTAAGGCGATGATAGCCTAGTAGTAAGTGACGTCGGATACCGCGACGAAGGTCGTGGGTTCGAATCCTACAATGAGCTTGAGCTTTCGGTGAAGGAAAACATCGTGAGTAAACCATAGCACGGTGGTAGGGTACTTTGTAGTACCCTGCTGGTTGGCTACCACCCTCAAGTTGAAAATCTGTCGCCAAGCACCTATCAGCGTGTTCCGACAGCTGCACTTGAGAGCCATTTCCCATCTAGGCTTTGTGTGCTTACCACCTTCGGCCACATCATCACTTCAAACACAAGCTTATCTAGAATAAAAAAAAAAGAATACCCATAATACAAGTAGAATAAATAAGAGGCATACCAGTAAACAGAATAAACATCACAACTAATACAAAGCTGATGGTTTTGTGTTTCTGCATGTAGTTTTGCATGCCCGTTAATGTAACGACCACAGTGCACTGCTCCACACTGCAAGCACAACCAGTTCTGATCCGTGACTGAACATTCTGTAGAAATGAAATATTATACCTTTACAAAGCTATTTTACTATAGATTTTTGTTATTTAGGTAGATAGTTGATTCTATAAGGACTTCATAAGTTAGACTTAATTATTGAGCTTTTGAATCACTAGGAAGCTATGATTTAACAAGTGTAGATGAAATTTGCGTAACAAAAATAGTTGTTTATAAATATTACTTATACTTGCTACGACGCAACAGCAGCGCCGTAGCAGGAAATCGTAACGTGATTTGCCTAATGACTCATTTTTTATTATTATTGGCGTAATTGGCAGGTGGTGGCGATGGTGTGATTATATAGCTATAATAATAGGTTCACATGAAACAGTTTAACAGAAAGCCCTTTAGACTGCGCTAGTCTTGAAATGATTGATTGATTGGTTGGTTTGAATCAGTAATTTTAATGGCGACTGTAGCCAGTAGCAAGTTGTAATCAGAAATCCATTGTAAAGGTCGTACGTGAGCGTCACGCCATGGCAAAATCGGGCTAGCATTCTAAAATAGAACCGAGAGATGTGGTTTGGTTATCATTATTTTAGCTCATCGCGTCAGAACGAAACAAACATCGTCAGCTCGTCAGTCACGGTCACCCGTGCCGCGCCCCTCTCCCGCACCCCGCGAACAGCTGATTATTAAAGTTCGCTGTATCGATTTTTCCAAACTAACCTCCCGTTATGAATACAATGTGGCGTCTTTTTACAGTCGATCACCCCAGGTAATCAACGTATATGTAATGCATACGATAGAACCGTTCTATTTACCTGAACAATTGAAGTTCTTTGTGATCCTTGTGTCCTCAACTTTGAGCTCGTCCACCTTGACGTTATCTAATAAATGCGTGCATTCCATTCTTCATAATACGATTGAATAAAAAGGTAATAAATAGCGCAATTTAATTCATGCGAAACTGAATACTAAATAGAATTTCAGCACAGCGACCTCAACTTGACTTGAATATTCCAGTTAGCCAGCCAGCAGCAAGCAAGCAAGCCAGCCTCGCATAGATATTTATAATATACTGTAATATACTCTTTGATTTAGTAAGATAAACACTCTCATTCATTCTCTTTGCCTCACTCGAATAAACAGGAAGAACATAGATAGATAATACACTATTGGAGAAGAGAGAGTGAGACAAAAAGCATGTATGTACAAGATGTAGAAACAGTGTTGCCAAAGGCCCAGTTTTTATTACTCCATCAAGCCAAAATAATTTCGTTCCTTCGGATCACGGAGTAAAGAAGTATAGAAAAGAGAAAGATAACAATTACGTTGGGACAATCTCTCTTTCAAACCCTACTTACCCTGAATGAAAGAAAGAGAGATTGTCCCAACGTAGTTGTTATCTTTCTCTTTTTCGCAATTGATAAGGTATTTGCTTCAAGGTATTGAGAGTTACCTATCCAGATAGAATATATATTTCTTGAACGTAGCTAGCTACATATCAGTATGTGGCACCATCGTGCATGCATCCAGCCAAAGAGAATATAATTAACAAGAATTATATATTCTAAACTCGTATTGTTCCGAGATTCTAAAGCTAGATAGGGTTACCAGATGGTTGAGAAATCCAGACAATCGGGGAAAGTCCCTGAATATTCCGTCTTGTCCCGTGTTTAGTAATGAGGATCCGTAACGTTTTTAGTTAAGAATGCAGATTTATAGAGCTAAGAAATCTTTAACATACAGTGCAAAAATTTTTGTTCTACGACAAAAATTGACGAAGTTATGACCGAATTACTAGCGAAGTGCACCGAGTGGCCTTCGCGGTAGCTGAAACGTCACAGTGAGGGTCGCCGCCAGTTAGCCGTAAGGCGCGCAGTAGGTTGTTTCTGTAATTGTGAATTTTAAAACAAATAAGTGTCCGATTTGTGTCTAATTTACTTTTTTAACTATGTATAAATATTGTATAGTGCTGAAATGTACAAACAATTCTATTAAAACGCCAGAAAAACCTATTTTTTAACGTGCCGAAAGACCCAAAACATCGTAAAACTGACCGACAGACTGACTGATCTATCAACGCACAGCTGAAACCACTGAACAGATTTCGCTGAAATTCGGCACGCAGATAGTTATTATGACGTAGGTTTCCGCTAAGAAAGGATTTTCCAAAATTTACCCCCTAAAGGGATGAAACGAGGGTCCAAATTTTGTATGTAACTCAGTCATTTTTTATTTGAAATGAATAAAATTTGGTATTTAGCCTCTAAATATAAAATAATAAAACATGTATTTAAGGATTTTTTGAATTTCAACCCTTGAAGGGGGTGTTAAAGTTTGTATGAAAAATAAATTGTTTATTATCAAGAATTACTGAAAAGTTAGTATTTATGCTCTTCGATCAAATTAAAGATCTAAATTTACGGATTTTTGAATTTCAACCCTTAAAAGGGTTAAAAGGGGTGTTAAAATTTGTATGATTTTTTTTATACAAATTCAAAATTTAGTATTAATGCTCTTCAATAAAATCAAAGAAACATGTAGGTATCTAAGTATTTTTTCACTCTCACCTTCGGTGTAAAAAAGGGGTATTAAAGTCTGTATGAAAAAAAAATGTTTATTATCAAAATTACTTGAAGTATAGTATTTATGCTCTTCAATAAAATAAAGAAACATGCTTTTAAGGATTATTTAAATTTACCCCTGAAAGGGATAAAAAGGGGTGTTAAGGTCTGTATGTTTCTTTAATCGTGTAGTCCACGCGTGCGATGATGCTGGCAAAAAACTAGTAAATAAATAAATTGGAATTAAAATCTATGTATAAAAACAAAATATTATATATATTTTTTGCTTTAGATTCGAGTCATCCTACCTAAGTAGGTATATACTGAACGAATGGTTTGTAACAAAAAGCGAGATGGCAAAAAACAGCCATTGACAATCAATATCTGGGGACCTTCAAGGCCAGAGTGAAATTGAGTGAATAGGCACCTTCTGGGCAAGCGTGCTCTATCGTAGGCCTCGTCTTCGTCCTTCATGGACGGGTCAGTAGCCAAACGCAAGCCCAAAAATGTAAAAAAAAAAAAAAGGTTTCTATCATATTCAGTCCTTCAGTGGATTCGTATTGCAATGTTTCAGTAAAGTTACGCAATCGGGCCCCAGAACCATGCACTAAATAAAGCGCAAGTAGGTTAAAAGGCCATTCGCAAAATGATATATACAGCGTATACAGGGAAAGTTGTACTGAATATTAAAGGACGTTACTATTCAGCTCATTTCTGATGGATTTGGTTTGTAATATGGTGTCCGAAACTTAACCGTTACGGAGATATTCAACCTTAAAAAATATTTAAAAATAACCTTTATTAGGGTTCCGTACCTCAAAGGTAAAAAAAAGGAACCCTTATAAGATCATTCTCTTGTCCGTCTGTCTGTCTGTCTGTCCATGTGTCACCACTGATTATCTCAGGAACAGGAAGACCTAGCAAGTTGAAATTTATACCAGATATTGAAATCTATAGTCCCTATTACGTGTATAAAAATCAAGGTCCTGAGTGAACACGATAAAAATATACAGGCAAATTTAGATTTTCGCGAATACTTGTAAGTCCCAAAATATACCTTAATTTACAACTTTTTTTATTTTTCAGAATTTTTCCTTTACTTGTACGAGTATGCTGTAAGACCTTGCTTTTAACCAAAAAAGTTGAAAATTAAAGGCTGTCTCCATACCATACATACATAGTGACTAGCAGTTAAGATAGACCTCTGAGTTGTATCGGCGCTCATACAATTTAGAGGTCTAGCTTAAATGGCACCAACCTCAAATAAGGTATTATTATCCATTTTTTGAGATTAGAGCTGTTAGTGGCCCCTTTTTTATGTTTTAAGTTAGAAGGCATGTAAATTAATAGAAATGATTTATAAAAACTGAACCTACTACTAACAGCTTAAAAATACTGCTCGAGAATTTTAGAATTAAAGCATTTTAACTAAGTGTTTTTAACTTTGAAGTGCTTTTTTTTTAAAAATGCATGGTCTTATTCGGCAAATAATTTTAAAAACTTCTACGTCTCTTTAGCTATTCAAAAAGGTATAACACTTGCTATTAAATCGGCAAAACATAGACCAAATTACCAAAATACCAGTTTACCAGAAATAAGTGCTAGCCGGCCGCGCTCGTTCCATCACAGTGACGTCACACGCACCCGCGTGTATTGGCTTTCAGCGACAGGAACGGCATATGTTTATTACTTAATATCTTCGTAAGTAATGGTCCGATTTGGATAATTCAAAAAGATATATAATTCTTAAGTCATAAAGAATAACGTGGAAACTAATGAGGATCAGTAAAGTTATAGCAAGTTCTATTGAATTTGCTATAACTTTACTGATCCTCATTACACTTAAATTCATCAAGTTACCTTTAGCGAAGCATGGTCGCAAGGTGACCCGATGGAAATGTGTGATAGTCAACTTAAGAAGGTCGAATTACTTCACTTCTTGTTAGATTGGCATCAGATGCGTTTTCTACACAATTCCGCCAGTGTCAGGGTGTTTGAAGATAAACGATGGGGATTGATCAGTAGGTCCAATAAATGTAATAAAAAAATTGTCAAATCAGAAGATGTTGACCGGTACTGAATTTACCTAGAGGTAATAAATATTGTGAGGTTATAATACATAGTAAATATCAAAGTTTAATTTTGTTAACATTAATAAATGACAGAACATACACAAAGGGAGAATCAACAAGAGATAACAAACATTTTATATTGGTTGGACGTTCATGATGAATTCACAGATGATGTATTTCTGTTGCCGTTATAACAACAAATACTAAAAACAGAATATATAGAAAATTCAAGGGGGGCTCCCATACAACAAACGTGTTTTTTTTTTGCCATTTTTATGGAACCCTTCGAGCGCGAGTCCGACTCGCACTTGGCCGGTTTTTTTATTATTATTGTTAATATCAAAATAAACAAAAAAAACTGTTTTAAAATTGTTTGTCTGTCTGTCTGTCTGGCTATTTGTGCCGGCTAATCTCTGAAACGTCTGCACCAATTTTGACGGGACTTTCACTGGCAGAACTTTTTACTATTACTTTAAAAAATAATTAGGGTACCGCGCCAAATAAATTAAAACCCCTGTAATTGTGAACAAAATCCGTAGTATTATAGTACTTGAAAGGCAGTTAGACTCCTTGGCTTATAGGGAGTAGTTATCCGCTAAGAAATATTTTTTGAACATTCAACTGTTCCCTAGAGAACGCGGGTAAAGCCGCGCGTGTCAACTAGTTTATAATAAATACCTCTTTTATTTTTCATTATAATTTTTTCCTATGCTAAAAACCCGATGTTTAACAACATTCTTCATACACATACCTTAAATGAAGTAAACGAATACTTTATAAATGTTGGAAGTTCAATAGCAAATATTCCATCAAAAAAATAGGCACACATTAAACAATAACACACCAAAAAGTAATAGTAACACCAATGTTGTTAACTCGTTCGTCTTATTTGATACATCTGAAGAAGAAGTAGCACGTCTCATCCTAGATTTAAAAACAGATTGTGCTAGTGGTTCGGACAATATTAGCAATAAGCTTCTAAAAGCGCACAATCATATTTTTGTAGGCTCACAAAAAAATTTAACGATTGTTTGCAAACTGGAGTGTTCCCTGACTGTCTAAAACAAGCAGAAGTCTGTCCAATCTATAAGAGTGGCGACAGAAATCGTGTGAATAACTACCGCCCAATATCTATTTTACCATCTCTTTCAAAAATACTCGAAAAAATTATAAATGTCAGATTGATCAACTATTTAGAGAAGAATAACTTACTATCAGTAAACCAGTATGGATTTCGGCATGGCAAGTCCACTGAGAAGCTGTAAATAAACTAATTGATTATATCACGCCAAATCTAGATAAAAGGAAAAAATGTCTCACTATTTTCTTAGATTTGGCAAAGGCTTTTGACACGATTTCTGTTCCCATCTTATTGGATAAACTTGAGAGGCTGGGAGTTAGAGGAACGCAGCTGAAACTTTTTAAAAGCTATTTGACCGAGCGATCTCAATGTATTCGGGTAGGTAAATACAAAAGTTCTGCTCTCTCGATAACACACGGTGTTCCACAAGGCAGCATCCTGGGGCCTACATTATTTCTCGTGTATATTAATGAACTCACAAATTTAAAAGTTACCCGAGGCAAAATTATCTCATTCGCAGATGATACTGCTCTCTTTTTAGGGTTTTGATATCGTAGGAAAGTGGCTACGGAATAAAATTCTTACATTAAATGTGGACAAGACCAAATATATCTATTTTAGCATAGGGAGAGTCATTGGAGTCAGTTCCTGCCAAGAAGAGACACGAGAGACAAGAGAGACTGCCACAGAGAGCAAGCACAAATTCCAAAGGTTCGACACCCAAATATAAAACCCACACATTCACTACACACCCTCTCACACTCCACCCACGTACACTTTCATTCAACACAAAGAGAGGACATTCACTCATTCATACACTGTTTAATTTCAGAATTACTAAAACTATTGCATAATGTTAGCATTGATTGATTTTAATGGCTACAATAAATTGTCAAACGAGTAGATTGGCTGACTGATAGCCGAAATACAGGCTCTGCCTAGTTCGGATACAGATGCTTAATTCATTTGTACTTATAATAATATAGCCTATGTATAATTGAAACAATACGCTATGTTCTTTTTTGAAATAAACGTTATTATTATTACACCTAAACCTAATATCATGTTCATTAATACTAAAGACATGAATAAAAATTAAACAGTATCGATTGTTTAATCCAATTTCCCCCAGTATTGCACACAACAATTTTTTTTCCCCATTTGCCATGAAATTCTGGCAGACCTATACCTACTCAATTTTATTTTAATCAAATAAGCCTGTATCTGGCAGCCCCTGTGCTCGTGTTTAATTTGTTTCCATTAAGACGTGCACTACGTGCAGTCACCTTGCTGGTTAGCTACATTTCAGTAATCTGTGCACCTTGCGCAACAAGCTCTAAATGCTGAATATTTATTTTGTACAGCAAGCCCATTCACGATCAAGCATGTACGACGCACGATCCACGGTGGGGGCGCTCGCTGGTTGAAAATAGCGTCATGCAGATCGAAAAAGCTAATCTACATCCATAGCCTATCTATACACGCTTTGAGTATTAAGCCAGCCTCATCAAAGTATACACGGTTCTTTTTGGATAACCTTGGCGGGACGTACAGCGAGATTATTTTACTGTCGCATCGCACTCCAAATAATAATTATGCTCGTATCCATCACAGAGAATGTAACCGCTTATCCATCATCAATAATTTTTGAATGGTGTGATATTGTTTGGTTAAAAGTATTATTTAGAAACATTTTAGGATGTGTCCAAAGAGGATAAAATCACTACGTTCTAGAAGTGTCATTTGATTTATGCCAGCCTGCCGAGATTGATTTCACCTTGACTTCCTAAGAGAATATAAGCTGTGATTAAAACAAAAATATTCATTTACTAACTCTCAATTGCTATGTATGCTACATACAACTGACCTAAGAGATACTTTTAGTCTAAATTCTGTTCCTAAATATTATATTCAAATAAGTAAAACAAACAAAAATATATTTATTATTTATTATCCTTAATTACGTCTGCCACCATAGCCTCCTGATGTGGCAGGTTGCGTCAGTTGCAGGCCGTTGATGTTGTTGAAGTCAAGCATTTTCAACATATCCTTGGTGTCTGGGTCCACTTCAATAATGTCATGCTCAAGAGCAGATACCTCTGGAACATAGTTATCACGTCTCTCACGCTCCTCTTCTTGAAGCTTGATGGAGATTCCTCGCACTTGGGAGTGTCTGAGACGTCTCATCAAGTGAGTAGCAAACCTGTAAAAAAACATAGTTAATTTTTAAATATATTCTCAATATTTTGATAAAGAGGAGTGTTGATTGACTGTTTGATTATTTTAATATGTATTTTAAATTTGAATGAAAATTAGATGACATAAACAAACAATGAAATGTAATTTAAACCAATATAGATTAGTTATTCTGTTTTAGGCCTTTTATGAGCTATTAATTCAGTATTTACAAAATACAACAGTCTTATCATAGAAACTTCCTCAAGGCAGACTTTGCTAATCAATGATAATAGGTATAAGTAAAAGGTGTAGATTGGTAGCCTTCACATCATTCGATCTTAAAATATGGCTGAGAAATGCTAGAACTAATGAGATTATGACCCCCTTGGTCTCTAAAGAAAAGTGTACTTAAATTTTGAGTTGAACATCATCTACACTAAATGTAATAAAAGTTTATATAAACACCACTTTCTCCTTGAGTTCTAGTTTATGAATTAAATATTAATATGTGAAGCTTTTGACTCAGTAATCAAGTACTTGGGTTTTAGACATATATAGATATAGAGGTTATAACTGAAGTCAACCAATACAACAGGTAAAATCAAGTTTGAAATTATTTGTAATACAACCAGTTTTAGAGTGATCATTAGAAATACAATAATGGATTTATTGGAAAAGAAAGAAAGGCATACATAAACTAAATAATTTTTAAAACCACCAAGTCAGTTGAAAATTAAAAGAATATCTTCTTCTTCCATAGATAGAACTGAGAAAGGAACAAAAACATGCCATCAATCAATCCAAACTTAGAAAAGTACTTACCCAGCGATTTTGTTACGAAGAGGCTTTGTAGGAATAATAGCTATTTCCTCACATATTCTCTTGTTAGTATCAAAATCAAGAGTCAATCTTGTATAATATTTCTCAATAATGATCTTCGCCGCTTTTTTGACGGTCTTAGTCCTGACTCGACCCTGTAAATTAGAAGGTTAACCGTAAATATTCTATCCAAAATGTAGAATTATAAACAGAAAGAGATGTGAACAAATGCTGCTTTTTATTTGTTGAAGATCTCAGCGATATTTTTAGATATTAAACAAATTATTTACCATGGCTGATACAGAACAGCAGTCTTTTTTGACAGATGCGACAGAAAGAAAGATCAGGGCTGCCAGTAAATTAAACTCGATTATACGGTCCAGTGTCTGCAATTATACGAAATTCGATTCGATTGCATTATAAGTAATATTTTTTTTATACCCGATTTTATTTAATTACTTAACAATATAAAAAATACTGACCTTTATTTAAATTGCCGTTCCGTTAATTTCATTAAATTTTTTCTTCATTCTTCGATTGAATCAAATCAACCAGGTCCTACCTGTCAATCCTTGTTAGTACTAGCAAGCACGTAGTGTTTTTATCCTCTTTGAGTACTAGCCTCACTCAATTGGGGTTCGATTCAGACTATCAAAAAAGCTCTTATTTCCATAAGTTTCAACCAAACATGTATTAGACCCACTTTCTTTTACAATAATGCCAATCGATCACTATTAGTGATTGAAGGAAATTCCTGGTATTTAAGACAGTTAACTTAAGACAAAATTATGATATTTTCTAGTACAAAGTGGCATTACGATACTACATACTACACATGATGAATTTGTAGTACGGAAGGGATATAGGATGAGATTAAGTGAAAATAGAATTGTCACTTTTATAGTTTAATATTATTACTTAAAATAAAACAGGATAGAATATTATAAATATCGTAACAGTTATAAGAAAGTAGAGAAGAAATATTTATTGGGAATGGGACACGGAGGGATATTAAGCTGTCCAGGAAAGTGGAGCGGTCATAAAGTTGACAAGCAAAGAAAAAATGATTAAGGATCCGAGGACTTTTTGGAAGATTTGAAAGTGACGTTGCGTTTTCGTTTTATTTCATTTAATTGGTGTATTTTGAGTTTTATCCGTGAAAAGTTTTAGTGGAATGGTCACCAATTTCATTAAAACCCGACCTGACTTATACGGACGATGACTAACTCTTGAATCGCTAAAAAATAGATTATATTGTTATCATATTTCTTTCGCACCTAGCACCTGTCCCTTTGATAGTAACTGTGAATGTCATACTATAACGTTACAAAAACATAAATGAAAAAAAAAAAAAACTTGAGCGGTGTCAAGGGACACCCGGATGGAGTGGATGGATAAGTTATATAAGTCGAGAGAGTATATATATAAAAAATAAAATACATTTATGTTTATATTTACATATATATATAAATAGAAACGAAAATATCTGGCTTGCTTTCTATAAGGGAGAGAGAGAGAGACAGACAGAGAAACAAACATACATAGTGACATAAAAAGTGTCGGGACAATTTTTCGTAAGATTTTTTTCCGTCTAGCCCCCTTTTACAACGCGCGATAATGAACTTCGTTCCAATAATAATAACTTGACATTGGCAGAAATGACTTAAAGGATCAAAAGCCATCAGAGAAAAAAATAAGCAAACAAAAAGATGCCAACCTCGGAACAATAACTAGCGTTCCGAGATGCCAACGAAGACATACATTGATTTGTACAAAAAAAAATTGATATACATATCATATTTTTAAAACCCTACATTATTATAATATTCCAAAAAGAAAACTTTTTGGCGGGACCTTGCCATGTGACGGTGCGTTTTGGTTTTTTAACAAATTCGTGTATTTTGACGTCTCAAAAAATATTTTATTTTTTGTACAAAATTCGCCTTCATTCGTTACGTTTTGGCTTGTATATTTACGGTATAACCATAGATGAATAAATCGTCGCGCCCCGCTCCTTTAAATGCCGCACTCCCTTACGTGACAGCTAAGAACATACGGCATACGTTGGGACAATCTCTCTTTCTTTCATTAAGGGTAAGTAGGGTTAGAAAGAGAGATTGTCCCAACGTAGTTGTTATCTTTCTCTTTTTCGCAATTGATAGGTATTTGCTTCAAGTAGGTATTTAGAGTTACCTATCCATTTAGAATACATAATTCTTGTTCGTATTCATATTTATATTCTCTTTGGTCGTATTTTATGTCATTATGAAGTGGATGATGGTTCTGCCGCGTCTGTCTGTCCGCACCAAGTCCGCACATGTTGAGATATAAGTTCGGTAGTTGTAAAATCACTCATCAGTAATAACTTCTCTTATAAGTGAATTCTTACCTGTAGTGAGCTCTAACTAGCTCAATTAACTGTTTTATCGTTGTATTTTAAATACAAATCAAGATGTTTTGGGGTAAGTTGTGACCAACCGGCAGATTGCCACCACGTGTTGAAACTGGAATGTGTCCTAACATTTTGCACGTTATTTGATTCTTTTTCAAATATTTATAATTAATTTAGTTATAGTAGGCTGATCAATTATTTAGTGAACCCTTAAGTCTGATGGTAATCTTTTTCTTCAGTACCTAGTGTACCAACATGGTCCTTTTTATAATAGGTATTATGATAAGTGCACGTTTTCGCAGTTACTATATGAAAAGCTTATGAATTAACATCAGGTTAAAAGAAAATGAGGATTTCCAAATGCTTAAACCTCATATATAGTCTAATAGTTAGCATATGTATGCTTACCTGGGTCCTCACAACATTTTCTTATAGACCCTAATTTTTCCTGTAAACCTGCCTAGTTGAAATAAAGAAATGTTAACATAAACCTAGTAGAATGAGTCGGTTTACTTTTATCATTACATTGATAGATAAGCCCATGAGATTATTATTGACAATGATATCATAGAAACCTTTAATATTTCCATAGGACTTATTATGGAGCCGAACAAGCGGTACACCCAAGTGGTGGAGAAGCCTTTCCACATATCACAGGCAGCTATGGACATTTCAACAGGGGATAATGACCCTTGTCAGGTGATGGTGGTGGTAGATGGCAAAAACTTCCTTGTGTGCACACTGCAGAAAGGCAAGAACATTCAAGTGCCATTGGACTTGTATTTTAAAGCTAAAGACTCAATTTCTTTTTTGACAAATGGTGAGTATTTTTCTTGACAATTGTCATCTTTCTATGTAATACTAGCTGTCCTCCACAGTTTCACCCGTGTTCCCGTGTGATCTTATCTTATCTCGGGATAAAAATATAGACTATGTTAATCTGGAATAATGTAGCATTCAAATGGTGAAAGAATTTTTGAAATGGGCCCAGTAGTTTTTGAGGATAAAAATATAGACTATGTTAATCTGGAATAATGTAGCATTTGAATGGTGAAATAATTTTTGAAATGGACCCAGTAGTTTTTGAGTTTATTTGTTACATACAAATCATTCCTCTTTATAATATTAGAAAGAAAAACATTGGTAATCATCATTAGATTAAGCCCTAGAAAAGCTATTTATGATGGTCAAAGCTACTGTAGGTGAAACCAAGCCTGAGAAGAATCAGCTAGATATCATTTTAATAAAAATGTGGCAATTTGCAAGTTTTTTCTCATGGTTAATATTGAATGTTGGCTGATGCTTTTATAATGTCTATCTAGATACTTCTACACTAGATATGGTTTGAGATGCCATCCTATGCTATAGTTGTTCATTGTCTTCTGCAAACTTATTCCAAATTACATTATTATTTACATTTGTTCAAAGAGGCCCTTCATTTCTTGATACCAGATAACTGAGATCATCTTAAGGGACACAATATTAGAACTAGACCTTCTGGAGTATTCTATATAATCCGAATAAGAAGATTCCTACAGGGGAATACTTCTACATGCCTATATTCAACACATCTGCTCTTAGTTAAATGGACCAATTGCAAGATTTTGATTAAAATTCTAACAATGTATCTTGTTTCCCAATGAAGGCAAATGCAATGTGCACCTAACGGGGTACCTAGACCCTGAGTTCGAAGACGACTTATCTGATGAGGAAGAAGAGGATGAAGAGGAAGAGGCCCCTGTACTTGTTCCTGCCAAGAACAAAAGGAAACTAGACACCAATAATGATGCTACTGCTAACAAGAAAGCCAAGGTACAAAAATTTCATACTCTCCAATATCACCTACCCTCTCCTAAGAATTTGCTGATTTGTTCTCCTGGCTTCACATAATAGGCTAAGTTGATAGTACTTAATGCTACAGTCTCAGGTTCAAATGAAGAATGAACCTAAAGGTGTTAGAAAGAATTACTCGTATTACAAAACTTCAATATAAAACACTAGTTGTAGTAGACACTAATGTTTTCCTACAGCAGTGCTATAAAACCCCTTTTTGTGGAAAACAGTACTTTTCTAATACAGTCAAAATAACATTAATACAGCCAGATAAAAAAGGCAAGAAGGCAGCCGCAGCTGACAGCTCTGATGAAGATGATGATAATGAAGACCAGTTGCAAAAGTTCCTTGATGGAGAGGATGTTGATACTGATGAAAATGATGACTCATTCCAAGTGAACACGTCTGCTGAAGCCACAGACAGGTATGTGCATATGTTTTAGAAGTTGAAGGCAAAACATACTTACTTACAAATTTGTACTTTGTTTGACTTGGGTTTAAGACATCTGGGTAAACAAAGGTAGCTAAGCAGTCGTAATGGTTTAAGGCATTGTAATAGGGTGTACAACACATTAGCAATCCCCTGGTATTGCCAATGTCAATAGGCGGGTAGTCACTTACCATCAGGTGACCTGGCTGCCTCGTTGTCACTAGTGACATAAAAAAAATATATATCTATATCTATCATTAATTTTACTTTAAAATAAAGTGACGAAGAAGAATCTGATGAAGAGGAAGAAGAAGAGGATGATGATGAAGCTGGTGAAGATGAAGATGATGAAACAAAGGAG
This sequence comes from Ochropacha duplaris, assembly GCA_951361185.1. Lineage (NCBI taxonomy): Eukaryota > Metazoa > Arthropoda > Insecta > Lepidoptera > Drepanidae > Ochropacha > Ochropacha duplaris. The sequence goes on from OX592706.1 coordinate 3,315,530, forward strand.
TCTTCTAAAGAGTGGGACACAACACTTGAGACAAGCAAGGAGGAAAATAAGATTGACACATCCAAGCTCAGCAAGTCACAGAAGCGACGCCTAAAAAAAAAACAGCAACAGCAAGCTAAGGCACAGCCTCAAGTTAACGGCGTTAGCAAAACTAAGGTGAATATTTAATTCATAAAATACTTTTTATTTATGAATTAAATTTATTATATTAATGTAATAAAATTTTTGTATAATAATATTTATGAATGTCTGTGTATATTTAGGTCACTTATGTCCTCAGGGCACTTAAATATTTCTGGAATATCTGCCTTTAGTGGCTATTACTTTTTCCTTCAAATGTTTAACAAAACTACATTTGTCAGTATGGGAGAGAGATACTTATTGTGAAAGATTTTTGTGACTCAACTCAGCAATGTTTAGGGTCTAGTAAAACGTTATGATGCGTTACAGGGCAGACTTTGAACTACGCGTAACGTAACATTTTTTTTTACATTTTCGGTACTTCACGCCACATAATTGTGACTTTTAGGTAAAAATGCTCACTTTGTTATGTAACGTTTTAGGGGGAGTGGTGGTACAGAAATTCGTTACGGCGGTCGTTATGATGCTATTTAATAATTTTTGAAACATTTTAAGACAGCTATACAAAACAAACGAACAAACTTTTAATGAGTTCATTTAATAAAGATAGAGTTTGAGGTAAATTGGTTCCTTGGCTTACAAATGGTATGGCTGCCCCAAAACTATATGTATATAAAAGAAATATTCAAGGAATCATGATTCAAGACATTTGGAAATTATTTCAGAAGGAAGTACCAGAGCCTCAACAGAAAGCAGAAAAGAAAGCAAAACCAGAAGTTAAGAAAGAGGCTAAGAAAGAAGCACAAGATGGACAGGCAGCTGACAAGAAGGAAAAGAAATCACTCAGTGGTGGTGTCGGCATCGAAGACACAAAGGTGGGCAATGGCCCCGTCGCTAAACCAGGAAAAGTTGTGATGGTACGAAAATTTATTTATAGCTAGCTACAACTTGCTATGCCTTTGCTATGAGAAGCTAACTAGAGGTGGTGCAACATATGTACGTTTGAACTTCTTGTACTACTCTTTAATTGCTAAGGTATTTTATTTATTGGAACTAGTTGGAGCTCGTAGGATGAGAATGATATGAAGTCAATTTACCTACATATTTATATTATCTTTTATTGTTTGATCCTATTAGGTGTACTATGAAGGTCGTCTAAAGCAAAACAATAAGATGTTCGACAACTGCATGAAGGGCCCAGGTTTCAAGTTCAGGCTTGGTTCCAAAGAGGTGATCTCCGGGTGGGATATCGGCATCGCCGGCATGAAGGTCGGCGGCAAGAGGAAGATCATCTGTCCACCAGCGATGGCGTAAGTTATTTCTTTCTGTATTTGTATTCAGATGTAGTAAATCAATGTAATCGAGACTAGTAACTACTTGTTTAAGTGTGCCACAGTCACAGCCAAAAACTGTGATGATGGTCACCACAGAAATAAACAAGATAACTGGTCTCACTCATAGAGTTCTAATGTGCTGGCCAAGGCGACCCCGAAATCATTCTCATAAAATACACCTGCCAGTGATTGGAATAACCACAATCAGTATACTGTTCATTAATTTCATTCTGCACTTCCTACCTCCGTATAATGACTCCAATGCTACTTTAAGAATAATTTGTATTGTTTCCTTTCCTTTGTATTGTTTTTTTAGGAATGGTAAGTTTGCTACTAAATACTGAGTAATAACTTAGGGCATAGTTATATTTTTTTTCTATGATACTATTATAGTTTTCTATACAATCATTTTTGTCCACAGCTATGGAGCTAAAGGTTCACCTCCAGTGATCCCACCAAATTCAACATTAGTGTTTGATGTCGAACTGAAGAATGTTAAATGAATTGTTACATCTTGAGGAGATTGCCAGTGTGTTATGGACATTGTTGTTTTGGTTTATTGTTGAATGGTTGCCATCGAATGAAAGGAATGCAGTTTTGCATGTCTGTCTACTATCGCCAATATGTTGCATCTGTCATTGTTTCATATTCACTGTCATTCATTGAACATATTTTGTTTTTATCTGAAGCCATGGCAGATGCACCATATTTGCCGTACTCTAATGATAAGTTAATTCAATATAAGCTAGCATTTAAGAAATTGATAACTTTAAACAGTTTTAATTTGTTTTTTTTCCATCTACTTACTATAATATTGTACACCTTTCCCCAGTTATAATTTTATTTCTGATTTTGTTAAAAATATCCATACCTATATATTGGTCATGGCCATTTAGTACAATACATTTCATGTGATTTATTTACATAACTCCCCACACAACACAACAAAGCCCCTTAGGACATCCTGAATAACAGGGAAGTCCTAAATTTGCACAAGTGATACCTTTTCATGCAGGTTTCTATAATAGTTCTTTATCACCTATGTATATTTGTCATCTGGGTTGTATAAGGGGTATGCAATCAATATCTCATGATATTACCAAGATACTACAAACTGCTGCCTTATGCCATCCATTTTGATTTAAAAGCTCTGAATTGTAGGTGCTTTTATTTCATATTCCGACTATTATCTTAAGAATATAATTATTTTTTTAAGTATTTTAATTGTGTGTTATGTTGCTTGCATTGTTGATACTGCAGTGTATTTGCACATAACAGTTTCATAGCAAATGCATTTGGTTAACATACAATGGATTTGTGTTAGAATACTGGGCAGTTTTAAGAAATTAATTCAGAGTAGCTATGCAAGAACATTGCAAAACATAATTTGTAAACAAACATGATTATTAAGATTGACAGATAGAAGTTATGTGAAATAAAATACAAATTCCTGAAGATATAGATGTTTTATTTCTTGTTGTGATTTACCTTTATAACTAATCCTCTGGAATATTACTTTTTTTTTAAATGTTATATATTTAAATATTTCATTGAAACAACATACTAAAATGACTTAATAATAGGTAAGGTATCAAGCTGATTTTAATAGTAAAACTTTCAGTTTCACTACTTGGAACACATCAATCCAGTAATGAAGAGAATATATATAAATACAATTATAAATATATGTAACTGCTTGGGCAGATATTTAACATAAACAAAGTATCATAAGACTAGTTTCTGAAAAAAAAAATACATAATATTAATGTATGGTTAGGTACATCTGTCACATAAACATTTTATGAATAAAATTGACATAGATTACTCTGCCTTGAGCCTTTCATTGGGGCACTGTTTTTTATCAACAATATCATGTTGTCCAATGTCCGCATTGTTAACAAGTGGCTCTTTCTGAGCAGATTTCTTGCTAAAGGCGCAAGCTCCACCTTCACATTTGAATGGAAATTCAGTTTTCACATTACCATCAGCATCCTTCACAGCCCATGGATTCCAAAACCGTAACACATACGGCTGAATAAACTTATGCCACAAGAACAACAAAACTGGTATCACAAAGCAAGGCACACAAACCATTTTGTGAAATATGTATTTGGCAAAAATTGTCTGGTAATAAGACAAAGGACAACACGGAAGTTGTAGAAAACTAATAATTACGGTTTATCAAGATAAAATTAACTCGGTAGATTGTATGGAGTAAGTCTGGCTGGGATAGAAGAATTCGTAATTTTATTTGACAAAATTTCAATTTTTTTATCCTTTACTAATTTATTTCAAATTTTTCATTAACCTGTCAGGGAAGCATGCCAATATTTTGCCTAATATATTCGTAGAGTCCATGCTGCATGCCAATATTTTGGCTAAACCAAAGCCAATTTTTTGCCTATTACATTCACCGCGATAACTTTTCGTGGACACTGACGTTTGTAAATCTAATGGTATGTGTGAAAAGGCCTTTAAATACCCTATCCAGTGATATACGATACGTCCGTGTTTGAGCCGTCAATTTTTTTTATTTTTTTTTCAAACTTGCCCGATTCTTTTGCAAGTTGGCAAAAATCATGCTGAGTCATTTTCGCACTCGAATTTCTTATTCAGTTTGTATGGGATCAAATAAAACCAAAAAAACACTTTCTCCAATGATACCTTGACTGTAAGTAATTAGTTTTACATCGATAAAGCAAGGTATCTAGAAATTTACGTAAAATCTTCAATAAAAAGTATATTTTTTTCCAAACAACGATATTTCCAATAAGATTGTGTTCCGGTCTTATTAGAATGTTACAGTTGGTAGGATTGTTTCCGTAGGCAATTTATCTATGATTCTAGAGGTATTTTTTGTTTTTTAAACGGATGAGTGGCTGGGGAGCGCCAAGCGAAAATTTCAAAGTAGGCGCGCGTGTTCGTTTGACAGTTCGAAATGGCGCAATTCAAGGGGTGTTTGACAGTTCATTTCGGCAGACTGCAGTTCAATGCAGATTATTGCAGATGTCAACAGTGTTGCCAACAATAATTTTTCGATTCCGTCAACTTAACGAAGAAATTCCGTCAAAAACTCGTCAAAACATTAGTTCCAGCAGTATTTTTTTCACAACTGATAGGCTAGTTCTTGACCACTATTTCTGACTGATAGTATGTGACAATGTGGTCTAGGATCGGGAATAGGCTAGGACTGGCTCTCAAGAACAACTGCTACATACTCTTTGCAACACACCGTCAGTTACTTGGCGACAGATTTTATGGGATGATAGCTGCTCAGTGGTAGCCACAGAACTTTTACTCCTAGCACAGTCATTATACACGCTATGCCAAAGCAGCATGGGAACTAGGAACAAACCGATCGAAACGGCATAATATTCACACGGACGCGCGTGTTAACTCTTACTCTCTTTTAATACTAATTTAATTCCGGTAGAAGATACCAGTAAGAAACTCAGTACTATGGTCTTATGTCCAGCAGTGTCCTAATATGGGCTGACATTTGTTTTTAAAATTATTTATTATTTTTCATTTTTCTCATATTTTTTATAAGTATTTTGGCTTGGTTTCCTAGACCTTTAAACTATCACTTTATTACAAATATCCTTCTTCTTTTTTTTTTTTTAATAATTATTTTATTTACAACAAATGTACAAAATATACAAGCAAATGTACAACTATAATAAATAAAAAACTTCTTCGAGGCTGCCGCTGCTGCCGATCGGCAAGGTTCCCAGAGGGCTGGCAGCGTTTCCTCTTTGGATGGCCAAGCTGATGCGTTGGCGGAAAAAGCTCCCCGCCCGCCGGTCACCCGAGGCCTCGATAAATTTTTTACATAAAATATTTGCGAAACGACGAGCTTCAGACCCCCACGGACCCATGGTTTCAACCGCAAAAGGCATAAATTGATAATTTGGACCAATACAGGCGTACTTTTTGAATTTTGAATTTTCCGCACCTTTATGTTATTATATTCACGTTATATTGTCACATTCACTGTAATATCTAGTACTCGTAGGTACAAGTCCGGTCCGGTTTTAGTGAAATTGGCGGCTGTTCGACTATATCTTTTCACGGACTTTTTGGGAATTGAAAAGAGACGATGATTTAATTTGAGTTCACTTCACTGTTGCAATTATGCTAGGGCCACATTATCAGGATTCGGCGAAGTTCTCTATATATTGTTACTCATTCACTCTCACTTATTTGGGGGAGGGATGGCTACAAACTTCGCCGAATCCCAATGATGTGGCCCCAGGGTTAAATTGATCTTTAAAACTCCGCGCCGCTCTGCAAATATTGATATTTTTAAATTCATCAGTTCTAATATTTTTAATCTGTCCGTCACCTCAAACCACAGACCAATTTCCCTGCCTCAAACGAAACATCAATCACAGGACGTGACGTCATTCGTGGGTATCAATCAATGTCAAAATAAACAACATCTATCGTGTGTACATAGTGTTTTTTCTACGACTTTTATATTTCTAAATATAAAAGTTTATGATTGAAGGACAGTAGTCGGTACTTGGTATGTTTGTTTTTACCCACAAATGACGTCACACGCACTGAGGTCACGTGATGTACCGTATACGCGGCATTTTTAAACAAATAATTTTTAGACATAGTCAAATACATATAAAGCTTTATTTGTATGAAATAATTGCATTTATGGTTATACAACGTATTACAAAATACCCCGTAAAAATATAATTAATTATCAAAACCAAAAATTTTGTCAACCCTAGTAAGCTGTCATGTCAGGGAACCAGATAATTTAACAGAAAGGCCTACGTAGGTACCTATTTCACCTTAATAGTTTTCTATTTTTCATTCATAAATGTTTGCTACCTCAATACAAGGATGTCATTATACTACTTACAGGCTTCAAAAAATGTCAAGTTGGAAAAAAAAATATGTTGTCAATTTCAAATCTTCTAATCGATAAGTTCTCTTGGTAGTTTGTGTCGATATCCTACAACTGTACGAACTGTTTTTTTTCAACGTTTTTATGCAAATTAACATTCTGCCTCTTTAATTTGACTGAAATAGGGTTTGCACATCAGTGAAAATAATAATATATTTTTTTGGGGTATGCTATACAGCGTAGGTATACAGCGTTACTACGGTTCTTAAATATTGAGAATGGACTCGTTATAAGGCCCCATTTAACCTCCATTCGGCTTTACGGGTAGTTTTGTAACATTCTGTATATAGGTGATTAATTTTGAACACTTACTAAAAAGTTACCCGATTCCCTAATGTGGCGAAATCAACCTCCCATAATTCGCCGCAATCCGCATCACATTTTTCATGGCTGTACCCATTGGTCGCTGGCGCTAATGTCATAGGTACTTCCTCAATCAAGTAATATATTATTCATTCCTTATCTATTCCAGTAACATCTAATTCAACATTCGAATCTCCACTGCCACACTCTTCAAAATTGTTGACTATCCCTAACGTTTACCTACATCAAAAGAGTGTGTGATAGTCTTGTAAAGCTATAGGAGCATGCGGTTGTCTCGAGTTGCCTACTAAATACGCAACTTGGATCACCAAGATGCGTTAAACAAAAAAGGCCATGTGCGTGTCAGACTGGCGCACCGAGCCACCTATAGTTAAAAAAAAAAACAAAACTGTCCAACATTAATTTATTATGTATTTATGTAAGCCCAATTGATAACAATATTATAAATAATTTTACACAGTCATAAATAACTTTACTAATTACAAGCCGTAGTATTTTACAGATACCTAAATTACATATAAAAGTTATTATAACAATTAATATAATTATACGTAATGTAATGTACTTTAATTATTTTATGAGCAATTAATAGATACCTAATTCTAATACCCTGTATTTCGTCCTTCATCAATTTATCTCCTTCGTCCTTCATCAATTATCTCCTTCGTCCTTCATCAATTTATCTCCTTCGTCCTTCATCAATTTATCTCCATAACTAATAAAGAAAACTTAAATTATATACAAGGTTATTTTTACTTTACACAAACGCCTATGTAATTTACAATACCCAAAAATAATTAAATAATGATTTTTTAGCTACTTTTATTGAGCAATCCAATAAATACATTTTCAGCGCAATATGTAGGTACTAATTTTTGGGCAAATATAGTATTGTAACATTACTTACATAGTTTAAAAATTACAATCGATCCTGTTAATGATTCCAATCAAACTACTTTCAGGGTTTTGTATATACTAAAAATAATGTTGTACATTGCAAAATAATTCTTAAAAACTAATGGTAAGATAAAATTGAACGCGGAAGTATAAAAATGTACCTTGAACCTTTGTAAGCACCAGAGGACAGCACAGTGCGCACTAGTTATGCGGTAACAACTTCTTCAACTCTTTTGTCTAATTTAATAAGATGTCAAAACATAAATCACAACCATAGTTCCGGCTGAATATATAATAAATTTGTTTTAAAATACCTAACTACAGGTAAATACGTAGACGACGATATAACTTAGTACCAAATTAACAATATATCTTTTATTTAGGTAATTGAGATCTTACTCACAGCACTCGTACTCGTAATATAATTGAATTAAAAGTTAAATAAGAATATGTATATAATTATTCGTGACAGTTGAACAATTTAACATTATAAAATTCACATGAAATTTTAAATGTAATTAGAAAAACTCTTGTTAACTTCCGCATCAAATGCAACAAGTCTTTAATGGCACTGAGTAATATCACAACACTGTCATTTTATTTTTAAAGGCACGTCACTCACAGCACCGTGAAATCAGAATGACCGCAGCTCTTGAGTGCTTCTCTCAAAGGCTTGGATAATTCCGGCACCATATACTTGGGATCCGACAGAGACGGCAGCTCCAGCGGTCTCTCAGACTTTTCATAACTACTCTTGGACAGGTACAACTGCGACACAAGACTTATATCCTCCTCCGTCATAGACACGGCGCGAAGATGTTTTCTCAAATCAATATTTGTCAGTTCACCGCATTTCGAGCAAGTCTCTTCGATAATGTACGACTTGGTTCTTCTTTTTGGTCCGTGTTTGCATTGTATTGGCTCGACGAATTTGTATTTTTTAGTTTTTTTAATTTTGTGCGGTCTATCTTCGTTGTCGGATAGCACCACCACTAGTTTGTTGGCGTGGCCGGCGGCGCCGGTGCGCGCCAGCACCTCCCCGCCGCCCATCATCAGCGCCTGGCACAGCTGTTCCGAAGGGTTCTCGAAGTCGTAGTAGATGCACCTCGTTTCTGTACTGTACTTGTTGTTCTCTATGTGTAGACTGTATCTCAGTCTTATTTTCTTTGGCCTGGTGCTATATTTCAGGTACACGTGTATCGGTATTTCAATGGAAGCGCAGCCAGACTCCTGGATCTCGTATGGCGGCTCTTGGAGTACTGTACAAATTATATAAGTGGCTATAATGTTTATTGTAAATTATAATAATATTATAATGTCATTGAACATCGAACGAGAGCAAAGTCATAGCGATAATATAACTACTGTAAGTGGTTGGACAGACACAGGCTATCAACATGGCTGATAATAATTATGAGCGTGTTTATACTATAAGTATCTATGTATATACATACATAGCATCTATTTACTGGTGCTGTGAATGCTCTAGCTTCACCCCATCGCTTATTGATTGTAGGCACACAATAATCAGGGTTCCACTGCGAATATAAATAATAAAAACCCTTAATAAATGAATGAAAGCTGGAGAAATTTTCTCATCCACCGTAGGTACCTACTCCCCTTTTTTGACTTTGTCCCAACAGACTTGCATTTTTTGGATAGAGGATAACTTTTGAATTACGAAGAGTCAGTAAAATTTTAAAAAGAGAGGGGACATTCACAAATTACCGCTCAAATAGTAAAATCGGTTTATTTAGGACTAGCGACCCGCCCGCGGCTTCGCCCGCGTGGACTACACGTTATATCGCGCAAGTGGGGGTGGTGGAGGGGGGATAAAAGATAGCCTATGTTCTCCCCCAAGGTCTACTCTATATCTGTGCCAAATTTAATCTAAATCGGTTGAGAGGTTTAAGCGGGAAAGGTTTAAACACTTCGTAAATAATCACTTTTTAGTAAAGGATAAAAAATGGTTATGGTGGGTTATCCCTAAGAGATAGACATATACCATCGCTGACTTTTTTGTTTAACTTTTTAAGGTGGACAATACTGTAGTACATTATTTTGGTCTATCTCGTAGGGTTCAGCCAGCGTTTGCAATATAAGCGCAAAAAAATGCTTATTTACGACATCACATTAGAAATCTCTAAATTTATCAGTGTTTCGCTATTATGCATGTATTATACACATAAACCTTTCTTAAGAATCACTCTATCTATTAAAAAAAACCGCATCAAAATCCGTTGCGTAGTTTTAAAGATTTAAGCATACATAGGGCCAGACAGCGCAAGCGACTTTGTTTTATACTATGTAGATATGAAAAACAAAGTGGAAAACTTTGGGGGAGGCCTATGTCCAGCAGTGGACGTCTTTCGGCTGAGATGATGATGATGATGATGATGTAGATATAAGGCGATGATAGCTCAGTGGTAGTGACGTCGGATACCGTGGCGAAGGTCGTGAGTTCGAATTCTACAATGAGCTTGAGCTTTCGGTGAAGAAAAACATCGTGAGGAAACCATAGCACGGTTGTAGGGTACTTTGTAGTACCTACCCGGCTGGCTGGCTACGAGTGAGTGGCTACCACCCTCAAGTTGAAAATCTGTCGCCAAGCACCGATCGGTGTGTTCCATCCAACATTTGCACTTGAGAGCCAGTTCCCATCTAGGCTTTGTGTGCTTACCAGCTTCGGCCACATCATCACTTACCATGGTGAGATTGTGGTCAAACACAAGCTTATGAAGAATTAAAAAAAAAGATGTTTATTTGTGTAGTATTTTTAAGAAATAATCTTGCCTCTTTTTGGATATACGAATGCAGAAGAGGGATGCAGATAGTAGACTACTTTGTGTACGAATGTGCTGATGTCTTGTCCACTAGCGCCACGCACCCACACTCGCCAGTCCAACGCCAGGGAGCGGCCGATGGAGGAACGACGCGGTTCGCACTCGTGCCCCACCTCTAGCCATATGCGCACACACATCTGAAACAAAACAGACATTCAAGGCATACTGTGTGTAAAGCGAATTGCTTCGCTATGCGAATATTCTCTAAAAATTTAGTAAATAAAAAATTATATGACATAAAATCCGCTGAGTGGCGCGTAACGCTAATAATCATTTATGTAGCTATGGCTTTGCTATTATTTAGGTACCTACATAAACTCGACGCTGATTTCTAATGATGCAATCAGAATCAGAGACCTGCTGCCCAAGTTTACTGTTGACTGTGATAATAAACAAAGTAAGTACTGGAAGTATCACTACGAATATTCTGTTTCTGCTACATACAACGATTAACTGTAAGTAGGTGTATATATGGATGGAGCACTATTTATCAAATCTCCAGCTCTTCACTTACACATCAATGTTATTCACATTAGATAATGCTACTAAAACACGATGTCAAAACCTAAAAAAGCGCATTCAGTTTATTCAAAAATTTCCAATTTTCCTGTCAACATATCCAAGATTTTTAAACTAAAACTGAAAACTAATTTATTCAGTTTAAGCCCTGGTAAGACACGTATGAACATTACAATTGACTCTACCATCGGTTCGGAATACACTAGAACCTCATTTGGTGTGTACATCGGTATTACGAACATTGTAAGATATTCAAATCGGTCCAGCCGTTCTCAAGTGATGCGACCAACGAACAGCATTTCATTTTTTAACTGACTTCAAAAAAGGAGGAGGTTTTGTTTTTCTATTGGGTTTTGTGAAGTATAAAGTTAGGTCGTCGCTATTAGTTTCATTGAGGAAATCGTTTTGATTAGTTATTACCTTTATTAGATCTTGGGAGTTCGTTTCCTTTGAGATACCTTTAAGTATTACTAGGGGCTGAAGATTACGGGCTGGTTCCGCCTTCATTCGACCCCCTTCGCTTATTGTTTTAATGGTTAGGTCCCTATGTTGGGTGCTGTCAAATTCAACTCTAATTTTATTGCTAGAGAGTGGGGTGACTTCAGTGGGTGCAAATTTGAGATCCCTGAAGGGGACCTCCTTTTTCCAATTATTTTTGATACTAAGATCGGGATTGTTATCATTGGTTGATGACCACCAGTGCCGGGCGCTGTATTATTGTTTTAACATCAAATTATGGTGGATTAAAATTAATACATTACAAGGTTACGTGATACCGAAACGCAAACGTGTGTAACCGCTAGTTGAGGGGGGGAGGGTCCTGACAAAACAGAGGTGGAGGGAGGGCAGAAAGTACTACTTGGGGGTTCAGACGTGGTGCAGACAGGGCGCAGACACGGTGTAGACAGGTGCATACAAATTGTAGACTGGGCGCAGACAAGGTGCAGACGTGGTGCAGACGCGGTGCAGACGCGGTGCAGACGGGGTGCAGACAGGGCACAGACACGGTGCATACAAATTGCAGACTGGGCGCAGACATGGTGCAGACGAATTGCCGTGTCTCTGGTCTGTTGCAGGTGGATTGATGTTGAATCGCTGACTAACCGCAGACAGGCTGGAGTTACACGATGAGGGGGCACGGGGGAGGGGGCCTAACAAGACAGCGGCGGAGGGTCACACGTCGGGTGCAGCAGGTTAAATGGCAACCCGCAGACGTTGGTGCAGACTGGCTCCGGTGGTGCAGACAGGCTCCGTTGGAGCGCAGACAAGGTGTAAGAGGCCGCAAGCAACCCGCCACAGACAGGGTTGCGGTCAGGACTCGATCAAACACGGGCTGATGAAACCCAGGCGTGTAATAAAGTTCAGTCCAAATGTCACTGCACTTAGGTATCTAAGTTAGAAGCACTAAATTAACTTTATTTAATTATAATCACTGTCCAGTATTTCGCACAAAAGTTAATTTTAGTCGGCACTATGTAAATTTGTAATTTTTGGTAAGTGTTATTTTAGTTTATATAACTTATTTTATTAAACCTGTATTTTAATTGATTTTATTACGGGGAACGGGGGACGGGGGACCGTTGCAGCCGCAGCCGCAGGGGGGCGTACTCCCGGCGTGGCGTGATCAAAGCGTCCCCTCCTACCCCGCCCGTCAGTTGCGGTACGGAGAGCTCTCGCGCGCGGGTCTGCAATTGCCGACGCAGACCAGTCCGCTTGCGCTGACGCAGACTGGATGCGGATGCGAGCGCAGTCGACCCACTCGCGCAGACAAGTCTGCAGTTGCAGACGAGTCCGCAGACGCAGCACGGGTCGGCCGCGAGCGCAGACACAGTCAGTCTGCAAGTGCAGACGCAGACAGTCTGCAGGTGCAGAGCAGATCGCGAGCGAGAGCAGTGGACGCGTGCGCTCTCCACGGGTGCCCAATGGCAACTAGCTCTGCTTAGTTTGGGATCAGATAACCGGGTGTGGAAAATGTCCCAGAAAGAAAAAAGTAATAGGTTGGGGAAAAAGTTTCTTCGCATTTTTTAAGAAAATTCTAAACATTTTATAATATGCTCATAGTTTATTTACATTTAACTAAAGTAGGTAGGTATGAAAAACCACACCCCTTCTGTTGATTAATTCCGGCCGCTTTCTCTCAACTTCTTGCTTTAATCTCATCAGTTGTTCGCAGTAGAGTTCAGAATCGATGGTCCTGTCTGGTGGTAACAGCTCATAATGAATAATGCCCTTCCAATCCCATCACACACACAGCGTCACCTTGTTGCGAGTTAACCCGGGTTTCGCCACAGTCTGTGAAGCCTGACCGGCCTTCGACCACGACCTTTTTCACACGTTCTTGTCGTACGTGATCCCCTTTTCATCACCAGTTATCAGCTTCTTCAAAAATGGTTCGGTTTCATTACGTCGTAATAAAGAATCACAAATGAGTACACGGTTCATTAGGTTTCTTTCAGTGAGCTCGTGAGGTACCCAAATATCGAGCTTTTTTGTGTACCCAGTTTTTTTCAAATGCACCAAAACTGTTTTGTGGTCAATTCCCAGTTCTTCAGCTACGTCGTAACTACTGATCTATGCCGATCATGCTCCACTTTTTCAAAAATGGCATCCATTTTATCCGTAAGGCGACCAAAGCGACGTGCATCTTTGACTTCAAAATTTCCGGATACAAAATTTGTGCTACTCTCACAGACACTGCACTAAATATAAACATCGCAAATTTTTTTCGCGGCTTGAGTTGCATTATTACCTTTTTTGTAGTAAAATTTTAAAATGTATCGAATTTCTTCATTAGATTCACTCATCTTGACAGTACGAAAACAAATGAAAATCACACATTTTCCTAATTTGAATTTGGAATTATGTTCTTAAAAATTTAAACTTTCAATGATACCAAAACCAGCCAGATACAAATAGTATAGCCAAAGAGATTTTATTACAAGTTCATACATACTATAATGCGAAAAGACTTTTTCCCCCAACCTAATCTACTCGTATATGTATACTCGTATATAAAATTCTCGTGTCACAGTTTTAGTAACCGTACTCCTCTGAAACGGCTTGACCGATTTTGATGAAACTTTATATTTACATTCAGTAGGTCTGAGAATAGGTTGTTGTTTATTTTTTACTAGCTGTCCCCCGTGGTTTCACCCGCGTACCCGTGGGGTCCGCGTTCCCGTGGGATCTAGCGGTACCAAAAATAGATAACAACCTACTCTCAGAATAACTGAATATACATATGAAATTTCATCAAAATTGGTCAAGCCGTTTTGGAGGAGTATGGTAACAAAGGACCGATTTGGATGAAATCTTGTGTGTGTAGGTATTTCAATGGGTTCCTCGATGATTTGAAAACAAAATTGGACACGGTAGGTGGCGCTGGAATCGGGTTCTAAGTTTTGTTTTATTTAAGAGCAGGACAACGTCTGCCGGGTCCGCTAGTATTGATGTTGTTGTGTCCAACTAGGTACGATTGGTATCAATCGATAGATATTCACTATTCATCGATTTAAACAATCAATTTTACATGCACCAACAACACCGAATTACATAATAATATAATGTTGTCGTAATAGACAAGACAAATGAAAACAATTGCATATTATTTACACCGTAATGTCTACGAATAAGTAATAAGTCTTATTAGCGTAATGTACGGTAGTCTACCTCTTTGAACAAATAATAAAGTCAGGGAATGGTGTGTGAATTGTGCCAAAATAACGACTTCGCGGTTACGTCAAGAACAGCCGAACAGCCGAGCGACCTTGGCCGTGAACACAGGCTAGCGACTGTGACTGTAGCACACTGTTCAAGTAGTGACTAGACTAGTGTAGTGTCGCCGATTAGTGAACCAAAACCGAGGCAGCAACTTTTTAAACAGATAATCATGGCAGCATTTGTCATCATGGCAGCATTTGTCATCATGGCCATTGATGGTAACTACTTAACCAAATACCTTACAATTCTAAAAAAGTTTTCGATCGAATTGTTAATTGAGCTTTTTTTTAGGGTTTAGTAGCCAAATGGCAAAAAACGGGACCCTTATAGATTCGTCATGTCTGTCTGTCTGTCCGTATGTCACAGCCACTTATTTCCGAAACTATAAGAACTATTACTGTTGAAACTTGATATTTTGTGAACCGCATTAAGATTTTCACACAAAAATAGAAAAAAAAAACAACAAATTTTGGGGGTTCTCCATACTTAACTGAAATTCACAAAAAAAAAAAATCATCAATCCCATACGTGTGTGCTGTCTATGGATAGGTCTTCAAAAATGATATTGAGGTTTCTAATATAATTGGTTTATAAACTGAATAGTTTGCGCGAGAGACACTTCCAAAGTGGTAAAATGTGTGTCCCTGTAACTTTTTTTAATTTTTTCACTAGTGACAACGAGGCAGGCGGGTCACCTGATGGTAAGTGACTACCATCGCCTATAGACATTAGCAATAGCAGGAGGACTGCCAACGTGTTGTACACCTTCTTACAATACCTTAAGGGCAAGGGCAACTGGCTCTCAAGTGCAACTGCCGGAACACACCAACAGGTGCTTGGCGACAGATTTTCAACTTGAGGGTGGTAGCCAGCCAGTCGAGTACCACATAGTACCCACCGTGCTATGGTTTCCTCACGATGTTTTCCTTCACCGAAAGCTCAAGCTCATTGTAGGATTCGAACCCACTACCTTCGCCGCGGTATCCGACGTCACCTACC
Organism: Ochropacha duplaris; assembly: GCA_951361185.1. NCBI lineage: Eukaryota > Metazoa > Arthropoda > Insecta > Lepidoptera > Drepanidae > Ochropacha > Ochropacha duplaris. The sequence goes on from OX592706.1 coordinate 3,331,171, forward strand.
ACTGAGCTATCATCGCCTTAAAAAATAAGAGAAGTTACGGAACCCTCGGTGCGCGAGTCCGACTCACACTTGACCGGTTTTTTTTATATTATTTTAGGATAATGTTGTGTTCGACCGCAATCTCACCATGGTAAGTGATGATGTCTCCGAAGGTGGTAAGCACACAAAGCCTAGATGAGAACTGGCACTCAAGTGCTGCTGTCGGAACACACCGATAATAGGTACTTGGCGACAGATTTTCAACGTGAGGGTGGTAGCTAGCCAGTCGGGTACTACAAAGTACCTACCCTTCCACCGTGCTATGGTTTCGTCACGATGTAGGTATTCCTTCACCGAAAGCTCAAGCTCATTGTAGGATTCGAACCCACGACCTTCACCGCGGTATTCGACGTCACTACCACTGAGCTATTAAAAGGTCTTGAACTATATAAGACACATTGAACGAGATAGTAATCTTCGTAGTCAGTCTTTGATCTAGTGCTGTAGATTTTATTCAGAACTACAGTAGTTGTACAAACTCGTGGAAAACCGGCCACTTTAACCGTTTTTTTTTTTTTTTTTTTTATGTCACAAGTGACAACGAGGCAGGCGGGTCACCTGATGGTAAGTGACAACCGTCGCCTATAGACATTGGCAATACCAGGGGATTGCCGACGTGTTGTACACCTTATTACAATGCCTTAAAGGCGAACTGGCTCTCAAGTGCGATTGCCGGAACACACCAACAGGTGCTTGGCGACAGATTTTCAACTTGAGGGTGGTAGCCAGCCAGTCAAGTACTACAAAGTACCCTACCACCGTGCTGTGGTTTCCTCACGATGTTTTCCTTCACCGAAAGCTCAAGCTCATTGTAAGGATTCGAACCCACGACCTTCACCGCGGTATCCGACGTCACTTACCACTGAGCTATCATCGCCGTATAAATTAAGTAAACAGTTAATTATATCTGAAAACTGTCGACGGAAACTGAAAATGATTTTTAATTGAGTAAGTACCTGTTCTACGATACCACACTTGGGATGATAAATGAAAAAGAAAAAGCCAGTTATTTTTGAATGTACAGGGAGGTGATGATTTTGTTTGTCCTGATGGGAATCATACCTATGTGGCCCATGATTTGTGGCGTGGCAGTCTGTGTAGACAAAATAGTCTCTACGCCAAATATAATATCATAAAAATAAAGCAATAAAATAATTTTAACGCACGCCTATTGAAAATACTGTTTCCTTGTTGTGAGATAAAACACGTTTGCATACCTTTACAATAATATTAAATTATATTTAGGATATTTATATAATTCCAGTTATTTGACTTTCGTTTGACCCGCGCAATAAAAAGTGGGACGACCGAACCAATTGACACTGCTTAATAAAATCCTCGGATAAAATCACGCGTCAAAGTAACAGAGAATGACATAGACATTGGCCAAAAAGTGACATGGAAGTAACCATGGACAATAAAAAAATCATGAAAGGGAAACCAATAGGGTAAAACTTACAGCTTACTTTTTTGAGTATTCTTTTTATAATCAAACAAGGACTAATACAGCCTCTTTTGACACAGGTTCTTTATAAACTGTCTCGTATTCTAATAAAAAGAATAAAGGTAACATTATTTGTTTATAGAATGTTTATATAGACAAGTCTGAGGTTTATAGCGACCGCGACCGTAACAAAATCGGATACTTAGGTACATAGGTACATTTTAGCATTGAAAATACACGGTGAGCCAAATCAGCGATATAAAATTGCATGTGTGCAGTGTAAGTATTTCGTAAGACATAATATGAAACCCAACCGGCATGCGCATGCATCGGCGTCAGCAGGTAAAGTTCGTTGCCCTGGTTAAATAACTTGCCAAGTGTGCAATCAGCCAGCACCATGGACTTTACACTGGAGTTAGATAAGACCTTACGGGACACTCAGATTTGCCAATTACTTCAATAATAATCTATACTCTATTGCCTGAATAAAGATTTATATTACTTTATTCAGGCAATAGAGTAGGTATAGATAGGACCCACCTTTTACATTTAAATTTTAAATAAAGTAATATGTACCTACATACGAGTGTACTTAAATAAATGAAAATGGTTTGAACCATAAGGGTCGCACAACTTTGTCAGTGCTTTTATTTTACAAATACTAACTAAAGTATTCTGGTGGGCAGGGCTTATGATGATTAATTACCAGTATTTATGACGTCTTTTGATCGTCATTTGTCGTCCCTGAGTAGGTACCTACGCAGCTAGAGCATAGTATTATATTCTTTGGGGCAAAGAATAAGTTCATTTTAAAACTGTAAATAAAACCTCGAACTCGTAGTAGGTACTAATCTCTTACTAATTCGATGATGATATCATTTGAGTTGATAACGAGGTTGTTGTAGAACGGGTCGGTTGATCATCAGAATATCGCCCTTGGAATTGACTCTACTAATTAAAAGAAGGTATAATGTTACATTCAATTCTCTATCGACGAATTTATATTGCGGCTACATTTGCATCAACAACATTACAATAAGGGGCAGCCACACACACTACAGTGCACTAGGTCTTTGGCACAGGTGCGGCAAAATAATAGTATGATAATTAACTGTATTAATGTAACACACCCATATCGATACGTGCCTCATTTTTATCTTTTCCTGTTGCGGTCTAGGTCAGCAAGTGTTCGTTTGTTTCATTTGATCGGTAACAGTTATTTGGCGCGTGCGACTGTGATCTGCCTTATTAGTAAATTAAAGGTATGATTGTAATAATTATTAACACTTTGTAGGCATGAAAGTTACAGTAGAAGCTAGAAGTATCGACGCGTTGCTCTGTACAATATTATGTAGGTTTATGTTTTTGTTTGGGTGATCGAGCGGTTATAGGTACTGTTGAACCCGTATACGTCATTATCATCATCATACAACTAGCTTCCACCCCGCGGATTCACCCGCGTTACCGAAGGAATTAAAAAAACATAGTCAAATAAAATATGGTTTCACACACAGGTTTCACATTGGTGAAATAACTTTTAGAAGCGGTTCAGTAACTTAGTTGCAAAGATAATAATAAACAAAATAAACAAACCTTACCTCTTCATAATATTAATAATAGTAGGTATAGTCTATCATAGATGAATTAATTAAAATTGCTGAGTTTCTTGCCCGAGGTGTATTCCGAACCGGTGGTAGAGTCAATTCTAACGTTCATATAGTTCCTTATCAAAGCCTATACTAAATAAATGGGTTTTGAATTTGAGTTTGAATCATTGTCTGACTCAAGATTGGTCCGAGGACTCAAGGATATACTTATTTAAACTTATTTTAGAAATGGGTAACTGAGATAGGAATGTGTTTTGAATATTCTTTAGAGTTCGTAGGTCTACCTAATACCGAAGACAAACTTACTGGACTGTATTTTACTTGAACGAAGAATCAGAAATGTTATTGATCATGTGTGCATGTTTGCGTTGTAGACTGTTGCAGTCTGCAGAATGTTTTGGCGGGCGGCATATAAATTCATTGTAATTGCTCGATGATTACCAACTGGTTTTTCCACCAGCCAAAAACAAGTCTGATATCTTCATCCATCGACAACAAAAGACATGTCTTAAGATCATTGATTTATGTTTGTAAAAGTTTTACATTAAGTAGGTACATTACATTGTAAAACCAACATTGTTAACTCACACATGTACTGTTCCCGAAACATACTTAGTAAGTTCAAATGTTAAAATCTGTACATTTTGATTTCAGGTAAAATTACCTACAGAGTACAAGCTATAGGTAGGTACCTAAGCTAAGCAGCTTAGTTACTTATCTGCTACGTGAATCACATTATTATGTTAAAATTAACCCGATTATAAACAATTAGATACATTTCGCCTCGTTTACATGCTACATAATAGTTTCCGTGCGAAAACATATGGGTAAATATGGAAATCTCAAGGCTCTTACTGACAATGTAGTAAACAGGCTAGGCATGTATAATTTAGCCAACGCAAACATTTTTGACCAATAATATTACAGCAATTGTGAGCTCTTTACAATATTAATTTAAAGAACTCTGTAAACGTGTTTAGTTATGAAAAAAAGATACGCAATGCAAAAAAACTCATAACTTAACAATGTACCTATAGATGTAGAAAATTTGGCAAAGGGTTAGCAATGAATCACCTAGACGTAACAATTTTTTCAGAAAAAATTGGCATATTGCCATACCTGTAGGAATACTCGTACCAACTATAATTTGTAGGGCTTTTTCTACATATGTGTCATATAGTCTTTCGAGTAGATTATTAATTTATTTTTTAGCATCTACGTCTTTTTAACCGTAAGTGTACCTACTTACGCTGTATGTATTTGAACCTATCCATGGATAATTATGATTAGCCGAAAGTGGTAAGGAAAGATCCCCTTGAAGTTGGTAAAGAGACTGGCTGGAACTACAAAATTCTTTACCACCGTCCTATGATTTCCTCAAGATATTGCCCTGGAAGTTTTCTTACAGAACCTTTTCTCCACCGAGACGCGAGGGGTAGAATTTTGTAAATCGTTGTCATCGAAGTCCATATAATGAACAGAAGTAGAGAATAAGATCTGAGAATATTGGGCCAATTTTCTCAGATTTCATTCAAAATGTTTGAACTTTCTGTGGTCAAGTTTAAGAACACGTTTACCCAGTTTTTTAAACCAGTCCGTTGGTCACCAATGTATCATTATAACTTTGCACCCGTAAATTTATTTGACTTCCTCGCCTTCGTTAAAATTAATGTAGGTATGTACTAGATAGGTAATTAATCTTTTAATGTAGTCGTTGAACGGCTAATAATAGCAACGCTTAGGGCCTATTTCACATCAGCTAGATATGTTTTAATCTCGGTTAAATAAGGCAGTTTCACACATACCTACTCTAATCCATATAAAAACTGTAAAATCGCCAATCCTACTTGATATTATAAATGTGAATGAAATTATGAAATGTGATCCCTCGGGAATACGGGTGAAACCGCGGGAGACAGCCAATATGGAATACTTAAAAAAACGAAACATCATATTTATACATTTGTTAATTATGATAAATAAAAACGTAGGTACTGCTACTATAAATCTTATGTAGATATTAACCATTTAGCTCATTAACACAACAACCTATTAACAAATAAATACCTATTTAGTTTTAATAATGTTTACATTCATTACTACTCTTTAATGCTGTATTAATTTTCAAATGTAATACTTACTATTTATATTTAGATTTATGAATCAAATGGTTAATTTGCTACTAAGTATTTAGGTACTTACTGTATAGACAAACACAACCGTTACCAAAAAATATCAAAACAAAAAAAATTTTTTGGGATTCTTGGCTCCAGAATGGTTAAGAACAGATAGACAGGACGAAATTCTATTCGTCTGTCCGTATATCACACCTATTGTACTGTACTAAGAGACTATTGGCAATATGGCACAGTATAGATTAAACAAAGAATTTGGAAGCTATAGATAATAGTGTAGAGTGGTTTGAACCGATGATTGCTTAGTCAATTCTACAGTGAACTTTCAGTGAAGGAAAACATCGTGAGGAAAGTACAGCACGGAGGGGTACCTTTTAGTTCTCATCTGGCTGGCTAACTTAAATTTATTCCATCGCTCTTTTTGCGTCAAGTCAAGGATTACAACAGTAGCTAGGTATTGCGACTGACTGATTTACGAACTGATAAACACCGCGAAAGGTTTATTCAAAACCAAATGTCCGAGTATAATAAGAGCCGTATATTTATTTATTACATTTTATACAGTTGATTTTCCCTACATATAGGTAGGTATATAACTGATGACACTGGTAAAACTTGTTATTCTATCTTACACGACTGGACACTATTTATCTCCCAACATAACCTAAGTAAAAAAATGTTTAAAAATATATTTAATTTATTTCATTTCAAAACAATTCAATACATTTTGCCAATCGCTAATTCATATCATTATTAAAACGTTCGAAGATAAATGTATGATAAAGTAGGTATTAAATACATAATTGGTTTGCTTTTAATCATTCCGATCCGTTGATAATATTGATAAGGAATATGTACATTTCAATAACTTGTTTCACGTTTTACATAGATCATCATGGGCCTAACACCATCATTATTATATCATGCATGACGTCATTAAAATAAAATTATTGGTATCCTACGCTTGAAACAATAATGTTTGGTGATGATAATTTCAATTATTGTTTCAAATAATTTAGTCTTTGGAGAATTGGTAACTCTAACTCTACCTAATATCTTTACCTATCTAACACAGTTCTTGAGTGTGTAAACTGTATTAACATAAGGAAAATAGGTAGATATTATTACCACAGTATGAAGATTATTACGGAATCTGAGTTTCACCATAATAATTAACCAGTGCCTAATGAAATGACTGAGTCACAATCAAAATAAAACTATCTGCTTGTAGAGACGTGAGCGGATTTAGTGTTAACTCAAGCGTGCAAATTAGGCGTTTTCATGGTAATTCGTGTATGTCACGGCCAATAGTCTACCAAAAACAGACAACACTTCCAATTCCATCAGGTCTAACGCGGCAAGCCATTATAGCCTCTATGCATTAGGTATCACTGTCCACAACCGCGTAAACACTGACATCGCATCGCACGATCACCAAATACATATCTACGTAGGTACACATTTTGCGTCGTACACTCACCGGCTTATCATGATGTAACGGGGGACCTTCAGTCATTTTCTAAAATGTGATAAAACCGCCGTTGTCCGTGCGGCGGCGGCTGACATCTGCAACAGGCCACCGAGGTCATGTGAGTTGAGTTCGCTCAACTAGACGATATTAACGCGACTTTGAAGGCCTAACTCACTTGTGCTGCGTTTGTCGTAAACAAAGATGCATGAAGGTAGCTCTAAGTTTCCGGGCGGGATGTCAAACTCGCAGCATGTCTGACATGGAGGTACCGGCGGCGGCGAGGTTTGTTTATCACTGAATCACCAAATGAATGGAATGACCCAGAGAGCGGGCGTGCGCGGGCCGCGGGTAGCGGGCTGTGCGATGTGTGTGACAGCCGACAGCTCGCTCGCTGTGACGTGCAAGCAGCGCGGTGCCCGTGCCCTAAACCGCGCACGCGCTCCGCCCCGCACGTTCATGCTGGCTGACGTGATCTCAATATCCTGACGTAAGCAATCACGTTTCGTTTTAGTTAGTTCATTAATACTTAATTATCAGTATACATTGCACATTTCGCCGATATAGATCTAAGATCAACTAAATTGTAAGTAAGTAGTCCTTACACGATAAAGGTAGATCTACGAGCATCGATAAAAATACATTTTAAACCGGACTAGGTAAATGTAGAAATCTAATCATTTGATTGTACGAGTACCTACCTATTTAAAAAGTCCATTAGCAAGTAACACCTAATTGACATGAAGTTAGAAAATTGAAGATAATGTTAATTGCAGCTATGGTAGGAAGGCAAGCAGGTAGGATAGGAAGTGCATTAGCTAGATAGGCCCCATTGTAGCGCCCTCAGCAGTCAGTCGTCTAAAGTTTTACATTCCGGTTGAGAGCTCTAAGCGCTCGCCAATCAGTCCGCGTAGGCCTCCACCTTTTTGTCCCCCCCAAATAAAAAAGGACGACAACACAACTGATGCAAAGACGAGGTGAAGAGAACAGCAGGGAGCACCTGCAGTCGGAGAACATGGGACAGAGAGGAAGGTGTCGATGTCGATTTTTTACTATTAACTGCATAGATTAGATAATAAGATTGTACAAAAATGTGTCAGAATAAATGTGGCTACAATAATCAAAGAACCTAAGATTTATCAACATCCTCGTAAATGCTATTAAATTAAATTAGGCGCTACAAATCAAAATACAAAAACAAAATCAGCCAAGTTAGTATCGTACCTCTATTGTAGTACCCACCTATAAAAATGTTCGATGAATGTTTTGATTCTTGATTTTTTACTAATATTTTGTTGAACGTAGGTACTCTGCTATTCGATACTTTCCTTAAAAATAAGCTCATTTAAAAGCTAGCATTTCTCTTGGTATATTTTACGGTTTTACCAAGAGAACATTCTATTTGCTTACGAGTAGAATGAGGTTCCAAGTAAAATGGCTGTGACATACGGACGGGCGGACCAACGTAAAAAAATTATAAAGATAAGTATTTGCTTAAACATACATAAAAAAATAAATAATAATACATACAGTCGAACATATAACCTCCTCCTTTTTTGAAGTCGTTTAAAAAAGGCATGTGCTTTACAAAGTACAAAGGTCCTGGTCCTGGCTGCCCAAATGATAGTTAGATAAGGGACTGAAAACGTTCTAAACGTTAAGACAGTTAGATAAGCATATTTATCTTTAGCTTTTGAAGAATATAGTATTCTTATTTTAGTTTATTGAGTTTGAGTTGCAGCGAGGAAGGACATACAGCATCATCTTATGTTATCTACCTACTGTTTCGAAAAAGGATCAGTTCGGTGCTATGAGTTGAACAGTGCGGTGATTACTTAAACCTAACATCTTCACATGGCCTCCTGCCTGCCCACACTTTTCCTACCAGAAACAGTAATTGCCTCGATCATATAATGTTAAAAACAAAACGTGAGTCCACAGCATTAGTAATAGAATCTTTTATAACAGATCACTGTCCCACTTTGCTGATTACTTCCAGCTCTAACCAAATGGTACTTCCAATCACAAAAACGAAGACAAATAAATACGCGATTATTGGAGATATTATAGGAACTGATTTCTCACCGGTATTATCAGCTCAAGACCCTAACTTTCCAGCGAATTTACTTGTCTCTATAATTTCAAAAATTATTCAAAATCACACAAATTCCCATTTAATTCCCCGATCAACAAGAACCATCAAGCCATGGATTACACCAAGTTTGTTACGCTGTATCCGTAATAGAGATACATTGCATCTAAAACATAAAAGGGACTCGGTTAACGATACTCTCAGAATCAAAACAGCTTTATGATGCTAAAACCTCCAAGGCAATATGGGAAGCTATTAAAAATATTTCACATTTGAATGTAAAAAAATCTACTTCTTCGGATATACTGCTTAAAGCTCACTCGGACCCAGTAGAGTCTGTAAATAACGTAAACCGCTTCTTTGTTAACATTGGGAATGAACTGACTAGGAAAATTAAAAGCTCTACCTCGTCTATTAATTCCATTGAAAGTCATATAACCCCGCAACCAGATTCTATTGTCTTGTAGGACGTAGACCCTCTAGAAATAGATAATATAATTGTTAGCCTTCGTTCTAATTGTGCAGTAGGCTACAATGGCATTTCTACAACCATACTACAATGCACACGGCCTATCTTGGTGCCCCTATTAACGCATATCTGTAACCTATCGTTAGCACAAGGTGTTTTCCCCGACGCCTTTAAAAAAGCTACTGTACATCCGATTCACAAGGGTGGAGATGGTTCTGTGGTTGACAATTATAGACCTATCTCAATACTCCCTGCTATGTCCAAAGTTTTAGAAAAAGTACTGAATAATCGATTAGTTAACTACCTAGAATCTAAGAACCTTAGAACCTAGTTCCCATCTAGGCTTTGTGTGCTTACCACCTTCGGCCACATCATCACTTACCATGGTGAGATTGTGGTCAAACACAAGCTTATCCAGAATAAAAAAAGCACCAAATCAGTTTGGCTTCCGTCGTGGATTATCAACTAACGATGCAGTAACAGCATTAATTGATAAAACAGTTGAACATCTAGACAGAGGTGAATCTTGCCTTGGAATATTCCTAGATATTTCCAAGGCATTCGATACAGTCTCTATAAAAAACCCTATTAGTTCCTTTCGGTATCAGGTCAAATAGCTTACCTCCTAAAGAATCATTTGTTATTAAAGCTCATTCGTGTCTGACTCCGCTAACAAACCGCTCCTGCCCCAATATGACGTTGGCCACACAGGTCAAATACTTGGGAGTTATTATCGACCAACACCTCAGATGGAACTCTCATATAAACGCTCTCTCTCTACTCGGCTTAGGAAACTTATATATGTTTTTAGGAACTTTAGGCACGTGGCTGACACCAGTACAATGGAGATGGTTTATTAATCACTGTGTGAGTCTTTGATAACTTACTGTAACTCGGCATGGTCTGGTGCGTCCAAAACCCACCTATTGAAATTGGAGAGGTCATAGAGAGCTGTCCTTAAAGTTATTCTAAGGAAGCCTTTCCGATACTCAACAACCCAGATATATATTGAAATTGGAGAGGTCATAGAAAGCTGTCCTTAAAGTTATTCTAAGGAAGCCTTTCCGATACTCAACAACCCAGATATATATTGAAATTGGAGAGGTCATAGAGAGCTGTCCTTAAAGTTATTCTAAGGAAGCCTTTCCGATACTCTACAACCCAGATATACCTATATTGAAATTGGAGCGGTCATAGAGAGCTGTCCTTAAAGTTATTTTAAGGAAGCCTTTCCGATACTCTACAACCCAGATATATATTGAAATTGGAGAGGTCATAGAGAGCTGTCCTTAAAGTTATTCTAAGGAAGCCTTTCCGATACTCAACAACCCAGATATATATTGAAATTGGAGAGGTCATAGAGAGCTGTCCTTAAAGTTATTCTAAGGAAGCCTTTCCGATACTCAACAACCCAGATATATAAGGACATCCCGGTGCTTACTGTTAGACAGCTTTTTATTTTTCACATCATCATAAAAACCCACTCTAAATTAATATATGACCCCACAATTTATACTCGAAAGCGAAGACATGATAGAGTGTGCACCATTATAAGTTGTTGAACTACCTTAGCAAAGCAACACTCTTATTTCCTCTGTGGCCACTTGTATAATAAGGTTAATAAACATCTTAATATCTACCCATTAACCAAATATGAAACGAAAAAGAAAGTAACTAAATGGCTACAGCTCCTTGGTTATTACACCACCGAAGCTCTTATTAAGTAGTAAATAGCCATCGATAAATATCACTTTTGCCTTTACATAATCCACAAAAAAAAAAGAGTTATACATTGTTATACCTCTTGCACCACACTCAGACACTCACACACACTCTTACATACACTTTTACACACACTTTTACAACACACTAGTAAACTCACACTCTCACATACCACTGATACTCACACTCTGATACAATTTTAGCGTTAGTCATATTTTAATGTTTTTTATATTTTAATGTTTGTTATTTTTTATTTTGTAACGTCAGACACTACATTTTGGGTGCATTAATAGTTAGAGCGAGAATCCACTGATTGACTCAAAACACAGGTCTTTCCTAGTTTGAGAGTCAGAGGCCAAATCACGTCTCGAAACAATATTAAGTACTTTAAGCTGACAAAAAGATTGTAAAGTTTTTGGAAATAAATTATTATTATTATTATTAACAGTAGATAGGAAAATTTAACTGAATAAATTAGCCAATAAAAAATGCAATAGTCGTACAATAAAAAATGCGCATTATGCTTTTATTATATTTTTATTGTAGTTAGTTAGTTATTTAGTTAGCCGGCAAGAGACCGGATGGTATGACTTTGATCCCGTGGAGTATCGGCAAGCCGTTGGTGTGGGATGCCACTTGTGTTGATATACTTGCGCCATCTCACTTACCGGCGGCTTGTAGAGCCGCGGGAGCGGCTGCGAAAGGTGCGGAAAAATACGCCTGTATTGGTCCAAATTATCAATTTATGCCTTTTGCGGTTGAGACCTGTGTGTCCGTGGGGGTCTGAAGTTCGTCATATAAAAAAATAATCGAGGTATCGGGTGACCGGCGGGCGGGGAGCTTTTTGCCAACGCATCAGCTTGGCCATCCAAAGAGGAAACGCTGCCAGCCTGCTGGGAACCTGGCAGCCTCGAAGAAGTTTTTTATATATTATAGTTGTACATTTGTTTATTTTTATTATTTATTATTATTAATAAATTAGCCAATTATAATCAGATGTCAAAAAAAAAATTTAAAAATATAACAAACATTGCTGAGTTTCTTACCGGTTCTTCTCGGTTGAAGACTAAATTTCGAACCGGTGGTAACTTCTGTAGTTCGATCTTCATAAGTGCCCTCCTAGGACCTAAACTGAATAAATGGTTTTGACTTTGACTTTGACTTTGTCGTTTCCAGTAATATTGCGAAGCATATCGATTGGGTAACGATAAAATCAAAATCCATTTACCTAGGTAAGTTTGGTCATATCTTTTGATTATTATCAGTTCTCACTAAAGAGTTACAAGAAAGTTTTTATCAAATTACGTAGCTATAGGTAGGTAATTAGGTAGCTATTGCTTGAGTCACTACTAGGTATTTGTATTTTTCCGTCGTATGCATGGAATGCAAAGATTTGGAAGAACTTACACTGGTTTTGTGATAAGGCAAGGTAAACACATCACTAAAACATTTACTCTCTCCGGTCGGATTTACAACATAGTGTTAAGTGTATATAAATGAACAATTCGTTAGAGGTACTTGAATTCATGTAGTAGGTGCCTAGAATATAATTTTAACATAATTATCTTGAAAGGAAACTACAATTACCTATATTTGATTTTTAAACTAACATAGATATTTACATTATTATAACTACAATTAAAAAATCTAATCTAATCTAAAAACTACCTAAAATAAACTATAAAAGTGCGTCGAAGAATTCCTCCGCATCGCCGTCGACTGGTAACGTCAAATGAAATGAAATGAAATGTTTATTCAGGTTTGGACACAGGACACAGGTGTCCTGTTCAATGTCATGACATAGTCGTGGGTGCGAATCCGACAATGAGCTTTCAGTGCTGGAAGTCATAGTGCAATTCCACAGTGGTACGTCGTAATAATAGGTACTCGCCTGGCGGCTGGCAGCATCGGCTTCAAGTTTTTCAGTTTTTTTCGATTGTTTTAATTTCCCCACAAAATCAGTCCCCAAAACGTATACCTAATTACTATATTAGTGTCTTTAAAAGTGAAATCTTTAAAACCTTAGACCTATAAAGCTCATTTTTTTCACAGATGTTGTTTTTATGACGTAACCGAGGAATTAGAACGGATTTTTCGAAATTCAACCCTTAAGGGGGTGAAAAAGAAATTTGGGTTTTAGGCTAACAAAAAGAAATAAAGAAACACGTGTTTTAGCATTTCTTTAAATTCTTCCCCTGAAGGGGTGAAATGGGGGTTCAAAGTTGGTATGAAAAAAGAGAAGAAAATCAACGCCCAGCCTACACTCTTGGACCTAGAAAGCTGATTTTTTTCACAGGTATTGTTTATAAGATGTAGACGAGGAATAAGAAAGGACTTTTTGAAATTCTATCTCTAAATAGGTAAAAAAGGGATACGCGGGTGAAACCGCGGGCGGAAAGCTAGTATCATTATAATAGTTATCCGCTCTGAAATCATTATACATAATACCTACTTAATTATTAATTAGATAACTACTACTCATATCCAATTATACCTGACAAGTAAAAGAAAACCGGCAAGATCAAACGTTATCATAAATCAAATTAAATATAATAATTTAATGGCATTTTATTGTTAGATTTACTGATTACTACTTCCAGTATTTAATTTCTATTGATTCATTAATTTCTATACATCTAGATTAGATTTATATCAGGGTGTCCCAGAAAATAGTGTCAAGCGGAAGCCCAGAGCTAGAGCACCTTTAGAGGTACCCGTATCACTCTATGTATGTTCCGCGATTTTTCGTAATTTACGAGTTATAACTTCTTTTAATTTTTTTTACCCAATTCCGATTTTCATTACATTTTTAGTCGCAGTCACGCGAGTAGTTGAGATACAGGTCTGAGTTTTTTTCTTAATTATCTGAATAATAGACCTAGTAGATGCATAAACATTTGTTACTAGAATTGTGACCATTACGGTATTAAAAAAAAGCAATTTGCAAGAAAGTGGAAATTCAGATTTTATCTGAAATGTTTGAGGACATTTTAATAATAAAAGTTATATGACTTTTTTCTTTCAAACCAATTTTAAAAACTTGTCCATTTTATCAGCTATTTATCCTATTTTCATTGAGCTGTCTTTACAGCTTTCGACTCAAAATTTGATCTAAATAACACAAAGTCGAAATATAAAATTTTAATGGGTGAATGGAAAAGATATTAAAACTTAATAATTGTTGTTTACTGTGTCTTAACGTCACTTTTTTTTAAATTTCATTCTTCCTGCTGTATTCAGACTCTACATCTTCTAAAGAAGTTCTCTTTTGGTCTTATGAATGCCATTCTATTGTTTTTCACTGTTTCCTCTGCATCTCTCAATGTCGATCTTAATTCTGTTAAATTTCTTATTTCTTTGGCGTACACTCATTCTTTATAGTAACCCCAAACGAAAAAGACAGTGGGGTTTCGGTCTAATAGCTGATAAAATGGACAAGTTTTTAAAATTGGTTTGAAAGAAAAAAGGCATATAACTTTTATTATTAAAATGTCCTCAAACATTTCAGATAAAATCTGAATTTCCACTTTCTTGCAAATTGCTTTTTTTTAATACCGTAATGGTCACAATTCTAGTAACAAATGTGTAATTTCGACTTTGTGTTATTTAGATCAAATTTTGAGTCGGAAGCTGTAAAGACAGCTCAATGAAAATAGGATAAATAGCTGATAAAATGGACAAGTTTTTAAAATTGGTTTGAAAGAAAAAAGGCATATAACTTTTATTATTAAAATGTCCTCAAACATTTCAGATAAAATCTGAATTTCCACTTTCTTACAAATTGCTTTTTTTTAATACCGTAATGGTCACAATTCTAGTAACAAATGTTTATGCATCTACTAGGTCTATTATTCAGATAATTAAGAAAAAAAACTCAGACCTGTATCTCAACTACTCGCGTGACTGCGACTAAAAATGTAATGAAAATCGGAATTGGGTAAGAAAAATTAAAAGAAGTTATAACTCGTAAATTACGAAAAATCGCGGAACATACATAGAGTGATACGGGTACCTCTAAAGGTGCTCTAGCTCTGGGCTTCCGCTTGACACTATTTTCTGGGACACCTGTATATGTGGAAGGCGGTGGCAACACGGTGGCCCGATGGCACATTTTGAGTTGATATAAGTACTTAAAACAGCCTTATTTTTACTTTTGGATAAGCTTGTGTTTGACCGCAATCTCACATGGTAAGTGATGATGTGGCTGAAGGTGGTAAGCACACAAAGCCTAGATGTGCAGCTGTAGATTATGACCCTAACTGCCCAGCTTGTATGAGCATGTGCTCGTCAAAACGCATCGTATGAGCCCAAACACAAGGTAGATGCCGTACACCATTGAGAAGTTCTTCTGGCGGGTTGCGTATCCCGCAAGATCCTGGTGATGCCTGCGCATCAGGTCAAGGTTATTATACTTTGGTAATATCATTGACAAGTGGCAGGATTTCAAATTTCCAATCAATCAGACCTGTGGAAGTTCATGAAGTAAAAATGAGGTGATGATCTTCAAACGGCTGAGCAGTTTTTTCTTGAAACAGCTATGAATATTCTCGATTGTCTTCGACGTAGAATTATATTTATTAAGACGGTAGTTTGAGGACGATGATCATCCGATTGGCGATTCAAAGGGTTAAAAGGGGAGAATGTGCCGAATTGAACCTACTTTTAAAAAACACGCTTTTGAAAATAACCAAAGTAAAAAGTAGAAAATGAAATTAATATTTTAAAAAAATTTACACTTTTAAGTTAAAATGATACCGTATGTCGTTATCACTTCAGGTGCAATATAATATATTTCGTTATTAATTTCTTCTTAATTAGATTTTATTTATATTTTTTTTGTAATAAATATATGTGTGAACTTTATTCTATTGTAGATTTTTTTTATGTTTGATTATACGTTTGTTTTTGGTTACTTATATATAAGTAATCGTTTGTGGTTACTTAATATATTGTGAAACATTAAATTACATTAATATTTACATTATTATAACTACAGTTAATTATTATTGTAGATTAGTTTTCAAGTCTTATTTTAATTAATTACTAAACCTAAATAAATTTAAAGAACTTTATATATATATATATATGTATATATTATATGTAGGTATTGAAAATTTCAGCGAGAATGGTTGGTAACCAACTTTAGTGAGTCGCGCAATTATAATACAAATCTAACAACATATCATTCATCAAAATCGGTTCAGCCGTTTAGCCTACAGAGCGTGCCAAACAATTATACATACATACATACATATTCTCGAAAACATAACCTTCCTTCTAGCGTAGTCGGGTAAAAAAACCTTTTATAGAAAATCAAACTAAATGGTAAAAAATAATGTTCAATAAATTTAAATTAAGGATAGTGTGAAAAAAAAAGATTTTTATTGTGAAAAAAAGCGTGGGGTGTATAAAAGTATCTTTTTTTATCCCAACATAAGATCCCGCGGGAACGCGGGTGAATCCTCGGACGATAGCTAATTTGGCTATAAATTTTCTTAAAAGAAAATAAAGTATCCACTCCTTCGTCACATATTGTATGAGGCTATGAACATTATAATCATGTTTCTAATTACATATTTCTGGAAGATATATTGGTTTCCTTTGTGATTAGTGATGTTTATCTAAAAAGTCATAGCATAGATAATTTTCTGAATTCCTATTAATCTACCCAAATCAGCGTTTTGCTCTAATCAAATTGATTATCTGCTACGAATATGTATAAAAACAACTGAAAAAGTATAAATGATGTGCAATCAACCGTGTCGTTATCAGTTCAGGTGCAATTACACGAAAAGCGACGTGAGATACTAAAGCATTAAATGAAAGGTAAGTTGTGTTTAAAAGTGACCTTAATAAAACCCATCCCAACCTCATGGAAGCCCAAAAGTGAATAGCTACTGGATTCAAATCAAAGGAATAGTGCGAATATAGTAATGTGTGATTAAGAAGTGACTAGGAATTATATTACTTCATCCCTAACCATTTAAATACAACCAGAGTGATTTAATTCAAGTGATTTTACACCTTTTATGAATTTAAATAATTTTTTTTTCCGAAAAAAATAAAATTTTTATTTTTTTATTTTAATAATGAATATCATCAATTTATTATAAGCTATTTGAAACGTTATCTATAAAGTTGCCCCGGCGGGCGGCGGGCGGTTATTCGGTTATGTCCAGCAATGGACAGCTGTAGGTACGGTGAATATGAAGTAGTGCGACTCCACCAAAGCTGACCGGAGACGAGCGGAGCGGAGATGTTTTTTAAACAACCAATAGAATTTCGTTATTCACACATCTCGTCACTGCTCAGCTATTCTATTGGTTGTTTAAAAAACATCCCCGCTCCGCTCAGCTCCGCTCAGCTCCGCTCAGCTCCGCTCAGCTCCGCTCAGCTTTGGTCGAGTCCGGAAAGTGTTTAAGTATCATTAAAATAATGATTTTAAGCCGACTGTTTTAAATATCCTAGGACCTGAAACTATTTATCCCGGGAACAGGCGAGGGCGCGTAGAAACATTAACCAATTAAAATTCGCTGCTCAAAATAGTCCTATATAATTTGATTACACTTTGTCTTACGACCTGATTTTTGTTGATAGGGACTTTATGGCATGATGAATCGATTTCACTTGATGTAATCAGTTGGTATCTATAGTATGTGACTTAAATCTAAAAACAAAATTCAAGTAAATAATCACCTATATCTTTTTTGATTTGGGTAATTATTATAAAAATGAAATGATTGTGAATCCAGTAGCGCTTATTTTACACTAACAGCTATATTATCACACTAGCTACCACAGGTCGTGGGTTGGATTCCATGAGCATTTGTTTTCTTGAATAAGACTGTTTGTCCTGAGTCAGTGTCTATTTAAGAGTAAATTTAAAAAAAAGTTGCAGATGTAGTTTATCAGTTATCTGGTTTTCATAGTACCTACAAGCTTCACTTAGTTTTAGATATATAAATAGTTCAGATTACCGTGTGTGAAGAATGTCCAGGATATTTATTTATTTTAGAAACAGAATTAAATTTCTGCCAGTAATTTGTAACTTTTTCTTTATTTCCAGGCACAGCGCTCATACTGCTCTGTGCATTAGCACTGACTCAAGCAAGTCAGTCCCAGCGCAATAGCGACGATACGAAAAACTGCAACTGCAATCCAAGCGAAGCTCAAAATATCTGCTCAGATTTTGCTTCCGATGGAATTCTGATTTCCCATGAAAATTGTAACAAGTTTTACCAATGCTTTGACGGAAGACCCATACCATTTAACTGCCCATCAAACCTTCTGTATGACCCAGTGTTAGAAGTATGTGACTGGCCACAAAACGTAGAGTGTGGTGACAGGCCTATACTAGAAGAAGGAAGTACAGGAGATGGCGAAGACTGTGATGAAAATATCGATGATGGCCAAACTGAAGACAATGACAGCGACAATAATAGTGACGGTGGAAATAGTCAGGTAGAAGGCGAGGACTGTGATGAAAATGAAGATAACAGTGACGCCACATGCAATTGCAATCCGAGTGAAGCACCAAATATCTGTAAAAATGAGAATTCTGACGGTATTCTTGTTGCCCATGAGAACTGTAATCAATTTTACAAATGCTTTGATGGTGCGCCAGTTACGGTTGATTGTCCATTAAACTTAATGTTCAACCCTAAGCTTGAAATATGTGACTGGCCTGAAAAAGTTGAATGTGGTGATAGGGATATTCCAGGTGGCACTGAAGACAGTAACAATGGAGGCAGTGACAATGAAGGCAGTGACAATGGAAGCAGTGACAATGGAGGCAGTGACAATGGGAGTAGCGATAACGGTGGTAATGACAAGGATGACAATGAAAATGCAGGGGCTGGTAACTGCGATCCCAGTGAGGCACCTGCTATATGCACATCTGAAGGATCAAATGGAGTTCTTGTGGCACATGAAAATTGCAACCAGTTCTATATTTGTTCATATGGCAAGCCAGTAGCTATAAGATGTCCCGTAAATCTATTATTCAACCCTAACACTGACCAATGTGACTGGCCTGAGAATGTTGAATGTGGTGACAGAGTTATTCCTGATGGCACTGAAGACAGTGACAATGGAGGCAATGACAATGGAGGCAATGACTATGGAAGCAGTGACAATGGAGGCAGTGACAATGGAGGCAGTGACAATGGAGGCAGTGACAATGGAAGCAGTGACAATGGAAGCAGTGACAACGGAGGTAGCGATAACGGTGGAAATGATAACGATGACAATGAAAATGCAGGGGCTGGTAACTGCGATCCCAGTGAGGCACCTGCTATATGCACATCTGAAGGATCAAATGGAGTTCTTGTGGCACATGAAAATTGCAACCAGTTCTATATTTGTTCATATGGCAAGCCAGTAGCTATAAGATGTCCCGTAAATCTATTATTCAACCCTATCACTGACCAATGTGACTGGCCTGAGAATGTTGAATGTGGTGACAGAGTTATTCCTGATGGCACTGAAGACAGTGACAATGGAGGCAATGACAATGGAGGCAATGACAATGGAGGCAATGACTATGGAAGCAGTGACAATGGAGGCAGTGACAATGGAAGCAGTGACAATGGAAGCAGTGACAATGGAAGCAGTGACAACGGAGGTAGCGATAACGGTGGAAATGATAACAATGACAATGAAAATGCAGGGGCTGGTAACTGCGATCCCAGCGAGGCACCTGCTATATGCACATCTGAAGGATCAAATGGAGTTCTTGTAGCACATGAAAATTGCAACCAGTTCTATATTTGTTCATATGGCAAGCCAGTAGCTATGAAATGTCCCGGAAATCTATTATTTAATCCTAGCACTGATAAATGCGACTGGCCTGAGAATGTTGAATGTGGAGACAGAATTATTCCTGACGGTACTGACAGTGATGATGGAGGTAATGACAACGGAGGTAGCGACAACGGAGGGAGTGACAATGGAGGCAGTGACAACGGAGGGAATGACAACGGAGGCAGTGACAATGGTGGAATTGACAATGGTGGTAGTGACAATGGAAGTAACGGAAATGTAGGTGCTGGCAACTGTGATCCAAGCGAAGCACCAACCATTTGTGGAGCCGAAGGTTCTGATGGAGTTTTGGTAGCTCATGAAAACTGTAACCAATTCTATACATGCTCTCATGGCAGACCAGTAGTGATGAAGTGCCCTGGAGCTCTTCTTTTCAATCCTAAAAATGACCAATGTGACTGGCCAGGCAATGTCAACTGTGGTGACCGAGTTATTCCAGATAAGAACGACAATGAAGGCAGCGACAACGGAGGTAGTGACACTGGAGGCAGTGACAATGGAGGGAATGACAACGGAGGCAGTGACAATGGTGGAATTGACAATGGAGGTAATGGAAATGTAGGTGCTGGCAACTGTGATCCAAGCGAAGCACCAACCATTTGTGCATATGAAGGTTCTAATGGTGTTTTGGTAGCACATGAAAACTGCAACCAATTCTACATGTGTTCCAATGGCAAACCAGTAGCGTTGAAATGTCCTGGAACTCTTCTTTTCAATCCTACCACCGACTACTGTGACTGGCCAGGCAATGTCAACTGCGGTGACAGAGTCATTCCAGATGAGAACGACAATGGAGGCAGTGACAACGGAGGTAGTGACAACGGAGGTAGTGACAACGGAGGTAGTGACAACGGAGGTAGTGACAACGGAGGTAGTGACAATGGAGGTAGTGACAACGGAGTTAATGACAACGGAGGTAGTGACAACGGAGGTAGTGACAATGGAGGCAGTGATAATGGTGGAATTGACAATGGTGGTAGTGACAATGGAGGTAACGGAAATGTAGGAGCTGGCAACTGTGATCCAAGCGAAGCACCAACCATTTGTGCATCTGAAGGTTCTAATGGTGTTTTGGTAGCACACGAAAACTGCAACCAATTCTACATGTGTTCCAATGGCAAACCAGTAGCGTTGAAATGTCCTGGAACTCTTCTTTTCAATCCTAAAACCAACCAATGTGACTGGCCAGGCAATGTTGACTGTGGTGACAGAGTTATTCCAAACGAGAACGACAATGGAGGCAGTGACAACGGAAGCAATGATAATGGAGGCAGCGATAACGGTGGTAGTGACAATGGAGGCAGCGATAACGGTGTTAGTGACAATGGGGGCAGCGATAACGGTGGAAATGACAATGGAGGGAACGATAATGTAGGCGCTGGAAACTGTGACCCGAGTGAAGCACCAATAATATGCGCATCTGAAGGATCAAATGGAGTTTTAGTGGCACATGAAAACTGCAATCAATTCTATAAATGCTCATATGGCAAACCAGTAGCGTTGAATTGTCCTGGAACACTACTTTTCAATCCTAAAACCAACCAATGTGACTGGCCAGGCAATGTTGACTGTGGTGACAGAGTTATTCCAAACGAGAACGACAATGGAGGCAGTGACAACGGAAGCAATGATAATGGAGGCAGCGATAACGGTGGTAGTGATAATGGAGGCAGCGATAACGGTGGTAGTGACAATGGAGGCAGCGATAACGGTGTTAGTGACAATGGGGGCAGCGATAACGGTGGAAATGACAATGGAGGGAACGATAATGTAGGCGCTGGAAACTGTGACCCGAGTGAAGCACCAATAATATGCGCATCTGAAGGATCAAATGGAGTTTTAGTGGCACATGAAAACTGCAATCAATTCTATAAATGCTCATATGGCAAACCAGTAGCGTTGAATTGTCCTGGAACTCTACTTTTCAATCCTAAAACCAACCAATGTGACTGGCCAGGCAATGTTGACTGTGGTGACAGAGTTATTCCAAATGAGAACGACAATGGAGGCAGTGACAACGGAAGCAATGATAATGAAGGCAGCGATAACGGTGGTAGTGATAATGGAGGCAGCGATAACGGTGGTAGTGACAATGGAGGCAGCGATAACGGTGTTAGTGACAATGGGGGCAGCGATAACGGTGGAAATGACAATGGAGGGAACGATAATGTAGGCGCTGGAAACTGTGACCCGAGTGAAGCACCAATAATATGCGCATCTGAAGGATCAAATGGAGTTTTAGTGGCACATGAAAACTGCAATCAATTCTATAAATGCTCATATGGCAAACCAGTAGCGTTGAATTGTCCTGGAACTCTACTTTTCAATCCTAAAACCAACCAATGTGACTGGCCAGGCAATGTTGACTGTGGTGACAGAGTTATTCCAAATGAGAACGACAATGGAGGCAGTGACAACGGAAGCAATGATAATGAAGGCAGCGATAACGGTGGTAGTGATAATGGAGGTAGCGATAACGGTGGTAGTGACAATGGAAGTAGTGACAATGGTGGTAGTGATAATGGAGGTAGTGACAATGAAGGAAACAATAACGGAGGTGCTGGTAACTGTGATCCTAGTGAAGCGCCATCAATTTGCGCAGAAAATGGATCTAATGGAGTCTTAGTTGCACACGAAAACTGCAATCAATATTATGTGTGTGTGAATGGTAAACCTACTGCACTCGCTTGCCCTGAAAATCTCCTTTTCAACCCACATAGTAACATATGTGATTGGCCTTCAAACGTCATTTGTGGCGACCGAGTGATTCCTGATAATACAGGTAACGATGATGGCAGTATTGAAAACGGAGGTAATGACAATGGTGGTAATGATAATGGCGGTAACGATAATGGAGGCAACGACAATGGCGGAAGTGACAATGAAGGCAGTGACAATGGCGGCAGCGACAATGGTGGCAATGACAACGGCGACAGCGGCAGTGGTAATAGTGACCCCAGCGAAGCTGCAGCGATTTGCGGTTCTCCCGGTTCTAATGGCGTTCTTGTAGCACATGAAAAATGCAACAAGTTCTATATGTGCTCGGATGGAAGTCCTGTACCGCTGCTTTGTTCATCTAATCTTTTGTTTAACCCCATTATTAGTGCGTGTGATTGGCCGAGGAACGTTGACTGCGGTGATAGAATCATCCCTGAGAGTGAAGACGTATGTCTCTGCAATGCCAGGCAAGCACCATCTATATGTTCGGGTGAACATTCCAATGGTCTGCTGATTGCCCATGAATATTGTAACCAATATTACGTTTGTGTCGACGGTTCCCCAGTTTCCAGAAGCTGCCCCCTTAACCACCTTTACAATCCGCACGAAGCAGCTTGCGACTGGGCACAGAATGTCAGTTGTGACGAGCGAGAGGTTTCATATTCATTAAATAAACACGTAGATGCACGCCAAACTATTAGATTCTAAGATCATCATAATACCTATATCTTAAAAATGTCTCAAAATAAAATCGGCTATTTTATAATTTTAAGAAATATCTCAAAAAAATGTATTCGTTATAATGTTAAAATGTGTCATTTTCCAAAAAATATTATTGATTTTTTTACTTTGTTAAATTGCATTATACAATAAAAAATATATTTAATAACCAAATATGTATTTTATTTCATCAACATAATTAAGATGTCCTTTCACATTTTTTTCTTATTTTTACTTTTGTAATAGTTTCAATACCTGAGTGAGGAAACTACATAGGTAAACCTTATACGGCCCAACAACCTAATACCTTGGCCTGATACCCATCAATTTACCGTAAACTTTTATTGAGAATCTGCTAAAAATATCCAGATCAAACGTAAATTGCCGTGTAACAAAACATCAAAATTCAATAAAAGTTTGGGATCAGATATTCGTGTGTGAAAAATATGCCAGGATATGTATTATTTAACTATTACTTTACTATGGCTCAGTGGTAGTGACGTCGGATCCGCAGCAAAGGTAGTGGGTTCGAATCCTACAATGACCTTGAGTCCTCGAGCTTTCGGTGAAAGAAAACTATGTACATATTTTGTTGTACTGGAATGGCTGGCTACCACCCTCATGTTGAAAATCTATCACTAAGCCCCTATTGATGTGCCAGTCGGTTGCCTTCTAGGCATTGTCAATAACACATTGGCATCAGGCGATCCACATAACTAATTGTCAGGCTTCAAAAAGTAAGTAGTGAAGTAACAAAAATATAATAAAGAAACTTTATTGATCGATTAAGCTCAAACTCAATTGTGAATTTGGTTCCTGTAATGTATATGCAGCATCAGGTAAAAGTCTTGTTGCAAAAGAGCAGTGTTCGTTAATTCTACGCAAAACTACGGTTGCTAATCAATTCCATACTAATATTACTATGTTTGTATGCTTGGTTTTATTTGCTAAACACAAATTTTGAAGTTTGTTACGAGATACCTTGAACCATGGGGAAGGATATAGACTACTACTTTTTAAATCAAACCTCTAAATTGCTGAGAAAGGCACAATCTTGCTATAAACTAATTTTAAGCGGAACAATCGCCGGCAACCAGTTAATATAATTTGCTTAGTTATTAGATGTAAGTAATGGGGTAGGAGGATATCAAGAAAGACACAGTACTTATCGATGCGTAGAGGTATAATATAATTGTTTTATCGATGTAATATATAATATTACATCTAACAAAATCATTTAGTCAATGGACGGATCGGCTTATTAGTTGTCATGGTTGGAGAATTAAAACATTCTAGAGAATAAATTGGAGAAGCTTCTGTGCTTATTGACAGCTATACAGCCAGCGTTGATAGGCCAGTCGCATACCTGAAAGAAGAAAGGGTGATTTAGAAGGTTAATATAGAAGATGAAACCAAGTTTCTTCAAGGAGTTTATTTCGCCACAATCACAGCTTCATTTAAGAAATCCGACAAGCAAACAGGAATTCTGAATTAAATTAAAGAATGGTAAAACTACCTCTAGTATAATATGATGTCAAATTTATGTTTAATATTTATTTAATGTCAAATTAAAGTCCAATTTGGGAAAAATAATCCCACTTTTACTATAATACGGCAGGGTCTTTATGAAGACGTCCTTTGGATAATAATTGCGTCAACTGTCGTATTGAAGTAAATTCTTATAAATAAAGTTAAAAATTAAGCTTTCCTAAATTTATTTTATTACTAGTTGCCCCCGCGGTGGCACCCGCTTTTCCGAGCAAACCCTTAAGGTTTTGTTTTTCAAAAACTTTTCTTAGCGGATACCTACTCCATATCACGAATCTACCTGCCGCCAGAAATTTCATGTTTCTGAGATTTCTTGATTAATTAGTTAGTAAATTCGCGATATACCAAGGTATATGAGAGAGATAGAACAACCATGGAGTATGTCCCCATTAAAATCATTATGCATCTATGTATGATCTATATTAAATTAAATAAGGCATTGAACTATAAAAATAGTTGACATTTTAGTTTTCTATCAAGCCTTTTGTGCCTTTTTCATCATTTTAATAATATAAAAAAGACACTTTATAGTTAAAAGAAATAAAAAAGCAACAAACCTGAAGCACCCTGTTGAAGTGCAAAGAGCTGGGACACTCTCTCTGTACCTTCGACCCCCATACGCAGTAGTAGAACTGGGTGCAATTCTTGTCATTAGGCAAGAGCCAGTGCACATGGGGGTCGACTGGGCATCCGTTCTCTTGGAAATGCATTTCAGTCACAGGTGGCTCCGTTTCTGGTACCGCAGTAGTTGTGGGTACCGCAGTAGTTGTGGTCTCATTTACTTCAGGTTTTGGTTCCGTAACGGTTGTGGTTATTTCTGTAGTTATAGTAGTTTCAGTGACGGTTGTGGGGTTTTTAGTTTCTTCAGTGGTGGAAGGTTCTTGTGTGGTGGTGGGTTTTACAGTGGTAGTCGATTCTTCCGTAGTGGAAGATTTTTCTGCAGTGGAAGATTCTTCTGAGGTGCTGGGTTTTATAGTGGTAGTTGTTTCTTCAGTGGTGGAAGGTTCTAGTGTGGTAGAAGGGCTTGCAGTGGTAGTGCTAACAGTTACATTATTAGGGTCGTTCCTTCCTTCACAGTTGACATTGCTCCTCCAGTCACACTTCAATAGATCTAGGTTGAAATAAAGTCCAAATGGGCATGTCACCTCGAGAGGTATACCAAATGTGCATTTGTAAAATTTATCGCAATCCTCATGGCGAAATAGCTTCTCTATATTCCAATCGGCACTATGTTCTGAGGGGCATATTGGCACGGCTCCCACAGCCACCACAGATGCAATCACCAATGTTATCGTTATTCCTGAAAATTAAACAAGGATTAGTATTTGTTTTACATTCAATATTTACCAATAAATTGTTTTAAGAGTTAATATAATTTGTACCTTTCATTGCGAAGTTAATTTTGCAATAGATGCTCATCTAACGGCGGTACAAGTTTTATACCCTCTAAAGGACGACAATCAAAAAGTTAATCTACGAGATGAATTGTACCGCGTTAATTAATAATTTATCAGAAAATAGCAAAACTCTTTTTCTATCACCAGCGACCCGCCGCGGTTCCGCCCGGTTCGGATATATTAATGTGGCATTGTAATTATTTGTCAGAAATGATTTTTCAATTTATGATTTTTTTATTACTTCGTATTAAGGACATTGAAATCTTCATTTGTATACAAATTCCTTAATGTAACTCATATACATTTAGCTGGATAAAGTTAGGTATTGGCCGAAATCACTCTGCAGATAAATTTTGGAAGACATCCTACTTGGGGTCATCCTTAGAATACTCGTATAGATGCCCTATAGGGTATATGTGCTAGAATAGATCCCACCAAAACCATAAATGTAAAAACGGAGAGCCAAGTTCAATACAAAAATTATTCTCTGCTGTGGGCTTCGCCGCAAAAAGAATGGAGATCTGAGATTGAGTGCCAAGTTCTATGCAAAATTCAAATATGTAGTCTAAGGGCTGACTTGGCTGGTTTTCCCATACGTTCAACATATTATATTCAACTACTACAATATTGTCATTACATAATTTTCCCCTACGTAGAGCACTCTTAATTACCTGCTATATAAAAGTTTTTTAATTGAAAAATGTCCATAAATTTCATAATTTACAAGTGAAAACCTAAATTAAAATTCCACATAACTTTTTGAGATCTACGCGAACAAACATACAATTCAGACGCGGCGTAGTACTTTAATTTACTATATGCAGTGATTACCTGCACTGATAAAAGTTGACTAGGAGTTTTAATTGATAATAGTTTCAGCTAATTGAACGCAAATTAAAAAATGTTGTTGTATTAATTTGAGGATAGATATCGTAAATAATATGATTAGGTACATCACTCAATACACTTCCGCATATACTGCAAATAATGTATCATTTGGTAATTGTACGAATTTGTGTAGTGTAGGACAATGAATTCGAAAAAGCAATTGCTTTTCAATATTCTTCTCATCCTACTAAAATGTTCACTGGTAAACTTAAACATCAAAACACCGACTATTCAACTAATGGATAAACTCAAAAAGTAAGATTTTATGAAAGCCATAATCTTACTCTCATAGGAACTACAGTCGTAAAAGTAGGTCGGTAATAGTAATCGCCATGTCTGTGAATTCCTTTATTCCGTTATAGGGTAGCCAAGCCATGGCGCCAGGAAGTCGGGAGCCACGTCACGCCGCCGCCCCACTCTCAGAGGCTGCAGTCTCCGGCAATCCGCCCGCCCTACACCATCGTATACACCGCGATGTATCTAATAATTCAACCTCAAAAAACTTAATCGACACAAAATGAACGCTAAAGTTGTTTTCCTCTTTCTTCTCGCAATTGCTTCCATATTTACCGCGAAAACAAAAAATGTTACCAAAGTTAAATCTATAGCCGAAGTGAAAAAGAACTTAGAAGACCGTGAGTCGATTTTAAACGCTGCCAATAAAAGTAAAATTGTAGTAAATCGTATTAAAATAACTAATGATGTTAAAGCTGGCTCAATTTTGCCAGTTATACCGAAAAAAGTAAAGCATCCGCCGAAAATGATACCTCCGTCGCTGTAAGTATAATAAATATAATATGACTAAACTAATCCGCTTTCCCCTATTTTATTTACACCTATAGAGGGTGAATATATTTTACAATCTGTACAATGTGCAAGAAAACTACTCAATGCAAACCTTTGGTGTGGGGGTTGCAAACTTTATAATACAGGTTTAATGTATTGTGTCAATGAACCTTACTTTCACATCTGACATATTTTCATAAGCTTTCACTCCCTTAAAGGTTGATTTTCCTATACCCCCTTTATATCTCGCCTACGAAAGTATAAGAAAGTCTTCCACAAAATTTTACTTTCCTGGTCCCAATAGTTTTGGCTGTGCGCTGATACGTCAGTCAGTGGCCCGTTTCAGTTATTTGTAGGTAATCATGGGTCCTAACGATGTTTTAAATATTGTAGAAAATATTTGTTTCACGTTGTAATTAATTTGCAAACATCTTGTACTCAGTATGAGACGTAATCATACTTTTTGGTGTATCCATAAGCATATTATTTCCTTATTAAATGAACAGGATTCAGTCATGGGCAAAGGAAATATCAAACAGATTTATTGATAATGAAAAGATCGTGGTTCGGGGTGAAGAGCTAGTAAAGAGCTTTTCTAATATAAAGATAGGTTTCCGTAACGGCTCTGCGATTGTGGACAAGATGGCCAAATCTCTGGAAACATTGCTCAAAAGAAGAGCTCATGCCGCTGAGGAAATCATGAAAAAAGCAGAAGAATTAGCTGATTTGAAAACACCAGCACCGAACGACTACGTGTTCGATCACAGTCTCGTAAGTACTTACATGTTATTATTTAAATGTTAAATTATTATCTATAATGAGAGAGGCCTATACATGTAGTGGGTGTGCTTGTGACACCTTACATGATAGAAGAGAACGTGATTATAAAAAAATGATAGAATAAACAAAGTCTTGTACATCCCAGGTTTTAAAACAGCCTCGTCTCTTCTTGTTATATGAATATTTGTTAGATATATACATATATCTCAGTATATATACTCGTATAGTATATGTATGTATGTATTGTATTCTTTATTTTATTTTTTATATATACATATATTATTATGTATGATATTTAAACTTATATATGTAATGATTAGGACTTAGTATATGTATGTATGTATGTATATGTGTATGAGAAGTGTATTTAATATTATTATTAGTAAATATAATTGTAGTGTAAGATATGAATTCTGTTTGAATACGTGCTCCGCCATCTTTTATTGTTTTTACAATCCTCTCCATCCAAAGGTTGCCTGGTAGAGATTACTATTAGTAATAAGGCCGCCCATTGTGACACTCTTAATGTTATCATTTTATTTTCTTTTGTTATTGTTATTGTGTGGTGTACCAATAAAGAATTATATATCTATCTACAGGGTGTGGCGTAAAGAGTAGTCAAGCCGTTACCTATGTGTGGGGGGCGTCATGACTGATCAGATCAAATTTGTGTTTAGTAAAAGTGCCCTGGTTTTCGAGTATGTATTTGGCCATTTTTTAAATTTCATAAAAATTACACCCTTGGTCACTCTATTCGATGGCATGATCACAAATAAAAGTATTTTCCCAGTCTGTTTTTTGAAAAGTACTCTTGGATAGATGTGCTATCAAATGTAAACTTTTGTTTTTAACTTTAACTTTTTAACCTATTGTTAATAAAAAAAAAAAAAAAAAGCTAGCTTATTTTTTTTAATATTCAAAATTTTTGCACAAACATTTGTAAGACGAAAAAAAAATTGAAAGTTTGAGCGCTCGTGGTGTAAAAAAAAAATTATGGTGACCTGTGTGACCAAGTAACAATAAAATTGCCCATTTCATTGAAATTCTAAAACGATATAATACACAGTATTTTCAGCTTTTAGTTCAAAGAATATGACTATTAAAGGGATCAGGATCTAATATTTTTGAGTAATTAAAAAGGTCCCTGTAAACTTTTTCCTTCAGGCATCCGCAGTAGAAGAAGTCCAGTGAGGTTAAGTGCGGTGACCATGGTGGCCATTTGATTTTCTGATCAGTCATGACGCCCCCCATCCATAGGTAACGGTTTGACTACTCTTTACGCCACTACCTGTATATCTTACTTATATATTTAAAATCTACGTTTAAATATAAGTATAATTTATATTCTATACTAAAACCTAGTTTTATATGATGTTTACCGGACGACCGCCCAATCTGCGAGCCACAGATTAAATTATCTCACGTCCTGAGACCTACAAGGGCTGTGTCCCTACACGATCATTACTATGGTTTAGAAATTTGCTAATAATATTAATTAACGTATATTTTTCTAAGGACTTGGACCACACTAAGATGAAGACACTATCTAATGAAATGGACAATCCTTGGGAAAAGCCATTAAACTGCAGTCGTTTGGAGAAGGTGAAGCTCCACAGAAGCAATCACTTCGATGGACAGGTGTCGTTGGACACGACCAGTGTGCATACCGCCCTTGAAGTATTCTATTGTAGTAAGTTTACGTTCATCGTCTGCCTGCCCTATTCCCAATAATTTGTGGTCGGCGCAATGTTTACTTTCCTTCCATTCGGCCCTTTTATCAATCAGTATTCAGTCATATCATCACACAATCATATCCATCTCCAGCAGACTGTGACAAATTTTAAGGTGTGTGCTCGCTCATAAGAACAATTTTTCGGACTAACTATGGGACTGCAAATTATTTGTTGATCAATGCAAAAGTATATGAATACACAAAAGGATACTTACCTACTAGCAAAAATAAAAATAAAAACGATAATCCTAACTATTATTTTTTCTATAAAATTTTATCTTTGGCCGAGAGTAGTAAAGTAACGTTCTTAAATGCAGCCACGGAGTTCTCCAGCAGGTAATTCTCAACATATTCCAAAATGAGGGTGGTAGAGACCCAAACACTACCACCGTGCTGTACCACACGATATAATCCTTCACAGAAAGGCTTATTCAGACACGCACGACCCTACCACTGAGCTCTCATACATTATTTTTTCCAGATCCTGACGTAATCGACCACATACACTGGTCTGAAGGGTTACTTTCCGCGTTCCAGAAAAACTATGCTCAAGATGCTACTCTGGACTTTCAGTATTTCTGCAGTGCTAAGGGATTTCTGAGACATTATCCTGGTACGTATGATTTGATCGGAGACGTGTAAAAACATTAACTATTTTGCCTTCAGACAAAAACTTTGATTTAAACTAAATCATTTTTACAGCTGCTTCATGGGACAGTATGTTCAAGTTAAAACTTGACACAGATGACGTATACGACTGTAGGCTTCGTCCGTGGTACGTGAGCGCCGGCGGGGCTCCTCGCGACGTACTCATCCTAGTAGACGCTTCAGGCTCGATGGACAACTCTTCGAACCAGGTCATCGCTGAGCAGTTCACCCTGGCTCTACTCAGTGCTCTCACGGACGATGATCAAGTCAATGTATTGCGATTCAATGTCGTCGTTAAGTCTCCTATTCCTTGTTTTAATGATAAACTTGTGCCGGTTAGTGTGTATATTTTACTAAAAATATGTATTACTAGCTGTCCCCCGCGGTCTCACCCGCGTTCCCGAGATATCTTATATTTTCCCGTGAAAAAGGATCCTATGTTTTAACCTATGATCTACCTGTGTACCAAGTTTCATTAAAATCACGTTTTGTGAGTAACAAACATCTTTACACACATCGAAAAATACTTTCACATTATAATATTAACTTAGGATTTACATCAATAACAAAACTTAAATATAATCATCAGATAATGAAAGACTACAAAATGCAGATAATAATAATAAATTTGTTATTTTTTCACCACAATATTTTAACGATAAAAGATAATCAGAACGCCAATCAGAAGGTTTACGATTTTATTACTCAAGTCAATGCTTTAAACAATATTGAAAAGCAGATAGATACTGTATAGTACCTACATATTAATAAATCTTCTGTACAGATAGTTTGATGATTTCTTTGGATACTTTGATATAGAATTTAATATACTAATACAATAGTAATTAACAGGCAAATCATGTGAACTCAGCGGCAATGATGGCGGCTATGAAACTGGTCAAACTTGTCAACCAGACAAAAATGGCTGAAGCCTTAAGAGATGCGGTGCGAATGCTCCAAAAGCAGCACAAGAAACCGCACCAACCGGCCTCGTGCCAGCAAGCGATCGTGCTGCTCACTGACAGTTTGGAAGAGGACTTTGCAGATGTAATGAGGCACCTGGACCCGCATGGGCGTATCAGGTACCTTCTATTCCATTCATAATAATATCATCATCTCTTAAACATTATCATAAATAAAATACCCCAATGCTTTTCTCACGTACATAATACTCGTAGTGTCTTTGTAATTATATCTCGGCATACAATGTTCCGTGGGATGTTTTTCAAGACTATTTCCTTTACAACACTCGATAAAAGCTTATGTTTCTATAATAATTTTGGTTATTCAAAATGGGTCTATACAAAATAAAGTGTTTTATTTTTGGTTTATTATTATTGTATGAACATACTCCGTATTAGGTATAAGTACCTGCGAATGAAGCGGAGCTTTAATAACAAAAATAGTTAAAGCCCCAGATGGACCTCCTGCTTGTTAGGCGCTGGTCAAACCAAGTAAACCTGTCTTAAAATCAATCATCCACCACAAAATCTACTTTCGGTGTATACCTAGTTGGCAATGAAAATCGATTTAGTTTTGTTCTTGACGAGATCTTCAGCTGGGTTTTTTTCTACGTGGGGATCCTCATAGGATACCCGGCCGCTCAAGAGGATTATGTTAGACTCTTACTGATTAAAACCACTATGGTGGTCGCCATCTGCGCTGTAGAGGGGGTCGGGTTCTCGTACAGAACTCATACTCGCACCCCCTCCATGCTCAGCGCTGAGATAGCCCGTCCCGGGGAAAGCGTGATACCTCCCCCTAGCACCCTCGCTGTGCCATCATACTTTGGATTGTGATTGTGACCATGACGACCCATCGTCCTCCTCGGGAAGGTTACGATAGGTACTTCTTTTTTTTAAATAAAAAAAATGTATCATCTGATAATAAATAAACAATAATTGGTTGTGACTAATACTGATAGGTAATGGCCGGCACTTATGAATAATGACTCAGTTAATCGGATTGAAATTTATACTGATTCATCATAATATTTTGATGGCAAGTCGATAATGAGACTGAAGTTGTGATTTTTTGATTCACCGCAATGCCTTCTCATATATCACGTTACTATTTAGTAAGTAGGTATATTTAAAGTGTTTTTAACTGTAATCTGATTTATAAAGTGAAATGTGCAATCACTCCAAATTATTTAATAGGTAACCTCTTGCAAGTATTCTCCAAAATCTTATTTACTTTGTTTTTTACCCCTAATGGTAAGTAACAAACGTCGTCTATAGATTTTAGCAATACGAGGGGGATTGCCAATGTTTGCCAATGGCTCTCTAGTGTAGCATACCGAGATTGCCTCGATTGATTGTCGAGTCGAGCACTACAATGTATCCTACCACCGTGTTATAGGTTTCGAATGCTCTGACGTCACTACTGAGGACATTTTCCACAGGCCGCTATATCTCTGTCGCTTGGCATCCCCACGGCCGCCTACGCAATACTTTAGCGCGTTATTTTCATGTTTCGTAGTCTATGATTAATTTATTAACATGACAAATAACGTAGATAAAGAAAATTCATTATTAATCCTAGATCCGTGCCAAGTTAAAATAAATAGAAATGTCATATTTTGTCGTCAAAAAAACAACATCAACATGGGTCTTTTACGATCGAAAAATTAGAGATTTGAAAGCTTTTGTAATTTTGAAACTTTATAATTAGGGATGTGAAAATCTGACTTGCCACAGGGGTAGATTTCTAATGCTAGATAGTGTTTTCAAAATTACATCGAAGTTTATACTAAGATATCTAAATTAGACGTGTAATAAAATAGAGTGCTTGCCGCTTCCGAACCGGTGGTAACTTCTGTAATTCGACTTTCATAACTTCTTAGGCCCTAAACTGAATAAATGGTTTTGACTTTGACTTTGACGCATACTTTATTTTCATACTTGCAACAACAGATATGATTGTTATAGGCTGTTCATACTTTGGCTTCACGACCCATACGGCCTTCGTGACAACACCCGCACCTTAGCAGACTGGCTGAGCTGTGATCGCGATGGCTACTATGCAGAGCTGATCACCCATTCGGACGTCACCGAGCAGGTTTTAAAGATCCTGCGTGTACTTGAACGACCATTGGTTGCCCAGAGAGCGGAACGTCTTAGGGTTTTCAGTGATGTTTATGCACATGTTGAGGTAAAATCTTATAATCAGACCTGGATAGTCTACAAAAATAGACACATAGGTATTTAAGGCATTCAGACTGTATCTCGAAGAGGTAAACGCAGTTCGTTCGCAACGTATCGCAGTTGAATTACGAAGAACGTCTCTATTTAGCTTCTATTTTTCATTTTTGGTCGTAGGTAGACTTTTCTGGCTGAAAATTTTAAATAAAAATGTAGGTCAGGATTTCAGTGTATCTTTGTCTATTCTTCATAATTACAGGATCCACGTCGAGGCGAGTACTATTGGCAACAAAAAGAAAGAACGGAACAAGCTTTCAGATACAAAGAATTGAGGCGTCACAAAGATAAGTTGCTCAGTGATTCGCAGCGATTTAAAGATTATGTTTACCAAGTAAATCTTGTATGTATCTAAAATAGAAACACTGTTAGGTTTATTATATGTACATGTACACTACAGCACTAGCGAAAGGGATTAGGAAAAGGAGTGGGTCGTAAAAAGTCCCCTATTACTTTTGGATTAAAGATTGGGAAATGTAGGATAGTGGAACCCTATAGAACCTATCAAGCAATTTCCTTATAAATAATGTTGTATTTGAGAAAACATATGAAATACAAACATATTTTTGCTGCTATATTAGTGGATCCCTCCTAGGCTTTGTGTTACCAGCTTCAGTCCTATAACCACATCAAGTCGAATTTTAAATTAGCTGTAGTATACTGACAGTTACGAACGATTACCTACTGTTTAAGGGTTTGCCTATCAATCTAATGTCAGAATAAATTATTTCTGAGTATCAAAATATTTAGGCGGTTGTCGTAACAACCGCAAATCACTTCAGCTAATTAAAAATCCAACTATAGGAAACACTAGTATCAATAAATGAGCATAAATTCGCTTTATCGCAAAACACAAATCCAATATCGGCTTTATATAATTATCATGAAACGACTATTTACCTTTGTGTCTTATTATTTTTAACGAGTATCATAATAATGGACGTTAAACATCGTAATATCTAGTGATATCTTGATAAGAAACAAATAGCTAATTGCTATCGAGATATTAAGTAGATTATTATAAAATTTTCATTAAATAGTTACACGTATTAATTACAGGATAAGTATGGATACTACTACGAAGGGCAAGACCTAAACTATCGTCTTCAAATAAGTGTATCGGTGCCCGTTTTTGACGATACCACATCCGAAGTGAGTAAGCAATTGAGTTCATGGATAGGTGAACTAATTGTATAGCAATTTTAAAATAAAACGTAACTACCCGTAGCTTTCTAATTATAACTATAGTATTTTAAGGCGATGCACTGAGCTCAGTGGTAAGTGACGTCGGATACCGCGACGAAGGTCGTGGGTTCGAATCCTACAATGAGCTTGAGCTTTCGTTGAAGGAAAACATCGTGAGGAAACCATAGCACAGTGGTCATAGTCCATAGTCGGGTACTTTATAGTACCCGACTGGCTGGCTACCACCCTCAAGTTGAAAAACTGTTGCCAAGCACCTATCGGTGTGTTCCGACAGCTGCAATTGAGAGCCAGTTCCCATCTAGACTTTGTGTGCTTACCACCTTCGGCCACATCATCACTTACCATGGTGAGATTGTGGTCAAACACAAGCTTATCCAGAATTAAAAAAAAAACACTTCCATTCCTATTAGGGGTCATCCATTAACTATGTGACACGTTGACGGGGACGTGGAGGGGATCCAAAAACATTAAATTCATGTGGCGTCATTTGTGGATGGCCCCTTACGTTTTCTATCTTTTAGTACATTCATTTGATGTATACCTGTACATCAAATGAATGTACATACATATTCTGTTGTAAACTATGATATAATAAGCAAAATCTAAAGTTGATTTTAGAGATATCAACAGAAGTTTTTTTTTTATTTTGTGTGATATACCTACTGATATATTTCTTGTTTCACATTTACAGAACATCACAATTCAGATTAATGAGGTAAGTAAAGCGTCGATAAGTGAATGATAAGACCCGATTAGGTGGAATCACGTATTTTTTTCAGCAATGACAGAGCTGATAAAATTATAGTCAAGTTCAAAGTACCTATATTTATAAACGACTTCATTATAACTAATATTATATTTTTATTGCAGGAAAAACAAAGGAATTCAACCAGGACGGTAATAAACTAATACCTATTAGTTAATTCATATTAAGAAAGTACTATAGATTGTAGACAGATGTGTTTCTATTTCTCTTCTTGTTTTTACGGACATATTAGACTCACTATATAATTATGTATATATACTATAAAGGCGAAATACCACTCACTGATTAACCATGAAATCTCAGAAAGTAGAAATGCTACAAACTTGAAATTTGGCTGGTAGATTCTTCGTCAGGAGTAGTTATCCGCTAAGAAAGGTGTTTGAACATTCAAACCTACTACAACAACTCCTAAAGGGCTCCCTCAAGAACGCGGGTGAAACGAAAATAAAAACTTTATTTTTAATATTAATTACAGATGTAATTTATTTTTCATTTCATGTCTTTCAGTACCCTGTCAACAGACTCTTGGGTGTAGCAGGCGTGGACATACCCATCGATCATTTGAAATTAATACTGCCCTATCATCAGGTAATCAGATCTGCGTATTCAATATAAAGCACGTTATTTAGATATCAGTCTATCTCCTCATAGGTATTAAATCACAGCAACAGTTATCTACGGCTTATGATAATTAGATTTCTTGTTTAAAACTAATTAACGTAGCACATAACATTTTAAGCTGTATAATGAATTTAACGATTGTCTGCCAACGTCAACTGGCCCGTCAAGTACCGGGTCTCTACCGAGTAATAGAGGCAGCCATACTCCCAAAAAAATTGTTTATTATGAAAGATACAAACATAATCATCTCAGTCCATGGACTTTGAACACACTCCTATAAATATTAGATTCTGAAATGTGACGTCACGAACACAATGTCACACTTCGTCGACTTCCTCTCCCTGTACGTGTGACGTAATTTATGGATGGGCGCCATTGCGGGGAGCATGGGACGCGGCTCATGGTGGTGGTGTAGTTTATGGTACATATCTACGTGAATGTCCTATCTACTATGGTTCGATTTAACAAGGATTAAACCTACAAAATCGCATCTACCTTCACATGGTCGCATTATGTTTATAGTCTGGTGGTCTGTTTATACTATAACTAAACAGTTCTGGAACGTCGACAACTGCAAAATAATGTACCCAGAAATGTAAGGTACACATTTAAAACTTTAATCAACAATTGTTTTATATTTCTTATCTTTCATTGCACCGATAGTATTATCAATTGAGCTAATGTATACAAATATTTGACTATATGTTCGACTTTGATTACGTTATTAGCTTATTTAATTCTCATCCACGTCTCGAGTCCGTCCGTATTTTCAAATTAGTATTTTCAAATTTTAAATGCTCATGTATAGTAAAAATAAATATATAATGTGTCTGAAGCTATATTCTAAGATTTCGCGAAGTTTCATATAATCGTATCATAATAAATATGAAACATATTAATTGATATCAAACGCATAAAATATACAATACTAGGTGACATGGCAGACGTTGTCATACTCTGAAAATAGAAAAATACCTAGAACCCGAATGCAGCACAAATTGTAAATCAAACCCTCCAAATTTTCATGGAAATCTTTTCAATCATTTAGGAGGAGTTCAGTGACTTCAGTGACTACAGAAGAATATTAATATATAAAGATAACATAAAAGTACAAATGATTTTGATGTCACCTCTGTAGGAGACAAACAAATACTTATCAGTTGCATTACGGTTTATGGGTGATACTTATTTTGATTGCTAAAAAACATCACGTGATTATTAAAGATGATCCCCTATCGAATCTCAGTTTAGGTGCCATAAATGTGGACGCTACTGTCGCTCCCGAATTTCCGAGATGGGGGGATGAAAATGTACCTATGCATTTTCATCCCCCCATCTCGGAAAGAGTATTTTTGCTCTTCGATATCTGAGTGTAAAAGCAGTTTTTATCCGCTAAAGAATAAAGTAAATAGAACATCATGTGCACTAAGTTTGTGAATTCAAAACATCATTAAACCTATTTACTTCTCCCTCCATGGTGCCGAATTTATCATACATCCTTTTTTAATTTGTTAAAAACTCAGACTCGGAACCTTCTTGGTGTACTTTTTTTTAATTTGCTTTGCGTGCGCTATTTTCTTTTTTGGCATTTAGTCATTTCCTCACTGAGGTGGGATGAAAAGTTACGTGTTGCACTCGAGTGCAAAGATTTTTCACCTCGTGCTCTTTCCCTCACTAACGCTCAGTGATCAAAATTGAGCACGCGGTTAAAAAGCAACTTTACACTCTTGTATAACAAATAACTATTATGTTTTATTAAAACAGTTTTATCATAAAACATACCAATTAATGTATATTTTCAGCTCGGTGCTGGAGGCTTGTTGTTCCTCGTGGACCACAGAGGAAATATTGTGTTACACGATAACGTAAAGCCTACTGTAAGTTTTCCAGTACTACTAACTATAATTAATTGTAATACATATTTGTATATGTACGTTAATATATAGCAATACCACTTCAATCACGATACTCGTACCGTTTATATGAAATATATCCAAAGTTGTTTCCTTA
The DNA here is from genome assembly GCA_951361185.1 of Ochropacha duplaris. NCBI lineage: Eukaryota > Metazoa > Arthropoda > Insecta > Lepidoptera > Drepanidae > Ochropacha > Ochropacha duplaris. Next base: position 3,369,987 of record OX592706.1, read on the forward strand.
AAAAATATCATCAATTATCAGGTCAGCCATTCATTACTAATTTTATTAATGCAAAACTAACTTTAGTTTCAACTTTAAAGATGGTACCTATACTTTGATCCTATATGTTCGGCGAAAAGGCTCGATTCCGTGATAAACGGATTCTACGCGGACGATATTGCTGGCAAAAGTTATAAAATATCATTAAATTTTAAATCATGGAATGTTTAAAACATAATTATAATGGATGAGCTATTGCGCTTAGATTGCGACCTACTACGATGCTACGAGAGAATTCCAAGCTACGCTACGAGTCTTCAACTAGATGCTATGAGTTACGTACTAGCGCTACGAGTATCTAGAACTCTACGAATATGAGCTATGCTGGCTACGAGACTTGTTTGTTTTTTGACGCCAAAAAATACTAATTATTTCCTGAACAAAATTTTATTTCTAAACGACCTAAAATATTGTTTTTGGTTTTGAAATTAAGGCTTCGTTCCGAACATATTCGTTCTGCGAAAGGAGTTCTCTGCGAAATTTTTGTTGTGTGGTAGGTTGGATGATGTATATCACATATTGATGGACTGTGTCCGAGGCGAAGTTTTAAGAGTTGCCAAACCGGAGCTAGAATATTATACAAAATCGCTGATCTTAGTCAGGTCGTAGTTCTGGACTATCTAAACCTAGCGATTTAGCATCTAATTAAAATTAAAATTTGATTTTGTTGTATTGTCAGAGGGTGACATAATCGTCTATAAGATAAAACATAAATACATGAAGTAAAAACAACTATAATATTTACCTACTAATGTTTTTTTTGTTTGTTACCAGTTTGACGGTGATATATTGAAACCTGGATATCGAACTGTTGACTTTCTGGACCTTGAACAACCTGCTAAATACCATGTGCCTCGGCACTACCCACCAGAGTGGCTAACGGTATGAATTAATCATTAAATATTCGACCTGCACCGACTATATCTAAGAACTTTGAACTGCCTGGATTATACGATAAATTGATATCAACAGTTTAAATTTTAAAAGTAATGCACTTATTCCTTATAACAGTGAAATATAGGGATGTTGCCTATACTTATTCAAGAAAAATTATCTAACACTAACCAGTGTTGAAACAACCAAAAATTATCTAACACTAACCAGGGTTGAAACAACCAAAAATTATCTAACACTAACCAGTGTTGAAACAACCAAAAATTATCTAACACTAACCAGTGTTGAAACAACCAAAAATTATCTAACACTAACCAGTGTTGAAACAACCAAAAATTATCTAACACTAACCAGTGTTGAAACAACCAAAAATACTCGTAATTACCGAACACGTTGATTTTTAATTACCATTTTAACGACAAAGAGTAGGTACCACAGATTGTAAGTACATATTTTGATGATATATATTTATGACGTCACAAGCCAGTGTTTCATACAAAACTCCATATAAACTATCGTTTTTGATTTGGTTTGATATGTCAGTCAACATCCCTATTGGCCTACACACCTTCCTACTTTTCTCTCTTACCTACATTGATAAGTGAATAGATACGACGGCAAACATCAAAGGGCATATTTTTAGTAAAGCAAGGTAATAAAAACATAATCCTATTAAGATTATCATGATTTCAATACAATTCAATCAAGTAAATAACACCACCTGCAATACACTATAACATCGCGCGTGTTATCAATTTACAATAATTTCAACAACAAGGTCAAGTAATACCACCATTTTCCTTAAAAAATATACTATCATTCTTCACGCTACTTGTAAATCTATAACAAAAAAAGCTAAATACCACACAATCAAATCAAAATTAGATCTCATTTATTCAGTTTAGGCCCTAGTAAGGCACTTATGAACGTTTACAATTGACTCTAACTCTACCATTCACTGATTAATCGCAAAATCTCAGCAAGCATAAATGCTGCCAACTTGATATTTGGCAGGAAGATTCCTAATACGAAGTAGGTATCCGCCCTGTGGTATCCGCTAAGAAAGATTTTTTATAATTCAACCCTAATAGGTTCTCTCAGTAACATGGGTAAAACCTAGGGGTCACATAGTCTTAAGTATATAGATTGAGAAAGAGACTCGGAACAAACGCTGATAGGACACAGAGTAGGATAGGCACTATTCCTAACTCCCTGTTTGTAATAGAGTCCGAACTAGGGACCATATCTACGGGCCTAAGAGCCTTTAGAAGTAACTAGCTTTCCGCCCCGCAGTTTCACCCGCGTTCTCGAGGGATCTTATCTTTTACCGGGATAAAAATATCCTATGTGTTATTCCAGGATATGATCTACCTGTGGGCCAAGTTTCATCAAAATGCGTTCAGCAATTTTTGCGTGAAATAGTAACAAACATCCATCCATCCAAACATTTACATTTATAATACTAGTGGCACTAGTGGGATTGTAGACGAAATTCATAATTGATTATTCAGACTTTTTCATTTCCAGTTTCGTAAAACGTTAATAATAGACAAGGAAAATGGTAATAAAACTATTTATGCTAAAAACGTGTTCGAAGAAGGAATGCGAGTAAACTTGGAGATGCGAGAGTACCACTGGAGGAGAGTGCTCAATCATTACACAGCGGTGGTAGCCCTGCCTCCATACAACCGATATCACGCTGTTCCTGGATCTGGCTTCACTAAGGAACTCGCTGAGCAAGCCTTGCAGTCGCTCTCCAGAACTGAATACGTGGTTCACCCGGATTGGTAGGTGTATTCATATTTGACATTATTCCGACTTCCTTACTTATGGAATCGTAGGTATATATTTGAAAGCCATAGTTATGTTTGACAGTTACTCTAATACAGACACGTAGTTCAGAAAATATAATTCTGAAGGGGAAAATAAAAAAAATATAGATTTTAGCTTTGACCTTGACCAAGAAATATTTCTGAATGCTTTCCAAAAATTTTTATTTACAATTATGGTCATTCGTATATCATTTTCATTTGTACATGATAATAAAATCAATATCTAAAACTCATTTATCCAGTTTAGGCCCTGGTAAGGCACTTGAACGTTACAATTGACTCTACCACCGGTTCGGAATACACTTTTTTCTACAATTTTTTTCAGCAGTGGATCTTTCTTAAATTTATTTACATTATCAAAAGTATATTTAGATACATTTTCAAATATTTCACACTACGCCACGGGGGTGCAGGTGCAGAGAGAAGCTACTACAACCATGTATTTCTGTCTTACATAATAATGATGGATCTTGGTTCATTAACCTAAAAGTTTAATATAATTTTTAAATTTAAAATAAGACATTCCAGTTACCTCACGTGGGATCCTATTGTAGACAGGATTAATTATCCAACAATATTTGATCCACCAGGTTGTACTGTCGTCACGTGGAGCCACACTTCGACTCTCGAGAGGCCGAGGTACTACATTTCATCAGGCGAAGAAGCGACGAGCCAAAGTTTGCTATGGAGAAGCTTAAACATTTCTTCTCACCGATACCACCTACTTTATTAGACAAAACTTACCAGTGTTAGTATTTTTTTGAAAATGTTGATAGGTTCTTAACTCATAAAATACTAAAATATTCGTTCAAACAACCGGCCCAGTAGGTTTTATGATCGATTATAATTTTATCATTTATAATTTCCGTTACAGCTTGTGGAAATCGATAGCCATTTTAGTATCTATATTGGGTAAATGTATAATTAATGTTGTAATAGAATTCAATATTAGTTAGACGTCTACATCACCCTTGATTTTTCGGCAATGAAGAACATAGTACTTTTTTGCCTTTATTACTTTTTAAATTTATTTTAGTTATTAGCTTTAGTTTTAAAATGTATTTATTTAATTATTATTAGTATCTATACAAGAATAAATTGAAACGATTGTACCATAAATTGTACAGGGAGGTACTTTCCCTTCATCAATTGCCACAAAAATGTACATCGTAAAAAATGCGTTATCATTTATCGCATCAACCTTGTGTACAAATTGCTATTTATTCTCCAATAAATTAGATACGATATTTCCAATAAATATTATATATTGATATTGCTGTGAAAGTAGAGCGCGTTCCTCCCATTGCTGGGGCACCACCGGCACCAGGTTCCCCTAAAACTACCATGTCTTTGAATTCCGATGCCCACTCCAATGGATTGTTAGAACGAACATAATATTTACTCATTTATAAATCTTAAGTAGTTAGGTATAACATGGCATACCTATGACACGCACGGCTAGCAAGCCCGAAGCCCCTTCCCGTGCAATTCCGCCCGTCGGGCATATACATTTCCTCTCTATGATTTTCATTGCCGAAAAGATTTGATGTAGTCGTCTAATTAATATTGAATTCTATTACAACATTAATTATACCTTTACCCAATGATATTATAAGTATATAAGGTGTAGATAGGTTATAAGGGCTCCTAAAGCGGGAGGCTAAAGGGTGGCTAATTAGCCGAACATGACCTGTGTCACGTCGCCGGCATCAACGGATGCACTTCGCGTACCGAATGCAATTAAATAAAAGTGATACAAAACAAACAAAAATATTCCATAAAACACGAAGAGATTTCTCGGCAATTTTTTAAGATCGAATGTTGTGCAGGTAACCTATCTTCACCAATTTACTTATAATATAATTGCTTTTACCTTGTTAACTAACTATCAAGGTAACGAGGAGCTGATGGCGCGGCTGTGTAAGGAAGCTATCGTGACTGACGAATGGGCGAAGAAACACGAAGAGCCTTACACCGACAGAGACTGTTCAACCTGCGAACTGGGCTCTACTACTGCATTTTTTGCTAGCGGTACGTACTACCTTTAATATCTCTGGTTGTTCATATCGACTACTTATTTTGTAATGCCAAGCCAATCATTAAGCTGTCTTAAGGCTTGGAGGGAATCACAAGCTTTTATCCCAAGAACGCTGGGACAACTTTTTCACATTTGTATTTTTTTTATTTTCTGTGTTAACTTAGCTCAACATATTGTTAAGTAACCTGTGGTTAACGGTGCTGGTTACACATTTATCTATTCTGTTTAAATTTTTTTGTTATTGAAGTGTGTAACTATTGACCCAAATAAATAAATAAAAACCGCTGGGACAGCTAACTGAACCGCTATCATTAATATTCAAACATTTTCGCATAGGATTTATAGTCTTTATTCTAAACACCGATCACCATGCTAACTATGTAGTTCTGAAATCAAATAAAATACATACAATCAATATTGTAATGTTTTTAATTATAACTGTAGTAATAAGATTATTCTGTATAAGTATATCTTAATATAAGTAAAATTCCTTTAAATGTAGAGAGTGGGCTGACCCGGTGGCAGCAGTACCACGCGACCAGCCAACACGCTCAGCCTCCGAACGCATCGTGGTGGGCGCGCGGTCCCACCGAGCCGTGGTACCGGCGCGCCGCTGCCTCCCCGGGCGTGCTCATCATACACGCGCCCGTCACACCCATCCGGAAACTAAGGATCACCAATGCCAAGCCACCTCACGTAATATCATTAATTTTACGGCAATCATAGCTCAGTGGTAGTGACGTCGGATACCGCGGTGAACGTCGTGGGTTTCGGTCAAAGAAAACTTTGTGAGGAAACCATAGCACGGTGGTAGGGTACTTTGTGGCTACCCTCAAGTTGAAAATCAGTCGCCAAGCACGTATCGGTGTGTTCCGACAGCTGCACTTGAGAGCAGTTCCCATCAAGGCTTTGTGTGCTTCCAACTGCGGCCACAACATTACTTACCATGGAGCGATTGCGGTCTTACACAAGCTCACCCTAAAAGTCTTAAAGTAATACATTACATCTGTTTGAAAACAACCAAGACACACGACACAGTTCGAGGTCTCAAGTAATTAGTAGATAGTGATTTCGGAATAATCAGGGGCAATGAAAGGCGTGATTTCTTTGTTACCAGATTTTATAAATTTCCATATTAACCTATCAACTTAGAGATGATAGGTTTAATAAAGATAATATGCCATCTGAAAGTATCCACCCAACAAAATAGAGTCAACCGATCTCGTGGAGTGCTACCTTCTACGTAAAAAGTCGCAGATATTATCCCTAAAGCTTTCAATTTGTGTTTATTATCTTGTTTTATCAAATTAATGAATAGATAATACTAAGTTGGTGGTAAATAATTTGACAATCAACGTTGTTTTTAAACAAACAAAGCCGATTGCGAGTCACATTATTGAAGACGAATAATCTTATCGAAAAGTCGATAAAATTTAAATTATCACTCAAATCACGTTTTGTGCAACCTGGTGAAACTAATTAAATGTATTGGTTACAATTTAGTAATGACGCAATCATATGAACATCAAAGGGGCAGTCGACAATTAGAAGCTACTGCTTTTTCGCTATAACCATCTTCGCTGTGTATCTACCCATAGTATAACAATAACTACCATATTTCACAAAGTTGCTTTAACTAAACATTTGATAAATTTAGGGTATTCATATTCAATCTCTTTGTTTCAAGTCACGTTATGTAACTATCGATCAATCAATGATACTGGGTAATTAAATCGAGGACACGTGTACATTACCAAAAATATCACCGTACATATTTACTTACCGTACATAGTTAGGTACATGTTTTTACCATATTTTTGTTAGTAGCAACCTCGGTTCCAAATGTTAGAGACTTTATTGAAAATTAGCTTCTTTGGTTTTTTTTTTAGGATATGATCTACCTGTGCTCCAATTTTCATCAAAATCAATTCAGTCGTTTTTGCGTATAAGAGTAACAAACATCTTCACATGCCAACAAACTTTCACATTCATGTTACAATTATGTTAAGGTTTCAGTGAAATTGGTAGCCGTTCCCTTAAAAAGTTTCATGGACTTTTTGGGATAACCTGAAAAGTCATGATACAGCTTTCATTTCATTTCACGGTGCTCTTAGATTGAACTTTAATGGATAAAACGCCACCGATATTATTAAATAAAACTAAAATAAACGATTTGATGAAAATAAAATTAAAACGCAACGTCACTTTGCATTTCGCAAGTTTCCGCAAAAAAAAAAAAGTATTTAAAAATAATAACTATGCTAAGAGCCCGCGCTCTTGGGTGATGGGGTAAATATATGATCGAAGGTGATGGGCAATCCGAAATCCGAACCGGTGGTATAGTCAATTGTAAACGTTCATAAGTGCCTTACTAGGGTCTAAACTTAATACATGAATTTTGATTTTGAATCATATGCGTGTGAGAGCTATCATGACTAAGAAGAACTCGACTATCATCGGCCCTAAAATGCCCTGGTTTTGCTTTGCAGCTGGGAATCCGAGCGGAATGGCTGACGGCTGCGCGCACCCTCGGCACGGCTGAGAAGGGCATTATCGGCGTAGCAGGCTTTCATTTCTTCCCACAACATCTAGTAGATCTCTTGAACGCCGTCACGAATTTTCCGGTAAGTATTTCAAATAATAAGGTAAATGTTCCACTGGTCGGTCTTGAGAAATGATTCATTAAAATTGCGACGTTATTAAAAGTAACAAACATCGAGGTTTATGAATTCGAATATACTCGAATATAATCTAAAAATAGTACACAAGTACCTAGGGGAACAGAAGGCAAAACGGACCCTGTGGGCAAAACGGAACACATTAATAATTTCGGAACCAGTAGCTCCATCTATGAATGAGTTGTGCCATTTAATAGGCAGCCATGTCATTTCTCTCGGTCAGTGTGCCCAATGACATCGCCCGCATGCACACAATTACAGCGAGGTAAGTTGGTTTTTTTAGATTTTGATGTAAAATTTTGGTTTTTTGACTAGCCTCCAGTTTCGTTTGGTTTATGATAACGTGTCCCATTGGATTCCATGGTTAGAATGTTTTATTATTGACCTAATATTTAATTATGAGGGCCATTACATGCGACATAACCTCAAAATTGTTTTGTTGTGTTAATAACACCTAAAAGGCAAAACGGCCCCAGGCAAAACGGACCGGGGTGCCGTTTTACCTTCAATATAAATGTGTCCTTGGTATATATTTTTTTTTGTTTTGTGGTTTTGTTTTGTTACATATGATAGTATTTCTTGTTTTAGATGTTAATAATTATAGAAGAACGTCTAATCGGAATTCATGGAACGAGACTAACATGAAAAAAGCTATTGAGAAAGTCATATCCAAAGAAATGGGGCTTAACAAGGCTTCTACTGAGTTTAATGCGCCAAAAACAAAGTAGATGAGCCCCAACCTTCTACATCAATGGCCACAAAAAATTTTGTTAAAAAAAGTGCGTTTCTGGTCGGACCTAAAGATATAACGCCAATTCCAAAAACAACAAAGACTAAAAGAGCCAACATCAGACGTGGTAAAACAGCAATTATCACTTCATCACCGTACCGTCTAGAATTAGAAACTTCTCAAAATAAAAAAGCTGATCAGGTGAAAAAAGGACTATTTAGAGATGACGAAACACCGAAGAAAAGAAAAGCAGCAACCAAAGGAAAGAAGTCTTTAGTAAAGGGATCGAAGAAGAAAATGACAAAATATAAGAACGACACCAAACAAATATCATCGAAAGGCAAAGCTAGTAAAAAAAGTGATATAAAGGCAACTAAAAAGAACAGAAGTGTCAGTGGCCACATGTATTCGGAATCAACAGATGGGTGGGTGCAATGTCAAGATTGCCAATCATGGGCACATTGCGGTTGCGCTGGAGTAGACGACAACGATGATGAAGTCAAATTTGTGTGCGAAAGATGCTCTGATTAGTGATAGTCCGTTTTGCCCTTAAGGGTGGTCCATTTTACCTTCTGCATGAAGGTAAAACGGACCAAAGTGAGTTATTAGAAATCATCTAATATCTTCACAAATTGTGATTTGATTAAAGTCTGATTAATAAGTAAGATAAAGATTAAAGTGTTGATTAGTTGTACTGATAAAAGGTTTACATAAATATAACATTTTTTTTTCTAAATGCGTTTTTCCTTAAGTGGTCCGTTCTGCCTTCTGTTCCCCTACTTGTTAACAGGCTTGTACTCGCTCGCTAAGACCACAGAGGAGTAAGGTAATAAGATTTAAGATAAGATTAATGTTTTCCGGAAAAAATACCTAATTACGTATTTTTATGATACTTACAACAAATAAAAGCATATCGGAGTTTAGATATATTTTAAAATATAGGTTGAAAGTACGCAAATACATACAATAACGGTTGAAGACTCAATCGCTATATTAGATACCTATGTAAATCAAAATAAACAAGTAAAGCAAAGTCGGGTTAGTATACCTTTTATAACTGAAGAACGACTGGATAGATTTTTATAATCTTTTTTTGTTGGATATGTCTCCTTTTGAAATAGCAGAATAACTAAAAAAAACATAAGATCCCTCATGATCACAAAAGACAGCTAGTGAGCTCGACGGATTAAATAGAATCTATCCAATATCCATCCAGTATTCTATAAGAAAAAATATTTTTAGTGCGCAGAGGATGATGAAGAGAAATGCGAACCTCAATGCGACGGCAGGATATGGTCTTGTGTGTTAGTCGACGAGGGAGGATGGGTGGTCGCTAGAGTAAACCCAGATCCATCTTCAGAAATAAGAGATCATTTAGCGACGTTGTACCCAACTGCGATGGCTGCCCTGCTGAATGCAAGTGTCTTCGAATTGAACTGGCTGCATGATTACCAAGGTGTTTGCTTTCCTTCCACGGATGAGAAGGCACATGCCGCTGCACCTGTAAGTACCTACCCACTGAGATTGTTTTGCATATGTTATATACTTACACAAAACAATGATGGTCCTTCGGGCCGGATAATGCGCTTGCTAAAGTTACCTACAGTTAGGCTCAATATAATTAATAAATAAAATTGTATTACGTGGTTTCATAATCGTTTCCGGGTTAGAAAGTAGCCTAGATGCTACTCTGAATAATCAAATTATATGATATATCCGGACGTTTATAAAAAAAATTGAAACACTGAATTACGTATTTTAACATTGTACAAAGGAGCTAGTGCGCATAATTTCTAACATCTTAAATCCACCAGTGTAGGTATATTACCTACAGATTTTTTGTTTTCTAGATGATCTCGTCGTTACTACGGTCGTTGTGGCATTCGGTTATCACAATATTCCGAGTCACACAAGAAATGGTTTCTCTGCTCACGATTATAAGCACAGGTCTGTATCTAAATAGTCAAATTACACATTTAAGGAGTCATTTTATGATTTAATTATGAAAGAATCCAAAAGTTCGAAAACTCGGGAAAACTTAAAAGATTTTTATTGTAGTCTTGTCCAATAAAAATCTGTTGGGTCTGCTAGTATAAAATAAAAACTAGGAATCATTAATTCAACTGATGAATAAACATTGTCCACTTTTAGGTGCACTAATATCAGCGGATACAGAATTCGAAAAGGAGAAACGTCGAAGGCGCCTGCGTAAGGACTACGAGCGGGAGAAGTACGAGCGCTTGTACGACACCAGAGTTCTTGTGAACAGGACCAGATTCGCCGCTTGCGATCGGTCAAGGCCTTTTTATGTATTGCAGGTGAACTATCTTAGGCCCGTTTTAAAGATAGAGAATCTTAACATAAATCAAGACAACAATAAAATATTGTTTTCTTTCAATTCCTTCGTTATAAGTACAGATGTGATTATAGGATGTGAAAGTTTGTATGGTTGGACGTTTCTTCCTCAATAACGCAAAAATAGCTAAATGGATTTGATAAAACTTGACACTCAGGTATTTCATATCCTGGAATAAAACATATGATACTTTTTATCCCCGGAAAAGATAAGATCCCTCGAGAACGCGGGTCAAACCGCGGGGATAGCTAAATAAATAAATATTCCCATAAATTTTATTAACTTCCATACGATTATAATTTGCATTAGATAGGTATCTATTTTACAGACCAGTTGGCGTGATTGGGTAAACATACCACCTATTATGCTGTAGGGAGTACTTGAGAGTAGAATTAAAACACTGGTACAAGGAATCAATCTGAATTTTTATTGAATTTTTTTTTTTTTTGGGGAGGACTTAAAGGTGGAGGTCTGAGGGACCATAGACACCCTTACGCGGACTTTTCGGTGAGCGCTTAGGGCTCTCAACCGAGTTAATTTTAGACGACTGACCGCTGAGGGCGCCCCAGTTGGGGCACGAACCTCGGCTCAGGGCGTCGTCGAGGGGACACAAAAGTGGGACGGACTTCGCCTAAGCGATTTAGAGGAGTTTTAGGGGACAGTCGGATTACTGGTGCGGCTCGGGCCGCCGTTAGTTACGGGGGACGAGACTGACTGAGTGGGACGTCGCGACGGGCCTCTCCGGCGAGGGCGGAAACGCGGGCGGTGTTGTTGTTGTTTCTTCAGGGCTGCGCGAGCCTCCCTATCCTTAATCTGAGCTAGTGTTATTGGGTCATCCGGCTCGCTGAGGGCGAGTTTAGGCCTACGGATTTTTGAAATCTCTGAAGGAGTATAATTGGCTGATTTTACTATTAATGGGTTCGCGTGGTTTAGGGCACGATCGTAATAGTGGCGTGAAGCGCGCTTAATGAATTGTTTAACTGTGGGCAGATTGAGGTCTATGTGTAGATCTAGGTTGCGCATGTACCACGGGGCGCCCGTGGCTTTGCGCATGAAGCGGTTCTGAACCACTTGGAGGCTATGGATCAGCCTAGGGGATGCATGTGCGAACACAGTGCATGCATATAGCATAATGGGGCGGATGCACGCGGTGTATAATCTCACCTTGCTTTTAAGAGCAAGTTTGGACTTTGGGTTAAGCAGGAAATGAAGGCGACCAGACACAAAGAGGGCGCGTGCGCGTACCTTCTTAATGTGGCTGGAGAAAGTCAATCGATCATCCAGGGTTACACCGAGGTATTTGGCTTGCTTTTCCCAGGGGATCGGCTCGCCGAACATAGTGACTGGAGAGGGGAGAGTGGGGCCAAATTTCTTGTCGGTCCTGTAGAACAGGACCGCTTGACTTTTGGTGGGGTTGATTTCGATTCTCCATTTCCTAAACCAAGCACCTAGAGTGTTGGTCGCGGTTTGGAGAACTTTAGCAATGGCCGAGGGGCATAGGCCTGAGTAGTAGATTGCGGTGTCGTCCGCGAATAGAGCTAGCTGCGCTTTGCTAGTTTTAGGGATGTCACTCGTATAGAGTGTAAACAACAGGGGGGACAGCACAGAGCCTTGGGGGACTCCGGCTAGAATGGGGTGGGAGGAGGATAGCGCTCCTATTATTCGGTAGCAAAATTGGCGGTTCGACAAAAAGTCTCGTATGATGGTCACGAGTCTGTCAGGCACTCCGAGTTTGTACAGCTTATATATTAAGCCGTTGTGCCAGACTTTGTCGAAGGCTTTAGCTACATCAAAGAAGAGGACTCCGGTTATTAGATTTTTTTGATATTTGGCTGAGATGTGTTCAACAATACGATGGACTTGTTGAACGCACGAGTGTTTAGTTCGAAAACCAAACTGCTCGTCGGGAATGAGTTTATTAGCGTCGGCATACGCTTTGAGACGGAGATAAATTAATCTTTCATACATCTTGCCCATGACATTGAGCAAGCTGATGGGACGGTAACTAGAGGGCTCGGATTTAGGTTTGCCGGGTTTGGGGATCCCAATTACTTGAGCTTTTTTCCACTGGTGTGGGAAAATGTTATTGGAGAGGGCAGCGTTAAAGATAGCTGTCAGGAGCGTGATGAGGGTAGCCGGGAACAGCTTGACCACTCTATTTGTGATTTTATCCGAGCCCGGGGCTTTCCTAAGGCGGAGGTCCCGGATGATCTGCTTGACCTCGTCCGTGGTCACGGGAGGTAGGGGGTCTTCCTCTTCGTTGAGAGGGGGTGGGGGTAACGGGAGAGAAGCTCGCCGTTCTACTTCGGAATTGACTTCCTCCAGATGGACAGGGTCGATAGGGAGGGAACTGGGTGTACATTGGAGCTCTAGGCTTTCGGCCAGGCATTCGGCCTTTTCTTCGTCTTCGAAGGCGGGTGGAAGGTTGGGCCTTTTTAGAGGTGGAATAGGGGCAACCGTGTCCTTGGTTAGGGCACGTGAGAGTTGCCAAAAGGCTAGGTGGGAGGGTTTGATGTCGATCATGGTCTGGTTCCAGTTGTTTTCGCGTGCCTCAGCCACTCGTTCCTTGACGGCGCGGTGGAGAGTACGCAGACGGACGCGGTTGTTTTCGGTTGGACGACGATCGTAAGCGCGCATGGCTACGTTCTTTTCCCTAATCAGGTCACGTACGTCGTCGGGCAAGCGCCAGCGTCGATTGCTCTCCACTGGTACTGTCCGAGAGCAATCGCTAATGAGCGATTGCACGTGGCTGGTTAGGGAATCGATTGCGCCGACAGCTTCATCAGCGGTGACTATGCTGCTGGGGATTTGATCGAGGTGGACGGATGAGGCAGACTTGAGGCTTTCGCCCAGTTTGTCCCAGTTCGTCACTACCTTGGTAATAGGGGACTGACCTGAATCGGGGGGGCCTGCGTTCGGTGTAAGCTCTAAGATTACAGGTCGGTGGTCGGAGACTAACTCGTGGTGCACTGTCACATCGTGTATGCCTAGGCTCACATTTTGCAACAGTGCTACATCTAGGATGTCAGGTCTGTGGTTAAGTACGTCAGGAAAATGAGTTGGTTCTGTGGGCGCAACTAAGTCGATATTTAGCGGCCCTAGTAGGGATTCTAGAACAATACCTCTGGAGTTAGTCGTATGACAGTTCCAGAGGCGGTGTTTCGCGTTTAGGTCGCCCGCCACTATGACAGAGCTTCCCAAGTCGAAAAGGATTTTCAAGTCTCTTCTGAGTGATAGTTGGATGTCGCTAGACTCGCGGGAGGGGGAAACGTAGGCTGAAACCAGAATGATTGACTCGTGGCCAGTCATGCCGAGCCTGCAGACCGAGGCTTCAATGTACTCGAGAGAGGGCTGATCCATGGGGGAGCAGTACAAGGACTTTTTGTAGTAAATGAGGGTTCCACCGAGGCGGGAGTTGAGCCTATCGTTGCGAACTATCTGATAGTTGGCAATCTTTGGGTCCCTGTTAAAGGGTTTGAGGAAAGTCTCTTGCACTAGGAGTACGTCAACGTCATGATCTCTCAGGAAGTCTGCGATTTCGTCACGTTGACCACCAATGCCGTTGGCATTGAAAAAGCCGATTTTTACGGAGCGGGGTTTTATTCTGCACACAGTTGTACAATCCATTATGGGTTAACTTGGAATTGAGCTAATGACGAGAAGAGGCGCTCGAACCTCATGGCGATTGTAGCGAGGGCACGACCGTTGCCTTCGTTCATCCTAATCTGGTGGGCTAGTTCCCTAACTTCGCTGGGGTTGAAAGCTTCAGCGAATCGTTCCACCAGGGCGAGATCCGGATCAACGCCGAGGGGGGGGTTTTGTTCCAGCATGGGCTGGTTTACGCGACGAGGTGCCATTTGCACCGGTTTAGAGACAGCGCGAGGGGCGGATGGTAAGGGAGGGGAGTTAGGCCCAGCTGAGGGCTGGGGCTGTGGGGAGCTGCCAGTTGGAGCTGCAGGTGCGGTCTGAGCCGCGAAAGGGGGGAGGGGGAAGTGCCTGCTATTATAGTCAAACACGCCCCAGGGGGAAGGGCGCTGCGGGGCCAGATGGGCCTGAGCAGCGGCTTCAAGGGGTGGTGGGCGGCGTGTGGCGTGCTGAGTCGCGTTGTAAGATGGGCGGGGACGAGGAGCTTTTGGGCACCCGCGGTAGTTGGCGGTGTGACCCAACTGTTGACACAGCACGCAACCTGGTGGTTCCGTTGTTTCTGAGGGGTTCTTGGGACGGTCGCATTCCTTTGTGGCGTGCGGCTTAAGGCACTTTACGCACCTGGCGGGTGCGAAGCAGTTTCGGGCAGAATGGCCATAGAGCTGGCAATTATGGCACTGGGACGGGAAGCGTCCCTTTTTGGGAGCCTCAACGGATATGCCGGTGAGGTCGCAAACGTGCCGGATCTTAAAGATGGCCTTGCCGGCAACGCCACGGTCAAGGGTGACGAATACCATTTGGTAGGGTGCGTGACCACGCCCCTTATACATGCGGTGTACGCTTTGTACAGGGAGGTTTTGCTCTATGAGCGAGGCCTTGATGTGCTCGACATCAATCTCAATGGGTATGTTTTTGATGACGACCCGAAGGGATCGTTCATCAGGGAGAGTGTAGGTGTGGAAGGCCACCTTTCTCTCCCGAAGCATTTTGGTTAAGGCTCTGTGGTCGTCTGAGTTGGCCACTGTCACCTTGATCCCGTGTTCGACGGGGCGAGCGGACAAATAATTGACTCGGTGCGACTTGCACCACGAGGAGACATCCGTCCACTTCCCCTTATCCTGAATGAATAGGGGGGGTGGGGAGTCCTTTTTGGCGGGGACTTGGGACTGGGAGGATGAAGCTCCCGGCGTGGGGGTTGGTGGGCTCACCGGGGTGAGTGGGGCTACCTCGCGTAGAGAGGTAGGGGTTGGGGTCGGGGAGGAGGGTTTAGCTGCTTTTGCAACTGCTGCCTCTTCTAAGGGCTTCTTAGCGCGCTTGCGCTTGCCCCGTTTGCCGACTACGGCAAACTCACCTTCATCCTCTTGCGAGGGAGGGGGTGCCGCGTTTGCCGAGGCAGGGGGGGTCTTGGTAGGAGTGGGAGGCTTGTCGTCTGGCTCAGATTGAGCTGACATCGCGGACGGAGGGCGAGATGGAGATGGGGGCCGGCTAGAAGGGCGGCTCGGAGGGCGGCTTCCGGAAGGGAGGCTACCATACCTCTTCATGAGGTAATCGACTATGGCTTGATCCTGGAGGAGGTCCTCCAGGGTCTCGGGTTTAGTCTGGCTGGCCATAGTGGCCAGCCAGGGGGACCTACTTTTAAAACCTAAATTTTAACTCCCAGGTGGGTGTTCCTGGGGTGAGTAGTACACTCCTGACCGGGGATAGGCCAGGAGGTGTGTGACGACGGGGTGTGCCCTAAGCTAGTGCTTCCGCTGTTGAAGCTTTATTAGCAGCGGAGTTCCTAAGTCCCTGCCTAGCGATAGCTGGGGTCGACTAGGGAAGCCCCCAAGGCCGACTGGTCCAGCCCCGTCCGGGTTTGCGTTTGCCAGAAGGGCAACCGCGAGCGGCCGGGTCACGCTCGAACTAGCTTCGTTAGCACCGTTAGGTATCCGCTAGCCCACCACTAAAATGCGTGGATTTCGCAAGTGGTTTGTGTCGTTCCAGTCAAGGCCGCCTCGAGTAAAAATACAGAAGTATTAATTACTTTCAGCAGCGACAGTGACCAAAACGGCACGGGTGGGTGGTAATGAAAATTACCGTTTGGGTGTCGTTTTGGACAGTGAGCCTCCTCCGGTAAAATACGAGAAGTATTAATTACCGGAATTGGTCCAATGAACAATTCGACGGTGTGTCGATTTAGTCAGAGTTGCCCTCAGTGATATACGTGAAGTATAACTCACTGAGTAGTGGCGACAGAGACCAAACCAACGGAATGGCGAGGTAATGAAAATTACCGGACCGAATAAAAATTCGTGAAGGAGGCGGAGTAGAGCGCAGAAACACGTCCGCACGGTACGACGGCTCGAACAGGAATCATCATCCATCTTTTTATTGAAGTAAAACTTGCTTATTAAGTACTCAATTTGTTGGTCATGTGTTACTACGTAGATGACGAGCTAACATTTTGGATCTGACCAATCACACGACAGCAATAATAGGAACGAAATCTACGAGTGAGGCGAGAGCGAGAAGTACATGTGCGAGGGAGATATGAGAACGTAAAAAGGCGCGCGCTTGGAGCGGACCGGTAGTCGGGGTTCGATGCTCGTTGTTGATGTGATCCCACAGTACCCCCCTTCAAGTGAAGCGCACGGGCGGCTTCACGACTCTGCCTGACCTCGTCACATGTGCTCGATGCCCAGCTACTGCAGGGAGTGGCGTGCTCGCAGGATCTCGAACTGGCTCGCCGGTTGGGACAATGCTTGCAGTCTGCTCGTCTGTTTCGTTACAGATGTATGCTGGTTTTAGTCTGTCCAGTGATACGACTGTGACTCGATTGGGTAGTTGTATCTTGAAGAATTTCTCGTGACGCTGAAGAACAGGATACGGTCCATCGTATGGTGGTATTAGTGGCGCTCGAACGGTGTCGTTTCTGATGAAAACATGCGTGCATGTGTTTAGCGTTTTGTGCACGAAGGGTCGAGCGGTAGTTGTCTGTGAGCGTTCAACAGGTGCGAGTGACGTCATCGAAGCGGTCAGGCGGCGAACGAACTCAATATCTTCCATTGTCGATTTTGTAGGCATGAAAAAATCAGATGGAATGCGTAGCGTCGATCCGTATGTCATTAACGCAGGGCTTAGGTTATTGTCAGCTCGGAGCGCTGTGCGTAAACCAAGTAGGACGGTAGGTATTTCATCGCTCCAATCTGTAGTTGCGCCTCTTGCCATGAGCGCCGCTTTGAGAGTGCGGTGCCAACGCTCAATAAGTCCGTTTGCTTGTGGATGGAAAGCTGTTGTGCGTATTCTTGTTATTCCAAACTTTTTCATGAGCGCGTTGAATAAAGACGATTCGAACTGCCTGCCCTGATCGGTTGATATGCGGAGAGGACAGCCAAATCTTGCAATCCAGTTGTCATATATTGCTTTTGCGACGACTTCAGCCGTAATTTCACATACAGGTATCGCTTCTGGCCATTTGGTGAATCTGTCAATGATAGTTACACAGTAGCGGTATTCATGTGATAGTCGCATTGGTCCGACTATGTCAACATGTATGTGTTCGAAGCGTTGAGATGGCGGGAAACTTCCGAGTGGAGTGACGACATGACGATGAATTTTTGCTCTCTGACAGCTGATACAGGCTTTGGCCCAGGTGCTCACATCCTTATTCATAGATGGCCAAAAATACTTTGATGTGACTTGTTTTCTTGTTGCTCGTACGCCGGGATGACAAAGATCGTGTTGCGCTCTGAATGCAGCGTAGCGATGTGTTATCGGCACATACGGTCGTAGCGTTGATGTTGAGTGCTCGCAGGTGATTGGTCGCTTGACGCCAGGTAGTGTGACGTCAACGAACTTCAAGTTTGGTTGCAATCTTAAGCTTTTTAACTCGTCATCGTGTTGTTGATCGTTAGATAATTTCTCATAATTGAAGCTTGTAGGGCATTGTATTTCTTCAATTCGGGACAATGCATCGGCGACTGAATTTTTTTCTCCTTGCACGTAGACGATGTTCGAACAGAATTGACTGATGAAATGAAGTTGACGTTCACGCCTCGGTGTGTCACAGCTGCTTGGAGGTCTTGTCATTGCATAGGAAAGTGGTTTGTGGTCAGTGTATATGCTGACGTCACAGCCTTCGATGAGACGACGGAAATGCTTCACTGCAGTGTACATTGCTAATAATTCGCGATCGTACACGCTGTATCTTCGCTGTGTGTCGTTCATTGCTTTTGAATAAAATGCTAGCGGCTTCCAAACATTGTTGACTTTTTGCTGAAGGACTGCGCCGAGGCTATGATCAGATGCGTCTGTCATGATGCTGAGAGGAGCGTTGAGGATGGGATGCATCAGAGTTGTAGCTTCCAATATGCTTTGGCGGCAATTTTGAAATGCTGACACGGCCTCTGATGTCCATTTGATTGGTGTCTTATCGTTCTTCTTAGTATTGTGCAGATATTTATTCAATTCCCTTTGTAAGTCAGCTTGGTGGGGTAAACAGTCCCTGTAGAAGTTTATCATCCCCAGGAAACGACGTAGTTCGATGATTGTCTTGGGTTGCGGATAATTTGCTATGGTTGAAATCCGGTCTTCAGTGGGTTTAATACCGTCGGATGTTACTTCATAGCCTAGGAAGGTTATTTTCTGCTTGGCAAACTCGCACTTATCAACGTTCAGGGCAACTCCATAATCGTTCAGACGCTTGAGAACTTGATGAAGAAGTAATTGGTGATTTTCTTCATTATTACTGCATAGCAAAATGTCATCTACGAAAGAGAAGCAATCTTCAATGCCTCGGAGGACTTCATGCATAAAACGTTGAAACGTTTGGCTTGCGTTTCTTAATCCAAACGTCATGCAGTTGAATTCAAATAATCCAAATGGGGTTATGATGGCAGTTTTCTGTGCGTCTTCTTTTGAGATAGGGATCCAGTAGTAGGCCATTTTCAGATCGAGTTTTGAGAAAATCTTCTTGTTGTGTAGTTGATATGTGAAGTCTTGAATACGTGGTATTGGATATCTGTCCGGTTGTGTGACAGCATTAAGTCGTCTGTAGTCACCACAGACACGCAGACTGCCATCCTTTTTATTGACGACGTGAAGTGGACTTGCCCATGGACTCTTTGATGGTTGACAAATACCCATCGCCATCATGCGTTCGAATTCTTCCTTCGCTGCTTTGTATTTGCCAGGCGGCAGAGGTCGTGATCGTGCGCAAATAGGTGCGCCTGTCGTTTCGATGTGATGCACGACGTCGTGTTTACACGGTGATTTCAACGACATGGGGCGAAGAACATCAGGATATTGCTTCAAGATGTCGTGGTAAGTTTGGCTGTTGCTGAGTGTTGAAATGGTATCTTGAGCGGACGTGACTTCTAAGGCATCGATAGATAAATCTGTAATCTTGTCGATGAGCTTCTTGCGATGGAGGTCGACTAACAGCTTGTAATGGCGTAGAAAATCGGCTCCCAATATGGATGTCTTCACATCGGCGACTACAAATGTCCAACGGAAACAGCGCCTGAGACCAAGATCCAGTTGTATATTTTTTTCACCGTAAGTTTTGATTGGAGAATTGTTTGCAGCATATAACTTGTAGGTGCTTGGTGTTAACTTCAACTTTTTAATATTAGTGGCGGCCAAAACAGATATATCGGCTCCTGTATCCACGAGGAAACGTTGTGATGTGTTGCGATCGAAGATACATAGGCGGTTGCTTGAGGTAGCAACACCGACGTCCGCCACGGTCGGTGTTTGTCCTAGTTTTCCGACTTTGATGGAGTTCTTCTTGCACACGGAGACACGCAACGTCTCGCTTTGTCACCAAATTTGTAGTGATATCTGCAGACCCAGGTACCATCCTTGGTTTTCTTCACGGAGCTTGATCTTGAGCGAGTGTTAGAGTGAAAAGGACGACGGTATCGTGATCTCTCTCTGCTTCGTAATTCTGCAATTTCTAGAGTTAGTTTCTCCATTTGTTTTGAAAGTAACTCGAGTTGCGTGGAGGTAGGCGATGCCGGTTGTTGTTTACTCGTACAAGCAGTGGTTGATGGTGCAGTGCTTGACACTGCCGCGATGGTAGTAGATTCGGAGTACTCGAGCATCTTGTCGGCCATGGTGGCAAGCGTCTCTAGTGATGAATCGGTATTGCAAGACAGGACAACTCGTACTTGTGGAGGTAGCTGGTTCAGCCATTCAATTTTGATTCCGTCTTCCGTAATCATGTTTCCTCCCAGCTCTCGCATGCGTCGTAAAAGATGAGTAGGCTTTTGTTCGCCTAGCTCTAAACCGCTAATAACTTGCTTGAAATTCTTGATTTCTGATTGCTCGTAAACAGAAAGTAGGCGTTTCTTGATGGCTTCATATTTTCCTGTCTCAGGAGGCTTGATGAGAATGTCGGTGAGATGTTGAAGATCCGTCTGTTTAAGTTGGCCAAGAACGTAACGATATTTGTTTTCATCACTTGTTTTCAGCGGCTCGATGACAGCTTCAAATTGGATAAACCAATGTACGGGGTAATTTTGCCAGAACGGTATAAGTCGAGACTGTATTGAGACAGCAGCAAGGTCAACAGGCGATTCAATGAGGGCTGCGGTAGTCTTGCTCTCCATGATTCACAATTCCGTTTATGTTGCTCAGTCTTCGGGGTCACCAAATTGTAGGGAGTACTTGAGAGTAGAATTAAAACGCTGGTACAAGGAATCAATCTGAATTTTTATTGAATTTTTTTTTTTTTTTTTTTGAGGAGGACTTAAAGGTGGCGGTCTGAAGGACCATAGACACCCTTACGCGGACTATTCGGCGAGCGCTTAGGGCTCTCAGCCGTGTTTGTTTGTGACGACTCACCGCTGAGGGCGCCCCAGTTGGGGCCCGAACCTCGGCTCAGGGCGTCGTCGGGGGACACAAAAAGTGGGACGGACTTCTTTTTATTGAAGTAAAACTTGCTTATTAAGTACTCAATTTGTTGGTCATGTGTTACTACGTAGATGACGAGCTAACATTTTGGATCTGACCAATCACACGACAGCAATAATAGGAACGAAATCTACGAGTGAGGCGAGAGCGAGAAGTACATGTGCGAGGGAGATATGAGAACGTAAAAAGGCGCGCGCTTGGAGCGGACCGGTAGTCGGGGTTCGATGCTCGTTGTTGATGTGATCCCACAATGCCATAGGTCGTGGGTTCGATTTACATCCAGGAAAAAAATAGTATAATTATGTAGTATATCAGTTATCTGGTTTCCATACCACAAGCTCTGCTTAGTTTGGGATCCGTGTAAAGAATGACCGAGGGTATTTTTATTTATTTATTTTCAGCGAACACAAAGAGCTAAAGAGGCACTTAAACGCCCCCCAAAGCTGTGTAGCTGGCCACTAGTAGGCGCCGAAGTGCCGGAGACGAATCTCTTACTGCTGGCTATCTACACGCCCTGTGCGTACAGAGGGAAACCCATACCAGACCCACTAATTAATGCACCGGTAGGTAAGATGAGGAACGTTATATTTAACTCTGTGCTGCATAGATATCGACATACCTATATACGAGAGCGAATGGATCATTTGTATTCTAAGGGATTAGGAAAGAGAGTGGTGCGCGTCTTCGTGCATGCATCTAAATTAAAGGAAAGCACTGCATTTAATTGTTGTTAAAGTACGAATTTATACAATAATAATTTATATGTAGGTACCTATATAGTTTTTGCTTAGATAATATTTGCAAGAAAAATATTCCATGAAAGAAAGAAATAAATTGTTACATTTTATGAAACAAAGCAGTTTTAAATGAGCTCAAATCAACTCCAAAAATATCCAAATCACACTTATAAAGTAGGTCATCTAGACACGCGGGAGCGTGTCAAGCCAAGTTCAAGAAACAGAACTGGCGAGCCGCACCGTGTGTAATATTACACGAACCATTTGGAGCCACTTTTGACTCCCTCATAAATCAAAAACTATTTTACATAAGCGTATCAAATTTGGCTCATATATTGAGACTTGCGAGATACATATGTGTTCTAAATTTCATAAGCTTATCTCAAACGGTTATTTAGATATTAATGTCCAAAATTCCTCATTTTTATCATTGACTGACCTATAGACCAAAACTCTAACCCAGTTCCAGATGACCTAGAGAGTTAAAATTTGGTATGCAGATAGGTAATTAGATGAATACAAAGGAATAAATAAAAAACTGCCAATTTTTTAATAATTAGATTCTATTATGAACGCTTAACATAAATACCTAATATTACTTAGGGTACCTACGTTATTTATTATTATGGCTTGACACGCTCCCGCGTGTCTAGATTTTTATATTTAGCGCACATCAATAGTGTAAAATCATTACCTACTCATAAATAATGATAAAATAATAGGCATTTAGATTTTCGGTATATACACGACGCGCGCGCGCCGAGTGACGCCGGAGCGGCGCGGGAGGGGTGGGTGGGGCGCTGTGATAACCGAATCGAACCGTTGACGCGAACGTGGCCGAGCGAGCGGCAGCCGCGCTCATAAGCAAAGAGTATGTAATATATTCTCATAAGCGCGAGCGCCGTCTTGCTGTCCGGTTGTCTCTCGATATCTGACCTATAAGGTTGCGATTTATGCTGCGAAATTGCTAAGTTTTCTTAAGGAAAACTTATAATTTGTAGTAATATTATTATTACAATTTCTTTAATAAGTAGGTACGTACGTATAGTATTATAGTATAGGCAATAGTTTAAATAAATAATAATTTTATAGTTATAAGTAGGTAGGTGTATATACTTATTATTATTACAATTCCTATAATAAGTAGGTATAAGTATATACACCTACCTACTTATAACTATAAAATTATTATTTATTTAAACTATTGCTTTAAAAGGACCCACGGCGTTACGAGGATATGTACTTACCTATAAAAAGTAATGATATCCCACAACAAACATAAATGTAAAAAAAGAGAGCCAAGTTCAATACAAAAATTATTCTCTGCTGTGGGCTTCGCCGCAAAAAGAATGGAGATCTGAGATTGAGTGCCAAGTTCTATGCAAAATCCAAATATGTAGTCTAAGGGCTGACTTGGCTGGTTTTCCCATACGAATTATATAGCCTTCGCATGTTCTTAACCTGTTACCTTTCGGTTCTTATTTTATTATTCCGAAAATTTGGCTTGCTGGTAGAAACTACCCATCGAACATAAGGCTCTTCCATGACTAAGGCTCTTCCATGACTGTGTAAAAGTAGGTACTTAATAATAATTCGTATGGGAAAACCAGCCAAGTCAGCCCTTAGACTACATATTTGGATTTTGCATAGAACTTGGCACTCAATCTCAGATCTCCATTCTTTTTGCGGCGAAGCCCACAGCAGAGAATATTTTTTTATTGAACTTGGCTCTCCTTTTTTACATTTGTTTTTGGTGGGATTGTATTTTCTGAGGATATAGGAAAATGGTGAATTGTATCCGTAATTGTTTTTACTAGTTTTGATCACGTATTGAGAAACATAACGAATGGGATGGTGACTGACATGTCAAATCAGCTTCTTTTTATTAATGTCCAAACGATGATTTACATGGAGTTTTGTATGAAATACATACTTGTGACGTCATAAATGTACACCATCAAAAGACCAACTCTTTATCGTTTAAAAGGTAATTAAAAATCATGAAAAAGGCGGAATGTTACGTGTTCGCTATTTTCGAGTATTTTTAGATGTTTTATACACTAGTTAATGTTAGGTATTTTTTTCTTGAATACAGGCATCATCCCTATCCGTACTTACTTTCAGTACTTGGAGGTGGACATAGAGAATGAAAAACAGAGTTCAGCTGCTAAGCTCGCATGTTGGCGAAACAGAGAACCTCTCCCCAGCCGCCCGCCGCAGACTCGCTGCTTCTCACACAACTATTCACAGGTTCAATTAGGGAGCTCGCATACGTCCTCTTGCAGACTTTTTGTCGGAGCATAGACAATTTTAATACCTTATTGAAAAAATCTACCCTATAGGTACATTAGAAAGATGTTGAGTAAAATATAATACAGCGGTGTAAAAGTTAGACAAACCGACGAACGGGCCTATAAAAAGTATGACGTCTGCTTTCTCCCCTAATACTCTCCTTTCAGGAGATAATTCATATACCTACCAAAAATTCCATGACTATTCCAAACTATAACTTTTTTTTTTACTTTGGCTACAGGTAGGTACAGGTTTAAAAAAAAATCTAATTGCTTTTTCTCATAACTAGCTTTTTCAGGGTTTTAAATTTGAGTCTGTTAAAAAATATGCGTCAATTTCTGTTTTTTTTTTTTTATCCCTATCAAAGAGTATGTAATATATTATCCCTATTATCAAGCGACTATAATATAGTTCCAGATTAAATATAGTGTCAATACCTCATTACTGGGCCCTTTTTGCCTCGACTCCTTTGATTATTAAACCAGCCCTCGACTCCCACATATTATGATTACATAGAGTTCTTAAGGCTCGAAATACCAAAATGAAGTAGGTACTATTGTTATTTATTTTCAGGAGGTGGGATATAGACAATGTGGACCATGGCTCCCAGATCCCGAAAAGGAAGATGGCGCCGGTCACAACAGACTCTCTTATATTCTCATATGTCCAATTCTTCTTGTTATTATAAATAGTTTAAAAACTGAATAATTAATAAAGTCAATAAAATATGTTCTCTCAAAGCTTTGTTAATTTGTTACGAAACATACGTTGGAATAAAACAAACATTCACATTTCCATTAACTCGTTTAATTCAATTATTCGAACATAGATAGGTATTTGGTTCGGAAATGTATATAATACTGATCGTATCTAGCCGAGCATTTTTCCTTGCGATTTATAACGACAGTTATCGATGTGTAAATGAAATTGTTATTGTTTCATGTCAAAATTATTACATATTTGTATAGCCTTCACAGCCAAGGAAGCATAGCTAACAGACAAATAATCCTATCCTACTAATATTATAAATCCGAAAGTATGTTTGGATGTGTGTGAAGATGTTTGTTACTTTTTCACGCAAAAACTACTGTATGGATGATGAAACTTGGGACTCAGGTAGATCATATACTGGAATAACATATAGAATACTTTTTATCCCGGGAAAATATAATATCCCTCGGGAACGCGGGTGAAACCGCGGGGTGGAAAACTAGTAATTCGTTATTAAGAATAATAACGCATAAAACTTTTGTACTGAACTGAGACAAATTAAACGCATATAATAAATTGTTAGTGCGTACGTGGGCACACAATATTTTGTTAATTGTTAAATAAACTCTGTATGAAAATAATGAATATACGTTATTATTCTACGACTTACACATTTTAACTTCAACATATCCATTTCAAGTACAAATGCACAAATAATATACTATTTTACCAGAATAATCCAAAGATTAATAATAAACAAATATCTTTACTTTAATAAATAAAGAGCAGTAACACGAGTTGTGCTATATAATTACAAACAGACTACAAATATACAATAGGCCCCATACATTTCGTTCATTCGCTCATTTATACATATTTTTTTTACACAACGCAAATAGAAATGAACGTGTTGATATTTAAAAATAAGGACTAATAAAAAGTTTTGAAAATATCAATCAAATGAGCACATTCATAAATTAATTGTGTAACATATGTTTATTATTGGTTTACAGCTGACTACAGACAAAGTGTAGGTCCATTAATTTAGAGTGAGCTATCTCAGATTTAATATCAAGATTAAATATTACCGTCAGGTTTCATAACACTGTGACAGCCGGTGGACATGTTTGCACTATTTGATGGACGCCATTTTTTTGCCATTAACTAAACTTTGTGCGTCACTAAAATAAATAGCGGTAATTTCTACATTACTGATTTTTCGCCAACTTTAGCTAATAGATATGAATCTTTGACTTCACCAATGTTCCAAATACGCTGGATTCGATTTGTACCGCTAATTCTAAATATTTATACACGTTCTATATAATACTTACAACCCTGGAATTTCAGACTATGTAATATCCTATTTTTTTCTTTAATTTCATGCTGCCTATATATGTAAAGAAAAGGAGACATTAATTTTGTATGAATGTTAGAGAGAAAAAATAACATCTTAATTATCGTACATTATTATGAATTAAACATTACCTTAACTAGACAAAAATAGATAAGTAGATATTCTGTTCTATGTTATTTATTCACAAATATCCAAATTCTATGTTGGAAACAACTGGTTCTATTATTAAAAATACCATCTTTGAGCCATAACTACTGCAATGTATATCTTAATGTTTTCATGATTATTTGATCTTTGGTTTGATTTCACTCAATACTTCATAGAGCTCAACTACAACTATCTATTCACGGAATTCATTTTTAAAAATATTTTTAATTATTCTCAATAAATTCTTTTTACTATACCTAATCACCATGTCTCATCTCAAATATAGAAACTTAACTGGAAGGAGATCAAAATTATAAGAAGAAACACTTTATTTTTGAAAGATTGATTATGCATATTATGTGATGTTGAAGATTTCATAAAATCGAGTTTTCGATAAAATCATTCTATTCAGTTCACAATTTGGCACCATATGACGACAAATATCAGTTGAAACGTAGAGTGCGGTGATGTATTGAAAGTATCATTGTAACATCAACTTGACTAATTAACACTAGAATAGAATCTTTTAATAATACTACCTACTTACGACTTACATAAAATTATTCTTGTTTCTTACACAACATCTTTACAATACAAAACAATATAGGTACAAACTGGAAAATTAATGGTAACATTGAACATAGATTAATAATACAGAAATAACTGGATCGTGAAACATAACATACCATTCTTTGGCTAAAAAAGGCACAAATGAAACATATAATAAAAACAATTTAAAAATAAACAAAATAGAACACATTTTATGTGCCTAAATAACATAAGCGTTTGGTAATTATGATTGTGACGTATTTAAAACCAATATCGTTTGTGATGGAATGCCATACCTTTATCATAATATGTATATGAAACATAAAAATAATTGTATTAAATATAACTAAAGTAAAAACATTGAAGATCCTCAAAGGGGAATGCTGTGGGTTAGCTTATAGATTTAATAAAATAAGACAATGGTATCACATAATACAAAACTATTCAATAAATGTACAAGTAATAATAATAAATTAACTCGAGTTATCAGTTACTGAATAAATCGCATTCAGCATTTTCAGCAGCTTGCTTTCATAAGAAAAGATTGAAACTCATAACATGATCTATAGATATAAGATATTTTAAGAACATAGAAAAAAAATAAACAATAAAATATAAGCAGATCATTTTTGTGCAAACGATCATCCGGGTTACACAAACGTCATCAAAGAGATAATTAGATTTTAATTGATGGTATTACGTGATACCGCGCAATAAGTGTAACAGCCAGATCGATAGCGGTGGGTAAGTTCACATAAGTGTCTCATAGTGTCGTTAGATCGTTCGCAGTTCGTTCATATGTACGTGTTTACTCCTCCTCGGATTCAGTGTCCGAGTCGGGAATGGTATTGAACCAGTTCTCCCAATTAGATGGCGGACCCATTAGCGTTCGCCTGTGAAAAATACACCTAAGTTTGAATAAACATTAAGATAATACACGATTAGTGATATGTTTTTCAATCTCACCATGGTACCTAAGTGATGATATGGCCGAAGGTGGTAAGAACACAAAGCCTAGATGGGAACTGGCTCTCAAGTGCAGCTGTCGGAACACACCGATAGGTGCTTGGCGACAGATTAACTTGAGCCAGGTAGCCAGCCAGTCGGGTTACTACTACAAAGTACCCTACCACCGTGATATTGTTTCCTCACGATGTTTTATTGTTGATTGTAGGACAGTCAATTTAAAATTATACCTATTTATTGAAAATATATCTGTGTGTGCTTGTGTGTGCGTGTGTATGCGTCTGCGTACGTACGGCTTGGTGACCGGCTGCGGCAGCGTGGCGGTGGCAGGCGGCGCGTGGTGCGGCGCCGGCGCTCGACGCTGCAGGGTCTGCGTGCCCTCGCCGCTGTCACCCTCCCACCCGCCACCCTGCTCCAGCACCCATCTACAACCAACACACACACGGTTTACCACATTCGCACCCACATATCACAATTAAAAATGAGGTTATATTCTCTATGACTATATATATATATTTATGTCCGGTATGTAGTACGACAAACTTAAGGGGGAGATAAGTGAGCGGTGACCTACCAAATATACAAAAATCACCTCAGTAAAAAGTTCACCATTTTCGACATATTTCGATATTTCAGATTTTTATGTATATTGATTTTTGTTTTGATCTTAAATATCTCGAAAATGGTGACACTTTTACAGAGGTAATTGTTTCATACAACTTACCCGACACCCTGTATAATACGGCATACTTTAGTAGTACAGTAGATTGAACCGAAATCGTCACGTAAGAATAAAGTGTTAAGTCATGTACCCCTAGAGAGAGAGAGTAGAAATGTGTATGTTACCTGGAGCTGGTGGCAGACTTGCAGTTCTCGCACTCGCTGCGGTAGTCGTCGGCGTCCTCGCCGGCCGCGCCCGCCCCCGCGCCCTCCCCCTCGACCCCGCCCCCGGCCCCTCCCTCGTAGCTACACACGCACGACGGCTGCCATACAACATACAAAAACACATGTACAGTATAAGTTTATCAAATTAAATTAGCTGACGAAACTGTTATGCCTAGTCCGCACTCATCGCGATAACGCGGAAATTCGGGTTATCGCGATGTATGTAGCCAAATATTAGAGAATACTTCGGCACTTCAGGCGAAGCTTCAGGCACATCGCTCCGCTGTCGGTAAACACTCGCACATAAAAGGGGTTTATCGCGATGAACTCCGCTTGCGCGGCCACATATCAGTCGGCCCGCACCCATAGTGCCTAGCGGACGTTTTAAGTGAAACTACAGTGCATAATATAACTGAAGCGTAACATGGTTTGGAGTAACGACAACATTTTTGAATTTATTACGAATTGCTTTTAATTGGTTTTGTAGATGACATTAATGTAAAAAATAATTTTATGCTGCCATAAAATACAGAGCAACCGCGACGTCCATTTTCTTTTCTGCATTTGTACATCGCGATAAACTTTACAATGCGCATGATGTGGCCGCGAAGATTCGCCGTAGAGCGAAGACGAAGGTTATCGCCCGAATGTTATCGCGATGTGTGCGGCCCAGGCATTAGAAAGTAAATCTGCGAGTTTTATTTATTTGTTCTATTTCCCTAGAATATATTTCTGTCAAATTGTAAGCAAGAAAATTACACTTCACCCATATTCAAGTACTGAAAACAAAATTACCTTATCAACAGTGAGTGGAAGTGTAGTTTGTGGTGCGGTTGTAGCGTCAGTAGGTGCCGGCGGTGGTAGAGATTGCACCGATGGAAAAGATTGTCCCGTGGGATGAGATTGGACCATCGGATGAGATGGGACCGTCGGATGAGATTGGCCCGTAGGATGAGATTGGTTCGGTGGAAGGGATTGGTTTGGTGGATGAGCCTGGCCCGTTGGTTGAGGTGTTGGTGGAAGTGGTGGAAGTGGTGGAACTGGCGGTAGTTTCTCAATCCCTCCAACGTTATGTTCTTCGCTGTGTGCTCGAGAACGACCGCCAGAGTTAGGTCTCATGTTCACGCTGTATGATAAGATTAATTTTAATGGAAAGAAATTGGGATTATGTTTTACTTTGCATGTCTAATTTCATATATGACCAGTGAACTACATCAACACATATGTAAATTTTATCGAATTGGTTGAAATTCTGCAGTTGGTGAATTTCAACAAAGTCAAAATATTTCCTAAGAAATTACAAACAACTCAACATGACGCATGTCTACAGAACTACCAATACTAGCTACACTAGTACCTAGTGCCGTAGAATTACTATACAAATTATATTTTCTTCAACATTACAACATTTTACAAGGTTATTGTTGTAGTTTACTAGCTGTCCCCCGCGGTTTCACCCGCGTTCCCGTGGGAATTCATCGTTTCCCGAGATAATAAGTGTCTTATATCTTATTCCAGGATATAATCTATTTGTATCAAGATCAGTTCATAACTCCGAAACTACAATGGAACAACATCGTGACATGGGAATTTCATATATTAAGATGTAAAATTTATATTGAACCAACTTCCAAGTACGCTTGTCGAATTTTTAAACGATAAAAAACCTAGGCACACCAAAAATATACTCAAAAGATACTTTGTGGGGGGATATTTTATATTTAAAAACGCTGTATGACTCCTTGGGGGTCAACAATCTTAATACAAGATTTTAGAATCCCTAAGAATTATAATTATGGACGTATTTCAATTGCAATAAATAGTTTCAAATGTTATGTGTGCAATTTATTGATGGTAATGTGAAGATTGTTATCAAACGACAGTTGGATTAACTAACCTGTCATCTCTAGCAGCGAGCAAAGCGGCTGCGCGGTCCAGATTGCGGGGCATGCTGCGGCCGGCGTCCCCCGCGCCCCCACACGCGCCCCCGCCTGCCCCCGGCCCCGCCCCCGGCTTGTGGAACGAGCGACGGATCTCGCACAGCGCGCGCTCGCCGCGGGTCAACCCGCATGGCCCGTCCACTGCTAGACATGTTTCCACCGCCGTCGATATACGCGGTATCGTGCGGTGCCTACAAATTAAAGGGATCAAGAGACTACTTATTTAAAATGACTGAGGCTGTTCATTAAAAGTCAAAATAAATATTTCAATGTCGAGAAAGTGGATATCCGTGATTAACAAAAGTACCTAGCTAAAATCTAAGTAAGCCACATATGATGTGTAACATCTGACACCTCACCTTGGCAATACAATGCATTTACCAAACTCTCGGAAAATTGGATGGCGCGCTCATTGGTCAATAAATGAGTATTGAGTTTGAGGCTGTATGGGCTAAAACCCTTTGCCTGCAATATAATAGAGGAAACAATATTACACACTTCTGTCACTATCTGACAATTGCTGCTTCAATTCAGCACCCTTATAAATTGAGGATCACGCGCCACCCAAACGTCCTTGCAAAACATCTAATGAGCAAACCAATCACGCCACGAAGGCTTAAACGGAAGAACCCACAGGATCTATTACTGTAGACTGAGACAATGCGGACTTGTTATTGGACAAGTACCGCACACGCCTGATAGAACAAATACTTAGCTATTGCTGAATATCAATTAGATAGATTGCAATACATAAAAATAAAAAAATCAGCACCCTAATGTAACACATAAAAGTCAGGGGGTACTTACAGCGTAGTGTGCATATTGGTCATGTTGTTGTTGCTGTTGTTGTTGGTGTAGAAGCCGGGCACGTTGTGTGGCCGCTCGTGGTCGTCGTGGTCCCGCTGCAGCACGGAGAGCAGCCCGCGGTTGCTGATGGCGCCCAGCGAGCCCGTCAGACGGATCGCGCTCGGGAAACCCAACACTGAAACACCAACAATATTATCACCACCATCAATAGGTACTATGTATGGCCAAACCCGTAGATTTTGATTGTTTTACTTTTATGCTGGCATTGCAAGTCCTTACACGCGCGACCTTTAATTTTGTGCATTGACAAAATTCAGCTTCTCATTTAACATACCTTTCCGACTTGGCATTGACATCACCCTTCTTCACCCTATTGACATAACATTTAAGTGTGATGGCTAAGTCTGATGTCCATACAAACTAACTCAATAATTAATTGTTGACTTCCTATAACGCCACATGTCGTGGGTTTGATCAAAAAGAGACGGAAATATCATAAAATGTAGATCTTAAGAAATAAGACACAAAAATATTTAGTTGGGTGCATTCATTGTAGAAGTCTATGTGATGATGGTGAAACAAGACAATTTTCTACAGACTGAAAACTTAAGTAATCTTAGGGCACGTCCTCATAAGGCGCACAATGATCGGCAGACTGTTTTCTTCCAGATTGTCTTCCTACAATTTTTAAATGGAGTGTCCATACCGCGCGTAATGTACGCAGTTTGCGTCGTTTCGCTTGCCGACCCATTTAGTGAGCGGCGAACGATGCGAGCGGTTACCGGCGCAGTTCGCTGACTACGCCGGCTATAATACGCTACAGTTCGCCGCTCAATCGGCATTGAGTTACCGACCGATACACCGCTCAGTGTCAGTCAGCGGATAGTCTGCCGCTAACTGTGCGCCTGATGAGGTCGCGCCGTTAGAGTAAGAACAATAAAAACTCACCGCTCGGGGCAAGCGGATGAAATGGCATTGGATTAGTATCGCGAACCTCCGTCTGATGCACAGGCTGCAGCAGCGGTGCGTTGTAACAGTTCTGCGCATTCGCTATCTGTAGTTTGACAACAGAAGATTTTAAGGCGATGATAGCTCAGTCAGTAGTGACGTCAGATACCGCGGCGAAGGTCGCTGGTTCGAAGCCTACAATGAGCTTGAGCTTTCGGTGAAGGAAAACATCGTGAGGAAACCATAGCACAGTGGTAGGGTACTTTGTAGTACCCGACTGGCTGGCTACCACCCTCAAGTTGAAAAACTGTCGCCAAGCACCTATCGGTGTGTTCCGACAGCTGCACTTGAGAGCCAATTCCCATCTAGGCTTTGTGTGCTTACCGAAGGCGAAACATAGAATGCAAATAATTGACTGAATAGTACCAGGCAAACAGAACAAATAAGGAGTCCTCTACGTATCTACGACACCGTAGCGACGACGGACAAGTGCCAAGACAGACACCTACCATTATAAAATTACTCATTTAAACTTCTAAGATTAGTTAGTTAGTTTTCTTACGTGACGATTTCTGCCAGTTCTCTGTACCTGTAAGCGGCATACAAGAACTTTGTTTCAAAATAATCTTACCTGAGTAACTGGACGTGGTATGTTAACATAGCCGTGTCCGGTACACTGCATATTATCGTCGGGTCTCGTTAATGCTTCCATCGTTGTAGGATATGTTCGGTGGTAAGCCTCGTTGGCCATCCTGGATTAAAAAAATATCTGACCAAGCTTTTTTTTATACCACAAGTGACAACCAGGCAGGCGTGTCACCTGATGGTAGGTGACTACCGTCGCCTAGAGACATTAAAAATACTAGGGGGATTGCCAATGTGTTGTACACTTTATTACAGTACCTTAAAGCCAAACTGGCTCTCAAGTCCAACTGCCGGAATACACCAACAGGTGCTTGGAGACAGATTTTCAACTTGAGGGTGGTACAGTCGAGTACTCAAAGTACCCTACCACCGTGTTATGGTTTCCTTACGATGTTTTCCTTCACCGAAAGCTCAAACTCATTTTCGGATTCGAACACACGACCTTCGCCGCGGTATCCGACGTCACTACCACTGACCTATCATTAAAAATCAAAAATTTACATTTCCAATATTGATCATATCATTGATTACAACCTCATTGTGGTGAGAGATGTATATTAGGGGTTGATCACACTTGTAGGATACCTGATATTGTCAACACGAGTCTGCGCCACAACTTCGTCATAGGGGGGCGGTGCTTCACCCCGCGGCATGTAGTTGCTGGGGGGCTTCCACGCCGCCAGCGCGGTCTCACACGTACCGCCCATGTACCCCATACTGCCGCTTATGTAACTGTACAAAATGAACATTTATATTTTAAAATTATGTACCTAGGCAAGCAAAACTGTATGCATATAATTGACTAGCTATCCCCCGCGGGTATTTTGCAAGAGCGTGATGTTATATAATAATATACTAATTAATATTATAAAGCTGAACAGTTCGTTGGAATGCGCTAATCTCAGGAACTACTGTTTTTTTTTTTTTTTTTATTCTGGATAGGCTTGTGTTTGAACACAATCTCACCATGGTAAGTGATGATGTGGCCGAAGATGGTAAGCACACAAAGCCTAGATGGGAACTGGCTCTCAAGTGCAGCTGTCGGAACACACCGATAGGTGTTTTGGCGACAGATTTTCAACTTGAGGGTGGTAGCCAGCCAGTCGGGTACTACAAAGTACCCTACCACCGTGCTAAGGTTTCCTCACGATGTTTTCCTTCACCGAAAGCTCAAGCTCATTGTAGGATTCAAACCCACGACCTTCGCCGCGGTATTCGACGTCACTTACCACTGAGCTATCATCGCCTTAAAAGTAATTTAGTAGATCCCATTTATCGAGGAAGGCTATAAAACATCACGCTATGAGCAATAGGAGTGGAGCATTCATGGAAAATTTTGCAAACACTGGAAAAATTTGTTCTTAATGAGAGCTTCAGTTGCATGCCTTGAGTAAGATTGTGCTGAAAGTTGGCACACAAATAGTTTATATAGTGGAATAAGGATACTTTTATCCCAGGAAAAGATAAAATCCCATGGGAACGCAGGTGAAACCGCAGCAGACAGATAGTTTAGTACAAGTTAGGGAAACAGTGATCTAACCCAATACTAGTCAAGCTCCTCTGATCATCAGTATGTGGCGGTCGTCTTCTCTTTTGCTTCCTGACTCTGTAAACGACCAGAGCAACGGTGAGCAGTACAATGGCAGCTGCCCCACCCGCCGCCACACGCACATTGGCCTCTGCACCTTCTGCCGGCTTCACCACATCATCCAGGCAAATGAACTCACAGCATGTGTTACCAACACGGAATGAACTGCAGTCCTGGAATTGCAATTAAAATAAAATAAAATAAAATAGTTTATTTCTCACCACTGACAGTTACAAATGATTACAAATTGAATGAGGTAAAAATAGTACATAAATCATAAAGATTGATATTATGATCCAATATTTGTGGTGGTTGCGGATGATTCACAATTTTTATACAATATCCTACTAATATTATAAATATGAAAGTTTGGATGTTTGTTGCTCAAACACGCAATAATGGCAAGAAAAGATTTTGATTAAACTTGGCACACAGGTAGATAACAGGTAGAATCAAACAGCCTACTATAAGGTGGCTCATTATATGGAAGACAGAAATATATGTGGTTATCGTAACTTCTCTCTGCACTTGCATCCCCCTGGCGTAGTGTAAATATTTGTAAATGTATCAAAATGTACTTATGAAAACGTAAATAAATAAATATTCACTGCTGTAAAAATATAACATTGCTGAGTTTCTTGCCAGTCTTCTCAGTTTAAATGTATTCTGAACCGGTGGTTAAACTTAAAGGTTAATTAATGAGTCTTGATTTGATAACAACAGAATAATTTGCTGTATGTATATATTTGTTATGACTCCAGGTCAGAGTCTAGTCTTAGGTTCTACTTATTGCCAGTAATAATGCTATTTTATTTATCAAAAATGTATATAAAATTAAAAAGTTCAAGTAACACACCTGTGGAGGAGAACACAGGACCGCTTTGCATTCTTTAGGAAGACCATTCCTACACACGCATAGCGTGCAAGTATCAGGACCCGGCACGTAATGTAGACCGTCAGATATTACTCTACCTCGCAGATCCGTGCATTCCCCTTGAGCAGCAACGCCTGTAATAAGTCACAGTGTAATCCAACAAACTAAGCAATGTAACGAATTAAATGCCATAGTTCACCTAAGCTTCATAACTATTTACTTGTTCAATAAATTACTAACTATAAAAATGTAAGGTCGACAAACATAACACAGCCTTGCCCAACATTATAATTGATTATTCCAATCAAATACCGAGTATAAACGTAAACCTCATTTTTAAAGTAAAGAGAACTTTGTCCTATTTTATAATCGATTTTTTCACACTGGTAGTGGTTCTCACAGAACACTTTTACTCCTCTTCACACAGTGGATCGTTCGCTCGCTAGCTGTGTTCTTTTCGCTCAATTTTCGCTCATGCGTCTTGACGTCTTGACTATTTTGCTCAGCAAAACAAATTGCACAGAATCAAAGAAACAGTCGGAGATAAAAAAGGTACTCTGTGAGTCGGAGTACAAGTCGGACCATAGATAATACACTATATACCAAAGAGTATGTAATATATTCTATATACTAGAGTAGGACAACTGAGAATCATAGAGTATTATTTTTCCAAGAATTATGTATACAAAATGGATAGGTAACTCTTAATACCTACTTGAAGCAAATACCTATCAATTGCGAAAAAGAGAAAGATAACAACTACGTTGGGACAATCTCTCTTTCTAACCCTACTTACCCTTAATGAAAAAAAAATATAGAGATGTGCCAACTGCCAACTCGGGATAAAAACAACTTGATTTAAATTAGTCTACGAAATATTCTTAACTAAATATATATAACAGGTACCAATTTCACTAAAACCTGACCGGAGTTGTTCGGACGAGGACTTGACTTTACAGTGAATGTGAGAATGTGACAGTCATAGAAAAGAAGAATATCAAAACTGTAGAAAATGTATGCAACTGAAAGACATTGTATTTATGGTCATGACTAAAGATTATTAAAAAAAAAACAATCAATTTTGTGATTTTTGTAGTTTATTTTAGAGGTCGAAAAATAATGAAGACCTAATTGTTTTGTTAATGAAAGCATGTTTTAATCAGCCACGGTAGAATGGCTGGTTTCGGGGATTACTCTGGTTATAATAGACCCTATGGCTTAGACCCAAACAGAGAACCTAACGACCTGTATGATACTCGCTATCAACAGATATATGGTTATCACACGCCTGTTACTGAAGAGTTTCAGGGTCCACCATTGGTAATGGATGATAATCCAGAAGAAGGTAGGTTCTTGTGTCCAGAATTTCGACCACTAGCCGATTGTTTCATAATATATTTCGCTATACTACTGACTGGAACACATCTATGCAATAACTTACATTGCATGTACCAAACTCTTACCATGGATTACTATTATAGTTCAATGAGAAAAATTAGATTCTCTTCTTATTTAAATTAAAAAAATATTAGGTCAGCTTCCATAGCATTTAACCTGTCAGTTCTTTCTTGGGACAATCGGGGTTTCAGAGTCCGCACCACTTGATTCTCAAATGGGACAGTCGGGACGATGACAGTTACTTGAAAATTGGGCGCGAATTTTGAAAATTAGAAAACTGCGAGTTGACGAGTTGTTTGACAGGTTAATGTCGCGAGTCAACAGATTAAAAACTGTGCGGAGTTGACGAGTTTTTTGACAGGCTAATCTCGCGAGTCAACAGATTAAACTTATGTATACAACCAACTAACATAATCCTAGGGGTACATTTACCCTGTTCAAAAAGAATCTATACTTGAGTTCTTGAGAACTATGATTTGTTTATTTGATAATTACTATTTCCAGACAATAATGCTTATGTGACCACAGCAATAAGTGTAGCAAGTCTTATAACAGAGAACTTGTTAAGTCATCCTTTTATTGTCCTACGTAGGCAATGTCAGGTGTGTACAATTTTATTTTAACTTATGTATTATACTAATTATAATCCCAAATGCTACATGACATGTATGTGATTGTGTGCGCCCAGTGGTATAGACAATGTTTTAAGTATACATTTTGGCTTGACATTTATACTCATATTTAACACTGAATGTTAAGCCATTACAAAATGAAAATATTGCAATTCATCGGGGATAAGTAAAAACTTTAGCTTTTAATTTTGTATAAAAAGACTACAAAAATAATTTTTAAACTAGACTTAACTCATAAGGTTTATACAAACAATAATGAATAATAAAAAAAAAACATTAAAATAAAATTAAAAGAACACTTTGATGTTAATTGTGATTGACTTCTTATTTAAGTCTTATTCATCAATTTTCTATTATTCAAAGTCAAAACCATTTATTCAGTTTAGGCCCTTACGAAGGTTGAATTACAGAAGTTACCACCGGTTCGGAAGTCAGCCTTCAACTGAGAAGAACCGGCAAGGTTACATTTTAAAAATATTTTTGGACCATCTGACTATATTGGCTTTTTTTTTCATACAGGTACATAATAATCTCAGAAATTATCACATTGTGCCCTATACATTGCTGCCCATTGTGGTTAGAATCCATAGGAGGCAAGATGTCACTACTCTGTGGAAGGGAATTGGTTCCACTTGTATTGTTAAAGGTCTCAATTTAGCAGTTGAAGAGATTGTAGCCAAGGGGACAGGTTGGCCCAAGTAAGTTTGTTATTTTTGTAGATAATTGATGATACTCTTTTAGAGATACCTACTAGATATTGAAGTTTAAGTTTTAAATATTTATTATTTTAGATAGGTTTTCAAGAACTGATAGGAGGAAGTGTGTTACATACAGTTTTAGTAGGATGAAATTGTTAATTAGTACAATTATTATTTTCCTGTTCGTATTTTTTTTTATTTATTCTATGATATTCTTTTTATCTTCATGAAATAATTCTTCATAAATATTCAAATAATTTTCATACTGACACTTGTGCATCTAGCAATAAAATGCTAATTTCAAAAAGATTTATGCATATTATGTAACTAAGACACAACCAAAATAAAAATTCTTATTTTTAGGGATGTTGGAAAGTGTAGTTCAGTATTGCAGTTCCTTCAACATGTAACTGTGAAATGGTAAGAAATAATAATTTCTCTATTTAATATTACAATCTTTTATAATAAACCTTGTAATGTACATTTGTGTTGTACAACATAACTTTAATTTGTTTTGTGTATTATAGAACATTGATTGGCAATATTTTTTTATTCCAGTGTTAGCTTAGCTATAATCACACCATTCTACTCTGCAAGTTTAGTGGAGACAGTCCAAAGTGACATTGCAAGTGACAAGCCAGCACTGTTTGATGTATTCCGTGATGGATTTATCCGCATCCTGGAGTGGGGAACCCCAAGTAGAGGCAGGATGCTGCCTATTTGGGCAATAGTACTGCCTACTGTTGCTCTTGGGATCACTAAATATTTAGCACAGTTGGTATCAATTGACTGCATTTTAAGCCCTAAAATATTTTTTTAATATGAAAATACTATTAAGCTAATTTTGTAAATGAGAAAGTGTGTATATTGGTTTGTTTATCTTTCACATAGCAATGGATCTGCATGATCTGAATGATAGTTTACTTTAGTGGACTCTTATCTCTGGAATGTGGATGAAATTGAAGGCAGAAGTTAGTAGTTTATAATGTAACAAAGTAAAGACTACCAGAGACTTATATTGTTGATGTAATGACATTTCCATGTAGTATGTTTATATCCCTACATTAAAACACTTTCCTATTGATACCTTCTTAAATTTATTTTATTTTACAGTGTATCATTAAGGAGCATAACAGCAAGAGCTCTTCGGTTCCAGCAGAGGCATAGACATGAACTGAATGATGCATACAATGGTCATTATTCCAAAAGTTCAATAAATCCTTTGATTGAGGATATCAATCTAAAGGCAAATATTTTTTCATTCATCACCATGGAGATATTATTTTATCCTGTAGAAACAATAATTCACAGACTTCATATACAGGTAAATTACCTTAGTAATAGCTTTCCACCCCATGGTTTCACCTGCAAAGCCCTATTATATGCCTCCTAAGGGGTTAAATCTTGAAAAACCCTTGATGTCTATAAAATGTAATGTAAACAAAAACAGTGTTCAAATTTCTAACTTCATGGTAAGTCTAAATTGATGGTAAGTCACTACTGTTGCCTATAAACATTTGCAATATCAGAGAGTGCCAATGTCTTGTAAACCTTATTACAATGCCTTAAAGGCAACTGGCTCTCAAGTGCAATTGCCAGAACACACCAGTAGTTACTTGGCAACAGATTTAGAACTTAAGGGTGGTAGCCAGCAAGTTGAGTACAACAAATTACCCTACCACCTTGCAAATGCAGATTAAGGCTGTGTGTATTGTATATCAATTATTTTAGTGCACTTTTCCAAAGAACAACAATAAGTCATTTTTTTTTTAATAACTAACTTAAAATTGTCTTAGTATAAGCATAATTTCTGATTTTATTTTCAGGGCACAAGGACAATAATAGACAATTTAGATACAGGCACATCAGTAACACCAATACTAACTGGTTATGAAGGATTCATGGACTGTTACAACTCAACTATAGCACGGGAAGGTGTGTCAGGTCTGTATAAAGGTTTTGGTGCATTAGTTCTGCAACTTGCAGCCCACTTGGCCATCATAAAACTAACCACTTTAATAGTCTCTGAAGTGACTAATCTTCTGAAACCAGCCAAGTCTCCTACTAATTCAGAAGACTCTGTACATTCACATCAAAAGTATTTATTCAACTAGTCCATTTTTAATTTTATTATAAGTGTAAAACCAAAATTGTTAAATTTTAAAGAGATAAGATCAAATTGCAAGAGTAATGCAAATGTCTGTGAATTATGAATAACTTATTTAATATCATGACCATTGAGGTTGAAATTTAAATTGCAGCTCACAAGGATGATGACTTATGTTAACACTAATTATTTTTGTTATTTTTTATAATGGCTAGTTGTTAAGTAAAATATAGCTTGTTAGTAACAATTCAGATAGAAATGTTTAAATAAAATCATTTTGTTTTAAATAAAATAATTGAATTACAATTTTTCATTACTTTTATTTATACATTATATTATTATGGTCCTATTTACTATATTTACTGTCCTTCTATTATCATAGATTTGTGAGCTGTAAAACATAGATGGATGAATATTATCAATAAACAGCCAACAATCAGCAAACCCAAATTATAATTTATATTAGTACCTATCTAGTGTGTTAATACATGTCTTCCTTTTAGTAACCTCCTCATTATAACCTTGCGGCCATTGGGTGTGGACATCCTTATATTCCACCCGTGGCGACGGACTCTCCTTACTTCATTCGGCCGCGGAAAATAGCAACGTACTTTAGTTCTAATAGCTGTCAATGAGAACCAATTAGGCTTTACTATACTGGTACTAGGGGTCATCGTAGTAATCGCTACAAAACTCGGTTTAATGAACCTAAAACAGGTGTAATATCAAATAAAAATATTATTGTCATAAGAGTAGCAAATTAGGTTATGAACAGAAACATCAAAGATCCAACTCACTTCAGTGGTTGAAAAACTGCTGCTAGTAATCCTGCCATGATTTTACTGATATAATATATAATAATTATCTAGAAGTTTAGAATTAGGTTGACTGACATAAGTTCAATACTTAATAGTTTTTTTTTCTCTTTGGCTGGTTGTTTTGTTTATTTAAAAGCTTTAGTTATAAGACTATCATGCCTAAACCATTTTTCAATATTCTTCTTTTATACGTTCACGTTATGTATTTTGTCACATTCACTGTAAATTCTAGTCCTCGTCCATAAAAGTTCAGTCAGGTTTTAGTGAAATTGGCGGCTGTTCCACTAAAACTTTTTACGGACTTTATGGTACAACCTGAAAAGCGCTTTCATTTCACTTCACTTGTGCACTTAGATTGATCTCTATTGGACTAAACAACACCGATATTATTCAATTAAACTCATAATACACGAATTTAATGAAAATAAACGAAAACGCAACGTCACTTCACAAAGTCCCCGCCAAAAAGTCGTCCATGATCTTTTTTTTTTTTTTTAAGAAGATTTTTGGCCTGGTAGCGTGACCTTTAAGCCATTTCTTTATTTTAAATATTCATCTTTTATGTTTAGTCACGTTTTATTGTCACTTTCACTGTAAAGTCTAGTCCTCGTCCGTACAAGTCCGGTCTAATTTTAGTGAAATTGGCGACTATTCCACTAAAACATTTCATGGACTTTTTGGGACAACCTGGAAAGTCACGATACACGCTTTCATTTCATTTCACTTCACTTGTGCACTTACATTGACCTTTATTGGACAAAACACCACCGAAATTATTCAATAAAACTCAAAATACACGAATTTAATGAAAATTGTTAATATGCGTGGATCCTATCAGAGGATATTTAAATAGCAAATTGAAGATAAAACATATTTATTTCGTTAAGACGTACAGACAGTGACACACAATAATAAATCAATCAAATACACTAAGGAACCAAATTCAAATCTAACCATAGATATATATTGAAGAGGTTCTATATAAATCACTACATATTCTTCACACACCTCCTTGATTTTATAGAAAAATATTAACGAACATAATCGTGCTTGCTAATATTATAACATATCAATCACATTCAATTAAAAAACAACAAACAAAATAAAACCACGTGCATAACTAACAAAACACCATCATACTTAACTATACAACATTTAACATAGTTCTAAATTTTTGAAATTTTGTTTTACCTAACGACTTAGTTAAAATGTCAGCTACCTGGTTTTCAGTATCTATCTTTGTTACATTAATAATACCTTTCCTTTCATAATCATACACAAAATGATAGCTGATGTCAATGTGCTTTGAATTTTTGCAAAATTTTCCATTTTTAGAAAGACCAATTGCACCACTGTTATCTTCATAGATGTTTATTGGCTTTCTGATCTCTACACCTAAATCACCAAGTACTCCTAAAATCGGTAGGACTTCTTCGACACAATTAGCCAATGCATAATATTCTGCATGAGTAGAAGCTCTTGAGACAATTTTTTGCTTCTGCGACTTCCACATAATAGGATTATTAAATAATCTTATAACAATTCCTGTTGTAGACTTCCTGTCATTTTTATCTGCAGCCCAGTCGGCATCCACAAATGCATCAAAGCTTGTATCAAACACTTCATTATAATTTAGTTTAATATGTTTGGTCCCATATAAATATTTCAAAATACGTAACGCATATTTATAGTGGATATCGCTGTAACAATTCTGAAAGCGACTTAAATAATTCACACTGTATGATACATCCGGTCGTGTTCCACTTGCAATATATAAAAGAGCACCTATTAAATTTCTATATTTCAGGTTTCCATTTAATTCGCCAGGATTTAGTGACAAATTTAATTCCATCGGTGTTTCAAACTTCGTTGAATCTTTCACACTATACTTCTCTGCCAAACTTTCAATATATTTTTCTTGACTTAGTGTCATTTTCTTTTCTTTAGGTTCGTATTTTATATCAATTCCTAGGTACTGCTTCACATTTCCCAAATCTTTCATACGAAAGCGATTACTTAAAAAATCTTTGACTGTTTTTATAGATTCATAACTCTCACCACAAATTAAAATATCATCCACATATAAACATAAGTATATATTAACGTTTTTCACACATCCTGTATATAGACAATAATCATAGTCTGATCTCTTAAAGTTTATACTTATCATAAATTCATTAAAACATTCGTACCAATCACGTGGACTCTCTCTTAACCCATAAAGTGCTTTCTTTAGCTTACACACTGTGTTAGGTTTGACATCGTAACCATCAGGTGGGTATATATAAACTTCCGATTTAATATTACCATTTAAGAATGCGGTTTCAACGTCCATCTGTTCTATATTCCACCCATTAACAGATGCTGTAGACAATAAAGCCTTCATTGTAGTCATTCTTGCAACAGGCGAGTAAATTTCTTCATTTTCTTCGTACATCTGTTGAAAACCCCTAGCTACGACACGTGCTTTATATTTTCCATTTGATTTAATCGTATAAATCCATTTCACATCTATTATTTTCTTATTCATTGGTTCTACCACAAGTTCCCACGTATTATTTAGCTCTAAGCTGTTAATTTCATCTTCCATTGCCTTTTTCCATTTCTTTGCCTCTGGAGAATTAATTGCTTCTTCATAATTATCTGGTGTTAAGGCATCACAAATATTTACATAAACAACATGATCCTTAAACTTTTCAGGTAATCTTCTTTCTCTTGTAGGTCGATTCTGTACACTCACCTCCTCAATCTTAGCTATCTTTCTTCTCTCTTCCTTTTTTTCTTCATATTCTATACTGTCATGAAATTCTTCATCTTCTGTTGCTTCATTATTTGTTGAATTATCATCTTCATCTCTGAACTTAATAACTTGAGCTTCTTCTTTATTAATAAATGTTACGTGACGAGATATTACTATCTTCTCGTTAACTAAGACTCTATAACCAGTATCTGTGTATCCTACAAGTATACCTTTAACACCTTTTTGATCTAACTTTGTCCTTGTTTCTTCGGGGATTCGAACAAAACATGGACAACCATACATCTTCAAATTACTTATATTAGGTCTTCTACCAAACATTATTTCGAACGGTGATTTCTTCTCTAAAGTGTTAGTCAGTAATCTATTACCTAAGTAAGTTGCTGTCATGACAAATTCTGGCCAATAAGATTTACTTATCTTGGCTTCTGACATCAAACATCTTGCTCGATCCATCACAGTTCTGTTAAACCTTTCAGCTACTCCGTTTAACTGATGCGTATAAGCAGGACCAGGCTTAAGATAAAAACCTTCTTGTTTCGCTAAATCGTAAAAATCTCGGTTTAAATATTCACGCCCGTTATCACACCTTACTTCTTTCAACCTTTTGCCTGTCTGTGTTTGCATCATA
Organism: Ochropacha duplaris; assembly: GCA_951361185.1. NCBI lineage: Eukaryota > Metazoa > Arthropoda > Insecta > Lepidoptera > Drepanidae > Ochropacha > Ochropacha duplaris. The sequence goes on from OX592706.1 coordinate 3,414,581, forward strand.
TTAATATAAGACCTGAAACAGTCGAAAACGTCGCTCTTATTTTTAATAATACATACCTGGGCATGTCGACTATAATCATCAATAAATGATACGAAGTATCTTTGACCATTATATCCTACTGGCGTTATGGGCCCGTTCACATCGGTGTGAACAATTTCTAGTACTTCTGTCGCTCTTCGTCTATTGTTTTCAAACGGTAAGTTAGTCATCTTATTCATTAGACAGATTTCACACTGAATATAACTTTCGTCTAAACTTTCAGGTAACCCATCTAATATCTTGTATTTACACATTTCTTTCAGTTTTGAAAAACTAGCATGGCCAAATATTCTATGCCACTTCTCTTTATTTGACATTGAACTATCAGTTGCGTATGTATTAACATTTTTATTATCTAATATTTTTATTTTCCCTACTAATTCGTACAATTTATTTCTTTTCCTAGCTACTGCTACTAACCTGTGTTGAGCAGTAAATATTTCAGCAACTTCATTATGAAACTTAATCATTTTATGTTTATTTACAATAGATGAAACGCTCAACAAATTTCGTTTCATATTTGGTACATAATATACATTATCAACATCTATATACTTTAATTTATCACCTACTTTACATGACATCTTTATTTTGCCTTTTACCTCGGATTTTAGACTAAAACCGTCACCAACCTTGATGTTTACAGGAACATGTAGCTTCTCATACTCACTAAAATATTTGTCGTCATTTATAATATGGTCACTGCATCCGCTATCTAAGAGCCATGTGACAAATGTTTCTTTTTCTGCCCCAACCGTCATCGCAGCTTCGACTTCTACATTAAAACCGCATGTTGAGTTACTGTATCCATTGCTGCCTCCTCTTCTGTACGTTCCTCTACGTCTACCACGAAAACCACGTCCTCTGCCTCGATGATACTCTCCTCGACGATGGTTTGTCACTTTTGGACAATCTCTTTTATAGTGTCCTAAGTGACCACACTCATAACATCTATTGTTCTCTGTGTCTGTTATAGTTTTCGTTCTATAGCTTTCATTACCCTGCTGATACCGATTGCTTGTGCTTGCAAATGAAAGCGGTTGTTCCCTTTCCTTTTTCTTGTGATCCAATAATAACTTTGACTTAACGTACTCCACTGTTTGATCAACTTTCGGCATTGCATCTATTACATTAACAATATGCGAACAACTCTCGGGTAGCGCTAAAAGTAAATAATTCAATCTATCTTCTTCTGAAATTACGTCACCAGCATTCTTTAACTCATTTATCTGTTTTTCAAATATTTGAAGAAATTCTGTTGGATTCTCTCCTTCTTTCAATTTTGTTTCTAATATTTTCCTCTTCAATAATAATTTGTTAGCACATCCTTTCGTGATATATGTTTCGTCCAACTTCTTGATCATATTAAACGCAGTTTTCTCATTCATAATTATATCTAATTGGCTATTGCTCACGGAATTCACGATATAATTTTTCGCCTTGAGATCCATTTTTCTCCAGTCACTCTCTGACAGTTCTTCCAATTTTTCATTTGTTTCTATACTTTGAATACAATTTTTCAGTTCCAGAAATAATTTAAGTCGAAATTTCCATTTTTCATAACAAGTTCCATCAAAAATCTGAAGCCTTATCTCTCCTTTTTCTTCCATGGCTTTTCCAAAGCTCATCATATATCATCAATTGTTTTTCGTGGTCACGTAATTTTTTATTTCATTATCACGAAAATTTTCAACTACGAAATCTATTTATTATTCACCAACTTTATTAACAACCACGCTCTGCTACCATGTTAATATGCGTGGATCCTATCAGAGGATATTTAAATAGCAAATTGAAGATAAAACATATTTATTTCGTTAAGACGTACAGACAGTGACACACAATAATAAATCAATCAAATACACTAAGGAACCAAATTCAAATCTAACTATAGATATATATTGAAGAGGTTCTATATAAATCACTACATATTCTTCACAAAAATAAAACGAAAACACAACGTCACTTCGCAAGTTCCCGCCAAAAAGTCATCGTCCATGATCTGTGTATATGCATCCACAGAATAGTATATAAAATAGGAAAGACGTAATTGATTACCACTGAATTTAATCTGTGGATGTGTTGAAGAATAATATGGCGGACCAAAATAACAAGGGCGCTAAAAGATTATTTTCGATATTTGAGTTATCTATCAAATCAGTGATTAATTAAACCTTTTAAAGTTTTATTTTGTTATGTATTAGTTAAAGTGCTTAATATTAATGTATTATGTTAATTAAGTTGTCAAATTTTCGTTGAGAGCTGCAAAGTACTCGCTAACTAGAAGTTCACTAGAAATTATTCATTCTCACTATTAGAGAAGCAGAATGACTGCTATAAAAGTGTATTTTGAAATTGGTCACGAAGCGTCATTAAGATCGAAGAAAACCCCGGAAGGATTCACTCACGACTGGGAAGTGTTTGTCCGCGGGCAGGAAGGAGCTGATATTAGCCACTTTGTTGACAAAGTGGTTTTTCAATTGCATGAAACTTTCCCAAAGCCTAGAAGAGGTAAAAAATATATTTTCACATATTATTTTTCTCTGTTTTTAAATATTTAACCACTTTCACAGTAGTTTTTTTGGGATATGTACTTTATATAACTATGTATAAATAATCTGCTACAAAATAAAAATAAAACTCAGAATGCCTCACTGCTGGTGCTGTTAATGTATCTTGAACCACATTGATATAATGTAACCTTACGACTACTCTCTAACCAAAATAAATTATTTTTTTAAAATTTCAATCCAAAGATAATTTGATTCAAGTAACTTATTAATCAATTTTTTGTTTTATTGGCATAATAACATTCTTCATTATAAATACTAATATTATATTTAAAATTCCTATTTATAAAATAAAACTAAAAAGCTAAACTATAATTAAAAATTGCTTTTCTTTTCAGTTGTAAAAGAACCACCTTTCTCAATCAAAGAATCTGGTTACGCTGGATTTATATTCCCCATAGAAATATATTTAAAAAATAAGGATGAACCGAAGAAGATAAAATTTTCATATGATTTTACATTACAACAAAGTGGTTTTCTCAAAGACAGATACATTTTTCAAACTCCAAATGATGACTTTAGGAAAAAACTTTTAAGGGGTGGTGGTATCCCAATCAGCAATAATACATTTTATACAAACCCAGACCAAGAAAGTAGAAGTAGAGATTCTTTCACAGAAGAAAAACAACAACTTGTCAGTAAACCTAAGCTTTCCTCTGAAAATATCAAAAAGCATAAGACTAAAGAACATAAGGAAGAAGTACCACACAGGACTAGCAGTTTTGAAACTTTATTTGGTGCACCCATACAAAAACCTCCTAAAGTTTCACCAGATCCTAAGAAGATTGAAAAAAATATTACTCCTGTCAAATCTGATAAAAAAGAGAAAGATAGATCAAGTACTGATAAGAGATCTAAATATGAGCACAAAGAAGCTAAACCAGACAAAATAAAAATAAAAGAAGAGAAAGAAAAGATTCGTTCAGAGAAAATAAAATGTGAAAGAAATGAGAAAGAGAAGTCTAAAGATAAAGCTGGCAAGCGACCAATTGAGAAGCCACCATCTCCAGAACTATCTAAAAAGCGATGTCTGAGTCCAGTCCGGAGAGTTGCAAGTCCAGCTCCACGGTCCAGCAGTGCAGCAAGTATTAAGGAGGATTACAAATCAGCAAAACATAATCCTGAAATTCCTGAGCAAAAGAGACCAAAAATAGATGAAAAACCTACTGAAGTAAAAGTGGACAAGGACATAAAAGAAAAGAAGAAAAAAGAAAAGAAAAGTCATGATAGAGATAAAGAGAGGAAGGAAAAAAAAGATCATAAAAAAGAAAGAGCAAGTCATAAACTAAAAGAATCACCAAAAGAGCAAATTAAAGATACCCCAAAAGATACACTAAAAATCAGAGAAATTCCAAAAGAAAAGGAACCTATCAAAGAATCACCACCTGTAAAGGAAAAACCACCAAAGCCGGAAAAATTTATTAATAAATTTTCCATTGAAAATCTGAGAAAAACACCACCATCAGAGATTGAAGATCGCTCAGAAAATCACAAACCCAAAGAAAAAATAGACTCTGAACGCAAACATAAGCATAAGAAAAAAGATAAAAAGCGTGATGAATCTAGAGAGAAACATAAGGAGTTGAGTAAAGAGAAAAAACACAAACATGAGAAAAGTCGAGAATTACCTATAGAAAAACCTGAAATTATTGAGCGTAGAGAGACACCTGTACCTAAAGAACGGCCTTTGCCTGAACCAGGATCTCCTATATCTATAGATACAGCTTCACAGTGCAGCTCAAAAAGTGGACTTGCCAAAAATTCCCACTTAGGAACTGAGGATAATAACAGCAGTCATTCCGATTCGGAGGGTTCTATAATAGTTGAAGAAGAAGAAATAAAAATAAAAATTGAAAATCCATCCCCTGAGCCAATTAAACAAGAACCTTCACCAGAGCCAGAACCTGAACCTGAGCCTGATCCAGAGCCTGATCCAGAGCCTGAGGTGGTACCAGAACCTAAACCTGTTGTAAAAGTAATGCAACCACAAAAAGAAAAATCAAAGAAGCACAAAGACAAGTCGTCAAAAAGAGAAGAAAAAAGACGCAAACGAAAAGCAGCTGAGGAGGAGGAAAATGAAAACAGGAAGGTAGCAAAAACACCTGAAACTGGCCCTTCATATAATGAAACTGAGCGTGACGAGAGCAGTGGTTCAACACCAGTTGAAACCAAAGTTCAAGATAATGGTGTCTCAAGTAGCCTAGGTGAGGATGCAGAGCCCGGCGACTTGTCTCCAGACTACATGGTGCAGCTACGCGATTTGCAGCAGCGAATCATGAAGATAAAGAACAATGAAGAACTTGAGAAGGTAGTCAACCTCATAGCAGAAACTGGCCGATATGAAGTAACCACTCAAACATTTGACTTTGATTTGTGCTTATTAGACCGCTCCACAGTTCAGCAGCTTATACAGTTAGTAGGGTGATAGTGCTAGCCGATGGGCTGCTTTCAATTGTTTGAAACTTTGTAAATAAAACCTCAAATAGAAAATATTTTACTGATAGGTACAGGTAACACCTGGTAATGTACAGCCAAATATCAGTCTCGCTAGATAATATGGTACAGACAGTGAACAATTGTGTTTGCAGTCATGCCTGCCTTTACTTGCGATGTTGCATATAGTTAGTTAGAAATAATCTCAACTATTATTATCTATTGATAGCCTCATTACTCGAGTTCTAAGTGCAATACTGTATAGGTATGTAAAGTATAAGACTGTTGAAAGATTGTTATATAATGTAATGTATATTTTGTACATTATTGTATTGATTCATTATAATGTAAGTTATGGAAAATGAGAGTTTTTAATTAACCTCTGGCGATGGCGTCCCCAGTGGGCTCATAAGAGGCTATGTTGATAATTTGTATAGACCCGACATTTTAGATGTTTTTTTTTTTATTTATGAGAAGATGAAATTAACATAACAAATCGGAAATGTTTACCTGTCTTGATTATATTGTACACACATAATATTATGAAAGGTTTGCTAACAATAATAATAGTTGGCACCCCAATTATGCATATTATTAATTTTAAGCTAATCCTAATCGTAATTTTCAACATCACTTGATATTTTAGATAATGTATATCTACAGTTTCGTGGAGTATCGCGATGTATGAATTTAGATCATTATCAAAATTTACTAAAACCTGTTTTTAAGTGCTCATTTTGGCTTAATTTTGTAAATTATGTTTGTTACATATAACTTATTTTTTATTTATGTAGTATTTTAAGACTATTTTAAAATATAATAAATAGAGTGTATACTAATGCCAACTTTTTTCTCTGTTTTATTAAACTTGACCAAACATCAATCTGGGCTGATTTTATTGTCGCCGATGATAGTGCCGCCGCCAGTGATAGTTAAATAATATTATTTTTATATCTCAAGTGACAACCAGGCAGGTGGGTCACCCGATGGTTAGTCAAAACCGTAGCCTATGGACATACGCAATACCAGGGGAATTGCCAATGTGTTCTACAACTTATTTAAATGCCTTAAGCACTAAGCAACTGGCTCTCAAGTGCAACCGCCGGAATACACCAACAAGTGCTTAACAACAGATTTGATTTCGCGGTTAATTTGAAAATGAAACTGATGATTTAACTGTGACGGATTCATCACAGTAATGTCTTTTTCAAAGTTAATTCTAAAGCGATTTTGGAACTTAGGTAATACTTTCGCTACGAATTGAAGGTACAACGTCCAACGGTTCTTTAGTCGAAATGGGGGTACCTCAAGGTTCAATTCTTGGGCCATTTCTATTTCTAGTATATATTAATGATTTACGATCGGTCGTAAATGGTCTCTCAGATGTAGTCTTGTTTGCTGACGATACCTTATTCATTTTTAAAGTAGATAGAAAAGACAAAGAACTTACTAGAGTAAATGATACCTTATCAATAGTTTCTAAATGGTTTGCTGTAAATAATCTTTTAATAAACTATAAGAAAACAAAATGTTTAAGATTCTCTCTTCCAAACGTAGCGCAGGTAGACAGTAGGGTATTAATAGATGACAGCAGCCTGCGACTAGTTGACAAAACTGTATTTTTGGGTATAACATTTGATAATAAACTACAATGGGGTTCTCATGTACAATCTTTAGCTAGTAAATTGAGTTCTGCTGTATTTGCTGTTAGAAAAATCAGACAATTGACGAATGTTGAGACGGCCAGATTAGTTTATTTTGCATATTTCCATAGTATTTTATCGTATTGCGTTTTACTGTGGGGAGCTGCTGCAGATATTGAAACAATCTTTGTATTACAAAAAAGAGCCATTCGTGCAATCTACAGTATGGGTCCACGTGAATCAATTTTTTAATACCTACGCTTTTATTATCTTGGTATTTTTTGTTTTAGTTTACTATTTAGGTAACTAATGCGGGTTATAATTTTTTATGTATTTTTGTATTAGTTTAAGAATAAAATTGTTAAACATTTGAAAAAAAAAAGCCAATATAGTCAGATGGTCCAAAAATATTTAAAAAAATGTAACCTTGCGTTTCTTCTCAGTTGAAGGCTGACTTCCGAACCGGTGGTAACTTCTGTAATTCGACCTTCATAAGTGCCCTTCTAGGGCCTAAACTGAATAAATGGTTTTGACTTTGCTAATTAAATTCATGTGGGTTTGCGATGCTGAACAAAATACGACGAACCAACCCTAAAATCGTGAAAAAATATATCATTATTATTTCATAGTTTATTCTCAAAGTATTCTCAATATCTAGCTCAGGCCAGTTATCTTCTTGTGATGCTAAGTCCATCAGTCTGGGGCTCTGGGCCATCCCACACTATGCATGACACTCCAAGGTCTGTTTTACAGGACGTCAACCAAAGCAAATTCGATATAAAAATATCGAGTTTGGAAATGGGTCGTAATTAACATACCTACATTAGGGTAGGGGAGGCGAATAGGGGATTTCGGGATTTACTCGAGCGCGGCAGATTAACATAAGGGGGGCAACCTTGCACCTTGTGAAGTACTCTCACCAAATCTGAGCCCTCTATGTAGTGTCGAACGCCTAGGGTAGCCCGTCAGATTAGTAAAAAAAAATCGATGGTTTGAAATACTCGAGCGCGTCAGATTAAGGTAAGGTAAGTTAGTTACATGCAAAATAGTGTACATTTCAATAATCTGACAATTTGGGCGTGACGAAAGAAAATTGGAGACTCGCAAAGTTGCAAAAAAAAAACGTCACCTGGATTTTCTCGAGCGCGATAAGTTTTTTTTTTATTTTGAAGGAAATTAGTCACGAATCACGGAAATATCTTAATCTGCCGATTTGCACAAGCCGAAGTAGCTAAAATCATTATTAAGTGTATAGTCCAGGAATATTATGAGTTTCACCTCAGAATGAGAGATAGTCAGCTATTAACTTGTATAAACCTTTATTTTGACACCCTAAAACTTACCTCAAAAGCTACTTATCTTAGGGTGCCCGCGACTACTGATTTTTCAAGGTCAAAGGTCAAAAAATCATTTATTGCAAATATCTCGTTTCCTATGGGTTTTTTGGTATGTGTATTCATAATAAATATTGTAGAAGATTAAATTCTCTACAACTTTTGTGCAAACATTTTTTCGATATCTTGAACCATTTTCGAGATTTCCCCACCACGCAAAACGGCAGATTATTATTTTTCCGCTATCAGACAGACGTGGCGCGACTACCCTATTAATATCTGACGCGCTCGAGTATTTCTTGGTGACTGTTTTTTTTTACATTTTTGAAACCCTGTAGACGCTCCCCCCACCGCTGAAGGGGAAAATATCACATAACCTTTTTTTCTTTATTCCACCTAATCTTCAAATTCCAGTAGGTCCCAAAGACGCTCGAGTAACTACAAATTTAGCATCATTGCCTCCCCTACCATTATTTATTTTCGATTAACACAACTTGAGATTTGATTCTCGTTGTATACGTGTTTAATATTCCCGTACTTTTCTAATATCGGACGTTCCTTCTACCACGACGACCATTAGGATATGGAATGAGCTCCCCATTACGGTATTAAAAGCGCTATGGTATGGGGTTCTTCAAAAAAGGCATAAAAAGAGCTGTTCAAGGACGGCAACACATCGGCAATTACCCTGGTATCTATTGCAAATGTCCAGAGGCGGCGGTGACTACTTACCATCAGGTGGACCGTCTGCCTGTTTGTCAACCTAATGACAAAAAAAAACTTACAACGACCACTTCAGCTTGATAATTCAATCAGCAAATGATTCTTTGTCTGATAACTAAGTTCCTACATAGCTGGACTTATAGCTACTGCGGAGAAATCACGGATTTGTATTCTGAGATCATGTAATAGAATAGGAACCATTTACGCTTTTGGCTTATTTTGCACAAAAGCCAAGACACAGATAGATTTTAAAAAATATAATTTAAACGTTCATTAGGTATAGGATTTGAGCCCACGATTTTCGACGTCTTTTTTTTTAAATTCTGGTAAGCTTGTGTTTGACCACAATCTCACCATGGTAAGGGATGATGTGTCCGAAGGTGGTAAGCACACAAAGCCTAGATGGGAGCTGGCTCTCAAGTGCAGCTGTCGGAATACACCGATAGGTGCTTGGCGACAGATTTTCAACTTGAGGGTGGTAGCCAGCCAGTCGAGTACTACAAAGTACCCTACCACCGTGTTATGGTTTCCTCCAGAGATGTACAAAATGGTTTTAAAAAAGCATTTAAATACAAAATGCAAAATACTTTTCAGATTTACTATTTCAAATGCAAAATACCAAATAGTTTTGCGTTTTGTATTTCAAATGCTAAATGCAAAATAGGTATTTTCAAAATACTTTTTCAAAATAAAATACCTTAGGACCAAATCGAATGATATTTTTATTTATTTTAGGTATTTATCATGAGAAATAGAATAGGGATACAATGCCGAGCCAAATTACACCTTATGCATGACATTTTGGTCATATTTATCAGTACGCGTATAAATAAAAAACCGGCCATGTGCGAGTCGAACTCGCGCACGAAGGGTTCCGTATGATTTTTAATATTCACTTCAAAATGCAAAATACATCTCTAAGTATTTCAAATAAAATACAAAATGTTTTTTAATAAAAGGCATTTAAATGCAAAATACAAAATAGGTATTTTGCATTTTGTATTTGCATTTTAAATAGAAGTATTTCAAATAAATCGCATCTCTGGTTTCCTCACGATGTATTCCTTCACCGAAAGCTCAAGCTCATTGTAGATTCGAACCCACGACCTTCGCTGCCAGCATGTCTTGATCAAAGGTATTAATTAAAATGCAGAATTTTGTTACGAAAATGTTTTATTTCAATGAGAGATGAAACCATACTTTATGATGAATATTCAAACATAAAATACTAAGTAAAACTCAACAACCATTAAGTCTATACATAATAATGAAAAAATATATGATTTAAACATGGGCTTTATGAATGAGAATTGAATGAAATATAAAATGAACGTGTAGGTATAGGTAAAATAAAACAGCGAAGTTATAATGATGAACGTGGAATAACTATTAACTAGACATTTACTAAGGATAATGATGACCAAGTAAAATATACCCCCATAAGCATAAGCGCTTCTCTGAAATTATAAATGTAACGATTACGATTTATTAATTTATGATAAATTATTGCGTTCGCCTTTAGATGTACGCGCAAACATATCGATCGTAAACTTTCTCAACGAGAGATGTTTTTTTCAATTCATTGTCGAAACGGAAGGGCGTCGCTCCTTTCTATTCACTGCAATCGAGAGCCTAATTTCCACGTGAACGCGTTCATCTCTTTTTGCCGTTCTTGTGGACGCCCTGCCGCCACCTCGCGTAGAAATCTCCGATATATTCTATGGATATTCCCGCCGACTGAGCCGCGCCGGTCACACTGAACTCCTTGTAGCGTTCATCGCTGCCGGGTTCGGTGCCCACCAGTAGTATAAGCATGGGGGCTGTATATTTCTGAAGGGAGTTGTCCGGGTCCCCGTTGCCGCCTTGAGTTTGCTTCTCATCGGCTATGAAATGATTGCAGAATTCTAAAATTTGTATGAAATTGTGGACGTGAGGCGGGGCCTTACGTGGATACTTGAGTAGCGGTAGAGGTGTAGCTTGTCCGGGTCGTTGTGCGCGCAGGAATCTCGACCCGCTGCGCAGCTGCACCTCGAGCCAGCGGATCGCGTCGCGCGCGCTGCTCTCTTCCCGCTTCAACTCGTCCAGCTCTTGCACCACTGTTATACAATATTCATTATTCATTTATCTGTACTCGCCACAAACATAAGAAACATCACTAAATGGGAAGACATAGAAACGATAGTCAAAACATTGATGGGTCATATGCTGAGAGGAAAGGAAAGTGGACTAAGAGGCTAATGGTTTGAACACTTCGATACAGCACAAAAAGAAAAAGGTAAATATAACTAATAAATAAATATCCGGGACATTTTTCACACACGGCTATCTGATCCCAAACTAAGCACAGCTTGTAATATGGAAACCAGATGATTGATATACTACGTATACTACTTATTTTTTGTAAATACATACTTAAATAGATAATTACACCCAGACTCAGGACAAACAGACATGTTCATGCACACAAATGTGTGTCCTGGATGGGAATCGAACCCAAGACCTGCAGCGTGATAGGCAGTGTATTAACCTACCACGCCAACCGGCCCGTCGGTAAGTCGTCGAAAGGTAGACTGAGTGGTCTGATGACTTAAAGAAAGTCACTGGTCCACTATGACAAAGGCTGGCAAGAGAAATGGAAGGCTATGGAAGAGGTGTTTGTGTAAATTAGGGATCAATAGGGATGAATATGCATTAAAGTATTATATTTCAGTAAAAAAAAATTCGGCAGAAACCAGAAAACACATGTAATTCATTGTTGAACTAACACACTTAGCCTGCTTTTCCACCGCAGATGCATAGAGGAATAAACTTACCATCAGGTGGATTGTCTGCCTGCTTGCCACTGTTGACATAAAAAAAGGTAACTTACCAACAGTGGGCACGAGTAGTACAAAGTTGCGTGCGCGCAGTAATTGCTTGACGCGTCGCAAATGTTTGTGCAATGTGGCGGAGTCGAGCGCCAACAGTGCCGGCGTGGCCGCCTGCCCGCTGCGCTCGAGCTCGCGAACCTGTGACGTCAGCCACAGTCGACCCAGCCGCCGCAGTAATGCACCTTCGCTCGTTTCCACCTATTCATAGTCATTCATTACGTAAATATCCAGCTATTATTAATTGTTTCAGAACTACTGTATTATTTACTTCTTTTATATTTATTAAATGTTGATTATTCAAATTCAAATTGTTTTATTCAATTTTGGAACACTTATTGAATGTCAATTTAATTGCTATTGTTACCACCATTTCTAAATAAAGACCTATCTGGAGAAGAAACGACGAAACAAACTAATAACGGGTGAAACATGTTGAACCATTAATATTGTACTCCACCTATTCTTAAACCATGTTTCAGACAAATAAATAATTTAATTTCAAAGTCAATGTTCGATACTAGAATATTAATTAGTTTTTTATGTGATGTCATGGCATTGTTCAACTGATTGCACATTGACCTAACTGAAATGGTCCAAGTACTTAGGAAAATAAATTTATTTCAAGGCAACTTACATGCGGTTTTTTAGAGTTATGCCACTCCCTGCTTCGTTTGTGATTTATCTTGGTGTTATGCTTTGGTGTTGGAATTTTCTTCAAATAAAATATTTTCATAGATCTATTGTATCGTATCCGAGGTATGATTTTGGCAATCTGATTGCCAAAGTCCATAAAGTTCAATATCCTAATGATATTTTCATCATAAACTGATGGTTTGTATCTATCCAGTATTTGCCATTCTGCAGCATCTTTATCAAATTTACAAATATTTGTGCCACGTAAACCAATATCCTCAGGCAAAGGTATGGTTTTATATTCCAATTTTAGCTTTTTAACAATATTCTTAACAAAATCAAATATTTTATACTCTTTGTTCTCTGGTATCTCAACACTTTTGGAACTGAAGTAATACGAAAAAATATTGAGCAGATCCACAACACACTGAAATAGGGACTCCCCACTATCTCCACAAGAAAGTATTAAATCCTTTTCAGTGAGAGCCCAATCTATAAGCAATTTAATGCTTGGCAAGATGTTGTCACCCAACAGGAAGTTCTGTAGGTCTGCTATATTTATTTCCTTATTTTTGCCCTCCTTATTTTCTGATTCATTGTTGTTTTCATTAACATTAACCATATCCCCATTTGCAGCATTGTCATTTTCCTGTTTTCCAATAATTTCAGTTTTATTATATCCGTTCATATTTTTCTCGGTAACCTCTTCAATATCAGAACCATCATTGCATGAGCCTGCACTTTGTGATTCATCATCTGAATGGCAAGTGGAATCTGATACATCTTCATCATCTGAGTGTGACTCATAAGTTTCAATTTCGATGGTCTCAGTCTCTTCGTCACTCATATCTGAGCTATCTGATGAAGCGACACGCCGTCTCCTACGTCTTTTTGTTAATACCTTTTTACAATTCTTGGCTTCACCATTAACCTTTTCTGTTTCTTCTTCTAATACATTATCTTTCAATATGTTGTCTTCCTCAATATCTTTATTACCATTTAAAACAACATTCTCAGTAATGATCTCCTTCACAGGCTCTATTGGTTCCTCGAGTTTATCACTTTCTACTTCCTCTACTAATGCAGTTCTAGGTTGGTATTTATGGGCTGGATTCTGAAGTCCAATTGACTCTAGTTGTTTGAGCAATTTTTGAAGGAGCTGGGATAGTAATGCTAGTGTAAATGCTTTGCAAGCAAATGCTTTCACTTCATCTGTTTCAGTAATTTTAGCAATTGTATACAGGCAAATTTGCACAATATTATGCAGTAAGTGGCCATTTAAGAAAGAAGGATTTGTGTTCTCTTCTTCAATTGCTTGGCTATATTCAAGGTAGTTCTTGTTGATATCTGGTAATAAAGGTTTTAACAAATCCATAGATATTTTCAGTTCTTGAGCAACAGTATTACACCTTTGTGGAATGTTTGTATCATTCTTACTAAGATACCATATTTCAATAAGGGAGAGAAAATTAATAATAGTATTTTGTATATGTTCTACTTGAGTTAATGATTCAGGATCATTTGGGAGGTCATTGAACTGAGCAGTTTTTTCAAAAATCTTGCTCAGATTTCCCATAGCACCTTCAAAAGGTATTGCACATCCCAAACATTGTATGTAATAACAAACAGAGTCCAAGTTATAGTTCTTGTCTAAGTATAAATTCCCCAGTTGGTTGTAAGGCATTCCAGATGACATATCAATGTGTGCAGCTTGTAAATAGTATCTGGCTGCTATAGAAGGATCAAAGGTATTGAATATTTCAGCTTGGTAACGGCTCAAGTCACCGAGATATATCAAACACGAGTGTATAATAGAACGGCTCAATTGTAACATCTCATCAGAATGTGAATCCTTAATTTCTTGGATCTCTTCATCTTTGTGTAAAGGTGTATAATCCAACTCTTTAAGCTGTATTTTCATATCAGTCTGTATTCTGTCAATGAAATGATGAAAATTACCTATTCCACACACTATGTGAGTGTAAAGGTAGCTGTCATTGTCATCTTCAGTTTCTCGAATCTTCTTAGCAATTGATACAGTATCATAGTAAACTTTTCTCCAGAGTAATTCTAGGGATTTTTTGCCGTAGTTTAGAGGATCCAGAAAAAGTAGTTTTTCACAGTTGTCCCTTAGTTTTTGACGCTGAACCTCGATGCGGGTTGAGAAGAGGTCGGTCATGGATCGACTCGTGGATGTGCTCTCGCCGATGCGTCTCGCTACGTCACTTACATAGCTGGAAATTTAACACAATCCTAATGTTATTATACTGCGCACTACAACATCGTTTTAAGTTATAACTATCATCATGTAAATTGAGAGTAAAGTACGATATGAATTTTACTGTGAATATCTTACCGATAAAGTTTTTTTGCCAGTTCATTGCCATCAGCAACTTTAGCCTCCAAAATTTCATCACAATTGTTCTTCATTTTCAAGTCATTTTATCAACTTGTCAAGATGTTGATTTCAAAATAGTTTCTATAGCCTTCGTGACTTTGAAGTAATTAGTAACAGAAATCATTTCGTTAATTATATCATTTTTCACATTGATAAACTCAAAATTTTTAGAATTCTCCGTAATAAGCAAAAGATGGATCATGGGTGACATATAAAATAAAATGTACGTAGACCAAAGAGTAAAGTAATATATACGTCTGGGGGTGACAGCTCTATTTCCAATCTTACAGTTCTGGCGCTGCTGTAGCTTGCTACATATTATTAATCTGTGCTCTGCTTATAGTGTTCAATTTTGTGTGACTTTTTGGCGGGAACTTGCGGAGTGACGTTGTGTTTTCGTTTTATATTCATTAAATTCGTGTATTTTGAGTTTTATTGAATAATTTCGGTGGTGTTTTATCCAATAAAGGTCAATCTAAGTGCACAAGTGAAGAGAAATGAAATGAAAGCGTGTATCGTGACTTTCCAGGTTGTCCCAAAAAGTCCATGAAATGTTTTAGTGGAATAGCCGCCAATTTCACTAAAATTAGACCGGACTTGTACGGACGAGGACTAGACTTTACAGTGAAAGTGACAATAAAACGTGACTAAACATAAAAGATGAATATTTAAAATAAAGAAATGGCTTAAAGGTCTCGATACCAGGCCAAAAATGTTCTCAAAAATAAAAATAAAAAATTCAATTTTGTGTCAATGTGTGTGTACCTACGTCATTGGTAGTTTGACACCTCTGACAGTTTGAAAGGTAAATAATGTAAATCGGCCATTGTTTTTTTCATATCACATCGAGTCGAGCAGTTTATCTTGTGTTTTCCTCCGTTTACAATACAATTCCACGCTTTGCTGTACTCCGTACAGTGATCAGTGATATTTATTTCTTTTACTGTGCTCCATACTTTCTCGTCATGGCGTTGTGCATATAAGTGTTGTGTTGGTGGTTGTGATTCAACAAGTAAAACTCGCAGACTATTTTGCATACTCATGAACGATAAATTACTTGGTTTGACAAAGAACCTATTGATGACTAAACGTTTTTATGAAAAACATTTTGATCAAACTCAATTTGACCAGTCTGGTGTTCGAACCCGTTATTCCTATCCTTGCTTGTTTACGGAACAGGAAATTGCTCATGGCTTACCACTTGCTAAAGGTATGAATGTGAACTTTTAATGTAAACTATACTTTAGCTTGCAACTAACTTTTGCGTAGAGCAACAGTTAGTTGTCATCTTAGGGCTCCTTCAGACACACATCTTGTCCAACTTAATCTGTATCCTTCCACTTTCTGTAGCTTTATGTTTACAATATTGTATAGATTTTTTTAATTCAAAATATTTTTAATATGAAATTATAACAGTAAAGTAATTTAAATTAACTATTCAAGAAATTACTTTAGTTGTTCAACTTACAATTGTATGTCTGCGGGAGCTCTTACGCACAATTATAAACTTTAGTTGATTAAATTATAAAATGCAAATAAGTTGTTCAATAGTTGGCCCACTTACAATATTATATGTCTGCGGGTGCTCTTAAAGCCCTCTGTCCTACACGTTTGTTGCCCTTCTCACTACACAAAACAATTATTTAGTTGAATACCTACACAAATCATCTTCATTTCTATTGAATCTACTTATACTACTAGGCATTAATGCTTTAATGTTTTTAATAATTCTAGGGTATCATATACAGCATGAAAATAATTATTGTCAGAGCCGAGAACAAAATTATAACAACTCAACAGGAGAAACAATTATCAAAAACAAATATACCATCACAGGTATGAATAAATTGATCTTACTTGATAAATTAATTACACAGAGGCTATGACAGAATCAGACAGTAATGTCAACCCTGTAAAGCTTAAATGACTAGCTCACTCAACAGACATTGTCCTGTCCAAATTCCATGGAAAGAAACACTATCTGTCTATTCATCCAACTTTCCAATGTTTCCACTATCTATTTGTTCTATCTTATTCTGTTGTAATGTTTATTTAAACAAATTCAATACTTCAGATAAGCGGTTCAACACTCCTATGGAGACAATGGAGACTACAGCAGTAGTGGTGACCATCTATTCGACAGCGTCAATGGATCGCCAGATGACCAAGGGGCAAACTTAGAGGCACAGTGAAACAAAATTCTCCTCGTCAAGAATTTTGACAAAAATCTATAAAACCCTCAAAACATATTAAATATATTGACACAACCAGTCTAGATGTAATTGAATATTACATAGCACTCATAATTCGCCTGCAATGCCACAATTGATGCAATATAATAAATAAAATTTTAAGTGGAAAAATAGAATCATGCAATATGTAGCGCTAAGAAAATATAAAACTCATAGGTAAAAAAAATAAATGACCACAAAATAGATAATTTGTTTTATTTGATTATCTACCTAAATAAAAGGATAAATACCCTAAACCCTAGTAGATTTTGTCGATATCGGGTACATCACTACACTACACAAAAAATTATCGATAACAGCCATATTGAATAAATAATAGATTGACAGCACTATTCGATTTTGTATGTGTGTGTGTCGCGCCATTATAGATAAAGCGACAACAGCGCCATAACTGCAAATGTAGAAACTAGGCAAATTCGACTGTCACATCTGTAGCTAGCTACATATCAGTAATCTGTGATATACGTAGACTGTAGTGTTGCGTAAACATCGATAGTCAATTGATAAATCGATAGTTTTCAACTATTTAAACTATCGATGGTCTAAGAAAAGTATCAATCAATAGGTATATAATTTATGTTCGATCCCAGAACTTTTTTTATTAGCAATTCGTTCAATTTCCAGTGAACGAATTGCTGTCTCTGCTTAGGGAAATCCTAGCGAACCGGTGTAACGTAGCACTACGGGCAGCGTTGCCAAGATGTAGGGAATTTCGAACTGTAATGTGTGTGGGATTGTTTATAGAGTTCCCTGATAGAGTACATCTGTTCCCTCAGAATGGATATTTTCTGAAGCGGGACCCAACTGAAGGAAAATAATTAAAATACCTACCAAAATTTCCGTAAATCTAAATTTTAATATGTTTTAAAAGTACTCACATGTTTTGAGTTATCGATACAAAAGTACACAAAATAGTGTTTTATTTTATACCTTTGAAAACAGAAAACTATCGGTTAAATATCTCAAGAAATCGATGTTTAACAACACTAGTTTTTTTATAATCTTTAGTCATGACCATAGATACAAAGTCTTTCAATCGCATACATTTTCTTCAGTTTCAATTTCTTCTTCTATATTACAGTCACTGTAATGTCTAGTTCTCGTCCATACAAGGCCGGTCAGGTTTAGGGAAATTGGTGGCCGTTCCACTAAAACTTTTCGCGGACTTTTTGAGACAACCTGAAAAGTCACCATACACAATTTCATTTCACATCACTGGTGCAATTAGATTGATATATACAATAATATCGGTGGTGTATTGTCAAATAAATATCAATCTAAGTGTACCAGTGAAGTGAAATGAGTGTTGCTCAGAAAGTCCGCGAAAAGTTTGAGTGGAACGGCCACCAATTTCACTAAAACCTGACCTGATCATCACTTTACTGTGATATAATGTGACCTTAACATAAAATTAAAAGATCTCACTTGCTCAAGCGCCGGGGAAGCTGGTGAGCTGCTTTTGAAGGAGCTCACGACTCTGAT
This sequence comes from Ochropacha duplaris, assembly GCA_951361185.1. Taxonomy (NCBI): domain Eukaryota; kingdom Metazoa; phylum Arthropoda; class Insecta; order Lepidoptera; family Drepanidae; genus Ochropacha; species Ochropacha duplaris. The sequence continues at coordinate 3,432,958 of OX592706.1, forward strand.
CAATCTTATGCTCTCCGGCAGTGTGAACGATGCCGTCATCGACGTCTTGTACGGAGCAAATTTATGTGCTCTGCACAAGAGGGAATCGAGGGAAGGGCTCGTCGTATGGCAGCCAAGATTTGCTGTAAATTTTATAGTGAGGCCCTTTCGGAAAAATTTCAGCCCCTGCAGCTAGCTTATGGCTCAAAGGGGGGCTGTGAGGCTGCCGTACACGCCTTGTCGACCCACCTAAATCATGGAAAAGGAGAAATCATCCTGAAGGTTGACATAAAGAATGCCTTCAACTCCGTCAATAGGGACACCTTGCTGGCAGAAGCTAAAAAAAGAAATACCCCAAATTTTTAGGTTTCTTTGGCAGTGTTGTAGGCAACCATCAAAATTACTATATCAGGACAATCTTTTGTTATCAGCAGTAGGCTGTCAACAGGGTGACCCCCTCGGACCAGTGATTTTCAGCCTAGCTATCCATCCAATTATTCGCCAGTTAAATTCCAAGTTTAATGTTTGGTATCTCGATGATGGAACTTTGGGAGGCGATGTAGATACCGTATTCAATGACCTGCAATTTTTAATCAACGAATTCCACAATATTGGCCTTGACCAAAATTTTTCAAAATGTGAACTTTATTTATCTGACACGACCGACAACCAAAAGACACTCGCAAAATTTGATAGTATTTCCCCCCAATTAAAAATGATTGAAATAAGTTTTCTTCGCCTCCTAGGGTCTCCAATCTTAGAGAACTCTTTCCCCGATTTTATCGAGGAAAAAATTCAAAATTTTAGTGATATTTCGGAAAGATTGCTAAAAACTAACATGCATTCGGCTATCACCATAATCAGGTACTGCTATTTTGGCCCTAAATTTAACTAAATATTGCGTGTGTCAGATATTTTGATATTGAGGAATCTATGTTATGATTTAGTGTCTGTATTTATTACTTTATCTGTGGATACTACCAACCTATAAACTATATTATCTCTGGTTTAGCCAACACTATAAAAATGTGAGAATAAAATGGGGGTAGTTAATAACAAGACGGTTGATATAACCTTATAAAAGGGACTAACATTTGAATATCGGCTCAGTCTCTGTTCTATTCGGTTGCGAGTTGGAGTTGGTATTGTTCACGACAGTCTACAAGAAGAAGTATTAAGTACCTACATAGATATAATTATATGTCTTTATTGGAGATCAAGTGAACCTCGTTGCTGCTTGGTTATAATGATACAGATAAGTATATTTGATAATCTAAATTGTAATGACTAATGATCATTTTGTAATAATGTGTGTTCTGTGTATTTATGATGAAATAGTACCTACATGATTTTGATAGAATATGTGTAGTGGCCATATATAAGATCATAGTACTGAGTTTCTTACCGGTATCTTCTCAGTATGGTCGGCCATCCGAACCGGTAGTAGATTTGAGAGTAAGTAAATTCATAATCCAGGCCATAGAAACAACTATTGAATAAATGTGTTATGAAGCTTGGCCTAAATGATTATTTTATTGATCTAAACCCTTACCCTATGCTCTGAGATAAATAGGGATATACCTACCTGATATATAAATAATAAACTATTATAATTCAAATAGAATAACCATCCTGACACTTAAATAACATGATCTGACTCTTATTCTATGGTATTAGATTAGATACCGAATCATTGATTTGGTATTAAATTGGTACTAAAAGAGAGTAAGAGATTTAACACGTGCATTTCATCTTTGGACACATTCACACCTAAAAATTGATAAAATTATCCGCCATTAACATCAATTTTAAATGTGGCCTTGGACGACCGAGCTTGGACACAAGCTACTCTCCCTATCCGTATGGGAGGTCTCGGCGTCCGCAAAATTGCAAGTATAAGTTTACCGGCTTTTATATCCTCGGTCCATGGGACTGAAAAGTTAACCAGGAAAATCCTAGCTTCCACACTGGTTGACTTTGAGGTACCGTGCTTCACTGAGGCTATAAGCGCTTGGAAAGCCACTTGTCCGAATATTGACCTACCCGCCAACCCATATTCCCAGAGGCAGTGGGACGAACCGCTCAGAAAAGGTATACAAAAAATCTTATCGACACGTCACCGTGTAATGCTGAGCGAGCGCGCCTACTGGTTGTGGGTGAGTGGGAGTCGGGTTTATGGCTTCTAGCACTACCGTCTTCCAACAAAGGAACTATCTTGGACGACACTACTTTCCGCCTCGCTGCTTGTCTGCGTCTGGGAGCACCCTGCTGTTCTCCTCATCGCTGTCACTGCGGGGAAGCTGTCAACAGCCTCGGGCACCACGGTTTGTCATACAGTCGGAGTGCGGGCCGTATAGCGAGACATGCAAATTTAAATGACATTATCCGTCGTGCTTTTGTTGCCGTTGGCGTGCCAGCCATATTAGAGCCAAATGGGTTGGCACGCGACGATGGCAAGATCGAAAGATGTGACGGAATGTAATTGTTTCCATGGAAGATGGGTAGGCCTCTAGTGTGGGACGCAACGTGTGTCGACACTCTTGCGCCATCCCATCTTCCTAGCACAGCGTGTCATGCCGGCGGTGCCGCTGCGTCTGCTGAGAACCTCAAGCGGCGAAAATATAATAGCCTTATAGGTAATTATTTTTTCGAGCCGTTTGGGGTTGAAACCCTCGGGTCGTGGGGCCCGAGTGCTCATTTCCTATTTAAGGATATTTCCAAAAGATTGGTTGACGCTTCCCGTGACCAAAAGGCTGGCTTTTACTTTGGCCAAAGATTAAGCATTGCCATTCAACGTGGCAATGCTGCCAGTCTTTTGGGGACGTTACCAGTCGACGGCGATGCGGAGGAATTCTTCGACGCACTTTTATAGTTTATTTTAGGTAGTTTTTAGATTAGATTAGTTTTAATTGTAGTTATAATAATGTAAATATTTAAAGATACTAATACATAAAATTAATAATTTTATCTTTTATTAAACTAGGATTTTAACTATTTCATTTACGCACCTCTTTAACTTAACGTTTTTGTTTCTGATTTTAATTATGCTATAGGTGTTTATTTAATTTCTGAAAAGTGAATTTTTTTCCAGAGTTTTGCGGTTTTTTTATTAATTTCTGCGGAGTTGTAAAATTATAGTTGTCAACACTGATCATCATGGCTCAGCTGTTTTAACTGTCAGTCAAAATATAGTGTATTATCTATGTGTCAATAAGTGTACACGAATCTGCTTGTTTATGTTGGAAAATAAATATTATTTGCTCGCACGCATCGCAGTTTCACTAAAACAGTTTTAAACTGTTAAATAGGTATTTATTTTATTTTGTTAACACGTTTAAGATTTTTTTTTTGTAGGTAACAATAAGAAAACTTTGTTCGAGAGACGTGAACCGATTCTCATTTTGAACAAAGCAAGGAAAGGAAAGCTTGTTATAGAAAATGTACTACAGTGAAATATTCCTAATATGTATTTCATGTTCATTATGTATCATACCTTGAAATTTAATAATAGTTCACGTAACTGACTAGTCTGTGTTTTGTTTAATTTAATTTTTTGTTTGTATCTTAAGTTAGTCATGCTCGCTTTAAGGCCTTTGCTCGCGGCGGGGTCGTGTGCTGGGTCGCTCACTTCCCTATAATATGTGCGAGGAGGGCGGTGGCTGCCACACGCGTCATACTTGTGGACAGGTGCTGCTTGTGGGGGCTGGTCTGCTTGAGTTTGTTGTTTATTAAGTCGGTCATAATTAAATTCTATTTTTGCCGCCATAACACGCAAATATTGTCAGTGAGACTAGATAAATAATTATTGAATGTAATAGTTGTAATTTATTTTTAAAAAGAGTAATTGCCGAGTTTATTGCCGGCTCTTCTCACAAAAGCAACCTTCCGAACCGAGCATTTAGAGTCTGACTATTCATAAGTGCCTGTGAAGGCCTAATTGGATAAATAAACAATTTCATTTCATTTCATAAGTATGTTAAAGGTATAAATGCTACAAACTTGAAATTTGGCAGGTAGATTCCTCATAGGGAAAAGGAATTTACTAATAAAGGATTTTTAAAAATAGGAACCCTCAAGGATTCCCTCTGGAACGCAGTTGTAACCGCAAGGAGCAGCTGGTATTCTATATATATGCTTAACAACTATGTTACTTTTTTATTTACAGCATAACAACATAATATGGACAGCCAGCCTTGCATATTCTTGGGTATCAAAGTGAAACCAGGACCCATAGAACGCTTTAAATTGGAAAACTTTCCTCTTGATAATACTGTGGACCAACTTAAAACTGAAGCTCAAAAGAAGTCTAACATTCCATCGTCTTCACTTGGTTAGTAACATAAATCATCATACAGCAGTAAAAACCTGTCCTATCCTAATCATTTAAAATTGTACTGTACCAGTAATTTACTTTCAGAATTAATCCACCATGGCAAAATACTAAAAGATGATGTTACACTGTATGACAGTGGAGTCAAAAATGGTGAAGTGGTGCATGTAGTGAAAAAGAAGGTGGTCACACCTACTCCTCCGCCTCCTACATACACGGATGCAGAGTTACAACAACTGAATGCATCTTTAAGAACTTTGGGATGTACTCCTAATGCTCCAGGGTGGACTAGAGCTATGCAGGTAGCCTGCCAAAATTGTTTTTTTTTCCATAGAATTGCTATCCAATTATCCATATTCATGCTTTAAAAATCACCAATGCATATAAGAACATGCATTTCATAGGGTGCCATTACCTCTTTAGAAAATTTATTTCAATCACAAATTTTATTGAATATACTAGTAAACTATAAAACACTTATCACTTCAGACTTTGATTTAGCATTGAATATTTTGTCAGTTATTTTAGAACTAAAGTTTTAGCTGTAGTGGAGAGGACTATCTCAATACTTAACAGTGGTGAAGTCTCCAGTTTAACTATGTTGTATTTATCAGCAAACCTAAGTTTGTAGTTTTTTTTTGGGATGTTATTGAGCACAGCACTTGACATTAACACATTCAGTGTTTCTGGGTTAAAAAGCAGACTGACCTTCCTCAATAAATGATCATCTAACAGCTAACTGTTTACTATTCAAATAGGCAGTTAAATTTGTGAATTAGACATACAAACAAACTTTTTAGCCTCATATTATTTTTATTTGTGTAAACTAGCTAAAAAGCTAATATTATTATTATGATGATTTTATTATTTCCAGCTTTTGAACGAAGAATCAATAATGAGCGAGATAATAGATCAGGCGCCATCTCTCGGCGAGGATTGCGTGGCGTTATCAATAGTACATGAAGTAGAACTACTGGCGGCTCTCGGAGCTAATATCAACACCATGCGTCGAGGGGCCAACGCGCACCCAGAGTTGCCTACCGCCTTGAGGCTACTCACAAGATTAGTGCGATGCCGCACTGCAGGCGCTTTATCTGATAATGGTACCTTTTACTTCATTTATTTGGTATACAGGATGGCCATAAGTAGTACGACAAACTTAATGTTGAGATAGGTGAGCCGCGGTACGATTACGTATCTCGCGAGAGGTTGGCAACAGGCGTAAATTTCGCGATCGCTGCTGTCAAACATCACTTTTGTTAGCTAACAGCACAGCAACGCAAACAGCGAGAAATTATTTGTTACCATTTATTGCTACCCTATCGCTAGTGGCGCTAGTGTCCATGGGCAATGTGCATTCTGCGATAGGCGTGCGACAGGCTTCCGTAATACGGTTTCTAGTGACTAGTTGCTACTGATCGCGTAGCGGGGGCTGTCACTCTGCTACTGCTGTCGCTACTGCTACCTTTTACGTAATAGACCCGCCGGTCACCTACATAGTATACAAAAATGACCTTAGTAAAAGTGACACCATTTTCGAGATATTTAATATCCAAATTAAAAAAATCAATATATTAAAATAAATTTCTCAAAAATGGTGACACCTTTATTGAGGTTATTTTTGTATATTTGGTATAGTAGGTGATCCTCCCACTTATCTCCCCCTTTTTGTCGTTCGGACACCCTTTGAATGCGTGAGTACATCCACGGGACAGATGTTAGTATAAAGTATATTTGTGTGTTTACAGTTCCTACATCTGGATTTGCATACTCATTAGAAGCTCTGTCTGAGGACGAGGAAGCTGACGATGAAGAAAACGAGGATGGCGAGAGGAATGCAATCACTCAGGAACAGTTGGCAGCCGCTTTGCAGGTATCCTTTATATTTGCTATCATGTAAATCTTAAACAGGATGTCCGGGTCACCTGCCAAATTTAGAAAAATTTCCTCAGTAAAAGTGTCACCATTTTCGAGATATTTACAATCAATTAAAAATCAATATAAAAAATTCTAAAATATCAAAATAGTGACACTTTTACTAATGTTATTTTTGTATATTTGGTAGGTGACCCGCCCACCTATCTCCCTCTTAAATTTGTCGTACTACTTACCGGACACTACAGGTTTCCTTAATTCAAAATGGATGGTATTGTATACAGATGCAACCTATATTTTCGATCATTTCTTTTTTGTTATTCTAGATAAGCTTGTGTTTTTCCACAATCTCACCACAGTGAGTGATGATGTGGCCGAAGGTGGTAAGCACACAAAGCCTAGATGGGAACTGGCTCCCAAGTGCAGCTGTCGGAACACCCCAATAGGTGCTTGGCGACAGATTTTCAACATGAGAGTGGTAGCCAGCGAGTCGGGTACTACAAAGTACCCTACCACCGTGCTATGGTTTCACGATGTTTTCCTTCACCGAAGCTCAAGCTCATTCTAGGATTCGAAGCCACGACCTTCGACGCGGTATCCGACGTCACTACCACTGAGCTATCATCGCCTTGAAATGTTGTTATCCCAGGCGGCGACGGAGGCGGTATCGTCGTCGAGCAGCCGCGGGGGAGGTGTCGGTGGTGGTGGAGGCAGCCAGGACAGCTTGCTGCGACTGTTGCAGGCGGCGGGCGCCGGCGCCGGGGAGTCCTCACGAACCTCACACTCGGCTACGGAGGCCGGCACACCCACCGGTATAAAGTCAAAACCATTTACCGTAGAATCCGTTTAATACGACGTCGCTTATAATGACCGACCGCTTTTAGCGACGAAAGTATAGGCATATGTTCTTAGAAAATAACGTAAGATGACATCTGTAGTACGACGTAATTCACCGGTCCCTTGAGCAGTGGCGTAGCTAGGTAACAAAGGCCCTGGTGCAAAAAAAAACTGGGCCCCTAACTAAACTGTTTAAATATATTAATACAGGGTGTTAGGAAGAACGTGTGCCAAATGGTAGGGGTGAGTAGCTAGGGTCATTTGCTATGTATTCTGGCCTAACTAACCCTTTCTTGCTTTATCGTGTTTTTTTCGAGACATATTTAATTGGTCTTGGTCTACTACACTTTCTTGTATTTTTATCGGGAGTGTATGCCTGTTCTACTAAGACCGATATTTGTTTTAAATCATGAGTAATAAAATTATTGTGAGCTACAAAGTAATCAAAGTCTACAATAATGATTGAACTATTTAAATAACCATAGTTTGGTTGAACCAGGAGAATTAATATAAAATAACAATAAATGTACTAACATAAATATAGCTAACTATTAATGATTAGATTCTATTATTCATTCAATAAAATATGTAAATTGAAATTGAATTGAAAAGAGAAGAAAAAATACTTTAACTTCAACTTTAAGTTCATTTAAAAAAAAACATAATTAAAAAAAAACGATAAGGCAAGAAAGGGCTAGTTGGGCCAAATAACATAACCAATGACCATAGCTACTCGCCCTTACCGTTTGTCAAACGTTCTTCCTAACAGCTTGTATAAATACTTTAATGGTGCAAAAGCTACTTTATCATCAGCTCTAAATATTTGAAAGATTTTTTGCAATAAAGATTAAATTTATTTAACCTATTATTTTTATCGACCTTTTCCTTATCATCATAACCCGCTAAATGTGACGGCGAATCTTTCATGTTGGCAATATAATTTTGGGGAATTCCCCTGTAGGTATTCTTTCAAATGAGTTGCCATTATTAAAGTTCTTTTGTAGCTTATTTACATTCCGAAGGGGCGAGAATTATTAGCTAGTTCGATACGTAGCGTATGGACGCTTGCAACACCAGAGCCGTCACGAACGGCTTTGAAGAGTGTTTGACCGCAATATCACCATGGAAGTGGCCGATGGTGACACAAAGCCTAGATGGGAGCTGGCTCTCAAGTGCAGCTGTCGGAACACACCGATACGTGCTTGGCGATATATTTTCAACTTGAGGGTGGCCAGCCAGCCGGGAACTACAAATTATCACACTGCTCATGCTCATGTTTTCCTAACGTTGTTTTTCTTCACCGAAAGCTCTATGAAGCTCATTGTAGGATTCGAACCCACGACCTTCGCCGAGATATCCGACGTCACTACCACTGAGCTATCATCGCCTCGGCTGCTTTTGGCAATTTAAAACAAACATTTAACATTTCGTTCGATGTGGAAAACTATGTCCAGCAGTGAACGTCTTTCGGCTGAGATGATGTTCATTTATGAAATACAATTGTTCTTTCTAGTCTCACGTTGGAATTTTTGTTTATAGGTAGTCGGTCAGTGATAACGCCTGAAATGTTTAGTGAAGCAATATCGGACGCCATTAACAGAGCAGGCGGCGGAAGAAACTCGGCCGGCACGCCCATGGAACAAAGTACTGCTGGTAATTACACTTAACAATTTTGCAATTTATGGTAATTAGCTAAAGGGAGGAGATAGGTGGGCGGGTCACCTACCAAATATACAAGTATAACCTTAGTAAGTGTTATAATTTTCGAGATATTTAATATATAAAATGAATACATAAAGATCTGAAATAAATCGAAAATTAGCCGACAGCTGTTTTTTTAACTTTTGGATTTGCATCATTGTCTATGAATTTTTAAAATAAATTATAAAATAACTTTGATCCTAGAAAAAGATCCCTCGGAAATACTTCTCCCAGTGCCAAATAACTCTACCAAAATAGCTTCAAACTGCGTTCACCGAGAGTCTTTTGTTAGTGTAATAATGTATTTTAATAAATTGTAGCGTCGTCATCACAGAGCCCCGTGGCTAGAGACGAGGACTTCGTGACACAATTGCATCACATGCATGAGATGGGTCTTTTGGATGACGCGCTTAATGTTCGGGCGCTGTTAATTTGCTCAGGTATACTTGCATGTTTTATTTCTTGTATACACGAATCTGATGAGATACCGAGTCAATGATTTTCTATATCTATACTTCCCATCCCACTAATATTATAAATGTGAAAGTTTGAATGGATGGATGTTTGTTACTCTATCACGCCGGAACGGCTGAACGGATCTGGATGAAATTTGGCACAGAGATAGATTATAGTCTGGAATAGCACAATGGCACATAGGCATTTTTATCGCGGGAAAATATAAGATCCCCGGGAACGCAGGTGAAACCGCGGGGGCAGCTAGTAATCTTAATATTATAAAGAGGAAAGATTTGATTGTTTGCATTGAATAGGCTCTGAAACTACTTGAGCGATTTGAAAAACTCTTTCACCATTAGAAAGCTACATTATTCCTGATGAACATAGGCTATATTTGGTCCCGGGAAAAGATATGATCCCACGGATCCACGGAAACGCGTGTGAAACCGCGGGGGACAGCTAGTTGTTTCACATAGAGGTACTAAATATTTTTTTGTCTTTCTCAGGTGATGTGAATGCCGCCATAAACTTAGTTTTCAGTGGAGCCATTGGCGATGAATAGAAGTCGATTGAATTTTCATGGCATTAGTTGTGTATTCAATTTTAATATATATTTTTTAAGGCATTAACTGTTTTTTTTACTGTAACGCAACACAAGTTGTTTGACGATAAATTAAATTTTAAAGAAAATCGAAACGCCCACTTATTACTTTATCATTATCTATATGGATACCTACTGTCCTACTAATGAAATTACAAATTATATATATGTACTAGTGGGCCCGGCAGACGTTGTCCTGCCCTGAAAATAAAATTTAGAACCCGATTCCAGCGCCACCCATTGGGAAACTAAACCATCTGTCTGTCCGATCTCGAGACATGTCAAAACGTCGTTCTATACAAAATGTATGACAAAAATAATTTTCTTCATTATTCTTTTTTTTTGTGAATTTTTCCTGAATTTTCTTTGCTATAAACCTCACGGAGCCCGAGACCTTTCCAACGAATGCAAAACCGTGGAAATCGGTTCGTGCGCTCTGGAGTTATAGCGTCAGGAAGGAAAACCCGACTTATTTTTATATAGTAGAATATTATATTTTATTTAAATAGGCAGAAGAATAGAATTGTCAGACTTGACCAGTTCAGAAGGTTGTGTGTTGTTGTGAAGGTGTAAGAAGAGCCAATTACTTACTATTTAGTCAATACGTCAGTCGATATAGTAAGTTCATATATTTAGGCTCGAGTATATCCAGCGAAGGTGGAACAGAAGAGGAAATCAGACGACGAATTGGAAAGGCAAAACTAGCGATGAGCCAACTGGACGAAGTGTGGAAAGACCGAAACATACTCAAGAGGGCCAAAATTTATGATTTAGTTTATGTTCATATGAGTGGGTTGATGATGATCAATACAGTCAAAAGCTTTTGATAAATCATAGAACACCCCAATACTATTCTGTGAAATCTCTCAAGTATATAATAATCTCACAAAATATTTCTAAAATGGGCGTGTAGTTGTTAAAATGATCTTTTCGAAAACTTTGCTTGGAGCTGGCAAGATGGAAACGGCGGGTCTATTACGTAAAAGTTAGCAATAGCGACAGCTGTCGCACGCCTATCGCTGAATGAGCAGCAGCGATCGCGAAATTTACGCTTGTTGCAAACCTGTCGCGAGATACATAATTCCGCCGCCGGCCTGTAATTAATAGGATCTAATACTAATATTGTTTTAGGTGTCTAATTTTTTTACTTTGACACACACTAACAATCATATATTCTGTATAGATAAAATATAAGTAGGTAGTAAAAAAATTAATGCTGTTGGACGCGCTATAGCACAGATACATATCGAAGTTTCAAAATGTGTCAATAGTTATATGTATATCCTTATGTAGATGTATAATATGCTCTCATTAATTTATTTTTATAAGTATTCAATAACCTTTGTGAATAAATAAATGTTAAAACAAGGATAACGGTACATTAAAATAATGTTTTATTATCATGTCATTTATTAAAATACTTGTAATTCAGAAAATATTGCATAATACTAAATTATCACGGGATGCAAAATCCATAAGGGCAAGTTTAAATGCAAAGTAATGATGTTTAAACTTATTTCCTAGGTAAGCAATACCTATCTCTCACAAAAGTTTTTATGCTCACGTAATTAACATTCGCCATACATACCATAGCTATTATTTAGATGAAAAAAAATAAAATTAGTAAGGAGAATAGAAGCAGCTGGAGTAACAAAAGTATAATAAAAATAGATTAATTAATGAAATGTTTACGTGATCATTTAAAATCAGTGCCAAACACCGAAACGCTTCCACATGCACTCGTTCTAACACCTAGTAACAATTTCTATGATAAATCCTTCCTGAGAATATCATCTCTCTAAAAGTGCAATTAACATCCATCCTACACTCTAAAGAGTTACTTTGCTACATCTTACTTTTCAACACATTTCAATGCTTCAATATCATTCCCAGATAAGCTATAAATGCATTTAATGTTTCATTTTATAATTCATGTTTCGTTTAGATAGTTTTCTATTTGTGGAATTGTGTCCCTTGGCGCGGCACTGCTCGCGTCTCTGCATGCGGCGAAAGTACCAACTGGCATTGTTCGGGCTGGTATCACCAAAAAGCTCATGTTCTAGCTTCTTCCTTGCTTCTGCCCGTAAAACTGACCTTTTATCATACCAGTTTAATTCCTTGTTCTTAACATTCTTCCTATTTCCCTTATTATTTTTGTTAGGATACTTATCAGATTCACCCTTCTTATTTATTATTTCAAAAGTCTCAAGAGACTTATTATCATCTGAAAATTGACTAATGTAATGATTTTTTTCAAAATCTCTACTCAATGAGTTCTTGTCAGGATTCCCCATTGCAATGTTGTTTTCTTGAGATGAAGTCACAGAGTAATCATCATAGTCTTTCAACATAAAATCACCTTTTAGATCCCACAAGTCATACTTATTCTTCCTTTTTAGCTTTCTGCGTGACTTTTGACGATCATGTTTATTTCTGTCTTGCTTTGTTTTACGTCCAACATACCTATCATCTTTTTTCAGTTCATCTTCACTAAGTGCACTATCAAATGTTGTTTCAATGTTTTTTTTAATCTTTTTAACTTTCTTTTTATTAATTTCTTTTGCTTCATCAACTTTAATTTCTTTTTGTATTACCTTTGCATGATCCAATTTGACAGAATCTGCATAACTTATTTTTTGATTGGATGACAATTCTTTTTTATTAATATGAAATAAATTATCATCTACCATTTTGGAATCAGTGAGAAGTGTGTCTTTATTAACTCTCTCTGTGATTATATCACTTTCTGGTTTTATCAGATTGTTTATATTCCTATCCTTTTGTTCCTCATCTATTTTTACTAAATTTGTGGATTTCAAACTATTCTTCATTCTTTTCAAGGAATGTTTTTCACGTTTAATTCGTTTTCCAATTTCATCATCTAACCAGCTTTTATTTTGTTGGTAGGTAAGTTTTATGTTTTCCATATCATTCAAAAATTCTTGTTCAAACTCTGGTTGTATAAATCTATTTTCTGTATTTTTTTCAGCCATGTCATTAACATTATCAAGACATTTAATTGGTTTGTTTGCATTTCTATTATTAAGGGAATCTTCATAAACTTTCTTACATCTGTGTTGTTTATGTGGCATTTTCTCTAAACCTGTTTTACTTTGTTGTATTTGTAAGTTGTTAGCAAATGTAATCTCTTTAAGTTTATTCCTTAGATATGCATTTTCCTCTTGCAGTTTATACAAGTTTGATAATATTTTATTGACTGATGGTGCTGTGTGGACCATGCAATCATTTTTAGCACCCCACATGTGACCAATGGCTACCCCTGCTGCAGTGATCACACTTCCCAGCATTATAATGTTCAGTACTGTAGACAACCTTTTATTTCTTCTGTGAACATAGGTCTTGTGTTTTCCATGGTTATCAACTAGGAACTCATTCTCACTCCTTATAGATTCATGGTGATCATTAATATTGGAAGAGAGTGGGTTCACCGAAATACAATGTGATTCATGTAGTTCGGATGGACGGTTCTTTTCTGATAGAAATCTTTCACAGCTTATTTCACATGGTGTCAGTGATTCAGGATCACTATCAGTAATGATAGATATTCCATCAGTGTCTTCATCTTTTTCAATGATTGTCTCTGCTACATCCCTGATGAAAGAGATTGTTTAGTATATAATTAGGACATTTGAATAAAATAAAACCTGTCAAATTAAGGTGTGAAGTTTGGTAACTTTAAATTTTTTTTATCATCACTTAAATAAACAAGTCTATTCAAAGATTATCTTTGAGTGATAATTTTGACATGATAATAGTCAAATTAATACTCAATACCTACTTGAATTGTGATTCCTGGAAATATGTTGTGAAAAGCTTAGGGTCCCATTTGTGAGTCAAGGGGTTAATAATATGTATTCAATTGTAATGTATTTTTGAAAACAAACGTAAATAAATGTAAGAGAAAGATCAAAGGTTGAAAAAAAAAATGATTTGCTCAGTTTCTTGCCAGAGTCTTAAGTGTATTCCTAACCAGTGGAGTCTTTCCCAACATTCATAAGTGCCATAACAAGGCCTCAACTAAATAAATGAGTTTTGGGTTTGAGTTGTAACTTTCTTTTCAGAATGTATTGATTTGTTAAATAACTGCTTTAAGTGACCTTTTTTAAATTACTAGTTTTTCGCCCTGCGGTTTCACCCGCATTCCTGAGGGATCTTATCTTGTCCCTGGATAAAAAGTATCCTGTTTTATTCCAGGATATGATCTACATGTGTGCCAAGTTTCATCAAAATTCGTTGAGCCATTTGTGAACAAACATTTACATTTATACCTAATATTAATCAACTAGTTTTCTGCTCCGCGACTTCCCTCGCGATCTTATCTTTTATCGGGATAAAAAGTATCCCATGCTTTACTCCAGGATATGAACTACCTGTGTGCCAAGTTTCATAAAAAACCATTCAGCCGTTTTTGCGTGAAACAGTAACAAACATCCATACATACAAACTTTCGTGTTTATCATATTAGTAGGATAGTAGAATATTATATCAAGATCCTAACAATAGACAATCATCCCCATCACCACTAAAATACATTTTATTTAACTAACCGAACAGTATTATTATAAATCAATTACAGTTGAAGGTCGATTAGTTACGCTGTCGTGTGCTTACGCTATATACATATTTGCAGTGTACAACGGTGACCTAACAGAATATCATGATACAAAATGTATTGTTTCTATTGTTACCTTTCTATTATATGCTGATTTTCGGCGAACTCTGGAACTTCATCGGCATAAGCAGGGGAGTTTTCCAACAAGGTCCAGCTATCTCCAGATTCCGAGTCGCTACTATGCTCAACAATAGACCCGTCCATTTAAAAATCTAAATAAATAAATGTTGGAATATTATTTGTGTACATGCACAAACGAACTGCGTTTTACATAAATAAATGGCGCATTACTTACGTACCTGAGAGGATATTTCGCAACTGAAAATTTATTATCCAAACAATGTATGATCTATGTAATCCGGTTACACAAAAATTTAATTTTTCAAAATCTGTGATGAATGCGACATGTTTTATATATATTTTGTTTTTTTTATTAAAAATAAACACTTAATATGCGATTGTGCTTTGTTTGTTTTTGAATCTTTTTCAAAGTATTTTTGAGCTAGTCTATGGATAAGGACAGTCCACAGATAACCATACTAGTCGGAGAAGTCACTCAAAGAGTATTAATATATTAAGTCACTCAGTGCCACAGATATTTTGACTAATATGCCGGCCGGAAGCAGTGCTGTCAAGGCCATAGATAATACAGTATATACTAGAGCCTTTCACTTCCAGGGACACTCTGTATAATATTCCTTTGGTCAAGGCCTTTCAGTCGAAACCATTCGTTGCCCGTGGTCCTACCAGTAGGACTGCAACAAAAACATCATTATTTTGTATGGGCAATGGTCCTACTAACAGTGAAGACGAAAAAAAATGTAAATGAAAAATCAAAAACTAGCTTTAATCTAAGACATTTACACAAAAAATCTGATTTTTTTCGCTTTTAAAAAAAAACCTATAAGCTATATTTATCTTCAACAATAATAGAATAGAGGTGGGATGACGAAAAAAAAAAACCAAAACTACGGGCACTGTTACTTGTCCGTAGTCTTACCAGTAGGACTACGGGCAATGCTAAGTGCCCATGGCAAAATAAATTGCCCGTGGTCCTACCAGTAGGACCACGCAGTAGGACCACGGGCAATAGACTGTCGCAACTACTAAAAGTTTACGAAGGTAATTTTAAATCAAATATTATACTTTCTTCCTATACGAGCCTAATCACAAAAAAACTAGTGAAGGAAGTGTAGTGAACTTCCCAACGGAAGCGTGCTATCCAAAGGGGTGCTATCTACGGGGGTTTTAATTACATAGAGCATTAAGCCTAATCAAAGGTATAAACAATATCTAAGGGTCAGCTCACACACATATCAGTAATCTGTGGCTCACACCGAGACGCAACGATACCGGAGGAGGCCGGCCGCGCCGCCGCAGCGCTGCGTGGTGCAACGTATTCTGTAGTTATATTATATTTTGAGTCGCTCTATTAAAATGTGCGCGCAGCGTCGCGTCTCGGTGTGAGCTGACCCTTAACTTCTGTACATGTTTGTCACATAACTGCTCCTAAACGGCTGGACCGATTTGGATTGGATAATAATATTATTATGTAGATTTAATCCTACCATATTTAGATTATTTTTATTCTAGGCAAACATTACATCACTCTGCAATGTGGTAAGACCACGGGACTAGTAGCAATAAAATAAAATTTACTTTTTATATTTATTTGTACTAGGATCTTCAATAGCATATTGTTTATCGCATGTGAAGGAAATTGTCATAGCATAACGAACACCTGAGGTCACTTTTTCAACAAAGTGCAGGTTCTCTCTTCCACTGGTGAACATGCTGACCCTGGCTTTTCTTGGTTCAACTGTTCTGTTAAATTTTTCATCAACAAAAACAAATCTACCTCCTTTGAAGTCAATACCATAATCATTTAAGTAAAGAAGAGTTGTATAGTGGAATGACTTGTAAGTCTCCTGAAACAGAAACATAATATAAATAAGTAGGTAAAGAGTAATAGTGACAATAAGAGTAATTTTAAATTTCGTGTTGAATAACCCATAATGGATGTCCATTTGCTTCCCATCAGTTGTGTCCCACAACACCTCACCAGTTCTGTTTGCTTAGTTACTTACTTTGTCTACATGAGGATGCCAGTATTCATCATGCACCGTTATAGCTTTCTTGGGAGTAATTTCAGAGAAAAATGTAGGATGAGTCAAAAATATATTGTCAGGGTTCACCCCAAAATGATGAGAGACGGAAAATTTTATTTTCTCTTTAACCACCTGAAATTATAAAAATTATGATAAATGTAATTTTAGGATTTAATAACTTCAATCATGATTCCTTTTTCTTATTTTTGTGATTGACTAGTAGGTCATTATACCCACACATGGATATCAATTAGTTTATCAATTCTTTAAGGTATTTATTAACAGAATGTTATTACCTACAGCCCTGTCTCTACCTTCACTTGTTATACAAATATGCTGTTAAATAAATATGCATGAATAATATAAATGATAGTCCTTTTGATTTTTCAAATAATATGAGAATTGAGAACTAGGTTAACATGACTATAAACTTACTCTATAAATATTGAAATTACTTTCAGAGAACAAGTTGTTTGCATCTTCAGACATATAAATATTCACAAAATGTTGTCCCATCGAGAGTGCACCACTGTGTAAGTCCAAAATAGAAGCACCACCAGAGGAACCACCCATTTTTAAGCCTTTTTTAGCTATCTCCAGAAGTTGTTCAGCTTCTCTTACTGTCACAACCTTATCTGTGACAAATCTCTTGCATACTTTGGGTATGCAACCCTCATATTTATTTAGTTCTTTTGTGTAGTCTAGAGAACATTCAACTACTTGCCCTTTCCCTGCCAATAATTCTGTCTGTTTAGCTAAAGTTTTGATCTCATCATCTTTTGTTGAAAAGTACACAATTATAAGAAGAGAAAATATTACAACTGTGCGAGATAGTACTCTCATAGGAATATTCTTGAGTGAATAACTGAAAAAAAAAAATTAATCTTAAATAATATTATTACCTATAATCAATCTTGAAAAAGGATTGTTTGATAGACTGGTTGTGCAATTTTCTTCTATTTTTCTTTTTACCCCGGGAATGTAAGTGAACACATAGGGGCAGCATAATATATTAATGGTAGGGGAGGCAATGATGCTAAATTTGTAGTTACTCGAGCGTCTTTGGGACCTACTGGAATTTGAAGATTAGGTGGAATAAAGAAAAAAAGGTTATGTGATATTTTCCCCTTCAGCGGTGGGGGGAACGTCTACACGGTTTCAAAAATGTTAAAAAAAACAGTCACCAAGAAATACTCGAGCGCGTCAGATATTAATAGGGTAGTCGCGCCACGTCTGTCTGATAACGGAAAAATAATAATCTGCCGTTTTGCGTGGTGGGGGTGGCCGTACGAAGGGGTCGAAAATATTTAAAAAAAAAATTACTCGAGCGCGTCAGACATTGATAAGGGATGTTAAGTGAACCCTCCAGTAGCTCCTATTTTAAAGACTGACGATTTGGACGCGACCATCAGTCAGGGCCGATTTTTGAAAATGCAAAAAAAAATCGTGACCTTGATTTACTCGAGCGCGTCAGATTTTTATACAGGCGGTTCTTCTTGATGGCCTTGTTGTACTGACCCATAATCTGACAATTATGTTGAGGGATTTCCTTAATCTGACGCTAATCTGAAAAAAAATGTATAAAAATATCGAAATCTCGAAAATGGTTCAAGATATCGAAAAAATGTTTGTGCAAAAGTTGTAGAGAATTTAATTTTCTACAATATTTATTATGAATACATATACCAAAAAGCCCATAGGAAACGAGATATTTGAAATAAATGATTTTTTTACCTTTGACCTTGAAAAATCAGTAGTCGCGGGCACCCTAAGATAATTAGCTTTTGAGACAAGTTTTAGGGTGTCAAAATAAAGGTTTATACAAGTTAATAGCTGACTATCTCTCATTCTGAGGTGAAACTCATAATATTCCTGGACTATACACTTAATAATGATTTTAGCTACTTCGGCTTGTGCAAATCGGCAGATTAAGATATTTCCGTGATTCGTGACTAATTTCCGTCAAAATAAAAAAAAAACTAATCGCGCTCGAGAAAATCCAGGTGACGTTTTTTTTTTGCAACTTTGCGAGTCTCCAATTTTCTTTCGTCACGCCCAAATTGACAGATTATTGAAATGTACACTATTTTGTATATAACTAACTTACCTTACCTTAATCTGACGCGCTCGAGTATTTCAAACAATCGTTTTTTTTTTACTAATCTGACGGGCTACCCTAGACGTTCGACACTACATAGAGGGCTCAGATTTGGTGAGAGTACTTCACAAGGTGCAAGGTTGCCCCCCTTATGTTAATCTGCCACGCTCGAGTAAATCCCGAAATCCCCTATTCGCCTCCCCTACCATAAAGGAAACTCAACAGAAACCAAAGTATGAGCATCCTTGAATATTTAGGCGATGATAGCTCAGTGGTAAGTGATGTCGGATACCGCGGCGAAGGTCATGGGTTTGAATCCTTTCAATGAGCTTGAGCTTTCGGTGAAGGAAAACATTGTGAGGAAACCACAGCATGGTGGAAGGGTACTTTGTAGTACTCGACTGGCTGGCTACCACCCTCAAGTTGAAAATCTGTTGCCAAGTACCTGTTGGTGTGTTCCGGCAATTGCACTTGAGAGCCATTTCGCCTTTAAGGCATTGTAATAAGGTGTACAACACATTAGCAATCCCCTGGTATTGCCAATGTCTATAGGCGATGGTTGTCACTTACCACCAGGTGACCCGTGAATCTTATATAAATTTATTAAGTTTAATATAAATTAACAAAAGAAACTCATTTTTATGAGGTAGTCTTCAACTTACGGTTTATCATTATTGTTCTTTTCCAACACTGTTTCATGTTTTTGAGAAATAGTGTCTTTACTAGGAATATCATCCTTATTTTTTTTTACAGTTCTCTTTATAATAGTGGACATGTGGAATGCTTAATTAACACAGTAGTTTATTTTTGTGAGTGTATTTAGGAGTAAGAGAAATATTTAATAAATAACTTGAAATCTTACAAAAAAACTCAAAATTTTGAATACATCTGTCACACACACACCAATCACAGATTACTGATATGTAGCTACACCAATACACACACATCACAATTCCACCCACAGATTAATAAAATTCACAGTAACTTAAAACTAGGCTGAAAAAAAACTCATACCTTAAAAGTATGTGCCACCCAAGAATTATATATACAAAAGGTACATGGTAAATTGGAATTATAAACTAACATAGATATTTACATTATATAACTACAAATAAAAAAAAACTAATCTAATGTAAAAACTACCTAAAATAAACTATAAAGGTGCGTCGAAGAATTCCTCCGTATTACCGTCGCGCGTCGACTGATAACGTTCCCATACCAAAAGACATCTTTGGCCAAAGTAAAAGCCAGCCTTAATGAAAGAAAGAGAGATTGTCTCAACGTAGATGTTATCTTTCTCTTTTTCGCAATTGATAGGTATTTGCTTCAAATAGGTATTTAGAGGTACTTATCCATTTTGAATACAATATTCTTGGTGCTATTTAGAATATATCATTCTTGGTGCTACCTATCAATTGCGAAAAAGAGAAAGATAACAACTACGTCGGGACAATCTCTCTTTCTTTCATTAAGGGTAAGTAGGGTTAGAAAGAGAGATTGTCCCAACATAGTTGTTATCTTTCTCTTTTTCGCAATTGATAGGTATTTGCTTCAAATAGGTATTTATAGTTTTTTTTTTGTTGCTGGCAATCATCCTTTTAGGATATTTCTGCCAATGTCAAAATTATTTGAAATGGGGTGGTCTATTTGTCATTTGTCACTCCGTTAATATTTTTTAGTCATTACAAAGCCTTTCAATCGCATAAATTTTCTTCAGTTTTAAATCAAATTCACTGTATATAATGTCTAGTCCTCGTCCGTACATGTCCAGTCAGGTTTTAGTGAAATTGGCGGTTGTTCCAAAAAAACATTCACGGACTTTTTGGGACAACTTGGAAAGTCACGATAACGCTTTCATTTCATTTCACTTCACTTCTGCACTTAGATTGATCATTAATGGACAAAACACCACCGATATTATTCAATAAAACTCGACATACACGAATTTAATGAAAAAAAAAAACGAAAACGCAACGTCACTCTGCAAGTTCCCGCCAAAAAGTCCGTATTTATAGTTACCAATCCATTTAGAATATATCATTCTCGGTGCTTCCCATAGAGTCTTTTAGTCGCATAAATCTTCAGTTTTAATTTCTTCATTCTAGTTACATTCTCACATTCACTGTAATGTCTACATAGTCCTCGTCCGTGCATGTCCAGTCAGGTTTTAGTGAAATTGGTAGTCGTTCTACTAAAACTTCATGGAATTTTTGGGACAATTGAAAAGGCACAATACACGCTTTCATTTCATTTCACTTTACTTGTGCACTTAGAATGATCTTTACTAGACAAAATACCACCAAAATTATTCAATAAAACTAAAAATACACGAATTTAATGAAAATAAAAAGTTTATTTAAATAGGAAATATGCATAGATAATTTCAAAACGTCAAAGTCGAAGTATCGTTTTTTTTTGTTGTTGATGGCAATCATCCTTTTAGGATATTTCTGCCAATGTCAAAGTATTTGAAATGGACTTTTTGGCGGAAAAGTGCAGAGTGACGTTGCCGTATTCGTTTTATTTTCATTAAATTCGTGTATTTTGAGTTTTATTGAATAATATCGGTGGTGTTTTGTCCATTAATGATCAATCTAAGTGCACAAGTGAAGTGAAATGAAATGAAAGCGTGTATCGTGACTTTCCAAGTTGTCCCAAAAAGTCCGTGAATGTTTTTTTGGAACAACCGCCAATTTCACTAAAGCCTGACTGGACATTGAATTTGTGAATATGACTATAACATAAAAGAAGAAATTAAAACTCAAAAAAATTTATGCGATTGAAAGACTTTGTACTGACTAAAAATTATTAAAAAAAAATAAGGAGTGACAAATAGACCATTTCAAATACTTTGACGTTGGCAGAAATATCCTAAAAGGATGATTGCCAGTAACAAAAAAAAAAGTATTTGAAATGGTGTTGGTCCTAGATTGATCATTATTGGATAAAACACCACCGAAATTATTCAATAAAACTCAAAACACACGAATTTAATGAAAATAAAACGAAAACGCAACGTCACTCTGCAAGTTCCCGTCAAAAAGTCCCGATGTATCGTTTAACTCTACTAACTCTAGCAACGTTGCAAATCTCCGAGTTTCGACCAAGGAAGGAAGGTTCCGACTAGTATCTCTAGTATATAGTGTATTCTCTATGGACTAGTACCTACCTACCTACCTATATAGTTTATAGTTATCTGTGGCATATCAGTAATCCGTAGGGATGTGAGATTGATAGAAAATAATCGATTAAATAAAAATCGATTATTCTTTATCCAATATTAATCGATTTGTCAAAAATCGATTTTTATAAAAATAAATAATCGATTTCTGCGAAAAAATCGTTTTTTTTTCTATTATTTAAAAATCTACATGCTTTTCACATTCCAGTAATAAACCTAAGCCATATTATGTCGTATTAACAATTTATCATATTAAAAATCAAGTAAAATGATATGAATAAAAAAAAAACAATTCAAAACCAAGTGAATGTTCTTTTAAACTTTCAAGGTAATAAATAAAGAAACCAAATATCATTATTGATACAAATTTTCAGTGCCATTAAACGTTTTATTATAATAAAAGTTCAATGCTTAGCATCCCAACAAAATGACAACCTTATTGTCTCAAAAACCTAAATTTAAAACAAATGTTTAGTACATTTGACTTGTTTTAAAATAAAATACATAAAACGAGAATAAAAAAACTAAACGTTTTACATTTGATTAGAATTCGTTTTTTTATTCTGGATAAGCTTCTGTTTGACCATAATCTCACCATGGTAAGTGATGATGTGGCCGAAGGTGGTAAGCACACAAAGCCTAGATGGGAACTGGCTCTCAAGTGCAGCTGTCGGAACACACCGATAGGTCGGGTACTACAAAGTACCCTACCACCATGCTATGGTTTCCTTACGATGTTTTCCTTCACCGAAAGCTCAAGCTCATTGTAGGATTCGAACCCATGACCTTCGAATACTTATTACCATTTTTCAGGTAAGCTGTTTAAAAACAATAACCTTAATAATAATTTTGATAAAGGTAAGTAATAATGAACTTACTTCGAGTTTTTTCATCCGCCGCATATATGGCGCTGTTTATGAAATTGAAACTTACTTCATGTTTTTTTGAAGTGAAAATTTGGGATGGATAAAAAAACCTTAAACTCGCCTCAGGACACGTGACTTTATCGAAAATTCGTAAGATGGGGGGAGAGTAGACCGCTGGCGCGGCGTAGGAGAGGAAGTAATATCCCTCTCTGTTTCTACCGCACCGGCGGCGGTCTAATATAATATAAATTGTCATGTTTGTGTACGATAGCGCAATAAATGAATATTGTATTTTATCACATAGATGATAGTACTTTTATACTGATAAATATAGCAATTCGTGCAAATTATTCCCTAACCATTCCAAAATATTCAAAAATGCACAACGTTAATGTTCAAGTTTTCACTTCTGCCTGCACTCCCGGAGTGCAACCCGTTGTTTTTTTTTCCGTCGCATAGATGGCGTTTGTTTTATAAAAATCGATTAAAAGGCGTAAATTATATAATTGATTTATTAAAAATCGATTAATTTTATTCTAAAAATCGATTTAAAAAAATCAATTATTTTTTAACATCCCTTGTAATCTGTGATCTGTGGTTGCAAAAAATAATACGGCCGTTGTATCAAAGAGTATTGTATGTTGACTGCATTTGTGATTATCAATTTTATTTTGAGTATTTACTCCAAATTTCTGTGTTTCTTTGTATTCCAAAAGTATAATGTTTGATTGTTAATTGCTTTAATCGTCGGAAGTTTCAACTCCTGACTTTATAAGCTTGTTATCACCATGTTTTTCGATGAAGATGATGAAAGATTTCTCAATCCTGAATTACTTCAAGTCGTTCGTCGTGAAATCTGTATATATCATTTTGTTTGTCATACATCAATACTATACTCTAAAGTGCAGCATTCTTTTACGATATTTCTTATTTCAGATGCTATAGGTAATTTGGAAGTCACGCCATATGCCTTGAGAAGTGCACCTACTCACACGGAAGATGGAATACCTATTAGAAAACTTTATGTATCGAACCTTCCTCCTAAGGTAATACATATTCCTATTTCCTATAATTGTTTCATGTCAGTGGTGGTTGAAATGTATCAGTACAATATGAAAATTTGAGAATTTTTTTAATAGGTCTACCTACAAAGGCCAAAAAAAGTTATTTAGTAAAAGTATGTTTCTACAACAAAGTACACATAAAAATTCAAGAACTATCTGTATATAGTTTCAAATTAAATTATTATGTTTTTTTCACTTTGCAAAAACTTTTTTAGTGGGAACATACTTGTGAAGTGTTGTTGCTTTTTCATTTAGTTTTCATTAAATTCGTGTATTTTGAATAATACTGGTGGCGTTTTGTACATATAAAATGAAAGTGTGTATTGTGACTTTTCAGATAGTCCCTAAAAGTGTGAAAAGCTGTAGAGGAATGTCATCAATTTCACTAAAACCTGACTGGACTTTTATGGACTAAGACTAGACTTTACTGTGATGTGATATAATGTGACTATACAGATTTAAACTCAGACCCCATGGAAAAAGTCCAGCACAGTAACCACTTTATTAAATTAACTCTTAAATATCCACTTTACAATGATAAATATATGGCTAGCAACTAAATATTATGATTCAAATGATTGAAGTCTTTTTACTTGAGTAATTAATTACAATTATTTTTTTAGAAATAAAATCACTGAATTATTTTCCAGTGATTTTTTGTTTTAATTTTGTTTATCTGATATGTGAATTGTTCTTAGAAACTTTGTATTGAACTTGTGCACATGGCACATATTCCTGTGAGCTCACTTTATATTTTTAATACCCTAAGATTATGACAACAAAAATATTATCCATTAATAGAAGCTAGAAATATAATTTGTATAACTTAAACAAATGCTTGTGAATGAGTGGATCTATACTGTAATATTTTATTAAATTCCAGACAACACGCAGTGAGCTGTTTGGTGTATTCGCTCAGTATGGCTTTATCAAGAGTTGTTGGCTGAGGATGGGTGACAAGGGTCCAAATAGAACTCCTACACCTACATATGCTTTTGTCACCTTTAGTGACCCAGATGATGCTCATAAGTAAATAATACAATAAGTATATTTAAGTTTAAATAAATTTCTGTCATAGGAAGCATAAGCAATACATCCATATTTCATCTTACTAATATTATAAATGTGAATGTTTGTATGTTTTTGCAATCACGCAAAAATATGAGTGTAGAACTAGCATGTCTGTACATCTTACTATTATTATAAATTAGAAAGATTGTGGGTGTGTGTATGTTAGTTACTCATCAGTGGCTCAACAAATTTTGATGAAACTTGGCATAAATATAGATCATATCCTGGAATAAAACATACAATACTTTTATCCCAAGAAATCATAAAGTTGATTGCGCTTAAATTGAACTATATTTGGTAATGGGCAAAAAAGTATTCTTCATTTCTCTATGATCACAGTTGCATATTCACTATTGTCAATATTCACTATTGGTAATATAAGATTAAGTTTTGTTTTTAAAAGTGTCAACAAGGCAGGCAATACCAGGGGGATACCAATGTTTTTTTTGTGTTGTACACGTTATTACAATCCCTTTTGTGTATTGATGGCAGGAATTTAATAGAGCTCCTTAACCATAACTACATTATTTCCAATAATTTCAGACAGGAGTGAAGTATAAATCAAACATTATTTCCATTGCTTAGTAAATACTATATCTAGAAAAATCAACAAAATCCACACAAAAAACTAGAATCAAAATCATTTGTTTCTATTTGTATTTTACTTTAAGAATAAAAAAAATAATATTCGTAATCGAAATTAGGGGATAATCGAAAATAATTTGATATCCGTAACCGTATCTGAAATTAATCCTATATCCGTATCCAGATCCGAAATATGATATCCATAACATCCCTGATTGGTGTTAATGTTTACTGCCTTAGAGCCTTGCTAGCACCTAACCATGAGAAGGCGTTGCGAGGGCGCAACCTGCGCACGTCCCCCGCCGACAGCTGGCACCAGCCGGCCGACGACGAGGCCGACGGACGAGTGCGATGGAAGCCGAGAGGACAGCGCCGAGGAGAACACCGAACACAAAATTGCAACGCTGGTGAT
This sequence comes from Ochropacha duplaris, assembly GCA_951361185.1. Lineage (NCBI taxonomy): Eukaryota > Metazoa > Arthropoda > Insecta > Lepidoptera > Drepanidae > Ochropacha > Ochropacha duplaris. Next base: position 3,458,755 of record OX592706.1, read on the forward strand.
GGGGTTAATGGTATGTGATGCATTATTTATTTGTTTTCAAATTTTGTCACCATCATTCGCACCTTTTAAGACAAACCGTTACTAATACTAAATGAAATAGTTATTTGTTATACAAGGTTAAGAAGTTTTTATTTTGTGAGGTTTCAAAGGAATGAAACGCAAAATAACTTTGCTGCCAAGTGAAATACACAATTTTTCACCTCACTACAACAAGTTTTTTTTTTTATACCACTAGGTCACTAGTGGTATAAAAAACGAGGTAGGCGGGTCACCTACGGTGGTAAGTGCCTGCCGTAGCCTATAATAGACATTATCAATACCAGGGTGGGATTGCTAATGTGTTGTACAAACTATCAAAACAAAAATTATCAAACTTACATTTCTTATGATCTGTCAATTTTGAATATACTGTACTGGTTTGATATATCCTTGAATATTTTTCTTCCAGCATTAGCTATTACTGAAGAACCACCACCAGAAAATGTAGAAGTCCCCGAAGCTGCCAGTTCACAAACAGAATTACCAGCTGTAAGTATACACACCACACACACTGTCTGTTGCTAAAATTAAGCTATAGTTAGTTAGGCTAGTACAGGGGTCGGCAAACCGCGGCTCGCGAGCTGCATGCGGCTCTTTGAAGGGTCAGTTGTGGCTCTTCAAGTTCCCCCCAATATATATTTTTTTGGGTGCATGGGGTTCCAATATTTAGTAAATACCGCGAGCCAAATAATTGTCTTTATTTCGAACCCAATACTACATTTTACTACAGTCCTATTAAAATTTGAAATACAGTGAAAAACCTAAAACAGAAAACTGCGGATCTGAGATTCCCAGAAGTCGATATTGTCAAGAATCTGGCTCTTTGTCTAAAAAGTTTACCGACCCCTGGGCTAGTACGTGCGTGTCGGCAGCGAAGATGTATCACGTTATAAAAGATTTAACAGCAACATTGGTTGAAAATTCAAATTTTATTCAATATACTCCATAATTGAATTAATGTTTCCGTATTAGTCTAAATCATTGATACCTAATATTAAAAAATTTACCCCTGGACAGTGGTCTATATCGAACCCCAGGGGTAAAAATTTGGGGTCCATGTAAATAGGGGTTATTGATAATGGATTTCATTTAAGCAGGTCGTGACTTACCTTACAAATGTGACGCTTTGAACGACCAAAAAAAAAGGTCGTCACTTTGTTCCTGGGAAAAATTAACGATGAATATGCATAACCATATTAGGTGAACAAGGGGTCTACCGAGTCTACCTAAAACAGAAAAATATTGTATGTGGACCACAAGACAAATATCTCTGATCTAAATGTTCCATTCTGAAGATTCCTTAATCCTGCTTAATTAGAGATAGGCCTCTTAAATAATAATTTGAACTCAAGACATAATCTATTTATTTAACTAATTCAGTTTTAACAAAAATATCGACTGAAATACAAAATTTTAATTCTTTGTTATATGAAACTTTATGAAGAAACTATAGCACTATGGTAAGGTATTGTGTTGTACTCACTTGGCTGATTACAACCCTAAAATAAAAAGAAGCTGCTCCCCAAGCCATCTATGCTTTGTATATCTGTGCCCAAGTTGAATTACTTTTAAATCTCGTAAAATAGTTAAACATTTATTTACAGGAAGAAAAAACTTCAGTTAATGAGCAAGGGTTTGATATATTGGATATTTTGAACAGAGATTGCTTGGCACATATTCTATCTTATGTTCCTATACGAGACCTCATCAGATCTGAAAGAGTCAGTAAAAGATGGCAGACCATGGTACAAGAGTATATGCAAGGTAAGGTTATACAGGTCCACAATAAAAAGGTCATAATTTTCGAAATATTTCGATATATCTTTTATCGATTTTAATGTTTTTTTTTTTTATTATACATATCAAATATCTCAAAAATGGTAACACTTTTACTGAAGTCATTTTTGTATATTTGGTAGGTGACCCGCCCACCTATCTCCTTCTTAAGTTTCTCGTACTACTTACCAGACATCCTGTATAAGGCAATGATAGCTTTGATGGTGACGCTGAAACACTGGTGAAGGTCGTGAGATTGAATCCTAAATTGAGTTTGAGCTTTCAGTGAAGGAAAATGTCGTGAGGGACCCATAGAACTGTGTAAGGGACCATGTAGTACCCATTTGGCTGGCTTTTTTGGAAAAGTTTATGGGAATAAAATTGCAATGATATATTTTTGGACTAGCTTTTGTGCGCCACGACGGCCACATGGCCCAATAAATCCAGTTCCTGAGCTAAGATGAGATGGCTGGCTACCCTCATAAAATTTTAAAGTCGCCAAACACTTACTGGTTTGTTCTGGCAGTTGCACTTGCATGACAGCCAGCGGTGGTTGGTAAACCCATGACCCAGGTGGAGTTAGATAATACCGAAACACTTTTTGGCGGGAACTTGCGAAGTGACGTTGCTTTTACGTTTTATTTTCATTGAAATTGTGTATTTTGAGTTTATGTTGAATAATATTGGTGGTGTTTTGTGCAATAAAGATCGATGTAAGTGCACCAGTGAAGTAAAATAAAATGAAAGCATGTATTGTGACTTCAGGTTATCAGGACACCAATTTCATTAAAACCTGTCCAGACTTACGGACAAGGACTAGACTTTCTAAATGTGACATAACATAAAATAAGAATATAAAAAAAAAGATATGGCTAAAAGGTTTAGATACCAAGCCAAAAATATTAAAAAAAAACTAGGTATATGTTTGTGTTAGGTATCCGCGTGTTCAAGACGTCGTGGTGGCAGCACGTGCCTGTGACGCTGACGACGGCAGTGCTGCGGCTGGTGCTGGCGCGCGCGGGCGGCTCGCTGCTGCGGCTGCACATCGACCACCACTGGTCCGCGCTCAATGACCGCACCGCGCACACCGTCGGCAAGTTCTGTCCCAACCTCGAGGAGCTCAAGGTATATATATATATACAGGCCGGGCCGGTTAGCGTGATTGGTTAACACACTGCCTATCACGCCGCAGGTCGTGGGTTCGATTCCCATCCAGGACAGACACTTGTGTGCATGAACATGTCTGTTTGTCCTGAGTCTGGGTGTAATTATCTATTTAAGTACAACAAAAAAAAGTAGTATAATATGTAGTACGAGGGCGGGCGGCACTGAAAATTTCTGGAATCAAGGAAGTGACACAACATTACTATTTAAAAATGTATTTATTGCTTTTCGAAGTATTCTCCGCGAAATTTGACACATTTTTCCATACGATGGAACCATCATTGAAGCAACCATTCCATTCGGAAGTTGGGGTCTCCAAAATAGCCGTTTTGTAGGCGTCCACAGCTTCTTCAGGTGATGAAAATCTCTGACCACGCAATTTATTCTTTATTTTAGGGAAAGTATAGAAATCATTAGGGCTTAGGTCGGGGCTGTACGGCGGATGGTCTAATAATTATATTTTTTCTTGCTCTAAAAACTCTTTTGTTCTGTGCGCGGTGTGAGTGACTGGTTTTTTGTTTCGGGTTCGTACGCGTATATCCAGGATTCGTCACCTGATACGATGTTGTATACAGCATTTGAGGATCCTGTGTGGAATCTTTCGTGAGTTCTGACGCACCAAGTAACGCAAGCCGCTTTTTGCTCTTCACAGAGCGAATGCGGTATCCATCGGGAAAACAACTTTTTTACACCTAATTGTTCATGCAAGATTATTTGTATTTGACTCATGCCAATGTCTAAAGTTGCCTGAATTTCGCGGTATGTCACATGTCGATCTTCCTCAATCAGCTTACGCACAGCATCAACGTTTTCATGGGTGACTGCAGTTTTTGGACGACCTTGACGGGGATCATCACTGAGCTTGACACGTCCACGTTGAAATTCAGCAAACCAGCGATAAATTGTGCTTTTGGATGGGGCTTCATCACCAAATGCAGAAATCATCCGGTCAACACACTGTTTTTGTGTTAAACCACTTCGAAAGTCATAATAAATCATGGCTCTTGAATTTTCTCGAGTCAATTCCATTTTCTCAACGACTAAACAAGTTTGACAAAACCTTGTAACAAGACCGAGAATCTTTTTTTAAATAAATAAATGGTATTCGATTTTTAAAACCAAGGAGTTTTCAATTAAAAAGATTTTAATATGACAGTAACAGTGGAAATATTCCATTCCCGATACTTTTAGTGCAGCCCTCGTATATCAGTCATCTGATTTCCATAGTACAAGCTCTGCTTAGTTTGGGATCAGATAGCCGTGTGTGAAAAATGTCCGAGGATATTATACCTACCTCATCTAGCATCTACACCTGTATAAATATATATCCTGGGACCTTCTCAGCTGAAAGCTAATTGCCTAGGGCTAATTGACTAAATAGTTTTGACTTCACATGGCCATCTCGAAAATGCTGACAAGGTAAACTGGCTCTCAAGTGCAATTGCCGGAACACACCAACAGGTGCTTGGCGACAGATTTTCAACATGAGGGTGGTAGCGAGCCAGTTGGGTACTGCAAAGTACCCTACCACCTTGCTATGGTTTCCTCACGATGTTTTCGTTCACCGAAAGCTCAAGCTCACTGTAGGATTCGAACCCACGACTTTCGCCGCGGTATCCGACGTCACTACCACTGATCTATCGTCGCCTTAAAAGTCGCCTTACTTTGTCGTATAAAAATAAATACAATGTCACCTGTATAATTAATATAATTACAGGTGGTTGGAATGCACACAAAAAATTGGAATCCACTCATGTACGGATGCAAGCTGCTAAAAAGCTTATCGTTCGTGTCCTGCAATAAGGTAATACAATACCCAACCCTACAAACATACTTAGGTATTCAAAAGTCCCACTATTTAATTAAACAATTTACTCTCACAGCAAAAGCAAACTTCTGAAGCGGGTGTTAGAGTCTAACAGTTCATAAGTGCCTGTGAAGCTTATTTGAATGAAATCTTTAAGCAATCCCGTTTCTTCATACAAACTTTCATCCCCTTAGGGGTGAATTTTGAAAAATCCTTTCTTAGCAGACCCACATCATAATAACATCTGCGTGCCGAATTTCAGCGCAATCCGTTGAGTGCTTTGAGTTGTGTGTTGATACATCAGTCAGTCAAAAACTTTTTGACTTGGTGCCATCGTCACCATTCTACCGTCGCACTGCTCGCCGGCGATGTGGAGCTCACCCTAATATCCTCGAGCCGCCTCGATCGTTCACCGAACGATTCAGCCGGACGTTCCTTCTGCGGACCATTAGAATGTGGAATGAGCTCCCCATTACGGTATTCCCTCCGCGCTATGATATGGGGTTCATCAAAAAGAGCGTAAAAAGAGCTCTTTCAAGGTCGGCAACTCATCGGAAATCACCCTGGTATTGCAAATGTCCATAGGCGGCGGTGACCACTTACCATCATGTGGACAGTCTGCCTGTTTGTCAACCTAATGCCATAAAAAAAAAAAACAAAAAAAAAAACAGTCAGTAATATTGATTGCCTTTTATATAGATTTAATAAAGATATAATTTAATTTGACAGCTCACCGACTCTAGTTTGGTTCACCTCGTGAAGAGCGACTCGTGTATAGAAAGCCTGACAGTTGCAAACAACACGCATGTGACTGGTCTGTTTCTCACCGGAGCCAACCCAACAAAGCTGACCTCCCTCGCGTTCTACAACTGCTACAGCCTCCAAGGCACCGTGCTGAGCGCCGCACTAGACACGCTGCCGACCATCACCACGCTCAAACTGGACGTGTGCCCTCTCACCATGTGGAAGATAGTACCCCTCATCCTGAACAAGCTACCCAAACTTGTTGAACTATCCCTCAGTGAATACACCTCCGTTGAAATTTGTGTTACGCCGCAAGCCATCGAGCCCTTCTGCGAGGCCTTGGCCAATTTAACAGAGTTGAAAGTGTTAAATTTGAGCAGAAATATATATATAAGTAATGCAGTGTTGAAGCAAGTCGCCCAGTCGTGCCCTTTGCTGGAGTCGCTCAATGTGTCATGTTGTAATTCAAGAAAAGGTTTTTCTCATCCTGGTGAGTTCTAAATCAACGCAATCAAAAGATTGTGTCTCATATTTTGTCTCTCGCAAGGTAATCAAAACCTATAGGGCTAACCTATACTTCCCGTTGAACTAGAACCATGAAATTTCGCAAGAAATCCGAAAACGTAAAGTAGTTATGTAAAAAAAACAACATAAAATGAAAAGAGACTCAGTACCCGTGATAAATGAACTATTTACAGATACATACCTACCTACTGAAGTTTGTACGGAGTCCTCGGTGCCCGAGTCCGACCGAGTTTTTAAATTAGTCGTATTCTAAACTTTCCATAACAATACAACAAAAGTTAAATTATTCTTTTTTAAGACTGGTGTTCAGTGGTCGCGTGTACGACCACACCGAGGTTGTCATCCCGTAATTAGGCCATTATGTATATCTGTTACCTTTTGGCATTACATAACTATTATCGCGGTAACTCAATATGCGTTTGAATGTGACACGCCGTATTGTTAGGTGATACATTCAAATAGTAGGGGAGGCAATGATGCTAAATTTGTAGTTACACGAGCGTCTTTGGGACCTACTGGAATTTGAAGATTAGGTGGTAGAAAGAAAAAAAGGTTATGTGATATTTTCCCCTTCAGCGGTGGTGGGAGCGTCTACAGGTTTTCAAAAATGTAAAAAAAACAGTCACAAAGAAATACTCGAGCGCGTCAGATATTAATAGTGTAGTCGCGCCCGTCTGTCTGATAACGGAAACATAATAATCTGCCGGTTTGCATGGTGGGGGTAGCCGTACGAAGGGGTTGAAAATATTTAAAAAAAATACCCGAGCGCGTCAGACATTGATAAGGGATGTTAAGTGAACCCTCCAGTAGCTCCTATTTTAAAGACTGACAATTTGGAGGCGACCATCAGTCAGGGCCGATTTTTGAAAATGCAAAAAAAAATCGTGACCTTGAAATACTCGAGTGCGTCAGATTTTTATACAGACGGTTCTTCTTGATGGCCTTGTTGTACTGACCCATAATCTGAGAATTATGTTGTGGAATTTCCTTAATCTGACGGTTTGAAAAAAAATATATAAAATCTCGAAAATGGTTCAAGATATCGAAAAAATGATCACATAAAAGTTGTAGAGAATTTAATTTTCTACAATATTTATAGTAAATACATATGCAAAAAACCCATAGGAAACGAGATATTTGCAATAAATGTTTAAAAAACGATTTTTTGACATTTGACCTTGAAAAATTGTAGTCGCGGACACCCTAAGATACGTAAATTTTGAGACAAGTTTTAGGGTGTCCAAATAAAGGTTTAAACAAGTTTGTAGCTGACTATCTCTATTCCGAGGTGAAACTCCTAATAATACTGGACTATGATTTTAGCTACTTTGGCTTATCTCTATTCCGAGGTGAAACTCCTAATAATCCTGGACTATGATTTTAGCTATTTTGGCTTGTGCAAATCGGCAGATTATGTTATTTCCGTAATTAGTGACTAATTTCCTTCAAAATAAAAAAAAAATTAACCGCGTTCGAGAATATCCAGGTGACGATTTTTTTTGCAACTTTGATAGTCTCCAATTTCCTTTCGTCACGCCCAAATTGTCAGATTATTGAAATGCACACTATTTTGCATGTAACTAACTTACCTTAATCTGCCGCGCTCGAGTAAATCCCGAAATCCCCGCTTCGCCTCCCCTACCAAAAACATTAATGCCCTTTTTTGACACGTCTTGATGAGTATTTTACTGATCTTTATATGGTTCATACACAAATGGATCCATAAAAATATTTTGAAACGTGTAACCTATCGGAGAACTCATGTCTCAAAATCTGAGAGGACTTTTTGGCGGGAACTTTCAGAGTGTCGTTGCGTTTTCGTTTTATTTTCATAAGGTATTAATAAAATCGGTGGTGTTATGATCAATCTAAGTGCACAGCCGCCAATTTTACTAAAACTAGACCGGACTTGTGCGGATGAGGACTAGACTTTACTTAAAATAAGAGTAATATTTAAAATAAAGAAATGACTTAGAGGTCTACCAAGCCTAAATCCTTCTAAAAAAATCAAAAATTTGAGAGGAATAACAAGGACTCAAGAATTATGGATACAACTTCTCTTTCTTTCATATAGGGTAACCCTACTTAAAAAGAGAGGTTGTCCCAACGTAGTTGTTATATTTCTCTTTTTCGCAATTGATATTTGCTTCAAGTAGGTATGGAGAGTTACCTATGCAGTTAGTATACATAATTCTTGCAAGGACAGTATGTGCACAGTATAAATATATCTTTATACTGTGGTATGTGTGTGTGTGTGTGACATGTATGGTATAATGTGTATGTATGTAGGTGTGGGCGAGGAGGGTCTGACGGCGGTGTGCGGGGGATGCCCGATGCTGCGTCACCTGGATGTGTCGTACCTGGTGGACGTGAGCGGCGCGGCGCTGGAGCGTGCGGCGCGGGCGGGCCGGCTGGCGCGGCTGGAGCGTATGACGGCGCGTGGGGTGTCCTCGCTGACGGCGGCGCCGCTGGCCGCGGTGCTGGCGTCGTGCCCGCGGCTGAGCGCGCTCGACGTGTGCGGCTGTGACTCCGTCTCTGACGAGCTGGTCGCGGCCGCAGTGCAAGCGCTGCACCAGACACCGAGGACGCTACACCTATACGTCGCCGGGACGCCCGCTGCACAGTTGGAGGTTTATATTACAACACTAGCTTTCCGCCCCGCGGTTTCACCCACGTATCCCTTTTTTATCCATTTAGAGATTGAATTTCGAAAAATCCAATCTTATTCTTCGTCTACATCTAAAAAACAATACCTGTGAAAAATTTCAGCTTTCTAGGTCTAAGGGTTTAGGCTGGGTGTTGATGAGTCAGTCAGGACTTATCCTTTTATATATACAGGGTGTCCCAGAAAGTAGTGTCAAGCGGAAGCCCAGAGGTAGAGCACCTTTAGAGGTAGCCGTATCACTCAATGTATGTTCCGCGATGTTATGAATGCAATTCTGTTGTTTTTCACTGTTTCCTCTGCATCTCTCAATGTCAATCTTAATTCTGTTAAACTTATTTCTTTGGCATTCTTTATAGTGACCCCAAACGAAAAAGTCAATGGGGTTAAGATCTGGGGACGGTACCTGCCACGCAAAACCCGTGAGCAATCCAAATTTCAATTAATCTTTTTTAGAACAAGACCTAAATGGATTATTAGAAGATGTCAAATCAAATCAATTCAAAAACTCATTTATTCAGTTTAAGCCCTGGTAAGGTACTTATGAACGTTACAATTGACTCTACCACCGGTTCGGAATACACTTAAACTGAGAAGGCTCCAGTAAGATACTCAGCAAAGCAATTTTTTTCAGCAGTGGATCTTTCTTTTTATTAAAATTTTCAAAAGTACATTTAGATACATTTTCAAATATTTCACAATATTTCTACTATGTAGATTTAGAACTGCGCAGAAACATGACATTTAAAAAAGACGGTGCACCTTGCCAGTTGTCGATTGTCAGGCAATATTTAAATTAAAGATTGGTTGAAATGTGGATTGGTCACGGTGGGTCTATTGCGTGGCCAGCAGGGTCCTCAGACTTTTTCGTTTACAATAAATAATGAGTGTACGCCAAAGAAATAAGAAATTTAACAGAATTAAGATCGACATTGAGATATGCAGAGGAAACAGTGAAAAACAACAGAATGGCATTCATAAGACCAAAACAGAACTTCTTTAGAAGATGTAGAGTCTCAATAGAGCAGTAATAATGAGATTTAAAAAAAAATGTGACATTAAGACACACTAAACAACAATTATTAAGTTTTAATATCTTTTCCATTCACCCATTCAAATTTTAAATTTCGTCTTTGTGTTGTTCAGTTCAAATTTTGAGTCGGAAGCTGTGAGGATAGCTCAATGAAATTTACAGGATACATAGCTGATAAAATGGTCAAGTTTTTAAAATTGGTTTGAAAGAAAAAAGTTGTGTAACTTTTATTATTAAAATGTCCTCAAACATTTTAGATAAAATCTGAATTTCCACTTTCTTGCAAATTCGTTTTTTTTAAAGTTTAATGGTCACAATTTTCGTAACAAACGTTTATGCATCTACTAGGTCTATTATTCAGGTAATTAAGAAAAAAACTCAGACCTGTATCTCAACTACTCGCGTGACTGCGACTAAAAATGTATTGAAAATCGGAATTGGGTAAAAAAAATTAAAAGAAGTTATAACTCGTAAACTACGAAAAATCGCGGAACATACATTGAGTGATACGGGTACCTCTAAAAGTGCTCTACCTCTGGGCTTCCGCTTGACACTACTTTCTGGGACATCCTGTATATAGATTATTTGGATCTCCCTTGTTTGACCGAAAGGAATTTGCCAAATTATTACTTAGCAAAAAATCTATTGACAAAAATTGTAACGCAAACCTAATGTTTGGCAAATGAACGTTTAAACTATAACTTGTTTACCAACTAGTACTTTTAACATTTTTTATTTAGTCAAATGTTTCAGTTGGAATAACAGTTTTTACGCAAAATCAAATAAGCCAAATATTTAGTATCGTCAGTTTTCAATTCACCCTTTCCTATTCAGTCAAATGCTTCAATGTCAAAAATGTGAACTGCTAAGTGGGTAGGAGGTAAATCATAAATGTCACTCAATGTGGGTTAGTCAAGCAAAACACTATCACTGTGTTTTTGTTAAATAAAAGACGTGCTTCCAGTATATAATGTATTGCGAGACTGGCATTACTTTTGCCTACCTACATTTACAATAATAAATGATACTTATATCTAACACCTTCACCCTAAATTACTACTTAATACTATACTAAATATACCTAGTAAACAAACAACAAAACATCAACATCCTTACATACTACATTTAGGCATTTACTCCCAGCCATAACGTTGGGGAGGTTGGCGGTTTCTAGTCTGCCTACTTTCTAGCCTAGGTGAAGAAGTTGAGTCTTGAGAATTACAGTTATTATTATTCTTACTGATTGGCACATTGGGAACGGACTCCAGCACTGGTTGTATAGTTCTGCGATCGTTATTGTTTTCTCGCTTCGCCGAGCCAGGCGTATCTAACTCCGGAACAGCTGTTATGTCCGGTCTTGTCTGACCGTCGACCGCACCACCTGACCTTTCCATGCGAACTTCGGGGCATACAAGTGAACTACGGGAACGGCGATTATTGCTGCTAGACTGTTGCTCCGCCGTCACAGGCAACTCATATCTATGCTTTAATTGGTCGACATGCCTGTGTACCTCAGTTCCAAATTCAGATCTTACAGTATAATCAGTGTTACCTAGCTTTTTCTCAACTCGCCCTGCCACCCACTTATTAGGCCCCCTATAATCCCTATACCACACCATGTCCTGTGGCGTCATCTGGCGGTGCGCGCCCCCCGCGGCCTCCTCGCTGCGCGCCTGTCGAGCCTGTACGCGCGCCTCTCGGTCTGGTTTTAAGATATCTAACCTCATACGTAACCTCCTACCCTGTAAAATTTTTGCAGGACTCTCGCCGGTCGTGTAGTGCTCGGTATTTCTATATGTTAGTAGGAATCTACACAGAGCCGTATCAGGATTAATTTTTTGCATAATGGCTTTTTTTATAACGCGCTTACATATTTTCACCGCATTTTCTGCGGCCCCGTTAGAGGCTGGATGGTAAGGTGCTGAGAAAATCTGTTCAATACCATTATTACTTAAAAAAAACTTAAATTCCGCACTAGAAAATACCGATGCGTTATCGCTCACTACCTGACGGGGAAGACCAAACTTTGACCAAATATTTCTTAATACTGCTATGACCGATTGTGACGTCGTGCTTCTCATATTAATAGCTTCGATCCATTTAGAACAAGAATCAATAATTATCAGATAATTCAAGCCTCCAATAGGACCTAAAAAATCTAAATGCAACCTAGACCAGGGCCTGTGAGGGTACGGCCAGGAGTACGGCATTTGCTGGCGTGGCGCGTCGGCCACAGCGGCGCACACCTCGGCACACCGCCTCTACTTGCTCATCGACCCCCGGCCACCATACGTAGCTCCGAGCTAAGGCTTTGGTCTTCACTATTCCCATGTGGGAATCGTGTAGTTCTTTAAGAACTCTGTTTCTACAAGAGGCAGGTATTACTACCCTATGGCCCCATAGAATACACCCTAGTTCCGAATATAATTCGCCTTTGCGATTAAAATAAGGTTTGAGCTCTTTTATTTCAACTTCAGGTGGCCACCCGTCCTGAATAAAACTCATAACACGACTCAACATGGGGTCCGACGAGGTCTCTCTTTTTAAAACCTTATAATCTAAAAGGAGGGCTTCCGCTGCGAAATGAAGATATGTCTGTTCCGGTAATTCTTCTTCATTTGCAGTACTTTCTTTGTGCATCTTGATTAAACGTGAGAGAACATCAGCCACATTTTGATTCGTGCTTACAAACTCTATTTTAAAATCATACGCAGACAATTTTATTGCCCACCGTTGTAATCGACTTGCTGCCGTACACGGGATACCAGTATTAGGGCCGAAAATACTAACTAACGGTTTATGATCCGTGTGAAGGGTAAATTTCCGGCCGTAGAGATATTGGTGAAATTTATCAACAGCGAAAATAATAGCCAACGCTTCTTTGTGTATTTGACTATAATGTTTTTCTGAAGAAGTAAGAGCCCGCGACGCGTATGCGATCACCCGCTCGTGACCGTCTGGTGCGCGCTGGCCCAGTATGGCGCCGACCCCGTGTGCGCTCGCGTCACATGTTAATACAGTTTCTAGATTTACATCATAATGAGCCAGCACATCTGTGCTACATAACATTTTTTTGATTTGTTCAAAGGCTATATTCTGGTTCCTCCCCCATATGAAATGTTTTCCTTTTTTAAGTAATTCATAAAGTGGGCTCAGGTACGTACTCATATTTTTTAGAAACTTACCATAAAAGTTTACCATACCTAAAAACGATTTAAGCTCGGTAACATTTGTGGGGTGGGGCATTGAAATTATAGCTTCTATTTTATCCTTATCTGCTTCTACGCCGTCTTTACTTATTAAAAATCCTAAGTACTTAACTTCATTAGTAAGAAACTTACATTTACTGCGTTTAATTTTTAATCCGTTTGATTCTAAAATGTGCAGTACTTTATCTATAGTTTCTAAATGGCTATTTAAATCACTATTTTTAATTAATATATCATCATAGAATATTAGCGTGTTTGGTACGTTTTTAAAGAGATTTGTCATGAATTTTTGAAAAATTCCGGGACTCGAAGACAGTCCATATACCAGACGTTTATATTTGAATAAACCGCGATGAGTGTTTATCACCGTATAGTCTCTAGAAGGCTCATCGAGTTCCAACTGATTATAGGCTTGAGATAAGTCTAACTTTGTGAACCAAACCTGACCTGACAGCTCGCTAAACAAGTCATCTACCTTTGGAACCGGGTATCTGTCAACCATCAAAACACGATTGAGTGTTACCTTGTAGTCGGCACAAATCCTAATGCCGCCATCCGCCTTCCGTGCTATCACTAGAGGCGTGGCCCAGTCGGAGCGGTCAACCGGCTCGATGACGCCGGTGGCCAGCATGGCGTCTAGCTCAGTGTCGACACGGTCGCGCAGCGCGTAAGGCAGTGTTCGCGCGCGGCAGAACACGGGTTGCGCGCCCTCCCGCACGCACAGACTCACACTACCGCCGTTGTACCGACCCAATGTGCCGTCAAACAATGATTTATGTCTGGAAATTATAGAATTTACAATTTCATTTTTGTTACAAACATTTGTTTTCAAAGAATTTACACTTAATTTCGGTATATCCATACTTAATTCCGCCAACCATTGACGTCCAAGTAAATTGGTTGTTCCATTATCAAAAATATACAAATCTAGGACTTTACTTTGATTATTATATTTAACTTCAGTTTCTATGTATCCTACCGGTTTAACAATCGATCCATCATAGAAACTTAATTTCATACGGCAAGGTTTTATAACTATATTTTTAAAATATTTATGGTATGTACATGTGCTTATGCAGGACAAGGGGGCTCCTGTATCTAATTCCATATCTAAGGGGATATTATTTACTGATATTGTTATACGAACCGGCTTATACTTTGCTAACGACATTTGATACATAGGTTCGTCGAAGTCTTCTTCACTGCAATCATCGTAATAATCTTGAGTGTTATTACTATCTTGCGTTGTGCTGTTTTGTTCGTTCTCGTACGCCCCCGCCGAGTGCATACCGTAGGGCCCGACATCCACTGACTCCTGCGCCCAGTAGGTACCGGACGGCCGCGGCGATCCACGCGAACGAGCCCCGCGCCCGCCGGCCGCGGCGCCAAACCGTCCGCCTCGGCTCATCGCGCCGCCTCGCCCGGCTCCGCGCGATAATAATTGTCCACGACGATTGTAATTACTCATCGCCGCCGCTGATCCCGCGGCTGGTCTCGCTTGCTCGGAAGCACTCATTAGCTTTTTACGACACATTCTTCTCAGGTGGCCTATTTGTTGACAATAACTACATTGGTATTCTTTGTACTTGCAGTCCCAGTTCTTATGTTTACTATCTCCGCAAACAGAACATGCATTTATTTGTAGTTTATTTACGCCTTGGGTGAGCTCCGTTGAAAATTTGTTATTGTTTAGCTCCACCGCACCCGCGTCTCTCTCTGCCGATTCCAGAGTGGTGGCTAACATAACGGATTTTGAATAATCTAAGTTCTCCTCTGCAAATAATCGCTGCCTTATAAATTCACTTTTCAACCCACACACAAACTGATCTTTTAAGTTTTCTTCTAAAACTGTTTTGAAATTACAATATCTTGATAGTTTTTTTAATTCCGCGACGTACTCAGCAATGGATTCCTCCGCCAACTGCCTGCGCTGTCTGAATCTGTACCTCTCCGCCATCGTTGAGGGTTTAGGTTGCAAATGGTGTTGGAGTAGACTTACAGCTTCACCATATTTCAATGCCGATGGTTTTGACGGGCTCGCTAAGCTCGATAAAAGTTCATATGTTTCTTCACCCATTAGTGAGATAAGTGTAGGCAGTTTCACGTCATCACTGATTTTGTTCGCCACGAAATACATTTCTATCCGTTCCGTGTAGGCTAACCAGTTCCCGGTTTTCAAATCAAATTCACGAATTTTGCCGATAGACATTGTTTATAAACGTTAATAGTTGCACTAATTCAATATCCCATCCTCGTCGCCACTGTTAAATAAAAGACGTGCTTCCAGTATATAATGTATTGCGAGACTGGCATTACTTTTGCCTACCTACATTTACAATAATAAATGATACTTATATCTAACAGTTTTGTAGCGGAAGTTTCTTGACATTGTTACGATATATTATTAAAAGTATAACGTAAAAAACAAAATATGAATATTAACTATTTTTTTTCTATATAATGTAGTCGTTCCTGGCACTCGCCGGCCGCTGCCGCGGCACCGCTCGCTCGGCTCGTGCGTAGGAGGTCACAGTTTTAACCTAACCTACCCATTTTTTTTAAAGAAGAAATTAACCTAATCTAAATAGTTGAGTTCCGGGTAACCTACTAAAAACAATATCTTTTTTCCTATTAATGCAAGTCGTGTCTGGCACTCGCCATAATTCATGCTATTTTTTAACCGACTTCAAAAAAGGAGGAGGTTCTCAATTCGACTGTATGTTTTTTTTTAATGTTTGTTACGCGATTACTCTGCCAATTATGAATAGATTTTGATGATTCTTTTTTTGTTTGGTAGATACTTCAGAGGTGGTCCAATAAAAATTTTATCGAAATTAATTCAGCACTTTTTGAGAAAATCAACAAAAACAAACATTTTAATATCTCGTTTGATAAACCTTAGTGAATCAAACTGAGTCGTTGAGCATGACTTTTGGATTTGGATGAAATTTTGTGTGTATACTTCAATCGGTTCTTCGATGGTTTTAAAATACAATTGGACCCGATAGGTGGCGCTGAAATCGAGTTCCAAGATTTGTTTTAATTTCAGGACAGGATGACGTCTCCCGGGCCCGCTAGTTATATATTATATTTTACCGGCCAGAGCCGATTTCAAATATTGCAATGGTATAAAAAAAGGTTGCTAAAATTTGTTTGGGTAATGAAATTTTGGCAAAATCTTTTCGGCAAAACGGCAGGCACCCAGATTATTTACTATAGTGCCATCCACGAACACGCGCCCCGCTCCTTTTTGCAAGTGTGCATTATTTCGCTAGTGTTGTAATGCATTTTGACATAGACATATCGACATCACTATCAAACCAGCGAAAATGAGTGGGGCGCGTCTTCATGGATGACTTTATCTATAACTAGTTACTAGCTAGCTAGGTGGTGGCCTGAGGGGCCATGTATCCTTCTTTGCTTGGGGTAAAAAAAAAGTAATCCTGTTGAAAAACGATATGTTCGTACGACACGTATGTCGTGTTTTCTATGAAGTTGTGATAAACTGCTTTGATATTCCAATAAAAATAGTGTATGCGTTTATTTACAGAAGATAAGCTACCCTTTGCCAAAAACTATTTGTGTGAATGCATTTTAAATTTTCCTAGTAATAATAAGTATAACATTTTCAGTTGAATTTACATATCATCGTCATTTTGTATGTATGACATCAGCAGGAGTTTCCAAAGCATAAGATGCTGTGCGTGAACACCCAAGACGACCGCAGCAATCCACACCTGCGGCCTGACTTCGTGGATCGCATCTTCGAGGACAGCTCCGACGACTCCTTCGACGACCTCTACGACCACGACGACCACGACGACTACGACGACTTCTTTGGACCGGGTATGTTCTAATATCATCATTATAGTCTGATGTACAAAGCATAAGATGCTGTGCATGAACACCCAAGACGACCTCACACTCGCAGCAAAATTGCTGTTTTTTTTTAGTTTTTACGCACTAAAACGCCCCAGAAAGGATTTTCTCCATAGAGTACTTTCATAAAGTACTTGGTGTAAATTGAATAATTTTGTGTTTAGAAGACCAGTTGTTCCTGGACGACGAGCTGGAGGAGTACGAGGCGGTGTACGGATACGCGATGCACGCGCCCGACATTATCTTACTGTGAGGGAGGCTGCCTTGCCTCACCGCCTCATTGCCTCACCACATCACTGCCTCATTGCCTCACGATACTGCATCCGCATCGCTAGATCCCGGATCCCGCTACACTAGGGTAGAGTACACTCATTGATATCTAATAGATGGAAACATTCGCTGGACTTGTTATTTTCATCATACATTTTTAGAAGCGATCGTTTGTTTCAGTGATTTACTCTTTTATTTCTTTAAAATGGTTAAACGAGGGTTGTTAACGGCCAATTTTATGTTTTCGCCCAATTTTATGTTTTCGCCCCTGGTATTTGTGCATGTTGCTAACAATATAAGGTCTTATGATAGAACGCGGATGGTTGTTATGTTTCTTTAGCGTGCCGCATTATGTCATTATTAATTATATAGGTACTGGTGTTAAATTATCGTTTTTGATTTACATACATATAGTCGGTGTGTCGGGAAACATTAGCTGTTTTATGTAAGACTTAAGTACTTGTTATATTTATCTGTGATGGAACATTTTTATAACTTGCAGTTTTCCACAATCGGTCTTGTAGTCATTATTGTTTACCTATTTATGTATAAAATATTTCATGTGTATTAATAATACTGTATGCGAAGTCTGAAACATTGTGATAGATATAAATTATTCATGTACCTACCTTACTTTTTATTTTCTATTTGAACACGTATTATTTTGTAATTTTAAAGAATGGTTGTAATAAATCAACAGTTATAGGTAGTCCTAACGCCATAATACGTCTCTGACGATCAGAAATAGAACTTATATGTATACTAAGTAAGGGTGGGTTCCAATTATCTAACAGTAAGATTTGAAATACTCAAATTGCCAATGTTATGCAAGTCTACATCATTTTGTTAATATACATACATAGATCGCCTTAAGCTCAATATTGATTGTTGAAGAAATATGTTACGGTAATTGATAATATTTGATAGCAAATCTTTGTTACTATAGTTCAAAATATAACAATATACATATAGCTGATAAAACAATTGTCCATAATTATAAAAGCGCCCTTCCTAACACGCTTTGTTTAGTTGATTTATTAGTGACAACTGACAAATAGTTATTCTTTGCAAAATTTGGAAAGATGTACGATATTTGTTTGAGGGGACATTCTCACGCCAAATAATACAGTGGGATGTGGCAATATTGTCTGCCCAAATCTCCATTGTGGAATAAATGCATTGATATCTAATAACTAAAGATAAACAATCCCTAGCAAAAGTTCTCTCAAAACTGTCTCAAAATGTACAAAAGGCAATAACATTTTGCGACTCATAGCAGATATGAGTCAAATATATCTTAAACGAGCACTGAGGCATGTTTTCCATCGGAGCTACTAGATTAAAAGAGTACCCAAATGTACGAGTGGGTTCTCATTTGGTAAGGTAATTTTTTGTCGCTGATTGTGTATCTTTAGTTATTTGATATCAAATAATAAATGTAGTAATATCTCGTCCCAATATGTTTAATATGAGAATGTACCATTAAAGTTGTCATTGATAGACATCTACTTAGTATATATAGTCAAATTAAAATGTGATAAGACGTGTGGTTGGTTGTATTATGTATATATTTTATGTGGTTTCAACAATAATTTCTAGCTTGATATAATTTCTTTAGACAATGTTAACAGCAATAGTAATATAAGAAATCTATTATTTTTTCAAAATTGTGTCATGCAGTTTCAGTTTGTTCTTCCATGATATCTAATTTCTGTGTTTGAGGCCACTTAATTTGTTATAATAAGGTATATCATCTGCTCACTGGAAAATATATTAAGCTGGATAATGTTTGGTGACAATGTCACCTGTTAAATACTTTATTATACATACCTATTCAAGAGTGGAATAAAACTTGATTAGCATTTCATTTAGATGGGAAGTTTTAGTTTAGAATCTTTTTTCAGGTCTATTTACCTATTACATTTTGTTGTAATTTTATTGTTTTTCCTAAGACCTTAATGAGAATAATAATCAAAGTGGAAATTTTTATTTAATTTTTACAAAGGGATGATTTTGTTTTAATCACATTGTCCGTAAATCAATGACTATTTATTTTTAAGATTTTTTATAATGATAGATAACAAACAGTTCTTGGTTATCTCATAGTAATGAATGAGGAGAGTGCTTTTTGTTGATTCATGTAAAGATAGGAATGAATTAATTTGATTGGCATGAATATAGAAATTCACACTTGTGTTTTAGTTGTTTTTTGTGTAGCTTGTATTTATTTTATTTCAGCTTACATGTTTTTGTTTGAACAGAATAAATGAAATTATTTGAATGAACAGATTCATAACTAGCATTGAACTGATGCAAATAATTATTTTTATGACATTGTTTTCTATTAAACTTCAGTTGATAACCTAATATAAAAGCATGTGAGCTATTTTGTATTCTTAAAATATTGGTTTATTTTATTCATATAGTTATTTAACTCACTCAATATACTAGAATGGTGTAAAAGTTTTGTTTAACAGTTTTCAAAAATGAATATCAACTAATTTCAGAAAGTGTTCAATATTGATAATATTTATAGAGAAAAATATAGGTACTAACATATATATTATTTATTAGGGTTCACACAATGGTGATTTTGATTTTAGATTTGCATTTTGGTAAATAAACCTCACAGTTAGGATGTTTTGTGAAAACTTTTATACATCAATTGTTTTAACATTATTAGTAAGAAACGAAATACAAACATTTACTTCAACAAACAAGTTATTTCATTGAGTAAGTGTAGCCTAAGGACCTAGCTGCTCCTTTACCATTTACATATAAAATACTTAAACAAATTTAATTCTTATTGATTATAACAAAATTGAATTAAGCAACCATCCGAACCGAGCGTTAGAATTTACATGAATCAAAGTGACAATTAAACATACTTGTAATGAGTTTATTTAATAAAGACATATTTGATATTTAATATATAATATTTAGGTGTGATTTTTTTGACCGAATGGTATATACATGGACAAACTCACTTTTGTTTTCATTATTCAAAGTCAAGGAAATATGATGTATTTGTAAAAATACTGTACTTAATATATCACAAACACTATCTATATATATAAAATTCTCGTGTCACAGTTTTAGTTACCGTACTCCTCCGAAACGGCTTGACCAATTTTGATGAAACTTTATATCTGTATTCAATAGGTCTGAGAATGGGTTATCAATTTTTTTCTAGCTGTCCCCTGCGGTTTCACTCGCGTTCCCGTGAGATCTAGCAGTATGAAAAATAGATAACAACCTACTCTCAGACCTACTGAATATACATGTAAAATTTCATCAAAATCGGTCCAGCCGTTTCGGAGGAGTACGACCAATTTGGATGAAAATTTGTTGTATTGTAGGTATTTCAATGGGTTCCTCAATGATTTGTAAACAAAATCAGACCCGTTAGGTGGCGCTGGAATTGGGTTCTAAGTTTTGTTTTAATTTTAGAGTAGGACAATGTCTGCCGGGTCTCCTAATTTAATATAAGAATGAGTAAATGCAGAGTTTATTTCTGTTTTTCTCAGCTAAAGCATCCTTCCGAACCATAGTCTAGATTTTCACATATCAAGATGCATATAAGAATTTAACATTAGCTAATTATAATGAAGTGATGATGAGTAATTTGTAATGAGTTCATTAAATAAAAATATTTTGAGTTGACTATGATCTTTTTAAAATCTTGTCAATTTTCTGTCATCAGATTCATTAGCCACACGAAAGTTAACATGTCAACTTCATTTGCATAGAAAAATAATTATTGCATTTGAACATTTAGGTAATAAATGAGAAAAGAAAACAGCAAGCCTTATATTTAGGGATCTAATAAAATAAATTATTTATTTCTGTATTCTAAAACAGTATTCAAATTAACATATTCACTAAATTGTAGTTTAGAAGTTGACATCATAATTGGTGGTTTTTATATGTGTGTTCCACCATTTACCCATAAAACCAATATCTACAATTCGAGAAGGAAACCTCAAATATGATGGTTGTGTATACTGGCATTGTGTTTTGTACAGGTCACAATTATCGTTGATATCCGAAGAGTACATGATGGAAGCTATGCCCAAGCTCATGTAGTGAACCACACCTTGATTGTAGCTAACATCTAGGAAATTCAAGTATTCTTTTGATTTTGGGTTAAGACAATCTTCACTCACTAAAACTACCTCATTGTTTATCCTCTTTATATAATCTCTGAAATCAATTTCGCTCGGGTTGTTCCTCGCCAGTGCATATAATGTAACGATACCCGCACTCCACTTCAACGCTTTCCTCGGATCGTCTTGGATATCGGTTCGTAAATCCTGCAGCATCTGACGATAGTCAATAACTAAGTTCTTCCAGTAATCGGCCCATTTTTCAATTATAGTTCCTTTAAATTTTTCAGGGAACTTTATTTTACCTCCAAGGTTGTTAAATATATTCGTAGCATTTTTATAACTTCTAAGCATAATTATAGCTGTACTTTGATTTAAACAAAATAATTTGATAAGTATACATCTATTCTATATACACATAAATAAACTAAAAACACGTCAATCAATCAATTCAACTTTCGTTCAAGTTTTAGAGGTTTTATTTAGGACTTTTAGGTTATTTATTTTATCCATAGACTTATACTATAATAATTTTTTTTTAAGGTTTTGGGCTTGTTATCTAGAACTCTAAGCAATTTCTGCACTTCATTTTTAATATTATTTTATTCCCAGTAAAGTTAGTCTTCGTCCCTAAAAGTCAGATCAGGTTTTAGCGAAATTGGTGGCCATTCCACAAAAACTTTTCACTGACTTTTCTGGGTGATATTATAAAGTAAATAAACATTTAATATTTACAACAAATGTACAAAATATACATGCATATGTACAATTACAATACATAAAAAATATCTTCGAGGCTGCCGCTGCTGCCGATCGGCAAGGTTCCCAGAAGGCTGGCAGCGTTTCCTCTTTGGATGGCCAAGCTGATGCGTTGGCGGAAAAAGCTCCCCGCCCGCCGGTCACCCGAGGCCTCGATTAATTTTTTACATAAAATATTTGCGAAACGACGAGCTTCAGACCCCCACGGACCCATGGTCTCAACCGCAAAAGGCATAAATTGATAATTTGGACCAATACAGGCGTACTTTTTGAATTTTGAATTTTCCGCACCTTCGCAGCCGCTCCCGCGGCTTTACAAGTCACCGGTAAGTGAGATGGCGCAAGTGTATCGACACAAGTGGCATCCCACACCAACGGCTTGCCGACACTCCACGGGATCAAAGTCATACCATCCGGCCTCTTAACTTGAAAAGTCACGATACAAGCTTTGATTTCAATTCACTGGTACACTTAGATTGATCTTTATTGGACAAACCACCACCGATATCTATTATATAAAAATGAATCCCTATTTCCTTGGTCACGGCATCACGCTTGAACGGCTGGACCAATTTTGCTGATTCTTTTTTTGTTGTGTTTGTTATTGTAAGGAAAAGGTTAACATTAAAAAAATTGCTCAGAAACTTCGAAATTTTAAGAAAACTTAACGAACATATTAAATTTCCTAACCTTAATATAAACATGGCATTTGACATAACTGCCAGTTGTGTTACAGTTGGCGCAAATATTTCCAAGTTTCTTTTTATTTTTATTTCATGGCAGGACAACGTCTGCCGGGCCCACTAGTTATTCAATAAAACTCAAAATTGACGTTTTTAATAAAATATTACGGTAACGTGACGTCACTTCGCAAAAAGTCATGAGTATGTTGTACCTTTGATTATTAAACCAGCCGTAGACTTTTCGCCGTACAGTGGTTAGATAAAACACGTGTTCGCGATAGTTGTTTTTTCTTTTAACTTCAAGTTCTTCTTTTGAGCTATTAAATTTGTGTTTTGTGTTTTTTTTGTGCTGTGTTGACCTGTAGTGTATTGGTTAGTACCGTATAATGGATTCGGACGAGCCCCCCGATGGGGGAGGCGACGCGCCGGATTATATGGATATCTCTGGACAGATCAAAGAATCTTCTCTTAAATCATGCTTAAAGCGCCCGGCTGATAAAACTGATGAGAATATTGCTAAAAAAACAAAATCCCCTTCTATTTCGGTTCAGAACATCTACGTCTGTCCCGACTTTGAGAGTAAACTTATTTATAGTAATAATGACAATGGTCCATTCCTAGTCCAAGTGTCTTCAACAACCTCTCAATCAATGCAAACATTGAAACTAGCTCAGGTTTTATTTCGGAATAATATTGTAGGAATTAAACAGGGTGGAGTTAAGGCTGCTGGTCGAGGAAGGATAAGTGTGGAATTTAAAACAGCAAACGATGCAAATTGTTTTATTAATAGCCATATTTTAGAAGCAAACAAATTGTCTGCCAATATACCACGATATCAAATTACCCGTATGGGTATAATTAGGGATGTACCAACAGACTGGTCATTGGAAGAACTTTGTCAGGCTTATCATATCCCAATAATTGTGGTCAAGTTCTAAAGGCAAGACGACTAAGTAGAAAATGTACCAGGGATGGAAAAACAGAATGGGACCCTTCCACTGCTGTAGTTTTAACATTTCTAGGTTGCCAATTACCAGAAAGAGTATTCTGTTACAATAGCTCCCTTCCAGTTTCAGTATACCAGTTGCCTACAATTCAGTGTCGTAAATGTTGTCGCTTTGGTCATGTGCTATCACAATGCCGATCTAACCCTCGTTGTTACAGATGTGCACAGCCCCATCAGGGTAACACTTGCAACGTCCCAGAGGAAAAATCCTCTTGCTTATTCTGCTCTGGCCAGCACATGGCAACCTTTCAGAACTGCCCTGAACATTCTCGGCAAAAAAGTATAAAAATTGTCATGACAGAAGAAAATATCTCCTTCACAGAAGCCGCTCAACGGTTCCGTCCCGTGAGAAAGTCTTTTGCTGATTCTATGAAGTCCCCTAAAGAATCCATACCTAATTCCCAGGAGGATTCACAAACTAATTTCCCTATTCATGACTATAATGT
Organism: Ochropacha duplaris; assembly: GCA_951361185.1. Lineage (NCBI taxonomy): Eukaryota > Metazoa > Arthropoda > Insecta > Lepidoptera > Drepanidae > Ochropacha > Ochropacha duplaris. The sequence goes on from OX592706.1 coordinate 3,482,863, forward strand.
ATCCTCCCCTCAACCATCAACATCACAGTCTCAATCCTATAAAAAGACAGTTTATACTGAACGTCGTCCTAGACCAAATATAGCACAAGGATATGACATACATGCACACAATCTAATTACTCAGTCCCCAAGCCCCTCACAGTTAAATGGGTGTGGCTATCCCCCCAAACCTCCTGGTCACTCCAGTCCTCCTCCATCTCCAGGCTGCAGGCCCCAGCAAAGTAACTCCCCATCCCCAAATGAGAACCTCATAGAATTACTTTTATCTGTCCTCTTAAATATCCTTTCAAAATTCAGTGATGCAATGCGATGTCTTCCTGCTCTTAAAGCAACTATTTGTAACCTACAACCATGGATCAAAGTATTCTTCAATGGAACTGTAGAAATATTCGGCACAAAAAAAACGAAATTATCTATTTAATAAATACCCACAGCCCCCTTGTTATTGCTATTGCAGAAACTTGGCTTAAACCAGGAACCCCATTTAGGATTCCAGGTTATTCATGCCTAAGGGACGATAGAGATGATGGGTGGGCTGGTTGCGCCCTCCTAATCCATAGATCTGTATCTTTCTCTCAAATTTCCCTTCCAACTCATAGCCCAGACCTACACATTGTTGCTGCTAAAGCCCTTGAGGTTACATTTGTGTCCGTTTATATTCCCCATCCTAATGTCAATATTATCAATGAAATTTCTTTAGTTCTGAGTTCCATTCCAGGTCCCTACATTATTTTAGGTGATTTTAATACACGCCATGTTCTATGGGGTTCTCATTGCTGTGATACTATTTCAACATTCCTACTAGATCTTTTTGATGATTTAAATGTCTGTATTCTTAATGATGGGTCAGCTACTAGACGAGCTTCTCCATCTCAAAATATTAGTGCTATTGATCTCACCTTAGCCTCTCCCAACCTCATTTCATATTTATCTTGGTCTGTTCTTCCATATTCTTATGGAAGTGATCATTTTCCTCTTCTTATCCTCTGGCGTCATACATTTAACCCTATCCCTGATTCATCTCCACTCCTTAAATACAGACTTACTCATGCAGACTGGGATAAATTTTCTCTTTTAGTTGACACCCAAATTTCTTCCCTTCCCCCTGTTGACAATAATAATCTTTTAGAAATGTATTCTAAGTTTTACGACGCCCTAACCTCTGCCGCGGATGCTTCTATCCCCCTTAAGAATTCCGCTCGCCACAAAATTTCGTCACCTCCATGGTGGGACTCAGAATGCACCTCTGCTGTTCGTCTGCGTAAAGAGTCAGAAAAAAATTATGCTGATAATATTACAATGGAAAATTATATCTCTTTTAAAAAAATATCTGCACAAACAAAAAGGTTGTTATCTAAAAAGAAAACTCAAGGCTGGCGTTCCTTTTGTGAGTCGCTATCCCCCCGCACTCCTCCTTCTCTTGTTTGGAAAAAAATTAAAATTTTTCGCAGATCCCAAGTCTACACAAATACTTCCTTATCCAATGAATCTAACGCCTGGGTATCAGACTTTCTTAGTAAGTTGGCCCCCTCATATGTGCCCAACACAGACTGCTTACCTTCCCCTTCCCCTACTTCCCTTCCTGACTCACAGGACCGTATGAATGACCCATTCACAATTGAAGAACTACATTGTGCATTGGATCATCTAAAGGACTCATCCCCAGGTATTGATGGGATCCCTTACTCTTTTATTCGTAATTTTTCTAATGCTTCAAAATTATTCCTTCTTAACATATATAACGTTATCTTTCTTACGGGTATTATTCCAGACTCTTGGAAAAACCAAATTATTGTCCCAATACCCAAACCTGGGAAAAATCCTAATGAGGCATCTTCATATAGACCCATTGCTTTGTCATCAGTGATATCTAAAATCTTAGAACACCTTATTAAAAATCGTTTGGAATGGATTGTAGAGAGCAGGTCAGTCTTACCTAGGAGCCAGTTTGGTTTCAGACGTGGTATGAGTACAACGGATAGCCTTAGTATTCTCACTACTGATGTTCGAATCGCGTTTTCTCAAAACGAGACATTAGTCGGTGTGTTCCTAGATATATCCTCTGCCTATGACAATGTTTATCTTCCGTTGCTCAGGCAAAAATTGCATTATCTGAACATTCCCTCGAGGATAATTTCTGTCATTTGCAACCTCTATATGGCCCGCTCAATATCGGTTCGAGTTAATGGTTTTACCACCAAGACTTGTCTGGAAGGGCCTCCCCCAAGGATCAGTCCTTAGCCCCCTTCTTTATAACATCTACACCTCTGATCTTGATAGGTCTGTCAATTCTTTCTGTCACATTCTACAATATACTGATGACATAGTTCTGTACGCGTCTTCTGCCTCTGTCTCAAACACTACTGACCGATTAAACTCTGCGCTTGGGTATCTACACGACTGGCTCAGTAATCACGGCCTGTCCCTTTCGGTTCCAAAATGTAGTGCAGTTGCATTTACGCGAAAACGTGTCCTACCAACGATTGAATTATCAGTCAATAATGAACCTATCCCAACATTCGATAGAGTAAAGTTTCTAGGTGTCATATTGGACACAAAAATGACTGGTATTCATCACTTGAAATACATAAGCGACAAATGTGAGAATGGAGTGAATGTCATCCGGGCCTTATCTGGAGTTCGGTGGGGCTCACATCCTTATAACCAAAAGTTGTTATACAATGCAATCATTCGCAGTCACTTTGACTATGGATGTTTCCTAATTGAACCCTGCAATAGATTGGCCCTAGCTAAAATTGATAAAATCCAAGCAAAATGTTTACGCATCATTACAGGAGCTATGAAGTCATCCCCTATCAACGCTCTTCAAGTAGAATGCCTAGAACCACCTCTCCTACTTCGAAGACAATATTTGTGTGATCGCTTCTTTTGCAACATTGCCCAAAATCCCTCTCACATTTTATATGATAGACTTTTCTCCTTATCGCGCCAAATAACTGATTCAAGATACTGGACTTTTAAAGAACCTCCCCCCCTTATTAAAAGCTTCAATAAATTTGCAAACTCATTCCCTTCTATTTTTTGTACCAGTAAAGACCCTTTATTCATCTTTGAGTTCGAAAGCCTTATTTTTCAACCAAGGGTAATTTTAAATTTTGGCGTCGATAAAAATGATCCTGGTGCTAACCAGAATTTTAATAGAATTTTCCAGAAAGATTGGTCTGACTGGCTTGACCTTTATACTGATGCATCCAAACTATCAGAGGATAATAATGTTGGCGCAGCTGTCTGGATCCCTAAGTACAAAATTATTTTAAATTTTAAATGTCCGCCCCAAACATCCGTGTTTACAGGTGAAGCCATTGCTCTCTTAGAAGCATTAGCATACATAGAATCCCATAAGCTTAATCAATCTATAATATTTTCCGACTCACTTAGTTTGCTTCAAGATCTTATTAAATTACCCTTCCACTCGAGAGATAGATATTATTTAACTTTGAAAATTAAAAATACCCTATACAAATGCTTCTCCTTAGGCATTGATGTAGTAGTGGCCTGGATTCCGGGTCACTGTGGCATCAATGGTAATGAAACTGCAGACTGTTGTGCTAAACAGGCGGTTCGCTTGGGTGTAGCTTCAAATAATAAATGCTTTGCACGAGATCTAAAAATTTCCACAAAAACCATTCTCCTGAAAGCCTGGAACAACCAATGGCAGTCTACAAGATTGATCAAGGGTAAACACTATGGGAATCTTCAGCCATCAATACCTACCAAACCTTGGTTTTTCAAATCTCGTAGATATTCTAAGCTCATTACTTCCACAATTATCCGCCTTCGCTTAGGTCATATATGCTCCCCTGTATTCCTTGCTAAAATAAGAGTAAGAGATCACTCTCTGTGTGAATGTGGACTAGAAGAGGGAACTTTGGAACATATATTTTTTAATTGTCCAAAAATATCCACCCCACTATACGATATCCTTCCATCTGAATTTCCCCGCCCTGTCAATGTCAATGTTTTACTAACAACTGTGCATTCCCCATTAATCAAAGTTCTAACTAAATTCCTTTTACGTAATAATATCCAGCTGTAAATAAAATTGTTATTTGTGTAGTCACTCACTTACTAATCTCTGTTAACTGCATAATTTGTCTTATTTTAATATGCTCATCAGCCTCTCTGATTTTTTTCTTATATTGCATAAATTCCTTTACTTTTAACTCTATCTTCACTACTCTACTCTATTATAACTATTGTTTTTTCTAACCTTGACATTGGCAGAGTCATCGATGATACGATGGAGCCATAAAACACAAATTGGAATTGGAAACCAGCCGTATGTATGTACCTATAAATCGGCCGTGATACAGGTGCAATCAAGGTACAACTTGTAGGTAATATTTTCTCTTTGCTGGTTGTTTCTTGGGATATCATGTGAAGGTGCAAAATTACTATGGATTTGAAAAATATTGTTAATTCTACTTAGCTTGGGGGTTTTTTTATACCACAAGTGACAACCAGGCAAGCGGGTCACCTGATGGTAAATTACTACCGTCACCTATTTAGACATTAGCAATACCAGGGGGATTGCCAATGTATTGTCATCCTTTTTACAATGCCGTAAAGACAACAGGTGCAAGACGACAGATTTTCTACTTGGAGTGGTTTCCAGCCAGTCAAGTGTTATATTTTCCTTCACCGGAAGCTCAAGCACATTGTAGGATTCAAACCCACGACCTTTGCTACGGTAGCCGACGTCATTACTACTGAATTTTTATTAAAGTTTTAATGCGAGTATATTTTAATGTTGGTAAAAAATAAAGTAAAATTGCTTCAAAAATTAGATTATTTTATTATATTGAACGGATAATCAAGATTACAGCAGCCATGTCGTGTAAGTGGTACTTTTGGATCCATAAATAACAATAAAATTATCCTTTTCTGGTTGGCATGTACCCTCCAACCCCTTTAGCTGCTCGTTTCTTGCGTGAGCTTTCCTCAATTGAAGGCATCGACATTCCAGGAGGTGGCGTCATGTCTGGTGGTATCGACATTCCTGGCGGTGGCGGTGGATATTGTCGTATGAACTAAAAAAAAAAAAAAATTGAAATGAAAATATCAGGCTTGCTTTCTATAAGAGAGAGAGAGAGAGACAGACAGAGAAACATGCGCACGCATGCGTCGGTGACTTTTGTCACCGACACAAAAAATCACCGACATCTTTAATTTTTTTTCCGTCTAGCCCCCTTTCATATTTCATAACGCGCGATAAGAAACTTCGTTCCAAAATATTTTAATAACTGCGTGTAAATTTTTCAAGCGTCTCCCGTAGCAAATTCTTCTTTTTAGGAATTGGTAGGTACCTATTTACAGACTAAAGTACGTTTTAACAAAATCCAAAGTAAAACATAGATATAACTTGAGTTTTGGGACGACATCTCATCCGCGAGCAGAGAGAGGGTTAAATATATATTATATACCTAATATCCACATCAAGCCTCAAGCCCCTCCGTTGGTAGTAGGTAGGTAGGCTATTTAAGTTATTACAGCGCCATGTAGTTGAACATTCATTGACTCACCCTGCTTAGAGGCCGTAGGGAGTTATAGCTAGCATCGGGAATACCTTCTGGTGCTCGTGGAGATGGTGGCTCTTGACTCTGGCCATTATCTATCGCCAGGCAAATCGCAAAGACTGTTAAATAAAACGAGTGTTTCATCTTCACTGGTCTCTACTACTTTAGCCCTTCATGAACCTCGCACATCTTTATAGCATCCATGTTGCATGTCGCATGTCGCAGTTAAACGGAAACCTTTGACAAACAATAAAACAACTTCCTGTGAGATGGGTGTGTACGATACGAGATATAAATGTGCCGAGTAATTATGTTGATTATTAACAATGAAGTACCAACTCATCATTGACGTATTTGATGCATTGTTGGAGTCCAGTAGAAAATACCTTATATATCTACGACTAGTAAGTAGGTACCTTCACATATTAAAAATTAGACTAAACTTAAAAATGTTATTCAGACTGAACGTAGGTATACTTTATTTTAGAGGTATCAAATTATATTAGAAATGTGAAAGAATGCGTCGATGATAATTTAGATTCTTTCTCGTTTATTTGATAGGTACCTATGATATAATCTACAACTGTAATGACAATCCGGATTCCGTCGAGACTTGGGATTACCTAGATAGATCATGTACATAACTATTACGGCATAAAACCCATGGAGAAAAGATAAGAGTCTTACCTCAACGATAAAAACCCATTGGTTGTAACACAGGTGTAAGTAAGTATATAAGTATAAAAGGAGAAACTGAGGGACTCGTATTATTATATTAACACAAAGCTCTAGTAAGTCTCTAGAGAGAAACCAACCAGAAATTATGCTCAGTTTCTTTATAACGTCACCTAGGCGGCACCACTAATGGAAAGTTTTTCAAAATTAAATATAGAGGAAACTATAGTGATTTTAGAAATAAATAATAACACGAAAAATTTACCTACAAACGTGTTAGGTATATTTTTATATTACAATAAAAATATAACATGTTTGTATTGTAGAGATAAATATCTCTTCAATACGGAAAAAATGAATGAGTCGTGCATGTTGAATGTTTCTGTCATGCAATGTAATAATCCATACTACTGCGACTTCATGGAAGATTTTATTGTGGAATCGTACTTTTTAATCCCCTTTAGACTTTGAGTATTAAACCACAAATGAATTAAGATGGTCTAATAAAACGATTTTAGCTATTTTTGCACTTATTGGGTTTAAACCTCGTTTAAACACTATACCCTCGTCCACCCTCGTCATACAAACTTTCGCGTTTATAATATTAGTAGGATAACGAGAACTATACCCTCGTTATCCTACTAATCTTACTAATATTATAAATGTGAAAGCTTGGATGGATGTATGTTTGTTACTCATTTACGCCAGAACGGCTGAATGGATCTGGATGAAATTTGGCACAGAGATAGATTATAGTCTGGAATAGCACATAGGCTACTTTTTATCTCGGGAAAAGATAAGATCCCTCGGGAACGCGGGTGAAACTGCGGGGGACAGCTAGTCTAATGTATGATTGTTACTCTTTCACGCAAAAATAGCTGAACGAATTTTAATGAAACATGGCACACAGGTAGATCATATCCTAGAATAACACATAGGATACTTTTATCTTTATCCCGGAATGAAAAGTATCCTATATTTTAGTCCAGGATATGATCTACCTGTGTGCCAAATTTCATCAAGATCGGAGTAGCAGTTTCGGAAGTTAGCCTGGACGAACATTGTGACACGAGATTTTATATAAAATTAAAAATACTAGTTTCCCGCCTTTTTTATTCTTTCTTATTTGATTCAAAACGATTTTTTTAAAACATCATATGCATATGCACGCCTCTAAATTCAGGGATTAAAAAAACGGCTGGCTACATTGTCATATTACAGCTTGTTTATCTCTTTTTTTCTCGTTAATGCACTATAGCAAAAGAGTGCAGATATATCTACCTAGTATATAGTGTACTAGCTTTCCGCCCCGCGGTTTCACCCGCGTATCCTTTTATTACCCATTTAGAGATTGAATTTCAAAAAAACCTTTCATATTCCTCGTCTACATCTTTAAAACAATACCTGTGAAAAAAATCAGCTTTCTAGGTCTAAGGGTGTAGGCTGGGCGTTGATGAGTCAGTCCTTCTCATTTTTATACCAAGAAACGGAAATAACTCCTTACTTTGAACCCCCGTTTCACCCCCCTAAGCGTTGAATTCTAGAAAACGTGAAACACATGTTTCTTTACTTTTGATTGTTAGCCTAAAAAAAAAGTTTCATTTCATTCTGCTTCAAAAAATGGCGGACTTCCATACAAACTTTCAACCCCCGTTTCACCCCCTCAGGGGTAGAAATTTAAAAAACGCTAATCCACGTGTTTCTTTATTTTTAATTGTTAGTCTAAAGACAAAGTTTCATGGTTCTAGCTTCAAAAATGATGGTCTTCCGTACAAACTTTAAACCCCTTTTTCATCCCCTTAAGGGTTGAGTTTTAGAAAACGCTAAAATACGTGTTTCTTTATATTTAATTGTTAGACTCTTAACAAAGTTTCATGGTTCTAGCTTCAAAAATGATGCAACTTCCCTAAAAACTTTCAACCCCTTTTTCACCCTCTTAAGGGTTGAATTTTAGAAAACGCTAAAACATGTGTTTCTTTATTTTTAATTGTTAGTCTAAAAACAAAGTTTCATGATTCTAGCTTCAAAAATGACCGACTTTCATACAAACTTTCAACCCCTTTTTCACCCCCTTAAGGGTTGAATTTTGAAAAATCCGTTCTTATTCCTCGGTCAAGTTTTAAAAACAACACCTGGGATAAAAATCAGCTTTCTAGGTCTAAGGGCTTAGGCTGGGCGTTGATAGATCTGTCAGGACTTCTACTTTTATATGGTAGGGGAGGCAATGATGCTAAATTTGTAGTTACTCGAGCGTCTTTGGGACCTACTGGAATTTGAAGATTAGGTGGAATAAAGAAAAAAAGGTTATGTGATATTTTCCCTTTCAGCGGTGGGGGGAGCGTCTACAGGGTTTCAAAAATGTAAAAAAAAACAGTCACCAAGAAATACTCGAGCGCGTCAGATATTAATAGGGTAGTCGCGCTACGTCTGTCTGATAACGGAAAAATAATAATCTGCCGTTTTGCGTGGTGGGGGTGGCCGTACGAAGGGGTTGAAATTATTTAAAAAAAAAAATTACTCGAGCGCGTCAGACATTGATAAGGGATGTTAAGTGAACCCTCCAGTAGCTCCTGTTTTAAAGACTGACGATTTGGACGCGACCATCAGTCAGGGCCGATTTTTGAAAATGCAAAAAAAAATCGTGACCTTGATTTACTCGAGCGCGTCAGATTTTTATACAGGCGGTTCTTCTTGATGGCCTTGTTGTACTGACCCATAATCTGACAATTATGTTGAGGGATTTCCTTAATCTGACGGTTTGAAAAAAAAAAATATATAAAAAATATCGAAATCTCGAAAATGGTTCAAGATATCGAAAAATTTTTTGCACAAAAGTTGTAGAGAATTTAATTTTCTACAATATTTATTATGAATACATATACCAAAAAAACCATAGGAAACGAGATATTTGCAATAAATGATTTTTTGACCTTTGACCTTGAAAAATCAGTAGTCGCGGGCACCCTATGATAAGTAGCTTTTGAGACAAGTTTTAGGGTGTCAAAATAAAGGTTTATACAAGATAATAGCTGACTATCTCTCATTCTGAGGTGTAACTCATAATATTCCTGGACTATACACTTAATAATGATTTTAGCTACTTCGGCTTGTGCAAATCGGCAGATTAAGATATTTCCGTGATTCGTGACTAATTTCCTTCAAAATAAAAAAAAAACTAATCGCGCTCGAGAAAATCCAGGTGACGTTTTTTTTTTGCAACTTTGCGAGTCTCCAATTTTCTTTCGTCACGCCCAAATTGTCAGATTATTGAAATGTACACTATTTTGCATGTAACTAACTTACCTTACCTTAATCTGACGCGCTCGAGTATTTCAAACCATCGATTTTTTTTTACTAATCTGACGGGCTACCCTAGGCGTTCGACACTACATAGAGGGCTCAGATTTGGTGAGAATACTTCACAAGGTGCAAGGTTGCCCCCCTTATGTTAATCTGCCGCGCTCGAGTAAATCCCGAAATCCCCTATTCGCCTCCCCTACCAATATATATAGATTATCTATGAGACCTACTAAGAAAAGTTCAATTTGTGACGACACGTACGACTCCGGCTTGTGTCATTGTGTTGTTTGTGTGTGTCTCGGAACAATACCGAGGTGTGTGTGTGTTTCATTTCATTTCATCCGGGTGTTTGATTTGAGGTAATTTGAACACCAACTACCTACTTACCAAAAAAACTGTTATTGGACTTTGAAGAATTATATACTCTTTGTTTGAAGAAGGTGCATTCAACGAAGAAGGAAGGTTGTCCGTGAATCTAGTAAATTAAATTGTTTCCTAGGCTCCCTGTGAGTATAATTTTATGTGCAGTTTAGGATATAATTACCTATACATTGTACCCGTCCACTAGACTTGTTTGCTGAGAAAGCAGAAAAAATCTTATAGGTACCTTATAGATTTCATTTGATTCATTGGTTATTGTTTAATTTATTTTGAAAGTACGCCATGGAGTCATCAACACCCGTCGTAGCAGCAGCCGCTGGCAAAGTTTACAAAAGTACTAACAGAGTTGGACGCGGGGTTCCCGTAATCACCGATTTATATTCAAAAAGATGTTCTTGCCGCAGAGAGAAGACTATAGTATTTTGTAGAGCATGCGGTTACTATTGTAATGGTCGGATTCGTCTCAAGTGCGAACAACACCCTCGCGTATGTATATATTTTTGTTTTTGATCTACCTAGGTACTTATTATTTATCATCAGTACAGTATCATTCCACCATCTCCATTACAAGCATTCACTTTTCCAGAGGTCCATTCCATCTATACCTACAAAATTTGTGGGCTTCCCAATATTCCCAATGGACACAAAAAAGGGTCCAGTTGTGGGGTATTGAATTAAGACTAGATTCGGTATTTAGAATAGTCACTAGGCAATAGGGATTTAAAGATGTCCTGAAATTGGCATAATTTTTTTTTACAGTCAGAGTGACTGTAAAAAAAAATTTCAAACAGAAAAAGCTAGTTATGAGAAAAAAAAATTATAGTTTCTAGCTAAAAGTACCAGAAGCAAAGTATTATTTTAACTTTTCTCCAATAAAATATCAATTAAAGCATCATATACTTATAGTTTTTTACCAATGAAATTGCAGATAAATTGAACATAAAATAACAATCAATTGGAATTTGAAATGTAATTTTTCTACCCAACTTTGCAAAACTGTGAAAATCTTGGAAACGGTAGTGGTAGGCATTTAACCACTGAAACCTTTTTAAATGGAAGCCTCCATATTATCATGAATGTATCATTACAGGTAACCTTTCTTTTGGACATTGCCGAGTGCCCACGCTGTCACTCACCTTCATTTTTGGATGAATACTTTGGAAACCTCTAGTCACTATGGCTATACATTATTATCTGATTGTAAGACTTCCTATTGTTAAATATTTTTAAGAGGTTACAACTACAAGGCTGACAATTTTTAGATTTTTTGTCATTTAAATGTTTTTTAAATGTTAACATTAGAATAGTATGTTCAACTTGTGGTTGAAGAGGGCATTGATTGCTTTGAAGTTTATTTTTGTTTACTATTAAGTTTTTTATCAGAAGTACTCATTTTAGTTTAAAAATTATGTTATTTTGTGGTTATGGATAAAACAGTGAAATTGTTAAACACAATAGTTTTATGATAAAACTAGTTACTGTTTAAGTTTAAAATATAGATTTTTTTGTTTTATCTGTATTCATATTTATCTCTATCTGATATGACTGTTAAGACAATGTTTGGCTGAAAAATAAAGTTTGGGCAATTTCTTAAACACATTTTATTTTATTCCGGTGGTTAAAATATAAGCTGGATAGGTTCCTTAGTTGCTGTATGCATGTTGTGTTTTCGGGGAAGCAATTATAATGTGGGTATTTTATAGAAATGTGTTTATTTAATTTTAAGTACCTACATTTTTTTCATTAAAACTTTGAACTACAGTACTTACATTTGGGGAAAAGATGACTATACCTAATTGGTAGAAATGTGAATAACTTGATTAATTATAACTACGTGTTTCACACAGCTAACTAAACCTTTTTGGTTTGAATTAAAAACCTTGGAAAAATAAACCACCTACTCACTATCTAAGGAATCTACCTGCAAAATTCCAAGTGCATATTTTTACTTTCTGAAATTTCGTGACAAACTTGATTAACTAGAATACAATTAGACTCATTCCCAATTTTTGTTATCTAGAATTGAGGTTTCTAGAATAAAAAAAGGTTCAAACATTCCATCTCTGAACCAAGGGGTCAAAGTAGTTGGAATTATAAGATAATCATACCTGCAGTTTTATAAATCTGCTGAATTTGAAAGTTTCAATGCACTAATTCCAGGAACAGGAAAGACTTTGTTTTTAAAAATAACTTTTAATATCTACATACTTACAGTCACGCCTAATATTGACTTAACAAATTTAATTTCTAACATTTAAATGGAGAACCAACTGGGAACATCTGATCTGTTTTTATTCCTATCTATATAATTTTTAAAGTTTTTCTTGGCTTCCTCTAAAGATTTCTCCTTTTCTTCTTCATCTTTTTTCTTTTCAAATAAATTAGGATATTCAAACTTCATATGTCTTGGCTGAAAATTATAAAATAGTTTTGTATGAATCAAAGTCAAAGGCAAAACCATTTATTCAGTTTATGACCTAGAAGGGGCACTTATGAAGGTTACATACAAATTACAGAAATTACCACCGGTTCCGAAGTCAGCCTTCAACTGAGAAGAACAGGCAAGAAACTCAGCAAGGTTAAATTTTTAAAATATTTTGGATCTGACTATATCGGTTTTTTTTTTATGTTAAACAATCATTTATACTTTAACTAATAACAAAAATTCATTATTTCAGATTATAATTTTATATTATACAAGCTGTGGTAACAAATTATTAAAAGTTCTTACCATGGTTACAAAGACATATTTTATGTCATCATCCTTGACAACATATCCTTTTCCAATATCTTTGCGAAATTTACCCAAACTTATTCTTGTTCTCACATCTACAATTGGCACATTATAGATTTTCTCCAGATAATTTTTTATGTCAAATTTTGTCATTTCCATGGAACATTGGAAGTGAACTATGTTAGATTGTTGCCTGGGGCTGGGTCGCACTAGTTTCATCCAGAAGTTAGGAAGAAACACCCTGAGTTGTGGATTCCCTCGCTGATATAAAGGATACCTAAAAGGTTATCGGTAAGGTTATAAATAAATGTCAATAACATAAAATATTCATCCATAAGTTCCGAACTAAATTTTTAAGTAGTATAGAGTTGTCTTACCAACGAGTCGACATTTTTTTTACACAGAAAAATGCAATTTTTTTATAACTTCACCTATAAATTTAACGCCACACTATTTATTTACTTATTAATAGTGATTTATTATGAGTTATGTGATGAGTGAGTGAGTTGGTGAGTGAGTGAACGAACTTGGTTGCAGATTTTTTTAATGGCTTTAGTTAGAAGACTATCAGCCTAACCATGTTATTTTTAATATTTTTCTTTACGTTACAGTCACATTCACAGTGAAGTTTAGTCTTTGTCCTTACAAAGTCCAGTCAGGTTTTAGTGAAATTGGTGGCCATTTCACTAAAACTTCTCAGGGACTTTTTGGGACATCCTGAAGAGTCACTATAGACGCATTCATTTCATTTCACTAAAGTGGTGCACTTAGATTGATCGTAGTTGTTGTAAACAGCTCTATTTTATCACCAATCGCTCATCGCTATTTCCTGTTTATTCTGTCACTCACTATGTCATTCTGTCTGTTATTATATCACTCATTCAATTCAATTCATTCATTCAGTTGTTCTCAAACATGGCGGTGGCTCTGTCATCAGATCAGGAGCTGGTAATTATTTTCTGTTCTATTAGTGCAATTATGATATAATCTGAAGCTTTAATGCAATTATTCTTGTCTAGTATTGCCGCTTTAATGCTTTAAATATACGTTTTAACTATAACCTTTCTTGATTAATGTAAAGGATGTGGGTCATCATAACTTGCGTCGTTTACCATGTCATGTCATCAATGTTTGTTTTGATTTCTCTGAATAAGTTGTTCCATTAATTGTTTCACTGAACACATTATTTGTTGTTGGGTATGTACTGCTCAACATACATTTAAAGTATCAGCGAATATCTTTATTGATATGCTAATTCAATTGTGAGACAAGTTCTTTGTACCTATGATACCTATCTGTTGTTTATTTGAAGAACCATATTCTGATAATGATTTAAACATATCTATCCACAGTATAGGATAGAACACTTTTGATTCACCTTAGATGTTATGATAGCATGACCCTTATAGCAAAAATTGACAATGCATCATAAGAACCTTGTTTTTAATTAGTCATGACCAAGTTGTCGAAAATAGTTTACATTATCCAGTCATACATAACTATATACAGACATTTTACTGATAATAAAACTATTATTACCCCTCTACACAACAGACTATAGTCAATGATCAATTTGTGTTACCATTTAACAAATTTTCCTTTTTGTGGTAATTAGGGATTGCTCCAAGTAATTACTTGGAGCAATCCCTAATTGCCAGTGCAATTGCCAGTGCTGAAATTCTTAGAATTCCCAGGAAATATCATCAACCTCAGTAAGGGGACACGGAATCCATTTATAATTTTGATACAAATTTAGCTATACTAGTAAAACTGACACTATGGCCACTACCTAACTATAGCTTACAAACACTTAGGCACCATTCCACCAACCAATGTGGACCCCTAAAGGATATATATATATATATGTAATTTTATTGTTTACAAGATTCAGTGACAAGTCTTGATGAAATTTCCGTTTAATATTCCAAACCACCCACCCTATTTTGTTTAGTTTTTCATATATTTCCATGTTGTCTATCACTATTGATTTGAACTAATATGAAAGTGATGATTCTAAATGTGTTACTGCAACAAATTAACAGGTGATATACTTTTATAGATTTAAATTGCATTAAGTGTTTTTGCTTTGTTCACAAAAAAATTACTTAGATTTTTCATTTGCTTTTTTTTATTACTCTTTATTGTTTAGCTTGTTATTGTCTGCTTTGTTATTTACGTGTATGATTAATAATGACGATTTCATGTATGTAATATCATAAATGATGTAAGGAATGTTGTCAATTTTTTTTTATCTGTGAAACATGAAACTTATTTTATAAAAGTTATAATAAATATCCTGGGACATTATTCACCCGCTATCTGATCTGATCAGAGCTTCTCCTATGGAAACCAGATTACTGATACCTACTATGTACACATTTTTTTTATATACCTACTTAAATATGTAGATAATTACATTTCACTCCAGAATTAGGACAAATGAATATCCTCCTGGATGGGAATGGGTTACCTGTTGCATGAATGGTACTATGTTAAACATTATTCATAAATGTGAGATTTTAATCATAAATGTAGAAGATGGTTTATGTGTGTGTATGTTTGCTACTACCAATCAGCTCTGTATGAGTTGACCAGATTTGGATAAAACTTGGCACAAAACAGAGTTTTTTTTATATACCACTAGGTGGCAAACAAGCTTACAGCCTACCTGATGGTAAGCGGTTACCTTAGCCTATGTACGCTTGCAAAACCAGAGGCATCACAAGCGCGTTGCCGACCTTGCATAATATCTTTCTTGTTATATTCCAAGATGGTGATTATGATTATCTATTAGGATATGTGGAACTTTATTTTTTGTGTGACATCTTGTATACCATATTCAAGCAAATAAATGTATTTGTATTTGTATTTGTAGTGATTTTGATTTTTTATTCAAAATGTTTGTTGACATTTCAATAGTGTCAACTATGCTACATTAAATGTTTGTAATAACTTTATTTGCGATGTATTTCTTTATGTGAATTTATAGGGACATCGTCCCAAAAGCGAGCCATGGGGTTATGAGGAACCAGCGAATTTTATTCAATTTTGTATTGACTTTGTATACTGTAACAGCTGGAATAGAATCAGCTATCGATTGCTCGGGCGACGACCGGTTGCGACATCCGCCTACGGTTTTACTTCTTCGTCGTGCACATTTAAATTATAATTCTAATCGTTCTAAACATTTCTGTTTAGCTATAGATGTGTTCATTATATCCCAATTTCCAATGATGATGATGAATTACTTACACGAAGAGTATTTACTTTCATAAAGGTGATCTATCAATGTCTATTTCAACCTCTTGGTTCAAGTGTATGCTGAGCATAGTTGATAGAAGTTTTGTTAATATGGGCATTACTTGACAGCTGGTGGGAACTGGGAAGGTGCGTGCGGGCTGCGGGTGATTGTTTACTTGCGGTGAGAGTATATTTAGCCACGTGGTGCACCGGCACCGGGCGTCGTTGGTACGCAGTTTGATTTGTAGCTATGTTTTCGAAACATCCGCTTATAATATCTATTAATACATGTACATTTCTGCAGATAGATATGTTATGTATGTGAATTGAGTGGAAGAGGAAATCAGCTCTATAAATCAGCGCTTTAAGTGTGACTGACTGACGTAGAGAGACCGGACGTTCAGTCCGCTTTACTTGACTGAGTGCCGGTCGTTCAGTTCATATTTGATAGGATATCAATTGTGCCGCTTGGAATGGCTTTAACCTATCTACATATTCGCGTGTTCACTGAGGATTATTCAGTTATATCTGACTTTGTCTGTATTTTAATCAAGAAGAATAATTTAATATTACCTACTTAATTTTTTTAAGCTCTGCGATTCCGTCATGAAGCTTTGAATCCTACAACATGAGTTAGAGTTACTGGTAAAGGAAAACAAGGTTTGGAAACCATAGCACGGTGGTAGGGTACTTTGTACGACTCCACTGGAAATTCGATTTCGGGCTTGAAAACTTTTGCTCAGACACTACTCCTATACGATTAAAAGGATACCAAATTTAGTCCTGTCAATTAATTAAAATGCTGGTTTTCAACGTGAATTATTGTCACCATCAAAATTAGTAACACGGATACTTCTCCATACATGAAATTAGCATTTAGAATGCAATAATTAGACAGCTTTCAGTATTATCTGTAATGTTCAGTATTTTTCAATAATGATTGTAGAATTGTAGAGTTTGTCTATAGAGAGATCAAATTAGTTTCGTTTCGAAACGAAAGACGTAGCACCTATTGGTGCTGCGTTGTATAATTTTATACTTATAATGAGGGTCACACAAGTAAAACAATCTTATGTAAAAAGTATAATTATTGTTTAGCGTGTACATATAACAGTCAGTATTATTCATAATAACTTCCCGAAACTATAAAATTACTCAGATCGGCTTACGATAGGTAAGTTCATAGTTTATAATAATAGGTGCTGCCGTACTGTACGGAGAGAATCCTTTGAAAAGATGTTTCGTTTTCATTGTTCACAAAATTGTATGTCACGTTTACATGGCCGTTAGCAAATGAAGACAATGAACTCACGGAAGCGTAGCTCGTGTCTGTAACGGCCTGGATTCGGAGGGCTGCTCCTGCTCTTTGCGACGGGATCACGTATTAAGTGTCCTGTCCTGATGCCTGTTGTGACATTAACACTGAACACCGGTATTCGCATCACAACTATATTTTTCCTGTAAAGCTAATTATATAAATGTTAACGTATAAACTTCAACGAAAAGGACATTGGCACAATGTCATAAAAGCGTTGGGACTAAAATTTAAATGTGGTAACAAGAATAAAAATGCGTTTTTAACCGAATTAAGTAATGAAATGTGGTAATTGAAAAATAAATCGCCATTTCAAGTTATAGAGAATATGTACCTACTGTACCTTAAAACCTTTGATCAGATAAGTATCTTAAGTAGTAGATTAAGTAGCTTAAAACCAATGAATTTATCAGGTAACTATTTTCGTAACGGCTTTTTTTTATAGTCAAAATCAAGCAATCCCACAAATGACTGTTTTTTTTTATCCAAGCACTGGTCTATTTTCAAACTTAAGTATAAACTAGGTATTATCACAAAAACGTTTGGTCTTTCCGTACATGACCTTAATATTTTCTAAGACTTAAACGTGTTACCACAACTCTTACTATATAAATTAGAAATGTTTGTAAATTTAATTGTTTTTGAATATGTATTTTTATATAACGTTTCCGTGATGCAAGCTCTCGCGATTTTCTTGTGTTTTTGTAACGTAATGCTCAAGTTATATTTTCACGTAATCGGAGGCCTACTCAGGGTGCGAGTTGAGTCGTTCAAGGAATCAGCATTTCTGAGAATAGAGTGGATAAGTCCACGCTGATGAATTTTGCAGTTCGCTGTAAAAACAAATTACATATTGCGTCATTCAACCTACAACACCTTTTTCAGTTGATTAACAAACCATACGTGGGAGCTGTTACTATACATTAACGCAAATTATTGCAGTATTGCAGTAATTTTTGTTGCACATGCTAGTTTGGCTCCAATTTCTTTTGTTTTGATTGCAATGTTTCAGTTTACAAGATATTTTTTATTAGGAGGTACCTAGTCTATATTTAGGGCTAGGTACTCAATAGTTATAATTTTATTTGACGATTTTAATGAAGAGGTAACCCTAACAAGAAACAAATGCTGTAAAAGAGAAATCAAACACATAAATCAAAAGGTTAATGGACGGATAATATTATTTTAGGCAATTCATTATGAAGTCTTCCTTTAGAATGAGTAAAGAAGATATTTTACAATAATACTACGAGTATAGAGTGCCACTACCATTATATGATTGCGGAGTTCGTTACTAGTAGGACCTTAGGCATAACATTAAAATTCCTATATGCACGCTGCATTGCATTACCAAAGATACAAGCCGTCCTCCGCGGTTAATTCTGCGTTTCCGAGGGATCTAATGTTTTTCTGGAGACTGGAATAAAAGTACCAAGTTTAATCAAAAATCCGTTGAGCCGCTTCGGAGTGATAACAAAAATACAAACGCATCCTACTTCCTACTAATATTATAAATGTGAAAGTATAATATTTGGATGTGAAGATGTTTGTTACTCTTTCGCAAAAATTGTTGAACGGATTTTGATGAAACTTGGCACACAGGTAGATAATGCGTAGGATAACCTGGAATAAAACATGGGATACTTTTTAGCCCGGGAAAAGATAAAATAAATGTAAGATTCGTAGAAAAATCGTGATGAAAAGGAAATCGTGATTTGTTGTTAGGCACCTGCGTAATACACCACACCCTCCTATTGTGCTGGGTTTTACGTAAACCTTATTTAACCGTGTTAAGGAAGTAGCTTCAATTAGGTGTTAACTCCATACTCTATAAATACCACGTCACAGTAACGCCATTAATTTACGTTTGAGGATGTTGATGACGTTCCTATTTGTTGTTATTGATTGTATGGGCCTATTGACTTTGATACGTCTGGCTTCTGACATTACCTCTTGTAGTCGTAAGTTGGACAGTTGCAATTCGGAGCCGCCTAAGTGCGATCGTGCGTGCGATCGTGTACCAGAGGCGTTGTACGAAAACAATACTCTAATTCATTTTGTATGTACATTAATTATAATTACGCAATTTATCGGTATCGTGATAATAGTCGCGGTGGTTTTACTCGCAAGCAGCGTCTACTTTAACTTATGTTTACTTAGCGCGTTGGGTGAAATGTAACTAGTTTCGTTTTTTTTTGTGTTGTTGCTCCCAAATTATTGATAGTGTTTATAAGAAATGTAAATTTTATTGATGTTCTTACGTCTTCTGTGTGTTAGTATAAAGTTTATTTTAATGGTTTATAGGTTTGCTTGACCGCAATCTCACGAAAGTGGTAAGTAAACAAAGGGTACTTTCTGGCTCTCAAGTGCAACTGAAATGTCTTCAAGAGACCGACAATTTTCAAGGGTTGGCAATGAGCTATCATCGCCTTATGGGTGCTAACGTTGGGTGTTAGATTTACCTGACCATCCGAAGGGACGTGTCGCAAACACATTATTTCTTGCATTTTACGCAAATTGCAGCTTTTACTATATTAGAATAAGGTTTGGCAGTTTCGCAATTTAAAATCTCGTAGAATAGAAGAACTTTCGTTGATGTCTGATGAAATAGAGTAGTCAATGGCCTTAGGGAAAAGAGTTTAGCGGACCAAACAAGAGAAATCACACTTTGAAATGTGTTGACAAGATTCAATCATACCAGGAGGAAAATAATATGTTTTGATTGAGTTTTCAAGTTTGTAGTTTGGATTTGTGTGTCACCGGAATTTCTGAACAGTTTTCGGTGTCTCATACATAATATAATTTCCCAGACACGTCCCTCATGGTTATACAATTACATCGACATAAGTAAGAAGAGTACGTCACCGAGGAATCTTTTATTCTGACATATCATATCAGGTA
The DNA here is from genome assembly GCA_951361185.1 of Ochropacha duplaris. Taxonomy (NCBI): domain Eukaryota; kingdom Metazoa; phylum Arthropoda; class Insecta; order Lepidoptera; family Drepanidae; genus Ochropacha; species Ochropacha duplaris. The sequence goes on from OX592706.1 coordinate 3,502,946, forward strand.
GTGTAGTGATAGCTGATAGGTGTTTTCTTGAAAATAGGCAACATCAATTGTTCTAGAATTACGTTTACATGGCTTGTCAAATGATTGATGGGATACTCGTACCCTTAGGATAGTTTAGCATTCGTTCGTAGTGTTATAACTTGTGGTAGTGATGTGAAGTTATAGCGCACACAATGTAACGCGTGGAGGCCGGCACGGAGTGCGTGCTTGCTCATACTAATGCGCGGTGGTTGAGCAGGGGCACTCCGGGCTCCGGGCCCGCACCACACCGGATACACATCCCGGAAGAATTAACCCGCCGCGACTTATTTGCATCGATCAAGCATCGAAATACATATGCAACCGTCGCGGTCGCTTCGCATCCCATCCGCTCGTACATATACCACATATTACTAATCGTGTCGATTCCAATGCAGACATACAGAAGACGTTTGATATCTCTTTTAGATGTATTTAAAAAGCGTTGAACGACTTATGTTTATAGTTTAAATGCAAAGCAGCACTAATGGTCATTTGTAAGGTGCAAATGGGCGTTAAGTAACTTAGGATTCTCTTCGGCTTTGTTCGCGCGCAAGCACCGGGTTCTGGCTCTGATTATTGCGATGAAAGTGTGACGAAATGGTGAAATCAAGTGCTATTTAGTAATAGAATAAGCCGTGCGTAATTCTAAAAGGCTGCTTTTGTTACTTGAATATTAATGGATGAGCGTTAATATTGAAGATGGATACAGCGTTTTTCCGGAGTCTACTTAAATTTCTTCGGGTACCTATTATTTTATTACTATATAGCTAAACTAATACATTAATTAAATAAAGACCATCTGGGATTTATTGTTTGCTGATAAATGGAAGAATTTATTGTAATTTTTTACTTACAACTGCATTACTTACGTCCTTTTATAAGATTATCGAGTAATGAGTACCCTTATATTAGTAATCATTCATGTTACGTACGAATTAATCGAGCTTAATCAAATAAATATTAACATGTGAAAGATTTTATGGCTTTGACCGATTAGTATGATATATTTTCCTTTTCTAAGAATATGATGTAGTTTGTAGAGTAGAGAGTAAAAATCTGCAGGCAAAATACTGTTAATAGTTCTATATGAAGATTTTAATTAAGATGTAATTTATTTCAGGCGACGAAGGCGTTTCTAGATGCATTGAGCGAATCTGGTGCGGCGTGCGTGTCGCGCGCTACTGCGATCAAATTTTTGCTCGCGCGCAAGTTCGATGTCGCCCGCGCGCACGCACTCTGGCGACAGCATGAGGCCACACGGCGCCGGGAGGGGCTGAACAAATTCGAGCCCTTCCAAGATCCACTGAAATCGGAACTGGAAACAGGAAAATTTACTATATTGGTAATAACCTTTAATAATAGATAATAATCTGAGGCTGTAATTGAATTAACCAGTCGATAGCTAGGTACATGAATCAACTGGTGGTAGGTCAAAACACAGAAGCTCACGGTTTTCCAGTTTGTTTGTCATTGATAACAGGAATACTTATGTCTCTGACTAACACAAATGATCTTTGTTATTATGACGCTGTATATCTTAATACGTAGTTAGTCAGAGTAACTTTTGCACGGTGGTAGGGTACTTTGTAGTACCCGACTGGCTGGCTACCACCCTCAAGTTGAAAATCTGTTGCCAAGCACCCATAGGTGTGTTCCGACAGCTGCACTTGAGAGCCAGTGTCCATCTAGGCTTTGTGTGCTTACCACCTTCGGCCACATCATCACTTACCATTGTGAGATTGTAGTCAAACACAAGCCTATCCAGAATAAAAAAATAAAAAAAACTACGTATTAAGATATACAATATCAGACTAACTTAGTCTTACGTGTAATGTTTTTTTCTGTTGCAGCCAACGAGAGACGCAACGGGCGCTGCGATTGCAGTTTTTACGGCCAACAAACATTTCCCCTCGTTGACGACTCATCAAATAACATTACAGGTATTGGAGTATTGCATTCTCTATCGATAAACTCACATGGGAAATTGAGTAAATCACTTAATTTTACTACTCGACTCTGTATGTGTTTTGGCATGAGATCTAAAATGATGGAAAATCTATTTAAAATAAATTATGACATTTCAATTTCATAAAATGTTTGGTGTCAAAATGGGAGTTACGTACCTATATAAAACAAGTTAAGACTACACCAGCATTTCTGAAAGGAAAAAATAAAGTACCTACCTCGGAAGGTAGAGTTTCTAAATATGCTATTATGTGAAGGAAGAGTACAACTGTAATTAGGCGTTTCTGAGAGTCGTCCTTAAAGTATCTAATTACACTAGTAAAACTTTTCTGTTTCCACCATGCTACTGAAGCTACGTGCGAACTAATTATCCTAATCACGTTCAGTTGCACTCTGAACGCTCGTTTACACAAGGTCATTTAATGTACCTACACGCTTTTTGTTTGAGAATAAGATTTACGTTAAGTTTGATTTGCAGTTTTTGTTATAATTTACTTATAATGTTCTAAAAAAGGTGCTATGCTTTCACGCATCAATTATTTTGCTCGATGTCTGTAAAGAAGAATCTGTTATTCCCTAGAGCTTTAACAATATCCATACTGTTTTATTCTCATGGATGTGGTTGGGGAAAATGTTTAATTATTATAATCCTTACTGATATTATAAATGCGAAAGTAACTCTGTCTGTCTGTGTGTTACGCAATCACGCCTAAACTACTAAACCGATTTAAATGAAATTTGGTACAGAGATAGTCTAGAGCATGAGAAAGGACATAGGCTACATTTTAATGCGAAGAAAGCTCTGTAAGTGGTAGGGGATGAAAGTTTGTATGGAAATTACGTCATCTTAAAATTAGAAGCTTGAAACTATTTTTTTAGGTTTTTGATTAGATAAATCTTCCATCTTATATGTTGCCAATTTGTGATGTTTGGTCTCAAAATTGCGACAAGTTGTTCATCTATTACCTACACTACCTAAAGGATTCTGAAGAGTCAAAAAAGCTTGATTCATAAATATTTTGTTGATTGTCTAAATAATCCTTTCTTTTGATCAATTCCGGCTGGTTTTTTTCTGATTTTAGGTAGTAGATAAAGATTTTCCCGACCACTCTTGAATCGCTATTTGTGGAATTATATCTTATTATATTTTGGACGACCGACCGTCCGATAAGAACTTTCCCATTTATAATTTTAGTAGGATATAAAATTCCCGGGCGATGTTGGTCCTCGATGAACTCCGAAACTACTGAAGCGATCTTGATGAAACTTGGCTAACAAATACTTTGTATTCTGGAATAAGAGATAGGATACTTTTTATCGCAAGAAAAGATAAGATCCCAAGGGAATGCGAGTGAATAGGATAGTGTAGTAACTGGCAGTTAGCTAAGTGACTTGTGACTATTTTGATGGTAGATATGTAAATTTGTTGTTTAGAGAGAACTGCTCATGATTAATTGGATCCATTCATTCCGCAAAGTTTGAATAGAGAAAGATATATGGTCTGGAATGTAGTTGGTTGTTGTTTAACACTGACACTGTTACAAACTAATTTATGTCTTTTTGTGTTTAAGGCGATGATAGCTCAGTGGTAAGTGACATCGGATACCGCGACGAATGTCGTGGGTTCGAATCCTACGATGAGTTTGAGCTTTCGGTGAAGGAAAACATCGTGAGGAAACCATAGCACGGTGGTAGGGTACTTTGTAGTACCCAACTGGCTGGCTACCACCCTCAGGTTGAAAATGTGTCGCCAAGCACCTATCGGTGTGTTCCGACAGCTGCACTTGAGAGCCAGTTCCCATCTAGGCTTTGTGTGCTTACCACCTTCGGCCAAATCATCACTTACCATGGTGAGATTGTGGTCAAACAAAAGCTTATCCAGAATAAAAAAAAAATTTATTGTAACTAAGCAAGGGCCCGGATATGGGGCGCGTTATCACATAATTACTTCGGCGAGGCAATACTTCGAACATGCATGACGTCAATGTCCACCCACATTGTTTTGTGGCGTGGCGGTAACGGAAAATGAATGCGAAGGATTGTGCACACGGCACATTCCTTTATACTGAAGTACCCTGACACGCAATCCTACGTCTATTCTAATTATTCCTAATAAGCGCTCCATCCTAATATGTCCTACTCCGTAACTGTCTAATGAATTTTGATGATAAGATCCTTTGGGAACACGGGTAAAACCGCCTGGCGGAAGGTAGTGTAATACGTATAAAGGCTTTGTGTTTCAATAATGTTTTCCAATGAATATGTTCTTACGTGAGCAAGAAAGCGGTTTTCCACCTGTCCGTCCAGTGGTACCATTGTGTGATATCATAAAGAGGTAAATTGGTCATTTATCTTTATTTGCCTCTTTTAAAATCGAAAACAGGACAAGGCGAAGCGAAACTAAAGCGAGTAGCTACTAAATGATTGGAGAAACAAGAAGAAAAGTCGGTTCAAATATGTAAAAGGGAGTACATTAGTAGTATGTACTTACTTCCCCGCGTTACTGAGAGATCTTATCTTTTCCCGGGATAAAAAGTGTTCCCAATGTTCTCTTCCAGAATATGATCTACTTGTATGTCAAGTTTTATCAACATCCCTTCAGCTGGTTTTGCGTGATTGAGTAAAACTAAAAACATCCACATTTTTTTTATACTGGATAAGCTTGTGTTTGACGACAATCTCACCATGGTAAGTGATGATGTGGCCGAAGGTGGTAAGCACACAAAGCCTAGATGGGAACTGGCTCCCAAGTGCAGCTGTCGGAACACACCGATAGGTGCTTGGTGACAGATTTTCAACTTGAGGGTGGTAGCCAGCCAGTCGGGTACTACAAAGTACCCTACCACCGTGCTATGGTATCCTCACGATGTTTTTCTTCACCGAAAGCTCAAGCTCATTTTAGGATTCGAACCCACGACATTCGCTGCTGTATCCGACGTCACTACCACTGAGCTATCACATTAATAATATTGATGTTTATTGTTAGGGTGTGGTGTACCAACTGGACGTGGCGCTGCAGTCGGTGGAGACGCAGCGCGCGGGGCTCGTGTTCATTTACGACATGACCGACTCCAAGTACACCAACTTTGACTATGAACTGTCGCAGAAGATACTCACCATGTTAAAGGTAAGATTAGCTATTGTACTATACGATTACCTGAATATAATGCTTGTTTTCTACTTTTTGCATTAAGTGCAACGTGTGAGGATGAGCCTGTCGACGACGAGATGTAGAATCGTCATACCATCAAGTCAAATAATTCTTCAGAACACTGTCCATTGTACAAGCGTTAGACAGAAGGAGCCAAAATCTCTCCTTGGGCTAGGGTGGCTAAAATCGCTTGTGTGTTCGGTTTACGTCGACAATTCTACTCACACCGCTGACTCGTGTTTAAAGGCCCAAGTTAGTATGCAGGTACCCCCGCTAATGGATGACGTAGTTCATATGGGCCCTTCTGGGATTTTTTGCCCCGGTGTGAAGTAAGACTGCTATACTGAGCAGTTTAACCTTTTCGTCCAAATTACAACGATTTGAACATCGCTAAAAATGTCGATGTCGGGAATCCTGTGTTTTTTGCTATGTACGTAGATGTGTTCTTGAAATGTGGAGCTAAAGCAAGTGATGTTTTTTGGCGGTGAACGCGCATGCGTCTGTCTTAGTGGCGTTGAAATGGGCTATGTGAAGTCGACTCCAATCGGAGACATAAGATAATGTACTAACTATATTTCCGACACAAGTTCGCGGCTTTTCTCCACCACGGAAATATCCCTCTTATGTGTGCGGTCTGTATAATGAGCGTGCCCAGTTACCGCAAAGCAATTAATACCTAAATGATGTTAGAAAACTTTATATTAATGAAACCAGCTTTTATGTTTAAAGTTAATCTGAAAGGGACGAATGTTTAGCATGCGTAAAAAGGTACGTAAATACATGGTGCCTTTCTAACATTTAACGCGCCAACCATCTTTTGTTTGGATGCCCGAACTTTCAACATAATCAATATGAAAACTCGCATAAAATTCCTTTGGTCGTGGTTGAGTGGGAAATGAAAATTTGGAACCCTTTATTCACATTTAACAAACGAAGCGATAATGTGAATGATTTATGTTCGCAGTACGAAATCTAAGCTCGCATATTATCACTCAACCTAAATGATTAAAAACATCTGAATGGGTATGGTTGTTGAGTTGTCTGAATAATTTAGATTGAACATTCATTGGACACTGGACAGTTTTACTGATTATAACTGATAGAAAACCATACAAAATAACGTTCTCCATTTTATCCGACTGCATATAAATGTCAACCATCGTGGCCAATCAGTGACTTTGATGGTCCAAAATAGACAGGTACAACAGTATGTATAAAATAATAACTTTTGCCCGTGGTTAAGTACGTCTGTGTGGAATAAGTTTTTTTGCAGGCTCGTGCTTTTTTATTCCTATTTCATACACAAGGGTTGATTTAAAATTTACCTATGTCCTTCTCAAGTGTTGAAGATATCCCTATGTGACTTGTTTTTCAAAATTGACCAGCTTAGCCTAGTAATACAAAGAGATCATATTCGTATTGATTAATATGGGTGTAAAATGACGTTTATATGACTATGTTAATTTTTTTATGGACTCTAGCTAGCTAGAGCATTTTTTTTTTCAATTCTGGATAAGCTTATGTTTGACGACAATCTCACCATGGTAAGTGATGATGTGGCCGAAGGTGTTAAGCACATAAAGCTTAGATGGGAACTGGCTCTCAAGTGCAGCTGTCGGAACACACCGATAGGTGCTTGGCGACAGATTTTCAACATGAGGGTGGTAGCCAGCCAGTCGGGTCCTACAAAGTACCCTACCACCGTGCTATGGTTTCCTCACGATGTTTTCTTTTACTGAAAGCTCAAGCTCATTGTAGGATTCGAACACACAACCTTCGCGCGGTATCCGACGTCACTACCACTGACCTATCATCGCCGTCATACACGCATGATGCTGTAAGTAGCTATCATTTGAAAAAGTAATAAAGTACTGTTTTGAAGATAGCGTAACGAAGCACGTGTTATCTAACCGGTGGTAGAGTCAATTATAACGTTCATAAGTGCCTTATCAGGGCCTTCACTGAATAAATTAGTTTTGAGATTGAGTTATAGAAACAATAAAATTCCACCAAACTGTATGGTGCTACTGAATATTATCCCTTAAAATATTTTTTGAATTGAAGTCAGATTAGAGTTCCTAAAGCATTTGTATTCTTGTTACTGCAAAGTTGAGAGTGAATATTGGTTTGATCATTATCGTACCGTAGCAGATTCGTAAATATGGAAATGTAGTTAACAGAATTACGACATAAAATATCCATAATATCTTATACAAATGCGCATAATGTAAATTTGCAGCACAGTATGCCTGCGGAATGCGGGAATTCTGGTGACGTGAAACAATTTTGATTGTCTATCTATACAGTAAATATTAAACGCTTAGCAACATATTTATTATTTTATTAAAGGCATTTAGATTGTTTCATAATAAAAGTAGGTACATATATTGGCCTATGTAACTAAGTTCCCCAAAACCTTATATTAATCTACGTCTATCTATATCTACGGGATATTTGCATGTTAATATTGAAAGTGTATTTATTTTTGAGTTGGTATTAGGTTACGACATAGTTCGGATTATTACTCCTTACATGTTTATTCGGATAAACAACATGTGTAAATGTGTGTGTGTGGTTAAAATACATTTTACTTTGCGTTAAGTTAGAGTCCATTTTCAAACGAGCACATTGAACAAATTTACTTAGGACCAAATCTGATATGGTTGAAAAAATACTGAGTAGGTATATATGTATTTCATGGAACTAGATTGGACTTCCACATTAAACTGCTGGATTATTCACGTTGTTTGAAAAATAACCTCTACTTTCCATCCGGTACTACTACGAGATGACTGTGATCTAATCGAGCACTTATCGCTCTCTCGACACCACTTTATGAGGTTCTATTAAATCGAGTTTAATAAACAGTAGTGTCCGACCGAAACTTGATTTTTTCCCAAAACAGAAACCGAAACCAAAGGTTCGGTTTGAAATATGAACAATAAACCACTTGTAAGTCGTATAGGTGGTGTAAAATGAAACAAAATCACTTACAAAAGTTGAAAAAAGATTATTCTAAGTTTTAATTTTTACATATGATGAGACGAACAGATCCGAAAGTACGGGTAGTAAAGTTTCGACACGACCGAAAGGTTCGGCACGTTTTTGGCCGAAACCGAACCTTTAGCCGATAAATGTTTTTTTTTTGCCGAAACCGAACCTTCGGTCGGACACTAATAAATAAAAAGCAATAAGTAGGGTGATAGCAACTAATGAGTTATGAACATAATGAATTGGTTTTCTCGGACTTTTGAAAATTCGATTACATGTACCTACCTACCTACGCAAAGCCTTATAGTGTGGTTTATTAGTCCAAGCTTATAGTGCACGAGCTTATATTCAATCAACTTTGCGATCAAAATATTAGGTCTTTACTTATGAAATTGCCGTTTTGTATGAAAAATTTAAATGATTTTTTTTTCATGTATTTTTTATTTGTATTAATCGAAGTAATCACCCATGCAATCAATGCATCTTTGCCAACGCAGTGGCAGTTTATTGATGCCCTTCTTAAAGAAATCAGCAGGACGGGAGGCAACAAATAGAATTTTTTTCCCGCCAAGAAGTTATCCAAATTCTGGAAAAAGTAGTAGTCTGTAGGCGCAAGGTCTGGTGAGTAGGGCGGATGACGGAGAGCTTCCAACCCCAGTTCTTGCAACTTTGAGACCGTCTGCTGTGTAGTATGAGGTCGTGCGTTGTCGTGCAGGAGCAGCGGAGACGAGCGATTGACCAATGCTGGTTGGAGATGTGCCAGCTTCTCCATCATTGTGTTCAGTTCTTCACAGTACACATCTGCAGTAATGCTCACCCCGTTTGGTAAGAAGCTGTGATGAATCACACCGGCGCTGACCACCAAACAGTGACCATCACTTTTCTAGGGGTAAGTTTTCGTTTAGGGCATTGTTTAGGTGCTGAACCAGGATCCAACCAACTTGCTGAGCGCTTGCGGTTATCAAACAGAATCCATTTTTCATCGCAGATAACAATGCGGTTCAAAATTCCTTCATTTGTGTGTCTGTTGAGCAGTGCAAGGCACGTCTCGACGCGTACTTCGCGCTGTCGATCATTGAGTTCGTGGGGTCAATTTGCGTCATTTGTCAAGCTTTTTTACCTTGCCAATTTGACGCAAATGGACCAATATTGTTTTGACGCTAACGTCGAAAGCTGCTGCTAATTCAGCCGTAGATTGTGTATCATCAGCTTCCACAATCGCCTTTAATTCGTCATTGTCGACCAAAGTCTTCGGACGACCGCGAGGTTCATTTTTCAGGTCGAAATTTCCAGAACGGAAGCGAGCAAACCAATAACAGGTGGTGCGTTGGATTGTAGTGTTAGCTCCGTAAACGTGGTTGATGATGCGTGCCGCTTGTGCCGCGTTGCTGCCACGACGGTACTCATATTCCATAATTACTCGAATTTTTAACGTATCCATGATGAGGAAAAAGATTGAAATGCGATGAAAATGTAACACTAATCAATAAACAAATGACTACTTTTGGAAAAAAAAAACCATGTTTTTAAAATAAAATTAATTTGAAATTATAATTCTTAGCCAAACAAAAATTATTTTGATTTGAAATGGCCAGTACTGCAGAACGGCAATTTCATAGGTAAAGACCTATTATAATTTTCAAATTGGTAAAAGAACTTCGGAACTCTACATTATCTATGGTGCATGTAGGACCGATTTTTAGGGTTCCGTACCCAAAGGGTTAAAACGGGACCCTATTACTAAGACTTCTGTCTGTCACCAGGCTGTATCTCAAGAACCGCGATAGCTAGACAGTTGAAATTTTCACAAATTATGTATTTCTGTTGCCGCTATAACAACAAATACTAAAAACAAAATAAAATAAATATTTAAGGGGGGCTCCCATACAACAAACGCGATTTTTTGCCCTTTTTTGCTCGATAATGGCAACAGGTAGGCACTTGAAATATTCACAAAATACTCAGTATTTTTACCTTTAATAATAAAATTAAAATAAAATAAATATTTAAGGGGCTTACGGCTTCCATACAACAAACGTGATTTTTTTGCTGTTTTTACGGAACCCTTTGTGCGCGAGTCCGACTCGCACTTGGCTGGTTTTTTAATGAAGATAAAGCGGTAAACATTTTTGAGATTTGACTTGTTACATCCATTGCGAAATGTATTTGATGTGGAAACTTCGTGCAACAAATTATTAATTGGCAGCAGCAAAATGTTCACCGTTTATAAATTAATTATTTTAACCTCGGCACGTCTTAATATTGTTTATTCACTTTGAACTCGACTTGGAGGGATGTTGATTGATTCATATACCTAAGCGACTTTATAAATGATTCTTGTAGCACTTGACAAGTTCGCCGGAACGTTGATGCGATTCACCAAACTTCATTTAACTTGAACTTCATTTACAATACAATTTAAGCGACAATGTCATCTTAATCCGTATTTATTAATTAATCGTATTTAAGAACAAGTCGTTCTGTTGACGAGATGAAATAACTATACTCATTTAACCGCTTATAGGACCCTTAACTATTTCGTCTCTGTCGTTGATATATTCAGGTCTATGCCCAAGTTCTTATTATGTAGGGCGAGGATAATACTTTAATATATTATTATAATGCCGGCACGAGCACGACATGATGCGATAAAGGCTTCAATGTGTGGCTTGATTAGATCCAGTTCACAATACATACTTACCTTACGGGTTTATTAATTTAACTTTATATTTAAACAATACTGTTAAATATTATGTCCATTCCCAATACCAATTAAAAAGCGATTCGTTATTCTTGACATTATTATTACTAACTTTTTAAATTAATTATTAACTTTTTAAAGGGATTATTAGCTTTTTAATATTTGACGGTTGCTATTTTGACTGTATTAAAAAATGTATAAAAGAATCCCTAGGGAAATTACATGAATAAATGTCAGCGCCGCCAGGTTAAATATTTGCCAAAGTACGCATCGCTCACACAATCGCTTGTTTCGGCGAATTCACCGCGTATATTGAAATTTCGTAGCTTCACTTCACCGTAGCGCAGTGGGCGAATGTCCTTTCGTAGCGGGAGAGTGTCGTCCGCCGCCCGCCGCCCGCCCTAGCTCCGCGACTGAGGCCACCCCTCGCCCTACCGCCACTCTACCGCACCGCTCGCACCGCACCGTTGCGTTGCGAGCGAAAACCTGACGTCAGTTGAGCTCGCACAAGCGACGGGACCGCACGTGTCTGCGCTGCGATATTATGCGATTCATTTACGCCGCTACAGTATACATAACGTGTGTGAAATACAAACAGATTAATACGATCTTACCGACAGAGGTGTGTTAGCTTTGGTATCGTGATCTCAGATGTCGGAAGTGCTCCGCGTCGATTCATGAGCGGCAAACAGGTGGCGATTGCGGATCAGTGCTATTATTGGTTGTTGTTGCCACTGAGTGGTTTTGCAGTGCCAGTGCCTATTAGCCGTGTGGTAGAGGGAAGTGCATTCGAGTGTAGAGCTCATTCGGCCGGCTCTGGCGATAGTTTATCGTAAAGTAACATCGGATCGATAGTAACAGCTGAGCCGATTGAAGCCGCCTTCCCACATTGCTTATCTGAGGTACGAAGATTATATTGACCTATTCTATTGTATACGATGGTATCTGTTAATAACATATTGCAGATCGTACGGCGTAGTAACTAAAATTTTAAGCTAAATTCACATTTTGTTTATTTTCAACGGAAACAATTTGCCAAGCTTGTTATTATGACAAATTTGACTTTTCATTAATATTCTAGTAGTGGAAAACACAGTCTGTTATACACCTACAAACCAAAATAAATAAACAAAGATAAAAGTAAAGGTAAAATTCTGTTCATGGCGCTACCGGCTCTTATTATCCGGTTTTTAATAAATGCTAGTAGCACTGGCGTCTCATTGTCGTAGATTGTTAAGCGGAAATGTAATGGGTAACCTCGCGAAAAAACAACCATATTGTTGCTTGTATAAACCGCCCGAGAGACCTTATTCAATAGATTTAACATCGTTTATGTAAACGATGAGGGGCAAACAGTAGTAGAGCTGACGGAGACATTTGTAAATCTTTAGAAAGTAGGGTAGTAAATTGGGAGCAACGTTTGACACAGCAATATAATTATGTCGAGATTAATTATGCATATATTTTCAGTCTGTGTGGTTCTGTCGACGACTAGCGAACTACCAAGCGGAATTTTGGCAATGTTCACAAATTTTAACACCTGAAAAAATGATACATGCAAATTACGTATGAGGATTAATAATATCTATTGTGATTAGATAGTAGGTAGGATATCTTATCACAAGAAGTATATAGGGTTCTTCAAAAGAGGAGTAAGACGGTTTATGCAAGGTCGCCAACGCGCTCGTGACGCCTCTGGTTTTGCAAGCGTCCACTTACCATCAGGTGGTCAAGCTTATTTGCCTAGTGGTATAAAAAAAAACTTCTTGTATTAGCTGCCTCGACGTTCGTGTGGCAAGACAGCTAGCACTTATGTGTACACGAACCTTTATTTGTCTTTTTACTATTCATTTTATGTACAAAGAAGAACTTTAATTGAGAAAATTCATTAACTAAACCTTTTAGCAGAGCAATCATTACCTGCGATGTTGGAATCTTAATAATTTGGCAATTATTTGAACAATAAAATGTTATCTTGATTTTGGTCGACCGCGAGAGGTAAATAGTGATTGTGAAAATAATAATGCGTGGTAGTTATCAATGCTATTAATCGATGGGTCAGCTGGTGTCATCGGCGGAGTCTCGACGAGAAGCTACGTCACGTCGCTTTCGACACTCGCCTCCCGCCACTGCTAATTGGATAATCGCGTACATTTATTTAGCAATCTATAGTAAAAGCTATTGTTTAACCGCCCATTATTCCTGGTACGCCTCATGAAACTCCTATAATAGCTTTTTGATCTTCAAGGTTTTGTACGTCATTTTCCATCCTGCTAATGGACAGAAAATCTAAACAATGCGTCACGGAAATTGCGGAACATTACTCTTTTCCGTTTTGATTCTTGTGACATTCTAAAATGAGAAATTTGTCAGGGCCAAACTCACAGTCGGTTTTGAATAGACTTTCTACGTATTTTAGTATTAATGGTTTGTCAATAATATAAAAGAAATAATTAAAATAACTTTAATTGAAATCGCAAAATAAATAAGTAATACAACCATATGAAAGATATCAATCGACATCGATCACTGCTAGCCTTGCGCTTTCACGCCGCATTCCGTTTCCAGTTGTTTTCCCTTACCTTTTTTGACCATTGCATAATCATCATCATCATCAGCCTGTGTTAGTCCACTGCTGGACATAGGCCTCTCCCAAGGCGCGCCACTGAGCCCGGTCTTCGGCTATTCTTTTCCAACCGCCACCAGCCACCCTGCGTATGTCGTCGCTCCACCTAGCTGGAGGGCGCCCTACACTACGTTTACCGAGTCGCGGTCTCCACTCAAGAACACGTCTACCCCAACGGTTATCGGTTCTACGGCAGATATGACCAGCCCACTGCCACTTCAGCTTACTAATCCTTTGGGCTATGTCGATAACTTTAGTTCTGTGTCGGATCACATCATTTCGGATGCGATCCTTCAGAGAGACTCCGAGCATAGCCCTCTCCATAGCTCGCTGAGCGACCTTAAACTGGTGGACTAGTCGCACTGTGAGTGTCCACGTCTCGGCTCCGTATGTCATGACAGGTAGGACGCACTCATGAAAGACTTTTGTCTTTAGGCTTTGCGGTATTGACGACGAAAAGACTCGACTGAGTTTCCGAAATGCTGCCCAGCCCAGCTGTATTCTTCTGCGAGCCTCTCTCTCGAAGTTGTTTTTACCTAATTTTAGCGTTTGCCCGAGGTAAGTATACTCTTGAACAACTTCAAGAGGGACTCCATTAAGAGCAATCGGTTCCGGAACAATTTCATAATAGTCCATGATAATATTCGTTACAACATACATAGATACTTACATCTTTTAAGTTTTACATAACCTTTCGTGTAATTGTGTAGGTTTTGTTGATTAAGAAAGCTTAGTTCAAGGAATACACAGCTCGAAAATTTTTGAAATAACGCGCTCTTTTTATCATTCCGTAGATGCAATTCTATTTAGGAAAAAGAAGAACTGGCAATATAATAAAGTCTTAGTAGTCGACTCCGTCATCGGCGCCCTGACGCGATCATCAAACTATGTAATTCGAACAACGCAAATGATATGCAAATGTGTAATAGTGGCCGGATCGCGATTCACGCTCGATCACATTGATATGATAAAGTCTGAGGATTGTGGAGGCCGCCGTGGGCGCGCCGACCAGTCTTCAAGAGCAAGGTCACGCCGAGGCGCCTCATGCTCATGCCGTTTACCGGTTGGGTTTATCATTCTTGTAGCATTCTTTAACAGTCCCCACTTTTTAATTAATAACATTTTTTCTACTGTAACAATTACTATGGTGCAGTTTGTTGTATCTAGCATGTTGTTACTATACTGTACGCCATATAAGGTTACTTTCTTATGTCACCCATCAGTATGTCAGGGATCTAATGAAACTACATAAAAAAACTGTGAATAAATCGATGTTGATTCGTTAATTATTAAGTTTTAGATGACCTTGTTATAATTGTACACTTCTGCAGCGATGAAAATAAATGTGACTATTTCAAGAACTGATATTTCTCTAAATTATTAAAAGGAAAAGTGATTTGGCAGATTTGTTCGATACCTATCTCAAGTTCATTTCTAAGAAAATGTTAATCAAATGCGCAGATTTGACTTTGTTTACTGACTTCCTTTCGTCGATTAGGTGTTTCGTGGAATTATTGTAACGCATCTATATTTCGAGAAAACTGCGTTGTATGATATTTACGTCTTAATCTTCGAAATAATAAATGATTGCCGTTGCTTTTATATAATTATATTACATAGAATATTTACGTAGACAGCAATATTGGTTGTAAACACGTTGTAAATAGTGATGTTATATCGTTCAATGTCATTTGTTAGAATCTGCGAAGGTCGACGCTCATTCACTATCATGTTATATACGGGTGCTTGTAGATTGTGAAATGGTATTTTCCGCTTGTGTAGGTATTGACAGTGGATTGGTGGCCGGTAAGATGTTTTTATCTCGTAGATCTCGTTCGATCCTCACCTTGAAGTCACGTGTTAGAGTGACTGAGTCACAGCCGCCGCGGCCGGTAGCGGTGCGGTGCGCAGTGGCAACACACCTTCCCTCCTACTACTGTTTACTGAATATAACTCATCTATTGCGTATCACTTTTAAACACTTATTTACATTCGTTTATGCGACTACAATAATTGATCATATTTACAAACACAATACGAGTGTATCTTCATTGTACTCTCTTGTATACCTAGTAGGTACCTACTTGCAATACAAAATCAAATATTTACAGTTGATATTTGTGCCAGTTCAACCTCATATTTTCAATCTGATTTATCTACAATTTCTACCTACTTATCATTTTGTAAAAACTTACGCTAACCTATACCTATTCGAATTTCGCGTGGAGTATTGTTTCATACGTCGTTGGTCGTAAGTTAAATGGTGTACCCCTCTAGAGATTCATAATTAGGTAATTGTTACTTGGACTATAGCGTAGTTAGCAATTAGCCGAAATGTTCGACGACACGTACGTAGGAGCGAGGCACCACACCGGTATCGTCCACCGGGATGATTAATATCCGCCAGGCCAGGCAGGAGAAGGTCGCGGGCATCGGGCGGAGCGGGTGACGTCACCTCCGCAGGCGCTCTACTTCCGCTACTCTACGTGGACTTAATTAACCGGCTCAGCTTACCGCCTTACCATATACCTACAACCCGTAAAGGGATAACCTAACCGAAATATTTTACGTCTACTTTTCCAGCACGCTATGCGTTATATCCTAGCTTTTTTTTATTCTGGATAAGCTTGTGTTTGACTACAATCTCACTATGGTAAGCGCAGATGATGTGGCCGAAGGTGGTAAGCACACAAAGCCTAGATGGGAACTGGCTCTCAAGTGCAACTGCCGGAACACACCGATAGGTGCTTGGCGACAGATTTTCAACTTGAGGGTGGTAGCCAGCCAGTCGGGTACTACAAAGTACCCTTCCACCGTGCTATGGTTTCCTCACGATGTTTTCCTTCACCGAAAGCTCAAGCTCATTGTAGGATTCGAACCCACGACCTTCGCCGCGGTATTCGACGTCACTTACCACTGAGCTATCTTCGCCTTGAATGCTGCATCGCTGATGATTATCGAGAAATTCACCAACATATTCTATATATTATTGTAAAATGGGCGTAATTTTTGCCTTCTACTGAGCCCAGAAAATGCCTATTTACTCAGGCCTCTGAAAATGCTTGGGTACGTATTAAGAAATATAGACTCCGGGAGTGAATCCACTCCTTCGCTGTTCGCATAAGGAGCAATGAGGCAAACTGTATATGTGGGATGTTGACAACCTATGGATGGAAATTCTCTCAGCGCCTTGTGGTTCAGTTGAGAGATGTGGATGGAAGAATGACATTGAAATTGCAAACTGCACTCATTCCGATATATGCCTATCCAATGGAAAACCGACAACCACGAAAGATTAAGACAAGGTTCATTAGTTTCGCCTCAGTTAGCAAAACATTACCGACGATTCTACTAGTGCGACGTTCTATTGGGTCCAGGGCGTCGAGCTGATACTTTATGCAATCCCAGAGGTAGCAGCAGTACTCCATCCACGACTCGACGTGTGTTTTGTAAAGTTGTAGCATCTGTTCCGGCGTGATGTACCGCTTAGGATGCCCAGTATTTTGCCAGCGGTTTTTGTTCGACTTAATAGAGCTACCAAAATGTTGTTTTTTGTCAAACATATGCCAAAGGGTTCAAGCTTTTCGGAGGACTCTTAATAGCGGTGAATAGACTCGGTTGTGTTTTGAAAGCGTTGCACATGACTTGATCGGCCTCACCCCAATCAGATTGCCTGCAGGTTAAGTAAATACGCTCACCCATGAATAGTGTAACACATTTATCTATGTCCTAGTAATCCCTGATAGACATTATCTAGTATAGATTACTATGAGTATGTGCAAGCATGATGGAATCGATTATCTGTCAGTAATACGATACAACCATATCATGGAAATAAAAACAACAGGATTGCCCTATTTATTGAGTGCAGTTTGTTCGAGGCCAGCGTGCGCTTTTCATCGTTCTACCGGCATAATGAGATCGGCGTATATTCATATTTATGCTTGTAATAGCGAGCGCGCTCATTGTGCCGCGATGATACTAACGAGCGCCTTCGTCTCTTGTGCTATAACCTTTGTAAACTAAACTACATTCTATTTTCATTACATAAACTATATGGTGTATCGGCACTCCCAAACGTCCTTGGTGATTTCATTGAGAATTATGTGAAGTTCGAACAGTCTCTTATCAATTCAAGATTATGACGATTGTTGATATTATATATTTGAAAATACTAATAGGTTAGGTACTAGAGAATTAGTAAGTCGAAAAGATATACCCATGGTTATCGCAAGTAAAATATTTGTGTGCATTCAGATAGCTACGCAAATATTTGCGGAAGTCAAATACCGGCCAGCTTCCGGTGCTCGGTTGGTGATGTTCTATCGATTGGAAGCATGACATAGCCATTTCCATACATTGGCATCCTTTACCCAACTACCTGTGGTACAGGAAAGGTTATCAATCTTATTGTACTTACATGTTTTATTCGTTTCTGTTGTTTTTTTTAATTAATCAATTTCAAATTACTTCATAAATGTGTCAGAATTTAAATTCACGCTCAAGACTTTAGATGGCGTTGTTGTTTTTATAAAAATTAGTAATTTTGTTAGATTTAACAATATGGTTCATTTTTAAGGTACCTTTCTTTCCAAAACATTCCGAAGTTGATCACAATATAGGAATAGAAAAAAAATCGATATAAAATACACGTGGGGAATCGCACCTGGCTAACGTTGAACAGAACGACAGCTGCGCACGCGTCACCCCACATCGATATCGTAGTTCGATGCTCCGTTCTATTTTTTACTTACGAGGCCTGAACCTAAAACAGTCCCACAATTATTGCTGTGTAACAAATAACTGTAAGCACGTTTGTATTCTGTCGTTGTTACCTATTTGTAAATTCAACAGTTTCACTGAATCCATAAATTGAGTGTAAGAGATAGAAAACCGAAGTTACATTGTAAAACGATGGTACCGCGTTTATTATTTTCGTTAATTCGATGAATTAGTGTCAAGAGAATAAGTTACGAAACGAAGAGTGGTGTGTTCGTTCGGTGTTACGTCAGTCGTGTCAAATTAGTTTATAACCGATGGTCCCTGTTGTGGAAGCCGTCGTTTTGTGTGTCACACTTGGTTGAACTTTACCTTATTTGTTGTTGACGCCCCCTACAGCGGGTGAGTCTCTGCATCGCATCGCAAAATGAGGACGCCATTCCTGACCTACATCACAACGGGGTTGTCTGGGACATCGCCAACTCCATCCCTAGAATATCTTACTTTTTGGACTAAAAAGTAACTAACTGGCAAATACTTCTATTGTATTCATGTCATCAACATTAGTTTATTGGCTTCGGTATAGAAGCTTCACTAAAGAATTTGTGGTGATAAAATTTTAAATTCAAATTGTTCTTATCGTTTACGCCGACGTTTTATCCACACGGGATTGTTATAAAATTCCAGATCGCGAACTTTATATTTCGTGCTTTCAAAAAACATCGCTTATACTTTTTAACTGCGGCAAGCTCTGAGCTTTTACACTCGATGTTGAGTGTTGAGCTGCACTTCGTTTTTGAAATCGTAAAATTCCGATGTTCGTATAACAAGAATTCCATTTGGTAGATATGTATTATACAAGGAGGCGCAAAAGTAATGAGCAGTAATAAACCCTTTAGAATTGTCTCCGGTTTTTGATGATTTTAGTAATTGATCTCTTTTATGGGTTTTGGTAATTGACCCGAATTACCCCATCCTCACACTTTTAGCCCCTTACGTAAATCAAGTCAGTATCTTGGATGAGTTTGAAATAATTTTATTTAAATTTTGGAACACGACTTCAATTAACGAACTAATTGTTCATGCTCGAATGTATATAATATTATTATAGCTTAATTACTTATCGACAACTGATTTACATTTCTTTTTTAAGGATAACCTTACAGATAACTTTTATGGGATTCAAATCTGATGAGGTGGTGAAAAACGCTTTTATATATTTCATTAATGGGTTATAATATTTGTAGGTTGTCATTCTTCTCAAAAACCTTTTCACACTGCTCAAATTTGACTATGTATTTGTTTGATAAAATTATCGATTTTCCCCATTGCGCCTTCTGTTTCCATCCTATCCATACTTAATAATATGGAGATACCTTGAACCCCTGGGGAGGATGTAGACTGCTATGTTTTTAAATGGAATCTTAAGTGGATGTAAAAGCACGTTATCGTAATAAAAAAACCACGCAGACTAAGTCGCCAGTTGAAGCTAGTCGAAAACACAAGTCATTTCATTGCTGAACATGACAAAATTTATGACATGTCAATGTCACTCATAAAGTTGGAAGTCTTATTTTCGTACGATTATATTGTGTTGACATGAATTCGATTAGATAATATCCAATATATCTCCGGTCTTAATATTATTTGCGTCAACAAGTGACCTATATTAATAAATATGTAATTAAATATCCTTCAATACTTATAGACATGCTCCATCGACATTTCTTTTTCTTCATGTGGGTCCTCTGCAATTAATGAAGGTTGTCCATCAGCTTCGATTACTTGGTATCGTCTCTTGTGACTCCGGTCCACTCGCGGATATTCCTCAGTCAGGGCTTTATTCTTCGGCCGACTCCCCATTTCCGCCACTTTGCACATCATTATGAGATGCAGTAGCGTTCGAAATTTCTTTAATTAGCATATTTATCCGCTACCATTCCTTTACATGACTTGAATACATGAATGTTACCTTCAATGTAGAAGGTTTAGTTTTATATGGATGGACCTATGATAGCACTAAATGAAGCTTGTATATGTGCTGCAATAGACAGTAGCATTAGGTTCGCGTGTCGATAGTTTGGTTTTCTGTATGGTCGTGTTTGGTATGGTAGCGTGGCGTGAGTATGCGATGTTCAACGCTGTATCGTTTGTTGTGTTGTGTGTGTGATAAGGGATTATTTATGCATCGGGGACGAGGTGCGCGTTGCCTTGGCTGCATCATTGCTGACGATACGCTTCGCTGCATACGGTATTATGTCGCTATCAAAAATATTATGCCGGTTTTATGATGTCGCCCGCCGGAAAATGAGAACGCAGCTGAGACATACATATACCTATTGTATGCTAATGTATACACGAAACTATCCATTTATGAGATAAAGTTAGTGTTCATTGCGTGTGCGTTTATCATAATTTAAACTATAAATTAAACTTGTTGAAATTACTGTTATGATAGAAACATTTGGGTGAAGAAGTAGGCGATAAGGAAAGGTTAACTGTATTATAGGTATATCTTAGGTGTTGTAAGTATGAAGATGCCGTGACCCACTGTAACAGAATATTCATGTGCGAGAAACATCTCGGAAACAGCTCAAGTGTTATTTCTTTGAAATGTGATCAATATTATTTCGCTCATGATTCGCAGTTCATGGAAAGCAGCGTACCTACTCGCTAATACCTTGATGAAACTATCCAGTGGCATTTATGTCCACAGGTCAAATTGTCTGCACATATGTAGCCAGCGATGTATGTAGCTATAGGAAATTGAGTAATGTTCGCTTCACGAGCCCCTGTTGTACACGTGGAAAATAATAGAACTCTAAAGGTCGACGAGCATTTGCCACCCAGCTATAGTTATAATGGGATTCGTTTATTTGGGTTGCTGTCTCCATTCACACGAAGACTTCAATCAAATTAGCGACCTTCATTTGTTGCCGTCACAGAACTAGGGGAATTCAATTTCAAAGCGGGAATGGTAACAGGAAAAGTTTTATTTCCATTGGGTCGGGAAATACAATAGTCTTGATTTAAACATGATGATAGGTTTAAGATTGAAACTTAAACATATTATTGTTACGTATTACCAGTACCTATATAAATAATATATGTATACTGGGAATAAAAATAATAAATGAATGATCCACTGCAGAAAAAAAACCTTGCTGAGTTACTTGCCGGAGTCTTCTCAGTTTAAGTGTATTCCGAACCGGTAGAGTCAATTGTAACTTTCATAAGTGCCTTACCAGGGCCTAAACTGAATACCTAAATGTGTTTGAAATAAATAAATACCAATTTTGAATTTGTCAGACATGAAAACATGATGTTACATATTAGTAATAGACCTCTATGAAACAATGCCAGATGGTATATTGTTTTAAGAAAAGAAGTGTCTCTAAAGCGCTAGTAGGTACATGTTGATCAGTGTTATTTACATCTGGCAGAGCGCCAGCAGCGACCGGAGACAACGCTGTGACACTGTCTTGTTTAAGATGTCGCTCCATCATCTCTTACGGGACATCGTTGATATACTATCTCTGGCGATATTTTGCAACACTTTCTCTTGCTTCTTAGTGTAGGTATTAAAAACAGCGAAATGTATCTCATAAAGTATTAATTGCCCTCGCTCAATCGTTTCGTCGAATACATTCTGCAGCGCAGTCTGTACCGTCTGAGGATGCTACTCATTTGCAGGTTGAATAAGGTTCATTTTGTACGCTGAAATGGAATGAGATGGGACAGCCTCTCCTTTGACCCTTTGATGCTTTCAGACTAAGCGGTATTATGTAGCGTTTTGTTACACGTAGCTCTTTATGTAAGAGGCCTTAGAATGCTAAGAGGGCTCAACATGAAAAAATACACAATGTATCTCATGTATACCTTACCTACTGTTATTTGGTTAATATAATACAATTCAAGTGATATTTGAACTACAATCTACATCGATGCGCAATGCATGTAATCGATAGTAAATTGTATTTTTGTTTCGGTGTTAATACTTTTTTTTTTCAATATTATATTCATAGCATAACTATGTATGTGATCAACCCCGAGGATCAACCTAATCTAAAAGATTAACTTCGAAATTACTTCATTTAATTAAAGCCACAGTCGGTCGCGTCGTAGCGAATTGAATGAATGCCGACAATAAAGTGCAACTTTTTCGCAAAAAATGCGAGAGCTCCAACTTTTCACCGACTGACACTGAATTTCACACGGTCCACCTGAACCTACCTAAATCTGCGGCCGACACCTGCTCGGTAACGGTCGGTCACGTTTATTACTCTCATCGAGAGGGTGCTCTTTTGAGTGGACAGACGTGTTTGTTGGTATTTACCATTTACGAGGGTTTTGAATATTTCAAATGTGATGCATATTGCTTTGCATGTTGAGTTTTGTTTTAGCTTTGTGTCAGTCATATCGGCTGTTATTTTAAAACCATTCAATTTCTGTCTACCCAGCCAATTTAGTCAGTTGCGAAATGTTTGGCCATGACAGATGGCGCCGATGAAAGTGATGAAACTACCAAGATTACGATGTTGAAATTTCTGGCGAAATAATGATTTTGATTTGGTTTCGCAACACTAAACGCGATGGCATAGATATAGTACAAGTTATGAGAAAGTTTAGAACTAAACTACTACCGTATTGTATTCTCGGCAATAATTCGTCGGCAATGGCTGCATCTATATAGCACGACGTGTTGAACTGTTCATAGAGGCGTCAAGTTGAGAGCTAGAGGCGTATTCCCAACAAGAGGTTTATCTTGGCCCCGAACATTCGAACAGCACCCTACTTCATCGAACAGAATACCCCAGTCGAATCAACAATTAATTGTTGAACTTTACTCCAGCGTCGGTTTGATAAATTCGGAGGTGTAAGCACTTTACTTGCGAAGTCATACATTGCCAACTAGTTTCAACCAAAGTCAAATCGTGTCTGGTCTTACAGGAATTAAGTGAGCTTTTATATCAATATGTGTCAGCTCTCAAACGCTTCTATTGCATAATTTGTCACGACTGCATAGTAAACTATGACTTAACTGACGTATATATTATTAAATAATAGGGCCGAAATCTTATCAGCTGGAATGTAATATGCCCTTTTCTTCCCGCGAACTTAGCCTTTCCTTAACTTAGCATTTATGTTTTTAGCAATTTTGTTTGTGACTAGTGTTATCTAGAGATGATCATCTGAAATGCTCGTTTATTGAACCCCGCTATAGACTGTCTTGACGTCAGAGGGACTCGTCTAGACTGCAGACACAATAAGGAAGGACCCAGGCCAGGACGATGCACTTGATACGTCCAAAATGTACATTTGTTTCATAATTTGTATGTCGCGGAATTTAATTCACTGTTTTCAGTTTGCGGTAGACTTTCAGAAGAAAAGCGAATGTTTTCAAAATAGATGTTTACTATACTCTATGACCATTTCCAATGTTAAATTCACACGGGTGTGTAAGTATGAGAGAAACTGCACTTGCTTCCAAAATACGTGTTCGAAACGTATGTTCAAGTTTTGAACGAATCTGCGTTTTATACCGAAGGGATTTGGTGCCAGGTATAATAATTTCATGAATTGAAGGGGGGCTAAAATGCGGGAGCATTGACCTCTCACCCCTAGTTTTCTTAGCGTTTAGGAGCCTGCTTTTGCCATTCGCTCCCCATGTAACCTTGGTAATATTCTGATATGTATCTATTGACTGAGCGACTGAGATGGTATTTTCGTAAAAAAAAAAACAATTAGGTAGGTAAGTAATTCATGTTTTCCAGTTTAAGATCCAAAAACAAGACGTAATTTACTTGTAAACACTGACTCATAGATACAGCTTTACATTTAGAGCTAACTTGTCTATGGAATAACAACTTTGTTTATCTTTGAGTCAATGACAGACAATGCTTACTTTGTCGTACTGTTTATAACGTGTCATTAGTATTGAATTGTAAATTGTACTTACATGTGATAATGGGACATTTACATGCCAAATGATATTAACAGTTTGAATCCTCAGTGTCGAGTTTCTATCTTCGAGTAATTTCAAGTTATTCTTATATGGTAAATAGAATAAAATGTTATGTGATTACAAACTTAATGTTAATTTTATTTAAAAAAATGAAAGGAGTAACAATAAACAAAGAATTTAAATAACATAATCCCTTTGTGATACTTAAGTTAATATTTAATTCAATACAGAGCTCCGTCTCGTATCGAGATTTTCTCAAAGAGTCACTTTGCCAAGCGACTTATGATTTTAGGGGTGGCATTGCTATTCAAATTACCTATTAGATACCAACTAGGTACCTCCCGTGGTTTTAACAGCTTTTCCGAGAGATTATAAATTTTTCGGGATAAAAAGTATCCTGTTTTATTTAAGAAATAGCTTATTCCGCCCTGTGGTTTCACCCGCGATCCCGTTTCTTCATATAAACTTTGGACCCCCGTTTCATCCCCTTAGGGGGTGAATTTTGGAAAATTATTTCTTAGCGGATACCTTCGTCATAATAACTACATATCTGCGTGCCGAATTTCAGCGCAATCCGTTCAGTGGTTTGAGCTGTGTGCTAATAGATCAGTCAGTCAGTCAGTCAGTAACGATTTCCTTTTATATATACAGACATGATCTATTTCTGTACCAAGTTCCATACAGATCCGTTGAGCCGTTTCGGAGCCAGTACAATAGAAATATCATATATATCACATATAATTATGTATATATATCAGTTGGATTCTACCCTTCTCTATTAACCATTACAATGCATGCATTCAATAATCTGAGCCACGCGATTTCACTCCTAGAACCTACCTCAATAAACGGGCTATCTAACGCGAACACAATTTTTCAAATTTGATTCTACTAGCCCGAGCTTGAGATATGAGCATTCAAACTTACATACATACAAACTCTTCCAGGTTTATAATAGTTATTAGTATTGAGTATAGAATTATATATATTTTATTTTTAGCATTTATTCATGTGCTAAGAAATGGGATTATAGCAAGATATTTATAGAAACTAATAATAGCGAGCGAGTTATGTCACATCTTCTTATATGGACATATCATAATACTCAACGTACAAGGTTGAGAAGGTTCCGCTGACATCTCGTAGATGTGATTTACATAGCTTTGTGAGTAGGTACGTACGCAGGGACATTTATAATCCAATACTTATATTCTTTTACTTGTGAAAGTAAGTTTGGATGGATGTGTGTGAGTGTGACGATGTTTGTTACACTTTCACGCAAAAACTACTGAACGAATTTTGATTAAACTTGGCACACAGGTAAATCATAACCTGGAATAAAACATATAGTATTATTTTTATCCCGGGAAAAGACAAGATCCCTCGGGAACGCGGGTGAAACCGCGGGGTACGGCACCTATAGTATACCTATATTATAAATGTGATATGTCTGTGGAAACCTTAACTCTAAGAAAGGACTAATGTCATTTTTTTTACATATTATCCTACCTAAAAAGGGGTAAATTAAATAATAAGCGGTTAACGATATCCACACGGAAGCAGTGCAGCAACTACTAAAACTGAAAATGTTACAATAATATCACCTCAACTACCTAGCTAGCCAAAGGCCACGGTAACAAAAATGCCTTCAAGGCATTGCCAATGTCTATAGGCGACGGTTGTCACTTACCATCAGGTGACCCGCCTGCCTCGTTGTCACTTGTGACATAAAAAAAAAAACAAAAAAAAAACCATTTGTGACACATTTAAGTACTGCATGTTCTTTATGTTGAGTGATCAATAATAATATTGAAATTTTCTGTAAACTCTCTGTACTCATTAACTTTATTTGTTTCTTACAAATGTAGAAGTCTGTTGTATAGAATACACGAAGATACAGTAGGTACATACATATTAGCTCGGTTGCCCCGAGCGACATGCGAATGGCCCGTTACATCCTACCTGACCAATTTGGTACACCGAATATACCATTGCTAGCGTAATGGGAACAATCAACGAAATGCCAACAATCTTGTATTTCCCTTTAGAGTACACAAGCCCCTCGTAAGCAAAGACCTTTCTTTTCTCGTTGCCTTGTTACAACACTAAAATGGGATCGATATATTCAAGGAAAATAAGCTTTTGAAGTTTATATACCGCAACTCGTCATATAAAATTAGTATTTTAGTCCTAATTAGTAAATTAGTATTAGCTCCCGTATCTTCTTTTCACTAAGTTCACTCTATGTGATGAAGTACGATGAAATATTCAATAAAAACCATTCTGTAGGGTAAAAACCATTGTGTATTCAAAATATACATAATTGTGGAAAGTGACGCGTGGCAGCAATTGAAGCAAGATTTTCTTGACATGTCTTTTTATAAGAAGACCTCATTTTACCTTCGAGCGCTTCCAGGGCGCTGCGACCGTGAATATTTATAAAGCTAACTCCCACTTGGGTCGGTCGTCGGATAATACGGATTTATTATCAAGTTTTGTCGTTTGTCAGGAGGGGTTCGTTAAGAGAAATTAGTTTAAAACTGACGCAATTGACCCATCTAACGATTTTGAGATTTCTTATTGGATTTATTGACGGACCTGTCGAGACATTTCTCAGGCTTTTATTTTTATAACTTCAACGATAATTTAATTGGAAGAAGGTTTCTGCGTCGTATTTTTTCTTCATTAGAACATCGCAGGGCCAGGGCCTTGGGTAATATTTAGATTATTTATTTAGAATATTTACAATGTACAATATTCATATATAATTTGGCTGAAACAACAATATTGTAGGTAGACAAACACTCATTATGTCGTGGTTTGAATTATTTGGCAGCCTTCTCTCTAATAATATACTACGTAAATATTTTGTAGCAGTAATTTTCAGTCGTTTCTTTCATTTACAGTGTCATCGCAAACTAACTGATATAATTACTTTACGTAATTTTAGTTGGTAGTTTATTATTATTATGTGAACTATACGTTTTTCTCGTAATTCTATTTTGGTATCCCTGTGAACTTGTTATTTTTGTATCACGCTCAACTGTGTGACATCCAACGCAAAGCTTTCCATTTCGTCGAATCGGTTTCCACGACATAAAACTATATTTGACAACTGATCCCCTGTTATCCACTTGTTATTCAATACATAAACCATGAGAATGTACAATGTTACGTGTGGAGTCCGCATTAGTTTCTACATAATAAATTAGGTCTTGACTTAGCATATGCATTGTTTACGGTTAAAAATCCTTCATATGAAAAAAATGCCTGTTATTGTCATTCTCAGATTAAATAATTGATAAGATTATTTATAATTAAAGGTGTAACATCGCACATTGTTTAATTTCACCGAATGACCACGAATACGCCACGGCTTTCGACGTCACCACCACTGAGCATAGCCTTACGTCATCAGTCCACTAAAAGTAACTAAAATAGCTGGTAACATAGATTATGTTTAATTGTTGCAGGGTGGTTACCCGGCCAAGTTGAAGAAGGTGTTGATAGTGACGGCGCCGCTGTGGTTCAAGGCGCCGTTTCGGATCCTTCGTCTATTCGTGCGGGAGAAGTTGCGAGAGCGCGTGCATACGGTGAGCGCGCCACAGCTGGGCGTGCACGTGCCGCGCACCAGCCTGCCCAACCAGCTGGGCGGGCACCACCAGCCCGACCACGTCGCTTGGTAAGACCACACCAGAGCTGAGATTCATTATTTACTAGAACGTGATTTGGGTAGCCAATATCTATGCTACAGATGTTTTCAGTAGGTATTTACTAATCATGTGCTAGTTACTGCTCGGCAGTTTTATCCGTATTCCTAAGGGATCTTATGTTTTCCTGGGAAAAAAATATCTTATGAAAATTATAAGATAATTATGTATGTATAACGTATCATAGTTCATTCAATATCGTTTAGCCGTTAGTTTAATATTTACACAGAGATACGCAATTTCGAATTTATTACGGGAATCTATGAAAACTGCACGGGATCTATATCGTCCATCTTAATTGAAATTTAGTATGCGACAGTCAGACCATTAGCACTCTGTCATTATTAAAAAACATTCGGTTGCAGTATTATCTAATAGTTTTTTTTACTTTTGATAGGCTTGTGTGAATGTGGTAAGCTTACAAGCCTTGATTGAAGGGAACTGACTTTCAAGTGCACCTTTCAGGTGATCGGCGACAGATTTTCGTGTTGCTTGTGTTTTAGCTACCTACCACCGTGCTATGGTTTCCTCAAGATGTTTTCTATCACCGAAAGCTTAAGCTCATTGTAGGAATCGAACGCACGACCTACACCGCGACATTCGAAATCACTCACTACCACTGAGCCCAGTTAAGTACACGACCTATGAATAACTTCATCACCTTCCTACATAGGTGTTATTCATAGGTATATAGGGATAACTTTTGTAGGTGTTTTAATTAATAATAAGATTAATTTATATTACTTTTTGAATTATTTACATTTGAATTACTAGTTTTCCGCCTCGAGGTTTCACCCGCGTTCCCGAGGGATCTTATCTTTTCCCGGGACAAAAAGTATCCTATATCCTTCTCCAAGGTTCCATCTATATCTATACCAAATTTCATCTTAATCGGTTCAGCGGTTTAAGCGTGAAGACAGACAGACAGACACACTTTCGCATTTATAATATCTTAGACACAGATTTCATTGGTTTATTGGTATTTATGGCTTGAAAACATACATGTAATACTTAGTTATGTGATGGGAAATAAAAGGGCTTTATTATTATTATTGGTATTTATGTAAAGCATAAAGAAATATGATGACAAATAAAATCACGTTTGATTGAACCTCAGGGGAGAACCGATTCCAATACATATATTACTCGGCATACAATACCTATACGTAAGCCGTAGGTAACGATCGGTATTTACATTTATTACTTTATAACTTTATTGCTCACTCGTGCGTTTGTTTGTTTGACAGGTTGGAGCATTGTAGAAATTGTTACACAAACAACCTCCAAAACTCAAAGTTAGACGGAGCTATAGATGAATATGTAATCAGTAATCACATACCACCGGTCAAGCAGCAAAATGGTAAGTCATCCTTACAAAATTGACAACAAAATAGACTATCAATGTGTATGAATCAAAGTCGGATTCGTTTCATCGATCTTTTACTTGTTGCTTTCACCCCGAATAGTAGAAGTAACTAAAAATATCGGAATAAAAAAAAATTATACGAAGTTCAGTCAGCAGTAGTAAAATATACCCAGCATGTTATTCTCCAAGTCTTCCAATAAAGCCCTCATTACGCACCAAACTTAAAGTCCATTATTTATGTCCCGAAACAATGGCACTTCATTAAAATTCTTATTATTCTTTTCCTTCAATATTTTACGCAGAATTACTTTACATAGTATATTAATGAAGTCGTGGACTTTCCTCGTGCCCTTCTAATATAGCTAGATCAATTTAAATATACATATTAGATAGTTTCATATTAAATATTATGGTTCGAGAGACATTCCAAGATGTATTTTATTTTTACTAGATACTCAAATAGTCTCAAATCGTAATAATGTGAATTACACGGTTCCTTGATTCATTTCTGGAAAATACTTGATCTATCCGCAAATTGAAAACAATTTTAGCGTTGCAGTATACAATGGTAGCCAGCCAGTCGAATACTACAATGTAACCACCGTGCTGTAGTTACCTCACGATGTTTTCCTTTACAGGAAGCTAATGAACCACTGAGCTATCGTGTATGTATGGTATGTATGTTGCAGGTATAATAGAGCACGAGGGCGCCCGTGATATGACCAGCGACCGCGCCGGCCGGCTCTCTGACAACAACACAAACATGCACATCAGCGGAGACCCACACAACACCTGCGACCCCACTCCACTTAGGTACCTATATACCTTTTTTCATTATATTTAAGCATTTTTGCACAAGCCAAATTAAATAAATCTAAATTTAAATAAATAAATCTAAATAAAAACACGCTGTATTTGGACTCATCAATCTTAGGCCGGTTGGCGAGGTTGGTTACACTTATCACGCCACAGACCGTGTTGGTTCGATTTCCACCCAGGACAGGCATCTGTGTGTTTCAATTTAAGTATGTATTAAAAAATAATGTATATCAGATATCTGGTATCCATAATACAAGCTTTGCTTAGTTCGGATCGGATAGCCCTGTGTGAAAAATGTCTCCGTCCGTTTCAGAGGGATCGTAAGTTTTTCCGAACATTTTCTGTGTTCATCCAAATCCGTTCAGCAGTTGTATATGTATTTATAAAAATTATACAATAGTTACATAAACATAGTAGAAGGTAGTCAGTAAAGGAATTGTGTAAATAACAACTAAATGTTGTTCATTGTTATGCACAGCTTAAGAATGGCTGAATTTGGCTGGTCCTTAAAAATACTTTTAGGGAAAGAAAAATTTAAAAAGTGTCCCGAAAAATGTGTGCTGGGTCAGCTAGTTGTAAATATTAAAAGCTTTACCTGATTATTTTCTAGGCATACACACGGCTACAATGGTGATACAAAAGGCAGGCATATCAATTCGGGAGATGAAGATGATTTAGATATAAGCAGTAAGTATCCTTTCACCGTTACATACAGTAAAAACTTTTTTAATAAATACCTACTACTGTTAACGAAAAATCTTGTCAGTTTTGACTTGACATGTGATTTGACATAATCCTTGTTGTTATTTTTGTTTGCTATTTTCTCGTCGGAATGGTTTCTTATCTTAAAATCGGTATGTGACAAAAATAATTGTAGCCTTATTTAAAATTTACTATGCTTTAAATGGGTCAAATCTTTAGACGACGCAAGGGTCCATCGCGAGGTAAATATTTTTTTATTACGTATTATTTATCGTTTATCGATCGTGTTTTATTATTATAGCCTTTATTGCTGATACTAAACAAATCAAATTAATAACATTGTTTGAATTATCTTACATTACATTCTAACTCGGATATCCCGGTTTGGTTCTTTGCTGTTCTTCGCCTTTCTTGACCAGATAGCCCCTCTAATTTTCTTGATATTATCTGTCCATCTTAATCTAGTCTGCCTTCTTTTCTTTTCCCATCCCATGGTTTCCACTCAGTTATATTTTTGTCAATCTTGTTCTGCTGTCCCTTTTCACGTAGGACACGTGTTTATCGCCATTTTAACTGTCCTATTTTCATTATTATGTCTTCCACGTTTGTTGTAGGCATTTTATTTCTGCTATTTTGAGGTCTTTTTAAACGACTTCAAAAAAGGAGGTGTTTTAATGTGACACCTATCATACTTCTTTCGATTGCCCTCTGGCACAATCTTAATTTTAGAAGTTTCGGAGTTAATTCCCAAGTCATGGCAGGATACACTAATTGAATACCTTTTTCTTTGCTGTCATTAGAAAGTATTTCCTTTGCAATTACTCTTTTAGTGACCTATCTTTTCCACGCATAAGCCACTCAGTATGTCTGCTATATTTAAGTATTGGCAACTCTACTATATTTTGGTACAAAATCTGTAGGTTGGCAACGCTCGGACAATGGATTACGTGGAATGGAACGTGACTTGTGAATGTTCTTGTTCTCTGATGTTGGTATCACTGCTGTATGACCTTAGTCGTGTATGACAGACGATGACGATTCGTTTAGTTAGAAGTTTTATTATCCAGTGATAATACGCTTCATTTGTTCTCCTAAAGTAACTTTGCACGATTCATATAACTTTATTTGAACTTTTATAGTTTCATGTGGTTTTGTTATTTGGGTCTGTACTATTTGACATTGCAATCGGAAGCTATCGATTGTGTTAAGTAGACAAATATTTGTTATTGGTATGCTGTGGAGAATAAAACGATAGAAAAATGTTTACCATTGTTGTTGTGGCAGTGGAAGGCAATGCGTCAAACGTATTCTAGATTTAGTAATCAATCTTGTGTACTGAGGAATATGGATTGTTTGTAACGAACGATTACAGTGACTCATTGTGATAAAATTTATTACTTCTCTCAGTTGTAAGAGTTAGGTGAGATGAGTTTGCGTCGCGGATTGTTAGTTATCGTTTGGCTTAATATTGGTGGATTATTGTTATGTGAAAAATGGTATAGTATGTATATTTTTTATATGTTTTTGTCGATAATTTATCTTCATAAGGTCAGAGGATGTTAAGATAGTAGTGGAACATTTCGTGATAGTATTGAATAAATCATAACAAAGTTGTTGATAATAAAAGATTTTGGAACATGGAATATTTTGTAGTTGGTGACATCAATAATACAAGCTTAAAATTAAACATCAATATTAGCTTGCTTACCAGGTTCCCCATTTTGCGTGCGTGCACTTGCATTAGTATGTAATATCTATGTACATCTTATTGGATTCCCTATGCCGTACATAATACACATGTTGATGTAAACAATGTTTTGACGGAAAATATGCGGGTAATTTGGGGTTTTTTTTTAAATGGTATCTTCACATAATGTTCCAAGTCTAAGCATGTTTTATTGTTAGTCTAACAGGAGACATGTGAAAGGAGACAAATAATGTTTCGTGAATTGTGTGAAGGGAAAAACATGCACAGGAAACCATGTTTACGTTTATGTGTTGCACCTGAGGTCTTAATTGTATGGTTAGACATCTTTTTATTTATTTATATCACTAGTGACAACGATGGTAAATGACCAACGTCAGTCGCCCAGTACCAGGGTGATTGCCAATGTGCCACTTTATTAAAAATCTTTAAACATGTGTACCTAATGTGTTGTGTGTACGTGTGCGTAGGTCGCGGCACGGGCACTGGCACGTGGTCGTCGGGCGAGGCGTCCCCGGGGCTGTCGGACGAGGAGTGCGGCGCGGGCGTGGGTGCGGCCGGGGCCGGTGAGACCCCCGCCGCGCTGCTCGACCGAGTGCGCTCGGTGGGCCGACGCGGTCTCGTCGCTGAGTACGAGGAGATACGAGCGCGACCGCCGAATGGCACCTTCACACACGCCAAGTTTGTACCACACTATTATACTTTTTTTGTTCTGGATAAGGTTGTGTTTAACCGTAATATCACCATGGTAAGTGATGTTGTGCCCGTAGGCTGCACACAAAGCCTGGATAGGAACTGGCTCTCAAGTGCAGCTGTCGGAATACACCGATAGGTGCTTGGCGACAGATTTTCAACTTGAGTGTGGTAGCCTGCCAGTCGGGTACTACAAAGTACCCGACCGTGCTATGGTTTCCTCACGTTGTTTTCCTTCACCGAAAGCTCAAGGTCATTGTAGGATACGAGCCAACGAACTTCGCCGCGGTATTCGACGTCACAAATATAGCGCCCATATACCTAATATAGCACATCTTGATGTTGTTTTTATGATTTCGTTACACTTTACTGTGACTGTGATATAACGTGACTATAAAAGAAGAATTATTAAAAATAAACAAATGGCTTAAAGATTTAGATACCAAGCCAAAAACGTTATTAATAAAAAAACAATATGTTCCTTACTATGTATATCCTTTTTTAGATTGCCGAGTAACCTAGCCAAGAACCGTTACACGGACGTGTTGTGCTACGACCACTCGCGCGTGCTCCTCTCTCAGACCGACCCCGACGACCCCTCCACGGACTACATCAACGCCAACTACGTAGACGGGTACAAACAAAAAAATGCATACATCTGCACACAGGGTATGTCTCCATAAGAATTTTTTTATATTATTACTGTTCCCCGTGGGATCTTATCTTTTCCCGGGGTAAAAAGTATCCCTATTTCTTGTTTGTTGTTTGTTTGTTTTGGCAGGGCTGTTTCCGCACTTAGCCTCTTGACTGGGCCATTGTACGTATTTAAGCTTGTGTCTTCTCACTCCAACCAGCCCAGGTCATCCCAGAAGGCTAGCAGCCTTTGTAGACTGCCAAAGGCTTCCGGAAGTGACGCTGGTGAAAGGAGGATTTGTGCCCGTTTGTCTGCCACGCTCCTGCATTCCATAAGCACGTGCTGTGGCGTTTCTTCCGCCTCCATGCATCCTCTGCATAGGGGGCTGTCTGTCACACCTATGGTAAATAGGTGTTTGTTCAGTAGACAGTGGCCGGTTATAACTCCTATAACTTTGCGGATTCTGTCCCTTTTTAATCTGATGAGGTTGCGAGAAACCTTTTTTGATGCCACCGGGACTGCATTCTTTGTTTGTCTGCACCCTTCATTGGTTTTCCATTGCGTTAAGTGGGTTTCTTCAGTTTTTTGACGTAGCCATGATTTTATTTGGGCCTTAGGTATGGGTAGTAATGGTTCCGGTCCATATACTATTGTCTCCGATCCTCTTTTGGCCAGTTCATCGGCTGCGTCATTGCCCAGTGAGTTGCTATGTCCTTTGATCCATTGCAGGGTTACTTTGTTTGTGTTTGCAATGGATTGGAGTGCGTTGTGACATTCCAGTACAAGGACAGAGGTTATGGTGTTATTTTGTAGTGCTTGAAGTACTGATGCACTGTCTGAGATGATTTTTATATTAAAATCTCTGACATCTCTGGCTGCAATCACTTGAGCTGCTTTGGTGATACCAATGCATTCCGCTTGGAAGATTGTGTTTAGTTTGTCTAGTGTGGTTGATATTTTGATATTTAGGTCATTTGAGAAGACACCAGCTCCAGTGCCGTGAGTGGTTTTGGAGCCATCAGTATATATCCTAACTTCATGGATGCCAGAGCTATCTTTTTGTTCCTCAGTAAGTTGGATATTGTATCTTCGATCAAAAACATGGTGATACGGTATTCCGTCTAGGGGTGCCTCCAGGAGCGGTATTTCCTTTAAGGTTTCCTGCAGAATTTTCGTATGTGTTGTTGGCGTGTTGTTTTTCCATAATCCGTTTGCTTTTAATCTTAAGGCAGCTGCTTTGGCCTCCTCTTGTATGATGAGATCCAGAGGTCTCAGCTGCAGAAGATACTCTAAAGCAGCCGATGGAGTGGTTTTCATACATCCAGTAGCGGCCATACTTGCTAAGCGTTGCAAGCTCTGGAGTTTTGCTTTCACTGTGGTCAGTTGTGTTCTTGGCCACCATACAACTGAACCGTAGGTGAGTGAGGGTCTGATAACTGATGTGTACAGCCAAAGTGTTATTTTTGGGGTGAGGCCCCATCTTTTACCAACTAATCTCCTGCATTGGCTGAAGGTTATACAGGCCCTCTTTGTTTTAGCATCGATATGACTCGCCCAATTAAGTTTGTTATCGAGGGTGATGCCTAGATATTTTACTTGTGTTGCTAGGGTGAGTTTGGTGTTAAATAGTTTTGGTAGTTCAAGTTCTGGTAACTTCCTCTTGTTGGTGAAGAGTATCAGTTCTGTCTTTTTTGGGTTAACCGACAGCTGGTGTTCGTCGCACCATTCTTCTACGATCTGAAGGGCTGAACGCATTACTTTGCAAAGTACATTTTCAGCGTTCCCATTTATCAGTATTGCTAGGTCATCTGCATAGCCGATGGTGGTGTATCCTCTTTCATTTAGTTTTTTTAAGAGGCTATCCACGACTATGTTCCATAGGAGTGGTGATAGGACTCCCCCCTGAGGGCATTCTTTAACTACCTTAACTCTTGTGGTATTCACCGCTATTTGCACTGCCCTCTTGCTAACCAGCTCAGTGATCCATTTCCTCAAGACTGGTTCTACCTTAAATTTTTGAAGAGCGTGGTTAATACTATTGTGCATAGTTTTGTCGAAAGCCCCTTCTATGTCTATGAAGGTGGCGAGTGTTGAGGAGTTGTTTGTGATGGCCGACTCTATTTTTTGCACTACCATATGTAGTGCTGACTCTGTAGATCTGCCTTTCCTGTATGCATGTTGTTGATGATGGAGTGGTTTGTTTTTTAAAACTCCGTCCCTTAGGTGTCGATCTACTAGTCTTTCCAGCGTTTTCAGAAGAAATGATGTTAGACTGATGGGCCTGAATGACTTGGCGTGTGTGTAATCTTCCTTTCCTGGTTTGGGCAGAAAGACTACTTTCGCCTCCCTCCACGCTTTAGGTACGTATTTAAAAGCTAAACAGGCCCTGTAGATTGGTAGCAGATATTTTGTTGCTTGATTGGATTGCCATTGGAGTAGTGCTGGGAATATCCCATCCAGTCCTGCAGATTTGAATGGTTTGAAGCTCTTTAAGGCCCATTCAATTCTGTCCTTGGTTACAATCTTGTTTGCTACTTCCCATTCTTGGGGTGTTGGTATACTGTGGTGCTCACCTTTCCACGCTAAGTCTGTCACGACTTGACATCCTGGGAAGTGAGTTTTCAGCAGTACTGTTCTGGTTTCCTCATCCGTGTTTGTGTAAGTACCGTCTTCCTTTTTGAGGGAGCCCAAGAGATTTAAGTCTCCTTTGGCCAAAATTTTCTTTATTTTTGCGGCTTGGTTGGTTGAGTTTATACTACTACAGAAGTTATGCCAGGCTTCCGTTTCCCGGAATCTGATCCGCTTCTTATAGTGTTTTTGAGCTGCCTATATAATCCCTATTTCTTATTCCAAGATATAATTTATTTGTGTGCCAAGTTTCATCAAGATATTTGGAGATCATTGTGGACCAACATCGTGACATGTGTATAAAGATTTAAATTCTTGAGTTACAACACCTTATTTACACATTTTAGTGTGTGCTGGTTATTAACTAAGTCACTCTTAATTTTATTATTATTAAGCAAAAGTTCGGTGATGATGATAAATAATTTGTTTTTGAAATGAGTAAATGCCGAGTTTATTACTCGATCTTCTCAGCAACAATGCCAGTCAGACTAAGGCAAACAATAAACATTTTTCTCATTAAAATATATTTCAGGTCCCCTACCGAAAACATTTGGCGATTTCTGGCGCATGGTGTGGGAGCAGGGCACGCTGGTGATAGTGATGACGACGCGCACTGTGGAGCGCGGCCGCGTCAAGTGCGGACAGTACTGGCCGCTGCAGCCGGGCGGGCGCGCCGTGCACGGGGGCTTCGCTGTGCTCACCGAGGCCGTCGACCACGATCACGACTACACCGTTACACATCTCCTGCTCACTGACCTCGCGGTACTACTATTACTACTACTATTTTATCTTATAGATGGATGGATGGATGGATGGATGGATGTATGTTTGTTACTAATTTACGCCAGAACGGCTGAATGGATCTGGATGAAATTTGGCGTGGAGATACATTATAGTCTGGAATAGCACATAGTGAAACCGCGCGGAACAGCTAGTTATTACTATTACTACTACTACTTCTACTACGACTACTACTACTACTACTACTACTACTATTATTATTATCATTACTACCACTACTACTCGGCAACACATCGGCAATGACCCTGGTATTACAAATGTCCATAGGTGGCGGTGACCACATACCAGATGAACCGTCTGCCTGTTTGTCAACCTAATGACATTTGTTTTTTATACCACAAGTGACAACGAAGTTGACGGGTCACCTGGTGTTAAGTGACTACCGTCGCCTATAGACATTAGGGGGATACCAAGGGGATTGCCAATGTGTTGTACACCTTATTACAATGCCTTAAAGGAAACTGCCGGAACATACGAACAGGTGCTTAGCGAGAAATTTTCAACTTGGTGGTCGCCAGCCAGTCGAGTACTACAAAGTACCCT
The DNA here is from genome assembly GCA_951361185.1 of Ochropacha duplaris. Lineage (NCBI taxonomy): Eukaryota > Metazoa > Arthropoda > Insecta > Lepidoptera > Drepanidae > Ochropacha > Ochropacha duplaris. Next base: position 3,540,686 of record OX592706.1, read on the forward strand.
ACCACCGTGCAAAATGACATAAAAGAAAACTTACATTATCACTGGTAGTTAGTCAAGCCCCTAGGAGGAAACTTATGAATGTTAGCTACAGAATCAAGTACCTAATAGTGGAATGTATAATATTGATGTTGTTTACAGACGGAGCAGTCCCGGCGCGTGTGGCACGGACAGTACACGCGGTGGCCGGATTACGGCGTGCCGGGCGCGGGGGGCCAGCCGGCGGGCTTGGGAGGACAGCCGGGCGCTGGGGGCCAGGCGGGGGGCCGCGCGGCGCCCGTGCTGCGCTTCCTGCATCTAGTGCGACGCGCTCAGCAACACGCCAGACAAGAGTACGTATCTATCATTCTAGTTAATTGGGATATTGTCTGTATTCAAGATTATCCGCGAAAAAACATAAAAAAATATATATACGGTCGAATTGAGAGACTCCTCCTTTTTTGAAGTCGTTTAAAAAATACCTAATTCTAACTAGTACTTTTAAAACTTTCGCGAACTAAATTCATTATAGTAGATTATACCGGGTCTATTCGCGCACATAATAATCAAAATATAATTTCGACTAACCTCGACGTTTCGATCAAGTTACATTGACCGTGGTCACGAGTCCACTCGTGACCACGGTCTATATAGTATACCGGGTATAATCTACTAATTCTAACTAGTGTATAAAACATCTAATAATACTCGAAAATAGCGAACACATTGTAAAATTCCGCCTTTTTATGATTTTTAATTACCATTTTAAAGACAAAGAGTTGGTCTTTTGATGGTGCACATTTATGACGTCACAAGTATGTATTTTATACAAAACTCCATGTAAATCATCGTTTTGACATTTAATAAAAAGAAGCTAATTTGATGTCAGTCACCATCCCTATTATGTTTGTCTTCGTTAGTAGAAAAGGCATTTGTATGGAATTGATTAACGAATCTCAAGATCATTGATTGGACTTTCAAATACCTTCTTACCGACTAAAGAGTTTCGGGTGATGTTGTAGGGGAGTTTATTGCTTTTCACTAGATAAACTTATTGAGCTTTATTATCGCAATTTATTGTACCATCATAATTTTTTGACGTTCTGCCCTTTTAAATTGCATGTAATTGTAGTTAACAATCAATTAGGTAATTGATTGTTAACTACAATTACCATCCTCAATAGTAAGGTTACAATAGAGGCTATCAATCAAAGGTATAATTTAATAATAATTTACTTTGTTACATAAAATAAGTATTTATGAATGAAATATAAGATAAACTAGTGGCTCTGAGAGTTGTAAGACCTCGCGAAAGTTTTGTAATATTTTTTCGCATGTTTTACATTTTCATAAAAAACCGGGCTCCGCCATTATTTCTAAAAACTAAATCGACCAAAAATGGTCACATTATTATCGAACCTGCTCACAAAATTTCACGAGAAACGGTTGAGAAAAGCGACCTGTAAAGGAGAACAGGCATTTTTGCCCAAACTGAAACGGAGACGCTCGCTCGTTCAATAAAACCTCTCATTTACTTATAATGTTTCCAGATTGGGAGACGCGTGGGCGGGACACAGTAGAGGACCTCCTATTGTCGTGCACTGTTCTGCTGGCATTGGACGAACGGGTAAGCTGTGTTTCCAGACTCCTATAATCTGGGGATCTTCAAGGCCAGAGTGAATAGGCACCTTCTGGGCAAGCGTGCTCCATCTTAGGCCTCGTCTTTGTCCTTCATGGACGGGTCAGTGGCCAAACGCAAGCCCATAAAATGTAAAAAAAAAAAAACTATTAATTATGGTCGTATATGCAACTTGTTCAAAGAAACTTTCACAAGCAGATGGTTTAGTTAGCAAACCGGTAAGTATAACCTTGGATTTTAATGTGGTGATTAAAAATCCCAAAAAATCCGTCAAAAGTTTTGGTGGAACAGCCGCCAATATCACTAAAACCTGACCGGACTTATACGGACGAGGACTAGACTTTACTGTGAATGTGACAATATAACGTGAACGTAACGTTTAAAATAATGAAATGGCTTAAAGGTCTAGGTACCGAGCCGAAAACATTAAAAAAAACAGACCTGTACAGGACGTCCTTAGTAAATGTCACAGTTTTCGAGATATTTAACATCTACAATTAAAAAAATCAATACATAAAAATCAGACATTTCAGAATATCTCATAAGCGGTGACATTTTTATTTAGATCATTTTTGCATTCGTAATATTTACCGGACACCCTGTATAGTATATGTAAGTAAATGTGTATGTATAAGAAGGATGTGTTTGTCTGGCAGGCACATTCCTGACGCTGGACACATCAGCGCTGCGGCTGGCGGCGGAGGGCGTGGTGGACGTGCGCGGCTCGGTGGAACACATCCGGGCGCAGCGCGCACACTCCATACAGATGCCAGACCAATACGTCTTCTGCCACCTTGCCATCATCGAGTATGCGGTTAGTATACTATGTACATACTCTCATCGACGGTTAAAAGGTATTTTTTTTTATACCACAAGCTGACGGGTCACCTGGTGGTAAGTAAATACCGTCGCCTATAGACATTTGCAATAACAAGGGGATTGCCAATGTGTTGTACACCTTATTACAATGCCTTAAAGGCAACTGGCTCTCAAGTAACTGCAGCAACACACCAATGAGTTATGAATAATAATAATATTTTTCACACACGGCATCTGATCCTAAACTAAGCAGAGCTTGCACTATGGAAGCCAGTCAACTGATATACTATGTTTGTAACACAAGTTCATTCATGGATACAAATGTCTGTCCTAGACGGGAATCGAACTCATGACCAGTGGCGTCATAGCCTATGACTGGTTAGTCAATATGTTACAGGCGTGGTCAGTCAATATGTTACCTATGACTCATAGGTAACATATTGACTAACCACGCACGTGTTTTATTATTACGTCGAAACCTTTTTTTTACTTTAAGATAAGCTTGTGTTTGACTGCAATCTCATCAAAGCCGAGATGGCAACTGGCTCTCAAGTCGAGCTGTCGGAACATACCGATAGGTAATAGGCGATAGAGATCTTCAACTTGAGTGTAGTAGCCAACCAATCGGGTACTACAAAGTACTCTATCTCCGTGCTATGGTTTCCTCACGATGTTTTCCTTCACCGAAAGCTCACGCTCACGCTCATTATAGGATTCGACACACGACCTTCGCCGCGGTATCCGACGTCACTACCACTGAGCTATCATCGCCTTAATCTGTTGACTCATCGAGATTAATCGAATCCCTTGACTCGCGCGCAATTTTCAAAGTAAATTTTTGAATGTCAGAACCAAGTGGTGCGGAGGTCTGAAACCATTACTTTCCCAAGATAGAACTAACAGGTTAAAATGTTCCAGGTGATGCAAGGTTACCTGGAGTCTGCGGACCTGTCCGGGTTCGATGACGACAACGAAGAGGAGTCAGAATGAAGACTGTCCCGGCCGTCCTGCACAATGGTGTAACCTGCCGACGCCCGCAGCCCGCAGCCCGGCGACCTCACGCCCTGTACATATCTACACCAACCAATACATCCAGCCCGCCGACAAGATCGCTCGGACACAGTGAAAATGTAGCACAACGCGAGTGACGTGTTCATTAGTGTAGGTAGTGAGTGAAGCTGAACTGTGCGCGAGTGCCACCCCACGCCTGCGCACCTCACCGGAATCACTAAATAAACACTGTACAGAAGTCAAGCTCATGTATGTACCTCACTTTTTCATAACTACGCTCGGCGGTCGCGCTAGGGTTGTCAAGTCCTTATGCGAAAAACCTATCGTGGTAGTGGCACCGTATCTACTTTTAGTTGTTTGATTGATTGTGGGAATAAAACAGGAATAACGGATATAAAAACCAATTCAAATAATTCAATTTTAATGTCATTGTTATACCTAATCTCTTGCAGTTCGAAACTGTTTAGTGTTTTTTTTAACACAAAGCTAACACAGATTTAACAATATTTGCTATATATTACAACAAAACTCCATTTTTGCACATAAAACACCACAAGACGCGTGTCTGAAATGGATGTCACTTGTGCTCGCATTGTTCGTAAACGTTCCGAGATATCGTGTCAGTGAGAGATGTCAATGTGTGTGTTGTATGTAGCTTGACTTGTGTACATAGTTTATTTAGTGGCGGAATGTACAATAGAGCCTGCTCGGAACCACATTCAGCTTGTAGCGTAAGTTAATAAAACATTAACAACGTTCCTCTAGTGTTACTCGTAATAAGAATCGAACTAAACATCCGGTATCTGGAAGGTAAGCCAGTTGGAGTATTTATTTGCATTATTATAAATCTTTGTAACCAAAAAATATTTCCATAATTATTTAGGTATTTACTATTTATTTATATTATATTAAGAAGTATGGCTGTGTGAAGTTTTTGTCTGTAATTTATGTTATTATTCGATGTATTATGACTTTATTGATGTAGACTAATTCAATGAAACGTACAGTGTTCGGAAGTTTGATACGATTTATATATTTTGAGGTGCTGGTAGGCTAAAATCATCGCATGTAGCATCTATTGTTTCACCGTCAACACATTATAGTGTATGTAATATACATTTTTTATAATTGCTGAAGTCCATTGAAGTCATTCTATATTAAGACATCTGAATGAAACATCTAGATATTGTTATGAATTATTATTATTATTATATAAATTTTACATAAATATAGACTGAGTAATGTTAATATGCTCCAAAATTCTAATAGCGGCCCGCTAATAAGTTGAATGTGACGTGACCTAAATGTTCAAATTAAATCAAATTATTATTATTATTGGTTTGTTTTTTAAGTCGTAAAATTAAGTATGAAGTTAATAGTATCCACTGTACAATCAAACTAAAACAAAGTCAAATATTGTAGAAATAAACAGCAGAAATGATTTATTTTTAGAACAAAATGTTGCAACATATCTAAAGTTGAGTATATTTTAAATCGCCGTCCTATCACGCAACTTACATATCGCCGTAGATGTTTCGTTTTAAGCTTGCCACATCGGCCAATGTTTCCTTTCTGCTTATAATATGAATCTCTTATATCAATAAAAACATACATATGTTCGCGCTCCTGATTTGGTAAGAAATGATGGAGCATACAAACTTCGAAGCTCGTCTTAACTGTCACCTATGTACAGATAACAGAAAATTGTGACTTGGTCATATGAGCAACTTTATACAAGATTCTCTTTTTTTTATTATTTAAGGAAATTGTTATTCTGGGGCAACTGTTGATTCTTGTAATTGTAAATATTTAAATGAATTTCTGTTTTAAATTTAAATTAAAACCCTTGTGAAATATGTGTGAAATAAAAAAAATTGTAATATATATTTACTCGAATATCTTTTATTTTGCATGACTCATAATGACTAACTATAACAACTGTGCAATGATAAATAAGGGCTATTTTGAAACTATTTAAGATGATTTGCATTACTAAAAATCTAATACAGAAGTGTCGTTGCCGCGAACAAACAGCATCGGCGGCAGATCTCTGCTGAGCACCTCTAGCCATGCCATGTACAGGGTAGGCGACACTGATCCCTGGTGAGGACATAAATATATACTATAAAAGCGAAAGTGATACGAACGGTGTATATTTTATACAGGCGAAATTATTTTATACGCCGGATGGCCAAATCTTACCTCGAGAGAATAGCATAAAATGCTGAAAGGAGTCCGAAGACTATTTTGATGAAAACTATAACTGCATCATTAGATTATAGATAAAATAAGTTCCCTAGCCAGCACATTCCTTTAGTTTTCCGTATAACACTTTACAGAATTTGATCCTTAACAACATTATCGGATGGTGAGTAATTATTTTCAAAATCAATGGGTTAGATTTTTTGTATGTTGTGTTTTTTTGTGTGATCCAGACAGCTTTTTTTGCTATTCCTTTTAGTTTACAGACTTTGCCATTTACGCCCACTTGTAAAATAAAATTCATCCTGTAGGTATATACAGAAGTCTGTCGGGCTGGACTTTTACACCGAAACTGGAGAATCAGATGTTTGTCACAAAAGTTGTTTATGGTATGACAAGGAAACTTCATTATAACACATGATAAAACAAGGCGATGAAATATAATGTTTACCTTTCTGGGCCTCGGTAGCGTCATTACTATGAGTGCCGCGGTCGTCGAATGTTGTAATATCAGTTCACGTATCCGCAAGTATCTGATGGTCTTCGATCTTTGGATTCTTAATTCCGCTTCTGTTTAAAGATTATGACAAAAGTAAAAAAAATTATATACCACTGTTGTAAGAGAATACCTACCATCGCCTATAATAGATATTAGCAATACCTGGGGCATTGCCAATGCGTTGTATACCTATTACAATGCCCGGAACAGCCGACAGATTTTCAACTTGATGGTGGTGGAGGGGAGCCAAGTCGAGTACTACAAAGTACCCTACCACCATCCTTTGGTTTCTCGATGTTTTCCTTCACCGAAAGCTCAAGCTCATTGTAGGATTCGAACCCACGACCTTACATCACGTCCCTACCACTGAGCTATCATCGCCCTAAAGATAAGACATAAGATACATCTGCCTGTTAAAATCTACGAAACATGGAAGTGAAGCTTTCATTCTATTAATTATTATTCCATCTACATTTATGATCAAAGTTACTGAACATTTATTTGTATTTGACTTAATTGTATTTATTAACGAGTGTTGAGTTTCGTTTTGAAAAGCATACATACCATTATTGCTATCGACAAGAAAAGTGTTGAAAAGTGCCCACGTCTCGACTTTTGGTGGGGCATTGACACCGTCCAAAAGGGTTAGTTGCGTGTAGTTTATTCTGAACTTTGCTAATAAGTCTTCTATTCTGCCAGTTGAAAAAAATACATATTATTTCGGGATCTTTAATAAAGTCCGCACAAAGACAGCGTGCGGGCTATTGAGCCTATATACGCTTGCAACATCTGGTTTTACCAATTTTAAAAATTATAAGGATGGATGGAAATCCTTGTAAACTCGTAAGAGGATCCTCGGGCCAGGCCTAAGGTGTCGAACCCAGCAGAGAAATCTGTTTAATTATGTTCAAAGTTGTAGGAAAGGTCAAACTAACAAAACAAAATCTTAGGAACACTGATTCTGTACCTTTTTTGCGCGTTTTTAGTTTGATCAGTTTCTTTTGGGAGCGCAAATATCCTCAGAGGCAACTTCTCCTTGGACCCGCGCCGAGCTATGATGTACGGTAGAAGAATGTTCAGACCTCCGTCATCGTATAGCCACCACGCGTCTAAATTACTTTGCTGTAAGCAAACCACATAGGTAATAAAAAATGCCGAACAACAGTCCTTAGGTTGTATTAAATAATAGCGTCGTATGTGCGAGCATGTAATTTTTTTCCCGATTCCGTCATATAGGAATAGATGTATTTTTATATAGACTAGAAAATTCTAATTGACGGTTCAGTTTTTGGAAATATATATTTTTTATGGAAAATAATATTTTTCTGGTAATTTGCTCTTTGACATAAATAATAATTGATCTCCTTAGTGAAATGTAAAGGGATACGGACTCTGTACGGTAAACTCAATATTTTTTTTGGCAAGACAAGGAATGACCTACTAAGACGCTTTTTTGAAAAACCAATGTATTAAAAATATGGGGTCGTGGGTGAATCTGCGGGTCGAAATGTAGTCTAAATAGCAGCAGCAATGTAGCAACCTTCCGAACCGAACCGTGCATTAGAGTCATTAGAATCTGACAATTCATAAGCGCCTGTGAAGGCCTATTTGGATGAATAAACAGATCATTTCAATAGATAAACAGTTAATCAACGAATGTCTTGGAATGTATACGAACTGAGTTTAGCGTAAGGCTCTTGTAAGTGTTCAGTTGTATCGACGTTTCGGACGTTTTTGACGCTTTACTTTGTGTCTTTGTGTTGATCAGGGACTTCTCTGGACTTTCTGAAATAATTTAAAATTAAATGTCAAATCACGGCTTTACTTATAAAACGCTATTTATCTGAAATACTATTTAAAAGTTTACGTAAATAACGTCACATTGTTTTACAATGACTGGAAGATGATCGATAAATACGAGTGAGTGTACACTGTGTTAAACAGCGCGTTTTATGCGTAGCAATTTTAATTTTACCTCTCCATTACAGATTTTTTTTAACTTAAAATTTGAGAACTATAAAAACATTATTAACAACTTAAATTACATGGTATAACAAAATTTCTAGGAAGTCACATCTCGTTAAATTTTGGTGGAAATCACTTAAGAAATCATACCGTCCTCTCTTTGTAAATCCTCCTCCGGTATATCGAATTGTGAGTCTGCGTTCAACAGCTGGTTGATGTAAATGTTGCCTTGGATGGTGCGGCTGTAGCCTGCGTCAGCCGACGGGCGGTCCGGCAAGAGTGCCTCAGCCGGTGCACGGAGTATTGCCACTGCCAGGTTGTGATCGAATGAATGCCTAGTGGATGTCACTCGCTATTCAACAATCGCACAATGAAAGAGTTCGAGCGCTCTCGTTTATATTAGTCTGATAAAAGACTTTGTACTTACTGAATAACGCGGACATAAATGGCGAGAACCTCCTGTGGTATTTGGTCCCAGTCATTCTTGTATCCGAGGAGGATGATGTTGGGCGACATTCGGCCGAGGCCCGTGGCCTGCATCAGTGCGATCGCGCCGCTCTCGAAACTGATCCCGTCGAGCATCACGAAGAATGCGCGGTGCTTGCGTGAGTACAACCAATCGTGCCCTAACTTGTAGTAACTTGTGCGCTCCGCTTGTGATAATGTATCCTGGTAAAAAATTGTAAGAGGTTACTTAAGTAATACTTATAAGTATTCCAATTTTCTACAAAAATTCAACTCAAGTGCTTCATGCATTTATGCATCTAATCCTTATTAATTAGCGCTTCTTGGGCGGCCACAACACAAATGCATATGACTTATAAAATACCTAAATATGATTTTGAGTCAATATTCTACTCACATTACGTATATCAGCTACAATCATAAAAGAGCCATTGTTAATGATGAGGTCTCCAATGTCCAGGAGCGAGGGCCTCGTGTATGGTGACCCTGCGAGCACCAGCAGCTGCGGGCTGTAGGACTTCACGTGTTCAATGTTCTGTGAGATTTGCAGTATCCTGGCTATGATCTCCCGGTAGCGTTGCGCTTCAGTGCTGCTGCCCCAAGACGCATCTGTCAGGAAATAAAAAAGTTCGTGTGATAGTTGTTTAGGTAATGTTTCAAATCAAAGCAATAGATACACAAATTTTATTTACGTTACGTTACGTTACGATATAAGATATATATAAGGAATACTGCTAATCTGTATATTATAAAAGGCAATCGTTACTGACTGACTGATTGGTCTATCCTATCAACACACCGCTCAAAAGGGACTGCGCCACCACTGAAGGTATTGCGCTGAAATTCGGTACGTAGATATTTATTATGACGTAGGTATCCGCTAAGGATTATCTGAAATTCACCCCCTAACGGGATGAAACGGAGGTCCAATGTTTGTATGGAGAAACGGGATCGTGAATGAAACCGGAAAAGCTAGTGTTATCCTAAACTTATTATTATTTAGCATTTATACTACAGTAGGTACCTGGTTTACTGTAAACTACGAGTAAGTACAGCGTAATGAAGATTAGCACCGTAACCAATGCCATCACCCAGCTGATGACCATCATTATAATGAGGCACATAAGAAATCCACTCAATGATAACCACGAGTTGTAATACTGAAATCAACACAACCATATCTTGTAAAGTGTAAAGAAATGACGTTGGTAAGAGCCTACTATCGTTTTTGCGTTTACAAGATTGTTCCATCGATTGGCTCAGCGTCTCTTGCGGAATACAATCAATCCAATTTAGTAAACGCAACTGCGGTGTAGTACGCGGTGAAAAGCATGCCAATAAATTCTTCCTCAACAAACCTTGAATGTGGGACGCCAGCTGATCTGATGTATAAACGAAGCGTGGAAAGTACAGAAATTGATGAGCGCGTATGACGCCAAGTAAAAGTTGGTGATTAGTGGTGCTATTTGATTTAAATCCGCTGAAAACACACAAATAAATTGGTATTATAATAACAGTTTGCGACACTATTTTATATACTCGACAGATTAATAGCGATACGGGGATACTCTGTGGTATGAGAAAATATATGGTGTAGGACACGCAGACAATACCTATAGAAATGTGAAAAATAAAAAATATAGAGAAATTGATCTTTCGGTGATACCAGTTATGTTTTCCTATAATTAGATTCTACATTATGTGTATAGGCAATAGGCACTATCATCCGTGTATCTTTTTTTGTACCTTTATACCGTATGACTCAGCACTCGAATGTGTTCTCCATCTATTATTATAATTATGTACATTGAGATTTGTAAACGAAAGTGTACCGATAAGTAAAAAGAGAAGCGAGACGAAGAACGTGAGCACATATCCGCGGTAGGGCTCCCCGTGTCGTCCGTACGGCTTGGAGAAGAAGATGAGTCCGGGGTAGATGCGGTCCACGCCCAACGCTTGGATCAGCCGCGGCACCGACAGCAGATTCGTTAGAGCCGTCGACAGGGTCGCCGCCCAACAACCAGCGTAGATAAACGGACCCCAAAATGCCATCAACTGCATTATCTGAAAATATATTATAATAATAAACATGTTATATGATATTTAAAGATTATTCAGGACAGTGAGTTCGTTATACCATACCATTCAAAGATGAGCAACGTAAATTTCTATAATCAAACTCAAAACTTGTTTATTCAGTTTAGTTCCTGATTCCTGATCCAGTTTAGGCTCTGCTCTGACAATTATTGACTCTACCACCGATTCATCTATTTACGATAGAGATATTATACTTGTAGAGAGACTTTTCGTGGCTGCTTCCAAACCTGCCTGCGTGAGATGTGTATTGTGTGTCTCTATAGTTCTTACTTCATAGTTGTTGTGCAGGCCATAAAGGCAGTTGGGTTTGCACTCGGAGATGGTATCCGTGTCCAAGTGCGCGATGTTGCCGCTCGCGTCCCGCATGGCTCCGACACCGCACAGCAGCGCCATCGTCAAGTAGCTCGTTATAGATATAGCCAGCGCCAGCAACGTGCCTTTGGGAATCGCTGTTGCTGGGTTCTGATAATACGGATAAAATATTGATAGCACAACGCCGTATGTATACTGGGTGTTTTTTTATTGTAGACTGAAAGGACATTGATGCATACCTCATTAAGGTGACTAAAGGTTTTTGTAATATTTTTCAACGGGAAGAATATAACAAACAAATTGTAGAGAATATTTTTGAATAACTAAAATTAACAATGGCGGTATTGGCGACTTATTTGCAAAGTCATTAAAATCGCTATCTTGAGTTTATTACTACGTTTTCGAGAGTGAATCCGTGTAGCAGAAATTTAATGCTAAACTGCGAAATTTTGTGCATAGACCACTCATATTTTGTAGGCTTATTGATAATTTTAATTTAACTAACTATTTATTTAATTAGCAAAATGCGGCAGAACATACTCTTAAATCTCCACAAATATTGGCGCCAGCCTGCACGCCAGTAACGGCTGGGAAATACATTGCAAAAACGCTGAAGAAGTCGTGATTTCGACCCTCGCTGTACCGAAAATCTGGTAACCAGTTAATGGCTGCTCTTTCACCTAAAACAAATAAATGGTATCAGTAGTACAAACACGAATAAGCTTGTGTTTAACCAGTATCATATGTATCCTTAGCTGAAGGTAAGTTTGTGTGGCTATGACGCCTATATTTTGCACCGGCTGGAACATATTTTTAGGTGCTTGAAGACAGTTGCATATGGTCACTACGGTTCGCACATGGTATTCGGTGTTGAACGAAGATGCATGAATCAACTGAAGGCTTTCAGTAGACAGATCATAAATTTAAAAAACAGCTCAGAAATCTCAGAGAATAAATAGGTAGGTACCGATGCAAAAGGTGAGATTAGTTCTCTTTTTTTGCACTTACTTTTTGGGACGAATACTCGCAAGCCAAGGGGTTAATTGTTTAAATGTATTCCGTGTTTCAAACTGATGTGATATAAAAAATACTTACTGCTTATGCCCACAAAACCCTTCGCTCTTTCAACATCAGACCTTGGTCCAATACATGCACCAATTATGTAATTTATTATTGCTACCACTATAATTACAATTAAGAGGTTCTGTAAGATGAAAAGAGATATTTAAAAACGTAGACAACGTACATTTACAACCACATTTTAAGAACGACAAATATATTTTCACCTCGCGGATTCATCCGCGTTATCGAGGGATCTTGTCTTTTCCCGAGATAAAATGTGTCCTATGTTTCATTCTAGGATATGATCTACCTGTATGCCAAGTTTCATCAAAATCGTTCAGCCGTTTTTGCGTGAAAGAGTAACAAACATCCATCCAAACTTACACATTTATAATATTAGTGAGATAATAATTGAAAAACTATTAACAAAAGCTAAAACCTGCGTCTTAGATTCCCAGTCCATACCGACAGCGCATATGAAGCACATTACAAACAGCGCGATGGCTCCCACGATTCTAACATCATTGACATCGTTGTCGATTATTTTTATGCCGTTGGACTTGAGGAGCTCATTGAGGGAGTCACAGAAGCCGATAGTGTTCATACTGGCGGCCACTGCGTTGGCAAATGCGAATATTATACCCACAGATGCACCGAGCTCTGCTCCTAAAGATCTCGATACGATGTAGTAGACGCCACCTTAAAAACATGTATTTTACATAATTTTTGTCTTTGTTGATATTATAAATACTTTCTGAAGTCTAGAATTTAGCCTACCCTTCAGCCGTAAGTAAAAAGAATTAGAATAGTTTAAAATTACTGAACATTTAGATTAACACAGTATTAATCTCAAAAATCAACTTTTAGGGACTCCGAGACCGTAGACTTAAATGGATTAGTAAAATACTTTTGGAACAGTTAGGTAGTTACGTACACTAATCCAAGTAAATTCCAGGACATAATAATAATCGAAATATTAATGATAAAGGCGATGATAGCTCAATAGTGGTGACGTCAGAAACCGTGACTAAGGTCGTGGGTTTGAATCATACTGCGATCTAAAGAATTTGGAGAAATAACACTACGTGATGAAACCATAATACAGTATTTGGGCATTTTGTTGTGCCTGGGTGACCCTTCTCCTAACGTTGAAAATCAGTGTGTTCCGGCAGTTGCATTTGAAAGCCAGTTACTTTCTAGGCATTGGAAAAAGGCAGTAACATGGCAATACCCCTGGTATTTCCAATGGCGACGCTAAACACATACCATCAGGTGAACCGCCTACCTGCTTATCAGATTTCTGGCAATAATTCAAAATATAATATAGCAAAAATAGGCAATTGTAAACTCACCGCCTTGTAGTTGTCCGTTAGTGCATATGGCGCTTAATGAAAGTGTGGTGATGACGCACACCACACTAGACAGGGCAATAATGCATATGGTCAGTCCAATACCCGCCTGCGCCACGATCCACGCGATCCGGAGAAACAGCATCACTCCCCAAATGTTTAGGAGACATGGTATCAGTACTCCCTGGAAATTGTTTTATATTAGGCAGTGGTGTAGCGTGCCTTGGAGGGGCCCTGTATTAAAATTGGTTTGGGGGCCCAAATGAAGAGTAAAGATTTCTCTCAAAAGAAACAAAAATTCTTGCATTAAATTAAAATAAATATTTATTGATTATAAGTTATCGCTTCCTCCTAGAAATTGAGCTAGCTAAACAAGTCAAATTAAATATACACTTTTCTTGCCTTTTTTTCGGCAAATTGATTTATTAAATCATCTATAGCTGAAGACGATTTCAGTTTTTCTAAAATTTCTGCCTCTATAGACAATATTGACAAGTCTGATAGCCGTTCCTGCCCCATCGAAGTCCTTAGGTAATTTTTTATCAGTTTTAATTTTGAAAAACTTCTTTTGCTTACACGCGTTAGGGGCCCCGGGCGCCCTGTATCATTGATACGGCTGATACGGCGGTAGCTACGCCTCTGATATTAGGTACACTCAATTAGGTATATTATAAGTTAAAAAGGTGTATATAGGTTACCTACACAACATTAGATCTTAGGAAATGCCAGATGTTTCTCTAACGCACACATAAACAGCTTAATATTGCAATATCCACACTACATTACGATATTTCATAACACACAATAGCATTTTTGGTTGTTTAGGGTTACTTTTAATTGCATTCGGTACATGAAGTGCATCCGTTGATGCCGTCGACGCGACACTGGTCAAATTAGGCTTATTAGCCTCCCGCTTTCGGAGCACTTATAACATGTCTACACATTTTTAATTATAATATCATTGATTACACTTGTTTCCGCCATCATGTTTCCGCCACTATACCTACATAGGCGTTGATTAAAATGTACTTACCTGTATCCATCCCAGTTTAATACCACCGTATGTGGTTAGCTCAGGAGTGGGTTCCTCGTGTCTCTGTACAAATTGCGGTCCTCTGCTCTGCACGAAAATAAATGAAAATAAAATAGTTACTTTGAATGAAAATTTTATAATTTTTTTTTGTTGTTTTTTACTTCGCCTACCTCACTATGGATGTGTCCTTCTACACCTATAGACTTTTCAACTGTAAAATGAATATAGCATTAGTTAGAGATGAGGATTGTAGGATTTCTTTTATTTTAATTAAACATAATTTTATCACCATCATCATCATAAATCACTAATATATAATATAGGTGTCGGGGAAAACTGGGAACAATTAGCGTGTAGACGTGATAGAACCTAATTCATAATGATTGCGATCGTGATTTAATTATGTGACTTAGATAGGTAGATAATGTTATATTATCGTACAGTTTATAACGTATTAAAAAACATATTTTAGTTTTTTTTTATAACTCACGCTTCTTTTGACCGCTCAAAAGATGAATATTCATCGTGAAAACGTTTATTACACTAAGAGAAAATCTAAAATGTTTGTTGCGTAATTTTAAACGGTTATACTAGTCAGCTGAAGCGCGTTTCAATTTCAGATGATTAACCGGTAATTAGTGTGTGCGCGAGCGCTGCAGTCTTGTAACAACTGCTTCCAGACCGCTCTCCACCGGCTAAACCTGCCTCAACTCACCAATTATATAAGACCTCCTCTGCCCTTCTTACAAGTGGAGACAAACCTCAGAAATTGCACATGTGCTAAATAACCATGGTTCATGTTCCACTGGCCGTCGCATGATACAAACAATCGATCACTTGTGGATGTGTGTTTTCACAACTATCACAAAACAGAATAAGAACCTACTGTAATACATCACGTAACAATGGATAATTCGAAAAATCATGATTGTTATGAGAAGTAATCAATATTATTATCTACTTTGAGTATAATCAGATTTTATAATAAATTGTTTGTATCTACTATAATTTACAAGTAACTTACGACCTTAGAAACATTGAAAACTTTTAATGAAACATAACATTGAAAACTTATAGTTTCGTACTGATGGTCTTATGGCCCTTATCTTAGTTAGGTCTTGGTCAGTGAGCGGCGCGACGACCTATCATTAATCGATGGTTTTGATAAATAAAGTATTTGTCTGTATTTTTAAAATGTTGAATACTATCAAATCGTACATAGGTAATGATTTGTTAACTTTTAAATGTAAGAATCTGTTGCAGCATATTGTGCAGTTAGTATTTATAAGTCTTGTTTACTGTGTATGTGGGTATGACTATAACAATAGTTGGTAATAAAATAAATAAAGATTACCATCATGATCGCTCCCACCGGGTTTTTGATTTGTTTTGATCTGAGCTTGAAATGTATCTGCCTTGCTTCATGCACCTACACGACTGTAAATATTTACACTTATTCACTTCACTTCTTGGTTAATTGGCATCAGATCTACCTATTTAGGTATGCGTTTTTTACACAATGCGTGTTAATGATTAAGATGTCACGGCAGTTGACAAACCTTAGACGATTCGTCTAAGTGACAAACTCTTAAGAAAGTTATCTATGTCTCGAAGAAGGTTCTAATATATTGGTCTGAAACATAATTTTGGTATAAGCACTTTGTAATGAAAAATCTTATAGCAACGATCAATGATATTTATTGCCGAAAATAATTTCGTCGCTGAAACATATTCAAAATATTAACTATCTATAACATGTCTAAATATAAAACAATGACTAATATAGGTATGTACTCATATAAATTGTTCAATTTATGTCGCCTAGATAACTAATCAAATTCAAAAGTTATTTATTCTATGTACCTATACCTAGTCTAAACTTAGAATCCCGTATGAGTCTAAGTTATGATTCTTATTTACTACATTGACGGAGGTATATTTACGTAATGCAAAATATTTGTCGTTGAAAAACAAAGATTTTCACTAGTGATATAATTTGATTAAGGCAGGTAGGTACATAAAGTCCTTGCGCTGTAGAATGGTGCGTAGCAATACTCTTAGCGTATCTTGGGTTTATCTCCATTAGTCCACAGTATAAAGATATACTAAGATACCTCAGAAAATATTTAATTAAATTTTATTTTATTTAGGAATTTCGTCATACTATAAAAATATGTAATCATGAACAAGCAATCTAATAAAACACCATTGTCACACGCACCATGCACGCTAGAACGAGAACTTTTTAAAAGTCGAGGGTTTGTTATTGTTTTCAAATCATATGCATATTGAACAGAATTAATTTTAGCACTCTCATTTAACATAAAAAACCTTCTGAATATTAAGTCTACAGCCTTAAAATAATATTTAATGTAATATCACAATGCAATGATTTAATGTTCAAGATTTTGATTAAATTAATTTTTCTCCTAAATTACTTAAGTTGTTAGGAAATAATACTAAATGGCGGAAATAATGTCTAATGATGAAAGAACTTATGTATTTACTTATTATCAAAATACCTACTAATATTAAGCCTATTTTGTCCTTCCTAATATTACTAAAATGCTAAAAATTGGTCATAAATAAGTACAATAATATTAAAAAGTTTAAACTTAAAAATAATTTGATAAAAGTCTTTTCACTGGCTTTTCATTACCAACTCAATTGGCTCTCAGATAGATGTATGAAAATAAATACATAGAGCTAAACCTTTTGTAACCTTTCACCACATTCATAATTCTTTATAATAAAAAAAACATAAGATTTTATTTGGTATTTGTATTGTACTGGGTTGCCAGTTGTATATTATGAGTAGAAGGTGAGCACGGAGGTGTGGTTCCCGCGCACGAACAGCATCGGCGGCAGATCCCGACTCATCATCTCCAGCCACGCCATGTACAGCGGGGCCGATACCGAGCCCTGACCAAACACAAACAAAACTGTTAACATACTTTCTTATTCTATACGACCAATATAATACCATCAACGACATATTGTCTATCTGTACACTTATGACCCGAGAACATAATTACTGCAACGTTTTTAGGGCTCAACAATTTCAAATGGCAAAAAATTTAACGCTTATGATTTGGTCCTGTCAGTCTGCCAGTATACTTGGAGTCATTACATAGATGAGATTTGGAAGGTAAAACCTTTAAAACTGCGTCCCCCCACCCTCCTCTAACTTTTGAATAATGGGATGAAAAATTCTACACTATAAACAATAACTTGCCATTTTATACTATGGAACCCTACACAATGTGCGTGGTCCGACACGCATGCACTTGGTTGGTTCTATGAATGAATATAGATACAAATTGTAAAATTTGGAGCCCAGAAATGGGACGAGAAACTGAGGAAGAACATCACGTTTTACGCAGTGCTTAAAATATTTACATACGGAAATTAAAATAAAGATTTCTACCTTTCTGGGCATAGGCAAGGACATGACTACGAGTTGCGCGTCCTTCGAGTTTTCAAGCAGCAGCTCGCGCAGGCGCAGTTGTCTGTTCGTCTTCTCCGACAAAGTCAGCAACTCCGTTTCACTTATACAACAATCTGTAATTATTAATTTAAATTTTAAGACTGTAGGTAAGGCGATGATAGCTCAGTGGTTGTGACGTCGGATACCGCGGCAAAGGTCGTGGGTTCGAATCTAAAATGAGCTTGAGCTTTCGGTGAAGTAAATCACCGTGAAAAAAACACAGCACCTTACTCCTCTGTGACAGAACGGTGGTAGGGTACTTTGTTGTACCCGACAGGCTGGCTACCACCCTCAAGTTGAAAAACTGTCGCCAAGCGCCTGAGTATGTGTTCCGGCAATCACTCATGAGAACCAGTTGCCTTTAAGGCATTATAATAAGGTGTACAAGGTGGGGGTAGTGAAAATCAGTCGCCAAGTACATTCAAGGTATTGTAAAAGTGGACCTTTTACAATACCTTGAATGTACTTGGCAAACCCCTGAGTTTTTTTGGGATTGCCAATCCCCCGGGGATGCCCCTGCTGATGTCTATTTTTCAATAGGCGACTGGCGACGTTATTCACTTTCCTACCGCCTGCCTGCTTGTCAGACTATTGACATGAAAACTATCTTAGCAATCAACATTTGAAACTTATTTGTACATATATCTAGCACCGTATTTCATAATTTTGTAGCTTAGGAGTTTATATTAGTGTCTGTAACAGGATTCTCGGATATAATAACTATATGTATGTATACTTATAGTAAGCAAAAATAATTAACAAAAGAATCTTCGCAAAATTCAGAAGAGAAAAATTGTATACATCCTTTATGATAAAAGATTTCTTAAAGATTGATAGCGTACCTGCACTAGCGGATTCATCAGTAAATTTCTCGATGACTTCTTCGAACAGTTTCTTGGTTTCTGGTTGCGGAGCCTCTGTAATGTCTTGCACCATCTTCAGTGATGTATAGTCTATCCGGAACTTTGCCAAGAGGTTCGCCATACTGGATCAGAAAAGACAAAGTTTAGTATTTTTTGCCATGGACTGATAAGATGTATTATGAGGGCAGATGGAGTAGTGCATAGCCATAATGGTGGCCAAAAGGATTAAGAAATATTATAACTGTTGAGAGACCAGCGGCCATATACATAAAATACATTCTGGTGATGTGGTTTAACAGCGTGTAGGCAAAAGTTCATTTTAGATACTTGAGGGAGGCTTTTGTCCTGCAGTGGACATCTTCCTGCTGACATGATGATGAGTCAAAAGTTGAAATGTTGGTGATTTCTCTTCACTTATCTTTACAATGGAAACTGTAAAAGTTGTCAAGAAATCTCGCAAAATTTTGCTACTGAAGATTACTCAGAAGTATAAAACTGAAATCGGAAAAATGATCTGACTTTCTCTCCTCGAGCTCCATCTCGTGATGTCTATTGGCGAGCGCGAAGATCCTGAGCTTGCAGTTCTCCCACGCCGAGCGCTGACTGATGATGTAGGGCAGCAGGATCGTAAGACCTCCGTCGTCGTACAACCACCACACATCCAGGGAGCCCTTACCCTAAACATTGTAAATGAATTATATTGCCTATTCCTATCCTACTTTGGGAAACCATGTAGTATTTTCTAGTATTATCATCAATGAGGAGGTTTACTTCTTTTCCTCTGATCCATTATAACATATGGATAAATGGTTTTGATAATAGGTACATGATTATTACCTACTTCAAAATAGTATGTTTTATTACTCCTCACAAACTAATGACCGATGCCTCTGTCCATTCAATGGACAGCAAGCAGACATTTTACAAAACACTAAACTTGAGGCGGTCTCATCTAGGCACATGATTGGTAGACATTAGGCTTGGGGTTTTATGCCATTGAACCTGCTCATCAAGATGGACAGGTATGCAATTCCATACAACTGCATTAGTACTTACCTGTTTTCTTTGGAATATAGTCATTTGGCTTAATTGGTCCTTAGACAGCTCGATACCGGTCGAGGTGTTGTAAACTATCTGCTGTGGGATGTCTTGCGATTTCTTCTCCTTCTTTTTCTTGTCCTTTGGTTCTTTGCACTCTGATATTGTGAATGACCGTGACGTCGTAAGTGAGAGTAAATCTGTTGACAAAATAATTTATTGATCGCCCATCTAATGAATTATTCGTAACCACTAAAGCATACATTATAAAGAAAACAGATTAATCAGTCCATCAAGCCATTCTAAAGCTTGCTTTTGAAGAAGCATTCAACAATTCCCAGATTCAAGACGTAGAAAACGTTACAGGATAAGACTTACTAGGGAGATTATTCTTGTGAGCGGGTGGTGAATCAGTGGATCGTATGTCGAGGTCTGAGTCTGCGTGCATGATGAGTGGACCGCGGCGCACGCGCAGGTCGCCGCTGCCGCTCGAGGTGACGGTCAGCCCGCTGGCGGCGCCCTCCGCCTCCCCCTCGCACTCCCCCTCGACCTCCGCCGCCGCCGTGCCGTAATCGAGCCCGCCCGCTACGCGAACTATCGCTACTGCTAGACGGTTCTCGAATGCCGTGCTGCAATGGAATCGCATTATCATAAATAATTAAAATGAGCGGCTCCCAGAGATTCTTACTGCCACGTATGTAGTTTTGATTGCAGCTCTTGCTAGAGAACTTTGAGCGATTCTGATCCAACTTATATTACCCAAGAATATAAATGCGAATGAATTGACTGGTGTAATAATGCAAAGTTTAAAAGAAACATTGTCAATTATAATAATTGTCTAGCCTACAGTATTGCATAGGAAATCCTAAAAAGTAAAGACACTCACTGTAACACGTTGAAATATGACACAAGATCAGCAGCAGGCGCGGTGGTCCAATCGGCCTTATACCCCATGACCAGCACGTTGGGAGCGAGCCTGCCCACTCCGGCGGCCTGCATGAGCGCACGCGCGCCCACCTCGAAGTTGAACCCGTGCACGCGAGCACAGAACGCGCGCACCTTGCGCCCGCGCAACCATTCGTCGTCCGCGCGGCCGCGGCTTGAACGGTCCTTGTATGATAGCTTCTCCTATTCATAATTAAAATCTGTGAGTCATTCCATCCAACGTCTTCCTTCTAAATTAAAGTTTATTTCGTTCGACTTAGTTGACCTTTGCTATGAAGAGTTTGATACTATTTTCGAGATTTCAGCGTTGATGCCATAGCAAAAGCTTTGTCAAGTTCTCTTGAGAAAACCAACAAAGGTATAAGAAAATCCCTGTCTTTCTGTTTTTCAGTCATATTACTAATCATCATGGTAAATGAACATGTGACCGAAGAGTAGAGCGAATGATGAAGGAACAAAACTGCTTTCCAGCATTCTAGTTACTTGAGTAGGTACCGTTCCTTTCTAGGCTTTGTACAGTATATAATTTATACGAGGTGTTCGATTATCAATATACCTAAAAATAACAGCGCACATGTCATAACGTATTTGGTGAAACAGGTCAAGGGGCTAATAGGTAACGCGGCTTGGTAATTGGGTAGACAGAATATATCTACAAATTAGTAATATGATCGTGTCAATAGAATCAGCGGAATCATCTAATAGTATTTAAGAAACCTGTGATATATCGCCAACGATCATCAAAGAGCCGGCTTTAGTGATGAGGTTCCCCAGGTCGATCAATGCGGGCCTGGCTTGCGGTCTGCCGGCCAGGACCAGCAGTTGAGGGCAGTAGTTCTTTACGTGTTCGCCGGTCCGCGCCAAGTTGTGTGCGCTGGACAATGCTGTCTTGTAAATCTGGGCTTGTGTGCTACTGCCCCAATTCACGTCTGATAAAAAAGTAAACAGTAAAAATTCTATATTAGTCACCAAATTAGTTACGACTACAAATTGTGCAGCGGTGTATACTGGGGTGCTAGAATATCACTTTTGAGTAGTTTTTGAGTAGATAAGTAGGTACATAGGTACCTACCTATACCTTCTCGTAAGTAACATAATTATTGGAACGCGTGGTCCATCGATATACGCAAAGGATAAAAAGACTTAATATTATAAAAAAATAAAGTGGTACATATTTTAACGTTAATCAATATGTTGTGTATAGTTCGAGTCGATGAATCATAAAATCCTCAATTCGATCGAATATCCACGGTATTACAGTATTAAAATAACATTCGGAAACCGTTCCTGTTCTGTTATACAAACACGAGTTTTGCAATGTGAAACAAATATGAGCGAGCTACAGGAAAATGATGCAATCTTCATAGGGGGTTCTTACAGATTTAGTTAGATTCAGTCAATAGTGGGCTATTCTGGTTATCGGGTACTTCTACTGACAAGTGTTACAACATACGGCATATTATTTTCCACAGCTTTTGTTTTATACGACTAGGTAGGTAAGTAATAGAGATATTAAACTTGAATGAGAGTCAATTAATACAGATGACAGACAATAAGAGAAATAAAGTGTAAGCGATCTGTACCAGTTAGCCTAAAGATCTTATTTTGTAATTTTAGTTTGTGAATAGGTAGGAAGAGGTAGAGGAAGGCCGAATAAGGTATGATGGACTGCGTGAAGAATAATATGTGCAGAAAGGTGTGAGTATTGAGACGATTAGTGATAGAGAGGAGTAGAAGATGAAAACATGTTGTGCCGACCCAACCTAGCGTGGGATAAGGACAGGAAGAAGATGAAGAAGTTTGTAAATTTGTGTCGTTTGCTTTAAGTATACATAAATGGATATCTTATTTGAAAAAAACGTATAAGCTAAGAAGTTTTATATTATTATGTTATTTTGCCGATAGACTTGGATAATAATAATAGACTTACCGGGTTTACGATAATGCACAATGAGATAGAGTGCTATGAATATAGCGAATGTGACGAGGGACGTGATCCAATCGATCAGGAACATGATCGCTACGCACATCACAGATCCAGCCAAAGACAGCCAGACGTTGTAGTACTAGAATAATAGGAAAGTTAACAGTTTCATTAATTAGCCTAGGATATCCTAAACAAGCTTTACTAAAACTCGATCATTGGTACCACTTTAAACAAATAGGGGCCTTCCAATAACCCTTATTGCGATTCAACTCTACCTAAACATCATTGTTTTTCTGTCAATGTCACTTTTGTCTATACATTATTACTATAGTTCAGGCGGAGTCAAATCGCAGTTCGTAGTAACCCCAGGGTAGTACCTAAATTCAAATTATTTTTCATAACGGTAGGGTCGTTAAATTCAATGCTATAGTTATGTCTCATGCCAGGTCTTCTCGCTAGGGCTCTATAAAAGAGAGCTTTGTTTTTCGTTATATGGTTGGAACGTTTACCTTGACCCATTATTGGTTTCATAGCCGGCTTATATTGAATGATGATAAATATAATTCCGCTCCTTACCCGGAATGTGGGTCGCCATCCGAGAGGGCGCACGAGCGCCGCGTGGAACGTGCAAAAGTTGATGAGCGCGTACGACGCCAAGTAGAAATTGGAGATAAGCGGCGCAATTGTGTTTAAATCAGCTGTGGAAACAAAGGTGGTCTTAAAAACTAACAGCCATTATTTAAAAAAATAATATGATTTAACAGATATGGTAAAGAATTCACTTTGCAACTGTGGATAAATATGTTTTCATTCTGACTTAATTTCTTTTCAAATAATAATATAGCGCTCTTCATAGAATCGGGGTTTGTCAACCTAGGAATATCTCTTATGAAATGTTTGGCAAAATAGCTAATTTTACCGATAAGCAAGAAGACAAGCGAAACGAAGAACGTGAGCACATATCCGCGGTAGGGCTCCCCGTGTCGTCCGTACGGCTTGGAGAAGAAGATGAGGCCGGGGTAGATGCGGTCGACGCCCAACGCTTGGATCAGCCGCGGCACCGACAGCAGGTTCGTCAGAGCCGTCGACAGTGTCGCCGCCCAACAACCACCGTAGATAAACGGACCCCACGCTGACATCAACTGCATCACCTAATATTAATTTACAAGATAAGACTTAAAGAAATATAGTTCACGGAAGTTATTATGAAAATGAGGAATGGTATGTTAACACGGCTTCTATCTTTAATAGATTTTTACGAACCTATATAAACACAATCTGTTTATAAATAAGCGTGAGTACGAGTTTTCTCATAATTTTAAACATATTAACTTATAATTTATTTTCTATTGTTATCCCCGAAATCATCACTTAAGGGTGTAAAAAGGGGGGTGGAAATATGTAAAGGGAATCAATAAAAAAGCACTATAATACTATTAAACAGACAGATTGATAAAAAAGCAGATTGGATAAAAATAAGCTACCCAAATTACTAATTCCACGCGGAGGAAATCGCGGGCAAAAGCTAGTCTATAAATATATGTGTATATGGATCTAGACATTATGGATTTAATGCATGTTTACCATAAAGCCAGATTTTTTTAAAGTTTTGATGTTAAAGACAACTTACTGAATAACTTGTATGAAGTCCATACTCGCAACTTGAGTTAGCCAAGCAGTTAGCTAGACCCGAATAATCGGTGACAGTTCCGTTGACGATCACCAAATCAGTAATATTTCCACTGGCATCTCTTAGTGCTCCAGCGCCGGAGAAGAACACCATTAGAGCGTAGCTCACCATAGAGATACCAAGAGATAACAGAGTACCTTTTGGAATAGCTGATGCTGGATCCTGTAGTTAAAAATATCATTTAAGAATACATTAGATGATCTCATTATTAAATAAGTTGAAAGTGAGCAAGACGCTAAGTACTTCAATGCTTTCAGTTTACATATTTATTACAGTGCGGTTCTTTGGACAAGCCCTTATCAAACTACCTACTGACATTTATTATAGGTACTCAATTAAATTAAAAGATTATTCCATTATGAGATACGGGAGCATAAAAGAGGACATAACATTCTATTTTGTTCCAGGTTTTTTCAAGTAGCAAATAAGAATGCCCCAAGTAAACGTGCAATCACAGATAATAATTCAGATGTAAAGCATTTTAGTGTAACCATGACCTATATTTTAGTAGTAAATAAGACAGGTTACGAAGTTGTCATTGCTATCGAAGAATGAAACGTAATAAGATAAACATCTCGCTATGGAATGGGAATAGAAGTGAGTCAACAATTAAGTGGAACTCCAATTGAGTTTAATGAATCGATTGGGTGTCCGTTGCGCTGACTAATAAAATACCAAAAATTTTTGGGTTAAACAAGTTGACTTCTCCAATAGGGTGATATTTTATTCGATTTGTATCATACACAAATTCGCACATCAATTCCGAACACAAATCACATTGCCATGTGGCTCATTGCTGCTGGACGTAATTTGAAGAAGAAGAAATAACGAATATTGCTTGTTTCGTATTCGCTTTCTATTAGTAGAGACGAGTGAAGAGAAAATAATAATCGGCCCACCGAGACGTCCCAGAGTCCCATTTATAATAACGTCACAATACAATGAGTACCTATCGTGAAGCTATAGTGTCATTGGCAGCTGTGTGGCTGGCACGTTGGTAACATTATTGAAACAAAAACAAATGGATCGATTGCAATGTCCACGAGAATGCCTTTCCCTGTACATTTTGGTGCCGCAACCTATTACCGTAAATCCGTTCCTTCTTCGTGTACCTATTTAACAGTTCGTCTATATTTCGTGGATCCACTTGACGAAGGCAATCCGAAAGTGATTCAGACTCAAATCTGAGCACTCCGGAAAGCCGACGAAAGGTCTTCCAAGATAAATAAATAAACCAATAACATAAACAACTGTTATTACAGTTGTTTATTAGCAGTAGAGAAAAAGCGTGGGCATGTAATTTATTTCTATGAAATTGGATCATAATAAAAACGTAGAATATTGAAGAAATAAGTTTGACGATTTGTACAGAGAAGGTCGAGGTACCGCACCCACCTTTATCTCCAATCCTCAAAATATAGCTACTTAATTGATTATTTACCAATTTACGTTAAACTAGGCCATGCAATTTGTAGTCTTATAGGGTACCTAGGTAAAAATAATTATCATGACACAAATCGGTTTTCAACTGTGACACGCCCAAATCTTCCTCGTAAAGGGCGTAACTGAATTTTAGTTTTTGGACATTTTTAATTCCTTACCTTTAGATCCCCGGAAATGTTAGCCCCAGCTTGGATTCCAGTGACTGACGGGAAGAATATAGCAAACACACTAAAGAAGTCTTGATTCTTCTTTTCGCTGAATCGGAAGTCCGGTTTAAAATTGGCAGAGAATACCGCGGCTGCAATATAAATATTGGCGTGTTTTAGATTATTCACTACTCTTGAATGCTTTTTTAAGCTCATGTTAATCTTTTCATATGTTGTTTCAAGGAAATAACTGAACCTACCTACTAGCTAAATTTACCATAGGACGTCATCAAGTTAATAATTTTTAGCTTTCAATCTAGCGAACCAAATTAATAACAGCTTTTTATTCTTATCATTACTTACTACTCAAGCCAATAAATCCTTGTGAGATTTCTTCGTTATTCTTGGGACCCATCAGAGTACCAACCACGAAGTCTACCATGGCGCCCACAATGATAGCAATCAGGAAATTCTGTACAGGTAAATTAGTTTTTAAATGAGGAAGAGCGTATATCATCTATTTTCCACCATCAGAGGGAACGCTGCCAGTCTGCTGGGAACCTTGTCAATCGGTAGCAGCGGCAGCCTCGAAGAAGTTTTTTATATATTATAGTTGTACATTTGCTTGTATATTTTGTACATTTGTTGTAAATAAAATAATTATATTCCCTATTATAGTAATAAGCATCATCCTACTAATCTTACTAATATTATAAATTTGAAAGTTTGGATGGATGGATGGATGAATGTTTGTTACTCATTTACGCTAGAACGGCTGAATGGATCTGGTTGAAATTTGGCATGGAGATAGATTATGGTCTGGAATAGCACATGGGCTACTTTTTATCCCGGAAAAAGATAAGATCGTTCGGGAACGCGGGTGAAACCGCGTGGAACAGCTAGTAATAAATATATTACATACAGAGATGAGCAAGATATTTAATCACGACGCTATAAATATAATTGAAGTCGGATTTACTCATTACTCAATGTCACGTGACGCCAATAATCATACAATCTACTATCTTTTCAACATAATTAAAGCAACAATTCAACAAATGGGAAAGTCCACCACACACCACAATTTATTAACGAGTTTTAACTATAATTTGCGGAGAGTTCCATTATAACCGAAGCTTTTACCTTCGTAATGGAAATTAATGCAATTACATTAATCTAGCAATGGCATCGCATGTATCCATCAGTGTTCTGTCTCATGTGTGACCTCACATAAACAAGGAAACGTATCTTTCATGAAAATTCTTGGGATCTTTAAATACGAGTATATTTCTTAGTTCACCATCTATTCAAGGTCAGTTTAGTTAATAATATTTAGGTTTAAAAAGCAAGCATGCAACCAAAAACGCGTTCTTCTTAGTTGAACACTTTTGTAGACACGCGGTTAGATATCTCTCCATTATCGTTGGCATTTTTATATGTAAGTGGTTGGTTTCGAGGGGTGGTTTGTTTACCGTAATAAATACATGAGTGAGGTCAATTGGGGTACCGCGTCACGATCGTTCCTACCGAGCGAGGGAGTCGAATTACATTACATCATAAAATACCCACACACCCTGATCATAATGAGCACATTGGCCTTATAATGCGTTATAGCAATTTGCGTATGTACCTCCACATATCTTATAAAGGTTCCTTTTTTTACCTTTTGAGGTACGGAACCCTAAAAAAGTGTCTGGTCTATAGGCAAAGGTAGTCCCGCCTGCCTAGTTGTCACTTGTGGTATTAAAAAAAATTTGGTATCTCAGAAAGTACTCTGCTACTCATGCTAAGTAGAGCAGCAATGTGTATTAATATCCATGAAAGTAGCCGTTTAGTAAACTGAAATAAGTGTTAGTAATGTGAGGATTTCATCATGGGTCCTACGTTTCAAAACCAATAATCATAACATTGATTGAGGGACTTCGTTTCCGTTGAAAGCTCGTAAATCACTAGACGTAATCTAGTAGCTATTTTTGCAATATGCACCGATCATGATCACGCAGCATTTGAGCGTAAGTTTGTGTTCCTTTCCGTTCTATAAGGTACACCATTATATTATAAAATACTTGTCTTGACTGAGTCAGTCAGACTGACGCTAGGACCATGCAGGATCTTGAAATTTTGCACACTGGTTCTTTTTATAACGCAGAGATCCACCAAGAAAGGGTCACTGAGGGGCTAAGCTAAGATCAAGGGTGAAACTGCGAGCGTTTTTTGAGCGTTTCTTTTCATATCCAGTTTGCTTCTCAGTAAACTAGTTTTTTAGTTTTAGACAATTTCAAATTACACAAGTCAGTAAACAGTCTAGGTACCTCTTGTAACAGAAGCTTTGTGTATCAATACGAAATGTATCAAATTTATTTGAGCTACCAATTATACGGATGCGTAGAGTTCATGTTTATTGGCCCAGGGTCAACATATGCTGGCAGCTTCTTACAAACAATAACTATAAAGTGTAAAAGTCAAACAAACGCTGCTCCCTTGATGATCAAAGAGATGTACCTACACGTCACGTCAACTATGTACTTATTTATACATGATTTTATGATTCTCGAGTAATTATTTTACGAGGTACTATTCGTAAAATCTAACTAAGCAATTTCATAGATAAATACCTAATATTAGGTAATTATCTATGAAATCTATCTGTTCTATAAATTGCTGTTTGTACAAAAAAGCTAAAGTTTGTTGAATTACCGCCAGTCCAGCTGGCTTCTTCAAGAAGATCATTGATAAATTGCCACTGCGCTGGCAAAGATGCATCAATAACATGGGTGAATTGAATACTTACTTCGACGAAAAGAAATAAAAAAGTCTAACTTTTTTTGTAAGTATAAAACGCTAATATGATACCTAAATAAACATGGTCGGGGTACCAACCTGTGCTTTGCTCTCCCAGTCCATACCGACAGCACAGATGATGCACATCACAATCAAAGCGACTGAGCCGACGATTCTGACGTCTGTTACACCATTGTCTATGATCGACACTCCATTGTTTTTCAGCAAGTCGTTGAGGGAATCGCAGAATCCAATAGTGTTCATGCTGGCGGCTACCGCATTGGCGAAGGCGAAGATTATACCAACTGATGCACCGAATTCCGGACCGAGGGATCTTGATATTATGAAGTAAATACCACCTGGAAGTAAAATATTATGAAAACTCAGGGTCCTCGAAATGTGACATCGAAATCGAAGCTCAGTGGTGAAGGTCGTGGGTTCGAATCCTATAAAGAGCTTGAGCTTTCGGTGAAGGAAAACATCGTGAGGAAACCATAGCACGGTGGTAGGGTACTTTGTTTGTAGTACCCGCCCGACTGGCTGGCTACCACTCTTAAGTTGAAAATCTGCCACCAAGTACCTATCGGCGTGTTCCGACAGCTGCACTTGAGAGCCATTTCACATCTAGACTTTGTGTGTATGATGTGTGACATTATTAATAATATGTATGTGTAATAAGAAAACTAAAACCTTTCTACTAATCTCAAAAGTTTTTTGATATCTGTTATAGTTACGGAATAATCGCCTGGACACACTTAACGATTACACCCTGTACGCATGCCATTTCAATCACATATTTCCAGTTACCCCAAGGAAATCGCTAAAGCGACAAGGCCGCCTGTGTTGTTATCACTAAGTTTCGTCTTCTTTTTTCTGTTATGTTGTATTTTTGTTTAATTGTGTACACAATAAAGAGTATTTATTATTATTATTAATTTTAGGAATTTCCCGAGTTCCCGGGAGTTCCCAGGAAATTTAGGTCGAGAAATCTCGAGCTCCGGGAAAAAAATAAAGTCGAGAAATCAGAAACCCTAGTAGGTAACCTATCGATACCTTTTTACTTATAATATAATTGTATCAGTAGTACCTAAACGTTGTTTTACGGTTCACGAGCGGCTTAGTCACGGACCGGTTTTATAGTTCCAGATGAATTAATATCTGCTCTGCCGTACAAATAGCTACAAGTAAACTAACTACTACTAACATTAAAACAGCTACAAGTACAGAAACTACTAGGTACCTACTAACTTTAGCTATCATATTTTTTTCTCAATGTAATATTAAACATTTACACCGTCTGTTTAATCCTTACCAATAAATTGATTCATACTCATACAGTCTTCTTATTTTTGCTTTTCACCTGTCGCATGTTTACCAAACTACAAACGATATTCATCTTTATGTTCTGGGACACTAGAATTGGTTTATATATAGGTATCATGTTTAAATAAATTATTTACCTGCGCGTTACGAGAATGGGTTTTACAATAATATTGCAAACCGGTCACGTGTAAGGTCGGGCGATGCCCTGCCTGACTGCTTGCTAGAAATAATCTTAACCGGCAACTATTTGTAGCTTCGGTAAAGCCATGTATTCACTGAGAAACAATTGTTTGTAAACACTGTTTCAGAAACAAAATCTACGTGTCTCTGAAACAAATTAATATGTTTCTGAAACATTTGAAATTGTTGCGGTAAACATTACGTGTTTCTAGCATGTTTCTGTGCTCCCCAATGGAATTGGAAAGTATCGAAACAAATGAGTTTCGCAACAGCTGTATACAAGTGTGCTATGGATGTTTCAGTTGTTTATAAACATGGCGGTGGTGTGGGACGACAATAGCATTTTTAAATTAATAGAATTATTTCAAACGAAGCCGATATTATGTAATACCTCCTCAGGCAACATATTTGAAACAACTTAGATGTGGACGGCCAAGACCCCGAAACATTGTTTCTGTAAACATCTACGTTTTGTTCCAGAAACTTTGTATCTGAAACATGTTTCTCAGTGAATACATGGCTTAATCAACATTTGTACCTATTCACTTTTCTAGTGCATGATCCCCAGCAAAGAGGATTACACAAATAATCCCCGGTTGATAATACAACAAGTGACAATCAATTAAAATTAAAACAATATAGTAGAAGTGAACTAACCTCCTTTAACTTCTCCGTTTGTGCAAATGGCGCTCATAGAAAGAGTTGTGATGACGCAGACGATAGCTGATATCGCAATGATGACCAGAGACAAACCAATTCCCGCTTGTGACACTACCCACGATATACGCAGGAACAGCATCACACCCCATATGTTTAGCAGACATGGTATTAGTACTCCCTGAAAGATACAATTCCATATAAATAAATCTTCAAAAAAAAACATTTATTTTTGGATAAATAAAGACACTTACTTGTATCCATCCTAATTTAATTCCACCAGCGGGTGTTGGTGATTTAGTATCTCTGTGATTATGTACTTTCTCTTCCTGCAACAATTATTGTATTAGGCATTTTATAAAGTGTTCCTATTATAATAATAATACCCTATGTTATTCTTCACACACGGCCATCTGATCCTTAACTCATGCAGAGCTTATACAATCGAAATACAACTGATACCTATACTACATACCAGATTCAGGACAAACAGATATGTTCATGCACACAAATGTCTGTGCTAGGTGGGAATCGAACGCAGCGAAGCGCCGCCACTGTCTTATTTATTTAATTTTATCAGTCCGGATTCGATTGTAAAGCTTCATTTGATTGTAGAGCTACCAATATGCGACAATGTACCTATCTATATGTATTATTTTACTTGGTTCGTTGGCGCACATCAATTCTCATGTCAAACTAGGGTTTAGGTACAGCACAAAATAACCTTTGAATAACTGTCGAGACTCGAGATCAACAAGAATCAATTAAAACACCACTTGATGATCTGCACCAATTAAATAAACAAACAAGAGACGTTTCACTTTAATTTAGGTTCATTACTTTAATACGTGTAATTGATATAATCTGGATTGTACTCGTTAAATAACAACACTATACCTATGTATGTATCCGCATTATCATATATCAAGTATAGTTTACACAGAATCAATATTGCTATTGTTTCTGGTCATTAATATTTTCCCAATGAAATAAACAACAATTAATGTCTAAGGATAAGTGAATGCAGGTGTAAACAAAAGTTTATTATCTGTAGCAAATACATTCGTCGCAAATGTGATGATGATCAGCTTTGCTGTGATGTGACAAGCGTGTGAGTGACAATGGTTTGTACAGAGATGATGGACACCAACTGTGCCAACTGCCAACCTGCGTTTAATTTATGCACTGCAGTATTTACCTACGCTCGTATTGCAACCAGCGTATCAAATCGGTCTATTATTTCCACCTGTTGCCAAGTAAGGTCAATGAATAATCATAAAACTTTACTTTACTCATCACCGCATTGTCATTTCATTGTCTTTGAATATCACTTTTGATGACAGCATGGAACATTTTTGACATTACCGGTTTTTGGAAGCTTCAAGTAAGCAATTGTAAGTTATTAGTTGGTTAGGTCAATATTATTACTGGGGTAACAAGATCAACGTGCCAGCCAATAATACCTAATGAATAAAGATACACATGTAACTTTATAATTTCAAAGCCTTAAAAATAGGTAATTAGTAAAAATAATCGCTCTATTTTGCTATAGAAAAACTTGCAATCAGAAACAATTGAGTTAGTTATATGTTTTTGAATACTAAAATCTTAGTAGAGTGTGTAGGTATACTTCACTGTAATAGTACTTACCTACATATAATTTATTTTTGACTGACAATCAAAGGATAAATAAATCTAAATAAAAAAGTCTTCACTGTAATTAGATTGGATAAAAATTATATAGCATTATTTGTATATTATTTGTATATTATTTGTATATTATTTGTTTATATATTTTTAACCGACTTCAAAAAAAAGGAGGAGGTTCTCAATTCGTCTGTATGTTTTTTTTTTTTTTTTTTTTGTATGTTTGTTACTCGATTTCTCTGCCAATTATGAATAGATTTTGATGATTCTTTTTTTGTTTGGTAGATCCTACTTCAGAGGTGGTCCCATTTAAATTTTGTCGAAATTGATTAAGCACTTTTTGAGAAAATCAACAAAAACGAAAAAAAATCTATCTCGTTTGATAAACCTTAGTGAATCAAACTGAGTCGTTGAGCGTGACTTTTTGGATTTGGATGAAATTTCGTGTGTATACTTCAATGGGTTCTTCGATGGTTTTAAAATACAATTGGACCCGGTAGGTGGCGCTGGAATCGAGTTCCAAGATTTGTTTTAATTTCAGGGCAGGACGACGTCTGCCGGGCCCGCTAGTTATATATTATATTTTACCGGCCAGACCCGATTTCAGGACAAACTAGTTTTGCCTAGGATAACATATAATAAGGAATAAACTTTAAAAATTAAAAAATAAAATTATTTTTAAAAATAAAAAACAAAAACCGACTTCAAAACTGTAACCTATACCTATGTACAAACATAAACTAAAAAGTAAAGAATAATATTTTAATTTCAAAGCAAGAGCCTTAAAGGACAATCAACAAAATTATTGATATTTATATATCTATTTAATATTTATAAACAGTTCTTTTTGGAGTCGGTGCCAGCCAAGAAGGACAGTTTAATTCTGCCTTTGTAACAAACTCTCGAAAAGTAGGGGCGGACCTAAGGAACATTACCGTAAGGAGAGGTGTCGTAAGACGTTTTCTCGTATGAACACTTCGTGTCCAGTTCAAAACTGTCCTTCTTCTTGACTGGCACCGACTCCAAAAAGAACTGTTTATAAATATTAAATAGATATATAAATATCAATAATTTTGTTGATTGTCCTTTAAGGCTCTTGCTTTGAAATTAAAATATTATTCTTTACTTTTTAGTTTATGTTTGTACATAGGTATAGGTTACAGTTTTGAAGTCGGTTTTTGTTTTTTATTTTTAAAAATAATTTTATTTTTTAATTTTTAAAGTTTATTCCTTATTATATGTTATCCTAGGCAAAACTAGTTTGTCCTGAAATCGGGTATAGGTATATATAGGTATAGGTTACAGTTTTGAAGTCGGTTTTTGTTTTATATATTATAGTTGTACATTTGTTTGTATATTTTGTACATTTGTTGTAAATAAAATTCTTTTTTTTATTATATAGCATTCAAATGGCTATTTGTATTATGTAAAATGTTATCTCTAAGACAAAGCATGACGCTAGCAAACAAGCACTCTTATCCGCTAAATCTGCCACTTCAGTTGAGAAATACAACGAATGCCATTGTCTATACCAGTTAGCAATAAGTTCTGAAGTTGTACTACCAAGTACGACATAAGTAGACATAAAATGGTTTTAAACGGACATAAATGAGCAATTGTCTTCAAAAGTCTCCGTATATCTTCATAGCGACTCAAGGTCTTATAATCTGTACAATCAAATGTTTTATCCTTATGATGATGACACCAGAGTCAAGGAAATTCACATGGCATTTTCCTTTCGAATTACTCTTAAAGATTTATTTACATTTATCGGGACTTTCCAGTCATCCTATCTAATTTGTTTGTTGTACCTATTATATATATACATATATATTGTGTTTATGAAAGGAATAAACACTTATTTATTTGTTATTATGGAACCATGGGCTACTTCAACAATACATGTTATTACTGTAGCAAACAATTATGTTGGCAGATAAATTCACACAACATAAACGATGCAGAATCTGATAGAATCTGAAAACATTGCACATACATAATTGTAGTACATAGTATACAGAAAAATAGTTTACATTTATGAGTGATTTATGTTCCTGGTGACCAACGTAAACCTTGAATAACTCTACATAAATTGTTTCCCGTAGTTATGTCAAAAATTATACTTGTTTGCTGTTAACTAATCATCAAATCTTTTGACAATTATTATCTTGATTTGAGTAAACAGTTTACATAAACCGGGCCCTAGGTAAAAATTGCGGAAACGAACTTTAACATCAACAATTTACTAAACATCAAAGATAAATTATCTAATTCTTGTTTCTGTTTCGTGTTATAGATCGTTATATATGTATTTAGTACACATCAGCCCTTTTTCTGACCAGTTCCTCATCTAAGAAACAGCTGAATCTATTCCTAAACTAAATCACGTGTTTTTAGTTTTTTATTACTTTTACTCATCTGCAAAGTCGTGAATGACACCTAGTTGTATTATTTAGGTAACTCAGATTAGTGATGCTAAATAATTTGAATAATATAATAAACCGGCCGAAAATTAAGTTTATCTTTTAGCTGCCTATCCACCAAAGTTCTACTTTGCTGTGTAGCGAGGGATGCGAGCAATAGATGGGATGGACGGGCTATGTGCTGTCGCAATGTTGAACTATTGTTATTAGTAGCACATCTTACCCGCACAGCTATACCACTAAGCTTTGGTGGTAATCTTGGTAATACACACAGTTTCGTTGCTTAGCTCCGCTTAGTAGTATTCATTTGCTCTGTGCCGCTTAGCTACCTTGCATATGGTGGACAGCCTAAGGCTGTGTTTCCACCGCAACAGAAGCGAGGGATGTGTTTTAGCTCGCCAATAGGATGGCTTAATTATTTCTAAGTAGTATTCTAGTAGTATGACTTGCTATAATGTGAAAACGAAGCTTTACTATCAGCGGGCTAAAACAGATCCCTCGCTACGCATCTGCTGCGGTGGAAACACACCCCCGATTTACTGATAAAGAAGTTTCAAGGAAATACCTGTTTACTAGTAGACAACATAGACAACGAGGGGTATGCTAATAGTAGACTTTGATTTTCAAACATCTATTGACAGTACCTAGATGTTAAAGCGGTATCTAGGTCAGCCAGGTGTGTCTACAATTAATACCTTACATTAGGTACCTAGCAAAATTTAACAAAATATTACAGAAATCCATGACAATATGTGATTTGCTAAAATCTGATATCTCCTTATAATGGCTCTTAACGACTTTTTAATCATGGATAGGTAACGACTATTAGGCTGATGAGTTTTGTTATGGGAAAAAGGTATGGTTCTATAATTTTAAAATGTACCTCCTCTGTGATTAAGTGATCTCCATGCAATTCTCCGAGACTGGGTCTTTTCAAGGCTCGTTTGGAGTTCCTGTAGTTTTCCAGCCTGGGCAAGGCTTCTCTTGTGAGTTGTGCCAAGGACCTCTTCCGTCGCCAGCCGGCATCGTGAAGCCATGTCTCTGGCTGTGAGTTTGTGGCGGGCATTCCTCTCTCTGCTGCGTCTATGGATGACCGAAGCGGCCGGGATATGATGCTGGCTCCCATGTGTATGCCATTTTTCTTTGATTCTCCATCAACTGTGGATACCGTGAACCTTCGGGAGAAGTTTAAGCTTGAATAAGAACTTACTTTAAGAGACCAAGAGAGGAAATGTAAGTAGCATGTAAGACACCGTAAATATTGCTTCAATATAGTTATGCCTATTGACCGATACTAGCACGTAATGAATTATAGGGAGAACCATGCATTGTTTATTTTTTTTATTATTTTAGGCTGCATGTCTTCTATAGTAACGTTGAAATTACATTACTAGCGACATGTATCTAGCATATTTTATAAACTCCACATAATTTTACTTATGATAAACTATTGGATTGGTACTAGGGTGTGTTAATCCCAGTAATTTCAGGATTTCTCTTTAGTTAATGACCATCATTAGTTTTCATAGCAACTCTTATTTAAATACATTTGTAAATACATTGGTAATTAAAAATAATTGTACCTATTTTCCTCCATTGTGCTCGTGAGACGTTGGTGAGACGGTGGACTACCGGAAGCTAGTCTTGTACGAAACTACTTCGCGTAGTTTTATAGTTATGTGAAAATTTGCCGTAGTTGCTCGCAACCACATAATTTTCATCCACCGGTATCTGGAATAAAAGGGAAATATTATTCTTTTTACTAACAATTATTTATTGCTACGTATAAGTACATATAATAATTATTATAAAAAGGTAAGATTTTTATTTTTGTATGTTCATAGGGGATTCTAAAAATTGACATCATTGCAAAGCTACATTATCATTATCTAACATGCTATATTTGAACTCGGGTGAAACTGGGGACAAAGAGATATATAAGTCTAAGATTTCCGACCTTTCTTTCATATCAACATTATTTTGTTGGGAACAGTAGATAGTAAGCTATTAAAATTACACATAAAACAGAACCAGTTCTTTGAAGGAAAGTAGGCAGACTTTACATTTGCTTGAACGAATTTTGTCTTGCTGACTTGGCCAAAAAACTGGTTTGTCATATTTAAACGTATAGGTATATAACAGCAAAACCGGTTTCCTTTTAGCGAAAGAAGGATGAAATATCCGTAAATATCGGTAGTGCTCGCTCACCTCAAGACAAGCGGGCGGCACTAGGCTAGTTTGATGTAAACTCAAGTAGGTACAATGTATCTAAACTATGTATATTTTTTGTATGTTTGTTTGTAATGGATAAACTCAAAAACACTGTTCTTTTAATTTAAAAAAAATCTTTCTCCTATAAAAAGCTACATTATTAGCGAGTAACTTTAATTCCATTGAGAACACGGGTGAAATGGGGGGCGAAAAGCTAGTCTATACTTATATTATAAAGAGGTAAAGTTTGTGAGGTTGTAGGGGATAATCTCTGGATCTACTAAACCGACATTGAAAATTATTTTACCAATAGAAAGCCACGTTATTTGTGAGTGTCATAGGCTATATTTTTATCCCGGGAAAAGATAAGATTCCACGGGAACGCGGGTGAAACCGCGGGGGAAAGCTAGAGTTGTATAAAATAGTACCTACCTATTCACCACTTGACCATCACTTGATGTTCTCTGTCTGAATTAGACAGTTATCTGCACTTGATACATAGGTACCTACTGATATTTATGAAGTGCAATGTTATTTATCAAGTGCCATGTTCCTTATCAAGGCAATAGTACGGCCTTACGCACTCAATAAAGATGTCGGATCAATTACAAAGGGTGGTAATAATACTTACACACAGTAAATCTAGGTCTATATTTACTTGTTTCTTAATGTATCAATAGCTTTTAAAACCCGGGGGTTCACCAGAGATCTCCTTATCCCTATCCAATATAAGGGTGTACGTCCGAAGAATTTAGAAGCACCCTCTAACTTTATGGTGAGTGGTTTAGGCATGTTTTTTTGTTAGTAACTAAAATTATGTTACATATTTTAAATAGATTATTATTATTCGCCGCACGAATTTAAAACTAGGTATATGTTACTGGTTTTAATGTAATTTAAATAATTTACAGTATCAGATTAGTCAGCTCTATAAGGAGGTACTGTGCCTTCAATTGATTTGAATGGTTCAATTTGGTTCATGTTTTAATGTTAGACGAAACAAGTTTCTGAAAATATTTTATCTTACTTAGCTACTTCACTTCTTTACTATTTCAGTACGTAATCATTTGTGGTTGTACTAAGGCAAAGGTAAAAAAGCTCTCAAAGCGACATGCTCGAAGGCTTTCTCAGGCAGTTCACAGCGGTTAAGGCCGGTTGTGCGGGAAACCCGGCGCGGGGAGGCTAGGCGGGGCGATGACGTCATGACACACTGGTTTTGAATGTGTGCATGCATATACCTAGTAGTACCTACTATATGGTATGTGTTATACGTGTTCTATTGAATCTCATGTGCCGATTAAAAAAAAACGATTATGGTATTACCGCTAGCCAAAGACTTTAATTGTATCTATATTTAAATTTCTTTGCCTCAAGCTGTAATAAGGTTGGCCTGTAAGATGTATAGGTAAGTTGTAGTTTTAGGTACCCACCTACTATATTTGGTATTTTTTCTTATTTTGTTACCAATTCATTGTAGTAAAACTACGTTAAAACTTTAACTTACTTACAAACCCATACAAAAAAAGGCTTAAGGTTTTTCTGGGGTAAAAGTACCATATTTTACGAGCGTTTCATCCACATTTGCTTAGCCAGTAACAACTAGTTGCATTTGGCTTCAAAGAACTTTATTATCTGATAGAAATTACATTTCACTTACATGAGAAAGCATTAATTAATTATTGAAAATATAAGATTAGTTACAGTGTGCGATGGCAAATTTCGTACTAAAGTGTATTTAATAAGATAAGAATAACTATTGATAGATAACTATGTGTAGATTTTAACTAGATTATCAAACAGTATTTTCAACAAAATGGGCCTGTAGTTTTCTTTTAAATATATTAAAGGATTTGACATTTTTTATTACATTTGGCATAATTTAGGTATAATGTAGTACAGTCATTAAATCCAATGCAAACTGTTATCAAGCGGTGATTTAGTATTCCATGGTCACCCATGTAGCCATTTATATGTATAAAATTAGGTATATTATAGGTACTATGATTACGAAACGTTTATGTTTATTTGAAGGAAGGTCCAGGCAATTTATGGTTCTATCAAACATTACAGAAGCACTGTTTGCTTAGTCTACTGTCCACCAAAGGAAAGAGTAAATTTACATTGTGTGGACGCTATTTCACACCTACATAGATACGAGACAATGTTAGACCTTGGAAACTAATGCCTGCATACAGAGTTTGTTCGATTAGATCAGAAGACAAAAACACCACTGCTCGTAGGTACATAGGTACGTAAGAGGTCTAAATAAGTTGCAGTGTTATATTTTAGAGGGTTCTTTTTAGAAGAAAATACCCAACTATTTTTTAAAACTATAGTGGTAGGTATACCTATGGTGTTAACTCATCAATTAAGTAAGCTTGTATTGTACGACTTAACTCTACTTAACTATTGAAAGAAAATCTGGTCATGTGTATATCTTTAGACGGCTGTGAGCGCTGAGTGTAATAACGAGTGGACAGTCTGGATACTTATAAACTTGTTGACAAAAAAATAAGGTCTATGTCATACATCGTATACAATATACCTACTTATATGTAAACTCAAAGACCGAACACGCTAAAGAGTGTAAAAACAGCCCAAACGCGTTTTTTAATAACATTCACATTGCAAAAATCGTGTAAAGCATAATAAAAATGCCCAAGACGCGTTATGGCAAAAGAAAAACACAGCAAAATTCGTATCGCAGCTTTACCAGACCAACGAAGAAAAGCCATGCCAGCTGAATAAAAAAAAAGTAAACATAAGTGCAATACAAGAGAGTCCTCACTCGATAACATTCAGAATACGATGCTTTCCAATTGAACATAAACCAATAAATTATGGCTAATGCGCTGGACAGCTTTATATGATTTATTCGCTATGACATTGCTGATTAGATGTCGGACCTAGTTGAAGTTATGTTTTATTAATAGCTCCATCTGAATACACTATACCTACAACAGTGTATAAACTGTAGACACGATGTTAAAATTAAAATAGCAAGCACGTAACGAACGAACTCTCAATGACTAGATTCCGCTTTGATAAAGATTTGGGATGTTATTATTATTTTTGTTATTATTACTGAGCGATGATAGCTCAGTGGTAAGTGACGTCGGATACCGCGGCGAAGGTCGTGGGTTCGAATCCTTACAATGAGCTTGAGCTTTCGGTGAAGGAAAACATCGTGACGAAACCAGAGCACGGTGGTAGGGTACTTTGTAGTACTCGACTGGCTGGCTACCACCCTCAAGTTGAAAATCTGTCGCCAAGCAGCTGTTGGTGTGTTCCGGCAATTGCACTTGAGAGCCAGTTCGCCTTTAAGGCATTGTAATAAGGTGTACAAAACGTTGGCAATGTTGCCAATGTCTATAGGCGACGGTTGTCACTTACCATCAGGTGACCCGCCTGCCTCGTTGTCACTTGTAACATAAAAAAAAAAAAAAGTTGGCCAATAAATAAATTGGTTTACTGTAATCTACTATGAAATAATATATGCCAATCATTCGATTATTTCATTGCGACTGGAATCCACCCCAGCCTACCCCAGCTATGGTCTACGATTCGGTGCTACGAGGAGCTACGACCTTGCTACGATATACGTACGTCATGCCATCTGACATTTACATCTTTTATCAATTAATAAAAAAAACATCTATTGTTTATTCCACTTAGTCTAATTTACTCCATAGTAAAACCACAGGTAAAACGCAAGTGAGATCGCACACAGAAATCCATGAGCCCGCCCGCGCCCGCCCTACAATAATATTACAATACGATTCACCAGTCTTTAATGTGATTACTCTGCTAATTGAAGTTCTATCTAAGGGCTGTATAATTATTAGAATTTATTGCATACTAGCTATCCCCCACGATTTCATTCACGTTCCCGTGGGATCTTATCTTATCCCGGGATAAAAAGTATCCTATCTTTGTGTGCCAAGTTTCATCAAGATCAGTTTAGTAGTTTCGGAGGTCATCGCGGACCAACATCGTGATAGGGGAATTTTAAGTGTATTCCGAACCGGTGGTAGAGTCAATTGTAACGTTCATAACTGCCTACCAGGGCCTAAACTGAATAAATGAGTTTTGAGTTTGAGTTTATATACTATATGTACCCTGAATTTTCCAATTTGCCTGCGCAATTTTCTTAATTTTTTTTCGTTCGTTATACGATCCGTCTTTGACTTTGAGGTCTTTAAAGTATTAGAAAATTCAGTAAAGTCGTCTCAAGTTAGCGTGACCAATGGAAATAGGGATTCATTTTTATATACCTATATTATACTTAGATATTTTTATGTATGTAATGTATTTCTATGTATACATAAAAATCATCGTATTTGTGAGTTATTACGACCGTCATGGTGAACATTTAAAAATGGCGCACATTTTTAAATGTAGTACGTCCTATGTAGTTTTATATGTAGTTTAGTTACCTTCTCACACTATTTAAATCGCTATCACAAACGACATACAATTGAGTCAAGTTGTTCTTCTTCATTTTGACCAGATATCAATTATTTTTAATGGCAACGTATTTGTAATCAACACTTAATTAAAAAATAATTACAATTGTTTGTCTGAAGTTATACAAATATAAAATACGTTGTTACCTACATAGGTATCTGCTTGAACACTGTATGCACAGTTGGTAATTTGGTATAGTGGTTACGCTAACTGAATGTAGATTTTAAACATACTACTTTAAAAAATAGTACGTTAATGTAAAAAATAGCCCACAGATATGTACTAGAGACGTCAACACACAACATCGTCACCGCGTCACATCAGGGTGTCGCGATGTCGCCCCAAGCTTACACAAGTAATAGAGCGCTAGTTGAACCCTGCACTTCGACATGCCCATAAATAGCTATATACCTATTAGATTCCAATAATGTGTAGTACATACGTCAAGCATTACGGAGTTTCAACACGCATCGCGCTGCTTGTGGTAAAATGATGGAATAAGAACAGGTGGTTTTCCTCAATATTGAATGTCATTTCGTGAGCGTAAGGAATTTTAATGAAATAATTACTAATATTATAAATGTGAAAGTTTGTATGTTTGCGAGTTTGGATGTTTGCTGCCCAATCACGCAAAAAACGGCTGAGCATATATCATAGGTATACGGGATTAAAACATAGGACACTTTTTATCCCAGGAAAATATAAGATCCCTCAGGAACGCGGGTGAAACCGCGGGGCGGAAAACTAGTTGTAGTAATAAAGCTGTTGTGCACCCTTAAAGTCTGAGATAGATATTTAAAATCGCAAGTACCTATTAAGTGTGTAGGTACTTATACTTAATCTAATATTCTAGCCGAGTGCCCATACATACAAACAAATTATAGATAACCAGCGATATAGGTTTTTAACTACCTATCTGAAGTATCTGACTCATTTATGTGATAGTTAACGGCTTGCTTCCGGATGTCACGGAGCGGTGCATTCGGCGATGGTGCACAATACAACAGAGATAAATCTTTATAATAAATGGCATACTCACACACACGTCCATATCACTAATGCTCTGTGCGTCCATCAATTCCATTAGTGTGTGTAAGGAATTTATTTTATAATTTTACCTAACAATTTACTTGATATATTCAGATTAGCGTCGAAGTTGCATAAGCTGAGCCTTTTTGGGCACACGTAGTAATTTTTTTTCGTGTAAGTCCAAATAATGTTTTCATTTTCCTAATTTATTCTTTCCATAGAGTGTAATTTTCAAACTTTCGCGAACTAAATTGACGTACGCGAATAGACCCGTCTTGTCTGTATCGTATACCTACAACAATTTTTTTATCAGATTATTATCAACAGATGCATGCATGCTATACTATCTGTAATGATGAACTATATTTCTGGATATGTGATGGGTGTGTAGTGTAATATTATAAGTAGTAGGTACTTATCCTTATCTAGGTTAGATACGTTTGTTACGTTGGATCTTTATTGCTTTATCTATGAACAGAAATAAAAGATTCTCTTCATCCTAAAAACACAATTATATGCCACCCAACTGACCCAAGTAAAACTGCAAGGTATACGCTAAAGTTGGATATTTATTTGACAGTTATCGTAATTAATATTTCGTTACTTAGAAATTATTTCTCAAAAGAGAATACTTACGTGTAATCGTGACATTAGATTGACTATTATTGAAAAAAATAGTGATATGGTCAAACCATTAAACTGTAATTATAATCACATTGCCGTCGTAACTGTCAGTTTACTGCAGCTAATTAAAAATCTGACTTTAGTTAGAAAGTATTTGTGTGTTTTCATTTATTAATGTTCAGTTTGATACCGAATACCTATCATTTTTTTTTTTTTATTTCCTTTAAACTGTGTTAACGAAAAACAATGCTACAGATAATTGCTAGTAAGGAAAGAACTCTATTCACCCACTAGACACATAATTGCTCTTTTCCTCATGATCCGCTGCTAACAATCTAGAGTAAACTGGATTAACGTTGGGTACAAATTCTATCTGCAATACCTTCACTATAATTTATGAATGAAATTAAAACTTATAGAACAAAAAGCTTACTATAATTTAAAGGAATACATATATGAATGACAACAATGCTTGGGTGTAAAGCTCGCTCTTGCAATTCATTCCATATGTAATAAACTAAAATTTTAAGTTTGATTTGAAAATAGT
The DNA here is from genome assembly GCA_951361185.1 of Ochropacha duplaris. Lineage (NCBI taxonomy): Eukaryota > Metazoa > Arthropoda > Insecta > Lepidoptera > Drepanidae > Ochropacha > Ochropacha duplaris. The sequence continues at coordinate 3,584,543 of OX592706.1, forward strand.
GATACCCAAGTTTATTGCCAGCTCCTCTAAATAAAAGGAAACTTTCGTGCGTAAGTCTGACAAATCATGACAAGTTAGGGCCTATTTTAATGAAAAACATATAATTTTATGCTTCATAACTGTTATAGGTTTTTTAGTATTTTGTCTAAATAAAATAATCGAGGCCTCGGGAGACCGGCGGGCGGGGAGCTTTTTCCGCCAATGCATCAGTCTGGCTATCCAAAGAGGAAACGCTGCCAGCCTGCTTGGAACTTTGCCGATCGGCAGCATCAGCAGCCTCGAGGAAGTTTTTTTAATATATATATTGTATATTTTGTAAATATATACCTAATGAAAAAATAGTAAAAGTTATAGAAACGTAGATAGTTAGCATAACGCATAAGTCAACGTAAATAGCCAGAATAGAAGCATGAATGAAGCTTTAAATGTAGCGAAATTTACCCCCAGCTCGATAAAACACAGTGACGTACGATGCATCATACCTTATACTACAACTTTAATATTAATTTATAAGCATCATTCCCGCTTCCCGAGAATACTTCTGTGTCAGTCAATATATTAATGAATCAATAATAATTGACTGTATTTTCAGATGCTTTCACAGAAATTCCCTTTATGAATCATTCTCCGACGCAATGAACGACACGTTGAAATAGATTTTTGTTCCGTATTTTTTACGCTTTATGTAAGACTAGCTGTCCCCTGCGGTTTCACCCGCGTTACCGAGGGATTTCATCTGTTCCCGTAAAAAAGTACCTACCTATCCTATGTTTTATTTCAGGATATATGATATTACGTGATATATAATAACATAAAATAAGTATAATAATAACTTGACATGACATAAAATGTCCTAAAGGACCAATGAAAAGAAAAAGAAATTATAAAACTCCGCATATAAAATATGTACTAATGTACGTACATACCTAATTGGTATTATACATAAATATAATAAATTTCACATAATTTAGGTCAACTATTTATCGAATTAATTAATACTGTAAGGGAGGCACGTCTTGGGTTGATTACACAAACGAACGAGCTCACTTTACAATTACTTTAATGACACGTTTGACATATACAGTACAAACACACTTAGAAAACAAAAGATAAACTTATTAGGTATGACGGAGACGAGAGCTAGGGGCGCACGCGACACGCGTGCGCACTGCAGTAATGGCGGTAATGCGACTGACTAGCAGACGGAGCATCGCGCGGGAGCGCCGTTGCACGCGTTGCTACCTGAGGGCGAGGGGTGCGGGGCGCAGCCGAGCGAGCCGAGTCGAGCGCGGGAGGGGCATGCATCATTGCCCTGAGACGTAGCGTTACATCCTCCCCCTCTAACCCGGAAATTACGTCCCCGAATTCGGGTTAGCCTTTCGTGGCCTTCCCCTCCTACGTTTCTCCCGAATTGGCGTTTGGATGTGACCAACAAATGGAGTTAATAAGGAGGCATGATACTTACCTAGCACGGTGCCATCTCGGATACGCTCCAGAGAGTATGTAGTTGTGCCGACCACCTCCTGCACTCTGTAGGGGCCGTCACGACGGGGAATGAACTTTGGCGTTTGCCCTTTAGAAGTATCGTTCGACCCTTGGGTCTTAAGTAATACTAAGTCTCCTACCTTATAATCTGGCGCTGGCCGACGATTCTTATCTGCATATTTCTTTTGTGAAGTCTGAGATTTTTCATGGACGTCTCGAGCATCTATCAACATCGAAGACAGCTTCTTTAAATAGGGAGTTATACTCAGAGCTGCATTGTCGTTATTGATGATGGCGCGCATGTCTGACAACACATCTGCTGGCGCGCGCATCTCACGTGCGAAAGACAAATAAGCCGGTGACTGGCCGGTGCTGCTTGTAATAGCAGAGTTCATGGCGAAACGGATCGCTGAAAGGTGAGTATCCCATGAACAATGATCAATCCCAACGAGAATAGCGAGTTGTGGTTTGAGGTCCCGGTTTTTACGTTCCACCGGATTACTCTCTGGGTGATAATAGGATGTTAGGGCTTGCGTAATTCCCATGACATGACAAGTTTGCTGCATAATCTCACTAATAAATTGCACGCCATTATCACTCACGAGTCTTCTAGGGACACCATATCGTAAGAAAACTTCCGAGACCAAGATCTTTGCACACTCCTCACTCGTGGCAGATGAGAGTGCAAAAAGCTCTACCCATCGAGTGCAGGTATCTTCTACTATAAGAATCCATTTGTTACCGTCAGCAGTTTCTGGGAGTGGGCCAAATAAATCAACGGCTAATGATTCAAAACGGCGCGCAGTGGCAGGCGTCTGCAATAAGCCAGCTGGCTTTCTAGTATCAGCCTTGTACCGTTGACACTGCGCACAGTTTTTTATGTACTGCGATACATAGGTTCGCATCCCTGGCCAATAGTATTTACCGGCAATGCGCTGTAAAGTACGCTCTGCGCCAAAGTGACCGGCAGTGGGAGCGTCATGGTAGTCAACCATAACGTTCTTTCGTTCCTGCTCCGGTATTACTAGGCATGCGTCATCGTTGTCTTCATTTTCGAGTCCGTACCGGTACAATACACCTTCGACAATTACGTATCCTTTCTCGGCCCAAGCTCTCCCCCTGAATGGATCGTCAGACTCTATTGCTTCGATAATTTTGGATATATCGGGATCCGATAACTGACCTTCACGAACGTCCTTGGGGCTGCGTGCAGGCATGTCAACTACAGTATAACATAAGTCACACTGCAACTCTTCAGTGCACGCGGGGCGAGATAGGGTGTCTGCAATAACGTTAGCTTTGCCAGGTGTGTACTCAATTTTAAGATTATATTCTTGGAGGCAGAGAGCCCATCTGGCGAGACGCCCACTTGGAGCTTTTATATTCATCAGCCATCGAAGCCGCCTTCCGCGCGCAGCTCCGCTGCCGCTGCTTCCGTATCATCGTGGCCGCTGCTGTCGCTCATTGTCTCGTCTATTCCAAATTGTTTTTTTGTTGTAGCACGCGTCTTCCTCGGCATGATCAAGGTAGAGGTGGGACGCGCCCACGCTTGGGAGCCAGTGTAAGGGAGGCACGTCTTGGGTTGATTACACAAACGAACGAGCTCACTTTACAATTACTTTAATGACACGTTTGACATATACAGTACAAACACACTTAGAAAACAAAAGATAAACTTATTAGGTATGACGGAGACGAGAGCTAGGGGCGCACGCGACACGCGTGCGCACTGCAGTAATGGCGGTAATGCGACTGACTAGCAGACGGAGCATCGCGCGGGAGCGCCGTTGCACGCGTTGCTACCTGAGGGCGAGGGGTGCGGGGCGCAGCCGAGCGAGCCGAGTCGAGCGCGGGAGGGGCATGCATCATTGCCCTGAGACGTAGCGTTACAATACTTATTTTTACATTAGTTAAAGTCTACCTGCTTCATTGTTTTAAAAGCCTAATAAAATTATTGGTTAAGGTAGGTAGGTATACAGGGTGTTAGGAAGAACGTGTGCCTAACGGTAAGGGCAAGTAGCTAGGGTTATTGGCTATGTATTCTGGCCCACTAACCCTTTCTTATCTTATTGCTTTTTTTATTCGAGACATTTTTTATTATTTATTATTTATTATTTTTAGCCGAAAGTTTAACTTTTTGTTACCATCACTTTTTTATGGGTGTCTTAGTCTTTGCATTATGTAATCATTGCAATCTGGGAATTAATGGCTAATATACCTAATAATAATTCCTTCTAATAATTTTCACAGTTTTGAAAACATATGTCAAACCGTTTTTTTTGTTTTAAAAAACTAAATTCAGTTATGAAAGCTGTGTATTGTTTGTTTATCTATCAATACAAATGAACGTGACCAGATTTATTGTTAGTGGCGTACAAAGAATATCAGGTACATATTATTAAGACATAAGTGAGTCCGTTATCTGCTACGAGATATTTATCTTATTTAATCCTACGCAGTTCAAATACAGACTCACCACTTGTATCTAACATTTAATATTGTTCTTTATTAATAAGCGGATAAGTCATAATTACCTACATTATCTTAGTTTTTTGTTAGGTTAGCAATAATAGGTAAGGTATGTTTATTACGTAGGTACTTAAAAATACTAACTCATTTTTCACGCTTATTATAGCCGAAAATAAGGCAAGAAATCATTATAATAATTACTGAATGCATAGAGATAAGTTACTGCAATCACGTTCCACTATACCTAATATTCAATTAAAGAGAGTATTCAAATAAATACTTTAAAATAGATATAGACATACTATATTTTTATTTAAAATTCGTTATAACATTTATATAACATTATTTGTTTCGATTAGGTAACAACGCGACCATAGTTTTACTTTTCGACTCTAAAAACCTGTAATTTGAATATTTCATTGAATACCTCATACAAATATCTTGGTTTATCCTGTCACATTTTCCTTGATATGTAAACAAAGGTGTGATAAAAACTACTGTTTAATTACTCACCTCAAATTGTAAGTAGCGGTGAAACTGTCCTTACGTTGATACAAGATGATAAAAATATCACTCTCACAAAAAACACTAAGAAAGAAAACCGTACAAAGATTGATATTCCAGACGGTTGACTGATATTAAAATATTGATTAATTACGTATCGTGTATAATATTTATTTTATTATGTTTTTGCATCCAATTTTATCAAGTTAGAGATCGCGTTACGATTCGCGATACGGAAATTGCGATGAACGCGTGCGGCGAGGCGCACAGCCGGTCGCTTTGAGCCGCGAAGCCTTTGCCCCGTCTCTTTATAAATACTAAACGCCCTTACGCTACTCTAATAGAAACGGCAGTTTTTAATTACACAAATTATTCATTCCAGTTAGGACGAGATTTCTTCCAGTTTCAGCGACGCCGGGCCTGACGATACCCGAACTTACGCTACGCATAGCAATATGGATAGTATATTTTTAGTTAGTCCATATATTTTTGGGCAAACCAAAGTCAAACGCTATAAAATGTAATAATACTTTCGTTTACATTCATCGCACACACACTCGGGGCCAGCCACATACAACTCGTAAAGCTCTAGATCCGGAATAATATCCGCCTGCAAAAACAGCAACGAAATTCACAATAAAACTACGAATATCAATTGATTTCGTGAATTGACATCGGAATTTGGCTTTGTTACGTATTTTTTATTATATTTTAATGACCGTTATAATAATACATAATAATAACTATACCTAATTTATAAGTTACTCACATAATAATACACTTCGTTAACTAACTTCACTTTAAAACAGGAAATCATTTCTTTAATTGTTCCGATATATATTCATCTAGTCCAGTCTGATAAAAAATATGCACCTAAATCTAGAAGTTGAATAAACCACCAAGCCAAGCACCGATCGATGTGTTCCGACAGCTGCACTTGAGAGCCAGTACCCATCTAGGCTTACCACCATCGGCCACATAGCTACACTTACCGTATTTACCGGTGGTAACTTCTGTAATTCGACCTTCATAAGTGCCCTTCTAGGGCCTAAACTGAATAAATGGTTTTGACTTTGACTTTGACTTACCATGGTGAGATTGCAGCCAAACACAAGATTATCCCAAAGTAAAAAAAAATATCTATGTTTATTGACCGAGCGAGCGAAGCGTCTCCGTTTCAGTTGGGGCAAACTACCCCACCTAATGGTACCTAAGTGACGACCGTCGTCTAAAGACATTAGCAATTGCCAATGTGTTGTCGACCTTTTACGTGCCTTCAAGGCAACTGGCTTTCAAGTGCAACTGCTGGAATACACAGATTTTCAGATAATAATGCGGTTTTTGAGTTCGCACGATCTTTATCATGGCATTCGACGTCACTCACACTAAGTACCTACTCAATGTATTCATTAAAAGAGTTAACTGCAATAGAAAACACTCGATAGTTCAATATAGTTTACAAAGCTAATATAAAAGCTATAAATAATAATTATTAACATATTAAAATATTTACGTATCTTCAGAAATAAGAAACTAGCATGCGAGGCAGTTGCATCTAAACAAATATCTTTAAGAGATGCTGAACGACCAAAAAAAATGAAAAACTAAACATTAATAAACATTTAAATATTGAATAGGTACCTACAATGATTGATTTAAATTGCATTTTTAATTTATGCTCATATACATCCAACAATCTATGAGGGGCATAAAAAATATTGAAGCATGTTACTAGAATGTGACAGCCCTTAAAATTCCAAATCGCTTGACCAGACGTGTATGGAAAGCGCAATAATCGCTGGGTAGGTAACATTGCCCAAACATTGTAAAACCAAACGTTTCAGTAATCTCATGAATATAAAATCATGAAGATCGCCCAAATTTTTTGTCGTATTGTATGTTACGTATTTATATGAATTTAATAGGTAGGTACAAAAATCAACGTGGGCAAGGTTGAATTATTAATGTTGAAATTTAAAAAGAATGCTTATGATTATCCAAATCGTTGTAGTTAGCTTATGAAAATAGGGAAGCACTGTGCAATAGCGCCCGCTGATTTGGAGCTTCACTTATGTTTTTTCGTGTACTTAGTACTCTTCCTAATAAGAACTTTCACCAAGGCTTTTGACGCGATTTTTCGAAAAAAAACCTAAAGTTTCTAGCTAATTCATAAAAAAAATAACCACGAAGTGCGTCACGATCGTCGTTCACTTCTAACCTAATCAAGCCATGTTAATTCTGAATAGAAAATATATTTTAAATAATAATTTAAAAAAAATTATACGTGAATTTGTTAGAAATTTTAAAACTTTAAGAATTTTTTTCTCGAAAACTGTGCGTTATCGCGTTAAAAGCCTTGGTGAAAGTTCTTACAACGAAGAGTACTACAAGAAAAAAAATAAGTGAAGCCCCAAATCAGCGGGCGCTATAGTACGGTGGAGCCAAAAATAGACTTATGTTCTTATAGAAAAATCTTGTTTACGATTTTAATTTTTAAAAAATCGGGCAAAGTTGGCTAGTTTCACGGTTTTACGTAGGTATATTTGACCGTGCCGTTGTCTGATGTAGGAATGACTAGGTACAACTTCTACAGAACTATATGTATCATGAGTAATATATACCTACCTTAAAAAGTTTGGAAAACCATGATCGAGCCTGTATTACGAAGATTACGAACTATATATACCACCGATAACAAACACTACTTCACAACTTTTTTTATTTTCTTTTACCCAATGATAATTCATACTGAATGTGTTTTGTACTTACCCTCTTACTACTAAAATATATTTACTTACCCACAACCTGTGCCGACATCTATCCTGTAAGATGTGTTATCATTCGCTATAATATTATTGTGTTAATAGCTATTTTTAAACATTTTAAAATGTCCTCAAGACAGTGGAAATTAAAAGCAAATAACTTTTGCTATGCTTGTCGTAAAATCATCCTGTCAAATAAGAATAGACCAATTACTGAACCCATAATACGAGCCTGTATTCAATATTTCCAAATCTCGGTAACAACAACAAATCATGATATAAAAAAAATGGTTCCTGTAGTAGGTAGTGTATGAAAATTGACTTCTTTTACTTTTGGATAAGCTTGTGTTTTACCGCAATCTCACCATGGTAAGTAATGATGTGGCCTAAGGTGGTAAGCACACAATGCCTAGAGGGGGGAACTGGCTCACAAGTGCAGTTGTCTGACGGAACACGCCGATAGGTGCTTGGCGACAGATTTTTTACTTGGGGTAGAAATATTATTGATCTAGGCTGTAGGAAAAAAATACTTGCAATTTGGCATCAATGTTATGGAGGGAACAAATAACTCACGCTGCTGACTGTTACTTCTGCCTCACTAAAACTTCAGCTTTTAACAACAAAAACTAGAAAGATATTAAAGGATGACCATTTTATGGTCACTTAGGTATTCAGTGATTCAGTAAAAATGATGCTTGGTTTTTCTTACAATAAATCGTGAATAAATCAGAGGACTATGAAGAAAATGTTTCCGATCAAGCCGTTAATTTTTAAGAAGGTATAGGTATTTTTGTCATCATGGAAAACATTGGATTTTACTTAGAAATTGTGTTATCAGGACTTTTGGAAGCTTGTCCTAGGTACTTATACGTTTGTAGCAGACTGTCAGTGAGGTGACGTGTCACATCGCATTGAAAGTAAAATTTGAATTAATTATGATACACGACCATGTCGTTCAAATGGTTAGATCATTTCACTGGCGTGCCTTTACGATGAAGTCAGTGCCCAGAGCCTGTGTTCTGATGGAACTGCTAACAACTGGAAATTAATTATTGGATTGTACAGTACAATGTCATTACAGTTGTATAAACACTACTAATTAAAATGATATTACGAACATTAGGGCGGTTATTTAGTTGTGAGCACACGTTCACATCTCCTAATGTAAGTAGGTACCTATGTACCTATCCTACATATAGCTGTGTGAAAACACGCCAATATATATGCTTTTTCATGCAGTGAGATGCGCAGTGTAACAACGTCGAATGTTCTACCTACAGCAAAGGTGGAGTTCGAATCATACATTGAGTTTGAGAGTTCGGTGACGGAAAACATGAGGAAACCATAGTATGGTGGTAGGGTACTTTATAGTACTCATAGAAAATCTATCGCCAAGCACCCACGGGTGTATTCCGACAGCTACACTTGAGAGCCAGCACAGCTAGGTGTTGTGTGCTTACCACCTTTGGCAACATTATCATATACCATGATGAGATTGTTATCGTAACACCATCAACATCAGCTGCATTTTTTAGTAGCGCTTTATTTGCTGACAGCAAATTGCTGTATGTAAGATAGCGCTGTTAGTCCTTTAGTATAAGTAGGTACCTATCTCGTTAAACCTTACCTAAGTTTTAAGTTGGTATTAATTATCTTCAAATGAACAGACTTTAATAGTTGCGTGTCAGAGACTAAAATGCTATAGGTATGTTTAAATAATAATTGGTAAGTCCATTTAGGGCATGACACTCAAGACAAAAAAGGGCCGTTCAACGAGCAAACAGTTTCAGCGAAGTCTCGATGACGATTGACGACGCAAAGGTCGGTAGTGGTCGGTTATATCCGGTTCTATCCGGTAACAGTCGGTGCCAGATGATGTCCAGCAAGGCATGATATGCCAAGCTGATGGGTAATGCACTTCTATTAACCCCACCAATATGATTACGTACCTACTCGAGACGATGTCATAGACAACATTTTAATTAATGTCGGTAGGTACAAATTATTTAGGCGATGTGTTCAGGTTCTGCACAATCGGTTAGGAAATTGGTGTTGGTTTATATTCAGCGCATTCAGAATCCGTATCTATCTAGATAGATACCTATTTGATTTGACCCATTCGATGTACTTACTTTAAGTCCTTTTATCTAAAAAATATCATTAACCAATTATTGATTGTTTCTTTCGTTTGAATATCTTTATTACTAATCCTACTAATATTATAAATGTGAAAGATTTAATAAGTTAGCTCGTGGGACGATCGTACACCTTCAGAACCAAAAGGTTAAGTTTGTTGCTCAATCACGCAAAAACGGCTGAACGGATTTTGATGAAAATTGCCAAAAATCGGACTTCATTCTAGACTTTTTAGTCTACCGTTGCGCAATTTCACACATTTTCGGAATAAAAAGTAAGTACATAATGTGGTGATAAAATCTTACGGCATCGGCCCATAAACCATTAATGGAAGTTCATCAACTAGAAAAGTGGAGATGATCTTCAAACCACTGAGCAGATTTTCGTGAAACAGCTAAGAACACTATCGATTAAGCCACCTTTCAAACAAAAAAAAACTAAATCAAAATCAGTCCATCCGTTCAGGAGCTATGATGCCACAGACAGACGCACTTTCTTTCGTCGGGGTTAAAATGCAACAGATATAGGTAAATGAACAAAACACTAAATGGTTACACAAAATACTTTATTGTATGGATGTGCACATTTTCTTAACACTTATCCTAGGGTTGTCAATCCACTCTACTTGAGTGGGATGAATCTGGAGCTGTGTGTGGCACCGATACCGGGCCTACCGTGCTTCACAGGCTTGTATGTCACCGAGAATTCACCGAGGTAGTGGCCAATCATCTCCGGCTTGATTTCAACCTGGAACAAACAATTCAAACACATTTAATAACTACGCAAAACAATCACAATTAAACTTATCAGCACACTTCTTGATTCATAAAGTAAGTACTATAATAGTCTAACCACCGCCGAAAACATTCTTGTGTATGCGAATGTATTATTGTAGTTTATTTGATTTGTATATTGTCACCATTTGTTATCTAAATAAATAAATAAAAGTAATAAAAAAAAATGAATTTCTGTTTTTTTTTTTTTTTATGTCACTAGTGACAACGAGGCAGGCGGGTCACCTGATGGTAAGTGACTACCGTCGCCTATAGACATTAGCAAGACCAGGTGGACTGCCAACGTGTTGTACACCATATTACAATGCCTTAAGGGCAAGGGCCTAATATGTAGTCTAATTGTAATAAATTGACAATCAATATCATTCCAGTAGCTACTGATTGCTCATCAATTGACATGATTTCTGTAGCCATACATTGTATGTAATAACAAGATTGTATGGGAAATAGAAACCTATTTTTATACATCATTCACATTATTGATGTTCAATGTAAAATTTAATTAGCTCTCAATATAATAATTATTGTTTACATTATGTAATATCAATTATAAAACATTATTCTCACTTAATATAAAATATACTATATTTTCACAACTGATTTTTGATAGACAATGGTCTCAGTGTGGTAGCCAAAAGGAATGGAAGGTACAGACAGTTGATAGTTTATTCTCAAGTCTTCTTAGCAAAAGCAACATTTAAACAATACATAATGAAATGAAATGAAATTGTTTATTCATCCAAATAGGCCTTCACAGGCACTTTTTTTTTTTTTATATTCGATAGGCTTGTGTTTGACCACAATCTCACCATGGTAAGTGATGATGTGGCCGAAGATGGTAAGCACACAAAGCCTAGATGGGAACTGGCTCTCAAGTGCAGCTGTCGGAACACACCGATTGGTGTTTGGCGACAGATTTTCAACTTGAGGGTGGTAGCCAGCCAGTCGGGTACTACAAAGTACCCTACCACCGTGCTATGGTTTCCTCACGATGTTTTCCTTCACCGAAAGCTCAAGCTCATTGTAGGATTCGAACCCACGACCTTCGCCGCGGCATTCGACTTCACTTACCACTGAGCTATCATCGCCTTAAACTTATGAATAGTCAGTCTCTAAATGCTCAGTTCGGAAGGTTGCTTTTGCTGAGAAGAGCCGGCAATAAACTCAGCAATTACTCTTTTCAAAAAATTACAATTAGACTCAGATAATATAATAGGTACATATTATTTTCAAAGTACTATCACATTTTTGGGTTTAAATGTTTTTGCTTTACTATAAATATATAAATAAATATCCTGGGACATTCTCCACACACAGTCATCTGATCACAAACTAAGCACAGCTTTTACAATGGAGATCAGATAATAATAATAGGCTTGTGTTAAACCACGTCACCATGGTAAGTAATGATGTGGCCAAAGGTGGTAAGCACACAAAGCCTAACAGTTTCCCTTCAATAAGCAGCAGAATGGTAGCCAGCCTGGTGACTACTAGAAAGTACCTTATCACCATGCTATTGTGCACTCACCGATTTTGCTGATTATCGGCATAATTTATCTCCAGCTAATATAGCTAAGAATATTATTAATACCAGTTGGTATAAATGAAATAGATAATTAACATCATTAGGTGTCAATCAATTAAGAAAACATTTAGAAAGTATAATCTCTCACCATCACAGAACCACAAATAATTAAATGTTTATTAGTTTCTTATTACTTTCCAAATATAAGTTTTTGTTAAATTCACATACAGAATATTTCTCATACATTTAGATATGTTTTCATAGGTTGCCTATATTCAAGAAAAATTATCTAACCTTAGTGTAAAAACATAAATTGAAAATAGTAAATATGCAATTTGACAAGTGCTACAAGTTTTTACCAGTTCTTAAATAGTTATGTACCGCAACTGTCTGCAACCAATATTGACTGATAAATACTTGTAGGTAATGTTTTTGTAGTGAATATTGAAAATGTCAAATTTATAATAAATTGACTTGACTTTGAATTTTATAAGATCATAATTTTTCTGGATAGCCTTGTGTTTGACCACGGTAAGTGATGATGTGGACGAAGATGGTAAGCACATAAAACCTAGATGGGAACTGGCTCTCAAGTGCAGCTGTCAGAACACACCAATATGTGTTTGGCAACAGATTTTCAACTTGAGGGTGGTAGCCAGCCAGTCGGGTACTACAAAGTACCCTACCACTGTGCTATGGTTTCCTCACGATATTTTCCTTCACCAAAAGCTCAAGCTCATTGTAGGATTCGAACCCACGACCTTCGCCGCGGTATTCGACGTCACTTACCACTGAACTATCATCGCCTTAAACATTCATAATGCAACAAATATAGCGAGACCAAGACACAAGACCAACTATTTTATTTAGTTAAAATCTTATTATAGTTAATTCTTCTAATGCATAAGATACTTTTTATCCCAAGACAGGATAAGATGCCTCGAGAACACGGGTGAAACCATGGGACAAAAACTAGTATTTTATAAAACCATAAAAATATAGGATTGAAAAATAGGACTGAGAAATCCCTCCCCATGAAAAAGAAGCTGGCAACATAACTTCGGAATTGACATTTACATCTGTCAAAATACTATCTCAATAAAAAACAGACTTTAGTACCTAGTTTTTTCAAATGTGGAGAAAACAAATATATCTACACACCTGGTTAAATGTCTTTCCATTGTAAATTCCGACAATAGAGCCAACCATCTCAGGGACAATGATCATGTTGCGCAGGTGGGTCTTCACAATCTCTGGTTTCTCATTAGGAGGAGCCTCCTTCTTCGCACGGCGGAGTTTCTTCACCAGGGCCATGGGTTTGCGCTTGAGACCACGAGCAAACCGCCGACGAGCGCGGGCATGCATGAGCTCCATAAGTTGCTCACTAAAAACATTACACATTTGAGGTTAGATCCATTGAGACATGCTAGGATTTTCAGTCATATAATAGTACAGGAATAAATAATAATAACAATAATACATATAGTTGATTTAGAATTCGCTAAATTACGAATACGAAATTTGGAAAAAATCATGTACAACCGGTATATAAAAGGGCAGTAGCGTAAAGTGTTATTTAGTGACGGTTAGTTTTCTAATACTATAAACTCACTTGGGCATGTCAAGAAGTTGATCTAGATCAACTCCTCGGAAGGTAAACTTCCTGAAGGTACGTTTCTTCTTGAGAGTTTCGTCGACCTGAAAACGTAAACATTGTTTGTCACTGTAGGAAGTGTTTCAAAATAGCACCGAAAATTAATAATACAATAACACCACTTTCTAACACTGTAATCATTACGGACGTTAATATCACGATTATATATATAATACCAGATGAAACACTGAATTCATTTTACAAACCTCAGCCATGTTTCCGATTTGTTTGACAGAACCGAGAGAAAAGAACGTTTCGTTTCGCCTAGGGATGTCGATAAAAATATTCTGATACCTAATCGATATAATATTACTAGCAAAGAATCGATTACGAAACTAATTTAATTATCATTGGTAATTTACCAATACCATAATTATTAGAGCAGATGACGCGCACTAACGCGTTTTAAACGCAATTCAAACGCAAACGGTAAACCTTATTGTGGCGCCGTAAACAAACGTGTGTTTGTATCGCATTGTACACGCGTTTGAATCGATACAAATTAGAGCTCGTACACACGAGCAGCATGTTGCCAACTGCAGCTGCTGACACGCGTCGGCCGTCGAAGCGTTGTCGGCTGCAGTCGGTTGTTGTCGGCTGCAGTCGGTTGCTGTCGGCTGCAGTAAAGTGTCCCCATACATGCATAGTCACTCCAATTAAGATAGACCTCTGAGTTGAATGGGCGCTCATACAATTTAGAGGTCTAGCTGAATTGGCAATAACTTCAACCTCCGTTTTCCTGCTTGGCACATATAACTCCCCTGCTGACGATTTTACCCCTATCGATAGATCTGCTGAGGCTCTGCTTTTTTTAATAATTTTAATAGCATAAAGAATATCCTGTATCAGTTTCATTCGACCGGAAATGAAATGAAGATAATTATAGGTTAACCAGAATCTCATGGCAAATGGGGAAATAAAAAATTGTTGTGTGCAATACTGGGGGAAATTGGATTAAACGATCTTGATACTGTTTAATTTTTATTTATGTTTTTAACATTAATGAACATAAAGTATATACTGGCTGAATTTTTCAAGTGGGCGTGGATGGCCAAATCCTAAACTAAAGAGAATATTTAAAAATGCTGAATGGAGTCTCGAGGCCGATTTTGATTAAAACTAAAACTGCACCATATGATTTTTGAAAAAATATTTCCCCAAGCCCGACGAATTTGTAAAAAAAATACACAGTCTGTATTATTACACCATCCGATAATGTTGCTAATAAGGATAAAATTCTCAGAAGTAATGACGTACGGCAAACTTAAAGAAAGTGCTCTTTTTTAATAAATTGATTTACATTTTTTGTATATTCTCACAAATTATTACACCTATCATCATCATCATATCAGCCGGAAGACGTCCACTGCTGGACAAAGGATCTCCACGATGACCGGTCTTGCGCTATAGTACTATCAAATTATTAAAATAAATTTTTAATTTTGTACACTCGTTGGACACATAGGCATTGTATCGAACAGTTTGACTAGCTATACATAACTACGGTAGGTTGGTACTCATCTACATGTAGTAGGTAATGTATGAAAATACAAAAATATTGATAAAATTATTAAAAATGAACACTTTCCTTTATTTTTCCGTATGTTATTTTTTCCCAGAATTTTATCCTTATTATCAAAATTACTAGATGGTATAATAATATTGAATGTGTTTTTCTCAAAATCAACAGGTTTGATTCCTGACATGAAAACATATTTTATTAAAAATCTAATGATGCCGTATTAGTTTTCATCAAAAAGCCTCGAGACTCATTTTTAATGCGAGTCGTTATCAGTCCAACGAGTGTACAAAATTAAAAATTATTTCAATCAATTTGATAGTACGATAGGATAAGTGCAATAGTTTGTATGAAAATACAAAAAAAAAAATAACATATAAAACTTTCTTTTAGTGTTCCATTTGTAATTACTTTTTTTTGGTGTAATAATACAGGCTGTGTATTTTTCTCGAGACTCCCTTCAGCATTTTTCGATATTAAAGGGAATAGGACGTGAAACGTTTAGGATTTGGCCATCCACGCCCAGTTGAAACATTCATGTATTCAATCCTGTATATTAGGTATGTGTATGAAGAATGTTGTTATACACCGGGGTTTTAGCATTGGAAAAAATTGCATGAAAAATAAAAGAAAATAAAAGAGTTATTTATTATAAATTGCTCTTCTAGCATTTCAATTATTCTATCATGCTTGATGAAATCATTTTCAATTTTCTTTACATGTTCACGACATTTATTTATATAGATTATTTTAACACATAAATTACTGACATTAAACAGCTATTTCGTATTGCGAATAGCATCTTCATTCAGCATGTAGTCCACCGATGTGGTCTGAGACAAGAGCAGTAAAATCGTTAACTTATAGCCGGCCGATTTTGCCATTCCTCTGCCCCAAATGGTGAGAAAGCTTCTACTGTTAATAATTTAACGTCACTTGCAGGCCTATTTACACTTTTATCAGCAACTTGCTTCATCATACCCCAAATCATTTTTATGGGATTCAATGTACAATAATAAGAACCTTAAAACTTCGTGACCGTACGATTTAAATATTTCATCTATATCATATACGGGCGTAGATCCTTCCAAACTGTAGGTATATAATTATTTTACATTATTCCTAATTAACTCTAAATCGAAACTGTCCAAGTTGATTTTGTTCTTTCCCCTCTGCTCTTTTTATCAGGCGTGGAAAATACACCATCATTTGATGTGCCCTCCTACCTACGATTCGTACTGGAAACTCGTAAGTATAAAGAAGCTGCAATTAAGTTTGTAAGAAAAATATAAAATAAACTAAAAGTATCAAAACAACTCAGTCTGACTTACTCGTAGATTTCGTATGATTTGACAAGTGAAAATTAACATTGCCATAAAAAAAATAACAAAAATAATAAAATATTTTTTTATGCCATCAGATTCTGATGGACCTATATCTGCTGACTTATGACCCACCTATTTCTTTACAGCCGACTATTTTTATGATTATTAATTTTCGCAAATGCAAATTTATTCGCAATTCAACAGCTGTTGTTAAAACTACTGCTATGCAAATTTTCGAACGAACAGATATAATCTTTGGTTTTTTTTTTTGACATAATGGAAATTTTCTCCCCACTCGCCCTACCCTGAGTGCGCCTACTGACGCTCAATTCAATTGTTATCCATATCTAAACCTCGGAACAATATCTAAACTATCAATTTTATTGCAGTTGCACTCAAAATCAATCGTCCAGAAATCACCATCAAAAATGCAACGCTACCTCCCGTACTATATGAAATAAAACACTAACGCATTGTTTTCCATAAATTATATTTTATCAAGCTTGATCCAAGTCGTTTTCATTTGTAGACCTCAATAACTTGGATAATCTTTTGCCTATTAATTTTGGATATGTTTTTGTTTTAATCAAAAACTCTTTGGACTGGTGGGTGACAGCTCCATTCTCAAGTTGGTACTTACAAAGCATATGTAATGGTTCAATAAGTTGTTCTCTGTACTTAGGGTCCCTTTCCAGCTGAGATAATGCCTCCGCTGCTGTTTCAAGTGTGCTCAAGCATCCTTCTGTAGGCTGTGTCCTTATAATATAACTGCTTATATTACTTGTCATAAGCTTAACTTGTTTTATTTTGTGAAGTATAGGACTAGAGGCATAAATTGCTTTTGCTTGAGGCCATGTGCCATCTAAAAGTATGAGATTATAAGCATCATTTTCATTTTCCAGGTCTTTGATATCAACAGAAACTTTACTTGGATATAGGAGTATAGTGTTTGGTTCATTCAGTATATTTTCTAAGTTCTCATGTTTGGGTTGTGGAAATTTCTTCCCTTTGAATATAAGGCACTTATCATAATCTAAGCCAAGTTGGAGCATTGGTGCTGTACGGAGACACCTCTTCTCTTCGGCTGGATGTTGCAGGAGTATAACTGTACTGCGAGGTTTTAATCTTTCAGGGGGCAATGCTGTGCACCAACAGACTACTGCTGGTCTCCTAGAATATTTTAAGTTAAGTTCAAAAATATTATATTGTTTTCAACAATTCATCTCCATTCTATTACATTTAAAATGTTAATTATTACTAATATTTTATTTGGATATGTTAGTGTTTGACTGCAATCTCACCATGATAAGTGATTTTGTGGCCATAGGTGGTAAGCACACAAAGTCTAGAAGGGTACTGACTCTCAAGTGCAGCTGTCAACAATACACAACAATAGGTCCTTGGCAACAAACTTACAACTTGACGGTGGTAGCCAGCCAGTCGGGTACTAAAAAGAACCCTATCACACGCCATGGTTTTACTATCTTTTCCTTCACCAAAAGCTCAAGCTCGTAGGATTCAAATCCACAACCTTAGCTACGGTATCCGATGTCACTACCACAGGGTATCATCGCTATAAGTTATATATAACACTAGCTGTCCATCGCGGTTTCACCCGAGATCCCGTGGGATATCCTATATTCTACTCCAGGAAGTGATCTACTTGTAAGTTTCATCAAGTTCAGAGTAATAGTCCGGAATTTATCTATATAGATCGGAAATTAGCCCGGACAAACATCGTGACACCCGATTTTTATAAGTATATAAAGATAACGATAGCAGCAGTTACAGATACAAAGTACTTAGTTAATTATGTGAATTCACACTTTTACAAGTTTTATATTAAAATGTTTATTTACTCGCAGCTATTACATAGTTCCCGCATTAAAGGAGGATCCGCTAGTATATTTGATAGATCTTCCCAGGCTTCTATTTCGTCCATTTTTGTTTTATAACACTTGCGAATAGTAATCAATGGAATAATTCTCACTGTTTGTCATCCCCACGTAAACTTAATCTGCTGAAAACTTTAAAAATGAGAACTTTTGCAACCTAATGAAACGTTACAATTTGTGTAACAACATAATTACTCTCAAATCTGATTACATTAAGTAACAGCTTAGATGCTTATTCCGCATTTTACTAGATTTTTGATTTTGCTAAAACACGAAATATCTCGGATGAAACACAAAATCTAACTAAATAATAAAGAAAGTCAGACCTACATATCAGTAATCTGTGAGTCAGACAGAAAGTAGTGTAGATCTCTACTCGATGCATTGAATACATCGATATTTATTTTTTAGTCGATGTTTTACGGTATATCGATGTATTTTATTCAAGCATCGAATAAACACCTCATGCAGGGTGGTGACGACGTAACAACATTAATTTAAACCACATATTGGGTACCGCGTTAGTAGTTCGTACACCAAGTTTCATCAAATTACATTGAACGGTATAGCCACAGGAAATTATTTTCACTTTAATCATTTTAACACAGCTGTGAATTCATAACGATTACGCAACGAAGTCATTCAACTAGCTAGACGGAACAAAATTTAGATTTACCTACATGCGTAAAACACAACCAAATAAAATGTGCGGCTCAGAAATCGTCGGTTAATGAAATTTAGACCTTATAACTATAGCGTTAAAATCATTATTAGCGCGGTGCGCGGGCGTCGATGCCTACTTGCATGAATGAAACAATACACCTACAAAGGAACCGCGGCGGCCGGTCTTTGCCTAAAACTGTGCCCGTAGTGCCTACAGGTCATTTGAGGTCAGTAGATAATATTAATAAAGAGTGTTGTGTTTCGTTTAGATTATTTTCGGAATTAGTTTGTTTGAAAAAATAGTTTTTTGTTTATTGATGTAATACCCGATTTAATTATGACAAAGTGTTTTGATTGACTAGTAGTGATCGTGTTTTAATTTAATGTCGTTATGTCGTCACCACCCTGTATATTTAAACGTAAACCAGTCAAATAAAGATTTTGGCTTTTTGCAACTTTGTTTATGCCGTCTATTTCAACCATTGACTTTCTCAGCGCAGAATAAACTCTTATTTTTTTTTTGCAATGCATCGAATAAACACCTCATATATTTAAACGTAAACCAGTCAAATAAAGTTTTTGGCTTTTTGCAACTTTGTTTATGCCGTCTCTTTCAACCATTGACTTTCTCAGCGCAGAATAAACTCTTATTTTTTTTTACAATTTCTATAATAATAATTAAAGACCTGTAATTACCTTATTCCAAGCCTATACAAATTGAGATGGCAGCCCTGTTTCCGCTTCCGAACACGCCCCTTTTTTCCCATTGGTCCGACCAAAGAGGATTCCGACATTCTATAGGCAACATAATAAACATTAATTATATTTGACAACACAACATTGAAAATATACTACAACTTGTGGTCATCCTATCAGATAATAGTGTGAACAAACATATTTAAGTTTATTTAAACTAAATTATGTTTTCTTTTTAAAATACACGGAAAACCAAATAATATTTTTTGTAATCTTATTTGTGATGTGAACATTATGTGATTGGTTGCAACTCTGGAAACGTCACACGCAAGTAAACATCGCTTACTCGACCGACTGATTGTAGTACGCGTTTTATGTTTGCTGTAGAACGTAGTGATTTTATCCTCTTTGGTTTGCTGGGTATTATTTTCTACCTTTGAGCTATATCTTAGTAAGAAGTTTTGTGAAAGTTCAGATAAATCTTAAAACTTGTGGCGTAAATATTCGTTACGAATCTCAAAATGGAGCCTAATTTTGTGCGAGCTGATAACAGAAATCTACCTAAGATTTATGGTTGCACTTTTCTTTAAGAATAACGCTGATCACTATGCCGCGGAACTTAAAAATGTGAAAATGGCAGAGTAAATACCTACCACGTAAGAATTATTTATTTACAAACCTGTATACAACTATGTATGATCATTCAGAATTTTTGTAAATTCTCATATTAGGATATGTTGATAAAATAACTCAGGTCTTTGTTTTTGTTTCACAGGTCTGCAAGGGAATCCTATGGAGACGATGCAATTGGCTTTGTCCAACTACACCGGGAGTGTGGGGTTTTTGATGTGGGTTCATCGTCACTCTGAGGAACCTGAGAAGCATGTACTTCCATAGAATGTTATTGGAAAAAGTCAAGTTTATCCTGACTGGACTACCCTGAACTACTCACTATCCAGCAGATGTCTAAAAAAGAAGTACGACATCAGTAGTTTGTACTGAATTTATTACAGAAAAATTGGTAACTGCCAAAATATCAGCATGATTTTAAACATTGTGATGTTATGCAATAATCATTTTTATAGTGGACTAATCCTCAGAAATGAAAGCAGATAATTCGTATGATCAAGTTTTGAAAATACACGTTGTATATACAATTTTGCATTGTAGGTAACACCAGTCTGTGATAATGATAAAATAAAAACCAGTCTGTATTTCTTGTTTTATCAGGTATTTTTAGTTATTTATTTTTAATTTAAGTTTTACAACATTTAGATAGATACATTATTCAAAAGAGAATCCTGCAAATTTATTAGAGCACATGCATACATTAATAAAACGTCGCGCCGCTCCTTCGCGCGACTTTTATTAATCTATTATTTATCTATTATACCTTCAGGATCAATAATTTCTTGTATCATATTATTTAATAATATCATGATCTTTTTGTAAACTTTCAGCATGGGTTTCAGTCACACTTTGACTTTGCAGACATTCTGTGACATTAATTCTTCGCCTTTTAAGGAACACTTCTCGACAAGATTCAGCATCAGATAGCCGTCTTTTGTGGTCCTCTTGACAATGAAATTTAGTTGGCGCAGCCTCATTTGCCAAAAGTATCTTCTGACTGAAGCCACTTTTGTATTGCATGTAGTTAATGGTATCTTTTTCCATCTGCAATGAACATTATTGCCCATATAACTAGTGAAGTACCTAATATTATGTTTCACAAGACAATAGACATTATAAGACAGCACAGAAAACTATTAAGATAACAAAAACCACGGTGTTGTGTGTGCTCCAATGTAAAGGTGCCAACTTATACCTACTGTTAGATTAAGTCATATTAAGAGTATTACTAATGAGTACTCCACACTACACAATATAATTAACGGTAAATGGGACACAAGCGAATTGTTAAGCCACATTTCTTTCAAGTTAGGTAGGTTTGCTACCTAACTTGAAAGAAAAGTGGCTAAGCAGACACTTTTCTCGCTTCCCCCATGTTCCAACAATGTAAGTTACAATGATCCAGTCTTACGAATGTGCAGGGCTCACAAAGATTACAGCAAGGATTTAGACCTTTTTTTCCAGAGTCATTCCACATATACAAAGAAATGTAAGGAAATTGTTATGCCACTATAAATATTATTTAGGTTTGTTTGATTTTATATTGCTTTTTTTTTAATTATTGTGAATTTAAATTGAATGCTGTGCTCAGCTGTTATCGGAGTGCAAAATTCAGTTTTGTTCTTTTTGCTGTTCTAATTAGTACTTTTTATAATTTTGTATTCTGTTGCTGTGCCTTATTAAATAAATAAATAAGAGGTTGTGTATCAAATAATGTTTTTCGTTTTATAAAAGCCGATATATATGTAGCTACTATCTAGTATATACAAAGTTAAATATTACTTACATTGAAGTGGTCTTCACACATAAAAACATTAGTATGCGACAAAATGCTCTTTGGATCTCTTCGAGCTAATTGTAACCACATTTTTCGTCTTTTGGGATTCGTTGGAACAGAAACAAACAGTTTGTGTGGAGTATTTATAGACGTATTTGTACATTGTGGCACTACACACCATTTGTACACCATTATATCCGATAATTACAAAGAATATTGAATTAATTCACTTCAGTTGCATTGTTTACTTGCATGTGACGTTACGCTGTCATCAATCAAAGAGAATATAAACAATACGTTTTATTAACTATCATATTATGACTAGCGCCATAGATAATATGATACTGGATAGGAAGCTCTCCATACCTACTTGAACCTCGGAACAATAACTAACATGGAAGCCGGGCTAAAATAAGAAATTAAATGCATATACGGGAATGCATGCATAGTGGGAAAGAGACATATAATACCGTTCTGTTTCGTTATTATGCAGGTTATCACAAGCTATTTTTTGGCTAGTGATGGGCTTATCATCGACATTGTCGTGTCGATATAAGTCATCAAAGCAAACAAGTAAACATAGTTAGTACTAGCTGTGCCCGCGACTTCGTCCGCGTGGAATAGTGACTTTGGGCATATCTTTTGGTTTATTTTGGATTAACAAATGTTCGACGTGATTCTTTAAATTGACATAACTTTTTTATTTAAGAACCGATTGACATGAAACAAACACTAAATGTTAAGTGAAGCTTACCACAATATATTAGTGAAAACCACATCCGTATACGCCGTTTCTGAGATTAGCTTGCACAAACAGACAAAATTCTAACAATCATTGTTTTGGGTGCTATTGCGTTGATAAAGGACCCAATAATATTTTTTCTCATATATCTTCCATGTACAGATAGCGATCCGTTACATTTTTATTATGTGTACCTATAGATAGAATAGTTTTCTATTATATATTTTTTAATTAATATAGTTTATCCTTTTCTTAACATTCCCATGTTATTATAATTTATTATCAGTATAGGCGCTGGTTGTCGACGGATAATCTGCCAAGTGTGGCTGTGGTTTACTAACGGATTTACCACGACGGAACTTCGGCGTCGGAATATCCGTCAAGTGTGGTAGGAGACGAACGAAGGAAGGAGAAGAGACGATAAGAATTTGACACAAGTATAAATGAAACTACAATTATTAATTTAATGTCATTATTAATCATTAAAATCCATACTGATACTAATTTACTAATTAATATTATAATTATAAAATATTATAAATGCGAAAGTGTGTCTGTCTGTCTGTTACCTCTTCACGCTTAAACCGCCGAACCGATTTAGATGAAATTCGGATAGGGATTGTTGGAGTCCCGGGAAAAAACATAGGATAGTTTTTATCTTAGAAATCACCCTTTAAGGGGGTGAAAAGGGGGTGGAAGTTTGTATGAGGAAAACCTATTGATGCACTGACTCCATTTCATTTTCATTTCACCATCATTAGGAAATCTGCAACAGTATTGAAATGATTATCGATAACCATTTTTACAACACTAGTAACCTATAATTGCGACAATTTTATTTTTCAGAAAAATCATAAAATAAAGCAAATACGTGAATTCTTTTGAGTAGATAGGCATAAAGTACTATTTTTATTTATCGTCTATCACTTTTTTTATTTCCAATATTGAAAAATATATCTCTAAACTCACCGATGAAATGTTAACGTTTCGTTCTCATTTTCTTTTCTCGAACCATGGGCTTTACACCCTTCAACAACACAAGACATCTTGTCCAGGGCACTGTACACCTCTCGTATATACTTTCTGGCCACGTTCTCAGACAGAAATTAATAATTAACTCGCTTTTTTCACTTAGTAAATTCGTCAAAGTCCCGACTCGTGTCAACAAAACATAAAACTACAAAATTAAGTTGATAGACAACGTAAGTATTTTGATGTCTTGGATAGATTTTTTGTATTTGTTAGCATTATAAGAGGGCCAAAGAAGACCATTTGACATTTTGCTTGTGACACGTTCAAAAATAATAAAAACAAACAGCCATGTTTTGTTTCATTCCCACATTACGATATGCTAATTGACATAAATGAATAAACTGTATAGTACTCGGTTTTTATTTTAGCCCGGCTTCCATGCTAGTTATTGTTCCGAGGAATAGAACCTACAACAAACGTCAATAATGCTTTGATTATTAAACCAGCCAATACTCAAAGCAATAATGTCCTTGGTTGCTGGACGCAAGGAACATATTATTACTCGCAGGACCTCTAAGCCATTTTTTTATTTTAAATATTATTATTCATCTTTCATGTTATAGTCACGTAGTTCACTGTAAAGTCTAGCCTTCATCCGTACAAGTCCGCCCTAGATTTAGTGAGATTGGCGGATATTCCACTAAAACTTTTCACGGACTTTTTGGGACAACCTGGAAAGTCACGATACACGCTTTCATTTCACTTCACTTGTGCACTTAGATTGTTGGACAAAATACCACTGATATTATTCTATAAAACTCAAAACACACGATTTTAATGAAAATAACGCAACGTCACTTCGCAAGTTCCCGCCAAAAAGCCCTGGACGTAGTACCTGTGGTCCTACCACAGAGTACCTACATTATAGAATCTTTGAAAAGAATCTTATTATCTCAACAAAAGATGGCAGCCCAATCGTGTTTCATTCATTGTTTCACCGATTTGATTCATATTTTAATTTCCTTTTCAATAAAATACCTTTTCTGAATGATCCCATGTAGCTCTTATCTTCTAAACATCCTGTAACATTAATTTGTAGCGATTTTAACTTATTGAACTTGGAACCTATTGGTGTATGTGTGTAGTACCTTTAAATACCGACCAATATCGCGGGACGCCATTTTGCGCCGCAATTCGTACAGCTATTTTAGTCCATTAGTCCCTAAGTCTCACTCTTTCATTCATAATTTACGTAAGAGTAAAAGAATAAGCTGCAATATTCACCAACTTTCTCTTGTGTAGGTTAAGTAGATAGGTATGTATGTATATAAAATTTTATACGAATGATTTGTAAACATGGAGGCCAAAGTGTTATGCTGAAAAGTGAAATAATTCATCTCATTTACTTCTTCGTTACTGGATAAAAGTAGTTTTCTCAAATGGTTAGTAAAATGTTAAAGTTATGTTAGCATTGAATTGAAATAAAACAACGTAACCTAATAGTTGTAATAAGTTTAATTTCACCTTAGAATGTAAACGTATGCACTTATTTGGCGCCAATGTCCTAGAAGACCGTTACGCCTGTGTATTGAGTGTTTTCATATAAATGAGCAGTAACGTTATATAAATCACTAGATGATTTTGCAAACGTAATTGTTGATAATTATCTTGATGTCATCGATGCTTCTTCGCGAATAACTGGTCCTGCGAGTGTCGTCAGATCTGTCATTTCTAATATCTAATAGAATAGATGAATAGTTAATTAAAGGAGACTTTAAAGTACCTAGCAAGCAATAAAGCTATTGTTGCATTTTTCTTTAATTTCCAGGTAAGTTACAACTTTGCTATGGACTACATGTGTTTGCAATGAAGCAGCTCATACTATTGTATTTGGAAACATCTTGACCGACCTTGAAGTGAGTACTTACCTATTTACTTGTCGATTACATTTTCAAACATGTATACATAATTAATTAACTAAAATGCTAGGTTTTATTTCCATTATTTGATAATAATTTACATAAATATCTTGGTAACTACTCCAAAATCCAGTTATCTAACTCATTAGGGCTATCTAACCCAAACCTACTGCTGGCATTGGATGGATATTGCAATGGATAGGATATTATTGCTGCCATGGCCAAGTCAAGTTCAAATCTACATGAAGATCAAATGTAGTTAAATTAGACTTGACTGGTGTTCTCCCACTATGGTTGTTGATATTTGTTTTGGTAGAACTCAACAATTATTTGTTACAGAAATGGGCACTGAGTTGCCAAAAACCCATGATTCAAGTGGTGCAACTGACTCAAACAGTGATTCTGAGGTTAGTAAATTGTTTTAATTAATCAAGTGCTGTATTTCAAGATCTCTATAATTTTACATAGGTATAATAAAATCCAAATGGAACGGACTATAGAGATGAAATTTGCAATCATATAGTTTGTAGTTTGTGTAAATATTTGTTGTGAAAATATCACTCTTCAATTCATTAGTATAATAATGCAATAATGGTTGCAGTGAACCTTGTAATATAACAAAATATTTTTTTTTACAGAATAGCAGCTCCAGTGAGACTTCAGGAAGTGACTGGGAGTGCTCTGGTAATAAACAGAGTTCTACTCGTAAACCTCACTTTTCTGTAACTTCTTGTGACACTGGACTGAAACTCAAAATAGCTGCGATTCCTCCCAGGAAGGCATCACCTAAAAAGAACACCAAACCATCTGTGAAAAAGAAAAGCACAGATGAAGTTACTGTGAGATCCAACAAAGAAAAGCCTGGGGTTAAGAAGAAAAAGTTGCAGCTTTCCGATTCCAGTTCAAGTTCAGAGTCATGTAGTAAATGCTCTACTGACTCTTCAAGCGATGATGACTTGCCTCTCAAGGTAGTTTCAAATGCTTTGGCCCCTAAAGGCTCCCCACAAAAAACTCCAATAAAATCAGCTAAAAATAATACAACAGTCAAGAGTGATAGTGAAGAAGATGTAAAAAATAGTGATTGTTTAAAAGACAATGCATCTAAAACAAGTATTAAAGATAAACAAAGTTTATTAAAGACTAACAGTACTGTTGTGAAAAAAACTAAAAGTGATGAACAGAGTCAAGGTTCTACATTGAAGCGAGGACGAGGACGGCCACGAACCAAGGTTAGTGCAGTGCACTTTATTCATTGCATGTGACATCTTCTGATTATAATCTACTAGTTTTTACCGTTTCACCCGCATTCCCGAGGGATCTTATCTTTTTGTGGGATTAAAAGTATCCTATGTCCTTCTCCAAGGTTCCATCTATCTCTATACCAAATTTCATCTAAATTGGTTCAGCGGTTAAGCGTGAAGAGGTAACAGACAGATAGACAGACACACTTTTGCATTTATAATATTAGTATGGATACAAATTATATAGTTTGTAAATTCAGATTATGTAGTAATTTCCACAATACTAATCCAATTATGAAATATGTTTCACTGTTAGGAAGATACATTATCCTTGAGTTCTATAAACTGTTCGATCTCTAATACATGGTGCTGAAGCTAGTGTTCTCAAAGTGGTGTAGTATGTGATCAAACAGATGCCCTGCCTATATGATCTTTAACACCATGGTCTTAATGCGGCAGCAAAATTATTGAAGCACATCTATGAAGCCTGGGAAAACTCACAGGATGCCATAGGCATTTTTTGTGATCTATCAAAGGCGTTTGACTGCGTTGACCACCGTACTCTGCTCCTAAAGCTTAATTATTATGGTATTCGTGGAACTGCTCATGAACTTGTTTTGTCTTATTTAACTAATCGCCAACAAAAGGTACGAGTTGAAGGTACAACGTCCAATGGTTCTGTAGTCAAAATGGGGGTACCTCAAGGTTCCATACTTGGGCCATTTCTATTTCTAGTATATATTAATGACTTACCGTCGATCGTAAATGGTCTCTCAGATGTAGTCTTGTTTGCTGACGATACTTCATTCATTTTTAAAGTAGATAGAAAAGACAAAGAACTTACTAGAGTAAATGATACTTTGTCAATAGTTTCTAAATGGTTTGCTGTAAATAATCTTTTATTAAACTCAAAGAAAACAAAATGTTTAAGATTCGCTCTTCCAAACGTACCGCAAGTAGACAGTAGGGTATTAATAGATGACAGCAGCCTGGGACTAGTTGATAAAACTGTATTTTTGGGTATAACACTTGATATTAAACTACAGTGGGGTTCTCATGTACAATCTTTAGCTAGTAAATTGAGTTCTGCTGTATTTGCTGTTAAAAAAAATTAGACAATTGACGAATGTTGAGACGGCCAGATTAGTTTATTTTGCATATTTCCATAGTCTTTTATCATATTGCGTTTTACTGTGGGGAGCTGCTGCAGATATTGAAACAATTTTTGTATTACAAAAAAGAGCCATTCGTGCAATCTACAATATGGGTCCACGTGAATCATTAAAGGAAATATTTAAGGAAATAAACGTAATGACTTTACCTTCACTGTATATATATGAAAATATTATGTTCATTCGAAAAAATGTAGATTTGTATAAATCAAATGTAGAGATTCATAATTTCAATACAAGACAAAAAGATAAATTAGTTGTTCCGTATTTTAGATTAGCTAGAGTTAAAAAGTCATTTCTTGGGAATAGTGTTCGCTTTTATAATAAATTACCAGCATCTGTTACCAAGATGACTGATTCTAGATTCAAATCGTACATAAAAAAAGTTTTGAAAGAAAAAGCTTATTACAAGGTAGCCCAATATATTGAGGATAAAGATGTCTGGAGGTAGCTGCACTCTGTACAAGTACCTACACATTGTTTTTTTTTTTTACTGTTAATTACCATTTTTTTTTTAATACGCTGTTATTAGCTTGGTATTTTTTGTTTTAGTTTACTATGTAGGTAACTAATGCGGGTTATAATTTTTTATGTATTTTTGTATTACTTTAAGAATAAAATTGTTAAACATTTGAAAAAAAAAGCCAATATAGTCAGATGGTCCAAAAATATTTAAAAAATGTAACCTTGCTGAGTTTCTT
This sequence comes from Ochropacha duplaris, assembly GCA_951361185.1. NCBI lineage: Eukaryota > Metazoa > Arthropoda > Insecta > Lepidoptera > Drepanidae > Ochropacha > Ochropacha duplaris. The sequence continues at coordinate 3,613,124 of OX592706.1, forward strand.
GCCGGTTCTTCTCAGTTGAAGGCTGACTTCCGAACCGGTGGTAACTTCTGTAATTCGACCTTCATAAGTGCCCTTCTAGGGCCTAAACTGAATAAATGGTTTTGACTTTGACTTTGAATGGAGATTCCACCTTTGTTTTTGTTAATCAATTTTAGTACATCAAATGTTGCTGGAGACTTCTGTGTCATTTAACTTTTAATAACAATCTGATTTAAACTATATTATACTAGCTTTCCACCCCATGGTTTCCTTCGGAATTAAAATTAAATATAGCCCATGTTACATGCTGATAATTACTTATGTATATTTTGAGTTAATAATTTTAATGTTTTTAATGTTATTTCGTGGAAGCCTATTATTGGCCATACATTTTATGTTTTTTTCTTTAATTTTATACAATTGGAAGCGCTGTTGGTTTCCCAAATAAAATAAAATAAAATAATAAACATACAAAAAAATCTAATGTTCTCATTATAATATTAGTATAGAGATATAGGTCCTACCTACTCTATAATTTTATCTTACTAACATATTTTTTCAATATGTAACAAATAGGCGAAACAGCATTGAAAGTTATTCTTAGATATCTAGTACCTAAAGAATCACCTGTAAAAGTTTTCAATGAGATACCAACAAATAAAAAAAAAAATGTATGAATCTTAGACTAATCACTAACCTAATGAAATGAGAATAGGGTCATTGAATTAAATAACATTATTAAATCTAAAAGTAATAAAAATTAATAACAAAAATGCTAAATTAGTTTTGAGTTTCATAGATGAATGAGGAACCATGTCAGTATTCCAAATTCATTGAAATCCAAAATTCTCTTATTATTGCACCTTGCTGTTCCAATTGAAAGCATACATGATGAAACTTGAAATTCTAACAATCATATAGAAGAAAATAAAATTAAAAACAAGGACAAAATAAAGGGTCATCCAAAAAATTTTTTTTGACTCATGGACAAAAAAAAAAACAATATTCAATTCATAATTTCTCAATTTAATTAAACAGACAAATGTGAATATGTCACTAAGTACCTTTTTACAAAATCTCATTGTGTGATGATTAGGCCAAAGGTGTTAAGCATACAAAGCCTAGAATTTGCAGACCCCTGTAGAAGTTGACATCTGGCTGACTAGCTACCACTCAAGTGCAGCTGCCGGAACACTAGCAGGTGCTTGGTGATAGATTTTCAACATGAGGGTAGTTAGCTAGCCAGGCAGATATTACAGGGGTCCCTCCCAGTAGTTTGTGCTGATATATCAGTCAGTCTATCAGTTTCTTTTTTTATACCTGATATAATAAGTATGACACTCCTTTATGTCAGGTTCAGAGTTTTTCGTCTTTGTCTATTCAACACTATTATTAATAAAACATAATTTTAAGAGTTTTTCATTAGTAACTATTCATCCCTTAGGTGAGGGGTTCAAAGTTACGTTATATTAGGTCTTTACCTATGAAATTGCCATTTTGTATGAAAAAATTTAACCATTTTTTTTTCATGTATTTTTTATTTGTATTAATCGAAGTAATCACCCATGCAATCAATGCATCTTTGCCAACGCAGTGGCAGTTTATTGATGCACTTCTTAAAGAAATCAGCTGGACGGGAGGCAACAAATTCTTCAATGGCATTTTGTACTGCCTCTCGATAATTGTTTTTTTTTCCCGCCAAGAAGTTATCCAAATTCTGGAAAAAGTACCATCACTTTTCTAGGGGTAAGTTTTCGTTTAGGGCATTGTTTAGGTGCTGAACCAGGATCCAACCAACTTGCTGAGCGCTTGCCGTTATCAAACGGAATCCATTTTTCATCGCAGGTAACAATGCGGTTCAAAATTCCTTCATTTGTGTGTCTGTTGAGCAGTGCAAGGCACGTCTCGACGCGTACTTCGCGCTGGCGATCATTGAGTTCGTGGGGCACCCATTTGTCAAGCTTTTTTACCTTGCCAATTTGACGCAAATGGACCAATATTGTTTTGACGCTAACGTCGAAAGCTGTTGCTAATTCAGCCGTAGATTGTGTATCATCAGCTTCCACAATCGCCTTTAATTCGTCATTGTCGACCAAAGTCTTCGGACGACCGCGAGGTTCATTTTTCAGGTCGAAATTTCCAGAACGGAAGCGAGCAAACCAATAACAGGTGGTGCGTTGGTTTGTAGTGTTAGCTCCGTAAACGTGGTTTATGTTGCGTGCCGCTTGTGCCGCGTTGCTGCCACGACGGTACTCATATTCCATAATTACTCGAATTTTTAACGTATCCATGATGACGAAAAAGATTGAAATGCGATGAAAATGTAACACTAATCAATAAACAAATGACTACTTTTGGAAAAAAAATCCATGTATTTAAAATAAAATTAATTTTAAATTAGAATTCTTAGCCAAACAAAAAATTTTTTGATTTGAAATGGCCAGTACTGCAGAACGGCAATTTCATAGGTAAAGACCTATTATATACATTAGGGTAATACAAAATGAATTGTTTAATTTTATCAATTTATAAATTCACTATTAAGTCATATTGTAAGAAATTGGTCAAAAAATTGGCTAAAATCTAAAATATAGAAAAAAATCATCCTTATTGTCAAATAGTTTCCTCACATAATATTCCATAAATTATTCAAATACTTTTTACTGTACGTAATGCAACCAAGTGTCTTTATCCTTTTTTATCAAATTTTCTAAAAAAAAATGTAAAAGGCTAACATAAAGATGTTGCAAAATAAAGATCGATGTCTTATGTTTATGACAATACTACCTGTCCCCCGTGATTTCAACCGCGTTGTCGAGGGGTAAAAAGTATCCTGTTTTTAATTCCAGAATAAACTTTCACATTTATGATAGTAGTATGTCAAGATATTGGGCCTATTAGTGCAGAGATTCAAAATAGGAGAATAATAAAATCCTCAACTTACCTATTACAGTTTTTCTCATAGGTATAGTAATAGAAACAAGATTCCACTTGTTATTATGATTATTATATTTTTTACGATGTGTCGTAATGGCATACTTTGCGACTCTTTTTGAATCTAATTATCCTACATCTTCAACAATAGCTATTGTTGATCGAAGTCCTACATCATTGTCTTCAAAACCAGATCGAAGAGTTTCGATATACCAATATCGAAGCGCTTCGATCTGGTTTCGTTTTTTAGTGATCTGGGTATCGATATACTAATATCGAAGCTCTTCGATCTAGTTTTCGATGATCTGGTTTCGTTTTTTAGTGATCTGGGTATCGATTCTGTTGTGCAAAGCTGAGCAAAATGAATTTGACAGGACTAAAAAGATAATAAAGATAACATTATCTTTAATGCTTATCTTTAGTCAAATTAAGTTCTGTAAACAACAGCATCAACACAAAGATCTTCTAATATATCTTCTACAGTTTAACTTGTTGTTTTGCTTCATTCTTTAATAGTGTGTGAAATATTAAACTGGTTAGGGGACGTGGGTAATAAAGAATTACCTTATGTATTAAAAGGCCCCTTGTCGTCATAATCTGATCCAGTTTCGCCTTGAAGGGTGCTATTATTCTTGTTTACCACATACCCTTTGAAAGTTTAAAAAACTGTTGGGCATTAATTCCACATAAATTATTTAATGTGTCTGTCGACGCAGATGTATCATTGGTAGCTATCGTCTTTGTATATTTAATAGCTGCCTGTGAAGTTCTAATATTAGGTGTACGTATATCTAGTGGACGATATTAAAACATTATGAATGCATTATTATCTGCTAACCTTGACGTCTTCTAATTTTTTGATTGTTGTTTTCTGTTTTCCATAATCCTTGTCTCAATAGTGAGTGAAATTCTATTACCAGGCATGACTCCAGCAAAACTGGATCTATAACAAAATCAGGTTTGACTGATGTTATGTGTACTTTCATACTAAGACTCACTTACTGATGCACAATGCTTTAAGGATACGCGCCTTACATAGATGTTCTAATTGCTAGCGATGAAACACATCTGAAGCATATTTATAAGGATAAAAGAAAAAGTTTAATTAAATATATTCATATGCAGTCGATTGTAAGTTGACTACTGAATTATCTTACTAATATTATAAATGTGAAAGTTTGGATGGATGGATGTTTGTTACTGATTTACGCCAGAACGGCCGAATATATCTGGATGAAATTTGGCATGGAGATAGATTATAGCACATAGGCTACTTTTTATTCCGGGAAAAGATAAGATCCCTCGGGAACGCGGGTGAATCCGCGCGGAACAGCAAGTTGATTCATAAATATTATTAACCAAAGTATAATATGCATTAGGTGCAGCAGGTTTATTAGAAACTACAATAAATAAAGTAATAAAATGCGCAATGCATATTTAGATTAGAAACGATCGTGACGTGAGAAAGATGGCATACGAAAGTGCCTTGAGTATTGTTTGTAGGCGTTATAACTGTTTCGGTATTTAGAATGATTGATTATTTCTTTACTTGTTCTGCGGCTTGGTTTGATCGTTTATTATTTATGTATCGCGGTGAAAGCTGCGTGTCCATGTTTGCGACTACACTTCATGTAATGTTGTATCTGTTTTCAATTCATTTCTTTACTCGAAAGATTCGATGGATCAATTTGTTAGTGCAAGAGATATTTTTGTGGGACAATTTGTATTATAAGTATAATATTATAGTCGTGCATATTATACGCATGGAACAGAATTGACAGCATATACGATCGCGGATTTTTCTGCAGCCTTTCTGAAAAGATACACATTTCCATAGTATATTATTTTGATCTATCTCGTGAAGTTCAGCCAGGCGTTAGACATGTAAGCGCCCAAAAATATGTTTTTTACGACGTCACATTACAATTCTGTGAAATTATCGGCTTTTCTCTGCTATGATAAACGTTCCGGGAGAAATAATCTAACTAAATCATAGGGAAAAACCATATCAAAATACGTTGCGTGGTTTAAGAGGAGTAAGCGGATAAACGACAGACAGACGCGGAAAGCGACTTTATTGTATACTATCTATACTAAAGATGAAATGTCAATTGTCTTATATTGTTATTTGAATGTCGTGAAAATATCTATATCATTGCTTAGATTGCCATCACAATAATTTATGTAGCGCGGTTATTCACTCGCGTCTGAATGCTGCTAATTGTTACCGGTGACGAATTTAGTCTATTCACATGTTTCTGGTTTTTGTTGCACGTCTTCTATATTTCTGAAGTTTCGTTCTAAAGAACTAATCATATAATTTGAATGTAATGTTAGCGTTCTATTTTCGAGGAGCGTTCGTTACCTGGCGCAGTAATGTTTGTTGTAACTTGTGATAGTAGTTCAGTGGGTAGGTGTGAGGCTCGGGAACGGGTAGGTGTAGGTAGTTTATTGTAAGGGCAGTGTCGAGTCGAGGGGTAGGTGTGCAGCGTGCAGCATTTAATTAAGGCGGTGGGTGCGCTTGGTTCGCGTGCCAGCCGCTGTGCACTTCCGGCGCGCCCCCGGGGCGCTGTGCTTTTTCTTTGCGCCCGGGTGAGGCCGCAACGCGCGAGGAAAGCGCGACCGGTCGTCATTCGCGCCGAGGAATAAAATTTTTCACGTAAACTGGTTTGATAGCGCGTACGGTGGCAGAGTGGGGGTCGCGAATACGCGGCATGCCGGTCATTAGCTGACTTGCGACAGACGAGACGCGCGCGCGCGTCCCGGTCTCTGCGTACGCGGTGCCGCACTCGCGAACACCGTCTTTGTACATGCACTAGTGTTGTACTTACCTAGTTGCCGACGATTGATTGGTCGGTCATGTGCTCGTGTTTAGCAATTGTGAATATTTATTATAATTAATTGGATGGTGTAACGATACTGTGTTTTTCATGAAGGCTAGTGACAATTTCTCTATTAAACTATTTTGTTTTGGTAATAATGTTGGGATTTTGGTATTTAAAAAATAATCTTGATCATTTAATCAAGATTATTTTTTATAAATTAAATTGAATTTTTAAATTCATCTTGACGATACAGACAGATCAGCTTATATTTCGTGATCATGTCACCGTATGGGCCACCCGCGCTACGTTAATTTAATGCAAAACAAACACGCCGTATGATAAGCGGCTACGGCTTCGATACGAGAGAGCGACGAAGGAGACCGGGGGCGGAGAGTCGCTGACAGAGGCGGAGACGCGCTCGCCGAATTTCCCTTATCAAACGTTTAGCGCGGCTCAAGGTCGGACGTTATCAATCGCGTCCGCGTGTCGCCGATGGATTCGTTCCGTGATTGCGCGCATCGCTGCATTAGTCATTAGCATACGATATTTGAAGTTTTATGTTGATTATAATATTTAATACCTACTTTATTATTGAATATGATTACTTGTATTATGATTTCATTTATCATTTGGTGAAAGTATTCTACAGAAGCGATGTTCGTGATAATCGTAGTGTAAAGTCGATTAGATTTGATAAATATATTTTCCTCAATTCTATAAAATATACGTTTACCTTAATCCCAGTAGTTTATCAAAACCAAATAGTTAAGAACAGTTTGTTTACATTAAGGTGTGCTAAGATGTGTTCTGACGTAAATCTGTTTTAGCATTGTGCGATGTAGATCGCGACCTAGTTGCGCGTGATTGAGGATAAAACAATATAAATAGCTCGTCAACGTTAGTGGACGTGTGCGGCGAGAACTAACCGCCTGCGTAACGCTAACTAGTACGTTTCAAACAGTGAGTGATAGAAGAGGGTGAAGTGTTCTAAACTTTCGGATTGTTGTCCTTAATTACGGAGGAATCGAAGTGTACGTGTAATGAGGGCATGATGCGGCACGCAGCGAACGCGGCAGCCACTTGGACTGCGCCCGGCGAAGTCTGGGAGTACGTCAGCCAACTCGTCAGCTCGTATCACGATCAGCACGATTGCCAGGTTCGGATTCTTTTCTGTAAAAATATACTATAAATAAAAGTGACCCCAAAATTATATTACCAAGAGCCGATTCCTCAGGATGTTGTAGGTTTATTTGCCATTTTCAAAATAAGTCGTATTGAGATCCTATATCATTATTTTGGAGTCTATTTTAAGTTCAAAAGGTAATTTTATTTGAGTCTTAGGATGATTAAGATTCAAAGATTTGTCAATGACATAGGATATACACATTATTAATATTTATCGTTAATAGCGAGACAGATTATTATTCCAAATCATATCACACACAACAAAATAAAGGAATCACCAAACAATTATTATCTAAATCTCATATAACTTTACGCTTAGTACTCAAGCGCGTCGATAATAACAAACAACGCACACATGTTCCTCAGATGAACGCCAATTAACTTCTCTTGTTAGCATTATTATGTACAAGACCTAGTTAACGTCATGGGTTGAAGATAATTTGAAGAACCGTACCAACAAAATGTCTGAGGGGAAATAAAATGAGATCAATTACCAAATGCCGAGGAGTGGAATGAGTATACAAGCTTCTGTTCATTGAACTTATTTGTTCAAATACTGCGATGAAGTGGCACATAATAGACAGATCAAACTTGGTTTATTTGACCGTGAAATTGTGATTGAACGAGCGTGACCGCTTCGCGTGCTTTAGTGAGGATGGAATGCACTCACGACTGTATAAATACTATCTCTACGGTACTTTAGACATTACCAAATAAATAAATACAATCAATAATAACTCTTATAAAACAACAGCATTAATTAAATGTTTAATTCGTCGGTTTTTTTTAAGCAAAATCTGTCGATAAATCTCTCGTTGTTTACGACTGACTAGGTTTATAGTTTTTAACTCTATCACAGTATTTCTCTGTTTATAATTCAATTCAGTATTAAACAAAACTTTATGGTTATTTATGTTCGTAAGTAAATATTGTAAAAGTAAAAGTCTGTGTTTATGTGGAAAAAAAGGAGAATCCTGCGAAAATTCGATCCAGTTCCCTTTTAAGTTTTGCCACCTTGAGCCACATAATGATGTACTATGATAAAACTGTGGTCTGGAACAAAGAGCACAACCCATAACTAATAATAAACACCCATATCTTCGTATAACTTCGGGTACGAGTATTGATATAGTAAATTGTATGTATTTGTACAAAGTTGCTTTTTTATTCGAGCACGTATAATAAATAAAAGAGAAACGTCTCTGATAGCATAGTAAAGAGGCGATCCTGATTGATGTCTCTCGGCGTTAAAGCTCAACTTGATATTATCTCGGCGATCTCTAATAGCTTTAACGAGATTACTTACGGTACACATAAAGGAATTTACATCTTTTCCTGATCGCTCCCAAAGCACCCAACATGAACGCAAGACGATATTTTTTTTGCTTCCTCAAATGGCTATCTAAATTCATCATCGATATTCTTTTGTTTTATCATCAACCCTAAAAGATTGTACCGCAATAACGATCTACTTTATTCAATTTAATGGGCGATTACGCAACGTACACAGTTTCATCTAAAATCGGCGATGATTCAATGCAATTTATTCCAGTCCGTTCTCTTGTTAATATAACTTCTTAATGGACTTGCAACAGTGGATGGGTGGGTAGGTACGCAACAATTTTAGATTCTATGTCGTAGGTAATTTGTTGTGTTAATGACTTCTTGCATTGCTAAATTACGTCCATGTTAAATTTTAGCTGTATCCCAGTCGAAGTGATTGAACTTACATAATTATCATCCACGCATTCCTGCTAAAGCAATATAGCGTGCCTATAACTGTAAATGTACTTACAAGTTAAGCGATTATGTACCTTCACGTAATCAATTTGTTTTGACTTGAATTTTGATGATTACATTTCTACGTAATCATCAAAATTTCAAACAGATCACATTCTATCGAATCTGAAGTTATATTAAACTAAGACGTAAACTGTATACTCTTACAATTGCACCCATCTATATTTATATGTAGTAATATCACCATAAACACGATTGGTAGGCAGATATTACGCGACGTTTTGTAAAGAGACGACATAGCGGTTGTACTGTACTGCATTTTGCGGTATTTGACGAGTGTTGAATTTGCAGACGCGCTTATGACGACGGGCGGAGGGAGGCGATGGTAACATAAACCGGTTGAACATCTTTGCAACCACCGGCTTTTGGTGACATCCGCAAAAACTGCAATGGTATGCGATGTGACTTCGTATGGTTCTTAATCGATGCGTAGACAGACATCGAACTCAAACATCAACTTATCTCATTATTCGTTGGCATTATTGATTCGCTGGAATTGCTATTTAAACCGGTCCATTGGTGTATTCCATCTAACGAAATCGGTATCCGTCGATAAATGAGGATCGAATGTATTATCAGATGTGTGAATAAACGTCCCAAGATAATTCATATTATTATGTTTAATTGGTACCTACGTGTCCTGAGTAAAGTTGAACTACATATTTTACCACATTCAAACTTTTTGTTTGTATCTTCCGCTCTACAAACTCAATGGTTAATTAGTATAAATTTCATCCATAATTGGCATTATTTAACAACTGGATTTTGTAAAATTAGTATTACTAACTGTATAATTAAATGAGTATTTGCATCGATAAATCTTTCAGGGACATACACGTATGAACGTAGGTATTTGTAACACATATCCAGACATTTTAATTACAGGTCAAATTTTAATTTAAATGCTTATAAGGTAAATTATTCGTGGTTATTACAAATGATATTCTTATTCATGCATAAATTCAATTGTCAAATGTTGGGGCGTTTTTTTTAAATCAATGTTATTTTCGTAATATAGGTAGAGTAGAGAGAAGGTATTGCAATCGTTGCGTCTCGGTTTGTTTATGAATGCGTACGTATATGCGACACATAACTTGGTCACATCGATTTATGCACCATGGCTGAGCACTCATATTCAATCGGGATATAAATAATTCGCCGACCCTCATACGGGCCTGTTGTTGTATTAATAATAAACACGTTCAATCAGGCTCGTCCTCCTGCCATTTAAATGTTTGTTAAGGGATTTCTCTATATTTCTTAACACATCCAAAGTGTATGACATTGTTGAGCGTGTTACTTACTTCTTCAATTCATTATAGGATTTTTGACTAGATCATATTTCTTATATTGAACTACATTTATCTCATTAATGTACCTGTTTCATCTTTATAACAATTCCATATGCCTCGTTGAAACGCAAGTCTCGATAATGTACATAGGTACCTGTATTTATTTGTATTGTGTTATTTGCTTAACATCACAAGACCTTCAAAAAGTATAGGTACTTTCCAAATTTCAGCTTGCATTGCAGATGACATTTTATGAATTGCGTTTTGTCTGGAAAACTGGTTATGTCACTTAATATTTTATAAAAGATAGTGTGTTATATTATGATAACTAAACAAGTACAAAATAATCATTGCATATTGACGCAGAGAGAAGGGTACGCCAGGAATCGGGATAAGCCGGTCTTACGGCCATCTTAGTTTAGCGTCGTTTAATAAAGCCTCTGCGACAACTACAGGCTTTAATAGGGTTGGTCATCGGGAAAAATTGTACAAGTTTAACATTTGTATAATGTTAGTTCTTATTATTTTTTTAAGAATAATAGATAATAGGGAAATAGTATTACAGATATGATTTCTTTCGATTAGTTTTAACAGTTACATCAACATATTATAACGAGTTACAAATTGGAAATTAAACTTAAATTTATTAGTGGAGTGTGTTCAGTTACGGTGATCCAACCCTGGCTTCCTATCGAGTAATGCAAAACGAGACTCGGGAATAAATCGTTTACATGGTTGTCGGCGTAAACTGGTCCCGCTGGCCGCCGCGCCCGCTCCGGGCTGCACCACGCGGAGGTAGGAAGCTTCACTCAATTACCAACAACCTCGCATCTGAGATATCGACGACATCACACTATATTAATGCAATTGATAAACATGGCTTAAACTAAAATATACACATGTGTCGATAAATTATTTAATTGATATGCGAAATTTAATTAAATCCAAGTACCTATCTTGCATAATTAATTAAATCGTTATAGAAATTTTAAATGTTTTGTAAAAGGAATCGAATTTGTTATTTCTGTGTAAATCTTGTAAATGAGTACATAATTGATATGACGATGACGATATTATACCACATCAGATTGCGTTGTATGCACAGTGTTTGAGTAGGTTTGTGTGGTCGGTACGCCATGTATCCGCGGCAGTGGCGGTCTTATCTCGCCATTAGAGTTATTACCGGCTGGTATCTCGCCCATCGCACCGCTTCGATTGTTTCTGAATGCGCCACAGAGCCGGGCGCTACCACCGTAATTGACCACTGTTTACTTCCACGACGAGGTCTTATTTTATACGTTCTTTTGCGGTTTTCTTTGCGTTTGAGAAGTCCTTGTACTAACAGGCGAGTTAAGTATCGTTAGTACATTGGACAGGCCTCTGTCATTGTTCACCTGTAAGATTCCTATGTTGGCTTAGATATAAATAATTCGGTTTGGTTTAGAAATGTAAAAGACGATGATAGAGTCATTCACCCTGCTTGATATATTGGCAAATAATCTTATTTGCCTATTATGGGTTAATAATATATTATAGTAAATATATTTTCGCTTTTGCTGTAATATAAAAATAGCGTTATCATAATGTTTCTACGTTTTGCTCCTTCTCATCTTACAGGCCATATGCTTGAATTTTACGAGCTGTTTATTGCAACATTAATGATCGAGTTTCGTTATTTATAGTATCGGCAGCTGCTTCACTTTCGATTTTCTTATTAATCGATGGTATTAATGCAGTTTTTATTTCTTTATGTTGGCCATGTTTGTTTATCTGTTTGCCTACGATCATGTTCTTTTGGCAAGGAGTATCAGCAACGTCAAGTAAGCAAAGGGCACTCGGTGTAGATAACATCGGATAATCGTCGCCCACGCGTCTTTGCTGGTCGCTCCTGTCTCGTTACTTATGATCAAGGGAACAATGACCATTTTTTTTATCGTGTTGATGCCTCATACATTGCAAGTACCTATCTGTAATACTTGTTTAAACAGAAAGCTTAGATATTTCGCACTCTTTACTTTCGCCCGTTCAGTGAGCAAACATGTGTTAGTCAAGGAATTTACGGCACGCTCATTTATCTGAGTAGATAACATTCTTTCGTATGTTTGTAATTTAACTAATATCTCGGTTGGTACAACATATTTGGGCTGTTAAAACTCCGTAGTACAAGAAGTCCATAAAATTGCGAATCATTATCAGTATTTTGCATCTGAGTTGCTTGTTAGTCCCACCTTGTGATCGTATTATTAAGACGAATGTCTTCTATTGTAAATTCAAGTGTTACCGTGCAATTCGCGATCTCTTCCATGCATACTTTAGGTGAGAGGAATTATGGACTTATAATATCGAACGATCAACGTATTTGTCATTTCGTTTCAAAAGTGAAACAAATAATAATATTATTGAAATTTAATAAACTAGCTGTTCCGCGCGATTTCACCCGCGTTCAGAGGGATCTTATCTTTTCCCGGGATAAAAAGTAGCCTATGTGCTATTCCAGACTATAATATATCTCCATGCCAAATTTCATCCAGATCCATTCAGCCGTTCTGGCGTAAATGAGAAACAAACATACATCCATCCAAACTTTCACATTTATAATATTAGTAAGATGATGCATAATAATGACTTTTATATTGACTCACCGCATTTACCGTCTCATCGCGAAACGCCTCATCGAAGCGTCACGTGACCGGAGGGCTGGCGAATACTTTGCCCAACGTATTAGCATTCCCATTCAAAGAGGCAATGCTGCCAGTATTCTGGGCACGCTGCCACCTGACAGCGATCTGGACCAGTTGGCCTATTTAGTGTAGTCAAGTTTTTTTTTATGTGTGTAATTAGATTATCTGTTAGTATAGTTGTTTAAAAATATAATTCGTGTATATATAATAATGATTATAATTAAAATAAATGATTTTATCTTATTTTACACCAATAAGCGTTCTATCCCGACGATGGGTGTAGCAACATCAGTTGACATGCAGTGTCCTTGGTCTCATACTCTCGTAGCACCGACATCGTCTACTCAATTAGTGCGGGCAGTGATCGGAACCATCACCGCCGCCGTATCCGTGTGTGTGGGGCTCGCATTCGTGGGAATGCCTTAACATAGTCCCCACTCCTTTTTTACACGCCGCGGCCGCAAACAAAGCGATGCAACTACATATTAGAAGGATATCGTTTGACAATACCGTCTATGGAATTCGTACTTGAGATTTTTCATCGATTTCTTGCTTCAAAAAGGTGACATAGAAGGTACATACTTGGTTAATTTATGTTAGATAGATTTTAAGGCGATGATAGCTCAGTGGTAGTGACGTCCGATACCGCGGCGAAGGTCGTAGGTTCGAATTCTGCTATGAGTTTAGTTTTCTCAGGTGAAGGAAAACATCGTGAGGAAACCATAGCACGGTGCTAGGGTACTATATTTATAGTACTTGATTGGCTGACCTACTGGTACCGGTGTGTATGTAGCTTCACTTGAGCGCCAGTTTATTTCTAGGATGTGTGTGCTTACCACCTACGGCCACATAATCACTACCATAGTGAGATTCCGGACAAATACAAGCTTATCCAAATTAAACAAAAAAAACCGCATTACAGCTGGGCATAAAATCGGGGTATGTTTTCACTGCTTCTCATGACATTGGTTTGTTTTTAGTATAAGTAGATTTACCTGGTTTTACATTTCGGTACACTTATTTGTTTCAAAGTTGTGTTTTATAGCCTGACTGACTGGCACGTTTATCTCTTCATTATTTTGATCTTGTTGTATCGTTTTTAGCTTATTTAATGTTTGCCCAACCATCATATCGGGGTTTAATGACAGTTTTTACTTATTAATACAAGCAACTTTTTACTAAGTAGCTACTGAATGGGCTTTAAATTATAAAGTTGTGCTTTACTACTCATTCATAGATTCATTCAAATTAATGTATTCACTTTTCAAAGTTTTGTGTACTTACACAATGTGTTCTCTGAAAATTTGGGAACCATGCCAAATATTTTTGTGGAATGTGTGCTATTTTAAAATCTAGAATAAAAGTAAGGATATTGCTTCGCCTAGAACTGGCAGTCGTAGTTTGCAGTTATTCTTATATCAATATAGGTACTGTGAACAACGCCATGAAATTAACAAGAAACTTAACAAATGGGGAAAAGTGGTTCGCTGAAAGCTTACAACCCGCGAAGTGAGCGACGCCGACGCGGCACGCCAAGTTGGGGCAGGTCGGGCATTCTTACGGCTTCGCGCTGATTGTAGGTGTAACTTTATGATCGCACGCTCCTGCGCGCTACTATTGTTCTAATGGGCCCTCGGCCCTCTCTCGCGCCTCATACTAGCACCCGTCTCGTTACTTGCGGACTTGAGGTCACGCATTCAACTTGATCTCGACGATTCTCCACGCTTTTATGGGAATTGTTTGGACGATTATTTCACTGCCGATTTTATACAAATGTCGTTTTATAGCATTCGATTGTTTGTAATTTGCAATGCTCGTTTATTTTGAAGTGCAGTTAAGGCATCATTTAAAATGGCCTTTAGTTGATATTGCATGTGCAAGAGTCGACGACAAACACGCTTGGAGTACAAATATGGCTTAAAGCATGCGGGTGTCGACGACCTTAATCGTGCTGCGGCTATCGCAGTCAATTAATCTTGCACTTCTGTGACTTTTGACGTGCTGTCCTGATTCCATGTTGTAGTGACGATGTACGGCAATATTTTACACATGATTAGAGCGGCGCACCGCACACCGGCACTGTATGGGTAAGCAAATTGCGCCGACGCGACGCGCAGTCACGATCTGAACCTCGCGGGAACCCAGGAGAGTTTCTAGAGAATTCCAAAGTAAATGCTACACTATACACCGATATTAATAGTAGTGTATTTGCTACACATTGGAATATTGTACAAATCGGTGTTTAAGGTTTGACTGCAGCGTATTTTTTTAACCGTGTGTCATTTGATAATGTTGGACGGAGGCTTCGGCATCGGTTCGTATATACTTATAACATTGGCCAAACAATATTTATAATACTAAAATTTAATTATATTCCACGGTTTATCCTGCCGTTGGATTTTTCTCATGGTTGTATGTTATTTAGTTAGGGTATAAACTCAAGTCGGCATTTATTCAAATGAGTCTTCGTACTCACAGAGATTGTATCGCGTAACGGATGAGGAAGTTACGGGGTACTTTCTTGTCGTCTATTGTCAAGAATTTCTGCTACCGAGCCGCGGCCAGCGAGGTTGCAATAGATTATACTTATATGATGTCTGTATGCCCGTTTCTCCCTTGAAATCTCCGTAACAGCTTTAACGATTTTGACGGGACTTTCACTGGCAGATGTTATAAGGAGTAAATTAGGCTACTTTTATCCTAGGAAACGATAAGATCCCGCGAGGCACAGCTAGTAGTACAATAAAACTGCTTAAAATAAATTAACAGTATTTATGGTCGTGCAATTTATTAAAATACAATTTAATCTAGAAACTATTAACGTAAATACAAACTCATGAGTGTTACTACGATTACGATTTTCTAGCCGAGATTATCACTGTTCCGTTATTGAGTGGGTAGTTTTATGTTAAGTGGGAATTCAGTATTTAACATAAATGAGAATTAACATCGTCCAAGTCTCGCTTTATAGTCCGACAAACGTCAAATAATAATCAAAGTTTATTAAAGCAGCCTTCTTTACTGTGAAGCGAACAGTCAGGCATGACAAACACGCCTTCGACTAATGCACGAGTGTATTAAACACTGAGGTGAGGCTATTATTACACGATGTTTTCCGTTGGTTTCGCACCCTAAATGTGTACACCTTAATTAAGTATAGTCGGGATCTGTAGAGGTAGATTGTGATCGCAGTATGGTAATGGTGCGCCTAATTCTGAGTCACGGACGGATCGGCGGCGCCGGTGCGGCTCGCTCGGACGGACCACGACCGAAACCAGCCCCACGAACAAATAACAAACAACACACGAGAATCAAATTTTCACCTTTTGTTGTGTCCAATTGTGTACACTTCGCCTGATTAAATCAATTCAACTTTTAATAATAATCTTAATACTTTATTCGCTAATCAATGCCACGCTTCTCTGATTAAATGAATGCTTTAGTGTTTGTTTTAAACCTGTGAATAAAACTACTTTATATTGATTTGGACAGCGAGTGCATTTTTTTTATTGGATTTAAATATTATTATTACGTATATCTCTCATGGTTGAACTGCAGTTGTAGTGACAGTAAAACATTTATTCCTCATTGTAGTCTTTATTAATAGTACCAATTTGTATTAAAGTAGCTATTATCATATTATTCAACGCAATAATAACTATCTTGCGGAATCACTTAATTGTCACTCTGTTGTGTGAAAAAGCTCTTATATTGTGTAGTTGTCTCTCATTAATGTACTTATACCTGTAGTGCAAAATTATGAATGATGTATTGATTATTATTTATAGATGTGTCACAGTATATTTATGCAAACATATTATTTGTACATCGTCTTAAATTGATCTTTGTAAAAAAAGTTACCTTTGCATGTAGTGCAAAGTTCATTTTTGTGATCTGTAAAGATCACTCCTGCGCTTTTGAATTTACCTATACAAAAATTTAAGACAGTTTTCGTAAAAACTGTAGAAGGCACTGTACTAGCATATTAACGAATATTTAAATGACGAAAGTGCGAGTTTATTAGATATTCACAGCAAAAGCAACCTTCCGAACCGTGCGTTAGAATCTGACAATTCGTATGTGCAAGTGAAGGCTTATTTGAAGGAATAAACATTTCATGGTATGTTTATTTATACCTATTGGAAAAGATCGGGACGCCTGCACGTGTGCTTGCTTGAGTACTACACAGATACACGTCAGTCAATATTCAACATCGTATTACGCTGCTTAGTTACAGGTCTACCAAAAATCTAAATTAAAATTTCTACTGAACTTACCATAACCCTTTGGCTCCCGGATGGAACTAACTACTTAAAAACAATATAATTCTACGAATTAAGTTATTAAAGGAGCTCCTGTTTTTCTAGACAAAATATGAAGAAAGTTAATGTATTCATGTCTTTAGTTAGATCTTCATGGAAGAGAAAAGGCCCCATCAACAGCCAATTTTTATGTGAATACATACCTACGTTAATTACTCCAATAAAATTGATGTTCTTCTTCCTTGTTCCTTGGAACATTTTTCTGTACCTCTTAAAGGTTAAGTAAGGTAGCTGTCCTTATTGACCCATCTCAAATCTACCTTGTTGATACATGAAAATGATTTTATGAATGATTTAAATTATATAGTTTTCCTTAAACTGAGATGTCTTTCGTTGTTTGTTTTGTTAGCGATATTTTAAGTGTTACCCATGAAGCTCGCAAACATTATCATGTTTTTATTTCGGCGCAGGCTCGCATCGCACCACAGCACTTGTGCTCACAACGTGACAAAGAGAATGAGTGACATCACGTCTCATAAATGTCTGCATGCGGTTGTGAATGACTTACTAAAATGTACATTGTTTAAGCAATTTATATCGAAACATATTCTCAACTGATCGATCTGAAAGCGTTTTATTTCCACTGCTTCCCTTGTTTGTAATTTAATCCTTGATAAACTTTGATTGGTTCAATTACTTAATTCTCTAACAAGCTGTTGAGCTGCCAACCCACGCTTGTAAGTTCCATTTTTCTTGTCTTCTTTATGAATGATTTGTTAAATAAACGTTTGAAATGCTTGATAAATTAATCAATTGGTCAGTCAATATGTACAGCTATTATGTTAAACAATGTGAATTAGAGTAGTTAATAGGTAAGTATTATGTCTATTGGCGCAGGATCACAATACGTGATTTATTTCTTCGCTCCTGAACACATCGCTTGGTAGCATTTTTCCTTTTATCCAGTACTTACAAGTGCTCAGATTTAAGGTCATTGTAATTCGATAAAAATACTAGGTAAGATTCCTTTGTGTCTTTATCGAGAAAGATTTAACGCGATCACAAATTTTGCAATTGATTCGGTTTTTTTTACTGTAGACCTTAGTCTTAGATTCCATGAAATTCTAAACAGATCTGATATAAGACTGTTGAAATCAGAATTTATAAATTATGGTGATATAATAAAACATGTATAGTGTATACATATGAATGAATAATTTGAATATTATAGTTTATGATGTTGTATTGGACAGTATCAGATAAGTGTTCTTTCAAATCATTTTATGTAATGAACTCTTGCGCACGCGTCGAATTGCATTAATCTTGCGGTCTCTTGACGTGAAGCGTGACATACACTTGGCACATCGTGGAGCAAACACTTCATGATACTGACTAAGATAACAATATATTTAATCGAGTGCTCACTCAAAACTTATGTATGATGTCATATTCGTCGCGTCCCGTCTGAGTTCCAGTGAGTCGTGTAAATGACCTTCACGCAAAATGGTACATGTGGACGATAATATCACGCTTCTTTATGTTCGATAACTTATATTATTGTCAGTCTATTTAGTAGTCTTAATTTTATACCAATACTTAATTGTTTTATACGATAATTTATTACGGTCGCACGAACCTGGTTGCAAAAAGATTTTGATCAATTATTTAGTTTTAGTTTTGAAATGCAGATCAACTTTTAAAATCCCATAGAATCATAATTTATCTTAAGATTATGTGTGAAACTTCAGTGTGATAGCGCGAAAAACATGTTTACTGATGCGTTCATTGCTTTAGATCATGTATTTGTATAGTTTCACGTTTCTATGGCATTAATTTCGACGGACAGCTAGGAAGTTCTGGTACAGCAAATACCGCCATAAAACTCCTTCATTTCGTGAACACAGGCTTAAATAACACGAAATTCACGTTTAATGTAAGCAGATGGTCGGTAATAAATTATTAACTCCATTTTATGTAGTGTTAACCGTTGAAAGTAGTAAACTTGTCAGTTATATCAATGAGAACTTGAAATCCTGTAAAATTGAGAATGCATTATCGGAAACGCTGTTTCCGATAATGCATTCTGTCATCAAAGATATAAATAGGAACGCCTGTAATAAGTCCGACACGTAACCCAATGGATAGAATGGAAGAAGTACCTAAACAAATTACCTATTAATTACTACTAGCCATGGAGACAAACTGAAATGTTTGGACAGTATCAAACAGTTCTGATAAGTCTTATCATAATTACATATCTAGAAAAACACTCGAACAGGCTAAGCTGTTGCTTTGCATCATGACAATTGAAAGAGTTTTTGATAAATCTGTGGTAGTAATTCATGGTTCTGCTACTTAGTCTATACTTAATTACATGTTTACGAAGAATTCTAACATAAATAAACTACGATTGAAGTGAAGATTATTGCGACTCCATTATTTTCTGAATCCAAAGGCTGATGTCTGATATTTATTCAAGTTAAGTGTCCATAATTGTGGTTTGTGTTGATGTAAGTACATAAGTAAACGTTTTGCGTGGGTTTGTTGTTGAATTATATGGAGTATGCATGTGCACTGCAAATTACTCTTATTTACTCAGCGGTTTTGTTGGACATATCTCCACTGACCGACGCGCGACGATCTTCACATGTCTATTAGCTATTTCAATACATCAAACACTTCGGGCTTTCGCAGTTATATAATCATAATTGTAATGGAAACGAATAATAAGCGTGATTAATTTGTTCTTCATTGAAAATGTTGTTGCAAGGCGGTCCTCAATGCGGCAAACAGATGCGGCTAATTGAAATATTGTAGGTAGGTAACCATCGTATGTAGGTTATGGAAACGTATACCAGTACGATGAGTCTGGTAGTTCTTTTGTCCTTGTGTATGCTTGTTTTTTGGTTGTGCCCGCAATGCGCTTTGTTGATGTGATGCGTTGATATTTGCATATACATATCCTTGGCTCGACGGATGCCTCGTCAAATGTAACTGCATTGTTCACATGATGATATGATCATTGTTTGTTATATTACCATGCCCTATGTCTTGTAGTCTTGTTTCGGATAACATTAAGAAACTCATTATAATTGCGATATAGACGCCTTAATATTAACCATCTGCTTAAATTACCATGAACTAGCCATATGCCACAAAAAATAATGGCAGACAATGAGGTTCGCACATTCGAAAATATCGAGGTGAGTGAACCTTCCTACGGAACATAGCCGATAGTTTTTGTTGATTTTCATTCTATACAAAAACTGCTTTAAATAAATTGCCCGAAGCAATGAGATGGAGCTCGTTCAGTGAGCCAGCCTTGTTTGTATTCAATATCCGATTGTAAATAGGTGGCTAATGGCAAGCGACTTGACGGCCACTAATCATACCACTGTATCGTGAGAATATAAAATTTGTAGCCACCAATAAAATCAGACACGATTCCATATTAACAGCCGCGTATTTACTTTAACAGTCTAGAAATTATTTCTTCGTTTATATAAATATGAATAAGGAAGTGGAGTCGTGAGATCGTGAAAGGTGAAAAGCCTGGTTGCAAAATGTTACTTAAATTCTACAACGATGACAGACGAACTGCTATGATGACTGCATGAGGATAACTTTAAAGCGCCAGGCGACTACATAGAGTTCGTTAGATAGAACGTTGAAGTATCTACCTATTTACCTCGTTGTTTAGATTTCCATCGGAGGCGAATGGAAATATTTTAATTTATAGAGATAACCGTTGATACGTATCGTGAATATAAATGAGTCGAGACAAAAACGAGATGTATCTAAAGAGAAATAATAAGAGGCGTTCGACAGCCACGATCGTCTAGCCGCCATCGTCCTTGAGTGCAGAAATCCTTGATGAGTACAATCAACCGCCACCGGATAGTCGTCTTCGTCCAGGGCTGCCAATTAATAATTTATCTACCATTTATGGTCACTTGTGCTGCCAAGTCTATTTCAATTTGTTTAAAATAGACAATTATCGTATAAAGTTATTTACGTTTAGTAATTTATTTATTATTAGCATTCTGTAATATGTTCTGAATCTGGCAAAATTAAAAACGTTAAATATATTATTTCAATTAGATTTCAGCTATTGCCAGCAATAACAATAATCATTATCTCGTTGAAACAAAACGTTGTAAGAAGTTACGGTTTTGCTCCTGCTGCATAGTAAGTAATCTAAAAAAGTTTTCAACCCTATATTATCGACATTGCGTAGGTGCTAGCAAGTGTGACGACAAAAAACTAAAACTGAAAATAAATGGGCGCGAAACGCCTATTAGCCCGATGGTCCGGCCGCGGCGATACTTGCTCAGATGTGGACTGTATTTGCAAATGGTCGATTCTCGACAGCAAAGTATTTATTGAATTATGTCGATTTAGGTTGATCATTATCTAGCTACTGGGTATCTCGTATGAACTCGTATGAACACAAAGTGTAAGAATATTTTTTTATGGTGGCGTTCAATCGCATTTGTTACTCTTTTCAGCAAATCATAAATACAAAAAATAACTTGGAACATTGTTAAGTTGATAATTATTTCGCTATCCCATAGCATTAGTTTTTCATATAGGTTGATTACTTCCGACCTTTAGACCCACAGAAGAAGTAATGAGACTTAAACCACTGCTCATGAATTGCAAATAAACTTATATTGATCCCACATTTTGGCTTTACACAGCAGTTTGTGATTAGTAGAATAGTTTTGCGATTACCATGCGATCCTTGAGATAACTGGTTCGGAGATATTAAGTATTATTCGGAGAACGTGTAAGTAGCACAATAATTATAATAACTATCCAATTAATTTTACAAAAAATAACCGAAAGTCCATCAATTATAGTGAATATATTCAACATTTGGCATTTTATTCCTCTTATAAGCATACATTATACAGAGAAACGAGTGCGTAAATATGTCACCCTTAGAATTCACTCGCAGCTTAAATTGAATTTAACTCAAGCCACGACCTGTCAACTTATCGAATATAAATTCTCTTAATAATCGTTACCAATTACGTGAGTGTTCGGCCTCGTACCGTGGTATCAATCATTGCAGAATGCTGCAACAACCGATTACTGCGAAGGATTAAGATCTTTTTGCGGTGGCATGTAAGGGATAAAATGAATTGCAGTTTGGGACATTGATTGGTCATTTTAGTACAAGGCGACAGTGTCGTGAGGCGCGCCGGTCGGTCCGCCGCGCCGGCACCATGAGAAATGCTGGACGTTATGAAACCATCGCTGACAAACTGCGAATAAGAGAATGGTTGGCTCTAGCTAGACACTGCATGCACACCATTGCAGGAGCGTTTCTAGTGCGGAAATTCTAAATCAATGCTGCCTTTCATCATGCAGCTAGTGAAATTAAATTAATATTGGACATAAGTATAAACTATTGGGCGTACAATGCCGTACATGTCTATGAAAGCAATGAATTTTGACCTACATAAGAGATACTACACTTGCGAGGCTGATCTCTTATGTAAAATTCTAAATAAGTTTACTTACTTCACAAAAAAATATTATTCATTATGAATCATTGGAGCAAAATCGTGTAATTGGTGTCTTATGAATTCTTTGAATTATGGTTCATTGATGCGCTTACATTTATTCATGCCAAGATCTACTGCTAAACGTCGTATTGCAGATCCCACAATAGTTATTGTGTGAGACGCCAAGTATGTATATTGAGACGGCATTGTTGGTTTGAACCTTTCTCTTAGCACGCGCCAATTTGACACCGGCTCCGCCTCTGAGGCGCGATGCTTCAAGCTCGGCGTCTGTCACAGTCAAGTTCACGGCCTCCCCACACTCCCCGGCCGTTCCGCAACATTTCCTGGTTCTGTCTCGCTACTATTTATTTATCGCTTTGTATTGAAATAATGTTATCCTTACCTTGCGAAATGATAACTGTATTGCACCAAATTACCCTCTCGGTGTTACGAGATACATCTTTGTAGTAACCATCAATAATAAATGATTGCCCTTGTTATAAATGTTGAAACGTTTGAATCACGCTGCAGCTGCTCTGAAGGTGCTTCCTTTAGTCTATTCTTTACTCTATTAGATATACCGTTTGCGCGGTGGCTCTAGGTACCTATGTAAGATAATTCCTAAACTTTCCACTTCAGTATTGTTCTCGACATTTGGCGTGGGGTCGTCGACCAGAAGCTATCATGTACCTACTGGCATGTAATGACGAAAAACGATTTGACATGGTTTTTTTTTCAATCTAAAATATATCTATTATCTTACTATTTAGAAGTAATTTACCAAAATAATACTTAACATGCCCAAATTACAGAACACTTATTCCTGGACTAATTAGTATCTATCTATTAAAAACATTGGTACCTATTTCTAGGCTGATTCATTAACGTTGAGTCAGAACTCGAGACCTAAAAAACGTTTATGATGTTGAGAATTTATTTATTTCTACTAGTATTTATAACAGGCATCTAAAGAAGGAGTGATGATGTGAAAACTTGTTTTTCGCAATATTCTGTAATTAATAAGAGCGTAGCCGCCCGCGAGCATCGCAACGGTTACTCGCTTTATAAAAACTTGTTTATCACATGAGGAGCCTCTTCTGTTAATTCGCGTATCTTTTGTAGATACATACCTACGAGTTTATCATTATGATCAAATTTAATAATAGCTTTATTTTTAGTCATATTATGTAGTAGATTCCTACAATTCCTTAATTGTATTGGATGACGATGACTTCCAACTATGTATTTTTATCTTTTGTGTTCGTATCTATTTTTGTTTACATTCCACTATCATATCATATCATATTATTCTATGGTTATAACAATACTGATTAAGAATATGGAGATCGCTCTAGTAGGTTGGAAGTGTTACTACTTACCTTCAAATGTTTTGGGAAGACTTTTAAAATGTGCCTCAGCACAATAAACAGTGTGTACCGTTTGATAGGGTAACATTTTGTGTTTGTTTGGCGTACGTTGTCAGATATAAATCTCGTTAGATCACGAGGTCGTTAATGTGATATTCGTGTCGGCGCCGTCTCAGATCGGTACTGTTATCCCATTGTCGATTCAAATGCTCTAGAGCTTTCATATTTGTCTATGTGCAGCGATTGTGTGATTTAGTTCCGTGCTCTAGATATCTATTTTATATCCGCGTTTAATCATGTGGATACTTACAATTTACATATAAATAAATTACTTAACGTAAGAATATCATTGTTTTTGATGGCTTCAAAAAGGCTAGAGATTAATGATATTTGAATACTCGACTTCAATGAAAATTTGTTGATAATACTTGCATCCATTTCAAAGATAATGTTCTTATCATCAATTGACAACATGCAAATTCTGACAATCTTTATAATTTTATCGATGACAAACTTGCAATGCGAATTTAAATATTATTGTGGTTACTTTATTATCAAAAGAATCAATGTATGACAGATGGAATGACGAAATTTTTTGAAACTGAGTTTTTTATAGCATATTATTTGCATATAAATGCTAGGTAGAGGTGTAATTTTAATATTATTAAGAAATGATAATTTTATTTCATCTTAACAAATTTCAATAATGGAAAATGTTTTTGCTTCTCGTTCATTGTAAAGCTGTATTTTATTGAATATATTATAGCTGTTATGATATTTTACAAGCACTTTACATTTTGCCCAAGGTTCCTTATTGCATTGTATCTTATTGGTATAATTTAAGAATCAATTACTAATGTCACTTGTCATGTTGACAGACAGAGGTAAGCTAACCGTTTCTTACAATGCTACATAGGGGTGGGCTGCTAAGTCCAATATTCCATTATCTTTTCAGTCTCAAATATTTTGCCTATCACTGACTGTTTGCATATAATGCAATATATGATTGAAAATTATAATAAGTATTTATAATAATACTAATCACAATTTTAGGATTATATTTTATATGGAATGATAAAATAAAATAAGTTAATCGTAAAAAAGTGGTCACTGCAGGTCTATTACAGGCTATAGTGACCGGACTTGGGGTTGGTAGTTTCCGCAGTATTTGATATGCTAACTGTGATAAGACCAGTGGCGGCCACGCGACACTTGCTCAACCCCTTCCAGTACCGAGGGTTGCTCGCCCTTTCGTCTTATTGATTAGTATACTCGGAAAATCAACATAATGGCGAAAACAACACACCCGTCACGAGTTATTATGTGCCCCCGATATAGGTAACTAGCTGTCCTCCGCGGTTTCACCCGCGTTCCCGTGGGATCTTATCTTATCCCGGGATAAAAATATAGCCTATGTTAATCTGGAATAATGCATATTATTCAGATAGTAAAATATTTTTTGAAATCGATCCAGTAGTTTTTGAGTTTATTCGTTACATACACACATACATACAAATCTTTCCTATTTATTATATTAGAAAGATGATGCCTTCACGGTCATTGTATATGTCGGCAATCGATCCTCGAAACAATTAATGTAACCATTTGTTACTTAAGAGAACGTTAACAAAATTCGTAGAAAGTTACAGAACTAAATTAATCTTGTATTTCAGGAGTTTTCTTTTGATGAATACACAAAGAAGTTGAAACGGCTTCTTGAAATGTTTCAAATCTTAAGAAAACAATTTCTTTGCGAATTCTTGAAAGTTTAACGAGAAATAATCTATTTGTCTGTAACGGTGCCTGCTAAGTTCAAATAGCTTATTAAATTTCTACAGTGCAAGTAATGCCGTTTGATAGAGATAAGCACATTCTCTATTATTAGTTGTAGTAAGCCGTGCGAGTGGAGGCCAGTTACACCGATCTAGCTGTGTTAGTCAAGTCAAATAATACGAGCGTGTTGTTAATCCCTTTCTTTGTGTTATCGAGAGTCGTGAGTTGTACATTCATTCTTGAAAAGGCAAACTGGGAATAGAAGGACGAATATATGCACGGTATATCTGTATAATCGTTATTGTACGAGTGTAACATTAACATTGGACTAATTGTATTACACCGACTAGCCTTTTGTATTAGGACATGTCAGAATATAGCTTCACGGAATTTAACCTGTATGTAAATAAAGCCTAATCAGTAATCGTTAAATTTAATGCAGCCATGTATGAGATTTAAATGGGTACATACGTGTGTATTGCGGTCAGTGAAGGACTTGCTTGCGAGTGTTGCGAAACACCACAGTCGGTGGTGGTTGTATTGCGCCAAATCAATCTTACTTGTGCTCTAATAGTACCTCTCGCCGCTCTGTCAAAATACTTGCTGTTTGAAATACTGCATCAATTGTCGGTGATACACTATGAAAATGTGATTTTGCTCGTATACGGTTTTGCTTAGTGTCTATTAATTAAATTTGTCTTGATACACTGGAGTTTATGAAATCCTGTCAGATACACGTATAGTTAACTTTATCAAATGTATGTTTGTTTTAGTTTGCGTCGCCGGCGGCGGAGAGTGCAGCTTGCGGCAGTAGCTCGTCCTCATCTAGTTCATCGTCCTCGTCGTCTTCGTCATCGTCGTCGTCGTCATCATCAGACTCTGACACCGCGGATGCCGCTGGCGGT
Source organism: Ochropacha duplaris (assembly GCA_951361185.1). Lineage (NCBI taxonomy): Eukaryota > Metazoa > Arthropoda > Insecta > Lepidoptera > Drepanidae > Ochropacha > Ochropacha duplaris. Next base: position 3,639,640 of record OX592706.1, read on the forward strand.
TCCGCTCATGCCTCAGCCGATGACTCCAGTGCTGCCCTCGCAGCTGCTTGTCAGTTACAGGTACTGACAATCATATCCAGATAGTATATATATGCTGTATATGCATTTAAAAACTTAGCCTTTTATAATATGACCAAATCTCCAATTACCTGTGTAGAAGACGTACTGTTTACATTAAAATTGAATAGACCCTTTTTATTCCAATGTGTAGTAAATGTTCGGCGTTTTCAGCTCAGTGGAATTAAAACCGATTGGCGTGACGAAGGTATATATTGGGAGGAAAATATAGCTAAGTGGTAGCGTAATTTTTATTTGCCACTTCGGTAGCTACCACTAAACATGCTGAGTTTATGGTCAAAACAGCCCGTTTTATTTAGCGGTGACAGTCACCGAAAAATAGATGATTACTTTTGTATGCTTCTTTAAAATATCTTATGAAAACTGTGAATTGCTTAATTTGACACGGTAATAAAGTGACAGTCTACTTTTGAATGTACCTGTACCGGTACTACGCCTATTACGCAGTTATTCAATTGATTTATAACTAGCTTAATTAGATTGAGCTTTTGACAATGCTTTGGTAAAGTTTTGGATATGTCTATATTTCCGTAGGTCATCGACGATGCGGACCTTGCGGAACTATTTCCAGAACAAACATCGAGCGCGCCGGCGCAACAACCCAATTTCCCGACCTTCTCCGTTCATAATACGGCACCAGATAATGATGACAAGTCCATTGTCGACAATTGTGAGTTTTATTATATTTATTAGTAGTTTATTGAGAATCGTATTTTTACTTTTTGAAGTTTTCATAATACTATTTTGCAGGTGATGGATCGAGTAGTGAAATGGAGCTCACACCTCAGTTAGTGACAGCCGCAATCCAAAGGGCGACCGCAGATTCATCGGGATCAGAGAATGAATGTTCAAATTCCGACACTCGACATCAAAACACTACTCATTATGCTTCCAGTTTGTTGCAACAATTTGTAGCGCAAACTCAGCTATTGAGTAGTACAACGCCATTGACACCCATTACTTCTGCTGCAACGCCATCATTGACTTGTGGGCTCAACGGAAACCCAATAGAAGGAGTAGGAACTATAAGTGATTGTGTTCTCGGACAAATAAACACATTGCCTGAAATAACGCCCTTAGCCCCAAACTTTCTAACTACTTCTCAACATCTGAGTCCACAACAAACAGAAGAACTAACGCAGATAAACAAAGATCTTGAGGAAATAAGTTCGGTTACGGAATCGGTTGATATATCAATACCCAATCCTCCGAGTCTCGATGATTGTGTCGATAATAACGACTTTATGCATCTGGATATTACCCAAGGGGGTTCAGAACTGGGCAGTGCCAGTGATCTATTAAAGAGTTCTCCATTAACTGTGGTCGGTACTGATATTAACCCTCTTAGTCAAATCGATACTCATAAACTAGACACAATCAGTACAAATTCAGTTGAATCTCAAGAGGATGTTAAAAACGTTATTATTGAATCTAGAAGAAAAAGAGGACGACCTCGAAAAGTTCGAAAAGCTGAGGGCCTAGAATCTCATAAAGAAGATAAATCTGTTGTCAGTGTTATTAATTTCCACAATAGTAACGATCCGCCAAATGTTTCTCCAGATTCTGGTATCTTGTCGAATCACAATTCTCCGACACAATCACCAATGCGGCGTCATGATGTCGATGAAAGTCATAATAGACTAGTTAGAAAAGCAATTCAAAAAGAAAACACTGCGAGAGAGAGAAGAACAATGCGATCAAAGTCTAAAAGTAGGGGTCGAGTACGAAACAGGTCTGACTCAAGTGATTGCGATTATCAAAAAAAGAGGATAGAAAATGAAATCAAACAAATAAAAACGGAAGCACCTTCACCGATTCCGTTAAAACAAGAGCAAAATAAGTTTGAGAAAAATAAGAAAAACGATCATAAGTTAGATATAGCTGCCTTAGATAGAATGTTGTATGCAACTGATCGAGTGCTATACCCTCCAAGAAAAAAAGTTGGACGTAAACCACAGAGTAAAACGAAATCTACGAAGTGTACACCCAAAATGTTAAAAGATAAAAATCAATATGAATCTGGTGATAGTGATGATGAACCAGTTTCGACTAACAGGTCTGTGCTGTCAGGTGTATACGCCAAAAGAAAAGAACTAAATATCAAACTTGCAAGTTTACCAAAAAAGAATAATAAAACATTTGGTAACACATGGAGAGAAAATCAAAGTGAAAATGAAGCTGCAGCAGAAGACCCACTGGATCCAACATGGAAACAGATAGATCTAAACCCAAAGTATAAAGATATTTTGGCAGGATATAAAAGTGATCATGAATTTAAACCGTACAGGAGCTGTAGTCGCATAATGGAGTCTGGATACAAAAGTGACTATGGATGCAGATCTGGGTATAAAAGTGATTATTATAGATCGGGTTATAAAAGTGACATTAAATCTGGTTACAAAAGTGACAAATCGGGATATAAAACGGATTACAGTGTAAGAAGTATGCGCAGACGAATGAGAAAACTTAAGAAAACTAGATCAGTAAGAGATCGATCATACTACAAAAATCAAAAGCATTTTGTTTCGGATCAAGAAATTTTATTATTATCGAATAAAACATTTAGTACTTTAACTTTAGGGCATAGCTCAAGTGAGTCGGAGTGTGAAAGCTATTTAAGAAAACCAAGTGCTAGTCCAAAATATGTTAGTGTTTGCACTAAGTACCCGTTACCTTCAAAGTATGACTTCGGGTTTTCAAAGATGAATCATAAACATGTATTGAGGCTAAACTCTTCCGACCCTTTTGCTCCTGGACCAGTGTTTAGTGGCTTACAGCGACCAGTAACCGCTTTTAACATTTTCAAAGTAAGTCATAACAACAATAATACTTTGCTTAAGTCTCCTACTAAAGCAAGTTATATTGGAAGTCCTCTACCAGCATTAAAACCTGCCTTTACACATAAATTTGGTTCGTCACCCATTTGTACGGTATCTAAATTACCAGGATCAAAGAAGGAAAACGATAGTACTGTGAAATTACCAAGCAATTTATCACCTAAAAGTCGCAAACAAGCAAGAAATGGTACCTCAAAAAAAGAAACAACATCCAAACCGCTTCCGAATATTTTTGAGAAGGCTAAAAATAGTTACATTCCGAAAAAATCGTTAGCAAGAAATGTATTTCTGAACTTTAAAAAACCCAATATCAAGCCGTCTTTTCATATTAAAAAACACAGGAGGACAGTGGTGTTAGCACCTCCTAAAATAAATTTAAAGCCAATAGAGCGGCCGTCGCGAGTCACTGTAAAAACAGAGAGTAAACATCACAGGCATAGGAGTAAAAGAAGACATAGATCGAGATCGGTGTCCAAATGTCGAGAATCATATACGAAAGTTATAGACTTGGTCGATCAAAAATTTAGTCATGACATGGATAATCTTGTTACAAATTTCATAAAATTGTGCCAAGTTGCCCCTAAGTTAATATCAAATGTTACTCAAAGTCAGAATAAATCTATAGAAAAACCAATTCAAGATCCTCAACCTAATAAAATCGTTAAAAGAGGATCAAAAAAACGTAAGACTTCAGACAATCAGGAAATAGCCACCCCTACTTCAAAACGAAGACACAAGAAACAATTGACTGAATCTCAAAACAAAGGGGGTAAAGATACCAATGAACATAAATTACCCCTCAAAAAGCGTCATTATCATATAAATTCTTCTACAAGTAATTCATTAAGTCTTAGTTTAGTTACAGCAGAGTTTGATGAAAACTCAAAAAATGGTAACAGCCCTGAGAAGTTTTTATGTACTGAAACCGATTGTATGGGTGAAGTTCAAAATATTTCCGTAGAATCTCCCAAAGCCAAAACATCTCACGATAAAAGTAAGAAAAATAGTGACACTTCTAAAAGTTCTGTACAAATCACGAATAGTCATGAAGTTAAAAATCAAACTTCAGAAGTTACAGCCAAAACTCCGAGATCCAATACAAGTACGGAAAGTGATTCCTTACTTATAAAGATCGACGAGGCAAATTCTACACATACTAAGAATCATTCTCCTAATTCTTTAAATGCAACTGATGATGAATTATTGATTAAAAAACCTAGTGCAGAGCAATCGGAATTGTCAAAAAAGATATATGAAACATCTGAAAAATTGAAAGCTGTACATAAAATGGTTCATGATTTAGAAAAATCATTACCTAAATCTAAAGAGTCGGATGGCAAATCGGAAACTACAAAACAAGACACTCTTAAAATTTCTCCACCTCGATCAGAAATGAAATCATCACCAACGAGGCATACTGCTCCCATAGTAACACCAAAAAAGCGACACAGACTAGAAGCAGATAAGGCTAACAATTATAGTTTAGACCAGGTTGTGCAAACATTATCTAAAAAATTATCAGATGACAAAACTCCTAATATAGTTAGTTCCAAAGATTGTAAAGATGTAAATCCTAATCATTCGAAAGAAGATATCAAAGAGAGTGATAATTCTGATGCTACAGTGTCTAGTAATTCATCGTCAACTAATTGTTGCTCTACCGTGGACCCTTTAAAAAGTATGTCAGCTCGGTCTTTGTATAAAAGTTCTATGCCACCTGCTCAAAAATCTGAAATAATGACGAGGAAAAAAAATAGACTTGAAGGATTAACAAGTAATTTGGTTTCTAAAATAGCTCCAAGTGCGGCCACCAAAGTGCTGGACACGCTACTGAACAATAACATCCGGAAATCAATAGAATCTCGGATATTAGAAAAAGAAAAACACGTTACTGATACTTCTCATAAGACTAGTGATGAGAAAAATAAAAATAAGGAATCCTCTCAAGTCAATACTCGGGCTACAGTTATAAAATCTCCGGTCTCTAAAGGCAAAGCTTTAGAAGCAAAGAAATCCAAAGTATCCGAACCTACCACTACGGAACATACCGTGGTAGTAAATGTTGATAAACCAACAGGCATTTTTGAGCCTTCAATTGATTTAGAAGATCAAATACCCAAGTCGTCAATTTGTGTTAACAGTTTTGTAGCAGATTCTAACAAAGCCAAATCGAAATCGAAAACTAATGATAGCAAAGTCGCAAATTCTTTATTGTGTCCTATCGATACTGAATCTGATATCCCGTTGGCATTGATATCGGAAACTCCTGATCCCGTTATCAGACCTAAGAGAGGAGAATCGATAGCTGCAGTTATATCTGATAAACTCCAAGAAACAGGTGGACACAATTTACGTCAAACAAAAAGAAATTTGGGGAATGAAAACGAAGAATCTACTGATAATAAGAAAAAGAAAAAGATTAATAACATTATAAGAGAAAGCAAATTAGTGTTGCCATCTAAAATACTCATACCGAAAATCCAAGCCGAAAAGCTGCATATAACTGAAACAATAAAGAAAATAACTGTGTCTACGAAAAAAACTGATGCAAATGATTCTAGTGACGGTAAACAAGTTGAAATTTCCAAGAAAAAGACCAGAAGGCGTAAGGCTATTAATAGAACTGGTTTTCCTAGTATTAAAAAGAAAAAGAAGAAGATTGAGTCTGTCAATAACATTACTTCTGATAGTCATTTAACTTCTGAAGACACCGACAATAATTCAGCATTCGAGAGAGTACCGAAAGATGGCGAAGCAATGAGTAGCTTCTTGGAAAGGACAACCAACAAGAAATCTGAATTAAAAGTGGTGTTAAATAAAGATGAATGTCCAAAACAAGCTAGATTGACAGTGGTAGCTCTTGAAAAACTACAAGGGAAGGATATCCCACCAGATAACAACAACAAAACAATTATTAATCCAGAGAAAACAATAAATGAGAAAAAGAACACAAATTCTTTCATTTTAAGAGCTCCAGCGTTACAGTTAAAACAAAATAAGGCTGAAAAGGAAATAAAAAATCACATCAATAAGTGGGAGGTGCTTAGTGAGACGGACAGTATTCCTTCTTTGGCTAGTTCTATCAGTAACGATCCTGAGGACAGCATTCCATTGAGCCTTTTGAACTTAAAACACGACAGACCTGCTAGCAAATTGGAAAATTTAGAAAGACTAAAGCGCAAAACGAGAGCTATGTCACCATCACAAGAAATCGAAGAAATATTTTCAAAAAGAAAGATTATTGAAAGAAATAATAAAATTGGTCTTCGGCCGAAATCGAGTCTAGCAGTATTGTGTCCTAGCGAAAGGAGATTCACACGTAGCTCAGACATCACCAACGACGAGTTAAAAAATAAAACTAAAAAGATAGAGACTAAGAAATTGACAGTTGATATTGTAAAGACAGACCAACCAGTTAGTATCGTTACTAGACGCATGTCTCGCTCCTGTCAAGTCAATAAGAAAGCTCATGAAGTGCATTCCAGCTCCCGAGAGAGTTCACTAGATACTGTTGTGAGTCGTAAACTGACTTCCAAGTCTCGTGAGCCCTCCGTTGATACTCTTCGAGACCACGACGAGAACGACCCATTGCCTCTCAATGAAAAGGAGATTGATTTTGAGAAAAGTATTGATGTTCTCTCAAAAAGCATTATTTGTAAAAAGCGAGTAGCATCATCGCGCGACGATAGTCCCGCAAGCAGTGTGGATAATAGAGATAAACCTGTCGTATCGAAGAGGAATCCACGACTTAGAAAGAAGTTCTTAGCAGCGGGCTTATTTTCAGACTATTTCAAAGAAGAGTAAGTAAATTCTGATTCCAACATTTGTCGTTCAGAATTGTCGTTTTTGATCACATAAATAATTTGTCCAATGATTGTTACAGCCCAAGACCAGATGGAAAGGGGAAGAACTTAGTAACTCAAACAGAATTCCCGCCTGGGTTACTGGCGCCACCGCCGTATTGCGAACGCTGGGTCCGTCGAAGGCTAACACACTTTTCGTTGCCCTACGACATCTGGTGGCAGCAACATTACAATCAACCTGTGCCTTCATGGAATTACAAAAAGATTCGCACAAGTATGTGGACATACACGATTAGATCTTAACGTTTTTAGGGTTCTGTACCCGGGTAAAAACGGGACCCTGTCTGTCCGTCCGTCTGTCTGTTACCAGGCTGTATCTCAAGAACCGCGATAGCTAGACAGTTGAAATTTTCACAAATTATGTATTTCTGTTGCCGCTAGAACAACAAATACTAAAAATAAAATAAATATTTAAGGGGGGCTCCCATACAAAAAACGCAAATTTTTTGCTCGATATCATCACCAGGCTGTATCTCAAGAACCGCGATAGCTAGATAGTTGTAATTTTCACAAATTATATATTTCTGTTGCCGGTATAACAACAAATACTAAAAACAAAATAAAATAAATAGTTAAGGGGGCTCCCATACAAACGCGATTGGTTTTTTTTGCCCTTTTTTGCTCGATATCAATAATGGCAACAGTTAGGCTCTTGAAATATTCACAAAATATTGAGTTGTATTTTTACTTTAGTAATAAATAATAAAATTAAAATAAATATTTTAATACGTCTTAAATCGTAAACCGCAATTTACGTAGTTATCACCAATTAAGATAGACCTCTGAGTTGTATTGGCGCTCATACAATTTAGAGGTCTTGCTTAATTGGCAATAACCTCAATAAACGAGGAAATCGAAAACGTTATCGAAAAAAAATTGAAAAAATCCTTGAGACTTCATTACGGAACCCTCGGTGCGCGAGTCCGACTCGCACTTGACCGGTATTTTATTTTTAATTATTATTAACGAACGAACTCTTTATTTTTCAGATGTGTATTATGATGTTAAGCCTTCAGCCGAGGAGTGTGAAAGTGTCGCATGCAACTGCGCGTCCTCATCATGTTGCAACGAGGACTGCATTAATAGACTTGTGTACTCTGAATGCTCTCCACAGTTATGTCCTTGCGGGTAAATGTGTTTCTAGTTTCATCCTACACTACATTGATTATTTTTGTATTTCTGGTACTTAACTAGTTCTATTGTTAACATACAGAGATAAATGCAAGAACCAGCGTATACAACGTCACGAATGGGCATCTGCACTGGAGAAGTTCATGACTGAAAATAAGGGATGGGGTGTACGTACCAAACACAAAATTATATCAGGGGACTTTATATTGGAGTACGTTGGTGAAGTGGTGTCTGATAAAGAGTTTAAGGTATGTCTAAATGAAAATCAATGTTTTCTGGTAGTTTTATTTATCTGTCTTCGGTAGTTTTGACTTAGTATACGCTCTTATAAGGCCTAAAATTGTATAATAGGTTATATGTCATCAATAATATCCGCCTTCTTAACGCGATCACTCAGATGTGATGAAATAAATTGTACACTGGATGTCTCGAATCTTAATAATGTTTTAATAAAATATGAACTTTTTACAATATTTTTTTTATATTTTATTATAGTATCTTCGATGGTATCTATACTAATATTATAAAGAGGAAAGATTTGTTTGTTTGTTTGTTTGTTTGCATTGAATAGGCTCCGAAACTACTGGACCGATTTCAAAAAATCTTTCACCGTTGGAAAGCTACACTATCCCTGATGAACATAGGCTATATTTTATCCCGGGATAAGATAAGATCCCACGGGAACGCGGGTGAAACCGCGCGGAACAGCTAGTTAATGATAAAGATTATCACTACATAGTATAAAACAAAGTCGCTTGCGCTGTCTGTCCCTATGTATGCTTAAATCTTTAAAACTACGCAACGGATTTTGATGCGGTTTTTTTTTATAAATAGAGTGATTCTTAAGGAAGGTTTATATGTATAATACATGCATAATATAGTAGCGAAACACTGATAAATTTTGAGGTTTCTAATGTGATGTCGTAATTAAGCATTTTTTTGCGCTTATATTGCAAACGCTGGCTGAACCCTACGAGATAGACCAAAATAATGTACTACAGTATTGTCCACCTTAAAAAGCTCAACAAAAAAGTCCGCGATGGTATATGTCTATCTCTTAGGGATAACCCACGATGACCGTTTTTTATCCTTTGCTAAAAAGTGATTATTTACGAAGTGATTTTAAACAATACAATATTAATCCTTATCCAATTAAGTACCTCTAATAAATTGTACATTTATTATAGATCAACCCCCTCCACCACCCCCATTTGCGCGATAAAACGTGTAGTCCACGCGGGCGAAGCCGCGGGCGGGTCGCTAGTTTATATATAAGGTCTTTGTGAAAATCTTCTCACATCTCGTTTTTTAGTTAAAATTTCTATAAATACATCAAATTATAAAAAAAAATCGAAGTAATTATACCCAATTTGATACCCACGAATAAATACTTCGAAATTAATTTGAATGTTGGCAAATGCATTAGCTAAAGTAATAAAATGAATGTTGTACAACCAGGAGCGCATGGCGACTCGTTACGCTCGCGACACACACCACTACTGCTTGCACTTGGACGGTGGACTGGTCATAGACGGGCACCGCATGGGCGGGGACGGACGCTTCGTTAACCATTCCTGTCGCCCTAACTGCGAGATGCAGAAATGGACGGCAAATGGTATGTTTCATTCTTAGTACTCTCTAACGCCAAACACTTGAACCTAGAAAGCCGATTTTTTTCAAAGGTGTGGTTTTTACGACGAATATGAAAGGATTTTTCGAAATTCAACTCCTGAAGGAAAAAGGGGTTCACGGATGAAACCGCGGCGCGGAAAGATAGTGCTGTAATAATTTTCTACCTGTTTCTGTCCTACCCATCCACTGAGGATGTAGTTGACTTAAATCCGGCAGCGATGACCTGTTAAAATACAATGAAAATGCCTGACAATAAGGTTTATTTTACTTTGCCAGGTACTTTCCGTATGGCACTATTTGCACTACGAGATATTGAACCGGAAGAAGAATTGACGTACGACTATAATTTCTCACTTTTCAATCCTGCTGTGGGACAGGTACGACATTATTTTATTAATTTTGAATGCTATCCTGAATGAAGTTTCTAATTTTAATGTATGTATTATAGCCATGCAAGTGTGACTCGGAAGACTGTCGCGGTGTTATCGGAGGTAAATCTCAAAGAATCACTAAGTTGCCCGTGAAAACTCAATCGCGGACTCCATCAAACGCTTCGAATCAATCCCAGGGGTCCAATGGGAACCAGCCACGTGTTGGCCGTCCTAGAAAAGCTGTGAAATGCAATAAGAAGTCGGAACAACAAAGTGTGAGCACTTGTGATATCAAGAACATGACCATATTGAAATATCAACAACATCTCAATAAACTGTGGCAGGAGCCACAGATGAAACCGCTCACAGCGAAAGAGAAAAATCTGGTGAAGGAGCGCCACTGTTTCTTGTTCAGGAATTTGGAATGTGTGAGTTATTAATTTTAATCGTACACTCAGATTTATCATGGACATGGGTCGGGCAGACGTTGTCCTGCCATGAAAAAAAATACATAGTACCCGATTCCAGCGCCACCTACTGGGTCTAATTGTGAATCTAAACCATCACTCAATGCCATCTCGAGATATGTCAATAACTATGACAAAAATTATTTTAATCGTATTTTTTTCCCTTTTTATATTAATAGTTATTCTGCTATTCGGGTCGGAGACGAATCCAATAAATCAATGATCATTCAAATCCATTCATCCGTTCTTGAGTCATAAATAGTGTAACTAACCCGACTTTGTTTTATATCGATAGATTTCAAATTTATTGGCAAAAACATCAAACCGTTACTAACATTAATTTCTCTATATCAGGTTCGTCGCATTCGCGAGCGTCTATCCATCGCCATACCGACATCGCCACCGCCGGAAACTACCGCACCTCCCGCTACCCCCACTTCCCCCACTTCCCCTACCACCCCTCCAGTCCCTACCCCATCCCCCGCTATCGCCACAGTAAGCAACGTGAACCCGCTGACATTACCCGACACTATGAACCCAAATGTGTTTCTAACAAGATTACACGCTTTGAGAGCGCCAAGGGATAACAACAAGCGCTTAGCGAGATTGGAGGATGACCCATCTTTGAGTCAGAAAGAACGGCTCGCTAATGTGTTTAGGTCGCTCTATGGAGCTGTTGTGGCTGTTAAAGGTAAGTTTATTGTATTTGATTACATTTAAATCTGTTATCAATGCATTTATTCATTCACAGATAAATTATTTAGTTCCTTTTTAGCTTGCAATAAGATTAAACATGGAGAGAATCTATTTCAAAAACATTTTTTTTGTATATTATAAGGGATGCGAGTAGCGCAAGACCGGCCGTCGTGGAAATCCTTGGTGGCCTTTGTGCAGCAGTGGATGATGATATGAATTATTTTGTTCTTTTAGATGACAAAGACCTACCCCTATGTACGCCGCTACTTAAAGCGAACCGTGCTAAATCACAAGACACCTCGCCGTCGTCACCAGCGGACCTAGCAACTATAGAGAGCAACATAAACAGCGGACACTACGAGTCGGTCGCGCAGTTCGACGCGGACGTAAACGCGGTGTTCACAGCTGTAGTGCGGGAACACGGCAGGCTGACTGCGCTTGGATCTGTAGCTACACAATTAAAGAAGGTAAGACAACTTAAGGCGATGATAGCTCAGTGGTAGTGACGTCGGATACCGCGGCAAAGGTCGTGGTCGTAGGAAAACATCGTGAGGAAACTACAGCACGGTGGTAGGGTACTTTGTAGTTCTCCATTGGCTGGCAAAATCTGTCGCCAAGCACCTACTGGTGAGGCAGTTGCCTATAAGGCATTGTAATAAGGTATACAACACATTGGCAATGCCCTGGTATAGCTAATGTCTAGGCGACGGTATTCACTTACCATCAGGTGACCCGCCTGCCTCGTTGTTACTTGTAGTATGAAAAATAAAGTTATCACCACTAAAGTATGAAGGCCAAAGGTGGATTGCCTTTGGTTTGACCTTTGTGGACGTCGTGGTCTGTAGAAGTTGAATTAAATTGTTCTTGCAATTTATATATAGTTTCTGATTTAGGCAAAGCTAATTATGCGTTTTTATTTCCAGGCTTATACATCAGCAAAATTGGACTTTGCGGAGCAATTAACTAAAATACTTGGCCCTGATGAGCCTTTGCCAGCTGGATTCTTGCAGAAAACTAAAACTGGTAAGCATTATTTTTGTTTTTCTGTAATGTTGTCGACAAACATAGGCAACATAGCAAATAAAATCTATCCGATACACGAATCGTTTCATATTGTTTCTTCAGCTGGGGTATGAGTCATTTCTAGCATTAAGGGCATATCATTTTCCATGCATGCTCAATGCGGTATGGGTTTAAAATAATGTTATTATAATAATAAAATGTATTTGTCTTGGTCTGTTCCACAGAGGAGGTGATAATGTGTATCTGCGGGCTGCACGTGGAGGAGGGACTGATGGTGCAGTGTGGCGGCGCGCGCTGCGGCGTGTGGCAGCACGCGCGATGCATGCGTGTCGCAGACACCGCCGCCAGCCACTACTGCCACCACTGCCGCCCCATCGCGCAGGTACTGTGGCTGCCACATCACTCTTACTCATCACTGATGCTGCTTTCGCTTTACTATTGTATGTATGTCTCTCTCCGTTTATGTGTTTTCGAGGTGGATAATTAAAAGTATCTTATTCTAAGGTATTTTTTATCTGTATGCGAAGTTTCATTAAAATATGTTAAGCCGGTTATTTAGTAAATATCGACCTCATTATGTAGTAATTGTTCAAAGAATTTTCTACTCTATAGTAAGAAGATGGAACATCAAATGCAATATCGTTATAACTTTTGAGCCCAGCATTCTAAAGTTTCGCGAACAGAAACCGGTGTCATATAATATTGTCATGATTGCTAGGTGGATCGCGAGATACCTCTCGACGACTACACAGAGGAAGGGCACCAGTTCTACTTATCACTGATGAGAGGCGACCTTCAAGTGCGGCAGGGTGACACCGTGTACGTCCTCCGCGACATTCCCATCGATGATAAGAACCCCGACGTTAGTCAGAAAAATGGAGATAAGAGTGAATCGCCTAAAACTAAACGCGTTGACAGGAAGAAAGTCAAGAATATTGCTAAGGGGAAGGATAAGGCTGACGAGTCTACGCAGAATAAGGTATGTATTTTTGGGACTGAAGTATACAAGGTTTTAAAAACGTCACTAATATAGTCTATTAATGGGTTTTTTCAGTTGAGAGTTGTATTTAGTATTCCGCCTTGGATATCCATGCTGGACAACTCTATACCAAATTGTTTGTTCATATCATTATAAATAACAAATTTAATTGGTGGTATTTTGTCGTGCACACACCACTATAAATTGCGTCTATATAAATTCGGGGACCATCACTCATATAGTCCGTATGGGCCGTATGCTTCAGCTGTTATTAATAGTAAGGTCCCTTGACAGTTAAACTTCTATTGATATAATGGTAATGTGTAACATTGAGAGTTAAGTGTTATTCATATATTTTTTGTACAGGAGGGCGAAGTTCGCAAGCACACGTATCAAACGATCGGCGAGATCCCCGTCTCGGAGTTGGATATTTTCCGCGTGGAGCGTCTGTGGAAACACAAGGACACGCAAGAACGATACGTGTATGGCCACCATTATCTGAGACCGCACGAGACATTCCACGAACCCACCAGGAAGTGAGGAATTATTCTTTTTTGATTTATCTATATGGATGGGGTAGCTATTTTAAGATTACATCTTTGAAAAATTGGTGAACAATTTTTTTACCATCTCAAAGTATCTAAATATTTAAAAAAAACTATATTACATTACAAGTTCAGTAATTACATGGGGTGGGACTCCCCTTTTAAGTTTTTGAAAAACCTGTATTAGGAGAGACCCGCTCTTCCTATTTTTTTTTATGATTAAACTTGTATACAAAAGGTATATCTTAATTATTTAAAAAAAAACATGAGTTCATCTTCAAGTGTTGGCACTTGAATGAAGATTTAAAAATGCTATAGGAGCTGCGACGCATGATTGGTTTCCTACATATTTTTTGGAAATATAATAGGTTCCACACAAATAATGCCATACTCTTTGATTAGTCTTATGTTGACCACTGTTTCTAACTTATCATGCTATGATAAGGTACCCTATATTACCTGCAATTTCAAATTATTTACAAATGTAGCCGTAAAAATACAAAAAGTTAACCGAAACCTATTTTCAGATTCTTCCACAATGAAGTAATGCGTGTGCCGTTATACGAGGCGGTTCCCATCGAGCTTGTCATGTCACAGTGCTGGGTTATGGACTTAAATACCTACTGCAAGGTAATATCACCTGGAATGCTTCTAAATATTAAATAAAATCATTTTAGCGTAATAATATTGGTGCAAGAATTCGGCCAGAAACCAGACGCCTCTACTTGGTGATATTTTTTGCACGATCCACACTGGACACCGTCATCGAACGTAGCTTCATGAGGCAAACTTATGAACAACATTATGTGCGAGTTAAAACCTATGGAATTTTGGGAGTGCACAAGTAAACATCCCACCTTGATGATTGGAGAGGAACCTGGTTTTCAAGTTACAGGCGTCATACTTGTGAACAGGTGCTGCTTGTGGGGGCTGGTCTGCTTGAGTTTGTTTTTTATTAAGTCAGTCATAATTAAATTCTATAGATTACTATTTTTGCCGCCATAACACGCAAATATTGTCAGTGAGACTAGATAAATAATAATTATTGAATGTAATAGGTGTAAGTTGTTTTTGAAAAGAGTAATTGATGAGTTTATTGCCGGCTCTTCTCAGCAAAAACAACCTTCCGAACCGAGCATTTAGTGTCTGACTATTCATAAGTGTCTGTGAAGGCCTATTTGGATGAATAAACAATTTCATTTCATTTCAGGTTTGACCTAGTTTGAGGATCAGGGCACTTTTGTCAAGTGAATGAATTAAATTTATGTATAATGCAATATTGATTAAGATTATTAAAAAAAAATGATTGCCCAACATAGACTGAATGTTGATAATGAAGCACAATCTCGTTCGTTTGCAGGGTCGTCCCGTGGGTGCTGCGGAGGCGCACGTGTATATCTGCGAGTTGCGCGTGGACCGCACGGCGCGTCTCTTCACGCGCGTCTCTCGCCCCAAGTACCCGCTCTGCACCAAGCCATACGCCTTCGACCACTTCCCACAGAGGCTCAAGATATCCAGGACATATGCCGTCAGTTACATTATTTTACTCTTACTATTAGTATCCAACAGTGGACGTCTTCCGGCTGATATGATAATGATGATTGATGAATGTTATAAATGTGAAAGTTTGTATGTTTGTTGATCAATCACGAATAGCTGAACGACTTTTGATGAAATTGGCACGCAGGAACATATCCTGGAATAAAACATAGGATACTTTGAATCCCGGGAAATGACACTAACCCCCGGGAATGCGGGTGAAACCGCGGGGGACAGCTAGTAAATAAATAAACATTTCAATTGCTATTGTCTTTCCGTCCATTACAAAACCTAAAAGGCAGTTGGCTCTCATTGTCTGCTGGAACTGTATGTTCATCATAGAATTAACAATAGTTAGATGACTATTAATAACGCCTCACACACCGTGAGATTTTATTTTGCAAACATAAATTCTCAATATCGAATTAGACATTATCACTAATTCAAATTTTACAAGGCCGAATTTAATAAAGTTTAATATCACATCAACTATAGAGGTTTTTTTTATTTTTTTTTATGTCACTAGTGACAACGAGGCAGGCGGGTCACCTGATGGTAAGTGACTACCGTCGCCGATAGACATTAGCAATACTAGGGGGACTGCCAACGTGTTGTACACCATATTACAATGCCGTAAGGGCAAGGGCAACTGGCTCTCAAGTGCAACTGCCGGAACACACCAACAGGTGCTTGGCGACAGATTTTCAACTTGAGGGTGGTAGCCAGCCAGTCGAGTACCACCTAGTACCCTACCACCGTGCTGTGGTTTTCTCACGATGTTTTCCTTCACCGAAAGCTCAAGCTCATTGTAGGATTCGAACCCACGACCTTCGCCGCGGTATTCGACGTCACTTACCACTGAGCTATCATCGCCTTAAAAAAGGTCACAAAATTCTTCCTGTTCCTTATTAAATTAATAATGAGATATTTATTTAATCGATATTAATTAATACGGAAATATGTTTGAGCTATGTAATGCTTTGCATGGTATTATATTATGCTCACACTACTTTATTATGTACTAACTTGTAATATGATTTTTGGCGGGTACTTGCGAAGTGACGTTGCGTTTTCGTATCCTGGAAAAAAATCTTCTATTCCTTCTATGTTTTTAATTTACTTTTTTTTTACAACAGCCACATGAAGTATCTCCTGAGTACTTGAAAGGCAGAGGCACTAAGAATGTGGCAGCTGACAAAACAACTAAAAGTACTAGCAACAAGGACGTGAAGAAGAAATCGTCAGCTGCTACATATTCTGAGAATGCAAAGGTTTGTCATTGTTTTCTTCATATACAGTTTATTACTGCTAAATGGAATAATAGAGGCTTTTGAATTTTTCTCTTTGTTTATAGCCTCATGTTTCTTCCTATTTAGTTTGTGATGTTAGGGCTTTATTGTGTTAAAATTGTATTAAATAGCTATATTTTTGGATTAAAGCAAATAGAGGAAGCCTTACATTACTTCCACGGGGCATAATTGACAAATAACATATACAGCAAGATGTACTAAAAGAGGTTCACGTGTGAGGTGTACCGTTTCGTTTCGGTTGTCTGTATGTTGGTTTTTGTTGTTCCAGGCGGGTGGTTCTCGCGACAGCCAGAAGGAGCGCGTGAACGGCATCGCGCGGCGGCTGCTCGCCCGCGGCGGCTCCCGCGGCGCACTCGACGCTTCATACCTGCTGGCACCGCGCCGCAAGAGAGTGCGTGTCTCCTGACCGTCTGAACGGCCCGCACCGCCAGCACCGCCCGCACCGCCAGCACCGCCCGCAACGATTGCAGCACCCGCACTGACCGCAATGGCCGCACCACCCGCACCACTCGCACCACCTCTGCCGCCTGTTACTCTATAGATAAAAAGCCAATACTTTTAGTTGGTTCCATTGATCCACATCCAGTAGGTAGATAATTACGTAAGCTTTTGTATTAGTTAAAATTTGGTGCAGGATTAGAACCCATTAAATGATAGTTTAAAAGTGTAAACATTCCAAGGATTCGAGGCGAGCGCCTCGGTCGGTCAAGATTTCGACCGCGGTCAAAGTATGTATTGTTTCGTGTATAGAATCTCTTCTATCGTTTTGTATTATATATTATAGTAGATATACCGTAACGTAGGTATTCAATTATATTATAAATAGTATTTTTATAACATCTACGTGTAGTTTTTCGCCTGAAAGGAGGGTCTTTATGTTCGGAGATTTAGTGGTAACTAATTTATATTGCGTAATATTATCTGCTTAATTTATTTCTCGTAGATATGTTTAGATTAATTTGTACTCGGTAAGTGTTTCGGCAGATGTAATCTCAAGTTCATAGTAATGGTAAATGTGTAATGACATCAAAAAGCGCTTACGCGATGTACGGCGACTTGTAATGCAGCATAATTTTTCGAATTAATATATATTTAAGCATATGAATAGTTATATTTTTACATAAGACAACTGATTATTGTTACGACTATGATACATTGTAGGCTAATATAATTAATTGGTTAACGACCACTGGTGCGGACTGATGTTGAATGTTGAAGAATTTTAATAGAGGTTAGATACAGAACAGTTGTTTGGGAGGTTGTTAATATTAATATTAGCCATTAATTACTTATTATAATTCTTTCTAATCTTCCGTTAAGGTAAGTTTGATGAAATACAACTTATTTCAATCGTCTGGTCACTTTTTCTTATACACAATTTACAGTGTGTAAACAAATGCACTGTCATGCCGTATGACATGCACTAATCTCTCTATTTTTTTTAACTCATTTATTTAAGTTGTATATATTTTTTGGAGATTAAGGTGGTTGGTTGTTTTATTTTTAATTGAAATTGATAATATATTGCTTTCTTTGCGGTCCACGTCGTGGTCCACAATTAAGTTTCTCTTGCTTTCTTTGTGTTGGGTGAAGCGCATTGCGCGGTGTTTCTTTTGATAGCCTTAATATTGTGATCACAGAGAACAAAGTTGTTGTTTTTTCTAATTTATTTGTAAATTACTGTTAGTTTTTATACACTTCTTAACAATTATTAACTTAACCTTTCAACGCTTTTTGTTTAACATTAAGTAACCTTTATAGTATTTTTTTTCTCTTTAATGTGCTTTTTACAGCTTTATTGAATTATGTAGTAACATATATTATTAATAAGATCGATTGATCCCAAAATCTAGTACAAATGTCCACCACAATCATTAGTGTCCGTCAATATCACAGATGATAGAATGAGATCAGGTCACGGTCATGGATTTCATTAATTTATAAGTACAGTTTTACAATTGTCGTTATTAGATACAAAATAGAGTGCACGCTTAGATACATACATTGATAATGTTGTTGGCAGTAAATTATTATAATACGAATCCAGAGATTATGAAGTATATTATAATTATTTCGTATACACTTGCACTCATATTAATAGATATATTCCTCTTTTAGATAAGTAAAAGTCTTGATACAAATAAATACGCTCACGTTATAACAGGTAACCGGTATATGAATTTATAATATAGTCTGTTAGAAATCAGGGGGATTCCAATGTACTTAATTAGCAAAGTGTTTTCAATAGTCAATAATATAGTAGCAATAAGGTTTCACAGTTTCATTGCTTCCCCATAAGGTAATAGTGGATAGTCGGAATTGTTGTAATAGTGACAATAGATGAGTCCCTCAAATATCATAACTATTTATTAATATTTTGGGATCAAAATTCGTTCTTTCTTTACCAATCGGCAATCTAAATTTATTGTTTATCTGATAGACGCACAACCATTTAAATCTATATTTTATTGAAACTTAAAACTAACTTGCACCTTATTTTGGGATTGCTACCTATATGGAAAAATTTTAATCGTAAACACGTTTGGTATATATGAAATCTCAGAAAACTTACTAATAACACTTTTGTAAAATGGTTGCAGTCTATCAGAAATTGATTTAAGTCATCGTTACGATCAATTAATTTGATATATTGAGCAGCTTTACCTATTTATATGTTTTAAGATGCCATTTGTTGTAACTCATGTTTTAATAATAAATTAAATTTGGAATCAATTGTTTTATTTCACTCCTAGAATCACGGCCACTGGCGGACCGAAAGAATCAAGAATCGAAGCAACTGAAGTGTGCTGACACAGCAAATAATAACAAACAACTTCATACACATAGATATCACACTCTGTCGGCATCGATAGAAGATCGGATCAGTCGCTGGATCGATCCGAATTTTGTATCAGGCATAATAATAATATTTTTTTAAATAGCTGTTTCGCGCGGTTTCTCCCGCGGTCCCGAGGGATCTTATCTTTTTCCTAGGGATGTGAGATTGATGGAAAATAATCGGTTAAATAAAAATCGATTTTTCTTCATTCAATATTAATCGATTTATCAAAAATCGATTTTTACGAAAAAATCTTATTTGAAAATAATTTTTTAACATCCCTACTTTTTCCGGGATAAAAAGTAGCCTATGTGCTATTCCAGACTATAATCCATCTCCATGCCAAATTTCATCCAGATCCATTCAGCCGTTCTGGCGGAAATGAGTAACAAACATATCCATCCATCCAAACTTTCACATATATAATATTCACCCGCGTTCCCGAGGGATCTTATCTTTTCCCGGGATAAAAAGTCGCCTATGTGCTATTCCAGACTAATTATCTCTATGCCAAATTTCATCCAGATCCCTTCAGCCGTTCTGGCGTAAATGAGTAACAAACATACATCCATCCAAACTTTCACATTTATAATATTAGTAAGATATAGTAGGATTAGTAAGATAAAAAAAAGTGGATTTATGTTTTGCCACAAGGTCTGTCTGTGGTACTGCCTGGCAGAGCCACCATCATGGATTTGGATCCTGAGTCTGAAAAAAAAAACATGCTTCGAATTTCGATCTTATAGAAGTTACAGTATCTCCCGCAGTAAAATTCGTTGGGCTCCGTTCTAAGAATGAGAGTGTCAAATGATAATGCGATAGTCTGCGACGAAAAAGTAGTCAACAAGTAAACTTCCGCTTGTTACTGTCCTATGCTATGGCTAAATAACGCAGTAAACACTTAATAAAATATTCGATTGTTTTAGTGAATTGACACCAATACGAAAATTTAAGCATGTTAACTACATGCTAGATATAGACATAGTACACACAATTTCAGTAACTTACGATAGAAGCGATGAAAATTGAATTACTTATCTTTATTTTCTTTCAGTTTCCGCGGGTTGGTTTTTCCAACCCATAGAAATTTTTGGTGCCTACTATTTTAATTACTGCCTGGAATTCTGTTTATTGATAATTGTTTGCATTTAGTAAAAAACTGTTTTGACATAACAAATTATATTTTTTTCTAAGTATAGATAGTAAGTAAACCTCTTGCATAAAAGTAGTAGGTAATTGAGGCTGTGCGCTATATGTAAATTTTGTCAGTGTTCCATATAGGTACCTACTTGCATTCGCCCGTCACTTCGACCGCGTGGTAGTTTATCGCGGAATCATGCCTTTTCGCCCCATGTTCATATAAAAAAGAATCCTGTGGCCTTCTCAAATCTTCAAGGCTCATTATATACTTGGTATATCTAATATGCTCTGGGGTTTAAAATATCCCGTACTTTTACCAAATTTCATAAAATCTTTTCAGCCGTGAAAGCCAAGCATATAAGACAGACCGAGCTACCTTTATAATATTAGTGTTGATGATAAATGATGAAATGAAAGGTAAGCATCCATAGGTAGTAAACAAACGCATGCGATACCACGTAACACATGTCGCGTCAAAACAGTGAGTAGCAGATAGCCATTCCCACGATAGGCTGATCGCTTGCAACAGCATTTCTTGTAGGGTGTTTGCAACGTGCGTCACAAACATCACGCCACGTTTTACTAGAATATCTCAGTAGTAAACAACGTAGTGTTTAGTTCTTTCACCACCGGACACCTGTCACTTTATTTATTTGTTCTACTTTCATTTGAAACTAATATACTTAGATACCTATTTCAGGAGGATTAAGATCAATGCATTAAGACAACACTCTCAAAATAATGTAGGTATTGCATTTATTATTAATTTTATTAATCAAGCCACGAATAATCTTTTAATTTTTTATTAATCAGACAACCTGCAGCAAAAAAAATACTTTCTCTTACATACCTATTTAGTTACTAGATAGTTAATTCAATTAATATACATGGAATATAAGTATTTGTGTCAGAGTGATTCTAAAAGTTATTCATGAAGAGATATACGAACTATCCAAGCTATGTAGGTAAGTAACTATTGATGGTTAGGTATTAAGTAGGCGTTTTATTTGGTTTAGTGTTCGTTTTGTTATTAATCTGTTTAACTCTGTCTTGAAATTACTTTTACTACCTCAACCTACATAAATATGGACATGCATATACCTATGTAGTAGGTAGGTACCACCTTCTTTACTCGGTGGTAGGTACCTACCTAATAAAAAAATTGCTCTATCTAAGAATTTTCCGTTTGAAAAGAATGCTCGCAAACAATGACTATTGTTCGTTCCCTGTTGTACAGTTTACTACCTAATTCAGCCTGGATTAGCATTGACCTTAAATAACAATTTACGTTTACGATTTATCCTGGGGCTGCGTCGCGTCGGCCGGCCGATTCTGCTGCGTGACTGGGGCCTGGGGTCACTCGCAATGAGAAGATTGGGCCCAGCGTCCGCCCGCATGCCCTATCGAGTATCGCTTCGCCTCACGCACGCATCGCTCTTAGATAGATGTTACCTATTTACTAACAACTATCGATATTGTGTCGATTTCCTGAATACCTACCTTTTATTTTTTTTATTATTCGGGATAGGCTTGTGTTTGACCACAATCTCACCATGGTAAGTGATGATGTGGCCGAAGATGGTAAGCACACAAAGCCTAGATGGGAACTGGCTCTCAAGTGCAGCTGTCGGAACACACCGATAGGTGTTTGGCGACCTACGTTTCAACTGTAAAACTATTTGAGACCAAGGTTGACTGTTATCGGTTGAATAGCGACTTTCTCTTTAATTTGTCATTGATAAACACTATTTTAAGAAAACCTTTGAATTTATTAGGTTTCTTATCTATTGTTTCGCTCATTCGTGCTTCATAGTAGTATTACTTAATGTTTACTATTGTAGACAAAAATGCGCTTCACAGAAACAATCATTCCTGTAGACTGCGGAGCCTCAGAGCGCTGTGAGAACGGAAGCCGAGTTCATTTTTGATACTTCTTCATAACGATTAGCAGCTCAATAAATTAAACTGGTAACAATGTAAACTTCCACATTATCGCAGGATGTTCAAACATTTAGCTGTCTAATATTGTCAACATTGGTTGTAATGTTTTTTTTGTCATAACAATATAGTAAGTAATTGTAGCATATCTGTGGCTACGACACGAATTCAAGTTACAAGAACGTGGTATTAGTTGAGCATTAACCACGTTCATCTAGGTGTTAATAGTAATTTGTTATAATGTTTCAAGATATCTTTGGAATATTTAACAATTTGTTACATATTTTAAAAAAACGTGACACTATAGTGTATATATAACTATAGTAATAATTATTTATGTAACTTATAAATTTTAATATACAGGATTTTATGAAACAAATATGTTTAGGAAATAGCATAAACTTTTCAATCACTGGATAAACCTCGGACAAGCTATTCGTCTGACAAGTCCATACAAAAACTGTTCTAATTTCAAATTAACAGACAGATATCGCTTATCTAGCCATTAAAAAATCAGGCTTTAATTTGATTACATAGGAACTTTCGGGAATATACGGTTAACATATGTGGACCCTATACCGATCATAATGTTATTATGCATGAGTAATATAAATGGTAACAATGAAATTATTTCATAAAGTGAAATGAAGTAGGGTCGACGAGTCAGCAGGACGTGCAATCCTGCGCTATTATTCAGTCAGCGGCTGCGCACTGCCACCGGTCTACGGTACACTACTTCTCGAATATATCTAAAAGAGACACGTTGTAATCACAATAGCTTTACGCGGATTTTGTAAAATCCATCTAAACATTTTGTTGGTTTTTCAAATCGTGTGAAAGTGACTTGGCGGTGTCGAGGCATGAAAACAGTCGAGTGCATCTGGCATCATCATTCGCCGAGTGCAACAACCCCATTTTCTTCCCGGTGGTGCAGAATAATTATGCCCTCGTAAGTGACATCAATTCAAGCCTGTATATACTTTATCATTGTGCCCGTGTCTTTGTTTGAAACAAATAAAGTAGTATATCATTCACGTGCTCATTAGGCAGGTTTTGTGATTTACGTTATCTGTCACACATTCTGTACTTCGCCGACATTGGAGGATCTTCTTTGTTGCAGGTGCATTCTCGTGAACAAAACAAAGACAACATTATTTTATAGGTAATTGATAATTAAGTTGAAGATAATTAAGTTGAAGAAACTTAATTATAGAAACCAGTATTCACAATTTATCAAAAAACATTTGTGTTCTCATTTTCATGTTTGTTTATTTTGACTTAAGTCAACGATCTTCTTGTGCGAGGCAACGTAATAGATCAACGCTCGACCATTTATTCCTATTTAAATAATTGCGGACTACTACGAGCTTCCGCTGGATATCTCGATTACCTTTCGGTCATCGTATGATTGAAGATGTGACTCACACATGAAGTAATAGAGAATGTATTTTTTTTACTGTATTGTAAATCAAAAAATCAATCTTAGACGAAATTAACTCGTAGAAATGGGGGTGGTAGTGATTCCATTTCATTTCAATGAAAAGTGAAATGGGAGTTATCCTATCTATTATATAAGAGGAAATGCACGAGTTTATCACAAGTTGCTGTAAATAGATCCTATAAATATGCGAACTAATGTAATAATAAGTCTTATGATAAAGTCATAAATAATCATAATCTTATCAATGAAAAATAAAGGCTTCGTTGCTGGCAGTGGTATGTCTCGTAAGGATTTATTTTATCATCATTGTTTTTATCGTGTGTGGCATTAATTTGTAGAGACTTTTAAAAATATTAGTTTGTGTAGTTACGTATTCAAATTTAGAACGTGTAGGTATCATATGTTTTTTTCAGATGACGTCTATTTAAGCTTTTGAGTTTGCTTTGCAGATATTTTATTGCTGAAATTGTTTAGAATTCAGAATAGACACAGTACCTACGTTCCGTTGTCGTTTGTTATAAAAACTCATCTCAATCTAAAGTAAGATTTTTTATTGGTACATTTTCTAAACCAGCTGCGAAAACTGAAAAGCTTTTATGATCGTTACACTAATATAATAAAACGAATGTAATATGTGCCCATTAAACACATATGACGATTAATGAAAAAAATATAGTTAAAAGTTCAAAAGTACCTAGAAAAATATTTGTGACGCAAGGAATAAAAATATTATAATAATTAAAAAAATGTTGTACCGATTTTGATAAAATTAATACGGCACATTGACTTGTGTATTTTATAATTTTCTGAAATTCTCATCATAAAAACCATACGTTCCCTTATACCCTAACGTTCCTTGCTACGAACGTCTACGGCTACGACTTTCGGTAGCCAACGAATACCTTGACTACGACGTGGGGCAATAAAAAGCCCGACGAGAATAAATAAAAATATATCATTCTTTTAACATACATATGCTAATACTTAAGAGGGCATGTTGCTCACGAAAACTTATCAAACACAGTGTAATATAGAGCTACATGCATACTCGTGGGTTGGGTGTGAAACGGACGTGGATGATGATGATACCCGAAATCGCATCACACGCCACGCCAGCCGGAACACTTCATACTGTCGTTATTGATAAATTGCTGCGGTGTCAATTTGCTACAGCTTAGTCTGTCGCCTCGAGTGCAGCCAGCAGCGATGATACAGAAAACACTTGGTTAATTTTCCAATGTCACAATGTCGTGTTGGAGATTGATGGTCTACTTAGAGGTATGCTTTTATGTAAGTGATGGTTACATTGTAACACGTATAACACGGCTATTATTGTTAATGATGTCCGAGGCCAGGGGATATACATATAGCTATGTATATGCTGTAAAACAGGTGATATTCTGTAATCTACCAATTATCTCACTTGGTACTACTCAAAAGAAGTAAGAATCTTTTTGTTTTTCCTTTTGCTTCCATTTGCGATCGGTCGATAAACCATAAGCAAGTCTGTTCAGAGTGATTATGGCTTTACGGTGGGGCGGCCATCGCCGCACCTCCCAATCAAAACATGTGGTCTCTTCTCAATCTTCTGACCACAGATGATGTGTCCAGCAAGTCCGCGATAAGCGGGTTTGGATGTAGAGACAGGCGCTCTTTGTGGAGTTTCTTGTACCGATCGATTTCGGATACGACTGTTGGTATTTGAAGATAGTCGTGTACCTCATCATTTTTTGCGAACCAAGGAGCATTAGATACTAATTGCCCTCAGAATGCTATTCTGCGCCCTCTGGAGGCAGAGTATGTTACTTTTGCTCGCGACGCCCCAAATCTAAAGTAAGAATCTAAATACCACAGCATATACCAAATATAGTAATGGGTAAAAGATTTCCATACATTTTTATATCACACGTTAAAATTCCTAGAAAATTAAATCGTGAGTGCTCATATCGATTATCGTTTTTTTATTGTGCAAAGGAACGTTATGTGTAGGAAAGTTATTTTGTAAGACAACTTATTACATAGGTATGATATTATATGAATAAAGTTTGTAAATCGACATCAAATACGTAGCTTTGTTTATAGGAAAACGAATAAAAAATGTGAGAACTTCAAATATCTGATTATAAAAACGGAATCGCCCATGCATTGTCGTGGTAGCATTTTTTAAATACTCATGTAGGTACCTACTTTTGAAAGAAAGTTTCAGCACAACAATAGCCTGCCACAAAGGCGTCCGTTTTGATTCATCCCAAATGTTTCACGATTCTTGAAGCCGAGACACGAGAGTAATCACACTCGTCAAGGTCATGATCCCCCAAATAATAAAGACGATCCGGCAAAAAATTCACAGCAGTGTGACGTGTTGTTATTTATATTAGCTACAATAATTCTTAGTCCATCATGCTTCAAAAATATGTGAATACGTCATAAAAGAATCGAATAATAATTACACATGCATACAACATTTTAGCTCAATCGGTAACGGGGAAGTGGATCAAATTTAATTTGGAAGATTTTATTTAGTTGCACCTGTCCCGACATACATCGGGACAGGTGCAACTAAATAAAAGCTTGTAAAAACTGCAATAATCCTACTAATATAATAAATTCGAATATTTGAATGTTTCTTACCCCTGCCCTCATTTCCAAAACCGCTTAACGGATTTGGGTAAAACTTGACACAGAGATATATCATAACCTGGAACAAAATCATTGAATACTTTTTGTCCCGGTAAAAGATTACATTCTTCGGTAATGCGGGTGATTTCACCCGGGGCGAAAGATAATTTTACTTAAAACTGCAAAGAAAAGAAATTGGCATGTTTGATCACATGACATCGCTAGTGCATGAAGATTTATTTACCCACCCATATCTATTAACAGTTATCGCAACTGTTTGAAAAAGCCTTCATTAGTATACCTATATTAGTTGGTATAAAAGGCTTTATAAGTATATCTGGAACTAGCAGGGCTATTCTCGGATGCACATGATTGTTATTATTCGTAGGATTTTATAAATATCAGTTTTTAGTACCTTCATAGCATAGAGGACTCTACTTACTGAACGTTATCATTCTGTCTTTAGTTTAATTAAACTAAGGCAGACATGTTTATGCATTTTATTAACCTCTTGACTTGAACCACACAATTGGCTCTAAAATATTTAAAAAAAAAACGAGTAGAAATAAAAAAAGTTATCCACACATAAGATCTAGAAAGTCACAAACATCTTTATGTACTGTAGGAATTTGGTATATCGAAGCTACGAAGAGTCTGTAATTCATTTCTCTGTGATCGAAATATTTTCATCTTCGTTATTTAGCGTTTCTGACTTACTGTATCAAGTTAGCATTTTGTATTAATCCTTATTAACTTAGCATTCGTAAAATCCGAAAAAAGTCATCCAAAATCAATAAGCAAAAAGCGTAATTGGATGAAGGTGTTCAGTGTTATAAGACGTTCAAAATTTCCTTATTAGTTTTCAGCGTTTTAATAGACCAATAATAATTTAAAAAAGTATTCAGTTCATGCTTCCTCATTCCGTTACTTATTCGAAAATCAATAACATTCTTGTATATTAATTACAATAGTAAATTTTTGGTCACGCAAACGATTCCCCGGAAAAACACCTTCTGACACTACGCTTGACGTTTCAAATCTCTAATCAAATAGTATTTAGGTATTCAGTGTAGTATTTACTATAGGATCGTCGGTGTTGATTTGCGACGAGGCCTACCGCTCGATATATAGAGGAGACGCCGTGAGCTCCCGCACACACTCTTTTGAGAGTGTTACCTGAAACGAGCAAGTTAGTGTTAAGTTCATCACCTCATCGTTCATATCACCAGTTCATAGCCACATCAGTGGCGGAACAACCACACAACAGACAGCAGGAGACACATCAGGCCGACCCCGGTAAGTGCTCCCTGATAATTGCTCAGTCACGCTCACGACACGACCTCCCTTGTTAGACCAGCGGCCCGCGGTTGGCCATCGATTAGCACTGCTTTAGTCACACATCGAGAATCGCACGATCATTGTGCAAATCACATATTCGGTGGTATTAGTCGCACAAATAACTCAAAGATTCTCAAATAATGTTCTCTATTCTCCCTCATTGGTGACACACGTAGGTACGCGTACGCAGTAGGCCGTGTCCTATTTCTACAAGTGATCGTAGTTTATTATCCGTCATTACTTACTTTGTGAGATGACTGTGTAACACGAAGCTCCTTCTAATTTAAAAACACTTATCGAGGTTTATTATTTATCCAGACGTTACGTTAATTTATAGTTAGAACTTACATTTAAATGCATTATAACGATCTGTGAATTTCGTCGTATTGAAAAAACTCATAGCATGTCCGGGTTTAGAATTTAGATAGTTAATAATTTACGTTGTCTGGTAGGTACCTACGTAAATGTATCGAATGCCATAGTTACTTAAATAGTTTAGGAAGTTATAAAGCAAATGATGTATTAATTACCTAAAATTTGTAAATCCAATGTAGTTTACGCATGGTAGCGCATGATGCACCCTGATGCTCCTCAATGTACATTTGAGCATCAGAAATATGCATTGACGACAAACACTGCCGTGTTACCAGCTATTTTGTAAGAGCCATAAAAAGGAAAATATGATTCATTATGGTGACTCCGCATCACTGATAAAATTGGTATACCTACTAGATGTTTACTTTCTCAGATGAATTTTCCATGAAAAATGCATACATAGCTATAGGTATACAAAGTAGTTTAATAACATCAAATTTAGTAATAGAGTCGATGGTAAATACTTCGTATAACTCGGAAGCTGCATGAGATGTAGCAGCGATATTAACACGTAGGTAATAGGTACGTAACACAGTGCGTGTGATACGAACAAAAATACGCACAAACTAAAGTAGGCTCCTTATACGTTGACACTGAATATCATTTACCATATATTCTACTAGCTGTTCCGCGCAGTTTCAACCGCGTTCCCGAGGGATCTTATCTTTTCCCGGGATAAAAAGTAGCATATGTGCTATTCTAGACAATAATCTATCTCCATGCCAAATTTCAACCCGATCCATTCAGCGGTTCTGGCGTAAATGAGTAACAAACATACATCCATCCAAACTTTCACATTTATAATATTAGTAAGATTTTACTTGTTGTCGTAATAGTTTGTTGATTTAAGTCATAGTTCGGTAGCGTACGTAGCTGACAGCATCCTTCGCGCTATCTCTGATCAACACACAGGAATATGAATGCAAACAATGATAAATCACGTCGACACACATTCACTAAGTCAATATTTAATTCATCGCTCACAGTGACGCAAAAAATTAAAACAATGTTTTTAAGTTTAATTAGGCTATGGGGCAAAAATCCCTATGAGAATTATTTACATAAAAAATGATAACTTCAAACTTAATACTCCGTTGTTGCAAAGTTTTTTTATTGTCTTAATTTAATAATTGCCAGAGTGAAGCTTCATTTGTCATAATTATACTGAACTGTGTAAGTCACGTGATAGATATGCATCGTTACCTAGCACTGAGACTACTTAGGTACCTACTGAGACAAAATAAAGTGTACTAAAACTTACCTGACCACCTGCTAGCTAAGCTACTTCAAAACCCTAAGACTAAAATGTCCTAAGAATACGGCTTAGGGAAGTAAATTGAATAACTGATTGGTCACAGTACAAATTAGATTGTAATGGCCGCCCTGTACCGTGATTCATGAAAAGTTAGTAAAATTCTTGATACTTGATTCGCCACTATCTTTAACATTATCAAGCTAGTTGATCCATATATAATTTTACTATAATGCTACAAAATCTTGGTACATTATGTAAATGTTTTGAATACGTCAGCAGATGGATTTGTTTATTTTATAAAATTTTATGTAAATACAGATAATTTGCATGTATTTATGTAATAATTACATTAACAACGTAGTTTCAAACCGCTTTTAATTAATTCATTAATATGTTAACAAAATCATATTAGATGCCAATAAAACTGAAATAAACTGTTTTCCAACAATAAGGAAGAGGTTTAGCCAAAATGTCAAATTATTTTAATTTTGTCAATATATTTTAAATTAAATTTAGTCAAGCGAATTATTTATTAAATTTGCATGTAGGTACCTAAATATTGATCAAGAGTATACTAATTTATTTATTTCATATACAGTAAAAACTACTTAGTCAATAAATCTGTCTTTCATTTACGAAACAAGTGTTTGTTGACTTTGGTTACCTTGTTACCCACTTATGCAAAAGAAACGGTCAAATGCCAAGTGGATCCTCCGGCTTGGGGTATGAGTTAAGAGAAAGTGGTACCTATACAGCTTTCTATGAAAATATTTTTGGCTAAAACACGAGTGTTATTTTTGAACGAATTTTCATCTACAATGTTAAATTGACATAAGTTAGAACGGCTATCTAGGATTATTATGATGTAACAGGTTAATTTCTATTAGATAAACAGGATGATGAATGTATTTTTGAAGATTTGTTCTGTTTTTTTTTTTTTTTTTTTTATCGATAGGCTTGTGTTTGACAACAATATTTTTTTTTCGATTACTTATGTTGTTTAGGATTTTTACTTACTTGTAATCGTTGTCTACCTACTGTAGCTTCATAGTGAAGGAATTGTCATAATCAGATCCAAACATACAAACCTTTTAAATATTAGTGTAGATAATAATGTAAGTAACTATTTTCAAAAAATCTTAATCTATGTCGCGGATAAATTTACCATGAAAATTATATGTATTTAAACTCTTACTTAGCTCATTTTCTTTCCTACCTTAGTAATAATTATTTTTCTTTCATCACCAATCTAATATCCGGATACGATACAACTTTTTGTACAGAAATGGCATCATTTTCAGGATTTATTTTGTTACATTCGAAAAATAAAATACAAAATTGTTTATTGCATAGAAAAGGAGGAAAATTCGATTATGTCTTTGTCTTCACGGAATTCAGTAGCTGATCTTTTGTTCGTATACAAATATTATACAAGTTTCGTGCGTTTATTTGTTTATCAGTACAAACTATTCTCGGAACGAACGAACAGTCCAAAATTTGAAATAATTAGATTTTATGAATATGACATTTTCATCATATCCACTTTTTTTAAATTGATTTGGGTCAACAAACAGTTAAAAATATAAATTAAACAAATAGATAAATGTGTAACCAGTACCGTTAACCACAGGTTATTTAACAATATGTTGAGCTAAGTTAACACACTTCATACTGAATAATGCATTTAATGTGTCCAGTATTTTTTTAAACACAGAAATTTATACAAAATATGGACATTTAAAAATCTAAGACGACGTGCCGGAATTGACTAATTTATTAATGAACAATCCGTACTATAACTTCAAAAGTAACTCTATCTATTCGTCTGTCTGCTTAAACTCTGGGGAGTATTTTCTTAAATCAACCCCAAAATAAGCAGAAGGGGTGGGATCAAGCACGATCCCATAAATCAGCGTGCAGTAAATAATTTGTCATCTACATTAATTGAGCTCGAATCTCGATAAACCAAATAGAGCAAGAAGTATGTTGAGTTGGTTGTTTTGTATAGGTAGTAGAGCGCGTTAAGCCTTCGCCTTGGTGGACCGGTCCCGGCATGCAGCGTAGCGGGCTGCATGCCGGGACACACGAGGTCATTCCGGTTAATCACTTATCATTGTCAACATTGTATTATTAATTCACAACACTTATTTACCAACTCAAACGTTATTGGTGAAAGTGGCTCACGTTCGCTATGGGTTGGGAGAGGAACCTAGTATGAAGATGAGATGAGACTTAGGGGTAATAATCATTTTAATACGTGAAGCAAAAACATTGTACCCATTTTTCTACTCTGCTTGTCAACCGATTTTCTTTCGTTTTTGTTTAGTAGCTATTGACGAAATAAAAAACATGGAAATAAATAATTTCCTACCTCTTAGAGATAATTACAACCAAACATAGGATAAACAGAATATGCTAATGCTCATGCAACCAAATGTCTAGCCTGGTTAGGAATCAAACTCACGAACTGTGGCGTTCCAGGTAGCTCTTAGCAACCTCGCCAACTGGCCCATTATGAAACTGAAAAGTTTGTATGTATCTTCGAATACGCTGATCTAACTAACGCGAGCATTTTGAATAATATTAGAAAGCCCTTTTACTAATGACGATTATACATATTATGTTTGTCATATGCAATGTTAGCGAGGTATGTAGCACGATTAAAATATCATCAATATATTTGATTTTTTTAACTTTATTTTTTAAAATTTAGTGTAGTGTCAGTATTTTTTTTCTACAGTTGAAGCACGTGCAAGCAACGTTACTAAGTATGTAAAATTTGTAAGATTAATGGTGTTTTTTTTTAACTCAACAATTATTTTTTAAATAATGCGTTACTTGTAGTCAAAAGATACTTCCTTGAAGGAAAACCATTCACAATCATAATAGAGTCGTACTGAAAGTAAAAAATGAATACAATTTTTTTTTACTATTCACATAGGTATTAATTCTCCATCATGTCCGCCATGGGTAAAATAAATTAAATCTTCTGATATAATTTTCTTTGCATCTTTCTAAAAAAAACTCACTCCTTATTAAATTACTCTACTTCACATTTGTTTACCCATCTGTTAGTATGTCGTTACACTGTAAAATTTCTATTACCTTTTTAGACTTTATCATAAATAAATAACGTTATTCCTTGTATTTCAATTGATCAATTAATGTGGTTATATTATTAAACGGACGGTATGGACGGTATGGTACGGATCCTTCCGTACGCGAGCTTGACTCGCACTAGATCTAAAATCGATCCAACAACCAACGACGGCTTTAAATTTTTCTAATTAATTAACCGATCCAGCCTTCTGGGAACCTTGCCGATCGGCAGCAGCGGCAGCCTCGAAGAAGTTTTTTTATATATTATAGTTGTACACTTGTTTGTATATTTTGTACATTTGTTGTAAATATTAACTGATTGATGAATGAATTATCTAGACAGTAATTTTAGCATTTTTCCTTGTTGCTTGAGGCCTATCACAGAGGGAGATAGATTATTAATATGTCAGTCAGACTCCCAATGA
Organism: Ochropacha duplaris; assembly: GCA_951361185.1. Classification (NCBI taxonomy): domain Eukaryota; kingdom Metazoa; phylum Arthropoda; class Insecta; order Lepidoptera; family Drepanidae; genus Ochropacha; species Ochropacha duplaris. Next base: position 3,672,580 of record OX592706.1, read on the forward strand.
TCAGGATAGTTTTATTTATTGATTTTCCTAGTAATGGTGGATGATCCATAATCTGATAACTTGGATAATTCATCATCGGCTTGACGTGCAAAACACGAGGTCTTTCTATTTCAATTAACTTGTTTGCCATTGATATGAAATTACTGAATTATGGATCTGTAAGAATGAAATAATGTTTAATAACAAATAAAAGGTCGTCACAATAAATACCTATTGAGCATTAATCTATTGATTGGTGAACAACAGGGTTGTCACATTGTCATGAGAGGAAAAGTATGATGAAAATATTTTCCTTCGTCGATCAGATCATTCTAGTCTAGCTAGCCGTCCCCCGCCCGCTTCGCTGAACGACATCACATTACAAATCATTGAAGTTCTCGGCTTTTCTGTACTATAATATGTATGTATTATACATATAAATCTTCCTCTTGAATCACTCTATCTATTGCTGAAAACGGTATTAAAATCCGCTGAGTAGTTTAAAAGATCTAAGCGAACAGACAGCGGAAGTGACTTCATTTTATAATATGTAAAGATTATTGAGCCTTTATTCAATTAAATCACTAGGTGTATATCACCTAGCATTTACTATTTGTTTTAATCACAAGTTTTATGTGATATACCTTATATGTCTACTTATTTTAACCTGTCAGTTCTTTCTTGGGACAATCGGGCTTTCAGAGTCCGCCCACTTGGTTCTCAAATGGGACAATCGGGACGATGACATTTGCTTGAAAATTGGGCGCGAATTTTGAAATTATGAAAACAGTGCGCGAGTTGACGAGATGTTTGACAGGTTAATGTCGCGAGTCAACAGATTAAGGTTAAGTTATTTAAGTTTTACTTAGAGTGACAACCCTAAAACTTACAATAACGCGATAGCGTGTTTCAGAAGGTTTGTCAACATCTGAATTACAAATCATCTATTCTTGGTTAATATTTCATAAAGCCTCATGGAAAAAAAATAATAAAATACTTCAGGCACGATGGTTCCAATAAATCATGGGGTGTTTTGAAACGGTAATGGATTAATTAATGATCGATAAAGTTTTAATTTATTTTTTGTTTTTTTTCTTTGCTCACAATCGTCCTTTAGGACATTCTGCCAAAGTCAAGTTAGTATTAGTAATTCGACCAAAAAGTTTTTAGGAAAAAATTATCTTCAATAAATGTCAATAAAAAAAAGTTAATCGGTTGACAAACAGAGGAGGATAATGAATTATATGTGTGTGTGTGTGTGTGTGTCAAATACATGGTAGTGTGTGTAATGATTTTTTAATTTAATTTATTTCTAAATTATCTAATATATAAAATTCTTGTGTCACAGTTTTCGTTGCCATACTCCTCCGAAACGGCTTAACCGATTTTGATGAAATTTTTTGTGCTTATCCGGTATCTATAAGAATCGGCCAACATCTATTTTTCATCCCCCTAAATGTTAGGGGTAGTCCACCCCTAAATTTTTTTTTATTTTTGAGACAAAATTTCTAATTTCTATTTTTTTATGATACAACATACAAAAATACATACAATCCCCAATTTTCACCCTTCTACAATCAACCCTTATTTTTTAATAGCCATTTTAGTAATTTGAGTAATCGGTCAAGCCGTTTCGGAGGAGTATGGTAACAGGACCGATTTGGATGAAATTTTGTGTGTGTATTTCAATGGGTTCCTCGATGATTTGAAAACAAAATTGGACCCGGTAGATGGCGCTGGAATATATTTTGGTGCGAATAATGGTAAAAGTTAAAGATTTATATGTATACTAGTTATCCATCGCGGTATTTCCTGCATTCCTATGGGATTTTTCTATTCCTGGGATTAAAAGTATCTTAGCTTGTTGGAACAAACTGCACAGGCACACAGTGTGTAAATTTCATTAGAATTCGGTTCATTAGTTTAGGAGTTCATCGCGGAAAAACAAGGTGACCAAAATTGTTTCCTATTTAGATCTGTGTAGAGGCAAAATAGCTCATCGGATCACGAAAATTACTAGAACCAAACATCAAGATATTGTTTTATTTTATGAAAATTTTACAAAAAAAAAAGGAAATGCGATTCATGTTATTAAAATGAAACGATGAATAAAATGTCTATGGTAGGTAAACAGAATATTTGCAATAAGTAGGTAACCTATATTTATTATTTTCCTATAAAATTCACTAAGGAAAATCCAAGTCCTTTATGCAGCAACATTTGTGTGTAAAGATTTTCTTGTGAAGAATGATTAGGAAAATTAGGAATGACTAGGAAGGGTAATTAACACGTTTGCTGCGACACCATCATTTTAAAATATGCGCCTAGTGCGTTACATAACATAAAAACTTGTAACAAAATGGATACAAGTGTATTACAATACAAGGAACAAGATCTACTGTAAAAAAAAAGCTTGACTGAGTTTCTTGCCGGAAACTTCTCAGTTTAAGTGTATTCCGAACCGGTGGTAGAGTCAATTGTAACGTTCATAAGTGCCCTACCAGAGCCTAAACTGAATAAATTCGTTTGGAGTTTGAGTTTGAGTTATGACTATTAGATGTTTGTTACTCTTTCACGCAGAAACTACTCATCAGATTTTGATGAAACTTGACACACAGTTGGATCATATCCTGGAATAAAACATAAGATACTGTATCTCGGGATAAGATAAGATTCCTCGGGAACCCGGGTGAAACCGCGGGGGATAGCTAGTATTGTTAATATTGAACTTTCATTGAAGGAAAATGAAGCATAGTAAGCATTTTTTTATTGTAGTTATTTTTTGACCTAGACTCCTGTATATTATATGCATATTATTTATAATACAAATAGCTCTTGACTTCCATATGTACCTACTTAACTCTATTCAGGCAATACAACCTAATGTTAAGAAATGTTGTTGAATGTCTTATACTTATGTAGAGTAGATGTACTTATAGGTATGTAATTTTTTTATCACACCTATGTAATAGGAACTGTCATGAGGAATTCTTTCTTACGAATTGTTTATTGGTTTCGGTGTCAATGAGTGTAGAGCAGTTTGTATGATTTTTATATACAAATATGATATAAAAAAATCCTTATCTGTGTGCAATATTGGAAGTGTGTTAAGTCATGTAAATAAAAAAGGTTTTTTTTTGTTATTATTTAGGTACGGGTGGTTAATTTATTTCATCGACGATAGATATAACATAAAAGGTAATCATATCAATTACAAAGTAAATAACAAAAGCAATATTTCGTGAGACAAATGACGCAAAGATGACACCTTGAAATCATAAACATCCTAACGCTATAATACCGAGTTGAGAAATACCAATAATCAGTGATAAGTCGCGGAACTGAGGATTGCAACCTTAAAGCGAGTTAATTATCAGAAACAATAACATCCAAGGTGGGGGCGAAGCTGCCTGCAGGAGGTGCTTGCTGGCTGAACCATAGGCGCGACACTCTATAGCCACACGTCACAAACCCGCGAGTCTTCTGTCCGACTGCACGTCTCCACATAATAAACGCTAACACTTTGCATTAGCACGATAACTTTAGTAAACTACATATAATTCGGTTAATAAGAGTGCGCCGCGGTACCGAGCGCAGTTTCCCTGGAGCGCAGCGCAGTACGCAGACACCCTATGCGGAACTTCAGGACACGAAGTGACGTGAAATGTTTTTCACTAGTGTTATTTGACGCGAGTTTTCACTGTAGTTTGTGACGGTCAACATTTTTCATAAACTTTAAGAAATCATGCTCGTTTTTGGAACTTTGTACTGATTTCGTTTAAAGACCAACGCTTCGACGCTTTTCTGGGTAAGATCATTTTATAATATTTTTAACTAAATAAGTGTAAATAAATTAACTTTTTAGTTTTTATTTTTATTTTTTTTTAACTTTTTAGTAAATGTGTAAAATATTTTTAAAGGAAAAAATATATAGTTTATAAATTAAAGGTTCAGAGAAATTCAATAAATAATAACATTAACCATGTATCTGATGAATAACATAACAATTATCGGTTTAATTCATCACAATTAACTCTTTGGATAACGTTTGTTGACAACTAAGTTATCATAATGGCATCAACTTATCAGTTTCCTGTTGCTGGCATTATTTATTTAAATAAAATTAATGCATCCTTTAATTCCATACTATCTCTTTTTAATTAAGAATACCCAAGTATATTGTGACTTTGATGATATTACCTACTACGTAAGTCTTTGTGTCAGAAGCCTCGTAGCTCCAAAACATCTAAACCGATACTAAGCATTATATTTTGTTCAAAAGCTGGAAAATTGCGAGATACTTATTTGCATCGCTGAATTTGGGTGATGTGTCAAATATTTCAATAAGCATCTTCAAATACAAATTCATCCATAAAAAAATCCCTAACTGAAATCCGAACCACGGCTAGCTAGAGTCTATTGTAGCGTTCCTAAGTGACTTATCTTATTAGGACCTAAACTGCACCGATTAGTTTTGATTTTAAAATAAAATCAGCTACCATCACACCTTGAACTTTTAGTGATAAGGTCGCCCGTTGTAACACTTTACTACTCCATTCATATGAGATGTATGTTAAATATGTAGTGTTCATCGATCTATCTTGAAAATATGGCAAATATGGAAACCTCGACAAGGCCTTCATTTTTGAGCCGTTTGGGGTAGAAACGCTGGGCCCGTGGAGGCCAGGAGCCCATCGATTGTTTCGGGATATTTCAAAGCGCCTGGTTGACGCTACCCGTGACCAGAGGGCTGGCGAATACCTTGGCCAAAGAATAAGCATTGCCATACAGCGTGGCAATGCCGCCAGCATTCTGGGCACGCTACCAACTGGCAGCATTTTTGACCAGCTGTCTCTTTTTTAATTAGTTATTATAATATATTATATTTATATAAATCAACACTAACTAAGCTATATAATAATATATTTTTGTATATATTATTATATAGCTTAGTTAGTGTTGATTTATATTCCAATTTTAAAACTTCTTGAAGTAATTACAAATTTGTACTCAAGTATTTTGGCTGTTTCCCGTGTATCGCTACTAAGACGTGCGATCCTATATTACATAATAATATAAAACATAGAACTTCTTGATATATTAAATAAATTGAGTAAAAAGAATTTAATTTATGAAGTGTGATGATGATCGGACGATATGGATCAATATAATCTAGTGTCATCATATTAAATGTATAATTTAAGTCACAAAATTAGTTAATAAATTTAAAAAAATGCATGATATAAACTATGCGTTCGAGTCGCACTGTGACATTCATAAACATGTTTACCTTTAAAATATTTTTTCAACTTATTAAATATAATTTGTATTAATCGATCCGATGCATATTAGACTCAGTGACCTTTTCTTTAGGGCCTGTATTGTATGTACTGTAGGTCAACAAGACTACGCCTACTTGCCGGAAGTGTTATTGAAATTATAACATACACGACAAAATACTGCAACAGCATTATTTACTTTATTTATGGCTGACAACAAATAATACTAATATAACAGTACTAGTATTTACTAACGGTCAACATTTATCTATCTATATATTAATTATATAAAAGCAAAATAACACTCTCACGAAATCTCAGAAAGTATAGACGCTACAGACTTGAAATTTCGCAGCTAGATTTCTCATAGGGTGTCCGCTAAGAAACGATTTTTGAAAATTCAACCCCTAAAGTGTTGACACGTCGAGCAGAAAGCTATCAATTACATAAAACTAGTCTATGGCCACGGCTCCACTTGTGTTTTTGTCATATCTCTGACATGTTTCACCCAAAACGGTCACTGCTTAGCTCCAAATAACCAGCACAATCATAAGTAACGTAAAACATTTCTCAAGAAACCAGTATCCTTTTATAGTTAACCGCATCAAAAGTGTAGTGGTTCCGAGTTATATACTAGCGGACAGATACACAAAATGTTTAATAATATGTATGTGTATACAATGTAAGGACAATACACTTTAGCGAAGCGTATATAATTACTGTGAAGTAGGTACTACAGTTGATGCTACTACGTTAATTATAATTTTCGGTCTAAGACGTGTCATTTCTTATCACTCCTTACGTTACATCTTTCTTATACTTAGGTAGGTAGGTACCTATACAAATTTGAAAAAAATCACCATATATTTTGGTATCAGCCTGCCTACCTTTTTCTAACAATGCCTATCTAATTGGATTTTAGAAAGTTACAATTTGAATGTAGTATAGAATTTGTTTAGTATTGTAAGAAGTGTGTAGATTTATATCTTGAATCGCATTGCGAGCCAAGTTTTTGATTTATGGGTAATTCGTACGTACGACTTTTGGCTGATTTTATTTAAAAAGTTTGTATCGTGTTACGTGTTAAATTTGTACAAATCAGATTTGTACAGTTAACTAACAATCCTCATTTCATTTATATTTTACTAGTTTTCCGCCCCACAGTTTCACCCGCGTTCCCGAGGGATTTTATCTTTTCCCGTAATAAAAAGTATCCTATGTTTTATTCCAGGGTATGTATTATCCCGGGAAAGGATAAGGTCCCTCGTGAACGCGGGTGAAACCGCGGGGGATAGATAGTTTATAATAATGGTAGGATAACTGCTTAAACAAGTAGGTAGGTATTTGTAAAATAATTAACTTATCACCATCTAAGTCTACTCAATGAGAATATTAAAATAAACTAATTAGGTGTCCTTTGTTACTCCATACACATTATACATTACTAGTTTTCGGCCGCGGTTTCACCTGAGTTCCCAAGGAAATTAAAATATAATATAGCCTATGTTACTTGTGGCTAATGTCGCTTTCTATAGGTGAAAGATTTTTTGAAATCGGTTAAGGATTTTTTCATTTATCCATTACTAGCTGTCTTCCGCAGTTTCACCCTCGTTCCCGTGGGATATTATCTTATCCCGGGATAAAAATATAGCCTATGCTAATCTGGAATAATGTAGCATTCAAATGGTAAAATATTTTTTGAATTCGGCCCAGTAGTTTCTGAGTTTATTCGTTACATACACACATACATACAAATCATTCCTCTTTATAATATTAGAAAGACAAACAAATATGCAAAAAATCAAATCTTTTCTCATTATAGTATCTGTTATTACACTATTAATGTAGAGTTAGACAAACGATCTAATAACGGTAATAAGAAATATATAGAACGGAAATGTCACCAATTTTTTATGCATATAAATTAAAATATTAAGCAATATCAATATACCTGTAGGTAATAAAAAGTTATCGTCAATATTCACTTTAAAATGCGTAGCGCATGTCACGTTTTCCTGTTAACCTTGTATTTATTGCGACGAAATTCATTTCAACCTACTCCTCATACACCCCATTACTTACATTACACCTACCATCAGATACTTAAGTAATCAGTCTTAAAATATACACATAAAGTACGTACGTAACATAACGAAAATAAATACACATTTATTTGAACCTTCTAAAAGATAACCAACCTCTTATTCCGAGTTACGTATTTATATGTGGATAAGATTGACAGTTTTTTTTTCTGGATAAGCTTGTGTTTGACCACAATCTCACCATGGTAAGTGATGATGTGGCCGAAGGTGGTAAGCACACAAAGCCTAGATGGGAACTGGCTCTCAAGTGCAGCTGTCGGAACACACCGATAAGTGCTTGGCGACAGACTTTCAACTTGAGGGTGGTAGCCAGCCAGTCGGGTACTACAAAGTACCACCGTGCTATGGTTTCCTCACGATTTTTTCCTTCACCGAAAGCCCAAGCTCATTGTAGGATTCTAACCCACGACCTTCGTCGCGGTATCCGACGTCACTTTTAAGGCGATGATAGCTCAGTGGTAGGGTACTATGTGGTACTCGACTGGCTGGCTACCACCCTCAAATTGAAAATCTGTCGCCAAGCACCTGTTGGTGTGTTCCGGCAGTTGCACTTGAGTGCCCTTGCCCTTAAGGCATTGTAATAAGGTGTACAACACATTGGCAATCCCCCTGGTATTGCTAATGTCTATAGGCGACGGTAGTCACTTACCATCAGGTGACCCGCCTGACTCGTTGTCACTAGTGACATAAAAAAAAAACTTACCACTGAGCTATCATCGCCTTAAAAGGTGTAGAGTATCCTGAAGGATTGTGGAGATCCATGGGGGAGGCCTTTGTCCAGCTTTCAGCTGACATGCATGATAAGAATAAGAATAATTTCAAATTACTTTAAATATCTATGAAAATCTAAACGTGTCAATTCAATTACCCAACGAATCTCTAACGACCAATTGCTATTTAACTGACTATTTTATAAAAAAACATACTTACCTACACTAATAATATATTACTGTATCTGTATATCATAATTATATAATCGCTTATTGCATTTTAGTCGTAGGTATTATTTGTAAGTGGATCAAAATAGATCCAACTTTTTAAAAATGGATAGGCTAGTGTTTTGTCACAATCGCATAATGGCCGAAGATATAAGCACTTAGTCTCACAACTGAACTGGCTCTTAATGCAGTTACTCTTATTTAAACCTTGGTCCATGGCGACAGAATTTCAACTTGAGGGGTTAGTCAGAAGATGCCATAAAGTTCCCTTCGCCCTTTGCCGCGGTATCTTACATCTATCACGAGCTTTCTTCGCCTTATTGTGATACCGACCTTAATTGACGTAACCTACTTAATTGTCAATGATTTACATAATTATGTAGACGATTGAAATAATCCTCATTTATGGATCTAGATTGCTTCATATCGTGTTGAAATAAAATCGCATGATCCTACAACAAATTATCATATTGATTTATTTTTAACGCCTAGGTCATGTCTTTCTTATAACTTGTTTAGATTGTACTGTTATGAAATGGCATCAGGTAGTACATGCAGAATGAACGGTCTAGAATCAAAGTTGGGGGTATCTAGATTTTGTTTTTTATAAATTAGGATAAGCTTGTGTTTGACCGCAGTCTTACCATGGTAAGGGATGATGTGGATTTAAGATGGTAAGCACATGTTGCCTAGATAAGAACTGGCTCTCAAGTGCAGCCGTCGGTCGGGACACACCGATAGGTGTTGGCGATAGATTTTCAACTCGAAGGTACTATGGTTTCCTCACGATGTTTTCCTTCACCGAAGGCTCAAGCGCATTGTAGGATTCGAAACCACGACCTTCACCGCTGTATCCGACGTTACCACTGAGCTATCATCGTAATAATTCATCAAGTTTGCTAAGCAGGAAATTGATTTTCTTAGTGAATTAATAATAATGTTGTAAGACAACAATGCTCATCTAAACTATGAAAATGTCAAAATAGATATACCTAGGTAGGTAGTTATAAAAATAAAATGCACAAGAATAGCATTTAATTGTACAACGACATCACCTCAGAGTTATTATAAGTTTTATTGACACAATTTGCATATCAATGGCCACTAGCCAGTCAATCTGAATAAATATCCAGATATTTATTCAGATTTTATATTTGTCAAGTAGATTGGTTCGTAGCATGGTGGTACACGTGCGGAAGACAAATGTATTAATCAAATTGCAGGAGAAAAACAACATCGAACTTTGTATACCCCTTACTATTTATGTGCCAAAGTTTCAATCAAATCTTCTGTAATTTTGGCGTAGTTGAGCTCAGACCACATCACCTCCTACATACAAACTTTACCTCTTTATAATATTAGTAGGATCCCGGTAAGACTGGGAACAAACGCAAGACTATTTTAATAAAAACAATTATTTCAAATAAATAGGTATACATATGACTGTATTTTTTGAAAACAGTTACTAAAACAATTTTTATTTGTATTAGGTATCTAGTACATATTTGAATGAATTGAAAATACCTATATTGAGTTCTTTTACAGAATAAGTAGGTAAATTTACCTACAGTGCCTACATCTTACCTACTGACGATATATCTTGATATAACATAACATGATTCCAAAACGAACGATGGCCTTTTTCTGCGGTCATTAATACTAATAATAAACAAATAACATAAAAGCGCGTAACGAAAATTCGCGCTGATTGTACACTTCATTTAAAAAAATATGTAAATGATGCTAAATAGCGGCCACTCCTCAGATTCCGGCGCGATGTTGCGTGTACCATACCTTTTAACCCTGACCACTAAAAAGATATACACAGTACACACTATGATTGACCCTCACACACAACGTATTCACAAGTAAATAAGAGTTCGCAATAATGAATTATAGAGTTAAGAAGAGATTTGCGCGTGCTGTACAGGGCCAAATTCAAAGTCTAAATTGTTGTATTTGTTATAAGAATTTATTCTATTACATGTAAATTGTCACAGTAGAATCCTTAACCCGCTTAGCCCGTGGATGGGACAGCCGTTCCAAAACTACCTACCTACTAACATAAATTGAATTCCAGGAAAAACTTGAATCGCGAATCAAGTTATTCTTTTGTTAGAATATGGTATCAATTTTGTTATACGAATAAGTGTGTACTATATTGATGAATAGTAGTCATAATAGCTTCATAATAGTGAAAGAATTGTCTAAATCGGATCAGTTGTTTTGGAGATTACTTCCTACATCCAAACATACACACATTACCTTTATAATAATAGTGTAGACATTGCAATATTTCTTGTTTACTGACAACCAATGATGTTATATAGTAAAAATGTGTAGATAGTTTACCTATACAATATTCGATCTTAACAAATAGCCGACAAATGGCTCTCTAACGCACAAATAACATAATATTGCAATATTCACATAACATTACGATATCTCATAAGTCACGATGGCATTTTTAGTTATTATTATTTTTAATTGCACTCGATACGTGAAGTGCATCCGTTGATGCCGGCGACGCGGCACTGGTCAGCTCCAGCTTTCGGAGCGCTTATAACCTATCTACGCCTTTTTACATATAATATCATTGGTGACAACCTACCGTGACTTTTTATTTATTTTATAGCTGTGTACTTAATCTAATTCTCCGATATAGTGGTAATGGAAAAAACCGTTAATGTTCTTGAGAAAAATAGATAGCACAAATATCGATTAATGTTATGGTCGTAAAGTCGTAACGTGATTGTAAATTGATTTTGTCATGATACTTACTCGTATATACTTCGTAAGTCAACCCAGTCCAAGATGATAGGAATTACTTAAGTTTCATTCAGACGGGATTCATTCATCAGGCGTGTCTAGAAAAAGAATATCATTCTGATGTTATAATTTGGCATATAAATAAAGCAGTTTTATTTTGAATTGTAATTTGTCGATGGAATTGATGGTGTTATGTAACTGTGAACAGCTAAAAAGTTACGAAACGCGCTTTTAAAGCACTAAAAAAGTTAAAATTGCGAATCTGGCAGTAGAGTCATTAACTTTCATGAGTGCCTTCTTGAGGCCCATGTGAATAAACGATTTTGATTTTATTTTATTTTACTTGGGCACCACATTAAACAATAGGATACTTACATCTATAAATTAAGGTTATATCTAACCTTGGCTTAGTTTAAAAATCGTGAGCTACATTGTCGTCTCTGTACATTCTGGGGTACGTAGATACAGGTCCCAACAATTATTGGTCATCTCCTTTGCTTTACGTGTCTAGCTTAAATATAGACTTAGGTATACGTGACAAATATTTTCAACATTGCATTGAACATTTGGATAAGTTGATTAAATGAAACATCTCTCATAAGTATTGTTAACATTTGAATGGAAGACAGTGGTAATTTATCTACTGCCATCTGCAAAAAATGCAAAAACGTAATCAATATTTCGCTTGCCTGAATAAAACAAACGATTTCTGTGTATGGGTATTCGTCATCGTATTATCTTCTGGACAAAAATAATACTTTTTTTTTTTTTTTTCAATTGAAAAGATTTTTTACATAAGTATCTAAGTAGTTATGTAGATACTTGATTGTTATTCAAGCTCCGTTGCAAATTAAAAGTTATGACTTGAATTTATGTAGTCACTATTTAGTTTAGCTCAATAGTTAAAATCTCAAATGATTTTCGTTACGTTTGCAGATTGGTTTTTATCGCCTTATTACTGAATCGATTTATACCATTTTCCATTGATCTGCAGGGCGATAGTGTTATGTTTTTGGGGTCGTAATTGAAGGGGATTTATTAATTCATTGACGGCGCCACGACTGCAATGCTATTCTGTAATTACGTTGTGTATCTCGAAAGCTGAATCTCAGGTGAGATATTAATTTTGCATTCTGTAAACTTCGAATGACACTTCACAAGCCTGTGCCAAATGTTTATAGGATGCAAAATCAAGGTTTTGTGAGTTCGCTTTCGATGTGAACTCGCTCGCCTGAGTGAGACTCGACATCGATTTGTATTTAAGGGAATAACATTGGTGCTGATAATAGCGCCTAATAATTTGGGAAGGAAGCATCTAAACTCAGTAATTTAGTTCAACTACACAATACGAAACGCTAAGCGGCGCCTACGCATCGCTACGACGCATTTGTAGCGACCGCACGCCAGGCTCCGGGCTCCGATTCTATCATGTCAAACGATAGGGCACTTATTGTTTAATCTCTTGTGATATGGCAAACCTGGTCTTCTAGAACGATCATATTAGTAACAGCGTCGTGATTTGTAGTCTAGATTTATTACACCTTTTTTATTTAAATCTAACTTTCTATACATATACAAATACATACTTCATTTGAATACTTACAAACAGTAAGTAAATTATGAACAATTTTTTTTAATGAGCTATGGATGGATAGAGCAATATGCATTATATAGTCGGTAATGATACCATCACATAAAATGGGTTTTAATCTATGATAAAAAAAACAACATCAATAAATGAAATTAACAAAAAAGTTAACATTCGAATCTGGGACGTCGTGCGTCGCGCGTCGGCTTGAATGCTCGAATGGGCTCTATTCAACAGAACTATTGACTGAAAATCTTGAATAGTCGACCTGTTGTAACCTTCACCCAACTTTAGAGTATGCACATCTAAGTAGCTACAAACTGCATAATACAGTGTAATTTTAAATACTTCTCAGTTCGCATGATGCAATGCCAAGGACTAGAACTGTTGTACTACATCAGATATCAGGCTAACTGCTTTAGTATACAATGCATACTAACCGTTTATACATCAACTGTAAATGCCAGACGGAATATGTTCACTTCCTATTTGATAATTATAAAATAGTTCACTCATGTTTTCCCTTTATCAAAAGATGTCGGTCTCTGACTGACTACGTTAAAAAACTAGTTTAAATAAAGGTGTTTTGTATCCACATTAATAATTTTTATCTACATCTAGATTTGTATTTTTGTATGTAACGAATTAACGTAAAAACTACTCGACCGATTTTAAAAAAATCTTTCACCATTAAAAAGCTACATTATCCCTGAGTAACATAGGCTATATTTTTATCTCGGGAAAAGATAAGATCCCACGGGAACGCGGGGGAAACCGCGGAGGACAGCTAGTTATGATAACAAAGACAAAATATATCATAAACATAAAGTCTAATTCTTGGCTAGTTTCAGCGGTGTCTTTTATCTTTTATCGTGTGCCTATTGGCTACCATTGTGGGTGATGTCATTCATTATTCTAAATTACCATCGTTATTCAACGTTCATTGACATTGAATAAAAATGTGTTTACATATGAAGTCAAATTATGTATAATAATTTACAAATTATAATAATTTACGATTTAATAAGCTCTAACTAGAACCTTCAAAATGTCACATACTTAGAGAAATTGTCGATTTTATACTTAAAAAATCTTACTTTTTTTAAACTAGCTATCCTCTGGGGTTTCACCCGCGTTACAGAGGAAGCCCTTTAGGTATTTTTTATTTCATAAATTTTTCCGACATTTAAATTCAATACTTTAGGAATATAAATTCGGGGCAGTCTTCAAAAGAGGAGTAAGAAGGTTTATGCAAGGTCGGCAACGCGCTCGTGACGCCTCTGGTGTAGCAAGCGTCCATAAGCTACGGTAACCGCTTACCATCAGGTGGGCCGTAAGCTTGTTTGCCACCTAGTGGTATAAAAAAAACACACACAAATCAAAGATCATAATATTCTGTCCAGCTATTCCTGAGTTATAAAGTTGTAACTAACCCCACTTTGTATGTTTATAGAAAATATTCCAAACTAAGGAAAACAACGCGAAACATAGGATCACAAAGCATTCGAATTTCTCGTACTTCCATATTACTTTTTTAGTTTCCAACTAAAATCTTCGGCTGAACAATTATTTTCCTATTGTCTTGCTTAGTAAGTAGTAGTTGTACAGTTGAGAGGTACAACAGGTACACGATAAGGTTGGCGTACGTGGTTGGCGACCACGCCGGCACCTAACGATGACGGCTGCTTCCCGCCCATTGTTGCGACTCATCAGTGCGCGTTATTATAAAACACACACACACACACACAACTAATAACACATATAAACTAACCCAACTGTGTTTACGCAATACGCAAGTTGTATTATAATTCGCTTTAATTTTAACAAAAATCACTGAGGAAATGTGTGCTATTAGAATGGATTTACTTACTCATGCCTGATCGGTTCGTTGAACTGTAACTTGTGCAGTAAAGTGAGCTGTAATTTTTAATTTGACCTGCAACTCAAATGTTTTATCACTTTGCGAATGATTAGCAAACAAACTTCTAGTAACGTAATCGATACTCGCTAGTGACTACGTCAAACATTTAGTATGAAGATTTGCGCAGCGCCTCTAACGGACAGGTTAAGGCGATGATAGCTCAGTGGTAAGTGACGTCGAATACCGCGGCGAAGGTCGTGGGTTCGAATCCTACAATGAGCTTGAGCTTTCGGTGAAGGAAAACATCGTGAGGAAACCATAGCACGGTGGTAGGGTACTTTGTAGTACCCGACTGGCTGGCTACCATCCTCAAGTTGAAAATCTGTCGCCAAACACCTATTGGTGTGTTCCGACAGCTGCACTTGAGAGCCAGTTCCCATCTAGGCTTTGTGTGCTTACCATCTTCGGCCACATCATCACTTACCATGGTGAGATTGTGGTCAAACACAAGCCTATCGAGAATAATAAAATAAAAAAAAGTTGTCGCAGCACAGTTTTTCATACAAAGTCTGTTACGATATTCGCTAGTGAGTATCGATTACGATACCAGAGTAAACCCATGGTAGAGGTACAGTAACCTACACCAAATCATTATTGATCCGTGTTATCCATTTATTATACCTATTCTTGAAAGAAATTACCGACATATAACTTTTTCTGATAGTCGTTTATAAATGTTGCTAACTATGCCAAAATTGAATAAAAAATGAACTCATTTTTTTAAATTCTTAACTTAACACGCAAGGTTACAACATAAACAACGTTACAATACACTAAGTACCTATATAAATTGTTATGTTGCGTGATGTCATGAATAATCACTACTAAGTAATAACACCTTAGTAATAATCTAATAAAAATTTACACGTATTTACTATTGCTCGATTTACTTCGATCAGTACCTAATCTATTTAATATCGTTTTTAATTATTTATTAAATGATACTGCATAGATTTATAACACATAGTGTTATAATAATAACGTTGAATGATCTAAAGCGTGAAATAACAGGCTTATTCGTAAGTCTATTGCTAAAATACAAAATACATGAGAAAATACAAAAAAGTTTATTTACCTCGAACCCCCTCTACGAGAGTCGTAGCACTGTAGCAGTGTCGTAGACATCAAATAATGTATTTGTACTTTCTCTACTTTTCTTCTAACTTGGGATTACAATATAACTTTAAGCTGTAAAAATACATCATCTATTTCAATTTATTTATCTTTGTAACATGGAAGTATCAATAATATAATATGTTGAAGGAAACAGCCGCGTTCATCTACTTCAAAAAACATGAACTAATCTTTTTATATTTCTGTAAGCTTTTAATTCGTAATTATTATTATTAATTACTTGGTTTTCGAGAAGTTGTTCAATTAATTGCACGCCGGTTTATCGCCAACATTAAACTTTATAACGCAACATCAATTTGTTTGCGTAGCCATCTAAATGAAGGAGCTGTCTTTGTTTTGTGTGAACAAATAAAGAAAATTTATTTTTGTAATATATACAGAATGTACGGTAAGTAGTACGACATATTTAAGTTACGTGGGCGGGTCACCCACCAAATGTACAAAAATTACCTCAGTAAAAGTGTCACCATTTACGAGATATTTCGATATTTCAGATTTTTATATATATTGATTTTTTAAATTCTGATTATAAATATCTCGATAATGGTGACCCGCCCACCTATCTCCGTTTGTCGTACTACTTACCGGACAACATGTTTATTCCATTTTATTGATATTAGGTAGGTACCAACCTCCATAAATGTGACAGAATAGCAAAACCAAACCCTTTGTTTATTTAATATTACCATTAGCGAAATAGTGAATCAAGCGAGACTGTCGTGTCATGAATTTGTCGCATGTCGTAGTAACGGACGGACACATAAATTTATAATGTCATTGATTAAACCGGTTTTATATTAGGATATTTACCGCCACGTAATAGCGAACGCAAATGGCATATATTCACTATGTATATACTTGGCTTTTTTAATATTTGTATAATAAACTTTAAATACTGAAAAATAGTTGAAAGGTCGGCAATTCTCATGGTATTGCTAATGTTATAGGCGACGGTGGCCCTTTAAATAAATGAATCTAGGGACACGAATATTCACATGATATAGGTATGGTGTATGTTCCATTATATTTGCCAATATTTTATATTTGTAACGAATAAATATTACAAACCCAAAAATATACAAAATTCTTATAACATTTTATAATAATATGTGTCTGTGGAGGATGGATTAATTTAAAATCCTTGACGTGCTAATCGGAAATGTATCGGTGCCAATAGAAATAAAAACAGTTTTTACAGTCTATTTTTACCGAGAAAAATAAACACGTCAGTAATTTGCTATAGTAAAAAATAAACACGTGTTTATATTTAGTATTTACTTAAGAATCCACGCATAAGGTGTGTCTGGAAGCTACTGGGAGCGTAACCGAAATATCCATTTATTTTACGATCCACGTACCTACCTCGTAATAATTTTCAATGTTAAAACTATAAAACACGATTGATGTTCCGGATTTAGAAACATTTTGCAAGCTTAAAACGCTTGATTTTTCAGTAAACAAATTATGATGTTATGTATAGAATATAGGTAAAAACACAAGACTTTATGCGAACATTAACAGAAGTTTCTGATAAAAAGTAGCTGCGGTATCATCCGAGTTCCCGAGGAATTTTCAAAAATCCGTGGGATTAATCATGAGCTTGAACTTTTAACGAAGGAATCGTGAGGAAAGCTGGTAGGGTACTTTATTGTCTTGACTAGCTGGCTACCACCCTCAAGTTGAAAATCTGTCGCCAAGCACCTGTGTGTGTGTGTTCCGGCAGTTGCACTTGAGAGCCAGTTGCCTTTAAGGCATTGTAAAAATGTCGACAACATCAATCGCCCTGGTATTTATTGCTAATGTCTATAGGTGACGGTATTCACTTACCATCAGGTGACCTGCCTGTCTGGTTGTTATGGTACAAATAAAAGTATCCATTTGTATAATCTATTAAATTCAGCACGAATGTTGCACAATTTTATTCGCTTCAACCACTTCAACCGTGGTCGCCTTGAGGCGGTTTGACGCCTCTCTACAAATATGATCTCTCTCGTCTACAGTTTTGACCTCAAACTGCGCAAATATGTTAAAGACTAGTGTTTATAACTCAAACATGTAGTAAATAGTGTTATATCATAGTTATATGATTGTTACAGACAAGCCGTGCGCCGTTGGAAGCGACCCACAGCCCAGTGAGAGTATATTGAGAGTCGTCGCGACCGCAGACATACATCGCAACCCGCCCGCATAGGATGGTAGAAACTGACCCCGGGCCTAAGAAACCTCACAGTGAGTATACGGACAAGATAACTCTTTGAACTACTTCCTTAAATATTATGCACACAACGTCTCTCGGACTCTCTGGTTATAGCTCGAGAACCACAACACCTGTTTTGTTGCGCTTTTCCCAGTTACCAAGCTAGGGGACTGTTTTGAGCTATGAATCATTGCACTGTATTAAAAATAAACTATTCATAAAATGTCAAAGAAGGCCACATCCTTACCGTGATGATTAAACACAACAAGCATAAGAAGTCGGAAGCAAAATGTCTTTACAAAGCTCGATCACGTGGCATAGATATCTGAATGTCACTATGGTTACCTTCATCAGATCAAAGCTTGTGTTTCGAAGCAGATTCCTTGTTGATAACATTTATAGTTAAGTGCTTATTTTGTAGTTACTAGTTGGCAATTCGCATCAAAAACAACATTTCAAAGATCATCTTTTCTTTTTTAGTCGCTATTGATCTCGTATTGACCTAAACGTCTAGAGATCGTATACCAGATTCACGAAGGAGTAAAACAAATATTTATACAAAATATATTTTCAAACCTGCAATAGACTGGATACTCAAAACACGTGATGAGCGACCTCCAAAACGATCGTATACAACATATAGAGCATCAGTATTGTTCAAACAAAATAGTATGCAAAATGCAATTTTTATGTATCGACTCTTTCTTATGGTAATTTTTTTATTCGAAACATTCAGGTAGCAAATTGAAATGTTACGGTCAGTTCAAAGCACCGAAGGTTTATTTATAAAGCGTTGTAATTCCTTCATGGAGATATAATTATATCACAGGTCGGCTACTTTTTATCTCGGGAAAAGATAAGATCCCTCGGGAACGCGGGTGAAACCGCGGCGGACAGCTAATATTATTATAAAACTACATCAGATTCACGAATTCCATTAATTACCTACTTACACTATCTCTTTGTATATAATTGTTTCAGATTGTGATGTAAACAGGGACCATCAGCTTAACGGCCCAGGTTCCAAAGCTGCCGAGCTTGGTAAGTGATCGTTTCATCTTTTTAGCTGTTTAACTAAATATATTGAAAGACACATACCTACATTAAAAAAGGCAGTAGTCAGCCATTCATTGCCTTAATAATGTTTTTAGTTTTTTGTCCATGGCAAGTGTCAATCACTGATCCTGTTCAAGATCCGTCCGATGTAGGGAGGATATAACAAAAAATATTAAAATACAACATATCTATACATATAATTATGTACCTACATACTAACTAACTTTAATTTGTTTGTATAAAATATGTAGGTATCTATGTGTAATGTTGAATGTCCACCATATCAATGATATTTGGCTGTAAATCTTCATAAAAGAAAAAAGACTTGTCCTGACTGACTGACCTCTCAACGTACAGCCTAAACCGAAGGGGTCGAACACATTCAATTTTCATTTCACATGTTCCTTTTATTATTCAATATTAAAAAATGCTTTTGTAAAACAGGGAATCGTGGATGAAATCACGAAGCCAAAAGCTTATTATCCGATAATTAGGTAGGATCGAATCGGCAGGTGCACGGAGTCTTTTATGAAATAGTACCTATTTTAGGTTTTTGTTAAAACCACAGAGACCTTGAAGTCTTTCTACAAAACCGAAAATAGTCTTATAGAGACTATACATAATAGAGTCTGAAAATATGTATAGACGTTTGTTACTGTCCTGTTTATTGTCGCTACAACCACGAGTTAGTCATAAAACTATGACGTTAGTAAAAAGTAACAAAATTAGTTATTATTATGACTATTAACTACCCGAGGCTCAGCTTCACAGCCATTTAATCAGGTTAGGTTCTATCTAGGACGGCACTTATGAAGGTCTTTACTGGAGTTAAGTTAAACTCAAAATGTTACATCTTTTATAATTTTTTATCTCTCTATATTCTGATGAGTATCTTGTATGTGTTTTTACGTTATATTTTCGGTAGATTATACAAGCTAGTTTTGTGCTTAAATATTGTTGTTCTATGATACAAATGTTATCTACAAAATAATTAGGTTAATACTTATAATAGGGATGTAGACTGTCAGTCTACAGATCAAATCAGCTTTTTTTTATTAAATGTCAAAAGGATAATTTTATTAATATGGAGTTTTATATGACATACTGGGTTGTGACGTCATAAACATACACAATCAAACGATCTTCTCTTTTATATTAAATTGGTAATCAAAAATCATAGGATGTTTGAATTTTACAATGTATTCACTATTTTAGATACATTTTATAATATATTTTTTAGATTTTAAATATATTTTTTTCAAAATAGGAAATATAGGTACTAATTACATAATAACAATATATAATATGTACCTACCTATAACAAACTCACTAACTGGGGGCAAAGTAAAATTCAGTAAATGACGCCACTCAGGTCAGCTTCTTAGTTGGGTCATATGTATATGAATTGAATTCCATATTTTTTTACTTGAATTGGCACGTGGGTAAATGTTAAAGATACTTCGGTTTAGTGATAGACATAGAGAGATGTTGATTTTGCTATTAGAATATTGTAACAAGCTGTGAGTGAGGCGATATTACCCCTGGTAAACGAATAAGTATTATGACAAATGTGAATTAAATAAACAGCAACATTTACCTTAAACAACTTACAATATTTACACGTTCCACATACGTTAGAAAAAAAAACCATTTACCACCTTTAAATATGTTAAATATTTCCATTATGTACTGTGTTCGATTATGAGTATGAGTCAGATAAAATGAACTCGCACCAATTACTCCCATCCCATATAGAATGACTACCTTTGCATAACTAAACGTTTCAATCTATTTCAATTACAATTAGAATACACATACATAACATAATTTATGACATACCTAAAAGTTTAATATCATTGTCCAAAACTGACACATAGAAACTCGTAGCATCGTATCCGTGCTATAACGTCTTATGTTTAACTCATTATGTTTAAAGATGATCGATTATGATAATAATAAGTAGACTCACACAAACTACCTCACTTGCGTACATATCCACGTTCCTACCAACCTACTTCTTCACTTACTACACTCTGATAAAATTTAGGTAGATACCCTAGAAATAGGAGAAAATTAAGAAATCAATGAAAATAATAATTTTAAACGTAATAAATCCATATTTAGGTCATAATTTCGCCTGTGAAAGACTTCTTTGATTATAATTAATGTGTTATTGCTATAATTTATGTTTTTTTTTTCAGGAGTCGTACCGACACTGAAGACACCAGTCAAATCAGACACGGAAAAAGGCTCAAACTCGGAAAAGGCTGACTTCGAAAGGGCAATCGAATTAACCGGTAAACTGTTTTACTTTAATAAATAATTAATTAAGCAGTCCTGTCCATAACCTCACCTTAAAGACTAGATAGGTACTATATTTTTTGACTCTGGGACACAGTCACTTCAGCTTTATGCCTACATAAGGTGTAGGTACCTACCTAAGTTGTGTTTAAATATTAGAACTATGTTTTTACAATCCCTTATCTAACCAACACGTCAGCCAGTTCAATACATTGTACTAAATAGGGTCATTATAGGTACTGATTTTATGTTGATCGTGACGAGAAGTCAGTCATGAAATTAATAAAGAGTTAGACTTATTCAAACAGCAATTATACCTAAGTCCTAAAAAAATATCGGCTTAAACTTTCTTTGTCTTTATTATTTATTGTTGTAACCTTCTATTTGAATTGTGACTCTTATATAAAATATGCATTGTTTCTATTCTACTGACATTTTATTACACAATTTAAATATGAAACTAACAATAAAATATGTCACTACGTTTGTAAATAAAGTAGTAACATGAACAGAGGAAACCTTAATACGATTTATGAATGAGTGATCGCGTTGCATAAGCATTCCTCGTGGAATGACGGTACTTCCGCGGTGTAAACAGACCACCATTTCTACGAAATATGCCTCGTGTAGCACATGTCACATACAGTACCTATAGGGCCATCCTTTATAAACAACTTTATTAAACGGTCACACACTGAGCAAACATCATCCATAGAAACATGATCGACATTAGAAAGAAAAATACATTTATTTTGGACTCACACACATAAAGACGGCAAAAAACTCTTTCTCGGCATATAACTGCAGCATGGGATGCTTTAGGCACATAATAACGCATGTGTTCGATGTTTGCCTATGATAGTTCAGTGGTAGCGTAGCGACGTTGGATACCAAGGCGAAGGTTTGAATCCAACTATGAGCTTTCGGTGAAGGAAAACATCGCGAGAAAAGCATAGCACGGTGATAGGGTACTTTGTAGTATTCGACTGGCTGCACCACCACACTCAAGTTGAAAATCTGTCGCAGTACCTACCTACCTATCAGTGTGATTGAGCAGTTGTACTTTAAAGCCAGTTCCCTTAACGGCATTGTAAAAAGGTCGAAAATACATTGGCAATTCCCCTGGTATTGCTAATGCCAATAGGCGACGGTGGTCACTTAGGTGATCCGCCTGGTTGTTGTCAAATTACCAACATGTAATGTTGTTTGTTTGTTGCAGGATATGGACGGTTCCACTACCTGCTGCTGGCGGTATGCGGGCTCGTCAGCACCTCGGAGGAGATGGACGTCATCTCGATGTCGTTCATCCTCCCTTCGGCGCAATGTGACTTAGATCTCACCACACAGACTAAGGTAAGATTTTTGCTCATTTCTTTTTCCGTCAATATGGGTTTTCTCTGTTAATGACATGATAATGAAAATTTACATATTTTTATTCAAATAGGCCTTTCAAAGCACTTATGAATAGTCTAGTCTAGACTCTAACGTATGATTCGGAAGGTTACTTTTGTTGAGAAGCTCAATAAACTCGTATACCTATTATATTGACAACATTTACATTCCAAGCAGTGGGAATGAATAGATTAGGTACATATAAAGTTCTTTGAAGTTTGGTAATAAGATTTTTAAGAAGACTTTAGGTACCTATAATAGGTACCCTAGAAGCCACACAACTAGTTCAAGTCGGCAAATTAAAATATTTTCGTAACTACTTCCTAATTCCTATACTAAAATGATAAATAAAAGCGAAACAAACATTGTTAAACACGTCTTTCTTGTTCATGGTGTAGAAGATAGAGACAGCCTTAAAATTGCTGTATTGTGGTAATTATAGCCGTTACTTACTCGTTGCTAATGAATGAGCGGTAGGCATTCGTTCTGGGAACTGATTTTGTTATTTTTTACTTTGGTATTATCGTCCATAAATTTTTGTAGTTTCATGGACTGCGCTGCCAAAAATGGATTCTAATAGATAAGACCATATTTCGGACATACATATCTACTCAAAGCTGTTTAGATGCGCCCGGACTTGGGTAACCACTTCGATTAAAATCAAAGGGACCTACCCTTTGATTTTACCAACAAAAATTTAGTTAATTTGGATGACAATCGATAGGTACTTAGGTATACGCCGTCAATGTATTTTATTACTTCGAGAAAAACACTTGGGCAGTTCCACTGATCATCCGTATACTGGAATAATAGATAATTTAAAAATATAAGTAGGTACAGTTTGTCGGATTGTTGTAGGTACTTCGTTGTTACTTTTTAACCGACTTCAAAAAAGGAGGAGGTTCTCAATTCGACTGTATGTTTTTTTTTTCTTCATTAGGACAACATAAAGGCACTACAACATTAAAAAAATAACATGGTAGTTACGTGTAGGTAGGAAGGCACCTACAATGCCTAATGTTAATTGTTGCGTCAGTAAAAACCTGCAATGGTATGTAATGTACTTTGAGTATTCAGCTGGTTTAATAATCAAAGGTAATGTAGACATTCAGTTGTCTGCCGAGAAAACTTTTTAAAGTAGGTACCTACTTACGTCAAAACACTCACCTATTTATAATAATAAAAATGGCTAAAAGATAAATAGGTACAATTTGTGCAAATTTGGACTCCAAAAAATTGTAATTAGCTATAAGGTAAAATCTTTCTGTTAACTAAGCTACTAATCACCGACATCATATCTATCTTCATCTTTTACAAAACCTTTTTATGGAGTTGAAACGTTACAAAAACAAGAGTCGTATATGGAATTTCCACATCTAAGTTCTTATTGTTCGTGGAATGAGTAGAGTAGGTACGTACGTCAATGTATCATTCGTATTTCATTCATCCGAACCAAAAAAAAAACAATTAGATATGTTAACCAAACCTTTTCAGTTAAAAATAACACAATGTTTATAATGGGTACGACCGAGTGCATAACAAATATCAATAGGGACCTATGTAGTTACTCATCTCTAAAGGAATACGTGTCTAACTTATATCGACAATTTAACTGTAAAGGAAACCCTATATCGATCAACTAAACAGGCCTGTGAAGGCTATTCGGGCAATATTGCTGAATTAAATTAATTTCCTAAATACACTGCACATCCCAAGCAAATCATTTGAATCCTAATCCGTAAAATTTATTCTTATTTTTAAAATATAGGATTACATGGGATACTCGTACTTGAATACTGTTCAGCAATATTGCTCCGGTGGCATTTTTAGACTCACAGATTTATAACACTGGATGATGTCATTCATAACAAAATTTCACGTGATGCAAATGACTAACCACATTTGTGATGTCCTCTAAGGTCATTTACTTTACATTTACATATTGGTTCGTTTCAGGGATGGTTAAACAGCATAATTTTCATCGGTATGATGGTGGGCGCGTACGCATGGGGCTCAGTGGCAGACTCGCTGGGTCGCAAGCGCGTGCTCATAGCCATCTCCATTGTCAACGCGCTGGCCATCGTCGCATCCTCCTTTAGTCAGAACTATGAGCTCTTCATGGCTTTCCGCTTTATCAACGGTGCTGCGTAAGAAACCTTTTTTTCCAATTATAGTTCTGTATTAGATCATTTTATTTGCGTTTACAGTAAAATTGTTGACTCCTTTTGCAGTAGTTATGTATCACTGCTACTTTACTAATTAGATAAATAGATGCTTTAATTTTTTATTACTTATTCTATTGTCGAAATCAACAACTTTTAAAATTATAATTTTAATGTTACAGATTAGGTGGATCAGGTCCCGTAATCTGGTCTTACTTCGCAGAGTTCCAGCCCAAAAAAAAGCGTGGTGCCATGTTAAGCTTTATGGCTGCCTTCTGGACTCTTGGCAACTTGTTCGTAGCTGGTTTAGCTTGGGTCATTATTCCTAGTGGTGCGTAATTAACTCTTTAATTTTAATGCATGTTCGTTTTGTCTGACTTAGTTGAACATTCGTTATTTTTCGGATAAAAGCACGCTTTTGAACGCTGAAAAGCGTTGTATTAGAGCATTGTGATGTTAAATATTATAATAATAGGCGTAATTATTCGGTCTGCTTCGTATAACAGTTATTTTATCCTTTATTTCAGAAATCGGAGGCTCTACAGGTGGATTTGTATACAACTCATGGCGAATCTTTTTGCTTGTTATGTCACTACCCTCATTTTTGGTGGCGGCTTTGTTATTTTTACTACCCGAATCGCCAAAATTCTTGATTTCCACCGGTCGCCATGACGAAGCCCTCGAGGTATTCCGCGGTATCTATCTCATGAATACAGGCAAGAGTAAAGAGGAATATCCCGTCAAACAGATCCTAGTGGACGAACCTTACCATACGAAGCCAGAGAAACCACAAAAAGAATCGAAAGAGCCAAAGTCTAAGTTTAGAAGAATGTTGAGCGATATTGTGGAGCACAGCAAGCAGTTATTTGTGCCGCCTATACTCACGTTTACTATGATCTCTATCACAATCAACTTTACATTCCATATCGGGTAAGCTTAGATACCTACTAACTGTTCCACTTAGTTATATCAACTCATAATGTATTTTAATAAAATTCTATTTTAGCTCTTACCCGGGTCTACTTTCTGACCCTTAGCTTTGCTGACCTATTCTGATTTTTACCTTCCAATATGGCTGAAATTTATATAATTTCTAGGTATTACGGTCTCATGATGTGGTTCCCTGAGATGTTTAATCGGTTCGATGAATGGTCCCGCGCCAACGACAATGCCGAAGCGGACATATGCCAGGTGACGGCATACGTGACGCAGTATGGTACCCACTCCGCCGAAGCGCAGTGCGACGCTCACATACACTCCGACGTTTTCATGGAGTCCCTCATCACTGTTGCTGCTGCTATACCTTCTAATATATTCGCTGTTATCGGTATGGACAGGCTCGGAAGAAAGTTTTTCCTCGGTAAGTAGCTGGTTGACATTGTCGCTTAAATTATGTAAGTGGAGAAATGTTGGCACATCTATGTATGTAGCGAGAATAATTGGTTTAAAATGTTATCGTATATCAATACCTATAAAGTGACTTGGCTTAATTTTTGTCTTTAATTAATATTATCTTTGATTCCAGTGTTCGCAACATTCTCCGCTGGTCTGTGCTCAGCCGCCATGTACTTCGTGTACAATAAGACCAACAATCTCATCGTGAGCGCCATCTTCAGTTCTGTAATTTCCTGCGGTAACGCGTCACTGGACTGTCTCATCACAGAAGTCTTCCCTACCAATTTACGGTAAGTAATAGGTTTTCTTTTTCTATAATCACAATCAGTGCAACGCGTTTGCCTTCTATACGTGCGAGTGTAGTCCAGTCCAGTTCACACAATTTAATGTCAGTAATCAATGTAAAAAAAATGTTCTATATTAATAATTTATCTTTTCTAATTTCTCCTAAAAACCCCACTCCGTTTATCGGTTTTAAATTGGTGTGAATATTTCAGAGCGACGGGTGTAGCTGTGTCGATGGTGGCGGCCCGACTGGGCGGCATCATCGGCAACGTGGTGATCGCGGCGCTACTGGACCAGTACTGCCCCGCGCCTACGTTCATAGTGGCCGTGCTGCTCGCCGGCGGCGGCCTCATGTGCCTCTTCCTGCCCAACACCACCCGGCAAGCTCTACAGTAGACAACACTACTCTCCTTCCTTCCTTCCTTCCACATTTACAACACCTCAGTAAACCTATATATAGGTACTATGATAAGTGTAGTTGACAATTTACTGAAGGATTGCATTTAGACTGAGCTATTGCGGTCTGTCATGTGATATCATTATAAGCATTAATCTCTTATCAAAAGATATTGATGTAACTAGTTTTTTTTCATATTTGTACAATAATTTTATATTAATTTAAAATGAGAATATTTATTTATGAAATGAAAGATACGTGCGATATTTCTAGTATAACCAATTGACTGTTGCAGGTTGTTATAACTTATTAGTTTTTGTTTTTCAAATGTTGACTAAATTGAAACAATGTTTCGCATCAGATTATTGGATAAAGTATTATAGGATAAGGATCATTCATTGAAATTTTGTTGTACATTGCAACTATTTTCTTATTACGAATTTATAAATTACCATATTGTTACTGTAGTATGTAGTTATTAGAATGTAGTTTATTGTAACATTTTTTTTAACCATGTGCGTTGAGATTATAAGTAAATTCATATCATACCTAATGTTTGCGTTGTATATAGAGCACATGCTACAACATCCTTATTATGTTAATTAATAGATACATCTAAGGTTACTACAATGCAATATATTTTCCTAACATCAGTTTAGTTCCTTATTTTAGAAAAAATTGGAAAATGTCACATGGAATTGAAACGAGTAAATCATTATTGACTCATTATAATGTTTTATTTTTCCCGTCTCTTTCTAAATTGACCATTTAATGAAACGTAGGTACTCCAAAACAACAAGACAACTGAACAAATGTTTCCTTCCTTCCTACTTATGTTTTGTAGGTGATGACAAAACTAAAAGCATGGTTACAGATGCTCTTACGCACATTTTGTGACCGAAGCGGGTCGCAGCAATGAGCCAGCAGCAATACCTATAGTGCAGTAATTTATTCGAAACCGAACACCGAAATTCATGTTATTCATACTCAAACACTATAGTTTTATGCATTAATTAGCTTAGCGTCTAAAAAGTTATCAATACTATTATTATAAAGAGGTAAAGTTTGTGAGGTTGTAGGGGGTAATCTCTGGATCTATTGAACCGATTTTGAAAATTCTTTTACCAATAGAAAGCCACGTTATTTGTGAGTGTCATAGGCTATATTTTATCCCGGGAAAAGATAAGATCCCACGGGAACGCGGGTGAAACCACGTGGGACAGCTAGTTTACTACTAAAATATATGCCAAGCTGCTAATAATTATACCCATCCCGGGAAGCACGGAAGCAATATAACTGATACAAACAGATATTGATTAAAATTTATTTATTAAAACTACACAGAAGTTTAATTACTAAAGACTCCATTTTCAAAGATCGACATAGATCACTCAAACAAACCAATAAGTGCCTGTGACAATGTTTATAAAGTTATTTCAACAATATTGTACTTAACATTACACTACATTATGATATAGTCATTCCATACAGTTACAGTTAAATGTTCGAGAGTCGCCCAACCATGCCGACGCGTGCACTTATAGCTTACGTCATGTTACGATACGACACGACACGACACGAGCTCCACGCATCGCGTTGGCATATCACTACAATATAACATAATAGCACAAATTTCCATGTACAAATTCTTGTACAAACATTCCAAACTTGCTAATCATTATAAAAATATCATATATCTATGTTTATATATTACAGATACGATCCAACAATATCATTATTAAATTTAAATTTACAAACGTAAATTATTAAACATAATTTTGTCATAACGCATTACACTTAATTGTTTAAATGACAAATACACGAGGGACGTACGTCCTATTCAGCTCTGCGTTCAATAGATAATATTTACAATCAACTGTTTGCACGCGTTTGAAACCCGCACAAACTTTCAAGTTTTTAACGACACCTCTACATTAACATCACTTATACGCCTAGCAGTCCTTATCGGTATAAATGATAACAATTAAAACTGAATATTATTTTTGTAAAATCAAGAATCAAATCTATTGCACTTGTATTCCATTTTTTAGGATTAAACCTAAAAATAAATAAAATTTTACTTCAAATGTAATGTACCTGTCATATTGCTCACCTCATTTATGACTTTCTATATTTAACTGTCGTGAGACATATCGTTTACTGAAAGTTGCAGAACAGGTTGTAACGGTATTTCAGAGGACGTTTCCGATGTATCAGAGCCGGGTGTGAGCAATCGCCGCGACCACAAATGACTTCCGTCTTCAGTCTCAGATTCACGCACGTCAAGGGACGATGGAGAGCCCACCGTTGACTCTACAGAGGACACAGTCCTTTCTGTTACGTCATCCGTTAATATTGGCATCGACTTCCCAACAGACTCGTCATCTGTTAGTAACGGCATGGATATGGGACCCACCATCGGCACATCTTCTGTACTCACAAACGTCATATCGGTACTAGGAGACGGCAATAAGCTCGTCCCATAATTATGGTTGCTCAGGGGGTCGGTAGTTTTGAGTGCTATTCTAGGATCAGTCACCGTAATGGGCAGCTCGAGGGAAGTAGGTATTGTATGAGGTGTAACTCCGATAACTGCTAGTCCATCCTCTAAATTTGCCAGAATAGCCGGTTCGCTGTTAGCTTTTGTTGGCATCTCTACTGGCGTCATTATGGGTTGGTTCAGAGTGGTACTAGTTTCTGATACACGACAATGTACCGATACGTTAGCGTTCAGGTCTCTAAAATCTGGGACTTCATCGCGAGGTGGATCGGCATGAAAAACGTCACTGTTAGCAAGGGCCGCCTCCAAAATATCTCTGCGTTCCGGCTGAGTGGAGAGAACTGGTAAAGGTTCCACTGTCATAGGAACGAGCTGATTATTCTCCAATACCAAGGGACGATTATCGATGGGAGTCAAAGTTCCATTGTCTTCCACACAGAGGTAAAATGAACCATGGGGACCGCCGAAATGTTCTCCAGGCACTGCCAGCAGTTGTCCATCGGAGAGTTGGGTAGGCGGAGCAGCCGAGACTGGCTCAGGCTGGGTCATCACTGGCTCTGGTTGCTTTACGATGGCCGTCGAAGGTAAGAGTTCCTCGAAATTATCTAAATCGGGATAATTTGATGATGTCGTCGTTATGGAAACTGTATTTGAAACAGATGGAACGAGTGATGTAACAGCAGAATTTGATAATGTTGTTAGGGGAGGCATTGGTAAATAAGGCGCAGGAGCTGGCGCTATTGCAATTTCTTGCTTAGCTTTCTTCACTGGTGTCGGTGATTCAGTCACTGTTTTTCGTATTCTCTGCTTTGGAATTGTTGTCGCAACAGGTTCATTAGAAGTAATGTTAATGGATTTCTGGACTACAGCTTTATTTTCTTGTATAGGTGCCACCGTTTTTTGAACAATTTGACCAGTCCTTTGTAAATGTTCGAATTGCGCTGCAGTCAATTGCATCACAGCACCAGATTTCTGTTGTAGAAATATTAATGGTTCTGACGATGCTTTCTGAATTGTTTGTACTAGTTTTTTAGGTTCTGATGCAACAATTCGTTTCGGTACAGTTCTTATTTCTGGCATGGGGGCAATATTTTGCGCAGTAGTGGCAACACGGCCTCCTACAATCAATTGACCTTTAGAAGTAATTATAGCACTTTTTTGTTTCGGTACAATTCTCGTTGGTGTTTTGTTCGCATGCGCAATGGCTTGGTTCTTTGATGATGTAAAACCTTGCGTCTTTACCGAAGACATTCCTTGTGCCTTTACAGACATCATTCCTTGACTCTTCGCAGATGCAATTGCTTGGGCCTTAGCAGACGCTATACTCTGTGTTTTAGTCACGACGCTTTGTGACCTTGCTGTCACGACTGTCTGTGTCTTCATAGGAGATATTGTGCTTATTGCAGTTTTCTGTGTAGATCCTGAATTCGTTGTAATTCGATGAGCAATGGTTTTTAATTGAGATACATTTGGTTGTTGTTTATTTGGAAAGAGAATTTTCTCATGTTCTGGCGTTAGAACTATCCGAGACTGCGCACCTTGTGCATTTGTTATAATCATCACTGTATTGCCAGGTGTGCTAGCATCAGACGATGGCGGGATCAGTTTAGCTGATACAGGCTTATTGTCAGACGTGTTTAAAGAAGCTTCAGGACCCTTTGCAACAAGTACGTGAGCTTTGCCAGTCTGTGGATCAATTAAAATTTTTTGAGTTCGACCTGGACGAGGCGAGCTAGGAGTAGGTAAAATTATATACTTTTCACCTTTTCCTGGATTTTGAGGTAAGGATTGAACTAGCGCAGGTGCTTGTTTTATTTCTTTAACAGCCGGCTCTGCTTTTGTCATAATAATTTTTTGCTTACCAGTCGCTTTATCAATGACCAACATTGGTTTGGCTCCTCGTAACTTTGATGACTTTGAAAGTATATTTGGGGTCGTTACCTTACTAGCCTCACTAACAGGATTCATTAACAATGTCTTTACTTCAGGTTTGCTGGGAGATGCACTTATTGCCACCTTCTCACTTTCCACAATAGTGTGTTTTTTTACCAGTTTGGGTGGATTGGTTTGATGTGAGATGATATTACCATCTGACATTACAACTGGCATTTTTTCAATGTTTTCTGGGGTCAAAAGGTCTTCGGATAATACTATTGGCATAGAATTAATATCGAATAAGCCATCGTCGGTAACAGGTGTTTCATTAACAATCTTCGTTTCATTAGTCCTCATTGGCGACATAAGGGAACTTTTTAGTTTATGTAATTTGGTAGGTGGTTTTGTTATTTTTCGAGTTTTTTGTTGAATTATAATTGAATTGGCATCTGACGGAGTTTCAGGAGATGTCTGAATAGTGAACGTTTGTACCGCAGATCCATCTTGTGTCGTATTATTACGTGAAAGAATTATTTTGTCAGGTGTGGTTACCTCATTTACATTATTAATAATATTTTTGTTAGTTGTAGTTCGGCGAATTATAATTTTTTGTTTAGGTGATTGTGATTTATTAGTTTTAAATGAAGATTTTGCAACATCGAAATTTAAAATTTTCTCCGTTCCTGAGACAACAATCGGTTTCGTAGGTGTAGTTTTGATAATAGGCAGTTTAGGTGCACATGGTTCTTCTAAAATTTTTAACAATTTAGAGGTAGATGTCTCAAACTTGGCACTTTTACAGTTACTTTCATTTGGTAGCAATGATATAGTTTGATCTATGGTACTAATGCTATCTATACGCTTATTTTGTTTCACACTAAACGCAATTGGGTCTGATATTTCTTTTGAATTTAAAGCATTTGTTTCAAGAATATTTATTTTATGATCAATTGATTCCGACATCTGAACCAATGACTGAGCAGCATTCAAATTTTCACATTTTTCTTGTTCAGTTTCAAAACGGACATTTACACTTTCCTTATTTTCATTTACAAGTGATTCAGATTCAACAGCTGGATTTTTTTGCTGAATATCATCAACTTTTTCATTATTTTCTTCATTAATCATAATACATTTCGGTACATGATTATTTATTTCTGGTAGAATCTCACTATCAAGTGTCATTTGTATATCACTATTTTTAAGTTGATCAATATTTTGGATAGCTGTTGATGGTAAATTGATTTTAATTTGATCAATATTTTGGATAGCTGTTGATGGTAAATTGATAAGTGCTTCTGCAATTTGAAGATCTGACTCCGAGGGAACATTTTCAATTGTATTTACAACCGTTTCATTATGTACTTCTATTTCTTCACTTACACACATTTCATTTTCTTCTGGCGTTATAACTTCGTTCTTTTCTTCTAGAACTTTATCTTGTAACATTTCTGAGTGTTGACTAGAGTTGGTATCATTTGTCATTTCTGATTTTTCTTCTTCAGGTATATGCATTTCATTTTTTAATTCAACTTCCTGAACATTATTTTCTGCACTTATAACTTCATTGAAACCATTATTTACACTATTATTTACTGTTGTGTCTTTTATTTCATCTTCAAATAAATCTTCAGGAGGATCATTACTTATAATTCTTGTGACTCTGTCTGTTTCTCTAGATACACTCAAGAGAGCGTCAACAGCCGAGGCAGTTGACTCATTCATGTATGGTTCAATTGGTTGTTCATATGGTTTTTGAACATTTACTTCAGGGTACTTAATTATTTCCATCATATTTTCTATTTCTATCATGGTGTTATTTTTATTTGGTTCTGTTGCATTTATAGAATCATCTACTTTATCAGTTTTGTTATTATTCTCTATTGTACTTTCAGTTTCAATGGGTGTTTTCAATATGTCAATAACTTCTTTACTATTCACTTTGCTTATCAAGGATCTCGTTAAGTCTGGTTCTTCTGTGACTGGTTTTATCTCTTGTGTTGGATACAGTACGTCTTGTAAAGAAGTTACCTTATTATCGTTTTCTATGCCTTTTTTATTCTCTATATCTACAGTTTTTGATGTAGTGTTGAAGACAGGCGATTCAGAAAACTGATTATGAATAACATCTTGAACCTCACCAAGCTGCTCCATATTAGTTTTGTCCAACTCCCGTAACTGAGCAGCTTCTGCTTTCATTTTTTTAAGTTGTATTTTTGGTGCTAAACGTGCTACTTTTATTTGTTCAATTGGTGGAGACTCTCTTGCTTCTGGAGACGACACAGCATCTGAACCGTTAATTTCACTTTCAGATATATCCATTCTCTCTACAGCATTTAATTGCTCAGCGACATACTTTCCGATCGCATCTTGACTTCTAGAATGACGGCTTCGAAAAAACGTCTTAGTCTTAAATATTGCTTTAGTTGGTAATGTTTCAGCTGATGATTTTTCAATTTGATTCTCAGGTGATTTGTCATGTTTTTTATCTGGAGATTTGACAATAGAAGGCTCAGGAAAATTTTCCTCTACTTTAAGTGTTTCTGGAGCAGATGGCAAATCTGGCACTGTAGTTTTATTCAGCAATTCGGCAACTTCTCTAGCCATGTCATCATCATCCAAACTAAGGCTTTTTGTTTCTTCTTTTCTTTTAGGATTCTTTACACGAGGAATTTTCCTGCCACCATCTGCCTCCAAAGGCCAATCTTCATCTTCACAAAACTCGTATTTAGAATCACTAGAAGATTCAGGTTTTTCACTTGCAGGTGAACTATCTGGCTTCTTTTCAAGTGGAGATGATAATTCTCTTGCAACTTGAGTTGTTGGTAACTCAGCTGGTGTAGGAACAGCAGGTGAGCCCGCAGCAACAGGTACTTCAGGCGATCCCGCCATAATCATAGTAGAAGATTCATCATTTGATTCCTCATCGCCATCATCCCAGTCAGCCAAAAGACTGCTTTTAATTTCCTCATCAGTCTTACTTTTCTTTGCATCAATACTATCAGAACTTTCATCCGCTAAACGCTTTTTAGCTGGAGATTTTTTGGAAGCCTTTTCCGTTTTTTCTTTTCGGGGGCGTCGAATTTTTGGCGTCTTCGATGAATTCGGGGTAGATTTGGATGATAGCTTAGTTGCAAGCTTTTTCCGTACTGGTGATGGTGTATATGGTATAAATGATACGCTGTGTGTTTTATTGTGGAGAATTAAAACATTTAGTCGTGATGTCGTGAAAGAACAAGCATGGCACGCATAGATACCAGAGCTTGAGACAACTGGAGTAGAAAATGTTGAAGCTGGTTTTTCAACAACTTCAGTTTTCTCAATATCTGGTGTTTCAATATCTTTAGATTTTTCTTCTACAGATTCTGTTTCAGCACAACTGGTAGATGGTGTTGACTCAATTTTTGATAGGGTCTCCTCAATACCGGGTGTACTTTTAGATCCTTGTAGCAATATATGTACTTTATAATCACTTTTCTCTTTGTGGAACTGAAACAATTAAGATGTTACATTAACATATCATATTTACTAGTATCTAACAGTTCGTATCTAAGGCGATGATAGCTCAGTGGTAAGTGACGTCGGATACCGCGGTGAAGGTCGTGGGTTCGAATCCTTACAATGAGCTTGAGCTTTCGGTGAAGGAAAACATCGTGAGGAAACCACAGCACGGTGGTAGGGTACTTTGTAGTACTTGACTGGCTGGCTACCACCCTCAAGTTGAAAATCTGTCGCCAAGCACCTGTTGGTGTGTTCCGGCAATTGCACTTGAGAGCCAGTTCGCCTTTAAGGCATTGTAATAAGGTGTACAACACATTAGCAATCCCCTGGTATTGCCAATGTCTATAGGCGACGGTTGTCACTTACCATCGGGTGACCCGCCTGCCTCGTTGTCTGACGTTGTCTGTTGACTTGTGACATAAAAAAAATAAAAAAAAAGTTCTTTCTTACTAGTCTTTGTTCATGATAAAGTAATAATTAGTTTTTTATTACTTTAATGTCATTCTAATGCATGGTTTTCTCATGTATTGTAGAATACATCTATACAAAAAAATACTAACTGGTGACAAAACATTCACTGCAATGGCCACAATTATCTAAATAAGGCTTATAATTAAATTTATACAGAAAAATATTTATAAACACAGTACATAAAACATGATACAATTAATGAAAATTGCGTTTAGCAAGTATAAATTGATGACACCACTGTAGTCTATACCCGATCCAAGCTATACCCAAAAAGTAGTAAAAAAATTTTTGAAGTTCAATTGTCATATGTGATTTGAGCTAATAATAGATAGTATACAGCTAGCAGTACTGTTTATTCAATGGAATGGTACTAATTAACCTATAATAAAAAAAAATCAAGCTATGCCCCATATGCTATATATTCTCTGCAAATTAAAATTAACAAAAAAAAACGATTCTAAAAATATAAAAAACATGTATACAAATGGACCATACCTTTCTAATTGGAGTTGAATTTTTCAGAGATTCAGTAGGCTTCCCCTTTCCGCCTTTTCCTGAAAAATGTAAAAATGCAATATGAATTTCAATGTTGTACCTTATTTATTTAATCATTCTAGATCAGTAAAAGCTCAGAAAATATTTGTTTCTAGACTACTTTAGTATCCATTACTAGTTAATCTCAAATTCAAACAAGAAAAAAGAAATACTTTATCTAACTAAATCTGGTAAAATCACAGGTAGTTCTGAATAAATTAGGCTCATAGACCATTTACTTAGATAGATATAACAAATTCAATAAACAATATTTATATATTACTAGCTGTCCCTCACAGATTCACCTGCGTTCCCTTGGGATTTACGCAGTGTGATGTAACCTATAACCTTCCTCCATAATGGGCATTCAAACACTAAAATAATTTTTCAATTCCAGTTGTTCCTGAGATTAGCAAGTTCAAAAAACATACAAACAGTTCAAAAAAATAAAATAAAATAAAACAGCAAGATTTCCAGAATATTACAATTAACTTCATAAACTTAAAGTATTTATGAATAGTTTGAAAGTGTATATATACAGGATATGAGACAGTGAGTTATGATAAGAATGTGGATTGAACAGAAGAAAAATGGAGACAGGATTCAAAAAGCTGTTCCATAATAGGGATAAGGTAAGGAAGATGATGATTACCTTTTTTACCTGAGCCAGGAGTTTTCTTAGCTTGATCACCAAACAGACCCGCATAGCTTTCCTTCTTTGCTTCTTGGAATTCATCTCTATTGAGGATTTCTATGTCTCCACCAACGGCATTCTCTGCACGGACAATATCTTCCGGGAACTTTTCCATATGTCCATGCTTGGTTCTATACATGTCTGTTAAATAAAAAGTTATTACGTGAGAACTTAGGAAATTTATTATCATAATAGAATAGAATTAGTATATCACCAACATCCACTCATGTTCCTAAGGGTTTAAGGCCTTTGTTCTAACCAGATTACAGTAACCTGTTTTATTTCAGGATTATCTTTATGTGCCAAGTTTTTTCTAAATGTGTTTAACTGTTACAGAGCCGAGTAGTAACAAACATACACATACAATATCAAACTTACCATACTATTGTAGTGTGATATAAGAATCTATTTTTAAACATTTTAATTCTGACAATGAAAAAATTAAGTAAATTTTAAAAATAAATTGATCGGAAGCAAAATTATGTGCAATTTTTTAAGAAAATAGAATTTAAGAATGCCTGGTTATTATATCAAGTAATTTAGTAGTTGTAGTTCATAGTTTTCAGCCAAATACCTTTTTACTTCAATTCAGAATTAATTAAGAAAGATAATTCAATGAACATTAGATTTTACACCAATAAGTACTTACATAGTCCTTTGGTGATGAATTCATGCTTGCGGCTGCAGTTATACTTGTAAATGGAGTTGATATTTTTGACATATTCACTAAAACAAAAAATATATATTTAGTTATTCAAAATTACTATTTCAATTATGAAAAAAATTGGATTTTGTGACACATTTGGTGATCGCCAATACATAGTGCCCTCAACATCTTATAAAAATTGTTCTTAGTAGAGTAAAAATATATTACATCAAAATTTAAATCGATGACAACTAAAATAGCTATTATAGTTCCAAAAAAGCTCAGTAGGTACGCCAAACCAATTGCAACTTATTTCAATCATTTTGGAAATAAAATTAGGTGTGACAATAGCAAAGCAAAATATAATAATGATAGCATAATATTTCCTTCTATCTCTTCAGTAGCGCAGTTACATAGTATCACTTATGTGTATGTAACATAAAGGGACCTCTATATATTGGATCTGTATCCCTTCACATGCCTCCATATTGGAACAGGTACTGGTAATCATTGGTTCAAGAATCATGTTATTAACACAAATTGTGTTTGTTACTCTCTGCAAAAATAGGTATCTAAAAATATGGACTTCTTGATTCGCTGTACACTTATTATGTAAATATAATAATTTTTCAGAGGTTTTCAAACAAAGACATTGAGTAAGTTTCTTGTTTCTTTCAGGATGCTTATATTTTTAGAAATTTCAGGTTATATCTGTGCTTACTAGGTGTCTTCTAGAAAGAACTTGACGACAGCAATAGGTGGCTTCCGAAATGATGGCAAGACATCTGGTGGAAGCTTCTCAGGGCCGACAACCTCGCCTGGCCACCAGCAGGAGCCCAGCTTCACCCATACCACCTCCCCGTCCAAATAATTAATTTCAGTCTGCTCACACATCACCACTTAGCTGTTCAGGCAAAACGTACGACCATATTTTGTCAAGTAGACACTGGAAGCCGAGTGCAACAGTTACTATAACATTTTCCCTAAATCAACTTGTATGTGTATGTCTTTTACACTACAATTGACAATTAAGCGATACAGAAACGGATATTTCGAAGTTTTGTCTTTTATTTGTCAAAACAGTAGCAAAATATTAGTTGTAAATATCACCGACTGCGTACGAAATTACTTCTTTCGATACTAATGGTGGCAGCACTGCATTTCAGTAAAAGTGAAAATCTTCTGAATTCCAACAAATGTAAAACTATTTGGTGATTAAAAATATTGATTCATAAATTTTACCAACGTTGGATTTCGGTATTTTTGATTACGTTATAAATAAATTATAAAAAGATAGCAAACAATCTGACCGGAAGTACTTAGCAGGGACGGCGTCAGCAAATACCAATGTGAAGAAAATAAATTAATGTGTTGCCTACTTAATAATATTTTATGTTTAGAAAATCCTATTCGTTACCTAGATAATGAGGATCCGTAACGTTTTTAGTTAAGCAGATTTATAGAGCTAAGAAATCTTTAACATACAGTGCAAAAATTTTTGTTCTACGACAAAAATTGACGAAGTTATGATCGAATTACTAGCGAAGTCTCGGAACAATAACTAACATGGAAGCCGGGCTAAAATAAGAAATGAAATGCATATACTTTACCTTTTTTTACTTTCGACGTTAATAATGCGTGGGAAAGAGACATATAATACCGTTCTGTTTCGTTATAATGCAGGTTGTCACAAGCTATTTTTTGGCTAGTGATGGGCTTATCATCGACATTGTCGTGTCGATATAAGTAATCAAAGCAAACAAGTAAATATAGTTAGTACTAGCTGTGCCCGCGACTTCGTCCGCGTGGAATAGTGACTTTGGGCATATCTTTTGGTTTATTTTGGATTAACAAATGTTCGACGTGATTCTTTAAATTGACATAACTTTTTTATTTAAGAACCGATTGACATGAAACAAACACTAAATGTTAAGTGAAGCTTACCACAATATATTAGTGAAAACCACATCGAATACGCCGTTTCTGAGATTAGCTTGCACAAATAGACAAAATTCTAACAATAATTGTTTTGGGTGCTATTGCCTTGATAAAAGACTCAATAATATTTTTTCTCATATATCTTCCATGTACAGATAGCGATCCGTAACATTTTTATTATGTGTACCTATAGATAGAATAGTTTTCTATTTTTTTTTTTTTTTCTCTTTATTTTGGCAGCAAACAGTCATTACAAATGATATTACATAATAACAATATTACATAAAGTGATAGACAAGGAGTGCCGAAAATACATATTTTAAAACAAAAATAAATAAGAAGTGCGTCGGTTTACAATATGAACAGATGCATAAAAAAAAAATATTAAACATACATATAAAGAAGAAAACACATAAAACAATTAATACAGAAAGAAATACTGTGTATACCTACCTACTTCATTTTTAAATATGCCTTAGATATAACTTGACAATAACATAATATACTGTAAGTTAGGTACAATATCGTATCCAATAGAGAATTTATAGCTCATAGGTACAAAGCGTTTTTACTATATCTTTTTTAAGTTCCTTTAAAGAGCTATTAAATAAATCAAAATCAGTAAATTCTTTATTATATATTTTTTAATTAATATAGTTTATCCTTTTCTTAACATTCCCATGTAATTATGATTTATTATCCGTATAGGCGCTGGCTGTCGACGGATAATCTGCCAAGTGTGGCTGTGGTTTACTAACGGATTTACCACGACGGAACTTCGGCGTCGGAATATCAGTCAAGTGTGGTAGGAAAGAGACGATAAGAATTTGACACAAGTACAAATGAAACTACAATTATTAATTTAATGTCTTTATTAATCATTAAAATCCATACTAATATTAATTTACTAATTAATATTATAATTATAAAATATTATAAATGCGAAAGTGTGTCTGTTACCTCTTCACGCTTAAACCGCCGAACTGATTTAGATGAAATTCGGATAGAATTTGTTGGAGTCCCGGGAAAAAACATAGGATAGTTTTTATCCTAGAAATCACCCTTTAAGGGGGTGAAAAGGTGGTGACGGTTTGTATGAGAAAAACCTATTGATGCACTGACTCCATTTCATTTTCATTTCACCATCATTAGGAAATCTGCAACAGTATCGAAATGATTATCGATAACCATTTTAACATCACTAGTAACCTATACTTGCGACAATTTTATTTTTCAGAAAAATCATAAAATAAAGCAAATACGTGAATTCTTTTGAGTAGATAGGCATAAAGTACTATTTTTATGTATCGTCTATCACTTTTTTTATTTCAAATATTGAAAAATATATCTCTAAACTCACCGATGAAATGTTAACGTTTCGTTCTCATTTTCTCTTCTCGAACTATGGGCTTTACACCCTTCAACAACACAAGACATCTTGTCCAGGGCACTGTACACCTCTCGTATATACTTTCTGGCCACGTTCTCAGACAGAAATTAATAATTAACTCGCTTTTTTCACTTATTGAATTCCTCAAACTCCCGACTCGTATCAACAAAACATATAACTACAAAATTAAGTTGATAGCCAATGTAAGTATTTTGACGTCTTGGATAGAACTTTTGTATTTGTTAGCATTATAAGAGGGCCAAAGAGGACCATTTGACATTTTGCTTGTGACACGTTCAAAAATAATAAAAACAAACAGCCATGTTTTGTTTCATTCCCACATTACGATATGCTAATTGACATAAATGAATAAACTGTATAGTACTCGGTTTTTATTTTAGCCCGGCTTCCATGTTAGTTATTGTTCCGAGAGCGAAGTGCACCGAGTGGCCTTCGCGGTAGCTGAAACGTCACAGTGAGTGAGGGTCGCCGCCAGTTAGCCGTTGGCAGCGATAAGGCGCGCAGTGGGTTGTTTCTTTAATTGTGAATTTTAAAACAAATATGTGTCCGATTTGTGTCTAATTTACTTTTTTAACTATGTATAAATATTGTATAGTGCCGAAATGTATAAACAATTCTATTAAAACGCCAGAAAAACCTATTTTTTAACGTGCCGAAAGACCCAAAACATCGTAAAACTGACCGACTGACTGTCTGATCTATCAACGCACAGCTGAAACCACTGAACAGATTGCGCTGAAATTCGGCACGCAGATAGTTATTATGACGTTAGTTTCCGCTAAGAAAGGATTTTCCAAAATTCACCCCCTAAGGGGATGAAACGGGGGTCCAAATTTTGTATGAAACTCGGTCATTTTTTATTTGAAAAACTAGTAAATAAATAAATCCGAATTAAAATCTAGGTATAATAACAAAATATTATATATTTTTTTGCTTTATATTCGAATCATCCTAACTAAGTACATACTGAACGAATGGTTTGTAACAAAAAACGAGATGGCAACCAATATTAAGGTTTCTGTCATACCTAGATCCGCAAGTGTAGAGAACCTTGCACTAAATAAAGCGCAAGTAGGTTAAAAGGCCATTCGCGAAATGATAGTACAGGGTTACAGGGAAAGTCGTAGGTACTGACGTTATTATTAGCTCATTTCTGATGGATTTGATTTGTAATATGGTGTCCGAAACTTAACCGTTACGGAGACAACTTCAAAGATTATTTTGTAAAGTATTGGCTGGCCGCTCAAACCACTTGTCACAGCGTAAAATATTATAAACAATAAAACACTGTGTCCCTACAATTTAAAAATAACCTTTATTTTTTGCTTTATTATCGATTTTTTTTGGGATTAGAGCGGTTAGGGTCCCATTTTTGATGTTTAAGGCAAAAGGTTAAGTTAGAAGGCATTTCAATTAATAGAAATGATTAACAAACACTGAACCTACTACTAACAGCTTAAAAATACTGCCCGAGAATGGTTAGAATTAAAGAATTTTAACCAAGTGTTTTTAACATTGAAGTGCTTTTTAAAAAAAACATGTATGGAACTTATTCGGCAAATGATTTTAAAAACTTCTACGTCTCTTTAGCTATTCAAAAAAGTATTACACTTGCTATTAAATCGGCAAAACATTGACCAAATACCAGTTTACCAGAAATAAGTGCTGGCCGGCCGCGCTCGTTCCCTTACAGTGACGTCACACGCACCCGCGTGCATTGGCTTTCAGCGATAGGAACGGCAAATGTTTATTACTTAATATCTTCGTAAGTAATGGTCCGATTTGGATAATTCAAAAATATATATCATTCTTAAGTCTAAAGAATAGCGTGGAAACTAGTTATATTGAATTTGCTATAACTTTACTGATCCTCTTTGAAAAATATCAGTGGCACATGGCGTTTGGTTTTGTTAAAGATCAATACAGAGTACTATTATAACTAGTAAGATTAAATGAAAGCGAATATCGAGACTTTTGAAGTTGTATGATACGGGATTTTAAACATTGGACTTGGATACTCCTACATAAGGATAGGATCCATACATTAAGGATTGATTTATATTACCGGACCCGTGTTCCCACGAAAAAATTAGCCTATAACTATATAAAAAACAAACATTTCGATCCGTTGCTCCCTTGTTGCGCCGTTCCTGTGTTTAAGAAGGACAAATAAATAAATAAACTTTCGCTTTTATTATATTGACATTGATTATTTGTATTGAAGTATTACAAGTATTATATAAAAATTAATTAGATATTTTGGTCCAAAACAATGAGAATGTCACATATTGTCTATGGCTTAATCTCTAAAATCTTAATTTTAATAAAGTTAGATCTATGTAAGTTTTTACAATCTGTGGCCATATGTAGTGTATTTAAGAATTAGACTTTTTGGCGGGAACTTGCGAAGTGACGTTGTGTTTTCGTTTTATATTAATTAAATTCGTGTATTTTGTTAGTTTAGTTTTATTGAATAATTTCGGTGGTATTTTGTCCAATAAAGATCAATCTAATTCCACAAGTGAAGTGAAATGAAATTAAAGCGTGTATCGTGACTTTCCAGGTTGTCCCAAAAAGTCCATGAAATGTTTTAGTGGAATAGCCGCCAATTTCACTAAAATTAGACCGGACTTGTACGGACGAGGACTAGACTTTACAATGAAAGTGACAATACAACGTGACCAAACATAAAAGATGAATATTTAAAATAAAGAAATGGCTTAAAGGTCTCGATACCAGGCCAATAATCTTCTTAAAAAAAATACATATTTAAGAATTATGATACTAAATGGATAGGTAACACCAAATACCTAACAATTGTGAAAAAGATAAAGATAACAACTACGTTGGGACAAGCTCTCTTTCTAACCCTACCTACCCTTAAAGAAAGAAAGAGAGATTGTTCCAACGTAGTTGTTATCTTTCTCTTTTTCGCAATCGATAGGTATTTGCTTCAAGTAGGTATTTAGAGTTACCTATCCATTTAGAAATGTATGTGCATAATGTAATGTATTATGTATACTAAAGTCTCGGAACAATAACTAGCATGGAAGCCGGGCTAAAATAAAAACCGAGTACTATACAGTTTATTCATTTATGTCAATTAGCATATCGTAATGTGGGAATGAAACAAAACATGGCTGTTTGTTTTTATTATTTTTGAACGTGTCACAAGCAAAATGTCAAATGGTCCTCTTTGGCCCTCTTATTAGTTATCTTAGTTCAATCCAAGACGTCAAAATACTTACGTTGGCTATCAACTTAATTTTGTAGTTTTATGTTTTGTTGATACGAGTCGGGACTTTGACGAATTTACTAAATGAAAAAAACGAGTTAATTATTAATTTCTGTCTGAGAACGTGGCCAGAAAGTATATACGAGAGTATATACAAGACAGCTCGTACAGTGCCCTGGACAAGCTGTCTTGTGTTGTTGAAGGGTGTAAAGCCCATAGTTCGAGAAAAGAAAATGAGAACGAAACGTTAACATTTCATCGGTGAGTTTAGAGATATATTTTTCAATATTGGAAATAAAAAAGTGATAGACGATAAATAAAAATAGTACTTTATGCCTATCTACTCAAAAGAATTCACGTATTTGCTTTATTTTATGATTTTTCTGAAAAATAAAATTGTCGCAAGTATAGGCTACTAGTGATGTAAAAATGGTTATCGATAATCATTTCAATACTGTTGCAGATTTCCTAATGTTGGTGAAATGAAAATGAAATGGAGTCAGTGCATCAATAGGTTTTTCTCATACAAACTTCCACCCCCTTTTCACCCCCTTAAAGGGTGATTTCTAGGATAAAAACTATCCTATGTTTTTTCCCGGGACTCCAACAATCCCTATCCGAATTTCATCTAAATCGGTTCGGCAGTTTAAGCGTGAAGAGGTAACAGACAGACAGACAGACAGACACACTTTCGCATTTATAATATTTTATAATTATAATATTAATTAGTAAATTAGTATTAGTATGGATTGTAATGATTAATAAAGACATTAAATTAATAATTGTAGTTTCATTTATACTTGTGTAAAATTCTTATCGTCTCTTTCCTACCACACTTGACTGATATTCCGACGCCGAAGTTCCGTCGTGGTAAATCCGTTAGTAAACCACAGCCACACTTGGCAGATTATC
Source organism: Ochropacha duplaris (assembly GCA_951361185.1). Classification (NCBI taxonomy): domain Eukaryota; kingdom Metazoa; phylum Arthropoda; class Insecta; order Lepidoptera; family Drepanidae; genus Ochropacha; species Ochropacha duplaris. The sequence continues at coordinate 3,717,192 of OX592706.1, forward strand.
CGTTGACAGCCAGCGCCTATACTGATAATAAATTATAATAACATGGGAATGTTAAGAAAAGGATAAACTATATTAATTAAAAAATATATAATAGAAAACTATTCTATCTATAGGTACACATAATAAAAATGTAACGGATCGCTATCTGTACATGGAAGATATATGAGAAAAAATATTATTGGGTCCTTTATCAACGCAATAGCACCCAAAACAATGATTGTTAGAATTTTGTCTGTTTGTGCAAGCTAATCTCAGAAACGGCGTATTCGGATGTGGTTTTCACTAATATATTGTGGTAAGCTTCACTTAACATTTAGTGTTTGTTTCATGTCAATCGGTTCTTAAATAAAAAAGTTATGTCAATTTAAAGAATCACGTCGAACATTTGTTAATCCAAAATAAACCAAAAGATATGCCCAAAGTCACTATTCCACGCGGACGAAGTCGCGGGCACAGCTAGTACTAACTATATTTGCTTGTTTGCTTTGATGACTTATATCGACACGACAATGTCGATGATAAGCCCATCACTAGCCTAAAAATAGCTTGTGACAACCTGCATAATAACGAAACAGAACGGTATTATATGTCTCTTTCCCACGCATTATTAACGTCGAAAGTAAAAATAGGTAAAGTATATGCATTTCATTTCTTATTTTAGCCCGGCTTCCATGTTAGTTATTGTTCCGAGACTAAAGTATTATCTCTGGGCCTGAGTAAGACAGTTACTTTTTGGCGGGAACTTGCCAAGTGACGTTGCGTTTTCGTTTTATTTTAATTTAAATCGTGTATTTTAAGTTTTATTGAATAATATCGATAGTGTTTTGTCCAATAAAGATTGTGCACAAGTGAAGTGAAATGAAATTAAAGCGTGTATCGTGACTTTTCGGGTCCCAAAAAGTTCGTGAAAAGTTTTAGTGGAATGGCCATCAATTTCACTAAAACCTGAGTAAACTTGTACGGACTAGCCTTTATAAAACTCGTTTACTCATATATTGTGTTATAATTTGGCTCACTTAATTTAACGGTATTTTTTTACTGTGAAGTAAAAGAGGCCTCGCGAACTTGATGTTGCCGACGTCCACATGTGGGCTAGCGCCACCACTGAGAGGAAACCATAACACGGTGGTAGGGTACTTTGTAGTACCCGACTGGCTGGCTACCACTCTCAAGTTGAAAATCTGTCACCAAGCCCTATCGGTGTGTTCCGACAGCTGCACTTGAGAGCCAGTTCCCATCTCGGCTTTGTGTGCTTACCACCTTCAGCCACATCATCACTTACCATGGTGAGATTGTGGTCAAACACAAGCTTATCCAGAATAAAAAAAAGTTGTTATTATGTGTTTTAGTAAATAAACGTATTTCTTTCTTTTATTGTACATAACTTCCAAAGTAACAAATAAAACTTTAAGTATGTAATTAATACCAAAACCTAATACTTTAATCCTTTCTTTTTATTTATAATATTGTTATCATAAAAATTTTCATATGTTCGAAAATATGCAGCCATCAGAACGTATAATTTAGCTTCAAACTTTGAAACTATGTATAGTCGCAATACCATAATCAAACTGCTTCATTGAACATGAAACCATTTTCAATATACCTACCCACCTATAATTCGATCATTTTTACTTAATAAGTTATGAGGGCTAATTTTTATTTTTACATGGAGGTAAAAACAACGGATATAGGTAACAACAACTCGTACATAAAAATTAAATACATATATTTTAAAATCAAAATAACTATTGGTATGTACTTTTTAATTTAATTATCTGACAAAAGAGCCTTTGTTGACAGAAAATAATTTAATACTTTGATCGATCACTTACCGCCGCACTCAGAGAAGTCAAATCTCTCAAGTCCTATATAATATCTACCTACATAGTCTACGACAGATGTGTCGTGGTCTATGTAGGTAGTAGTATTGGTGATGACCAATAAGGTACCAAAGTGAGATTACAGTATCCAAAAGTAAACAAAAAAATGAGTTTAACGAACCTGTCCCTTTCTATAGCATGTTCAATAAAAAATAGCTAACTATGCTATAATCGGTCGTCTCTGATTGAGTAGGTATATAGATACCTACTACATTAAATAGTAGGTTTTTCTGTGTACAGTTCACATATCAGCAGTTGTCCATATGTCTGTCTGTCTAGCTAGAGCATTTATTTATTTTAAAATGATACATGGCATTGAAACACAGTATGGTGAGGTGACATAAGACAACTCTTTCTTTCCATTAAGTTGTAGGCGGGAAAATTAAAAGAATATATGTATGTCAATAATACGTATTAAATTAATCTTAAATCAACCTATCACTTAAAAATAAAAGTTTACATAAGTATGTCGCTATGTAAGTACTTAAATAAATTAAATAGCTAAAATATGTTACATCAGTATAATTTCAATCATGGAGTTCTCATTAAGTTAAATGGTGCGATGAACAGATTCAATTGTTTATGTTGATAAGTACCTACTTATCAACAGAAATGTATTTACAATGTGAGTATGTAATGTACTTTTAGAGACAAGCAATGTTGTATCACCGCATAACTTTTTTTACTGCATATAATATAAATATTTCTTGTTTGTAGACAGTTCGCTAACCAGCGTATTGGCGTACTATTTTAGCCCATTGTTGTGGAAAATTTCTTTGCACATAGGCCAGAGTACGTTGGATCTGTTTAGTCTCCTGTGGCGAGCACTGAGGACAGGCGCCCCGTAGCACAAGTGGTGCCAAAGCTGAAAAAAACATTAAGAAATAATGAGCCATATTCAGTGAGTCAAGGTCTTTGCAGAAACGAAAGTTCTAAATAGTCATCGGTCAATGCCAATGCCGTAGCAAACTAAGTGTCGGTGTGTTCCGACAGCTGCACTTGAGAGCCAGTTCCCATCTAGGCTTTGTGTGCTTACCACCTTCGGCCACATCATCACTTACCATGGTGAGATTGTGGTCAAACACAAGCTTATCCAGAATAAAAAAAAAAAAAAGTAAACATTGCTTTACGTGTAAACGAACTAAATTCGTAGAATATCCTGGTTGGTACCACTGCACAGTGTTAGGGTACTTTTTAGTACTCGACTGGCTTATCTACTACCTACCACCCTCATGTTGAAAATCTGTGGCCAAGCACCTGTTGGTGTGTTCCGGTAGTTGCCCTTGAGAGCCAGTTGCCCTTAAGGTGTACAACACATTGGAAATCCCACTGTTATTGCTAATGTCTATAGGCGACATTATACACTTCCCATCAGGTGATCCGCCTGGCTGGTTTTCACCTGGTAAACAGAAAATAATACTTACTTTTTAAACGTTTTCCAATAGGGTCACAGGGCGCTTCTCCGAGAGCGCACTTGAGCTGTCTCTGAATGAATCGTTTATCATTGAGCGCGTCCTCTAGCGCCGTGTCAGAAACTGGCGGCCGCTGAGACTGCGCAACACACGCAGCCACTGCTGCACATAAAACTAGCACGTGTGCGATCTGAAATAACAAAAATAGCGGCCTTAAGTATTCATGTGAACAGTCTTAATGTATACAAATGAACGTAATGTAAACAATCTGAAATATTTGCGGACAATAATTTTGCAGATAGTTACCAAAGAATTTATAAATTAGTTTTCAAGAAAAATTAAAGGGTTTTTAGATAGGTGAAAGCTATGTTCCTAAATCGATTCAATTGAGAATGAATGCAAGGAAATCAAAATAAAAAAATTACGGTATTCTATTGACATCAACCTAAATACTCGCCGGGTTGATTACATATATAAGGGTTTGCACACAATGCGCGGGAATTATTGCGAGGGCAAACTTGCTGTGCGAGAAACGTGGTTTGAAAGCGATGAGTAGGTACTGTCGGTGACAAAATTATTAAAATTAAGAAATAAATCATCATTGACCAACTCAAAATATGTGGTTGGTAGCTCGGTATGACTGAGATCCGTATGTAAAATACAGAAAATCTTTAGAAAAATAAAAGACAGGTAAGGAAACCGCAAGTTCAGGGTAGTGATTAAATTGTATAAATAAACTCTAAGAAATCCTACTTCCTACTAGTATTATAAATGTGAAAGTTGGTTGGTTTGGATGTTTATTGCACAATCAGGCAATAACGACTAAACGGATATTGATGAAACTTGGCAAACAAGTAAATCATATCTTGGAATAAAATATAGGATTATTTTATCTCGAGAAAATTTAAGATGACTATGGAACGCGGGTGAAACTGCGGGGGCCAGCGAACATAATTTCTTTAATGGAATGCCGTTTACAACCTTCAGTGAACGCTGAGGTATCTCTATCGGATAAGCTAAGTTACGCTCGCCCTGTATGCTGTATGCCTCAATTAATTAATCCAAATACTTACATAAAGTAATATAATACAATAATATACTTAAGTGTGTTATGAATACAATAGTACAAGTGACAAACTCGCACAAGAGTCGCCTACCACGAGTACGTACGTGCGCAGAAACTTAATGTACGCGTAATCGCAACACTTCGAGGCTTCAATGATTACGTCCAATAGGTTTATTAAATTCTTGATAAGGTCCACACATCATTTTACTTTTAGAAATAAAGATAGTAAAAGTGGCGAGCAACCTATTTGATTTGGCATATGTTGTTTTATTTATGCTGGCTATTACAAATATTTCACTAGATTTTTATCTCATCATCATCATGTCAGAAGACGTCCACTGCTGGACAAAGGCCTCCCCAAGGATCTCCACAATTGTAGTTTATCTAATATTCAGCAGCAAACAGTGCCGACTTTACCTATGGTGCAGAGTGGGCGCCGTCCCTCAATAGACCTTCTGCCCATGTTATGCAATCTTGGGTAGTTAGCGAACGACCTAGGTCTAAAAAGTGCTCTGAATGACCTTTGTTTTTGCTCGCCTACTAGAGGGCGCCAGGGTATTTGATTGCACCCGGGCGCTACATAGACTAGAGCCGACCTTGGCAGCAAAGACATCTTCACTAATCAGATAACTGTTTGCTTATAAATACTGAAGTAAATACTTAAAATATATTCTAGAGCAATCTTGAACGTGTCCATCTGATGGATTTCGTGATATCTATGAAATAGGTACTACTGTGAATTACCTATATATGACCAGGTACATATAAATACATAATACATACACTCAAAACAAACAGACATGTTCGTGGACACATATGTTTGTCCAGGGTGGGAAACCAATATGGCCTTAATTAGAGTTCAACGAAAGCAAGTTTTCGTAGCACGGTGATATTGTGGAAAAAATTAGAAATCTGGGAAAATTAATTAATCCAAGTTAGTTATGATGTAGATGGATAAGACATGCCAGAAATGGAGTATGGACTTTGAAATTGACGTCAGCTATATCTATTGTTGCCGCTTTATAATCATTGACAGATTTATTCTACTTGCCCCTGAAATAATTGAAAATTTATGAATCGATCTATGTTATGCCGAGCAGCGATGGGATCGGATTATACCAAGGAACAATACTATAAGAGGGTTATTGGGTCTTTGTTATTGAGTGCACACTACCTATGTGGTTTACGTCTATAAGAATTTCTTTGCAACAGATTATAAAACGTTGTTTTAGCGCTGCTGCTATACAATACCTGTCTAGACGTGTGCGTTTAAAATGCTTGTAACTAGTCCAAATTATACTTTTTTTATTCACTGAAATAGTCTATATTTGCTGTTATTTAAACTGATACAGTTTTTGAAAATCTATTATCTTAAAATAGGTACCTACTGCCTGCTAATTAAGTGGGTCACTAACATTTTCATTCTATGAATGAATATTTCCATACGAATTGTTTCTTTCGTATAACTCACGTAAATTAAGTTTTTAGAAGAAAAACGAGTAGTTTTTTTTTACATCAGGGGACCTCTTCAACCGCGTCAGGGTGTAAAATCCACCAGAGGCGCTATAAAGTTACCCTTTCTTGGCTCAGATAGGGAGAACATGAGGGTTAGTAAAGTTTCTACTTGGAACTAGTCAATGTTTTTTATAAACGTAAGAGCGTTTGCTTGTATATAAATTGTGACAGCCAGCGCTCTCCCGGGCTGGCAGTCACAATTTTGATTAGGCAGCATATGGGGGCTGGCTGCTTGAGTCTGCTATAAGATTATTGATTTTATTAGCAATATATTTCTAGCAAGTTGTGTCACCTATTCATATTTAAACAAAACCTCAGCAAACTCAAATTAAAATCAACTATATTCTTATATGCTCTACAACAAGTAATACCAGCGAGTACTTAATAAGATATGAACAATAAAATATCACCTGATATTCACTTAATTTGTGAAAACATTTACTTTATTAAAAAAACGAGTGACATTTACGCTCGACTTAGGTACACTAAGTCAGTTTTATATGTTTTGGGCATTGACCAGCCTTGAAACGGCGAATCTGCATCATTTTCGTCACGAAACGAAACGACCATGTACCTAATACAAGTCCATCACTTTGGTGAAAAAATTGCAACCTCGACTCATCATAAAAATTGTTGTCCTTAGCCTGTTAAGTAGCCTGATCATCAAAATTACAAGGCAGGCATATGTAGGTATATGACTTTTGACATGTTCCAATTACGTACTCAAACTTAGGGAGATATAGATTGTTATTTAGGTATATGGGAGAGCTTAAAACTTAAAATGTTTACTAATGCTACGGAATTTTCAACTCTCACGCAAATATTTCAACGGCAATAACGTTTTATATCGTGACCTTATCATTTTCCTCCTACAATCATATATCAGATAACGACGATGTGTTCTTTTAGTGAATAGGACTGTACTGTAAGACTTAATTTCCTGGGCAGTTCACCGAATGGTTAGGAAATTTGAACCTTAAAAGCTTCATAGTAGAGACCATAACATATAATGATATAAGGTATTCTTTGTCATAACATAACATAGTACATGCCTATTACATTTTTAAACGTACAGGTACATTTTGGTTAAACGGGTTTTGAACAGAAAAAAACGCAAGCTTTATGTTACTTCGGCACACGGAATCTTGCGGTATTTAGAGACTCTTCAACTTCTGCAATGAATTTACATACATTTGTGCTATGTGGGTGGGTATATTGTTGATACCCTTCGTGAAGTATACTTAATAAAATCTATTAGTTTATTTAAGTAAACATATTTAACTCTCCACTAATTCACTGAATATTATACAAAATGTTGGGCATACTCTAGCGTGCTCATGCCGCTTAAATCTGTCTACATTATGCAATTTCGGAAATTCAAAAGAGGGTTTATCATAATTATAAATTATTCGAACTGGTACATAGTTAGTTAGTCCTTAATGTAAATATAAGTGGGACATCACCGTCTGTTACAGAATTATATAACATTGTTATTACAACAGATACCTACTACGTAACTGTATGTGCTTCTTATTTTTATTTGAATATATTCTAGTTAATCTCTACAAATAATATGGTTACTTACCATCTAAAATCTTAAGACAAACTAGTTATTGTTTGTTTTTATTAAATGTTATACCTACATCAACTTTATTATTTATTTTAAACACTTCACACCAAAAGTTATTACTGGAAACTGGTAAGTAATCGAATTAAGAATCTGACCGTCCTTCACAAAATCAACAATCTATAATCGATTTTTTATTAAAAGCTCGAAACGTGTCTTTAGCAGGAAAACGGATAGACATTATAGTGAAACTGCAATAATGCAACCCACCTGCATGTTAGTGTAGTGACGTGCAGTAAACAACCGTTGAACAGCTATTTAAAACACTTTTACTTTCCGTGCACTGTGTCGCAGTCGGTTAGCGATTGACCCGGATCTCTATATTGTGATTTCTACAAGTTATTTCGCGACGTTTCTCGTAACTAGTGAAGCGTTTAGGCCAGCGCAGCGTCTGGGTGGAGAATGCTGGATCGGCCAGTGCCATAACCTCTTACTTAACTCTACAATCCCCTCTATTTTAACTTGACTGCGTATTCTCGACTCGATTGGACTGTAATTGTGCGTTACCTTACGTTACGTGAGCACTAGTGTGAATAAAATTGATCATCATTATATTATTATTTATTTCGTTTTGGGTACATGGGACCATTGAGGACAATACAATGCACATCTCTATTGTTGTTTACTAATTGAGCATAAAGGTCAAAATGAATCAAATAATTTAACTACAAGAACAATAAAAATAAATCAACATGTATAGAGCAAAGATTCTAGTTGTTTACTAACATTAACTTATTAAGTATTTAAACTAACTACGAGTATTAGGTTACCTAGTTTATTATTACAAAAGGGAACAATTATTAAGGGGACATACAATGTAGGTTACATGCTTACTCGAATCAAAACAAATTAGGCCAATAACAACTCATTAATTACTTGTAAATACCAGTTAATTAAATTATTTAGATACGGCATATTATAACCTAATTTCTATGTTTAGTTAACAATTAATGACACTGCTATTTAGATGCTTAAATTAAAACAATGTAAGTGATTGTTTCAAGAAATCTACTTCTGACAAATATACCTACATTATGATTGTGACTTGAATTTACTATTTTAACAAAACATTTTATCAGCTGTCGATTTAAATGTATAACAATGATTCAATGTTGCGAACCACTGGCCTTAGTACTAGGTATATGTTTTCAGCCATATTGGCGCACAATCTTTGCCCATTCCCACGGGTAGTTCCTTTGCACGAAGGCGAGTGTGTGTCGGATCTGTCGCGTCTCCTGCACCGAGCATTGGGGACAGGCTCCTCGTAGCACCAATGGTGCTAAAGCTGCAAAAATTACATCACATTTTATTTCCTCGCTCGCTTGAGTATGCTAAATCTTTGATTTTTAGGGTTCCGTAACCAAAGGGTAAAAACGGGACCCTATTACCAAGACTTCATCTGTCTGTCCGTCCGTCTGTCTGTCACCAGGCTGTATCTCAAGAACCGCGATAGCTAGACAGTTAAAATTTTCACAGGTGATGTATTTCTGTTGCCGCTATAACAACAATTATACTAAAAACAGAATAAAATAAATATTTAAGGGGGGCTCCCATACAACAAACGTCATATTTTTTCAATTTTTACGGAACCCTTCGTGCATGAGTCCGACACGCGCTTGGCTGGATTTTTATATTTGATGCATGTAAGACCTCTATAATCGATCGTGTTTATCGAATTTCATGTTTATTATAGTAGAACCTGCCAGGCTCTACCGGCCTACAGGTAGAGGTACTACGGTATCCTAACACGAGATTCAGTTATGATTTTGCTGGATTTAATTAGGGGACGTCCAAAAAAAAACTTTTGTGAGAGTTTGAAGAAATTACCAAAATCGCCTCACATAATTAATGACCTTTGTGTGCTTTGCTTAGGTACCATCTTTGGCTTTATAATTTTTAGGATAAAATCGTTAATGCTGAGATTAATTTTCGGTGAAGACCCGCCTGCCACAAAAGAAAAAGGCATTATCCTAGCGGTGTATAAGATGCTTATACTTACTTCTAAGCCGTCTTCCGACAGGATCGCAAGGTCCCTCATTCAGAGCGCATTTGATATGTCTCTGCATAGTGCTCCTGTCAGCTAGGGTCTGTTCAAGTTGGCCATCTGTCATTTGTGGCGCTGCTCTCACAGATGAGCAGAGGACGAACGCACTTAGGATACTCAGGAGAATGGTGACCTGCAAAGCAACAAGGTTTCATAACATTATGTACCTATGATATCCCTTACAAATACATTTATTGAGCAAACTGGGCCGCGGGTATACCAATTTTTCCTTAACATAGTAAAGGTATAACCTTCCAAAGCTTTGGAGTCGAAATGGACTTGGTTTAACTATTTCTGTAGCCTTATACGCATTATGTCATTTGAAATATTCTCGTTTTTTACAAATTAAAAATCCTCAATTTCTTAGTAGGTATTTGAGGAAAATGCAGGGAGATAGGTATTAGTCCACGAGAAATTGTTTCTTAATTTGTTCTATAAGCATGGCTTGGTATAAAGTTTCGAAGTTGTGTGATGTAACTATACCTACTGCCAGCAAAGCGGCCAAACGAGGATGAATGGATTCGCACTTTGGAAAATCCGCTAACGGACTTGAACGGAATTGCTGTTTATGTAAACCTACATTACGCGGTTATTTATCTGGAGAATTTATTGCTGTTATACTCGATTAAGTAATTAATAAGAAATTGCATTTCTCGAATCCATTTAATCGCGTATAATAAAAAAAACTTCACTCAAACGAACCGGATGTATTACCATTTTTTTATTACTATTAAGTTCATTACACTGCAAATGCACTAAATTAACTGGTTGAATTGAAATTTTGCTTTCCTTTACACAGCGGCCACCACCACGATGCGTCAAAGATTTTCATTTTGATTTCAACACACGATCCTTTACGTGTAGGTAAGTTAATACCTATCTTTCATCTATAAGACCCAGTCACTATCCGCAAATTTAGTCTATTCCGACCTCTTGCAAAATCGCGAAACGTAACGCAAATCTTTTTCTCCAAGAACTACCTCACGTTAAACACAACAATTTGAGTTGAGTAACATAAGTTGAGATGGTCATCGTAAGCAGACATTAAATAAAGGGTTTAACGAGGACAGAATCATGATCAACGACATCCTCGATTTTATTAAGTTCAACTGCTAAAGTATCTGATACAGGCCTTAAACGGTTCGACTCATGCATCAAGTTAAGATTTAAAGAGCACCACGGAGGGGGGTCAATGGGTGAACGTATCAATATTAATTGAATATTTGTCATAATTGTGGGCTTTTGTTGTCCGAAAATATACTCCTAAATTTTTTAACACATTGAACAATAGGTAATGTCGAAAAAAATTTACGCCGAAAAAACAAAACATTCGAAATAATATTCATCCACGAAACATGTACCCACCAACCTACATAAGTTGGATTTGAGGTAATAAAAATCGCGTAATAAAAAAACAGGACCTGTTGGCTATAATAGGGACTGATGTCCCAGGAAAACAATAAGATATCAATAGAATCTAGTATATAAGCAAGTTGATTTATGGTGATGATAGCTCAGTGGTAGTGACGTCGAAAGTAGTCGAAACCACGGCAAAGGTCTTGGTTCAAATGTAAAATCTGTGGTTCAAATCCTACAATGAGCTCGAGTGAGCTTTCGGTGAAGAAAAACATCATGAGGCAACCATAGCACGATGCTCAACTGGCTGGTGCCACCCTCAAGTTGAAAATCTGTCCCCAAGCACCTGTGTTCCGACAGCTGCACTTGAGAGCCAGTCCCATCTAAGCTTTGTGTGTTCACCACCTTAGAAGTAAAAGCTATGGGAACGTATTATATTGGAAGTTGGAAGGTACCTATTCTTTTATTTTTTAAGCATATCAGTGCTACTGACGTCTTGCTCATTTCACTTAGAAGTTTGTTTTTTTTACTGCTCCTAGTGTTTGGAGACCTAGTTATTTGATATTAATTTCAACTTGATACCTACGGCACCCTAAAAAACGTCAGTAAGCATTAGTGTACCTACATGTTCGATATTTTTGAGTATTTTTAGGTGTTTTATACACGGTTATACTGTTTGATGAACGCTTTTTTCTTGATTAAACTTATTTGTAATAACTTTTTACAAAACACATTCCCGAAATGAACATTTCTATGATCGTATCGGTCATGATGACAAAGTAGGCGTAAATGAGATAGGTACATAAACAATCAAATCAACCTTACACATAGAAAAGAAAATAAATCATACCTGCATTTTGAAACACTTGTCTTCTTTTCAGGCTCACTAAGTATGCGATAAAACAGAGTTATTTAAAAAAAATACAAAAAAATTGGTACGCCTGGCCGATTAGTTAGGCAGCGGTCAAAGGAACTGTGTTGGAGCGACTGGACTGGCCACACACAATCATCGTATTAACCCGTCGGGAATGCTCCCCTTCCCCCTGGCCGTGGTGATTATTGTGTGAATAGGCCTCCTTAGCGATAAGCACTTGCACCGCTCCACACGTCTTTCTTTGATATATTATAAACTAGCTGTTCCGCGCGGTTTCACCCGCGTTCCCGAGGGATCTTATCCTTTCCCGGGATAAAAAGTAGCCTATGTGCTATTCCAGACTATAATCTATCTCTATGCCAAATTTCATTCAGATCCGTTTAGCCGTTCTGGCGTAAATGAGTAGCAAACATACATCCATCCATAATATTAGTATAATATCCATAAAAAAACCTAGGTACTACTTTTAGGTAGTTACCCACTCATTAAATCGTTATGATGCTATTAGGTACAATCCTTTTTTTTTTCAGATCCCTGCGGCCCTTGAGCTAACGGGCTGTAATCGACATTTTGACTTAACAAAATATGTACTTATAACTAGGTATTCCTGGAATTTGTACCTAATTCCATTTTTAGACTTATTTGTATTTTTCATGGCCCTAACGGACTGATATATTATGATATCTATACCTACTTAATAATATTATAAAGAGGAAAGATATGTATTATAAAGAGGAAAGATTTGTATGTAAGTATGTTTGTAACGGATTGGCTCAAAAAGTACTGGACCGATTTAAACATTTCTTTCACCATTTGAATGCTACATTATTCCAGATAACCATAGGCTACATTTTATCCCGGGATAAGATAAGATCCCACGGGAACGTGGGTGAAACCACGCGGAACAGCTAGTATTACTATATAAAGCTATTGCCGCCTGAATCTTCATATATAACCGAGGGAAAATATTTAATAGATACCTAAATGATTAGGTGGTTATCCATTTTTAATAACTATATTTATAGGTAGAAATAGGGTCCGATTGGCAGATATATTATTATGTATAGTTGGTTTTATCATAAAACTCACTACAATCTGATATTCACTTCTGCGGAACAGCGTGCGGAAGTAATTTCCGACAAGGCGACGGAGAAAAGGTAAGGCGGAAGAAAGAGTTATATTAGTCTCAAATAAGTAGGTAGTTATGTACTTAGGTAACTAATTAATTGTCCGGATGTTAAATTCGACGTAACGTCATTAACTAAATGTATGTTCAGCGATATGTTTATTTATTGTTTTAAATCATAAGGTCAACAAAATGGTTTATGATTTGACTCTTATAGCAAGAAAAGTTTTTATGTTATTACCACGTCTCGAGTGTTGAGTTATACAACAAGAGTCAATAGCCGCTGATGAATCACGGCAATCACAGCAATTCAATATGAATAAATATCCTGGACAATATTCACACGCGGCCATTAGTACCTACAAGGTCTGCTTAGTTTGGGATCATACACGTTTTCATTTCATTTCACTTCACTGGTGCACTTAGATTGAGTAGTATTGGACAAAATGCCACCGATATTACTCAACAAAACTTAAATAAACGATTTTAAAAAAATAAAACGAGAACGCAACGTCACTTCGCAAGTTCCCGCCAAAAAGTCCTTTATTATTATTTTTTATTTAAAGGCTTTAGTTACAAGACTATCAAGCCTAAACCATTTTTCAATATTCTTATTTTATGTTAAAGTCACGTTGTTTTGTCACATTCACTGTAAAGTCTAGTCCTCCCTCATGCGCACAAGTCTTGTTAGGTTTTAGTCAAATGGGCGGCTGTTCCACTAAAACTTTTCACGGACGATTTGGGACAACCTGAAAAGTCATGATACACGCTTTTATTTCATTTAATTTCAAGTCCCTGGTGCACGATTGATCTTTAACGCCACTGATATTATTCAATAAAACTCAAAATGTACAATTTAAATGAAAATAAAACGAAAACGCACTCTCATTTTGCAAGTTCCCGCCAAAAAGTCTCAGAGTACTTTGATTTATATACATGTGAGTGAGTTCAAGTTGAGTTTTTTAGGTATAGTGTATTGAGTGTATGTATATTGTATGGTCTATGGTTCAACTTCAGAGTTTGAGAAGATTAGTTCGCTTATCTACCTGTTTCATTAATTTTTATTTAGTAAATATTTGTATGGAAATTTAAATTTCGATGAAAGTTAATAATAAAAATTGAGATGATTATTAAAAACACGATGACATTTATTTTAATGAGACGCATTAAAGTGAAATCTGTCGAGATAACAGGTGCTATTTTCTAATGACAGTCAATCATATGTTTAACAATTAACGATGTCAGTGTTTGTTTACTAATGATAGATTAGGCGAAAGTGTTTTCATATTTTACTTAAGTTATCGTGATGAATTCTGGAGAATCGACGGGTGAGACGTCGTGTAAACGACAAGAAAATGGCGACGCTTCGACAGGGTCAGAGCGCCCACTCAAGAAAGCACGTTTTGCGTGGCAAGTTAAAGGGAAATATCACTTGAAAAACGAGGTATCAGAGCCTTCAAAATCTTCTACATCAGTCCCAATCGATCCCGAGCGAGCTGGATCATCCTCGGGTAGCGGAAGTAATTCTAGTGATATGGGAACCGAACAAAACCTGGAAATTCTAGGCGACTATTTACTGAAACAAGACTTCAATACATTAGATTCTGTGATCACAGACTCGGACAAATCATTGCTAAAACCGAGTACAAGTATATCAAGTGAAAAACTGAACTATCCTCATTATGTTAGCTCCTATGACAGTAATATATCTGATGATATACTGAATAGATCTAGTGACAGTAGCACAAGCTTATCACCAATTTCAATGGTTAATATACACAACTATACAGAAGATCAATGCATAGCACGGTGGCAAGCTAGACAGGTAAATATGTAGAATATAATTTTAATTATTGGTTCATTTCCTTTATATTCTGTGGAATGAAAGGATACCTTAGTAAGTTCCTGGCTACACACAGGATGATTGTTACTGCCTTGCCTTAATAAAATTGTGGACATATCAATGTAAAGAGTAGAATAAAAACCTATGTAATGTTTATAAATACAACCATTTCAAAAAAAGAGTTTCTCAATTCAACTGTATGTTTTTATATAAGTACATAAGTTGTTTTAACTCTTTCAGATGGCAAAAGGTTTTGTGGATAATACAATAAACCGGGTATTGGACTCCTGGATACATGTACCATTACCAATTGAAGAGGATAACTCAAGATTTCTAGCTCTTGATGTTGCAGAGTTTATTAACAACCTACCTGGAGATAACAGTATTGAAAACGAAGGTATACTCATGGCAATATCTGCACATGGCCTACAAAACACCTCAGCCTCCAGTAGTAACAATACTGGCCAAAACACTGAGCAATCAAGTACCTTCAGTAATGATATTTGTCATTCCCCATCTCTGGGAAGTATATCTCCCTCACCATCCGTTAATGAAAGTCATGAACCATTGAATGATAACTGTCAAGAATGTGATACGGATGAAGTTGCCTCTAATGATATAAACATGTCATGGACTTATTCAGATGAACACAAGACTGACAAAGACTTGGCACCATTTTCATTATTTCCAGAAACTAGCTTATCATATCAATACTTTAATGAAAACAATCTCAGAAATGATAATGCTGAATGCAGTGGAGATGATGCGATTGACAATCACTGTGATTTCCTGGATGCAGCAGTGCTATTTGCAATACAAAATAAAGGACTGACTACATTTGGGACCGATTATGGCTAACATGAAGAATAAATTCAATATTCACTGCTAGAAAACTAGATCTTATATTGAGTATACCATTAAATAAATAAAATCAAGGAATGCAGAAACAAATCTAAATAAGAGAGAAATCTTCTAATTGTAATGCATTTTTAATATTTGATTGAATACTTTCTGCATGTCATAATTTTAAGCACAAAAAAATCTTCAGCTAGGTAATGTATTGATAGAGATAGTTCTAATTTGCCATAAGTGTAACTGTATCAGTATTTTATCAATTAATTTCCAATACACTTCAGTTCATTTCCGTGTATAGCATTAAATAACTATATAGTGATATTGAAATTCCATGAATAACTATTTAGTCTCATTATTATAAAAGTACAAACATTTCAAGAATATTGAAACATGTGACTGAGTAATGAATTTGTAATTATTTTATGGGCTGTCTGTAAATTAGATTATTATTTTTGCAGTTTGTTTTTATAATTTTTTTAACTATTAAGTATACAGATTTCAATTTATTTTATCTTACTAATATTGACCTAAGTCAAAAATATACATAATGTTTTTATTATTTTTATATTCAATTCAATGCAAGGGCCTGCACAGACAAGTGACCTTTCATGTCGAAAAAATAGAACACTGGCATTTTAATAGGGATTGTAAGTACTGCATTTTTAGTTGTAGTAAAAGCGCAAACTGTTTCCATTTGTTTTGTGCAGACGTTTTTTATTATGCAATTATTATGCAATGAAATACGTATCAATAATTTTGTAACTGCATCAAATTAATATTTGCGTTTCAACTGATTATTGTTTTTTAAGGGAAGTGCATATATAAAACTTCTTTAACATAATTTTAGAGTGTAAAATGTATGCCATACTGACACTACTGTCAATAAAAATGATACTCAAGGATGTACTTGTATTATTTTATCTCAGGGATTGACAATAAATGAAATGAAATACCTCAGTAACAATTTTATTATTGCTTGTTATTATTCACATAATACAAAATAAACTATGCACAAGTTTAAGACCACTGATGTTCTATTTTAGACTCCATAAAATATTCTGAATTACAACTGACGACAGTGGTGCCGCAGGTACTTATCTTGCAACATGTAAGTAACATTTACAGGTGAAATTAATATACAATAGCAGCAGTCTTCCGTGAACAGATTAATGTAGACACGGCAGGCGCCGGCAATCAATACATTACATTCATGGCCGAATATAATATGTAATCCTATATAGATCTAATTTTAAGTAACTGTACAATTATTCGGGGAATTCCTATTAAATATATTTACATAAATGTCCATTTATTATTCTCTTGTCTGTAATTTTTTGATCATTACTGTTGCACAAATCAAAATTAATGACATCAATCACTTAAAAGTATGAATACCGAAGTAAGGATCCTCGCCACAAACTTAATCAAAAATTTTATCAATTCTTACAATACCATCCACAACTAGAGTTATGATTCTGCTGCATAAATTACCATGATACTATTTACAACCATTAGTAATTATTTCTATATTACATATGACTTGACTATTGGTCAAGCACATTTTGAACCACATGGTCATATGATTATTTTCTTTACTGTACTTAGTGCCGGCACCCATCGCAACTTTCACAGCATCACATGCAGAAGCAAATAGGCCGGTCCCGTATCCTTCCTTTCTATGTTTACGGTGCGATCAATTGAAAAGCCAAACAAGTCATATGTTTTGCTAGGTTAGTATAGATTCCCCATTTTGGACTTTGAAGCTTCACAGTGAATTCTTCTCAATTAATAACTGCTAATAACAATATTTGTCCCGTTAAAATGACTGACTGCATGCCTAGAGCAAAATAGATATCTTAGACATTGATGTATAAGTAAATATACATATTACAAATATCACAAAATTAAACTTCTGATTAAATGAAGTTCTGATTGATGTAGAAAAATATAAAGAAACATTACAATTTTTTAAGATATTAACTGAATTAGTAAAGATAACAAAAACATAATTATGTTAATCTCTTACGTGTGTGTGCAGCAGTTGTACAATGATTTTACAACTAGGAGTTCTTAATTAATTCATAAATAAATATTCTGAGTACCTAATTATGTAAGATATACGAAATCATGAAAAAAAAAAAGTTTTTCCAGATTATGTTTAGAACAGAAGTAGGCTGAAATAAGTAGTTTATTTGGAAAAAGTCCCAGAATTATTTTGACATTCAAGTTATTAATTCTTGTGCATAAATTATTTTAATCAACATGATAAAATAAGACTTGTATCAGTATGACTAAAAAGACTCCGTCCATTCATCTTTATGCATTTAATACAATATTATATTAATACATTCATGTAGGTATCTATCTATAATTAAAAATTATAAGGCAGGAGGACACAATAAAAAATGATTATGTATAAAATAAAATAAATCCTATTATTAATATAAAATAATTGATCATAGAGGTCAAAATCTGTCAATACTTATAATGCACCTGATTTTCATGGTCAAAATATAAATAAGATATTATTGGGGAAAAATAATCCCTCTACATATAGTTTTAATTTACTTGCTGTTCTTTTCATTTTGTTCAGAACATACCTACATTATTAATTAACCTACCTATGCATTGATTGAAACCTGACGAAAGACACAAATGTCAATAGATCTATATGCATAGAATTTTTCACTGTTAAATAAACCAAGATTATGTGCTTGACTCCAGAAAATTTAACATAACTACTGCACTTTAATCCACGCAATTAAGTCACAACCGCGCGTAGGTACCAACGAGCTCTGGAGTCAACTGACTTTATATATTCTCAGTTCACTAAAAACACATTTATGTACACAACTTATGTTACACGTATATTATAAAAAAAAATCTCCAAAAGTTAAAAATTGACAAAAACATTTGAACACCCTTATACTTAAGAAAGCGTATGGATTCATCATTCATATTATTTACAAGCACTTCGAGTAATCGCGCGTAACGTTACATGCATTAGGGCAATAATAAGTACATCTATATCTTATTGATTTTTTATGGAAGTAAATCTTGCTTTGGGAGCATGGCACTTTGTCCATTCCCTTGAGTTGTTCGCATGATCATAATTAATCAAATATTTTAGATGCTACTGAATCTAATTTCAATCTGTTCATAAAAAAAATGTTAATGTACAATTGGGTCACCATATTAATAAGGCGGAAACTGTTTAATCTTATTACCTAAGAGATATTTACAGTATGCACATAGACTTAGCGACACAATGAATAGGCATCGAAAACTCTTCTGGTAGACATTGTTATTGCTTATAACTTGAGTTTTGCTACCACATGTTCTATCATAGCGCTTGAAATGTAAAACATGCTTATTTACTCAACAGATATGCACAATCAATGAACACGTGCCATGATTATTCCATACTAATTTCACCAATCATCATTCTTACAAATTACAATTTAAAAATAATAAATAGGTAATCCTATAAAATGACAATCATAACAGACTAGACATAACAGGACCGTCTGCAATATTTATCAATAACATTATTTCCCATTTGATTGTCAAGTATTGGTGACAATAGTATTTACTTTTAGATATAATTAACAGATATTAAATTAAGTCTTCATCAATACATTTTTTTTCCTAATATAATGTTACTATCCAACATGAGATCTTCTTAGTAAGACAAGTGGCAAACCAGTAATATCCATCTGACCAATTTCATGCCCAAGTCTAATAATTCAACTGTGTATTGACTGTGATTTGATAAAGAGTAATAAATACTTGTGATGTTAGTGGGAGATGTTAGGCAGGAGCATGGGTGAGGGGGGTGCAGCACATCGCTATGGCTTGAACTTCACCAGAGGTATATTCTTTGAGTGCAGACACTTATCGCACACCCACTCTGCATACACTTCTGCAGTCAACAACTGGAACGCAGGCTCCGTCAGCCCAGTACAGCCCCTGGAATTATCATGCATGTATATTAGCTCTTTTAATTAAGAAAACACAACATTTTTGTTGTATATTTGAAGTTAAAATCTACAGAATTATTGAAGTTTAATTAGAGTGAATGAATGACCTGTAACTTACAGAAATAAATTAATGGATTTAAATAAAGTATGTAATTAAATGATGGTGCTTACCTATGAAACCAAAAATTGCACCCAGATTCACATAGAATAGCTTGATCATTATCATGTACTTCCTTGTGACAAACACCACAAGGGTAAATAGGCGGAGCATTAGGATTCTGTGGGTTGAACACCATAGGTTGATCAGGTGGGTATATTTTACCAGCACTCACTGGCATAGGTTTCGGGCCAAACATGCCCATATTTTGACCCATTGGTCCAACTCCTTGCCCTCCTGGTCCTCCCATGGCCATACCACTCATACCAGCTAGTGGACCACAATTACCCATATTACCTGGACCTGGCCCCATTCCCATAGATCCACTTCCGCCCATTCCCATTGGGCCACCATGTCCCATATGACTACTGGAGTATGGAGGCCCAGGTCCCATAGATGACATTGGTCCATTACCACCCATCGGACCACTACCCATTCCAGATCCCATAGGACTACCATGTCTCATTGGGCCACAATGCCCAGGTCCCATTCCACCACTCTGCATAGGATTAGAAGACATTATTGAACTACTAGGTCCCATAGAACCATTTGAACAACTAGGTCCCATTGGTCCATTCATGCGAGGTACATTCATGCCAGGTCCTCCTCCACCCATTGGTCCATTCATAGGTCCATTCATTGATCCTGCTCCTAGTGGACTGTGCATCGGTGGTCCCATAGGACTGTTACTCATGTGACTACCAGCCATTGACCCCATATTCATTGGACTTCCCATTGGACCAGAAGACATTGGCGAACCCATAGGCATAGAATTCATGGGACTCATGGGACTTCCCATAGATCTTGAATTTGGCCCCATTCCTGGGCCCATACTGTGATTACTCATGCCCATATTAGGGCCACCCATTGGAGACATACCTCCCATGTGCCCCATTGGGCTCATATTCCCCATTGGGCTGATACCACCCCTGGGTGGCATCTGTTGGTTCATAGGACTCATACTATGTGGAAGAGGACTCATATGTCGCATTGGAGGTCCACCCATACTGTGCATAGGACCCATCATCCCCATTGGTCCATTTTGACTCATCATTGGTCCATTTGAACTCATCATGGGACCGTTGTGTGAAACAGTTGATGGGGAATCATCAAAAGGGTTGGATGCTACAATAGTATCCCCATAACCAGTTAGTGGAGGTGGCAGCAAATCTTGTGCTGTGGGTGGTGGTTGGGGTGTATGGGTGTTATTAGCATTTGAGGTTTTTCTGCGCTTTTTAGGGTTGCTTGGAGCTGGTGCCGGTGGTGTAGGCGTATCCATGGGTGGCTTGAAGTCTGGGGGCCCAAGACCAGGCCCCGGCATCCTGTAGGATGGCATCCCAGCTAAGTTGTGACTCATTATGATATTATTCACTTGTAACTCTCTAGCATTATGGATAAGTGACAGAGTGAGTCTAGAAAACGAATTCACACATAAGGCACCTCATTGTCACGAGAAAGCGCAATAACGTGCCGGAAGACTGCTCGTATCTATTTCTGTAACAAAATAAATATATGTAATATTATTTTTACTATTAATGATTTGGTACGTTGATGTTACAGGCGTTAACAATAGAATGTAAGCTGCAGCTTTAGATTATCAGTTTCAACTGCTGGTGATTATGAATCCCAGTACTACCACGAATGTAAGTAACCTGCCAATAAAAAATGCATATTTATGCACATTCTCGAATAAATACCATTGTTGGAAATAATGATATTAAAGATAAATGAATGCATCCTCATAAAACTTACGGCATTATCAATTTAGCATCAGAATAACTGATTATTTTTTTTGTCTCCTCGAAGATCCCAAGACAGGCGTGCAACATATGACAAAATACCAAAAGTATATCACTTTACATGTCCAATAATAGCTACTCAATCAAGGTTTCTTGGTTGTATAATGTTCTAACACACTCGAAGATCACTTATAACAATAATTAGTACTCAATCGAAAGCATTTTTATTTACGACTCACAATATCCCAAACAACACACGCCACATTCACGACGTATTTTCACGAGAATAGTCACGCTAGAGGGCGCTAATCACCCGTTAATACATTTCAATGACGGAGCAAAGGTGATTAATTTATTCAGCCTTCTTTGACATATTAGTGTACAAAAAAATTACTTAACAAAATAGTTGATGGAACGTGCGTGTCTCACAAACTCAACCTAATTTTCAAAAATAAACCTTACCTTCGTGATAGACATGGGTAGTCCGATGAAAAAAAAAGCTCGGAAAGCACTATCATATTTATTGTCTTTTTTCTATTGTACGTAATTTCTTTTTGGCGGGAGCTTGCGAAGTGACGTCGCATTAGTTTTATTTTCAAATCGTGCATTTTGAGTTTTATTGAACAATATCGGTGGTGTTTTGATAGAAAAAGATAAGTGCCCAAGTGAAGTGAAAGGAAATGAAAGCGTGTATCATGATTTCGCGTTGTCCTAAAAATTCCGTGAAAAGTTTTAGCGAAATGGCCACCAATTTCAATAAAACCTGACTGGACTTATACCTATACTTCTTTACTCCTTGTCTTATACAGACTTGTACAAAATAATTTTATTATAAATCAAACAAGGTTAGGCTGATAGTCTTGTAACTAAAGTACTATAAATAAATTTTAATTTCTTTTCATTTAAATAAAAAACTTTTTGGCGGGAACTTGCGAAGTGATGTTGTGTTTTCGTTTTATTTTCATTAAGTATTTTGAGTTTTATTGAATAATTTCGGTGGTGTTTTGTCCAATAAAGATCAATCTAAGTGCACAAGTGAAGTGAAATGAAATGAAAGCGTGAATCGTGACTTTCCAGCCAGGCTATTCGCTATCTTTGATGTCCACCGAACTTTGATGTCAACCGAAGTTCGATGTCAACCGAGAATGACATAAAATTGGTATTACGTATCTTTTTCAGTGACTATCAACTACGGTGACGTTGTGGCTCAGTCCCAAGAAGTCCGTGAAAAGTTTTAGTGGAATAGCCGCCAATTTCACAAAAAATAGACTGGACTTGTACGGATGAGGACTAGACTCTACAGTGAAAGTGACAATAAAACGTGACTATAACATAAAAAATTAAATATTTAAATTAAGAAATGGCTTAAAGGTCTAGATACCAAGCCTAAAACCTTGGAAAAAAAAAGAACTTTGAGGTTATGATCTCTTTGGTTATGATTTTGTTTGAGAAAAAATTAAATAACTCTTACATTTAAAATATAAGCGCAAAACAGAAACACTATCAAATTGCCAAACAAACGATGGCATTGAATAGATTATTTGCTAGTTTAACATTAACACCGAATTTAATTAGCAGACGAGCCATTCATGCTGCTTCAGTAAATTTTTCTAGTAAACCAAATATTGAAAAACCTAAACCTGGATTTGGTAAAAGCTACAGGCGTATCGTGCATTTTCCTAAAAGTTATACAGTCAAACCTTTGGAAGTAACGAATCTTGCAGGCCGAGATCCCGTCAGTGGTAAGTGAAAGCTTAGGAACAACTTTGGAATGAAATTAGTCCCCTGAAAAGATAAATGAATAACTGAGTACTTGTAGGTCGAGTTGTAGCGAAAGGTATTGGAGGAGGCATTAAACAAAAGTACCATTGGATCGATTGGGTTAGAGATGGCCCAACTGAAGGACCTCCGTTGAAAGAGAAAGTTATTCAGGTGAATTATTTAACTAAGCTAATAATATTTAGTTTATTATTTACTGATAATCAAACTAGTCCTTCTATGTCACTTAATTTTATTATATTTTAATTGTACTATATGCCAACTATAACTATGATGGCAATAATGATAATACAAATTCTACTCAATCAAATGATAATGAACCAGAGTCAGGGACAGTGATTAGTGTTCCTTCAACAGTTCCTTCACCAGATTCCAACAGAGCCTTTATCTGCCAAAAAAAGTGTGTTCGGTCTATTATCGGTGTACCTCCATATGAGACATGTAAACCATTGTTCAAGGATCTAGGAATATTAACCTTACCTTGTTTATATATCTTTGAAATAGGCGTATTCGTAAAAACACATCCAGAACTGTTTGTAAGGGCCAAAGATGTATATCCCAAGAACACTAGGGATGGAAACAGATTAGTGCACCAATGTGTCCCACGGACTACCCTATTTCAAAATAATAGCCATGCTATGTGTATTAAAATTTACAATGCGCTGCCAGCAGCTATTAGAGATTTACCTTTAAATAAATTTCAATTTCAATTAAAGACATGGCTTAAGGGACAGTGCTTCTATAATATTAATGAATTTTTCACTGACTCTTGTAAAAAGTAATTTTAGAATTAATTTGATTGTTCTATATTTTAAGAATTAGATTTTGACATAAAAACTATGTATAAAATGACATTTGTATGCCAAAATGGCTTAATGTGCGATATATATATATATTTTTTATAAGTACCACAAACATTTGTACCACATTATGCAAATAAAGCACTTTGACTTTGACTTTGACAGTTTTTATATATCCGGTTGGTTCTTAGGTGGTTTCCTGGCAGAAATAACACAAATAATGTGTGTTTTAAAATCAATTAGCTGGCAAGTTTATGCTCATTACAATTTTACTATGAAAATACTTTTAGAGTTGAATCAGACATTTATTTTTTACTTTAAAAGTAAGTTCTTAAAATCATATTGTGAAATATCTAGGTAATGGAAGATGGATGCAGAACTGCTCATATAGCTTTGGTGGCTTGTGGGGACCGATTGAAATACATACTAGCCACAGAGAACATGAAAGCTGGTGATATATTGAAAACATCCCGGGAACTGCCCAGGATTCCAGGTATTTTAAATTATAAAATAGATGTTAGTAAGTGTAGCAGCATTTATATTTCTACTAGTGGGCCCAGCAGACGTTGTCCTGCCCTGAAATTAAAACAAAACATAGAACCCGAATCCAGCAACACCTACCATGTCCAATTTCTGAATCTAAACCATCTGTCATCTGTCAGCCCGATCTCGAGACATGTCAAAAAGTTGTTCTATACAAAATGTATGACAAAAATAATTGTCTTCATTATTCTTTTTTTGTGCATTTTTCTTATTTTTTATAATCTAACAATTCAAAAACCATGAAAATTGGTCCAGCCGTTCTCGAGTTATAAATAGTGTAATTAACAAGACTTTCTTTTATATATATAGATTAGATATACATAATATAAATCTAAAAGAGATTAGGAAAAATAATGGGGCGCTTCTTTTTGGATGGCACTATCTATACTACTCTCATAGGATGGTTCACCCACCACCTGTATTGTCCTGTTAATTTAATATATTTTGTACTGGCAATATGCCTCATGGTAAGGCGAGGTAAAGCATGCACTTGCATGACTAGTAGCAACACTCATTGCAGCTCAGTGATAAGAAATAAAAACTTGCAGTCCAGATTTTTCATACTTAACTTTAGCTTATTAAAATTCCATATATTGTGGAATTATGAGAACAAAGATTTCACTATTACCTCTTATTTTTCAGTCCGTGCCAATGAGGGAGATGCTTATGTACTAGGAGCTCTTCCAACTGGAACTGTTGTTCATTGCATTGAGAAGGAACCAGGTTGAAATTTAATACATTATAATTTTTAATCATCACATTTTTAATTAAGGCAATGATAGCTCAGTGGTAGTTACATTGGATACCGCGGCCAGCAAGCTCGAGCTTTCGGTGAAGGAAAACATCGTGAGGAAACCACAGCACAGTGGTAGGGTACTTTGAGTACTCAACTGGCTGTTGGTGTGTTTCGGCAATTGCAACTGATAGCCAGTTGCCTTTAAGGCATTGTAATAAGGTGTACAACACATTGGCAATCCCTCTGGCATTGTTAATGTCTATAGGCGACGGTAGTCACTTAACCATCAGGTGAACGGCCTGCCTCATTGTAACCTGTAGAGTTAGGGCTCAAATATAGTTTCATTTTCGTTTTCAGGTCAAGGCGGTCTTTACATTCATGCAGCTGGGACATGTGGAATTATTCTGAGGAAGCAAGATGACCGAATAGTTGTTCAAATGCCTTCCAAGAGATTATTTAGCTTTGATCAGCATTGTATGGCAGTTGTTGGTATGTATAACATTTTTGAAGTATGTTTCATATGTAACTTGTTCTTCATTTTATCCAATAGATAGACAATTGTTATTCATTTGTCATTTTTAATACGTGCATAACTTATTTAATCGATTCCATTAAAAACAACTCACTATTTATGTAATGAATGTGTAAATCAAGCCTAATCATGATTGATTTCTGGTTTTACAAGGAAGGTTACCATTGTTGATAGTAACCTGTCAAGCTACAGGTCGTGGGTTCGATTCCCACCTAGGACAAACATTTGGTTAAAACCGCATGAGGAAAACTAGTTACTAATATAGAATTGACTGTTTTTAAATAAAATATAATAAATATAAAAATCCTGGGACATTTTTCACACACGGTTATCTGATCCCAAACTAAGCAGAGCTTGTACAAATGTATGTACTGGATGGGAATCGAACCCACGACCTGCGGCGTGATAGGTAGTGTGTTAACCAACCACGCCAACTGAGAACATAGTTGTAATAATACCTATCCCAATGTCTTAAGGTCGATTATCAAACGTCCTCCATGGAAGCACGCCGATAGGCTCGCCACAACGTAATAGATGGCTTGGCAACAGACCAAGGTCTGGTCTATGGCAACGGAAGACCGGCAGACACGGCAGGAAAATTAGGCCACCGAAACCTGTTAAGGTCATCACTGCGCCTTCTAATATACCTTTACCGACTGTTCAGCTGTCTATGCATCATTAACTTAGTTTTTTAATATAGATTAATAAATATGTGAATAGACATTTTGTTGACTTATTTCTTGTGATCTTCGTATAGTATAATTAGACCCAGATCATACTTTAAGCCGATGATAGCTCAGTGGTAGTGACGTCGGATACCGCGGCGATGGTCGTGGGTTCGAATCTTACATTGAGCTTGCATTTGGTGAAGGAAAACATCGTGAGGGAACCACAGCACGGTGGTAGGGTAATTTGTAGTACTCGACTGGCTGGCTGCCACCCTCAAGAAGAAAATATGTTGCTAAGCACCTGTTGGTGTGTTCCAGGCATTGTAATAAGGTGTACAACACATTGGCAATCCCTCTGGTATAGCTATAGGCGACAATAGTCATACTATCAGGTGACCCGCCTGCCTTATTGACATTTGTGGTATAAAAATATACATAGATATTCAAGGTAGTCTTTTGATAAAAATCCATCCAACCATCTTAAATCCAAACTAGTACGTATGTACACTGTTGACTAAATTAAGCCATATTTCTTAGTAAATTGACCAAGCATATCAAGTAATCAAATTTCTGTTTTATGTTCAAATCGATTCAAGTTCAGATTTAGTTACCAGGTACTTTAAGTGGTGCTTGGATAGAATGTCTGGAAAGTGGAACAAAAAATAATTTTCGATATCAATTTAATTGTAATTTTATGATTTTTATAAACATTTTTTATCATATGATTATATTATGCTCTCACATATCAAATATCACAACATTTAAAGCAGAATTTATGCTCATGACATTGCAGTCTTCTATTCTGGAAATCAAATGCATGGAGAAAGCTTAATAGAGAACTGGCTCGATTGCCTTCATTTTTATCTTGTATTGTCTTTTCCAGCGACACTCAGATGTCACACATATTAATCTTCCTCATCCGATAAAGTTAATATCTACAAAATAGAATATGAATTTATGAAATACACATTAGACAAATAGGAATGTATTGAAGAAAAATAATGAAATACTAACTAGTGTATAAAACACTTAAAATTTCGAACATGTTATAAAATTCATCTTTCTGATGATTTTTGATTTCCAGTCTAACCACAAAAAGTTTATTTTGATGGTGAAAACATGACGTCCCAAGCTACTATTTCATAACTATATAAATAATAATAAATATCCGGGACATTTTTCACACACGGCTATCTGATCCCAAACTAAGCAGAGCTTGTAATATGGAAACCAGATAACTGATATTATACTTTAAAAAAAAGTTATAATAGAACACTTACATCAGTCATTTCAGCTGCCAAATGCAACTCTGATAGGCCAGTAACTTCTTCCAAATAGCTACCGCTGTTGAATACTTTGAGTAGAAACTCGATACTTTCTTTTCTGTACATGTTAATCACAACATCAGAACATGCTATGCATTGCACAAACTTGGCACAAGTTGGGACAACATTATAGTATGAGTGTAGAAATCCTCTTATAGAGTGCGGTATGGGGCCTAGTACACCTTGCATTTCTGGTGGTATGTCTACGTCGTTGCTCAGGTTGTATAACGCTGGGGCTTCACCTCTGAAATAATATAAACCCAATGATTTCACAACATTCGATTTTAAAAAATGGCTGAGAAATGTCACTATCCAGGAGCGGATCCAGGATTTGGTTTACCTGCTTAATAAATTATTAATTTGTGATGTCGCTTTGACGATTTTTAATGATATGAGTTAAATTACCTGAGTGGATGTTGCAATAAACCAACAAGTATTTCGACAGCCAAAGCACCCGCAATGGCTGCCACTCCCGGCCGCGTCACAGTACATTGTTGATCTAACGTACGATCCTTCAATGACTGAAATAAAGTATAAACATTATAGTTATATTTTTTCAAATTTATAGAAACAACAGTTTTAATGGGGATTTTGCCTGTATTCAAGAAAAATTACCTAACACCAACTAGTGTATAGATAGAACATCTAAAAATACTAGAAAATAATGAATAAGTAAAATTCATCCTTATAATTTTTAATTACCAATTCACTTTTGATGGTGTATATTTATGACGTCACAATGCAGTATTTAACACAAAACTTGATATAAATTATCGTTTTGACAACAATAAAAAGCTGATTTGATATATCAGTCAACATAATTAACTTACATTACCAGGAGCAGTAACGTCATTACAGAAGTAGCATCCCAATTGTCCGCCCGGTAGTGACGCGCTGTTGACGGATGTGGCGATGGCGCCTTCATAAGTCGTTCCTACACCGTGTCGCATCACTAGATAACTGTCAAAGCCTAGTGCAGCGTTTATTACTATCTGAAAACGAGGCAAGATTCATATTTTACACTGCCCCGCGGTTTCACCCGCGTTTCCGAAGGATCTTATATTTTCCCTAGATAAAAAGTATCCTATGTCCTTCTCCAAGGTTCCATCTATCTCTGTACCAGCTTTCGGTGAAGGAAAACATCGTGAGGAAACCATAGCACGGTGGTACGGTACTTTGTAGTACCCGACTTGCTGGCTACCACCCTCAAGTTGAAAAACTGTCGCCAAGCACCTATCAGTGTGTTCCGACAGCTGCACTTGAGAGCCAGTTCCCATCTAGGCTTTGTGTGCTTACCACCTTTGGCCAAATCATCACTTACCATGGTCAGATTGTTGTCAAACACAAGCTTATCCAGAATTTAAAAAAACATCTAAATCGGTTCAGCGGTTTAAGCGTTAAGTGGTAACAGACAGACCGACACACTTTGGCATTTATAATAATGACGGATTATAGATAATAGTCATCGTAGTATGTAGGACCCAAGCTGGAAGTTGAAAATCAATCGTCAAGCAAATATCGGCAAGTTCCGGCTAGGGTTTCCATGCGGGGGTTTCCCCGGATAAGGCCTGGTTTAGAGAGCGTCCATGCGCGGTTTTGTTTGTAGTCCGGGTTTAAATATCTACCGCTAAAGGTGGTAAGCACACAAAGCCTAGATGGGAACTGGCTCTCAAGTGCAGCTGTCGGAACACACCGATAGGTGCTTGGCGACAGATTATCAACTTGAGGGTGATAGACAGCCAGCCGGGTACTACAAAGTACCCTACCATGCTGTGGTTTCCTCACGATATTTTCCTTCACCGAAAGCTCAAGCTCATTGTAGGACTCAAACCCACGACCTTCGCCGCAGTGTCCGACGTCACTACCACAGAGCTATCATCGCCTTAAAACAAAATACAGGAATAAACATACCTTTCCATAGTGTGCCGCAATCAGCGTAGGCAACCACCTCGCCTCTCTGGTGTCAAGCAATAGGAATATCACGTCGTGCTCTGCTATTTCTCGCGTAATGGTTTTAATATTTGATATTGTCTCCTCCTTCAATGAATCCCCTATAGGATGACCCGGCATTGGAATGTGAACTGCTATACCTTTACTTTTCTGAAAATGAATAATAGGGTAGAGTCCTGGGTCAATAAAAATGAATTCTAATTAGTCCGTCGGTAAGATTATCAAAACATATTGGACACTTATTTTTTTCTTTATCAAATCAATAAAAATAAGTTATAGCGCATCAAATATAGCGCTTGTGACGTCACTTCGTGGTAAAATTTGCACCACTCGTAATATATTTTTTTTCCGGAACAAAATAAAAAATACGTGTCCAATATTTTTTGGTAATCAACAGGTTAATCCCACTAATATTATAAATGTGAAAGTTTGTATGGATGCATGTTTGTTACTCAATCACGCCAGAACGGCTGAACGGATCTGGATGAAATTTGGCACAGAGATAGATTATAGTCTGGAATAGCACATAGGCTTTTTATCCCTGGAAAAGATAAGATACCTCGGGAATGCGCGTGAAACCGCGGGGGACAGCTATTAAAAGATAATTTTAATTGTTTATAACACAGTAGGATCATAAGTACCGACTTACAACTGATGGCAGAATATTTTTCATATTATCAGCTGCTGCTTCAGCCTTTTTCTTACCCCCATTGAGACAGTCTTGGAAATTAAACAATACTTGACGAGTTGGATTCGAGTAAGATACTTTGCCATTATCAATGAATGTTATGTGGCGGAATCCCCAAGCCTGTGAAAAAAAAAAGATAACTTGATGTGGTGTTGGTTTAAATGTTTTGTTAAAGTTGAACCATCATCAAACATTAGTAGTATGGTTTAAAAGTCTCGTAATAAGGTGTACAACACATTGGCAATCCCCCTGGTATTGCTAATGTCTATAGGCGACGGTAGTCACTTACCATCAGGTGACCCGCCTGCCTCGTTGTCACTTTTGCCATAAAAAAACACAACTTTTTGGAACGAAGTTCTTTTACTTCCCTTACAGTAGATTGAACTGGTAGAAATCGTCACGTAAGAAAAAAGCGTTATGCTGTGTTATCTTAGGAATTTATAGGAGTAATTTAATTAAAGTATATGCGGGATCTTGTAGCGCTATCTACAGAGCGCACTTTACATCGTTGCTACGGTGTGGCGTAGCACTAGCGTATTGTAATTGGTGTCCAACCGTAACAATTAAATTAAATAAATTGTAGGTCACAGATACGAAGAGGACTCCTTCTATGTTCTGGTTACCTGGTATTTTTGAGTCAATTATTTGCCTTCTATATTTTTCGCCTACATCACTGTATTGACTCTACTAAACATCTGATATCTTGGTACTTTTTAACATTAAGGCGGTAGAAAGACACAGTTTTTACCTGACTTTATAAAATGTGTGACGTAATTAATAAGGCTGTACCGTTAGACGTCCAAGTATCGCAAGTTGAAAATAAAATAATATATTTTTTGTGGCAACACTGACCAATAAATCTCGAGCTACATGGCATCCAAGGGTACCCGCTCCTAGCAGCAAACACTTTGTTCTCTTCATCACCTGTACGTCAATATTTGGTACCAAACGCCATTTCATTAATTTTATATTGAGATCTGATGATGTATCTGCTAAGCTAAAAATAAACAATTCATTTGTAAATCGAATGGCTGTGTATAAGACTGAAGCGAGACTCGTCTGAGCGGAGTGAAGTAGTGCTGAGACGTGGGGTTGTAGTTTCACTAAAATTCATCCAAAACACAAATAAAATGTAGCATGTCACTCCATTGCTGCTCACAAGAAGAACTGTGCATATGCTTGTATTTGACCGCAATCTCACCATGGTAATTGTAAGTGATTATGTGGCCATAGGTGGTAAGCACACAAAGCCTAGGAGGAAACTGGCTAGGTGCTTGGCGACAGACATTTAACTTGATAGTCAGCCAGTCGAGTACTACAAAGTACCCTACCATCGTGCTATGGTTTCCTCACAAAGTTTTTCCACTGAGCTATCATCACCATAAGTTATATTATAGTATATCTAGCTAAAAGCTAGTCCATAGTTGCGTCCGCATGGAATATTTTAATCACGAAATTGAGCTTTTCAAAATATTTTGATTAAAAAAAAAAGGTTTCTCCCCAAGGTAAAAGGTAACCCCAATCCCCATATCAAATAAAAAACAACTTTACAGCTGTTGTAACTTTCACTTATATGTATAATACTAGTTGTCCCCCGCGGTCCGAAAAATGTCCGAAGATATTTATTTATTTGTTACTTCCACTTTTATAATGTTAGTATGAATTATTTTGATAGACTTACATCACCGGGTCCATTGATGCAGACATGTTGGCAAGTTTTGGGCCAAAATTTCCCTTATCATTTCTCTCCCATCCAACCCAACCTGCACTTTGTACTGTTTGGACATCCTGTAAACAGAGTTTACTATGAAATTGCTATTTGTTGCATAATTTGGGTGTAAAAAAAAAACAAAAGTTGAAGCATTTTGTATCATGCTTTAGAGTAATTTAAAATCTTGTTATCTCACTCAAGTTTCTTTTTTTATTGGAAAAAACATTATGGATTATATTATATTATATTACTGATCCATTAAGATGGTAATGGTAGGGGAGGCGAATAGGGGATTTCGGGATTTACTCGAGCGCGTCAGATTAACATAAGGGGGGCAACCTTGCACCTTGTGAAGTACTCTCACCAAATCTGAGCCTTCTATGTAGTGTCGAACGCCTAGGGTAGCCCGTCAGATTAGTAAAAAAAAATCGATGGTTTGAAATACTCGAGCGCGTCAGATTAAGGTAAGGTAAGTTAGTTACATGCAAAATAGTGTACATTTCAATAATCTGACAAATTGGGCGTGACGAAAGAAAATTGGAGACTCGCAAAGTTGCAAAAAAAAAACGTCACCTGGATTTTCTCGAGCGCGATTGGTTTTTTTTTTATTTTGAAGGAAATTAGTCACGAATCACGGAAATATCTTAATCTGCCGATTTGCACAAGCCGAAGTGGCTAAAATCATTATTAAGTGTATAGTCCAGGAATATTATGAGTTTCACCTCAGAATGAGAAATAGTCAGCTATTAACTTGTATAAACCTTTATTTTGACACCCTAAAACTTGTCTCAAAAGCTACTTATCTTAGGGTGCCCGCGACTACTGATTTTTCAAGGTCAAAGGTCAAAAAATCATTTATTGCAAATATCTCGTTTCCTATGGGTTTTTTGGTATATGTATTAATAATAAATATTGTAGAAGGTTAAATTCTCTACAACTTTTGTACAAACATTTTTTCGATATCTTGAACCATTTTCGAGATTTCGATATTTTTTACATATTTTTTTTTTCAAACCGTCAGATTAAGGAAATCCCTCAACATAATTGTCAGATTATGGGTCAGTACAACAAGGCCATTAAGAAGAACCGCCTGTATAAAAATCTGACGCGCTCGAGTAAATCAAGGTCACGATTTTTTTTTGCATTTTCAAAAATCGGCCCTGACTGATGGTCGCGTCCAAATCGTCAGTCTTTAAAATAGGAGCTACTGGAGGGTTCACTTAACATCCCTTATCAATGTCTGACGCGCTCGAGTAAATTTTTTTTTTTAATATTTTCGACCCCTTCGTACGGCCACCCCCACCACGCAAAACGGCAGATTATTATTTTTCCGTTATCAGACAGACGTGGCGCGACTACCCTATTAATATCTGACGCGCTCGAGTATTTCTTGGTGACTGTTTTTTTTTACATTTTTGAAACCCTGTAGACGCTCCCCCCACCGCTGAAGGGGAAAATATCACATAACCTTTTTTTCTTTATTCCACCTAATCTTCAAATTCCAGTAGGTCCCAAAGACGCTCGAGTAACTACAAATTTAGCATCAATGCCTCCCCTACCATAAGTAATTAATGTTCAATTGAATAGTTAATTGAATTGTTGTGACTATTACTGAAATCATTACTTGAAATGAATATTTACTATATAAATTGTATTGCAAATTCTACATGACTAGCAAGACCGTCGGTCTAGAGTGGGAGTGGGGCAAGTTGACAGTCAACAGCACATGAAACTTCATACTTGTTTGTAGTGTGAGTCAATTGCACCTACAACTTTGGTTCGCTACGTTTTTAAGGGCTTTGACTAGAGCATCAATAAATAAATACAGAAATTCATAATTGGATTATACATTTATACAACAATATTACCTTTGGCACCCTAATGGTGAAAACGCGACTGTTTTGTACACCACCAATTGTATTACATCTCACTCCTATAACTTGAATATCAAACCTACTAATACTTGGGCAGTATTCCAACAAAGCAGCTAGAAATGACCTGAGAGACCAGCCTGGGTTTGTCCCATTGCTTGAGTCTAGGAAAGCAAAATATGTATTAGACATATCGACGTTCACATCAGTTGCTGTGATATCATTTCCCAATATCCTTGATAAATTATTAACAGTCACTCTGTTCTGTTCTTTATTCACGATGAAAAAGCATTTCTGAGTGCTTTCCAAAGATTTGAAGCCATCTGCTAAGTCATCTTGTTGCTTGTTGGTGAAATGTTCCAATATGTTTGAGCTTTTTTTTAAATATACAGTTGGTTGGCACGGAGCAGGGAATGCAAACCAGTAGTAGTAATGGAATTTCTTGAGATCCTGTAAAATATTTTAGCATTTAAAATGTAATAGATACAAATTAATAATTTTGTTGTAGAGCAGTTAGTAAAAATATTTATGTATAGAATATTATATAATGCATAGTAAGCTGTTCCGCGCGGTTTCACCCGCGTTCCCGAGGGATCTTATCTTTTCCCGAGATAAAAAGTAGCCTATGTGCTATTCCAGACTATAATCTATCTCCATCCCAAATTTCATCCAGATCCATTCAGCTGTTCTGGCGTAAATGAGTAACAAACATACATCCATCCAAACTTTCACATTTATAATATTAGTAGGATGGAAGAATACTATTGAACTACATTTTGTTAAATACACCTTACCCACAAATAACTAAAACACATCTTATAGTCACTCAAAAATGGCATAGAGAATGTAAATGTTTTTTTTTTTAAATAGTTATTTGGATTTAGACTTTAAACTAAATGCAGAACCATTGTATTAGCTATAGGTTAGGTATCAACATTACTCACAGCAAAAGATAAAATGAAGAAATTTAGCAATGTATTAGGATTAGCAATCCATACATTTTGCTTTATGAAAGACCATATCATATCTCCAACAGAGTTTAGAAGAGCTGCTTTATCTGAAGATTTGAAGTCTTCTATTGTATTCTTATTCATTATTGGTCCTGTAACATTTTCGTAGTACTGCTCTGATTCAGGTGACCTGAAATTGATTATTATCTACTAGTGGGCCCGGCAGATGTTGTTCCGCCCAGCTGTTCTGGAGTTATAAATAGTGTGAATAATCCAGCTTTGTTTTATATACAAACATATTATAAAGATATTTAAATCTATTATTATTTATTTAATGAGTATCATATCCATCCATTAGAGGAGACCTTTGTCGAAAGACAAGCTGTTAAGAGGGGAGATAAGCAGAATGCCGAAAGTATGTTTTAGTTTAAGTTAATTTATAGTTTTCTTACCTCTATTGTTTTAAATAATGTTTTGTCAAATAAGTTGAAATCAAACTGCAATAAAGGCTTATTTTATTTATATCCATCCCACATTCTGGAATGTAATGTGGCAGGGGGCCAGCATGCTGGGCAATAATTTTTTAAATATTGAACACAGCCAGAACCATGATCATGGGGGTCATTACACCCCCTCTGGACTGGGTCTATATCGACTAATACTTTTTGTAATCGAATTGCAGCCTGTATTGGCTAGTCCTGGAGTATATGACCTGACTGAACAGCTGGCTCCGCCACTTGAATCAGCTCTACTGTACAATAGAGACCTAAATTAGTTAGAGATTACTGAAACGAGGATTTTTTTTCTGGAAAACAATGTGTTTTCACTTTGACACTTTGTGAAAGCTATAATCGGGAAGAGTTCTACACAAAAAAAATGTACAAGCCCTAAATCAGCAGTCTCTATTATACAGTGCTTCCCTTAAATCATGAAACATTGACAACCATCCAATTCACAAGCCAAGGGGACCTCTCTTGGCTAATAAAAGGGAACCTACCATCTTCAATTTGGTTATGTAAAAGGTATATCTAATCTTTATCAATCACTTGAAGTTGAGATTTACTTAGATCTCATGGTCTATTTTTGGAATAGCCAACAATAGAATAGATTGTTAAAAATGAGGGACAAGAAGGTAGTTTTCTATAACTCAACTCCTGGAATTCAATTTTTTTATGAAGGTAGTTAATTAAGACAGCTGTTCAATCGGCGATTCATGGGGTTTATCAGGGTGGGGGCCATAGTAATATAACGGGTAGGACTATACGGCCTGCGTAGCATTAGGCTGCAAGGGTTGTATTGTGTAGAAGATAATTATGAAGTTACAACAATTTAGATTTAAGGCACTTACTTATTGAATGAGGTGCCATCAACTTCGAACACAGGACCCATATCATCCCGGTAAGTAAAACGCCCAAATATTTGTTTGGTACTCTCATTTAGTTTATCAATATCGAGCTTCATTTCGGTCAACGTATGCCAGAATGATGGATGCACAAACGACATAAATGGCACATATTGAATTATCTCCCCTTGCTGGTTGACAGCCATTGTTATTTTAATTTATATCAATTCGACTTCGACAAGATATTACAGAATGAAAACAGAGAGAATGTAAACTTTCAAAAATTTCATCCACAGATTACTGATATGTATTGCATCTGAGGCAGGCCAAAGAGTATGTATGAGGCAGGCAGGCACAGATTACTGATGTTAGGTAGGAAGGGTGCGAGGGTGACAGTCAGTGTTGCCAACAATAATTTTTCAAATCCGTCAAGTGTCAACATAACAAATTCCTCCATAAATCCGTCAAACATTTTCAGTTTTCTGCTTGACAAGCTTTACCTATATCACAGCATGGTGGTTTTATAATTTATCATGTTTACATTTCATTATATTATATAAATTAATTCGAAACGGTGTGTAAGCCATGTTACGGGAAAGTACAATTAGATTTGAATATTGTATGTAGGTATGTACATACTTAATTTCCTTTTGCAAAATGAATAACTACTTATGTATGAGTTCTTTGCAAGTATTTTGGATTAAATATCAATTACTGTATTTTAAATAAGTATCTGTCACCCATCAGATCATTTTTTTCCGTTTTCCATTCGTCTATTCCGAGAGTCGGGAAATCCGTCAAGTAGGCAAAGCTGGGATCCCAGATAAGAGCACCAATTCTTAATTTTTTATTTTAAAAGGCTTATTTACAAGCATAGGGCATTAAACCACTAAGTTTACAAGTCTTCTTTTATGTTATAGACACTTTATATCACATTCACAGTAGTCTAGTCCTCCCTCATCCGTACAAGTCCGGTCAGGATTTAGTAAAATTGGTGGCCGTTCCACTAAATCAGACAGACGGACACACTTTCGCTTTTATAATATTAATCAATTCTGTTGTTACGCTAGGAAATGAAAATTAAAAAAAAAAAAAAACGAAAAGCTATAAATTTTATACTTAGTCCTTTTTAGGGTTCTGTACCCAAAGGGTAAAATCGGGACCCAATTACTAAGCGACTAGCACTTGTTTATTTAATTTAAGGGATGATTTCAGGGATAGAAACTATTTTATATCTGTGGCAAATATGGCTATTGGTTCAGCAGGAGTTTGGAGTATATACCTACCTCTTTATTTTGCCTACGGAGTTTAAAGTGAAATATATTAATAATAATGAGACTTGCACATTTTTCCACTTGTTATATTCGTAACTATGCACAGACTCGCATTATCGCATAGCTTAGGCCGCACTTACACTTGTAAGTTTTACGCTTACCGCTTACCGTAATTTCTTTTAAATGCAGCCGTAAGTTACTTACATAAAACATACGAAAGCAACCTACAAGTGTAAGTTCGGCCTTACTTAAACTACACAGATTATAAATATTCGTAACAATATCCTTCCCCACAACTCGAACTATTTTCATCTAAATCGGTTCAATGGTTTAAATGTGAAGAGGTAACAGACAGACAGACAGACACACTTTCGCATTTATAATATCAGAATGGATAGTATTTATAATACTTGAGGGAGTGGTTTAATGCTCTATGTTATAATATTAATACCTATGGATATAACGAAAACGCTGGGACCAAGTTCCCGATTAACAGATCACAGTCCCACAGAACGCTTTTACTCGTTCGTCTCAAAACTACCCACAAAAAGATCAAAGAATCCCGATTCGAATCGAAACAAAATAATTATCTATATGTTGAATGAAAAAAGAAACCAATGAATGAAACAAAAAAAACCTAACTTTTTAAAACTTAGACGAATAATCCAGTTTTAAAAGCATTAAACCTGGCAGCCGGTAATAAAATACTTTTTATGAAAAATATATAGATGAAGAAACAAAATAGTACTTTCGAAATTACTGTTGTGACAAAATATAATTGCAATGGAGTACTTATATATATTTTTGATTTAATCTCAAAACTTTAATTAATTTAAGTTTTATGTTATTCTTTTTTGGTTATTAAATTCTAAATTTTCGTGCAAAAATCTGTAAGTATTTTGTTTATTTGCGAATAGTTTTGTACCTCAGTAGTAGTAACGTCGGATGTCATTGCGAAGGTCGAAGGCTTGAGCTTTCGTTGTTGTGAGGAAACCGTAGCACGGTGGTAGGGTAGGGTAAGAAGAGGAAAACGTCCAGTGTCTTTCCTTCATATCCATATTAGCATGTTTACTGTGGCTGAATCGCGATTCCAAGAATATTTTTTTTGTAGGTAGGTAGGTACCTACTTAGTTTTTGACCAATCGTCCGTTTTGCGAGCCAAGAGCCAAAATATCCTTACCAAATTTAATCCAAAAATGTTCCGACATCTTGCAGTGAAAACCAAACAGACAGGTCGATCGTTCCAAAACGACCTACGAAAAAAATTTACTTCCAGGAATCGCGATCCGAGTTATAAGCAGTTAAAAATTATATGTAGCTGAAAAACGACTAAACCTCATAATAAATAAATGTTGTTTAAACAATTTTCATTAGTTTTCATGGAAAGATTAAAAGTAATGTCTAAGTAAAGTATAAGTCTGTTTTCCCTAAAGTATTTAGTTGCCTAACGGTTAGGCCCTAACCTATCTATTTTGATAACCATCTCACATAATGCGTCCGTTAGGCACCAGCCCAGTTCTAAAAAACGGGTTGTAAGAGGATTGTGTGGTAGGTACCTAATCACTTCAATGAAGAATCTATTGTTAAGTTTTATGTTGCAATATGACCCAGTACCTACCTATTGGGAGATTGAGGGTGTAGCCAAAGAGTATGTAACCGCTACGCTGGTGTAGCTATTAAGGTTTAGAAATTGACAATGCAGGGAAGTTCCAACCTCTTTGAATTCGGGTGTTCAAGGTGTTGCTATCCTTAATTAATTATTTTATTGTACAGGTGTAGTGGTTAGTGAAGAGTAGCGGGATATGGCCGTTACTTCGATTGTGACACATTGCGAACGAATTCCTTCAATTACATTTTGTTCATCGAATAGTTCAAAGGAATGCAGTCTGCAACCAAATCGGTTATCGAAAATTATTTTGGCAACAGACGATAATAATATGAACATTTTAAGCAAACGAAGAAAATCGAAGAAAAACAAGGATTTTAGGTCACCGTACCTCACTGATGACAGAATACTACTTCACTCTGAGGTAACTGAGGAAAGGCTTGTTTTAAAAAAAGCCAAGGCTATTATTTCGTCTTTTAATTTAGCAGCAAACATCTATAAGGCTAATTCTGATGATTTTAAATCAACGAAACGGAACAAGAAAGTTAAAAAATCCGTTTTAACACTTCCTAATAAACAAGCACCAGCACCACAAACATGCACA
Organism: Ochropacha duplaris; assembly: GCA_951361185.1. Classification (NCBI taxonomy): domain Eukaryota; kingdom Metazoa; phylum Arthropoda; class Insecta; order Lepidoptera; family Drepanidae; genus Ochropacha; species Ochropacha duplaris. The sequence continues at coordinate 3,757,048 of OX592706.1, forward strand.
GTCAGTGACTTAAATGATTCAGAGTATGATAAACCTAACTATGAGCATATCATGCCGAGGATGAAAAAGAAAATACCCTTACAAAATAGTAAAAAGTCTAGAGTTCGACCCAAACGAGAATTGGAATTCTACGACAGAGATGCCAGATATTGTTCGCAAATGAATATAAATTTAGATTGCAGTTCTACGGATATGTTTAAAAATTTTAATGGTGATGGATATAAATTCTCAAAAAGAACACCTGTTGTGAAAAATTCCACCGCTGGAGATAATTTTAATAATCCGCATGACGTTTGGGCGGTGCTTAGAAATATAAACAGATTTCAATTCAGGCCATCACCACCGATGTCGGAGGATAATGACAAGTCACCAAAGAAAAAGAAAACATTGAACAAGAAACGTAATAAACGTAAAGATACACGGTAATTCACGTTTTTATGACTTATGTCTTATTACAAAATATGGTTTAAAACATGTCTCGTAAAACCCAGCTTTTAAGATAGCTCCATCTCTTTTTTGTTTTATGACGTTAGAAATAATCTAACCACCTTAAGATCTAATATTTTCTAAATTGTGATTTATTACTTATATTTGCTTGAAACCATTTTTTACATTAAAGTATTTGAATCAACTTAAGTAAAAGGGTGAAATCTAAAAGTTTCTACTAATACTACTAGTGCTTTTGCAAATAAAGTAGTAGGTAAGTTTTTAGAAATAAAACCTAGATATCAAAATAATATATTACATTACAATGTTAAGAAAATTCGTATCTTTATTAAACATTTTAGCGTCGTAGAAACTTGTCACACGGAAGAATATGCATATATTTCAAGCATTGAAGTTGATAGTAAATCAACAACCAATCATTCTCAATCATCTAGTTTTGATCGAATTACTGTAATAGACAATCAAGACAAAGTCAATGAAATACATCAAGAATTTGAGAATAGAATCAATCAAATGAGAAGTACAAGAAAATGTCTAAAAAACAAGAAGAGTCGTAATCAAAATAAGTTCACAAAACAGTTTACAGTTCAACAAAATAAAGAATCTCCAAAATCAATTGCAAAGACATGGAAAGTGAAAGAAAATATACCAAATAACGATCAGCGAATGCTCTGTGATATTAAAGATGAATATATACAAAACATCAATGATGAAACATACGTAGCTGAAAGTAATAGCACAGGCGTAAATGGAAAAATAACTAATGTTTGGAATCCTAATACTATGGCTCCTCATACTGACAATAAAACTAAAAAGAACTCCAAAAGTGATATATTAAGTTTTGAAGGAATGATTGATCAGTATGATGAAAAGAATGATAGTTTTGTTTCTTCTTGTAACTATATAATTGAAAATGGTAAGGTTTTATATGAGTACTAAAATGAAATATCATGTATTATAGTTTCTGTAAATCGTTTTACCTGTATTTATATTAAGTATGATTCTTATGATAACTTAACTAAGCAACTCTGTGTGGTCCTACACAAATATGACTTGTTTTTTTATAACAATAGTTAGGTGAATGACTTTCTTTATATTGCAGAAAAGGCCATTAAACAGCATGTAGAAGACTCTGACCAGCCAATTAAAGGTATAACAAAAGTAGTTCTTAGTAAAGGACAGAATATGGCTTTATCGAGAAGACTAGATTTACAGAAGAAAAATGCTCGGCTAATGACTACAATGCCTAAAGTCGTACCACCACCTAAATTAACTCAAACTGAAATAAAAAGACAACTAGGTAACTTAAAGTTTCCTCTAGTTATTTTAGGTAAAGATCAAGTCAGTTCAACAGTAAAGGTTAAGAATCAAGATCACCCACAATTTAGTGGACTTGATAAACAAATTTGGCCTTTCATGCTTGAATGGAATGATATTGAAAATAAAAAACAAGAACACTCCAAAATCTGCCCACACCTGACTAATTTCAAAGCAGGATTACAAAAAAATATTGAAAATGATTTACCTGTCGAATTGCCTAAAGATCGTAAAATTGTTAATACAACTATCCCAAATAAGCAATTACTTGTCAAAAATAGAAATGTGAATGTTGATACAATACAAATAAAAAAGAAATGGGAGCAGAAGAGGCCTTTTGTCCTTGCTGATGCCAATGTTAAACAAGAGGTCAAGAAACCAAAACCAATGCGACAATTTAAGGACAAAGTCATAAAATTTTTGTACAAGAAACCACCTTTAAACTGTTTTGCTGAAAATGAGCTAGGCGATGATTATAAGCAAATTGTTGCTGCGTCAAAGGATTCTACGCATAAAATCAATGCTTGTACTGAAAAATACATTGAACGTGGTATTGCTAAAAAAAATAGTAACGTTCAGACATTAATATATAGCAGAAGCCCAATTGCCCGTTATCCATGGTCTAAAGCAAAATGGGCAAGTGATTTTATAGATACTGTAATAAGGAAGATTAAAAACGGTGTTTACTATAACCATGAAATAAAAGAACAAAAATCTAACAATGGTAATACTTTTAGGTTTTATTGTCTTTAAAATTAATCATGTCATAATCTTTTACAATCACAATATTGTTTTGCTTATAGGTCCAAAAGAAGCCTCTATTCAGACTATACGAACATGTACAAGCAACTCTACATACTGTGATACCAATGATCTCAAAACAACACCTTTGGTTCTTAATGACTTAAGTTCCTGGAACACGATAATACCAGGATTCGATAATTCCTTCCCTGTAGTTGAAATAAAAACACTTAATATGAATCAGATTGAAGTAAAACATTGTGTTACTAACATAATGGTACAATTTGATGTAAAAGTACCAATGGATCCCAAACATGTGTTAAATGTTAAAAAGTCATCATCTATAACAGCTTTGAAATTAACAGACAGTAATACGCAGATATTTAAATGTAAAACATCAATACTTAACGCAATGTTACCTGCTGAACTATGCAGTCTATTACCTAAAATGTTGCATAGAATAACAAAAACGGATATAAAATTACCTTCTCCTGTGGTAACTAATGAAACAGGATTTAGTTTATCGAAACCTTCAAAAATAACTTGTTACCAGAGTACTCTTTATGGTAACAGTTTGACTTTAAATCCTACCCACATTTGCATGAAGCCTGAAATCCTAAAATTGTCAGAAGGAATGTTTTCGAATGAAACGAGAAGATACTCCAATTACTCCCTGCCCAAAATAAGTATTTTGAGAATCTGTTGTAATATGTTGGCGATAGATCTTTTGCCAAAGCTTAGAAGTGGTATTAAATTTAATTGCGATAAAATATATCCAATACCACTCAATACGCCAACAATTAAACAAATACCGGCATCACATACTCGTACAAAGGAACAAACGCTTTGTACTAATACTTCATTAGTGCCTTACACTGGTATCAACCAACGTAATAAGATAATTTCAACGTTCCAACCGTATGATTTCATAAATATCTTTAAAAAGTTCTATACTAACCATAACATAACCGATAATGTTATTATATTACGGAATAGCCCAATTCAAATTAATTGCGCTACAAACAGCATATCTATGAACATGTCGATTTCAAGTTGCTTCAACAAACAACAACCAATTGGGTTTAAAACAAACGTGTACATAAACATGACCAATTTTAAAATGGATTCCCTCTATAATTGGTTTCAAAAAGCTTTCTTAAATCAAAGCAATGAACATAATCGGGAGCTGGATAAAAATGAAGTTAAGTGCGTGAAACGTATTGATGATAAATGTGAAATGAAGGAAATTGTTAAGATGGAGTATCATAATAAACGTGTTAATGCGAGTCACAAAAAGAAATGTAGAAAAGGCTTCGTTAAGCTTCCCAGAAAATTTAAATCAACTTCTAATATGTGCTCAGAGAAATGTACATCATTGTGTAAAATTACAAATTTAGAAGATTTCTTAGATATCATCGGAACAGGAAGACAATTGTCCAGTGTCTTTGATGATCGCATTGGCAAAAAGATCTTATCTTCTCTAGTAGAGGTACTTGTTTATTATATTAAATTTTACTAAAAATCGACCAGAGAATAGAATGTGATACTTAAATCACATTCTATTCTCTGGTCGATTTTTAGTCAATCTTTAAATATTTTCAATACTTTACTATCTAGATATAGTATGTATAACATATTATGTTCTGTAATAGCTGCTAATTCCATAATCAAACTATAAGAAAATGATCATAATATTATGTGGAATTAAGCGGTACCTATTTTTATATTTCAATTGCTAGTTAGGCGGAAATTTTGAATTATTTTGTCTCATACTTACTATGTCATCACTTATAACTTTCAGATGAAGAGCTGGATATCAGCGATAAATCCAAGACAAGCTCTATTAATTATGTTACTTATGAATAAAAAAGATACTCCAAATTTAGTGAGATTTCGAACCATTTTGCTCCAAGGCATTGCTGTGAATAGAATCACTCGCGGCACTGAACTGGATATGGAGATAGAAGTAATTGAAACGGAGAATTTAAATAAAATTCCAAAGGTGAATCGCCGTAAATTTATATTTTCCGTATTATTAACTGACAGATCTGCCCTGATTATCTGACGAAAAATTTACAACTTAGATTAGATACCTACAACAATAAAGCTTCTCCGAAAGAAGCTTTATCTATGTAGTACTCGTATCGGAAGAAAAAAATCAGAGTAAATGGTGGGTAAGTAGGCTTGGGTAATTAATTTATTCATTTGTTTTTAATCTACAGTATCAAGGAATATTATACCCAGAAGAATCTATAGATCACGATCATCTTTTGGAAGAACTGTATTGGATTGCAAAGACAACTGTAAGATTTTATTCATATTTTTTTATACAAAATGTCGACATCCTTTTTTTCCCCAAATGTAAACTACACTGTCCTACGGCCCTACAGTGGATGTGAAGACAGAGCGTAGAATATATTAGGCAGTTGGTTTGGGTTTGGAGCGCGAGTTCCATTTTATGTTCCTTTCGTTTGCACTTAGTCGAGATTCTACAAACTGGCATAACGGCTTAATATATTTTGTATACATATAACTCGGCGTGCCAGAGTCTCGTGATCATCTTGACTTTCTGTCGAACCGCCGAATGCTACCGAATATTAGGAGCGCTATCCTCCCCCCACCCCATTTAAACCGGAGTTCCCCAAGGCTCTATGCTGTCCCCTTTGTTATTTACACTCTATACAAGTGACATCCCTAAAACTAGCAAAGCGCAGCTAGCTCTGTTCGCGGATGATACGGCAATTTTTTACTCAGTTATCCAACCAATGACTATCCCCCAAAACTCCTCTAAATCGCTTATGCGGAGACCGCCCATACTTTTCGTGCGACGCCCTGAGCCGAGGTTCGTGCCCCACCTGGGGCGCCCTCGGCGGTCAGTCGTCTAAAGTTTATCAATCCGGTTGAGAGCCTAAGCACTCGCCGAACAGTCCGCGTAAGGATTTAATGACCCCTGAGGCCACCACCTTCTGTCCCACAAAAAAATACTGGCAACAGAGAGTTAATACTCGTAGTAGACTAAACTAGAGGCACGTTATGATTGCCGTTTGACAACGCTGTCCATCTACCCTCTTGTCAAGGCCATAATAAGGTGCCGCTAGTTTAAGTAGATAAAACTTAGTATCTTTAAACTTACATACACTTTTTCTGTGTAGGCTTCTGATTACCAAAGGCCGTTTGATGAATCCTCTGAGAAACTGTTGAAATCACTTCTTGAGAAGAGAAAAAAACTCAATCCATCGTATCTTCGGGTAATGGCACGTTATGTGGGCCTAGGGCTGTTGAAGTCGCCTTTTAAAACAAACAAACAATAAATAAATAATTATCAATTAATTTAAAATTTCATTTAATTTGTCCATGGGTTTAGATTTACATTGGGACATTGTTGTGATTCAGTGAGTTATTTAAATTTGTTTATGTATTTAATTCAATAAAACATATTTTATTGTTTACTTACTGGTTTTATTTTTGCATAGACGTAGGTATTTTGTATATGAGCCAGATAGCTACGTCTAAATCGCCTGAATAATTGTTTTTTGTAGGATTGTTAGTAACGAACAAATTTGAAAAAATCTAACGATTTCTACCTATAGCGAACCTATATTATAATACATAATATCAGCGAACAAAATGGACAATTTTTCAAAAAAATAAATATTTAATGTGTAGGTAGTAGGTACTGTAGACAGACTTTACTGTAGATATTTAAATAGTATAAAATCATTCACTTACCTTAAGCACTTTAAAAAAAAAATGTAAAACAAGTTTGATGAACAGCTTTTATTGATTTACTACAAACATAAAAGCAAAGGTAGGTAAATACCTAGATCTTTTGTTTTTCATTAAAATATCGTCATATGGTTGCTTGCTTTGCTTATTAACCGACTTCAAAAAAGGAGGAGGTTCTCAATTCGACTGTATGTTTTTTTTTTGTATGTTTGTTACGCGATTTCTCTGCCAATTATGAATGGATTTTGATGATTCTTTTTTTGTTTGGTAGATCATACTTCAGATCATACTTCATTTTTATCGAAATTGATTCACCACTTTTTGAGAAAATCAACAAAAACAAAAAATTTTATATCTCGTTTGATAAACCTTAGTGAATCAAACAGAGTCGTTGAGCATGACTTTTTGGATTTGGATGAAATTTTGTGTGTATACTTCAATGGGTTCTTCGATGGTTTTAAAATACAATTTGACCCGGTAGGTGGCGCTGGAATCGAGTTCCAAGATTTGTTTCAATTTCAGGGCAGGACGACGACGTCTACCGGTCCCGCTAGTTATATATTATATATTACCGGCCAGACGTTCGAGTTAGACGATTTCAGGACTAACTAGTTTTGCCTAGGATAACATATAATAAGGAATAAACTTTAAAAATGGAAAAATAAAATTATTTTTAAAAATAAAAAACAAAAACCGACTTCAAAACTGTAACCTATACCTATGTACAAACATAAACTAAAAAGTAAAGAATAATATTTTAATTTCAAAGCAAGAGCCCTAATGGACAATCAACAAAATTATTGATATTTATATATCTATTTAATATTTATAAACAGTTCTTTTTGGAGTCGGTGCCAGCCAAGAAGGACAGTTTAATTCTGCCTTTGTAACAAACTTTCGAAAAGTAGGGGAGCGACGGCGCAGACCTAAGGAACATTACCGTAAGGAGAGGTGTCGTAAGACGTTTTCTCGTATGAACACTTCGTGTCCAGTTCAAAACTGTCCTTCTTCTTGGCTGGCACCGACTCCAAAAAGAACTGTTTATAAATATTAAATAGATATATATAATATCATTAATTTTGTTGATTGTCCTTTAAGGCTCTTGCTTTGAAATTAAAATATTATTCTTTACTTTTTAGTTTATGTTTGTACATAGGTATAGGTTACAGTTTTGAAGTCGGTTTTTGTTTTTTATTTTTAAAAACTTTTTATAAAAAAATAAAAACGACTTCAAAAACCGAAAAATAAACTGAATAAGACATTAAATAAAATGGACAAAAAATATTTCAATAACTAAATAGACCAAAAACTTTACTTATGTAAACTACCTACGCACCTATTCAAATTATTATTCTATAAATACCTTTTGATCTGTTTGAAGTCGGTGCCAAGCCTAATAGATTTAATAGGCTTCGTACGGTTTGAGGAGGTAGGACATAGCATAACATCTGCTCATAATTGAGGCCGTCGGGGAAGTACCTCCACCTTACAGAATATCGCAGCCAAATAACACTGCCAAGTGGTGTTGTGTTCCTGCGGTGAGTAAGGTTACCAGAGCTCCTTAGAGGAGGCACTGTGCTGGCGGCGGAGGGACCGGCGGTATTATGGAGTCGCTATTGAGTAGTGCAGGCGTAGCATGTTGGCGTGCGGTTAGGGAGATCCGGTGAAACGGTTGACCGCTGGCCGCCCGCAGATAGAGTGAGTTCCCGAACCCAGGGATTACTTAATCTCCTCCCTGGGAGGCTGAACTGCCATATGACGATGCTAGTTAAGGCATTTATTATTTCTTTCATTGTATTTTTGGGCTTGGCACCGACTTCGAACAGATCAAAGGTATTTATATAATAATAATTTGAATAGGTGCGTAGGTAGTTTACATAAGTAAAGTTTTTGGTCTATTTAGTTATTGAAATATTTTTTGTCCATTTTATTTAATGTCTTATTCAGTTTATTTTTCGGTTTTTGAAGTCGTTTTTATTTTTTTATAAAAAGTTTTATTTTTCCATTTTTTATATTTCAATGTTTTCAAGAAATATTTAATTGTTTTCGAGCAAATTAAGCCTATTATTAATTTACATTATCTATACTAATATTAGAAAGCTGAAGAGTTTGTTTGTTTGTTTGAACGCACTAATCTCAGGAACTACATAAAATATATAAGTGTTGGATAGCCCATTTATCGAGAAAGCCTATAAGTTAAATAACATCACGCTATTAGATGAGGAATACATAAATAGATAAACTTGTAAAGAAAATAAGGAATATATATCCTAAATGATTAAGGCTTCTTTCTCAGCAGCTACTTGATATTGCGTTTCATTTCATATCTAGGACAACGTATATTCTAACTCCTAACCGATAAAGATATTACCTTCTATCATCAGCTCATTTTAATATACAAAGAGACGACGATACGAGTCTAAACGTGAATATAACATTTAAAGAAATATCCCCTAACTCCTAACCTTTAAGGAGTTGTACCTTCCGTCATCAGCTCTGCAACATAAGATGATGACTACCAGATGGAAATAGCTTTGATAAGTACGTATATGAATGAAAAATACTGTAAATTCTTATAAAATTTGAGGGTTGCTCTCATTTTTCCCAGGATCCCATCATCAGATCCTGACTTGGTGACAGTGGGACTACCGCCGAAGTATACTCTTTCAAATGAAAAAAGAATTTTGAAAATCGGTTGACATTTCTTATAAAATTTGAGGGTTGCCCTCGTTTTCCCCCAGGATCCCATCATCAGATCCTGACTTGGTGATAATGGGACCACCGCCGAAGTATACTCTTTCAAACAAAAAAAAAATTTTGAAAATCGGTTGACAATTGGCGGAAAAATCGATGAACATACATAAAAAAAAAAAAAACATACAGTCGAACATATAACCTCCTCCTTTTTTTTTGCTAATAAAAGTTCTTAAATTCATATCCCTAACTTGTTATGCATATTATTACACACTTCATGACTGGGGTTTCAGCAGTTCAATCTGGAGAAATCTGAAGCGTCTCCTCAATTTATACATAAATATTTCGAGGCTATAATCTTACTAATATTATAAATGTGAGAGTTATTAGTAAGATTTATACTAAATATTCCTCTATGAGGATCAGTTATGATTACTTGACCGTATACATCGAAACGGCGCGTGGTTTCTGAGACTTATTATTTTTACAAATAAAAATGCATTAGTAGGTTTTAGGTTTTTTAATGTAAAGAGTTAAATCACTTTTGCGGCGCACTCTTATCCGAGCTTTTTGAGTCGCGCATTGAAGCCGAACGTCTGCGTTTGAGCTCTTCTTGGCGACGTACCTGAATGAATCAAATATTTTGTGGTTAACCTATAGCTAAAAACTTTTGCACCTATTAATTTTAATTAGGTACTAATCAAGTGAATCAATTTGTTGCTGATTTAATACCTTAGCTTATATCAAACATATGCTAAGGGGTAAGACACAGCACGTTTCTCTTACAGCTGAGTATGAATCCCAAAAATAATTATGGTCTTATGATAACAGCTGTTACAGATAGTGTCTACGTCGATATGTATGCAAAACTAGCGAAAGGATACACACTTGCACTGTAAGGGATTAGGAGAAAGAGTGGGGCGGGTCTTCGTGGATGGCACTATCTATACATAATAATATAATAAAGTGGTTCCCGTTGAATTAACCACATAAATATCATGTAAAGATTAGCTCACCTTGGACTCCTTCTTTCTCTGGGCGAGCAGTTTAGCGTAGTCATTCTCAGCGGCCTTGCGCTTAGCCAAACGCTTCTTCTTCAGTGCCAGACGGTGACGTCTGCGCTGTAGGACCACAGGGGTCACTAACCTCTGGATTTTAGGTGCCTGTGACAAAAATTTAAAATTAAAAATAATGCTAGATATGTATTAAACGAGATTTTGAGAGAATGATAAAATAAAAGTTATGTATACAAAGTGTAGGATCAGAATCGTAACTTAAATAATTTGACTAATAATAGGACACACACTTAGCAGAATGCAAGGTAAATTTAGTTTTGGTACTCCAAATTACCTTGTTTCTACTGACGGAATGAAAATATAATATGATTTGTATGAAAAATACGCGAGCAAAGGTGCAGGCGAAAATATAAAGCTTAAAAAAAATTCAAATACTGTTGAAATAAATAAAATTTCTTGTAGTTAAATACAATAATAAAATGTTCAGCACACTGTAAAAGTAGACAGACATTTCGTCTGAATCTTCTGCTCGGCGCCGATATATTATACCCTGATGCTGCTGCTCTAAAGTATTGAGTATCTTGAGAACAATATTTAAATCAGGGATGTGAATTTATTAGCTATAGCTAAGAATAATACTATTCATCTAACTAAACCATAGGTATACAAAATCCTATTAATAAGTTTATTAAGTCTTGATTTTTCAATATCTAGATAAGCGATAGCGATATCTGGCTGTTAATTTGAAATTTAATAGTTTTCTTATTGACTTATCAAACAAATAGCTTATCCGAGGTTTATCTAGTGATTGAAAAATTGGTCCTAAATTAGATATAAATCAATAATTTTACATGTTTTTTAAGTAACTGTAGTAAAAAGGTAATTTTAATTATTTTTCAAATGCATACCTTATGTCTGGGTTTAGAGTTTTCTTTGCCCTCCTTGGCGGGGAGAACGCGTTTGACGACGTAACGACGGACATCGTCTTCTTTGCCTAAGTTGAACAGTTTGCGGATTTTTGATGCACGCTTGGGTCCAAGACGACGTGGCACATTGCCGTCAGTCAGTCCGGGAATCTCCTGAAAAACCCAAAAAAAAAAACTTTAAGAAACAGTAAATTTAAAACTCTTTCTTCTTTGAATTCGTTTAAAAATTGTAATAAGCAAAAAGTTATATTTCAACTGTCTGGCATAAATTAAGTTCATTGAACATGAAATTTCAATGTTAATATAACAAATACCATTTTATTATTCCCTGGCGCATATAATTACACAGATTTGTGGATCTGTGAAACAGTAAGAACAGGGTTGACTTACTCTTAAGAATGTGACAAAATAAGGGAACAAAATTAAATTAAAAATGTACTATAGTAATGAGTATGATTTTAAATTAATTATGAATAAAATTACATTTTTTTTAAATAAAATATTTACAACTGGTATGGTTGTATTTATATAACCAAATGATCACTATAACTAAATCATATAATAGGCAACACTCTCAAACTAACAAAATCTCATCTACATGAAGTATCTAAAGAATTTAATTTGTTCTATAAAAATTCTTACTAAATTACAGATTATCAGGATAGTTAATCTTGGATGGGGTAAAAAATCACATGCACTTCCTACATATTATATAACACGCCTAAATCCTTAGTCAAAATTACTTACTTGGGCACCCTTGCGTACAATGACGAGGGCCAAGACTGAGAGATTGGCATCTACAATGCAACCACGGACAGACTTGCGTTTTCTCTCACCATCACGACGCGGTCTATAGCATGAGTGGCCCTTTGACATAAGAAGACGGACACGGCCTGGAAAAAGTAAAATTCTTTTGTTTTTTACATAGTTAATGCTAGCTGTCTATAGGTAATCTCTGTGCTATACAGTACATATAAAAATCTAAGGATTGTTTGAATAAGATGCATAGCTCTAGAGTTCAAAACATGAGAGATTAAAAAAGGTCTCTTCATAAATGCACTATTAGTTTGAATATGGTATATACTTTAGGAAATAAATAATAATTGGTGAACAGTTATCTGAATCTATATAATCATCCTATGGTATGAATTTTGTAACTGAACACTCACTCATGAATATCTCAGATTTAAAATATTTCAATATCAGATACAAAATAATACTCATTGCTGAACACTGGAATATAAGATTGTATATTGTATCAAAATAGGCACTTACTATTAGTCAGAACTCCCTGCTTCATGGGGAAACCCTGCTTGTCGTTACCGCCAGCAACACGGACTATGTAGCCCTTCCATTCATCACCTAGCTGATCAGCCTCTACCTCAGCACCCATACGCTTCTCGTAGAAGATACGGAGCTTGTGCTCGTCCACTACTTCGAATAACTTCTGGCATCCCGTTGCCGGGAAGGAGACGTTCAACTAAAAACAAATTAGAGGTTATAAACAAAGTCACACATTTACATTTACCTGCAATTAGCACTTCTTTCCACATACAACAGCACGTATGCAAAATATGACTTTAAGAACGAAACATTCTAGTTTATATTCACAACACACTAATATTTACGGCATGATTTATTCTCACTATCCTCAATACGGTATAATTTATCTCGTTTTTTCAAGAAAATCTTGATATATATTTAGGCAAACTAGATTCGTGTAAATAGCTTTAAGTGTAACGTAATTGATTTTGACATTATTTAAACTTAAAATCAGAGAAATTAACAAAATTAGTTGAGAGAACCTTCATGACCGCAGTTAGTTCCTACGAACGTCAGCCATGAAAAAGACCATTGACAAGTGTAGAGTTGCATACAAGACTACTTGTTTATGGAAAATTACAGAGTGTTGTCACCCAAAGAATAGACTATTTCATTTCATTCCCTCGATGGCTGAATAGAAGGATTACCATTGCTTGCCACACGTCAGTTGAAGGGGCCCACTCACGGCAGTCCGCTTTGCCGTCAGCCGTATGCAGGATTATGAATGTTGTCTGTCGCAGCCTTCATGGCATCCGGCAACTCCGAGCAGGATGCGTCTTGAGTCTTGCACAAAGCGTGCAAGCTACGTAGTAGAGTGTGTGAGTTATATCCTGCTTTGCAATCCTGCACGGCAGATTGCTATGCAGAATAGTGAATGGGGCCCATACTAGCAAGTAGGTATAGGTCTACCAGAATCTAATGGCATAAAAAATAAATAAAATTTGTGAATTTTATATAGCAATGCAATAATAATATCATATTTATTTACAACAAATGTACAAAATATACAAACGACTTTTTGGCGGGAACTTGTGAAGTGACGATGTGTTTTCGTTTTATTTTCATTAAATTCGTGTATTTTGAGTTTTATTGAATAATATCGGCGGTGTTTTGTCCAATAATGATCAATCTAAGTGCACAAGTGAAGTGAAATGAAATGAAAGCTTGTATCGTGACTTTCCAGGTTGTCCCAAAAAGTCCGTGAATATTTTAGTGGAACAACCGCCAATTTCACTAAAGCTTGACTGGACATCTATCGACGAGGACTATTGACTAAAAGTACTAAAACTTATGTAAAAAAAAATTGTGACAAATAGACCAAGACCATTTCCTCGGAACAATAACTAGCATGGAAGCCGGGCTAAAATAAAAACCGAGTACTGTACAGTTTATTCATTTATGTCAATTAGCATATCGTAATGTGGGAATGAAACAAAACATGGCTGTTTGTTTTTATTATTTTTGAACGTGTCACAAGCAAAATGTCAAATGGTCCTCTTTGGCCCTCTTATAACGCTAACAAATACAAAAGTTCTATCCAAGACGTCAAAATACTTACGTTGGCTATCAACTTAATTTTGTAGTTATATGTTTTGTTGATACGAGTCGGGAGTTTGACGAATTTAATATGTGAAAAAAGCGAGTTAATTATTAATTTATGTCTGAGAACGTGGCCAGAAAGTATATACGAGAGGTGTACAGTGCCCTGGACAAGATGTCTTGTGTTGTTGAAGGGTGTAAAGCCCATAGTTCGAGAAAAGAAAATGAGAACGAAACGTTAACATTTAATCGGTGAGTTTAGAGATATATTTTCAATATTTGAAATAAAAAAAGTGATAGACGATACATAAAAATAGTACTTTATGCCTATCTACTCAAAAGAATTCACGTATTTGCTTTATTTTATGATTTTTCTGAAAAATAAAATTGTTGCAAGTATAGGTTACTAGTGATGTAAAAATGGTTATCGATAATCATTTCAATACTGTTGCAGATTTCCTAATGATGGTGAAATGAAAATGAAATGGAGTCAGTGCATCAATAGGTTTTTCTCATACAAACCGCCACCACCTTTACACCCCCTTAAAGGGTGATTTCTAGGATAAAAACTATCCTATGTTTTTTCCCGGGACTTCAACAATCTCTATCCGAATTTCATCTTAATCAGTTCGGCGGTGTAAGCGTGAAGAGGTAACAGACAGACAGACAGACAGACACACTTTCGCATTTATAATATTTTATAATTATAATATTAATTAGTAAATTAGTATTAGTATGGATTTTAATGATTAATAAAGACATTAAATTAATAATTGTAGTTTCATTTATACTTGTGTCAAATTCTTATCGTCTCTTTCCTACCACACTTGACTGATATTCCGACGCCGAAGTTCCGTCGTGGTAAATCCGTTAGTAAACCACAGCCACACTTGGCAGATTATCCGTCGACAGCCAGCGCTTATACTGATAATAAATTATAATAACATGGGAATGTTAAGAAAAGGATAAACTATATGAATAAAAAAATATATAATAGAAATCTATTCTATCTATAGGTACACATAATAAAAATGTTACGGATCGCTATCTGTAAATGGAAGATATATGAGAAAAAATATTATTGGGTCCTTTATCAACGCAATAGCACCCAAAACAATGATTGTTAGAATTTTGTCTGTTTGTGAAAGCTAATCTCAGAAACGGCGTATTCGGATGTGGTTTTCACTAATATATTGTGGTAAGCTTCACTTAACATTAATGTTTGTTTCATGTCAATCGGTTCTTAAATAAAAAAGTTATGTCAATTTAAAGAATCACGTCGAACATTTGTTAATCCAAAATAAACCAAAAGATATGCCCAAAGTCACTATTCCACGCGGACGAAGTCGCGGGCACAGCTAGTACTAACTATATTTACTTGTTTGCTTTGATGACTTATATCGACACGACAATGTCGATGATAAGCCCATCACTAGCCAAAAAATAGCTTGTGACAACCTGCATAATACCGAAACAGAACGGTATTATATGTCTCTTTCCCACGCATTATTAACGTCGAAAGTAAAAAAAGGTAAAGTATATGCATTTCATTTCTTATTTTAGCCCGGCTTCCATGTTAGTTATTGTTCCGAGACCATTTCAAATACTTTGACATTGGCAGAAATATCCTAAAAGGATGATTGCCAGCAACAAAAAAAAAAAAAAAAAACAAACAAAACTTCTTCAAGGCTGCCGCTGCTGCCGATCGGCAAGGTTCCCAGAAGGCTGGCAGCGTTTCCTCTTTCGATGGCCAAGCGGAAAAAGCTCCCCGCCCGCCGGTCACCCGAGGCCTCGATTAATTTTTTACATAAAATATTTGCGAAACGACGAGCTTCAGACCCCCACGGACCCATGGTCTCAACCGCAAAAGGCATAAATTGATAATTTGGACCAATACAGGCGTACTTTTTGAATTTTGAGTTTTTATGGCAATGTTAATTTTCACTTCTCAAATCATACGAAATCTACGAGTAAGTCGGACTGATTTGTTTTGATACTTTTAGTTTATTTTATATTTTTCTTACAAACTTAATGGAGAATGTTACTAGGTATGCCAAATCGGTTCAAAGTTTGTTAAAGTGAAGCTTGTATGTATACAAATACACTAGCTTTTGCTGTAGCCAAAATACCTATTAATTTTGATTTTACAGGCATTTAAACTTCCGATAAAATCGAGTCCCGCTAACAGTCACGTGACCGCATTTGACGTCAATGTGCAACACTCGCTCATAGCGGAGCGTTGCACATTGACGTCACACCGTCACACAAGTATGGCACATCGAGTACGAGTCCGCATCGCACGTTTACTTCTATAAATCGGAAACTAATTGACGTATCGAAGTAATTCTTTCACTTGTATTTTTTTATTTTTGACAGACAATATAGAAAATTAGGTAACATTCTTCATTGTAGCTTCTTTATAGGGGTTTTCGATGTAACTGCTCTTGTCTCAGACTACCTCGGTGGACTACATGCTGAATGAAGATGCTATTCGCAATACAAAATATGTTGTTAAAAGCTGTTAAATATCAGTAATTTATGTGTTAAATTAATCTATATAAATAAATGTCGTGAACATGTAAAGAAAATTGAAAATGATTTCATCAAGCATGATAGAATAATTGAAATGCTGGAAGAGCAATTTATAACTTAAAATACCTCTTTAATTTTCTTTAATTTTCATGTCATTTTTTCCTATGCTAAAAACACAACATTCTTCATACACATACCTAATATACTTCATGTTCATTAATACTAAAGACCTAAATAAAAATTAAACAGTATCAAGATCGTTTAATCCAATTTCCCTCAGTATTGCACACAACAAATTTTAATTTCCCCTTTTGCCATAAGATTCTGGTAGACTACCTATACCTTAGAGCATTAGCTGGTTTAATAATCAAAGACCTATAATACCTATATAGGGAGGACTTTTTGGCGGGAACTTGCGAAGTGACGTTACGTATTCGTTTTATTTTCATAATATTCGTGTATTTTGAACTTAATATCGGTGGTATTAACCAATAAAGATCAACCTAAGGGCACAAGTGACGTCAAAGTAAATTAAAGCGTGTATCGTGACTTTTCAGGTTTTTCCAAAAAGTCCGTGAAAAGTTTAAGTAGAAGAGCCGCCAATTTCACTAAAACCTGACCGGACTTGTACGAGGACTAATCTTTACAGTGAATGTTATAATATAATGTGATTATTACATAAAAGTCTTTGAGTATTAAGCTAATCAAAGATAAAAGTAGAATATTGAAGATTTATGCGACTGAAGGACTTTGTATCTATGGTCATGTATAATGATTATTTAAAAAACAAAAGAAAAAATATATATAGGAGGAGGATATTAAAGATAGGATCTCTTCATATTACTTGATATTACCAAAGATATTACTTTACTCTTTGGTTCTCTTTGCCGACTGCCGTGTATAAAACGTAGTGTTTTTATCCTCTTTGGCCGTGTACCAAAGAGTATGTAACCGTGTACTAGCTAGCTACATATCAGTAATCTGTGCCGTGTACTGCCGTAGCTTTCAAGAATACCTATATAACGTCATCCGAGTTTATTTTATATTTTAAATTACTAGTGATTGTGAAATGAAAATGTAATAAAACTTTTAAACTATACTAGTAATTTCGTGATAAAACTTAGTAACTTACGGATTACGAAATTTACGCTACATTTGTTAGATCGTGTGTTTTAACTACCAAGATAATTTATTTTTTGTTTTGAGAAATCTAAATAATAAACTGTTATGATGAATCACGAAGAAAATAAGGATTTAGCACACAGACAGCACGTCAAATACTTTATGCGATTTTTGAATATTTTGCCGTCTTCATTATCGTCCCACGATACAACCAGGTAAACTATTTTACTTCTTACCTTGGATAAATAAGAGTTGTAGTGTAGACCGTATCTTGTTTATCAATAAACTATTAGCACCAAAATTCTTTGATTTTCACTCCCCAAGTGAAACAGTTACAAAGTATTATAACAATTCAGTGCTATTCATTGAATTGCTCAAAATAACCTTTCTCTTTTGAGTCTTGATTGACCTGATCTCAATTTACGATATTTTTGAATTATCTTGCTTATTTTTTGAATACACAAATTTTCGATAGGATTTCTTGGAATTTAAGTACTTTGAGGCTCTGAATCTGATAAATCAATTCTAGATAGAATACATCTTAGAAAAAAATATCTGTTGGTATAACTTGGCTTTGCGTGCCTCATGTTTATTAATATTTATAATTCTAAGGAATTATGTGTCACAGAATTATTTCTGTGAAAATTGTCATGTGCCATCAAAATATTTGATAAAATATGTATGTGATGAATGTTATTCTTGCCATAATTTTAAATTTCAGAGTGACAATAGCATATTTCTCTGTATCTGGGTTGGATGTCCTTGGAGCAATAACAACAGTCACACTAGAATTGAGATCTAGAATTGTTGAATGGCTGTACAGACTGCAAATACACCCTAAAAAAGAAGGTAATTATTCATGTTTTCATGATTTGCATTCTGAGGACTAAGAGGCTTCTTTCTTTGTCCTTATCATTCACTAAGTGGGGTTGAAAACATGTTTTCCTGTTCTACTCTGCTCTATAACTAGTCTCTGTAACTTTTCATAAACATATAATTCTCAATGCAGACCTTCGATACCTTTTTTGGCCTTTCTCTACCTCTATATCCATCGACATTCATGCTTAATTCCTGCTTTTCAATATATGTTTTTCATCTCTCCTCATGACATGCCCATACCAAGCCAATCTAAATGGCTTTCAACTTCTCAGTCACTAGTGCTACTTTCAAACTTTGTTTAGTTTCAGGTTTTTTATTCGTAGGATCTTCTCATCTCTTCTCTTTTATTGTTAGTATTGTATTTTTCATAAACCTTTGAAATAATATAAAGAAATATAACTGTCAGTAGTTTTCCACTCTTGACTGCATTACAGAAAAATTGGAATTATAAAAAATGTGAAATTATGTACAAAAAGACACTAATTTCTTTTAATCATATTATGATTGTCTTATTCTATATTTCAGATGGGGACATGTCAATGTGTGGTTTCCAAGGATCGTCTACTATAAACATTCAGTTGAATGATTCCAATAGCCACTATCGTTGCGGCCACCTTGCCATGACATATACGGGGCTGTGCATGCTACTGACCCTGGGGGATGATCTCTCTAGGATAAATAGAAAAGCTTTAGTTGAAGGTAGTACATGCCTTACCTTAATGTTATCTAGCGTTGTATACTATTTCCAAAATAATTTAATTCTAGTTACCTAGCTACACTTACAATCATTTAAGTGATAAATTCTGTAAAATGATTAATATTTGCCTGTGATTTTTAGCATAATGCTTTATTAATATACTACCAAGGTGGTAAATAAGCATACAGGCCACACAGGTTACCATAGAAGCTTGTAATAAAAAGGGTACAATAGTATGTAGTTAGCATGGTGGTAGGGTACTTTGTAGTACCCAACTGGTTGGCTACAACCCTCAAGTTGAAAATCTGTCGCCAAGCACCTGTCGGTGTGTTCCGACAGCTGCACTTGAGAGCCAGTTCCCATTTAGGCTTTGTGTGCTTAACACCTTATCCACCTTATCGTCACATACCATGGTGAGATTGAAGTCAAACATGAAGAAAAAAAAATATTTTAAGAGTCAAGTTAATGTTCCGTATGATCATATTATTAACTTCTGGATAAAATGAAGTTCATTGCCATTTTCTAACGATAATATACCTAGTAAGTGACCAAATCCTGTTTGTTTCAGGTGTAAAAGCATTACAAACAGTGGATGGTAACTTTGCGGCCACACTCTCAGGTTGCGAGTCAGACATGCGGTTCGTGTATTGTGCTGCATGCATCAGCTACATTCTCAATGACTGGTCAGGGTTCAATATCGAAAAAGCGACAGATTATATTATTAAATCTATAGTAAGTATGTCTTATTTATTATGTTAGAGGAACTTTGATATCTAATAACTAAAGATACACAATCAGCGACAAAAAATGGCCTTACCGAATGTCTACCCACTCGAACACTTGGGTGGTCTTTTAATCTAGTAGCATTCGAACACTCCAACGGTAAACATGCCTTAGTGCTCATTTAACATATAATTTGGCTATCAGGTATGAGTCGTCAAATTTTATTGCCTTTTCTACATAGCTTTGTGAATACAACTTTTAAAAAAATACTAGTATAATCCAACACAATTTTAGGACACTTTTGAGAGAACTTTTGCTTGGGATTGTTTATCTTTAGTTATTAGATATCAATGTAGAGGAAGCATAATTTTACACGGCAGTATAATAGCTTTATTATAAAACTAATCTAATAGTGCTTTTGTAAACAACTTTACTCAAATATACATGTGTAGATAATGTAATGTGTAATAAGGCAATTGAGATAAAGAATAATAAAGCACTTGCACAGTTAAAAACAAACAAATGAAATTAAACTGTAAATAATATTAAGTTTCTAAGATATTTTTTTTAAAACCAACCCAATTAATGTTATTCACATAAAATCTACTCAGTTGGAAATCCATACTAATATTATAAATGCGAAAGTGTGTCTGTCTGTCTGTTACTTCTTCACGCTTAAACCGCTGAACCGATTTAGATGAAATCTGGTGTAAAGATAGATGGAACCTTGGAGATAGACATAGGATATTTTTTATCCTGGGAAAAGATAAGAACCCTGGGGAACGCGGGTGATACCGCGGGGCGCAAAACTACTATGTACATAAATGACGATGAGGTTGTGATCAAACTCAAATCTACATAAAGTATAAAAAAAAATTATTCATTATTATTATTTCAGGGCTATGATTATGGCATTGCTCAGTGTCCAGAATTAGAATCTCACGGAGGCACCACATTCTGCGCCCTAGCAACACTCAGTTTAACAAACCAACTGGACAAGTTAAGCAAAGATCAAACGGAAGGTCTCAAAAGGTGGCTTTTATTCAGACAAGTAGACGGCTACCAAGGTAGGCCGAACAAACCGGTTGATACATGCTACAGTTTCTGGGTAGGAGCATCTTTAAAAATTCTAGATACATTGAAATATACGAACTATGGTGGCAATAGAAAGTACGTATACGAAACGCAGGATTGCGTAGTGGGCGGGTTCTCAAAGTGGCCTGACACCTGTACTGATCCAATGCACACATACTTAGGCTTAGCTGGTCTAAGTTTAATAGGTGAGAAAGGTTTACTAGAAATTGTACCGACATTGAATATAACTAGGCGAGCTCACGATCACCTTCAAAGTTTGCATGAACGGTGGTCTAGTGAGTCATAGCTTTGTTACGTTTTACTTGTTTTACCTCGCGCATTTAATATATGTCATTGTTGACAAGGTTTTTTTCTAGTTGCAATTATGTTATTTGAGATTTTGGCTTTAGGTAACATGAAGCAGGGTACAGGTAAGTACAGATGGTATGGTTATATTTGTAAAACAACGTGATTTTCCTTACTTTTTTCTCAGCGACTGTACTATGCGCGATAGTCTCTGAGAGAATGCGCGTATTGTAAACAACTCAATTCAGTCAAATGTGTATATTGCAGCTAGAAATTTTTTTTTGTTAACATAACTAAAGAATTTAAAGTTACCTACCAATAAACGCTATCAAATATTGTTTTATACTGATATAGTTAGAAATTAAAATATTGTTATGCTGAAGTTTTAATGTTGCGTAATTTTTAATAAAGGTTGGTTTTAAATAAGCGAGTATCAATCAATAACTCGAGTTAAAGTCTGAAAAAGTGTATTATAAAAAATCCGACAAGTTCATAGTATGAAAATATATGTAGAAATGAAGCCGACCTTTCATTGAAATTTGTTAGTACTTAATATAGTTATATTTAATAAATAGGTGCTAATTATTCAGGTATAAAATTACCCGACGGTGTCAAAATTGTGACAACGATTTTTGATTAAATATAACTAAGGTAAAATCGTTTTAGTACAATATGAACGTAACTCGCATCGTGCCATACAATTACTTATTTATAATGGCGTTAAGTAGATAGGCATTTATCAAATTATTGCACAAATAAAATAAGGTATTTTTGTTATATGACGAAATTTAAGGCTTGGTTACATTTTAATCTGAATATACAAACTTTGTTTGAACTACCTAACTGAAATTAAATGATAAGAATTTAAGGTTTTGACCTACTTAATTATACAGTAAATGACAATAGGGATGTTGACTGACATCAAATCAGCTTCTTTTTTATTAAATGTCAAAACGATAGTTTATGGTCTATTCTATAGATATAGAGTTTCGTATGAAGTTTTGCCTTTATTTTAGAATAAAATGTAATTAAGCCTTTAAACATATGCGATCCACTAGGTTGCATGCAACTAATAACGCCGAATTAGGTATGTTTGTAATTTATTTGAGTGAAATGTACGAATTATTACGGTTATTATACAGTACATAAGCTCATGATCAGTATGCCAATGGCGTCGGCCAATTTGGCCTAGCAAGATCTTTAAACGAATCTACAGTTCGATTTTAAATTAGCTGGAGTAATTTCACAGTTGTAATAAATATTCATTACTCAAAAAATATTTCTTAAAAGAAAGAATTTAATTACGACATTAAATTGTCTATTATTCATAAAAAGTGATATAGTCAAACCATTACACAGTAATCTTACCCCTTGGCAATTAAAGGGACAGAAGTGCCAGGAAAACAAAAAGATAAAAATAGAATAATTTTTTTAGCGATTCAAGTTATTCACATTACGCTGTAACTGTCAGTTAACTGCAGCTAATTTAAAATCCGACTTTAGTTGTCATACTGCTTAAGGTATAATACGTGCTTTAGTTAGAAGTTACTTTTACACAGTTTTGTTTACTTCCTATGCAAATGTGGTATCAGTAGTTAATTATCTAGTTAATATGCAGCAATTAATAAAATACTAAAGCAAACACAAACACTACACTCTATGTAGATTAGTTTATCGAGTTGTATAATTTTAGGGTTCCGTACCCAAAGGATAAAAACGGAAACCCTAATACTAAGACTCTTTTGTCTGTCTATCACCAGGCTATATCTCATGAACCGTGATAGCTAGACAGTTGAAATTATGTATTGTAATTATGTTGCCGTTATAACAACAAATATTAAAAACAGAATAAAATA
This sequence comes from Ochropacha duplaris, assembly GCA_951361185.1. Taxonomy (NCBI): domain Eukaryota; kingdom Metazoa; phylum Arthropoda; class Insecta; order Lepidoptera; family Drepanidae; genus Ochropacha; species Ochropacha duplaris. Next base: position 3,779,966 of record OX592706.1, read on the forward strand.
ATTAAAAAAAACTACAATTTTTGTACGGAACCCTCTGTGCGCGAGGTCGACTCGCACTTGACCGATTTTTATATATTTAAACGCTATCTATCTCCTTAAACATTTAACATGTATTTAAGGTTTTATTTATGATTCAGGTTGTAATAATGTGTAAATAGAATATGAGTTCAGAACCGCTTACCTTGCATTTTTGTATACCTTGTAATACTTACCAGTGTAAATAATTAACTATCTAGGTTTGTTCAATGTATGTTTTTATTAATTTGAATTATCATTTTATGGTATTATATGATTGTTTATTTGATTTGAGATTATATACGAATCTTAACGTGTGTTTTTTTATTGTTTTTGGAACCAAGAGCCCAAATTAGGAACGTGATATTATGAAAAAAGCTTCCTTTTATAATGATTACATTAACCCACGTGACTCGCGTCGCACGGAAATGCGATCGGCTTCCTTTTTAAAATTCGGCTTCCTTTACTTTCTATCCTTTTTATTTGGTCTGAGATTGTTATGTAAAATTACACGGCGATTTCTGGATATTTTTTAATCTCTATTGTCAAGTGACTATAATAAATACCGAATCTAGTCAACTCAATACCCCACCACTGGACCTTTTTTTGCGTGGAAGCCCACATTTTATTAGAAAAATTACACTATAGGTAGGTACGCTGCGTAATAATTTACCAGTAAGTTCTTGTAAAATGTAGTCAATATACTTAAATGTTTAAAGCTCTATCTTTTATAATCTACATACCTAATAACATGTAGACAGTGTGTGGTCAGATTCGTAAAATCGCTAGCTATCTGTTTCGCTGGATCTATTTTTATCGGTATTTAGTTAGTTGGTTTAGAAATATTAATTTACAAGTCGATTCAAATCAGAGTTTCAAGAGTTCATTTTCTTTTATTAGGTAGGTACCTACTATTTTTATAACTTATGGGACGTGGAAAGTAAAATAAACTTGAAATGATGAATCACAGTGTACTGATTGCTCGGAATTAAGCGGGCTTTACCTAGTTAATACCTACTTTACCTACATTTTGCTGCGTCGTATGGACAATGGGCTTTAATGGAAATTGGAAACTTCTCTGCTTCTCTGGAGGAAATGGAAACATTTCTAGTCTTGTTGCAGTGTAGATACCTAGGTAGTTTTGGTGAGTGAAGTTTAGGCTTTAGTTACCTTCCTAAAGATTGGTTACTCGCGTCTATCCGTAAAGAAAAACACTGTGGCGGAAATTTGCTTTGTGGCAATAATCAGTAGGTGAAGTCAAATGCCATGGCGAAGGTCGTCGTGTGGGTGAAGTGAAAGACAACATCGTAATGAAGCCAAAGCATCAGCGCCGGCCCAAGCCCTTTATCAAGGTAGAGCGAGATTGTCTCGGCGCGGTTTGGTCGAAACTCGAAACTTTATACCATAAATTGTATTTCAGTTTATGTTACAAAATTAATTTAAATAAAAAAATCATGGGTTTTAATTTCTTGCGCGGAAGTCAAATTCATTTTCTGAAATAGTAGCCTTATTTGCTTTTTTATAACATCAGCTATCAGCACATGAAAGTACAGTGTTTCGGAGATTAGCCGGAACAAACAAAAAAAATTGAAGTCTTTTTTTTTAAGTAGGTACCGTATATATTTCTACTTCATATGCATTTAGTAAAAAGCTGTTATTTTGTCATTACAGTTTTTTTATTTGTACATGTACCTACCTAGATATAATATATAGAAGATAGAGACTTCCCCCATGTCGTGGTGGTTGTGTACATTCTTAAAACTGTCTGTTACTAATTATCATTCAGGTATTTGTACCTTTTCTAACAGTGACTGTAAACTACTTAGTACTCGTATACTTGTGGTGTGGCATCATGAAAACAAGCTTAGGTATAGGAAAGCTCAATCACTGATTTACTCGTTATTTACGTTTTACTGGTGGGAAACATGGGTCGTGAAACTGTCAACAAAACGTCTTGGGGATTGAAATCTGACCCTATATTTGCGTAGGTACCTGCGTGTTGAAATTTTCTTACATCCATTAATTAAACAAGAAAACAGATCGCCTAGATAAAGGACTATAAATCTAAATGATGAATAGGTAGGCTCACGCGGTGGATCAGAATTGTAAATTGCTTATTTGTGCGTAGGTATTTGCGGGCCAGATGAAATATCTACAGATAAAATGCCCCCTAATGTTTTCAGACGGCGTTCTGTGGTTCGGCGTCGGCGACCGACTTGTAGGTATCGGAGCTTTGAGTGATTAATTAGCCATCGTGCAATGCGAAAGGAAACGGCGAAACAACTGCTTAATAGTATTGGCAGATGTTCTTCAAAGTTTTTGTGCCAGCTGAGAATTATTATTTTAATTATAAAATACTACCCTTGGAGGTAAAATGTAAGTGAAGGAAAGGTAAGGTACTTATTGCAATCATAAGCATATGGAAAAAAATGTGAAATGTGAATTTAGGTAAGGTAATAGGTATAGAACAGAACAATAGAAAATTATACAATGTTATTTAATATTTAAAAAATCTGGGACATTCTTCAACTAAGCAGAGCCTATGAAAATCAGATAACTGACATAGTACAACATCATACTACTTTTTAACATATAACTAAATTATACTTAAATAGATTTACACCCAGACTCTTGACAAACAGATGTTCATGCACACAAATGTTTGCACTGGATGGGAATCAAACCCACCACCTGTGGAGTGATAGGTTGTCGCCAACCGGCTCATCAAATTGCTAGTTTTGTAGCAAGTGCAATTGTAACCAAATCATGGTAATGCTTATAATTTGGCTGAGGTATTCGCCAGCCCTAATAAAATTAGAAGACTAACATATCGATAAAAAATGGGAATGCATGGAGATCTGAAAGAATCAAACTGACAGTTCCCAACTCCAATATAATATTTTGTAACGTAGGTACTCGGAGAAACCATGGTGACAGCAATGTGGTCCGTCGCATGATTTAAACAGCCCAAACCATCGTTTTACCTTCAAAATTCAAAGTTCCACGTCAAACTAATCAAATTCGAACATTCAAAAGTACTTAGCAGAACCAACACTGGAAACAAAACACTGGATTGAGAGAACTAAAGCGATATAATACCTAACGACACCTCTATTCTGTATTCCTTCATTTGGCGTCGCTCTGTTAAACCTTGGATGCGCAACTGGGCGGGCGAGATAGTGCACTACTCACTAATACTTCACTAAGTCTAGTCTACTGGCTGCTTGAGCTTGCCTTTAATGTAAAGGTATCTGAAACCACACAGCGCTCTGAGTAATGAGCAGCGTATCGTAATGGCGCACGAAAAGAGATTTTTTCTGCTTAGAGACTTATCTACTTACTTTTAGGTAATTTACCTTTTATAAATACTCAAGTCATACTATTCATAAATACTTTTATGCGAGGAATGTAGCAATGTCTAATGGAAGTGAAATTAATCTAAAGTTTTTGCTTTTCACTAAGTTTAATGTTATAAAACCGACTTCAAAACTGCAACCTATACCTATGTACAAACATAAACTAAAAAGTAAAGAATAATATTTTAATTTCAAAGCAAGAGCCTTAAAGGACAATCAACAAAATTATTGATATTTATATATCTATTTAATATTTATAAACAGTTCTTTTTGGAGTCGGTGCCAGTCAAGAAGAAGGACAGTTTTGAACTGGACACGAAGTGTTCATACGAGAAAACGTCTTACGACACCTCTCCTTACGGTAATGTTCCTTAGGTCTGCGCCGTCGCTCCCTTACTTTTCGAAATTTTGTTACAAAGGCAGAATTAAACTGTCCTTCTTGGCTGGCACCGACTCCAAAAAGAACTGTTTATAAATATTAAATAGATATATAAATATCAATAATTTTGTTGATTGTCCTTTAAGGCTCTTGCTTTGAAATTAAAATATTATTCTTTACTTTTTAGTTTGTTTGTATGTACATAGGTATAGGTTGCAGTTTTGAAGTCGGTTTTTGTTTTTTATTTTTAAAAATAATTTTATTTTTCAAGTTTTAAAGTTTATTCCTTATTATATGTTATCTTAGGCAAAACTAGTTTGTCCTGAAATCGGGTCTGGCCGGTAAAATATAATATATAACTAGCGGGCCCGGCAGACGTCGTCCTGCCCTGAAATTAAAACAAATCTTGGAACTCGATTCCAGCGCCACCTACCGAGTCCAATTGTATTTTAAAACCATCGAAGAACCCATTGAAGTATACAGACGAAATTTCATCCAAATCCAAAAAGTCATGCTCAACGACTCAGTTTGATTCACTAAGGTTTATGAAACGTGATATATTTTTTTTCGTTTTTGTTGATTTTCTTAAAAAGTGCTTAATCAATTTCGATAAAATTTATATGGGACCACCTCTGAAGTATGATCTACCAAACAAAAAAAGAATCATCAAAATCTATTCATAATTGGCAGAGAAATCGCGTAACAAACATACAAAAAAAAAAAACATACAGACGAATTGAGAACCTCCTCCTTTTTTTTGAAGTCGGTTAAAAATAGCTGTTTCAGGAACGTCCCTTTTTATGAAAATGAAAATGTTTTTTTATTCAAATAGGACTTTACAAGCACTATGAATGTCTAGACTCTAATGCTCAAAGGTTCGGAAGGTTGCTTTTGCTGAGAAGAGCCGGCAAAAACTCAGCAATTACTCTTTTCAAAAATAACTTAGGTACACCTATTACCTACACTTCTAATCATTATTTATCTAGTCTCATTGATAATATTTGCGTGTTAAAGCGGCAAAATAATTATAAATAGAATTTAATTATGACTGACTAAGTAGATAACAAAGCAGACCAGCCCCCACAAGCAGCGACTGGGCGTAAGTGAGCGACTCGCCGTATGTGAGTACCATATGTAAATAGGTTTTATAATAAATAAAAGTAGGTACTTATAACAAGATCAATAAAATTGAGGGTAATATACCAATACAAATCTTTATTGAGCGAGTGAGCGAAGCGTCTTCGTTTCAGCATATCCAAAAATGATTTCGTTGTCTGTCCGGCTGTTCTCCTCTACAGGTTGCATTTCTTAGCCGATTTGGGGTTGAAAACGTAAAAAATATCTTTGGTATTTCAGCTATTTCAGAAAATGTAACAAATCTTTCGCCACGTCTACAGCTCACAGAATTCAATGGTTCTGAAATAAACATATTTTGATGTGTGTCAAATAATAAGAGAATTTAATATCGTCTACAAGTACCTACACAAGGTACACGTGCGTCACACATAATGCACTTGTGTCTACCTAGTCGTCATGCCATTCACGTCATGAATGCAGGCAATTTCACGCTCTCTAATGTGATAGATCGACGCCGCGTCGCAAGGCGTCAGTGGCACGGCACGCCTGACGCCAGCCAGTATGTTAATTCCCTTAAGTTCCCGCAACTCGATTCCTCAAGACGGAATTAGGCGTCATTGTCTGTAATTACAAGCGTCACGCTAATCGTCCCATTTCCCTCAACAAGTTAATTGTAAATTATTTACTGTAATGCTTTTAATATATTCTTATTAAATGGGGACTATAGTTAGTTAAAGGGAAATAAGTTTAAGCTTAAGCTTAATCAGCAACGATATCAAATAAAAATAATCGCAGTTTTTATCCTTTATCTAAAAATCTTTTTGATATCTTCCTTCTTTCATAAAGGTGATAGATGCCGCCGGCAAGAAGAAGTTTTTATCTAAATTCGAATTATAAATGATAAACAAATCAAAACAGAATGAAGCGTGCTCTATCAACGCTTTTGAAAATTGCTTTTGTTACTCGCGCCTATTCAAAAATATAACAATTTAGGTAAATCTGTGAATGTTGTAAAATTATATTTATATTGGTTCTTATTTGACCGCAATATGGCTCACAATTGCGTTATCTTTATCAATACAATAAAAGTAGAATCATTTCTCTTATTTGTTTCTTTTTAGGTACCATCGAGTTGCGTATCTCTGCGTAAAGATGAAGGGAATTCATTAACATTTCGATTGAGCCTCATATACTTACATATATAAGAATCTATTTAATATATTCTATGTAGGTACCTACATACATATATGTATATTTTTTCCATATCATTATAATTTTAGTGAGAAGTTTTTTTAGCATTCACTACAAGCGGGTTTTTCTTTCGCGTAGTTTTAGTAGTTTTTACTTTTATCATGGTACCGTGGTACCACCTCTTAATAGTTACTAAGCAAGATTCAAAATAACAATTCAAGTTTTCGTTATTTATACTACTAATTGAACATTAATTAATAGTTTTTAAACTTATTTTCTTTGTAACTTAGCTGGAACCAAGATAATTCAATTTCAGCCCTCTGCCATCCCCCGTAGCTACTCAACAATATATAAGAATATAATTAAACAAATACAATTGCAAGTAGACAAGTAGACATTGCTTTTTGCCAGATTTCATGGTTCTAGGTCAACGGGACGTACCCTATAGGCTTTGATTCCCTTGCGAGAGTCAAAATATGCGGCATAAACGGCCCGTATCTTTTGATTGCGTTTACTTGGATGATTAATTTTTTCACTGCTCCTAGGGTTTGCAGACCCTGAGTAATTGATATTGATTTCAACTTGATACCTCCTCGCGTCCCTGAAAAATGGGTCTTGATAGACGGACAACAAAGTGATCCTATAAGGGTTCCGATTTTACCTTTTGAGGCACCCTAAAAGGTATATCATAAGGTGTTCATAATGTAACAACACCTGGAGCTTAACGCGCAAATCATTAATTAGTAATTAATATCCCACGAAATTCGATCTTGAAGCCAAGACATAACACAATCAAGTAGGTTCCTGATTGTTTCATACGAGTCGTATTTATCGCTCTATTGTAAGCTTACCTACGATTCTATTAAAAGGCCATTATTATTTGTATTATTTATTATTATTTATATTCTTATTTCATTTATCGAAACTCTTGGATTAAATTATGATGGAACGATCCACTGTTAAAAAAAATGCCTTGCTGAGTTTCTTGCCGGAGTCTTCTCAGTTTAAGTGTATTCCGAACCGGTAGAGTCAATTGTAACGTTCATAAGTGCCTTACCAGGGCCAAAACTGAATAAATGAGTTTTGAGTTTGAGTTTGATCAAAAATAAAACCAGAAACGGCGAATAAGGCGATGATAGCTCAGTGGTATGTGACGTCGGATACCGCGGCGAAGGTCGTGGGTTTAAATCCTACAATGAGCTTGAGCTTTCGGTGAAGGAAAACATAGCACGGTGGTAGGGTACTTTACCCTACTAGTACCCGACTAGCTCGAAACCCTCACGATTTTCACCCTCAAGTTGAAAATCTGTCGCCAAGCACCTATCGGTGTGTTCCGACAGCTGCACTTGAGAGCTAGTTCCTTTCTAGGCTTTGTGTGCTTATTACCTTCGACCACATCATCACTTAACATGGTGAGATTGAAGTCAAACACAAGCTTATCAAGAATTAAAAAAAAATAACATTTCTTTCAAAGCTGAAATAAAACTAAAAATCTAATCAAATAATTTACTGAATTCCGAAGAAAAACATAATGCAAAATGACCTCCTTGTTAAAAACTCTTTGTGTGGCTAAAAGTTTGAAGCGGGGCGGTGGCGTTATCATTTCGGAAATGTTATACGTCGGGCTGAGTCGTGACTTAACCCTCTAAGTTTGGACTGAAGCGGCCAACGTTTAAAGAAAGCACTCGAGTGTCATCACGGCACGGCCTCGCATTTCTTTGTCCATTTAGGAGTCCGCCTTGAGAAATGGACGTTTTAGCCAGTGATAAAACGCAACTTTTGTTAAAAAGGACTTTAATGTGTTCCGAGTACCGACTTTGTACTGTATTTTTGCTCGAGGTAGGCATTTCCTTTGAATACTTTCTTTTTATTTACGTAAACACGCAAAGGAAATGGAAAGTTTCATTAGGCTCTCCAAAGTTTTTGTTTTTGCCAAAGGTTTGAGAAATATAAACCATGTAGGTTTAAACATTCTGGTAAACACTAGATACATAGATAATGTTATCACCGTTAATTATGATGTCATTCTTACAGATAGTTTCTCGTCACCATAAAATGTTTAAGATTTTATGTCTGTATTATCTCACAAAAACACAGTTTTTTGAGATAATACAGTTTTAACGATACGAATTCTGTTTGCGGAAAATATTCTATATGTAAATTTGGCAGAGCATTAAATACGCGTTTTGGCTGTTACCGGTTGTGGCACTGAAGTTTTAGATGCATTTTTATCACGCTCTAAATAAACTTACACTTTAGGTAATATGAATAATAAGCTGTCCGCCCCACAGCTTCCTACCTATGATCACCTACCTACCTATATTATTTACCAACCTTAGCATGTATTTATAGAAAGGATACTAGGTAATACGCGAAAAAAGATACACAAAATATAGGTTTAAAACATTCTAAAATTATAAAGATCGTGTAGGTGTAGACTTAAATAAATAAAATGTCGTAACTCCAACTCGTAACAGTTTCCTTTGAGTGACTCTGTTCTAGCGTAGCTTACTTCTACAGTATATCAAGTAGGTACCTATGTATGTAAATGGAAGAGTTGTCAAAGCAAGGAGAGCTCTATCTATTATTGATAAGTTGAACATATCTATAGTGTAAGAACTAGACGTATAAAATCGATTGTCGAGAACAGAAAAAATAAAGGTAGGCACCTACGTGATAGCTAGGTGAGATGTTACACACGGTTGTAATGTGTGGCAAACAGAGATGTTTTAACATTTTATAGCTACTATTGTCCACCCGCGTTCCTGTGGGATTTTCGCAACATAGCGTGATGTTATATAGCCTATCTATCTATCTATAGCCTTCCTCAATAAATGGGCTATCCAACACTAAAATATTTTTTCAATACCAACCATAAGTTCCTAAGATTAGCGCGTTCTTGTATGTTTCCTCTTAAAAAGTTCAAAAAATATCCGTGAATGTATATCATACAATACTACATGTAGATCAAAACTAAGGCTCGATGAGAAAGAAAACACATTGGTTCATTTACTTTAATTAAAACGTAATTGTATCACCCGGGAAATAAGTAAATGACATTAATTTATAGTAGGTCACGCTGTACGTCACTGTGTCACAGGGTTGCTTGAAAAGCCCGAGGGGAGAGCGCTCCGGCGGCACTTTTTCAGGACACGAAAAATGCATTTGTGATTCCGTCATAAACGTTTCTTAGCGCGGCTTATAAACGTAAACGTGTACGTGTTGTCCGTACGTAGTGGTCGATCCACTATACATTTACCATACCACAACGGACGCCACTGAATACAAAGCTTGTGTTTACGTGTGGACCTACTTTTAATTAACAAAAGACCATAGCTTGTACTAGCTGTGCCCGCGGCTTCGTCCGCGTGGAATAGTGACTTTGGGCAGCATTTTTTGGATACATTTTTTGGTTTATTTTGGATTAACAAATGTTCGAGGTGATTCTTTAAATTGGCATAACTTTTTTTATTTATGAACCGATTGACATGAAACAAGCTTACTACACTATATTAATGAAAACTACATCTAAATTGGATAAGCCGTTTCTGATATTAGTGTGCACAAACGCACAGACAAACAGACACAAATTCTAACAATCATTGTTTTGGGTGTTATTGCGTTGATAAAGGTCCCGATAATATTTTTTCTCATATATCTTCTATGTACAGACAGCGATCCGTTACATTTTTATTATATGTATAGATTAGGTAGGTAGGTATTACCATTTACGGACATGCTAGTATTTCATTTAAATTCGTAATTTTCCTTTTAATTAGATTGATCAATGATTTTAGTCACGTCTCTCTGTTTATTTATTTTTTATCATAAATAGTTTGGCTATAAACCAATCGAAATCTTAAATTTAACTGTTTGGAGATTTTAACATTGCCAACTTAGTTAGAGCCGGAGGATATCTTTGAAACTTTGAACCTGTGTAAAACCAGTTTGTCGAGATAAAGTATTCCTTCAGTGTTTTGACCCCAATAAATATCTAAAGGGAACTTATTGGTATTAGCTACAGTGTGGATTAGTTTTGGACGAACGAGTGACCCTGTATCTTAAAGGCTGGGTTAATGGGACCAAACCGGAACAAACGATGGCCATTCGTCTTTGTACGTAGAAGCTTCACCGCTACGGTAAATAGGTAACGTTTTTGCCCTTAGCTGTTTTGTGTTTATCTTCACTCAGATACGAGCTTAAGGCTTGTCCTGGGCAAAACACTGTAAAATTAGGTATCTTTGCAATCGGTTTTTACGTTACCCGTAGTGTTAATTAATCAGAAAAAAATAAGCAATAATCTACAAGATATGTGAAATTATGTGTATCCTGTGACTTTGGTTGTGTTAAATATTAAATAACTGTGCCCAAAGTTGTAATGTCTTTTCGTTATGTGATGCTGCGTTCGGACCTTGTCGGCTTTTACAACTGATTACAACAAATTGTAGAATTGTAGACCATCTATAACCAGTTGAAACATAGATACTCTTGTTGTAGGTATAGCTGAATTCTAGATGATTTTAATTATACTAAGTAACTACTCTAGATCTGGAAATAAGAAGCATTTATTTTATAAGAATTCTCGCTGAATTTCATATAATAAGCTGTTTTGTTTATATTTAGTCAGAATTTCATTACAGCTGCTAGACAATGTTTTCAAATACACGCAAGCCACAAAATGTTCGTACATATATGTGATTTTCTGTAAGTATTTCTTAGTATTTATTCTCGTATTTTGATGAAACAAATACTTTTCTAAATATAATTTAAGGGTCATAATGAGATGTCGAAATTGTAGAATGAGGCATTTATTTACAATATTGCAAACAAGTGTAAACTTTTATCATCAAAATTAAACTATAGGTAGGTATAGTTATGTTTAGATTTCAATGAACGATAGTTATAACATTATTACATGTTATACCATTTTAAAAATGTTAATGGAAAGTTATTACGTACACATTAGAACGTCAATCAAAATAGCCCAAATTCGTAAATGCATAAAAGAATTCACACCAATATAACGCAAAAAGAAATAAGTGAAACATTCAATGAGCTGCCAATAAACACAATAAGGTTTGATTGAGGTTCAGATATAATTTACGTAGTGTTCCGTGGTAGGTAGGTAATGATGTCGTAAATACGTGTAACAGGGGTCTACCTCGCTTTACGATACAGCTACATAAGGAAGCTCGAAAGGTAGTGGGCGGAACACGTCATTAGGAGTAAAGAAAAATGAAGCAAAACCAAGACATAGAAAAACGGAATGAGAAATGCAGTAGGTACTGAAGGTCCTCCTGGACTAATTAGCGAAGTTAATGGAGGAAATAAGCACCAGACGTGAGAAAGTAAAGGAAAATGTACTTTAATGACTAAAACTAATTTGGATAACAATTTAGTTTAGTCAATTATGTAAGGTACATCGAACAGTCAGGGTACTAATGGTTCATTGAGTTCAAAACAATATTAACTACAATACAATTGATACAATGAATGGCCAATTTCTGTGTCAGTAGTCAATTGTTGACGACTAGGGATTAGGCAAGTTACTGCAGTATAGTGCTTCTGATTAAATCAATTTGAATATAAATAATTCGAATTGTATTGAGACAATAGATTGATGTTGTTTGTTGGATATGTCATCGCTACCTCGAAAAGGGAAGATGTCTACTAAAGTAGGGTCGGACTTTGCATAAGCGATTTAGAGGAGTTTTAGCTAATTACGGGGGATGAGACTGAGTCTGAATGGGAGTACGTTTCTTGATGAGAACTCGTATATACAGGGTGAATTTTTCAAGTAGGCGTGGATGGCCTAATCCTAAACTAAAGGGAATATCGAAAAATGCTTAAAAGAGATCTAAGAATTTGAAAAAAAATACATAGCCTGTATTATTACACCATCCGATAATGTTGCTAATAAGAATCAAATTCTCAGAAGTAATGACATACGGCAAACTTAAAGAAGTGCTCTTTTTGAGTGTCGAGAAAACTTTGTTAGTGCGATGTAGGATTTCTGTGTCATATTTCATTACATGACGCGGTTCTATAACTTTTCCGAATCGACTCACATGTAGCGCTGTTACTATAGCCGCTACATTGTTCATAAGATTTACTTAATGCTATGGAGTAAGTATAATCTATATACTTGAATAATCTTAAAAGGGAAATACCGCTCGCTGATTAATGTCCAAAAGTGCAACAAACTTGAAATTTGACAGGTAGATGGAAAATTTAGGGAGTATTTATCCGATGTGAAAGGATTTTTGAAAATTTAACCCTTGACGGGTTGCTTAGGGAACATGTGAGTGAAAACGCGGGGGACAACTACTCTTGTATAAATATCGCTGTGGTAGTATAGCGTGGTGCACCATCTTTAAGTTAAAAGAAATCGCTAACCATATTATCTACCAACCGCGACATGTTGCTCTATCTAAACCTATTGATAATTCAATGTGAACTATCACAGTAGGTATGTTATAGAAATAAACTTTTGTTCCACGTTATCACCCACGCTAAAAAAACAATCTTAGGCATCCATACTTTATAAAAGGAAATAAGGAAACTATTCTTATCCAAGTGGTTCAGACAGGAAAAATATTTTTATATGTATTACTACATATAAAAATATCGTCGTCGTAACGTCAATTAAATTTTACATGAATAGTTTCAGTTTTAACATTATTCACAATTGTTAAAAAGCAAATATAATAAGTTTCCAGTTTATTAGTGTGAAATGATAAAAGCTCGATGATTGAAACCACACATTATTACAATACCGGCAGTTTATCGATAGATGCATTCATTATTTTGAAACCATACAATTGATATTAGTTATGGATTATCTGTTAAACATACACAACAATGTAACATGACTATTAAATCAGTTAACAACGAGTTACCGCCGTAAATTGTGTGACGGGTAATGATCGGATTACTAATAATATTAATTTGAAGCACAACAAAGCTAATTATAACAGGGAGGGATTTGCACAACGCCGTGATTACGTCGTGTTCACAGATGCCGCAGCGGATACTATTAGGGATGATACAAAAATTAAATTTACAGCTTCATTTAATAACTTTTAGCCTATATTGTTATACTTAACTGTCCATAATTGTTATAAATATAATGCCTTTATAATCCAAAATATTATGATTATCTTTTTATAATTATAATCATCAGCTCCACCATTGTTCATTCCAAAATTATAGGTAATGTGAAATATCAGTTTATTTTAGTATTTGCATATTTGAAGCCTGTAAGAAATCCTGGCAAAGCAATAATTACTGATAATATATTATTAAGTGACACTCCTAATTGAAATCAGCAAAGCTATAAATCAGTGCCAAGACAGCATTTACACGCGATGTGATAACGATGACGTTTGCCGACGTGACAGCGAACACCTCCGTGAGAGACCTGTTTACGATGTAATAAGATAATGTTCTTATCACAAATATACGGGGGGATTAGAGTAACAGCCTTCTGGATTATTTGAAAAAGACACGGCTCAGATTTCACGACTGAAAATGAGGTTTAAATACTTAACGCTACACTGAGTCTGTCACGTCTGCCATTACAGAGATCGTTGCCTTTACAAGCTATGATAGAGCTCCTGAGCGTCTTTGAATGCAGGTAATAGGACTTGAAATGTTCTAGGTTCCCAGGTAAATTGAATCACAAATATTAATGTCTTCCTACACATATAAGACTTGTTACCGTGTTATTTGAACATTAACTCCTATTACTATACTATTTTGACTGTTTGTTTGAATGAATTGAATGGCAACTCGTACCTTTTCCAGCAACTGCCGGAACACACCAACAGGTGCTTGGCGACAGATTTTCAACTTGAGGGTGGTAGCCAGCCAGTCGAGTACCACATAGTACCCTACCACCGTGCTGTGGTTTCCTCACGATGTTTTCCTTCACCGAAAGCTCAAGCTCATTGTAGGATTCGAACGACCTTCGCCGCGGTATTCGACGTCACTTACCACTGAGCTATCATCGCCTTATACTTTTATCCTAGGAAAAGATAAGATCCCTCGAGAATACGGGTGAAACGGAGGGAGACAGCTAGTTCATCATAAAAAAATCAGTAAAGTTCAGTTGCTGTAAATATGCAGCAGTATAACTCAGATCCCTTTTTATTAAACAACAAGTGTTTGTTATACGAATTTCCATAACATGGCTATAATGAGGACCGAGCGATTTAAATCATATTTATTGGAAAGGGTTTGTATGAATCCGGATATTGTAATATCAGTCGATTTCCTGATCGACCTGATTCCTGATCTGTTTTCTGCCTTTATAAGTTGAAATACCTATATGAATGGATATTTTATTGGATAATATATTATTATACATATATTTATAGTAACATTAGCTGTATTGTGGTTCTACTCATATTTCTGGGTTAGAAACGTCCTAAGTTTCTCTCCGTGATACAATCTATTCGGTTGATAAAACCCATCAAAAACATATCTGTACGCATATTTTTTAGAATATTATTTTTCGTTCCACCCACATAGGAATCAATTTAGCAGAAAATCCTTAGGATGAAGTTTTAAGTATCGTAAATTCAAGTATAAAACGTTTCATATAAACAGTATTTCCCTTTAAAGAGTTGACTTACTAAAACAATCGACAATTTCTGTACTTTCATATAACTAAAAATGTTTAAGAACTTAAAATGTACACTGAGTTTAGTATTCTATTTCCTAAGCCATTATTTCTGAAAAAAAATATCTTTGAATAATCTACCTAGATTTTAGAACAAGATCAAGACAAACATTTATTACACTACATCATATTAAAAGTGAATAGATTTGTCTACAACAAATTCATAGAGTTAAAAGCAAGCAATTCATTTGCTGGAAATCACAGTGCACAAACATATTCTATTATGTATAATTGTTTAAGGTCAACCCCAGTGGCTTTCAAACAACAATGCAAACATTGAAATAACACCGTGTGTTGCGCAGAATATATAAACACATTCACGACAAAACTAAACCTGAATCGTTGAAAACCTTCGCTGTGTTTGAGACCATGTTGAAAGTTGCAAGGTGGACGAATCATTTTATTATGATGTAAGATAAGTATGGAGTTTGAGTGACAAAGCGTAGCGTTTTGCGGAGCGTTTACCGGCCTAGCGTTTCTTGCACTGCACTCTGTAAACAATAAAAAAAACATTTGATGTATTTGAAACTAAATATGTATTAATTGCACGTTTATCTGATCCCAAATAAACTAGAGCTTATTTATGGAAACAACAGATATCTGATATACCTACTACATAATAATATACAACGGTAATTTTTTTTTATTTGAGAATTACACCAAGACTTAAGAAAAAGAGACATGATTTTTTTATACCACAAGTGACAACGAGGCAGGCGGGTCACCTGATGGTAAGTTAATATCTACGGTCACCTATTAGACATTAGCAATACCTTATTACAATGCTTTAATGGCAATTGGTGCAACTGCCGGAACATACCAACATATGCTTAGCGACTGATTTTCAATTTGAGGATGGTAGGTAGCCAACCAGTCGAGTACTAGAAAGTACCCTAACACCGTGCTATAGTTCGATGTTTTCCTTCACCGAAAGCTCAAGTTCATTGTAGGATTCGAACCCACGACGATTCGCCACGATATGATTATGGACATAAATGTCAGTTCTGAATGGGAATCGAATCCACGACCTGTGGTATGATAGTTATGTTAACCAACCACGCTAAGCTACCTCAGTTAAACCATGGTCGAACCACTAGTCGCAAGCAGACGAAGTGAAAATGACAGTCCAGACATGCTTACATTGGTGAAATTGTGCGTGAATAGGACTATACATAGTAAGAAAGGAGAAAAAAGTTCCATAATTTTGTGGGTTGCGTTGCCCGCTGCACGCGCGTCGCAGAACGCTCTCACTAAGCAATAGCCCGCACCATATTGTACACCAGGTCGGAGCGGAGGGTGAGCCTTACGCCTGCGGGTTATTGTGCCTACAACAGCCAGTGCGTGTTTAAAACTGATAATTTTCCAAATTATCACGGCCCGCGTTACATTAATGTTTACGGTAAATACCTGACTTTACTTTTAACAAACAAGTCAATACAATTTATATAAATTAGGGTGGTTCCCCGGTTATATTACAGAAGAGGTCGTTATTGGATGAGGATCACAGAAATAGGGGATATTATAGATTTTAATATTATTACGTTAATTTCATCGTTGGCTTAGATTATTTTGATAGCCTTTTCAACTGTTGAATTACTAAAAATATTTCGAAATTAGAACTTTCTAAATATTTAAAAAAGGTATGAAAATAGTTCTAATATCTAAGGAGTATTATAACAAAATATTGTGATAGACTTAAAGCGCCCTCTGATTGATTAACTTGGGAACGTATAGGTCGTTGTTGTATACGGATATAAGCAAGATAAATGATAGCAGCTCCATTGATATGCAATACCTTTCTCCCGGCTTACATTAACTTCTATAAAACTATATTTTCACATGCTTTGTAGGATGCTTAAACCATATATGTACCTATTTATTTGTAAGTTTTTTTTTATAGAACATGATTTTAAAGTTCTATAAATTTATTTAAGTATGTATTTACAAAAAAAAAGTGGTATATTAAGTATATCAGTCATCTGGTTTCCATATTATAAGCTCTGCTTAGTTTGGGATCAGATAACCGTGTGTGAAAAATGTTCCAGGATATTTTTTATTTATTATATTTATAATTCTGACTTTCCTTTTAAAATATTACTACCTTTTTGGATTCACTACGAGTACTACCACGGAGTAAAGAATATTTCTTTACTCTACGACTGTGACTACTACGAATATAACAACGTTTTAAAGTTTTATCATACGTGTTATTAAACCAATCATCAACCGAACATACTCGTAAATTAACGAGCTCTATTGAGCTATGAACTACAATGATAACTGCATTTGTGATTGCAAAAAGTTAAAAGTTGAACTTTTTTTTGTTTAATTATACCTACTTACATATAAATTGGTATGTTTAGTTTTGGCAACCCCCCCATGTAAGCCATTACCTGATGGTATAATGTTGCCAACAGCAATATTTTACGTCGGAAACCTTTTAAATCGTAAACATCAACGCCTTGTTACGAGAAAAACCAACTTGCGGGCGAAACGAGTAACGAAGTTTTTAGATTTATGTTTTTACGAAGCGTGGAACTCTCAAAATTGAGGTCTACCTACGAACTTATGAAGAAATATGGAGTTTATTAGGTACTAAGTTCACTTATAGTAGTCATAATGCTTTACACATAAATAATACACACTTACTCTTAATCGCGCTGCTTTTCAGATACCTATTCACAATTGGGATGATCATCCCAAAAATTATATAAAAAAACCGGCCAAGTGCGTGTCGGACTCGCGCACGAAGGGTTCTGTAGGTACCATTGACTAGGTAAACAAAAGTAGGTACACAAATTTATTATTAAAGTAAATTGTATATTTAATTAAGTAGTTTGTGAATATTTCAAGTGCCTACATTTTACCATTATTGATATCGAGCAAAAAACGGCAAAAATATCGCGTTTGTTGTATGGGAGCCCCCTTTAAATATTTATTTTATATTGTTTTTAGTATTTGTTGTTATAACGGCAACAGAAATATATAATTTGTCAAAATTTCAACTGTCTAGCTAGCAGTTCTTGAGATACAGCCTGGTGACAGACAGACGGACGGACGGACGGACAAACAACGAAGTCTTAGTAATATTGTCTCGTTTTTACCCTTTGGGTACGGGACCCTAAAAAGAATTGCAGAAATCTCAAGTAGCATGGATATTTTTTATACCGTCAAGGCGGGTGAAACTGCGGGAGACAGCTGGTATAATATAACGTTAAATCGTTTGAAATTTACTGAAAATGGAATAAATAAATACATGACCATTCAAACCACCATTACATGAATGCGTGAGGCTAAAATCAGTATTAGTAAAGTAAAATGGAAATTGTGCTATTTCCAATTACTACCTAATTGGAAATAGCACAATTTCCATTGGGTCGTATCTTTTCTATACATTCCAACAGCTGCTTCCACCCATTGCATCAAATAACCCGTCAACTCAGTGACATCTACCTCACAGAGACCACAAGTTAAGCGTTTACATGCTTGATATTCATCCGGGATTCTAGAATGTTCTGTATCTGTCAATTTAGCAGTTAGTAGAGATTAGCTCTGGATAAATTGCGAGCTGTTTTGCTGAAGTCACAATCAAATAGAAAGTATTCAGTAGGCAGACAATAAATACCTCTTGGTGTCTAAATGATGAAAGGAGTATAAAACCGCCCCTTAGAAATTAGAAGGTTAGGTTATGAAGAATGAAAGCCCCAATATATCGTTCATTGAATTGTTACGCTTTTATTTTTTTCACTATGGATTGGTTTGCTTGACTGCAATCTCATTATGATAAGTGGCGGCATAATTTCATTATAGAATACTTTAATCAATTATAAAAAAACATAGTTCGAAAAAAGCTTTTATGCTGATGGTTATTACTGATTCAATCGAGTTTATAAAAAAAGTTAATAATTTTAAATAAATCCTCATTTTTACGTGAAGCCTTGAGACTGACTAGCTTTCTGTCCGGTGGTAGCGATATTAAATCTCGTGGCGAAGATCGTGGGTTCCAATCCTATAACGTGAGCTTTCTGTGAAAGAAAACATCGTGAGTAGACCATAACACGGTAGTAGGGTACTTTGTAGCCTGGCTGGCTGCCACCCTCAAGTTGAATATTTATCGCCATGCACTTTCCTGTGTATCCCGACAGCTCCTCTTTGCCCTACCTTTGGCCTCATCGCAAACCTTAGTTAAACATAAGCCTATCCAATGTAAAAACTGTTTTAAAATCATAAATAGTACACAATAGCCCCGAAGAAGTTTTTTTTATATATTATAGTTGTTGTACCATTTGTACCATTTCTTGTACCTAAATAAAAAATGTGAAATATCTAAATATCTCGAAAAAAATTGTACACTAAATTAGGTTCCTCACCAAACAACAGTATCATAAAGTGACCAACGAAACTAACAAGTCTAGGCTAGAAATATTCGTATGAATGAATCCTTCTTATTGCATGATAAATAAGTATCACTTGAGGAATTATCTCTCTAAAGATTTTGTATTGACGAATTCAGTGATTTTATTTATCCGTGGTTTAGCATCGACTAAAAGATCGGACGTTGCATGAATTATAAATGTATCAAAATATACAAAGTCAACGGAAATATTGGTGTCAGTTTTTTGATGCATATAAAGCAATAAAATTATACAGTACACATAGCAGGCGAGTAAGCGAAGCTCACGGTGCAAACATTGTTACCTGCATCCAATTAGTTCGTCGCAGCTACATTGTAAATCCATGTGTCGACGACCTGTCATACGAGCTCATAGTGTTTCATACTTTGCATGAATCTGAGAGTTCAGCCGTGACGAGGCCTCTGTTTATTATCATTAATATTAATTAATTTAATAAGCAATTATATTCCTTACCATATATTTAGGACAATAGCAGTTGTAGTGAACATAAAATTTAATTGAATTATTTAGTTTGAATCTATATAAGCTAGAGACTTCGGTGATGGAAAACATGGTGAGGAAACCATAGCTACGGTATGGTTTCACGGTCAAGTTGAAGATCTATCGCCAAGCACTTATTTGTATGATCTGAATGGAAACTGTCTGGATGGAAACCGAATTTCAAGTGTAACTGCTTGAAAGACGGTTTCCATCCAATCTTTATCGATAACACAAGCGCTACTATAAAATTTCTTTTCTTTATAAAGTCCAGACACAGTCTGCGTATTATAAAAAAAAAATCACTAAGTATACATAATTTATTATAGTTTTTAACAACTTGCTACGTTTTCTTACAATGTTTAAATTAAGTTGGTCTGGGCAGAGAAATCATCTCATATCAATCGAATCGAGCATTCAAATTTAGCATTCAGACCTAGAAATTGTTTCAAATGTATTTTGTAACTACTAGTATTTTTAAACATAAAAAGTCTGATAAGCTTATCTGATGCGTGACAATTAGTAACAAAGTCCACCCATGTATATTATTTTGGAGTCAACAGCAATTTATCAATGTAAGCGATTTTTTTATAGTAGACTGCACTATTTTGAAATTTTATTTATTAGGTATTATATTAAACGCATCGTTATTAATCTAAAAAAATCATCTATTCTAAAAAAAAAAAAACATATTGTTACTCTACTACTACAGATATATTGAGTAAACTTCAGACTGTCTTGATAAAGTGTCCTTTATGCGTAAAGTTTGCGCATAAAACACGGTGATTTAGTGCCTGGAGATATTTGAGTCTTCGCTCCCGAGACGCTGAGCGAGATCACTGGCATCAGTGCAGAAAATTTGTATTCACGAGATATAAACATAAAAAAATATGGCTTTTTTACCACAACATTTAAAATATTTGTTTATAATCTAATCTGGAATCAGCCACATGAAAAAGTTTATTAAACGTGGGACAGGCTTTAGAATTACTGTACAGTTCGATACGGGAGCGACAGTAGCGTCTGCATTTTTGGCACCCAAACTGAGGGTCGATGTTCGATGGCCGAGTTGGTGAATCGATTCTTGCACTCGTGTATATCTCGTATAAGAAAGAAAGAAAGAAAATACATTTATTTCACGACAACACAACATTACATTACATTGAACTTAACTTTAAAGGTGATGATAGCTCAGTGGTAGTGACGTCGGATACCGCGGCGAAGATCGTGGGTTCGAATCCTACAATGAGCTTGAGCTTTCGGTGAAGGAAAACATCGTGAGGAAAATATAGCACGGTGGTAGGGTACTTTGTAGTACCCGACTGGCTGGCTACCACCCTCAAATTGAAAATCTGTCACCAAGCACCTATCGGTGTGTTCCGACAGCTGCACTTGAGAGCCGGTTCCCATCTAGGCTTTCTGTGCTTACCACCTTCGGCCACATCATCACTTACCATGGTGAGATTGTGGTCAAACACAAGCTTATCCAGAATAAAAAATAAATTTAAAAAAAAACCTATTTACACTTGCGTTTTCTTGCGTTTGTTTGCTAAATTGTGAAACAATGCACAATGCACAATATTGTCCCAGGATATTATTATCATTAAAGATACACCGTCCCATACGAGAGCACAATGTGATCTAAGAGCTGGAAGGTATCTTTCATTCTCACATTCCAGCATTGAAACATTAAGCCCCACAGATTGTCAATCGGGTTCAAACCAGATAACCGAGCAGGCCATTGAATGAGACGAATGTACGATGCAGGTTGAACCAAACCATAGTAGCCCGGGCAATGTGTATCGGCGCATTATCCTGAAGGTAATTAATTTGTGTAGTCTGCTGTTCCTACACAATGCGCAGTGTGGGCTAGGCAGATTGCCATGGCAGATTATCAAACATACCTAATATGTATATGACAAAAATGTCACAAAAAATGCCACCGACACAAAAATACATAACCTTAAATCCTGATGTGTCATACGTTTTTTTGTTTTTTAACAATAGTATAAGCTTGCGTTTGACCGCAAACTCACCATGGTACGTGATGATGTGACCGAAGCTGGTAAGCACACAAAGCCTAGATGGGAAGTGGCTCTCAAGTGCAGCTGTCGCATCACACCGATCCTTGGTGGGTGACAGATTTTCAACTTGATGGTGGTAGCAGGCTATAGTCGGGTACTAAAATACCCTACCACCGTGCTATGGTTTCCTCACGATTTTTTCCTTTACCGAAAGCTTAAGCTTGTTGTAGGAATCGAACCGACGACCTTCGCCGCGGTATCCGACGACACCTACTACTGAGCCATCATTCCCTTAAAATATGTTTTATCATCAAAAAGTTAGAATCTATACGTCACATCTTTTAAATAGTTTTGTTTTAAGGCATACAATGCCAATAAGGTGTACAACACGTTGGCAATGGTATTGCTAAGTCTATAGGCGACGGTAGTCACTTACCATCAGGTGACCCGCCTGCCTCGTTGTCACTATGGTATTTTAGACCTTACTGTACTAACCATAGGTATCCCTACCTAAGACTATCGATCAAGGCTTCACAAATAGTGAGATCCTGATACAATAGGTACCTATTACTTAAATTCAAATCGTAGAGATAAAATCTTATATTAGAGATTGTATAAACTGTCTCACAGTTGCAACTTAAACGTACAATAATTGACAATATGGCGGTTGTTAATTTGACCCCAAATCCAGTGTGTTGCTCCCAGCGGTCTGCGAGATACGAAGTACCTAGTTAACTTGCGGAAATGCTAACGAAGCATTGGTCTCCACTCTGGCTCCAAAGTTACATGCTGTTCTACAATGTGTTTTATTTAAAGTGTGACTATCTTAATTAGGAACTATTGTTTCATGAATTTATTAAATAAATAAACGTTTATTTAATAAATTCATGATTTTGCAATAAAACAAGAAACTGAATAATTATTTTGGTCGATGAGCTCAGGTTTGAAGAAGCGACTAGAGTGATGATGATCGCGTATTTCAGCAGCTTTGTGTTTCAGTTTGGTGGTTCTTTCTTACGGTAATAATTTAGTTTAATTACTATTTCAACAAATGCGTATAATTAATGTATATTAAGAAATGGATGCGATACATAAAAAGCTATTGCGTAGGTAGTGGGAAGAAAAAAGATTTTGGAGTTCAAAAAAGAGGTGAAACATTCATTCACTCCAGCGCGCATGGTACCGAAACCATGGCGTACTCCAAGACCCAAAATAACTGCACAGTACTTAAATTTTATATCGAGGTATATGGAGGGGAAGACATTAAATAAAACAAAAAAAAACGAGTTTCAGCGTTGTCGATGACCTATTTTTGGATGGGTAAATTATTTTCCCTTCGTGGAATCAATGCGGCAGTATATATTGACAGAGTTCTCTGTTACATTAGTAAATACCGCTCGTTGACCGCAGTACTATCGATGCGGTCACTGATTGAAATTAATTTGAATCTATTATTTCTAAATTGTACCACAGATATATTTTGGTTGGAATAGTTATCGATTCAAGTCGGCCCACATATTATTTATCGTCCTACAATGTCCTACTTCTATACATATTATTTTGATTTGAATGACTAATGTCTTGATCGATTTAAAATTCATCAAGCTAGTTTTGAATTGAATCTTTTCTTGGCTTTTTGCACCAGTTTCACCCGAGTTATCGAGGAAATTAAAACAAAATATATCCCATGTTGCTAGCTACTAATGATAATTCTATAGATACATTTTTGTTTTATGGATCGGTTAAACATTTTTTAATTTTTCAATTCGAGTTGTAATGTTAATGAAAACGTAGAGAGTCATTAATTAATTCAACGCATGAAATTTTGATTATAATTTTGAACCCCAACTGTTAGATTTATCAAATAACAACATCCTAACGAGTCATATCTACCCAATTAATTATATTCTCTATTTGTTTGTTAATCAAATTGTCAACGACGTGGTAAATAAACGTGGGATTACCGATATCTATGCTCTATACATATTCGCCTGGCGGTTTTAACTCGTTACTGAATAAAAACTAGCCTAATTATATCATTATCCGGCCCATAAACTACTTCTAGACCACATTACGTCGATTCCTTTTGTTGGATGAAATAATGACAAACAAACACACTTTTGGTTTTACAATATTATGATTGGTTGTTTTTTTTTTAAACCACATGTTACAACCAGGCGGGTCACCTGATGGTAAGTGACTACCGTCGCCTATAGACATTAGCAATACCAGGGGGATTGCCAATGTATTGTACACCTTAAGGCAACTAGCTTTCAAGTGCTACACACCAACAGGCGCTTGGCGGCAAAATTCCAACTTGAGGGTGGTAGCCAGCCAGTCGAGTACCACAAAGTACCCTACAACCGTGCTATGGTTTCCTCACGATGATTTCCTTCAACAAAAGCTCAAGCTAATTGTAGGATTTGAACCCACGACTTTCGTCGCAGTATCCGACGTCACTACCACTGAGCTCTCATCGCTTTAAAACAGCGGTACAGCGTATACATAACTAACTCAAATATGTAAACATTAGGATAGAATCAAACTTAAATTATTACAGTATTTACGTAGGGCAAGTTCTCAAAGTACCCATGTGAACCGGTCATTATTTACAGAAACCGTTTTACGCTTTATTTCATCATATTGGTTGCTTTTTAGGTAGGTATGTAAAATTCATTATAACAATTTATCATATTAAATTGTTTGATGTTTTGTCTTGGTTTTTAAATTCCTCTAACCTTCAAGTTAAAATCTAACATAATAATAATAGTCTTGGTATCTACTACTTATTTTCTGACTAGTTTTCCGCCCTGCGGTTTCACCTGAGTTCCCGTGGTATCTTACCTTTCCCCGGGATAAAAAGTATCCTATGTTTTATTCAAGGATATGATCTACCTGTGTGCTAAGTTTCATCAAAATCCGTTCAGCTATTTTTGCGTGATTGGGCAACAAATATCC
Source organism: Ochropacha duplaris (assembly GCA_951361185.1). NCBI lineage: Eukaryota > Metazoa > Arthropoda > Insecta > Lepidoptera > Drepanidae > Ochropacha > Ochropacha duplaris. Next base: position 3,804,541 of record OX592706.1, read on the forward strand.
AAACATACAAACATAATATAAACATTCACATTCATAATATTAGCACGAAGTACGATTGTTATTCACGTCGTCGCTGCTCACTTCATTTTAGTTTTAAAAACCAGTTTTAGCTATTTTTCAAAACTACTGCAAAATCTTTATTGGATGGACAGACAGACAGACAGAGACGATGCGTTTTAGAATATGTAAAACCATACAAGTGACGAATAAAAGAAACGTTTGCAATCTCTATTATATTCAAAGTATGAAATATTGTGACTTGCAAATAAAATACTAGAACTTATTGAACCGTGTATACAATAAAGACAGCGTTGAAACAAATCTTAAGGATATATGTATGATACTCTATGTCGATTGTAGGTACTTATATGTAATATCAATTTATTGTCTCCATGAAAGCTGTGATTTCATCAAATGTTTTTATTGAATTTCTATTTGATTGGTGTTACATTTAATAATCGTATACGACTTCGTTAATACGTATTGTGTAAAACATTGACAAAAACTATAAATCTTACGTTTTTCATGTTGATAAATGAGTCAATAGTAACAGATGTTTGTGGCATTTTAGAATTTCAAAACGCTTACCGCTACGAATGCCGTAGCGAGTTGTAGAATATGACGTTGCTTTTCGTAGCAACCTTGTAGCAATCTCGTAGCGTATTTAATATCGTGTAGCTGCTAAACACTGAATGAATTATGAATAGTTTTCACAGTTTTGTTGATAACTATACTCAAAGTGATAGCTCAATTTAATTATATCTTACCATATTGTTCTAGTGCTACAATCATCAGTTTCTGGAATATATTTATAATGAAATGTTAATTACATAGTAATGCAAAACATGTTTCCTTCCAGCTCTACCCTTTGTAGGCAAAATAAAGAGCTCGTCTTGATCGCAAAATAGGTTAATTAAACAATTTTACAGAGAAGTCTGACTTCAAAGTGTATGTGCGTTCTGTAAAATACAAAGAAACGATTTAATTACTGTGTATTTTGGAAGGAATATTAAATACTCTGTACATTATAATGTACGTGTTGTGTACGGAACACAACTGGAGATTGAATAATATAATTTGAAAATACTAGACAAAATATTAGACAGTAAAGGGCTACGGAATAAATAGACAAACGTTTTAGGTACGTCACCCGCCACGATGTTCTTGATGGTTCCCAACTGCGTCCAAAATTGAAGAATAGGGTCCACAATTAGATGAATCGGTGGGTCAAGTCCATGGGTAACTGTTTCTTGGCACTTCACTGAAGTTTTTAATGTCTTTAGATAGTTTTTCACTTATTTTGAGCAGACCGGGCGACATACGTGTCGTCGCTAACGAATCGAATTTTTTGAAAGCGATCGACGCGCCACCAACCGGATGGCGAGAAGTTTTAATATGTGCTTATGACATGTAGCACAGTCGATGAATTGGCGGGTGAATTTAAATTTTGAAAGCCCAAAACCCAACATTCCCCCCACCGAAATCCACCAGGATTTCCCAGTTACCAAACCAGGAGGTTGAAATATGTATGTAGTGTTTTGAAAAATGTTATTTTGAAATGTGTAGTAAATGTGTCATGTGGTAGAGTGTGGACTGTATATTAAAGAAATTTCTCACATAGGTTTACAGTAAAATCTATGTGAGCAAAATAAATGATTACATTGAGTTAATGCAAGTCCTGCTCCAAAGGGAGAGGGCTAACTTTGACAACCGGACGAGTAAACTCGCCATTCTTTGTGCGAACGCTGACAACGCGAACAACGCCATCAGGTCCGGGATGAATTTTTGTTATTCTAGCTAAATGCCACTGCAGAGGTGGAGCATCAGAATGTAAAAGAACAAGATCTCCGATTTTGAGATTTTGACAGTTGCTAAACCACTTCTGTCGCTGTTGCAGTGTATGAAGAAAGTCTAGTCTCCAACGCTTCCAGAACTGCTGGGAAAGCTGCTGGGTGGCCTGCCAACGACCAAGACAAGTATTTGATAGACCAGTGATATCATATTCTGGTACAGAGAGAAGGTCTCGACCTATTAAAAAATGCGATGGAGTTAAAACTTCAAACTCTGTAGGATCATTTGATAACGGACACAATGGTCTGGAATTTAATACAGCCTCAACACGAGAGAAGACTGTCGTTAATTCTTCAAAGGATAATGCCCTAGTGCCTATTGAACGCTTTAAGTGTGTTTTCGCCGATTTGATGGCAGATTCATATAACCCACCAAAATGGCTTCCTGTGGGAGGATTATGTTTCCACTCAATTCCACGGCTAGTTACCTTACTTTTCAAGTTATCATGATTTGAATTAAGGAACTTTGAAACTTCTGCGAGATGCTTGCCGGCTGACACGAAGTTCGTGGCATTATCAGAAATTATAGAATGACATAGGCCGCGTCTGACCGTAAAACGGTCAAATGTTGCCATAAAACATTCCGTACTCAGGGACGATAGAACTTCCAAATGTACCGCTCGGGTTGAACAACAGACGAACACACACAAATACGATTTGGAAATACTAGCGTTCCTTCTATTAGATTCTTTTGAATAAAAGGGACCGCCAATGTCTATTCCAACAGTGTGGAATACATGAGTATCTTGAGATCGATACTTGGGCAACTGACCCATGAGGGGTTGTCGAGTTGACGGTGATACTTTGAAACAAGATATGCATCGAATCGTACGAGAACGAATTGCACTTCGAGCAGATATGATCCAGTACTTTTGACTTATAATACTTTGAAGTGTTCTTGGACCAATATGCAGATGCAATTTGTGATAATAGTCAATTAGAATTTTAGTAAAATTAGAACATTTAGGCAGAAGCAGAGGGTGCTTTTTATCATAAGTCAAATTGGACTGGGAAAGTCTGCCCCCCACCCTGAGAAAACATTTGAGGTCCACGAAAGGGTTTAACTTTCTCAGTGGTTGGGAACACTGCTCACCTCTCGACAGGGCTGTAATGTCTGCCGAAAAGTGATGACTTTGAACAGATTTAACTATGATATCATGTGCTTTTCTAATATCACTGAGTGAGAGTGCTCTCCGTTCAGTTTTTGAAACCTTACAGTTTTGAATAAACTGAAAACACCTAGCAACGACATTGATAAGTTTGTCAAAATTAGAATACTTTTCAGCCAGCTTGTAGAGAAAACTTTTTGAATGAGGAGTATCCACAGCAACTAAAGTGGTTTGAGGCTTTAGTTCTGGAGGATTGACATCCTTGAAATCATCGATGGTCTTAACTGGCCAGAGCGGCTTGACTAGAGAAAGCCAATCAGGTCCGTTAAGCCATTCATGCATCGCCAACAACGCAGACGGGGCTGCGCCGCGGGAGCAGATATCAGCTGGGTTACATGCGCCACTCACGTGGTACCAGCAATCTGTAGATACCGCTTCCAATATCTTGGCCACACGAGTTGCCACAAAGACCTTGAGATGGTAACAAGGAGTGTTGAGCCACGCTAAGACTACCGATGAATCGGTGAACAACAGTGTCTCATTAATTGGATATAAGATAGACTTGACATACTTGATTAATTTTGACAAAAGATGTGCTGCCATTAATTCCAACCGTGGAATAGAAATTGTCTTCAACGGAGCTACTTTTGATTTGGCAATGAGGAGACTGACTTTACTCTTGCCAGCATCGTTTGAAGAACGCAAATATACGACGGCAGCGTAACCGTGACTTGACGCATCGCAGAAACCTAGAATCTGAGAGTAAGTTTCTTTTGGGACAGCGACATGACGTTCGTGCTTGAAGTCGGATAAAAGAGGTAGTTCGTTAACAAAGGTTAACCACTGCTCCTCCAAATTTGCAGGTAAACTCTGGTCCCAGCCTAAATTCAGTGACCACAGTTTCTGCATGAAACATTTCGCAAAGAACACGCAAGGTGCAACGAAACCAAGCGGATCAAAAAGACGTCCAATCTGAGATAAAACAGACCTCTTTGTTACAACGGGGCTTGACGGAGTCGTTGAAAATGAAAAAGAATCCGAAGCTGGTAACCATTGAAGACCGAGGATCTTGATAGACAGGTTCTGATCATCAGTGAATTCTACCGGGGTTTCACGATGATCGACTGGCAATCGCTGCAGAACTTCCACACAATTACTAGACCACTTTCGTAACGTGAAGCCACCACTCTGCAGGAGTGCCATCAGCTCGTCCTGTAACTCAGCAGCCTCTTGTACTGAGGAAACGGACCAAAGAAAATCATCCATAAAAAAGGCATGCTTCAGTACAGAAGAAGCTTTTGGATATCTCTCTGCTTCGTTCTCAGCGAGGGTCTGTAGAACTTTGATAGCGAGGTATGGACTGCTGGCCACCCCGTATGTCACGGTGTTGAGTTGAAAAATTTGAATTTCTTTATTGGGTGAATCCCGCCAAAGAATGTGCTGATACTCTCGTTGAGTCTGATCGATGAGAATCTGACGGTACATTTTACAAATATCCGCGGACAAGCAGATCTCATTCAAACGAAAGTTGATCAACTGTTGATTTAAATCTGCCTGAAGCTTCGGACCTGGAAGGACGACCGAATTCAGGGACAGACTGTTGGATGTCTTAGCTGACGCGTCGAATACAACACGAAGTTTTGTGGTCGTACTCGATGGTTTGAAAATGCAAAAATGCGGGATAATATATTTTGAATCCACGTTTTGCATGTTACCTAGGCAAGTCATGTGCCCAAGACATTCATATTCACTCATGAAATTGTGATACTCAGACTTAAGTAGCGGTTGACGTTCAAGTTTGGACTCGAGATTGACAAACCTACGAACCGCCATCTGATGAGAATCACCCAACTCAAAAAATGGTCGAAAAGGATATTAAACCACATATCTACCAGAACTATCGCGCTTGTAACTAGATGCAAACAACTCCTCAGCCAAAACATCGTCTGGATTCTGTTCTTTAACAGACGGTATGTTTTCCAGCTCCCAAAAGTTTGACATGATCTGATCAATATTCGTTGACAATCCACAGAATTTAGTGTCAACTGATTGACTAATTTCCGAACAAGCAGCCGTGGCATTCTGATCTGAACTATGTACCGACGTCTGTCCTACAATTACATATCCGAAGATAGAGTTCATGGCCACAGGAATACCATCGATTTGTGAGAAAATGCGTTCGCCGCTATAGATATGAGGGAATAAATCAGCAGCAATCAGCATGTCTACATTTGCTGGTTTATAAAAACATGGATCAGCCAAAACGAGATTTTGAAATTGATTGATAACTGTATCAGATAAATGCGCAGTCGGTAGATTACCGGCAATATTTTGCACGATAATAGCATCAGTAGTCAAAATAGGACAATCACTATTTCGAGGTTTAATAGTACAAGTCGAGACACCGAAGTCTTGTACTGGATTCCCACCTAAACCTATTGGTTGAAAGTCACACTTGCGTCGCGTAAGTCCAAGTCGATTCGCGCAGTCTCGAGTCATGTAACCCGTCATGGCACCACTGTCTATAATAGCACGTACGGTGTGGTATTGACCCCAGCTATCTGCGACGTGTATAATAGCAGTACCAAGCAACACTGTTGATTCAGTCGAACAAGTAAGCGACACAGCGCGTGCAGCGTCACTATTGCAATTCGAACTTGAAGTTGAACCCGCACTAGAACCCGAGTCAATATGCAAAGTGTGATGGTGCATATTTTTACAAATAGTACAGCGAACCTTCGATGGACAGTCTTTGAAAGCATGATCACGAAGGCAATTTTCACATAATTTTAGTTGCTTGATTTTGATAAGACGTTGTTCCGGCGAAAGGTCAATGTACTCATTACATCTGTAAATTGAATGCGGTTTTTTACAATACAAACAATCTCTGAATTTGATTGATTCACTAGGTTTGGCTGTACCGACAGACGTACATGACAAGGTAGTTTTTTGATTATTTGATTTATTAATATTAATAGGTTTGGAATAATTTGTACTTGAACTGATTTTATTTTGATTTGTTTTATTTATATTTAAATTTTTTATTGCATTAGATTTACAATCAGACATTTCCAAAACCTTAACATGGTTTTCGATGAATGACATTAAATCGTTGAACGCAGGTACCTCCCCTTGCTTCGAGTTTAATTCGAATTCGCGTCTCGTAGTAGGGTCGAGATTACGTAACGAAATGTAAAACAATATAAAACTCGCTAAGTCAGGTATATTTAATAACTGAAGAGCCTTTACACTTTCTTGAAATGTCTGTAAAAACGAATTTAAACCCGAGGCCGATTCGACGGTCAAAGGTTTGAAGTTGAATAATTTATCTAAATAAGTAGTTGCAAGCGCTCGCTTATTTTCGTACCGCTTGAATAAAGCGCTCCACACTAAAGGGTAATTATCAGCTGTGACCGGCAGTGACTTCACGATCGTCAAGGCAGATCCACTGACAGCTGTTAAGAGATAATAAAACTTTTCGATGCTAGAAATGTCAGAACTGTTATGAACTAAACTGGTGAAAGTATCCCTAAATGTAGGCCAATTCTCAAGTTTACTATCAAAGTGATATATTTCTAATTTCGGTAATCTGGTTTTCACGCGACTACTACCCTGAGGTTGTTGTGTGTTGATACTCGCAGCAACAGATTGAATACTATAGAACATTTGATCAAACGCGTCAATCTCCTTGTAAGTAGGTACAAATTTCGGGTTCGAATCCTTTTTAATCCCAATAATTTGTCCTATATTTTGTTCGAACTTATCACGAATCATAGGAAGATCACGCACTCGTGCATTAAAAATATCACACAATTCTGGTTTCTCAACAACACCTTTTGACATCTCGAATAGTGACTGTAATCGCATAAACAACATTTCCTGGGAAATAACAAGTGGTTGTAACAATTTATCGAAATCATCATTATCATCGGAGGGATCACTTTTACTGGCTTTAACACTTTGAGATCGAGACATTTTGAATATTTCCACCTCTAAATAGGCTCAAAAACAAAAAATAAACAAAATTTTACAAAATGTTAAATTAAAATAAATGCAATAGAAATCGGCGTTCGCGCGTAATGGCGACGGCGCGGACCGAGACCGGCCGGCGCGTACGCGAGCGAGCGTCAGCACAATGTATGATAAAAAATAATTAGCTATCTTTGAAAATATGCTTTTTTAGCTAATTTACACACGTAAAATATAACAAACAGTCTTGTTAGAGTATGTATATGTGTGTAAAAAGCATGTACCTATTGTAGATTAAGTGTATTTGATACAAATAGGTATGATTTTGTAAGGTAGGTATTTTTGTTGAGTATTTTTGATGAATCCTAACTTTGTAACTGGTTAATCTTGGTTCGAATGACCAAAATGTTGTGTACGGAACACAACTGGAGATTGAATAATATAATTTGAAAATACTAGACAAAATATTAGACAGTAAAGGGCTACGGAATAAATAGACAAACGTTTTAGGTACGTCACCCGCCACGATGTTCTTGATGGTTCCCAACTGCGTCCAAAATTGAAGAATAGGGTCCACAATTAGATGAATCGGTGGGTCAAGTCCATGGGTAACTGTTTCTTGGCACTTCACTGAAGTTTTTAATGTCTTTAGATAGTTTTTCACTTATTTTGAGCAGACCGGGCGACATACGTGTCGTCGCTAACGAATCGAATTTTTTGAAAGCGATCGACGCGCCACCAACCGGATGGCGAGAAGTTTTAATATGTGCTTATGACATGTAGCACAGTCGATGAATTGGCGGGTGAATTTAAATTTTGAAAGCCCAAAACCCAACAGTACGTATATACGTTTCCAGGGAAAGGCATTAAAAAAGTTGTTTGGAGAAAATACACATTGTTCGATGTAAAGCATTTGCGTACAATGTTTATGAGGTAGCAGAATAAATAGCCCAAAGCCATATTTCATCAGAAAAATGTTTTACCGTAAGAAAAAAATATGTGTAAATGTACCCAATAGCACCAATAGTCCCGCAACGTTGCTCGCGTTAATTTGATTTCATATTGCCCGATATAAAAATGAATTGGTGCGGGACATTTACATAAACGTATTCACACATACCTACTCGTCTCGTACGTCAATACAATTAACAAACAGAAAGTCAGACAATGATGAACGAAGAGTTAAGAGTTTTAAGGCGATGATAGCTCAGTGGTAAGTGACGTCGGATACCGCGGCGAAGGTCGTGGGTTCGAATCCTGCAATGAGCTTGAGCTTTCGGTGAAGGAAAACATCGTGAGGAAACTACAGCACGGTGGTAGGGTACTTTGTAGTACTCGACTGGCTGGCTACCACCCTCAAGTTGAAAATCTGTCGCCAAGCACCTGTTGGTGTGTTCCGGCAGTTGCACTTGAGAGCCAGTTGCCTTGCCCTTAAGGCATTGTAATATGGTGTACAACACGTTGGCAGTCCACCTGGTATTGCCAACGTCTATAGGCGACGGTAGTCACTTACCATCGGGTGACCCGCCTGCCTCGTTGTCACTAGTGACATAAAAAAAAGGATATAATTATAGTATTTTATTAGATTAGTTACTTTTTGATAAGATTTCCTGGAATAAATCTACACTAAATAAATTAAATGAAAGAGGAAAGATTTGTATATGTGTGTTTGTAACTAATAAACTCAAAAATATGTATTATTGTATATATTAGAATGTTAAATTTTCCCTGCGTGTAAGACTATATTTTTAACCCAGGAAAAGATAAGATCCACGGGAACGCGGGAGAAACTACGGGACGCAGCTAGTCTTTGATATAATTAAAACATTTTAAGCTACAGGATGACATGACGTAGGTAATTATATCTACCGAATTAATATCGATTCATGATTCATATTTGACGAGAAAGGGTCACTTTAAGTCCATCTGATGAGCAATATCACAAATCTAAAACAAGTTCGGTCATGTGTAAAGGTTCTGACTATAAAGTTTCACGTTTCTAAGTAAACAAGGGATATCCAGAGGGCATAAAGTTACCTACATTGGGGAATTATGTAACTATATCGATATCGAGGATCGAGTTCTAGATTTTATCAATAGATTACTTACACAAGCGTGACTCAAGATGACATTTTATATGAAGATAGCATATTTGTTACTTTTAGTATGTACAAATCATGAACTACTTTCTACTTATGGTAATAATCCTTAGACCAATTATTGGTCTAAGCAATAATCAGTTCTTTTTGGATTTCATTATATTATGAAAATCTCTTTGGTATATAAAAGCTTATGTAAAAAGTTAAAATATCCTTGTATTATATTAGAGCGCGTGTACAAGTGACCCGTAAAAAACGTTCTTATAAGTTTTAGTGAGAAGTTAATATAGACATGATAAAAATACATACAAAATAAACATTTATTATTATGATATAGTGACATACGTCTATATACTCGTATAGATGACCAGTAAGTAGTACGATAAACTTAAGGGGGAGATAAGTGGGTGGGTCACCTACCAGACATAGGTACAAAAATTACTTCAGTTAAAGTGTTTCGAAATATTTAAAATCAGAAATTCAAAATTCAGTATATGTTTAAAAATCTGAAATATCGAAAAATGTCGGACCTCCTGAATCTTACCGGACATCCTGTATAAGCTATGGTATTTCACGTTTGAATTGGGCAGGCATTCAATTTGCGTGAAAGCAAAGAACAACTCGCGGAGCAATATTAAAGGTAATCCTATAATGTATAAATAAATCCATTAGTTAATCTGATCTTTTAGCCTAGATATAAATATGTCTTAAGGCCAAGGTTATTTTAGAGTGAAACTTTGTGAGGTTTAATGAGACTCTGGATAAGTATTAGTAAATGAACATTATTCAACTATGACTGTAACCGACTCAAGAAATGTTTTTAGGAGTTACTGGCAGTTTCAAAGTGGAATACTAATACTTGACTTTCAATATCTTAAAACGCAAATCCATCGGTAGCAAGTCGTAATAACCTGAAAGCTGCTATCAAGTACTGCCTCCGTCGGTTTGAATCGCCCAACTTTGACGGCATAAAGATTTGAATAGCCACAGGCACCTTTGAGTTCAGGTGTTAGAATACCAAACTTGAGGTAAATTTAAATTTTATGAACGTCCGACCATCGGTTTTATGTTTCTACTACGATTTCTTTACATTTCCAATAAAATATTAAATCATTTTTGGAGTTTACTCCTTGAGAATCGGTTTCATTAAAATTCCCCGGTACGAAAATTTTATGCGGAGACGAATCTAACAAATCAACAACCATGAAAATCGGTCCAGCCGTTCTCGAGTTATAAATAGTGTAACTAACAAAACTTTCTTTTATATATATAGATATGTAACTGACAATAGATGGCAGTACAAGAGAAAAAAAATAATTACTAGCTTTGGACAGAAAAATGGTTTATTTTTATTTTAAATGTTTACGAGTTTCTGGTAAAGATTACATAAAATTAATAAAATACCTGACTGAAATATCTACTGCTTCCTTTGCTATAAAAATATGGACCAAGTTTTTCATTTCGCAATATCTATCTATAGACATCAAAAAAAGTAGATTGAGGTATAATTACAGAGCATATTTCGATTAACGTAAAGTGCGGCTCAAATGTGCTTTTATGGAGGTCCGGATCATAATAGTCGATTGGTTGTCGGTTGACTTTGGCGTCGCATTGAATGTATTGGTTCAATTCGCACAGATTGGATCCACAATGACCGGTATCGCCGGATCAATGTATACTGTTAATCTCTGCGAAATTGTGACTGGCCCTTTCCCGACAACGATTGCCAATAGCAGTCAGATTGGAGCTTTCATAGATTATTTATTTTTATCATTACATGAAGGCCTTTGCATCTTTTAAATAGATGATCTAAATACCTAAACATCATTATCTTTATCATAACAACTCAGCTTATTGATGTTAAACACAATAATATTGCCAGGTAAACAAATATTATTGCTCACCCATTCAATAAAGGAGGAGGCTCTATGTTCGACTGTATATATATAAAAAATAAAAAACAAAAACCGACTTCAAAACTGTAACCTATACCTATGTACAAACATAAACTAAAAAGTAAAGAATAATATTTTAATTTCAAAGCAAGAACCTTAAAGGACAATCAACAAAATTATTGATATTTATATATCTATTTAATATTTATAAACAGTTCTTTTTGGAGTCGGTGCCAGTCAAGAAGAAGGACAGTTTTGAACTGGACACGAAGTGTTCATACGAGAAAACGTCTTACGACACCTCTCCTTACGGTAATGTTCCTTAGGTCTGCGCCGTCGCTCCCCTACTTTTCGAAAGTTTGTTACAAAGGCAGAATTAAACTGTCCTACTTGGCTGGCACCGACTCCAAAAAGAACTGTTTATAAATATTAAATAGATATATAAATATCAATAATTTTGTTGATTGTCCTTTAAGGTCAAGAACCTTTGAAATTAAAATATTATTCTTTACTTTTTAGTTTATGTTTGTACATAGGTATAGGTTACAGTTTTGAAGTCGGTTTTTGTTTTTTATTTTTAAAAATAATTTTATTTTTTAATTTTTTAAGTTTATTCCTTATTATATGTTACCCTAGGCAAAACTAGTTTGTCCTGAAATCGGGTCTGGCCGGTAAAATATAATATATAACTAGCGGGCCCGGCAGACGTCGTCCTGCCCTGAAATTAAAACAAATCTTGGAACTCGATTCCAGCGCCACCTACCGGGTCCAATTGTATTTTAAAACCATCGAAGAACCCATTGAAGTATACACACGAAATTTCATCCAAATCCAAAAAGTTATGCTCAACGACTCAGTTTGATTCACTAAGGTTTATCAAACGAGATATATTTTTTTTCGTTTTTGTTGATTTTCTCAAAAAGTGCTTAGTCAATTTCGACAAAATTTAAATGGGACCACCTCTGAAGTATGCTCTACCAAACAAAAAAAGAATCATCAAAATCTATTCATAATTGGCAGAGAAATTGAGTAACAAACACACAAAAAAAAAAACATACAGACGAATTGAGAACCTCCTCCTTTTTTTTGAAGTCGGTTAAAAAGAAGAAATTAAAACTGAAGAAAATGTATGCGACTGAAAGACTTAGTATCTATGATTATGACTAAAAATTATTTAAAACAAAATATATATAACGTGGCTGAAAGATAGAAGAAAGCCTGGCAGACAGCTCCCAACAGCAGCTGCTGGAACATAACAGTAAGTGCTCGGCCATAGATATTCAACTTGAGGGAGAAAACCTTTTTAATTTTTAAAGTAATGTTTATCCCACTAACGTTATAAATGTGAAAGTTTGGATGGATGGATGGATTTTTGTTAGTCGATCACGCCAGAACGGCTGAAAGGATCTGGATGAAATTTGGCACAGAGATAGTCTGGAATAGCACATAGGTTACTATTTTTGTATATTTGTAACGAATAAAATCAAACTACTGGACCGATTTCAAAAATTCTTTCACCATTAAACTGCTACATTATCCTTGAGTAACAAAGACTATTTATTTATCCTGGGAAAAGATCCCACGGGAATGCGAATGAAACCGCGATGGACAGCTAGTTGCTCTATAATAAGAATGAATAGTTCATTATAATTTTAGCATTAAAAAAACAAACACACACAATACCTCCCAATGTCTATAAAACATAACTGTTAAAGGACTATCCATCTTATCGAAGGTCCTCGTTGAGATGGATTATATTAAGCCCAAAGTTATGATATAATAAATTGATAAAGTTCAATAATGCTACTTACTTCAATATCCGGTCTGTCGGCGCGGCGGCGGCGGCGGCGGCGGCGGCTTGGTCGTGGAGTCGTGGATTCGTGGAGTCGTGGTCGCTATTAATTAACGCGGTATAAGTAAAGTGGGAGCGAGAAATAAGATGTTACTCGCAGATGTTGAATCAATGTAACAAGAAACTTGGGTAAATACGAATACGTAATTGAGTATTTGAGTACAAGCTAACATGATCGTGACAGCTTTTATGACTTGTAAATATTTGGTATGTTTCGGTCAAAGGCTTTTTGACGTGAGTGGTAATACATAGGAACAATGACTAATGTAAATTGAATGCTCAAACATAACGCATGTAGGTACTTGATATGAGAATATATACAGTTGCACTTGTGAGCCAGTTGCCTAAGGCATTGTTAAAAAAAGATCGACAACACATTGGCAATCCAAATGGTATTGCTTATATTTCTATACATACGCGACGGTATTCACTTATCATCAGATGACCCGCCTGCCTGGTTGTCACTTGTGGCATAAAAAAAAAGAATGTATCTATTTGTCCTATGTTCTATAAAATAATGTTTTTTTTTCATTTTTTTTTACAATACAACATAAAAATTTAAATTTAATTACACTGACTAATACTATGATATTTACAAAACAAAAATAAAATTAAAAACCTAAATAAAAATATATTCAAATAATGTATTAAAAAAGTAGTATATCTATATCCATAGTACAAGCTCTGCTTAGTTTGGGAACAGGCGGCCGTAAAGAATATCTAAGTAGATGATTACAAATTGTAAAAGAGCTCTGACGTAATGTATAGAAAGTTTAAATTTCAATTCCATTACAATCCGCTTACAGTCGACTGCACCTGCATTATCAATACGCATCTCGATCATGAGGAATGAAACAATGATAGATGTAGAACAAAAGGATGCCGAGAATATCTGTTCCAGTGTATCGACGAGCCTAGGATTTCATGCGCTGTGGAATGGAAATCACTTAGATGATAACTTTGAAGCTACCAATGTTATTCGGATACGTACTTGCTTTGATAGTCAACAACTCAGTTAAATGGGTATTTTGACTAATAATAGCAAGTGTATTATGTGAAATTGGCAGCTGGACTTACCTGAGTAACTTTGAGGAGCTGTTTGGTTTGTATTAATAGAAAGCTATCGACAAAGTTTTTAGATCAATCTCATACGAAATCATACACTTTTTACGCTCTGAAATACCTTACTATCTAAATTATGAGTCAGGATACAAATAAATAAAAAGAAAATCCACGGGGTAAATAATAATTAGGTATTACTGAATTACTCATACTCAGCCAAATATGCAAAATATGCAATAAAGTTTTTTAACATTTTAATTAGACTTTATTCAATTGTTTGTCCTCATTTGATTTTTATATAGTTGTAGTAAAGACGTAATTTTTGTAATATTTTCTAAATATATATATTTATCTAACCTAAACTCATTTTTATTACGATTTGAACTCTCAAAGTCTAGAATTCCAATAGTAATGCAATCGCAGTAATAATCTCATAGCAAAGAAATGCTAATAGATCACAAGTCACTAATGCTGCAATCTAGCTAGATATTAAATTGGCTCCATTTATTTACCCATCATTTATTTTTCTATCAGTGGTTGGTTGGATGTGTTGTATGTTATACTTATTAGGTGTGTACCTATGTACAAAAAGTTATGGTTTGTACTCTTTACTCTATTCTTGTCTTCTTTTCTTTTCCTTGTTCCTTTATAAAGCTGTTCGGTTCTATTATATTAAATTCATTTCTTCTAACATTATTCTTTTAATAAGTTTATTCCTCCAACACGTTATCAGCACGAAGAAGCTCTTATTTTAAAAGAAGATAATGTCAGGGAATATTATGAATTTTCAAGGTATTCAGATGTTAAAAAATCGAGACGGATACCCAACCTGGAAGTTCAAAATGAGGATGCTCCTTATTCATGAGGAGTTGTGGACGTCTATCACTGGGTATGATGATTCTGATAAAACGGCGGAGGATGTGCGCTCTCGTAGTGACCAGAAGGCATTGTCAAAAATATGCCTTACGGTAGATGGAGGTGCAATTTCGCACGTGAGAAATGCGAAAAACGCTAAGGAGGCTTGGAGTGCTTTACAAAAAGCATACGAGGATAAAGGTATGGGTCGAAGGCTCTCTTTGGAGCGTAGATTATATAAATATACCTTGACCGATTTCCAAGACATAGAATCTTATATCAACGCCGTTATGAGTACTGCTCAAGATCTTGAAGATATTGGTAAGAAGATCGACGATGGATCTCTGGCTGCGATTATTCTCGGAGGATTGGCATCTCGGTACGAACCGCTGATAATGGCTTTAGAGAATTCGAATGTTGATGTAACCAGTGAGTTGGTTAAGGCAAAACTATTAAACGAGTTTTCGAAGGACCCTCACCAGAACGAGGTGGCTGCGCTACATTCAACAGGTTCTACGAGCAAAAAGAAGAAGTCTATAATCTGCTTTAAGTGTAGACAACCAGGACACAAAAGTCCCGAATGTCCCAATAAGAAGGACAGGAAGGCTATGAGTGTGTCAGGAAACGTTTTTAAAGGTACAGATTGCCATCATAGTGAAAAGGTGGAACAGGCTGTTGTGAAGGAAATGGCTCTCTCTGCGCCGGCTGCAAGTTACGGGAAATGGATTATTGATTCCGGTGCAACCATTCACATGACTCCGCACCGCGAGTGGTTCAGCAGTTATCGGCCAGTACAAAGTGGAACGATTACTGTGGCTAATGGACAAAAACTGGCGGCTGTAGGTATTGGTGATGTATCCATTGATACGGATACTTTGGCGAACAGAATAGAGAATGTAGTTCATGTTCCTGATTTGAACTGTAATTTACTTTCAGTGAGTAAAGTAGTAGAGAAGGGTTACTCTGTAGTTTTCAATAAAGAAGGCTGCACTATTTATGACTCTAAGTGTGATGTAGTAAACAATAAAAATGTTTTAGCGTATGGTTCTGTAAGTGATGGGCTGTATACTGTCGATTGTTCAATTAAAATGTTCAATAATGTTTCAGCTTATGTGCACTCTGATTGTTCCAATTTTCAGCTCTGGCATAAGAGGTTGGGACATCTCTGTCGAATTGGCATGGATCTACTTAGAAAAGGTCAGGCTATCGGCGTGGAGTACACGGAGGTCGACAAGGAACCATGCATACCCTGCATAGAGGGTAAGCAGTCTAGAAAGCCTTTCAAAAGCTTAAAATACAGGAAGGCTACATCGCCACTTCAATTGGTTCATACCGATGTTTGTGGACCTTTTTCTACAAATTCTTTTACAGGTAATAAATATTTTATTATTTTTATAGATGATTATACACGTTTTACTTTTGTGTATTTTATATCTTCTAAAACTGAAGTCAAAAGTAAGTTTTGTTCTTTTCATTCTTATGTCGAGAGACAGTTTGGTGGAAAAATAAAGACTTTGCGGTCAGATAATGGAACTGAGTTCATCAATAAGGAATTGATGGATTATGTTCAGTCACTGGGTATCGATTGGCAAACGACAGCACCTTACAGCCCTCAGCAAAATGGGGTAAGTGAACGGTGTAATCGTAGCATAGTAGAGAAGGCTCGGTCACTATTGTCACATGGTTTCCTCTCAAAAGCTTTCTGGCAGGACGCAGTGGAGACGAGCGTCTACTTGAAAAATCGATCACCACACCGCGCGCTTAGTGGTAAAACACCATTTGAAATGTGGTTTAATAGAAAACCCGATCTGTCTCATCTTAAGGTTTTTGGATGCAGAGCACTTGTTCATGTTCCATCAAGTCAGAGATGTAAATTGGACATGAAAGCTGAGGAACAGATTTTTGTAGGATATTCAGATGATCCTCATACTTATTATTTCCGGAATGCGGCAACTCCTAGACGGTCACTAAAGTCAAGAGATGTTACATTTTTTGAAAATAACTTTACTGGACTGAAGGAAAATATTGAGCCTATAGGTACTGTGAACTCTGATATTGTCAATTTGCTTTCCCAGTCACCATCGCCAGCAGTTTTAAGACAAGAAATATTGCCCTCCACTTCATCTGGGAGATGTGAGGTAGATGCTCCTAGCATAGATACTTCTTTCATGGATGCTGAGGATGCTGATGTTGAAATCAATGAAGCAGTCAATGTAGAGGTCAACAATGTTGATGATCAGCAGTCAAGTGAGGCTACAGATTCCTCAAATGAATCTAGTCGATATCCTTCAAGAGTTCGCAAACCACCGGATTACTTCTCATATAATACTCTGCTTGACGATGAGTGCGATGATCCAAATAATTATCTAGCTGCGATTAACAGCAATGAGAAAGATAACTGGATTTTAGCAATGAAAGATGAGTACAATGCCTTAGTCAGAAAGGGCACATGGGTTTTGGTAGACAAGCCAAATCATAGAAAGTGTATTCCTTGCAAGTGGGTTTTCAAATTGAAACGTGATGCGAAAGGTGGCGTTGTTAGGTATAAAGCGCGCCTAGTAGCAAAAGGTTTTCGACAAAGAGAAGGTGTCGATTGTCACGAAACCTTTTCTCCGGTTGTACGTAACTCATCGTTGCGAACCCTGTTAGCGCTTGCAGTGCAAGAAGATTATAAGGTCCGCCATATGGATGTGGATACAGCTTTTCTGAATGGCGATTTAGAGGAAGAAATCTTCATGACACAGCCAGAAGGTTTTGTAAGGGAAGGGGAAGAGTCGAAAGTGTGTTTTTTGAAACGGTCCCTTTATGGATTGAAGCAGGCACCAAGAGCCTGGAATACAAAGTTAAAACAGACTTTGTCAGTTCTTGGTTTTATGCAAACATCTGAGCCGTGTATTTTTAAAAACAATGCGAACTTAGACTCCTTGGTTCTGGCTGTATACGTCGACGATTTAGTAATCTTGTATAAAAATGAAACTACGTTTGACAATTTCAAATGTCAATTTGAGAAATATTTTTCATCAAAAGATCTTGGACAAATTAATTTCTTTACGGGAATTAATATTCACCATGATAATTATGGAATTAAGCTATCTCAGAATACGTATATTGAAAAGTTGCTAAAGAAATTCAACATGCAAGATTGTAAGGGTGTTTCTACCCCAATGGTCAAGAAAAACCTTGAGCCTGGTATTGGTGAGTGTGAGTACCCTTACAGAGAGTTAGTTGGCTGTCTAATGTTTTTGTCTGTAAATACCAGACCAGATATAGCCTACACTGTGAGCTACTTGAGTCAATTTAACTCTAAATTTGATCAGTCACATTGGAATATTGCTAAAAGATGTCTACGTTATCTGAAAGCAACAAAAAATAGTGGTATTACATACAGGAAAGAAAAAGGTAATACTACAACTTTGACGGGTTTTTCAGACGCAGACTGGGCAAATTGTCCAACTGATAGACGATCCTACACTGGGTTCTATTATGAACTTGCAGGCGGCCCTATTTCGTGGGAAGCTAAAAAACAGCCCACAGTGGCTTTGACATCCGCTGAAGCTGAATATATGGCATTGGCTACGGCAGTAAAGGATGCGTGCTTTTTAAAACGACTAATATCCGATTTAACAGGTAAGTCCCTTAACATAGTTTTGTATACGGATAGTCAGAGTGCACAAAAATTGGCCATGAATCCGGTTCACCACAATAGGACAAAACATATAGATGTTAAGTTCCATTTTGTCCGAGAAAAAGTGAACGATAAAACCGTTGAACTTAGGTATATGCCCACCGACAGGTTACCTGCAGATGTTTTGACGAAACCTTTGGGTCCAACAAAGCATCGCAGTTGTTTGCAAATGATTGGTATATCCTAGTTTTTGTAATGGTTTTCTTTACTAGTTTTATATGCTTTTTGTGTTATGAGTGCAATGCAATTAACTTTTTGAGGGAGCATGTTGTATGTTATACTTATTAGGTGTGTACCTATGTACAAAAAGTTATGGTTTGTACTCTTTACTCTATTCTTGTCTTCTTTTCTTTTCCTTGTTCCTTTATAAAGCTGTTCGGTTCTATTATATTAAATTCATTTCTTCTAACATTATTCTTTTAATAAGTTTATTCCTCCAACAGGATGCGAGGTCGTTAAAACTGGATTGTCTTCCTTCTTGAGGGAATCCATGCCTTTGTTTAAAAGGGGATTCAAAAGGTGCTTGTTTACAGAACGTAATGGTATTTGTTAGTATAGATTTGTTAAGTTTGTAGTAGTTACGTTATAAATGTATATGAAGATTTATATTATTATTATTAGAGTTGATTAATACCTTATTTTTAAAAGTTCCACTAGTAGAGGGTGAATGTACACAGCAAAATTGGGGTTATAACGTATAGATAGGTCTCATTAGAAAGTCCCAGCCGAAGACGATGAGAGGATTAAACGACACGTTAATATTCAGATAACCTATAAACCCTGCTGTAAATTTTCTATTAACATAAGGTTTGCATAAGCCACCGCCGAACTAATTAGGCTCGGGTAAAGGACATACATCACACAGCTCATGCCACTGCTGGGTACCAAATTAGTCGTATAGCGTTAATTGAAATGAGAACAACTTGTACGGTGTGAGCGCGCTCATTTTGTCAGGCAAGGCGATGACACGCGTATTATGTTTCGTTACATGGTAATTAATTTTCAGTGATGTACCGTCGGTTAATAAGCCACGTGTTTTAGAGGCTCTTCGTTTCGTTCGGACGATTTCTACTCACTTTAACATGTAGGTTGGTATTCATGTGCTGATAAGACGTGGTTGGGACTGGGATGATGTAACCTGGTGTTACTTATTGTACACACGTCCTGTATAACGTACAGCGTATATTTGCAGTTTATATTTATTTTAATAATAGCTTTCCAACCCACCCACGGTATCATCCGCGTCTTGCTTTTTTTATTCCTCGCCTACGTCTTAAAAATAGCACATGTGAAAACAAATCAGATTTCTAGTACCAAGGGTTTAGACTGGGAGTTGATAAGTCAGTAAGTCGGGCATTCTCTTTTAATATATAACTTTTAATAAGGTTTCGCCCCGCGGTTTCACACGCGATCCTGTTTTTCTATACAAACTTGGGACCCCCGTTTCATTCCTCAAGGGGCAGAATTTTGGAAAATCCTTTCTTAGAGTTTCAACATACAGCTTAAACCAATAGGCGCAATCCGTTCAGTGGTTTGAGCTGTGTGTTGATAGATCTGTCAGTCAGTCAGTAACGATTGCCTTTTCTTTACAGAGAAGAAGATAGCAGATATTTGCTCTAAACATAAACGAACGTCTTTATGGTTGGTTTACTTAAATTATTGGATAGAGATTATCACAGAAAGTTAAAGTGAAATCATAAACTTGGTATTGATGATATCTATTATTTATGTACTTAAAAATAGTATATATTAGCTACATAGTATATTCATAATGCCGCTGCTGCCGATCGGTAAGGTTACCAGTAACCCGGCAGCGTTCTTTCTTTGGATGGCCAAACTAATGCGTTGCCGGAATTATCCTAAATTAATCGAAACTCTTATACAACGTTCAAATGGTTAGGTTAATTTACAAATATTTTTCTATGTCGCAGTAAAAACATATCCCATGTGATCCACTGGCAAAAGTGTTTGAAAGGTTATAAATACATGAAAGCTAAGTTTGCGGTTGTGAAGTTATACTTTGCAGTCCTATATTCACCACGGCATTATAACGTTTTCTCAAAAACATTGGGACAAATACTCCGCAACTATCGTAAACTTCGAATAAATAATTATTGTAAGTACTATAAATAGTCATCAGATGTAGGAGGTAATCTCCGAAAGAAATGATCCAATTTTGAAAAATTCTCGAAAACGCGTGTGTATAAGCGGGGAAAAAGCTATTATTATAAAGAGGCTTGTACCTACCTATGCATCACGATAACACGCGACGTCGCACTGCGTCATATCCAAACAAATATATTTTATACTTCCGAAATTGAAATATTTGCAGTAATTTCAGATCTTTCCGCTTCCACAATTTTTTCCATAATTTCGTGAACGGTAATCTACTGTATGGGACTGACACTCGAATTTGGCAATGAGGTAAAAAATCTCCTTAATTACTGTAAAAAATGAGAGACATCTTCTAATGGATCCGAGTCACGGAAGTTGGATTGAAACGGTCACTCATTGAGGTTACAATTTTACTGATCGATGGATTTATTATACTTTATTATTATATAAAATTAATGGAGTATCGCATCTAAGAGTTCGAAGAGGACATTAATTTTTCGAATAATAAATTGAACATTTAAAAAAAGAACCTACTGGCTGACTCATGATGCAGTAATAAGTTGTTCGTTACGAATCATGCAACTAGGTATGTCACTATATACCTAATATTATAAAAATTACAAGAATACAAAAAGATAAATTAATATATATACCTAAGATGTAGGTAGACACGTTTACATGCGTCACGCCACTTCGTGGATTGCTTGTGCATTGCCCCGAAAATGTTGTTGGCACGCCATTGTAGGTTTTATTTCATTTCCCCACCTCCGCCGTGGGAAATTCTAGTTTCGCTGACAGATATTGAGTTACCAGCCGAGTTTTGTCGAATAAAACCACCGTGTTTTTCTGTAGCCACATATATGGTAGGTACAGGCTTAATATGGACTTGCGTCGTTTCACTTTTGTTACTCTTACATTCCATCTCTTCTGGGAGGGTTGGTGTATCGTACATTATCACGCATGTAGTATTTTACGCAATTCTCTGAAGGTACATACTGATTTTTATGATTATGTAAAAATTGCGAACAAGATAAAATAAGACTAGGGACTTATACAGGGTGGCCCATTTATAGTAGTCCAAACATTTTTTTTGGATCTAAGACATCCCAATGATTAATCTAAACGCAACATATGTTCCGCGAAAATCAATAGTTTAGAAGTTGTGATTTTTTAAATTTATTTTCTTAAAATCTCTATTTTAGTCATGTAAACCTCACTAGATTGAAAGTGATTGCACTAAATCGATCCAAATTTGATGTGTAAGTACTATTGACATGTAGCTAGCAAGCAATGGAGCTATTTAGTATAGATAATTTTGTATTATAAAATAATAAACTGGATATGAGATTAAATAATATTTGAATATAAAATAAAGGTGACATAGAAAATCCAGTATACAATACAAATGGAATTATGTACGTTACATCGTATGTAATATGAAAATGAATTATTATTTGTGAGTTTGCTACGTGTTTCCGTAACAGGTAACGTGGCCAAGATTAATGTGGCCGTAGGTGTTCAGTGGCGCCACCTAGTGCCTGTTTCTACACGTTCCATTATAAAAACAGCGATAAATCAACAGTTAAGTTCGAAGTGTTCAACTGTCACTATAGATACACATAAATATGAAGTGTAATGTACCTCTGCCTCGTGTTTATGAATAGCATCTTACCTTGTTGATTTCTGAATGTTTGTTTTTCTATTGTTATTTCAAAGATTTTTTTCTTTTTTACTCGTTTCAGCCCAAATATCTGAGATTAAAGTGACCCAACGCTTCTTGCAAGATCTAAAAGGTCTGGGACATTATGATAACACTCTTTATTATTCCGGAGACACAAAACAAATGCCCAGTCATTTCGGTTCCGCTCGGCCAATGATTTGCCGAACGTCTAATCTAATTAATGATTGTTTTGTCACCATGGTCGAATTACGATCCTGCGTGTATATCTGCCCATTAACACTTGCCTTTGGCGTATGCCTTGTTCACTTGGTATAAGAGTGATTTTCGAGTGTAAGTCTTTACGTACTGTTGGTGTTGGTAAGGTAGGCGTGACGTTTACAAATGGCACGCAGATGGACACAGGGTTAGATCGCGAACGACATAATTGATGGTTCGGTGTGGTCGGGGCCTTCCGCAATATTGGCAGAGACACACTGTATTTATAAAGGTCAATGAATATTCATACGAATGGGGAAAGGTTTTCAATCATTATCCAAATACAACAGATTAAGTAGGTTAGCTATTTGCTTTACAAATGCAGTTTGTAATTGTAGATTTTTATATGTTAAAATGCTAATGATTAGTAATTCGAATTGAAGCCCTTGAAGTAAATGCAGGATTAGTTCGCAGTCTGCGAAGGCTTATAAAAGTAAAGATGTTAAACAAATGTTTTGTTCTAACCAAAGTATTATTTATTTAGTGTAGGCCTGGATAAGGTAATTATGAACGTTACGATGAAGAACACCGTATAGTTTTGGAAATATTATTATCATAAAGATCTAGAAGAAATGTAAATGTACTATTATAAAGTTGTTCGATAGGATACAGATTGCAGCATGTACCTAATACCTACATAATTGTATCAGAGCATGATATACAAGAATAACATAACATAGATAGTACCTACTTACTTAAAATCATACTTACTATAAATGTAATTTCAGTTGAATACCATTTTTTGTCTTGTTTATCGCTAAAAATAAATGACCAATACGCACAAACAAAAGATCAAATCGAACGGACGTTTTGAAGCATAATGACGGTTATACAGCTATTTTCTTTACAAAACCAATTTTATAATAATTTGATTTCCCATGAGCACATTTCATATACCTATATGCAATATCCGTTTAATGTTGTTATTTTTTGGGATCCATTTTAAAGTAAATTTTTTGTCTCTTTTCATCCGCTTACCAGCTTGAACTCAAACTCAAACTCAAATATATCTTTATTAAGTAAACTCATACAAGTATTTTTAATCGTAAATTTGATTCATGTTAAATTCTAACGCTCGGTTCGGAAGGTTGCTTTTGCTGAGAAGAGCCGGCAATTACTATTTTTAAAAAAGCAACTTAGACCTATTACATTTTATAATTATTTATATAGTCTTACTGATAATATATGTGTGTTATGGCGGAAAAAAAGAAATTGAATTTAGTTACGAGTGATTTAGTATACAACAAACTCAAGCAGACCAGCCTCCACAAGCAGCACCTGTTCACAAGTATGACGCGTGTGGCAGCCATCGCCCTCCTCGCCTTGTTATAGGGAAGTGAGCGACCCGCCACACGACGCCGCCGCAAGCACAGGCCTTAAAGCGAGCATGACTAACTTGAGCTTGCTAAAAAAAACTTATTAAAAACGTTTGAATTAAAACACACAATATGTTTTCACTGTGACTACTAACATGTTTGTAACAAGTGAGTTGAACAACAATAAAACAGCGCTAGAAGGAAAAAACAATTTACCATACATTCACTTTGATGTACATATACCTACTTCTGTGTTCTCGTATCGTTTTAGATCGTCTATCAGATTAGATTAGTTAGAGCGTGAGGATCCGTGAGGCATGTTTACGAGTAGGTAGGTTAGGTACTATGCGTTCTCAGTTGTACCATCTATACGATGGAAAGTTTAATTGACAACTTTCTGACCTGGTGCCACTATCACTGAAGAATTTTATGACTTGATATATATGAGTTACCCAATGCGGTGTTACTGTTACCCCACAACGAATTCCTAAAAAGGAATACAACATATAATACATTTTTTAAAATAAATACTTAAATTGGTAATGATCAGTTTACAAAAGGAAAATTTTCTCATGATATCACGCAGGCTGTGTTATAAATTGACATGTTTTTTTTTTTTTTTTTTTTATGTCAATAGGTTGACAAACAGGCAGACGGTCCACATGATGGTAAGTGGTCACCGCCATACTATATAGATTACTTTTTTTTGTAAATACATACTTAAATAGATAATTACACCCAGTTGTAATTGTTATAATAACTTAGTTATAAAATTGGCGTATGCCTTCGCGAAACTGCGAATCGATGAATTAACTCTAGATTGATTAAACAGGAAAATTCAATCTAGATGAAATAATAAATTAATATTAATCACATCGATCAAATTTCATACGTAAATTACGTTAAAATTATAAATTCCGAGCTCATAATAGGAGCGTAATAAAAACGGACGTAATCAATGTACCTACCTAATGATATATTACCCGCCCTCGCACAAACATATTGAAAATAATACACGATCAACATTATTGGCATTCATTAAATAACCAAAATCCCAATTATATAATAATGATGGTGTCGATAGCTACTTGTTTATAATATTTTATATAATTTCATTCGTATAATAAATAATTGGGATGATGCGTATATTAAATGGCGGAATTTTACAACACATAGTAAAATTCCGCCTACTTATGATTTTTAATTACCAATTTAACGACAAAGAGTATAGTTCTTTTGATGGTGTATATTTATGACGTCACAAGTAGATATGTATTTCATATAAAACTCCATATAAATAATCGTTTTGACGTTTAATAAAAAGAAGTTGATTTCATATGTTAGTCACCATCCCTATTGTGTGAGAAATGACTATCTATGTTTAATTCTGAAAAATAATGGAACTACATGCTTAGTTTCCTGTACTACACAATTGTAATATTGTGGTTAGTGTAATGTCTTACATAAAACAGAATAGCAATGTTTTTTTTGCAAAAATATGTGATAGGGCAAATAATTACAAGACCGGAAGAAATAGGATAATGTTTATTCCAGAAAAAAGATCCCTCAAGTTATGGATTAAACACTTAGTTGTGATGCAAAAGATCTAATTTTTGTAGTTAGATTAGAAATTAATAGTCATGATGACAAATGTATTTTATAACATGTTCGATGTTATAGAGTATATTTAGGTGTTTCATACACTGTTGACTGTGCTGTTAGTGAATACAAGCACCATCGATTTAGTCCCACAAATCATTCTAAGCTTATTGTAAAAAATCTGTTCCTTTTAAACCACAATATTTATGTAACCGAATGACGGGCTGTACTATATAAACTGAGTGACATCAAATCACAAACGTTCACGTTACACGTAAATAATAACGAAACGTTGCTTTTTTCTCTGTGACTTTGAACAAACTTTTTTTTTATTTGTATTGTTTTATTTAATGACAGGTAATTAATATTAGGTACTTGCTTTATATTAATTAGATAATAAATACAAATTTCTCTAATCTCAACAAGATAGCTAACTCTCTCACTAACTCACAACATTAACGAAAAGAAAACAACAAACAGAAATAGTAGTTTTCGATTCAACTACTAGCCACATATAATAAATGTAATACATATAAATAGTGCCTAACCCCGTTCAGTAGTTTTACACAAAGCCACAATAGTTATTGTTAAAGAAACGCGACAGTCAGTCCACTGGCTCTCCAAACAGCAAACAAAGATACATTGGTATATGTACGTAGGTACGAAGCTAAGTCGTAACATCTTTATTCGATATTGGTTAAAAGCGTAAACAAGATATGGAGGTAGGTCATGCGTGGAGACAGCCGGGAGCAGATTCCTACGTGACTCCTTTGTTGTGACACGCCGCCGCACCGCCGGTCACAGGGTCAGCGAGTCACTTCCCGCTATGCTACAATATTGGTTTTATCGTGGCTTTCCGAATCCGCACTAGGCTTTTTATTGTCAGGAAAACTCCGGGAGGTGTCGTGACTGAAATATTATGGAGAATGTTCATATAATATCAATGCTTGCTCCAGTATTTATAGTAACCTTGATTATGTTAAGGCGTCTTAAGAAAAATATTAAGTTCCGATATTTTCGCTATGTTACTAGAGCTTTACTAGAGTAACTAAAAGTTTTTGATTAACGAAACTGATGAGTTATGTTCTCAGTGAACATAACTCATTAATGAAAATCTCTATATATAGATGTTTACATCTAGCCTGTAGGTAATTACGCAGGTAAATAGTATGGCTGTATGAAATGCAAGAACATTAAGCGGCGATTTGTACTCTGTTAGTAGGTAGGTATTAAATAAACATAAGTCTTAACTATAAAAATATACTAATACTATAAATGTGATAGTTTGTAATTTTGATGATTCCTCAATAACGCAAAAACTTGGCACACAGGTAGATCATATCCTGGAATATAACATAGGCTACTTTTTATCTCAAAACAAGAGAAGATTCCTCAGGAATGCGGGTGAAATCGCGGGGCGGAAAACTAGTATGTAATAAAAATAAGTGGGTTTTGAAAAAAATATATGTGGTAGGTACCTACATACTGACTTTATTTACAAGCTGTTATGAATATATCATAGTGTGGAGATAAAAAAGTTATGGGAATAAAAATATTTTAGCATGGGAGCTTAATTTTGTGTAGCTTCAAATCTGAATTGAATGAAATTTTTAATACCAGCGCCCTGTAATACATACCTGTGGTCCTATGGGTATGCATGGACGGCGGGGATCACTTAACATCAGGTGACTCGCATGCAATCTTGACCCTTATTAAAAAAACTACTTTTAATAAAAATACCTATGTCAATTCAGAGCCAGTCTCATTAGCACACCATATGGAAATACAGCATTTGTAGGCACCAGTTAAATTGATTGAAGCAATAATTTAATGTCGATACTTTCAACTCGTTCATTTATAACATGTTCAGAAGCAACGTGTTGGTTTACATTAATTTCCCATTGAAAATGCATGACACACACATGCGTGTCGTGGTGTCCCTTTATTCATTAACGGAAGTGAGTACTTCATCCCTGAGTCGGGTTAGGACCGGTTGCGTTTCAATTTACACTCTATGGTTAATTTACTTTTACTCCCTTCACGGTAGGGTGCTTGTTCGTGCACACCGTGACGTGTGGGTGAAAATCAAATGGGAAATATGGTGTTCTCACATGGAAAAAAATAATTATGTAACACGTATTTTTTTTAAATCTCACCCTTAGATTTTATGAATTGAAAGATTAATGAATTACCTGAACCTGTTTTTGGTGTCAAGTTAAAATAGATTTCTTTTTAAAATTAGTAGAATTCGCTCTCAACTCCATCTTTAAGAATCTTGGAAAGTTAAAAATAAATAAATATCCTCGGAAAATTTCTACACACGGCTATTTGATTCCAAACTTAGCAGAGCTTGTGCTATGGAAACCAAATAATTGATATAGGTCCTACATTATGTATTTTTTTTGTAAACACATATTTAAATAGATCATTACACCCAGACTCGGTACAACCAGATATGTTAATGCACACAAATATCTGTCCTGAATGGGAATTGAACCCAACATCTGTAGCGTGATAGGTAGTAGGTATGTTAACTAACCACGCCAACCGCCCCGTCAATTTACCTTTTATTTGGTAAGATCATTTGTATTACTCCGTTTCTTTGTATTCTGTCAGTTATAAATTACGTAATAACTCAGCTTCTGTAATAAGCTCTAAAAATAATTGCAAATCAAATTAACAACACTCCCAATTCCAATTTAAAATAAACACGTTCGATACTTCACTTCTTAATGGAAATTGTGTCAATATTATGCCTTTTGTTCCGTATTATTTAAATACGGGACCGCCTGTACCGTAGCGTCCTTGAAAACATTTGCAGTAAATCCATTTGCTCCGCACCCGGTTTAGAGTAATACAATTTAAATTTCAGGAAGCTCAGTAGTCTAAAACACATTACAAACTGTACGTCATTGTCTCCGTGATGGATCCTTGCATAATATCGCTTTCAAACTAGCATTCATTATGGCACGCGAGAGAGGTGGGGGCAAGTGTATACGATCATAGAGCTAAGAAACAAAGTGACAAGCTCTTCCGACAGACGAAATATGATACCAATCATTACTGGGCGACGAAGCAGAGCGCATCGAGAGTACAGTTCACAATTAATATATTACAAAATTATTGTTATACTTATAGGGAAGTTACCGTAACATTTTCACGGTTTGTGAAAGAGTTTTTTGAATAACCAAAACAATTATACATCTAAATTAACTCTGTTTTTTTTTTCATAAAAATAAATTGATAAAGAGTTTTGTCTCAGACTTACCCTAGAAGGCTTGAAAAAAAACTTCCAGTTTGGTCGAGTTCCTTCCACACTCTGTGGAACATGACATTTGTCTAGGGTGGGTATCTAGTAAACTCGAAGTAATCTGCCATTTGTAACCGTCCCCCGGCTTCCTTCTGTGTGTCGAGACAAATGGTTCAAGTCACAGTGGCGGCTGGTTGACCTCAGTCAGCTCCTGGATGCTGCCAATGTGATCTATGGAACGGGACACTGATATCTCTTTTTGATTCGATGGCTGATAATTTGGTTGTGATTTCTAAAGTGGGTCTTTAATAAATAGTCTAATGATGATACTAACTAACCATAGATATACACCACCGTCAATTATCGTATCTGAATTCCTCTCCATCCAAAGGTTGTCTGGAAGAAATCGCTTCTTAGCGATAAGACCGCCCATTGTACAACTATTTGTATCATATAAATCTTGTTACTTTTTAATTCTTGTTCTTGGTGTACAATAAAGAGTTATCTATCTATCTAAATACATGATAATGTCTCTATTTAATTACTTAAATGGTTTTAATTTAATGATAATAATGTCGTGAACATTATTTTATGTTGCTCAGCTAGATACTGCCCTGTGGATGGATCTGTCATTGCAACAACTACCCTGCCGATGTGTTCCGGCGGCAGCTGCACGTGATATAATGATGATATTAAGAATGTGTGTGTAGTCTCACGAAAAACGATTTGTCCCTAATAACTTAGTTTTGATTTTTATAATATACCTGTACACATCCGCGAATGTCAGAAAAAAGCCCAAGGCGCACTTTTCGTGATAAAAATATTAGTTGACAAGTAAGGTTTCATTGTTATAATATCAAAAAGTTATATATATACTTATAGTACAAAGAGTTTTAGCTAATTGTCATTTGACAATGTGATGTGAGGTACCTACGCTATATTTGTATGTAGTAAAATTACTTTAATTTCCAATATTGCACAGCAATTCACTGATATGCCCCGAAGCGGCATTGTTTTCGGTAGAATACACGTGGAATAAAATGAACAAATAGGTGGACTGTTATGAACAAGTGGTCGGAGATACATCTCAAAATGATTTAATCCTGCAAATTGGATTCAGATGCATAAGCCTGTTGGCGATTTTAAACTTTATGATTGCTTTTTACTAATAGATAAGTATAATACATTTTAACATTTAATATTTACAACAAATGTACAAAATATACATGCAAATGTACAATTACAATACATAAAAAACATCTTCGAGGCTGCCGTTGCTGCCGATCGGCAAGGTTCCCAGAAGGCTGGCAGCGTTTCCTCTTTGGATGGCCAAGCTGATGCGTTGGCGGAAAAAGCTCCCCGCCCGCCGGTCACCCGAGGCCTCGATAAATTTTTTACATAAAATATTTGCGAAACGACGAGCTTCAGACCCCCACGGACCCATGGTCTCAACCGCAAAAGGCATAAATTGATAATTTGGACCAATACAGGCGTACTTTTTGAATTTTGAATTTTCCGCACCTTTCGCAGCCGCTCCCGCGGTCACCGGTAAGTGAGATGGCGCAAGTGTATCGACACAAGTGGCATCCCACACCAACGGCTTGCCGACACTCCACGGGATCAAAGTCATACCATCCGGCCTCTTGCCGTCGCCACGCGAAATACCGACTGGTTCGAGTACAGAAGGCACGCCGGCGACAACAAGAGCCCTACGGATAATATCATTAAGAGCCACGTGGCGTGAAATACGACCGGCGCTTTGAGAACACGAAAGCCCATGATGGCCGAGCTCATTGACAAGATCCCCACAGCGGCAGCGATGAGGATGATTGGACCTGGAACCAAGA
Source organism: Ochropacha duplaris (assembly GCA_951361185.1). Classification (NCBI taxonomy): domain Eukaryota; kingdom Metazoa; phylum Arthropoda; class Insecta; order Lepidoptera; family Drepanidae; genus Ochropacha; species Ochropacha duplaris. Next base: position 3,834,980 of record OX592706.1, read on the forward strand.
CGAAGACAAATGCACAAGCTTAATGTTATGCGGTCTAACAAAGTCCCGATATTACTAGATGGAATGGCTTGCAACCAGTGACCTGATTCACTCTGAGAGACAGCTAACAAACGTGCCCGGTCCGAATCAGTAGAAAAATCAGAAAATAAAATTTGCCAAGTTTTTTCGCAAAGAAGTTTGTCCCATTCTCTCTGAGAGTGACTCAAAGTCGGAATATTTGTGCCTGGACAAGCTACCTGCCAAGCATTTCTGGCATCGGATAGGTAAGAAACCTCAACAGATCCAATAGTTGGTTCCAAAACAGATCTGACGAGGTCACTCACACTGTATACCGAGGACAGAAATGCCGGCAGTGATACGCTAGAAATTTTACGCACTCCTAGGCCACCATATCGTACGGGTAGGGTGGCTTGAGACCACACTTTGTTGTCGTCTAGGCAACAATTTAGGATTTTAGAAAGAGAAATTTTGATCATGTTGTTCAAAGTTTCTAATAAATTGAATGAATGTTGAATTCAAGGCGATGATAGCTCAGTGGTAAGTGACGTCGGATACCGCGGCGAAGGTCGTGGGTTCGAATCCTTACAATGAGGTTGAGCTTTCGGTGAAGGAAAACATCGTGAGGAAACCACAGCACGGTGGTAGGGTACTTTGTAGTACTCGACTGGCTGGCTACCACCCTCAAGTTGAAAATCTGTCGCCAAGCACCTGTTGGTGTTCCGGCAATTGCACTTGAGAGCCAGTTCGCCTTAATAAGGTGTACAACACATTAGCAATCCCCTGGTATTGCCAATGTCAATAGGCGACGGTTGCCACTTACCATCAGGTGACCCGCCTGCCTCGTTGTCACTTGTGACATAAAAAAAAGAATTAGGTTTCGCCTTGCGGTTTTACCCGTGTTTCCAGGGTAAAAAATAGCCCTTGTTACTCTCCAACCAATAAACTATCTATGCATAAAATCGTCGATCCATTGTTCCGTTGCTGCGTGCATAAAGGATCAGCTGATAAACCAACAAACACACTTTCCTATTTAATGGTGTAAAATTATGTATATTCCGGCTAAAATCGAACTTTTCATCATTTCAACTAATCAATTTTTATTTTGATTAAAGTTCAACTTGACTATCGTAGTGGACCTCAATACATATTATAGGTATCCTATCCTAGTAATATTATAAATGTAAGAGTATTTTTGGATTGATGTTTGTTACTCTTTCACGCAAAAACGCCTGAACGGATTTTTATGAACCTTGGCACACAGGTAGTTCATATCCTGGAATAAAATATAGGATACTTTTTATCCCGGAACCGCCGGGGATAGTTATTAATAAATGTGTTAACGTTAATGAGAATTTCGTTATTCGATAAAAAAAAACCATTTGCAAAAGCGGACTTAAAATATTATGTCATTAATATAAATAAATGCGATACAAATGTTACCTACTTTTAAAGTGGTTGTACGTGCTATGGATAAATCGTATCTACTTGCCTATGTGAGCGAATGGAGATTTATAGGGAGTGTAGATAAAGTATCCGTTCTACGTGTATCCTATTATCAGGAGATAAAGTTTAGACTTATTTTGTAGGTATTTTTATTGCAATATTTTTTTATGAAAAAAATATTTTTCATTCTAATACATAAATAACAAGAGCGCGACGAGACCCGACATATTGAAAAAATTGCGGGTTTTTTTATTCCACTAGGTGGCAAAAAAGCTTACCTGATGGTAATCGGTTACCGTAGGTAGCCTATAGACGCTTGAAACATCAGAGGCGTCACGAGCGCTTTGCCAACCTTGCACAAACTTTTCCACTCCTCTTTTGAAGAACCCCATACGGTTAGTCTCCAGGGAAAACCTCTACAGGGAGCTCATTCCACAACTTGATAAAAATGAGAAAAAAATTAAAAAAATGTGGGCAGGATAAAATTTCTCCTGGTATGCTTATATGCTTTAGGCCTTATATGCTTACCATTTTCAGCTACATCTGCACTACCAAAATAAATAAATAGGAGTGACTTTCTCTCAGAGCGAAAAACAGTCCTACATTTTGGATTTGATCATAAGACTACTCTACAATGCCATAGATATCTAATGTAGTTTACGTATTGATTAAAACGGGATTATTTAATTTCTTTCAGAGTATGAATTGAATTTTATAAGTCCAGGGCATTACTAATTTAAAGAAAAAAAAATCCTTTCACTCCAATAAGAAATGAAAGCGTTTTAAGTTTTTTATAACAAGTCTTACCTACCTATATTTTTTTATTACTGTGCTTCAAGTTTGCTCCAGAACTGTCTGAGAGGATTATCAGGAGTGACATTTATTGCTGCTCATAAAACCGAAGGTGTAGTGTGCTGTAGTAAAACTAATGCTTGTAATTAATTCTAAACAGTTTTTTTCGTTTTTATGATCAGTTTAAAGTATAAACGAGGATTCGTTTTATTTATATATATTTGATTTATTAGTTGAGCTTAAAACCTGTTTACCTCCATAAAATATAGGTACATTTTGTAACTTTATTTAAATCGGATTTTGTTCACAATTTCATCGTTTTTTTTTGCGTGGAGCTCTATTTTTTTTTCTAAAATAAAGGTAGCCTACTTTACTCCTCATATCACCAGCTATCTGCCAGTGAAAGTCCCGTTAAATATATAGATCGAACCGTTTTGGAGATGAGCCCGAACAAACAGGCAAATAAAAATAAATTAAAAAATCAAAATTAAAAAAGTATTCCGTCTATTCCTCCTTCATACCTCAGTAAAAAGTTGTTATTTTGACATTACAAAATACACTTAAATTTAATTTATTAGTATAGTTTATCGTATTTGATAAACTGATGGATTAGGTAACAAAACAACTAGGTACATAGCTAAGTTAACAAAATGACCTAAATGAGTAATTCCTTGAAGTATCCTCTTAATGTCAAAGTTCATAGTGTTGGGTATAGTCTCGTGTTCCTTCGATGACTTTGATGGATTGTGTGTCGTAGGCTTGCAAATTGTAAACTTTGCACAAATATTTACAAAGGTACGGAAACTTGGCCTATTCTTGCTACATTTTTCGACATTGATCTATTGTTTCTGCTTTTATGTCACTAATCCTACTTAATCTTACTAATAATACCTACTATAAATGTGAAAGTTTTGTTACTCATTTACACCAGAACGGCAGATCGGATCTGGATGAAATGTGGCATAAAGATAGATTATAGGCTTTATCCCGGGAAAAGATAAGATCCCACGGGAACGCGGGTGAAACTGCGTCGGGAATGCGGGTGAAACCGCGGGGGAAAGCTCTGTTAGTAGTAAAAATATATCTATATTATCCTATTCGGTCGTGATAAGGACGGTCGTCCTAAACTGCCTACAAAAACAAATTAATTCCAAGAATAACGATTCAAGTTACGATCAAACCAGAAGGAAACAGCTGCCTCGTTATTTACCATCACGATATTTCAATAAAGAAAGAAACTTCAAAACTTTAAAACTACATGTAAATAACTGTGAACTTCTTACAAATATCAAACATTACTGTATAAAGTATATTTTAGGTTATTTACTCACAATAAACTATACTGTAGTAGCATTATAACTTCTTCTAAATAATTGTAATGTGGTCGTATGAGATTTTACACCACGTGATACAATTTTAATGAATCCTGTTTATTGCTTTCACACTTGACAAAAAAGACAGGATCGTCAAAAACTAAATTACCATTTTCAATTACGAATCAATCAATGTACAAGTTTTACGGTACAATAACAATTTGAATTTTATATTACAGTAATACTGTTTGTTTGTCAATAAAAATGCGTAAATAGCATTGGAGCGCTCATAAAAATGACATAATCGTCGTATAAAATGAAAGGGTGCCAATAAAACGACCCTTTTAACGAAAGATATTATTTACTGTTGCAATATCAAGGGCATTTGGTTACCATAAATCCTTGGAACTGATTTTATTTTGTGAAATTTGTTGCTTAGTGAACTGGTTTTGTCGCCACCGACAATATCGTTTATCACACCACCGTGAATACACCGTGTTTAGCTTAGCTGTAGATTATTTATGGCTAATATAGTTTATTGGCATCTTTCAATTTTCTCTACCATTTTCTGCCGCAGTCTTTAACATAAATTGTTTTCTTCGCAAAAATATTTCCTGCGATATTGCTTTCGTGCTTTTGCTGATAAAGCAAAGAATAAATTGAGTTAGCTATTTTAATTATCTGGAGATCTCTATCTTAAATTTTAATATTTCGCGGTACATTTTAAGATATATTTGGCACGTGTAATATTAAGAAAATAGGTTACACAAATTGATTTTTAAACTTATAATTGAATCCGAATAGGGAGGCCTACAACAGCCTCGGGCACAAATAAAACTGACTTAAAAGTCCTCCAGACAATTTCGAGCAAAATCAAGTGAATGTAAATATGTTCAACAAATATTGAAACCAATAAACCGCAGACATACTTGGAAATTGTTTTAATCTAAATTCAGAAGTCGTACGATAAACAATACGTTGTCGTGGTTTGTATTTCTAAAGTATTTGTTACAACAAAATCCCATTTGAGTGCTGGAATGCGTTTCAAATATAACATTGCTTTTTTATCCGTATTGGCACTCGATCTCTTTATGGGAGGACCATCTCGTTTTCATCCCAGAATAAACACATTTTTATTCCGATCTCATGCTAATAAAATGCAAATTGGGTCCTTTCGGCTTAGGGTTTAGCAATTTTCAACAAATGTTTCCTATTGAATTTTATTTGATTTCCTTAATTGCTGACCATTGTTGTTATCAGAATGTGTAATTTCTATTGAACGGTAAGTTACTTGTGTTACCTGATTGTCATCTCGATTTATTTGGAAATAACATTATTTATAAAATTATTGTATTTTATGTCACATCTCAATATAGACTACTTTGTGTATCCAAAGATTTTCATTGCTAATACGAGTATCTTATTCTGACCCCGGGGATTCTTGAAATGTTCCACTATTTATCGTCACTGCCAATAATTTAGCTTATAAGTAGTTTTATTATTTTGCTAGTTTATTGCTCGCTGTATCTATTATATCAATAATAATATTAAACTCGTTGCATTCCACTGCGGTTTCTCGAAAGCTCAGAGCTGTATAGTTCAATTAACGGAACAATAAAATAAACTCCCTGACCGTGCAACTTGGGGATACTGCCCGTAACTCAATTTTAGACGTCAATATGTTACGTTACGACAAATAGAAATGTTCATATAGAATATTCCCTGGTGAAGTGCCATTTTGCACAGGGCCGCTTCTAGAAACTTAGGAATGAGTTTCTGTCTAGTATTTTTATTGTTTTATTGTACCTACGATATCTACGAAAAACAAATAAGCTAACTATTGAAGGCGACGATGGTTGTTCAGTTGACGGTGAATGCCATAGCCATAGACATTGCAGTGAAAGAAAACACCCTGAGGAAACAATGATACTATGGTAAGGTGATTTGTAATATTCGTCTGGCTCCACCACGATCATGGTAAAATTTTAAAACCTGTCTCCAAGAACAGTCAGAAACTAAATGTTATAATCGCATAGTTTCTGTTTGTTTCATCTTTAAGTAGGTATATTTTACATGTATTATCTAAACAAACTGTGTATAGTGCAAGGATGCACAGCACAGTATTAATTAGCCCACAAATACGGCCCTGAATTTGCAGATTATGGCGTAACTCCGCGCGGGCACGCCGTCTCCTACAAATTATACTCAAGACGTACGTTATCCGACATTTTCTGTTTCATAAATCTCCATTTGGAGGCAGTGCGCCAGTGAATAGGCTCGTTAGTCATAAATAACCGAACTCTGGTCGTTATCTCTCATTCAACCGTCCATAAGGTGAGCACGCGCGCCTCTGAATTATTTTTTCTGAGCAAACTTTAAATTTCTGTTTGCTCTTCTTTCCCAGTTTTATGGCGGCATATAGGTACCTACTCATGGTACTTATATTCGTTTGTTTTTGTTTTCAAGTTTAATATTGCTCATATCAATATGAGCGCGGGTGAATGTACAGATCGTTGCTATAAAGTTATTTTAGTTTTGCAAGAAACTTACCTTGATTCCTCTATATTATGTTACTAATATTATAATGAGGTCTCTAATTGAAAGGACAATGTGAAAACATATATGGAACCTGGTCCTGGACTTCTCGTTGCGCGTGTTCATCTTACAGCGTAACAGATGAAGAGTGTTTTCCAGTGACCTAGTCTGTTATTCGACTGCTCCTTGACGAGAACTGGTTTCACGCTGCTCCTGTAATTATATTTAGAAATATGCAGATTATTACTTAAATACGAGAGGGCGGGGCGAACGAAGGAAGTAATAAATAGATTTTTTAAAGACTTAAAAAGATTAGTGTCATATGAATTATGACTTATAATATTATAGTTTATGTAAAATATTTTGCATGTGACACACAAGTCGCGGTCGATTGGGATATTTTAATATTTTTTTCGAAAAAATATTCATTTGTCATGTGATGAGGACCAAGTGTCGCATTGACCTTTAGAAAACATTAAGTATGAGCTTTTTATTCAATAAATACTAACATAAAGGTATACTTAACAAGAATTTTACTGGAATACATTACAAAACCAGAATCAGATTTAAGATAAAATAAAATTTAAAAATTGTTTTGTTATGACACAGAGTGGCATTTGTACTCAAATATTTATGATTTAAAAGCTTTTAGGTGTAAACGTTAATGTCTATATTTCCTTTTTGTATACCTTTGGGCTTTGATTTTAAGATCCAGATCGTCTTGATTTTGTAATAAATTATTGAATTATAGAATCTGACGTTTACGATAAGCACACAGAGCTTTATGTGGTCGTTAAAAAAAGTGATGGTAAAATTGTATTTAATAAATTATTCTGGATACATCAATTAAAGGTCTACACTATCACTTAATCATAGTGACATAATCTAAAATAGTAGAAGTTGTAATACTAGTAGCTTAGGGCTACATGCATTGGAATCTTTCAGCCATGATGTGGTTGAGCTTTAATAGTGGTACCTACAAGTAATTTTGAACTATGAACTTATTATATTAGTTAGTAGTATCTGGGAGACCGAGGACAGGTAGGTATAATCGCGGGCAAGTCTTTGTTGTTTTGTGCGTAAATACACGGAGATATTTTTGAAAGTAAACCTAGCTAGATCGATGTTTCGCTCCCGGAAACCCACCGTGTAAATTTCATCGAAATCGTATAGGACCAAATTCTTTATTTAAATAGTCTATACAAAACATCCAATATTAAAAACGAACGATGATATAGGTAAGTTAGGACCTCTAGGACCCAGAATAGATTTGTTTAGAATCGTGTTAGTGATTTTAAATGAACTATTTGCGGTTTTTATAAATAACATGAATAACCTTGTATTAGTACCTACAATATATTATCCACAGACCTATTGTCCAAAATAGGTCTGTGATATTATCCTTGAAAAAGATTCTAAAAGATTTTTTCATTCGTTTTATACGCAAGTTCAAGCTCAGTACAGCTACGAATGAAAGCTTTGATATGTTTTCAAAGCCTTTAACGTGTTTATTTATACAATATACTGAAATCCCTTGCGTTCTTTCCCTAAAGGTACTTACACAACTGAAGCCTATTCCTGCCGGCTTTGGAAATAGCTAGGTACCTATTTAAAACTTTTTATAAAAAAATAAAAACGACTTCAAAGAAAAATATGTAGCACTAAAAACCGAAAAATAAACTGAATAAGACATTAAATAAATTGGACAATAAAATTATTTCAATAACAAAATAGACCAAATACTTATGTAAACTACCTACGTAGGTTAGCCCATTTATCGAAAAAGGCAACATAACATCACGCTAAGATCAATAGCACCAGAGCATCTATTAAAAATTTTGAAAAATCGTGGAATATTTATTTCTTTTGAAAGCTTCCGTTACGTGCGCTGCGTAAGATTGTGATGAAATTTAGCACACAAATAGTTTATATCCTGGTATAAGGATACTTTTTGTCCCGGGATAAAATAAAATCATACGGGAACGCGGATGAAACCGCGTGGGACAGCTAGTTACTTATAAAAGTCATAGTTAAGTAGCACCATGGGTAGACCAACTAAAGTTGTCGCTCGCACGAGGGAATACAGAAATAAATAAACTTTAAAATTCTATTTGATATTGCGTTTCATTTAATATCTAGAACAACGTATATTCTAACTCCTAATCGATAAAGAGTTTACCTTCTATCATCAGCTCATATGAATATAAATTACAGTCTAAACGTGACTATAATATTTAAAGAAATATCCCCTAACTCCTAGCCGTTAAGGAGTTGGACCTTCTATCATCAGCTCAGCAACATGAGACAGTGGCTACCATACGCAAATATCTGAAAAGCTTTTAAAAGTATATGAATTAATCACATTAGCCTGTTTAAAGAATTATCCCCTAACTCCTAACCGTTAAGGAGTTGAACCTACCATCATCAGCTCAGCAACATGAGATGATGACTACCAGATGCAAATATCTGGATAGCTTTAGAAGTCTATGAATTATAAATATTAGCCTATAATATATGTATACAGAATTATGCCCTAAACCTAACCTTTAAAGAGTTGTACCTTCCATCATCAGATCTGCAACATGAGATGATGACTACCAGATAGAAATAGCTTTGATAAGTACATATATGAATGAAAAATACTATAACTTCTTATAAAATTTGAGGGTTGCCCTCGTTTTCCCCAAGATCCCATCATAAGATCCTGACGTGGTGACAATGGGACCATCGCCGAAATATACTCTTTCAAAAGAAAAAAGAATTTTGAAAATCGGTTCACAATTGGCGGAGAAATCGACGAACATACATAAAAAAAATACATACAGTCGAACATATAACCTCCTCCTTTTGTGAAGTCGTTTAAAAAGGATAAAATATAAACTGTTTTAATACCCTTGATACAAAGCTACCTTTACAATGTTATTCCTGTCGGCACAGAATTTTTCAAACGCTTAAACTTTATTCTACTTTGACCTTTTACTCGGTGTAAATCTTGTAAAGCTTCTTTATCACTTTTTAATATAAAAACTTTGGAGATTCTTTGCCGCATTCTTACAATAATTCGGGGATAAACCTTAAACAATTTATACGCTAATTGTGTACTAATTTTATCTTTATTTGGGACAGAAATAGTCTTAAACTACAAAATTTTACATAGTTTTACACTTTTTACACTTCAATCTATATGTAAAGGTAGATAGTTTGTCTGTCTGTCTGTCTGTTACATCTTCAAGATTAAACCGCTGAACTGATTTAGATGAAATTTGGTATAGAGATAGATGAAACCTTGAAAAAGTATATAGGATTTTTTTTATCTTGGGAAAAGATAGGATCTCTCAGAAACGCGGGTGAAACCGCGGGGCGGAAAACTAGTAACATATAAAAGTATACGAGAAGGTACTTGGTAATCTTGAAATTCTTCGTTTACCACGTGAAACTCGTTAACATGCTCTCGAGCTTATGACTTCTTCATACAGAATAACTTTTACACCACAATACCCGTTACAAGTCGTACATTTTGTGAAATTAAGCAATTTTAATTTAAAACTCGTCTTACACGCGCTCAGTTCCTGTGCGCTCCTCACTTTAACTTGAGGTTGAGTTTGATGTCCGTAATTAGTTTCACGTAATTCGGTAATTTTGTTAATGCCACTCTCCTTAATGCGGACTCGTGTTGTCCAATTAATGGTTTAATTTTTAATCGAATCAGCTTTATCGTATGTTTGAGAGCTGGCATAGTTGAAACTTGTTCCGTAATTGTACGTTTGAATTGAACGGGTAAGCGACAGTGACATCTGTCTGGTTCTTGTTCATATTTCATTGAGTTTTGAAAGGGTTTACCAGCAGGAAAAACTCAAGTCAAAGTCAAAGTCAGGTGGTTACCACCACACGGAATTCCTCTCTATTCTGCGCCAGTCTGCAGAGACTGACTACTACTACCTACTTACTAATATTATAAATGTAAATGTGTTTTGGTTTGTCTGTTTTACGCAGCAACGGATCGACGTGATTTTTGAGCCAAAAGATTATCGGAGTCGGAGAGTGACAAAGGTTATTTTATCCCGGGAATATGGATGAAACCTCGGGCGGATGCGTAAAAGGCGATAATAGGCTGTTGAGCTATAAGCTATCATTGCTTTTTATCAACCAAAATACCGTGGCAGGTTGTGAGTTCCGGGTGTTTACCATATCCGCGCATGTTACGAGTATTACTATGGTGAGATTTAATTTTCTTATTTATTATTAAAGTAAAAATACAATTGAGTATTTTGTGAATATTTCAATCGCTTACCTGTGGCCATTATATATATTGAGCAAAAAAGGGCAAAAAAAAATTGTTGTATTGGAGCCCCCCTTGAATATTTATTTTATTTAGTTTTTAGTATTTGTTGTTATAGCGGCAACAGAAATACATAATTTGTGAAAATTTCAACTGTCTAGCTATCGCGGTTTTTGAGATACAGCCTGGTGACAGACAGACGGACAGACAGCGAAGTCTTAGTAATAGGGTCCCGTTTTTACCCTTTGGGTACGGAACCCTAAAAAATAACGCTTTAAACTTAACGCTCCATTTTTATACCCATAAAAATTTCTTCAAATCGATTCTTTAGGAGTAAACTCAAAAAAATATGTAAATGTGTGGTTGGCAAAACCAAAGGTGGAAGATGAAGCGGTCGTTCACCAACAAGATGAACCGATCAAGTAAAATTCTCGTCGTCCTCAGACGCAACCATAATGTTCACTACGTTCAGACATGAGGGATCTATCTCAGAGAGAGTATAAAGTGCAATATATTCTTTACTGAACATTGCATGTAAAACATCAACAAAATCTAGCTAGGTGTTCATCCTATGTATCAAAGCGAAGTGCTTAACCGATAATGCAGCTGAATCAGAGCAGCCGGCAGCTTGTGACAAGTAAACAATAATGAAATCTAAAGCGCTGTGCGAGTGTGCGGTGTTAACGCGACCGGCTCGGCAGCGGCTGACGGGTGGCGCATGGCGTGGCGACGCGGCGAGGCTCTGGGTGTCATGAAAATCAACTCATTCGCTGTGCACAAGCAAACATGGTCCACATCCAATTAGGCCCCACGAATGGGAATGGAAATGCGACTCGTGCTATATTAACCTTATTTGCTTTCCGTCCCTGATCCAACTGTGTGCAATTGCGGCTAACTATTGTTCACGTTATTACGAACTAACTTTGCTTCTAATTATGCATCCGTAGATATTTTCGGGTGATTTTTACGGTAACGTGTGGTTAGGTTATCATGATGCTTCCACAATGGATTGCATGGGAACTATTATTTTCAAGATTGAACAAGCAAATAGTTTGAGAGGATTTGAGTTTTCAGATGCTAATGAAGTAGTGTCAATTTACGAATAAGTACATAAACTTACTTCGCTTACACCACCTACTATTGATATATTTCAGTAATAGGATCATATCATTCAGTTGATGGCCAAACGTAATGATCGGATGAGATCTGCTATATTTTGCTTAGTAATTATACATTATGTTGTAATTATACATTACAATAATACATTACATACTTACATAAAAAAATTATTCCGCCTCAAGTCTTGGGTTTGATTCCCATCCAGGACAAACATTTATGTGGATGAACATGTATGTTTTTCTTGAGTCTGGGTGGTATCGATTTATGTACTAACTAGCTGTTCCGCGCGGTTTCACCCGCGTTCCCGTGGGATCTTATCTTATCCCGGGATAAAATATAGCCTATGTTCATCAGGGATTGTGTAGCTTTCCAACGGTGAAAGAATTTTTGAAATCGGTCCAGTAGTTTCGGAGCCTATTCAATGCAAACAAACAAACAAACAAATTTTTCCTCTTTTTAATATTAGTATAGATAAAAAATAATCAGCTTGACAATCCAAAGAGGAAACGCTGCCGCGCTGCTGGGAACCTTGCCGATCGGCAGCAGCGGCAGCCTCGAAGAAGTTTTTTATATATTATAGTTGTACATTTGTTTGTATATTTTGTACATATGTTGTTTGAAAAAATAATAAGATATGTAGTATATTTCCATAGTACAAGCTCTGATTATTTGGGATTTGATGGCCATATTCGAAAAAAATTCCAGGATATTTATTTTATTTATACAATAATAATAAAATTCTTTTACCTAATATTATCAACAGATAAGGTTTAAAAAACAAAAAAAATACTACAACTGTGAAAATAATAATTGGGGTCAATAAACATTTCTTGAACATCCCTTTACTAGCTATTCAAGTGATATATCGTAGTAATATAAAAAAGTAATATTTACATTATGTACGTAACGCATGATAAATTATATCATTAAGTGTAGTGCTCTACCATTATGAATAATGGCGTCACAGTCCGGCAACTTGATAAATGTGTATTTATTTTATCACTGCAATACAAAAAAAAACAGGAGAGGGGGTAAAGTTTTTTCCTCAAAGCTCATATTACCTACGAACTACGACATTCATTACTGACGACTGCGTTGTAACGTATGTAGGAGCAATGGTTGAAAAAAATGATTTATTTTTCTATGTAGTAACCTAAGTAAATCCTTCTGAAACACTGGAGATAAAGGACAATGGAAACTGTTAACAAATATTTGAATATTAGTTGGAGCCCTTTATATCATTTAAAAAAATCCTTAGCGGAATCCTAAAGAAATCTTCCTGCCAAATTTCAAATTTGTAGCAACTTTCTGAAATATCGTGATTAATCAGTGAGTCGTATTTTATACTTATAGATTCCTGAACGGTGTGATAGGAGGATTTAAAACTACATGGCTATCATTATTGCAGTTATCAATGGATTATTCTATTCTCACAATGAACAAGTAGGTACAGTACACATTTAGGTAATTAACTAATCGTGACCTAAATGTGCATAGGCTTAACGTTTGCTATATTTTCATCAACATCAATCATCGGGATCCATTGTTAGTTAAGAACTAAGTAAATTATGTACGTGCTTACCGAGGTGATTATGGAATACCTAACTAAATGCCTTGAGATTTTTTGAAATAACCTATGAGTGTTCCTTTCAGTTTAAAGATGATATTCTACTAAAACTCTGATTCTATGAACTCTGACTCTGATAATTCTGATTCTGATAATCATAATCATGATAATAATGTATGTGGGGTGAAAACCTCTCACCATCTGTGTTTTTTAACGAGCTGTAAGTGTATTACGATTTGCTTGAGTTCAATACAAAAACTAGATGCATTTTTATTTATTTGCAATTTACTAAGATTCGCGTATGTCATGTCACGAAAAAGTGATGTTGGTAACAAAACAAAATAAGACTTATGACGTAGTTCACTTATTTCAGAAGAGAATATCGCAGAGGTTGTAGTGATCTATTTATTTATATATCCACCTTAAACATACTTGTTAAACAGAATATTTAACACAACATAAATAGCGTTAGTAACACAGAAAACCATTCTGTGAAGTCTCAATGTTTACTCGGCCACTGTTTTTCAAACTATTCTAAAAGAACATTTTTTTAAACATTCGCAATCGATCCAAGAGCCGTAGCCCTAAACTTTTGTAAATATTTGTGTGGGATAACCCGTTATTTTGACAGACTATCTATCACTGTCTGATGCAGAATCTAAACAAAATAGGGAAAAACATTCGCCACTGCTGTACAAGTAATATGTCAATGATCTTTTATTAGTTATTGAAAAAATACTTGTGAATATATTGATAATAGTAGATTATGATGTGTGTTGTATAAGTGTGTAAAGTTGGTCACTACGGCTGAGGCGCAATTGAGACCCGAGCCGCTAGGTAATCATCAATACCCACGAGTTTTTTTTGCAAGTACACCCAGTCATATATTTTTGGCACGGGCTTTGGTACTTTGAATCCCTCGCTACGTTCAGGATTCTACTCTAGAATCCCTCACTTAAAAATATTATTTTGCTCCCTTATGATACAATCTACTATTATAACTCACGTTGTGAATAATAGTAGTGAAAAAGTCACAGTTTGATTATAGGTGTCATTACGTGCCTAATTGCGGTGAAATTAGAGCCACTTTATGAGCAAGTGTGTTGAAAAAATGATTTTCTCCATTGATACATAAGCTGTACATACTGTAAAGTGACCAGACCAGAACGGTCACAATATATTTGTTCGCTATACTTTTGCTTGTTTATCAATATTGGGCTCGTTATTGGCAAATTATGGTTCAATTTTCTATGAAATCCTTCTTAGAGCCCTTTAAAATATGAAATTCAGTAATGTCTTATGAAAAATTAAATTTACGAAAAAATTTCTGTCTGAAAATGTTCGCAAAGCTAACTTCTGATTCAAACAACATAGACGTGATGCAATTTTCACCAAACAGAATTATATAAGCTATTGCAATAGCCAAGTTTACACGTCACTATTTCATTAAGATATATTTCCAGTGAAAAAGACAGACGCTTGGACTTTTTATTTTAAAAAGTTTTAACGATTTTACGTTCGATAAACCGTGAGACAAATTTAATTTAACGTAATAAAATCCTATCCAGGAATAGGAGAACTTAAAAGTTAGATTTAGTTATGATCATTTTAATGTTTTTTCTCTTAAAGTACTGTTGTTAGTACTTTGACTTATATTGCATAAGGTAGAGAATACAGAATTTTTCAATGCACATAAAGTTCAAACACGGGTGCTCTTAAATTTTCATGAGGTAATTGCTTAATAAGGTATAAGCAACGTTTTGTTATGAGGCTGGCTTTAACAATGGCATTTCTATTCACGGGGCCGACCGTCTCGTTCCAATAAAAGTCCACGTCGCTCTTCATAACCGCTCGTAAGGCGGGAACTGTTTAATTCCATTTTATTGTCAAATGCACTACGCGACACCCCGCACTGCGGCACCAAGTACTTAACATCCAGCTTATATTATACTCGTTAAATATATATCAAATTCATGAAAGAATTTTATGAGACATCAGCTTTAGGAATTATGTTCTTTAAGTGGGTTAGTAGTGTTCCCTAAAAGAGAAGTTTTAACGACCCAATACGTTATTGATAAGTTTCATGATGAATGGGTGTAGGTAAAATTTATGATTTTGGTATTTTCTCTCCAAGAATTTATCGAGGGCCAAGTGGCAAACAAATATGCTTAATTTGAGCACGATTTGTTATTAAGTGTGTACCAGACTATGCCACATATTGTATAATGAGGATAGTAGCTCGTAATACCACTGGGAAACTCCGTCAACAGATTAGTTAGTTATGAAAACTTTGACGGCCCGGCGACCTAAAGTGAGTCTACAGTTGAAACACTTAAGACGCCATTGCGAGAGCAATTCTCTATTAATCTGGCTTTTGATTGCAAGACTCTAGAATAATAATGTATTTGAACAAACAAATTGGAGGAAATTCGTTGGAAATTATAGCATAAATAAATATTCTTGTAGACATATTATTATTATGAAATGGTTTCTCAGAAACGACTCTTTCATTTTGGAAGAAAGGAGTTTGGTTGCCAAGGTACTTCATATTCAATTGAATAAACAATATTCTATTATTAATTAAATATTTAATAATATTTTCTTTCATAAAAACTATATTTATCATTTTTCATATCATTTCATTTTTCACAAGCATATGAACATCTCGCCAAATATTAATTGCAATCGGATGATACAACAATCAAACAAACAATGATTTTAATGTATTAGAAGATGAGTATGAAGCTTATAATAATAATCGATATATTGCTCTGAGTGGGTTTGAAAATAAAATAGATTCATTTCTTGGGTCACGTATTTTCCACAATTCAATGTTATATATAAGTTTTAACTATTTAAAGAAATAATCTGGTTTAAGATGGAGCTTCGCATGTCTGTGAAGATATTGGTATTTTAGTTTCCTTCGGTACGTGATTGCTTGGAAATAAACTTTGTAAACTTGCGATTGCCAACCAGTATTAAATTAGTCGGTATTAAATTTAGTATCGTATTATATTTATAAAGCTATATTTTAAAAGCTAGGTACTTACAAAGCAGGTTGCGGGTTAAATAAGTTTCTTAGAAGTAAAGAAAAGCTATGTACTTAAAATGTTCAGAAATAGTTTTAATATCAAATATCATGTAGCAGCGTTCTCAAGAAGCAGCGAAACTAAAGTTCCTAGAAAATCAGCATTTAAACTTTTTAAAGAACTTTGGAAGTTTACTTGTAGAATAGACTATTAGTTCTTGAGAACTCAATGGAAATAGCTCGCAGCTTTCTCTCCTCTCGATGCTTAAACTCAGCATTTAGGAATGCTGTTCGTGTTCTTGGTAAATAAAATTACAGATCTCTATGACACAGTAAGTATATAGGCTAAGCAGTATGGAAACTAGAAACAACCATAAAATGACAATAAATATTATTATTTGCTATTTATTTATTTTTATTCATGTTCGATAGCTTCTTCGAAAAGTAATATTTTACATTAAAATTTTAGATAAGCCAAGCAAATAGAGACTCACTGTCGAAGTCAACATTTTGAAATGTAGAGTTATCCACTTTAGATAATTCTATATTTATTTTACAACGGTTTTATGAAATTGCTTTCTTGTTTGTCTGTCTGTCTGTTGTTCCGAGTGGAATATTGCAACTCAAATTTCGAACAATTCCCGATTAGCTATCCATCTGAATATTTCAGGGTAGCTCACAACTCGATGACAATGCATTCTAAATCCATAAAACATCGTTTTTAGATAATTCTTAAATTCTTTTTTTTTAATTAAAAATAAATGGGTACTAAGTATATACATAGGAGCTTTAAACTCTGTTTATACCTGCTGTTCATATTATACACACCTATCTATAATAATATTATAAAGTGGAAAGATTTATATTTTTGTATGTTTGTAACGGAAAAGCTCAAAAACTACGGGACTGATTAAAAAAAAATCTTTCACCATTAGAACTTAGCATCGGAAAACCTCGGAGATTAATTTATCTTTTCCCGGTAAAAAAAGTAAGTTAAGTTTTATTCCAGGATATGATATACCTATGTGCCAAGTTTCATCAAAATCCGTTCAGCTGTTTTTGAGTGAGCAAACATCCAAACATATACACTTTCACATTTATGATATTAGCAACATAGTAGGATAAAAGCTAATTAATTTCATTATTGTAATCAGAATCGTGTTTAAGAATATGAAAGTCTGACACAGGTTGTTTTTAAATATCATTTACGCATGTTCATAAGTGAATAATATGGCATTATTGTAGCTGAGATTTCAGCATCAGTAATATTTTTTCAAGGACGATGATTAATTTTCTTTTTATAAAACGAAGTATTTTGTTAAAGATCCCTCTCTGAAGAGAGATGTTCAATTGTGGGCCAGTTTCAGTGGGACAAGATTAAAGAGGTCCAAGATAGAGACGGATGGCGACGATTCATCTCGCCCCTTAGCTTCACGGAGATTGGAAAAAAGCATCCCTTAACAGAGCCACAATAAGATGTTAGTTATCTTAAGTTACTATACTTTGCAGACGTTTTTTTTTTATTCTGTATAAGCTTGTGTTTGACCACAATCTCACCATGGTAAGTGATGATGTGCCCGAAGGTGGTAAGCACACAAAGCCTAGATGGGAACTGGCTCTCAAGTGCAGCTGTCGGAACATACCGATAGGTGCTTGGCGACAGATTTTCAACTTGAGGGTGGTAGCCAGCCAGTCGGGTACTACAAAGTACCCTACCACCGTGCTATGGTTTCCTCACGATGTTTTCCTTCACCTAAAGCTCAAGCTCATTGTAGGATTCGAACCCACGACCTTCGTCGCGGTATCCGACGTCACTTACCACTGAGCTATCATCGCCTTAGAACAATATTAAAGTAACTTAACTCTGTTTTTACGTTTTCAAAGATAATCAGTTAGCCGTAAGTGAAAAATGTCTCAGGAAAAATGAAATAAAATAGGCGACTGGGCGAACAGAAGTGTACAATTGTACATAATTATAGTAAAAGTAGTGACTATTTAGTAATCTGTGGTAAAAGTACTGCAGAGTTCGCGTAGCCCGAGTTGCATGGTACGTATAAGTATTTATTCGTCATAAACCTAGATAATGTATAATAATTTGCTGTTGACTGACAGATAGTTATGGTAATTAAATTCATTTTGTATACAATCAATAATGCTTGTTTAAAACAACAAACTTTGGTAAATCAATCAAATCTTACCAAACATTTATGTATACATAATTAAATATTGATACTTACTATTATTTATTATGACATGATATTAGTACCTATCTGTGCATTATCTCATAAATTCGAGATGGTCAAGGGTTTTTGGCAGGTTTTTCATGCTCTAAGGATTTTTCACACGTACGTAAAATAAAAAAGCCCTTATAATAACTACGGTTATAAGTCTAAAGAATAAATTGTGATAATTAAAAAAAAACCTTAATACCTATGCAAAAATAAATAATAATTATTTTAATTTCGGCTCAAAACCTGCTTTGATTGATGTTCTATTATACGGACATAAAGGTTTAGAAAGGAGGTCAATTGATGAAGATGGGGCGATCAAGTACCTACTGGATCATAAAATGTTGAACGTGGAGAATGTTTTAAAACATACGTATAGTACTGGTATATTTTGCATCGAAAAAGTATATCTTTTGATGGTAATTATAATGTAATCTCTACTAATAAAAATCATCATTAACAATTGACATTTCTGAATTATGGAACGAGAATGAAAACAAGGCTCAAGAATTGGTCACGTTGACCGTAAATAGAAAATCCAAATCAGTTTCCAATTTCGCTATTTCAATCTAGTTTTGATTGACGTCCTTTAATACTGACACTGTAAAAGCCACGTATCTGTGTCATACACAACATCGAATATGAAAACAGTAGCTTTGGTCTAATTCGCCGTACAAAATGCAAGCGTCAAGTATTGTCTACATGCCAGTACTTACATATACTGGTGGTAGTGGTTATCAATGATTCACGCATACCGGCAGCGCAGTGATTTCACACGTTCGCTTCGTTTGTGACCGCAGCGCATTGGTTCGCACGCTCTCCGGTGGTACCGCGGACCGCGAATCGCTCTTTAGTCCACAACTAATAAACAAGAACACGTTTGGATTGGTTGTTCTGCTGCTGTCGGTTCATTGTTACTGCGGTTTCCTTTCAATGTACGAAATTGTACAGTTGGTTTTTAGCGTGCATTATTTTTAGAATTTTATATCTATCAAAAACTGGTTGGAGTGAAGGGCCATTTTTGTTTGTCTGTTTTCTTTCTATTTCTTAGTAGTCCCCATGAAAATCTGAAAATTAAAAATATGTCTGAAGGCTAGAGAAGTAATAAAATTTTAATTTGTTGTGGGATAGCAAATATTTAATTATAAAAAAGGTAAGTAGATGCCATTGTTAAGTTATCATGACGAGAGTTACACAATAAAAAAGCTTCTGTTTATAGAGAAGCTGTTACAATATTTGTACAACGTATTCGGTAATCAAAAAAACTTTTTATAAAAAAAATAAAAACGACTTCAAAGACAAATGTTGCACTAAAAACCGAAAAATAAACTGAATAGGCTTCGTACGGTTTGAGGAGGTAAGACATAGCATAACATCTGCTCATAATTGGGTCCGTCTGACTCGGGAAGTACCTCCACCTTACAGAATATCGCAGCCAAATAACAAGTGGTGTTGTGTTCCTGCGGTGAGTAAGGTTGCCAGAGCTCCTTAGAGGATGTGCTGTGCTGACGGTGGAGGGACCGGCGGTATTGTGGAGTCGCTATTGAGTAGTGCAGGCGCAGCATGTTGGCGTGCGGTTAGGGAGACCCGGTGAAATGGTTGACCGCTGGCCGCCCGCAGATAGAATGAGTTCCCGAACCCAGGGATTACTTAATCTCCACCCTGGGAGGCTGAACTGCCATCTGGCAAAAGTAGGTAATTTTACAATTCATAAGTGCTTGTGAAGGCATTCATTATTTCTTTCATTGTATTTTTGGGCTTGGCACCGACTTCAAACAGATCAAAAGGAATTTATAGAATAATAATTTGAATAGGTGCGTAGGTAGTTTACATAAGTAAAGTTTTTGGTCCATTTAGTCATTGAAATATTTTTTTGTCCATTTTATTTAATGTCTTATTCAGTTTATTTTTCGGTTTTTAGTGCAACATTTGTCTTTGAAGTCGTTTTTCTTTTTTTATAAAAAGTTTTATTTTTCCATTTATTATATTTCAATGTTTTCAAGAAATATTTAATTGTTTTCGAGCAAATTAAGCATATTATTAATTTACATTATGTATACTAATATTAGAAAGCTGGAGAGTTTGTTTGTTTGTTTGAACGCACTAATCTCAGGAACTACATAAAATATATTAGTGTTGGATAGCCCATTTATCGAGAAAGCCTATAAGTTAAATAACATCACGCTATTAGATGAGGGATTACCTACATATATAGATAAACTTTTAAAGAAAATAAATAATATATATCCTAAATGATTAAGGCTTCTTTCTCAGCAGCTACTTGATATTGCGTTTCATTTCATATCTAGGACAACGTATATTCTAACTCCTAACCGATAAAGAGTTTGCCTTCTATCATCAGCTCATTTGAATATACAAAGAGATGACGATACGAGTCTAAACGGTGACTATAATATTTAAAGAAATATCCCCTAACTCCTAGCCGTTAAGGAGTTTGACCTACCATCATCAGCTCAGCAACATGAGATGATGACTACCAGATGCAAATATCTGAATAGCTTTAGAAAGTATGTGAATTATAAATATTAGCCCATAATATTTACAGATTTTTGCCTAAATCCTAACCTTTAAGGAATTGTACCTTCCATCATCAGCTCTGCACATAAGATGATGACTACCAGATGGAAATAGCTTTGATAAGTACGTATATGAATCAAAAATACTGTAAATTCTTATAAAATTTGAGGGTTGCTCTCATTTTCCCCAAGATCCCATCATCAGATCCTGACTTGGTGACAATGGGACTACCGCCGAAGTATACTCTTTCATATGAAAAAAGAATTTTGAAAATCGGTTGACATTTCTTATAAAATTTGAGCGTTGCCCTCGTTTTCCCCCAGGATCCCATCATCAGATCCTGACTTGGTGATAATGGGACCACCGCCGAAGTATACTCTTTCAAACAAAAAATAATATTTGAAAATCGGTTTAAAATTGGCGGAAAAATCGATGAACATACATAAAAAAAAAACATACAGTCGAACATATAACCCCCTCTTTTTTTGAAGTCGTTTAAAAAGGCTTCCAAGTGATTTCAACAAGGGATTAGTGGATTGCACGACAAAGTTTAGCAAATTGTGGTTCCGATCTGCGGCGAGACGGCTTCCACTTTAACCAAATAACGCCTAGCGAGAGAATTTATTGCTACAATACTATAAATGTTCGGAGATATGCCCTTGTTATGGAACAAAATGTTTTGAGCAAATGTTTGTGTGGGTTGGTTTATTTGATGGGTACGTCTGATGGGGAGATTCCGAAAATGTTCTTGTTTGATAATTAATTTACTGAATTCTAATAGTGTATGTGTACTATTTTGTATGGGTTATCTAATTGCAATACTGTGTCTGTTATACGCTACGTTTTTGTAGGTAAATTCTGCAAAGTGGTTGCTGGAACCCAGGGAGGATTTACAATATTTTTTATTCTAAAAATGTTGAAAGTACTGTACCAATAATTTATAAAGGTACATTATGTCTAATTTTAACACGTTGTTTCGCTAATATAAAGTAGCACTCATTATGTACACAGAAGGTAATTTAACCCCAGCCAGTAGCAGTGGTCTACGTGGGAAGATAGCAAACGCGAGACAATGGATTAGGTCAAAGTAGCACGCTACGTTAATTGCAATTTGTGGCTGCCAGCACAACAAAGAAATGCTTTACAAGGGTAATGAAAAAACTTTAATGTTCTTAATACGCTTTTTAAATTCCAGTTCTTGTTAGTGATTTCATTCGTAATTTATTCCGTTTGGTATTATGTCGCAGAGTAACAGCAGTAGAATGATATCCTAACGAGTTTGATTTGAAACTAAACTTGATGTGCTTTTGTTTCGCACTAAGCTACACCTACCTAGAGACGAAAATAATTTTTAACTTTCGGATTTGAACCATTCCCCGTCCATCTGTAACACAGATAGCTAAATGTCGGTATGTACTAAGATAGGAAACCTAAACTATATTCACCTTTTAAAAAACGTTTTTTTTTATTTGTTTCCCTTTATACCGTCTATGTTTATACCCATTTTATACCGTTTAAGTTTAACCCTTTGACTCGTGAATGGAATTCCAGAAATCACAATAGTCACATCAATGAAATGGTTAAATCTGATATTTTTATTTTAAACTTGAGATAGGTTTAATGCAGAATAATATTTATTTGGGTCACTTAACATATCTAAAATAGATTTTTGTTCAAATGTACAGAAACGTCTTGTTTCTCTTTGAATGGGAAATACAGGCGCGTTTAGTGGCCCTTCAGGAAATGACCCCGACTGAATAAGTTATAAGACGAAGGGAGAACTCAATTGTGAGCCAATCCTCCTGTTTTGATTTGATGTCGAGATGTTTTGTTAGACTACCCTAGTATTTGCCGAGAACGGACTCAGTCCGGCGCTTAAATGTGGTGAGTCACATATATATTCAGCCAAATGGAAAATATATCTACAAGGACTTGTTCATGCAGTATTGGACATTAATTTCGGTGAAATATAGGTGATATTAGCATGTTCCACATATGTAATGGTTTTAGGTTAATCAATAGACGATTGTAATCGACCTTTGTGATATTAATAACGGGAACGATGGATATGTTTCTTTGATGTCTCAGTTCAGAAACTGACCCGGTTTCAATATTAATAATGTAAAGGGTTCAATCGTGCGAGTACTACTTTAATCTATCATTTATATAATTGACCCTTATATTACCCACCTATCTTTATATACATAGGTATTTAACGTAAGAAGTCGCTAGCAAATACCAAAAAGTTATCTAACACACCACATATTTTGACTAAGGTGTATATATGAGGAGCCATATATGCTCTCGTCTTGGCAACATTTTACATGGAAATGCTGTTGGTGGGATTCATTATAACGAATCAAAAGCGAGATCATCGACGAACTAGTTCGCAAAGCTCGACAATAAGAGCGCTCCTAAGTCCACACCGAAGTCGTTCGCGAACTACTCAAGACAAATTTTATGACAGATATAATTTTTAATTGGTTCTTGTGTGTAAAAATAGTACAAAAATACTGTTTTTATTTTATGTGAAAACTTGTCGTGTCCGAATTAAAATAAATACGGGTTCGTTTATTGTAAAACGAGTTTGCATTCCACTGGTTTACAAATTGCGTTTAGTTCGAGAGCTTTGTACAAAGCAAGCGGGGAAATGTTTTAATACTACTTTGTCTTCTATTTCAACAAGCAGTTTCTTCCTTTATCTTATCTAGTTTACTATTACAATTACAATCATGTACGTAACAATGTCTGAAGATAAGTGTTATAATGAATTTGTGAAATGTCCATAAGTAGTACGACAAACTTAAGGGGAGATAGGTGGGCGACCTACCAAATATATATTTATCCTATACCTATGTGTTCCTGAAACACTCATTCGATTGTGATGAAACTTTGGTGAATTATTCTGCATATGAATGCAAAGGTTCCAGGTAAAAAAAAACTTAACACTTTCGGCCTTATTCATAAAGATTTCAACGATTTTTAGCAACTGTTTAGCAGATTCTTAATTCGAATTCTCTATAGAAAATTCGAATTAAGAATCCGATAAGCATTTACTAAATACCATCGATTTTATTATGAATAAGGCCATTTATTTAATTATTATTATTTTTCTTTACGTGGAATTACAACGCATACAGGAAGTCACAAATACTTTAAAGTTTTTATTTAAATATTGTTTCATTTGTTACCATTACATTTCCGAGATGAAATAGTTCAATCACAACAGCAAAATATTCATTAGTAAAACTAACCATTAAGTACACATGACTGTGACTACTTGGTTCAATCATAATTGTACATAATAACGTTATCATTGAACACTAATTATGATCTAGTTTAAAATAGCTTCAATTACCAATTATTAATTTGAGCTTCGGTGATTTCGTTTTGATTAACACCAACCGTGCTAGGTTACACTACTAATTAACAAGAGCATACAACTATTTGTTATTATTTTAGCCCGGTATTTGACACAAAATATTGAGGTGCCAAGATTTATCTTGTCCAGATGGTTTTATTAATTCTAGATAACATTTTTTTTACGAAAATAACAATTGCTGCTTTTACATGTAGTTTTTATAAGTTTGTCTTTTTCCATGGATATATTTATCGAACCAATGTATAGTTGTTCATTAAGAACATTTTCACTTCCGACTACTTTTAGAAACATTCACAGTGTAAGGAATTTAGATCTTATCATAGGTATACAAAGTTGAGATTTGTGTTTCAAGTGTGAATGTGATATTGCGTATGAACTACGAGTTAATAATACGTTCGGCTGTAAAGTCACGCTGGATTCTGAAACTTGTATTTATATTAGCTTGAATGCTAGTTGGACAAAAAACTAAATAAATTATATTTTTTTACCAGGAGGAGGTACCAGAGAGGCAGATGTAAAAACTACTTGAAGCAAACTACTCCTAACAAAATAGGACGTCCTTTCTAATCTCATCATCTGTATATATGTTACCGGCCAGACCTGATTTCAGAACAATCTAGTTTTGCCTAGGCTAAACTAGTTCTTCGTATACTCGGTCGCTCACAGTCTCTTTCTATTCAAAATCGACATGGCTTGATTAGGTTTAAATTTGAACAACAAAGTGAACTTGTTGTTATTTTTTATGTTTATCAAGCATCGATATAGGTATAGACTAGATTCTGGGTCACATACAAAATCCAAGCTAAATGCTATCCGCGTGAGTATATACTTTTACAGCTACATTTGTTTATTAACAAAGGGAGAGAAATGTTTTAAAACAGTTTTAAGTTCAACCTAATTACAACCATAGCACCCAGTAATAAAGTCACAAATCTTCAAAATATTATCTAATACTTACGATCATTAGTCACATAAAACGAGCAAAGCAATAAACTACTCCTGTCACTTAAAAGAAATAGACATAAGTTAAAGAACATTTAGTGTGAAATCAACCTTAACATGCAACGAATAAAGTATGTTTTCCCGTTCTCGCCTTGAGAGCTACATCGTTTTGTTTCGTTTATTTTTTCTTCTTCGAAGTTTGTGCGTGTGTTGGCGAGTTTGGCCAAACATTTGTAGCGTTGGTAGCGTGGTTTAAAATATGTAATTTTGTTCAAAATTTTATATTATTTGTTACTTTAAAGCTTAAAATATCTCTTATTCTTTATGTTCTTACCGAAAGTAAGATACTCCGACCGTTAAATTGCTTTTTCGAGCATTATTTTTGCAACTTTTGAATACACACTGCGGCATTGTGAGACGTGTTTATATTGGCTGTGTTCAAATGAAACTAAACAAAATAAGAGCTCACTTTTCAAATGCGCTCTTATTTACCGAGACGTATTTTTTGCGCCGACCCTAAATCTAGTCTATACCTATATCGATGTTATCAAGTCTAAGATTTTGAGTGAACAAAGATGAAGCGACCGCGTATAGGAAGAACTAGTTTAGCCTAGGCAAATCTAGTTTGTCCTGAAATCGGGTTTGGCCGGTAACATGTATAAAAGGCAATCGTTACTGATTAACTGACTGACTGACTGATCTATTAACACACAGCTCAAACTACTGAACGGATTGCACTGAAATTCGGCAAGCAGATACTCGTAGTTATTATGACGTAGGTATCCGCTAAGAAAGGATTTCAATAAAAATTCATCCAATAAGGGGAACGGGGGTCCAAAGTTTATAGGGAGAAACTGGATCGCGGGTGAAACCGCGGGGCGGAAAGCTAGTCTTACATAATATTTAAGTGTGTTATGAAGTTAGTATCGATATCTATACGATAATATGTAAGTAGGTATTCAGATCGGGGAATAGTAAAAATGAATATCACACCATCACTTATATAGCATAAAAAGTCAATAGAGGAAAAGACAATAAAAAAGGATAGTTATTACCTACCCGTATGAGAACTGAGAGGGAATACTAATTCAATGCGACGACGACAAAACGAGTTTAGAGAGGCGACCCCACCAGGGCTCTGCAATCAAAAAGTCAACAGCTCCGAGGTATGAGGTTCACATAAATTTGCATTCTGTGCGTCCATGGTAGCGCCGCACTAGGGATTCATTAGTCTATGATTACTGTTTGCTGGTTGCAACACTGTTACGTTTAACAATATAAACATTCTGATTTTAAAAAGTATCTCTATAGATAAGGTGATTATAGAAATTCCAAATTATTATACTTAATACCTACCTATTATAAATGTGAACGTTTGTATGTTTGTAAAACATAGGATACTTTTTATCCCGAGAAAAGATAAGTTCCCTTGTAAACGTGGGTGAAACTGCGGGGGACCGCTAGAATATTTATATATTCGAATTTCTATATTTGGAACTTCGTTATTCTGTTTTAGCGACGATTTAATAATGTTCGCTGATGAATGATGTGCCATTTAAATATTTATTCAACAAATATAGAGAGCAACGTCACAATACATTTTAGATAAATTGACGGAAATAAAAGAAAATCGTATCGAAATATTGTAAGCTTGGACCAAGGCCTCACAAATTATTTGAAGCGTATATTTTTAGACAAAATATAATTTTTGGTTGTATAAAGGTTTTTCTGGTTATGTATTCAGCGGGATGTTTTCCCGCTTCGGTGATCACGAACCTTTTGTCCATACTTGTACTGAGTATGAGGTTATTATTATGAAATTCACGGTAGTTACCTACTGTGAGCTGTTTAACCCACTTGTGACATTGGCCCCTGAATTTATCCTGTTTACGTTCTCGTGTTATTATTTTCTTGGATTGTTTAACTTAGGTATTTAAATATTTATTGGTGACTATTTGCGATAGAAGAAAAATAAAATGTCAACAGGATAACAAGCAGGTAAACGGTCCACCTGATGGTAAGTATTCACCGCTGCTTATGGACATTTTCAATACCAGAGGGATTACCGATATGTTGCCGTCCTTGAAAGGCTTATCCTTTGGCTGAGGTATTCGATAGCCCACTGGTCACGAGAAGCGTTAAACAGGCGCTTAGAAATGTTGCGAAGCATGCGATGGGTTGCTGACCAAATATGTGTATGTAGTCTTATAGTAGGGGAGGCAATGATGCTAAATTTGTAGTTACTCGAGCGTCTTTGGGACCTACTGGAATTTGAAGATTAGGTGGAATAAAGAAAAAAAGGTTATGTGATATTTTACCCTTTAGCGGTGGGAGGAGCGTCTACAGGGTTTCAAAAATGTAAAAAAAAACGAAAGAAATACTCGAGCGCATCAGATATTAATAGGGTAGTCGCGCCACGTCTGTCTGATAACGGAAAAATTATAATCTGCCGTTTTGCGTGGTGGCCGTATGAAGGGGTCGATAATATAAAGACGGTTTGAAAAAAAAATATATATAAAAAATATCGAAATCTCAAAAATGGTTCAAGATATCGAAAAAATGTTTGTACAAAAGTTGTAGAGAATTTAAACCTTGAAAAATCAGTAGTCGCGGGCACCCTAAGATAAGTAGCTTTTGAGACAAGTTTTAGGGTGTCAAAATAAAGGTTTATACAAGTTAATAGCTGACTATCTCTCATTCTGAGGTGAAACTCATAATATTCCTGGACTATACACTTAATAATTATTTTAGCTACTTCGGCTAAAATCAGCTTCTGCTTTTTATTTCGTCTTGTTTGTAAATATCCAATAGTCTTTCTTTCTTTTATTAATGTATTTTGTTAGTTATAAGTATGTAAGCTATAAGACCATCCATCTAGGATTAGGCCTGATTATGATGTCCTGATTAAATGCAATAAAGTTATTTAATAATTAAATATAAAAACATGCATGCCATAAATATTATTGTTGAGTTCTCTAAGGAAGAGAGGATCGAATGTTCACCACCTTTAGCTGGTTAGTAGTTACTAGTTAGATGTTTTGACTTCCGCCGTGCCTTGGAGATAATTTTTAGTCCTAAATAAGTAAGTTTGTTCAATGTACATAAACATAACTTATATAACAGAATCTTTAGTGTTGTACCGAACGAAGTTGTAGGTTAAGTTTGTCTTTATTTGCGGCAAATGTTAAATTACGTAAAATGCTTACATTTGAAAATACACATTTCATTTCAAAATTACTGTGGAACCTTAAATTATATTCGAAAGATTTTTCTTTATTTATGATGAATTCTTACCCAGAAACTTTTGAAAGATAAAAAGTATCTACTAAGATACAAAAGTAATTTTATTTGCTGTGAGAGAAAATATTCGTGGAATGACTTCATTTTCAAAGTCAACAAAGAGTAAAAGAAAAACTTGCGGCTCGTTGAGTTTGCGATGAATAATATTCTTCATCGCAAACTTATTTCGACGAATATTTTAATTAGTTCTTGAATGATATAGTAATAAATACCTAAT
The DNA here is from genome assembly GCA_951361185.1 of Ochropacha duplaris. NCBI lineage: Eukaryota > Metazoa > Arthropoda > Insecta > Lepidoptera > Drepanidae > Ochropacha > Ochropacha duplaris. The sequence continues at coordinate 3,863,663 of OX592706.1, forward strand.
TATAAAATCGTATCATAAATATTATCTATCTTATACAAATCAAGAGTGGACAACGTCCCTGATATGGTAGTGGCATTGTCACAAATGGCAGAGTTGATTTTCATCAGTTATGTTTTATATTATTGCAATAAAAAATAATAAACAAAATCGGTGATTAAACTAAGATAGGACTAAAAACCTCTTGAAAGTATCCCAGCATGCTGTATTTTTTTATTTAAAGATATCATTTTTAGATCACCCACACTCTCATCACGACAATCGACTTTGAAGAAAATCTGATAAATAACTATAGTTCTATGGGAGTTTCAAACTTTTAACTAATTTAACTCATAGTGTTCTACAAACTAGTTACTTACGGATGAAGGTAACATACATTTTTCTGGGTCAGTTAACTATGCATTCAAATGTCGGGTAAAACTACTGGCTACTTGTAAAATATTTAGTAATAGGGGTTTAGGTCGGTGTGTCCGTCGTTTCGTGTCCCTATTTAGGCCGCGTAGCCGACAAGTGTTGTGTTTAAATGCGCCAACGTCGGTGGTCGCCGTGATTTCTTCTGTAAACCACTCACGTAAAATTCTGCCTAACACCTGCAACCAACAACTTTGGTCCAAGTCATAAGCGTTACTATTTAGTTGAATAAATATTACTGCGAAGGTATGGCTGATGTTATTGTCATTAAAAATTAATGTTATAACTTTATGATAAGGTATCTTTAGCCGAATAGATTAACCTTGACATTCTTAAACTTCAGTTGGTATGACGGTCCTATTTGTCCCTTTGATTATTTTAAATAAATAGGTATGATAAATTTCCATAATTTCGCAAATTTCCTTATTTACTCACTAGTTTTCCGCCCTGCAGTATTTTCTATTTTACCCTCTTGCAATGGAATTCCCAATTTTTTTAAAAGGAACTGAAATGTTATGTTTTTAAGGTTTAAGCTATGCTTTGATATATCAGTTTGTAAGTTCAAGCATACAACACCTACAGAAGGGAACTGGGTCTCAAGTGCAGCTGTTGGACCAGGCTGGTATGTTCTTGGTGACAGATTTTCAACATAAAAGTGTTAGTTAGCTAGGCGAGTTCTACAAAGAATCTTATCAGCATGGTATAACCTCCTCACAGTAATTTTCTTTATAGAAAGCTCAAGTATAGGTATTTTAGGGTTTGAGCCCATTGCACTATCGTCAACATGGCAATCAAAGCAAAATCTATTCATCTAAAATATTCTTCCCACCTGTTAACAGTTAATGTTGCTCTTGGTATAAAAATGTGACCTGTTTAATAGTGCGTTATTTTTGACACGGGACAAAACGGTTTATTTTTTGCTGTACCTATAATATACTAGCTGTCTCCCGCGGTTTTACCCGCGTTCCCGTGGGATCTTATCTTTTCACGGGATGAAAATATAGGCTATGACACTCACAAAAACATGGCTTTCTATCTGGCTTAATACTCAAAGTTTTCTATTGGTAAAAGAATTTTCAAAATCGGTTCAGTAGATCCAAAGTACCTCCTACAACCTCACAAATTCACAAACTTTACTTCTTTATAAAATTTGTATAAATAAAATAAACTTCTTATGAATAAAAAAAATTATGTCTTTCTCTTATAACTTGTAGCACACGATGTCTCACCTGTATTATACATTATATGTTTACGACTGCGCCGGTAGTCCCAAAAGATAAAGGTATGTGGGTACATACCTTCGTGTAATGCTAAAATAGGAAAACTTTACAAGAAGGAGATTAGTACCAACCGCGAACTTCTTCGGAAATTTACCATGAATACAAAACGTACGGCAGTAGGTATGCTTCTCCATTTATCTATATTGTTATGAACTTTGTTTGGTATTTGACTTACTTTTGATGATTATGTAGATCGGTAATAACTCTAAGTAAAATACACGGAAGGGAGCTTCTTACGCTCCTTTCTTTATGCTCTAAATTATAAAAGTATTAAGTCATTTTCATTTTGGAACTATAAACATTTTGGACTGCCATTGGACGTAATAGTTTTCGATGTATCAAGACTTTTAATGACGTCAAATGTAGGTTTGTAGACACGTAAGTCATGCAAAAGTAAATCATCAAAAATTGCAAAAACTTGACAATTACTTTTTTGGACATTTGGGGGTGCTAAATAACAATTATATAGAATTTAGTTATGAGTGACTAATTAAAAAACAAACACAAGCAGACCGGCCATTTACAATATAAATACTATAAAGTATGTAGGTATAAAGATAACATTATTTGCAAAGGAAACAATGTAAAAATAAACATTTTGTAGATTTTAATAAGACATATGTACCTACATGATAAATGAACGCAATATTAATATAAAATTATCCTTAAAATTAATTACAGCAGATCTCATTTGTCTCAAGCAAATATCGAATAATTTGTCCGAAGCAGAGCTCGTAATAAATTGGAGAACACTCGGCTGTATGTGTCAAGTGCCTCCTAGGGGCACCATTCACTGAACATTCAAGACTTTTTGTATTTATTATCATAATTATGTCTCGTACAATTACTCCTGGACAAAAGTCTAGGAATTGAATTGAATACAATTTAGAATAACGTAATTAGAAAATGATTTTTGACTAAAGCTTGATGGCTACATTTTCTCGTTTAAACTATTGTATTAGATGCTAATTGCAGAAGCATGAAAGCAATAGAAAAGCTATGAACATTAAAATAGGTAGGTACTTTTTATCACAGAGTTGCGGCCGAAACTCTGGTGGTATGGAAAAAGAAGCCGGTCAAGTTTTTTCGATTACCTTATTTAAGGTTAAGTCCAATTAAGTAGACCTCTAAATTGTATGAGCGCCAATACAACTCAGAGGCCTATCTTGATAGGTGGTAACTATGTATGTATGGGGACACCTTTTTATATATTTTTTTAATTTTGGAATTTTTCCTTTATCTGTGCTATAAGCGATGCTTCGTACCAAATTTCAAGATTCTGAGTTCACGGGAAGTAGGTACCCTGTAGGTTTTGATTCCCTTGCGATATTCGAAAATTTGCGGGCTACAAAACTGTATCTTTTGATTGCGTTGGCTTGATTTTTTCACAGCTCCAAGAGACAGTAGACCTGAGTATTTGATATAAATTTCACCTTGGTACCTCCACGCGTTCTTGAGAAAAAGGGCCTTAACAGACGGACGGACGGACGGACAACAAAGTGATCCTATAAGGGTTCCGTTTTTTCCTTTCGAGGTACGGAACCCTAAAAACGTTGTTTTCAAGAAAGACCAGCCAGTCTACTGATCAGTATCACAATTTATATTATGTTGCCCATGTGTTGCCATTCTTATAATAGGTATTTAATGGTAAGTCACGCCATCTTCTAGTAATGATAAAAAATATGATTAGTTGTCTAGAATATTCACATACGCTATAAAAGTACAACCATGCCACAATATGGTCGTAAAAATATTGGTCGCGGTGAAGTAATTTATTTTACGCTTGTACAAATCGCTAGCACTACCTCCTCTCCATGCGCATGGATGACTTGCCGTAAATCTGATTTAATATTTAAACAACGTCAATGTGTGTTCGATTTAGTGGAAAAAATCGAGCGTACTCGAAAATTCACGAAGTTGGATCACGTCTGACACGTAATGCCTCGACCACTCTGTACCTAACGTTACATAGATTGGATTGGTATTGAGTGTCGCCCCTAATAACAGTGCATTCGGCGACGACAGCGGGTTTTGTTTAGTTTTCATATTTACCTAAAGTCTGTGCAAGACACGTAATAAAAAAATGTTGTACGTTTCTAATTCAATATTGTATTGAGCTGTATAAGTTTTGTAGCGTTTAACTTATAGGAGTGCGATAGACCATTTAAAATGTTATATTCTTGTTTATAGTAGTTATAGTAATTATTTTTAATATAAAATTGGGACTTACGTAGCGCAAAAGAAACCATATAATATATTCTAGCAAATATTTTGTTTTTAGTTTATCACCTAGCTTTAATTTAAATAGAATATATACAAAGAGAAGACCTGACTCACTGACTCATCAACGCCCATCCCTTGGACCTAGAATGTTGATTGTTTTCCCAGGTGCTGTTTTTAAGACGTAGACGAGGAATAGGGGTATACGAGGAATAGGGCCTATAATTTGATGAATAAATTCATGCCATTATCACAATTTACTTAAATAAAGTGTTGTTAGTTACTTTGCTGGGTAAAGCATAGTCCATTTCATAAGCAGATTTGATTAAAAAGATTGAAAATTCGTTACAGCTATGGGGCATATTGTGAGAGACCTGCCTCCGTGCCGCCCCGATCCTGCCTCCAGAAATCGAGTTAGCGACGCCAGTATTTCAATTTAAATGCTATACCTAATTTGGCACCCTCCTCGTAGAGCTACTCGTCACTTTTGCATGTGTTCAGTGATATATCAATGTGTGCAGAGACCTATCGAGCCATATAATATGACCTGGTAGAGATTGGGGTACTGGTGAGTACAAAACTCAATTCAAATATACTTATCAGTATAAAGAGCCACCTAATGTAAAACGTTTCTATCAATAGGACATCAAAATGAATTCATGTAAATACCATCAACGCACGCGTTTCCCTTCATCATTTGATGAGACAATTAAGTATTGCTTTTTTTATGAAATTACGAGTTCGAATATTAGATTTTTTGTGTGTTTGTTTGTAATGGATAAACTCAAAAAATATTTAACTAATTTCAAAAATTATTTCACCTATAGAATGCAAAATTATCATCGAGTAACATGGGCTATATTTTGTTCCCTCGGGAAAGCGGGTGAAACTACGGGACGTAAAAATAGTTTGAAATACAGACATTGGACGAGGCGAATGGCGTGGTTGGTAAGGACAACCATCACGCTACAGGTCGATGACCACCCAGGATACACATTTATGTGCATGAACATACCTACCTATGTAGTATAGTTGTAATTATGTAGTGTATCAGTTATCTGGTTTCCATAGTTGAAGCTCAGCTTAGTTTGGTATTAGAAAGCCGTGTATGAAGAATGTCCAAGGATATATATTTTTCAATTGAAAATTTAAAAAAAGTCTACGGCTTTTGGTCGTAATTGTACCACGCTCATAGTCTGGCTATATGAAAATTAACTTCTGAATGCACATAAAGTAAATTTTCAGAGGTATATCACCTATAAGTGACTTTATATAGATATGTATGTATGTAATTGGTGGGGACCAGGTAAAGTTATAGTTTTCGATTACTTGAATTTAAATTGGTTATTAAGGGATTTTCAGGGAATTTTGTTTTCATTTGAAAGTGACTGCGTCGTCCTTTACAAATTGGCAAATGTATTTGTATAATTGGATGCAAATGAAACGAATTTCATTGCATTGTCTCAATGCTAATTCGCCTTTTTTTCTGGCGTTGACTTTAATTTGTATTCCAAGTGCGAGTATGTACCTTATTACTTTTTAAACATTTTTGCATAAATAATGTTAAAGAAAACGCAGTAAATAAATCATCATATTTACTTATATACTCGTAACATATTAAAAAGACAGTAAATCTGTCTAGCGAATAAGCAATTGATATTTATTATTCTTTAAAAAAAACTAAAACTCTTATTATAGTGTTTTTTTTACCTAATTTTCAATAATTCGAAGTGTCAATAATGATTTTTATGATCTTCGAAGCATAATTTCGTACGACGTAAAATAAAAACATACGGCGCAAGCGTGCTTTTGCGTTGCTACGAAATTCGTAGTATCGTAGCACATGCTCGTAGTGAATGCTACGTCTACGATTTCCACGAACTCAGCACAGGTGTAGAAGCGTCATATAATATTAATTATTATACTTTGCATTCATCATTACCCGACATCAAAAAAGGAGGTTACCAGTTTTAAACTGATTTAAATGATATTTTTTGTTTGATAGAATATACATCACAGTTTGTCCCATTAAAATTGTATCATAATCAAAGAATCGGTTTCATTTTAAAAAGTTAATTTGTGTTGGTTTCCTCGGTCTATCTATATTCCTATATAAAAAGAGAGGGCCTGACTCACTGACTCATCAAAGCCCAATCTTGGACCTAGAAAGCTGTTTTTTTTAACAGGCGTTGTCTTTAAGATGTAGACGTGGAATTAGAAAGTTTTTTTTGAAAAAAATAAACAAAATAAAATGATGTAGTATTATTTTGTTTTAGAAATTCTCAGTAATTAATGGCTTATGAAGGACGTATAATATTTTATAATTTAAGGATCTGAAAAATATCATCGCTTTTATTAAGATAACCCTATCACTTAAATGAAAAGCATGTATCGTTACTTACTTTATGTGGAAACTTATTATTTTATAATGTTTTATTTTGCCGTAAAACGCAAAATACACTTTAACAAATTGTTTGTTTATTGACAAATCATTTACACATTTTTAAATCGAGCATTTCTATTTTTTTATAACTCGACTTTTTTATAACTGTCACGAAATAATTAGACTTTAAAATCAATATCAAACAAACCCAACAAAATTGTTGAACCAGATTTTAATTAATTGGATATATATAAACCGACGAGTACCAAGGATGAAACCCTATGATTTGTCAAAGCAAATTGTATAAAAAACAGTATTTCTTTGATCTCTACTCTATATAAATCAGAGAGGAAAACCTTCTCAATGTATTTTTATGTCACACCCCTGAATGGGTCGGTCCGTGTAAAATATGATCGGTTAAATCTGACACAAAGAATATATATACGATTTCTTCCGCGGGACAATATAATGAAATGGGTTTATTGATCTGTTCTATTGTTTTTCTAGAGCGTATCATGTGTCAGTGAACTTTAGGACTTCTTACGCAAAGTATCCTACTAATAATTATTATAAATGTGAAAGTTTGTATGTTTGGATGTTTGAACGTTTGTTGCTCAATTACGCAAAAACGGCTGAACGGATTGACGACGAACGAACTTGGCACACGGGTAGATCATATCTTGAAATAAAACATAGGGTATCCTATTCCTCGGGATCGCGGGTGAAACCGCGGGGCGGAAAACTAGTATATTTTAATAATTATTATAATTCATGTAAAATATACGCAAAATGGATAACTTAAAGTTATCATAGTAGGTATAAGTGCTTAGAATTAAATAGGTACCTATGTTAATAAATCTATACATAATGTTATAATCTCAGGAACTACTAGTTCGAATTGAAAAAATATTTTAGTGTAGGATTTATTGAGGATGGCTATAGGCTATATCACGCTATATTGCGAAAATCCCATGGGAACGCGGATGAAACTGCGGGGGACAGCTAGTTAAATTATAATTACTGAATTCTCACCAGACACATAAGCCTCTCAGGCTTTCTTCTGACGATTATATAAATATAATATTATGTTTTGAACAATAAAACAATTTCATTTATTTTCGCTTCATCCTGAACTCTGTGATAATGATTTGAGTTATTAAAAACTTCTTGTGCAACGTAGAAACGGTAAACTACACTTACATTGGAAAATACGGAACTACGATCCAACTCACGTCCTATCCTTTTTTCATTTAATCAGATTTCCTTGGATAATGAATTTGTTATATTCCGAGCACACAATATCAGAGGTTTAGATGGTGGTCTGCCAACAAAGAGCTGGCACAGTCTCCAGAACCGTCCCGCAAGGCTTCTTCACCTCAATTAAAATTACGCGACGTGCCAGCCCTGACTTAATACCACTTACAGTTAACACAAAATAAATGAACACTTATCTAAAATGGGTATGTTTTTATCAAATATTTTTTACTTTTAGATATTTTTGTTTTTAAAATCATCTTAAATTCATTTCAATTTATGTCATTTCAAATGCGTCATAAAGATTTATATGATCGGCGAAGCATAATTTCATTCGGCCTAAAATAATAATCGAATACATTTTTTAAGCATCCTACATTATTTTAGGTAGGCGGATCGCCTGTAGGTAGGTAACTTTACGACTGTGAACATTAGGAGAACCTGAGGGATTGCCAATCTGTTGCCAACCTTTTATAAACCTTACTTGAATCTAATAAACAGTAATTTTAAATCATTATTGTCTAAGTCCATTCTTAACATGTGCCAAAATTTACGAATACCGCGTCCGTTAAGTATTATAATCTTTATCAAATGCTGACAAAAACAAACATTTGACTCGAAAGACTACGTTTCGTTTTACCGCCGAATCTTGTATAAAAACGGAGTTGGCTAAAGTATTGGGTTCAATGGTTACTTTACCTACTCCAAACTCGCTTCACCAACTGGTATAGAATAACAGACTGTAGTACTTTTGTTTGAAAGTTCTAAGTAAATAGTCTTGTTTCACAAAGGGATACACTCCACTCTAATTTTGAAAGCGTAATTTTTCCATTGGAAAAGTCAATTTGGGTTGGTAAAATATATTATCTATAGGGATAAAAATGGATTGGGTATTAGTTTAAGTGTCCATACATGAGATACTATAAAGATAAGGTAAAAAAATACATTAGCTATACCGGGAAGATTGCCAATGTGTTGTCGACCTTTTTTATTACAAATTCTTGAAGGCAACTGGTTCTCAAGTGCAACTTGACAGGTGCTTGGCAACAGATTTTAAAAATGAGAGTGGTAGCCAGCCAGTCGAGTACTAGTACCTTACCACCGTTCAGGAAGTTAAGCTTATTGTAAGATTCGAACCCACGACCTTCACCGCGGTATCCGGCGTCACTACTACTGTGCTATCATCGCTTTATAAATCACGTATAAGCTCTTTGGGACTATTATTGAGAAAAAAATAAGACTATAATTTTAGTAAATATGAAGAACATATTTTACATTTAAATTGACTACATAATATTTTTATACATTTCCCATAGTGTAACTAATTGTAAAACTAAAGGATCTAAGGTCCTCCTTTCACCAGCGACATTTCCGGAAGCTTTCAGCAGTCTGAAAAGGCTGCTAGCCTTCTGGGATGACCTGGGCTGGTTGGAGTGAGAAGACACGGAAGCTTAAAATACGTACAATGGCCCAATCAAGAGGCTAAGTGCGGAAACAGCCCTGCCAAAACAAAACAAACATACAGGATCTAAGGTGGCTTGTGACGGCTGCACAAAATTGAACTCTGTTATTTTTATAAGCTACTACTGGCATGGTTTATATGCTACAATAGAATAACACGACAAACGAATTTTCTCTCCCATATATTCATTTGACAGTTCTGGATGTCATAAATATTATTTTTATAGCAGACTGGCCTTCCCATCCGGTCTGAGCGAGTTATATTTCATAGCTTAGCTGCTCCGCGCAAAGTATGATGAAATTATGGTTTGTGCGTCCTCGCCGTTATTAAATTTGACATAATTAAATTATTTTTTATTACGACTTCGCAATAAATTTTCACTTGAGTAGATTTAATTATCTGAATAGTAGAAATGGTTACTCTCATAAAAATCACATTGGATGATTCTTGTCAATCAGAAGAACAAAATTAATTGCATGATAGATCAGCTCTCGGATTACGTAACTCAATGGATATATTACAATTGCAAAAAATGTGAAAAGAAATGAAATAAAACCGTTTAAAAACTATTTTAACTATACCTATAATTTAAAATAGAGACTAATTGGAACAAGTTACGCAAATGACTCGCTACCTGTCCGTAACAAATATACTATATGTGGTATTAAGATCCTCAGCTACCATTCCATATGCTATATTGTTAGACAGTCTTCATTGCCATTCAATTCTCGTTACTCAATAGGTTCATCAAATCACTTCATCACTTGAATCAGGGCCACACCCAAGGGGGCTACCACTAATGCAATTCAACTCTGCCTGAACGAAATTTTAAACAAAAAACTTAAAATGACATTTGGCAGAAAAACTATTCATTGAATGGCAAATCGTAAAAAAAGTTAGTGGATATCTTCTGAATAGCTCCAATTTATATCAATTAATTAGTCTATTTTATTTTGAGTTGATAATAATTTGTTGTAACTATATTTATATATTCCTTAAGCACATGTTTTATATTAATTCAGTATAGTTATTAAACCGTCGACAGTGTTTGTTGTAAGCATGATATGAACGGCAGGGTCGAGTTTAGGTAAAGTAGGGTCAGAGAGTCCTAGAAAACAATCTTAGTTAGGTACTTGTACGCCAATGTTTAAGTAAGTAACTTGAGTCAGCCCACCCGTCGGTAACACGCGTACAAATATGTTGTCGCAGCGTACTAGGTAAATGAGAAGGGATTTCAAATGCTTGTAATTTGTTAGTTTAGGATCCGTACTATTTTATATAGTGAAATTAAGCCTATAATAACCCTCGGCTTTAATGTTAACTATGTAAGAGTCTTGTGGTACCGCTGTAAATAAATAATAATTGTTATGGTGTTCCGAAATGGAATAAGTAAGTAAATTCCTTTTTCTGCTTAACTAATCCATCATCAGCCCGTATTAGTTCACTGCAAACCAGTTTTTCACGGCAAAAGACGGATAGATATGAAGAAATTTGGTATCCTACCTTAAACGCAGGGGAAAGCTATATTTTGGTATAAGTGCACAAGTTTTGTAGATAGGGGTGTAAAGTTATGATTCCGCAATAAATAATAAGAAACAAGAATTATTCGCAATACAAATGTAATTTGCACATTGTTTTGAAACTATACAGAGAAATTAGATTAAAGATATGAGAATCTTCGTCGAACGTCTTTGGACATCATATGAAGACGTATTTTTATAGGTTTCCAATTTTTTTAATTGTTTAAAATGGATACTTAATGTTAGTATAAAATAAGTTTTATTACCAATATTAATTCTGATTTATTTATCGTGTGGCACCAACATGGTTTCGGTATATAATGTGCTATTAATTCAAGCTGTTCAAGCATTAATTATGGACAGTATTTGTTAGCAGCTGCGCCAGTATCAATAAAGGACACGGAGACAATGGTGGCTAATGCAATAGTATGATAGATAAAATAAAAATTAACATCTATGATTTATTTTTTAATTTTGATAACTGATGATGCCGTAGGTGATAAGCACACAAAGCATAGAAGAAAAATGGCTCGGAACACACCAGTGGTAGCCAGCCAGTCGAGTCAAGTAGGTACTCTACCACCGTGCAATGGTTTCCTCATGAAGCTCAAGCTCATGTAGGATTCGAACCCACTGCCACTGAGCAACCATCGCCTCTCTTATGAATCTCATCACAAAATGACAGCATTTTATGAATATCCAAAAAGTAATGGTCAGTCTTAACAGATGCATTGGTGAATTCGATTTGAATTCTTTCATCGCTTTTAAAAGTTTGTAACAACAAAAAATTACTAATTTTCATGAAAATGCTGATTGGTTTTGCGGCCGATTCGTATCCGATTTCAGTTACAGGATTGACGTCAGTTGAATACAGCTTTAATCCAAACCGGTTTCGAGTTTTGTTTACTAACTCCAAATACAATGAAAACATAAAAACCTGTCGGTTACGGCTGTCATCAAAATCCGAGAGCTTTATGTTGGAAAGTTTATTCAATTTATTTATTTATGTAGGTACCAACGGCTGCGGCTCGAGGGATCTTCCAATAGGCGATCCTCGTACTCGTAGTTCAAACTAAATGCATTTTTCATGTTGTGAGCGCAACTTTTGCCTCGGTTCGCGACATACTCGTCTGGTGATTGTACGCCGAATGCAATTACTAGGTATGTGTCTCAATCTTACTCTTGAATTAACCTTTATATTCTCGGATGTATTTACTTGTATAATAATTTGCATGACGTCCTGAATTTTGTATTGAATTTGCGTGTACTTAAGAGTTTTCGTGTACATTTAATATCAACCAACTTGTTCTAGATTTTATTAAACTCAATAAAGTATAATTTATCAGACGTAAAATAGCTTTTAGATTAAAATGCAGTGTATGCGACCATATAAGTAAAATGTAAAGCAATATGTATGTTTGTATTTTATACTAAAACAATTCACAGAGATTTAATAGTTTGAAGATGACATAATAAGACCAGATATTTTCTGATAATTTGTAAAAGTGTCAAGTGAAATACCCTAGCGTGTGTTCCAAGTAAGTATATTAGTTACATAACAAGCGTGTAAGAAAGGGACCCACCAGTTCGACACACCTTCTACAAGTAGAGTCGGCACTCGGCACTCGGCACCGACACCGGCATTGCAACTTAGCTAAGTCGCTAAGTCAGCGTAACTCTGTCAAACTCGGCTAGTTCAACATCGATCTAATCTCATCGCGCGCACAGTCACGTATTACATTCGCACACTCCAGCGAAATGGTGTCGAAAAATATCCGCACACCCGCCCCCTATATCAACAAGCTGAGGAGGAAAATTGTTTTTATAGATTCGATATGCCTCAATTTCAATTGCCGCTGGATCTGTTTCCATATTCGAAGCGATGCGAGAGTGGAATCAATTTGCGTTTGAATGAGCCAAACGAACCTCCGCTCATGGTTTTCTTAATGCCCATTTATTTAAATAAAAATTGGTACTTTTAATAGATATTTGACTGATGCTCGATTGTGGCGTCGGAAATTGGAAAATGTGATTCACATTCAAATTTTTAATAAATTCCGATTGGATAATTTTTTAAGTAGGTTACTGGATGCGAGCAGCTCAGGATCGATCGATGTGGAAAACTTTGGGGATGCTTATGTCCAGCAGTGGACGTCTTTCGGCTGAAATGATGATGATGATGAAGTAGGTACTTCAATTTATAGTATGGTATTTGTAGTTGTCTCTTATAATATATCTTAAGTTGTTTAATTTATTTTAAAGAAAGAAACAATTTTATTTTTTATTTCTGTGTATGTGATTGGTTAGTTTTCAACCTGGATTCGGAAATGGCTAGTTCGCAATTAATTATAGTTCAATTATTGTACGATAAATCTCATAGCGATAGAAATACGTACATCGCTTTTACCTTGTTCAAATAACAACAGCTTACCTGTCCTGATCTCAGACCAAATAAAAAAGGTAGACAGAGCCCCACGCACTTAAAGTGAAGTATAGTATAGGAAGCCGAATTTGAAAAAGGAAGCCGACCGCGTTCCTATTCGTCGCGAGTCACGCGGGATAACGTACGTGCAGGTCACGCACACAGCTTCGTGCACGTTGCTTCACTTCATTGAAGACTATTGTTTACGTACGCTCCTTCTACCTTTTTTATTTGTTCTATTCTCCTGATGTCATTAATAATAAATCGATAAGAATCAATGAGTATCGCATACGAGTGCGTCCTGCTCTGATGTAATGTGTTGGAAACAATTTATGATATCCCGATATTTCCAATTCTATGGAATCAATCATTTATTTTCAGAAAAATAAAACGTCCAGAGTCCTATTATTTGAATTACAGGAAATTAAACCAGTAAAAAGAATAGAATATATTTTCTGGATTTTTCTGGAAACAATTTCAATATCGTCCCGTATTCGAAGGTCGTCTGGAAATGATAAGATCGCGTATTGTTGGGTAAGGATACAAAACAGGCAATATAACCGGTATCGCATGTCCAAACGTACCAAAAGTTTGTAATACAGCTACCAGACATAATCTGATGAATATAAAAGCTAAATACACAACTTCATTCTCGTCACACAAACTTACAAGTGTTTAGAATAACATCGTACCATAATACTGCAATAATTGTATGTATATACCGACATTATGATAGAACGACATCACGTCTGCCCGGAGGATAAGTCTGGGGATAACTTCCGACAAGTTTCACGAGTAAATTGTCCATTTATTTGCTAAATTAGTACGAACTTGCTCCTGCTCTCTGACTCCCCTAACTAGAACTACCGTAACTATTTTATAATTATGTCTTTATGTTATAAACTCGGTTATTTATGACGTATAAAAGTTATAAGTGAAAATGATATTTACATCGAACCGCTGTTCGATTGGATGTTTGAGTTTTACCTTTTAGTGTAGGTAATATTTATATTTTTCAGGTTACCTATACGTTTTATTCGTATACTAGCTTTCCGCCCCACGGTTTCACTCGCGTATCCCTTTTTTACACATTTAGAGATGGAATTTCGAAAAATCCTATCTTATCCTTCGTCTACATCTTAAAAAACAATACCTGTGAAAAAAGTCAGCTTTCTACCTAGAAAGGTTGTTGACTCAGGGGAAGAAATTTAAAAAAACGCTAATACACGTGTTTCTTTTTTAATTGTTAGTCTAAAAACAAAGTTTCATGATTCTAGCTTCAAAAATTACCGACTTTCATACAAACTTTCAACCCCTTTTTCACCCCCTTAAAGGTTGAATTTCGAAAAATCCGTTCTTATTCCTCGGTCAAGTTTTAAAAACAACACGTGGGAAAAAAATTAGCTTTCTAGGTCTAAGGGTTTAGGCTGGGCGTTGATAGACCAGTCAGGACTTCTACTTTTATATATATATAGATAGATCTTTCCTTTACATCAGGTCAGTGATTAGAGCATGATTGCGGAACAAACATTCACATCAATATGCATATTAACTTTCTTATGTATCGAGGTTTGTTTTTTTAAATAAACATACTTACATTGACTTGGGCATTCATCCACAGATTTATAAAGATGAAAGATGCATTTCCCAAAAATACCTAATCCCGTTCTTTTATCTTGCTAAATAACTTCAAATCAGGATTTAAATATCACGAATCATCAAAGGCATCGCAGAAACGACATTAATCACCAGATCGTCGAATTCACCTGCGCTAATCTGCTTTAATTGGATCCCGAACCCTTATAATGAATCAACTGCCAATTTCCTATTTATTGGACTGTTTAATTTCTGAAAACATAATCTGGGTGTTCTGGGGATTTTTGAACTTTAATTAACATGACTTGCGCCTTAATTATTTAAATTGATGGTTGAATTTTCAACTGTGCCAACGTTTAGTATTAAAATATATCTCCGATTAAAAAAACGAAATGGCTATTTATATATGGTCCTAGATCATTTAGGGACGTCAGTAGGGATTTTGCATGAGCCCTAAGGTGATGATAAGTATTTTAAACTACTATGATGTATTTTTTTTCATTTACTATGCCATGTTGAACGTGGCTGTAATAATTAGCCAAGTTAACTTAAGTTGCTGAACTTTTTTAGTAGGTATGTTTCCAACATACTTAACTTCGTGCTAACTTAATAATACATGCATAAAACTGAGATTACAAATAAGTTGTCCTTCTTCGTAACAACTTGAGCAAGTGTTCGGCGTCGCTAATGAGCTTACCAGGTTTCTTGGCAAGCACATATCTCACGGTTAAACTCTAAATTAAACAACTCTTCGGTGAGACTGCACTGCACTGTGGCTTATTTGTTTTAACTTTACAAAATACACACACACACACACACACACACACACACACACACACACACACACACACACACACACACACACACACACAGAAGTACCGATGTGTCTGACCTTGACATAACTCATACACACACGTAAGCAGTATACACGTGATTAAAGTAGCTTTGGAACGGGACTTGTGGCACAGAATAGATAATAGTACTACCGCTTGTGGTGGGTGAATGCTACCGGAGCCCTCTATGAGTTTTGTTTGAGTGTTTTTATTGTTCCTTCTGTAACTACGTATCAATTTTGTGTCACAAACAAAAGTCCACTTATTATTCCTAGTTTGAATACTAACAATACGGTATGAATAGGTAAAAAGGTCTTCGTAGTCAAAATAATATTTACTTTGTGGCTCGGTAGCAATAGTAGTTCACTTAACCAGCAGTATCGATGTGAGTCGAATATCCGGCTTCAATATAATAATAATAATAAAAAATTGCTTCGCATCTGTAACTTGACAACGCAATTTGACTACGACATTATTACAGTCATATTTCATGGGCTGGTTATTTATAATGTAATCTATTAAAAACCTAAGCTGATTTCGTCATGCTGAATACCTTTTAATATATATTTAACTCTACCGGCCTCAATGTGTGAGAAGGCTAAAACCATAGATAATACCTACACTATGCTAAAACCAAAAAACCAAATCCAGTAAAACTCAGACTTAAAATGTATCGTTCCATTCTACCATTATACATCAAAAAGAGATGTCTTACAACCGGTGATTTACATTTTTTATAAAGCTTGCAAGCTTACATATTAATACAGTATCTGTATAATGCGAAAAAAAGGTCTTTTATACTTTTTGATCATATATGGCTTTTGTAAGACCTAAGTAAAAGTTTTAGATTTCGGATATTAAAGTAGATATTTATATACCTATAGTAGGTTTATTAACATTTGATAAAGTCTAGGTCACTTTTAGGAATGTGATCTTGAGTCAAACTCACAATAACAAATAAGAAACTATGGGCCGAATGGGGTACTTTTAACTTAACTTAAACCGAAGCAAAGTTTATGACCTTGGAAACCCTAGTTTCGTGTTTTGTGTTTCTGAAAAGACTATAATGTGGTTTACTCTTCTCAGAAAATAGTTTTAAATATATAATCCACGTTGTAAATATTAGTTTTGTTTTTATATTATTTAATCTTGATACACCTCGCATAAAGCACATAAATTTTCGTGCTCCGTAAAATTGGTAAAGTTTCTACACTGGGTAAGAAAATATAACACTCATAATGCGATAGCGGCGTTTTTTCCATATCATATAAATTGAATTCCCCTTTAGCATAAAAGAGGCGAAAAAGGGAAAGTTTTGTGTTATGGACAATTTGGTCACGCCATTTGGCAAACAGTGTAGCTTAAGTTGGACGAACGAGTTGAATAACATGGGGTGGAGACACTTTACTTTCCCATTAATCTTAAGTTGTTTCTTAATTCTTTTGCCGTTTGTAATAAAATTGTTTCCACTTTCGACTCTATGGCTCATTACTTATAAATTTGCCATACCTGAAAAAGGTATTTAAGTTGTTTAAGTACTGTGTGTTATAAGATCTATGTATAACACTTAGTAGCAGAATAAATGAATATGAATATTTATAGCTTTATTTTAATCATACATAGGTATTAGATTAGATACAATACATACATAATGCGTATTTGAAATGTTTATTAAAATTTATTTTATTTTAAAAGTATTCTTCCTAAAATAGCCGTGGATAAAAATAAGGCGATTAATATTAATGTTCGTTTCAATTCCCCATGATAAATGAATTTCTGAAATGAAATAAGTTTTGGAACTTCTGCCTTGCTATAATCCAACTTAAATAAATTAGATAAACAAACGTTACAGTAACTTTTATAATTTGTCATAATTATTGGATTTCATAAGGATGTCCCTTAGTTTTATTTTTATTTTACAATATTATGTCTCCGTATTTTTACTTTGGTCTTATAAATGAATCCCACTATCCTTCTAATATTATAAATGTGAAAGTTTGGATGGATGTATGTTTGTTACTCATTTACCCTAGGCTGAATGGATCTGGATGAAATTTGGCATAGAGATAGATTATAGTCTGGAATAGCACATAAGCTACTTTTTGTCCCGGGAAAAGATAAGATCCCTCGGGATCGCGGCAGAAACCGCGTGGCGGAAAGCTAGTAATATTATAAATGTGAAAGTTTGGATGGATGGATGTTTGTTACTCTTTCACGCAAAAACGGCTGAACAGATTTTGATGAAACTTGGTACACAGGTAGAATGGAATAAAACATAGGATACTTTTAATCTCGGGAAAAGATAAGATCCCCCGGGAACGCGGGGAACAGCTAGTATAATATTCTGTTTGAAAGCAAATATCCACCCTGTGCGTAGGATATCATAATCTAACTGTAACGACACAGGTCGTGGGTTTGATTCCCACCCAGGACGTGTTCCATTTGCGTTTCATCATTCATCATTTACCTATATCAGTCTAGTTTCCATACCGTCTGATGAGTCAAGGTCTGATGAGTTTGGGATCAGTCGATCATATAAGTATCAGGAATACTCCAGGCTAGGCTTTTCGACTACAAAGAAATTGTGATCGCAAAAATAGCTTTGTTTTTCATAGAAATACTATGAAATCCAAACTTATACTTGCCGTTGATTAAATAAACTCCGTCTATAACTCTTCCACTTTATAAATACTAAGGAACCCTGCACACTGTGCGGTGGTTTGATGTAATGGCGTTTTCTTACTTGATAAAATTCGGTATTATTAGGTTCTGAGAAATTCTAACTGTGGGCCCATTGAAGAGTGTCGTCGACCTATATCGTCGTCATCTTAGCAACTCAATATTTCCTGGTGAAAATCTCAAATATCGTGTCTTAAAAGAAAAAAGGATTTTAAGAGGATAAAAGAAAGAGGATTTATTTACATTCAGCCCAACATCTTTATTTTGCCATCTTTTGTGTCGAGATATATTTAGAAAATATATCTAGACATTTTGTGGTTACCAAGAGGATGTAAATCTTTATATGGATTCAATATGATACATTTTTGATTCACAATTGCAAAAAGAATCGATTGTATATATTTTTTGCGATTGAGAAAAATCTATTCCATCCTAAGACATATATGACTGATGCAACGAAGGCTTGGACATTAGCCTGCCCTTATTCCCGTCCTCATAGAGGCAGTGAGATTGGCCGCTCTACGAGCTAATTCCAAATCACCTGATCGAAACGTCTCAACTAGTCTCTCCTTACCTAATCTACACATTACCTATTTACAGGTATATAAGTGTCGTCACATTAGCTTTGTATGGGTTAAAATGTACTTAAAATACATATTGATAAGGAGATAAAATCTTCATGAAATTGACTACTACATTATTAGGGTACTATTGGCAATGTATTGGTCCAATCTGCACGCTACAGTTTAAAGGGTAGTGCACATTTATTCGGTCATTTAGAGGGTATGGATGTAGATGGCACGGTCTTCGGTTTACCGTATGGCCGTGTCACACTGTATAATTTGCGGTATAATGTAGCTGTCTATAGTTAGTATATTTTATACTAGCTTTTGCCAAAGGCTTTTGTGTGGACACAGATAGTGGTGATTAAGCTACGGCTTTGTGTTAAGCTAGATATTTAATAATGGCTTTAGCTCGTGGTTGGATCATGTGTATTTTTTATAGCAACCATTGTTTGTTTTAGCTGGGCTGGTTTCGCACTTAGCCTCTTGCATATTTCAAGTGATGATAATAGATTTTAATTGCAATGTTATGTAATGTTAAATTGGAATCATCTGAAGAATTTAAGATGGTACATACCATTTTAATTTTTCCATTTCAATTCATTTAAGGCAAAGTAGTAGTTAGTAGTTTGACTGGCTACAATTTAAGGGTGGTAGCCAATCAGTCGAGTACTATAAAGTACCTGTTCCCAATCTCAACATTTTGTGAAATAAAAACACTTAAATTATTTATGTTCCGTGTATAAAAACATTATCAAAATAACAAAGAAAAATGTTTTAATTCAGCTGTGCTAAGCTTTTCATGTTTCTGTCTGAATGAATTTCAGTAAATCTGAAGCTAAACTAAATAATTTTTACGCAATAATAAAATAAAAAATTCTTCCGTCCATTTTTTACATGGAATTTAATGGCCAGATAAGACTACTATATTCGTGAAGAAACTTCATCATCAAACAAAAAATTACTATTCAAATATCGAGTAAAATATTACATTCATCCATCTAAGTGCGCCTCGACGTACCTACTTGAACTAGCTCGATCTTATTGATCTAACAAAACTTTACTTCCACTCTAAACCTTTTGATAGCACCATTCAAATATTAATGCTTTACCATCACAGCCTGTTATACACTTTAATACCAAGCTTAATTCAATATCTGCTGTAAATTTTACGCTGCATCATAAAATAATATTCCTCTATATACTGTTTGTGTCGCAAAGGCACTTAACAGCTTTCAAACCGACGTTATTCGACTAAGTGTATGTGGTCTCTAAAGCAGACGCTGGAGGGCATTGAAAAATGACAAGGCAGCCAACGCGACGCTTTAAAGCAATGAAAAAGCGCCACAAGATGCACTCGAAGGTCTGCAGTTGAACTGTTTACAGGCGCTGTGGTGCAGAACTCTGCTTATATTGCGCTGGTGACACCGCTTCCCATTTCCGTTCCATTTTCACGATTTTTAGCCAAACTATGTTCCGCATTGCCAATATTGAAAAGCTGCGCGAATATTTGGCAAGAGAACGTTTTTGGAAACTCGACGAGTTTTAGTATTACTCTATGCACAAATAGAATTAAATAATTTTTATTTTACTTGATATTAATTAGGTGTGGCATGTTCGGTAATTAAAAACTTAAAAACAACCCTTTCATGGTTATAATCATGGTATAGAATTGACAAGTCCACATACATTTTTTAAATTAGAATTTAATGGAAAACTTGTCACTATGATGGAGTGCGAGTTGGGAGTGGAAAAACAAAAGTGTGAGATAGTTAATAAATTTATCATACACTGTTTAAGTCCTTGCAAGTTTGACAAGGATTATGTAAGAGTTTCAGTGCATGGTGTAATAATAGCGGAGTTAACATTTTTATTCGTATTTCTATATTCTAGTATTATTGTAGAATTAAATCTATGTAGGTAATGTGTGTTACAGTTTGGGTTAGGTTAATAATTTATCATGATGATTGTTGATATACCCACATATAATATGTGTTGAATGAAATGAGGCACAACATAAAATTAAATAGTCGAGTACATACATTAAATGAAATTCAATTACGAGTTTCTACGGTAAATGTATGATTTTTCATTAAGATCCACTTCTTGGTAATAGGAATTTACTTTATGTAATCTAAATATAATTTATTTCATAAATTTTAATTAAATAAGAAAAATAGTTAACTACAACTTTTTATTACTAGGTACACTAAATTGAAAAAATAGCTTTGACCTCCTTTTTATTTATACTAGCTTATAATTTGGCTGAGTAATTTTACTGGGAATATTTGCAGACATTTTATTTTCCTTTGAAATTCTAGTAAAAACATGATATTTTCACATTCGTTCAACTGAAAATATAGATAAAGCGTTTTAAAGTAAATAATAGTGCTTTACATTCTTATCAATAGTCTTCTCAAAATTATCTATTAAAAACCTACTATCTCGGAAAGCCGACGAAGCGAAACCAATGTTCTACAATATGTCGATAATTTACAATTGTGGTAACGCTTAAAATACGGTGGCATAATACCCTAGCTACATTATGCCAAAGATACGTTTGTATTTACGTATTGCGCATCGTCGATCGTAGGTCTCGGCCCTCGGGTAAAAGATTAGCAACCGTGCTTACAAATGTTTCGATAATCCAAAGTGATTTGAATCCGATTGTTTCGATTAATTTTATAGTGTTGCATAGGTTTGAGTCTAATATTTTTTATTACATTAAACTGGATGAAACGTTTTATTTGAGCAGAAAATTAATAAAGGATAGAAAAATATGATATTTATTTTAGGTCATTCCACTTGCTATTTATATTCGCATTAAAAGTGAACGGGCGGTTATCCTTGAGTATGTTATCTAGCTTCAGCTGATGGATAGTTAACACATGGTGTTCTCATAAGGACTATAATACAGCCGTTACTTCTGGAGAAATATCTTCGACTAACATTTTCTTTGTCATTTTCGGAGATGGAAATGATAAATAATTCATCATTTGAGCCTTACTTAGACTAAGTACACCATATTTCACATAGCAGGGCCCTTCTGTGGATGCGACATAAAATACAGCCGAGGTAATCCTATCCATCCATGATTTATATCAAAGAAGGGTCAATGTGGAAATTTCATAAGCGATATATCAACGTTTCATATGCAGAACTATTAGAAGTATTACCTATTTTGTTGGGCTCTCTTTTGATATAAACCTTTTGGTAAATAACTGGAGCAAAATCTGGCAAAAACTTTATGGAAGATATTTTGGAAATGTTTTGTTAACCATTGTTTCTTTTCATGGTATTCTTTATTGAAAATAGCTTAGTTTTTTAAAACATAAACGCAACAAAGGTTTGTAAAAACAGCCTCTGAAAGCTTTAAAAATAACCACGGAGTGTTGTGTGAGGGACCCTTTACTCTTTTTATTGTATAAAGCTTTTAATACTGTTGTTGTCTGTAATATACTCGAGTGGTACTTGTATTGGGTTTGTTTTGCCAGACTCAAAACAAAAAGGTTTGCAGTCCATTTGTTGCGCACTAAACACTCGCGCAATTTAAGTTGGCTTCGTCATTTCTCTTTATTTTTGTTTTTACTTCCTTTCTATCTATGCGTATTATAAATACCTATTTATCTGCAGAGCAATTGTGCGATTTACAGTTGAAATTTTGTTAATAATTTCAATTTCAAAACGCTCCGGATACCTTCAATGCGAACCAATGTTTATTTTTTAAGTCAAGTACCTAATTGGTAGGTATGTAAAAAAGCAATGAAGGTTGCCGTACCTCAAAAGGAAAAGCGGAACCCTTATAAGATCACTTAGTTGTCCGTCTGTCAGTCTGCCAAGACCCTTTTTGTCAGGGAAGCGTAGAAGTATCATTTGAAATTAATACCAAATACCCAGGTTTGCAAACCCTAGTGAAAAAATCTAGCTTCTATCAAAGCAATTAAAAGATACCTACTGCCGTTTATGCTCCGTTTATGTCGCATATTTTGACTCTCGCAAGGGAATCTAAACATATAGGGTACTTTCCGTTGACCTAGAACCATGCAATTTGGCATGAAGCAATATCATGTAACACAAGTAATGGAATAAATCCGAAAACCGTAAATTTGCAATGAAAAAAAACGACATTTATAAAAAACATGGTAAACCTACAAGTTTGTACGGAATCCTCGGTGCGTGAGTCCGACAGGCACTTGACCGTTTTTTTTAAATTAAATTTTAAGTTTTCCGCAATAATATAAGTAGATTAAAGATTAATAATAATACGTGTATATGGCATGCCGATTGTGGTGGTAAGTAATAAGGGTCGAAAAGTATTTTCTTGTTAGGTACTATTTTTTATTATCATTGTTCGTGTCTCTCGGTCTTTGGCTATTATATCCAACTATGTCAATTGTGTTTTATAAAATAAATAGGTATTGTCACAAATTAGATAGGTACCTAATAGTTACAAAGTAACAGATAGATCACTCCTATTATTCTTCCTAAATCCTTTCTATCCCCAACATCTCACATGTCATAATAAATCAAAGATACAAGTTTAAACTATAATATGATGAAAAACTCGTCATTTTGTTATAAATATAGGAATCCAAAAGTATTTTACTTTAATGAAGGGAAAATTAAATTAACTTGTTGAATATTGAGCTTTTCCCCGCTTTCAATCAGAACACTTTATTTATTTAACTTACAAAGGAAAATAACGAAATTGGAAATACCATCCTTTGTAATTAAGGGTGCTAGCCCTCCTCCCGCTTTACATTTCACAGAAAACAGCTAATAGCTAGTGAAGAAAATTGAAATTTGTTTTTGGAAAGATTCGACATTAAATTTCGCTTGGGAAAACAACAATTACGAGCTATCGATAAAGTATAGTATTCTACTTGTTTCTATAGTGTATGAATATGGTTATTTTGCATATACTTATGCAATTTCTTTTAATTTTACAGTTATGGGCGTAAATATTTAATATATAATTCGGTTTGTATTATGGTTTCGTAACAGGAACCGGTTCCTGTTACGAAATTGTCCGGACAAAACACTATGAATAGCAAAACTTAAACTTATGTAGGTATAGCACACATAAGGTGATAATAGTAGAGTTTTATTTGTACAATGGGCATTGGGCAGTGTTCCGAGAAATTATTTGATATGATGCCACGGCTACTTGTTACCATCGCAACGCCCGCCGTCGACAGGGAGTTCATTTTCACACCTTAGAATCAAGTTGGTCGCGTACAGTGCGGCTTGAGAGACATTTTCTCTCGCGGACGATTAGTTTGTGGAATGAACTCCCTGTAGAGGTTTTCCCCAGAAACTACAAAATTTAAATTATGCGTCATTAGATTTTTGATAAAATAATTTCCTAAACGAGTTCCTAAGTTTTTATGATAATTTTCTTATCAAAGGGTAAAAACGGAAACCCTATTACTAAGAATCTACTGTCCGTCTGTCTGTCTGTCTGTCTGTCACCAGGCTACTTCTGTCTCATGAACCGTGATAGCTAAACAGTTGAAAATTTCACAGATGATGTATTTCTGTTGCCGCTATAACAGCAAATACTAAAAACAGTTTTTTTTTAATAAGATACACAATTTGTACGGAACCCTCGGTGCGCGAGTCCGACTCGCACTTGACCGGATTTTTAATATCGTATTTGATATAATACGAGTGAGACAAACCAGAGAATTCCTTCCTTATGGATAAGAGAATCAGAAGATTTTTTCGCCTTCGTCAAGTCAATTTTATGTGAAAATAAAACATTATTTACCTTTTATACGTTACTGCTCTGAACGTCGCGTCGCGTCGTAACATATTTGGGTGAGAGTGCGCACACATACGGTTCACAGCCATGCCACTGCCGTGTGTAAGATTTAACATAATATCATAGGATATTTCGGTGAACCCGCCACCCTCTTCACGTAAGCGTCGAAAAGTTGTTTACGCAACTTTTGATTGCCTTCCTTACTCTGTTTGTTTACTTTTTTACTTAGAACGGAATTATTATGAAACTTTTTTCGTTAAAGGCTCAAAGATACATAAATGGGTTTAGTGAGCCCGCGACCGTAAGCTCTGCTAAAATTTGTTTACTTATGCGCTCGATATTTTTATTTGTCTTTTTCTGTTTCAATACCCATTTTGAAGACGGAAGGGATCGATGAGTAATTGAACTTGAAGTGTACGTTTCATCTAGATATAGGAAGTTATTCATTTTTAGAACTCTGATGGTTTTAAATATTAATTTCAAAGTTTTATTTGTAGTTACTTTTTTTTCGAGTACAAAATAAACATTTATTTGCAATCTAAAAATAAAAAGGTACTGAGAAATCACAGCATGCAGCAGTTCTTGTTTTTTCTTTTTCGAGAACTGCGAGGTGCTGGTGAGTAAACGAATTAAAGGTTGGTAGTATCTGAAACTTGATTAGGTATATTGTTTACGTGTTTCATCCGCGTTCATAATAGAACTAATGTTTTATAGGGATCAAAAGTAGCATAATAATATAATAAATAAATAAGTGGTCGGAGGATCTTATCTTTTCCCGGGATAAAAAGTATCTTAAGCAAGTAGCCAAGTTTCATCAACATCTGCCGTCTTTCCGTGATTGAGCAACAAAACATCCAAACATACAAATTTTCACATTTATAATATTAGTAGGATGTATAATAATTCCATCTAAATCCATACAGTCATTATGGCATGATAAAATAACCAAAACTCTGACAAATATACACCTAAACTTTTTCATATTTATTATATAACTATAGTAAGTAAGTAAGTAAACCTAAAAAGAAAATTTGTAATTTTATACCAATACCTTTATTTCTTTTGGGATAATGAATTCCATTTTATGAAATAGATATACGTTATCTGTTTTCTAGGCGAAGAATACAAACTATGTATGGTAAGGTTGCCTATATTGTACCAGTTAACGAACTTTACAAGCTGACACAAAAACTATATAACTTAAGAGGATAGGATAACTAGAAATAAAATGGTTGTTCTATTGGTGTTGATTTTTTATTATTAGAAAATGAGGAAATATAAAAAAACAAACGACAATTGAAGTTTTAAAAAAAGTCTAAAAAAGTACAATTTAGGAAACTGGTTTCCTTAATTGTACCATAGGTATCCTAAATTGTACTTTACGATCTAAATGAGATTCAAATGCCTCCTATAAACTGAAATCAGCCTTACCGTTATACATCTTTATAAAAATTATTATCCATAATTAATAATGTAAATAAGTACTCCAAATAAATTTCGAATCAACAACAAGAACACAATAAAATAAATCTTTTATATAAAACTAGTTAAAGTTTCTCTTATTTTAGTTAAATCTTAATCAGTCTAAATAAGGCTTTCATATTTATGAACTAAAATCAGCCTTGCGATTTCAATATGGGTACTTGTACGTCTATAGTATTCTAAGTTATTCTTAATAACATTTTTAAATAAGAAAAAACAAGAGTTATTTGAAAAGAAAAGGTTAATTAATTAACTCTTTTCTTTTTCCAGCATATTTTACAAATGTCAGGGTTGTCTCCGCATGTTTCGTGAAACCATTTTTGGCATCTTACACACTTGACCCATTCCACTTTTGGTCCCTTTTAATCAAATTAATAGCCATTACACACACAGCAATAATTTTCATCATCCATATCAATTTCCCCATCATCATCAGATTCGTCTTGTAGCACAATTTCTTCTATTTCAGATTCACTGCTCATTTCTTCTGCTTTCACAAGCGTGAACACTCGTTAATTCCCATAGATGTCTTATTCAAACAATCTAAGGCTTTTTCTAAATCATCTTGCGTCCATGTATAATACTTTTTATCCTCTCCAGACATCTAAAAATATTTAAATCTAGTTAATAATCCAGTTTAAGAACCTAAATTGTACCGGTACATTTTAGGATTACCCTACCTGGTACAAATTAGGCAACACTAAGTTTTATTTTCATGCGAGCCGGCATCATAACCTCGAAATGCTAAACATAAAATATATTCACTAAATAATGCACTAAAATGCTTACTTTCCAAAAACATATATAAGAGCTGCGGTGTACTTACCGTTGCCACAAGAAATCCTTAGGTAAACATCCATAAAATAAGATGTACTGCCTGGTACGGAGTACTGTGCCTGTCAAGTACCCAACACCTACGCGAACTACGGGCAGTCGCCGTGTTTGGCACTATAGGTCAGCAGATTGGGATGGAATGCGAATATTTTTTGCATCCTATCCTTGGAGGCAGGTTTGCTTCTTGTTGGATGATCCTGACGCTTGTGCCAACTCAGTTGCCGACGTGGTGCTGCAGGGTATGGAACTTTTTATTCCAAACCCATTCTGTGGTACCTGTCGGTGGAAAACACCAGCCCTGGTTCGGTCGCTCTTGCAAAATGGCATACCGCCGGAAAAAAGAATGTTACCGAACCTGGTCTGATGCATCGGCGTCCCAGGATGTAAACACCAACGCTCTCAAAAAGAAGTACAACTTTGCCTCCAGGTCCTATAAAAGAACAATTGCCGAGGCAAAGTCATCATTTATTGGCAAAATTGGTGAGAGATTAATACGTCTTCCTTCGGGATCTAGGGCATTTTGGTCTCTCGCCAAGGCTGTTCAAGGGAACTTCTGTCGGCCTTCATTTCCATCCATGCACAATGATAATGACTATCTGGCCCACACCGCAATAGAGAAAGCCGATCTTCTGGGCTCTCTTTTTGCCTCCAATTCGACTCTTGATGACGGGGGAGAAACACCGCCGATCATCCCGCGTTGCGCAAACTCTATGCCGAAAATTCGGTTTTTGCAAAAAGAGGTACGCAAGGCGCTTCTCACCCTGGACATCAATAAGTCGAGTGGGCCCGATGGTATCCCACCAATTGTGCTCAGAACGTGCGCACCCGAGTTGGCTCCGGTTCTTACGCGTCTTTTCCGGCATTCATACTCAAAAGGTGTTGTGCCGAAATCCTGGAAGACTGCTTTAGTACACCCGATCCCTAAAAAGGGCAACAGTGCTGATCCTAACAACTACAGGCCCATAGCTATAACCTCCTTGCTCTCCAAAATAATGGAATCCATTATTAACAGCCAGCTCCTGAGGTATCTTGAGGAGCACCAGCTGATTAGTGACCGCCAGTACGGTTTTCGTCGCGGTCGCTCAGCTGGTGATCTTCTTGTTTACCTCACTCATCGATGGGCGGAGGCAATTGAAAGCAAGGGGGAGGCCGTAGCAGTTAGTTTGGATATCGCTAAAGCCTTTGATCGGGTCTGGCATAAAGCGCTTCTTTCGAAGCTTCCCTCTTATGGGCTTCCCGTGAAGCTGTGCGATTGGATCACCAGCTTTCTCACGGAGCGAAGTATCAAAGTCGTCGTTGACGGATCATGCTCGGACCCAAAGCTCGTGAATGCTGGTGTTCCACAAGGCTGTGTACTATCTCCGACGCTGTTTCTTCTGCATATCAATGATTTGCTTCAAACTTGCAGTATTCATTGTTATGCGGATGACAGCACTGGAGATTCTTTTTATACCGGCCAGGCAAAAGCTTCCCGGGAACACGTTGATGAGTGCCGGAACAGACTTGTGTCGGAAATTGAGACAATACTCGATCATGTCTCAGATTGGGGTCGACTTAACATGGTTCAATTTAACCCCATGAAGACACAGGTCTGAGCGTTTACCACCAAAAAGAATCCCTTTGTCGTATCCCCTCGTTTTGAAGATGCTCCACTTCAGGCCACGTCGAGTGTTGGGATCCTTGGCGTCGAAATATCGAGCGAAGTTCAGTTTCGTTGTCATCTGGAAGGTAAGGCAAAGTTAGCCTCCAAAAAGCTTGGTGTGCTTAACAGGGCGAGACAGTATTTCCCCCCGACCCATCGCCTTCAATTGTATAAGGCACAAGTTAGGCCTCACATGGAATACTGTTCTCACCTCTGGGCTGGTGCACCACAATATCAGATCCTTCCATTTGACCGAATCCAAAGAAGAGCAGCTCGAATCGTCGGCGACCAAGAAACTTCCGATCGGCTCGATACTTTGGCTCTGCGGCGTGATGTATCATCTCTCTGCGTCTTTTACCGAATTTATAACGGGGAATGCTCCGAGGAACTGTTCGAATTAATACCAGCTGCTGAATTTCGTCATCGGACAACCCGCAGCTCAACAAATCTACATCCATACCACCTGGATGTTCGGCGATCCACCACTGTGCGTTTTACGCGGTCTTTCATACCACGAACGCTAGACCTGTGGAATCGACTTCCAGCGGCGGTGTTTCCGAACGGATACGACTTGGGGACCTTCAAAAAAAGAGCGTATTCCCATTTAAAAGGCCGGCAACGTACCTGTGACCCCTTGGGTGTTGCGGGTATGCATGGGCGGTGGGGATCACTTAACATCAGGTGACCCGCATGCTCTCTTGCCCCCTATTACATAAAAAAAAAAAAAACGGAACGCCGTAATAATTATTTTTGTTTACTAAACTTCACTCTGTTGTGACATCGAATCCAAAATGGCAGGGATTGCGTCATGTTGGTAGCACTTCTTTTTAGTGTTGCTAATTCAAAACTAAACATTACGGTTTGGTAGATTTTAAAGTGGTACAAATTACGAGCCGGTCCGACTTAGGCAACTCGACCCTATTACTACGAAATTAATCGTCAATCAATTCATTTAACGTAGTTACACGTAGCACGCGGCAATACTACTAGTAGTAGGTATAGTTACAAAAACGTGCAGCAGGCCAGTATTCCTGTAAGACACTTCAATGAAGTGTCGCGAGTGTGGTCTAGGTACCGAACCAAAAAACCTAGGTTACGTTGGTAGGTACATTACCACACCACGTATGTGCTGAATGTGTAATACGTGAATGCGGCGAACCACACAACTGCGGTTTTTTGGATTAAAAATAAAATCGCAGCTCTCGGTTAAAACCCAACTTCTGATTTTATTTAATGCAAATAAAGCGTGGCAAACAAAATTGGTGCATAGCCAATCGATTGCGTTTTTGCGTGTGCTTTGCGGCGGTCTACTCCCAAAGCAATTACCGCTTCCCGTATCCACTTTAATTACCTACACAACTTGTACGATGTGCACAGCAAGTTTGTATAGAAGTAGATTTAATTCAATTGATAAGAGTCCTTCTCGTTTATAAATTACCTAATCATCGTCTTTATAAAATAAACCTGTCACATTGGGTCCAATCCTACTAATATTTTAACCGATTGGTTCTTAGGTCGGTCGCTCGTACCAATCAAACAATAGCATAACAATTGATTAGAAACTCCTCGCGACTCATGTTAATAAATGTGAAAAGTATGTTTGTCACTCAATCATACAAAAACGGCTTAACGGATTTTGATGAAACTTGGCACACAGGTACATCATATCCTGGAATAAAACAAGAATACTTTTTATCCCGGGAAAATATATGAGCCCGGGAACGCGGAAAACTAGTAAAACATAATTTGAACATAGTAAACATTTCTATTTGCTGTTACATAATCTAAATAGGAAGAAGTAAAGAATTCTAAACAAACACTGATATTTAATACAGCGATCTCAGAATAATTTATTTACAACACTGTGAAATCAAGCCCCAGTAGCTATGAAGCTCATTAAGCATGCACGTAACATTTAAAGCATATTTACTGCGATAACGGTAGCCCGAGGAACTCGGAACGGAGCAACAATCTGCCAAAATGCAAGATTCAATTTGCCCTTGATAGCTAATTTATTTTCCCCTCGCGCAATCGTATACCTACTCAACCTGTGCCTAAGCTTGTACATTTTATTTTATACCAAAATTAAGGTGAACTTTTAAATCGTGGACATTTAGGCTATGTTACCTTTGATAGTTGTCTCTACGATGCGGTCAACGTATGCTTCTTTTAACCGAGTATTTGGTAAATTGTCATCCTAAATTGAATCATTGAGTGTCTGAGAAATATGATACAATTATTTAGGCTATGAAGATTCTACTTTATATTATAATAAACTTGACTTACTTACTACAAGAACTATTAACACATAATAATGTAAGTACCATGTTCTATAGTCATTCAATTTCATCTGCACCACTTCGCAATATATTTGCACAATAAATTATAAGTAGAGCATTAAAAAATATCACAGTAGGTAATTGTATGCAAAACTTCGTTACCGTTTGGCCTTCTGCCAAAAGCATGGAAGTTTGTTATTCGCATGAAACGAAACAACATGGTAAAAAAAACAACTTCTTTTTAACCTTTAAACGTACATGTTCTAGAATTCAGTTCGTACAGACACGCACTAACAGTTAAAAGCTTTGTAGCGATTTCGGAATAGCCCACGTATAAACAGAGGGGTATGAAATAAAAATGAAACAGTGCTATACGTCTGTATCTCAGTCATACATAAAGTGACCTATTTCAACTTTCACATAAAAATAAAGGCCCCGAACACATTACGCGAGGCATGAGGGACGCCTCGCCACTCACGCACCAATAAAACTGAGGCGTATAACATAATTGCTGGTAATAACAATATGGATAATAACTTTTCAAGAAAATATCATGGCTACCAATACAGTATGTCTTTTCCCATGAAATATAATAATGTATGGAACTATGGATATAGCCTAAAAATTGAGTCAGAATGATTACTCGATACAACCGTTTGCATAAATTTTACCACGGTGGAACTAGAAAAGAGCATGTGATGTATGAAAAAGTAATTACTGTGTACAACATAAATTCTATGTAATCGTAATTTTAATTTAACATAAATCATTTTGTGTTAAGTTCAGCACGAATTCGGAATGTGCAAAATATAGGGTAATTTGTTGCACGCCACGTCCGAACTGTCGTAAATCTGGCAATAAGTGCGACGTCGATGCATTTTAATGGCAACACTCAAATTGTCCTTACACACACATACGCACATTATAAATAGTATGATGGATATAATGTGATATTGATGTAAATTAGAACTCGTAGATTGTTTAATTTATTACACGTTTTTTTGCAGATTTTTATACTTATTCAATTTAAAAATCCAATTAGTTATTTAAAAGACGTAACCAACAGTAAATATATACACAAAGGATACGAATTTGGGATAATTTTCTTCAAATCAAATTTATTCAAATTGAATCACCAGCAGTTGGTAGGTTAATAACTACCTAGTATTTTGTCATAACTAACAGATTCAAAGTCCATAAAAATTTTGTCCATAGTAGAATAAGTATGATAGATTAGTTTTTGATCGTGGAATATGCTTGTAAATATCTAGTTACAATAGCTAATCTATTTGAGTAGATCAAGTTAGGTATTTTTTTGGTGGAGATCGCTTGTTAGTAATAAGGCCGCCCATTCTGACACTGGCGATGTTATTACTGTAATTATTATTTTTCTTATACGGTACACCAATAAATATGTAGTTAAGTAGATTAGATATTTTAAAGAATTTTGGACGAACAAAGGCTAATCTACTAAATACCGCATTTGTAAAAATATTTTCACATAAAACGTCTGGCTTCTGTATTTTTTTTTAAATTCTAGATAGGCTTGTGTTTGACCACAATCTCACCATGGTAAGTGATGATGTGGCCGAAGATGGTAAGCACACAAAGCCTAGATGGGAACTGGCTCTCAAGTGCAGCTGTCGGAACACACCGATAGGTGTTTTGGCGACAGATTTTCAACTTGAGGGTGGTAGCCAGCCAGTCGGGTACTACAAAGTACCCTACCACCGTGCTATGGTTTCCTCACGATGTTTTCTTCACCGAAAGCTCAAGCTCATTGTAGGATTCGAACCCACGACCTTCGCCGCGGTATTCGACGTCACTTACCACTGAGCTATCATCGCCTTAATAACTATAAACTATATATTAATGACTATAAACGAGCGATAGTGAAACAAATTCGGAATATTTGGATTTAATTCGTTCCTCTATCAAGAAAATTTGTCGAATTTACCAGCAATAGAGATTTGTCACCGTCTAGTTAGTAAATAGGCGTAGGTAAGTAGGTACTTCTATTGAATTTAATATTCAATTACGTGTACGTAGAAAATCTGAATACTGTTATAATATCTAAAATGAGAGTCGTCAAGGTTAAGTTAAGGCACAGATTAAATAATAATGAGATAGAAGGCGGAGTGATGACATAAAATCTCGCGGGGAAAATGGCTTCAGACACTTGTCTTTACTCTCGAGTTTGCATAATGAAATACTTGTGGAAATACTACATAACTTGACTAAGTGTCGAGTTAAGCGAGCAATTTGTATCTTAATAGGGTGGAATTAGTTTTTTAAATGAGGATTAGTGGTAGGTATGGAGAAGAAGAAGAAGAAAAGATTAATCACATTCTTATCCGAATCAAATATTTATAATAGCTGTAAAATATATTAAATTATTTGAGTAGATACAAATCGAGTAAAGTTGAATATAATTCGACATAAATGGTCCTAATACCGATTACTGTGGTGATCATCATAATCATCGTTGAAGAAAATTTTAACACGATTTGCACAGTCATGTCTCTTTATACCTAACTAAAAATATTTAATACAAGAAAGAAGAAATGTTCATTTTTATTACGACAAAACTGTCGGATTTTAGGTTTTATCATAGAACAGGGTTGGATTTTACGGTTTTCTCAGCAAGGGCGTAATCCTTTCGGTGGCGGACGGTGCACGGTGGCGGCGGTGGCGCGTCCGCAGACGTCAGGCGGGCGATTTAGCTGATTTATAATGGGGCCGCACGTTTAACTACTAAACGGTGTAACTTAACAGTTGTTTCTTTTGAAAATGTGGGCTGCTTGAGTTTGCTATTTACTTATAAATTCTTTACCGAGCTAACATTTATTTTTCACCCGGGTCACGCAATTGTTGTCAGTGAAACTAATGTTAAGTACATTAGTTACATTGTTTCGTAATTAATCTAAGCTTGAAATGAGTTAATGAGTTTATTGCCGGTTTTTCTCAGCAAAAGCAACATTCCAAACCATACGTCAGACTATTCATAAGTGCCTACGAAGGTCTATTTAAATAAAAAAAACCGATTTTGATCTTAGGTCAAACTAGTATAAAAATTAAAGGCTTTCTGGTTATAACTACTACTTAGGTACTAGTTAATTAGTAACAGGCGCTATAAAACGCCATAAATACATGTAGTAGCAATATGGTACTTTGTAGATAGTAACAATACAAACGATTTATTTTTTTCAACCTTCTTTGTAAAAAATTTACATTTCCAAGAAAAACGGTAATAAGATAAGTCATTCCACTAATAAGTAACAATCAAAAGAATTAAAGAAGTGTTGGTTTGTGGCAGCGGGATGGGGAGGCTCGCGATGACAAATGCTCCCTCGGGCTCGTTACAAATAAAACTTGGAACTGAAAATCCGGAATTGTCTAAAAACTTATTCCCACAGTTATGTTTCATTTGGGCCGAGAGTTTAATGATAAAAATATATCGGTCCGTGGTTTCGCCTTATTGTTGGGACTTTTTATTGTTTCTGCCTCTGGGTGTAGCACGTTGTTCTAAATTGCAGTTTACCCAACAAATTATAAATAGGCTCGTGTTATTTGCGTTAATCTCCGATACAATTTTGCAACACGTGTTTTCACGATACTATCAATGTTCAACATAATAACTTATTATACGCAGTTCATTACAAAATAAATTGCTTTCCTATAGGATTTATTTACAAACGCTCACATCGGGTGTGGCAGCAAGCTTTGTTACACCAACAAATGGAAGTTAATGCTAATAAATTGTAAGAAACAAGTTTATATACTTACTCAAAACTCGACTAAGCTTGTTATTTTCATCAGATTAATGCAAAAATATATCAGCGAGAAATAAGATAAAAAGTTTCCGTGCTTACCGCAGAAATCCATTTCCAAGTTAAACAGATCTTTTTTCACGTTTTTTGCTCATTGAATCTGAAGGAAAGTTTTTGTCTCATATTTTTCGAGACTATCGCTCTCAAGTTCATTTTGTAACTTTACCTTAATTAGAGTCGCAGAGGGTAGGTATCCAAAGGGTAGGTATAATTAAATTGGTCCGGAAGACGTTCAACTTCAGGCTGAACTTTTAATGTTATGGCTAACCCTATACTTAATTAAGATTAATTGAAATTTCAATTATTATCGTAATTATAGGAGTTGAATTAATCTATTAGACGCTTCAATGGATGTTAATGTACAAGTTTGAAATTCATTTGAAATAACATTTTATTTTACTGAATGGACTAAAAAGGGGTTACCTACCCTCTTCAAAATCCGTTATTAGGTAGTTCGGGTCTCCAATTTAGAATAATAAGAAATAAATAATATATTTACTTAATTCCCGGAACAAGCCCGAAACACCTCTCTCAGTTCGTTAAAATGATAATGAAACGGAATGACAGGATCGCAATGTTGAAGGTTTGTTTACGCATGACATTTTTGAGATGAGAAAGGGAAATTAATTTGTCGTTTTAATAATCCAAATTTAATCCGAAAAAGACGGAAAAAAACGGTCACTCACTGTCATAAAAGGATTATGTTTGGAATACCATCCACAACACCCATTCCAAACCCCGTTTTTGTTAATAATTTTCAGACTCAGATCAAAGAAAAAAAGTTGATAGAGCCCCACGAACTTAAAGTGAAGCAAAGTAAAGGAAGCCGAACTTGAAAAAGGAAGCCGATCGCGTTTCTGTGCGACGCGAGTAACGCGGTATAACGTACGTGCAGGTCACGCACACAACTTCGAGCACGTTGCTTTACTGCATTGGAGGTTGTACGCTCCTTCTACCTTTTTTATTTGTTCTGTATTTTCAAAGAACAATATTGAAACATTTCTACGGTTTCGTAGATATTCTTTGATAATGTCACAAACAAAGTTCATATGAACGTGGCTTCATTTTCCCTACTTATGAAAGAGGTATTACGAGTCAAAATCAATCTAAGTATCTACATCTGACGCAGTAGCAATGTGTGTATATCCTTAATTGTTATTTGTTAATTATAAAATTTACTTAAAATGGAATCAGAATTTGATATTATAATTACTTATGTCACAGTCGCCGACTGATAAACAAAATAATATTTATTTTAAAATTCCTTGTCAGTCGCAGATTTGATAACGATCTATAATATTATAGTAGATTGTTATACAAGGAGCTAAAATGACCCATTATATACGAGGTAGTTTTACTCCCGAGCTTTAGCGAGGGAGTAAATAGAAACCAAGTTTTAATGGGTTTTAGCGCCGTGTGTTACACTATACTTTTCACTACGATTGCAAGAAAATAAAACAATCCAATACAATATGAAATATGTAGTTTATAATGTCTTTTTTTTGTTTCTTCTGTAGCCGCAACACGTTGCATGCATTCTACCAGAACTCGCCGATTTTAGTTCCATTTTCAAAATTAAAATGAAGTTCTTTTTTTTATGAAACAGTAATAAGTCGAGTCTTTATTCATGATTATTCTACTTATGACTAAAGACTTTTTCGTTTTTGTAGGCTGATTGTCATTTGACACACAAAAATTAAAAAAAAACAAACATTTTCCCCTAGAGGAATAATTGCTATTTTTTCTTCGCTCTGGTACGCCGCAATGACGGTCTTTTTGAGCAAGAGGAGTGAAAAAGTATTTTTGATACAAAATAACATTAACATTTTCAGTTGAAATCTAGGTGGCCTTTTATCAAAGAGGAAAACCATATTTTTCTCGTATCAAATACTTGTGATTAATAATGGAGGCGCCCGAAGACTCATATTTTTCTCACCATAAGTTACAATTCATTCGTCTATGTTAGTGTGGATATAAATCGAGTCTCATTCAAATTAATAAAGTGAATCGGTATTCTATTTTGTTACCAGGTATTTTATTTTAAATAGAAGCTACAAAAAAGTTTATTTTGAAGAAATAGAAACCGGTATAATAAATCTATAAAAACAGCAAAGCAATAATTAAACTAGAGAAGAAGGGAGAGCCATTTAACATACAAAAAGGAGTCAGGCAGGGTGATCCCATCTCACCAAACTTATTCAACGCAGTTTTGGAGCATATCTTCAGACAGCTAAATTGGCGAAATGTCGGTATTAAAATAAACGGCGAGTTCCTCAACCATCTCCGCTTCGCAGATGACATTGTTTTGATAAGCGAAACACATGCAGATCTTGAGCACATGCTAAAGTCTCTAGATAAGGAGAGTCAAAAATGTGGTCTTCATATGAATGCTGAAAAAACATGCCTGTTAACCAACAGCATACGAACACCAAAGGTGATACAAAGCAGGCCAATCGCGTACGTGGATAACTGTGTATATCTTGGGCAAAGCATTTCATTTAAAAATCCTACAGAAAACGAAGTTGAACGCAGAATAAAGAGTGCATGGAGAAGATACTGGTCGTTGAAAGAAGTATTTAAATCACGGATTCCGATTCGCTTGAAAAAGAAAGCTATGGATACCATTATATTACCTACTCTACTCTATGGTTGTCAAAGTTGGACTCTAACAAAGACGATTGCAAATAAACTCCAAGCCTTCCAACGATCGATGGAGAGAAGTATGTTAGGAATTAAACTCCGAGACCGAAAAAGGAGCAGAGACATACGACAATGCACTAAAATAATAGATGCTGTGGAGCTAGCTTGCAAGTTGAAATGGCGATGGGCAGGACACGTAGCTAGAGCCACGGACGGACGCTGGAGTGAGAGGGTTCTCCATTGGTACCTTCGCGAGGCACCACGCAACCGAGGCAGACCCAGGCGCCGGTGGTGTGACGATATTGTGGCCATTACCGGCTCTACATGGATAAGAATAGCCCAAGACAGAGAAGAATGGAGAAAGATGGAGGAGGCCTTCGCCCTTAAATGGGCACCCAAAAAAAATATTAATTAATAATTTATAAAACATCAATTTCTTTATATAATAATCTATATTTGTTGTGCATGTTTAAAATTATTGTGAAATTAAAATGAATGTAATTTTTGATTGTTCTTGGGAATTAAAGGCTTAAATAATAAATAATAAATAATAATTACACAATTTTGTACGTCTACGTAATACCTACTCAAAAGTTTTTAAATAAGTACCTAAATAAAAATAGATGACTAGTTAACAAATAAACATAACTTATCTAAATTGACAGTAATAAAAAAGTAAGTTACTTTATTAAATTAATGTTGTAGCGGGTTCTAGAAAATAAGGCGAGTCCGTCTCGAGGAAAGTCTTTATTTCTGTCCCACTTACAAAACAAGATACACAAGAAAACAGTACAACTTGTGTTAACAATCGTACAAGAAATTTAACCATCGACTTGTGTTCTAGATATATCGATGAATTTCACAGTAAATAGTATTTTCACTCCTCTTGCTCAAAAAGACCGTCATTGTAGCGTACCAGAGCGGTGAAAAAATAGCAATTCATCCTCTAGGGGAAAAAGTATTTATTTTTTTATTTTTGTGTGTCAAATGACAATGAGCCTCCAAAAACGAAAAAGTCTTTAGTCATAAGTAGATTCATAATCATGAATAAAGACTCGACTTATTACTGTTCATAAAAAAAGAACTTCATTTTAATTTTGAAAATCTCTGGTAGAATGCATGCAATGTGTTGCGGCTACAGAAGAAACAAAAAAAAAGA
Source organism: Ochropacha duplaris (assembly GCA_951361185.1). Taxonomy (NCBI): domain Eukaryota; kingdom Metazoa; phylum Arthropoda; class Insecta; order Lepidoptera; family Drepanidae; genus Ochropacha; species Ochropacha duplaris. The sequence continues at coordinate 3,901,913 of OX592706.1, forward strand.
AATTATAATCTACATATTTCATATTGTATTGTTTTATTTTTTCGCAATCGTAGTGAAAAGTTTAGTGTAACACACGGCGCTAAAACCCATTAAAACTCGGTTTCTATTTAGTCCCTCGCTAAAGTTCGGGAGTAAAACTACCTCGTATATAATGGGTCATTTTAGCCCCTTGTATAACATCTACTATAGCGTCTATGTGTATTAGGCACATGCGTGTGCGACCATGGTGCGAGCCGAACTGCGTTGAACTGAAAAGGCGGGGTTGGGTTGGGGGACTCTCGGGAGCGGAGAGATAAGTAGTTGCCTTATGTAGCGCGGGCTCTACAACTCATTGCTTCCGCAACTTACCTATCCCGTCTTGTTAATGCTATATTTAGAAAAAAATATTGATGCTTTTTGTAATATTTTCCAGTGAACGTCCATATTATGCTAAACGGACGACATTTTCCGAGTAGGTACTGCATTCGTTTCCCAGTAATGAAGGAAGCGGGAGTCGCTACGAACCAAATTGATTATAACAATGTCTTTGAAACTGAGATATCTGTTTCCCTATTATTTATTTTATTATGTTTACAAGGAAAATATACTAAAACTATCGTTTTGAAAAGTTTTTTCTTTGAAAATGAATGGAAATATTTTAATTCAAATATGCCCTTCCAAGCACTTGTGAATAATCTAGACTCTACGCACGGTTCGAAAGGTTGTTTTTGCTGAGAAGAGCCGGCAATAAACTCAGCAATTACCATTTCAAAAATAACTAACGCCAATTACATTCAGTAATCATTTAGGTATCTATCTAGTCTCATTGATTGATTTGCGTGTTATGTTGAAATAACAGCTTTTCAATCTACATTCTAATCATGTTTAGCAAATAGTTTCATGAATAAATAATTTTGAAGTAATTCTCAATCTTTCACAATCAAGCAAAACGGTTGTTTGACGTTACATCAAATTAAACCAAGTGTTTAGGTAGGTAAGTAATTTATTTTGCTGTTTTTTTCACATCAAGTAAATTATTTCGTAGAAAATTTCGATTCTGTCTGGCACTCAGAAAAATTGCCTGATCGATGCTGTTGCTGTAGGTATGTATGACAAATAAATATGATGGACTGATTGAATAAAAACAAGATATTACTTAGATTGATTGTAATTCACCCAACATACGAAATCTGTACGATACGATACTCAAGGTTACGTAAAAAAACCAATATTTTTAGTTTTTGTAAGGTCAATGTTTTTCAATACCTAGAGGCCGCTTGAGCAAATATTGTTGAGTAAATTTTATTTTAACTCTAATCTACGCAATACATAACATTCAAATGTCATGATGAATTATTTAATTTGTTATAATTATTTTCCCTAATAGTTTTGGGATTACTTAGGATCTGCTGTGAATTCGGGAAATAACATTTTAAGGCGATGATGGCTCAGTGGTAAGTGACGTCGAATACCGCGACGAAGGTCGTGGGTTCGAATCCTACAATGAGCTTGAGCTTTCGGTGAAGGAAGACATCGTGAGGAAACCATAGCACGGTGGTAGGGTACTTTGTAGTACCCGACTGGCTGGCTCAAGTTGAAAATCTGTCGCCAAGCACCTATCGGTGTGTTCCGACAGCTGCACTTGAGAGCCAGTTCCCATCTAGGCTTTGTGTGCTTACCACCTTCGGCCACATCATCACTTACCATGGTGAGATTGTGGTCAAACACAAGCTTATCCAGAATAAAAAAAGAAAAGAAAACAGCAATATTGCTCGAGTGGCCTTTTTAGACCCATTGCTCAATGAATTTCTAATTAGCGTGCTAACTATGAAAGCAATAACTTTTAAGATTTCTAATGAGTGTTTTATGGAAAATCAATTAATAATTAAGAACTAAGATAAGCACAAAGTTTATTTCATCTAAAATACAAGAGCCGAGAAAAATAATCACGCAATAACGGATAACATAAAAGTAGTTTAAATAAAAACTGAAATTTCAAATAATTTATGAAGTTTGGTAACAATACAATTTAGAGAACACACTAGTAATTATATTATTAAATTCAGTTTCAATTACGAGCAACAACGAATTGCTGTCGTTTACACGTATAACTCGCACTCGCAATAAAATAATGCAAGATTGCGAGAGCTCGCGCTGCTAAATCAGTTGAATAAATACCACAGATATAAAAGTGTAAAGATGTGCTGTAGAATAGGATAGACCAGACAATTTAATGAGGTGGAGAGTATTTTGTATAAGACGATAAGTATGTAATATTGTAATTATTATTTTGATATTACAACAGACAAGCTTTTGGAGGTTTAATATAAAAGCCATAGTCATATTTGGAAAAATGTTAAATTTGCTTTTATTTTTCTGGAATTATTGGTTATTTTATCCCATTAGATTATGTAAAAAGACTCGTTAGATTTTTTCTACCACAATTATGAACTAGGCAGGCGGGTCACCTGATGGGATTGCCAATTTACTGTATACCTTACTAACTATAACGTAATGTATAATTCTTAAAGGCTCTCAAGTGCATCTGCTGGAATCCACCAACGCTTGGCGACAGATTTTCAACTCGAGGGTGATAGCCAGCCAGTCGAGTTCTACAATTTACCCTATTTTCCTTCACCGAAAGCTCAAGCTCATTGTAGGATTCGAAGACACTACCTTCGCCGCGGTATCCGACGTCACTACCACTGAGCTATCATCGCCTTGGAATAAGATTATAATTGTGTATCTATAAATAGCAGATCTATGTGATGTATGTAAATTGAAATGGTACAACTTCCTGCAGATTATCATGACAAATGAGAGCCCACACTGGGCCGCGATGACGCGACTACACCGACTAAATATTTGCATAATTTGTGCTAATACTCACCGAGTTAATACACATCGATGTTATAGTTTTGTTAGGTTTCATATATACATTAGGTATATCCAATTGTTTAATATCAATGGCAAGATACACTAATAAAGTAATGTGCAAATAACATCTCGTGTAAATATTTAGACATACGAGTATGTATGTGTGTTTAAATTATTATTTATGTGTGTGTGTATTATTATTTTTACGAATATTTTGGACCCTGTTTTTTAAATATTATTTGTGGTTTACATTGTAATTTTGCTTTCCATCAGTAAAGCGTAATTCGAGGATTATGTAAGCATAAATGTTATTTGAGAAGAAGAAAGACTATGGCCTATAAAAGTTCAAGTCAACACTTGATAGTTCATTGCAGTGTAAATAATATTGTCGGGATAACTTTTTATTCCCAGTACGTGGCACAGTATAGGTTTGTTATTGAAACATAACCTCATTTCCTTTTTGAGTGCAAAATAAATTTTAGTTTGGCCGATACGGCTGCGGGTGAACGTGTTGAATACAGAGTGTGTTCGCTGCTGATTTTTATACAAACATTTAATGTTACATTTGACAGGGGTTACGGTTTTGAAAAACATATCGAGTAAATTGGATTAAAATTGTTTTATTTATATTCACACTACCTTTTTCATATAAATTGATCTAAAAGGGTGTTTACTGCGGGACCACAATCGAATCGGTAGATGTTATACTCGTATAAAAATAAATCAGCGTCTATATAAACAAAATGTTTAGAAATCTAAAAGGCATTTCAAAACATTTCAAATGTCCAAATGCGTTGGAAAAGAACAAAATAAAACTAAAACATGATTTGAACAAGAAAAAGATTTTTTTTTAAATAATATAAATTTTAATAAAGATTGAATCAAAAGCAAATCTACTGTCATTTCTTGTCCCTCCTCAATATAACGTGCATATTTTGTGTGTTTACCAACTTCGTGTTTACCATCATCGTTTACCATTGCGAGTCGGACTCGCGCACCGAGGGTTCCGTAAAAACTTGTATATTTATATGTAGGTCGTTCATCATGGGACATCGTCGACAGCATCGAAGATTTTTCAAACAAAATCAAATCAAATCAAATCAAAGCAATTTATTGTGGATCATATGGTTTTACAGAATAAAGATGTTATATGTGTATCTACATGTTAAGGCTCAACTATGTCCCGCCTTATAGGCATACAATATTTAAAACAAAATACAATTATTTATAATTTACAAAAAAGAAAAATACAAAATAAATCCAAAACTAGGTATAACATTTTTTATTTCTTTCAACGGACTTATCAAACAATCTTTGTCAAACAATGCTTATCAAGCATCAACCTATATTATTTTGTCATTTAAAAAATCGTTTAAATTATAATAGCACTTTTCATTCAAAAAGTCATGAAGGCGCTTTTTAAAGGCATGTATATCTTCAGATTTTCGAATTTGTTGAGGCACTTTATTAAAGATATGTGGAGCATTACAAAATACACTTTTTTGTAGCAAACGCGTTTTGCTGGCCACTGAGCACAATTTATCATCATGACGAGCCCTTGTTCTGATTTTAAATAGCTCCATATTCGTTCGAACAAACACTGCGCATTCGTAAATATACAGACAAGGCAGTGTCAAAATTCCCAAGTTTCTAAATGGGGCCTACACGATTCTGTTTGTTTTATATTGCAAATTGCCCGGATGCATCGTTTTTGTGCTTTAAATGCCACTTCTTTATCTGTGGAGTTGCCCCAGAAAATTACTCCATATCTTAAAGTCGAAGCAACATATCCATGATAAGCAGTGATTATGGCCGATTGATTTACAACCTTTCTTAATTTGGAGAGTGCGTACGAAAACTGACTAAGCTTTGAAAATCTCTGATGTAACGACAGATTTACTGTTTTATTCCTTTACTTGTGCTTCCCGACATTGCTTCTTGCCCAATTTGATAGGCAATGATAGCTCAGTGGTAAGTGACGTCGGATACCGCGGCGAAGGTCGTGGGTTCGAATCCTTACAATGAGCTTGAGCTTTCGGTGAAGGAAAACATCGTGAGGAAACCACAGCACGGTGGTAGGGTACTTTGTAGTACTCGATTGGCTGGCTACCACCCTCAAGTTGAAAATCTGTCGCCAAGCACCTGTTGGTGTGTTCCGGCAATTGCACTTGAGAGCCAGTTCGCCTTAATAAGGTGTACAACACATTAGCAATCCCCTGGTATTGCCAATGTCTATAGGCGACGGTTGTCACTTACCATCAGGTGACCCGCCTGCCTCGTTGTCACTAGTGACATAAAAAAAAAAAAAAAAAAAATTTAATGGTTTCAAGTCAACGGGAAGTACCCATAGGTTTTGATTTGCGAGAGTCAAAATATGCGGCATAAACGGGGCATAAACGGCCGTATCTTTGTACTTCCTACTCGTTCCTAAGTAGCTAGTACTTAAACAGATTTCCCGATTGAATTTTCCTTTTTAAGTAGCCATTTCAATTTCCTTAACGATATTGGAATATCTGCGTATGAGTACAGTTATTCCCAAACCAAAACTAAAACTGGTACTTTCAGAAAATGACATAGGTTCAAACTTACGTACAAATATAATTTGCAGGTAAACGACGCAATCCGCAAATACACGGGTTGGACGCCATTTGGGTTGACCTCTTTGAATCAATGATGAATCCAATTTCACCGTACCTTTGCCAATGTCGCCTCATTCGGATGCAGGTAAAAACATTTACGTAAAACATGAACCAGCGGACCACTTTGTCACAGAGATTTACAGGTTGGAAATAGATTTAGTTATTTTTTTAATGTGATCTCTCGGCTTGTAGGATTTAAAGGAAAGCGACGGTAATTAACGGGTTTTTGGGCATGACGACAGATGGCTTAGTCAGTTAGGTACCTAATCCTCGAAACGAATGGCAGACATTGAAATATTCGTGATACTTACTTATAGAAAATTCATACTTATATCAGTACAAATAAGAATACACCATGGTTACCGAGAAGTGGGCGCTCACTGATCAAATTAACCCTAAATAGTTAGCTAATATGTTTTTATTCGTAATGATGTTACTGTCAAATGCCATAACAATGGTATTCCTGCTTGTAAAACATAACAAAACTACAAGTTATTATACCTGATTTTCATCAAAGAATTACGTAATATACCCACTCAACTCATTTAATATTGCAAACGTAAAATTTCATTGAAGTCTATTGAGGCATGTTAATGGAGTTAAGTTACAAAGCCACAAAACTCCCTATATTTGGGTCAGGCACATATTTGCCTTTGTTGCAAAGGGTTTAAATAATAAACTGATTGACCAAAGAAATAGAAAGTGAAATAACAGTAAAATAAAACGATTTCAGACCTCATATGCGCCGAGTCATTGGCTTTTATGTGTGGGTCTGTACATTAACTTAATGCAATTATGTTGGAACCTACTGTTTGATATTGGTATACCGTACCCAGCACAGGTAGTTAAATATTAATAGAAAGTATTTCGTAAGTAGCCATTTTAAATTCTTGTCTTCTCTTTGAAACATTGAGCAATTATGTAGTTTACAAAGATCAAAGTTTTCTTTGCCCTTTCTTTTTAATTACGATTAAGTTGCTCGGGTCTGAGCCCACATCAATAGAAGGAATGCTGTAGAATAAAGAAAAACGGAATACCTACAAACTTTTGTGTTTACTTGCCGTATTTTCAGTTTTTTTTTAAGTCTTATTATTTCATTTATGAATATTTCTTAAAAGGGTGGATTCATCAGAAACACTTCAGTTTACATTGTTTCAGTTTTAAAATGTTGCCATCCTTGTTTATTTGTCTGAAGTTGCCATATAGTTATTTTTCTGCATCACGAAGGTAGGATTGTAAGGCACTTTGTAGTAGGTACTCGACTGGCTGGCTACCAGCCTTATGTTGAAAATTTGTCGCCAAGCACCTGTTGGCATGTTCCGACAGTTACACTTGAAAAAAAAAAGCAAAGATGAACATGTAACCATCAACCACGTATAATATGTGACTGCGTTATTATAAACCGACACACGATACTTTAAATCTTCTGAACCATCTCATTTCACCAAAATTTTGGGTAAATATGAGCGTTCATCAAGTGCGTTGAATGTGTCATATGAGACACGTTCTAACTTGTCTGTGCACTTGCAACGAGTTTGTTCATTAGCCTGTCGGGAATAAGTCGCAAAGTTTTACTAAGTTGATTACGAGAGTCGGTTCTTGAATTAGCGCGTTTGCCGAAACATCCCGGCTCTCGCGTCTTGTTTCTTTGCTGCTTTATGCTGTAGGTACCGTCGCGCTTCCCCCGACTTGTTGGCTGTCTGCATCATAGATTGTTGAGACCTTAATTATTACATTTTCAACTGAATTAGTTATGAAACTGACGAGAAAATGGTTTATGTTGCTTTAACTTTCAGTAATATATTTATACTACCGATACATTACAATTATATGAATCCACTTTATCCACTCAACAGATTACTTAGTTATGTAAGAGTAGTTGTCCCCCTTGGTTTCACCCGCGTTCCCACACCGCTTTTACCGGTATAAAATATAGCCTATGAAACTCACAAATAACGTGGCTTTCTATTGGTGAAATAATTTTCAAAATCGGTTCAGAAGATCCAAAGATTACCCCCTACAATCTCACAAACGTTACCTCTTTATAATATTAGTACCTATAGATAAAATTACTAAAATGTGCATAAACCACTAATTGACGAAAACTGAGTTGACTATCTATTGTCTTCACCAGGAATAGAATAATTTGCTTATAAATAAAAAAATATTAATTTGTCTAAGATTATTAGTGTTTTTAATAGATGTACTATACAAATGAACTTTGACTCATCCTCCTCAAACTGTATAAACGAGAATTTTGGTATAACGGTCGTTGATGCCTATTGAACGATATCATTCGCCATCAAATTTATTTATGGGGTCACTAGTAATGTTCCGAATAATCCTTACATTCAACCGTTTATAGTTTACCCACTAATTTCCCCTGAGAAGTAATGGGATGTACTCACATAAATAGAGGGCATAAATGGACATCTTATTTCAGTATCTCAAATGTCACCGAAATTCTCATCAGGCAACTTTGTCAATTATGGTAAATATTTTCACTCTACTATTGAAATAAATCAGACAAGATTAATTTATGATTTTATAATAAATATTATAATTAAATAAGGGATCTTTCCTCGTGATGTGTATTAAAATAAATTACCATGATTAAAATTGGACCTCCATTTCTTTGTTCTACCGACCACAGATCAAACAATTACCATGATCCGTATAATTGACGGGCCTATACAAGCGAGTTCCCACACACACCCGCCTTCCGGATTGATTCCACAAAATATGCATATTAAATAGCTCGGAAAAATCTTTCCGGCCCCACCTGAAACAAACATCGAATCACATTTTTGGGCAAATAAATCATTTGTGTTTTTCCGCGCGCCTTTACGTCAATCTTCTTTTTCCCCAGTCGTTTGTTTTTCTTTCTCGAGGTTTTGAGTACTTTACCTTTCCGAGTAAATATTGAATGTTTAAGGATGTATCGCTATTATAAATCTATATCTATGAGCATGCACAGTATAATCACTATCATGTCAGGGCTTTGGTTAGCCGCAACGTTAGGGTTGCTGAGGAATGCCAATATTGGATACAATATACATGCAACAGCGGAGTTTCACAGTAATTTGGGTATAAACTATGTTTGTGTACCAACAACAAAAGGTTTTAGTATGACCATACCGTTATGGTGGACAGTTTGTCGACAGAAAAAAACAAGTAAGAAATCTAAACCATAGTATACGTATATTCAAAATTAAACTGTCAATTAATAAGCTTAAACAATACAAGTAATTATCTTAAAGTGCCCTCTAAAAGTACAAACTTGAATCACTTTAGGCCCTCGGCGAGCCGATTGAGATACCGTCAAGAAGTGGACAGACAGTCTTCAGTGGGTCGGTACTCTCCAGCCCAGCCCTCCTCCCATTAGGACACCCTCTTGCATTGCTTGGAGGACTCTCGATTCTTCACAAACCCGGATTTTCACGGGCTAGTGACTTTCAGAGCGGAGGACACTCAAGGGTCTGTGTTCTGCTTGTTATCCAATGTTTTTTTAATACAAAATGTATAGTGAATGAGAAAATTATCGTGTAGCAAATAAAAAACAGTCGTGTTTATTTATGTTTTTTTAAACCCAAGATACACAAATATTTATTCATCTGAAAAGTTTTACTAATTATAAACCAATCAAGTGCGAGTCGGGCTCCCACACCGAGGGTTCCATACAATTTTGTAGTTTTTAGTATGTATTTGTTGTTATAGCGGCAACTGAAATACATCATCTGTGAAAATTTCAACTGTCTAGCTATCACGGTTCATGAGATACAGCCTGGTGACAGAAAGACAGACAGACGGACACCAGAGTCTTAGTAATAGGGTTTCCGTTTTTACCCTTTGGGTACGGAACCCTAAAAATCTATTTGAAACAGAGGAGCGAGTCCGACTCGCACTGTGCTGTTTTAGTACAATAATTATAATATCCTAGGACATTCTTCACACACGGCCATTCGATCCCAAACTTCGGAGCAGATTTTGTACCATGGATACCTGATAAACCCCTATACTACATTTAGATAATCCTACCCAGACTCAGGACAAACAAACATCTACATGCGCACAAATGTCTGTCCTGGATGAGAATCGAATCCATAGCATAGCCTGTCCAACGAATATTAACAACACCAACTTTGCTGTGAAATAACCAAACTGGCTGCTTTAGCCCTGTCTTACTCTCGATTCTTCGAAACCCGGATTTGATAAGGAATTTCGATGATTCATTAGGTCGATAATTAAATAAAAGTTTTGATAATTTTACGAATATATATCATCACAGTAATACCTACTTAGGTACTGCTTAAATTGAAAAAGAATTTGCCAAAAACATAACAGATTATACAAGAATAGAAACGTAATCACTCACGATCAATGTTGTCAAGAAGCCAAGAACTGATCATACTTAGAATATAAGTACTTTCGAATACAAATTCCTGGAAGGTAATTCAGCTGAAATACTGAATTTATATAACATTAATACTGTGTTCTATTTACTTTTGATTTTAGATAGGTCTGATTCTACGGTAGTGTTTAAATAATGTTGTCGGTACTTTGAATAGTGGTAAAGACCGGTTTGAACAAAAATATTGTTATTGAATACAATTATAATTATAACAGAGTAAATTGTGACCATTAATCTCTAAGAATACCGCTTTCAATTCGATATGCCGCATAATTTCCTAAGCAATCTATACTTTTATTTCACAATGAATGCGAAGTTTTTATTTCACAAAATAACCATCGCATGATGGTATTGCAATTATTGCTCTACCTAAACTATCCCCACTGCTACACCTTAGTTTTCATTCTTATTCTTTTTCACATCTAGGACCATTATTTGCCAACATCTTACAAGTTAAATATTCCACCGGTTCGCAGAGATAAGCATATAAAATATACAGAAGATTAAGTTCTTGAATTTTCCAGACGATAGAGTTTATAAAAAACTGGCAAGAGGTATTGTACGACAATATGTGAGACAGTTGTTTGGAAATTGTTGGAATTGGGAAGGCGCAAATTTGTGAATGCAAATAACAAAGTGGGCGGCTTTCCGCGAACCTGGCCGAGTGCCATTTCGGGTGCAGCAGGCTGCAACCATGCGCTTCTAATCATCCGAATATTGTTTCCGACGCTAATGTTATACTGTAGCTGATTAACTGTTATTAAACATTCCCGATTCTTTACAATGTCGCCTAATTTCCTTTTGTAGCGTATATAGAATTGTTCTTTCTATTCTCCTTACCTACTGGCAGGATTCCGTATATTTTTATCAAAGACATATCTTCAACCTTGCTAAACATCTCAGTCACTTGAGAGTTCTACTAGGTAGTGGTACTTTGTAATGCTCTTACGTAAGTTCTATTCTGGAATTCATATTACGCTACCAGCACATTTGTTTTTGGAGTATGGTAAACTTTACTAATACTACGCATAGCAGAGGATTCACCGTTTCTCCTGATGTGATCGTGTAAGCTGTATGACCTACATAAGAAAACTATATGTATATATAGGACCAGGCAAAGACGTCAGCCTTGTTAACTAAATTTAATTTAGTAATAGTTAATTCAATTGTACCCATAGAAATTAAAGAACTATCTGTATAAATTTAAAAAAGGCCGATACTACTAAGCCGATCGTGATGAAATCTTGGCACACAAATAGTTTATATCCTGTATAAGGATACTTTTTATCCCGGGAATAGATAAAATCCCACGGGGATAAATAACAAATCTAAATATTAGTGCAGTGTATGTTTATTATTTAGGTAAAGAAAATAGTTTGTTTAAATCAGAAACATGCTTAGGAATAAGAGTAACGTTTTATGCAAACATGCTGACTGTTTTATAAACTATCTTAGTTTAATAGTTTTTTATGTAGGTACTTCAAATTTTACTTAGATGCGACCTTGCGTTGTTGAAATACTAATTTGGAATGAAATTGTAGGAGCTCTTATCCTAAAATATAAGCATAATTTAGATTTTTATTGTTAAGTACGACAAAATGTCGGAATGTTAACAAAAAAACGGATAAATATAATAGCGTTGTTCACTTCCAATTATTATATTAAAAGTGCTTCCTATTCATGTCGATGTTGTTCTATTTTTACAAAGCCAAGACGAGTCTCAACACTATTCATTGTGGAAATGAAAATACTTTCTGATTTAATAACAATGAATACTTTTTTACAACATTATTCAATACATTTCTGATAAATCTTACTACTGTTATAATTAATGTTTGTTAGCATGTGAAAACGTTTGTTACACTTACACAGCTTACAGGGAAAACGACTGAATACATTTTTGATTATATTTATCGCAGAAAAGATAAGATCGTAAAGCGGGTGAAACCGCGGGGGACAGCCAGTCATAAATATTTACTACGGAACAAATTTGACAAAGCTAAAAATTACGCGTTGTAGGTATAATTGCAAACTAAATAACCACATCTAATGGCCGTAAAAACTTAAACTTTGCAACAGCTACTCTAGTTTTACTTAAGAATCCAGGGTAAAAGGCTTGCGGTACCCTATAATCCAATTTCAAAAGAAACTTCTTTGTCGAAACTTGTAAAACACTAGACTCTTGGTAGTTTTGTCCCGCATATACTAACCCATAAACGTCTGCATACTATTGTTTTTATTATACACATTTACGACTTGTGAGGATTAGTGCTATTACACGCTTATGGGTGCTAGTGGGTAGCACAGACAATATCCAGCTTAATTTCTTAAATTTAATTCTCGGTCATTCTTGTCCGAGAGTTTGTGGTTGAACATTATTATGTTTAATATGTATCACCATTTCTGGTGTACACCATAAATGTCAGCAGTATCCTTGGTTAGCATCTCGCAATGCTCTTTACTTGCTCTACACTGCACTATGGTGATCATTTAATTATTGTATACTAGCTTCTGGCCCGCGATTTCACCTGCGTAACCATAAGTAAAATAAAATATAATAATGATAATGTAGCATTCAGTTGATGTAACCAATTTTATAATTGTTTCCGTGTTTCCTAGGAATGATTACCTATCCTACCTTTATCCTACAAACAAACGAAAAACAAACCTTACCTCTTTGTAATATTAGTAGGTAAAGATTAAATCTTTTTTTACGATGACCAGTGCGTCCTTCCTAAGTTGGTTTGGTCATACAAAAAAGTAAATAGGTAACTGTAAATTTAGTCTATGAGATTATGAATTCTATTCTAAAATATATGGGTTTAGGATCTATATACTAACACGCTATTAACAAATGTTGTATTAATTATAAATAATCAATTTAATAAACGTTTTATTAAATAATGTATATTAAATTAATTACTCTCATTTTATATAAACTTAAGCAATACGTATATATCGAAGAGCGGTAGACGAAGACCGCAAAGTTTAAATACCGCCTCAGTACGCTCCGTAGTCAAAGCAGAAAACTCTTTCTGTACAAGAAATTATTCATTAGCTTTAAAAGGCAGCGAGCCGAGACGAGCCTCTTTACAATACTTCCATGTTAACTTGTAACTTAAACTTCAAAGCAGACGACAAAGACGTATACGATACTATCAACAAAATACTGAGAACCGACAATGTTTTAATTTTGTTATAAAATTGTGTTACGTACGTAAGGCCTAACTTTATCTTCTTTTCAACGTTTATTTTAATAATAATTTAATTTATAAAGTTAGGTTTAGGATAAATGTCTGTATGACGTCATACCTATTAATATTTTTGGTGTGAAGACTCTGTTTATTTTCGGGGATAAATCGAAGCAGTCATTGAAAAATATTTAAAATGTAGTGAAGATTTTCAACCTCATGTACACTATCAATTTTGGGTTTTATAACTTTGACGTTAAATAACTTTGTAGAGTTGTTCATGTAATCTTTAAAATGTGCATCCTACTAATATAAATGTGCCTTTAATTAAGGCATTGTAAAAAGGTCGACAACACAGCGGCAATTCTCTTGGTATTTCTAATGTCTATAGGTGACGGTAATCACTTACCATGGTGACCCACCTCGCCTGTTCGCTTGACAGACTGGTAGAATAAAAAAGTGGTATTTGGATGTTTGTTACTCAATCATGCAAAAAACGGCTGAACGGTTACTTTTAATCCCAGGAAAATAACAGATCCCTCAGGAACGGGGGGGACAGCCAGTAATACATACCTATATAAGGAAAATATTTAAGATTTTTATAATAAAGCCTTTTAATCAGGGAGATGATGCCGGAACAATATAACAAGAAGAAACTAAGAGGGCGCTTCTATTATAAATTTAACAGCTCAATCGGAATGGATTGCTTAACAGCTTCCGGATTCAACCAGGAATAATTGCCGGGCCATTTACTGATTAAAAAACGGAAAAAATGTTATATTGTAGCTCTCCAATTTAAGGATCTTGTAAAAATTTTGAAGGTGTCGCTATTATTAGAAACTCATTTAATATTGGTGAGTGATGAGTTGCGAAAGATGAGGTACAAATAAGGAATATTTCTGTGTATAGTGTAGAATTGTATGGCATGAACGAGACTGATACACATCAGCTATTTTGCCATCTAGTCAATGATTAGGTTCAAATTGTATTATGCGATGAACCGTGACGGAGACTGACGTATGGTGATGACGTTCCTATAAATTCAAAGAACTTATCTTTTTTGTCATAGCTTAAAATTTATTTTTTTAATGACGACGAAATCGAAGGAGTGTTTTAAGGTGACGCCGTATGTATGTCCGTGATTTCGTTACTCCTAAACGATGGGTAGACCGATTTCAATGCAGATTTTTAATTGAAAGCTACTTTAATTGAATTGGTCTTAATCCTTTCAAAGTTGGTGTGGTATGAATTTTTTTTAGACCAAAATTAAAACTCATTTATTCAGTTCAGGTCTTGGTAAGGCACTTATGAACGTTAGAATTGACTTTACCACCGGTTCGTAAATACTTAGACTCCAGGCAATTTTTTCTGCCATTTGGATTACCTGTAAAAAGTTTATTAGTTGGTAGAATACCTTCATAGGCTTCTCAAATATTGATTGCATCTGGGAAACATTAATACTTTGTTGATTCAAGGAAATGCAATTTGAAATTGAAACTATTTCGTAGTATCGATAAGGGGTTATGATGCGTGTAAAGATTGCGTTACATTTCTGCTATAACGGAAATTGGATAATAAATCTGACTGTTTTACTTTGTATTTTCAACATAATTATATCGTGCGATTCAAATAATGGTTCGTGGAATACGATTTGCGAAAACATTTCAAGTATTCCACGTTGATTTATTTTAACTTTTGAATGAATTAATTTAAGGTACTAATTTACCGTCGAATTGGCCATGCTCATGGAATGGTGGTGTGGTTCCGTTTGTTTTTAATTATTATTCATTAAGTGAGTATTTACATAAATAATTTGTTTTGTGTTAATTATTTATATCTATTTTAATACAGTTTATAATAAATTTGATTATTTATCGCTAACATAAGGAAAGCATGAAAGAAAAGATAAATTAAATTACAACAATAAGTATATATATAAAAAAGTTAGTTCTGGGTGTAATTATCTATTTAATCATATTAGGCCGCACTCAGGCCGCACTCAGGCCGCACTTACACTTGAAAGTTTTACTCACGTAAGTAACTTACGTAATTTACTTACGATAAATTTGCAAATGTAAACACCTTTGTAAGTCGCTTATCATAATTTTTTACTACTTATGCAAGTTGAAAAATTAGAAGTCTAAACGTGTTTAAATTACCGAAGCAATTTGATAAGTCGAGAACTTACAAATTCATTTTCAGCAACAATGGCAATACAAACAAAAAAACTTTTTTAATCATTCGTGCTACTTGTTCCAAAATAAATTCGAAATGCGTAGCATTCAATCTTATAAAGTAAAAAAATTGGGGTTGTCTTCCAAAAGGCGATGATAGCTCAGTGGTAGTGACGTCGGATACCGCGGCGAAGGTCGTGGGTTCAAATCCTACAATAAAGCTTGACCTTTCGGTGAAGGAAAACATCGTGAGGAAACCATAGCACGGTGGTAGGGTACTTTGTAGTACTCGACTGGCTGGCTACCCCCCTCAAGTTGAAAATCTGTCGCCAAGCACCTATCGGTGTGTTCCGACAGCTGCACTTGAGAGCCCGTTCCCATCTAGGCTTTGTGTGCTTACCACCTACACTCTCCTCCATCTCCACCACATCATCACTTACCATGGTGAGATTGTAGTCAAACACAAGCTTATCCAGAATAAAAACGTGACGATGAGAGGGCATGCTTCTGATTTTTGTAAGTAAATGTAAATGAGCATGTACTATATATTACGTAAGTAAAACTCACAAAACTTATGTAAGCATTATTTTCTGTAAGTTTATTTATTAGCGTAAATGCAGCCGTAAGTTACTTACATCTTACGAAAGTAACTTACAAGTGTAAGGGCCGCCTTACACTTGTAAATTATACTCACGTAAGTATTAATTTTCAAATGTAAACACGCTTTGTAAGTCGCTTACCGTAATTTCTCAATACTTTTAAATGCAGCCGTAAGTTACTTACATAAAACTTACGAAAGCAACTTACAAGTGTAAGGTCGGTCTTATATTTACAAAATAGTAATATGTGCATTCTGTAGTATATGTTGTCAGTGCTGTTGTATGTGCAGGTCCAAAGCGACTAATAAGTCTTGTTCGAAAAGCGCATGCCTACATTGAAGATCGTTCCTGCCTCAAATTCGAGGAGCACAACCCTATAAATTTATTGCGCGAGAAAAATGACACTTATCTATTTTACACGTATTCAGGAGTTCTGGAAAATTGTTGTTTACCGTTCTATACAAAATCTACTGGACGTCGGGTAGGTCTAAAAATATGTGTAAACTGAAACAAGGTATAAAAGTACATATTTATAATCAGCGTGTCCAATAAGTAGTACAAAAAACTTAAGGGAGGTGGGTGGGTCACCTAAAATGTAGTCTTGTGTTTCTTGCCAGTTCTTCTTAGTAGAAGGCTGATTTCCAAACACTGGTGGAATTCCATCTGTAGCTATAGCCTTAACTAAATTCTTTTTTTCTTTTTTTATACCACTAGATGGCAAACAAGCTTACGGCCCACCTGATGGTAAGTGGTTATCGTAGCCTATGGACGCTTGCAACACCAGAGGCGTCACGAGCGCGTTGCCAACCTTGCATAAACCTTCTTACTCCTCTTTTGAAGAATGCTGTAGTCTTTAGGGAAAACTTCTACAGGGAGCTCATTCCACAACCTATTCGTGGGCGGGAGAAAATGTCTTTGAAATTATTTCCACAGCTAATTTTAATAACGCCAGTGTGCACCTTACCGGCAGAAGTTGCACACGTGACCCTCCACGGTCTTGGACTACAACACCAGAGACATGATGGTTTCTCGGTGGCCCAATCAAAAGCAGTGTTTTTCCCCATTGCTTGCCCAGATGTTGAAGAAAAATTAGATGCGTTTGAAAGCAAACAAGAAGAAGATGTAATATAGTCCTGATAAAAATATGCGTCACCTTTTTTCTTATTATCTGAGTCAACATATTAATAGGCATCATTCAACACAATACAATACAAATATTATTTATTGTTGACACCACCGAAAAAGTTACAGGTTACATAAAAGAAAAACAGTGAATACAATTTAGGAGGCCTAGGGAGGAGAATTTAATCGCTGAAGCGATCTCTTCAAGGCGACCAAAGAAAGAAATACATTATGGTTTATTTTTTCAATATTGATAATTAAAAGTTGCGACGGACAATAGGCACTTATGCTTCGATAATATGGAATCTAGTTTTTATCTTACAGTATACTTCACCAACTGTATGTCAGTACAAATGACATTTATAATAGCAGCAAGTTTTGACAGACCAATCCATTTATGTGCCAAAAAAAGACAAGCATATCGCGTCAAAAGAGACACCCTCTTGTCAAAACTGTCATCAAAACGTACCGCTAGTTTAATAATACGGCAAGTGATGTAACATTCTTATCGAAAGTAAAGTTGTTCTACACAACTACATAATAATATAATAATGTACTATAATAATATCCTACTATACCCAACTATATATGGCGTAGGAACAGTACAGACAGAACACCGATGTGGATGCCTCGACGTGATCACGACCGCTCTGCCAAGAGAAAACGTGAAAGAAGTAGGAACAGAGAGTGTTTCAAACTCTCATCTATCTATAAGTACGTAACACTAAAATAGCATTAGAGATGCTTTTACCAACAAATCAAACTTGGGGTCAAGGTAAGTTTATACATTATGTATCTCGTAGTAACTTATAAATAAAATTGAAACAGAAATTCCATTATACTGGAATTACTCTGTTTTGCAATACTCTATATGATATATCGTATTGCAAAACAGAGGCAAACAATATTGCATGCGTATGGCTTATTGATTCTTAGTTTTCTTTTCAACTTATTATAGAACACCTTTGGAAAAGTCTTCGTAGTAAATACCAGTATATTTTGAGCTCTAAATCCTTATCTAGGAACGGGCAGAAGCGAACTCTGGAAACTGTATGCAGGTCTCGTTCACTGGTATAGAGTATGATGAAATACAATTTAATTGTATTTCATGTAGCTGGTCGAAAGCTTTGTTTGCACTTCTCTCTTTCCAGGTATTTCAATTGAATATTGAAGTACTATAAAGTAGACAAGCTGTCCCCCGCAGTTTCACCTGAGTTTCCGTGGGATCTTACCTTTTCTTATTCCAGGATATTTCTATTTGTGTGCTAAGTTTCGTCAAGATCTTCCTTTCTACTTATAATATCATTGATATATATCTAATATCTTCAAGTAGAACTTGAAATAAAAACCAAGAACGTTTATATTTTCGACAGTGAAGTAGATATTAATAATAGCAAATAAGTTAGATGAAATTAACAGAGCGCTCGCGCTGTAAGCTTTTTGCGGTTACTTGGTAACTGTATTATATAAGTACGATAACGAGTCTATTCATAACAAAAAATTGCGTCAAATTGGAAAATCACTGAGCAGCAAGACGTCTGAGAAAATTACATTTCTTTCTCGCAGTGCCTTTGAAACGGCTGGCCAATTTTGTGTTATTGTATAAATGAAGAGTAGGAAAATATCATAACAATAATCAAAACATCGCCTATATACGACCTTGTTTATTGCAAATTGGATAGTTTATTGAAGTAACAATTATGTAATTTGTTCAACGTGTGATATACAGACAGGAAAGTTGTACGACAAACTTAAGGGAGAGATAAGTTGGTGGGTCGCCTGCCAAATATGCAAAAATTACCTTTCAAGTGTCACCACTTTCGAAATAATTCAAAATATCGAAACACGCTGTATAATCAGACATCTTGTATGCAAGTTAAGTAGGTAATTCTTCAAATTACATTTTGACTTTTCTCTGCAATTGGATTGTGTGGTCAATCTTCTTTGATTAATCTTAGGATGAAAAATATTAGCAATTCGTTTGTATATCATAACCGAAAAAAAACCATTCGAATATTGAATTGATAATTTACTTTGATTAAATCATTAATTGTATATTACATTACAAATATTGAATCTGGCAAATAATTAAAGTGAGTAATTATTTAAGTAAGGAGATAGGTATATAAACAACGGTCTACTTTATTTATTAGCTACAAAGAAACTTTCAAATTAAATATCATAAATAAAGACAAAGTACGTTTTCGACGAACCCTCAACATCTAAGTGTAAGTAACTAGATAAAGTGACTCCGGTAAGATCAGCTTAAAATATCAAAACTTGTGAAATGTTTCAAGAGCGCTACGTAAGTTCGTGGAAAATGTTTTACTGCCTTATGAAATTGTTAGTAAGTAACTAAGATGGGCTATTTCCTATCTTGAATACTATTCACTTAATTTATTTAACAATTAAAATTTAATTCGAAATATAACTTGATCTTCGTTAAGTATTTAAGAGTTATTCAATAATTTAATAAAACCTTTTATATTGTTTTAAAACTAAATAAATAAATATCTCACAAACACTACAAACACAGTATGAATATCAACGCCGAGATGTGACCATTGACGTCACATTTCGTTTCGACCAATGATGACGCGTTTTGTCAGTTTGAATTTTTTAATACAGTTGCTCAAAAAGTAGTGTATTGCAGGGACGTATAGCGTTCGGGATGTGGGCTATTACATAATAGTGTTTTTTTTCACCTTTCCCGAACTCGTGCGTCTCTTTCCCAACTGTCAAAATAATGTCTATTAAAAAGAAAAACCAACCATGAAGTTTTTACTAAAGAGTTTTTGTGATTCATACAAATACGTATATTTCTAAAAAAAGAAGCTACTAATTTATTTCAATATCAGATTTAATGATTTAATTGAATGAGTTAGGTTAGGTTTCATTTCATTTCATCTCATTAAATTTCATTTTCATTTCATATCAATAAAAAAAAATATACTGAAGACTAAGCTTTTATAAGAAATAAATGATTAGTTAGTTGAGTTTATTGTGTTTTTATTATTTTATTAAATTGCTTCATTTTTTCGCAACTGTATTAAAAATAGTCGTTCAGTACACCTGCGGAACAGTCATTGCAACTTGTTCCGACTGTCACTCATTTGTCAGAACTCTTTGCAATGACAGCCTTTCCACAATTGTAATGAAATATACTATTCCTTCCTTATTTTTCACTTTCTAAATAATATTTTCCGGGTTTAAATAATAACTTTAAAAAAATACCTTTTTAGTGTAATTTAAAGACCAATAAAGAATCTAGAAAAAAATATTTGAGAGAAATTTTATTTAATTTTTATGCATATTCCCTATTGTCTGTATACGTACCAATATGTAATATTTATTATGAGTGTCAGCAGTACGGACATTTCCCTAGACACTTAATAGCAATAGGAAGCATTTAAGCTGAGATAAAGCTCCCCTTGCAGCTTGTTTTTGTTGTTAGAGAATCGCGGTAGGGATGATAAAACATTCTTGCTCGTTACCTCTTGAGATTTCAAGACGGCGCCTGCTTCGTTATGAACGTCCTGATGGCTTGGGATGAGTCTGCTGGGACTTGTATTATTTTTTACATTAATACGCGCTTCTAAGCTATGCGCTCACTATAATGTAGAATTGCCCATTAAACCGTACTATATTTTCTTTTAATATCATACCGAATATTTTATTCATTATTGATAAACTAATGTTCGCTCACTGGTCGAAATTGGACCATAATTTTATAGGAAAAATTCTGTTTCCATTGTTTTTTATTGATAATACTAAAAAACAAGAAATTCGGTTCAAAAAAAGTTTTTCACGTATTAATATGGAACGCAGGTGAAGCTAGGTCTCGCAAATATTTTTGGAAAATCTGTTATGACTGTTGTATGTTAGTCAAATGATTTAGTTCGTTGATAATATCAAATCTATTTGTTACTTTGTAATTTTATCCACAATTTTTATGTAGGTAATTGGTACTTTATCGGTGTAATAATAAAGCTAAATTTAATTAAGCCAACATTTTATTATCCTGCTTCATTGTAAGCGAACCACTAGGCACTTTAGGTAATACAAAGATCATTAGACGAGTTGGGCTATAAATACCAGCTTGCGCACCGTAACCCTCAAGTAAACCGCTTAAGACTAACGTGAAATTAACCCGAAACTGCTGTTGCAACGAAGATACTATACCTTCGAGAGAGTTCGACTTTAGCGAGAAACAAATAGTGTTTCTTTAAGTACTGGCTTTGAAAACTTTTGTAACAGTGAAGAGTGGATATTGATTTTAAAAGCATTCATGTTACATTATGAATCTTTTGATAAATACATAATATTAAATAAATATAATCAAATTTGTGTTAGACTAAAATGTTTTGGCAAAATTTTTATTATAGCAAGTAATATCGTTTTACAAATATCTTATTATAAATTAGGACTAGCAAATTTCTGTTGGTAAATAAAAAAAAATCATAAGAACTCTTCAAGACGATAACCGTTCTCCGTCTGCTTATAGCGTTTCACACTCGACGAATATTAAATTCTCTTGAAAAATCATCTCGTCAGTTAGGCAATAGGCACAATTTCCCCAACATATTAAACCGCGGGCCAAATTAAAATGTAAAACTCGACCCAGTCACGCCCTTGTGTAAAGTGAATAAGATAAATGAGCACCAGGCCCACTGAAACGTTCATTCCGCGTATCACACAAATAAATTAACCACGCCGACGCCGCGTTTCATTTAAAACAAAATCGATAAAGTTGTAGGTTCGCGAGTTTGTTGCAGGCAAAAAAGTGTCGTCATTTGTTAGAATTAGCAAAGGACGTTTGCCTCGAATTACCATAGTAACTCATCGACCCTTAGCACCCGTCGCCCGTCGCCCGTCGGTGGGCGATGTTACCTGCCTGCGGTGAGCGCCAATGTCGTAACAGTAAATATTCCTGATTTTAAATCTGCCAATTCACCCTCGTTTTGGCAGTGTTCGACTGCGATTATTAATGAGGTCACATTCAAAAGGACTTTTTTTGAGTTGGCTTACGATGGCTTTTCTTTTCTTATTTTATTTATAACTAGCTATTTCCCGCGGTTTTACCCGCTTTTCAGTGGGTTCTTATTTTTCTTGAGATAAATAGTATAATATTCTAATGTGAAAGTATGTTTGGATGTGTGTAAAGATGTTTGTTGCTCAATCACGCAAAAACTGCTTAACGAATTTAGATGAAACTTGGCACATAGGTAGATCATATCCTGGAATAAAACATAGGATACTTTTAACCCCAGGAAAAGACAAGATCCCTCTCGAAGTCTATTAGAAAAATTTTACATTCCTAACTGCCACAGTAAAAACAACATTCAAAATAGTGAACTTAGTGATAACTTAGTATTTGTATACCTTTTTCCAAAACAACTTAAATTTCTACCAACACCAAGTGGTGTCGGTTGGGTGTAGCTGGTTAAAAATTCAATTTCAAGATTCGACCTGATCATACTAACTAACAAGTGAAGTTAAATAAAAGCTTGTAAAAACAAAACAGTTCTGAAAATAATCTTGAGAAAAAAGGTACAGGATACATTATAAATGTAATAAGAACACCAACAGGTGTGCACACAGACTTGCGTCATAGTGAACCCGGGAATTTAGTTCTTTATGAAAAAAAAGTGATTTGACGTGACACCGCCACGCAATTCTCGTGACACCCTGACTCGTTTATCACATGCATCTGCGTCACTGGAAAAACTTCCGACTCTTTGGTGACTGAATGATATTGCAATTTTTCCAACACTTTCTTGACATAAATATTCCATCATCGCTCCCGATGCGATGCTATGAATCTTTCAATATTAATTCCACCATTTTTTTTAAATTCTAATATTGTCACGAAATTCCTTAATTAAAATTTTCCTCGGTAACTTAATTTGGTTCGTCAAACAATACTGATATTTATTTATTCTATTAAAGTCTTACAAAGTTCACAAACGTTCCCTTTTATGTTTTAATATTAAAACTTAGTTTGATTACGTTCAGAGTAACTTAAAAGTTATTTTCTCAATTACCTACCACACTCTGTTTTCCCTTTAATATTTTACAACTTAATAGAGTGAAAATGTGAAAGCTTTAGAATTTCTTGATAAATTTATTATATTCCTTGCGAAGTAAATAAAAAAACGGAACTGTCTTGTACAGTAAGCGCCGCGGAAGCACAAAATCCACTCCATTTAGTAAATGTTAGCGTCCGACTTGGCCAACGTAAGATACGATAAAAATATTTCCAACTTAACGATGCCCTCTTAATTTATACGTAACGTACAAACTGTGGAGTTTGTTACAAATTTTAGGTATGTTTTTCTGAGATAGTGGAATTTGATTTTCTAGGAGATTATAACTATAAATAAATATCCTGGGACATTTTTCACACACGGCTATCTGATCCCAAACTAAGCAGAGCTTTTAATATGGAAACCAGAGGACTGATATAATACATATACTACTTTTTTTTTGTAAAGAATGAGCATTATATTCAACTATAAGTATCGATTTAAAAGGTAATTAATCTAAATACATACTTAAATAGATAATTACACCAGACTCAGGACAAACAGACATGTTCATGCACACAAATGTGTGTCCTGGATGGGAATAGAACCCACGACGTGCGGCGTGATAGGCAGTGTATTGACCAACCACGCCAACCGGCCCGTCAACTACATTATGTTATAACACTGAGAGTCGATTTTTGAGAGTCAATAATGATTAAAAGACGAGCTAGTCTTATTACCAACACTAAGGCATACGATTTTTGTTTCAAAATTATATCAGTGATAAATTATTATAGGAAACGAAAACAAAATTTTAGAAGAAAGACTTATAAACTCGGTGCCGTCACTTTTCCGAAAATAATGATAGTAATAAAACAACAACACCAAGACGTTATATTAAAGTAGTAATCTTTAAAGTAAAAATTTATAAGTGCCTGAGCCAACAAACTCTGGAGCTTGCACTGCATAAGTAACCCCAGTCGCTTTAGCCAGCCTTACAGCGAGATTTACCTTCCTCTTTATTAGAAAACACATTTCTTTCCTAGCACCAAAAACTAGTCGTTTTTAAGCAAATTTAATGTTGTTCCTATTTCTTTTGCAACCTGCTGAATACTGTAGTTGTAAACCTTTTTTTTTTTAAAAGACGTTGGTTATGAAATTTATAACTTCAAATATTAGTGAAGAAATAGAACTCTTCATTGCGCCGACAAATAATTGGAAACAAGGCAGGTGATGATGATCATGATGAATTAAATTTAAATCCTCGTTTACTGTTTTTCTGTTTATCAAAATATAAGTAGGTAGGTACTTATACGTTAAATGTCCTAAAGATAAATATTTTTCTTTCTCTTTCCAGATTTCTGAGCAGCATTTTGTATGGTTTTTTCTAGCTAATTTTACCTCTATAAATCTTACAGAAAATAATTCGAGAGTATTTATCGCTAATTTTGCACACCTACTCATATAAAGGTTTATGATACCACTATTAATTGTAGTATTTAAACATCTATGAGTATATAAATCGATGAAAATAAATTATTATTAATATAGAGTATATTGTATAACTGTAATAAAACTCTTACAAATATAATATTCGTAAATGAGCTCAACCTAATCAGAAGTGACTTGCATGCGCGGGTACAGTTTGTGTCACGCTGTCACCTCCAAATAAATAAATTACGAGACGAGTATCCATCGACCCTCCTCAACCCAAGTCCAAACAAATAGAACAATTACCCATCCTCTGTGGTCAGTGTATTTATTATTGAAGCAAAAACGGAGTTTCTCCCTCCACCAGTATGTTACGGTACCTAATGAACAGTGGTGCAACTTTTTAAGACATTATAATACGTTCGAAAGTATTCTTTCCGTCTATATTATTATAAATTATATTAATCTTACCAACCAGTTAGGTTCAACATGCAATGTTTTTCCAGCTAATAATTTACATACCTAATTAAAAATAAGGTAAAATGGAGAACAAATATGGCTACAGCCCAGCATTATGCTGCAGCACAGATCTGTGCTACAGCGCTGGTATTCTGCTGAGGTCAGCTAGTAGCGCCACGGATATCTTGTCCAAATCATAATTAATTACACCACTGTACATCTATTTTGCTGTACAATAGAAGATATAATGGTGTATGTATAGGAACAAACCAAATTTTTTAATCTTGCTATCCGTCCAGTCACCCGTGTCATTTCGGAAGCGGAAAACCATAAATAACTTAAAACAGTAAATCTAGATACTTCGTATATAATTTTGTGGGGAAACGTTTGATGATAAATATTTGGGTTAGATTATAAAATTAATTAACTCACTACTATAGTACAAGTAGTCGAGTATACTGCAGCACAAAAGTAAAATGAAAAGCGTATCTAATAAGAATATTTTTTTAGAAACACAGAAACAGTAATTTTTGAGAGAACTCAAACATAATCCTTTTAAAAGGCTACTAGCTCGATCAATAGATTCAGACCCAATGTAATTACAAAATTAAAACACTGCCTTCAGAATAGTACCGTAATTTGTGAGATATAAAATTAAAGAGTAAAAAAGGTTTATGAGAAAAAGATTATATTCAGAAAGAAACAAAGCTATCAAAGCGACATTGGATAACTTTTTATGAAACATTTCTAAATATTGGTTGATTAATGTTTTCAAAATTTACTACCAGTATTTCTATATTTGAATGTATACCTGCGAGCTCTGACGTCACAAACGTTGGATGAAAGTATACGCGACCTTGATACGACAAATTGCTGATACATTTCGAACAGTTTATTGGACAAACCGCTCTGGGGTTTGTGCAATCACTATCACATGCATTGCTGAGTATAACTCTTAATTTAATAATTAATAATCTAAATCCTTATGAGTAGACAAAAGACACGCAAATGACGTAACTTGTACGAAAGGCTAGTGTTAGGAAAGGTGAATGTGATAAAATCACAGCTTTGTTCTTGTCGCGACTATGCCTTATTTAAGACTTGGACAAATGTGCACCACTCGTGAGACGAATATTGAACAGCCTGTATAACTTCACTTGCTTACACTTTTATGTCTGAAAAATGAGATAGTCAATCGTTCAACAATTAAATAACTTGTCTTGCATGCAATAATCGTAATAAAGATGTTGACTATATTAAAAAAATATATCCAAAAATACTTGAAAACAGCGGATATTTTTAATCACCAATTTAACATAAAAAAAGATCTTTTGTTGCTGTCAAAAAGTGACGTCACACATGCCAGTGTTTTAAAAAAAAGCATGAAGGACAAACTATCGTTTTGATATTTAATTAAAAAAAGCTGATTTGATATGTTAGTCAACATTTCATTATAAGCGTTTTGCTAATTTTACTCCCTGAGATTTTTTTTTTTATATGTTCTTGTACCTATTACTTATAATGTAACTTAAGCTAATTTATTCTATTATGTAAAAGTAATTTGCCGTGAACCGTGTTTTGGCAGTAACTGAGAAATACTTCTCAAAATCAATAATGTTTATTATTCTTTTCCTTGTATTTTACAAGAATAACAACACCCAACATCTAAGGACCAAAATAACATGTAATTAAATTAGTGGATTCCTTGACGAGCGATGAGCGAGCAACGTTTCTTCAAAACAAGTAAGTACATTCTAAGAAATACAAAAATCTGACAAATCTTATTAGGTCATTTCAATCTCAAACGATCAGTCATATCTGAGTCTTTCTTAAATTATTCTTCTTATGATAATTGTAGCCGAAAGTTGTATCTAATTTTATATCCACAAAAAAAGTTTCCAAGTTTTTTTTTAATTCTGAATAATATTCGGACACTACAAAGTACCCTACCACCGTACTATAGTTTCCTCACGATGTTTTCATTCACCACAAGCTCAAGCTCATTTTAGGATTCGAACCCACGACCTTTGCCGCGGTATCCGACGACAAAGGACCACTGAGCTATCAGCGCCTTAAATTCAGTTCAGTAAATCGCCTTAAGTGCAGCGGAATTCACTGCTAAGCTGCTATACAACAAAGTTTTGAATGACAAATGATATTAAAACGAAGGAACTTACAGCTACAATAGGATTTGGCAGAGCCTGGAAAGTCTGATATATGGTATTGTGATAGTATTCTAATAGACGGATATATAATATACTGAATGAAGGAAGGGTGAGGTGTTGCTACCACAGCCGAAGCGCAAGTGCAGTGCAGACACCCAGGTTAGTCCCAGAGAGATGCAGATGAATGATCCACGAAGCGTAGCGGTGTGGTGAGCGCCCGTGAAGCGCTGACCGTCATGCTATTGAGACGATTCTCTCTAGTTGAGAAACGTCTCAATAAAAAAATTATGGTCAGACAACATTGTACAACCATGGAATGGCTGTGGTGAAGATAGTACCTACTGGTCCAAGGTTGTTTTTTTTAATGAAGAGTCAATTTCTCTATAGTTAGCCGTAGCTGGATGTAGATATTTGTGATACCTTTTATTTGTGGGTCATTTAAAAAAAATCATGATTAACACGTTTCAATTGTGAATTAAAATTAAACTTTGTAACAGAATTTTGAATTACAAATGTTTATATGGTTACATTATTAATAATTATTTTAAACTGCGCATACTAATGTTAATTATGAAATTGTTATTAGGTAGGTAATGCAGTGATTATATTATCATAATATATTCAATTACAAAGCCTCATTAAACAGCTCATTGATTAATTTAATAATTTTATTATAGATAGGTATTGTTAATGTATAATTGTATCTATTATCAAAATTACATGGTCAGATAAAAAAGCTAACTACGCAATTTTATGGTGTGGTAAATAAATTAACATTTAAATTGTTTTTGTCCTAACATTTGCATCACAAAGAGCTGGGATGGTGTCGTCCATTCGGTTGACACGACAATAAATAAGGAAGACAAGGGTTATCTTCTTAAACTTACATTTTACGCGCAAAATTATGGTAATATCGCACATTGTTCATGCAAAATTAAAGCAAAGTTAAGAGGGGCATGTATTTATGCTTGTATTAATTAAATTTTAGCCACATACAGCTACTCTATTGATTTATGTTTTCAATCAATCTATTGAAATATTATTAATTGATCATTATGATCATTAAAGTGTACATAAAGGGTACATTTATTTTGAACTAAATGAAAACGTTTCTAATTTCAAGATGTAAAATGGTCAATTAGATAAAAACTTGAAGTGTCTTGATTACAAGTTGCCAGTCTATAAAAACCTAGCATGATTCGGTCTATGTGACGTCTCGCAGCTTCAGCTACTTGGTGTGCTAAAATATGTATGTCCACATTTGAGAGGAAATCCAGAGATTCAATCTGATAAAGCTATACCTAAAGGCATGTTGGATAACGTTTTAGGTTCGGTCTTTGTCAAAACTTGCATCAAGGAGTTAACAAAGAAGCTTGAGATCATGGGCGCCGCCAAGATTACTTTCAGGGAGGTGCATGCATCTGCTCTGCACAATATAGGTAGGTACTATTATCTAATAAAATATCGGGACGAAGAGGACTTTCAATTTATTGATAAGGTGATGAACAAAGAACAGCATCCTAGACGCATTCTAGATTTTCAAACAGTAATAGTAAGTAGTAAGTAAGTACCTCTATGTATTTCTTTCCCAACAGGGGGGTGCAAGTCCTCTTGCACCCTGCTGCCGGTGCCCATGCTTGAGATGAATAATTTTTGCGTAATGTAATTTAGGTGATGCTTTCATAATTAAGTATACCTACAATATTTTATGTAAACCCGATCCTGGAAAGTGTTATTAGGTATCGAGATTTGAATATATTTATGTCATCCTTTTTAGATAACAAGTATAAAAATATCCTCAATAAAATTAAATGAAATAAAATGATGATGGGAAGTAGATTATAATTTTATTTACAACAAATGTACAAAATATACAAACAAATGTACAACTATAATATATAAAAAACTTCTTCGAGGCTGCCGCTGCTGCCGATCGGCAAGGTTCCCAGAAGGCTGGCAGCGTTTCCTCTTTGAAAATTAAAAATATATATATTTATATATTTTTAAATAAAATATATAAATTTTATTAAATGTACCCCTTTAAAAAAGGGATAAACTTACATGGCAATACAGGGAGCACGCGACGCAGTTTGACACAGGATAAAATATATTAGTGCCTACTATACTAGTGACGATGCTGTTATCAAATAAAAAAAATGCTAGATTTTTAGGAAATTGCGGTAATTTCGGCACAAAAATCGCGTATTTAGAATTTTTCTTATTTTATTAGGAAATGTGATTGAGATATTACCTAAATAAGGACCCTTTCGGATCCAACAGGGATTTTTAACAAAGGTATCGTATATAATTTGTAATATCATTTGTGATTAAATAATGTAAATATTACCTTGTGTAGTGAAGTACTGACTCGTACGTAGCTGAAAAGACTTTACTGAGTTATGTTTGTAAAACTAATGACGATATAAATACCACAAACCATTGGTTAATAGTAGAGCTATTAAAGTAGAACATTTATGTAGACACTCAGATCAAAACAAAATGGGGAAAACACGGTACCCAGTCACAGCGCGTGAAACAACAAACCTATATCACTGGCTTCTAGCGACCTCTCAGTTTTAGACTGAGGTTTTGTTTTACCAGATACTTTATGTGACATAATATGTTATCTGTATGGGCGCAGGCAACGCGTTCGCCTTGAAGAGAAATTCTCTTCATGGTGTGACACGTCTGCCGGCGTACCACAAGGCGGCGTCCTATCTCCTCTTCTTTTTGCAATCTTTATAAATTCCATATCTCATAATCTTTCTTCTCCCTACCATCTATATGCAGACGATCTTCAAATATACTCACAATCACCTCTAATTAAGTTAACCGAAGCTATTGAAACTTTGAATAATGACCTGAGGCGCATAACTGAGTGGAGCGAAGCCTTTGGCTTGAAAGTCAATCCGATTAAGACTCAGGTTATGATTGTAGGCAGCTCGAGATTAATATCCAGGGTGGACTGGCAATCACTTCCAAAAGTAAATTTCGACGGTGTTATAATTCCCTTTAGTGATACTGTGAAGAATTTGGGTCTCATTATGGACAATTGCATGAGTTGGAAGCCTCAGTTACAAGCCACTAGTCGCAAGGTATTTGCGTCAGCAGCCTCACTGAATAGATTGCGTAACTTCCTTCCTACTGCCACTAAAATTGCTTTAGCTCAATCTTTTCTGCTACCTGTTCTTGACTACACCGACGCCTGCTATCTAGATCTCACGGAGGACCAGCTTAATAAGCTTGAGCGACTTCAAAATTTTTGTATAAGATTCATATTTGGCTTACGCAAATATGATCACGTATCTCACTTCCGATCTCAGCTCAAGTGGCTTCCTATACGATTTCGCCGGAATGCTCACATACTCTCTCTGCTCTACAATATATTGTATAATCCTTCATCCCCGCGCTATCTTCAGGAACGTTTTGAGTTCCTTCACTGTTCTAGTTCGTGCACAGTGAGGTCATCAGTAGATCTACGTCTTAAAACACCATCACATGTCAGTTCATTTTATGATGGCTCATTTACGATTGTGGCTGTTCGCCTATGGAACGCTTTACCGATTTCGATTAGAAGATCACCATCCCTGAACATCTTCAAAGACCGTCTAAAAAAGTTTTACCTCTCCACTTAATTTAGTGCTCTGCTTCTAAATCGCTTAGCTACCTCAGTATATATACTCGTATAGTATATGTATGTATGTATTGTATTCTTTATTTTATTTTTTATATATATATCATTATGTATGATATGTAATTATTAGGACTTAGTATATGTATGTAAGTATCTTTGTAAGTATATATGTATTAGTAGTGTATTTAATATTATTATTAGTGTATATAATTGTAGTGTAAGATATGAATTCTGTTTGCTCCGCCATCTTTTATTGTTTTTAAAATCCTCTCCATCCAAAGGTTGCCTGGTAGAGATTACTATTAGTAATAAGGCCGCCCATTGTGACACTTTTAATGTTATCTTTTTATTTTGTTTTGTTATTTTTATTGTGTGGTGTACCAATAAAGAATTATCTATCTATCTATCTATGTATGTTTTTTCTTTATGCAAAGGAACTAAGAAGTGAAATGTAGCTATGAGTGGCGAGTTCCTTATTTCCTTCGCAAACAAAATCGAAACAAAAACGTTCTGCTGTAAAGTGATTCTATTTATTCACAACTTTGGTGGTAAATGCATTGCAGTTGGCATAACGACCAAGTCACACGCAAAATACCGCTTCGTAATGTGTTTCAAGAAGTTTAAATTGAAAACATTCAGTCCAAACTGCAAACATTTATTTTTATAAGCTTAATTTACACGGGAACATATACAATTTTTTTGCAGACACTTTAACATAACTATTTAGATTTAATCATCATCCTATAGCCTAAACATGTTTACCACTGATATCAGAATTATTTGGTCTCCATTTGGCGCTTCTAGTCGTTCGGTTGTACGTAGTTGTTGTCACAAAGATTTGCATAATATATTGAAGAAATAAGACTTAAAATAGGAGATTAATGATTCGGTTATTTTTTTTAATAAGATAATTAATCTTCAGAAAGAATGAAAACCAGAAGGTCTTCCTATTTTAAGTACCAACAGCGCTATAAAGAATTAATAACTTATCTAAGAATTAATCAACTTTAATATCTGCGATAAGCACCTATCGGTGTGTTCTGATAACTGCCGAAGTTGCCCTTGAGTGCTAGTTCCCTTCAAGATCGAAAACACATTGGCAATTCCTTTGGTATTGCTAATATATATAGGCGACGATAGTCACTTACCATCAGTTGACACGCCCGACTGCTTGTTAGACTTCTGATATTTAAAAAGAACAGGTCCCTTTAAAGTGATCGCCAATGTACTTTGATTTAAGGCGATGATAGCTCAGTGGTAAGTGCCGTCGGATACCATAGCACGGTGGTAGGGTACTATGTGGTACTCGACTGACTGGCTACCACCCTCAAGTTGAAAATCTGTCGCCAAGCACCTGTTGGTGTGTTGCGGCAGTTGCACTTGAGAGCCAGTTGCCCTTGCCCTTAAGGCATTGTAATAAGGTGTACAACACATTGGCAATCCCCCTGCTATTGCTAATGTCTATAGGCGACGGTAGTCACTTACCATCAGGTGACCCGCCGGCCTCGTTGTCACTAGTGACATAAAAAAAAAAAAACAAAAAAATTAACAATGCTTAAAATGCAACTTTACAGGTTCTCAAGTGCAACCGCCGGAACACACCGGCCGGCCTAGGTGTAAGTAGTTACCTAATATTGATGTGGTTTCATGTAACTATAATTTACTCAATAATAATATTTTTGATTACATTATTCTCTTTATATGTACATAAATTAAAACTAATTAAATATTGAAAGTGTCTTGTATTATATGAGTAAAGTACTTAGTTTGAAATAAAACAATAATATTTATTTATAAACCGTGTGTTTATTGATATTAATATTATTTACATTTTTATTTCACGACAGGTATGTACTTATTGTTAATAAATAAATACCTCCCTAAGTAATAAAATTATTTACATAACATTTTCCTAAAACTAAATAACGCTTATTGTAACACAATTTTAACGAAAGAATTAGCATGAGTTTAAAACATGGAAAGTAACAAGATTTTCACGGGGATTGGAGAACATTATAACATCATGATTAAGAACTGCATTTTTGTAAGCGCTTTAACACATATTCATGACGTAAGGTATATTTAAGGGTCACCTGAGAGTCTTATAAAAAACACATTCCGCAGACTTAATAGAGAGTAGACTGAAATGACTGTACCCTGTATTGCAAATGCGATATTTTTAAAATTGTGATTCGTAAAATGTTTATTATTAATAACTGTTTTAGTAAGCTTTATTTATAAATGTTTTTTCCTTCGAAGTAAATAGGTTTATTAAACAGTCTGCTATAGTGATAGAAATACTAAGATACAGAAGTATCTCATCAGTACAAAACAATAACAGCAATTATCTCAGCCCAGGACAGAAACAAATTGGAGACAGATGTTAGCGAAAACTTACAAACTAAGTCCCTTAGTAAAACTTCGTTCGCGTTTAAATGGTAATTATTATCTTATAGAATCATTTACAATAAGATTTATATACAATTCAAAGTTTATTTTATACATCTCTTGATATGCTTTAGTATTAATTGTTAATTAGAGTATGATACAATGTTATAGAAGCAATTTAACATTATTGTAAAGGCCAACGCACACTATTGGTTATTGTATGTCTAGGTATTTGGTGAAACAAATTTTCATAGATTAAAAAAATAACAAGGACCGTTTAAGCTAAGTGCGTTCTAAGTGCACTTGCACTTAACTTTATAGTTGCTATATTATATTCGTTCGCGCTGCAATCTGATTAAGTCTAGCTATAATTATTTGATGACTATCAGGTATGCTCAATTACTTGAAGATCATGGTATTTTTTTTGTGATTGATCTTTCATGTCTTTTGATGATGATGATCTTTTGATCTTTTCAATCTTTCATTCACTTTAAATAAAATATTTATATCTCATAATAAAATTTACTGAAAAGGTGTAGAAAAGTATGAAAATAATGTTTTGCGAAAGACTTTTTCTCAACCGTCTTTTTCAAAAATAATTAGTGCCATGATGGCTATAGAAATAAGTAACTTAGAACTTTATCAGTTGGCAATAACAAATATAAAGCAACGTCACGCTCCGTGTGGAAAAGAAAAGTTAACCGATGCCGACAAAACAATGAAAGCAAAACTACGTGCTTCCATTACTCTTTTATTTAATTTGTATTGTATCGTATTTTTAATTCTTTTCGATTCAACTATTGCCAGTTGAATGTTAGAATATTTTCATCAAACAACAGTAATTTTTTTTCGAATATTATTATTATTATATAACATTTTAAGAGCCATGCATGCCATGCTTTCTGACAAATATTCTAGCATATATTTATACATATCGATACATTGCGAAAGGATGTACACATGCACTGTAAGGGATTAGGAAAAAGAGTAGGCAGCGTCTTCGTGAATGGCTCTATCTATAAATTATGTAGTAATTACGTCTCGATTTGAAAAGTTATCGCATCTATATGTATATAAGAGTTTATTGAATGTAGTCAGGTTAGATGACACCGTCAATCAAAACACAATTGAGTTTCTCTGTAATAAGAGTTTATTGTTTGTTTAACAACATTAATCACAAAATAAAATATTCAACTAAAGAAAATAACCTTACCTGTAATAAGAGAAACGACATTTAATGCTATTAATCACGGTATCAATCCCTAACATACAAAAATCTAAATTTTAGTTTGTTTACGTAGCTTCTAAAATTTTACCACAGATTAACTAAAGGCGGAGACTGACAATATCGTGGTCGACCACAGTAATGGCGCTATTAGCGCGGCCAATATTGTAACTAAAGAAAGTATATTTTCTTTACATCACCCCCCCTGAAAAAGGTTAAAAATATAGTGAATGTCTATGAAAAAGTTAACTTATTCTATACTATTCTTAGTCTTCTTGGTCAAGCGTTGGGGCTGGAGCCAATTTAGAAATGTGGAAAAAGTTTGACTCTGGCTTTTTATGACCAGTGTCGATCTTGTACATCGTGTTTGACAGTTTCTCCAAAATTCTGTATGGTCCGGTTCTTAATTCGTCCAGCTTTTTTCTATTTAGCTTGTTTCCATTGTCCACAAACACCATATCACCCACTTTGAAGTCAAAGTGTTTACGCTTTTTATCGTAAAGTGTCTTGTTGTAATTGTGAGACTTAAGTGTATTTGCTAGAGCTTTTTCCTTGTCTTGAATCCAATCGGTCTCTGTTCTTTTTTGTTTTAGTTCATCTGGTAAAATCGTAACGTCGGTACCATTTAGTAGATACGTAGGTGCATATCCAGTGACAGTATGCAATGTTTCATTGTATTTTTTTATACAATTTTGTGCTATTGTTGTCCATGCTACTTTGATATTTTTTTCGTTAATTTTGCATCTAATTTTATTAACTAATGTTTGATTTAATCTTTCATTTAAACCATTCGAAAAGGGTGAATTTACTGCAGTAAAAATTAGTGGAATATTTTTATCTTTTAAATATTTTTTGAATTCAGTAGAATTAATACCTGGATATTGATCCGAGAGAATCATGCCTATTTCATCAGTCTCTGCGGTGTTCTCCACTAATTTAATAAAATCGTTTGCATTTTGTGTTTTAGATGTCAAAATAAATGCGTACCTTGTGAAATGATCTGATAACAAGTGTAAGTACTTTTTTGTGGACCTTGAACCTCCAAAGCCTCCAATGGTATCAATCGAACATATCTCAAAAGGTCTTGTGGCCGGTCCCAATTGTGACATCATTCCAAATTTGTTTTGTCCTCTTGATTTGTTTTTTATACATATTATACAATCTTTACAGGTTTTTTTAATGTTATTTGTTAAGTTTTGTGCTGTATACAGTGAACTTATTGTTTTTTGCATTTGATTTATTCCTAAATGACCTTGGTCAATATGTATTCTTTTTATGAATTCTATACTAAATTTTTCCGAGAGAATTATCTTATCTTTTTTTTTTACTTTTTTATAATAAACATTGTGATCTGATCTTAGCTTTTCTTTTCTGGACTGTATATATTCATTTTTTTCTTGATCTTCTATGATATCTTTTAGTTTTATTAAGTTGACCACTTTTAATTGTTCCTCCAGATTTTCATTTGCATCTAAGACTGGATTCCTGCTCAGGCAGTCGGCTTCCAAATTGTTTCTTCCTGGAGCATATTTTATTTCAAAATCATACTGTGACAGGTAGTATGTTAAATCTCCTAATTCTTCATCAGTTCTTGATTTTATGTTCATGTTTTCCAATGGCTTGTGATCTGAAAAGACTATGAACTTCCTACCTATCAGCAAATGTTGCCAATACTTTACACATTCTTTTATTGCTAGGCATTCCAGATATATTGCCTTCTTTCTTTTTTGCACTTCATTTAATTTTTTTGAGAAGTATGCTACGGGTTTTTCTTCCTTGTTTTCTTGCAGCTGTTTTAAGACAGCCCCCACTCCTAATATGCTAGCATCTGTGTATATATGTATAGGCAATTTTGGATCAAAGATAGTTAATATTGGTTGCGAACATAGTATTCGTTTCATTTCATCAAACGATTCTTGGCATGCTTCCGTCCAATCAAAGGCTTGCCCTTTCCTCAAAAGGTTATGTAATGGATCTAATTTTATTGCTATTTTTGGTACATATTTATGATAAAAATTAATCTTTCCTAAAAATTGTCTCACATTTTTTTGTGTTTTTGGAGTTGGAAAATTCTTAATTGATATCAGGTTGTCCTTCAGAGGTCGAACTGAATTATTCTGTATTATGTGACCCAGATATTTTACTGAGTCAGCTGCAAATGTGCATTTTGAAAATTTAAGTCTTAATCCTTCACTTTTAATAGCTTGAAATAGCTGTGTTAGATGCCAAACATGATCAGAAAAAGTTCTAGAAAATATTAAAATGTCATCTATGTAATTCACTGTGAACTCTGCTAGTTTATGTTTTCTTATAATATTACACATTATTCTCTGAAATATAGCTGGCGAGGTTTTTAGACCAAAGGGTAAACAAGTCCACTGGAAATGACCTTCTTGTGTGACAAATGCTGTTTTATGTCTATCTGTGACACGTAGAGGTATGGACCAAAATGCTGAGTTTATATCCAGTGTGGAAAAATATTTACAATCTCTTGTTTTGATCATTAGATCCTCAATAAGAGGAAACGGTTGTGATTGTGGCACAACAATTTTGTTTAGGTCTCGAAAATCTATGCATAATCTTGATCTTGTATTTTCATCTTTTTTGTAGGCTAATGTTACTGGAGCCGCAAATGGACTATATGATTCTTCAATCATATTTTTTTTTAATAATTGTGCAATCTGTTTTTCTATTTCTTTTTTATCTTCCATTGTACAACGATATGGTCTTTTACTGCAATATTTTTCTACTATTAGATCAATATGTGCTTCATAATCTTTTACCGTGCCAATGTCATATTTATCTTTTGCAAAAACAGATTTATTGTTTATAATTAAGTCCTCAATTATTGCCTGTTTGTCATAATCTAAATGGTTTATGTAAATAATGAAATTTTCTTTGCTGAAGTTTTCGTTAAAATTTATTTGGTTGTTTTGAGGTTTTTCATATATTATTTCTTTTGTAATTATTTCTTTTTTTATTTTTGACTGTTTATTTTCCATTTCCTTAGAAATTATGTTTTTCTCAGAATTTTTTATTCCATTTATTTGTACTGGAACTTTTTGACTGATTTCTAAATTTTCATTTTGATTTAAATAGAATTTTTTTATACAGTCAAGTCCAATTAAAAAATCATAGTCAAAATTTTCTTGATCTATTACAAAGACATCCATTTTTTTTTCTAAATTAAAGATGTTTACATCGAGTGTTATTATGCCAGTTGGTTTTTTTACGCCATTAATTGTTTTTAAATTAGTATTGTTATAATTACCTAATGTTTTATTCTTAAATTTCAGTAATCTTGAATTTATCAAAGACACATTAGAGCCTGAATCATAGATACCAAATACTTCAAGGTTTTTATTTAATACTAACCTTACTTTAATTAATGGCGGCACTATTAGTTTTTTGGATCTTCATACTGTAGCTCACATTCCAATTCAGAATTATTAATGAGTTTGATTTGTTTCTTTTCATTTTCTATATTGTCCTTTGTTTTAAACCAGCATGAATCTTCTGAGTGATAACGTATTCCTTTCTTTAGCGTTTCGCAAATGCTACATTTTTGCATCTTTTCTTTCATTGGCTTATCATCTTTCTTTTTCATATACTTTTTCTTAATAACCAAATGTTCTAATTTACCAACTTCATTGAATAAATCTTTTGTTTCTAAAATTTCTTCTTTGTTGATCCTATCTGTTATGAAGTCTGGTAAACCAGCAGCAATTAAATCAATTAAAATCCCTTGATCAATTGTGTTTCTTACTTCAAGTAGAAGTTTTTCCTTTTTGATGGAATATTCCAATAAAGATCCTGATTGGTATTTGAAAGCTAAAGCATATTTGGTACTGGTCCAACCTTTATTTGCATATGTTTCTACAAAGTTTGATTTCCATTCCGACCATTCAGATTGCAGACCATGCTTGATCATCATGGAACCATACCAATCAGTGCATGATTTTTCTAGAAATAATCTAAAGATTTCAATTTTCTCTTCGTCTTCGACTATATCAAATCTTTTACATTCTTTTTCAAAAACTTGCATCCACTGATATGCACTAACATTCTTGCCATCAAATTTTTCTAGTACAAATCTGTCTGCAAATTTTTTAACATTTTGTTTTTCCTTTTTTTGTTGATTTTCAACTAATTTTTCCAAAATTTTCACCATGTGATCTTCTGAACTACTCTTGTTAATACTAGCAAATTGTTCTTGGGAAACTTCCTCTAGGTACTGGTTCTCAAATATCATGTTTTCATCTTCATCAAAGTATGTTTTGGACATATCTGTTGTCAAATTTATCCAAACACTTCTCGTTTGATATCTTTTCTTAATTGAATTTCGTACCGTATTGTACGCTTTTGAGGCAATAATATGTTTATGAAGCGAAGCTGCTTCATACTCTTCAGGTATCAGGTAAACTTTATTATCTTGTGTAATAATTGAGGTTATGGCGATATATGTTGATTTTCCGTCTTTTGTAGCCTTCGATTTGAACACGAATTTTAGCTTCTCCATTTTCTTGATAATTACAAGAAATGTCGTTTTATAAGAGTTTATTGAATGTAGTCAGGTTAGATGACACCGTCAATCAAAACACAATTGAGTTTCTCTGTAATAAGAGTTTATTGTTTGTTTAACAACATTAATCACAAAATAAAATATTCAACTAAAGAAAATAACCTTACCTGTAATAAGAGAAACGACATTTAATGCTATTAATCACGGTATCAATCCCTAACATACAAAAATCTAAATTTTAGTTTGTTTACGTAGCTTCTAAAATTTTACCACAGATTAACTAAAGGCGGAGACTGACAATATCGTGGTCGACCACAGTAATGGCGCTATTAGCGCGGCCAATATTGTAACTAAAGAAAGTATATTTTCTTTACATGTATCTACAGGTATGGTAGTAAACATCAAAAAGGATATTTTCACTGAAAAACATGCAGACAAAAATACAGTTATATCACTATAAGAAATAACTACTAGCAATAGTTTTATTTGATGTTTGGTTAGAACTTCTGCAAATAAAAGCTGTTTACGTAGTTACATTCCTATTACTAATAAATGCTTCTCCTATTATGGTTATTAACGTTTTTTTTTACATATTTAATCCTTAAATTATGACTATTTTAATTATTTTTATAAAATAACGAAGTATAGAAGAACGTCGAATACTTAGTATTTTTACAAAAGAAAACTTAATTTGCTTATAATACTTAATTTGTATGTTTTGTTTTTAAGACTATTATGTGTGTATGCAATTTTTATTCATGCATTTAGTCTTGTGGAATTGTGATTAAAGTAATGAGCTTTATTCCGTAGTAAGATTTATGTATAAATTCACATTTTTGATATAGAAAGACATACTCAATTACGTATTCGTAGTCATTTATTATCTTCCTGCCCTCATCTCATTTAGATAGAATCTGTACAATGCCTCATTCCATTTCTCCCTGGTCATATCAGACCTGTGTAAGAAACACGTTTCACACAATCCATTCATACTGTTTTCAGTCTTCCTCAATGTTACCCATTCTGTTCATAGCTTTCCTTGTCAAATGTTTTCGATACCTTTTTAGAACATTTACACACCTTTGAGTCCAAAATTATGAGTTGGAAGACCAATTTAAGGATTGCGGTCTGAAATTTTCTGTATTTTTATCATACGGATCAAAGATATATTATTCTTAAAAATTTACCAACTACCCCACATACTTATTTGAATTTCCACTGCATGGGCTTTTCTTTTTTCGATCTTATTGGTTGGTTAACTTCTCAAACCATATAAATCGGCAAGTTAATATACAATGGCTATCAATAAATTTATACTTGTAACAAGGAATGACGCTTATTGATTCAAAAATATTTAATAATCACAATATTTGTCAAAATGTTTTC
The DNA here is from genome assembly GCA_951361185.1 of Ochropacha duplaris. Lineage (NCBI taxonomy): Eukaryota > Metazoa > Arthropoda > Insecta > Lepidoptera > Drepanidae > Ochropacha > Ochropacha duplaris. Next base: position 3,942,141 of record OX592706.1, read on the forward strand.
CATGGAACTGAACGAAAATTAATTTATAAGTAGCGCTCTCATTTCCATTATTAATTTTTACTGACCAGGCTAAAGCCTCACTATAATAAGGTTAGCCTGATTTTCACAATTATAACGTGTACTTCATAATGTCTTATTTTAAAAATCTAGTAGCCTAACGTTGCTAACTTTTAGCCTATATTAAATTGACACTGCTTTTCCGTCAAAAAATAATTTTATCATCTTGCAACCTGTCTAACTAATTGATATATTTGATTTCTACTTATTGTAGAAATAACTGAGTTAATACTACTAATCACAATATTTTTTAGGTATGGGAACACTGAAATTACAGCTAGAGTGGGAAGCGGCAAGGCTTTATGAGCACTGGATCCCGTTGATTCGGCAGTCGGCAACCAATTGTTGTCGAGTACGGACTGCTCTATCACGTTCTGCATCGTATCTATGAAAAAAAAAATCCACTTAGGATACGTATTTTTAATCTGTGAAATAAATTAATTTGTGATACACAAATACTATAGGACCACCACCCCATATTTTATTTATTTATATTTACCATACGTAGTCACGTCTGGTGTATAGAACTTCTGCTCGGCTGGCTGCAATGGCACTACGAAGCCTAAAAGAAAGGTTTTTTAAAATTAATTTAATTGTATGCAGTTTATAATGATTTTATACCTTTTCATAATTTGATATTCTAGTAAACTTTGCATGATATTGTATAGTCTTCAGTTTTACCCTCGATTCAAAGGTTAAAATGACAGGATAGAAGACGGATATCTATCTATATTCATTATTTTAGAAACTTGAGAGAAAACGCAGGCTCGCACTTAGTGTGATAAAATACTTACGAGGTGGAGGTTCCGTAGTTGTTGGCGCCGGAGTAGTTGTTGTCGTAGTCGTGGTTGTTGTTGTCGTTGTTGTTGTTGTCGTTGTAGTTGTAGTTATTTTTATTTCTGAGACAAACATTTGTTGTTAGTAAAATTTGTTGTCTTTCACGAAACTCAGTTTAAAGCACAAAATAAAATAAAAATGTTTTTAAATAAAAGCTGCTATTTTAAATACTATTATTTTTTAATTTAATATTTTAAAATTCATTTTATCGTTGACAAAATTAATATTTACATTAGAGTAATTCACAAAATAGCTCGACGTACCATATAGCCTAAGAGTTTCTTCAGCTTTCCCCATAGTATTGGTAGACACGCAAGTATAAGTCCCAGCGTCTTCACTACTGAAGTCTGATATAACTAAAACAGTTTTCAATTGATACGACGAGATGCGCTGCTCAGAGATCTCGTATTTGGCTCTGAAAAGGTCAATCTTGCATAAACTTTGTCTTTTACAGTCGAAACACTGCAGTGTCCCGTTTAATCCTGCGCTATATAACTACAGAGTTAGAAACGAGTTTGGAGAGCTTATTTAGAAAGTTGATACTTTGTATAACTTGCAGGTGAAGTTTAGTTTAATATTATTAACTAAATTAGCTAGTATTACAAGTCATGTATAATTATATTTTGTGGGATAATAATGAATTTTTACCTATATCATTTAATACCTTCAAACATCGTACTTAATGTTAACACTAAAATGCTGATAAAGTAGGTAATTTCAGTCCAGGATTTATATCTTCATAACAAGGTTATCCTCTTTGATATTTTCACGACAGTGGATTTAAGAATTACCTAAATAAGTATAATAAAACAAGGAATTAAGTTAATCGAGAGATCATCTCCTACGGCGTGCTGGCTGCGTGAGGCTTTAAATTAGTTGGAATCCAACTAATTTAAAGCCTCATAAACGCGAAATGGGGTCGCGATAACTTAAATCCCATCTGTCATAAAACAATATAAAAGCAATATAAATGGATTAGTAAATGTATTATTATCTGGGCTACTAATGAAACTAATTATACAAATCTTGACTTTTTTATTGGAAAATTTCAGTTAAGCTTTAATGAAATGAGGTCATACAGTTACCAATGACTTACCCAGTAAGTATCATCTCTTCGCCGCTTTTAAGCCAATAGTTGATGGCTTGAGGGAAGGCTTCCACCAAACATTCATATCTCGTTTGTGCCCCAGTTGGCACGCCTAGCACTTTCGTAGCAACAAATATTGAAGGAGCAACTGTCGACAATGGTATTCTAGTAGAAATTACGACCGGTATACCAAATATTCAGCACACACGGATTAGAGAAGCAACGTGATTTGATGATATTGGAAATCTGGAAGTTGTTTTGATTACGATCGTCTATGTAAGTCAATGATAAGACTTCACATTTTAAAAGCCGTCCGGTAAGTAGTACGACAAACTTAAGGGAGAGATAGGTGGGCGGGTCACTTACCAAATATACAAAAACCGGCCAAGTGCGAGTCGGACTCGCGCACGAAGGGTTCCGTAAAAAAGGCAAAAAAAACACGTTTGTTGTATGGGAGACCCCCTTAAATATTCATTTTAATTTTATTATTAAAGTAAAAATACAACTGAGTATTTTGTGAATATTTCAAGTGCCTACCTGTTGCCATTATTGATATCGAGCAAAAAAGGGCAAAAAAAAACACGTTTGTTGTATGGGAGCCCCCCTTAAATATTCATTTTAATTTTATTATTAAAGTAAAAATACAACTGAGTATTTTGTGAATATTTCAAGTGCCTACCTGTTGCCATTATTGATATCGAGCAAAAAAGGGCAAAAAAAACACGTTTGTTGTATGGGAGCCCCCCTTAAATATTCATTTTAATTTTATTATTAAAGTAAAAATACAACTGAGTATTTTGTGAATATTTCAAGTGCCTACCTGTTGCCATTATTGATATCGAGCAAAAAAGGGCAAAAAAGTAGCGTTTGTTGTATGGGAGCCCCCCTTAAATATTTATTTTATTTTGTTTTAGATTTTGTTATTATAGCGGCAACAGAAATACATAATTTGTGAAAATTTCAACTGACTAGCTATCGCGGTTCTTGAAATAAGGCTGTATTTCAAGAACCGCGATAGCTAGTCAGTAACAGACAGTCGGACGGACAGACGGACGGACAGACAGCGAAGTCTTAGTAATAGGGTCCCGTTTTTACCCTTTGGGTAGAACCCTAAAAATTAGCTCAATAAAAATGTCCCCATTTTCGAGATATTTCGATATTTCAGATTTTTTAGTATTGATTTTTGAATTTTAGACATTAAATATCTCAAAAATGGTGACACTTTTACTAAGGTCGTTTTTAGGGTTCCGTTCCCAAAGGGTAAAAACGGGACCCTATTACTAAGACTTCGCTGTCTGTCCGTCTGTCTGTCACCAGGCTGTATCTCAAGAACCGCGATAGCTGGACAGTTGAAATTTTCACAAATTATATATTTCTGTTGCCGCTATAACAGCAAATACTAAAAACAAAATAAAACAAATATTTAAGGGGGGCTCCGATACAACAAACGCATTTTTTTTGCCCTTTTTTGCTCGATATCAATAATCGCAACAGGTAGGCACTTGAAATATTCACAAAATACTCAGTTGTATTTTTACTTCAATAATAAATAATAAAATTAAAATTAAAAAAATATGTAAGGGGGGCTCCCATACAACAAACGTGAATTTTTTGCCTTTTTTACGGAACCCTTCGTGCGCGTGTCCGACTCGCACTTTGCCGGTTTTGTATATTTGGTAGGTGGCCCATCTATCTCCCCCTAATTTTGTAGTACTACTTACCGGACACCCTGTATACCTAGGTATAATGTTTAAAACTCATGTACCGTCGACTGTTTGTTGTTTGTTCATTATTTTTTAAACAGTAGTTATACAAGTACTGTTACGGAAGAGGTCCAGGGAATATCTAATTAGTGCTCCAGTTAATTAGTGTCGCAATGTTGATTCAAATAATTACACCTAATGCGTCTCGTTAATGAGAATAGTTTAGGAGATTGGCTATTTCCACGCTCTAGTTGTCTGTTGTGAGGTTACTAAAGGGTAGGTACTTCTATAATTGTAGAGGGGTAAATCAAATACGTCAATGATATTTTAGTAAAATGGTCTAGATAGGTTATAAGGGCTCCGAAAGCCGGAGGCTAAAAACTTGCTATTTATATTACCTATGTTGCGGTGCCAGCATCAACGGATGCACTTCACGTACCGAGTGCAATTTAAAAGTAAAAATGCCGTCGTGTGTAATGAGATATCATAATGTAGTGTGAATATTGCAGTATTAAGTTATTTATCTGTGCGTTACAGTGCCATTTCTCAGTCATTTTTTTAATCGAATGTGTGTAGGTAACATATCTACACCTTTTTACTTATAATATCATTGACATACCTAATATTTGTTATTTGGAAAGTTATAACGGACATAACGAAACAATAAGGGTTATTTGTCTTCGGAACCTTGATCATCTTTTGCAATCTTTTTTTATACTATGTTACTTATAAAACCTTTTTTTTTTCTTTTAAATACAGTATGAACCATAACTTTATCCATTAAATACTTTGTGATGTCCATGCAATCTGAAAAATGTAGTAATATACTTACAATTAACACTGAGCATGATTCTCTTGCTGACAGAAGGAGGGACGTCGTTGGACGCGATACACAGGTATGCGCCCATCTGCCTGCGTTCCACCTTCGTCAGGTTCAGATATGGACCCATGAACAAGTCCACTACAATAAAAATACATACAAAATAATACACACACAGAATCTTATATTTTATAGTGCTGTAAACCCAAAAATATCATTTAGTTTCTGAGCTGTACAAAGCTATATACAACATCAGTATAACACGTCAACTTTTTCCATTCCATTTCATTTCCAGTAAACACGACCCCGGAAACAATATGTTGTTGTATCCAAGAGCATTCAGTCTATAATGTCATTGTAAATAAACATGAAGTACATCAAATACATTCAGAGCAATAAAGACCGAATCCAATATCCATTCCGTATTTTGATTTAAAAAATAAACACATGAGGAAATGAGGAGTCGGGTTCGATGACAAAGAGACATTAAAGTAATATCAGGGCGCAAACAACAAGCCGAGCCATAGCTCTCGTAAATCGAAACTGTCATACATATAAAAATTATTCAGTGTATTTTTGTCCAATACCCATTATAACAATGTGCCGGACTAAGATAATCTTCGATTACGACATAGGCCAAGGATCTACGGTAGGTAAGTATATGTGTATACTTCTTATAGCAGGTATCTACTACAAACTACGCCATACAATCTTGCTTATTTATCTTATAGACTTGCGTGACAACACAAGGGAGTTTTATTCTTTCAATAGTTTTCCGCCCCGCGGTTTCACCCGCGTTCCCGAGTGATCTTATCTTTATATATAAAAAGTATTTTATGTCTCATTCCAGGATATGGACTACCTGTATGCCAAGTTTCATTGAAATCCATTCAGTATTTTTGCGTGAAAGAGTAACAAACATCCATACAAACTTTCATATTTATAATATTAGTAGGATTTGTAGACATTATATCACGTCATTATACTTTTCAATAATTTACAAGCAGATTATTTAAATTAATTGATACTACAAAGTTATTATAATATCAGACTTATCATTAAATTTTTTTGGCATTGAAATTCTATGTTGTATTGCCATGAAATTAAATGCTTTTTTTATTCTTTACTTCCTATGTAAAATTCAAAAGACCTTTAATCTAATTTGGTATAGAATTGAGACTAAAATAAGTGTAACTTAAATACTTAAGAGCCAGACATTGTAATTTACATTTTATCATTTTGACTTGGACCTCTCACGACAAGGGTCATAAATCTGCCTGAACCGTGGAACAATCTGCACTGATTTATACCTAATTGTATTTCGTCCCTTTAATTTTGTGAAAGGCGAGAAAAAATGCCTTTACCTTTACCGAAAATCTTCAAACCACTTGTTTTATAGGCGGTCTATTATTATAAAGAAATTTTGAAAACTGTATATTTTAATAATGTAATTCATGGAAATCTAATTAGGTATTTGTTTTCATTAAAATCTGTTAGATAAATTATGAACTAACCTTTTCGCAGTTCACCAGCTTCATTCCTCAATTGTATGTTTGTACCATCCTCTCTTCGCCAGAGGATGCGTGGACGAGGTCTGCCCTCAGCTCTACAGGATAAACTGATGTCTTGACCTTCGCGCGCCACGAGGTCTCCACTGGTACCTTCATCCACTATATTTGGAGGTACTGTTGAGAAGAATAAGTACATTTTGGTGTTTTTAGACATTTGAGTTATATGATGCAAAGATAACGCTGACCACTAAGGATGGAGACAAGGTGACATAATATTATACTAACAAGTCTCAAGAACAAATTATAATTCTTAAAAAGGCAATTCGGAAGCTTTCCAAATAAAAAATAAATTTAATAAATAGGGAGAGACCGGAAAGGAGGAAATTTATGTGCCTTCCTACCGGGAGATTGTTGTTTAATTTTGAGAAAACATTTCTTTGTAAAAATTATGATATGTAAGGTAAAAATTACCGATCATTTGGTTGGTATTTTTATTATAACAGCTATAATGTTGTGTAATTTCTATCAGGACACGATGTTAAATTTCTATTTTAATGAATTAATAAAAATGCTTTGTTTGAGCTCGAAAAAGAAAGTTTTGATAACTATTTGTAAGACCTTGAGAAATTTAGGTGTGTATCGAAAATAACCACTTCACGACCCGTAACACAAAATGATTTGTAATATAGTTCGTTACATAATTCATTTCCATAGAGTAATCAATCTTAATGGACATTCTGTAAAAGCATTTAAATTAATTAACGTAACACTGCTATACGTTTATTTAAAAACGCTTTCAGTTGGAGAGCCGCCGGGATCGATTCGAGGCTTATTTGATTTACAATTTCAATAATTAAAATTTAAAATACCTGTAGTCAGATGAGATTCAGAATTACCATTTATTTGGATGAACATTTACTTTTGTCGTTTCATTTTCTTCGTTAATATCACGGGTCCATGAGCAATAATTGCCATTTTATATAAAATGAAATCAAACATAATTTTCAAAAGTTTTTTCAATTGACATCGCTGCTTTGAAAATGGTGGATACAGCAATCTATGAACTTTAAAATCATTTTTCCGGATGTCTACTAAATTTAAATGAGCTGTTGCGTACTCGTTCCTCCCGAAGTTTTAATTAAACATTTTTTAGTAATGCAGTGTAATAATATTATTAATATACTTTAAATTGCTGTTCGTTTATTACTTCTCCACCTCAACAATAATACAATTTTGTAATCTATGGGTAACGTAGTTGGTGTGACATAAACCTTATATTTTGTAAATTCTTCTACTGTTTGTATATCTAATATTGTCATACTGTTTGTTAATAAAAAAAAAGTAAAAAAAAAACATAAGTATTTGATTTAAAAATAGTCAGTCGAACTTAGAACCAAATTGGTCGCGTATATTGCGGGAGAGACAGTTGCTCCCTGTAGAGGTTTTCCCTGGAGACTATATACAAGTATGGGGTTTATGCATGGTAAAAGGTTTATGCAAGGTTGGCAACGCGCTCGTGATGCCTCTGCTGTTGCAAACGTCCAAAGGCTTCGGTAACCGCTTACCAAATCGCAAAAAAAAACATCGTTTAACGTATTATTGATACATATCTACGTACATTCAGATGTTTGTAGGTACCTAATTGGTTACGGATCTTTGATGTTAAATAAAAGTAACCAAAATATTTATAATCAAGATAATTTTGTCTCAAACCTGCTCACAGATTAATATTTCTGAGAAGATGTTTCCTCAACGAGCCTTGAGGTAAAACAAACCTCTTCAATGAAACCACATTAATTACGTAAGACTCAATTAAGAAGGAAAGGATTTTATAAATAAAATGATATTATTAGTAGGTCTTTCATGACAGACAAGAAAAAAATTATTGTTACAGTTTCGTGGTTTTACCCATATTCCCGTGGGATGTTTTATTCCAGGGTACAATCTGGTTGAGCCGTATCCACTTTCGAGTTTGTAACATTAGATGAAGATAGAACTCGTAAGAAGTAGGTGGGGTAAGATTTTTTGAGTTATAAGATTTTTGAGATCTCTGGATCTACTGAACCGATTTTGAAAATTATTTTACCAATAGAAAGCCACATTATTTGTGAGTTATTATATTTTTATCCCGCAAAAAGATAAGATCCCACGGGAACGCGGTTGAAACCGCTAGGAAAAGCACCATAAACATAGGTAAGCAAGCGATCTTTGAGTTAATATTATATTTAAAGTAAAGATGCTGAAATGTTGATACATAAAAAAAAACCACATGTTTCAATACTCCATAGACAATGTCAATTTTTAGTTCTGGACTTCCTGGGGCTGATTATAATGACGATGATGTTTTTTTTATACCGCAACCCTATTGCGGAAAACAAGTCTAGTAAGTAAATTTTTGCTATTTAAAATTAATTTTATATTTTATTTCGATATTCAACAAAGTCAATATAAACGAGGCTGACTTGAGCATACATCCTACAGCCATCGCTCTGTGTGAAAGCAATAGATAGCTTCTGAGCGAACAGGAAATATGATTCACTACAGTCGATCGTGACTACGGAACCGCAATTTATAAGCGGTTATCTTATCAACTGAGACTTAAGCGGGTAAGCCTATAACCGCTACATGTATGTCGTAATACCATGGTATCGCGTGACTAGGTATTTGAGAAATATCATGTACCTATACAGCGTCTGGTTGAGGTACTGTGGCATGTATTTTTCGCTAAAGAAAAATCGATTAAGTATTATAAATTATACAAATTTTTCGTCTCTGCAACGTTTGCTTCATTTGTGTTCTCCTTATAAAATGTATATCCCACTATATTATAAACGTGAAGGTTTGGATGGATGGATGGATGGATGGATATATGTTACTCTTTCACGCAAAAACGGCAAAACGGATTTTGATGAAACTTGGCACACAGGTAGATCATATCCTGGAATAACACATAGCATACTTTTTATCCTTCAGGAAGCTAGTATGCAATAAACAAGATTTTTGATAGTATGATCTCTTTCTTTGCTTTAGTTTTGAATATATTATTAACCGTTAAAAAATACAGAAAATTTCCATCTACTAACATAAAAGTCATACAGATAATACTCGTATATAAATATTACTAAATTCTACAATTCTAATTTACTCGTACTCCCGAGGGATCGAATAGTTACCTGAGATGAAACGCATCCTATATTTTATTTGAAGTCATCTATATACGCAAAATTTGGTAACATTAGGTCACGATTATGCACTGATTTCGTTACTGGAAAATAGGATGCAAAGGTGTCATACTTTTACTTATATTTTTTTCAGATTAATTTGTGTGAGCTCGTATACACCAGTAGCATGTTGCCGACTGCAACCGCTGACACGAGCCGACGGCAGCCGCCGACTGCAGTCGGCCGCCGACAGCAGCCGGCAACATGCCGCTCGTGTGTACGAGCTCTTACAGTCAACTCATCTAATCCAAAGCTCAATAACTAAACAGTAGGTATTTTGGCTGGCATCAAAAATTATCAGACTAACCTAACAAAGCAATAATATTTTATTTAGCTCACGAAAATAAATGAAATCGATGAATATTTTTCCATCAATCATTATATTCGTATTAAAATACATTTCCATATAATAATGTAGATTGGACTATTACGAGTGGATAAGATTAAGGACACAGAGGATTGTATTGATTGCTTTGGACAAGTTCCAAAACATAAATTTCATGTAAGTGGATGCTCGGATATGAATAATCTATAGTTAGCTTTTCACTTCCTCTGTGGTACACACGTGAGTCTTATCATCAGATTATGGGGAACTTATGGGCAGTCAAAGACAATTTACGCACATGTATGAAAAACTGGCTCAATTATGCGAGCTAAGCTGAACTAAGTTAGTTTAGCTGGTGGTGGACGATCGGCTTAAATATTGTTATTCACATTGGTTCTATTTGGCAATATTATAACTTTATGGACATAAGATAAAACTGAAAATGTTACAATAAAATATTTTAGTTTATTAAATAAGATTTGTGAAATGTAAGCAAAAATAGGTGTTCATTTTAAGCACTAAGTTTCAAGATAAAGATAAAAACGAATGAAATAAAAAAGATTGAGCGAAGAGATTATGCGTAAGCTGTGGTATCTCTAAGTAAAATTAATGTACTCTGTTTTATTTATCCGTTCTACGCCTTTTAAGCAACTACAGACATTGTCTACTTTTATTTTAAAATTTCATCTTCAGATATAAGTAGGTACATGGTGTGGTTTTGCATTATCGCACAATTTATGAAGGTTTATTTATTACTTGTATTTAATACGAATCAATGAAAATTCTATGAACAAATTATATTTTGATACTTAAAGTTTGGTAGAAATAATAATCGCTCAAACTTTTATTTGTGCCAGATACAAAAAATACTTATAATATATTATACTGTTTTTAAATATTCATTTGTGCTTTAAATAAGTAGTTTGTAAAGAAGAAATATTAGTTATAATTGTTATTATAACTTGTATTTTGTTTATAGTCTAGTTTTATTCCTACTTTTATTAATGGTTAGAAACCATTAATAAAAGTAAGTAAGTAAGTTTCTTTTATGTGTGTAAATAATGATTCTATATTTGTTGTAAATACAGAATGTATTATCTCAGTAATTTGTGAAACTCCGTAAATTTGTCGAGACAACTAGTATAAATCTAGTCCAGTACTTGCCTACCACCATTTGCCAGCGACTACGTATAGTCTTATGGAATTAGTTTATCGCAGCATCGCGCCTTTTCGCCTCGTATACACCCGCTTAGGTATTGTTAAAAAAAGAAAGAAGCCCAAAAGGTTTACGGTATAATATCATCAAAATATGTTCTGTCATTTGGCTTGCCACTTGGCTAGATGATACCTATTTGCTACAATTCAAATCTACAAATTTCATATTTTAATAATTACGATTGAAAAGATTTTATACCCTATTTGGTTGGGTTTATTTAAAAGAACTTAATTTAAAGAAACTAGCACATTATTCATATTATTGGTAAATAATTATTACATATACCTAAAATATTGATACATTAGAACAGTTTTTGTATGAATTTATCAGAGCGATAGCTTATTCATATTCGTGGATTAACCATCCAGTGATTGAAAAATAGTAAATTAAGCTTGTGGTGTCGCTACATCAACAAAACAATTAAAACAAAAAAACACAATTTCAAGCATCATACTAAATCCCACGCCTATTCCTAATTACGCGTCAAATAAAAATACTCAATGTAAACTTATCATGATGCATCAAAAAACAATATCAACAACTTGTGACTTTAAAATAAGTTTGTTGAAATGAAATGAAATATTTTTTTTTAATTTAAACGGGCCTTCACAAGCACTGATGAATTGTCAGACTAATGCTCTGGTTCAGTAGGTTGCTTTTGCTGTAAAGAGCCGGTTAACAAACAAAACAAAAACGTTGTCTCTGCGTGTACAAATTGTACGCTATATCTACAGAACTTCAGCGCTTACGGGCAAAATGTCCGGGTGGTAAATCACGAGCGTTCACGAACAAAACAGTCGATATTGTATAGAACAGTGGACGTGAGAGCACGTACCTGGTCGCCTTTTGGGATCTGCTGCTAACATAAGGACTTAAATAAATACCTACAACTGACTTCTAACACTTTAAACGGGAAGAAATATTGGCAAAGTAAAAGAACCGGTGCTGTAATATTGCAAAAGTGGTGTTCTATGCTCTACTATCACTGAAACTAAATACAATATCAGCCGTTCACTCAATTTTCACTCTGTTCATTATCCATCAAAATGGGTGCAATAGCTTTGTCGTAATTTTTTTGTTTGAAACTTCATGGCTTCGCTTAATATTCTTAATTAAACTTCATTTATTCAGTTGAAATACTTTTATCCCTAAGCTAACTATGAATTAATTAACAATATTTTATATGCTACTAAAAACAAGGGAATGCTTATCTTGAGAAAATTTAAATTGTCACGTCTGACAAACTGTTGATTTTCCTGGTTGACCCTCAAGTTGATGTGAAATAATCACAAAATAATCGCAAACCCCAAAAAACAAGGTTAATATTATATTTTTTATGCTTATACCCAGCCATTGCAATATGTTACTGTTGCTATACAATAAAACTGTTTACTTTATTAGAGCAAGTTAGTCTAAGGAACTCTACTAAATTCCCTTACATTTCAATGTTATATTTTATCTTAAACCCAATCCTAACTATTAATTTGTCTATTTCATTAAGCAGGTATATTTGGTGTGTTGAAGACTTGTTGTTGTTTACAAATCCGGGATTTAAGCATCAAGATTATATGGGTCAGTGATTATTTAAGAAATTATAATACCAAAGTCTACATTTTCTATTAAGTTTAGTACCGGGGCTTCCGCGTTCTTGAGATTAAATGTAGCCTATGTCAAATTAACTTTTTACATTACAGTTTGTGAAAGCAAAGTAACATTGCCATTTCTATAAAGATTTCTCTTGTGCGTTTTTATTGCGGACCTTTGTACACGTTATTTTATGCCCTTAGAACCTGAATTTCAGAAACCCCTTTCAAACAAAATTCTCCCTTTTCATTCCTATAAAGGTTATTTCCGAAAATCCCTCGTTCGTCCCGAAATTTAAAAAAAGAAGCTTCGCGCTAATTTAGTCCCTAGTCCTTGTAGTTGTCACTGTGCGAAGTTAAGTCGGTCAGTATCTTCTTTTATACATACATATAGAATGTCATTAGTCCGGTTAGATTTGGAATCCCTTCAAGGAAATGAATGAATAGAGTCTAACTGACAGGGGTAATTTATACAACATTAAACTATTTACATAAAGATAAAAATTAAATCAATGTATTAGATCGCATCGGCTTAGTTTTTTTATATTTAATATTGGCAGCAGAGGCATTCTTGGAAGCCAAATGGGTCAACGAGGCACGAAATCGGTAGGTATGCTATCGTGAAAAGGCTTCGAAAGGTTTCCTTATAACTTGCATACAGAAAATTTATGCTGTAAAAACTCGATTGCAAACAATTTTAATAATATACATGATTTATGTATTACGTAATACTATGGAACACAGAGTTAACAGTACAAAGAGGTGTACCTAATTATTTACTTACTATTTATGTACAGAATGTCTAGTTAGTAGTACGATAAACTTAAGGGGTAGATAGGTGGGTGGGTCACCTACCAAATACTCATACAAAAATTAGCTCATTAAAAAGGTCACCATTTTCTAGATATATATATATATATATATATTTCAATATTTGTGATCTTTATCGTATCGATTTTTGAATTTTAGATATTAATTCGCGGTTCCTGGAATTCTACTTTTTATGTACGTGGTAGATTTTGGACGTCCGTTCGATCCGCAATTCAAAGGGTTAAAATTATAAATATGTCTAAAATTGTGACACTTTTACTAAGGTTATTTTTGTATATGTTGGTAGGTGACCCGCCCACCTATCTCCCCCTTAAGTTTGTCGTACTACTTACCGGGCACCCTGTATTGTATAAGCATTGCTGGCAACATTTATATTATGAATACTATTTTATTATGCTGGCAACACGGAATGTACCTGTAATGCCTCATGTCCATTTTAATTATATTAATTAAAAACTAAGTGATAACAAAGTAGCAAACTACTTTTTCTCCACCGTCCTGCTACACCACAAAGGGGCAACGCTATAAGACTTTACAATTCATTAGGAATTTTAAGTTAAGTCGGTTCTACGTACTATAACTCGACATGTTCACTTTGAAATGTTTACTCGCTCACCACAGTCAGTTGTATGGGTCAATATATCACATGGTAATGTCCATACCATGCCACATATTCAAGTTTCCACGTAAATACTTCTAATACATGTTGTGTAAATGTTATGGGCCATTACACTTTATTAACCACTAACTTTTACCGACGACTCTATTCACGGTCAATTGCTTAACGGCACTCGGTATTTTAGGGAAAAATATATTGAATAAAACCCTTTACATAAAAGGCCTTGCCCAATTTATTTTGTGATATTTATCACTTTTCGTTTTTTGGAAGTGGATGTATGGTTTTTGAGGACTTGCATTATTGAAGTGTGCGAAATGGCGTATAACTGACGTAATGCGGGTTAATAAGCCACTCTCACCCTGGGATCATCACTTGAAGCATGTAGTTACCACCTTCGGCCTATTCATCTGCGATTTTGATTATAACGGAAAATGCATTCAATTGACTAAGCTACCAATTGTATTTTTTTTCACTTTGCCTCTTTTCGAAAATGCATATTAAATAATATTAAAATAAAGTAATTTAGTGAGACGCAATAGTTGTAGCATCTGACAGTTTATATGCATGTAGTATTTATCTATCATTAGCTGTGTACATTAGACTTAAGATTATTTTTTTATTTTACTTGAATTGGTGTACCAACTATTTATTTAAGACCTTATTTGTGAGAGACTGGTGCCTGAGTTAGGTTTTAAAATAACCTATAATACAGGTTGTATTACAAGTCACCAGTGCCCTATCTCATGGATAAATATAGTTTTAGAAAAATATCAACAAAACAGGCATCTAGTAAAACAAAAAAGTAAGAAAAACATAAATAATAATAAATTCCTAAAATTAATAATATGAAACTAAACTATTCCTGAGTGCAATATACTACGTTTATGTTCAAAAACGCGGGGGAAACCATTGGGCGGAAGCTAGTTAAACACATAGATACATGCTGAACTCTAAGCTAAATTCCCTGTATGGAAAATTGGGCCCGTGTTTAAGCATTGTACGAGTTGATACGTTTTGCATGAACTCTGTGTAAATACGAGTATTTGTCTTATGAAAATAGCTTAAGAATATAATTATAAATATATTCTGTGATATATCTGTGATAGCTCACTAGGACATTTCAATTCATAACACATAGGTACATTTATATAATACAATTAAACAAAGGCATTAAAACAAAGCTATCATTTAACTCAGAACCTTAATTGTACCCGCGCGGAATCAGGGCAGGTTACATATAAAAGTTATAACATTATGTAGGCAACTTAATTTAACGAAATGTTTTCTGAGAAACAAATTGAGGTTGCGTTATAACGGACAGGGTCGTAACGACCAACCAAACGCCATTTCCGGGTTTCCGCCCTCAGATGTTGTTTCCCTTAAAGTCACCATTGGAGCCTTCAGTAGTATTGACGTAGGATATAAACAAAGGAAATTGGACAGAAACTATCAAGGAAGATCAAACTGACGTCGAGATCTCTAGGTAAGTGGCAATACAATTTGTTGAATTTATAGGAAACTAGTTCTCCGCCCCGCGGTTTCACCAGCGTTCCCGAGGGATCTTATCTTTTCCCGGGATTAAAAGTCTCCTATGTCCTTCTTAAAAGTTCCAGCTATCTTATACCAAAATTCATCTAAATCGCTTCAACAGTTTAAGCGTGAAGAGTATGTTACAGACACACTTTCGGATTTATAATATTAGTATGGACTAGTTTTCCGCCCCGTGGTTTCATCCGCGTTCCCGAAGGATCTTATCTTTTCCCGGGATAAAAATATTCTTTGTCCTTTTCCAAGGTCCCATCTATCTTGGTTCAGAGGTTTAAACGTGAAGAGGTAACAGACAGACAGACACACTTTCGCATTTATAATATTAGTATGGATAGTAAGGATTATGATATAAGGATTTCGAATATTTATTCGTATTTTATTACCATAGTGATATGGTTTCCTCACGATATATTCCTTTACCAAGAGCTCAAGCTCATTGTAGCCTCAGAATAGATTTCATCAAGATTTGTAGTACTGTTGAGGCGCGACAAAAAAACTCACATTTTCTTTTTAATATAAATTTCAATATATATATATTGTCTTACCTAAAACATCAACGCATCCAATCTGCTTTTTCATAGTGCTAGTATTAATCTGGCACATGTAACACCCTCGGTCTTCCACTTTCAGCGGTCGAATGTGCAACTGCCAGGAGTTTGGCGAATCATTGGCTACTGCGTACCGCGAACTGTGCGTCACCAACCTTGTGTGTAGAGTCAAGATTGTCTGATCATCTGCTCGGATCCACGCCACCTGGAAAATGTATTCTTTTAGTATTAGAACAAGGATGTGTTTTGTGATTATGGGATAATTTATTTATCTGTAATATCTCAAATCGATGTACAGTAATCATATGTTGTAATGTCTAGTCTAATTCACTTTAAAAACAAGAACAAGTTTGATGGAAAAATAAAATAAAAAAGTATTTATTTGGTACATTCCTACTAGCTCATATAAAACTGTTAGTAGATGAAACTTATTTTTATTTTTAGTCATTTTTAGGCTTAAGTAACTTTTCATGTTGATGTTTTAAAAGCTTCACTGAGATATTATTTCAGAGAAACATTATTTCATAGATTACGGAAAAATATTAGTCGATAAACTCATTTAGTATACGCGATTATGTAAATCATATAATCAAAAGAAATATGATCAAAATGTAGATTGAAATAATAACTCTGTCACGTCGTAATCAGAAGAAAATGTCAAATCAAACGTTACTAAAATCACAAGGGCTTAGGCACATCACAGAAAAGAGAGCTTTTTACGCAGGTCAGAAATCAAATGAAATTGCTTTATGTTAAATAAAACGAATGTGAAGTTATAAAGAATGGGGAACGCTCCAAAATAAGTATATTATTGTATTACCCCTCTTTTGTGCTCATTCAGCTTATTTAAATCCAATATTGAATACGGAAAGGCTGTTTCTCCATCTGTGTGCAAAGCCCGTATCATATAATTAGAAAATGGAAAAGAATTGGATGTAAATATCCTTTCAGTGCATTATTGAACATTATTTTATTTTACTGTGAATCTTGGATGTACCTTATATACCTTATACAGAGTGTCCGGTAGGTAAATAGTACGACTAACTAAAGGGGGTTATAGGTGGGCGTGTCACCTACCAAATATACAAAAATGAACTCAATAAAAATACCACCATTTTCGAGATATTATTATTTCGATATTTCAGATTTTTTATGTATTGATTACGTAGATGTACGTAGGTAAGTATTTATTTTTAATAAACCTTAGTTTACACTATTCAAAACTGATTTTACGTTTAACAATTAGATGGAAATTATTTCATAACAAATATTTTCGCAAAAACTTTGAAATAAATAATATTATGTTACAAAGTAAAAATAATAACGTTAAATTAATTAAATAACTCATGATAAATTTCAAACAAAATATAATCTTCTATTTGAATATAGAATTAAAATTATCGTGAGAACGCCACTAGATCCTAGGAGTGAAATTGCAAACGTGGCTGATCGCTTTGTGAGGAAAAAGCTGACGTCGCTGCCTTGGTGTATGCGGAGTTTGATCTACACTGGCAAGGTGCTACTCGTACTTAGCTACTTACATACTGTGTAATGTAAAATTAAAGAAATTCATGTCTATTTAATCTGGACATAATATTCAAAGTGATGAGAGTAATACACCACCAAGGGTTTTACGGAACATCTATACTAATACCTTATAAAGAGGTAATGTTTGTGATTTTAAGAGGCTGTAATCTCTGGATCTACAGAACTAATTTAAAAAATTCTTTTACCAATAGAAAGCCACGTTATTTGTGAGTGTCATAGGCTATATTTTTATCCCGGGAAAAGATAAGATCCCACGGGAACGGGGTTGAAACCGCGGGGGACAGCTAGTTAAATATATCAGTGAATTAATTTAGCTTCTGCACTGGTCTATAAGTACTAAATTTCATTGTAATTTCATGCCAAGGGGACTGGGACTGTTATTCCTTAATACAGGTTATATTATAACCTAGCTAGGAAAACAGTTGCAACACCCACTTGATTGTAGACAATAGTACAAACTTTGTAACTACTACAGTCACTTTTTATGAGTAAATTATTATTATTATTAAAAAAAAATTATAAACCGTTACAAAAAAAGTCATCAAAATTAAGCTGTGTGTGGTAATAAGTAACTAAAATGTCGTGTCCATAGGCTTAGAGTTAAACAAAAACATTCTAAGCAAGAATCTCTATTCCGTAAGTAGTTGTTTGTAGTTGATAAAGATACTATGTATCATGGATATGTTAAAAATAAATCAGCACAAAAGAAAACGAAGTGACAAAACGGGCAGTGACGGCAAAAACGTTATATAAGAGGCATAATGAGAGCTTTAAGGGCCCTGCATCATAGCATTCAAAGGACTTAACAAGATACGAGTCTCGAACTTTCCAACGCTGGCTTTTATGCTCTCATAATAATAATAACATGTAGTTAAACTAAATCGATAAAATGCACGAATCCGCGGTTTTAGAATATTTTACATCCCAAACATAAGAATGTTAGTTTTTTTTATATGTTTTTTCCCAATCCGTTCAGTTGATTACGCGTAGGTAATAAAGTCACAAATATCAAAACATTTAAAATATTATTAGGATATGATATCTACTTTGAAATCAAACATGAAAAGTCTCTCCAATATTCTAAATTCACTGTCAAACAAATAAGAAAGTTAACTGTGATCATTACAATCTTAAAGTACCTACTTCCAAAACAAATTTGTAAATATAAATAATAAAATAAGTCAAACTTGTAAATAAGCTTTCAAAAGTTTATCCGAAACAACACCTAAAGTAACAATGCCTGATAAAGAATTCCATAAATATGTATCGGCGGTATCACATCAATTTATAAACGAGATGTTTTACGATGGACTTATGAATTATGAGAGACTTCATGATGAGAAGGACGAGAAATCACCAAATCGTAATGAGATAACGCCTCGGTGAAATGCAAATGAATTTGACGGTTGGGCGAGTCCGGGCGCAGGCCCCGCGTCCCGTCCCAGGGATTGAGAACAAATTGGAGTAGACGGAATTTTCACGCTCATTTAGGAAAATACATTCCCGCCTGATTTACAATTACCGTTTTACTTACAGTTATTACTATATGCCCTACGATATTTCCTCGTAAAGTAGTATCCTCGGAAATTAAAGCTATATACCTTCGAGATGATCACAGTTTTGTTGTTAAACATTTAGAAATCTATTCCCTGTTTTTTCTGCAGTGTACCTACGAGATATTTTTCTTTTTAGGTTTTGTGGGTTTATCTAAAATTTTTGTTAGTCACTTCGCCTTTTTATCCTCCATTGAAAACGTAATTTATCCATATTACTCGACATAAGTCGCCTACTAAAAAAAAGTGATTAGAATTAAATTCAAGAATTAAACACAATTTAATTCATCTTGATTTTTTTTAATACAGGCAGGCACCAATTTGTGATAATAAAACAAATAGTTTAATAATGTTAACACACATTAAATGAATGGGCCCTTTATTGAAGGCTGGTTTAATAATCAAAGATTGAAGGCAAAATATATTCGCAATCATTAATTCCAAACAGCAAAAAGGTTTATATTATATGTGAATACCTCCTTGTTTGTTTAGATTAATTCTTACATTTCTTACTCGCTTTCTTACTGAGCCAGTGGTTTGGATGAATGGTTCCGAGATGTCACAACATAACACTATGACGTTCGAGAGAGGAAAAAATGGGACTCGGATTACGAGATCGCTAAGTGAGATTAAAAAAATGGGGAAGCACAGCCAAGCGGAAACCTATTCGATATTTGCCCCATCTTCATCGTGGCGAAAAGTTTTAGTTTCCTCATCGTAAATATAATAAAATAGTAACGAGGTTACGTTGGAAATGTTGACAATAAACATATTGGGATTTGATTTATGGGATTCAAGAGACTTATTTTGAAATACGTCAACTGTTAGGTATGATTCTTTGGTTTATTTTATTTATCATTTATACTTTGTACTGGTTATACACTTTAAAAATAAAGGGCCTTATACCCATTGATTAAAGCAAGTATGTAAAACGGTGTAGTAAAGTTAAGTTAGTGCATAACTAAACGCTTTTACATTCCACGTCTAGCGTCAAAACTTTACATATAGTTAAGGTTTACTTCAAAGTTACGATCGATTAATTATTTATTTTATTCGGGATAAGTTCGTGTTTAACCACAATCTCACCATGGTAAGTGATGATGTGGCCGAAGGTGGTAAGCACACAAAGCCTAGATGGGAACTAGCTCTCAAGTGCAGCTGTCGGAACACACCGATAGGTGCTAGGCGACAGATTTTCAACATGAGGGTGGTAGCCAGCCGGTCGGGTACTACAAAGTACCCTACCACCGTGCCAAAGGCTTCTAAGGGGTTAAAGAATACAATGATCTTGTAAGTCATCATTGGTAATTCTACCAACAGTTCAACAAAAGAGGGATTCGTTTGAATACGTTTAAAATGCAGTTTATTTTTATAACACATTAGTTTACAGCCTAGAACACTAATCTCTTAGCAAAAATATATCTTTTTCCTCAAATTCACTGTACGCATTATTTGTCAAATCACAGCTCATACGCTTATACGTCAAGCACAAAATTTTACATGAGAATAAAAGCGCCAAGTAATATCGCAACCCGAAAACAATTGCTGAAGTATTGGAGAAATTCTCATAGAAAAAAACAAAAGAAATCCCTCCGGCTGTCATATTCGATAATCCTAATATGACTGATCACATTGTTTTCTTAATATTATTCTAGACGTGCTTGCTGCTTTTTATCTTGATAAGAAACTAACGAGCCTAGAAAAATATTTTATACGATCATTAGGTAAATTATATGATATATAATTTGTCTCTAAATTTATTTTGGTTTGTGATGAAAATAACGAGGACACTTTCCGCCAGTCATGGGGATCATAGGTAAGACAATGTTTAAATGTCATTAAGGGGTGATCGATCGCTTCGTAAAGGAAAGAAGCTCGTTTGTCATGAAGGGGGACACTAAATGGATCCTCAATAAGCGAAGGTTATTTACGAACCACTCTTGTCGGACAAAAAACACATGAATAGAGAATTCTAATGGATAAATGTTTCCAAGTGTTTGTATTGGATGATCATTAATTTTGTTCTCATAGATAGTAGTTTGTGAAAAGACTGTTTATTTTATAGTTCTACGTCGGAATGTATCAATCAAATAGATTCATAAAGATATTCCAAATAATTTTGAAATGAAAATAAAGAGATAAAGGTATTAAATCACTAGATTTTTCGATATACGAATTTCTTGGGTCTTTTACCGAACTTTGCATTATGAATACATATTTTTTTATTTTATTTTTTATTTTATTTTATTTTATTCAGAAAACCAACAGCATTAATAAACAGATTAACAAAAGTATAGATTAAACATAAGCCAATTAAAGGTTTCCCTGAGATAATTAAAGGTTATTTGATGGAGTGAGTGGATTACCCATTTTACACAAAGTGACTTAGCTTGAAACTGCATAACAATTTAGAAAACTATAAAAACAGATTACAAAGATTTACATACAAATTAAGTTTATATACATAATATTATGCTGGTGTGGTATTTAGTATGTGGTGTGTGGTGTGTGGTGTGTGTGTGTGTGTGTGTGTGTGTGTGTGTGTGTGTGTGGTGTGTATTGTGTAGTGGGCATGTGTAGTGTAGTGTGGTGTGTGATGTGTGGTGTGAGTCTGGATTGCGTCTAGATATAGTTATGGGGTTATGTGTGGAGAAAATTTTGAAACAGTCTATTTAACACATTTTTTTTGAAAATATGTTTCTTAGTCGTGAAGATATCTATGTCCGCGAAAAGTTGGTTATGAGTGGAGCATATGCGATTGATTGGTGAATTGCGCGCATAATTAGTACGTTGAAGAGGTGTTGAGAATAATTTTGTGTGTCTGGTACGATACTGTGGTGTTGAAAATCCGATTTCTATGAGTAGGTTAGAATTATCTAAATGACCGTGGATAATATTATAAAGCATCATTTGATCCATCATGATTCTGCGGTCTTTTAGTGATAGGAACTTATGGTGTATACATTTATCTTTATATGTAACGTGTCGGTGATTAAATTTGAAGTCTAGATAATTTAAATATTTTTTTTGTAGTCTCTCTATTTTGTCTATATATACTTGATACTGAGGACACCAGATAATGCTACCGTATTCTAAAATGCTACGAACGTAAGCGTGGTATAGAAAATTAATACATGCTAAATTATTGAAAGGCTGACATGTTCGCAGGACAAAACCTAAATTTTTATATGCTTTGTTAGCAATGAGGTCTATGTGGTTACTAAAAGTTAGTTTTTTGTCTAAAAGCACACCCAAATCTCTGACAACATCCTTCTTTTCGATCATAACACCGTTCATACTGTATGCGAACTCAATGGGCTTAGGTTTGCGTGTGAATGTTATCGATTGACATTTTTTTATGTTCACAGAAATATGATTAAGCTGATAATAGGACGATAAACTTCTTAAATCATTTTGTAAGTCATGACAGTCGGAAATACTATTAATAGTATGAAAGATTTTTTTATCATCTGCATACAATATGAACGATGAATGACTAAAGCACGTAAAAATGTCATAAAGGTAAGCATTATATAGAAGGGGGCCCAAATGTGAGCCCTGGGGCACACCAGATGTTATTTGGATAAAATCGGATCTGTGTCCACCAATAATTACGGCCTGACATCTGTTCCTAAGATACGATTCCAACCAGCGTAATAGGTCTCCGTGAATTCCTATTACTTCTAATTTTCGGAGCAAGATGACGTGATCCACACGATCAAAAGCTTTCTCAAAATCAGTGTAGACCACGTCAACCTGGCCGCCGCCTTCCATTCCGCGAAGAATTTTCATTATAAAGTCTGAAAGATTAGTCATAGTAGATCTTCCCTTTAAAAATCCATGTTGACTTTCGGGTAAACTGAAATGTATGCTAGGGTAAATACAGTCATAAATGAACTTTTCAAAAATCTTTGCAAAAATGTTAAGTATAGAGATAGGTCTGTAATTTTCGGCTTTGGTACGTGAACCTTTTTTAAATATCGGAACTATATGGGCTTCTTTCCAGACTCTAGGGAAATAACCTTCATTAAGTGAGCGATTGAATAAAATAAACAAGGGTTCAGTTAGACTGTTAGCACATTTTAAAATAAAAATTGGCGGTATATTGTCGCTGCCTGGTCCCTTCTTAATATCCAACCGCTTTAGGGCTTTTAGAATCTGGTCTTTAGATATCTGTAATCGATGCACATGCATGATGTCACTACCAAGGGGTACAGGTAATTGTACATAAGGGTATGAATTAGCGGGTGGGGAGAAAACATTTTTAAAATACGAGCTAAAAGCATTTGCAATAGCAGGGCCATCAAGGTATGTAGTATTATTGTATGTTATTTTTGTAGGATAAGTGGATGTGTGGTTACGTTTTGATTTTATATATGTCCAAAAATGCTTAGGATTACTTAGAATAGATTGTTGAGTTGTATCAAGATATTTATGATAACATTCATTATGGTATATAGAAGCACGTTTCCGAAGTAAGGAGAAAGTTTCATAATCTGAGCTGTTGTTATACTTTTTCCATTTTTTGTGAGCCTTATTTTTTTCTCTGAGCATTTTAATAAGTGGTTTGGTATACCATGAAGGATAATTTTTATTTTGTCTAAAGGTTATCGGAATGTATTTCTCTATACTCAAATTTAAATGCATATAAAAGAAGTCAATCGCGTCATCAATGTTTCCTAAGTTTAAATAAGTTTGCCAATTAATGTCGTTTAAATATTTATTAATTTCGTCAAATTCCGCGCGATTAAAATTAGGTTTTTTTGTAGGTAAACACTTAAGTGGAGATATATTTATATTTAATTCAAACTGTATAGGGGGGTGAAAGATATCAACGATAGATAAGGGATTTTTACACAGTAAGACTTCTGTATCGATGTTAGAAAATATTAAGTCTAAAGTGTTGTTGCAGCTATTTTTAAGATAAGAGTATTGTCGTAAGTTATGTAAGGATAATTCATTTATTAATAATTCACCTGTAGTTTGAAGTTCTAAAGAACCCTGTTTTGAGTAAATAGGGCCGTTGAAAGTCCACTGTATGTTAAACAAATTAAAATCCCCTGCAATCACGTAATAATCGTTTGGATTCATTCTGTTCGACACCGAGTTCAAAAATGAGTTAATATCTCGAGCGTGCGTATCGTCGGTGCGGCTGTGTTTCGATGATTTGCCTGGAATGTATATAGTTATAATGTGTAGGTTACTATGAATCGGGATGGCAGCGGAGGGGGCACGCCGATGCGAGGAGGCCGCGGCCGGTGCGTGCCGTTGAAGAGAAATATCGCGACATGGAATTGTTACCCATAATGTCTCGGTCGAGGCGCTCGGTTGCTGCCATGAGTCATTAATAACCGAACTGAGAGTGCGTCGAATAATTATCGCCACACCTCCGCCCAGTGACTTACCTGTCGTTGACGAGACACGGTCCTGTCGGTAAACTATATAGCGATTATCACAAATTTCTGCATCTAATATTCCGTCATGAAGCCATGTTTCAGTTAAAATAATAACATCATAGCTATTATTTAGTATTTCCAGATATAAATTATTGAGTTTTGTGCGTAATCCTCTTGTATTTTGGTAGTATACTAATAAAGGAGTGGTGTTGAATGTTAGCTCGCGTATAATATATGCCGTATTAATATAACATTTAAAATGCTTCTTACGTTATATTTATATTTTTTAGTGAGTATAAAGTATTTAGGACCCGTATATGGGGTTATTTTAAAAAGCACATAACTGCTTAAATTGAGGTGTAAATAAACTTGCTTAATTATCATGATCTGATTAATTATAATAGGTGACGAGAATGATAACAAAATACTGTATAGATGACTGAGCAGTAGACTGTATAATTTTGACAAAATCATTAACATACTTTGAGGATAGGTACATGGGAATGATTGTGCTATATATTTTAAGATAGATCGTATAAAGGTATAGTGTAAATAGTTATAAGTAATGTTTGCAACATTGAGAGTGTAAGTGTAAGTGTGTTGTGGGTGAGAGTGCTGTGTTAGTGTGTGTACTGTATTCGAGTTATAGCAAATATAAAGAGTATTACAATGTTGACATTTACATAGCCATTTATCAAAATAATGGGTTGAACATAAAAGTGGCAATATGAAATTACCTAAGTAAGCTTTTTTAGATCTAATTCCGAGTCTATAAGAATATGGGGTGATGTTTCGTTTCGGCGCACATAAATCTTGCAGTTTTTTAGCCAAATAAACTTGAAGCCCAGCTCGGTAGCCCTCGTGCGGCATATTTTATATAGCTTCTTATTATCTTGAGTGAGGTGTTCATTCACGAATATTTTTTTAGGCTCTCCCGCATAACCTAGGTCTCCTGTAGTGATTCCACGGCGTTTTTTGACAGCAGTAATAAAATTGTCTTTAGAGATCCGGTTTTTCATTTTTATAATAATGTTACGGGGGCGTCCTTTCTCAGGATTCATTGCTTGCACCCTTGTACAGCTGACAATATCATCGGTGTTGAGACCAGCGCTTGACAGGCCCGCAATGCTAATGGCAACTCTGGTGAGGTCTTCATTTTTATTTTCTGGAACTCCGACCAATTCAATATTTAGCTGACGTGCCCATTGTTCAAGTTTACGATTATCACGAGTGAGCTTTTCCACGGATGCCTGCAGTTGAGTTATTAAACAATTTTGTTGTTTAAGTGTTTCTTTGGTAGTGTCGGCTTGTTTTTGTATATTGTCAATACGACTGGATGAAAATTCAATCGAGCTTTGCATTTCTATAATAGCATCCGACGTTTCCTTTTGTGTCGTGTGTACAGCCATTATAGATTTTTTTATAGACAATTGGTCTTGAGACAGATTCTCGGAGGTTGTTTTTAAAGTACGTAACTGTTCCTTTATAGAAGAAACCTCATCGCAGATTTTTTTAGTATTCTCATCTTGAGAGTTTTTAAAATCAGTAAGGAAAGACATAATTTCAGTCCTAAATTCAGATAGATCATCCGTTTGTTTTCTTTTCGGCCCTCTGAGGGTTAAATTGTGCAGTCGCGCCGTGTCCGACTCCATTTTAGATAAGTCCGGTTGGGAACCACCAAGACCAGCGTTACTGCTAGGCGGAGATCTTTGCACATTCATTTTATTCGTAGGTCCAGTATAGCTTGACCTCTTCAGAGAATGTGACAATTGAAGAAATAGGATAAAAAATAAGAGCTTGTCTTTTTTACCCGAGGGGGTGAGGTGTGGGGTACGTCCGCACGAAACACAGGGATTATCACTTCCTTCCACTTAGCGTATAATGATTTATGATCACGCACTGTATTTAGTTATCGACTTTATAGTCTACAAAAGTAGATGCAAATTTCACTGCCCGAAACGGAAATAAATTCAATAATGAGAAACACGTCCACTCCGTAGCAACTCTTACGAACATAATAGAAGCTTAAAAATATAAAACAAATGCAATTACTCATAAAATGTATAATTATAAAACTTAAAGTACTAGAAGAAGCAACCATGTTTCTCAGATTTTAATTTCGTAAGTTGAAACTAACCCCCGTAAAGTTTCAAGTGAGCATATTCATTAAAGTTGAGAGAGTAAGTCGTCAAGTTTAAACCTCTTAAAGTATAACCAGAGTGACCTGAAAGTTAACTGTACTGAATAAGCTCTGGTTGCCAAGTGGAGGGCTGATAACGTCTCAGAATCACGCTCTTAAGGAACACAAACTTCGCTAAGCTCCTCAAAGGTATCTTATTATCTCGAAGAGAGAATATAAAACACGCAAGTTGAAGTTTCGTTGTGTGCTTAGGCGTGAAATTGCGTTAATGCTTATTTTATACACAAGCTAAACCTTATCTTAAAATTCAGCCTTTCTTATCTCTATAGCATGGTCTAAGTTAAACTAAGAACATCATATTTCTACAAACTACTTACATAGATTGTGATTTATAGAATATCATTCTTTTTCATAGAAATATCAAAAACAATAAAAACAAAATTAAACATAAAATAATTTTATACGTCATATTCTTGGAATTAAATCACGTCATATTGTATTGTGATATTATCAAAATAAATTGGATTTCGTTGATGAGAACAACCTAAGTAAAGTTACACAAACAAAAATCACCATAGCTGCATTGACTGAAGATTTTAAACAACTTACCTTATAATCTCCAAGGTCAGAGACAGAGCAGGTAAGTATGGCTTCTCTACCGAGAGCCACTGTGACGTTTTCAATGGGCCCAACAAAGTCCGGTTCAACGTCCCGGAGTGACGCCGTTGGGCCCACTCGGCTAAGAGGCAATGTGGTTTGGTGTCGCATATTACTCTTAACCACTGCAACAAAACAATATAGAGATATAGAAAACTATAGAGTAGGTATATAACTTCGAATAAAATACTTGGCTGGACCAAAGTAGACTTTATTGCTATAGAGCAACTGGTTCTAGTTGGAGACAAAAACATATATTACGTTTCCTTTTACAGGATTGCTTGGAAGAGAATATTTTTTAAATCATTAAGGAATTTTCTACAATATCATTTAGTTCTTTGAATAGTCAACCTTTCCTACATGTGATATCTCGTATTTAGGGACCTCATACCAACGGGTCATCTTCGCGTAGAGTTACAGTAACCGGACATATAAAACAGTAATTTATGTGACATTTCGACCTCCGTCAAGTGAGAGGCTCTGACCCCCTATTCAAATTAGAGAAACGATATATGCTTCCACTCCGGTTCCCTCCCTTGCCGAGCTATTTCATAACTCCAAATGTGATTTCAGATGCACGATTAAGCAAAAGATATGTGAAGCTTGTCTAGAGAAATAAAAAATCTGTCTATGTTGCCGAACAAATATAATTTTTTTTTTCGATTGCGGATGTTTACGCGAGATTTTCTTCTCCTGAATAAATAGTTTATACAATTGTATATAAACAATAGCAACTTGTAAAGTTTATACAATACTAAATAGATAATGATGTATTTAATACGCACTTAAGTGTAAATAATAACGTTGCAGGACCATTAGCTTTCCTTCAAAAATTATAAACCCAAATATAATAATTTTTTTACTCAGAAGTAAATAGCAAATTCCTTTGATAGATCGGTTCAAAAAAAGCTAAATTATTATTTGCATCCTATTAAAACTATATTGTTGAGCAACAATCAACCTCGTAGAACTTTATAGCTGTATACTACGTCTTGCTACGTATTTCATAGGGCGCGGCCGTAGCACTCGCAGGATTTCGTAGCTCGTAGCAAGATTTCGTAGCATCTACTTACTTTCACACAATACTTAAAGTGCTCAACATTAAGTCTGGTAGTGATTTACTGACAAAATATGGAAATGTGTGCCTTTCATCTGTGACAGCAATCGCAAAAACGTAGATAACTTATTAGTATGTAAATCAGTATTACTGAGTTATTCAAATACGTACTCGTATATTTTAAAAGCAAAAGTGCCAGCTGGTGGCAGGCGGGATTTATCCATTTAATACATTACTGTGGAAATGAGTCGACTTAAAAAATATGTTTGCGCTAAAACCTGTTTGCAGCTGCCGTCTATTAACGTATATTAGACTCTATTTAATGTTACATTAATGCTAATACTCTATACAGTTATACCAGAGATTTTTTTATGTATACCGCCGGCCGAGTGGAAGTTCCGTACCGCCATGCAATATGATTTTTATTTAATCAGTAACCTATGGTTTTCTACCAAACTATCATTTTATGTATATCGATATGTAATTGGAATAGACGCCAAAAAAAACGGCCGCCTCCTTCAATGTCAAAGTCTATCTTAATGTATAGAAACTCAATAATTAAAGCGACCGTAGTCACTCACCATATGACCCGCCTGTCTGCTTGTTCTATTGACATAAAAAATGGGTGTCTTGGATTTTTTTTACTTGCTATAGATGCCAAAGTAATGCGTATTCTGTATAATTTCAACTGTTTTATTACACAAACAATTCAACATGTTTTCTTAAGCTTAAGTGACGGATAGACAGATGAACGACGTAGGCTAAAATCAAAGCGAAATTGTAAGCAAAATAAGCCAATATATCCAATGCTGATCGGAGTGAAAGGTACAAGACACCATTTCTTCATCTGGCACGTACAAAATATCCCTTCCTCAACCTTTTTCTTCAGGCACCGTCATCGCAACTATAGCAAGTCCGGTATAACAGTAACTTAGGTTTATTTCTTAGATTAAGCATCGTCTATAATCTGAATGGTGACTAAATAAAAATATTTCTCTATCTGTTATTTATTTCAGTTTCTCGTGGTAGGGGAGGCGACTAGGGGATTTCGGGATTTACTCGAGCGCGGCAGATTAACATAAGGGGGGCAACCTTGCACCTTGTGAAGTACTCTCACCAAATCTGAGCCCTCTATGTAGTGTCGAACGCCTAGGGTAGCCCGTCAGATTAGTAAAAAAAATCGATGGTTTGAAATACTCGAGCGCGTCAGATTAAGGTGAGGTAAGTTAGTTACATGCAAAATAGTGTACATTTCAATAATCTGACAATTTGGGCGTGACGAAAGAAAATTGGAGACTCGCAAAGTTGCAAAAAAAAAAACGTCACGTAGAAGATTAAATTCTCTACAACTTTTGTACAAAAATTTTTTCGATATCTTGAACCATTTTCGAGATTTCGATATTTTTTATATATTTTTTTTTTTTCAAACCGTCAGATTAAGGAAATCCCTCAACATAATTGTCAGATTATGGGTCAGTACAACAAGGCCATCAAGAAGAACCGCCTGTATAAAAATCTGACGCGCTCGAGTAAATCAAGGTCACGATTTTTTTTTGCATTTTCAAAAATCGGCCCTGACTGATGGTCGCGTCCAAATCGTCAGTCTTTAAATTAGGAGCTACTGGAGGGTTCACTTAACATCCCTTATCAATGTCTGACGCGCTCGAGTAATTTTTTTTTTTAAATATTTTCGACCCCTTCGTACGGCCACCCCCACCACGCAAAACGGCAGATTATTATTTTTCCGTTATCAGACAGACGTGGCGCGACTACCCTATTAATATCTGACGCGCTCGAGTATTTCTTGGTGACTGTTTTTTTTTTACATTTTTGAAACCCTGTAGACGCTCCCCCCACCGCTGAAGGGGAAAATATCACATAACCTTTTTTTCTTTATTCCACCTAATCTTCAAATTCCAGTAGGTCCCAAAGACGCTCGAGTAACTACAAATTTAGCATCATTGCCTCCCCTACCATCGTGTCTATCAACGATTTGCTCTCTGTGAGTTCTATTTGCTAATTATATTTCTATTTTTATAACCGATAGTCAAAAAGAAATATCACATGAATTCAAATGTTAGCACCTACAGTCAACTTGGTATTCGTAGCTAAATCTAATAAGCTAATTATACATTTTTAAAAATATATTTAATCTAACCGTAATACCAAATATTATCTGGTTATAAAGGTGTACAACGAATTTATTGAAGAAAAAAATTAAACAATAATCCTAGGGAAACTTCGATAAATATTATAATCGGAAATCAAAAAGGAGATCATACATAAGAAGGGTTTGTAATAGTTCTAATCGTTTTTTTTTTCTTTAAACAGTATTTATCTGATGAAAAACGGCAGTTTTAGTATATCACGGATATGTCGCCTCAGCTTGAAGATGTGTTCTGATTATGGAGATACTCAACTAATATACTATACTAGCTGTCCTCCGCGGTTTCACCCACGGATAATAAAACCTATGTTATTCAGGGATAACGTAGCTTTCTAACGGTGAACTAATTTTTTAAATCGGTCCAGTCGTTTTTGGGTAAAATCGTAACAAACAAACGAAAAAAATCAAATCTTTTCTGTTTATAATATTAGTTTAGGTGTATTATAAACTTTCTCAATATTTCAACAACAAACACGTTAGAATGTATATAAGGAAACATCTATGCCTTCATCTGGTTGTCTAAACAAGAACCCAGCACTTTCGAACAAGCAATATAGCCGCTGGCGGGGTCCTATAAACTATGTTTATGTAACACCACCGTCATGATAATTCTGTTGATATAGTAGTGTTTAAAAGGCAAGATTACTATCGAAAGTTATCTATCTATCATTTCATTTTAAAACATATTTTTAAAATGAAATGAAATATAATTTATTTGCCAAAATATAACGGTCTTCATTTAAATATTCGACCAAGATTCAGTAAAAATGTTTGGTCAACAAAAAAAGTCTATCTACTTAATATTTAGAATCTTAATTATGATAGTTGTAGCAAAGTCAAAGTCAAAACCATTTATTCAATTTAGGCACTGTGCGGGCACTGGAGTATGATGATCGAGCTACAGAAGATACCATCGCTTTGGAAGTCTTCAACGGAGAATAACCGGCGAGAAACGCAACAAAGTAGAATGTTTGATTTTTTTTTGACCATCGGAATATATTGGAAATATTTATTCATTCAAATGTTCAACAATTTTATGCTATCAAACATCAGTTTATAAAAATAAACTTAATACACGTTTCAATTACAAATTAGTACCTACTACTTTGACGAAGCTTTTGGACTGATATTTTCAAACGATTTTAAACTTTATGGTGCTGACATAATCATATTTTTCACGACGGTGGCGCCCATTTAATTTTATGATGGATTTGCGTAGATGAAATGAAATTAAATGAGCACCATAAAATTTAAGGTTCTCGAAAAATGGAAACTGTGTGTGGTAAAGGAACATCCATTCACATTTTTTACACGAAAACAACTGCACCAATTGTTTGGAATACTCGTGAATATACCCAACAATACATTGTCAGCGCTCGTGAATTGTAGAGGTGCTATTGTTTATCGAGAAGATACAACCTCAACTGAATGTTTATGTTTTTTGAGATTTACAGTATTAAAAATCCCTCCCAAAACAAAAAATGACATAAAAGTTTTCTTTTATGTCAAATTTGTTCTTACTGGTAGTAGAATCAAAACAGAATACAAATTGTTCTGCGACTTCTAAAGAAAAAAACTACTATAAAGCAAGTCTTTCTTAATTGAGGCTGCTGCTAGTGAGTGAGGATTTCAAAGCTCTCTACTGCAAAGCGATAGGAATAACGACGATAAAAATAACATGAATAAACACTGAATGGTTGAATATGAAAGAAACAAATAGGTACAGCTTGCGATAGACGGATGCCGAGTAAAATTTAAAACTTAGCAATATAACCTATGCTGACCAACCAAGGTGACTTGTTTTGGACGTATTTTAAAGTTATAAAAATAAATAAGTACGTGAATGTGATGAGACTATTGAAATAGATGATTTGTGTAACAAATAATGCTAGGATTATGTAACGGATAAAATAAAAATATATGCACGTATGTATGTGGTTCGGTTAAGACCTAGTTATTAAAGAGACATTGAATGTAAGACCTAAAGATAACTGAAAAGGAAATGGTCAAAGAAAGTGTAGTGACCTTTATAACGTATGTACGGAAGCCTAAGTAAGGAAAAAGGTTAGGGAATATGATTTTGAGTTTTCTATAAATTTGAATGAAAATAAAATTCATCTATGTCACGCTCAAAGCGGCATCATTTTTGTTCATTACGGAATTCACAAACAATGAACTTAAACTTTTAATAAGAAATCCAATTGAATGAAATAAAATTTTAAAGTCACCGGATTTATTCACCATAAGTTATTCCAGTTTTGTGGAATTGTTTTTTTATCGCAATTCTCTTTGCGATATCCTCCAGTAACGGTGTCATAATAAATTTAATGGAAGGGAAAGAATTAAGGCGAATTCTAATTTTGTATTCACTAGTGCTGCTATCGAGCCTAAAACAAACTGGATATTCACTGAAATTCTGTTTCAAATTAAAATATACACCCATGAAACCAAATAATAGATATAATAGAATAGTTCTTGGGTGCCTGGGTGCTTTCTTTTATTATAATTCTTCGAAGACTTTTTTATTCGAAATACCAATGTTACAAAAATAGATTTCTTTATAAACGCTTTATAAAAAGTAAGTCGTGTATTTTAATAAACTCAACTCAAAAATATTATGTTTCAAATGAAACGCGGCGTTTGTAAAAATCAAAGCGACGTTTAGAAAAATCAAAGCGACGTTTAATAAAAAAAAATTCAATAGTTGCAAAATTTATAGGAATCTCCTCTGAAGGACTTTTACTTTACTCCATCAGTTCTTTTCTTTTTATAAATTGTTGACCCTTTTTATCGGAATTGACCGAAAGTGCTTCCGTAAAAGGCGGCGAGAGTACAGGGGCAGACGGGAAGGGCGATGTTTCTGGAACGGCTTCTAATCTCACCTCTGATTGCTGAACGTTTCTCACAATTTTTACGACGCCATTACCGTTCTATACGGCCCAGTGTGTTAAATTGTGAACTCCCAACTAAATCTGGTGCTATTATTTGGTAACCTACTTGAATTAAAGGGTTTTATTAAATTTATAAGGGTACAGGTGCCCCAGATTGTAAACCGTATCTATATCGTATTTTGGATTGTTTAATAGGTACGGTTAATTTAAGTTTATATTTATTCTGACAATTTTAATATGATAAATATCAATGTATTTTTAGGAACATTTATGGTATTTATTTAGTATTTATAACAAAGACAGAATGGATAAAATTTAAATGCTCACGATATAATATATTATTTTTCCTTGCCAAAATGGATAAATGGTCAATCTAACCTCGAAACTCTAATTCATATTTCAGGTTAGAGATTTTTTGCTTAATGTAATACAATTTGGTGAGCATTTATCAATTTTGGTAGTAAAATTTATTCGTTTTTATAAATAGGTGCATTTCTGGTAGGCGTTTAACCACAAGTCATATAGGCAAAGTTCCCAGCAGCGCTGGCAGCCCCTCTTTAATATCATCTTGATTAACTTTTCATCGCACACAAAACACATTGAAAAGTAACCTTTAAAAACTTCAAGCATACCTAGTCATTTCCAGCATTGATGTGAAGGAGATATTTGTGAGAGCATCGAGTATCGAGTAGCGTCGCGGTCGGTGAAATATTTAACGACACCGCGCACCGCATGAATGGTGGGTCCTCGAGACCGCTCTCACGTCCACCAAACGACCATCAATCAGGGGCTACATTTTTAACACTTTTATTCAACGATCCTCTCTTGTTAGTATGAAAATATAGATTAATCATAATAAACAATGTCGCATTTTTTAGCAGAATCAGAGATTTTTTTATAAGAGAAATATAATTTTTGTATTGTCTTCATTACTTTTTGTTCATAAAAATGTACAGTATCTCTTCGGTGTCTAGCTACTGGTATTTTTATAGCGGACAGCGATTAATAGTAGGTACCTCGTATAACATAAAATAAACTTACGATTACTCTCTATTGAGCTGAACTTAATCTAGCAAAACTAAATCAACGACGAGGCTGGGATTGTAGTGATCGAGGGAATAAACCTTCCCTCCCAAAGAGGGTGTTGGTTAGATTAATGATTGGCGAGTATTCTTAATCTTGTCTATTTGGAAATGGTGAGTAATATTTCTATAGAACGTTTCATTTTAAAATCGAACCGTCATTTTGCAGTTACGTAATAGGCATCAATATTGTTAGGTACTTATCGGAATAATGTACCCTATGTAATCGTGACATAGTATGTTATTGTTTCATTTCATTAAAACCAGTTGAACTAGTTTACTAACTAGGTATATCTAGTGGTAAAAAATTCAAAGTAGGTACCTATCTAATATTAAAAGTCTACTTATAAATATTTTATGGTAGCTATTTTATAATAATGAAGCTAATACATCAACTTCATTAAAAAACTACTTTAAATCAAAATCAAGTGTATCCAATAAACATTTTATAATAATTTTATTCTTAAGTAAATTATAGAAATCAAGTCGTGAAGTTGATTACTAGATTCCATTTTCGTTCAAAAACTAAACTACTTTCCTTAGCTTAGCGACTTAGAGAGAATACAATTTTGTAGCTTACACTGACTTAATTCCCGTTTACAAGTCTTTTATCTTACACATGCGTTTACAATACCTACTTAGAATAAAATAAAAACGCAACTTTATCTAAAAATTACGTTTTATGGATTTAGAATGCATTGTCATCGAGTTGTGAGCTACCCTGAAAGATTCAGCTGCTGAAGGATAGCTAGTAGGAAAGTGCTAGAAATTGAGTAAGATTCCATCCGGAAGGACAGACAGACAGGTAGAGAAACAAGAAAGAGACTTAATAAAAACGTGGTAATACTAAAAAAGTGAAAATTGGAACCGCATTAAAGGATAACTTTATTTCAGAATAGAAATTAAATAAACTATTATTAGAAAGAAAAAAAGAACATACATTTATTCACGACAACGAACATTACATTACATTGAACATAACCTACTTACACAGCAACACAAATACTAAAAAGGTCAAATAATAATGCAATGTGGCATGATGCCTGGAATAGGTCCCGACTCAGCATGAGCTAGGGTTAGCAAAAGTACTAGCCTTCGCGCTGGTTTTCAATTAGCTACATCTTACTCAAAGTAGTGACCAGAAAATGGTGAATGATTTCCAGAGTTGGTTGAATGGCCCATTGCTCGAGATGAACAGGTCATCTATCACGGGGCAGGGGCTTTCACCGGTCTATAATGAACGTGTACCGCCCGTAACCGACGTTGCGTAAATATTGCCCGGCGCGGCAGTCGGTACTAACAAAAATAAAACTGCCAAACCACTCGCTCCAAATACAGAAACGAATTCGCCATTGTTTAACTATCAACAGTTTTGTTATACAGTTTACTAGTTTTCCGCCCCACGGTTTCACCCACGTTCCCCAGGGATCTTATCTTTTCCCGGGATAAAAAGTATCCTATGTCCTTCTGCAAGGTTCTTATTTCTATACCAAATTTCATCTAAATCGGTTCAGTGGTTTAAGCGTGAAGAGGTAACAGACAGACAGACAGAAAGTCAGACAGACAGACACACTTTCACATTTATAATATTATATTATATATATATTATATGTATATTTTGTATTAGGTTACGCCTCGCGCTTTTACCTACTTTCCTGGGATGAATAGTTGTCTATGTTACATCCCGGTCCATAGACGGTCTCTCTGCAAAAATCACGTCAATCCATCGCTCCGTTGAAAAAAAAAGACAAACCAACAAATCGTTAATTTTTCGCATTTATAATATAAATATAAAAACTTAATTTTTTTAAACGATATGCATTCGTTTTTCTAAGGACAGGACAGAAGAAAACAAAAATTAAACTTCGATTATTATTTAGATTATAATTGACTCTGTAATTGTCAGACAGAATAACGAAGTTCATATCGGAATACAAATTTTGCCAATTCAATTCAAATATGGAGGAATATCTCAATAAATAATATTTGGATATTATTTGTGCACGATAACATTTTATGAATAACAAGGGTAACGGGAAAGTTTTAAAATGATCTGTGACAAATATATCTGGGGTATGTGATCTGTGGTGTGACATATTATATGGAAATATCCTTTAAATAATACTCTATCTAACATACTCTTCACATAGAGGTGAATATATGTTACACAAATAAAAATAGTCAATTAAAAAACCAAATGAGGATAGGAGGATAAAAGCAAATGAGGATAGTTCTTTCACGGATTAAAATTCACCCAATTAGAAAATCTCATTAAGCTCTGGTAATGTACTAATTAAGGGGGTTTCTCTTGGGTAACAAAGGTACCTAAAACTTGCTTCTAAAATTGTATTCCTATGTGGTTGGATTAAATCAGATTCATTTCCCTCAGTACTTTAGTTACTAATTAGTCTGAAATTAAATTACTTGTAAAATTGAGTTATCGAACAGCCTCATATCTACCTACAATGGAAAATATTTATAATATGTCTTTATCCATAAAATTATAGAGTCCATTTTTGCATATCTTATTTATTTCTATTAATCGTATTCGCCCATGCTATCGATGTATTTTGCCAGGTACAAGGTCTTTCATAAGTACAGAGACGTGTAGATCTTTGTCAATTTGGCCATTAGCTATAAAACGATAGTCATCCTGTCATTGCCAAACAATGTGACGTTAATTCTGTGACTAAATAGTTAAAGAAAATTTTAGTTTAATAACATTTTATACGAAGGCCTTATATGTATGTAAAATTGCTTCTATTCAATAGAATCAATTTTGCAACAGGACAATATGGGTATATAACCTTTGAGTGGAAGCTACGTCATTTTATGCGGAACCTGTATGCAGATACTGACCAGCTTGTGAAGCACTTGGTATTGATATTATCCTCAAAGTAAATAAATATAGTAAACTACATATTTAAAAACTATATTCTGTATACATATATTGTAATCGAGTAGACCATGCTGAGTAGGCAAATATTTGGTCAACTTGATTAATCTGTGAAACGTAGATATCTACTTATATCTACCAAATTTTTTTTGGTTCCTTGAATTCCATGAGGAACATTATCATTTTCAATAAAAAAAATTACGTGTGCATTCTAAACCGCGTTCGAAAAGAAAAAGCCGCACGAGAGTACCTATACCTGTTGGTTTTAAAAATTAGTTCAACCATTAGAACAATATTTATATTAAACTAGTGGGCCCAGCAGACGTGGTCCTGCCCTGAAATTAAAACAAAACATAGAACCCGATTCCAGTGACACCTACTGTGTCCAATTTGTGAATCTAAACCATCTGTCATCTGTCAGCCCGATCTCGAGACATGTCAAAAAGTCGTTGTATACTAAATGTATGACAATTCTTTTTTTTGTGCATTTTTCTTATTTTTTAATTGTTATTCTGCTATTCCGGGCGGAGACGAATCTAACAAATCAAAAACCATGAAAATCGGTCCAGCCGTTCTCGAGTTATAAATAGTGTAACTAACACGACTTTATTTTATATTAGACTAGTGGGCCCAACGGACGTTGTCCTGCCCTGAAAATAAAACCTAGAACCCGATTCCAGCGCCACCAATTGTGAAACTAAACCATCTGTCAGTCCGATCTCGAGACATGTCAAAACGTCGTTCTATACAATGTATGACAAAAATAATTTTCACTTATAATACCACAAGAGCTTCAAAATTATCGGGTATTTATTTCCCGATAGGTGAATAGAAATCGAAAGAAACATTTCAAAAATATTACAAGAAGAATAGAACAATCAAAAACCGTTGGAACCGTAACAATATTTCACGCTGAATGTATATTTAACAAACAAGGACTATAGTTCCTAACGTGACTAGCTCAGTCATGAATGATGTTACCGCTGTCGGCCGAGAGTGAGAAATTTTGTTAACATCTCTAGCGTTGAGAAAACTGAGGTGAACAACATTTCTAATAGCATGTAATTTAAAAAACAAAACATATTACGTACATACGCTAACTATATTACCTGCTACATATAATTCAAGGTTGGGTATTAAACGGTAAAGACGCGAATCCACTTGATGCTATTTGATACGACTGGAAGAGAAATAAAGAATATTTGTTTACAGAAGTATTACCTACTTCATTGCATCTTTGAATTACGTTGTAGCGGCTTTGGTTGATTTGCAATATAGCCGGTTATAACGCCATAATAACAAAGAAGATTAGGTACTTTAGGTTACCATCAGGCACAATTTGGATTGACAGAATTCATATTTTGAGCAAATATGCCCCTGTTTCCCTTCTTCTGGGCTACAATGCCTTCTTCAAAATTCATTAGGTAGAGTAAAACCCTTAGCTTTTGTCATTCTTTGCAACAATGGAGTATCGTAGTGTGGCCCGGACGTATGAGGTCAGTAAAGCGGGCCGTTAGCCAGAATGGACTGTTGTTAGTTCGCGACAATGAGAGCTATATATCAGCCTGCGGAGGCCATACCACTTGTGTAATGAACGCACGCGATCACCACTAATGTTAGGTGTTTAGGTCATCATTCTAATATAGTCTCATTAACATTAGTTTCTTGCTAAACGATGTTTTAGTTGATATAGATTTGCTTGTCTTCATACTACGTAGTAAGCAGTGTGCACTTATCAATGAGAGAAGAATAGATTCACAAACGTCAGTGATGTCACTTCTAGATTGGATTTCTCGTATTGTGGAATGCTGACGCGGTAACACAAAAAAAGCTAAAGTATTTTTCTAAGTTCAATTCACTTTCGCTTGTATTCTATATGTAAGTTGGAATCTATGACAGCAATTTGCAATAACTTAAGGCACATCCCACAGAAACGGCTCGTGTCGTAAGTTGTCAGGGTGTGGCACTGAGTGAAATGTAGTACGGAAATTGTTGCCAAAATTGAGGTCTGTGCTACAAAATAATATGGGGTTACTGCTATAGGAAGGATAGGATATTGAGCTATGAGTCCCGCGGGAAGTAATATATGCTGTACAATAACAAAGAGTAGAGAACATACCTACCAAGTTTTGTAAGTTTACGAGATAACAGTTTTCAAGAAAATATTTTCTTTGAATTAAATATTTGCAAATATGCTAGAATTCTGGGTACGCATATTTTATAGTAGGCTATCTACCTATGCTAGAAATATGAAAACAATTAATGTATTTTGCTGCGTAATAAGATTCCCCATTTTCCTCCAAAGGGTTCTATTGAAAACAACCCTTCATTTGCAAATTTAAATTGGCGTGGTAATAAATAATGTTGTGACGTGTTTCATTAGCGGCATATCGATAAAATATAACAATAGCTGTCGCTGGAGGGACAGGGTAATGACATAATCAAATTATTCCCCTGTACATCTGCTGTATTTTCGAAGGGACTTAGCTTAGACAATACGCACGAATGCCCCAGATGATAGGTTCGATACAGCACAAGGGAATGGCAGGGTGATTTATAGTATGTTAAATGGATTGCCCGTTGAGCTGTAGATTCGCTATACCTATCCAATAAGTGTGTTCTAATGACGCGCCTCCCCTCCAGTTTTGGTAATGGGCTTTTGACATGTCACTACCTATTATAATGATGTTACGATTTAAAGTAAAGCACGTTGATTAATTTAAAATTTTACTATGGAACAATGAAAAACGTTACTCTCATAAACGAGTTTAACACCAAGGAGTTATATTGCTAGATTGTATTTTAATGATTATTGAAACAGATTAACATTGTTATTATTTGCTAAAATAAGCTTTTTTTATTAGATGTCACCTTAGAACAGACAAAAACAAAAAACTTATTATTTTGTTTTTGTCTGTCACCAATTTCTTTGAAATAAAGATTTTTTCAGGGTATTTTGGTGACACCCCCAAAAACTGTACCTAAACCTGTATCATTAAAGAAAAAACCCAAGTTTTTACTTATATGTCACAGAAGGAAGTAGATCAATCATATCAAAGCTAGGCAATTTCCTCATGGAGTGAAGGGGAGGCCCTTTAAATTACATGTGGGGAACGTTCGTGTAAAAAAATATCTAGAAATAGCCACTTGGAACAACAATGACGATTTACAAATACAATGGGGGAACTGATGGTAAATGACGAGCACGTGCAGTACTCCTGGATAGACTAGTGATGTTTCGCTAAAAATTATATTTATCGATAAAATATTGATAATAAGTAGTGCATTGTTTTTAAAAAATGTACACCACCATGATAAACATTTTCATATACATTTAAATTCACCTAAAAAATAAAATATTCATAACGTTCATGTACACGTCATGTTTAAACTTGTTTTCCTTGGAAGCATTACAATACACCTCATACTAAATAAATACATATACCTACTCACATTACATATTTTTTTATTATCTGTATAATTTTTTAACTTATCATTATTGCTTATTTTTTTATACCACTTAGGTGGGCCACTTAATGGTAAACGGTTACCATAATTATCCTATAATATACCTACTGTTTACAACACTCGCGCATTCCCGTAGGATCTTATATTTTTTTCGAGTATCTATTTTAGACCCAAGTTTCAGCCAAACCAATTCCAAGCCAACACAAAACATTCACAGATTCAAATATTCACATTTTGTAATATCAGTAAGATTTATGAATGTAAAACATACTCTATATATCTACCTATGTAATAATGTAAATTATTTTATTCTCAGCTGCGTTCGCAAAGATTTCCAAACAGACAAAAAACAAAGATTGAAGATACCTACCTACTCAAAATCCAATTAAGAGTAAAATGGAGCAGACAAAGTGCAGCGATAATATCGACAGCTCCCCCTCACTAGCACTCGAGGGTCTTGCCGACGCGTGCGGCCCACGGGGAGACGCGAAATGTGCAAACAATTAGGAGGAGCTCTTTTTTGTTCGTTCTCGTAGGGTGCCCCACAAAAGCACTCTGTGTCAACAACAGTTCGCCTCCATAAAGCAGAACCTATCCCGAAACGCTTGCACTAGACATCTGTTATATTCACACCACTAATAATTTATGAATGTCAACAACTTCATACACAAATTCATATGAATATCACAATCTATATACTTGTAAAAAAAAGTAGGTGTATCTATGTACATACATACATACAAAATCAATATTGTATTGTAACAACATCGGTACAATGAAAGGGTGTCGCCGTCAGCGTTGGCGTAAGTAAATCTATTCAAAAGATTCTTTTGATAACGGCTCTTTTGTAAACGTTGAAGTACGACCTAAAGTCCCATTTTTCTCCTAAATACATAAGCACTGGCAATCGGAAAACTCGGCGCGAGATCCACTCTCTGCGTGAACCTATTCGATCTCATGCATTTAAATTCAGAATTAGTGAAAAGCCTTGCCCGCAGACCGACTTTTTGCCAAAGGTAAGCAAGCGGTTCCTCGGATTTCTCTCTAATACCGGTTTCATTGAAAACGTGATTGATTTAATGGTCTTTTGTATACAATAAAGGAACGTTTTAAAGGTGAACTCGCATTGATAAACACGAGGGGATGCATAAACCATTATTTTCTGTGGAAAAGACGATTCGTGCTGTTTTAATTTAGTTTCTCCCTTTTTGTTTGACGACGGTCTGTAGTAACAATCAGCGCACCTTTCCGGTTCACAAAGGACGTGGTGTGACAACATAAATAATCTATCCGAAGACAACTCGCCCCATCTCTGGCAGGCGGAAAAATGTATCTGGGACATAAAAGGATGGTGGGAGCTCGGTTCGTTACGTTTTGTCGTTCCCTAGGGCACACCTCGCGCCGCGGCGCCGCGCGCCGTGCGGCAACTAGCTCTGCTAGGACATGAATGTTTTATGCTTGCGTCACAATTCAGATTTGTATCCACTACTCGAGTCAGTTTATGGCCGGCTGTTGTCCCACGTTGTGCAATAAAGGGGCGTGTTTATTGTTTTTCGTAATCCAAGTTCAAGGTTTCTCGAGCTTCAGCATGATGGTTACGATCATATATCGTGCTATAACGTAATATCGTAACACTTTACCCAACAATGGGATTAAATCTTACGCAAGCCAAGTTTATAGGCAATCCGATGTCATAGGCGAGAGATTCTTAATGTTTCTGTGTTTGTGAGTATGATATAAACTTTATGTAATTTGTTAGATTGTTTTATTCAATTTTATTTTTCGCTTTGCTGCTTAATATCAGTCAAAAAGGTATTTATACATAGCAATGGTATACTTAGTTCTTAAACTAAATAAATTGAGTATTTCTTCGGTTACATATAGGTTAGCCATTATTATAAATCTAAGATATTTCAATAACATTGAGTTTAATAAATAAGTCTTCCTGACAAGTGAAAAAATTCATACACACAACAGAGCACACGTTGCTTATAGTACCTTCCCTTATTTTGAAGTAATTGAGTCTCTCTTTGTACCTACGATTGATACGCTTTTATCTTCAGTAAGTAATTTCTAAGAAAATCTCTAGGAACTCTGTTCTTCCAGAGATATGGAAAGTGTATTATAATAGATAGTACCGACTAGCTGTTCTCCGCGGTTTCATCCGCGTTCCCGAGGGACCCTTTCTTTTCTCGAGATAAAAAGTGTCTTATCTCTTATTCCAATATGCTATAGAATAGCAATTCTATTTTAGTTTTATTAACATCGGTTTAGTAATTTCGGAGTTCATCGCGAACTTGGGAATGATTAAGTGATAGCTTTACAAAGCGTTACCTAATCTGAATGTTATTATAATATTATGTTCGTTTGATATGTTGCTAGGAGTTATAGCTGTATTTATATATTGGTCAACAAAAATAAATACAGCCACACTTCCAAGAAATGTCATAAAATTTCACTTTTTAAGAAGAAATGCAATAAAGAAAAAAATTTACAGGATGTGGTTTTACATGCATGCGATAGTATATTTAAAATATTAATTATCTGCTCCGCGTTTTCACCCGCGTGCCCGTGAAATCTTATCTTGTCTCGGGATAAAAATATAGCCTATATTACTCAGGGATAATGTCACTTTCTAATTGTGAATGAAGCCCCTTTAAATTTTACTAATAATGGCTTTGCAATTTCGGCTAAAATTATAAGTAGCGATACCGACGTATTCTCGTTTTAATTAACTACTAAATCATGTTTCTGTAATAGCTCCACAAAGGGTTACCCGGTTTCAACCTTGTGTCAATATCAGACTCACGTTTTCCTGGGAATACAATTGTTCTTTGTACCATTCTACATTAGATCATGGTTTACCACAAAAGTGGGTTATAACTCAGTGTGTTAGTTGTGTCCTTATTTACTTAGCCTTCACTACGCGTTTCAGATGAATCTTATGTTTCCCTATATATGGCCTATCGATGTGTGAAGTTTCATCACATCCGTTTAGCCGGAGCTGATTTGTCAGAAACATAAATATTCGCAGTTATGACTATAAGATGTAGAACTACAAACTAAAGGACAAACTGGGTTTCTTGATAAATTACGTTATTTAAAACGAAAACTTCTAAATAATACAAGTCAATTAATTTTATTTTTGTTAATTAAACAGTTGTTGTGGGTTAGCCTTTTATCTCATCCTGATTTATTCTAATTAACTATTATATGGTGGATCTACATTTTACACTCGCGCTCGTTCCCTTCGTATTTATTTGGGACAACAGAAACTAAACTGAGTGCGATAAGATAATGTGAATCGACCCTCAATTCCCTTAGGGGTAACCCTGCGACTACCTTCACCACATGATCATTATACTCAACGGTCCCCAAAGGTATTTTCCTCGAGGCGTCGAAGTCTTGACATCAGATATTAATTCTTAATCCCTAAAGAAGGCACGTGAAAGAAATATTCAGGGTAAACCAACCTCTGATTAGCGATGGGCACGTCCCTCCTACTCATACATACATAATATGATATTTTCATCTCTTATTTTGACGATGGAGTACGTAAATATATTTGTATAAACATCGCGAAACATCTTGGTGTCAATGTTACGATACGTGAATAAAA
This sequence comes from Ochropacha duplaris, assembly GCA_951361185.1. Taxonomy (NCBI): domain Eukaryota; kingdom Metazoa; phylum Arthropoda; class Insecta; order Lepidoptera; family Drepanidae; genus Ochropacha; species Ochropacha duplaris. Next base: position 3,986,521 of record OX592706.1, read on the forward strand.
CCGACGTGGAATTGAAAGTTTTATTTTAGTTTCGTACCTCAAAAGAAAAAACTGTACTCTTATCGGACCACTTTGTTGTTCGTCTGTCAAGACCCATTTTTTTTCAGGAAACCGTGGAGGCATAAAGTTAATACTCAAGTCTGCAATCCCAGGCATAAAGGCATAAAGTTAATACTCAAGTCTGCAATCGCTAGGAGCAGTGAAAACCTCAAACTTTTAAGTCAACGCAATCAAAAGATACGGTAATTTATGCTCATTTCTCTCTGTATGTCGCATAATGTAGTATAATGTTGAAAACTTAAAAGTTACTATTTATCAAATTATCTAAATGCATTTAATTATTTTTTTTACTCTGGATAAGCTTGTGTTTGACCACAATCTCACCATGGTAAGTGATGATGTGGCCGAAGGTGAGCCTAGATAAATCAAATCAAATCAAATCAATTTATTGTGGATCATATGGTTTTACAGAATACAGATGTTATTTGTGTATCAACATGTTAAGGCTCAACTATGTCCCGCCTACAGGCATACAATATTTAAAACATAATACAATTATTTATAATTTACAAAAAAGAAAAATACAAAATAAATCCAAAACTAGGTATAACATTTTTTATTTCTTTCAACGGGCTTATCAAACAATCTTTGTCAAACAAGATGGGATATAGATGGGAACTGGCTCTCAATTGCAGCTGTCGGAACGCACCGATAGGTGCTTGGCGACAGATTTTCAACTTGAGGGTGGTAGCCAGCCAGTCGGGTACTACAAAGTATCCTATCACCGTGCTATGGTTTCCTCACGATGTTTTCCTTCACCGAAAGCTCAAGCCCATTGTAGGATTCGAACCCACGATATTCCGACGTTACTACCACTGAGCTATCATCGCCTTAATAATATATTTAACAATATTTTATACGTATTATTAACTAAATGTGAGTGGGAGTGATTAATAATCTGGAAACTGTTTGATGTGGCTATTGTAATAAATTATACTCTATGGTTACCACAGAATTTCAATAGTATCAATTGAAATTCGACATCGAAGAGATGTTTTGATAAAATGTATTTATATATAAAAATGTAAGCTAATTTAGAAATAAGATAATATAAAGTACAATCTATATATATAAAAGTATTACATAATATACGAGATCATAGACGAAAAGCTGCCTAGGATATCTTTTACGAATATGAGTTCTCATACCTACAAACAGTAGGTACCTACACACAAACAACTTTTGTATCGCGACTTCGGAACTTCCACAAATACTTTTCTATCGGAAACATATTCATCTTCAACGATGTATAAAAGTCATCCAACGGAATTATTGTTCTACACACACATATGCGGCCCTGCGTGTAGAAGTTTAATTTCTTCGTGACTTTATCCAAACTCTTAGCAAATAACTCTTTGACGGCTTGATATAAATACGGTGACATGTCCTGAACATTGAATGTATGTGAAATTACCTTTCGTGCTCTCGACGACGCAGTCTATCCTCCAAAGAAGCACCGCCGTGTATACAGTCAGAAGCATCTTGCCACCACGGTAGGAGAATAACTCACTTTTATGGCCCATCCTCATATCTACCCAAATTTTCGGCAACGCCGCCTTTTATAAGAGAAACTCGCAACATCACAAACGCAGCACTTTGTTGCTTGAAACACAAGTCGCTTGTGACACTAAACGAAATGTGACAGTTATGGCTGACACTCTTTTTATTGTAACGCCCTTATTTTCTATGGTAAGTGTTACGTAGGAGCCTTTTATATTACATTGGCACTATTGTTTGTGTGGATGCGATACCTGGAACAAATAAATTTATGGTCAGAGAAGGTGGCGATTACATACTCTGCACTTATTTATTGTTTTGTTTGTCCGTACATTAAGCAAGCCGTAGTACATTACTATCACACCCCAAATGCGTTTTATACGTTTCATTGTTTTGGTTTCAATGTGTTACAAATGCGTCTTTGATGTATGAAGATTAAAATATATCTTCCGTGTCCGTTTAATGTATTTATGTTTGTTTGTTCCGAGTTCGGTTCGTTTTTGGATTGTAATACTTTATTTCAAACATGTTTTTGAATGCGTTACTTCTGATAATAGCCAAATCAACTTTTAGAAATAGACTTATTTTTGATACCTAAATAGTTTTCCAAAGAAAATATTTGTGTTATTTCTCAAGAAAATATAAACTACATAATTATATTATGGATTTATGTGGCTTGCTTTCTTGGTAATTATTGGTTTCTGATTTTGACTTGTGATACCTGTAACAATTGTCAGACTTACAGGAAAATGAATTTATTGCTCTACGATATCTGTAGATATTACTTATTATTCAATTTACCATACATTATAAAAAACAACCTTATTTTATAGCTATAAGGTTCATTGTCATGTTACTCTGACAATTGGCAGTTGTATCTTATAAACTATAGACGCAACTCGGTAGCAACACCATAAAAATAGAATAGGCGATTTACAATACCTTCATGATTTTCTGAGGACTCTATACTAAAAGGTTTCTTGGAATGAAAATAATTTTATCTACATACATTAAAAGGTCAATACTTCGTAAGTAAAATAATTTCGTTTGCTTATAAGCTTGACAAGATAATATTAGAATCACTTACGAATTACTACGGCATTTTCTTGCTAATATACATATACAGGCAATATATTCACGCAACGTAGGATTTCATTTACAATATAATTAATTTCATTATAAAATCACACTACTAGTGTTTACATTAAAAAATGTTAATAGAAATAATGAAACTCTTAAAATTATTCATTGTAAGCAAAATAGAAACTGGTAGAAGCTAAATAATTGAAAGTCCTTAAAAATTATATTACCGCCATAAAACCAGTCCATTCTTGAATAAGGACCTTTTAACAATTTCGCTCAACATTTATTTACACTAATGCTTCGAATAAAAAAGCGAATCTCTAGCCGACGAAAGGGTTAATGATTTTTATAGTCGACTTATTGTGCTCATAAAAACATTTTCTTTTACTTGGTCGTGAGTGGAGGTAGAGCCGGTGGAATCTCGGCTTACAGCCGTCATTTAAGGAAGGAATTCCATTACACGAATGGTGCTACTTGCGTGGGCAATTTTATTTTATGCCACCACCATCTTCATCCATTTGCTTTGAAGGTATTTACGTGCTAATGATATGTTTGAAATTAACTTGATTGCCTGCTGTTTATTTGGTTTATCTTTGTTACGACTAAAATAAACATTTTATATATGACCTACTAAGATTCCAGGAAAACCATAGGTTGAAACATTTTGTTTTATCATATGTTACAGAATTCCTTTTTTCAGCTCAGTGGTAGTGACGTCGGATACCGCGGCGAAGGTCGTGGGTTCGAATCCTACAATGAGCTTGAGCTTTCGGTGAAGGAAACATTGTGAGGAAACCACAGCACGATGGTAGGGTACTTTGTAGTACCCGACTGGCTGGCTACCACCCTCAAGTGCTCCGACAGCTACACTTGAGAGCCAGTTCCCTGATTTAGGTTTTGTGTGCTTGCTACCTTCGGCGACATCATCACTTACCATGGTGTGATTGTGGTCAAACACAAGCTTAAATAATAATTGTTATAACTGGCAAGTAATTTATTTGAAACAAAATATTATTTAACTTCATTTAAAAAACGAATGATCAAGCAATTAAAACTTCTACTGCCGCATGCCGCTTCACCGTAAATAGTCATTTCAGAAGAACTTTTTTAACATATTTATTTTGTAATAGAAAACCAAATGACAGATGTTATGCGTTGTGTTACTTTACCATGTGAAACGTTAGACGGAATCAAGACGTCACCACATCATTTTCGATCGAAAAAAAAAGTTACAATGACGAGTAACAAATGATTTAGTAAAATTGGGAAGGAATGTTGACTGTATAATAATAATTATTATTCTATCATGATTTAAATATTCCGTGTTTTACTTGAAGAGAACTGATCCCAAAACTAGCAGAGATTATACCCTAACCTGCAGTAACCTAATTTAAATCTAAATCGATTTAAAATTTTACTTTTGAAATTGAAGATTGGTGTTGATGCTTTTCGAAATTGAAATTAAAGATGTAGGTACACATAAAAAGACTTGTCTTATTATGTGTACGACATACCTATCAATGTACAACCTGGATCAATGGGGTTAGAAACTTTATGTTTTTACACATAGGTTTAGGTATGACGGAGATATCCACTAAGAGGGTTTTTCGACATACCTATCAATGCACAACCTGCATCAATGGGGTTAGACACTTAATGTTTTTACACATAGGTTTAGGTATGACGTAGATATCCACTAAGAGGGTTCTTATTTTAATTCAAACACTGAGGGGGTGAAACCCCAGAGCAGAAAGCTAGTAGACTTAACAATTATAATCAATTAATACAATATAAAAAGCTTAGATTAAAACTTATTATCAAATCGATTTTGAAACGCTGCATAAAACTACATAAAATACTCGCAAGAATATAGGTACTCGTGTATGCCTACCTATTATAAATAAATTAGGTACGTAAGCTGAGTTAAGCTTAAGTAGATACTTAACTAATTTGATAGATACCAAAGAGAATATAAATACTATGTAAGAGTATCTTCGATGTAAAAAGATTAGAAATGAAAATGAAGAAGGCCTGAAGGTCTACCAAGCCCAAAACATAAAAAAAAGCTTAAAAGTATTTTACTGACATTTATATATTTGACACGTTTGACGTACCTTCTGAACACTATCTGAAGGATAAAATAAATCAGGGATAAATATAAATCTTTGCATGCGGTGCGGTTGTTTTTCTATTGTGTCTGGGAATTTATTGAAACGAACAAAAGAGATTGCTAGCCCGATGTATATCTAGAGTAGACAGTTATGATACTGGCTTTATTATTTTCTATCAATGTTGAGATCGTAAAAATATTTGAGCTATCAAATGTGCTTTGGAAAAAGATAAGCTTAACCAGCTTAAATACTTCAAAAAAATTTACCACCTGCCACGTAGTTTCGGACAGAGGTATAAAAAATTGATAAGGTATAGACCCTTAATATTATTATATAGTCTAGAGTTCTAGACAGTTTAAAATTATCGACTTAAATTCAAGATCGTTTAAAAACTTGAACACAACGCAAATATGTCGATGGTGAAGTAATTAATTATATGTAACAGTGTAACATCGTACTGAAATAAAAAAGAAAAAACGAGTGCCAGTTCCCAAGGGAGCTATTCCTGTGCTCCAGCCGCTAGGGCTGGTATTCTTAGACGATAATTAACTCTTTATGGCTAGGGACATCTGTTTACAAAGATGCCGTTGTATTTATAGCGGGAGCTTGACGTGAATTCTTAATTTGTTAAATTATTTGTGTCATATTTTTTGTTTTCATGTTGCGAAGTTAAGTCGTGATTTGTGTTTGTGTCACGACACGACGTTCTTTTTGTCTTTGTAATTTGATAACGTTTTTTTCATAATCTCAAAAAAAAAACATATCTTTTGTTCTTTTTTAACAAGTTTATTTTACCAATGTCTATGCATATGTGTTGGTATAGTTTTGCGACCTATAGTTATCTATTCGAAAAGTATAATTTTAACCACCTTAATCAAATAATATAATAGTTTTGTAAATATCTACTTAGTAGTAGTAGAAGTACTACGTCTATCTCTACTCACATAATATGATACACAAATAATTAGACGGACAACAGTTAAAGTTACTAAATGCTTAAAGTTTATATAAACACATGGGCCACTTTACAATGGGAAAAACTGAAAACTCCTTTTGTGAATCAAAAAAGCAACTATTACTATAACAAAATAGACTTTTTTTAAATATATTCTTCGATGAAGCATCTCCAACAAATTCTTTTCAAAAGAAAACTATTAACGTCGTGACATCTCGCATTTAAAAAAGCACTATTCTTTAAATAGCCTCACTAATTAATTCATGTGTGTAATGGATCGTCTCCATTTTACTTGACTATACTTATCGTATCTTAATAAGTATGTTACATTGAGATGTTTAAATAAGAAATAAGGCCGAGTATATTGAACAAGAGTTCAATCTAATCTGAGACCCAAAAAACTTAAGCATTAGGAAAGTAATTAGTATAGGATGCGAAGCGTCCCTTAGCTGATAAATATTGCAAAACTTTACTATAGTGGATAATGGACCTATGTCCCTTCGTACGAATGTTTAATAAATAAATTGTTTCGGGTTTCAATTAGCACTCGTACGGTTTGTGTTTGTAATTTTGTAAAAGCGTATATTGAAGTTTGAAATATAGAATTGATTAAATTATTTCATATTCATGGTTGGACTTGGATACACTTTGGCATAGTATTAAAAACTAGATGAATAGGTAGGTACATACTAATATGATCTCATTTAAATTTTTAAACGTGTCATCTATAAATTGTCATCGCTCGATAACTAATAAATGGAGAGGTACAGGCAATGCTAATCTCAGATGGCGCTACCTTCACTGGTAGATCCAAGTCATTAATTTACGATTTGAAAAAAAAAATTGGTACTTGGATAAAAATACTATCATGTATTCTTTGATGACTAAATTTAATTCAAAAGATGAATGATTTCATCTTTTTATATCTAAATCCAACAGCTTTCTTCTTTTTTCATAATCAGTAAAACATTGTACCTACATTTTCATTATTACATTGCAATGTACTACGTAAATTATTTCCTATTTACGTAAAAATGTACAGTGCTCGACAATTAACCATCACCAGCGATGCATGCAATGTAGGGATAAACGAAACTCCATATTAACTGTAAGATACCTTTCCAACTAGTAGGTAAGTTATAAAATATGTACACTGTACCTACGCCTCCTAGAGTTTATTTCTAACATGATTTACTACAACTTGGCAAAAATCGGAATAAAAATATCGCGTAGACACAAAACACAATTTCAAAAGGTACACAATAAAAAAGGTAATGCGACCCTTTGTTTAATATTCAAGGTCGTTATGACAATATATTATCATGCTTTTTTGTTTTAGTGTATTGTTTGGTAAAAAATATAGTCCATTTAGAGTTTTGTGGGTATCTAAGAGCATGTTCAGACATAATAAATAACGTGCGATTTCTGTTCATTGGGAAATATACAAACATGTAATAATGACCTAATGAACACGCACTATTAATAAAAAAATCTATTTCAAAACTTGCAAATATGCTTAATAAATATTATAAATATGATAATAATGATTTATTTGACTAAAAACCTAATTATATATAGGTATCAGTATATATGTATTTAGGTCGGTCTACTAATTGACACGTAAATGCTAAAAAGTATTTATTAAATAAAAATTGCATAGCACATACAAAGTTCTATATAATGAAAATGATCTCAAAGGATCTAATACTGAATATAATTCTTAACCTTTAGGCTCGCTCATAAATATAAATCAAAATCCCGGGACTTTCTTCACAAACGGCCATCTGACACCAAACTAAAAGAGCTAATACTATGGACATCAGATAACTTATAAACTACATCTACTACTTTTTATATTTAAATACAAACTGATATAGATAATTACACCCAGATTTACGTACATGTCCAGTTACACAAATGTATGTCTTGGATGGGAATCAAACCCACGACCTGTGACCTTTAACCAATCACGGCAACCATAGAAGCTAAGAACCGCAGCTCATGTTATCCATATAAGAATAAAATCTTTTTTCACATTTAATTCCGTCATAATACTGACATTTTCTCAAGTCTTAATCAACAAATGGGTTTGTTTCATTTCATTAAGTAGAGACTTGGGTATAATTTTTTTATTCGCGCACCTTTTTTATGTTATATTCATTTTCTGGTCAAGATCCGGAACTTGTGTAATTATATTTTTGCTTCAAAAGAACGGAACTGGTGAAAAATTACTCGGACCAACACAAATTATCTACAGAGATTGTATAAAACTTTTTCATTGTCTACAAAGGCGAAGTTAGTTAATTGTGGAGATATTTACTTACTTGTTTTCTTTTCAGCCTTTAAAATTCAATATTTAATAACGTAACGTGAAAACTGAGGAGTTTGTTTTATTTTTCTTTTTCGTGTGCTTGAAAAGTAGGAAAGGCCAAGCAGGTATTTATGTTTAGTCAATGCTAATCTTAGGAACTACCAAACCGAATTATGAAACTTTGATCACTCTAACATTCGTTTATTGAAGAAAGTTCGAACTATTTAATATTTCACGGATGAAATTGCAGAGTACAAATGTTGATAGATAGTTTTTTTATACATATATTTATTTCCCATATTAAAATAATATATTACAAACTAGAGCCTGTACGGAAGCCTCCTCCTGGGCTTATCTGTGTAGGCGGCGTTCACAACTACAAGTATATTTTATATGAAGTGATTATAATAGATTTATAACATACTAGTATTTTATATGAAGTTATTATTATAGATGTGTAACGTACTACGGTTTTTTATCTTTTCCCGGTAAAAAAGTATCATATGTTTTATCCCAGGATATGATCGGCCTGTGTGCCATGTTTCATTTTATCCCGTTCAATGTACTTTACTACAGTACTGTACTACTGTACTTTACTAATGTACTTTTTATCCCGGGAAAAGATAAGATCCCTAGGGAACGCGGGTGAAACGACGGGGTGGAAAACTAGTAAATAATATCTTCCCGTCAAGATTAGGATTTGGAACGAAAATTTGCAATCTAAATAATTATGTTTAATAGAGGCTCCTGTACACGTTAAGTATTCAACGAAAATAATTTTCCTGTTACCCATGTTTTTCATTTCTTGATCATAAAGTCCAAAATCAAAATGTTTTCCGGCAGGAAATTTCAGAATTTCAATTAAAATTCTTGTCACAAATAAAACTCACGCCGAAAGAAACTTGTCGATAAAACGACGATAAAGAGACATAAAATTGGTAGCATTTGCAAAATATTCCAAAAGGCCTTGCCGGCTATAAGTGTCTAATTAAATTTTGTAAAATAATTCTGCTAATTACTGAAATTTGATTGCGTATATTCAACAAATATTTTGACAAATTAAACAGCTTTGATCTATATTCCTTCGTTAACCATGTTTGATATAAAAACTCTTAAGCTTTACTTGTTCGTTTTTCAATGATCAAGAACTGATATTAAATAGATATTTTCAACTGAAAATTTTCAATTGTTAATGGCTTTAATAAAAATAATATCTCTCCCCGCGGTTTTACCCGCATGTATTCCCGTGGGATATTATCTTTTCCGGGATAAAAAGTATCCTATCTTTTATTCCAGGATATAATCTTTTGTATGCCAAGTCTCATCAAGATCGGTTTCGGAGTTCATCGCAGACTAATATCGTGACGTTGCGTGAATTTTATATATGAAGATATAAATATAAAATATATAAATCTAAATCAAAACTTTGCCAAAGGCTTTTAAAGAGGCCGTCATTACAATGAAATGTTTGGCAATTCCATAATTCTATCTGCACATTTTACCCCAATAGCCCCGAATCTATTTGCTCAAATATAAAATGAGTAGGATATTAAGATAAAATGGATATTGAACTTCATCATAATGCTTGTCATTTGATATTGCCTGAGATCCCGTCCTCTTTGTACATATAACGCAGACCCTAAAAATCAAATAAACATCCAAATGTAATACATTCATAGAAGAGTAAACAGATTTCAATCTTTTTGACAAGGGAAATTGGATTTAGCTTTTTGTAACGAAATTCAAGAAATTGTTTTTATTCTTGGATCTATTTCGGGTATCTGTATCTACTTATAATGTTAGTTCTGAGGTCTGAGTACGAACCCCTTTCGTATTGCCTTCGTTACGATAACGTATTATGTAGGTGAAGTTGTTGACAAGTATCGTCTACCTCGATAGCTACAATCTACAATCTTAAATTTGTCCAGAATCTTACGTGATTTTCTATTATTTTTATTAGTGGGTACACAATATTTACTTTCAATTCCCACAATGTAAAGGAAATAACCAACATATTTCGTATTATTAGATAAAATAAAAAAGTTTTACGACATAAATCTCACGAGATGTTGTTTTATTTTCTACTCAAATTTCTTGATCGAGGAATGAGAAATTGTTGAACGTAATCCATTTGGTCAAAGTCAAAAGGGCGCGAAGGTACTTTTTGTAATTTTAGCAAAGAGGTTTGAATTTAGAATACGTAATACGGTGAGTCTTATGAATCTGATGAAATAAACACGATAATTGGATTCTGACCGTCTGATTGTTTGGCAAATCCCCAAATCTGCCGATTTTGACGGGACTTCCATTGACTGGTAGAGGATTTTTCAGAAAATAATCTAAGCTAATTATAACCTGAAATCCCATGTTAATCTGGGGAGAAGCTAGTCTTTAAAACGAACATGGCATATTCAATATTTGAAGATAATGAACCTACCCGATGATAGGTATTAGTTTAAATGGCTAAAGTTTGCTCACTTCTGAGGTAGAAATCTTGAGAAAATAGTTGTAGATAAATTCTGAATTGATATTTGGATAGCAGTCAAACATAACATGAGGTCCTATTTAATGTTTTAGCTTAAACCACTATATACGATTCCCCATATTTTATTAAGTAATTACGATTTTGAATAATAAATACAAACTGAAAAATAATACTGCTTTAAAACAAAAATGTACGAAAAATAAATATAGGAATAATTTCAAACCATGGACACAACCGTGGTATACACAGAACCGTGCACATGAAAAAATGGCAGTGAGTAAGTAGACCATACGTCAAATTAGTTCCTGCTGTCGACTAAGTACCTGCGTTCACGAGCGAGTCATCAAGTAATAATACTAGTAAATGTCAAAGGCGTTCCAACTGCCAATTTTGAAGTCCGTTAACGTTTGGCATTCGTTCGATTTTCAAATTCCCATACAAATTTAAGTTAACGTACTCGATACGAACTCGATACGCTTGCGAGTGAGGTTCGTACTCTGGGCTCCTAGTCTAGAACTTAGTTTAACTTACATTTCCTTTTACGAGTTCAACAAGCATAGCAAGACGAAGAGACACCCATGTCAACCTATCCTACTAATATTACTCGAGTGTGGGTATGTGTATTAGTTTGTTACACAGGTCCATAATATTACTTTTAGATTTAGATGTTGGGGACAGAGATAGATATTCTGGAATTAAACATAGATTCTTTTCACTTTTTATCTCAATATAATATGAAATTCGTACGGGTCAAACTGCGGAATGTTCGACACTTATTTAATTAAAAATAACATAGAAGAGATATTTTATGTCAATCTTTCATTAAATTTACAACTTATACTAGCAAACTAAGAACATTTTGGATGAAAGGAAAAATGATTCTATTACTATCATAATATGAGATAATTTCATAAAAATATTTTCTTTCAAGTAATTTCTTTGATTCGTAACGGAAAGTCGCATCAAGCCATTTTTGATCGTGGGCTCGTGGGACGTGCTTATTGTTTACAAAACTTTATTTTTAGTATCGTCAGCAGCTGTTCGTGTTTGTTTCGTTTAAACTTTAAAGAGGATTAAAACATTTGTGGAACCGCTAACAATTTCTATAACAAACGAGACATGACCGTTGGCATTTTGAGACCCCTCGACTTGCCTAATGACGCTATTCGAGGTTGAATTTAGTGATCGCAGAACATATTTAAAGCTAGAACTATTTAACTACCTGCGAATTCCAAAACACTAATGATTTTAAAATGATGATGAATTTAGTCAGTAGAAGTGTTTCTGACTCGCCATTTAAAACAGGCATTACAGGAAAAGAAAAAAAACAGAGGAATAAGATCTGGTAGTCAACTCAAACTCAAACTCAAACACAATATCACTATAATCTATCTCCATGCCGAATTGACTAAATTAAATGAGTATCAAACATACACCCATCCAAATTTTCACATTTATAATATTAGTAAAATTAACAGCCAGAGCACGTCTTTTGAGTGAGAATTGGCTTTCTATAATCATCACACTTGTCTGAATTGGTGATTGTAATACTCTTAGAAAATAAAATATCAATGTCAATCATAGTTTCAAATGATCTCCGGAAACTTTAGCATGGATAATCGTATATAAGTTATATTCCCCGTGTAAGTGTATCGGTTTTCAATGAATTCCGCAAACCTCGCAGAAAAGAAGGGATATAAATAAAACGTACAATTTCAAACAAGGCGGCAATCCTTAGGGCAATATTGAGTTTAATCCATATATTTTTCGGTGGGGTAATACCGACAAAGGCCGACAGAGACAGGCATAATTTTTCTCTTCATTAGATCAAAGGTTTTCGTAGATGTACCCAAATGTACGAGAGTCCTTTTGGACGCACGTTCCAGGTTTGATGATTCTGAATCCACATTTCGTGCTACAAAAACAATATTATTACTTAAAAAAACTCACGTCAAATCAACTATATATACCACAATATCTCTCAATGTACGAAACGTTAACCTAATGTTATTTATTTATTAAAGCCCTATTAAAGTGATAAGGATGCGCCTCATCAAGAGCTCCCGACATGACACTTAGGCCAAGTTCCTCACACTTGGCGCTCCCTCGCCAAGTTTGCTGTAATAAATATGTTTGGAAGTATTTAGGTATACGTTATCTCGACGGCATAATTGAAAAAGTTCTGACAGGGGTTAAACTGGGCCCACCAAATGTTAAGCTTATATCAAGGATGAGTAGCGTTGACTATCAATGCAGTTTATTGAAGATATAACGTCGGTGGATTGTAGCTCATTTTGGCTATAAAGAGCAGGTAGTTCTGATACATGTATTTATATCCCCAATCTAAAAAAAAAAACTTGGCTACAAAATAAAGCCTCAACTTTTTATTATGTTATAAAATAACCTTTACTGAGAATTTTCATTGATCATTTTTGAAAGACTGAAGGGTGTTTTTTTGTTCATAATTCCAAGAATGATCTTTATAAAATCGACACAGAATCATTTTCATAAAGAAATGAAATATTTTTATCGCTTTGATTGTTTTTTACATTTTTCCTGGAATTTATGATATTGTGTTGAGCAACTTCCCAATTTTTTTTGAAAAATTTTAGTGCCTACTTTAAATGTGCATCTTCTGCATACACCATAATATACCTAGAAACAACTAAGCACTAAAAAGAGGGTGACTAAAGAAAATGGAAAAACGTAAGCTAAATCAAGGGGATACCAAATTTTATAGATATCCCCTTTTTCTCAACACAGGTTAAACGGTTAAACAGGTATCCGTATAGATAAATTTGCGGAAACATGTAATCTGCGTAAGTATTGGCTAAGTCGGCTAATAGGGAAATCATGGTATCCATACCAAATACAATCTAATCCCTGGTTTACTAAAAGGGGGATGCTTTGTTTGGTCATTATTTCTGCATGGTTAAAATGGTTTTCAGGGATTTTCATGAAGGTTGTATAGATTATCTGAAGTTACGGTTTTGTTTATGAAGGTATTGCTGCCGGTTCTATTTTTAAACTAATTTAATCTAACTATATTTATTTCTAACAAAAACATACGAAAAAAGATAAAATCTTAAAATTAGTCCAATTGCTTGTTGTCAACGTTATAGTCAACATAGTATAATGTTATTTACATACAAGTATAATGTAATTAATACCTATAATCATGACATAGGCATAAACTAAATTGACAGGTCAACATTTTTCCTATCCTTTTCTTATGTTTGATGTTAGAAAGGGAGTAAATTAGTTTTGATTGCAAATAACAGTAGTGGCACAAGTTAAATTATAAACAAATAAAAAGATGAACTAGTTTTTCACCACGCGGTTTCACCCGCGTTCCCGAAGGATCTTATGTTTTCCCGGGATGAAAAGTAAACTATGTTTTATTCCAAGGTAAGATCTATCTATGTGCCAAGTTTCATCAAAATCAGTTCAGCCGTTTTTGTGTGATTGAGGAACAAACATCCAAACATACTAACTTTCACATTAGTAGGATAAATAAACTATCTAAGTATAGAATGAATTCTCCTAGAACTTTAGAAGCTCACAATACCCATGATAAAAACAATAAATATATGCAATTGCTGAGGAAAATGTGACTAAATTAACAGACAGGAAGTAAATTAGTATATGTATAGGAATACTATGTGTATATATAGATTCCTATATAAGACAAATTGACAAATCCTAGTACAGTTAAAATATTTATTTCAATATCACTGAAAGGTTACAGCAACCATATAGACCAATCGTTTCCTATATAAATCCCATTTAAAAATTCAGATGCATACCAGCTATTCGTTTCAGCTGTAGGCTATATTTTTTCAGAAATACTCTCAGGCTTCCAAATAATAATAATAATAAATATCCTCGGACATTTTTCACACACGGCTATCTGATCTACAAAATAAAACACATATACCTTCATAAAATATAACTTAAAAAAAAATACATACAGTCGAACATATAACCTCCTCCTTTTTTGAAGTCGTTTAAAAATACTATCATCATAGTTCTTCCCCGTGGATGGTCACACCGGATGAAGCAGTAGGTATCTCGTATAGCCCTAGTAAATTATTAAAGTTAGCAGACATTACTATTACGTTCACGTTTACAATATTGAACTCTAAATAAATTGGCACATCGCAGCATACTGCACCTGTTATCTCCGGTAATAATGGAATTAAAATAAACGCAAAAAAGTTTCCAAATCTAAACTCGTATAATAAAGAAGAAAGGTTTAATTTTTTGTTTGTAGGATTTCACACAAAAACTACTCGACCGATATTTTAAATTCTTTCATCATTGGAAAGGTACATTATCCCTGATGAACAGGCAATATTTTTATGCCGGGAAAAGAAACCGCGGAGGACAGCTAGTATTTAATATTCATTGTCAAAATATTGATCCGATTTAAGGCGATGATAGCTCAGTAGTAAGTGACGTCGGATACCGCGGCGAAGGTCGTGGGTTCGAATCCTACAATGAGCTTGAGCTTTCGGTGAAAGAAAACATAGTGAGGAAACCATAGCACGGTGGTAGGGTACATTCTTAGAATATATAAAGGTCGGTACTTTGTAGTACCCGGCTGACAGGCTACCACCCTCAAGTTGAAAATCTGTCGCCAAGCACCTATCGGTGTGTTCCGACAGTTGCACTTGAGAGCCAATTCCCATCTAGGCTTTGTGTGCTTACCACCTTCGGCCACATCATCACTTACCATAGGGAGATTGTAGTCAAACACAATCCTATCCAAAATAAAAAAAAAGATCCTTTATATTATTCGGTCTAACTATTGGCATGTACCACCCATATGGGTATTTATAGGCCATTGCGCAGCTTTCTTTGGCCACAAAGCAATGATTCATACCCAAATACTAAATACCTGAGAAAGAACAGATAAAAAAATATCCTAAAAAAAACACCTTAATTTTTTTTTATACCATAAATGACAACCAGGCTGGCGAGTAACCTGATGGTAATTAACTGGATTGCCAATGTGTTATACACCTTAAATACAAGGCCTTAAAGGCAACTGGCTCTCAAGTGAAACTGCCGAAACACAGGTGCTTCGCGATAGATTTTCAACTATGCAGCCAGTCGAGTACTACAAAGTACCCTACCACCATGCTCACCTGTTTTCCTTCACCGAAAGCTAAAGACGTTCACTACCACTGAGCTATCATCACCTCATTAACAACTTTATTGCAAACATTTTAAAATATAAAAATATCCAAATCGCTGTTCTCAAAAAATTATGGGCTTACCAATTTAATTAACATTTATATGGATGTCCAGTAATTAGTAAGACAAACTTTAGGGGGAGATAGGTAGGCCTACCAAATATAACAATAATTACCTCTGTACATTATTTTCGAGATATTTCGATATTTCTGATTTTTATGTATTAATTTTAGAATATTATGTATCTCGAAAATGGTGATACTTTAGCCATGTCATTTTTATATATTTGGTAGGTGACCCGCCCATCTTCCCCTTAAGTTTTTTGTACTATTTACTGGACAGCCTGTATACAATTATTACAGTAATGTTTTGTAAAAATATTGTTTTACAAAATTAGTTAGATATTTCATCAATCTCGTTGATCCAATAAATAAGCTGTGAATTATAAATTATGCATGTATTAACGATGTATAAACAGACAAAATAACGTCATAATAGGTTTATAGTGAAAATATGTTTGAAGTTAAAATGTTATTAATTAAGTTTTATGACATCCGCGATTAGCGTAACAGGGTTAAATTATGGAATGCGTGTTATGAAAACCAGGGAACCTTTTACTTCTTACAATACAGTCTAAATTGTGTAAATACAAAAGTGCAATTACATATAACACTAACTATAAACTACAATCATTTTAATTGACCTGAGCCAAACAAAAATTGCAAAAAAGTGAGGGCGTTAGTCATTTTTTAAGTTATTTACTTATTGAGACCACCACGAGCTAACTTAATAAATTTATTTAATAAACAATAAAAAAAAACTACCTATACCAACATTTGCATTTAAAGTAGGTATTTAAGTTTATTACAGAGAATTGAGAGTGATAGAAAATTTACTCGTAATCATCAGCTACTAACCAAAAAGTTTTAACATAGGTACTATTGTAGCATATATTATAGCTAATACTACAAAATAAATTTTATAATCATAAAATAGACATGCTTAAAAACTATATAAATAAAACTTTCTCAACTTACTTCAATCACTCAGCGAAACGCGAAAGTATTCCCCAAAACTTTATTTCACAAACTAGAAAATTCATCACTGGCCCACAGAACAAAACACTCGCGTTAATTAGGGGGGTATTTTTGTCACCACTGTAACACAAGCCTTTAAAACGTCAGTTTTGAAACGCGTAACAACAACGAGAGAATTACGGCGTGGAACCGATACGTCTCAGCATCCACGCGTACCGGAGACATCTAAAAAATCAGAGTCCTGGACTGGAAGCCCATTGCCGTACCGTCTCGCGTTGGAACTGTACTCCCTACAGATACTCACTCAAAAATCAACTGTATGTCGATGTTCTAAAGCTGACTTTTAAATATATAGATAGGGCGTTCTACGTTTGAAATTGGGGAGATAGGGGAAGAGGCACAGATGCTGCGCGCATGCGATTTCGGCGGGACCCACACATGCATTCCATTATATTTGTATGTGTAGGTGAATGAAAGACCGATGTAACATTGTTTGAGTCGTCGGACGCTATTGTTGTTCGCCCTCGGATCCTGGTGTGATAACCGCTAGTTTACGATCTGCCGTGATTAATGTAACGTAGACCGTGAATATGTTTGCATCTTTACATAAATGGAATTATAAGCAAATTATTGACAATTATTTCAGAAGGAAATCTCCGGAGGTATAAATCTATACCATATACGATTTTAAATTATTTCTCGAAGTTCCTTATCGCGCGTTGTGAAAGGGGGCTAGACGGAAAAAAATCTTACGACACTTTTAGTGTCACTGTCACTGTCGGTGACAGTTGTGTGTAGTAAGCTATTGTAAACTGTGCGGCGTGCGCATGTTTCTCTGTCTCTCTCTCTCTCTCTCTCTCTCTTTCTCTCTCTCTCTCTTATAGAAAGCAAGCCAGATATTTTCATATATATATATATATATAAATATATATAAATAAATAATATATATGTATATATATAAATAGAAATGTTTTTTTTATATATATATACTATCTCGACTTATATAACTTCGTTCCATCCGGGTGTCCCTTGACACCTCTCAAGTTTTTTTTTTATGATTATATTTCTTCTTTGAATCAGCAATCGAAACAGAAACTTCGTAACATTAAGATATAATACGAAAATTATTGATATACTCGTACCAACGCAGCAGACGTTGAATCCGAGTTAAATTTAGGCTATGCAAGTAAATCCCTGTTAGGTTTAGTAAAATGTACAAAACAATAAAAGATTGACTTCGCCAACTGCATCGCATATGCAGTCAGAAATAGTAAGTAAATGTTGGCCAGGTGTTGTGATTCAATATAGCAAGAAATAACATTCTAAGTTTGACTACTTGGTTACTCGACAAATAGTACAGAGGAGGCAATTAATAAAACTCATCAAATAGTTTAATGCGAAAATATTATGTAAGTTTATCATTTAATTTACTTGCAACAATTTGGTAACTTTCCATCTACTGAGTGACTTTAAAATGGGACGGAGATTCTAGTTGTCCACGGTCAGGTTGAAGGCAAGCAATCACGTAGCCGACCACCCACTCGCTAGACAGATCTCATAGAAGGCATTAAAGACACAGCATGCACACCATCTGCTCAATATACTACTCCATACCATAATCACTCTAAGTGCTCGCCTGAGAAGAACAAGACCTTTACTTTACTGAAATCCTAAATTCATTTTGTGATTTGAAATCAGGGCATTTGATGTCAGGCATTTCATTTCATGTCTCTGCCATTGAGTTTACTAGAACATACCTGGCGCCATTCCAGGTCAATGATTTTTAGGGTTCCGTACCCAAAGGGTAAAAATGGGACCCTATTACTCAGACTTCGCTGTCTGTCCGTCCCTCTGTCTATCGCCAGGCTGTATCTCAAGAACCGCGATAGCTAGACAGTTGAATATTTAAGGGGCGCTCCCATAAAACGAATGTAATTTTTTTGCCATTTTTACGGAACCCTTTGTGCGCGAGTTCGACTGGCACTTGGCCGGTTTTTATAAGAAATTATACCTACTATACGTTTACCTTTGTTTAACCTTTGTGAACATTTCCAACAGTAATTTAGGATACTTTTTTTAGACTGGGAACGTGTGTGAAACCGCGTGGATCAGCTAGTTTTAATATATACCTATTTTAGATTCGTATACCTACTTATTTTCCAATATATTAAACATATTTCTGATATCAATATGGAGTTGATATATTAATAAATAAGCTTAGTTAATAATTCTGTCTATGCCGCTCGTCATGTAATATACAGTTAATTAACCTACTATTTGTTAGCGCCGTGCTCAATTTATAGGCACACAGAAATTCCAGTTTAGATAATTATGATAATTTGTAATACTAGTTTGTCAGTTCATGCATATTTACTTTATTTGATATCATTATTATCTCAGTTAAGGTCCTTAATATTCAGTTTGTGTCTATTCTTCTTATTGCTCTTCATTTCTTTTTCTCTTACTTTAGTTATCTGAGCCAAGCCCTTTTTGTCTGTTCTATTGTCTTTACTTGAAAAGAGAACATGTTTCAGTAACATCAGCTGGTAAATGTATCAGTCAGTCAACACCTCTACAAAGTTGTTTACGAAATATTGTAGCGTATGAGTAACCCTTATCACATTTGCTTCCGTATTCGACTGGCGAGAAATCTATATGCTTTTAGATTTAAAATTTATAGGTCCTGGTAAAAGTCCATTAAGTTTATGAAAAAATATACACTTCGGTGAATAAATACCTGAAGGTAAAATATTTTATGACCAATTTAATAGAGACTCGACAGCCGTCAACGAGGTACGCTATCCATTACGCTAGATAGGGACAAGAGACTGCTGTAATCATATTTAGGGTTTCATACAAACTAACCAACCAGTAGAAATAAAAAAATAACGAAGAATAGCATACAAAATTAACAGAAGTATAAAATTATTAATCCTTACTATCCATTATTTAACTAATTGAATAACATATTTTGCAAACATTATGGCAATAAATATCAGACCATGTAGGCTAGGAAATATGAAGAGTAAAAATAAACTTTTAGAAAACCGCTTACGAACAGCTCCGACAATGATAAGAAAAAAACGAATAAATTCAAACTCATTCCCCAAAAACTTCTCCCAATATTTCAGAAACTTCATAAAAATTCTATCAAATGTTCAAACGATAAAACTTGTCGAGTTTCGGAAACCTATCCGCGGCCGTCAGAATCACACCATCGTTTACGGGATAGTATTGTCAGATTGTCAGCCCCCTTTAGTCCGAATCCATCCTCAGGTGGATTCAACGGCTTCGATTATCCGTTTACAAAAGTCCCGAGCTCAATTCTCACCAAACTTGTTTAATTAAAGTTTTCGCACTCTTTTTCCCTTTAGGCGGGGAAATAATCCCTAGTTGGAGTAAAGAAAACCATAGAGCTATATTTTAAATTTTTTTACAGACAGTTTTTTTGATAGACAGAAATATCACTTTGTTATTATGAATAAACAAATAAAATGGCTCTATGCTACCATATACTTAATTACTTCCGCATTGTTCAGTTACCTAAAATATTACAATGAATGCTTCAAATATTTTTAATTAAAAAAATCAAAGCAGTTATAAAAGGAATTATCGTGTGAATAAATCGTATAATTTTATAATTATCATATGGCGCCACTGAAAGCTTTAGGTCGCGATAGCCGTTTGTTTAGATAAGATAAACTACGATGTAGAGATATCAACAAAATAAAAATGTTATTATTTTTATAGATGGATAGATAGATATATCAGCAGATACTTATAGACGGATCAGCATTGCCATTCAAATTAGCCGCCAGCCCTTTGGCAGTGATGTAGATCGGTTTTTCTACTTAAAATTAGATGCTGTGTAATATACGTTGGCAAACCTAATAAATAAATATTATACCTATTTAGGTTGTAACCGCTCATGTTATATTTTAATTTAATATCCATTACTAGTTTTCCGCCCCGCGGTTTCACGCACATTCCCGAGGGATCTTATCGTTTCCCGGGATAAAAAGAGACTATAATCTTACTCTGTGCCAAATTTCATCTAGATCCGTTCAGCCGTTCTGGCGTGATTGAGTAACAAACATACATCCATCCATCCATCCACCCAAACTTTCACATTTATAATATAAGTGGGACAATTTATGAAATTTTCTTAATATACCAATAGTACTGGCATAAATGATTTCAGCTCTTAAGTCTTAACAAATTCAATATTTTTGAGAAATCCCTCTTGATACACAAGTCAATGCCATCCTCTGTCCAGAGTACGTTAGTCCAAGTTTTTGTAGGCACTCAGTATTTGCTTTCGGGATTCGAGTTGAAGTTCCAATATGGCGAAAAGTATTCTTGCATTCGCATGTTCGTCGTGTTAGAACATCCGAGAACAAGTTCTGCGATCACATTGTAAACTTTATCATTGGGATCGAGGCCTAATATTGCTGCTTCATTGTAATTCAGTTGATATATTGTTAAATAAGGACGTGTAGATTCCCGCAGTTGTGATTTGTCTCACACAACATTTCATATGTTTGACTTAATTGAAGCTGAATAAATTATAATATTTTTTTGTAT
Organism: Ochropacha duplaris; assembly: GCA_951361185.1. Taxonomy (NCBI): domain Eukaryota; kingdom Metazoa; phylum Arthropoda; class Insecta; order Lepidoptera; family Drepanidae; genus Ochropacha; species Ochropacha duplaris. The sequence goes on from OX592706.1 coordinate 4,007,843, forward strand.
ATTTTACTAGTTTCCACCAGCGGCTTCACCACCGTGATAACTTTATAAATTGTAATCTACATAATATGTTACTCATTGATAATAATGAAATTCTACTGCCGATTTTTTTAAATCGAATACTATCGTTTTAAACGACAAGGTGTATTAATACCACTATTATTTTTTTCTAAAAAAAACTATTCAGGTACATTTATAAATACCTACGTCAATTTAGAGCTTTATTTCATATGAAAGTTTCAATTTGTTTAAAACAATATTATGTTTTAAACATACCTACATATACACCATGTAAACAAAGTCACATTATAAACTTGTGTAACAAGCTAATAGTTGTAACCACGTTTTCAGTCGTAATTTATTTTCGATTACAAGTTGTGATAGGGGATTGTACAGCTGGAAACTTTCTTCCAATCTCGCTTCGTCACCGAACTAACTTACCAAATAAAGACTCTAACACACAAGACCGCGTAAACGTTTCAGCCAGGCGATGCTACCAATTAGCTCAATAGTTTCAACGTCGAATGCTGTGATGAAGGTTCTTTAGCCATATCATCGCATGTTCTGTGACCAGGTAACTAATATACATGTACAGGCCATAAAGACCTGTTCATGCACACAAATGTATATCCTGGGCGGGGATCAAACCCACGACCTACGGCGTGATAGTGTGTTTAACCTACCACGATTAATCAACTGGCCCGTTGAACTCGAATTATATTTTTTTTTATTATAATTAATATAGGTTTTCTAAATAGATTTACCAAAGCCAATGTTGTTTATAAAAAAAACCGTATGTATCCGGTGTATAGCTCAAATAGGACAAAGGTTAGATATGCGACCTACTTAGGCTACATAACATTCGCTCGGTAGGTACCTACAATAACAATACGCGTACCAATAAGGCAGCAATTAATCATATGGCAAGAGGAATGTACATGATTTAAGCTCGTAATAGTAAGAATAGTATTATTTTGGTGATAAAATGTAATGAAAATATTTTTCTCCAAATATTTCAGACCTTTCCAAGCACATATGAATCGTCAGCAATTACTGTTTTCAAAAACAACTTAGACTATTACATTCAATAATTATTTATCTGGTCTCACTGATAACATTTGCTTTTATGGCGGAAAAAATAATAACAATTTTTTTTATTATGATTGACTTAGTAAACAACAAACACAAGCAGACCACAAGCAGCCAAACAGAGACAAGTAGAACTGTTCACAAGTATGACGCGTGTGGCAGCCGGGCGGTGGCTCCTCGCCATATTGTAGGTAACATATTTTCACATGCCACCTTATGCTCTTGTCATTACTATTTTTTTTTAGAACCGCTGCCGCGCTTGGTAACAGCGATGTGTTCGAGCCTTTATAGTCTCCAAAATACTCAGTGAAACTTTGATAATGTTAGTCCCACTCTGTGAACTAGTTATCATAGAAATAAGTAATGTCAATCACTTTGCAAGCTTAAAGTACAACGTAGTCACAGTGACAGATGGAATTATTCGATCCAAGAATTGTTCACAAGTTCTGATAGGTGTAGTGCAATTACGTGTTGTTTTAATGCAAACTTTCATCATTCATTTATATTATTTATTTAATAAAAGTAGATCAATTTTATGTTGAGCTAGTTTCTGTAGCGCGGTTTTACCTACGTTTGCAAGGGATATTATTTTTCCTGTGATTAAAAGCTGCATTAAGTTTTGTTCATTGTCCATAAAAACATCTTATTTATAGTACCACACTTGTTTTATCCATCCCTTCTCAAAGAGAACTTTGTCATGTTGAATTGACACTTTCGGTTTTTTTTTCTTTCAGTGTCTTCTTTCTATTCTGGTTTTAATTGACTATATCAAAGGTTTATTGTAAGAATGTTGGTATTTTATGAAACAAATTAGACAATATAATGTATTTGGATTGATCTGGAATATATTTTGGTAACATCAATAACAAGGTCAACAATAGATTTACCCACATACCTAAAAGATAAACATATTGTTCCAAAAAAATATTGTAGATTTTTTATAAGATTTCGAAGACGGCTTAGGGTTTTCACGGTGATTCGGGTGACCTTTACGTTTAAAACCTGTCGGGACCTACCGGTGTGTTCCAGCGGTTTCACTTGAGACCCTTTTAGGCATTTTGAAAATGCCAGTTTCTCAGACATCTCATATAGACAAAAAATAAAAGATAAATATTGCCACTAAAGTTCTCCCTCTAAAGACGGACCTACTCTTATCATTTTCTGACGACAGACTGAGAACCTTCTCCTTTTTTGATGGCGATTAAAAAGATATATAGGTACATCAAAATCATAGAGTTCAGCTAGCATATATTTTTTAAATATTATTAGGACCATCTGACTATATTGGCTATTTATTTTTTAGTCAAATATTATTCAATTTTGTCCTTAACATAAACAAAAATTATATCTGTCAGTAATTATCATAGATCTCTTGGTATATAAGCTACTTAGATTGTACTTTTTCACAATAAAAGCAATTATATATAATCTGTACTTTTAAACAAACTGTTGTCTGAAGCTAAAGCTATTTTCATTCACAAGTTAAGATAAAGTGGCTCCTAAGGGATGACTACTTCGATTGACTTCCGCATCGCTTTTAGTTGGTAGAGCTTTACATTCTTTTTTTATTTTACAAAAGAGTTTTGCTTCCAACATTGTTGTTTTAATGTTTACTTATGATAAATATTTGCTACGTTTGTAGCATTTCTTTTGAATGTATGTTTGTATGTCGCAACTACTGGGCCCTTTTATTAAACAACGCAATTCAACTACATATTACACGTCTGACATAAAAACACGAAGATGGCCGACCAATGTAATTCAGTTAAATGCGTTTTATTTTATCTATAAATATCTTAGATTAATAAGTGAAGATAAAACTTTGTAGGTACTCCTTTCTTTCATTTGTTTTCCAAGCAAATTTCTTTTTTTCGTTTAGTACTTGTTAACGTGCTTTAATTTTATCATTAAAAAATTGGAAACAGTTATAATACTTTTCCTAAATATTTTATGGTTGAATTTCGACCAGGGGCGCACACTAGTTAGTATAGATGATATATTTTGGTTTACAAACATAAAACAATAAACCTGCGATATTATAAATGTAAAAGTTTGTATATTTGGATGTTTGTTCCTCAATCACGCAAAAATGGCAGAACGGATTTTGATGAATCTTGCACACAGGTAGATCATACCCTGGAATAAAACATAAGATACTTTTTAAGGAAAAAGATAAGATTCCTCTGGAACGCAAAAAAATATATCACCCAATTTTTACAAGGATTCGGTTATTATTTTAGAATATAGGTAAGTACCTATATTCTAAAATAATAATACATGTAGAAGAATATTTCAAGTCATAATATACAAACAGGACAAATATTTCAAATAATCAAGGATGGCACATAAACAGTATCATTTGAATTCACTTCACCGAGACTCAAAATATAGGATGTCCGTATTAATATTAACCAAATTCCATTTTGTCGTAAAGGCACTGAGTGGAATATACGATACGGACGAAAATTCTGTTTTATATCGTCTATAACTTAGGTCCGTATCGCCGTACCCACCTGTGCCCATCCCTACATACATACGTCATTACATAATGGTAGTGCAGATTGGTTTTTAGTTACAAGGTAGATAAGACTCGGTAACGGCATTATGTGCATATTATATTTATATGAAGACACATATTTCATGGTGTAACGTAAATAGCTCATGTATAAAATACAAGGTTTACCTCATGTGGTTTTAAAGTAAAATCATGATAATTTTTAAAATAGCTTCTTTACATCACAATAGGATGGGAAAACACTTGTCACACCTATACTTATTGCTAAAGACGATAAGTAAACGGTGACCACTTATTATTTATCAAGTGGATAGTCCGGTTGTTTGTCAATCTTTTCATGAAAGGAAAACCATCAATTAATACTATACTAAGTTTAACTATTATTGGTTTCTTCTTCAAGCATCTTAATCTAAGGTTGAAATATTGATTCAGACAAGTAACTATTAGTCTATCCAAAGTGTTTGTCAAAACTTTTGAGTCTGAACTATTTAGAAGATGAGTTGGGTTAGAGTGAAAAGGTATTTGCGGTTATGCTCATTAGACAATTTGAATACTTTTTTATTTAGTGTTTAATTTATTTTAGGGTTTGAAACATTAAGATTTATTTATATAATAGAAAGCAGATCCGGTAACATGATATTTTTTATCTATTTTTAGATCTATTATCTATTATTAGTTCTATTATATACTAGCTGTTCTCCGCAGTTTTACCCGCGTTCCCGTGGGATCTTATCCCGGGATAAAAATATAGCCTATGTTAATCTGGAATAATATAGCATTTAAATTGTGAATTTTTTTTTAAATCGGCCTACTAGTTTATGAGTTTATTCGTTACATACATACATACAAATATTTCCTCTTAATAATATTAGAAAGATTAGATGACTATTTTTTAAGATTAGATAAGCTTGTGTTTCTTCCCAATAACACTATGGTAAGTAATAAATTGGTAAACACACAAAGTGTTGAAAGGCTCGAAGTGTAACTGTCCGGTTTATTTATACTAATCTTGGAATAATAAACCACTTCGTCCGAGATACTAATGCAACATTAAAAAGTTTTACTAAAAGACTTAACTGTTTAAGTGACTGTACGTCTTTGCGTGAATCTTCGAATATTCATGATAATCTCTTAAATACCAGTCATATTTTCTTCTGGAAATGGTGAATAGCTTATAGTAGGTAATTGAGATGATTATTAAGGTAGGTACTACATCGACTATCATTAGATGCATCACTATTAAATTAAATAAACCTCACGATAATCTTCATCCATAGATAAGACTCATACTTTAAAATCTACGTCACCATTATTATAATTCATCATGCCAACAACTCCGTCTAAACTCTGACAAAACAAACCGTTACCAAGTTGTGGGATTATGGTGTCAGATTTGGAATAAGTTTAATTAAATTTTGTATACTCATCACGTTCTGATAGAATGTTACTAGTTAAGTCAAATTCTCTGCTTTACTGTATTGTAATATACTTCCATGTCACTTTTCCTTTCCGAATCCTACAATGAGTTTTAGTTTTCAGTGATGACATAAGTACCTATATGTGCACATATCACGAGTAAATCATTTGCAACAATCATAGCGATGTGGTAGTGACGTCGGATACCATGGCGAAGGATGTGGATTCGAATGAGCACAATGAGTTGTCATTTCGGTGAAGGAGAACATCATGAGGAAACAATAATATCTACTTTGTAGTACCCGACTGGCTGGCTATCACCCTCAAGTAAAAAATTTGTCGCCAAGCACCTATCGGAATGTTCCGGCAGCTGTGCAGCTTTCTTTGAGTGCTTACCACCTTTGCCTACATTATCACTTACCATGGTAGATTGTGGTCAAAATCAAGCTTATCCAAAACAAAAAAAAATACAACTCTTTGAATGTTCTGTTGGCATAAAATGTTCTAGAACTTGTCATTTTTGTCCCCCATACTAATGCAATCTCCACAAATAGCTAGACCCATATCAAGTGGCTCTATCATAGGTGATCATAGTGTTGCATATTTTAATTTTATACATAACTGGAGTAGTATACCGTTGCCTTATCGGTCAAATTTGCATAATACCTACACGGCTGGCAAGCGCTTTTGATATTGCGCCGCAGATTATCGTGGAATAAGCCGACGTCTTTGCTAGACTCGATGAGATCCTATATGCGACCGGGATGCGGCTTCGTAAAATAATCCTTGCTAGTGTATATTGCTATGTCACCTCCACCAGAACACAATGAAAATTAATAGTATAGTATAATATAAAACGAAATACGGCTCATGATAGTTTTGAAAACAATCCGTAGGAGTATCTGACGAAATTGTGATTGGATAAAACTTCCAGTTTTTTTCTAGGCCATATCTTCACTAACTACTTTTTACAACTAAATGTGACTAGATACCTACTTACCTAAAAATGTTCTTCATAATAACAACATAGGTACCTACATCGAATTGTAACGTCTTATGAATTGTATCTGTATTTTACTTTTATATATTTCCTCAATTACTTTCGGAATAAAACGGTTGGTTATCCCACTATATTCAGCTCACGGACTTTTTCATCTCAATAATTATGAGTTGATTTCAGCCGAGATTACTTCCTCCGCTGCTGCAAGTTATGAAATATTTCTGCACGAAAAATAAACACATGAATAATATTCTTAGTAACGTTGATTTTCTGGTTAGCAGGTAAACGGCATGATTATAAATAATAAAATAAATATTTTTCATAAATATACCAATCACGATACACAAAATTATTTACAAAAGATTAACTCAAGGTGAGGCTGAAATTATATAAATTAATGTTGTATTTACGTTGTTCGTATGATTTTTATTTTTATCGGTAAAAATTAAAGGACAAACTTACAAACGAAATTACGAACTAAAACTACAAAATAAAAACTGGTAGGCCAACTGGTCCAGATCGCTGTCTGGTTTCCTCTTTGAGTCGACGCTTCGATTATAAATTAATTAAATAAATTATGTAATGATATATACATATGATTTGTGGCGGACATTACAGTCGCTCCACCTATCGCTCCGCTCGTGAAAAATTGCAACTTGGGCCAACCCCTGTAGCCTGTACATAGTTCACATCGGTTGCGCACGCAGAGATGTTCTTTTTCTGACACATTCCTTCTATTACGTGCTGCTTGTCAAATTGTATATTGATATTTTATTTAATGAGTTTATGTTTATTTTCGTCTGTTAATTATACCTACTATCTTACTATCTACGATATAACTACAACAGTATTTTTCTTTATTTAATTTCGTAAAATTCTTTCCAAATTATACATGCTAAAATATATATATAATCCAGATAAAATATACATCTGTTTGGAGTATGAGGAGATCAGGTACAGTACAGGTCTTACACTACATTGGTGACCACCGACATTTGGATTACGCATACTTTTTTATATTTTTCAAAGAACATTGTCGACTTTGGTACAAAATAAAAATTCAAAGGATCTGGCCCAAGTCATAACCGGTGAGCGATTTTTATTTTCACTATGTCTAAATCAAATGAAGACTATAAAGACGCGCATGTTGATTTGCCTTCTGAAGTCGTAAGAGTGGGTGTAAGATTACCCGCATTTTGGCCAGAAGAACCGAGATTATGGTTTTTTCAAGTTGAAAGTCAGTTCACACTTTCAAAAATTACTGCTGATGATACGAAATTTTGTTATTTGGTAGCTCAATTAGAACATCAATATGCGGCCGAGGTGAGAGATATCATCACCAATCCACCCTCAACTAATAAATATGAAAAACTGAAGATAGAACTTATCAAAAGACTTTCTGCATCTCAAGAGAAGCGTGTCAAGCAATTGCTTATGCATGAGGAGCTCGGTGATAGGAAACCATCGCAGTTTCTCCGACACATGCAGAGCCTGGCAGGTCCATCAGTGCCAACGGATTTCTTGAGGACTATTTGGTCTAGCCGATTACCATCTAATATTCAGACTGTCATTGCTTCACAGATCGATTTACCTCTGGACAACTTAGCAGATTTAGCAGATAAGGTTCATGAGATAGCCCCTTCAACGCCGCAAGTAGCAAGCACATCGGCAGCATCAGAACCTGCTCCACTCTACAATGACCTAGCCAGACAAGTATGTGAACTAACCAAACAAGTGGCACTGCTAACATCTCAGGTAGCTAATGGAAGAAATTCACGATCAAAGGACAGATATAACAATCGATCAAGATCTCGCAGCCGTTTTAGGCCCCAACAACCACCGCCAGATCATCCTCATTGTTTTTACCATTTCACGTATGGTACAAGAGCAAGACATTGTAAGCAACCCTGTACTTTTCCGGCGGAAAACTCTCAGGGCGGTCGCAAGTAGCGGCCAACGACTGCCCTTCATCAACAGGCCGTCTATTTATAACTGATCGGGTATCCAAAATGCAGTTCCTTGTGGACACTGGCTCAGACTTGTGTGTTTTCCCACGGTCAGCAGTTAAGACGCCCTGTACTAAATCAAAATTTGATCTTGTAGCTGCTAACAATTCAGTCATACACACTTACGGTCCTACGCAACTACACCTTGACTTTGGTCTCAGAAGAGATTTTGTTTGGAACTTTACCATAGCGGATGTTTCAAAACCCATCATTGGTGTAGACATACTATCCTTTTATAACTTGCTCGTAGACTGTAGGAGACAGCGCTTGATAGACGGTATAACATCTCTATCTGTTAACGCAATTTCTTTGGATTCGTCTGATGACATCTCATCCATTAAAGCAGTTAGTGGTGAATCTGATTACCACCAGCTTCTGAGAGAATTTCCAGAGATTACCCGTCCTGCAGGTGTATTCACTGCGCCTAAACATAAGACTCTTCACCATATAAGGACTACACCCGGACCACCAGTTTCATTCAAGCCTCGTCGTCTCGATCCACTTCGATTACAGGCAGCTAAAAAAGAGTTCGAGGATTTGATAGCTAGTGGAAAAACTAGACGCTCAGAAAGTCCTTGGTCTTCTGCTCTCCATTTGGTGAAGAAGAAGGACGATGGATGGAGACCATGTGGTGATTATCGTGCACTCAACGCGAGAACAGTACCCGATCGATATCCCATGCGCCACGCCACATACACGATTTTTCGCATCAGCTTTCAGGATGTTCAATCTTTTCAACAATTGACCTCGTGAAAGCTTACAATCAAATCGCCATGAATCCTAGTGACATCCCTAAAACTGCCATCACTACGCCTTTTGGACTATATGAATTCACATACATGACATTTGGACTCAGAAATGCCCAAACTTTTCAAAGATTTATTGATGAAGTTCTTCTGGGTCTAGACTTCTGTTATGGCTACATCGACGATATTTTAGTGTTTTCAAAAGGAGAAAACGAGCACAAGTCACATCTACGGCAGTTATTTGAACGTCTCAAGCAGTATGGCATTCTTATTAATACTTCCAAATGTACACTTGGACAAGAAAGTGTTACTTTTCTTGGATACAATGTTTCAGCAACTGGAACAAAACCACTGTCAACGAAAATTCAGGCTATTGAAGAGTTTCCTGTTCCAAAAACCGTTAAAGAGCTACGACGCTTTCTCGGAATGCTGAATTTCTATCGTCGCTTCATACCAAACGCAGCTCGATTTCAGGCTCCCTTGAATGCTGTATTGGCTGGGCCAAAGATCAAAGGTTCACAGCCAGTAGACATGACTCCAAATTTACTTCAAGCCTTTTCAGACTGCAAAACTTCTCTTTCCGAAGCAACTTTATTAGCTCATCCAGATCCCTCAGCCGAATTAGCCATTGTTACCGATGCTTCAGACGTAGCAATTGGAGCTGTCCTTCAACAACGTATAGATGACAACTGGCAACCATTGGCATTTTTCTCTCATAAACTTTCTACGTCTCAGAAAAAGTATAGCCCGTACGATAGAGAACTCTTGGCTATGTACGAGGCGATCAAATACTTCCGACATATGATAGAAGCTAGAATGTTTGCCATCTTCACCGATCATAAACCTCTTACGTTTGCTTTCTCAACTATCAGAGATAAACTTTCGCCCAGACAGTTCCGATATCTAGATTTCATCTCACAATTCACTACTGATCTGAGATACATACCCGGAAGCGAGAACGTTGTTGCAGATGCACTCTCTCGAATTGAAGAAATTTCTGCATGCTTCGATTATCAGGATCTTGCAAGATATCAGGATGACGACCAGAATTGCAAGACCTGCTTTCACACAATACTTCACTTCAACTTAAGAAGATCTATATTAAACAAGATAAATTACCAATTTACTGTGACATGTCTACTCAAACACCTCGACCTTACATAACTCCTCAGTTTCGAAGACAAGCTTTTGACATGATCCATAATTTACATCATCCTGGAAGGACAGCTACTGTACGACTGGTCACTCAAAGATTTGTTTGGCCAGGGATTCGTAAAGACTGTAGAGAGTGGGCAAGGCATTGTTTAAAATGTCAGCAAAGCAAAATTTTTCGCCATACCAAATCACCCCATTCCACTTTCATTACTCCATCTTCACGTTTCTCTCACATTCATCTCGACATCGTAGGTCCGTTAACCCTTTCATGTGATTACAGGTACTGCCTTACCGTCATCGATCGATTTACTCGATGGCCTGAGGCATTCCCACTAAAAGATATCACTGCAGAGACTTGCGCGGCAGCCCTGGTATCCGGTTGGATATCTCGTTTCGGATGTCCTGCTCGGGTGACTACAGACCAAGGTCGCCAGTTCGAGAGCAATCTCTTCAAAACTCTCACGGCCTTGATCGGTGCGCGTCACTTCCGCACCACTGCCTACCACCCTGCAGCAAACGGAATCGTCGAGAGACTACATCGCCAGCTAAAGGCAGCGATCATGTGCCACACCTCCTCGCTGTGGACTGAAGCTCTACCTTTAGTACTTCTTGGTATGCGCAGTTCCTGGAGGGAAGACCTTCAAACGTCACCTGCAGAACTCGTCTATGGTGAACCACTTCATCTACCAGGACAATTCTTATCTCCTAAAGATGACTACACTACAGCTGATGTTACTGAGTATGCGAACCGCCTTCGCTCTCATATGGCTAAGTTGACACCACAACCAACTTCTTGGCATTCATCATCACCATTTTATATACCACGAGACTTGTCGACTTCATCCCATGTTTTCTTGAGGCTAGATAGGGTAAGAAGACCCTTAGAAGCGCCTTACGTCGGTCCCTTCAAAGTCCTACATAGACAGCCTAAATTCTTCACTATTGACATTCAAGGAAAAAAGTCTAATGTCACTGTTGATAGGCTGAAGCCGGCGTATATGATCAAAGAGTCAATAGCACCTCTTCCATCTACTACTGAAACTTTCACAGAACGAGAACAGAGAACGAGAAGTGGCAGAAGAGTGCGGTTCCCCGATTTCTATCGACCGTAGTTACGGTCTGGCCAGGGGGAAGATGTGGCGGACATTACAGTCGCTCCACCTATCGCTCCGCTCGTGAGAAATTGCAACTTGGGCAAACCCCTGTAGCCTGTACGTACATAGTTCACATCGGTTGCGCACGCAGAGATGTACTTTTTCTGACACATTCCTTCTATTACGTGCTTCTTGTCAAATTGTATATTGATATTTTATTTAATTAATTTAATGAGTTTATGTTTATTTTCGTCTGTTAATTATACCTACTATCTTACTATCTACGATATAACTACAACAGTATTTTTCTTTATTTAATTTCGTAAAATTCTTTCCAAATTATACATGCTAAAATATATGTATAATCCAGATAAACTATACATCTGTTTGGAGTATGAGGAGACCAGGTACAGTACAGGTCTTACACTACAGATTAATTGAATAAAATTGTTTATGAAATGAATGAAATTGTTTATTTATCCAAATAGGCCTTCACAGGCACTTATGAATAGTCAAGACTCTAAATGCTCGGTTCGGAAGGTTGCTTTTTCTGAGAAGAGCCGGCAATAAACTCAGCAATTACTCTTTTCAAAAACAACTTACACCTATTTATTACATTCAATAATTATTTATCTTGTCTCACTGACCATATTTGCGTGTTATGGCGGCAAAAATAGTAATCTATAGAATTTAATTATGACCGACAACAAACTCAAACAGACCAGCCCCCACAACCAGCACCTGTTCACAAGTGACGCGTGTAGCCACCGCCCTCCTCGCACATATTATAGGGAAGTGAGTGACCCGCCACACGACGCCGCCGCAAGCAAAGTCCTTAAAGCGAGCATGACTAACTTAAGCTTGCTCCAAACAAAAAGAAAAATTTAATTAAATTAAATTGTATAAGAAAGAAGAAGAAGAAAGAAAGAAAATATATTTATTTTGAAAAAATACACACAACACCACAAACATACATAATAATATACAATTTGAAAAACAATAAAAAATAAAAAAAATAATAAAGTAGGTGGTGTTGTGTGACATCAAAATTGGTCAGCGACTCAGTAAAACACTGTTAACCGATGACCGGATAACAGCACTGATTTTCAGTCGCCGCCAAGAGAAACGTCACGAACAACTGGACAGAACACACAAAAAACAAAAAATCTTGACATATAAAGAAAAAACATAGAAGATCACAAAACAAGACACAAACATTATATTATGCCTAATAATAATATTCTAAGAATGAAAATTTTAGTTTTGATTGACATTTAATAAAAAAGAAGCTGATTTGATAGGTCATTCAACATACATAACATAGGGAGTATATTGTAATAAAGACTAGACTCTAGAGTGTGCATTAGCGAGAACGTATATGTAGTCTGGATATGTATCACAGCAAAAGTAATCCAACCGCATTTATTTTATTTGTAAGCGCGCTAAGATACTAAGATTTGAAAAATAGAAAAATAATAATAATAATACAAGGAAATAATAACAATAAATAATTTTATTCTATCCCTTTTGCATATTTAATAAATGGATTTTTAATCGTTTGCTAAACGTTTTAATATTGTTTAATGTACAAATTGGCGGCGGCAGATCATTCCAGCACCGGGTTGCTGAGAACTTAAAACTTCCACGGAACGCTGCTGATTTATGACGTGGTGTAGTTAGTCGCCCGACACAGCCTCGAGTGCCATACCTGCCATCTCTCCAAGTGAGCTTCTCATATAGGTAACTAGGTTCCTCATTCTTGATGATTCCAAAAAGGAGACCAGCAAGATGAAGATTCCTACGAGACGACATTTTCATAAGATTTGCCTTATTTAAAAAAGGCGTGATATGACTGCGTGGAGGAATATAAAAACAAAAGCGGGCGCAAGCATTTTGGACTCGCTGTATTAGAGTTTCAGTTCTAGAAAGTAAACAGGGGCCGTAAACAACATCTGCATAGTTTAACTTAGACAAGATTAGAGTCTCGCAAAGCCTTATTCTTAGGTCAACATTTAAGAAAGATCGTACCTTGTACAGTAACTTTAAGCGGTAAAAACAATTTCGAACAGCTTGCTATCAAAAATAAATATAGAGATGCACTATAGACTAATTAGTAAAAGTAAGTAAAATCAAAGAATTATCATCTTCAAAAGAAATTGAAGACATCGACGGCTATCTATTTTAAATTTCTATTTTACCAATGCTGCACACTAAAAAGTGAAATATTGATACTTCTTGGCCTGTCAGAAGCGATTTCAGCTTGCCACAGAGTGGGTCGTTTGGTCAGACAGCAGTTGGCTAGTTGCCAGGGCAACCATTATCAGGTCATTGGGTATATATGTTTATAAGCTATTTGATTAACATCGAAATATAGCTTCTATAGCAGTAAATAACTCCGCATAGGAATTACAAAGTTTTACGGCAACAACCGAGTGATTTACCAAGCGCAAAATATAGTCTAGTCTGGTCTTTTTTTTAACACCACTAGGTGGAAAACAAGCCTACGGCCCACCTGTAAGCGGTTACCATAGTCTAGACTATAATACGGTAACCGCTTACCATCAGGCATCTAGTATGTTAGTTTTTCACCTTAATGGTAAAAATACATAGATAATCTAAAATATTAAACTCGTTTAATTACTCAACAAATACCTACATTATTTTTTTACTTAGATCAAAAACTTCATTGCATTTTCAAATCAATAACAATAGCTCGTAGCATTCATTACTTTATTTCTTGGAAGTTTGTAGACTCACTACAATGTGTACCACAATTTCAATGTGTAATGACTTGCAAACAATTGTCGCAAATATTTGTCTACCACTGTTTGCTCAGTAAACAACGACCAATCTGCCTTCCCAGGTATTGCAAAAATATTATCGCTATAAAAAACCTCACCGGTTTTATTTGTTACATAATGGTTAGGAAATGCTAGAATAAGCTATTATGTAGGTAACTATATTACCTAATTTAGTGATGTGTCTGAGAGGGAGGTGCATTTTGATAATTTAGAATCTTTTGTTGGTTTCTAATATTGCACATAGTACATTTTCTAGCAGTTTTATTATTCCAGTTTTAAAGTGAGATAATGTTTTAGAGTAAATCGACTGCGCAAACATTATGGATGGATGCAGATCTTCCCGCCTTTCTTATAATTTATGAGACAAAATTCTTCACGTCGAGCATTTCAAGATGCCTCAAGTTATATCGAGTGGAATTTTCTTTGTTTATTTGCTCACAAAGCGTTTCATGTTATGGGTAATGATGAAAATATTTGGGCAATTTAATAAACATGAAGTCATCATAGTTATTCTTGTCTGTCCCTATTAATAGGTACTCTTAAACTTTAAATATTTGATTTAAATACTTTGACGGGCCGGCTAGCGTAGTAGGTATATGTGTAATAAGATCAATTCTCAGGGCAGACCTATTTCTGTTTGTGCTGGCTGAGTACGTATGAAAAATTTACTTTTCAGTTTTATTAGAAACAGTTTTATTCATAACAACAATACGTTCAGCATTTTACTTTTATAAAGTTATTATTGTTATGAATCCCAAATGAATACTGAAATTATCAAGTCACAGTTATGACAAAGTCAAAATATCAAATAAAGCAATTTGATGTTCAGAGGTTAATTTAAAGCTAGAGTATGGAGAGATGATAGAGATGATTCTGAATTGAAGTAAATTAAAAATAAATATTTCAATTTATGAGGAAATTACTGCGAGCCATTTCCATGCCAAATGAAGTAGGTATGCTTCTAATTTAGACACCTTAGTATAAACTTCGATGAAATCAAATATCTAGTCTTACTAAATATCTGTGGCAAGTCAAATTTCCACTTAATTTTGTAGTAGTTTCAAAATTACAATGGCTTTAAAACTCGCATTTTCGATTTAAAAAAAAAACCTATATTGCTTGATGCTGTTTTTTTAAACGACTTCAAAAAAGGAGGAGGTTATATGTTCGACTGTATGTATTTTGTTTTTATGTATGTTCATCGATTTCTCCGCCAATTGTGAACCGATTTTCAAAATTATTTTTTAATTTGAAAGAGTATATTTCGGCGGTGGTCCCATTGCCACCACGTCAGGATCTGATGATGGGATCTTGGGGGAAACGAGGGCAACCCTCAAATTTTATAAGAAGTTATAGTATTTTTCATTCATATACGTACTTATCAAAGCTATTTCCATCTGGTAGTCATCATCTCATGTTGAAGAGCTGATGATGGAAGGTACAACTCCTTAATGGTTAGGAGTTAGGGGATAATTCTTTAAACAGGCTAATGTTATTAATTCATATACTTTTTAAAGCTTATCAGATATTTGCGTATGGTAGCCACTATCTCATGTTGCTGAGTTGATGATAAAAGGTCCAACTCCTTAACGGCTAGGAGTTAGGGGACATTTCTCTAAATATTATAGTCACGTTTAAACTCTTTATCGATTAGGAGTTAGAATATACGTTGTTTTAGATATTAAATGAAACGCAATATCAAATAGGTAGCTGCTGAGAAAGAAGCCTTAATCATTTAGGATAGACGTTCTATAATTTCTTTAAAAGTTTATTTATTTCTGTATTCCTTCGCGCGAGCGACAACTTTAGTTGGTCTACCCATGGTGCTACTTAACTATGACTTTATAAATAACTAGCTGTCCCCCGCGGTTTCACCCGCAATCCCGTGGGATTTTATTTTATCCCGGGACAAAAAGTATCCTTATACCAGGATATAAACTATTAGTGTGCCAAATTTCATCACGATCTTACGCAGCGCACGCAACGGAAGCTTTCAAAAGAAATAAATATTCCACGATTTAAAAAAAAAAAAAATTGATGCTCTACTCCTATTGATCTTAGCGTGATGTTGTCTTTTTCGATAAATGGGCTATCCAACACTAAAATATTTTATGTAGTTAGATTAGCGCGTTTAAACAAACAAACAAACTCTTCAGCTTTCTCATATTATAATAGATAATGTAAATTAATAAGCCCCTTAATTTGCTCGAAACCATCTAAATATTTCTTGAAAACATTAAATATCAAAAATGGAAAAATAAAACTTTTTATAAAAAAATAAAAACGACTTCAAAGACAAAATATGTAGCACTAAAAACCGAAAAATAAACTGAATAAGACGTTAAATAAAATAGACAAAAAATTGTTTCCATAACAAAATATACCAAATACTTATATAAACTACCTACGTACCTATTCAAATTATTATTCTATAAATACCTTTGTATCTGTTTGAAGTCGGTGCCAAGCCCAAAAATACAATGAAAGAAATAATAAATGAAATGTTTATTCATCCAAATAGGCCTTCACAGGCACAAATGAATAGTAAGATTACCTACTTAGTAAATACTGGTAAATGGGGTTAAATTAACAACGAAAGATGACCCCACATTCGCTCACGCATTCCGTTGCACGCAAGGGGTGGTTTGATGTGGCGGGGGCGGACGTGCGAAGCCTATCAAACCTATTAGGCTTGGCACCGACTTCAAACAAATCAGTAGGTATTTATAGAATAATTTGAATAGGTACGTAGGTAGTTTACATAAGTATTTGGTCTATTTTGTTATGGAAATAATTTTTTGTCTATTTTATTTAACGTCTTATTCAGTTTATTTTTCGGTTTTTAGTGCTACATATTTTGTCTTTGAAGTCGTTTTTATTTTTTTATAAAAAGTTTTTTATGAGTAAGTATATACTTATTAATCTACTTTATTTGTTATGTTACTAACATAGACTAATAACGCGCTAATCTGTTGCCATTGCTCGAGCGCTCACAAGTGCCAGAGAGATAGCGGCCCGTCGGTAACGTCCTCTCAAAAAGATATTGCTTTAATTAAATGATTTCAAGTCTATTATGTTGAGTTCCTAATGGTATAGTAAGTTTTAGTTTACTTTGTTGATATATGAACGTTACGTTGGCGATTGATCCAACGGTAGTCTTAGAGCATTGACGGTAATAGATGACTGCAAAGAAAAAATATCGTCATTTACAATACAAGTGTTGTGGTAGAGTAGGCTACGCTGTACCTATAGTAGACAAATTAGAACATATACGGTCTGTCTGCCACTGGCTCTTAGATGCAGCTGCTAGAACATACATATAGGTGCTTGGTGACGCTTATCATTCCTGTAAAATATTATTTACCTCAATTTACTTGGTGATTTTATCTCTATATATAAATATCCTCGGACATTTTTCACACACGGCTATCTGATCCCAAACTAAGCAGAGCTTGTAATATGGAAACCAGATGACTGATATATACTACATTTACTACTTTTTTGTTGTAAATACATACTTAAATAGATAATTACACCCAGACTCAGGACAAACAGACATGTTCATGCACACAAATGTGTGTCCTGGATGGGAATCGAACCCACGACCTGCGACGTGATAGGCAGTGTCGTAACCAACCACGCCAACCGGCCCGTCAAATTTAGTTTTTGGATTAACTTATTTATAAATTACATATCCCAGTTTCAAAAATCTACTTACATACAAAACGTTCTGGTTAATTTTAGTACCATTTTTGATAAAGTAAGAATTATCTCCAATCTTTATGAGTTAAAAATCAGCTACATACGATAATATCGATCAAATATCTGATTCATATCTTGGTACCAAAGCATAGGTAGGTTATTTGATCTTTGCCGATTACCTACTTATCAATTGTTTTTTTTTCTTCATTTACCTATGTTGAGGAAATATAATGATTGTTTAAATAATATTTTCAGGTGTGTAAAATAGTATAATTAGTATTGTTGTAATGTAATGTTTGTAGGTATCTCAGGTACCAAGTTCGGCACTGGAGAGCAAAATAGGAGAGAGATTTTATAAAAACAAGCTACAAAGACAATACTAATAATATAGGTATATAATTTTGCAATTCCTTTTCATTTGAAATTTTGCTTTTGCAGTGCCTTTTAATTTGAAATTTTGCTGACAACCCAAGCATTACGAGTACAGTAGATGTCTTAGCGAAAATTGCAAAAAATCCTTGAAAGAACGTGACAAAGTAAGTTGCAGAAAATTTTACTTGTTTTTGTTTCATTAGTCTATGATGGATTGCCGAGAAGAAATTAGACGTTGAAAATATCAGTTATAATCGGCTTACGGTTTTGACACTGCTACAAAATATACTGTAGGATTTTTCTAAGCATGTGGCTTAGTATTTCAGCATTTTGGTAACTTCATGTTTTTTTTAATTATGATAGGCTTGTTTTACCACAAAGTGTATTTATGGCCTATAAGGGATATTATGAATTTAGGTAGGTACTTGTTCAATTGCTGACGACTGCTATCAAACCATGACAATCAATCTTTGTAGTGCATTGATGTGAATTAATCTCAAATCAGTGTTCCTTTATCATTAAGATAATAGTCGAATTATTATTATTTGACAATAAAGTCAGAAGTATATAATAGTTGCATGTGTTTACGTAGATGTTACTTTCTGTGAAAATTATTTAGCAGTTGACACGTTATTATAGTCGAAGAACAATGAAAGGTAAGAGAGGTTGCGTTTTTATTTTACAGATCATTCCAATGCATTTTGGTAAGCGACTGCTAAAATTGTCATACTCAATTATTTAAATTATTTAGATTTTTATAATGTGAAGTGTATTAAGTTTGAACAATGCATATTTCCATGCTGAAATGATTTAATTTTGGAATGAAAAGAAATGGAATTTAGATCTATGCATAGCTACCTCTACGTGGTTTCAACCGCGTTCCCGCTTTTCCCGGACGAATAGAAATAACTAAACTATAGGGATTCCTTGTTTGGCTTAGGAACCTTAAAAAGAAAATTAATTATACCTAGAATTACATATAACCATTAATAGTTTCCCTTAACTATCCGAATATATTTTCAGGAACATCATTAATACTGCTTTGTGCAGTCGCTCTAGCGATGGGTGCAAGAATTCGACATGAAAATAGTTGTTCAGTGGATACCTCTATCCATAATTTAGTAGCACATGAAAACTGCAATCAATTTTACCAATGCGTCTTCGGATCATACCAAGCCCTCACTTGCCCTGATAATCTTATGTATAACAATGAGTTACAAGTTTGTGATTGGGCGCGAAATGTTGACTGCGGTGAAAGAATCGTGCCGGAACCAATTAACGAAGAAAATGAAGGCAGCGAAAATAATGATGATAGCAATGCAGTTCACGTTCTTTGCGTAGGACAAGATTCGCCCCTTACAATAATGGAACATGATACCTGTAATAAATTTTACACATGCTCGGGTGGCTTACCGATAGTCGTCACTTGTCCTGATGACCTGCTCTACAACCCTGACCTTAAAGTATGTGATTGGCCGCAGAACGTTGATTGCAAGAACAAACATATACCCCACGATGATGATTTAACAGTAAATTCAAATTCTGCTGCTGTACTTAACTCTAAATTTGTTGATGAAGAAGATAATGGACCAAATGAAGAAGCTCTTATGATATGCGCTGCAGATGATTCTGAGGGAGTATTCGTTGAGCACGAACGTTGTGATAAATTTTACAGGTGCACAGGTGGACTTCCCGTTGAGCAACCTTGTCCTGATGGTCTTCTATTCAACGAAGAGCTCAATGTATGCGACTGGCGACTTAGTGTCGTATGTGGAGACCGTATTGTTTAAGATAAATGCAATTATCCACCATCTAGGTTCTATTTTCGTGTCTTAATTCTTTTATTTATTCAAAAAATAAAAATATTTATGTTGCACATCAAAGTTTATTTTCTTTTTTTATTAATTTTCAATAACAATTTCATTTTACATACCTATTCTACGAAATAAGATATTTGTTATAACAATGAGAACGTTATATGTCGGTAAAGGCTGGTTCTTTATTGGCTTCATTACTCAGAGGCTAGAGGTTTGTGCCACCTGAGCACTGTACGAATGCTATCTTTCCTGCAATGCAGTCAGTCCTACAGAGATTTTTCTACATACTGGTGGATATTTTTAATTATAATAATTTAATTCCAAACTTTATTTAAATGGAAAATATTTCTTCAATTATGTTATATTTTTTCATTAGAATGCAGATTTTTTCGTGATATTTTACACCTTAAAACTTGACATCATTATCTTGTGGAGTCAAAGTCAAAATCCACAATAGTATTTTGCTGATGTAATATTAAATTTAGACTACTTTGCCAAACGCAATTAAAACTTAACCTACCTTGGCTAGTTGTAATCAGATTAACTTTGAGGTGAACTGTCGTAAGCATTCAATTCTGAACTAACCAAGAACTATGTTATTGAAAGTCCCAGCTAGCTTTGGTTAACTCCTCGGTAAAATTATCGAGTGATTTATTTCAGAGTAAAAGTTTTTATTATCGATATTAAATAATCTTTAAACTTTTTGACTACTTAAACAGTATCTACACTCTTCAATCAATTATTTTGGTTCTCACAATCCTCATTCAAGAAAAACTTTGATTTGTTAA
Source organism: Ochropacha duplaris (assembly GCA_951361185.1). Taxonomy (NCBI): domain Eukaryota; kingdom Metazoa; phylum Arthropoda; class Insecta; order Lepidoptera; family Drepanidae; genus Ochropacha; species Ochropacha duplaris. Next base: position 4,028,341 of record OX592706.1, read on the forward strand.
TGGAAATATAAAAATGAAAACATTTGCCGTTGATAGAGTTATTGCTGTGGTTGATGCCTCGAAAAACCGAAATAATTCTTGGTTAATATTTATTCGGCACAGAATGCGTGATATAAAGCAATTTGCGCTTGTCAGTATGAAAGAAAAACTGATTGTGCTGCCACATTCACAATATGCGATATGAGTGTTCAACAAACGAAGGAAAATATTATTACTCACTTCATACAGGCTTATTACTCACTTCCTTCTCCGAATAACATGATATTTTTACATCAACTCCTTTATCAGTTATCCCTTCATATACTAATGGCATAATTGTAATGAAGCTTGCAACAGAAAAAATTATCGTTTAGCGAAATTTATTTAGTTTGCGAAAATAGTAACCTGGCAAATTGATAATGTTTCATCGTAGGTATATAATATTTTTAATATCTAATATGCTATTTATGCGAGTATTTTTTATCGGTACAGTACATTAATTGAATGTAGCCTTAATGCAATTGGTATCTTCATATTACCTTACTAGTAGTCTAACTTAATCTCAATTTTTCGATTACTGTTTTACCAATTATTGACGTATATAAATCTTGTATTCTATATTATGTTTCAAATGAATCCTTTGAAAACATCTTTATTAGTATTTAATCAAATGGAAATTATTTATAATTGAGTATTAATTTCGAAAATTGTTTTAATTGATCCTTTATAAAGTGACTCTATGAAGACGGAATAAGAAATTCCATAATAAATAAATACTTAAAACCCGTCACCCACTACATATCAATTAGGGGTGCGTCCCACTGGTACCACATGATATTGTTAACAAAACAATTTTTTTTTTGTTTTATTTCGTAGAGAGGTTTCCTACACATTGGATAGACTTATATTTTGATCACAATCTCACTGCGAAACGTGTAAGTACACAAGGGAGAAAACTGACATTCAATAGCAGCTATAGAAACATACCAGCTGGTGTTTGGTAGCAAATTTTCAACATGAGTCCGGTAGACAGTCAGGTGTGTACTAAAAAGTGACCTATAGCGACGTGTTACGGTCTCCTCGCAATTATCATTTACCAAGAGCTTACGTTCATAGTAGGATTTAATGTCACACGGCATTCGACGTCACTACCACTGAGTTGTTGCCATAACCTTGGGTACTTTACTTACCTTACTAATAAATGAACAGTTTACTAGAAAACACTAAAATTAATATTCTTCATAGTTTAGTAGTACACAACCCTAAGCTCTTTGCACTCTAAAATTAATATACAGGTATGAAATATTATTGTCACAATAAAATCGTCATATCTTGCCTAGTCGTTCTATAAACTACCTACTCCAAATTGAATATGGATATCCCAACTCATGAAGATCTTCTGAAACAGATAAAAACAAATTTTTGGTTAGCTGGAATACCGTACGGTGATACCAAAATATATTTGCGATTCTATGTTCTGCTGATCCTCCTCATACTCATGATTGTTGCGGAGTTATCATTTTTTGTTTCGAAAATATCTTCGGAAAATATTTTGGAATTAACTCAATTGGCACCGTGTATTTGTATTGGCACATTATCATCGCTAAAAATTATGGCTATAGCGATAAAAAGGCCCAAAATTTTCGAATTATCCGAATGCCTTTGTCGTTTATATCAAAATGTATTAAATGATATTAAAAACAAAGAACTCGTCAAACACGAATTCATTCTAGTGAAGTCTTTGACAAAATACTTCTTAGTTCTGAACGTGGTGCTTATATCTGTGTACAATTTTTCAACACTGATTTTTATAGCTTACCATTACGCAACTCGGGGTGAAATAATTTTCAGTTTACCTTACGCTATTTTACTGCCATTTTCTACTGATTCCTGGTTACCATGGACAGGAGTGTATATTTTTTCGATTATTTGTGGTAAGAATGTTTAAAAACATATTAAATTTATGTAAATGCATTGTTAAAATTAAAATTTTAATAATATTTAATTTCGCAGGATTTATTTGTGTACTTTATTTTACGACGCTCGATGTTCTGTACTGTATTTTGACTACACATGTATGCAGTCACTTCGCTATCATTAGTAACAAAATTCAACGCTTGCGGGTTGATAGCGTTCATCAACTGAGGGACATCATCAAAGATCATCAATATATTTTAAAGTAAGTTAAGTTTAACATACCGTTTGCCGTGACAAAGATCGAAGATTTTAATCCTGCAATGAATTTGCACTGAAAAAAAGATGTATTTGATATCTGGCGTTCAGAAACAACTATTAATCGTGAAGTAACCAACGATGAAATAGTACCTACAGAGTACTGAAGACAAGATTAAATAAATTAGAAATTAAACATCTGTAGTTCTTATGACAAACTGATCTTGTGATATCTACTAGAACGAGGAAGACAGTCAACCTTGGAGTCTTGGAAAGCTTGGACGTTAGCGTTTGAGGTCAATTTCAAGCGAAAATGTTCACTATGGTGACGCTGTTGTGGCAAAGTAGGCCTTTAAAGAGCTCACGTAGAAACTGCCCAATAAGTGAATGGAAAGTATGTTAGTATATGTTCAACACATCATAGGATGTGACTAATATCTACGACGTTCACAAATTTCTAAAAGTATATTCGCTTATTAAAAGTATTTCTACTGTCAGTTACCCCGTGGAAATTAGTCTGCCTGTTGTGTTAAATGTTCCTGTTTATAATGTCTACTCGCGTGAATTTACTTCGGTAGACGATCATGCCTTATTAAAAACACGTCACTTTGTGGATGTTTGTGAATTTACAACTCACCAATAATTACTAGTAGTTCCGTGACACTATGCGATGAATCTTAGATTTGGGTACTTGAGAGATATTTTCATATCAGTTTATATATATTTACAGACTTTCAGAAGATTTAGAAGATATTTTTACTGCACCCAATCTATTCAGTGTTTTGGTTGGTTCTTTGGAAATTTGTGCTCTGGGATTTAATTTGACGGTATGTATTAGTATCTTACTGAATAAAAAATAACTTTAGAGTTTCCTAAAAATCATACTTAGATAAAAAAATACACATTGAAAAATATCTAGTCAAAAGATAGCCGGAACTAAAGGAATCTAGCCATTGCTATCTGACTGGTCTAGGAATCACCACCAAAGCAATATCTAAAGATAAGGTCAAAAAGTAAAAAATAAAACCGGCCAAGTAGGAGTCGGACTCGCGCATGAAGGGTTCCGTAAAAAAGGCAAAAAAATCACGTTTGTTGTATGGGAGCCCCCCATAAATATTTATTTTATTTTAATTTTATTATTTATTATTAAAGTAAAAATACAACTGAGTATTTTGTGAATATTTCAGGTGCCAACCTGTTGCCATTTTTGATATCGAGCAAAAAAGGGCAAAAAATAGCGTTTGTTGTATCGGAGCCCCCCTTATATATTTAATTTATTTTGTTTTTAGTATTTGTTGTTATAGCGGCAACAGAAATACATAATTTGTGAAAATTTCAACTGTCTAGCTATTGCGGTTCTTGAGATACAGTCTGGTGATGATATTGATTTTAAGGCGATGATAGCTCAGTGGCGTCGGATACCGCGGCGAAGGTCGTGGGTTCGAATCCTTACAATGAGTTTGAGCTTTCGGTGAAGGAAAGCATCGTGAGGAAACCACAGCACGGTGGTAGGGTACTTTGTAGTACTCGACTGGCTGGCTACCACCCTCAAGTTGAAAATGTGCCGCCAAGCACCTGTTCCGGCAATTGCACTTGAGAGCCAGTTCGCCTTTAAGGCATTGTAATAAGGTGTAAAACACATTAGCAATCCCCTGGTATTGCCAATGTCTATAGGCGACGGTTGTCACTTACCATCAGGTGACCCGCCTGCCTCGATGTCACTTGTGACATAAAAAAAAATAGAGCAAAAAAGGGCAAAAAATAGCGTTTTTTGTATGGGACCCCCCTTAAATATTTATTTTATTTTGTTTTTAGTATTTGTTGTTATAGCGGCAACAGAAATACGCGGTTCTTGAGATACAGCTTGGTAACAGACAAACGGACAGACGGACAGACAGCGAAGACTTAGTACGGAACCCTAAAAACGAGTTGACAAGTACCTACTAAGTAAAATATATGTAGCCCAGTAGTCCCTATTTCCCTTGGTCACGCCATAACTTGAGAACGACTTTACTGATATCAATCATCGTTTTTTTTTAGGTATTTTTATATTTTCTAGAGGGTTCTTACGAAAAAACGCGGGAGAGAGCTAGACGAGTATAAAATCTCTTTGAATAGCTATGATGTCAATAGGTAACAAATGTGTGGATTAAACAAATATAGAACTAGTTTAGTGTGACTTGTATTAATTATACAATGTTCTGGTAACAGACACTGTTTTTCTAGTTATCTATGTGTTTTTATAGACTGGAAATCTAACGCAGATACCGGGCTGTATATTATTTCTCCTCTCAGTCCTACTTCAAATATTAATGTTGAGCGTTTTTGGAGAAAACGTCATACGAGAGGTAAAAATTTTAATCGTTGGTAAAAGTTTTCATTAGAAGTACTTTTTTCGTGAGTAGGCATTTAATAACTTAATAATTATCTTTATTTAGAGCATGAATGTTGGTGAAGCGGCATATTTATGCAAATGGTATGAAATGGACACAAAATCAAAGAAGACTATTTTGACAATCATGATCAGGTACATACCGTTTTTTAAACTTCCATCGGGAATTAGAATCGTCAACAAACGATACGAAGGGAAACTTTTTCACCAAAGCAAGTGGTAAGCGAGTGCGCCCAGAGATGTGAGCAGTATACTCCGTGCTTATACTGCACTTTATCACGCTGCAGTCGCTGATGTGGAGTGAGGTACCACTTGGATCTATTTACCGTATCCAGCTGTTTATTAAGATTTTTCATATCCAGAACTTTCTATGTTATTATTCAGGGGTTTGGCACCTTACTGTTCTGCATTGGACTGCTTTAATGGCAATTGTTCCCTTTTATATCTATCAATGTTACTAAAAACTCTTTGATTAATAAATTTATGGTTTTCTTAATACATTGCAGATCTCATAAACCTCAAAAATTGACTGCATATAAATTCTCTGTCATTAGCTACGGAAGTTTTAGCAAGGTGAGACTAATGAAATAGCTATCTACTACTACCATTTATTATTTATTGTGGAATGGAGTGAATGGATGTGTCTTATTTGCCACATTTTCTTGGCAGAATTTGGCTGGAAACTTGGCTCTGATCTAGGTTGGAACTTGCAAATTGAAATAAAATATTATCCCGAAAATGCGGGGCACAGCTAGTTGTTAAAAAAAGAAGCTTCGCCTTGTGGTTTCAGCCACGTGGCCCTATTTTATATATTTAGGGTTCGAATTTCAGAAATACTATCTTAGCTCACCATTATAATGGTATAAGAAAATTCCCCCTTTTGTACAAACAACGTGTACCTACTTACTCTTCGTGTACTACATCAAAATCCGTTGAGTAGTTTTTGCGTGAAACATCTTTACATCCTATCAAAATTTCCTAATAAAGCTAGTTTTTTTTAAAAGGATTTGGCTTGCTAGACCATTAAGCCACTTCTTTATTTTAAATATTCATCTTTTATACTGTCACATTCACTGTAAAGTCTAGTCCTCGTCCGTACAAGTCCAGTCTAGTTTTAGTGAAATTGGCGGCTATTCCACTAGAACTCTTCATGAACTTTTTGGGATAACCTGGAAAGTCACGATACACGCTTTCATTTCATTTCATTTCACTTCACTTGTGCACTTAGATTGATCATTATTGGACAAAACACCACCGATATTATTCAATAAAACTTCTTTTGTTTCAGATAATAAGCACATCATGGTCATATTTTACCATACTTCGAACAGTATACACTCCACAACAATAGCCACTCACATGAATAATATCTATTAGGACACAAATAAAAAAAAAACGAATGTTCACATTACTTATAAAGCTTTTCCACATCCGCTCTTCTATAAAATATGTTCAACACAACGCCAGACATACTTGCTCAACACAGAAATCGTGAAAATTTTTAATCAAAGCTACATTACAAAATAAATAATCTTATTCAAGAGTTATTCTGAAGTTTTATTGATTATTTTGTCAGAATCATTACACAGTGAGGAATCGAATTTAGTTGGTAGGAACATATTACCCTAAATACTGTTATAAAATCCTCCCTCCTGAACATGTTATATTTACTATTTATTTTCAACGTAACCATAAAATTTATATTTTTATGGAGGAGCAGGGTGTTGAAAAAAGAAGATCTTCCGCCAGGCTAGGTCATCGTGCCTGGAAGTGCGATACTACTCTAGTATAATATGTGTATCACCTATGGTACTACTGTACATACATCTTGGAAATTTGTGTATGTGAAGGTAGCTTCATTAGCGCAATGTAGATTATTGTGGCACCATGCGCCATCTATCTTTGAGTCATGTGAACTACCTATATTTGTGTCGTTGATAGATGTCGCTACATTTGAAATAAATGTTTTCATATCATTATAATATTGGGTGTTGTTCTACCTTAGGAAATAACCGTGGCCCAGCCATTCAAATAATATTCATTCGTTTGTTCCTTTTAATGCTGAAAAACAAAACTGGATTTGCGTATGATCTGTCAGCCACTCAAAAAGTGTTTTTTTTTTATAAGTGGGTTTATCTTTAGAAAATGGGTATATTTTAAATGTATGTTTTTCTCTGTTAAGTGACCACCAACTCATTAAAGTAGTAGCTATGACGCGATTGAGGATGTAGCACTCTTATAATATTCATACTTGCCTATCAATTTTACATGTCAGCTTGAAGTGATTTAAATTGTAAGGACAAAACATCATAGGATCTATTTCAAAAGGAATATTTAATGATCAAACGTTATTGAAAGGGGTGTTAACAAACATCTACGTATGCCTTTGCCTGTCACTTTAAACTGAATTGGAAATCATGCTTTCACACCTCTATGTGTTACGATGAGGGTTGCCTCGAAAATAAAAGTCGTCCCACTAATATTATAAATGTGAAAGTTTGGATGGATGGATGTTTGTTACTCTTTCACGCAAAAACAGCTAAACGGATTTTAATGAAACTTGGCACACAGGTAGATCATATCCTGGACTAACACATAGGATACTTTTTATCCTGGGAAAGGATAAGATCCCTCAGGAACGCGGGACAGCTAGTATTAAATATATGTTTAAAACGGCCATTTCAACTCTTCCGTTAACAGTTTGTATTATCGTAGTATCGAAATATTGTTCAATGAATTTGACAATGATTTTTCAAGATCTATTGATTAATTGAACGATACGCGACGATGGTTTTGACTTGGACTTCGGAAACTTATTTTTTTTACAAAAATCTGTATGCAGCAACCCTATTCCTTATTTTCATTGAAAGAGTCCATGTCACTATATAATGAAATAGTTGCTCTAATAGATAATACTTTATTGGAGCTTGATGCATTTAGTGCTTGTTTTGCGTGCAGGAAACATTTTCTGGTAAAATAATTATCATGGATATGCCAACATACGAACAACTTCTTAATCAAATTAAAACTAACTTTTGGGCGTCTGGAATGCCTTACGGCAACTTCAAGTTGTGTTATAGGTTCTATTGTCTGCTCATATTTATCATATTCATGGCAACCGAAGAATTTTTATATTTGGTCTCAAAAATGTCATCGGAGAATTTTCTGGAATTGACTCAGTTAGCGCCATGTACTTGTACTGGGTTATTATCCATTTTAAAATTTTTAACATTAGCACTGAAAAGACGCAAAATCTTTGCTCTGACAGAATGTCTTGGCAATTCATATCAAAACATTTTAAGCGATACTGAAAAGTCGCAACTAGTTCGAGATGAATTTGTTTTTGTAAGATACCTAACGAAGTACTTCTTCATACTGAATGCTGTTCTTGTTTCGGTCTACAATTTTTCGACGCAGATTTTCATGTTTTATCATTACTTATCGAACAATGAATTGATTTTTGCCTTGCCGTATGCTGTCTTGTTGCCATTTTCGACAGACACATGGTTGCCCTGGATTTTGGTGTATCTTCATTCAGTAATTTGTGGTAAGGCATTATAACTTTTATGAAACATTTCTACTCGGGCACTATGGGTCCAATACTCGCATTTTCGAAATAAAAATCATTCCGTGTTCCCTGGAAAATCTAGTCTATATCACTCTTTGTTCCATAAATATCTCTATATAAATTATCTTATCACCTGTTGCTCTGTTGCTACGTGAAAAAACGAAAATCCAAAAACCGACAAACACACTTTCGTATTTATAATATTAGTGGGATTAAAGAACTCGCGAATACTTTAACAATAAATTGTTAGGCAAAAAATTTGGAACTAAAAACACTGTATTATATGTAAGTAGTATATACGATATTTCTTTTTTAGGTTTCATTAGCGTGCTGTACTTTACCACAGTAGATGCTTTATACTGTGTGTTAACAACTCTCGTATGCGCAAATTTTAAGATTATTAGTAATAGAATTGAATGTTTGAATGCAAACAACGTTCATCTACTGAAAGATATCGTCAAGGATCATCAGTATATTTTGAAGTAAGTAATTTTTATCACTGTCCAAAAGTAGCAGTACTAATAAGGTACAGAAAATTTTATTTATCTTTATCTCATTGATTGTTTAAATAACAATAATTATTAAAATAATGCGTAACAAGGAGCAATATACGTACCTACTATATCAGTTCCCTTTAAATTTTGATTACCTTAACGAACTCATCACTTACCATCGTGAGGTTGCGGTCAATAACAAGCCTATCAATAATTATAATGGTACATGAAAAACAGTAGTAAAAACAAAAGAGTAAACATAAATGCACCTAAGTTATACATATTTTATCCTTTATGTTTTTTGCAATATGTTTCAATGGGTTTGCAGGCTAGCAGAAGATTTAGAAGACGTATTCAATGCGCCAAATCTGTTCAATTTTATGATAGGATCCTTGGAAATATGTGCTCTTGAATTCAATTTAACGGTATGTTTTTTTTATAACTTTACTTTTGTATTGTAAGGTTTGACGTTGCGTGGTGTCGGTGTAATTATGACGAAGTTTGTAACACTTTTATTATGTCAAATGGCTAGTTAGGTAGCCTAATTGTATAATGATCAGCGCTACCTATAAAAATTTACAATACAGCGTAGGTTAGGTAATAGGTCTATGAAAATTTTGAAATGGGTCCTATGTCATAATTGAAACTAGAACTATGTTGTGTAAAAAGTAGAATAGGTTTTGTTGCGAGGCTGAAATTTTTTATACGCAAGTTTTTTCAGTAACACACAATAGTTATAGCAATTTTAGTTATTATACATCGATCCAACTATTGCTATATAATTTTTAAAGGATATCATATCTCTCATTAGCTGCAAATAACCATCACTTATGAATTCCCGTAGAATTTCCGAAACTATGAATTAACTGTGATAGGAAGTGTGATAGCAAGCAAATCATAATTTCAGATGGGCGATGTGGCGAAGATTCCAGGCTGCGTTTTATTTCTCCTCTCAGTGATACTTCAAATATTAATGATGAGCGTATTTGGAGAAAATCTTATACAAGAGGTATGATTCGCTGTGATCAATAGGTTTCGTATTTAAGATAAATGATCAAATACTAACTTTTACATAAAATATTTTGAAATAGGAAAATAATATTCAAAATTTTGGATTAATATCGATATAAGGTCTAAATATTTTTAACTCATGTTTTTGAGTAGGTCAAGAGTTAGCATAAAGTAATAATCGTTACCATTTGAAATAGACTGGCACAAGTGGGTATCTCTTATTACCTCGAAAATTGCTATTATGTATTTGTTTCTCAATTTTTTTACCTCCTTTTTCGTAATACCATAATAGGAAATAATAAACACTCAGCTAATAAATAATTTTACACCTTATGAGTATAAAATCACAATAACATCCAGATAATTACTCATCAACTGCAACAAAAAATGCCCAACAGAGTTTCTAGACAGGGGACAAATTTTCTTCTCCAGACTGTTGAAGAAACTGGTAGTAGAGTAAATGGGTTGCTAAATTTATTTTCCTGTTCTAGAGCAAGAAAGTTGGCGATGCAGCTTATTTGTGTAAATGGTATAATATGAACGCAACAGCTAAAAAAACTATTCTAACCATCATGCTAAGGTGGGTAATCTAGAACAGTAATATCACCTAAGTAGTTACCTTAAAACAATGCTTTGTCTCGATACGTTACATTGTCCCTCTATGTAGAAGACACGGACAAACTTAGATCAATCAAATTAAAGGAGTACATCGCTACAATACGTAGGTATACTATGTAATTGATTTGTAAATGAATTATGGAAAGTCCGTTGCACTTTTTTCTTTTATTGTTACATTTTGACCATAAAGAAAAATTTTAAGTTACACTAGAACTTTAAATTTTACTTTTTTGTTTGTTATTAATAAAACTATTTTTTGTAATATTGCAAATTGTAAAAACCCGAGGCAAGAGGCGCTGTATGCTGAAATATAGGCTATAAACCTAGGTGAGCAGCAGATGCTACTTATGTAACACAATAATATTATAAAAAGTGTGGTCCCCCGCGGTTTCACCCTCAAAATCCTTTCTTAGCGGAGTCTCTCTTGTTTGTCAATATTAAGATTAAATTTTTAAACATTTCTAGTTTCAGAGACTGGTATTTCGCTTTTATATATATGTAGATTAATACTGAATGTGTGCGTTCAGTTGCATGAGCATGTGTGTGAAGATCTGTTCGAATCCTACAATGAGCTTTCGGTGAAGGAAAACATCATGAGGAAACCACAACACGGTGGTAGGGTACTTTGTAGTACCCGACTAGCTTAAATACACATTAAAATCTGTCGCCAAGCACCTGTTCCGGCAGTTGCATTTGAGTGCCAGTTGTCTTCAAGGCCTTGTAAAAGGTCGACAATACGTTGGCAGTCCCCGTGGTATTACTAATGTCTATAAGCGACAGTACTCGTATAGTCGCTCTACTTCTGACAAAATAAAAACAAAATGTTACTCTAGTAAACCTGTCTTTTTTCAGGTCACATAAACCATCAATATTAACAGCTTACAAATTTTCCACAATCTGTTATGGAAGTTTCTGCAAGGTAAGTGGTAATGTAAATTCCAAAATGTTTAATTCAGATAATAGGAATCCTACTCATTTTATATTTTTATTGCATACTTTCAGATAATAAGTACTTCATGGTCGTATTTTACTATATTAAGGGCGGTTTACACTTCCTTGTCTCAAGAAACAAATTGCGTCTAGTCGATGCTTGGGTTAAATATAAAATTAGACCAGAAATGTCGTAGATCTCATATTTAATATATTAAAACCTGTTTAAGATAGTGAAAGTTCGTAGATGTTAGTTGTAAATGAAAATAAAATGTATTGAAATAACTTATTTTTACAAGCTTTTATTTAACTTCACCTGATAATACTATTTATAGAATGTTTGAGTCAAATCTTGCAATTGAATTTGAAACTAGATCCACCCAACTGAGTGAACAAAAATTTTGCAAGTACTTTTTAGTTGGTGCAAATAAAAATGGTGTTTGTTTTCAAATTAGGTAGGTATACATATTTCTTTAAATCTTGCATGTGGGTAAAGTACCTAGTAGATAATTTTGCACTTCTATTGTTTGAAATTAATCTCAATTAATATGGATAATCACTTCCTGTACACAGATAGTACATGCCATTTGAACTGAAAACGAAAATGTATGTGTTAATTATAATTAATATAAAAATAGAGGTATAAATACGAAGTGCAATGTTAACTTCTTCCAAGCGTGACGTAAAAATATAGGAAAATTTAAATGCCATACAAAAAAAGATTAGAACAATAAAAAAAATACAAATCTTACCCATTTTTATGTAGAGAAGTGGTACCCAATGGAAGACTTGTTCCATAACAAGATTTCAACATCAGCAATACATAACTTCCGCACCTCCTTCCAACAAGATGGTCCTTACTTATACTAGCAGCTAAAAGTTGCCAAGAACGATTATGGTTGCACCCAGCATCTGTGCAGCCAGGTTGAGAGGCACCGCCATTGGGGTAGAAGTCAATGTCACCCAGATTCAAAAGAGTACCAAGTGTACCTCTGTTTGTATGGATAATTTCAACGTAAATTGCATCTGTAGATTGCAGACGATCCGAATTCGCGCTCCATAGAGGACCAGCGGGATCGAGACCTATTAGTAATTATTCATTTTAGATTAAAATAACGTCACGTGCGTGTTTTGCTGAAGAAGCAGGTTTTATACTGTTTAAATTATTTTGCTTTGAATTTATTATTAAGTATCTTGTAGAATAATATTGGATCAATGCTAATTTTGTATCATTATTACCTGTAATGCGAGCAACGCGGCCTCCAAGTTCCCTGCCAGCGTTTCCAACAACATGAGCGCCTAAGCTGAATCCAATCAAATGCACATTATCTAACGATGCTTGAGTCACGTCAATCAGGTAGTTCAAGAACCTTCCTAAGGCTCTTCCAATTGCTGGTACTCCTGCAGTAGCGGTCAGGTAGTTTGATGCTGCAAGCCAGCTCCAGTCCAAAACAATGACGTTCACGTCACTTACTTCAAAATAAGCTAGTCATAAAAGATATTTTTAAGACCTCATAGAATAATAATAATTTTCATACTCGCTCTTTTCTTCTTTTTAACATTCTTGTCAGTTTTTTTTTCAAATTGGCATAATTATCACCATACAGCTTTTAATACTTCTACCTCCTACGCTTTGAGTTTTAAAAGTCTTAAGCTAAGCTGCATGATTCGATTAAACTATAATAATTGTAACAAGTAGGTAAGTGTAACAGTCACAGTTAGGACAGACATCTGTGTTGAGTCTGGGTTATTTATGTAAGTATGCATTTAAAAAGTTGCATAAATGCAGTATCGGTTATCTGGTTTTCCATACGCTCTTTTTAGTTTAGGATCGCACGGCCATGTGTAAAGAATATCTAAGGTTATTTTCTGGTTGGATGTAACCCGTCCGTTGTAAACTGTGAATTTAAAAAGTGATTTTCCAGCATAAAGTAAATAGTTTCGATTGATAGTATTACCATCTCGAATTGCCGTATTGACGCCTGCATCCGCGTCACCCTTCCAGCCGTGGACGATAACAATCGTTTGTAAATTCGGATCAAAATTTGATGACAAAATAGAGCTGCGATTAGAATACAGGATCTGTGCAGTGGTTGAGTGTTGCCTAAAAAAAGTTTCGATGACATCATTTATACCTACTAGCGATGGCGGATTTAACGGCGATGATAGCTCAGTGGTAGTGACGTCGGATACTGCGACGGAGGTCGTGGGTTCGAATCCTACAATGAGCTTGAGTTTTCGGTGAAGGAAAACATCGTGAGGAAACCTTAGCACGGTGGTAAGGTACTTTGTAGCACCCAACTGGCTGGCTACCCTCAAGTTGAAAATCTATCGCCAAGCTCCTATCGGTGTGTTCCGACAGCTGCACTTGAGAGCCAGTTCCCATCTAGGCTTTGTGTGCTTACCACCTTCGGCCACATCATCACTTACCATAGTGAGATTATAGTCAAACACAAGCTTATCCAGAATAGAAAAAAGCTTTGTACTATTATAGACGCTCATACTAATTTCACATTTTGAAACTTACCTAGTGTATAACAAGTACTGATCAGTATTTAGATTTCCAAATAACCTTTTTATTACGATCTTGTCAGATTCCGCAGCCATATAAGGTGATTGGGTGGCACTATCGACATCTTTATAACTCAAGAGTTCAATCAACTCTGTATCACTAATATATTTTTGGGCCAATGTGATGTGTAGGTACTGAAAGCAAATATATGTTCCTCAAAATATATCTGAGCATAAGAAGCACTTTGATTAAGGCGTTATAATAATTGCAGAAGATAAAATTTTATTACTAGCTATAGATAAGATATGCAACTATTTAACATTTTGCTAAAGAAATTAAATTTTACAATTGAAATTAAATCTATACTATGGTATATTTTTAGAATAGACGTTACTTAAATTTTTTGAAGGACAGAGTTGGAATTACTGTTTAGTACCGACTGGAAATAGATTTTATAATAATTTAGTTATTTTTTTCTTATTTAGTTTCTTACTTCATAATAGAAAAAGATATTTAAGACATAATTCAACTTAAAAAAGATTACGTGTAATGTTACATTAAGCTTAACATACCCACCAAAAGAATCACAAATAACTTTACCAGCAGCCTTGTTGACATAATTGGTGTTCGTAAATATAAATTGAACTTTACCAGGCGATATTTCGTATCCTTATCGTATAGAAACTAAGCACTATATTTGCACATCCTAGTTTAAATAGTTTCAAATATATTTACTTACCTGTTTGTATAGTAGTTTGATGAATGTTATGTGATGTAAAATCATTGATACACGATAACATTGTTATCGTTTCCCACTTTAAGTATTGATAGATTATGTGAATGGTACCTACACGATCAATTACTATAGTTTCAATGTTACGTCATGACTTCATATTTCAGTATGTAGGTAACTAATGCGGGTTATAATTTTTTATGTATTAGTTTAAGAAGAAGGTCCAAAAATATTTAAAAAATGTAACCTTGCTGAGTTTCTTGCCGGTTCTTCTCATTTGAAAGCTGACTTCCGAACCGGTGGTAACTTCTGTAATTCGACCTTCATAAGTACTCTTCTAGGGCCTAAACTGAATAAATAGTTTTGACTTTGATCCTCTGAGATCATTCTGAGAAAATTTTGTTTGAATTATGTTCATAATATCTGTGGTTATTTATAGTTGTATCTATAGAATACACGGCAGAACTTGATCAAATGGAAAGGGGTATAATGCGGTACCTATGTCATCATTACGAAGTCACCGAAAGTCGATTTGAATGAATTGTCGATATTCAGCCCAACCAAACGTAGAATATAAATAGTATTCATTTTATATTTCATTGCATGCAAGCACGTCGTGGTCGTTTTTACTAAGTACCTACACTCCATTTTCTCAAGAACCAAACAGTGACCTTCTAAATATTGTTTTGGATATTTCAAGTAAGTATAGGTAGGTAACATATTACATTAGCTTTTATTTTAGCATAAGTTATTTAAATAAGGTTTTTTATTTTGGTTAAATACAACATTCAATTAAGTACATATAACTTTTTTTTTTAATATTTTATTGTAAATACCAAATATTGTAATAACAAAAAGGAAAATAATAAACTATACATACTAAATAAATAAATAAATAAAATATAAAAAAAATGTAAATCAAATGCATTTAAATATTGTTTTTTTTATCATAAAATATTACATATACATTTAAACATAATATTATGTATTGTTCTATATGAGCATCGATTAATACGGATAGTTACTTCCCGTACGCAGATAGTACATGCCATTTGAACTGAAAACCAAAATTAATTAAGTATGTAGTTATTATTATTAATTCAATTTAAATACAGATATGAAATAAAAAGTGAACAAAATGTATCAAACGTAACGTAAATATTTACCAAACATAACAAGAATATTTGATACCCATGATAAATATACATATTTCTTTTTGGTCATGATTTTTATATTTGGTTATGAGGTTATGACCTGTCATAACTTACCCATTTTTATTCAGAGCAGCTGTACCCAATAGCAGGCGAGTTCCATTACAAGAGTTCAACAAGAGCATTATATTGCTCCCACACATCCTCCCAACAAGATTATCGTTAGTTAAACTGGCAGCGAAGAGTTGCCAAGAACGGTCATGGTTGCATCCAGTTGTTGTACAGCCAGGCTGGAAGGCACCACCGTTAGGGTAAAAGTCAACGTGACCAATATTCAAAGAAGTACCGAATATACCCCTGTTTGTATGGATAATTTCGACGTAAAGTGCATCGTTTAATTTCAGACGATTCGAATTCAAGCTCCACAGAGGACCAGCGGGATCCAGACCTATTAAAATTTATAAATTTAAATAGCATAAAAAGACGATTAAAATAAAAAGAGAAAGATATGGTCCACGCCTCGGCAAGTGAAACAACAACAGTTGTAAGTGGGAGCGGTGTCACACTAAGAAAGGATTTTTGAAAATTCAGTATCTAAAGGTTTTCCTTCGGAACGCAGATGGAACCACAGAAAGTGGACTCGGTTTTTTTAAATTCTGGATAAGCTTGTTTGACTAAAATCTCACTATGGTAAGTTATGATGTGGCCGAAGGAGGTAAGTACACAAAGCCTAGATGGGAACTGGCTCTCAAGTACAACTGTCGGAACACATCGATAGGTGCTTGGCGACAGATTTTCAACTTGAGGGTGGTAGCCAGCCAGTCGGGTACTATAAAGTGCCCTACCGTGCAAAATATATGGCGGTTTGGATTATATACAAAAATAAGCAGTGGCTACTCCTTTGCCGTTGAATTTTATACCATGAATTCTGTAGTAAAATGAATTTACTATGTAATAGAATTTACAGCTTACTTGTCTCATTATGATAATTGTAGAAATATTACCTGTAATGCGAGCAACGCGGCCTCCAAGTTCCCTGCCAGCGTTTCCAACAACATGAGCGCCCAAACTGAATCCAATCAAATGCATATTATCTAACGATGCTCCAGTCACATCGATCAGGTAGTTCAAGAACCTTCCTAAGGTTCTTCCAACTTCTGGTACTCCTGTAGTAGCAGTTATGTAGTCTGTAGCAGCCAATCGACTCCAGTCGAAAGCTATGACATTGACGTCACTTACTTCAAAGTAGGCTAATCATAGAATAAAATTCTAGTTTTAGATAATTTAGACCTCATGAATTATAAATTATAATTTGTAATATTTTCACACACGCCCTTTCCTTTTATATGGATGTGAGTGTCACCCCACTAATATTATAAATGTGAAAGTTTGGATTGATGGATGTTTGTTACTCTTTCAGGCAAAAACTTCTGAACAGATTTTGATGAAACTTGGCACTTTTTTAACCCGAGAAAGGATGAGATCCCTCGAGAACGCGAATGAAACCGCGGGGGGACAGCTAGTCTAAGATAATATATTGGTTACTAGCTCTCCATGCGGTTTCATTCGCATTCCCGAAGGAACCCAATATTCTTAATTTTTCCATAAGAATCTTCTACGAAGTCGTTCTCAAGTTATGGCGTGACCAAGAAAAATAGGGATTCATTGAAAAATGGCTTCAGTATCCATTATAAGCACTTGGTAACTCGTATAGAGCTAAAAATCTCTCAATCCAAAAACGTTCATAAAAAAGATCAACAAAATATTCTTTAGTCCAATTGATATCAGTTATGTACCTTTTTTTTATTTTATTTTATCTTTATTTGGGACAGCAACAGTCTTAACTACAAAATTTTACAACAACTTAAAATGAGACCAATTACAGCTATCCGCGTACTAACAAATATGTATTGCGAAAAAATAACAATAATAAGTAAGTACCTGTACATTATATTTATGTGAGTGTGTGTATATGAGGGTGTGTAAGGGTGTAACAGTGTTTGTGTATGGGAGGGTGTGTGTGTAAGTGTTATAAATAGAGTATATATACTGTGAATAAATTTAATAATATCTAATATAAAAGAAAGAAAGAAGGATTACATTTTTTATGTGGTAAACGTACAAAATCTAGAAGAAAGGCTTATAATTTGAAAACACCATCTTTTTTTTTTCATTCATATACCTACCTGTATATGAATCCCTCAATCTTTTATGGTTTGAGTCATTTTGCATCCTAAATTTTACACTAGTACTAACTCTGTTGTTTACAAAATAAAAACTTAATTTATTTCTGGCAAAATAGGAAAAGGATGTTTGTTTCTATACTTTTCCGTCATTTTTTGTATGAAAGAGTGATATTGAATTAGTTTACTTTCAAAACAACATAATCAGCGCCACTGCTTGTTGTTATGTGTGTACGAGTATTAGGCTTACATGACACGAAAATACGCAATGACCTTAACATAAAAACACTTGTATTACCATTCCGGACTGCTGGATTGACGTCTGAATCCACATCACCATGCCAGCCATGGACGGTAACAATAGTTTGTCGACTCGGATCAAAACTTGATAATAAAATAGAGCTGCGATTATTAGAATCCAGGATCTGTGCAGTCGTTGAGTTTTCTCTAAAAAAATGATTTTTAACTAAGCTCAATGACAATACGACGATATCATTATTCTCTGCCTACCCTCTTCGTAATCTCATTTGGGACTTGGCGCACTTTGTACGCTTCGTAGTTTTATTGAGCGATAATTGATGCTGCGGAGTTATTTTAAAACTCTGTTATATCACCTAAGATATTCATTGAAATCAAATGATGTAAAGGCAACTTTGTTCAAAATTATAATGATAAAAAGATACACATAGACGTTTTTGCTAATTTTTTCATTGATGCTCGGCTCCTGTTGGTCAAAACGCATTTAAATGAATTGATCTTTACATAGGCTCAAACCAAATAATAAAGGTAGTCAGAGCCCCGTGCATTTAAAGTGAAGGACAGTAAAGGAAGCCGAATTTGAAAAAGAAAGCCGATCGCGTTCCTGTGCCACGCGAGTCACCCGGGATAATGTACGTGCAGGTAACACACGCAACTTCACTTCATTGGAGATATTGTTTACGTACACACCTTTTTTATTAGTCCACAAGCTATTGTTTTAATCTTATATTTTGAATCTGAATTTGGCAATACGGGAGTGATTAGTTATAAAGCGAAACTAACCTAGTATATAGCAAATACTCATTAGCATAAATAGTTCCAAGTAAGCTCCTGCTTGATTCCCCAGCCTCATTAGGTTGGGTTGCATTATCTTTATAATTCATGAGTGCAATTATCTCTGCATCAGTAATATTTTCTTGGGCCGAAGTGAAGTGTACTGAAAACCAATATATTTTTTTCAAAATGGAAAATTAAAGACAATGGCATTGTATAAATAAATATTAAGTAGTTCTATTTTCTTGAAACCGAGGAACCTAAGTTCTATTACGATACGGATACCTAAAACGATCCTTTTTATCTGAGTACATGAGATCATTTTTGTTTGTTCAATGGTATTCAATATAATTTCCTATTGTTTTCAAAATTTTAAGGGTTAAAGTGGTCATAAGACTAAATATAGTTCTAAAAATATATCGATGACTAAAAATGACGTCTAATAAGATTCGTACAATTTATTTATAGTTAGCGAGAATTAGGCCTATAGTATGTTGCTCAGTTTTATAAGTCAAAAAGCACTCAACTTACCCGCTAGAAGAATCATCAATACCTTAACCAATTGCCTTACTGTCATAATTGGTAACGTATAATTTTTTTTTTGTATCAAATACGAAATATTTTATATGTATAAACTATCTAAAAGAAACTAAACGCAATATTAGACATACTGGTTTAAATACGGCATAGTTATCTATTTGGGAGCATGTTTGTTTGTTGAACGTTTTTTTAATGTAAATTCAGTGATATGCGTAAGTACACCAACACATTGTTAGCGTCATTGATAAATTTAATGAATTGGTAGGTACACCATAAATGTAAGTATAATTTGATGTCATGACTTCGTTTTATTTCAGTGTATTGAATGTTTTCAGTTCATTTTGCCTGATGTTTATAATATTCGTTAAAAAAAATATTGCTTACTTATCAGCAATTTCTTTTCTAAAGCAAATATGAAAAAATGTTCCAGTTAAATAATTAAAAAAAAATTAAAACAAGATGCCAATATCCAATACTGTAAACAATCTCATGCAGTCGGAGGTAATAAGTAGGTCCTTATAGTCAAATTAAGAAGATGCCTCCGACTGCATGAGATTGTTTACAGTATTGGAAATAGGTCATTTTGTATCCATTTTTAGGGTTCCGTATCCATGTGATATAGAACAAATCTCACGTAGTGATGTTTGAATACGTTGCTATTTGGTTATCTGACGTGATCGGAAGACCATCTAAATGGCACGTGTAGTTTAATGTATTTTAGTATATAAGCTGAACATTATTGTCATTTAGTTTCTCGGTTGAGAGCCCTAAGCGCTCACCGAAAAGTCCGCGTAAGGGTGTCTATGGTCCCTCAGACCTCCACCTTTAAGTCCTCCCCAAAAAAAAAAAAAAACATTTAGTTAGAGTAGGGTAGAGAGAGAATAATAAGAGGTGAACTGTGAATAAACATGTGATCTAATCATCATTGGTTGTTTCTCTCCATCGCCACATCTTCCATTATTGCACCCAAAGGGTACTAAGACTTCGCTGTCTGTCCGTCTGTCCGTCCGTCTGTCTGTCACCAGCCTGTATCTCAAGAACCGCGATAGCTAGACAGTTGAAATTTTCACAAATTATGTATTACTGTTGCCGCTATAACAACAAATACTAAAAACTAAATAAAATTAATATTTAAGGGGGGCTGCCATACAAAAAACGCAATTTTTTGCACTTTTTTGTTCGATATAATGGCAACAGGTAGGCACTTGAAATATTCACAAAATACTCAGTTGTATTTTTACTTTAATAATAAATAATAAATTTAAAATAAAATAAATATTTCAGGGGGGTTCCCATACAACAAACGTGATTTTTTTGCCTTTTTTACGGAACCCTACGTGCGCGAGTCCGATGGCCGGTTGTTTATTAAAGCAGTCGGGTTTTTTTTATGAATAAGTTTCTTTTATCTTAGCTTTATTGTTAAAAATCGATATGGTATAATATTATTTTTTTATTCTAAATTAAGTACTTTTCTCTCACTGTATCAAGTAATGGTAGTTAAAATCATTCATAGCAATAAAATTCTATGTTTGTCACTAGATTTTAAGAATTACAATAAATTATATTGTATCTAATAATAATTAGTTTTCACTTCAATAACAACTATTACACGAATATATGAAAACTTTACAGATTTATTATAACTAAATTAATTTATGCCTTTTGCGGTTGAGACCATGGGTCCGTGGGGGTCTGAAGCTCGTCGTTTCGCAAATATTTTATGTAAAAAATTAATCGAGGCCTCGGGTGACCGGCGGGCGGGGAGCTTTTTCCGCCAACGCATCAGCTTGGCCATCCAAAGAGGAAACGCTGCCAGCCTTCTGGGAACCTTGCCGATCGGCAGCAGCGGCAGCCTCGAAGATGTTTTTTATGTATTGTAATTGTACATTTGCATGTATATTTTGTACTTTTTCGGATTAAATCGAATATCTTGATCTTAAAATGTAATTTAAGTTACTAAATATCTATTGAAAACTTCATTAAAAATGATTGGTAATCAACTTTAAATCGTTATAGATCCTAAATAATCAATCAAAATTAACAATGATTAAAGAAACCTAAAGATGATATTGCACATGACATAGCACGTCAACGTATTTTTTTTTCACATCATGTCTTTAGTGTCACTAAAGACGAATCTAACAGTCTATTGCCCGTGGTCCTACTGCGTGATCCTACTGGTAGGACCATGGGCAATTTATTTTGCCCGAAGTTCTATTAGTAGGACCATGGGCACTTAGCATTGCCCGTAGTCCTACTGGTAAGACTACGGACAAGTAACAGTGCCCGTAGTTTTGGTTTTTTTTTTCGTCATCCTACCTCTATTCTATTATTGTTGAAGATAAATATAGGTTATAGGTTTTTTTTAAGAGCGAAAAAAATCTGATTTTTAGATTAAAGCTACTTTCTAAAAAAAAACCTATAACCTATATTTATCTACCAGTAGGACGCAGTAGGACCACGGGCAACGAATGAATCTAACGGCATATCATTCATCAAAATCAGTTTAGCCGTTTAGTAGTTACGAGGGAATATAAGGACGGAAATACATACATACAGGTCAAATACATACATTTGGCTTCACCAGCAGTCGGGTAAAAAAGAGCTATGTCTCAAAATATTTGCAATATCCATGAACCCACGATAAAAATAAAAGTCATAGAGATGTAACGAAACGGACAAAAGTAAAAATACTTTTATGTATCAGTGCCATGTGTGGCTTGTGGTGTTTTATTGTGCTCCAGCAAACATGTCCCCTAAACCACGCTATGTAAGGTACTAGTAGCTAGTCGTAGTTAAAAAGATTTTTTTCAATTTTATTAAACCGCTATGTGTACCAAACATATTTATGTCTCATTTTATTTTACGGTTACATCATTATTGAAAGTAGTAGATAACATATTTCCTAATGATGTAATATTTGAAGGCTCTCGATAGTTTTCCCTAAGTATAAAACCAATTTTTCGAGTTATATTTCGGGCGTATAATTTCCATCCGCCCCGCAGCGTCGACGTTAACAATCTTATTACCAACTAACAACGTATTCTTGGCAGGAAAAATGTCTGATAAAACTGATCGCGTTATAGAGGCATCATATTTAAATTACTTACTACGTATTCAATCTTTTTTCATATTTTTATGTTTGGTTGGCGTAGTGTTGACCCATATTCCCGGAGGGAGCCGACCGCCGTTTGCCACCACTGCGATGGATGCCTCGAGGAGGACGCCCAGCACACCTTGGAGGTGTGCTCGGCCTGGACGAGCGAGCGCAGTGAGCTCTGCGCCCAAGTGGGGAACGACCTCTCGCTGACGAGCGTGATTCGCGCTATCGTCGACAGCGAGAGGTCCTGGGACGCACTCCACTCCTTTTGTGAGCGCGTCATGCTCGCAAAGGAGGCGGCGGAACGCCACAGGGAGGACACTACCACCCTGTCGATCCGCCGTAGGAGAACAGGGCGTCGGAGGGCGGCTTTCGCGAGCCACGCCCTCTCCCCACTGGAGCCCATGGGTGGCAGACTCGGGGGAGTCAGCCGCCCTGTCACAACGGGCTCGGGTAGTCTAGTGCGTGTTTCCACTCACTACCCAAGGCGAGACGGTGAGGATACGAGCTCCGATCCTCCCGTCATAGCAGTAGAGGCCTGCCACCGGGCCGTCGCTGCTGGGTACGCGGAAGAATGCCTCGGGCGCCCCCGTATACCCAGCACCAGCAGCGACAGGTAGAAACACCGTGGGGTTTTAGTCAGTAGGAGTCTGACATAACCCGGCCAGCTGCCCCCCCTCGAGCGGCCGGGTATCCATGAGGATTTCCCCACGAAAAAAAAAAAAGTGTTTACCCATATTGCTTCGTCATAGGTTCCCACGCAACATAAACATGCAATTTATTTGTTGAATATAATAATATCAGATGAATATGTGGGCGATAGAAAATAAAAACGCACAAATAGTTTGAATTGAACGAGTTGTTTGACATAAAACAACTCGTTCAGTACGGTGGTAGGGTACTTTGTAGAACCCGACTGGCTGGCTACCACCCTCAAGTTGAAAATCTGTCGCCAAGCACCTATCGGTGTGTTTCGACAGCTGCACTTGAGAGCCAGTTCCCATCTAGGCTTGGTGTGCTTACCACCTTCGGCCGCATCATCACTTACCATAGTGCGATTGTAGTCAAACACAAGCCTATCTAGAATAAAAAAATAAAAAAACAGGGAGATAATTGTTGAAACTGGATAAAACCTAACAGAGGTTCTTCTTCTTTTCTAAACTAAAAAACTAACTTTAGCAATAGATGCACTAATTCCACAAAATATATTTAAAAAGTTGGGAATCCACGTGATTATGACACTTTTGCGATGATACGGTCTTGATGCCTTATTGACGATCGTTATAACAAATTTCTTTTAACGGTGGAAGAATCACATAAGAAAGATGTGAGGCAAATCTGGAGATATGTTAATCGTAGGAAGGACACACAAAATTCTATACCTCTGATCATGAAGTAAGCCAACTTAGTAAGAATTTAGTTTTACGTGGGGTACTTCTTTTAGGATAACCGATCGCTCAAGTGAGGCAGCGGCCGGGTTATGTCAAACTCTTACTGACTAAAACTACACGGTGGTCGATATAAGGGTTGTAGACGAAGTCAGTAAGACTACCCAATAGGACATAATATTCTGCGACGCATCACGAAATCGTTTGATGCAGTTAATTATTATGTTCAGTTATGTAACAGGTTCACACAAAAAATACTGATCATGTGCAAGCCCGAGCCAAACTGTCGTGAGGGTTCCGTACCATACCAAGTTGAAATAACTTTAGAAATAGTGTCCTTCGCACAGATTTCAGAACCAAAGGTCCTTCGTCTTAGGAATAAGAGGTTATGTTTTGAGAAAATCTCGCGATCCATCAATCGCCTCAACAGTAGGTCTTTGACCAGACATTCATAGCACATCTTGTAGTAGCTATATAAAACAATATATAGGTTTTAAAAGTTGCAAATTTTCTCTCTATAATAAAATTTTACGTTTTCCGTTATGATATAAATATTTACATTTCTTGTTTAGGTTTCCTGTAAACTGAGAAAGGCTCTATTTTTTTGTTTTGTTCAGTAGTTACGAAGTTAAGGTAGAGGGAATGCTCAATTTTCGTGTATTTCATTTTATGGAAAGATACATTGGATACTTTTTTAAATCCAAGTCAGGTAGGAAATAAATAATAGTATAAAATGAACAGTTACCTATGCCAAAACGAGAAACTAATTTTTAACCTTTAAAACGTAGACAAATATTTCAAAACCTGAGCAACGTTATTACAGTTGTTAACAAAGTTCGACTGAAAATCATTATTTCGTCGAAACAAAGGGGCAATTAACCGATATTAAGCCCACCTGTTCCTTGTGGCTTAATGTAAAATATTACTCGCGGGAAATAACAAGCTTCCAAACATCTGTAAGTACCAGTGTTGCTTTTTGGCTTTATAATATAATTCAAAGGAAACCGATACATATAAGTAGATAATAAACATAAAATAACAGACATGTCAATGCTTGAACCAAATGTGAGAGTAGAAAACGAACATAATATTTTATTCCCAGGGCAACGGTGTGGTTTATTCGTCTAAGGCAACGGTAGATTACATTGCCTACGTTATTAACATTTTCATAGTTATTTAGATTGGTTTGACAGCTACTAAAAATTATATGACGACTAAAGAACGAACTTTAAATGATTGTAAATTTTAACCGACTAAATTGTTATTTTTTTAATTAATTAAAAAAGTACATTTAAACAACCACGAAAGAAGAAATTCCATTATCTATCCGTTCCATTATCTAATGATATATGAAATTGTGCAATTGACATATTGATTGAGTGGTTCGTTATCAAATCCCCAGCAAATCAATAATTTTCAAAGTATTGTTATTATGATGATAGTGAGATCCTCATACGCACAGAGTTATATCAAAACTCCCTGATACGTGATAAAAGTGCTTCAAATTACACCTACTAGTAAACAAATATTTTATATTATCTCGTTACACACCCACCAAAATTATATTCTTCAGTGTAAATATAGTAAATGGAGAACTTTAATAACTCCTATCGCGATTCCTGGAATTCTATAACTTATGTATGTAGCTTTGGGATGATATTCCCACAAGCGAACCAAGGGGGAAACGAAAATTCTGATGTTTAAATACATATCCTGGGACATTCTAGTGTTTAATTGGTTCTCAGAGAATTAACTAAAAAACATAACTTCACGACAACATATCAATTTTGAAGCAGCACAGCACACCTATGTATTTGAATAAAAAACGTTAAATAGTTTTTTCACTCCTCTTGCTCAAAAAGACCGTCATTGTAGCGTACCAGAGCGGTGAAAAAATAGCAATTCATCCTCTAGGGGAATTCTTTTTTTTTTTTTTTATGTGTCAAATGACACTGAGCCTACAAAAACGAAAAAGTCTTTAGTCATAAGTAGAATAATCATGAATAAAGACTCGACTTATTACTGTTTCATAAAAAAAGAACTTCATTTTAATTTTGAAAATCTCTGGTAGAATGCATGCAATGTGTTGCGGCTACAGAAGAAACAAAAAATAAGAAATTATAAACTACATATTTCATATTGTATTGGATTGTTTTATTTTTTCGCAATCGTAGTGAAAAGTTTAGTGTAACACACGGCGATAAAACCCATTAAAACTCGGTTTCTATTTAGTGCCTCGCTAAAGCTCGGGAGTAAAACTACCTCGTATATAATGGGTCATTTTAGCCCCTTGTATAACAATCTACTATTTTGGTTTCTTTGAAGAGTCAAGTTGCACTACTCGTTCTACCACCTACTACAATTTATATTTGTTACTTGAAGGGTGAGTGATAATATAGTGCACGCCACTTTATAGGTAAGTGGCAGGTCAACAAGCAAACACTTGCTATCTGTTCTATTTGTTCCAAATTAAATTGTGAACATATCTTTGTTACATTCCAAGCTTCAGGATTCAATAACAAAAAGAAAATGTTCTTTTAAATAAAACCTTTCAATGTTTCTGGCGCGCGCGTGGAAACTTTGGGTGATTTAAATAAAATATTGGCACAAGTTCAACTCATGCGCCATTCGTTGCTTGGAAATTTGATTTTGAAAAGAAATTTGTCTTCCTTCGATTGCCGTGACATATTGAAACCAATAAAATAAAAACTTTTTTTTCATATTGAAGGTTGTAAAGAAACTCGCAGTCTCGGAGTCTCGCATACGAGTTTATGATTTTTGTTTTCCGCGAATTTATTTAGTTCTCCCGTCATTTGAAATCAAAATAATACGATGTAAATCTTATAATGTAAGTATGTACCTTCATAAACTATTACGTTAATTTATTTTACTGAAAAAAACACAAATTTTTAAGTGACATTAAACACATTAATGTTTTTTTTACATTCACGACAATACAATAAAATATTAATCTATTTTTTATTGGCCCTACCAAGTAACAAAGATATTCATTAAACCTCTTCTTTCTAATCTCCAATTTATAGATATTAATTTATCGACTCTATATCAAACAGTATAAAGCTTTGATTATTATAGGCCGGACGTTTTGACACTTACTAGTTCACATAAAAAATACCTGTCAATTAGGACTTAAATTATTAGAAGATTATACCTTCACTGATTGATTTGATTTGATTACGATTACGAACCTTATAATTTTGCTGACAATCGAATTTAATCTTAAATTCAGCTGATCAAATGATTATAAATATTAATTATGACATCATAAAAACATATTTGGACAGCCAATATTTATCATTGTTACCAACTCTAGAAATTATCGAGGCTTATTCAATTACGAATTCAAATTTTAACCCGGCTAGTGGCGTATTTGTCATGGATGGCTTAGCAATCAGCTCACTAACGATAATTCATCAGAAACAGTAGGTATTTGAACTAACATACTATAGCAATACTAAACATTTCCATTTAAATGCCTTTATTTTATAAAACATTTAAAATAACTATTATAACAGTCAATCGCAGAATCCGCAGAAATTAAAGCTATTTAATACAATTAGTTAACGTGTATAGCATTAATCAGTAATATTATTATTATTAATTAATTTTATATTCTTTTGACCCTTAAAAACTAAATGATCAGCGAGTTACATGGGCTAGTTATATTTTATTTTAATTACCTCGGGAACCTATCCGATTCAAAACCGACCGATTTCAAAAATTTTTTCACCATTAGAATGCTACATTATCCCTGAGAAACATAGGCTATATTTTATCCCGGGAAAACATCCCACGGGAACGTGGGTGAAACCGCGTTATTTTTTCAATCAAACACAATCGTTATCCACTTAATTGCGTCGTAATAGCTAAATAGATTTTAATAAAACTTGCCACATTCTATGTCGATCTTACTTCGGATATAAATTATATGATATGGATTTTGTTACTTTTCTTATATTCTTAGTTTTCTTAATTTAATTTATATCCTTAGATATATTGCGCGAGAACGGTATATAGTTAGTTAGGTAATTTATAGATCTTCAGCAAATGAAATATAAACAATTTCTTTAAAAAATCACGTCTTATAAATAGGTTTATTTGGATAATTGAAGTTATAGTTTTGAAACAATATCTCTTTATTTGTGACATAAGTTAGAAATTCAATGAAGACCAGGCTGCTAATTGTATGGCTATATCTGAAGTTTAGATGTATATGTATATTCGGAAAAATAAAGAAACTGATAAACACACTTTCGCATTTATAATATTAGTAGAAGTTCTCAGGTATGTTACGAAATTTTAGGAATATTTTTTACCTGTTTGTTTAACGTTTTAGTAGGTAAGGAGATTGAAAAATAAATCTCAGTAGTTATCATATCAGGTATTTGCTCATTATCAGTGTTGACGTACATAATAATTGTTCATAATAGCATATTTTTATAGGTATTTAAGATATAAAAGATACAATAATTTTTTTATCTTATACCTACAAATGTTATTGGTATCTATCTATTAAATAATACCTATTGAGTTCCTGAAAAAACTAGCCACGTGCGAGTCGGCCTTGCACACCGAGAGGGCTGGAAAGTATCCTTGGACGTATAAAAAGTTTAGTTATTAAACGCATAACTAGGTAGTCTGTTCGGATTCTTGAAGATTTAGTATGTTTGTTTTTGACATAGATTAGATTGACAATTAAGGCTAGGCTGTGAATTGAATGAAATTTAGATGTATGTACATTTGGAAAGATGGCGATCAGTATACAATTGCAGTAAATTAAGACAGCGAATAACAAAGCATACGAATTAATTAAAATTATTCTCGCCGATCGGAATGCCAACCTAATATCACAATAAAAAGACGTGTAGGTGTTTACATATCCCAACATATCAAAAACCTTTTACTTATTAATAAAAAAAGATGGAATATTTAAAAAAAACCAGGGTGTTTGTTTCGCCGTTTCTTCTCCTGATAGGTCTATTTGGAAATGGTGGTAACAATAGCATTAAAAAATAGCAATATGATGTCCAATATGTGTCCCAAAATTGAATAAAACATTTTGATTTGATTTTTTCAATTATCCCTATACATACGTACATATTAATTCTAAAGTGACCGGTTCTCGGGTCTAAACATACCTACCTACCCATACATGTGTCTCAAATATATTTTCTAGTATATAAATAAATAACCTTAAATATTCATATAGGTCTAGCATTGAAATCTCTATCACAGATTTATGATATTTATAAGAAAATGTTATTATTAAAATTACAAGATAATTTTTTTTGTTAGATTTCGTGATAACAGAAACTTAATAAATAACGTTCGAAGCCAAAATTAAGTCAGAATTTACATAGCCATCAAATGATGAAGAGTGTTCTTCTATTCTTGCTTATATCAACGGGTAAATGATACTTGTATTTAATCATATCTACTATGAGTTTTGTGCTTCAAAAACCTTAATAGTTGGCAATAATAAATTATGTCTTTTTATTTTAGTATATATCGCATTAGCGATACCCGTTTTGCAAGATGAGTTGAAAGGATACCCGAGATTCATTGAATTTCCTGATGGAGATGGAATCTTACACAAAGTGGATCTTGAAGCCGAGCCTGATGTGGAACTTTTGACAGAGATCTCTAGGAATCCAAATAATAACCAGTATTTACTGTTTACAAGGTAATTTTAATTCCCTTTGTTTAGTTAGATATTAAAATTATTCGGGTTATAGAAAACTGCTCTTGGGTTATTATAGATAACCATCCAACAAAATGAATTATCATGTGATCAATCTGAGTAATTAGAAACATTAGGCTGACATAATGGTACATGTTTTTGTTATGCCATGTCGACAAATTTCTCAAAATATTGTTATAGGCGCAACCCAACATCATCGCAGTCATTATTAATCAACAATGCTGCTTCCATCACCTCATCCAACTTCAACCCAAACGTACCAACAGTCGTCATCGCTCACGGCTGGCTCAGCAACCAGAACACTGATATCAACCCCGCTATCAGAGACGGTAAATATATCTTCTTGTTTTTTGTTATGGATAAGCTTCTTTTTGTTATAATCAAAATTATTTAAGATTAACTATGTACGACAATGGTAATTATTTGTTTCATATGAAAATCCGGAAACAAAGTAATGCATTTTTACATACTAAAGATTCATGATTCATTGAGTAAATCTTTGAGGGAGGCTTATACAGATTCAAGGTATGACATCCTCCTAGATAAATCTAATTTCAACATTGTGACTTTATTTTACTTTAGTATACCTGAAAAAGATTGACGTGAACGTCATTGTCCTGGACTGGAGGCGTCTTGCTTTGTCGAACTACGTGACGGCTGTCAACGGAGTACCAGCAGTCGGCAAAGGACTTGGACAATTCCTAGCTTTCCTAAACTCTGTGACTGGAGCTCCATTCAGTTCCATGCATCTGGTTGGATTCAGTCTTGGGGCCCATGTGGTTGGCAACGCTGGAAGGGAAATTGGTGGCAGAGCTGCTCGTGTCACGGGTAAAATATATTTTACCTATTCAGTAACATGTTATCAGAGAAAGTACTCCAAAAACTATACACGATAGTCATTTTAAAATATTTACCAAAAGAACACCAACAAACCTGACCCGAAATTTGTGACTTGGAAATAATGATCGTATTATCGTTTTACGGAGTCCCTATGATAATATTTAAGAAATGTGAAATCCTAGGTTACGAAATAACAGTGATTAATGATGATGCTGTCTCGAATTATCCGATAACTTTAAATAACATATTTCCCGATAATTTCAGGTTTAGACCCAGCGGGTCCTTTGTGGAACTTGAACTCTAATAGACTAAATGAAAAGGACGGAATCTACGTTGAAGCTATCCATACCGATGGCGGCACTGTAGGCCTTGGCATTGGCACTGCTGTGGCAAACGCTGACTTCTTCCCCAATGGTGGAACCTCACAGCCCGGCTGCTTGACTAACGTTTGCAACCATGGCCGTGCTTGGGAATTCTTCGCAGCCACTGTTACCTACAACCATTTAATTGGCAGAGAATGTTCCAGCTCATTGCAAATTACACTGAATAGATGCACTGGTCAGGAACTTCGTATGGGCAACGATGATTTAAGGAAAACTGGGTAAACCTACTGTTCCAAATATATTTACTTGAATATAAAAATACTTGATGCTGACCATATTATATTTGTAAAAATAAGCTGCTGGTGTGACTTAGAAATTTTCAAGAAATCTTCGACTTATATTTCAACATTGAGATTCAACCAGCCCTAAGCAACTCGAGGCCAAGTTACAATTATTTTAACTTATTTTTCTAATTTGTTAATAAATTTGGGATTAAAATATAACTAATAATAATATTCTTTATTGGGTGTAATGTGGAGTTAACGTTTTTATGGAAATAATGTTTTAGGATAAGGGCAAGAAGAAGACATTATTCATAAAATATTGGTCACGGAATAATAAAATATTCTTTGTCATTTATTTTATTTCCAGATCTGGCCAATACCGCTTGGACACCGCAAGAAGATACCCTTACTAATTCAGACCATTATCAACTTTACAACAACAATATTTAACTTCTCTATAAAATATACAAGCAAATGTACAACTATAATATATAAAAAACTTCTTCGAGGCTGCCGCTGCTGCCGATCGGCAAGGTTCCCAGAAGGCTGGCAGCGTTTCCTCTTTGGATCGCCAAGCTGATGCGTTGGCGGAAAAAGCTCCCCGCCCGCCGGTCACTATTTGATTATGTTCCTGTTCAAAAATATATTTAAAAAAAAAGTCATTAATCATTGCTATATATTTTTAGGCAAATAAATGTTACCAAAACGAAAGCAACGTTTTTTTTGTCTCAACGTGTCTGTTTATTTCTTGCGTGAGCTAACTGCAATACTACTGAACCCATCTTGGGATTTAGGTAGAGGAATATTCAGAGGGTGATCTGATATTTTAGTTCTAATATGTTATCACTGTTCTAAATATAGTTGAAGCAAAGTTGCGATATGATACCAGGGAATTAGGAACTAAACTAACCAATAAAGTTATGATCATAAGTGTGCGTATGCTGACAGACAGGTCAGGCAGGTCAGGCAGGGTAGGTAGGGTAGACAACACAGAAATAATATGCTGAGACGCAGACACATTCGCGCAGGTGGACATACATAGTACGGGAGGTGTAGCGTTGCATTTTAGATAGTGTTTTTACGTCGATCGATTGCCATGTTTTTCATTAAATTTCGAATGACTAATAAATGAACTAAGCGTCAACTGACTCACCCGCAGTGGGTGTAAGATTGGAAGGTAACGGAAGTTGAAAAAAAAAGTATTAGTAAATATATTGTTTATTTGAGCATATCTTTTGTATTTGTAACGCTACTTCCCGGACTAGCACGCGTTGCGCAGCCGCATTGAAATCTACAGAGTTGCCAACATGACAACATTTTCTGCCGCCTGTGTCACCTGTCTGCCAGGAAACGCTCAGGCTAAGTGATCTACTTAGTGTGACCTATGCACACAGCCAAGAGGCAGATGGCCCGTCATATTTGACACAGCACCAATATTCGATAGGTAAAGTTGACGAGCTCTTGACGAGGTAACATGCATAGGCAGCTTGAAATATGTGATGTTCTTCTGATAACTGTACTAATTATCTGCGACTCCTGCAAGGCCGCGGATGCGGAAAGTGGACTGGAGAGTATTGGAGAGAAAGTGAAATGGTGTAGTGTATCCTGGAAATATGATATACATATATATATATATATATATACATTGGAAAAGGTTTTTATTATGCAGCAGTAGACTTAAGTCTATAGGCTGATTATAACAGTAATAATAAATTATGGGGATACCAGGAAATTATAGAATATAAATTCATAATTATCCAAAGTTGGCATAGTATAGAATATTCCAGGAAAGTCTTTCCTTTATAGTAGAATGGGAACATACATACCATCCTATTTTGCGACATGCACCGGTTTTGACTCCGATCCTCTCCTTGCCAGTGAGTCAGCTGCGTCATTGCCTCTGTCTCCACTGTGTCCTTTGATCCATTGTATGGTTATGTTATTGTGGATGCCTACCAAGTTTACGGCCTTCTGACACTCCACTACAAGACTAGATGTCACCACAGTATGATCCAGTGCTTGTAGTACTGATTTGCTGTCTGAGAGAATGATAATGTAATGATCTGTTACCTTTCTTGTCACTATTGCCTGAGCCGCCAGTAGGATTCCCATGCATTCAGCCTGGAAGACTGTGCTGTGGGATCCAAGGGACTTGGCAATATTGATATTAAGGTCCTCCGAGAAGACGCCTGTACCAGTGCCTGCACTGGTTTTTGAGCCATCCGTGAAGATTGTGAGTGATCTGTGGACCCGGGTATGGTCGCAGCACTCGGACAGTTGTATTTTGAACCTTTTGTTAAAGATGTGGATTGGCGCCACCTTTTCACAGGGGGCGTCTATTAAGGGTGTGTTAGTCCAGTCTAGAAAAGTACTGTTAAAGTGTTTGACATTATCAAACTGGTTTAGATTTCGAAATTTGAGTCTGAGAGCTGCTTGAGCCGCTTCTTGTTGGATGAATAAGTGGAGCAGCGGTAGATTTAGCATGGCTTCCATGGCCGCAGTCGGAGTAGTCCTCATGCATTCTGTAATTGCGCAACATGCTAGTCTTTGGAAGCTTTGGAGCTTTTTGACGCAAGTTCCTAATTTGGTTCTTGACCACCATACAAGGGCTCCGTAGCTTAGCATTGGTCGTATTACTAACGTGTATAGCTATTTGGAATACTGGCTTCCAAATAGCTGGAAAGGATTCTTTCATTACAATTTGTACCGATAACCGATAACTATTTTTACGAACGTCTTTTTGTGATGACCGTCCCATCCGCGAGCCAAGGGGCTTCCTAATCAATTAATTAAGTACTATTTTTATGTATAATCTGTAAATTGAATAGATTAATTATTAATCTTATCCGTAAAAACCTGGTATCAAAATTGCTAATACAATGATAAATCTGCAATAAATACGGATTCTTAGGAACGTGGAGAGTATATTCACATTGCCAAGCTGTGAACATGCACGGAGCACTACTGATTGTTCTCGTATCTACGGGTGAGTGTTCATTCATTAAAATAGAGATGATTCTATGTAGTTAAATTAAACTTCAGTTTCATTCATTTCATTTACCTTTTTCTGTCAATAAATATTGTAAAATGTCCATTGCAAAATTTTCTAAAATATATTTTTTTATGTCACTAATGACAATGGTAAGATGGTAAGTGACTGCCGTCGCCTATAGACATTAGCAATTCCAGGGTGATTGCCAATGTGTTGTACACCTTATTACCTTAAAGCCAAGGCAAACTGGCTCTCAAGTGCAATTAGATTTAAACAAGAAAAAAACTGTCGCCAATTAGGTATCTACCGGTGTGTTTTATCAGGTTGCTCTAGAAAGGAGCCAATTTCTTTGTAAAAAGTCGGCAACACATTGGCAATCAGTTTTTTTTTTATTTATTTTAGGACACAAGTGCACTATTCGTAAAGTATTACGTAAGTGTGACGATAATTATGTACACAATTTCAATATACTACTTATGTGAATCGTGAGGAAACATTGTTTTCCCTTCCAGAAAACTCCAACTTATTGTGGAATTTGAACCTCCGATTATTTTAAATTATCCCTTAAAATATTTTAATTCATTATATTTTCAGCGTACATCGCATCTGCGGTGCCTATCGCTCAAGATGAGCTTGGTACCCGTGAATATCCTCGGTACATCGAGTTTCCCGGTGGTGATGGTGAAATGCACCAGGTAGACCTCGAAGCTGAACCTGACATGGAACTCCTAAACGAAATCACCAAAAACCCTGCTAACAACCAGTACTTGCTGTATACTAGGTAATTTTTCCCGGTATAAAATTATGGCCTATGTTACTCAGTGATACTAATGGTGAAAGAGATTTTTTTTTAATCGGTCCAGTAGTTTTTGAGTTTATTCGTTACAAACATGCAAAAATACAAGACTTTCCTCTATATAATATTAGTATGGATACCAAAAGATTAGTATAGATTTAATTTAAAATGTTATTTGTACGTCCTTTGTTCGAATATGTACCTAATGTTTGTTTTTATTTTTCCATTTGTTTAAATTGTTCGTCACTACAGTCATGTTCGTGATGTTATGGACGTAGGCCTCGACTGTATGTAATGTTGTATGTTGTCATGAACAAAATTGTATTTCTTTCTTTCTTTACTCTATGGGCCATTTCTTATAGATGAACAAATACAAAAAAAGCAATGTTCTTCTAATATTTGTTAGCATAGGTACCTGAAATTATCAATTAACTTAATATGACATTAACTTTGTTACAGACGCAACCCAAGGTTTTCACAGACCTTGGTTATAAATAACGCCAATTCTATTACATCATCAAACTTCAACGCCAATGTACCAACAGTTGTCGTCGCTCACGGCTGGCTCAGCAACCAGTACACTAACATCAACCCAACTATCAGAGATGGTAATATTATTATTCTTTTAGTTAATGCAGATGCTGAACACAATGTCGTATTATTCTTATCGTCTTTTAGTTCACAGTTGTTTATACGCCTTTCATAAGGCAGACCACTCCCTTTTTTATCGAATTAACGGGCGAGGGCGATGCACAGAATTTAAAATACTATTACAATTTCAGCATACCTCGGAAAAAGTGACGTAAATGTCATTGTCCTCGACTGGAGACGTCTCGCCTTATCAGACTACGTGACTGCTGCTAACGGTGTACCAGCTGTCGGACAGGGCTTGGGACAATTCTTGATCTTCCTTAACTCTGTGACTGGTGCTGCTTTCACAAACATGCATCTCGTTGGATTCAGTTTGGGGGCTCATTTAGTCGGAAACGCAGGAAGAGCACTCGGTGGAAGGGCGGCTCGTGTCACAGGTAAATTTAGTTATTATTTTTTTATGTCAGCAAATTGTCAATCTTTGGTCCAACTGACTTTCGTCTAACCGCCCCGCTAGAACTAATTTGTTTTGCTGACATATTTTTTTGTAAAAGGTATTTTATTTAAAAACTATACTAGAAATGCTGTACAACTACTTGTTTACATTAGTGGAAACTTGTAATTTTTATTTTTGTACAATTATGTAACTTTAATAAATTTTAAGGTACAAGTTTCTTAAATATTTGAGCAGGAATCATTAGTTATAATTGATTATCCATATAATTTTTAGAATGTTTTAACAGTCCGAATATATTATTAGGTTTGGACCCAGCCGGCCCTCTATGGAACTACAACAGAAACCGTCTGGCTCCTACTGATGGAGTCTACGTTGAGGCTATCCACACTGATGGTGGTTATGCCGGCCTAGGTATCGGATCTGCTGTTGCCAACGCTGACTTCTTCCCCAATGGTGGAAATTCACAGCCTGGTTGCTTGTTAAGTCTCTGTAACCATGAGCGTGCTTGGGAACTCTTTGCTGCTACTGTCACATATAACCACTTACTCGGCACCTTATGCACCAGCACAACGCAAATCACATTGAACACCTGTCGTGGTGCTCGTTTCCACATGGGTAATGATGATTTGAGGAAATTTGGGTGAGTTCCATTTAATAATATTATGATAAATACTTTTGAACGTGCCGTGATGGTTACACAGGTAGAAGACGACCGAAAAAGAGATGAATAGATTGTGTGAGAGATTATATGAGAAAGAAAGGGGTGTATTCCGATATGACGGATAGAAGGGCTGAAGGAAGATGATGATGACTTTTGAATATGCCTACAAAGTCTAACAGCGCTTTAAATGTGTGATAAGATGCAGTTTGGTTTATGATCTTATTCTAATACAAGTTGCATATTTTGCCGATTATTGCTTAAAGACGATTGCTTAGCCAGCATTGAATATCGTGTAGAAGATTCGTGGATTCAACTATTTATAATTCATATGCCTTTAGTGAACGAAAATATAGCACTGTGCTAGAACGAAAATGTACCTACTGCTAGCTGGCTAACATTATGTTGCGCCAATTATCAAGCCAGATATTGTCTTGGTTTTGTTTGCTTACCACCACATCGTTATCATATCATAGAACATTAGTTTCCACACAATAAATGTCTATTTTGTTTACAGAACTGGCTTGTACCGGTTGGACACCGACAGGAGATATCCATTCTAAAAAAACATTTGACTTGATTATCAAATTTTTGATACGAAAATTACAATGAAAAATATATATTTTTGATTGCATTAGAACGCGTTTTCTTATCTACCCATAAACGTCTCATCTATCACTGATTCCACCATAAAGCGGACTGAAGAAGAGATTTAGAAACTTATATTGGTTTTGGTTTATTGCATAAATTCAGATTCTATTCACACCACAAAACGCTCCCAAATATTGAGAATTATGATACTGGTATAACTATCTTATTAGGCACTCAAGAGATAGCAAAAGAAGAAAAGGTAGGCTGACTTAACGTTGGGAGGATGATATAAAAATGTTACGGGACCAGAATGGACTCGGGAAAACAATGGATAGTTGAAAAAAAAATTCCCTGAAATTTTCCCTGAAAAATAAAATTGTCAACCATCTAAACACAATAATAACATGGTAAATTAAACATAAGGTGAAGACAAATATGGCCACAGCTCAGCATTATGCGGCAGCACAGATCTGTGCTACAGCGCTGGTATTCTAGAGGCCAGCTAGTGGCGTTAATAAATATCCACTACAGTACGTCTACCATGAGTTGGCACCAAAAACACACATCAAACGGTAGCGGAGAAACGCGCATCGAATAGTTTTTGGTTAAACTTGTTCCTACACGCTAGTAACTAACGTTTTTTATCCATTGCTTTTAGAATATCGGTACCGTGAGTCACAAATTTGACAGATGTCATCGAGAAATACCGTCTCGATTATAGTTAAGTAACTCACGGGCAAATTGAACCGTGAGATCTTCGATCGTATAGTTTACGTAGTGTTTATATACCTACTCTTTGTAGTTTTTAATGAAAGTTTATAAAATTTGAGTGTTATTTTGTTGTACTTGTAATGAGTTTACTTAATAAAGATATATTTGACTTTGAGTTTGAGTTGAAATAATGTGGGCAATAAGTTATTTAGCATATTTTAGTTTGGAAATTCACTTGAGCATATCAGTGTGGTTTATAGGCCGTGATATTATTGAGATTGAGAACAATTACATAAAGGAATAAATACTTAGGTACTATTACTTACATACAATTTTAATCCTAAGCCACATTCCTCAACTATAAGCATCCACTTGAAACATTCACAGACAAACACATGTTTCTATAAAAAAAACCTACTTATTTAAAGTACATTATGTATTATTTATTTACAAACGTATTGTTTATAAACACACACCACAGCACACACACACACATGCGCATGACCTAGTGCGCACGACCGACTGAAGGACGACGGGGCGTGCAGCGCAGCGAGCAAGCGGGACGACGCGACGCTCCGTCTCACGGTAGATATGGTTGTATACCGTCACCGTGTAGTGAGCCACTACACGGTGACGGTATACAACCATATCTATTTAAAAATCACTAAGAATAAAAGCAAATGAGCATTCGTCTATGACGTTTTCAATTAGCAGGGTTATAACTGAATACTTAGATTTTTTGGGAGTATATAACTTACTCTGCCTTTACAGTATAGTTAGAAAGAGGCAGCATTATTCGTTGTGAAGTAAGAAACGTTGCTCGATGTGAGCAAACACTAGAGTGTACGTAAACCATCACTTGACTCATGGTGCGTACTACCAATTTTAGTTCTTTACGTGACCGCTAGTGGCGCTGTGCACATTTTCCATACAAATATTTTACGCAGTCGTGAGCGTGTGCGGTTTTTGTAAAGTCATGGTAGACGTACAGATAAAAATAATTGCTTAGTTGAGTTTTTTACCGGAGTCTTCTCAGTTTTTAGTGTATTTCTAATGGTAGGGTAATTTTCTTGTGTACATATCGGATTTCACATGACACGATTTTTTCCTTCGTCGATAGTTCAGGAAAAGTGGGTAGGTTCATTTTTTTTTGCTTCAGGCACAGAACAAATAAAAAAGGTAGACGGAGCGTACGTGCACGAAGTTGTGTGCGTACGTACGTGCAGGGTACGTTATCCCGAGTGACTCGTGTCACAGAAACGCGATCGGCTTCCTTTTTCAAGTTCGGCTTCCCTTACTCTGTCTACCTTTTTTATTTGGTCTGAGGCTCCAGGCTCTAGCTTGTGACCACTAGTGAGCTTATCGGTTAATTAATTAGATATATATCGATTTATGAATGTTTCGATATCTTTATAATATAATTGATCATAAAATGTGACTTTGTGTTGATTAATTAGGTACAACAATTACACGTGGATTTACTTTTTTATTTTTGTTTTGTACAAACTAACTAAGTACCTATGTATTATAACTTCCTCAAGAAAACTCTTAGTAAAATTATGGTAAAAACCTTTAAATATCCACATTAACTCTCTATGATATGGAATAAAGTAAAAAAACACAAAAACTTAAAAATTCTACATCATAGATCGATCATTATCGATCGATGGTTCATTTGTAAATTTAGATCTATTCATTTACTTGTGTCGCTGGTAGGTACCAATCGAAAACACAAACAAACAGATGCGAACAAGTGCAAAAGTAATCTCTGCTTATCAAATTCATTGTAATAGCTTTGTACATTATGATTTAACAGAAATAACAAAATAATCGCATAAAGTAACCTTCGGATAAGCGAGCATGATGTTTTGATTGAAACTAAATAATAAAATAGAAAATATGTTTACTACAATAACTTATCACTAGTACAAATTCGGAAATAAGTTAAGAGAATTTCCAAGCCATTTCGTATATGAATAAGTTAGTATTCATGATTTCTCCAACTAAATAAAAAATCCTATAACTTACCTAACAATATATTTTTCTATCAATTCTAACAAACAAGCAGGCAGGTCACTTGCA
This sequence comes from Ochropacha duplaris, assembly GCA_951361185.1. Taxonomy (NCBI): domain Eukaryota; kingdom Metazoa; phylum Arthropoda; class Insecta; order Lepidoptera; family Drepanidae; genus Ochropacha; species Ochropacha duplaris. The sequence continues at coordinate 4,068,191 of OX592706.1, forward strand.
GGTAGAGAGAAGTGACCGTCACCTATGAACATTAACAATACCAGTCAATTGCCAATGTGACGACCTTTATAATGCTTGGAAGGCAAACTGGCTTTCAAGTGCAACTGCCATAAGTGCTTGGTGACATATTTTCAACTTGAGGGTGGCAACCACTCAAGCACCACAAAGTACTATGGTTTCCTCACGATGTTTTCCATCGCTGAAATCTCAAACTTATTATCGGATTCAAACCCACAACTTTCGCCGCAGTATCCTATTTAGGTATATTACCTATATTGGTGGTATATCATTTAAATTTGGGTACCTATATATTTAGTATTGACTCTATATTACAAATGAGATCAGTATTTTGAAAAAAAGTACTATTGTACTCAATAAAAAGTAAGAATGCAACACAAACTCTTTGGTATTCAAAAAGAGCTGGATTATCTGATACCTATACTATACTACAATTTTAATACCTACACTATCTCTTGTTTCTTTAAATATAAATCATTTGCGGTTTTTTAATGGTGTTGACAACAATGAAAAAGAAATACTTAATAACCACGCGGTTATGAGTATCCACATGTTTGAAATTTTTTAAACGGAACAGGTCAATCTTGTAAGTTTGAATCTCCGAAACTACTCAACCGAATTAAAAAAATCACCAATGTAATGGACTTTCAGGGTTGGTATAAGCTACGCAGGCAGCGTCATATAGGTAGTTCACATGTTATGTAAGACTATAGACACTTGTTATCTTACTACCAAAATCCACCAAAACATGGCATGTCGCCGCTGTTGACTTCAATTGTTCTGATACTTGCCGATGGTCGCTACTCAGTTACGTACCGGTTTTGAATATTTACATAATTTCATGTCAGGAAGAAATCGTTTTAAATAGATACAAAAAACCCCGGCTATAATTTACTATATCCAACCAACAAACTAATAGGAGAAAATATGTGTTTTTTTAGTACCTACCCCAAATTAATTAATGCATATTTAAATATTATCAACATTATAACCGTGTATAAACAAGTAGGTACATTGATTACATTGTAAGAGTTCCGTACGCTACGGTACGGTAGAATAAACCCTTCTTATTTTATCGTATCCCACTTTTTGTCATAGCTATTTTACCCAGAAAAATTAGAATGATTTTTCTATGAACTGCTAAACAATCTAATTAATGATAATAGTAACGAAAATGAAATTTTGGGGCACAATGAGGGATAAAAAATGCGTGTGGGGTGTATATATAAAAATAGATGTGTCAAAGTAAAGATTTGTAAAATAAGCGGCACGGTATGATGGCCATTTTGACAAGAGGGTGTCTCTTCTTAACTCGCTATGCTTGTCTCTTTTTGGCACGTAGATTAATTAAGGTGATGATAGCTCAGTGGTAGTGACGTCGGATACCACCGCGGAGGTCGTGGGTTCGAATCCTACAATGAGCTTGAGCTTTCGGTGAAGGAAAACATCGTGAGGAAACCATAGCAAGGTGGTAGGGTTCTTTGTATTACCCGACTGGCTGGCTACCACCCTCAAGTTGAAAATCTGTCGCCAAGCACCTATTGGTGTGTTTCGACAGCTGCACTTGAGAGCCAGTTCCCATCTAGGCTTTGTGTGCTTATCACCTTCAGCCACATCATAACTTACCTTGGTGAGATTGCGGTCAAACACAAGCTTATCCAAAAGTAAAATAAAATAAATACGTAAATGGATAGCGTTGTCAAAACGGCCATCATAGCGTACGCTAGTATAGCTACTGATTACTCTATGGAACCCTATACTCTGAGCGTGGCCCGATACGCACATGACTGTTTTTTTCCTGGTAGATAATTTATATACGCCCCAGGGAGTATATAAATTCGTACTTTACAATTTACTTTTACAAATCGACACCATGGCGTGCACAATAATAACATTATTAATGTTGTACTTCATCCAAGCGTCCCTGGTATACGGTAAGTGTTTTCTATGCGTTTGTCTTAGATGCTCAAAGCTGAATCAGGCTACGTATGAGCTTGCGTAAATTTAATAACTTGAAGCGCAATTCCTCAGTCCATCTCATTGCAAAGGAATTGGGTCAATTTCTACGAGTCTTCTCAGTTTAAGTAGAGTCAGTTGTAACGTTCATAATCGTCTTACTAGGGCCTAAACTGAATAAATGAGTTTTTAGTTTAAAAACAGTACCAAAATAAAATTAATCTGTAGATGTTTGGTCGAGTTACAATTTAACAAGAGCTGACGCGTGTGACCTTTTTTAATCTTGGCCACGCAAGACGCAACAATCACGCGTTTTCGAGAATTTTAAAATATTTACATAGTTATATTGAAGAATTTACAGCGGATTGAAGATATAAAGGAAAATATCTCGCCCAATTACATGTTTAAATTATAACGGTACCCTAGTGTACATGATCCTTTCGGTATTATTTTTGCTTTTGTTTTACCACGATCTAACTGTAGGAAGTGATGATGCAAAAACGACTGGAACACCAAGACAATATCTGAGATTGGGTTTGAATACACAAATGAAACTCGTACATAACGGCTGCACGGATTTTCTTAAAATTTGTAAAATTTAATAAAAGTCAATGGTCCTGGAATTGACAGAGGTTTCATTTCGTCACGTAAAAGAGGAAACGAATGGCAGTTATTGCCAGCCTATTCAGCAAAAGCGGCATGTCAGAGTCTGACAATTAATAAGTGCCTGTGAATTCTTCAAAAACCATAAATTATAAGCAATTATATTATTTTGTTTCATTCCGTTAGACGTTGCATCAGCAATACCCGTTTTGCAAGATGAGTTAGAGTTGAAACAATACCCGAGATTCATTGAAGTTCCTGATGGTGATGGAAACTTGCTCGAAGTGGATCTAAAAGGTGTGCCGGATGTGAAACTCTTGACAGAACTCATGGGGAATCTAGATACTAATCAGTACTTACTGTTTACTAGGTAAAGTGAAAGTTTTAGTATTAGAATTAGTGTTCGCTACTGATCGAAATTCGATCATAACTTTTTTATTAAAAATTGCCTTTTTTTTATCGATTAAACTATAGTTTTATCGATAAAAAACGCTATAGCTTGTCTATAAGGTACAAAGTTTTTTTTCTGTACGTATTAATGTAATGATGATGAGTGTGAGGTTTGAAACTCAAAGATAATAATTAACACGAGATATGAGTTACGATGGCAATGCGCAAGCGCACTTTAAAAAACCAAACCCACAAGGAATAATTAAAAATTCTCTGAGGTAACAAACAACTACAAAGCCTCTGTGGCCATCCATAGAAAGAACTTTTTATAAGGCCAGAGTAATCCCACTACTTTTATAAATCTGAAAGTTCGGATGGATGAATGTTACTCTTTCACGCAAAAACGGCTGAACGGATTTTGATTGAAACTTGGCATACAGATATATCATATCTTGGAATAACACATAGGATATTTTTTTTTCCCAGGAAAGGATAAGATCCCACGGGAACGCGAGTGAAACCGCGGGGGACAACTAGTACTTAATAAATTCTGTTTAGTGAGAACTGGGGAAAAATCTTACTAAAATCTCTGATGCAAATGATTATTATTTCTTGAATATCGACCCCGCACGCGCGCGTCCCCCGCACCTCCCTCAAGTCTCATGTGCATTTCGTACATACTTTGTTAGGTTATGTTTGATTATTTATTTCGGTAACCAAGTAAGATAAGAATATCTTAAAAACACAAGTAGATAGATCTTGGATAACTGTAGGTATATATCATATCATTTTAGCTTTATCATCACATCGGACTCTATTCTTCGTTCTATCGAAATATTTAAAAATATTATTACAGGCGCAGCAAAAACTCATCACAGTCATTATTAATGAATGATGCTGGCTCCATCATCTATTCCAATTTCAACGCAAGCGTGCCAACAGTGATCATCGCGCACGGCTGGCAAGGCAGCCATTTAGCTGATATCAACAAGGCTATTAGAGACGGTAACTATATCTAATAATTTGACCACGATGTCTACAATAGCTACACTATGGTGACTTATAAGTGAAGGTGTTACTAACAAATATGTACCTACTAGCAGTCCCTTGCGGTTTCACCCGCGTTCCCGTGGGATTTTATCAATATAGCGTGATTTTATATAGCCTATAGCCCTGCTCGATAAATGGGCTATCCAACACTAAAATAATGTTTGAATTCGAACCAGTAGTTCCTGAAATTAGCGCGTTCAAACAAACAAACACTCTTCAGCTTTTATTATCACCCGCGTTCCCGTGGGATCTTATCTTTTCTCGGGACAAAATATAGCCTATGTTCATTAGGGATAATGTAGCTTTCTAATGGTGAGATAATTTTTCAAATCGGTCCAGTAGTTTAAGAGCCTATTCAATGCAAACAAACAATCAAATCTTTCCTCTTTATAATTCTATATCTCTATATACTTACACTGGCATATTTCCCCACCTACACCACGCCGCGCTTGGATTTGAATGTCATATTTATTTATATCGAATCAACAGCTTAAAAAATAAGCTTCAAGCTCTAAAAATGACGATACTTCCTTATAACTTTTCATGCCCCCCATACAACCCTTTTTCGCATTAAAAAGTAGCCTATGTACTTTCTCAAGCTCTAGTCTAGACTATTTACCAAATCAGTACCAAATTTTATTTAAATCGGTTCAGTAGTTTTGGCGTGAAAGCGCGACAGACTGACAGAGTTACTTTCAAATTTTTAATATTAGTAAGTAAAGTTAAGGATAAATTACATATTTCCATATATAACACTAGCATACCTGAGGAAGACTGACGTGAACATCATCGTTTTGGATTGGAGTAGCATTGCTTCGGCAGACTATATTATTGCTGCCACCGCAGTACCAGAAGTCGGTAGAAGGCTTGGGAAATTCTTAGATTTCCTGAACGCTGTGACTGGTGCTCCATTCACTACTATGCATCTGGTTGGATTTAGTCTTGGAGCCCATTTGGTTGGTATCGCTGGAAGGGAGATTGGTGGTAGAGCTGCTCGCGTCACAGGTGTGTTTCTTCCCATAATCTGTTATAGGTAATCGTTTATGATTCTGTTATTTACAAAGCAAAATAATTTAATGCTAATGTACTCGTACTAGTAGTGTTTCGCCCCGCGGTTTCACCCGCGTCCCCGAGGGATCTTATCTTTTCCCGGGATAAAAAGTATCTTTTATTTTATTAAAGGATATGATCTACCAGTGCGCCAAGTTTCATCAAAATCCGTTGAGCCGTTTTTGCGTGATTGAGGAACAAATCCAAACTCTCAAACATCCAAATAATATTTGGCAATTTCATTACCTATGAAATTGCCGTTCTGCAGTACTGGCCATTTCAAATCAAAATAATTTTTGTTTGGCTAAGAGTTCTAATTTCAAATTAATTTTATTTTAAAAACGGTTGTTTTTTCCAAAAGTAGTCATTTGTTTATTGATTAGTGTTACATTTTGATCGCATTTCAATCTTTTTCGTCATCATGGATACGTTAAAAATTCGAGTAATTATGGAATATGAGTACCGTCGTGGCAGCAACGCGGCACAAGCGGCACGCAACATCAACGACCTTTACGGAGCTAACACTACAAACCAACGCACCACCTGTTATTGGTTTGCTCGCTTCCGTTCTGGAAATTTCGACCTGAAAAATGAACCTCGCGGTCGTGCGAAGACTTTGGTCGACAATGACGAATTAAAGGCGATTGTGGAAGCTGATGATACACAATCTATGGCTGAATTAGCAGCAGCTTTAGACGTTAGCGTCAAAACAATATTGGTTCATTTGTGTCAAATTGGCAAGGTAAAAAAGCTTGACAAATGGGTGCCCCACGAACTCAATGATCGCCAGCGCGACGTACGCGTCGAGACGTGCCTTGCACTGCTCAACAGACACACAAATGAAGGAATTTTGAACCGCATTGTTACCTGCGATGAAAAATGGATTCTGTTTGATAACCGCAAGCGCTCAACAAGTTGGTTGGATCCTGGTTCAGCACCTAAACAATGCCCTAAACGAAAACTTACCCCTAGAAAAGTGATGGTCACTGTTTGGTGGTCTAGCGCCGGTGTCATTCATCACAGCTTCTTACCAAACGGGGTGAGGATTACTGCAGATGTGTACTGTGAAGAACTGAACACAATGATGGAGAAGCTGGCACATCTCCAACCAGCATTGGTCAATCGCTCGTCTCCGCTGCTCCTGCACGACAACGCGCGACCTCATACTGCAAAGCAGACGGTCTCCAAGTTGCAAGAACTGGGGTTGGAAGCTCTCCGTCATCTGCCCTACACACCAGACCTTGCGCCTACAGACTACTACTTTTTCCAGAATTTGGATAACTTCTTGGCGGGAAAAAATTTCAATACCCGAGAGGCAGTACAAAATGCCTTTGAAGAATTTGTTGCCTCCCGTCCAGCTGATTTCTTTAAAAAGGGCATCAATAAACTGCCACTGCGTTGGCAAAGATGCATTGATTGCATGGATGATTACTTCGATTAATACAAATAAAAAATACATGACAAAAAATCGTTTAAATTTTTTCATACAAAACGGCAATTTCATAGGTAAAGACCTAATATTCATACTCTCACATCCCACTAATATTATAAATGTGAAATTTAGATGGATGGATGGATGTTTGTTACTCATTCACGCCAAAATGGCTTATAGTCTGGAACATAGGCTACTTGTTATCCTGGGAAAAGATAAGATCCCTTGCGGAAAGGAATGCGGGGAAACCGCGGGGAACAGCTTGCTTATAATATTAGTAGGATTATGTGACAATAATTTTACATTGAAAACTTCCCAAATTTTCGAATAATTTGTTTTTGTTAGAAAATTATTGAAGATTATTAGATTTAATTAGCTTATGTTATGAACAACTGAATCAACACCTATATATCATATAATACACGTATGTGTAACTCGTATGATTTACTTATGGAAAAATCTTAGGTTATGAAATATAATGATCAATGGTAATTCCTTATTTTGGTGAGGAAGCGATACAAAATAATAATAAATTCCAGGTTTAGACCCAGCAGGTCCTTTTTGGCATTTAAAACCTGAAAGATTAAATAAAAATGATGCAGTTTACGTCGAAACTATTCACACCAATGATGCTATGATGGGTTTTGGTATCGACCTTGATATGGCAGACGCTCAATTTTTCCCAAATGGTGGAATGGTACAGCCGGGCTGTTTCAATATCACACCACTCCTCACCATCAGTTGCGACCACAACCGTGCTTGGCAATACTTCGCAGCCACTGTCACCTACAACCACTTAATTGGCAGTGAATGTTCTTTAATTTTCGAGATTATTTCATCGACATGCACTGGCCAAAAACTTAAAATGGGCAACGATGACTTAAATAAAACTGGGTAAGTATGTATTTACTATTTTTAGTGATTTTGACGAAATGCTTATCTAATCAAGTAGTTACGTGTATTAATAAATCCTGCAATATATCCCGCATAATGGGATTCAGCGTTTGCTTCCTCATTTATCATGCCATGCCAAAAGCAAAGGAGTGGAAAGTGTTATTTAAGTTCTAATAATACCCTACATCTTTCAGAATCTTCCATTTTCTAAACCCAAAGTCAAATGTTAGACCAAATTGAAAGCTCCTTTACAAACCCCTATATCTTTATATCTATTCTAGCTGTCCCCCGGGGTTTCATCCATGTTCTCACAAAACATCCTATTTCTTATTCCAGAATGTAATTTATTTGTGTGTTCTTCAAGTTTTTTCAAGATCGGGTTAGTAGTTTCGAAGTTCATCGCGAACCAACACAGTGACACGGGACTGAACTCCTCCTAAACGGCTGTACCGATTTTGATGATTTTTAGTGGGTCCCTTGATTAGTCCCGGTAGGTGGCGATGCAATCAGTTTCTAGGTTTCTTTTTTATCATTAGGGCAGGTAAGTTCCAGCTGATAACTCAACAAAAGCAACCTTCTCAACGGTGATTTAGAGTATAGATTTGTACTAAATATATGAAAATTGTGACGATTAAAACATGATGATATTCATCATGCACAATCAAATAAATACTCTTTTGTAACATTATAAGGATAAGAATCATCATCATCGACTTGACCTATTCTCAAAGTTTTGGGGTCAGTGATTAATACATAATGAGTGAATGGGTGGCTACTCGTAATAAATTTATTATTTTATTTTCAGATCTGGTCTATACTACGTACACACCGCAAGTTATTACCCTTACTAAGTCAGAGATCATATAGCTAATTGACATAAGAAGGCCGCAGTTACACTTGTTATTAGTCCATTTTTTTTTTATTTGTGTTAATATTTTTTATTGTAATATTGTTACATATCGCTTTCGTTTTTTTTCGTCACGTACACTCTCTTCACAAGGTATATGTATTGACAAGATATTGACGTACTTAATATATATCTATACTAATATTATAAAGATGAAAGATTTGTTTGTTTCTTTGCATTGAATAGGCTCCGAAACTACTTTACCGATTTCAAAAATTCTTTCACCGTTGGGAAGCTACACTATTCCTGATGAACATAGGCTATATTATATTTTCAAAAAAAATAGGGATCCTTAATTTTTTAACTTTTTTTTTTAAATTCCTTACATCGCGTGCTCTGCGAAAACTATTGATGATAGAACAAAATACTGTATTACGACTTTACAGAACACATCATTATCTACAAAAAATGTCGCGACAGCATATGTCTAGCAATTATAGTTATATCACAATAGGTGTATTTTTTATGTTAAAAAAATAATTGAAATGCCGGCGCTAGAAAAGGATCTTTATTTGTCCCTTGGTATTAATCCTTATCAAAATAAATAACTCCATATTCAAGATTGCTTCAATACCTTTTGAATCATTCAATTCGGACATTCCATTAGAAAAATATCACGAGTTTATAAATGTATTAGAAAAAAGTCGCGTGGTCGCCGCTCAGCCCGCTCGGCTAGCTATGCGATGTAGGCGTCACTGGGGTACGGGAGCGGAGAGAAATAAAGTGTTGTTTTTAAGACGAAGACGAGGAATAAGAAACACATTTTCGAAATTCAACCCCTAAAGGGATAAAAAAGGGGTACGCGGGTGAAACCGCGGGGCGGACAGCTAGTATTTTGTATGGGTACAAGCTAAATACCTCTCACTGATTAATTTCGAAATCTCGCAATCATTAAAGCTACCAACTTGAAATTTGGCAGGTGAACACCTTGTAATTATCAGAAATTATTTTTGAAAATTAAAATTTTCGAGGTTCCCTCGAGAGGAGTGATCATGGGTGATCATGACACCCTGGAGGACAGCTAGTAGGTAAACATACAAACGCAAAATACCACTCACAGATAAATCACGAAATCTAAAAAAATATAAATGTTACAAACTATATTGGCAAGTAGATTTCTAAAAGGATTTGTGAAAATTTTACTCCTAAAGGGTCCCCATGGAAACGCGTGTGAAACCGTGGGGGACTACTAGTATCCTACCAATTTTATAAATGCGAATGTATTTGTGCCTATATGTATATTTATTGCCACTTAGCTCCGTGACGGCTGAATAAATTTCCATATTGTTATAATTTTGAGCTACTTCAACTTGATAATAAAATTAAACGAATTCGATTCGCCACACCTAGACAATGTTCATGTTAAGCAGGTTCTTAGTCAAAATCACGGAGTAATGAAGTATATCTTTACTCCGTGGTAAAAATCCATCTTACTTCCAATATCTAGATATCATTTGGAATTTGTTGAGATAAATTGAAAAAAACATTCAGAATAGAGGAGGCTATTACTTTGGGTAAATGGTCCCATTGACAATCGAGAAAGATTTAACTTATATGGATTTGTTCACACCTACGCAATAGTGTGAGAAAAATGGAGAAGCTTTATTATACATCTTTAGCTCAGTATTACTGACGTCGGATACCGCGGCGAGTGTTGTGAGTTCGAATCCAACAGTAAGCTTGAGCTTTTGGTGTGTTCCGAGAGAGCCAGTCGCCTTTAAGGCATTGTATTAGTCGACACACTGGCATCGGTATTTTCTATAGGCCTCTTGCCATCAAGTGAACCGCCTGCCTGGTTTTGGATAAGCTTTTTGAATAACTACTTTTGTTATTTAAAAAGGCGCAACGTGAACATGTTTGTATCTATATCATATATTTAAAGTTTTGAGTGATCGAACCGCACCAACGACTGATAATTACCATTATTATTATTATGTACATGTTAATTTAAAATATATATTGTAACATAATAGGACAATAAACTTTAAGAAAAAACAATAAATGGTTAGATACACAGATTGTTCACATAGCCCACAGCAAACACAATCTGGTATATTTCCTCGTCTCCCCAATCACGTCCTTTACAATGCCAACAACTTGCTAAAACAAGAAATGAAAAAAGTTCTGCTTTAATCAGCGACTCTTGTGACCACTAGTTTCTTGATGAAAGTTTTGTCTTCTGCTGAAATAAAATTGTATTCCCAACAGTTATTATTTAGTTTATTTTCTATCAGGTCGGTGAACTTTAATGAAATTAATTCTGTGTGGAGTTTCACTAATATTATGAAGTTGAAAGTTTGGAGTTGAAAGTTGTGACTCAATCACTTGTAAACAGTTGAACGAATTTGGATGAAGTTCGGGTAAAATATATTCTCTATTGACACATAGATAATTTTTCTGTAAAGTATCTCTGTCTGGCTGGCTGTACTTTATCACGCCTAAACGCTGAACCATTTTTTATGAATGTTGGTAAAGAGATAGATGGTCCCTTGGAGAAGAACATTGGACACTTTTTATCCGGGAAAAGATAACATCTCGGAAACGTGGATTACAGTTAGTACCGCGGTGACAGCCCGTTTTTATATAAACGAGCTGCAACAAGTTTGAGGAGAAAAATAAGAGAAAAATAATAATAAAGCACAAATTAAAATTCACAAATTATAATGATATAATTTAAAATAGTTCATAGAAGCAAAAGAACAAAATGTTTCTAGTATGAATTACCAAGCCTTAGCGAGCCTTAAAATACACGATTTTCGCCAGTCTATAAAAAAGGTTAAAGAGCAACCATGCATCGATAATGGCTCACAGGTCTAAATAACACTTACGCCACCAGAGGTTGAAAAAAAACGCAACAACTTTTGTATTTTTTTATTTAAAATGTAATGAATCACGTTATTGTGATAAACGGCCACATCATTTCTTACCATGGTGAGATTGTGGTCAAACACAACCTTATCCACAATAAAAACAAAAAAAAATACTTTATACATTTTATCGACTGGATAAAATGTATTTCATAACTGTTGTTATAAGCAGATTTATAAATCCTTTATTAGATTTGCTAATAAAACATTCCATTGCATTGTTAGACGAAATCAAACACTTGGGAAACACTAGAACTTAACGAAAGACCTAAACTTAAATACTAGTTTTATTTTTCCCGATAAAACGAATATTTTTGCAAATATATAAAAAATATAGAAAATCAATATATGTAAGGAGAAACGGTTTCGCCGTACTGGAGTCGCGCATAATTGTGCTAAATGCTCAAATCGATGTCGACCGCTGGCACATTTTGCATTCACCCGCCTTCTTATGCGACCGCATACTCGTATAATACTGTTCCCAAACTGAACGCCTGTATTCATGAATATTTACTGCACTGCTTCAACAGAATATGCTTTTCCGGGATATAACATTTTCCACCTGCGTATGCTTTGGATTTTTCTTATTTTTGTGTATGAAATAATCATCTATACTAATATTATAAAGAGGAAAGATTTGATTATTTTTTTGCATTGAATAAATAGGCTCTGAAACTACTCGACCGCTTTGAAAATTTCTTTCACCATTAGAAAGCTACATTATCCCTGATGAACATAGGCTATATTTTGTCAAGGGAGAAGAGGAACGCGGGTGAAACCGCGGGAAACAGCTAGTTTATCATAATTTCAATGCTTCAATTGTTATAAACAACATAATAAATATTTAATCCATCATTCAGTAACCGTAATAAGATTAAATTGTCAAAGATATGATAATCACCTGTGTCGATAAATACGAAATCAACGCAAGCGTCTTATATCTTAGATAATTGATCTCTAGGCGTAGGTATGGTGGGTTCATTGTGGATGAAAGATCACGTTATAATATTTTTTTTGTTCAAAACTGAATATTACAATGTAGACAACTTTAACTAAACTTTTATTGAAAAGCTACAGACAAGTGAAGTTCTCATATCTGCTAAGTAAATAGCGTTATGAAAGTTTTAAGTGTTATCACAGACTCAATATAAAGGGCTCGTCTAAATTATAAGACTCGAGATGGTACCCATTCAATGCGTAAAGTGACGTTTAAGTATTTTCATTAAACTCTCACGGCGGGATAAATGGCTGTCTTCTCGCATGAACTGAAAACATCTCCTATTATTTCACAAATGTTATCGGAATATCAAACAGCGATTCGTGAAAGTATCACTTTTGTTTATATATGAGAAGACACGATCTAAACTGATCTGTATTGCGATTGATTTAGCGATTGTTATCGTACGATTGTATTAAATTCGTTTTGTAGCTGATGCCTGCGGAGTGAGGACTTGCGAGTAGCGAGTGTTTTTCACGGTCTCATTATGTGACAATTCGTATTCGAGGCCAGAAGGGTGTAACCAGTGTTAGGGGATCGTTCCTGTTCGCCTACTTCCCAACACGTACCACTAGACGGTTCTTGTGAACTTTGTAAACCCTATTGATTTTTTCTAAGCATAATCTAAAAGAATATTATATTCCATTTACACGCCCTGGATGATATTTCGACATCCCAATTGACGTTCATTTTTAGGCATCTGTTACTATCGGAATCATAGACCTGAACAACATCGTAATCAATTTATCACAATCACAAGGCAAATATTCGATTACACAACTTAATTAAATCCAGCAGTCGTCAGTACGATGTAACGTCATCGACTGACATCATATTGCTGTAAAAGTATAATAATATTTACGATTTGTGCGAAAATACTTAGTCGTTATGTTATCAGAGCCAGATAACTTTAGTGCTACGTGATCTGTTCAGCACCAACCGGCCTAAGTTATCCTAACCCTTGAGACGTGACTCACGAAGTCGCTACGAAAATAAAATGCCCTTATTTTCATCACGACCTAATTAACGTATTAATTTCACGTTGATTTCAAACTGAACATATGAAACTGGAAAATTTCAAAGCAAAATTTAAAGGAACCTAATTTTTAGATTAATCTATACTATAATATTATAAAGAGGAAAGATTTGTATGTAAGTATGTTTGTAACGAAATGGCTCAAAACTGGACCGATTTTAAAAATTCTTTCACCATTTGAATGCTACATTATTCCAGATTAACATAGATTATATTTTATCCCGGAATAAGATAATATCCCACGGGAGCGCGGGTGAAACCGCGCGGAACAGCTAGTTATTTATAACTCATTAACCCGATTAGTTTTAAAAAATGAAATTTTGTTAATACAAAAATTATACTTAATTTTTGTAACATACTTATAATTTAAAAAAAATGCGGGACACAGGCATTTTCATCCGCGTTCCTGAGCGATCTTATTATTTCCTAACATTAAAAGTACCCTATGTTTTATTCCAGGATAAGTGTATGTATCCTGTGTGCCAAGAAAATCCGTTCTGTAGTTTTAGTGTTACAGAGTAACAAACATCCTAACAAACTTTTACATTTAGCTAGCTTTCTGCAGTTTCACCCGCGATCTCTGACTATAGTAGCTTGATATAGGTGATAGATTTTAATTGAGTTTATCAAAAAACGGTTTCCCAAACTATTAACAATAACTGTAAATGATCAACAATGGCTACGCAATATATTTATGACAATAAATAAATTAGTTACGCAATAAAATACAATAAAACTGCAACTACCAACAACAGATGTCTCATAACTTACAAACCGCATCCCTAAATCCCCATTATTAAGTTTTCCATTCGATTGAAACAAAAACTGTAACGCGTCTGCACAGCTATTTCTGAAATTACGTACTGAAGGCACCCCTGTCCCTTTAACACGCTAAACCGAGTGTATCCGAGTTTTTGTCAGATTTTAGCCAGCCGGAAGTCCGGAAATCTGTTGTATTAGTAAAGCAATTTGTCCCGGATCCGCTCGCCGCTGCGGGAACTTTTCTAATCTAAACTGTTGGCTTCCACGTTCAATCTTCGTGAAAACTCGTTCACTAGCCGAACACACTCACATTATAGTGCTGCAGCCAGTGTTGGATATATAATAATATAATATTTATAGTTTATTGTGTCTGATCCTTTATATTTTATTAAAGTGCAATTATAATCAAGTAGTAAATTTTTCTCTTATGCTTTTACTTACATTTTTTTTTTCTAATACATATTTTAAAGAATTCAATTATACAGTTTATGGAGATGCATAGTAGGAAAATTACTATTAAACATCGAATAATCTAGCTAGGTACATCACGGCCCAATGCAAAAAGTTTCGGCATCGAGAATATTATCTTTCAAGAAATTTGGAGACTAGCTTCTGGTCTAATGTTGTAGAAAGCAACTCACTATCGATGAAAATGACGTCACGCTAGATTGTATCGCTATCACGAAATTTTTGCTAGTTTTCAATGACCAAGAATTTACCCGGGTGACATCTGAAGCTAGAATTTCCGGATAATTAACAAATATTTAAGTATAAAAGTGAGAGAGAGTATAAAGTAGAGCGTTGAACTGAGATTCACTGTATGAAGCTGTAATCTAAAAATGTTTATAAATCTAACATAATATCGTGGGTTGCATCAGATAGACACAGTCTGACAATTTGTAGATGTTAGTCATTTTATTTTTACCAGTATAATAAAAATAATATACCTACCTACTTTATAATTAGGCTATGCAAAATGTTTACTGTTTTGATATGCAAACAATAGTTTTGTTACAAATTCTAATTTAAAGAAAAAACCTGTTAAAACTTTTAATTGAGGAAATTCCTAGAAACCCCTTTAAACTTTCATAAAGTGAGAGTTAATATTTAATCAAGGCAAATGTTTAGCCAAACTCTAATTATTAAAAAAGAAAAACTTAATTAGAACAATATTCTACGAAAAGCTAATAATTAAATTTTAAGTTATATGGACGATTAAACTGTGCTATGTTTAAAAAAAAACATACAATTCTTGAGTTCCTTAGAAGAATATTATATTGAGATAGTAGTAAATAAGTACCTAAATTAAAAATATATTTTGAAAGGTCCCGCCATGACTGCGGGCTTACTACAAAGGTTCTTCGCTATCTCAGATGTACGCTTGCATCACACACTTCTTACGTAAGTAATAATTCACCAGAGGAAACCAGCCTGTCGTTCTTCTGTACGAGTTGAAAATTTCAGCATTTTCTTTTCGTTAGCTAGATTTGTGTGGCACAGGCCACGTTTACAAATATCTAAGGAAAGGGAGAATGTCTGTAAACACAGTTGTTCGCTTCAAATTAGCGAATCGCCTAACGAGCGTTTTTCGTAACTTCCTTTTACCTCTTTCGCTGTCGGTATACAGTTAAAGCTACTGTTTGCTGCATTCACACCACAATTTATAGGAATTAAAGTATATTTAACCTTCTAATTTAGACTTGATTGATACATCATTGTAATTAAAGTTTTTAACCTCTTAATTACTATACAAAAAACAAATATAACTAGAGAACACGAAAAATACTAAAGCTTTGGAATTATTCGATGCAAGAAAACCAATAAAAGTTGCCGGGCAATGTCTGTCACATATGTTACACTAGCGAATGATATATGATACATCTTCCAGTTTGTTATGTTATGACGAACAACACTTAAGTCGCCCATCCGGAATGGAGGGGCTTTGAGCAATAGTCTTATTGCTAGCGAAAAGCGACAAGCGATTATATAATCCATGAACGCAATATGATATAAGGCGATGATAGCTCAGTGGTAGTGACGTCGGATACCGCGGCGAAGGTCGTGGATTCAAATCCTACAATGAGCTTGAGCTTTCAGTGAAGGAAAACATCGTGAGGAAAACATAGCACGGTGGTAGGGTACTTTGTAGTACCCGACTGGCTGGCAACCACCCTCCAGTTGAAAATCTGTCGCCAAGCTCCTATCGGTGTGTTCCGCCAGCTGCACTTGAGAGCCAGTTCCCATCTAGGCTTTGTGTGTTTACCACCTTCGGCCACATTATAACTTACCATAGTGAAATTGCGGTCAAACACAAACTTATCCAACAGTAAAAAAATGAACCCGAGGGATCTATAATAAAATATAGCCTATATTAGACTGATATTTTATTGAGAGCTTTTCATTGTTGTATATTAGTATAGATTTGTAGGCTTTTAATAAGAAACATAACTTACTATAATTGCCTACCTACGTACATCAGTCTGTTCTAAAACTCAAAAAAGAACACAAAAAAATTGTACTTATGGACTTTGACTTGTGTTGTACTACGCTATTTGCCAATATTAGTACATTTTATAGTTATCTATCTAAAGATATAGAATTCGTTTAAAAGCATGAATAAGAGTACCCTTAGGACATATCGCGGCAACCTTTATGCGGGTCACATATAAAAGTACCTACCTATAAGTAAATATTTCCCATAATTATCAACGACAGATTTCTATTTATAACGTCTGATCATATTGCTTTCATCAATTCACTATTATCGTACGTCAGCCAAGCTTTAATCTAATCAGGTGGTAGAGACAATTGTAACGTTCATAAGTGCCTTACCAGGATCTAAACTGAATAAATGAGTTTTGATTTTGATTTTGAATCCACATAGATTGGATGTTATAGCCCCACAGTTAGTGATTTCTATAACAACCTATTTATCGCATCCTAAGTGACAGTAGCCTTATACACACCGCTAGAATGAGCCAGGTGTTGCAGACGCCCCCACATGACTTGGCCGACGCTAATTGTCTCTTGTTTATGCAAACAAATTGATGTTACGCATAAGTTTCGTCATTTCACGTAGTTGTTAACTTTAAACTTGAACAACCCTTTGCCGTGGAGATGAGTTTGTATAACACGAGCTAATTATTATTGTGTATGTCCCTTATTTAGACATAAAAGATTTATAAAGTACCTATCTTAAAGTTTTTCGATTTTTATGAAAATAATATATTATGTCAACAAATTCATCTTGAATTTTCATTCTCTAACCATTTCCTATAATACCTAAAATTTCGGGCAATTCCGACAAATAAAATTCCCCCAACTCATGCAGTTCGTTCCTTAATAAATTACCGATAATGGATTGTAATGTCGAATAGGGGAACCGTTCTCTAAATTATTGAGATGCAACTATGCATCACGAGGTTATATTCTGCGTCCGTATGTATTAAGTACTTATATCTAATATGTCTTACGACTAGATACCTTAGATCGTAATAATAAGTTATCATGTCATTTGTTTTTGTTAATAGTACATTAGTAGCACCTATTTATGACAATAATTTATACTTACAGGATCAAATAAATATTTTTTAGGCATAAATAATATTTACTAGTATTAAATCAGTAACGCAAAATGTTACGAACAAGCCAATTATATCACTCCGCGAAAACATAAATAAAAAGCGGCAAAACCAAAACAAGAATCCAATTCTGAAGCATCAAAGTCATTAGGAAACGTTAATCCGACGTCTGGGCCATCAAAAAAGGCAGCCAGTAAATAAAGCCTCTAACTGAACACTAACATGACTACGAGAAGTCAGAACTCGTTAGCGAGTCTTTATCGAAAATAAAGTTTTTTCGCTAAGAATTGAAGCGAAAGCTGTATGTGGCCAACCAAAATACAGATAACGAAAAACTTGCCTTGCTACGTGATTCTTTGAAGGAAGTTTCACATTGTACCCAACGCTTTCTTGGTGTGAAACCGTCTATCGCTTTTCATTAATACGTGGCCATTGTATACTTAGTTTGGTGGAAACCATTGGAGTAGTATAGCAATTCTGAACCTAAGTTTTATCAAAATAAGACACGTTATTGCTATTCACATAAGAAATTCCTAAATAAAATATATATAATAGGTATGTGTATTTTTTATGAGGTTTTGGTTAGTTTTTTTGTATTTGCTTGCATTTGATATCAAACAAAAATTCAAAAAAATATTGCAATAAATGCACAAAAAAATATTTAATTTATAATTATTCCCCTGAGGAACTCTACCTTTGTGATGGTGTTAGCTTTAACTGAATGATGATTTAAGTAATTTCATTTTGTAACTCCTGTGGTTTAAAAAATCCATAATAACCCGTATAAAATCTCATTATAATTTAAAATATGAAAAGGCTATTTCAACACAAAAGATCACAATATATTGCACCATAATGCAGAATAACATTTTCACACACGCACCCGGCAATGATATTTTAAACCTTTATACGTAGGTTTCAGTATCGCTTAGATCCTTATCGATAATGAAAATATAAATGAAAAGCAAATCTAAACAGTTGACAATAAGGTATACTCGTATTATCTACTGGAAACTACTAAAAAATTGTTCAGGGTTTTAAAATTACAACAATGATTATACCTATTACGTGTTTTTTTTTTGCATTATTAAGTCTGATTTTCCAGGTTTTTTAACTCCAAATGGAGTCATAACGTGTACCTACTAAAAAAAGTTACGCTACCCGATCGAAAAAATCAAAAAGTTAACGTAAAATACTTATGTTAGACAGCGTTAATGTAGCTTTCCAGAGGTGATAGAATTTTTAGAATCTATTCATTACCCCCCTACAAACAAATTAAAAATCAAACCTAAATAGGTAACCTAAATAATATTGGTATAGATATACATAGATAGGGGTCAGAACACAGACGTCGGAATTAGGTTCCACTCCTTTGAAATGACGCAGTGTCCGTATTAGCAGGAAGTCGATCACATGTGGGAAGTCCCGGCGTTTCGTATTTCAGTGGAGAAAAAGGGATTTTATAAAATAAATATTAAAGGCAAAAGCATTTTAATCGTGTGGACATTTCCCTAGGTAGGTTAAAGATATAGGTCAAATAATATTAGTGATTTTGTTTTCCGTGTGCGTTTATAAAAACCCATTATAAAGTTATTCTTTATAATATGTTTCTATTGAATGACTATTTAATTCAAAAAGTTCAAATGAAGTTACTCATCTTTGATGGTTCACGAATAAAATTATTTTTTGTCTTCTCTTTTTTTTTAATCCAAAGTGTGCCAAATATAAGCAGCCAAATGATCGAAAATAATGACATGAAATCGTTTTAAATTAAATAACAGTTGCAAAATCGATTGAAACAACTAGATAAATTAAAAACTGTAAGTGCATAAGTATAAAGAATCTTACTCATTTATTTTTAAAACACATATGCAATGCACATTATCTCACGACATCTAATCTTCATGATATGACCTCGTTAAAACTCCTGGGATCGGTGTGTAAAATCACGTAGCCGTATGCATACTACGTTTTTATGCGTGGTTTCTGCAACCGTGTCACCCGATTACATCAGCTTTAGTCTGATTACTATAGTTTTTCCTAAAATTAATCTACTACAGATACATAATAATTTACAATTTTTTTTTTCACACAGCATTATTTTTCGTTTAACATGTTAGTTAAACAACACGTAGGTACTTATACGAAAAAAGCGTTTTAAACAATTTCAGAATATATTTAGAGACGTCGTGTGAATGAGTGTCTAATCATGAATAGATTTCAGCCTAACCCATTTCATCAAAGTTACACACCAACGCTACACCAACACCTTAACACTTGGAGCGTGAAAATTCATCGATGTAGATACAATTTATGCAGATGTCACAAACCGTTACGTTCCAGTGGTTACTCATTCAAAATAGACATGCGGTTTCAGTGTCTTAAATGATATTGTAGGTGACATTATTGTAGATCAAAGATCAGATGCAGGAATTGTTAATTAAACCACAGACAGCAGCTGGTGTCTGCGATCGTGTCATAAAGCAAACAATAATAGTATATATAAGTTCAAGTACGTATCTATGGACAAAGCTAATTTAAATCACTACCTCTTATTTACTCAAAAAATTATAATACCTCTCCGTGGATCTTTCATGATACAATTGGAAGGACAAGAATAACCTTATTGGTGAATATAAAATATATAAATGTGTATATATCAAGTTGTATAAACGACAACTTCAATGGATGATTAAAAAATAAATAAATTATAGTTTCAAATCAAAGAGGAAACGCTGCCAGCCTGCTGCAAACCTTGCCGATTGGGAGCAGCGGCAATTTCGAAGCAGTTATTTTATAAGGATTGTATATTTTGTACATTTATTGTAAATAAATTGATAATTAACTAGAAATTAAAGTTTGAAAGGTGAATTCCAAATAACAAATCAACATTGTTATAAATAACCGGCGATTCTTGTTTTAGTAGGCATGTTTGTAATTAGGCATATTATTTTGAAATCAAACAGTTTTTATTGAATTTTCATTCACTGAGAAGTAATATCGTTTATTATAGAAAAAATACATACATATATCTTTAGCTCTTTAGCGCAGTGTTTGAAATTTTGTGTATTTTAATTTTATAAACAATAATTTATTTGTTACTTTTCAGTCATAAAATAACTTAAACATAAAATATAAAACACATGTTACATAATTATATTGTTTGCTTATTATAAATCATTAATGGTTAAAATACAGCTAGGATACTTTGTTTTATGAAGTTACAGCGCCACCAGCTCTATCATCAAGTCATGATAACCTTTTTTGGGAAACTGGATCTCATTACGATTCCATTCCAACAAGCCCAAACACGGCAAGGATCGGTTCTATGCTCCGCCATGGAATTCCAAACCATTACATTTTCATCATCAGATCTACTCAATGTTACTGTGTTGTCATCCCAACTGTGTCAATACTTTTCCAAAATTATTAATCATATTTAATAATTGGAATTAGGTTAAAATCTTCTTATAATATTTGTTTACTTAGTTTGTTAGTAACATATAAAAGAAACTAACAAAACATTTAAAAAACAATGGAGTGAAATAATAAAATATTTACTCTACATGTTTTATTTTACATGATTAGTAAAAATACATTTAATTCAGTACAATTCCTCAATTGAGGGCATAAAATTTTCTGTTACCTGAGAATTATCTATAATATGACGCTTTTTATACAATTGTGCTGTCGTCGTCACAGTCTCAGTAGTCGCAGTACTTTTATTTTTATCTTTCTTACTCCTTTTACTAACTTTCCTCCTGGCAACTGTCAAAATTAAGTCCCCTTCAGTAGAATTGCAGGGGAATGATTTCATTACCTGATATACACGACAAGTCGTTACAGGCGCACTCTTTTCATTATTTTCTGTAGTCAACGGCGTAATAGTTTCTTTAACTTTTAAAGCGTAAATTTCGCCTTCTAAATTATATTTTGTCACCGTCACAGACTTGTGGGTTTTATTCTTTTTAACTTTATTATTATTAGTCTTAGTTCCCATTTGATGTGCGATCTCAGCAACATTTACAGCTCTTTTATTTCTTTTATAGTATACCTGTTCATCTAGAACATCATTTATGATGTTGAATTGTGTTTTGAAGGCTTGAAGTGCTCTTTTCATACAGGAGTTACATTTACGACATGATTGATCGGTTAACACTGCTTGAAAATTGTTATACGTGTTTAACCCGTTTGTGTTTAAAAGAATCTTTGTATTCTTCGATGGGTTTTTATTATGGGTCTTCGTAAAGTTGAATTTTAAATTATGGTTCAATTTTTTCTGGTTTAGTAATTCTAAAAATGATACAGTTTAAATAAATATGAGAAATTATTAATTGGCCTACAGAAAATAAATAATTGGCTTCCGCAAAAGGCTTGTAAAAATATTGTAATGCTGTAATTTAAAGCAAACGACGAAAATGAGAATGTTATTTACATTCAAGTGCTACATTTGATATATGTTACCAATTATTTTTTTACTTTTTTTGCCATAAAATATTAAATATATTTTATTGTGCCTGTCATTTTACAGTCTGGCCATGGTAAATAATGATATAGCCAAAGCACTGCCGGAACAAAAGAAGTCCATGTAGCCGGCCGGCGACTAGAAAAAATTATCTAGTGTACGACGATTCTATGGTCTTTTCACGATGTTTCCTTAACCGAAAACATAGTAAGATTTGACCTCACGGTATCTGAGGTCTCTACCACCATTAAACATGAATTGTGTTTTTTTTTTGGCCAATTTTATTTTCTGGTATGGTAATGGTACTACAAAATTGCATCTTTACAATAACGTAAGTAATAGAAATCAAAACAAACCTTCGCCGAAGCTTTGCGGCAGCATCACAAGCTGACACAATAATAATAAAGTCGTTAGTTCCATTTGCGCAGCCCTCGTTCAGGTGTCTTGAGTGCAGAAGTAGACAATCTTCTTAGAGAACGCTAACAAGCTTCGTTATAGTGAGTAGTTTAACGTGAACTGTTGCTTCCCGACGCGGACGCAGACGTGGCGTCGCACCTCCTGTTAAATGTTTTCAAGTGCACCTTAGTTGCGCAAATTAGACAACACGAAATAATAATGTTTAGCGAAAATAATGACGTGGTTAGAAAACTGTATCTTATGTTGACTCTTTACCTAAGTACCAAAATATAATCAGCAATGAAAAATTTTTTTTATCAAAAATAAAACTGAATATAATTATTATGTCGCTGCACTGAAAATGTTTCCATATATGTACATATATATACCTAAGCTTTTAT
This sequence comes from Ochropacha duplaris, assembly GCA_951361185.1. Taxonomy (NCBI): domain Eukaryota; kingdom Metazoa; phylum Arthropoda; class Insecta; order Lepidoptera; family Drepanidae; genus Ochropacha; species Ochropacha duplaris. The sequence continues at coordinate 4,090,996 of OX592706.1, forward strand.
TGAATAACTAATCCTCACATCTTAATAATATAAAATTCCTGTGACGATTTTAGTCCGCGATAAACTCCGAAACTACTAAACACAAATTTGTCACACAAATTGATTGTATCCTGGAATAAGATATAATGATAATTTTCATCCCGGATAACAGAAAAGATACGTCGGGAACAAGAGTGAAAGTGCGGGCGGAAAACTAGTTTATTATGAATTAGAAAGAATTTCTATTTGATTCGTCCACATTTCTCCATCGGAGTTTACACAGCGCCCCTCGTGGAATACTTGAGGAACTAATTTCTTCCTAATACACTGTTTTTGTAAATGCAAACACAACACGATCGTAAACATTTACTGACTCAATTATATTTATACTCATCTATGAAAATTTACTTCAGAGATAGGTAAAGCGTACTTTTATCCCGGTAACACAGGTAAAACCATGGGGTACAGCTAGTATTTTATGAAATAGTACGGTACAACATCTTCGTTTTTAACAACATATTTTAAATCAGTTAATGTAGCAAAACTCTGCCAGTTAAACTAACAATAAAAAATATGTATAATCGCTTTACTAGACGGTCTTATAATTAGGTTTCTCTGTCTATTATCTTGACACATGACATGGGTTTTCTTTGAGGGAATTTGAACTTTAAATTTGAGCTCGTGATTCATACAAGAACAAACGATATCATTATTTAAATCCACAAGTAGACGACTATAAAAACACTGCATTTAAAAGGACTTTCAATTTGTATCTAAATAAATATTAAAATATTTTAATTTGCCGAAAACTACATTAATTTAGATGAAGAAATGAAAACTTGAGATGAAAGAAACTTACGTATGAAGTTAACAGCAGAAATAAATAAAACTGCAACCGTACTAATTTTCACGAATCTACGAGGATAATGATGTATTGTGGTGAAACATCTTCCTTATATCTGATCTTACGATACACACAAATCTATATAATTACGTGTTGTACCTATTGTGTACGCGAAGGGTGTTTACACTCGGCTATTCTACAATCGTTTGTTTACAACCTGATACTGAGCTATTGTGCTCATGTTGATATGTTTATGATTCAATAAATGGACGGTAGCATCCGTGTGGCAGTCGCCTTACACAATGGCCCACTGATTCCTGAAGTGGGCCCACCCGCTCATGCAACTCAGGTTTCCTACAATTGTATTTGCTAAGGATTAGACGGAGATGCAATCGCATTGGGATCAATAAAGCGATTCGTGTAATTATTGCTTGAGACTATACACACATGCTTTAACTATTGTGGATCCTGGGAAATATCTTGGTCTAACTACGCAGAACCGACAGCAGACATACTTAACTACATAGACGGGTAAGTTCTTTCCATTTTGTCGAATAATATTGATGTTTTATATCCTGGGGCATTCTTCACGCATGGCCATTTGATCCCAAACTAACCTGACACAAATGTCTGTCGTGGAAAAGCTGTGGCATTATAACTAGTATGATTTGAAAATAAACGTACCTAAAAAGATACACTATACAGAAAAAAAAATGCCTTGCTGAGTTTCTTGTTGGAGTCTTCTCAGTTTAAGTGTATACCGAACCGGTGGTAGAGTTAATTATACCTAACGTTCATAACTGCCCTATCAGGGCCTAAACTGAATAAATGAGTTTGAACCAACTACGCCAACCAGCACGTCAAGTAATAGTCAGTGGTTTAAGTAGAATATACGTCTATAAACACAAATGAAAAACAAATTAACAACTGATATTTAAAAAAAAATATTTATGAAATTAATTGGTGTTTGGAATTCCGTGTAGAATAAAAGATATCGATCTTCACACTAGCCAGTAAAAATTCTAATTTCTCGAATAACTTGATAGTCAAATCAAAATCTGAAAGTCTTTTCAATATCTTTATGCGATGCTAGACCAAACAATCACAAGAAATCCATAAAATATTCATAGCTTTTGCTCCATACCTACTTTAAACTGTTCCACGTTTATCTACTATGAAATAAATGAAGTCTTCTTTTGTTTCTCCGATGATGAATTTTTCAAGTGGGCGTGAACTGCCGTGGAGTGCCAATTCTGTTGTAACTATAAGGACAAATGAAAACTTCTGAAAGGAGTCTCGAAGCTGATTTTAATGAAAACTAAAACTGCATCATTACATTTTTTCTAAATAATTTCCGAAGCTAGGAATCGAACCCGTTTATTTTGAAGAAAGATACACAGTCTTTATTTTAACACCATCCGACAATGTTGTTAAGTTAACAACGAACAAATTCTCAGAAGTAAATAATACGGCCAACAAAAACTTAAGGATTTGGCCATCCATCCACGCCGACTTGAAGAATTCACCAGTTCCTGATTTCTGTGGTGGATCTATAACGGTTGTTAGAAGTTATTACATAAGTCAGTACCCTCTCCAATGCATTATGATTACGTTCGGTATTATTTACTAACTAAACATAAACTGGTACAAGTTACAAATAACTAGTCATAGTAATAAATCAACTATGAAAAGTTAATACTTAAATATGCTACCCAATCAACCATTCCAATTTATATATTATATCTCTTCGTGGAATACGATAATTTTATGTTTTAGTTGCTTGAATATAATGTATATTGATTAAAATATACTATTTAAACCCACTTGATAAGTAAGTCTTTGTTAGTTCACGCATTTAAGGCGACATTCATGTAAGCTCAAATAAAATTACCATAAAATATATGGAAAAGTGTAGCGGAGCATAAAAGCGGGGGCAACTTTTTTTTTGCAACTTATCTCGTTATTCACAAAGATGTGACTTTTATGACGCAGTTGGACTTTTAGGCTATTTGTATGTTACAAATACCTAAGATTTTTTCACTTGTACGATGGAGTGAAGGGATTTTTTATGATATCCGTTTCTATTTAAAGAATAATAGAATTGGATATTATAAAGCAATAGTTTTTTTTTTTGAGAATATTATTTGCTCTGTGAAAAATAGGCTAACAAAAATATATCTTTAAGATATCTATATTTTATTTGCTTTATTTACAACACTGTGCTTCTTCTATATGTTTATTTACAACATATGTACAAAATATACAAACAAATGTACAACTATAATATAACAAAAAATCTTCGAGGCTGCCGCTGCTGCCGATCGGCAAGGTTCCCAGCATTTATTTATTTTTTACAACATACAAAATTACAATCAATGATATTATGTATACCGCAAAACTGCCTGTTCATTTATTTTTGCAAAGAGATAATAAAAAAGAAATAAATAGTAATGAAATATTATATTATACTTAATGGTTTTTTATTCGTAACAACTTGTCCTACGACGAATGCTTCGCTATACTTTTTTCCCAGCTTTTTCTATCTCTGGATACCATTCTATTATTAGATTTTTAGGCTTTATAAAATAAATTCACTTATTAAAACATTATTTCTGGTCCAATACAATATCCTGACAATATAATATGATGGCAGGATCTACAATGTGGCTAACATAAAGCTGAATTGTTGTCTTAATACACAGCGAAACGTGGCTAAATGATTTTACATACTATTAAGGATCTAAATAATATAGCAATAAGAGTTCATGGCAAACCGCAGATGCTTTAATAAATGTTAAATTCGTTATTTAACCCGACCCCCAGGATTATATAGGTACGAAATTAAACTTTATTTCCATTTCAAAGCATGTTTATTTCAATGTAAGTACATTTTAACGACATATAATTGAATTCTAAAGCATTATTAATAAATACAACACTTTTGACCTTTTTAGGGGTCTGTCTGTCTGCATGTCTGTATGTCTGTCTACATGTCTGTCTGTCTGTCTGGCTGGCTGTCTGTCACCAGGCTGTATCTCATGAACCGTAATAGCTAGACAGTTGAAATTTTCACAGATGATGTATTTTTTATATTTTATTTAACGAGCAATCAGGTCCTTGTGGTAAGAAGTCACCACCTACAGATATTTGCAATAAAAGGGGATGCAAATGTATTGAGAGTGCGAGTTAATGCTGAAAAATAAACGTAAGTAAAATGTTTCTCGCAATTTCTGAAATAGTCTTAGACTGAAATTGCGAATTGTACAACTGCCGACATGGGAACAATACATTTTCGTCATTTTAAGTCAACCTAGTAATAGGTAGAAAGTATTATATGGCTTGGTTTTATTCCTCGACACTCATGAGAGGAGAGAGCTTTGAAGTGACCACTCGTTCAGAAGTCTTTCAACTGAGGAGAACTAGGAAAAACTCAGAGTTTTAAATTTCAAATATTTTTTTAGATGATTCGACTATTAATTTTGTTGAAAATAAGTATTTTTTATATCTGTGGTATCATACCGCAACGAAGGTCGTGGGTTCGAATCCTACAATGAGCTTGAGCTTTCGGTGAAGGAAAACATCGTGAGGAAACCATAGCACGGTGGTAGGGTACTTTGTACCCGACTGGCTGGCTACCACCCTCAAGCTGAAAATCTGTCGCCAAGCACCTATCGGTATGTTCCGACAGCTGCACTTGAGAGCCAGTTCCTATCTAGCCTTTGTGTGCTTACCACCTTCGGCCACATCATCACTTACCATGGTGAGATTGTGGTCAAACACAAGCTTATCCAGAATAAAAAAAAAGTAATTTATATCCACTGTGTGTCGCCACCATCAATTCGAGTAATTTATACTCGTATAAGAATAGTTCCTATACACTATAATTGAGTTTGGAACTTTACGTGTAGTTCTCTTGTCAAGGAAAATCATTTGTCTCGTAAAATCCTTTGGTAGGTGGGTATGGGGATACCTATCTATCGATGTAATACTATGCTACAATGTAGAATAGCATTAAATTAAATGAATTTCCCCAGACCAAACTACCGGTGCTCCCAGAGGCTTAAACTCATTCCGGTTATCGGCCGCTTTGAAACCGCCTACCTATCTACACATACACCGCATACTACACAAATTTTATAAGTTATGTTTTGCTCAAAATTAAGCTTTTTGTACACTTGTAATCATGAACTTTTCTATATTATTTAACTTCATAGAAATATTGTTAAAAAAAATATAATCTGGTTGTAATTATCTATTTAAGTATATATTTACAAAAAAAAGTTGTATATATGTAGTATATCAGTCATCTGGTTTCCATATTACAAGCTCTGCTTAGTTTGGGATCAGATAGCCGTGTGTATGAAAAATAAATGAATAAAATTTGATTGTTTAAATGAATCTAGTTAGTGTTATGATATAAGGAATAAAATGAATACACAATCAAATAATTACAACGACAACACGCGCGAGCACACATGTTACGATATTTCGAATACATTCTAATCATAGAAAATGATCTCTCTTTTCTATCCGATGTACTTCCATCTGAGACCACCAAAGGTGCCAGCTGAAAATCAGCGCTGCTGGTATCAGCAGCACATGCTGAGTTGGTATCCTTTTGACAGCACACCTTCCGTTAACGGCGCGAAAAATGTATTTGTCTTTTTTTTTTCAAATTTTCTTATTATTATTTCTTTAGAATTTATTTTTGTTCTCTCCTTTGTTATATTTTTTTGCTGTCAATAAATGATTTTCTATTCTATTCTATTCTATTCTATTCTATTCTATTCTATTCTATTCTATTCTATTCTATTCTATTCTATTCTATTCTATTCTATTCTATTCTATTCTATTCTATTCTATTCTATTCTATTCTATTCTATTCTATTCTATTCTATTCTATTCTATTCTATTCTATTCTATTCTATTCTATTCTATTCTATTCTATTCTATTCTATTCTATTCTATTCTATTCTATTCTATTCTATTCTATTCTATTCTATTCTATTCTATTCTATTCTATTCTATTCTATTCTATTCTAAAATGAGTTCTGTAGATATGTTTCATTCCTTTTATGCTAAAATTACTTGCATTGTAAATAATTGAATTACTTATCATCCTATCAAATCTAATATCTGTACTTATAAGGTATGTACCTACCTTTAATTTTTTTAATTTCTTTCATAAAATTGGTTATATTTTATCGGAGGCGCACTCAAACGAGCGTGTAATAGCTGCTTGATGCTAATCCGATTGCCCATTGAGAAAATTTAACCGTCTCATCGCCATTCAGAACGAAATATATCGTTTCAAATGTAACGGTACGCAACGCTTGATTGCCTAGAGGTTATCATTTATATTTATTACACCGATTTCATTCGCATGAGTTAAGTAATAAGGTATTTCGGTAATTGGTTTTAAAATGTAAATGAATACTTTAATTAAATGCTGAATTATTTACTGACATTCAATTGCACACAGTGCTGCACTGCGATCAAAATCAATAGAATACTTTTTATACAGATAAAACTAAAGATCACAAAATTATATTTTACTAGTCCCCCGTGGTTTCACCCGCGATTCCGTGCATTTTTTTTTCATTACAAACCGCTTGTTCTAACAATAACGAATACATAAAACAAAGATTCATCCAATTTGGTGTAGTAATTCGAAAGTTATGAGCGTACATACATTTTGAAGATCCATTTTAATTGTACATAATAGTTTTGTATTGAGCATAGTTAATGTAGAATCCTTCACCATCGCACAGCCTACTTATAATAAATTTTACATTTAACAAAAAAAATACTGTCTTCACAGTAGGTGCACTAAGATGTAGAATCATTTTACTGTCATTATCAAAGAAAAAAAAACATTAAAATCGATTCTCTTGGCAGGGATACCCACAAAATCATTCAATAGAATTGTGAATAAAAAAATATGAATTACTAGCTGTTCCGCGCAGTTTCACCCGCGGTCCCGTGGGATCTTATCTTATCCCGGGACAAAATATAGCCTATGTTAATCTGGAATAATGTAGCATTCAAATGGTGAAAGAATTTTTAAAATCGGTCCAGTACTTTTTGAGCCAATTCGTTACAAACATACTTACATACAAATCTTTCCTCTTTATAATATTAGTATAGATTATATGGATATTTAATTTTGTCACGCTGTACCAATTTAATTAGCTCAGATGATATTTGGAACATACATAAGATCTATATAGATGTTAGTTAAGACATGGCATAGAAATTAATAATAAAACGCGGACTTTAATCTTGTTAATCGGATATGAATGAATAATATCTAACATGGGTACGAGTCATATAGCATGTGTGCGTGTTTTGTGTATCAAATGCCTAAAACTAATACCAGACCATAAGTCCTATATTGATGGTGACCTACAAGATAATCCATCACAGCGGGCACATTTTCATTGAAGGTTTAAATGTCACTATTCTAGAGACGTCGATACTGAAACCTCTATCTTGACATTTGATTGAAACAGTTCCTGCTTAAATGTAGTAACTATACGCCCGTGTTCCCATGGAAATTAATGCTTTTTTTTGGAATTCAAAGTATGCAATGTTTTCTTCCAGTGTTCGATCAATATTATGTATATGCATTTTTTATCTAAATACATTGAGCTTTATGGATAAGACGCTTACTTAGTGACACTTAAACACTGACATTTCAGGTAAACAAACGTCAGAGGGAGGATGTTATCGCCTGGCCGCTATCTCTCTCGCGCTTGGCAACCCCGCGGGCGCTACGAGCAACGGCAATAGTTTAGCGCGTTATTTTCATATTTCTTATAGTCTATATTTAATTTATTAACATGAAAAAAACGTCGATAAAACTTATTAATAATAATTAATAATAATAATAATTTATTTCTTCAAACTTTACATTACAGTTTACAAGGTGAAGGGATCCCCAGTTAAGCAAAGATTTGCTTGTGTTAGGGGAACCCGCTCTTCATATAGCTATACATGTTTGTTAAAAGAACAAAATGAATACAAGTCTTAACCTAGAATTTAAGTAGTTTAAGTATTTATAAAAACAGTAATTATAATAACAATAATAAGCTAAACCAATTATACGGGCATACAAAAACGCGCGTGCATAGTGTGTATGTGTGTGTGTGTGTGTGTGTGTGTGTGTGTGTGTGTGTGTGTGTGTGTGTGTGTGTATTAGAGATACAATTTTCACTCTAGTAGCCCTGCGACGTATTGTCTTGGGATCGGAAGTTGCTGTGTCAACATCAACCACGTACTTAGATGAATGTTCAAGATTTTGATTTTGAGTTAGCCCTACGAAATAATATCTTGGGATCAGAAGCAGCTACAATATAACCACTTCACTAACTATGTATAAAGGCTATTGACAATTAAAGAATCGTTTGAACTATTGATTCAATCTTATTAATATATGAAATTCATTATATTTCCTAGACTATTCTATATCCTTAAAGGATGATTGCCAGTAACACAAAACAGCAACAACAATTTATAATTAACGGAAATAATCTTATAGCTATAGGTATTTGATACTAGATTGTGTTTCCAAAATTTCATCGAAATTTATACTAAGATGTCTAAAATGGAAGTATATTATTTTTATATGGAAATGGCACGCTGTGTCGTTTTAATTAAATCCACTATTATGGGAGATATAACGTTTTGAAGGTAACTTTTTAAATAAGTAATTTCATCAGTTGCACAGAACCTAGTATCGCACGGTGTTGGGTACTTTGTAGTAACCGACTGGCTGGCTACCACGTTGTAACTGTACTCAAGTTGAAAATCTGTCGCCAAGCACCTATCGGTGTGTTCCGACAGCTGAACTTGAGAGCCAGTTCCCATTTAGCCTTTGTGTGCTTACCACCTTCGGACACATCATCACTTACCATGGTGAGATTGTGATCAAACACAAGCTTATCCAGAATAAATAAAATAAAAAAAAGTACTTAATACATGGCAAACATATGTATTATAGAATAGGGAAGTAAGGATTAGCGCGTGCCCGCGTCCACATCGTTCTTTGCAGGCGAGAATTATTAAACTGTCAGTTATTGACATGTTTCTTGTTATTGCTAACGTTCGTTCCAATTTTCTCATTTTCACTTTATTTTCAATATTTCCTCATAATAAAAGCTCAACTTCTTATGATTTTTACCTTAGCATTTTATAAATGTTCATTTTGTGTTTTGGGGGTAAACAACACTATCATTTTAGCGTCCAAAGCTATTTGGATTATAGATATTATTAAAATTTACAAGAAATACCATCGCCATAAGGAACCTGAGTATAATAACTAATGTGAAAATTTAGGTGTGGTTGGATGTTTGTGAAGATGTTTGTTATTCTTTCACACAAAAAGGGCTTAACTGATTTTGATGAATCTTGGCACACAGGTAGTTCATATCCTGGAATAAAACAAAGGATACTTTTTATTCCGAGAAAAGAGAAGATATCTCGGGAATGCGGGTGAAACCGCGGTTGTAGCATAGTATAATTTCATAGCATATTACGTCTTTAATTGTGTTAACTATCTCAGTCCGTAACTATACAGTCCAGTCATTATCGAAACCTTAGCGTCTGTGACTCAAGATACACACATCATTAGTTTCGATTCCCACGATGAGTTTGAGCCAATTTCGAAGGAAAACATACAAAGGAAGCCATGGTTTGGAGGTAGGATTTGGATAGGTGCTTACAATCTTCGGGTACATTATCACTTACCATAGTTAGAGATTATGATTATAGGTTTTTTTTTGGAAAAGCGTGTTCCTTTGGTTACGTCAGTGTTCTATAAAGGCCGTAGTCAGTGAACAAATGTAATGTACATTTTTTATTCAAACAAGACAGTAGTCAAAACAATGTTTTTCAAAAATGAATTGATTTTTATTTATATTGTTTTTCTCAGAATTTTATACGGAATATTAGGTACGTATCTACCAACATAATTATAACATATAATTATCTTAGAAATATTGAAATTGATCGTCTAACATATCACACTACCAACTTTTCACAAACAGACTTATGGAACTTCAGTAAATTATAGCCGAAATTACTTTATCAGCTTCTTCTATACAACAAAACTTATGCGCGCAAAATATTAATAAAGTTTCTTTACGTTTCTCAAATATAATGTTTCATAAAGAAAACTTTTATTAATTTACAGCAGAAGTAGAGTAATGCAAACTTATACAATCCTCTAAGCTATAGACGATCGTAAATACCGCTCTTACAAACTAAGGAACGACCAAACGTAAGCGTTCACATTCGATAGAAAGCTTAGTGAACGTGCATTTTCCGACGAAGGTATCTATAAATTCTTTGCTCATTTTATCGGAGGTGAGGTCATTTATTCGTCTTATAATGGAAGACGTGTCGTACGCCACACCTATTTATACATGGAACGTTTAGGTACGACGCCTCTGCAATGTATTTTAAATTTATTCTTGCAATGCATTTTTTGTAGCAAATCCAAAATATATTCTAATTGGAAAATTGTTTCTAGGACTTTCTAGGTTTATTTTAGGTCTGATTACTTTTTTCAAACACTTTTCTGGTTCATTGATGATAGAGTAAGCACAAGCCCTCGAAAATTCCATATTAACAAAACTGTATGAAATATACACCTGATATGCTTCCAACTAGATAATATTTAAGCCATTGCAGAAAATTAATGTAAATATTGGCTATTGGCTTGGTTAATGAGTTTGATTTGGTCTGTGATATGAGTGATTCGCTCCAAAAAGTAATACATATTAAATACATACTGATAAACTGATTAGTTTATGTACTTCTAACCCAAATAAAAAAGAAAAATTCGAACGTTACTAAATAATCAATTTTATTAAGGCGATGAAAGCTTAGTGGTTGGATACCGCAGCGAAGATCGTGGGTTCGAATCCTACAGTGAGCTTGAGCTTTCGGTGAAGGAAAACATCGTGAGGAAACCATAGTACGGTGGTAGGCTACTTTGTAGTACTCGACTGGCTGGCTACCACCCTCAAGTTGAAAATCTGTCGCCAAGCACCTGTCGGTGTGTTCCGCCAGCTGCACTTGAGAGCCAGTTCCCATTTACACGTTGTGTGCTTACCACCTTCGGCAACATCATCACTTACTATGGTGAGATTGCGGTCAAACACCGATTGCGATTAAAGTAAAAATATGTATGTAGATATGAAAAAGTAATTTTCTCCATAAATATTTACAATAAACAAAACAGCGCCTGAATATTGTATCTAAACGAATATTAAACAAGTTAATCCGAAAGGTATGATGGATGCATGAGTTTGGAGCGCCGTGCCCGCGCCGTCGAGACTCCTAGATTAGAGCTATTCATCACTATATCAGGGCGCAGGGTGCCGCTCGCCGCTCGCCCAGACGTACACCCGCCCGCCTATTGTGCATCGCCTAATTGTAAGGAAAATATCAAATTAACTTTTTAAAGCACCTATGCGCAGCTCCGTCTAGCTTTTATGTGTATTGTGCCTCCTTTGACCGTTTGAGGTCGAAGTGACATTGGTTAACTTAATCACATTTAGTCTAACTTATCGGCTCTAATATTAAATCTATTACTTGGATAATGTGAATTATTTCATAATTTTGTTTGATATTTAGAATTTTATAACGATATTTCGATAATTAATGAACACTTAGTTCAAATAATTTTATGAATTTTAGTAAATAATTATAACTTTTGTGTCATTTCAAATTCATGTACTTAAAAAAACCCTATAATCTATTAATCATCTAATTAATTAGCCAAGAAGCTTGAAGAAGCTTGTCAAACCTCCTAGTAGTATATTCTCATATTGTAACAAATATAATAACATAATACCGATGTAAGGTATAGTATACCTATATAATATTTTTATGTGATTTAAATTCTATTACTGACCATAATTTTGTTAATATTCTCATTCGTTACTGTATGATGTATGAAACACGGCTATCATGAATATTAATGTATGATTTGTAGTTGTCTAATTCAGCTGGTTGTGATTTAGGATGTGATGAATTGTTGTAATTTCGCCGTCTGCCCGCTGACCGCTAGTTACCCCCCAAACTTTACATGTCCAGTTTGGCGTAGGCATTTAATATACGAGTATCTAGGTTCTGGGTCTAATTAAAATTTCCCAAACAATGTGCCACATTTTTTAATTAACTTTTGAGATTTAAATTTTCATCGAAAATGTTTTTGTGATATATTGTCTCTGTTATATCTAAAAATCAGTCCTACAGACTATGTGTAGTTATTCTCATATGAGTGGAGTATTTAAATTAATTTAAATCTAATAATAAGTTTCATAACAACCTTGATCACAATGTTACAAAATTTTTAATTTCGCATCTCATTCGACCGACTGTTATCAAGTACCTATCAGAATACTAGATTTTAATAATAAAAATTGGACAACAGATTATTAAATGAGTATAAGTTACTAAAGAGGTCAGTCTAATGTTATTTTTCATTACGTTAAAACATTGTAGGTATCATTACTCATGAGTCATGAGGATGGTTTACACTTAGATGGACAAGAATTATAATTATATATTCTTCATCGAAATATTGGTCGTATTAGTCGATTTAGTGGACTATAGCTATATTTAAATATAGCTATAGTCCACTAAATCGCGCCCCACTATCTTTTTAAATCCTTTACAGTTCAAGTGTCCTTTCGTTAGTGTTGTAGTGTTGTTGATATGTCTATATGTATATATCGATATGAAGCACTACCATGTTAGCAAAAGGATGCACACAGCCACACATGCACTGTAAGCAAAGAGTATATAACCTTTGACTACTTAACCTTTGATTAAGAAAAAGAGTGGGCCGCGTCTTCGTGAATGGAACCTATACTGTGAAAATTATTTGTATCTACTAAGAGTGTATGGATATAAAAGTACCGATTCCAATTCTGTTAGATGCAGCATTCTTGCTTATGATTGCTGCAAAATATTGCAGAAACGTAGCAGTGTAAACCAAATTCAGAACTTGAACTTTATTAATGCGACACTTTAGTGAACTTGTGGTGGCTGGACTTAAATCGAATAAACGTCAAATGTGGTGGAGCTACCCGCGTTGGACTGCAAAATTCCACGCCACGGGAAAACAGGAAACACTAAATTCCACCCACTATTTGTACCACTACTTGTTCACCACAACTATTACGTGCACTATTTGTAAAGTGGTCCTCAGATTTATGCTTCACTTCTGTTTAAACTCATTACAACCAAAATTTTAGGCTTTATTCTTTTTCATTTTAAAGTGTGATCTAAATTTATAATCATAAAGGCTATTATCATAAGTATACATCTGTAACAGTTCTTATTTAATTAAATGGTAACTTTACAGTCCACATATTTGGCAAAAAATTATTGCTGTAAACATCAAGTAACAAAGTTATAAACCGAATATTCATTTATAATTTATACCTACATAATTATGCACATTCACACCATGTAATATTCACTCGAAGGAATGCACCTCACACACACTTTGTTTAAATACTAAGTAATTTAAATATAATTATTAAGGTACCTACTACTTAGAAGCCTAAACGAACGAGTAGCAAATGTAATTTTTGTGTTTAAAATAGTTTTATTGATAATTTGGCGTGAGATTTACCCGTGTTCCCGATTAACATTTTTCGGGGTAGAAATAGTCCTTATTATTCTATGGAATGATCTATCTACGTGCCAAATTTTATCAAAATCTGTTGAGTCGTTTATGCGTCACAAAGACTCAAAAATCCAAACACCTAATGATTCACATGTATGTAACATGTTTTTTTTCGACAGAATTTTTATGTTTTACACTACTAAATATTTCACAGTTAATTATAATAAAAACTTCCCTGACACGTAAAAAATTCGTCCCCGAATGCCAGGTTCTATACAAAGTTACCCAGTAATTAAATCATATGCCCCACAGTTGTATTACACCGCAGTATTTGACGAAGGAAAATTGGCAATCACGATGTATTCGTCCATAACTTTTTTAAGCTGTGGCTTTATTTTCATTGTCCGAACGTAAAGGACGATTTTTAGTGCTTTAGTCGCTAATGAAAACTCGTAGCCAGATTATTTTATAGATAGGTATATGTATTGATGGAAGTTTAATAAATAAAATATCTGTCATCATCGTGATTGCTATATAATTATTATATGTATAAACACGTTGCGATGGAACGATTGCTTTACAAAATTGAACATTGTTCGTCGACGTCAATCGAACGTTAATTTTGATCGGCTTTGTTCCCCGCTTCAATTGGTAAAATTTTAATTTTGAGTTCCATTGCAGCTACCAATTTAATTTTTAATTTTAATGTAATTTTTGTTCGATGATGTAGCTTTATTAATTTTTTATATGATTTTTTATTGTTAACGTTTGTTCATTACAAACGCCGAGAAACTCTTTAGTAAAAATACTCTTATAAATTCAAATAATGTAAAAGTACGCGCTTGGTTTTTATAAGTAACATTTTTGTTCATTAGATAATTGAAAAACACGCGGCGTATAAAAAAATGGGTAGTCTAAAGTTTTGATACGAATAAGATGGCAACATTTCTCTCTACCACTACTACTTTTAATTATATCCTACTATAGACAGTTTGCACGTACCGTACCGCGGAATTTCAGTGAAATTCCAGCAAACAACTATTAATTTCTCATCGGGCTCCGAGAATGCATCGCACAACTTTTGACGTGCACTTTAACCCTACTTTATACGTGTGATATATGGTCTATAATTCGCCCACCAAGATCCCCACTACAAGCTTTTTTGAACGTATAAATTTCAACTTTAAAGCGCTCTTGAAGATGACTTTAACATGACACGACTTTGCACTGGGAACTGAGATCGCCTGTCATGATAAACGAAAGATTCTAGCAATTTCCTGAGGTAATTTCTTGCTATATGATATGCCATACGTGTCTAATATAGTTTTTTTTTATATAAGAAGTTTAACAAACGGGAAGGCGGTCGACAACATATTGGCAATCCTCCTAGTAATGAAGATAACTAGCTCGCGATTGTCACTGCCGGAGCACATTTAAAGGTAGAAGCTAGCCAGTTGAGTCTACAAAGTACGTTGGTACCATCTCAGTTATACTTTACAATACTTATAAAAAATCATTACATTAATATTTTACAAAGTAGTACTTATTAATTCTAAAAACAAAAAATTATACAGAAAGTTTCATTACATACGAGTATAATTGAACACGCAATAAAATTATACCAAACAATAAACATTATTTCTAATTCTAAGAAATTAGTACATTCCTCTTATCTTACGTTATTACCCACGCTGAAGCGGCTGGCTGTACAAAATATTAATGTTCAAATAGTGGGGAATAGGTATTTGCTCGTAGGTGTTTGTGTGTGGAATAAATCATGTCAACTATGCCATTAGGGTAATTTATATGGAGGCACGGCGTGCATCGTAAACGGCAACTGTAGCACTTCGTACAGCACTTGAGGAAATCTTCATGAAAAAATATATTCACGTGAGTTTCATGAGTTGTTAGCTTAGGTTGTAAGCCTTGCTAGTTAGCGTTGCTTGTAGTTTCCATTGAGAAGAGAAATTTCTTTTTATTCTTAGGTCGAGTACTAATAGATGTTTAAAAAGTGGTTATTTGATGATTACTATAATATTTTTAATAATTTACTTGCAAAATAATTTAATAACAGATAATAAAGATCCATTCGCTTCTTCAACAAAATTATCTTATAAATATTAAATTCCCCAAAAACATTTTGAAGTTTATACGGCCAGAATAAGCCGTTATTAAGTTCCAACGAAAACAATAAAACTTTTGTAAATCATTTTCGGTCGTTCTCACCCGAAACAATTCAATAAACTAAACAAAAGACAGCGGACCAGACGCCCGGAACAAAACTCGGAATATTTCCACATCCATTACCCGGATTCTGTGTGAAATGTACTGAAGTGGTGCAACTTGGTACCTGCCTAATAAAGTGCCACCAAATGTTTTTAGAACAAAGCATCGTGGAATACCTAACAGCCTTCTGGAAGATAAAGCGCGGTACACGGCAAGTTTTGACGTTTTCATTTTCAGCAACATTCGCATCGTATAGTGACGTATCGCAGGTGCATCAATGTTGTGCACAATACGTCACACCGAACAGAACTGTGTTCGTAAATGACGTTTCATATATCACACCGCTTTGAATTTCACGAGCAAAAGTACAAAATGTCGTTTGTGACACCTTTGTGTGTTGAATTCACAAGGAATTACGTTAAATAACATGTTGTGAACTTGGGACTTCAATTTCCTGTATTTTGTCTTATATAAGTATAAGTATGTTTAGAACATATCTACAAAATCAGATTATAGCACAATTATTGATGAAATATTCATTTTTCCTTTGTATTTACTATAATAGTACCAGGCTTTCAACTTTCACTCTCTGGTTTCTAAATATTTCCACTTTAATCTCAAGACACTAACCCCACAAGACTTTATACGTAAGCCTTACCATCTGAAGTTCGTATCATAAACTGTAAATAGCGGAGACTGCCGCTCCTAAGTAATGGGCCACTTTATGACATAATTACGTGCCACTAACATAACATCGTCATACTTTCTGTTGTAATTACTTAAAAGAAGTATAAAATTTATTAATTTTATAAGAGATTCAAGAGAGTAGTATAATTTAATTATTTGCAAGGATGCTTATTATCCTTGTTGTAACCGTTCTGAAATTTATATTAATTTTTGCATACTTTCTCTTATAACGAAGGCATCTACGAAAATAGGGATTCATAAAGTTCAAACCATAATATTACATAAGGGTTAAATTGTGGATTGCGGATGAAACGGATAACTGGTAAAGTATGTAAAAATAGCACTAAAACAAATTTTGCTCACACATCGATGGCTCCTACGTAGACTGTCGTATGTTTAAAAAGTGAACTTTACAGGAGAGCTATTTAAAGGTATTTTTATTTACCATTTCGATGTTTTTAAAGATTTTTGTTCAATTTTTTCACCATAATAATCAAATTTTATGTGTGTTTATATGGTATTGAAATAAGGAGAGAATTATTAAGGCTATAATGTTGTTACGATATTATACGGCGGATGAACGTAGTGTGAAAACATATTAAGTGTATGTTACGATTCATTACGTCGTCTTTAATTTGGCTGAAAATATCGTATGTTCTTCTTACGTTGATTTACATGGATAACTATTGGGTTAATTTAAACGTATGTTGCAAGTACTATTATCTACTTTGAGTATTATTTCAGATTAGCTATTGTATGTAACGGTATGTAAATAAAATAGGGTATTAAATCACACAATAAATAAGAAAACCACGTTATAATCAAATACTGTTACTATTTTTAATTTATAGGTAAAGAGCAACTAAATAAACTTTTTCTTTTAAGTAATCCGTTCAGCCGTTTTTGCGTGAAAGAGTAACAAACATCCATCCATACAAACTTTCACATTTTTAAATATTATTAACTAGTTTTCCGCCCCGCGGTTTCACCTGCGTTCCTGAGGGATCTTATATTTTCCCGGGATAAAAAGTATTTTATATGTTATTCCAGTTTATTATCTACTTGTGTACCAAGTTTCATTAAAATCCATACAGTAGTTTTTGCATGAAAGAGTAACAAACATCTTCACATGTTCACATCCAAACATTCTTTCGCATTTATAATATTAGTAGGATTTATCTTGTATTTACTTGTACTTGTATCTGGATTTATCTTGGATTATTTAGTACGATTTATCTTGTAACGTTTTATAATAGGTATTCAATAAAGATATTCAACATAAATAAACTATTACTCTGAGTCAGTGCCGGAAGTATTGATTCAGCTAGATTATATTTGTAAAACAGTTTATTTGGCTCTCCAGGAAGTACTTTTAACTCTTTTATCTTTGTCCATTGAACACTATCACCATAAACTTTTTTTTTTTCCAATTTTTGCCAGCTAAACTTTATTTAAAACCCAAAATTATAAGCCATGCATTCGCTGAGAAACAATTGCTTAACAAAATCTACGTGTTTCTGAAACAAAATAATATGTTTCTGAAAATTGAGAAACTTTTGCGGTAAACACTACGTGTTTCTAGCATGTTTCTGTGCTCTCTGATGGAATTGGAGAGCACCGAAACAAATCAGTTTCTCAACAGCTGTATACAAGTGTGGATGTGTGTTTTAGTTGTTTATAAACATGGCGGTAGTGTGGGACAACAATAGCATTTTTAAATGAATAGAATTATTTCAAACGATGCCGATATTATGGAATACCTCCTCAGGCGACATATTTGAAACAACTGAGATGTCGACGGCCAAGACCCTGAAACATTGTTTCTGTAAACATCTACGTGTTGTTCCAGAAACTTTGTATCTGAAACATGTTTCTTAGTGAATTCATGACTTTACCGACCTGTTTAGCCCACCGCACCAACGCAAACCATTCAAAAGGGGTGTAATTTAACAAATTTTTGGCGCACCATTCGATTAAAGCATGAACGCTATAGCCTTCTTGCTGTGTGTGGCCTTTCTCCAAAAATGTATGTTTGTTTGTGACTTTATGTATTTCTCAGCCAATATCCAGTAGGCAGCAAAGACTAAACGGTTTTGATTTGATCAGTACAGTTAACAGACCAAAACCTGAACTCAACGGCACCTGCCTCTGCTTTTTTTTAGAGATGAACTCTGCAAGACAACTGGCTACTTCATTGGCACCTCTTTTGCCAATAGTGTGGGTGTTTTGCGTGCTTACCTCGATCATCAGTAGTCACGATGCCTGTTGACGAATCAGTCTTCTGTATCGCAGTATAAACGAACTGTTCACTTACCGCCAATGTGGCTAGAAATTGTTTTTTGTAGACATTCTAGCTTTTTTTCTACCAGAAATTGGTGTTGATACATCACTTACAGATACCTGAGACAGTGGTTTGCGTATATCGTTGCCTTCATTGGCAAAAGGGCAAAAATCGTTAGTGCAATCTATATTATCTACGTGGTTAATATTACATCTCGGTGATGATGGATGAAGTGTTTCTGGAGATTTTGCGTCGTTATTATGGCTGTTGTAAGATATATTTTCTCGATTGTCAAGTATGTCATCATGCTGTGAGTAAACATTCAAGGTATCATTAGTTTCTAGAGGAGGCTGTGAGGAAATAAGCAGGGTTTCATTGAATTTTTGTTAAGGTAGAGGGTAAGTTTCAAAAGTGCAGTTCAACTCCGAAAATATTTGTGAGTGAGAATGCAAAGCATCATGCAACTTCACAGGATTTTGATGGACAGCTGTTATAGTCTTGATCATTTGTTCAACATCATGATTAGTCGAGAATGAAGGTAGAGTCAATTGTAACGTTCATAAGTGCCTTACTAGGGCCTAAACTGAATAAATGAGTTTTGAGTTTGAGTTTGAAGAAAAAAATTGTAAAAACCACGTTTAACATTAGATACAGTTCCTTTATTTCAATTAAATTGGCCTCATCTGGCATTGGAGACCCTGAAATAAAGCAAAACTAAAGATACGACATGTTTTTTGTCAACTACCAAGTAAACTATTCTATTTAATATTTACCATAGTTATTTTTTCCCAATGTATCAACGTAAACAATAGTAAGTAACACAAACAATAATAAACATGTCTAGACGACCCACGTATGTAATCGTATGTATAGCATACGATAAAAAATATCATTTAGTGGACGACGTAAAAAGTCGTATGTGTGACATACTGTTTTATTTCCTAAGTGGATAACAACATACATAATCGTATGAGTTACATGCCATAGTTTTAACGATTTTTGTAGAAAAATACAATATCTTATTATAAAATACTTTGCCTCTAGCCCCGTAATTAAGAAAACGCAGTTTGTGCAACATGCGTGGGCGTCGTGTGCACTTCCCACGTACCGGATGGTAAGTGAGACATACGATCTGCGGGGCAGGCCTGCACCAGCCGCGCCTGCCCGCGTAGACTCACGCTTATGACATTACGTCAGTTTACGGTGCGTCCATGAACAACATACGATCATTTACGGGAACTTTTTTTTTTATCTTTTAACTTTTTTAATTTCTTGTTGATGGAGTCGATGGAGAATTATTATTTATATGCAAATCACTCAAAACATGAAAATCACTATTTCTGTTCATACGATAGTCTACGTAGGAGCCATCGACATATCTGTTTAGTTTACAACGTAGGCCCTGTTTACATAGTCTCCAAACATTTCCTTTATCGCCGAGCCAATGTAAAATTACAACGTCAATCTAAAACATACCAGGTACGGCCTAGGTACGCCTTTTTTAATAGGGCTCTTTTTTATTAGTATTTTTAAACAAACTAGACAATGATATAATAATTAAACAGGTGTAGATATGTTATAAACGCTCCGCGGTAGACTAAAAACTGGCTAATTAGCCAACTTTGACTTGTGTCACGTCGCCGGTGTCAATTTCGCTTCACGTATTGAGTGCAATTCAATGTAATTGTGACCCAAAACAACCAAATAAGTCGTCGTTTGTTATGAGATATCGTAATGTAGTGTAATTATGTAATGCAAAAATGTATTGCAATATTCCTACGTTATTTTATGTGCGTGAGTGTGAAATTTTTGGGCCATTTCTTAAAAGCAAATATTGTGTAGGTAATCTCAATTTATGTACTTTACTTATTATATCATTGACAAAGACTATTTTCAAAGGAATTTTTAATAAGCATTCTGTGTGAATGTGACAGGCAAGAGTCATAGCTTTTATTTCCACTTTAATTTTCTTCTTTTTGATAGTCAAGTCAAGTTAAATTAAGTTATAAAGCTGATGTTTGATCCACTTAGCTTGTAAATTATGACAGCTGCTTTCTCAATCATTCGCAATTCCAGTAAATTATTGTTTTGTTTTAGCAATTCAACTTTTAGACGAAATAGTTCATGTATAAATATGGCTAAAAGCCAATATGCAACACATCTGAGTTGTGACGATAAATTAACAATAACTTCCCTTCCGTGCCCTAGCAACAATTAATTGTCATTATTATTAACTCGGCTGAAGATATTTTCACATATCCGTTGTTAGGTTATATCCTGTTGAATAAACAATCCAAACTAAATAAGTTAAACAACAATTGGAGTAAATACATTTTCCTTGGGTATCTTTTGTTGTTGTTGGTATTATTTTTTGTGGTGCCCACTTGAATGTTATTCGGAGACCCTCTCTTCGTTACAATGAACTCAGCAATTTGAATTTCCAATTTGGTTTCTAAATGACTTTTTTATTTTGTTGATCTTCAATTATTTATTTTGAAAAGTAAGTGTTACTAAGTAATTTTACACTTTTGATTCAAGCACTATTTTCCATATTTTGAATGTGATCGAACTCTGGCGATAGGTTGTAAATATGAATCCATACTGATATTATATAATCTAATCCATAATAAATAAATAAATAAATATCCTCGGACATATTTCACACACCGCTATCTGATCCCAAACTAAGCAAAGCTTGTAATATGGAAACCAGATGCCACATATTTTTACTACTTTTTTTTTGTAAATACATACTTAAATAGATAATAATAATAATAATAATAATAATTTATTGTTCATAAAAAATGGTTTAACAACAGAAATGAAGCCCTGCAGCCTGTGCTAGTTATAAAACTGTGTTACAGGCTGCAGTGTCTTCCCCCTTACATGCAATAATAATTCGAACAACTTGGAGCAAAAAATAAAATAAATAAGTAATAAAAATTTAAAAATTTAAAAGGATTTAGATATTACTTACAAAGAAATTTGTATAGTTTGTTTTTTTTTTACATTGTAGATACTTATCTGTATAATATGTTTATGCGTGTAATTATGTATATATGTGTGTATGTATGTATGTGTGTGTATGTATGTATGTGTGTTTGTATGTATGTGTGTGTATGTATGTATGTTTGTGTGTATTATGGGCTTGTGAGTGTGTGAGTTTTATTTTTTATTTTATTTTTGCACATAGAATAGATCTTCGGTTGCAGCGTAATCTAGATTGCCAAGCCAATCGATGACAGTCTTTTTAAGTTCGTGTGAATTACGTGGATTTAGTTTTATTTTTGTGTTGATTTTGTTATATAATAGCGGAGCGTTATAGCGGTAGTGTCTTTTGGCGAACTGGCTTTTACAAGTTGGTTTAGCTATTGTATTTCGTCTTTTCTTTGATTGCGGTAGTGTAGGGACGGTTACATGGTAAAATCTTTGTAGGCACTGCAGGATATATAATTTTCTGATTGACATCACGTTACATTTTTTGTATAAGTCACTTGTCGGGTATAGGAACGGCAGCCTTTTTATAACTTTAAGAAGACTTCGTTGTGCCCTTTCCACTTTAATTAGGTATGTTTTGGCTGCTCCTCCCCAAGATCTTATACAATATGTCATTAAACATTCAGCTAATGCCACCCAGACTCAGGACAAACAGACATGTTCATGCACACAAATGTGTGTCCTGGATGGGAATCGAACCCACGACCTGCGCCGTGATAGGCAGTGTATTAAGGCCAGGTAGACCCATTTTACATCACTTTGATTCAATTTTTAACAAACAAAGAGTTATTGTTTAAAGCCAAAAAAAATACATATCATAGTTCACTATATGTACTTAGATAATTCTCGGTTCAAAACATGATATCGAAAACTTCACTCGATAAAAAAAAATTCCGAAGAGGGGTCTAATTCGATTATTTTTCGTATTTTACTTGAAGCATATGAAAGTTTAACTTCCAAAAAAAATATCTAAGCAAAGTTAATAACATATAGAACAATAATCCTCGGTTACATTTTGCAAAATAGTTGAATTATTTTAATAATAAATTATTATATAATACAGCGGCTTGCGGACGTGGCTTCAGTCGCCCGCCGGGCCTTGACGAGGTAGGACCTGTGTTCCTTTTGCTCTCGCACGGCTGTCACGTTGACTTAGATCGGACGATTTATTCATACTACGTACCAACCACAGTATAAACTAAGCGGTTGTCGCTAGAGAATAATTTATTGTTTTAAAATTGTAATCGTCTGTGTGATCGATCATAATAAATTCGTAAAACATAACACAAAATTCAAATCCAAGGTGGCGGCTGCGCGAAATTATCAACTTTTTCGTCATGGATGTCGTTTTTATGGTTTTCGAGGGTGCTGAAGCCGATAGTGCTGTCAAAATCTAAATCCAAGATGGCGGCTGCAAGAAATTATCAACTTTTTCGTCATGGATGTCGTTTTCATGTTTTTCGAGGGTGTTGAAGCCGATAGTGCTGTCAAAATCTAAATCCAAGATGGCGGCTGCAAGAAATTATCAACTTTTTCGTCATGGATGTCGTTTTTATGGTTTTCGAGGGTGTTAAAGCCGATAGTGCTGTCAAAATCTAAATCCAAGATGGCGGCTGCAAGAAATAATCAACTTTTTCGTCATGGATGTCGTTTTCATGGTTTTCAAGGGTGTTGAAGCCGATAGTGCTGTCAAAATCTAAATCCAAAATGGCGGCTGCACAAAATTATCAACTTTATAATTTACGAAATTACTAGACGAATTAATTTACATCTTCGATGCAAGTAAAAAGAATCGAATCCACGACCCCTTTTTGTGTTTGTTAGCCCTCCGCAACGCCCCATAATAGTATTAACAGACGTCCGAACTTGGTACGGGCCGGACAGCGGACTTGTACGGCGTACCAAATCCGCTAGTCACAACAGACGGCCGGATCCAGTCCATCGACACTGCCTTACAAGCTAAATTAGGAACGTACTTTGTACCAACATTGTATTATAAAAATAATCCTACTAAATTAAAACGAGTACTGATTCCTTTGGGTAGCAGGTGTCTTAACGTCTATTTGATTTAGACGCATTATTCCTTTTTTTACTGTTGGTAGAATTGTTGAGGTATTATAATCTATGTTTGGATAAACAGTTTGGGTTTTTTGTCGTGGTGAAATTATTGTGTTATACAGTGTTTTATCTCCGATTTCGAAATCACTATTTAAGTTTCTTACATTGTTTTGGAACGAAGTTCCTAATAGTATTAACAGACGTTCGAACTTGGTTCGGCCCGGACAGCGGACTTGTACGTCGTACCAAATCCGCTAGTCACAACAGACGGCCGGATCTCGCAGTAGCCGCGTGTCGTGTGCACAGTTCAGACTTCATGCCTCCGACGTTATCCAAGCGCGCTAAAATTGCGATTTATCTTGCGGCAACAGTAATACCGCTACAAACCTCACTAAAAAAAAGGAGTGGGCAAAAACGTATTTAAAATACGTGTGGTGTCGTGGGACACCAGATAGGAACGAAGTTTCAAAAAAAATATTTTTCAAGTTATATTCTTTTTAGAAATACATACTTAAATAGATAATTACCTACACCCAGTCACAGGACAAACAGACATCTTCATAGACACATGTCGGTCCTGTATGGGAATCGAACCCACGACCTTTTGTTTTAAATACATACTTGAATATATACATATATATATATATATATATATACTCTTCAAGGCGATGATAGCTCAGTGGTAAGTGACGTCGAATTCCGCGGCGAAGGTCGTGGGTTCGAATCCTACAGTGAGCTTGAGCTTTCGGTGAAGGAAAACATCGTAAGGAAACCATAGCACGGTGGTAGGATACTTTGTAGTACCCGACTGGCTGGCTACCACTCTCAAGTTGAAAATCTGTCGCTAAGCGCCTATCGGTGTGTTCCGACAGCTGCATTTGAGAGCCAGTTCCCATCTAGGCTTTGTGTGCTTACCATCTTCGGCCACATCATCACTTACCATGGTGAGATTGTGGTCAAATACAAGCCTATCCAGAATAAAAAAAAATAGATTATTACCTACAACCCAGTCACAGGACAAACAGGTATCTTCATACACACCTGTCCTGGATGGGAATCGAACCCACGACATTTTTTTTGTAAATACATACTTAAATAGATTATTACCTACAACCTACGACTACGTTATCAGGACAAACAGACATCTTCATACACACATAATAATATCTGTCCTCGATGGGAATCGTACCCACGACCTTTTTTTTCCGCCATAGTGCATTGACGCACGTGCTACCTACCTCCAGAACGTTTCGATCGTGACTGCCGTGCGTTTGTCCGGTCCGAGCGTACATACGCGCGGATTTGGTACGGAGCGGACCAAATCCGACGCGCAAACCATCGGACCGGACCGAACACGAAATAATAATAATTATGTTCGACAGACAACTCTCCAGACGAACGGATATGGTACGGAGCGTACTGAATCCGCTGTCTGGACCGTACCGTACCAAGTTCGAACGTCTGTTAATACTATTATACTATTAATGCACTATGGCGGAAAAAAAGGTCATGGGTTCGATTCCCATCGAGGACAGATATGTGTGTATAAAGATGTCTGTTTGTCCTGATTACTTATTCGTAGGTTGTAGGTAATCATCTATTTAAGTACTTATGTATTTACAAAAAAAAAGTCGTGGATTCGATTCCCATCCAGGACAGGTGTGTATGAAGATATCTGTTTGTCCTGTGACTGGGTTGTAGGTAATAATCTATTCAAGTATGTATTTAAAAAAAAAGGTCGTGGGTTCGATTCCCATCCAGGACAGACATGTGTCTATGAAGATGTCTGTTTGTCCTGTGACTGGGTGTAGGTAAATATCTATTTAAGTATGTATTTCCAAAAAAAAAGGAGCTGACACGCACATTTTCTTTTCGTTCCTATCCGGTGTCCCACGACACCACACGTATTTTAAATTCATTTTTGCCCACTCCTTTTTTTTGTGAGGTTTGTAGCGGCATTACTGTTGCCGCAACACCAATCGCAATATTAGCGCGCTTGGATAACGTCGGAGGCATGACGTCTGAACTGTGCACACGACACGCGGCTACTGCGAGATCCGGCCGTCTGTTGTGACTAGCGGATTTGGTACGACGTACAAGTCCGCTGTCCGGCCCGTACCAAGTTCGAACGTCTGTTAATACTATTAGGAACTTCGTTCCAAAACAATGTAAGTAACTTAAATCTCAAATAAATTAATTATGACTCACAACATTTTTCATTCACAACATCTATTCAAAATAATATAATATAAATGTTAGGTTTTCCCGATGACTACCTACTATAATAAAACAAGCAGACAATTTAATAAAATAAGTTGACCTTCTGCCTACACGACACGCTTACCTATACTGTGACAGATTTGGGTTCATGCGAGTTCACGCCGGCAACGTCTGCGCTCGGCTCGCCTCGCGTAAAGGATGGTAGCGTTAAATACCTACTTTGCTCGGTCTACCTGGCCTTAACCAACCACGCCAACCGGCGCGTCAAAGGTGAAAGTGGTCTATCTGTCTGCCTGTCTGTGTCCTCTTGACGCTTAAACCGCTGAACCGATTTAGATTAAATTTGGTATAGAGCTAGATGGAACCTTGTAGAAGGACATATGATACCTACTTTTATCCCCGGAAAAGATATGATGCCTCGGGAACGCGGGTGAAATCGCGGAGAACAGCAGTAATCAATAAATGAAAATTAATTAAAAATAACTTTTAAGCATAGATAATAAAAAATATATACGTAAGTTCCTACTAAGTTAAATTTTTTGTATAACTATTATTAATTACTAACTTCCCAATTTGTAATACTCTTACTTCAGTAGCAGAAATGAAACTACTCGGAGGTGTTCGTTCATACATCGATGAACAATTTTAATCTCGTTCCAACGTTTCTGACTGAATGTCGGACATCGGTTTCACTGCACCGACGACTGACAGCGACAGCGACAGCAACCAGCTGGATGGATGACACCTATCTTCACTAAGGATGTCACACAATTTTCCTTCACTATCCTTGTTTTGCGAGCGTCTGTGGATTCCCAAACGAGGTCATGTTTGATTGGAATAGAGATAAAGTGCATTCTTTGTTGGTTGACAATATAATTTTTTGATCCGTGGATTTGAAAGGCGATATTACTCAGTTTCTTTCTTGAAATGGTTTGTTTTCAATACGGTGGAATTAAACTGACCCGAATAGGATTTTACACAAATAGAAATGGGTATGATTTTAGGGTGAATACTTCATTAATAAATGTAAAGTAAAAGTTTAAAAATAAAATAATGGTCAATTTTTGATAAAAAAATAACCATGCGGTTATGACTTGGAAAACAAGACTTAAGCATTCAGCTTAGTCAAATCATCATGATTTTTTACACATTACATTAATTCTAAGAACCGCTTTCATAATAAAAATGAAAACACATACCTACATTCCGAGAAAAATATACCTCTGCTAGTAAGTAGTTTACGCCGGCGTTGCTCATACAATATGCGACATCCCTAATCCCTGGGGGAATGTTACATGAGGTCGAACAAACATTCGCAGGTGTGAACTTGACATTTTCTCGAGGCTCTTGTAAAAATGGCACGGATTATCCCAACCGAGCACAATGTGGAATTGGGGAGTGGAGTGGTAACGCTATTATTTGTAAAGATTATTTTATACCCGACCATCCATCAGTGGTTTTGGATACATATCTACGTTTATATTTCACAAAAATTTCAGCATAGAAAGTTAGCGTTAAAGACCGTAAGCAGTAAGCATGTGGCAGAAAACTGGCTTTCAAGTTACACCTACCTGAACTCACCATTAAGTGCTTGGCTTCATATTATAATCATTTCCCTGAAATAGTATTGTGATGGAAACTTTTACATATATAAAGGCCTTTACATCTTAAATAGATGATCTAAACAGCGTCCGTGTGACAGGCTTTAGAATGACTGTATGGGAGCGACAGTAACGTCCGCATTTTTGGCACCTAAATTATTGAGGGTCGTTTGATGTCTGAGTTGGTGAAGCGATCCTCGTACTCGTGTGTTTCTTCTCACGTTTTTTTGAATTCTGAAATTAGTGATGACTTAATGAAAATACAAGGTTATTTTTGAATTGTAGGGCTGGTTGGAATGGTTGCCAAAATACACAACTTTGATAGGTCTGTTTGTTAAAAGTCTGGTTGTCATTATCTATGTAAGTATTTAAAATGTAGAATATTAAATAATATCCTGGGATATTCTCCACACACGTATGTAAAGAATGTTCGAGAATAAGTAAAAAAATATGCTCATGTACTTTCTTATCAATATAAACTAGTTTTACTTTCAGATCTACTACGAAAGAAGAGATAAAATAAATTGTGAAAATAAGGTATGTAACTAACATGTAAAAGCCTAAATAAAGATCCTTATGGCATGTAAAAGTTTATCGTAATGTATACGTCTGATTAACTCGTGCATACATCAAATATATTTCAAAGTTAATACAACGTAGACATGTAATTCAAACTCAAAACGTTGACTTTAGCTATATACTCAAACAATTTTAGTGTTACTCGACGCGCTAAATTGTATTTGTTTTTAGTCTGGCAACTCGTCTTTATTGTTTTTGTTCTTATACGACAGAAGGAATACTAATTGGAACTGAAGTGGTGTGTGTTTTGCTAAGCGTTTATGCGCTGTGATGTGACACAGTGTTTCGTTTGCGTCGGATAGGGACTATAAAGAGACGAAATGTACCTATAGTAACAGTTACCAACTATGAAAAAGAAAAAAAACATTTTTTTCCCATCAAATACATGCATTAGTTTGCTGATGTTTCTGATAAGACAAGTGTCCGTCCGTCTGTCAGTATGTCTATTACCTCTTAAACTTTTGAACCGATTTTGAAGGAACTTGATACACAGGTAGATCATGTCCTAGAATAAAACATAGGATACTTTTATCCCGGGAAAAAATAAGATCCCTTGGGAACGCGGGTGAAACCGCGAGTCGGAACTTCACTTATCTACCAAACTTAGTATTATTAGTTACTCTATGGTAAAGCGATCATGGAATCTTTTAGAGCTTATATAACTCTAAGATCGGCTATTTTAAACTTAGCAAGTTTTCAGTATGTCACAAAAATATTTTCACGAATGTTGGCAAATTCAAAAATGGTAGAACTCTTGTTGTCATTACTATCTTTCATGTTCAATTATACCTATGTACATTTTATGCTTCCATAAACATAGATCACTACAATATTAAAGCACATCCGCTTTTGTGGTGCAACAAAGTTGCATTTATTAAATACAGGTTACTTACACATTGCTATGTGAAAAAGCTAAAGCAGAAAAACAAGCTTGTTCACTAGAATTTCATCGTCAAATAATCACTGAATGCATTTTGTTTGCATCCTTTACCGAACTGAAACTGGAACTATCATAAACCAGCTCTTTGCATTGTTCTGACGTGAAGTTTATATAGTTGAATTTTCACTGGTTACTAGCTAAATGTTTACTAGCTTTCGATTGTTTTGAATCAGCTTAATGTAAAATTACACTGAACTTTGTATTTTATTTATTGAGATGATCAACTGTCATAATCTAAACATTTTCGTGACTTTTTTAAATTTTTGGTTAGGATACCTAATTTTAATTTTGTTTATTATACTATAATAAATGAAATAGAAAGATGTCCTTCAATGATTCATTAAATCATTTTGATATTACTATTTATCAAACGTCGAAGAATGAATTTTAATCAAATTATAATTAGACTTAAAGTCTTTCAAATATCAAAACCCTTAAAGTCATTCAAATATATGTAGTTACAGATAAATGAATTCACCAAATATATTAAACACGAGACGAAATACGAAACTAACCTTACATGTACCTTTAGCACTTTTAAATGTATAGGCATACTCGGGTTGTGTATTACACAACACAATGTCTCCTTAAGGCGTCGTTCCTAGGCGTCGGTGGCGTCGGTATCGATACTCTGCGGCGCAAACGTTCGTATCGCACCCGGGTGATTTGCATAAAGCTCCGCGGACAACGTTTTGGCGTCAGTTCAGCTTGTAACTCATTAGCATAACTGCTCAATTATTTTGTGCGGAACAGTCACTTTACAGACAAATTTTGGTTTTGCGCTACGTTGCGCGCTCTATTGAGCGATGAGCTCTTAAAATGTTTCGATTTAATGTTTGGTTAGATCGAAGCGAGATATGGTGTTTCGTGATGCATTTAATTTTTGTATGAGAATTTGTGAACTTCTATTTATTTTTTTATTTGAACTCCGAAAATATCTAAATTGTCTTTGAATCTAATTAGGCCCATGCAATTAACAACTGTTTGTATAAGGCGTAACAAATAAACAGAGTCCGTTAAATTCTCCAAGATGACGATTAAAAGCTATGTAGTTTTCCAATTATCTTGTAAATTTAGATATGGAGGACAATAAGCCTTTGAATTTCGGCTGATGGTATATTCACAGCATAAATTGAGTCACATTGTGTTTTGAGACGTGTTTGTTTGCAAAGAAAACGTCTTCATGGCACACAATAACTATTTGCGGGAATATGGCAATTTTCATAATGTTCGGCACATAACGAGCGCTATTTGATAAAACGACCTTCAACTGAAAGCTCATAAGTGGTGTTTAGAAATTATGAATGGTTACTTGAGGTGGTTAGAGCTGAAAATTTATTAATAGAAAAAAGACAGCGTGGCAACAGGTGGCAATAAAATTAATAATAATAATAAAAACATTTATTTCAATAACTTATCATTAGTATACATCTGGTTTTGGAATCCCCCTTTAAGCAAGAATTTGCTTATGATAGGAGATGCCACTCTTCCATATCCATTGATTTTAGTCTATACTTCTATACTAATATTATAAAGAGGAAAGATTTGTATGTAAGTATGTTTGTAACGAATTGGCTCAAAAAGTACTGGACCGAATTTAAAAATTCTTTCACCATTTGAATGCTACATTATTCCAGAGCAACATAGGCTATATTTTATCCCGGGATAAGATAAGATCTCACGGGAACGCGGGTGAAACCGCGCGGAACAGCTATTAGTAATAAGTAGATATCTATGTGACGTAAAATGAATTAAAAAAATTATAGCAGTAACAACAAAGCAAAAAACCAAATACCAAGGACAATAGGATAACAGTTGGTTTTGTAGTTGTAAGTATATAGAAGACTAGATTTTATCCCGCAATCCATTCAAAATGAATAATATCATACTTTCATTATGATAATGAATCTAGAAAAACTATTTACTTTTCCTCAAGAAATGTCTATTTAATACCACAAAAAGGAAAAAGCAAAAATATAAAATTATAAATAGAAAGCGACAGTTACATAAAACTTAGTATGGATGTACTGTATTGTACTACTTGTAATCTGATATGGGATACATAAGTGTAAATTGATGCAATCTCTTTACACACGAACATTATATCGTTTTAACATAGAGCACTTCAACTGAGTACCGCTAAAATTCATAATTTTATGCGAAACTCAGTTTAAAGTTGAAATTAAAACAGAATTAAGCCCTCGTCCAACGAGTTAGCTGCATTTGTTGCGCGACGCATCCACCCTCTAGGCACTACATCAGCTGTAAACTACTAACACAATTGTAGAAAAAAAGTTTCAACACTCCCAATGCTCAGCGCGGGAATCCTCCAGTGATTTGTCCCAGAGTGAAATGCGCAATGTAAGTTTAAAAATTTGCTCTGGATTTCGGCCACGATGATAAGCCTCAGGGAACATTAACATAAAGCTCCATGCTGGCACTACTCCTGTGCGGGATTACCATAAGCGCTTAATTATTTTGTTTATCTGACCACTAAACTGCTTTGACTTCTCTCTGAGAGACGTGGAACGGAGCCAGTGTATAAATATATGGACCCAGGAGTAACCGAGATCTTTTTTTTTGGCAACTGGATGACGAGCTAGTATTTGCTCCGCTGGTTTTGTTGCTTTCTACATTTTAGTTGCTATGCTGCTATTTAAAATAGTTTTATGTTCTTTATAGTCACTTATAAAGCAACCTTCCGAACCGTGCGTTAGAGTATGACAATTCATAAATGCCTGTGAAAGCCTATTTGGATGAATAAACATTTGGCATCAATAATATCACTATACTAGTTAGGCTCAAAAGTTATGTGAATGAGTCATATCCTGGAATAAAATATAGGATACTTTTTATCCCGGGAAAAGATAAGATCCCTCAGGAATGCGAGTGAAACCGCGGGCCGGAAAACTAGTGTACCTATCATAAATATAATTGTCAAATGTAAATAAAATTAAATTAAATCACTTCTCCGCACACTGAAAAGCATATTCATTAGGTCAGGTAAAACGTTAAATCGATATAGTTACAGGAACGTATGTGAATATCTAGTTAAGTGTCCCTGACGAGGCTAACCTAAAGGCAAACTAGCCCTGCACCCCTCTGCACCCCTCTGCACCCCTTGGTAAACTTGATTACGCTACCCACATCAAGTTTCTTTACAATTACGTGTTTAATTTCTCTAGTATCCTCTCACTCTATGTAACCCATAGAAGGTAGCCAATCATAAATTCATTTGAAATCCTATCATTTGGATTCCAAAATGAAATACTACCACAGAGCAAATATAGTATGTATAGCATATGTCGATTAAGTTTAACAATTGCCCAGTTGGTTTGCAATTTAAAAAAAAATGCTATCACAATCGTTGCAAATGCTTTAATCTCCCATTATAAAGCAGCCCTTAGCTTAAGTCTGTTGATTAGCTAATCACCCTTAAGTACTGCTTCCGGCTACTTCTAATGACTTGCAAACCCATTCCCTTTGAACATGTAAATAAAATAAATAATTCAAAAACCCAACGGAAATTAAATGACAACTTGTTTGTTGATACAATAAAAGGTTTGTCAACTAAGAGTAATTGTATTTATTATAATAATATGTTTTACTTGAATTTGTATTTATCTTTACCAGAAATAAATTGTAAGATAAAACAACAAATAGTCTACGTAAGAAGCAGGAAATTACTTCTTCAATATATTTTTCAGAGTAAATTTCTAATGTGTACAATATCGTGTAAAAAATTTTATGAGTGAATTATACAGGAATATGAACTAAAACAAGTGCGAGTCGGACTCGCGCACCGAGGGTTCCGTACATTTTTGTTTTATTATTTTATTTTGTTTTTAGTATTTGTTGTTATAGCGGCAACAGAAATACATCACCTGTGAAAATTTCAACTGTCTAGCTATTACGGTTCATGAGATACAGCCTGGTCACAGACAGACGGACAGTAGTGTCTTAGTAATAGGATTTCCGTTTTTACCCTTTGGGCACGGAACCCTAAAAAGCAGTAAAGTACCGTTAAATTTGTTTAAAGTGATAACAAGCCGACCTTCCACAATTTTTGGGCTAACGAGTCAACATTTGTTTTGAAACTGAAATTAATTTGTTTAGAGGGTGCTTGTGTCCACTGGGCTGAATTATACAGACACAAAGAAACGTGATATGGGTCTCTTAATGGCCAGCACAAAGGATCGCCTTCCCATGTGCAAATTACCGACGTTAGCTAATTAGCCACCTAACGGAGTTCTCACAATGCTTGCACATTTTTTTTGGGGTTACAAACTCGTATCTACATTATTCTGATATAGAAATGTGAAATATAAATACGTGCTTGCTTTTTGATTTTTACTTTACACCTTATTTTTGTTAGCTTTAAATTACCCAAGTTTATGTAATGAGGCCCACTGGAAAAGGAGATGCCAGTCTTTTGAAATCACACGGTTGATGCAACAGCGGAAAAATCTTTGTAAGTATATGTCCAGAGTTTTCTTGTTTATAAACTGTCAAAATAAAGCATTTTTCATACTTAGGTATGCTGTATCTTTTCATAAAATAAAATACATCACTACCCTTCCAATATCTCAGCGGTTGTAATAAATGCATTCGTAAAACCCTCATCAATCAAGTTTCGCAGAAAAACCTACACATACATGAGTATATATCGTTTATTAAACATTTAGTAAGCATATACCTGATGCAAATTTCCATTGTAATGTTAGCAGCAGAAATTTAATTAACTTTCACTTCAAAGCCCCCGTTAAAGGTCAATGAGCGCTCTAGAGGATTCCCCGTTTTGTGTAAAAAGGGGCCAACTCCAAAGTCATTTCCGACCCCGACTTAAGTATTTTATAGCAACATTTCACTCTTGATTATGATATAAAATTGCTTAATTGAAGGATATATATACTATATACAACGGTAAGAGTAGAAATTATTATTTTAAGCTTCTTGCGTAAATTGTGTTATTACTACGATTTAGAACTTTATACGAAAAGGGAACGAAATGGAACTTCGATATTATACCGAGATAATGGCGTTAATATTTATAACGTTACATTTAACTGTAATAATCTGTATGATATTAAATTCACAGTATTATTATGATTATAATAATTTACCTATTTTCTCTATCTTGGGCTCTATTATAAGGATTTTAATTAAACTTCGTAATAAAGTTTTTTGTTTTGTATAAATATGCTTGAGTGAGTCCATTTTCTTGACCTCTAACAAAGTCATGAGAACCTAAACAAAAAGGTTTTAATAAAAGTCTGCATCAAGAGAATAGTGTAATAATCAGAGTTCCTTCTTTACATCCTTTTGTAGTAGAGACACAACTAAATTATGGAGGTATCCTGCTCATCGAGTCATATGGTTCGTATATTAGGGTTTTCGCAAACATTTTATGTTAATCACGAATGTGAGGGCCTACAAAAAATGTACCCACGACACTCATGACAGCCAAGAGCTCTGTGTCCGCTATTCACATGTAAATTGGGATGAAGGGCCGATTTTTTGTCGAATAGACTATGGCTTCGGTCAGGATTAAAGTGGATTACTATACCTAGAGGTGGGTAACAAAAAGATGGGGAACATAAATCTTCCAGCACTTTTACGGCATTTATAAAGAGGCAATAAAGAGCTTTAGCACTTTTCAAGATAATCATAAAACGGTAGCGATAAACCCTTTCTAAGTATGGCGGGCGGATTATGAAATTAACTGTTGTTTTTCATTATTTATTAGGATACTGTTGTGATACGTATTTGTTTAAATATTGGTTTTTAACATGTACCCCCTAATGATTGTTTTTATTTCAATGTTAAAGTTTTCTTAACAATCAGCGGTCGATAATTATTAAAATTGTAGGTAATAAAATGTCAGATTGCAGTCTATTTGATATCATATTTCAATAGTTACAATACGATCACTCATTTTACCTATCACTGCGTCATTCAAAGAGTATTAATAGTGCGACATTTTCAGTTGAACTATTGTAATAGGTCGTTTATTGCTATTTTCAGCAAATTACGTGTTGGAGTGATATATGCGTTATGTACGCTCTAATTTTTACACGAATGACAAAAAACAGTGTAATGTTTTTTATAGTAGTTTCGTGTGTCATCCCTGCCTGATATATTACAAAAGAGGGTAGATTAATGGAGTGTACATGTAAAATGGGTAATTGGCGTATTCTGTCAGCTCTTAGAATAGTTATCGGATGTTTGGGACATCTCAAGGGCTAATTATATCAAAGGTTTCGGACGCGCGTCCAGAACGTAACGACTTTAAACTTGTATTAATTAAGTCCGGCTTGATTGTATGGAAGCACTTTTTTATTTAGAAATTGTTATATTGTTTAAAGTCGCAGCTATGTATTTACTTGTAGACTTTACGTAATATGTTTTAAGACGAATTTTTTTTTTAATAATAAACGTGACTTGTTATAAAAGGCGTTTTGTGTTATATGTAACTAATCAGGGCATGTGTCCGGGGAATTTTGGAAGCTTTACGAAAGTACACACATCAAAAAACGTTTGTGATCACTAGCATAAGCTGATATAATTTCTTAGATTGAACTTTATCAAGAAAAACTTTTTTGTGTGTACTTGTCTCAAACATATTACGTAAAGTCTACAAGTAAATACTTAGCTGCGACTTTAAACAATATAACAATTTCTAAATAAAAAAGATATTGTTTATTGAACAATATGCTTGCTTTACAGGGTTTCATTTACTACTGAAGAATCTAAAGAAAAAATCAAAATCAAAGCTTCCAATTTATTATGTACAGAAGTTTCTAGGTCCTTTCATATTATAAATACAATACTTTGAATATACAACAAGATGCTGACTTAAAAAAAATGTAATATAGTTTTGTAAGGTCCTCGGCAGAATGTATTTCAGAAAGTTTGGATCGTCGACAAAAGAATACCAACATTTTGTTCGAAAAGTAAAGCATTTCATATTAAAGCAAAGCAAGTTTCAGCATCTATTCGAAGCGAGGCTGTGCTTTTCGTTTCAAACTTTTTTTCATGATCAAAAACGTGAGTCAGGCATTTAACAAACGTCTGTGAATTTTGCAGCCTATCAAAGAGTCTACAGAGAGATATCTCTATAAAATTTATCTAAATTATTTGGAAATTTAATATACCTAGTCGTATTGGCTTGTTATAAGAGTAGAAAGGCCACAAATGCCTCATTGGTAACTATATCATACATATGTATCAAGTACTGTGTTATTGACTGAGAGTAACCAAACATGCTTCTAAGCCAGAGCATTGACTGTCTCACGACCCTTCTTTCCCTTTCAGGTTTTAATATGAAAAGATTTACAATATCTGGACTTTATAAGACCTGTACTAGATTTGCCAAGATATGTTTAGGTAGCTCATAAATGCTCGCACTATAGAAAATAAGTTCTTTTTTAAGAAAGATATATTTTGTCTGTAAGGTACATCTTTAAGTTTAAAATATTTCACTACATTTTTAGCCCGCTATAGAGATCAATCTCTGTCCTAGATTAAGGAGCGAAGAATGATCGTGGAAGCATATATTGAACGATTGCAAATGGACGTGTGAAAATAAGATATTCGAAAATATTCCACTGAATACTGTATCTGTTTTATGTCATCTCTATCTGATATCTACACTATATTTACTACCATGAAATAACTTCGATTGTACTCACAAGCTATGCTAGGTGCCGATGATAGCTCAGTGGTAGTGACGTCGGATACCGTGGCAAAAGTTGTGAGTTCGAATTCTAAAATGAACATGAGTTTTCGGTGGAGGAAAACATCGTGCACGGTAGTAGAGTACTTTGCAGTACTCGACTGGATGACCACTTTCATGTCGAAAATCTGTCGCTATGCATCAGTGTATTCCGGCAGTTACACTTGAGAGGCTGATAAGACATTGGTAATCCCCCTGGTATTGCTTATGTGTATCGGCAACGGTTCACTTATCGTCACTTGTAGCTTAAAAAAATAGGTAAGAGGGTATGAGATAAAACATATGTAAATATTTACAATTAGTTTTTCAGATAACTTATTTCCATTTACAAGCCAGTTAGTTTGGGACCGTATGACCCAGGGTATCTATGTATTTATTTATGTTATCGAATTACTGGGACGACACTTAAGATTTTAGAACGTCTTGAACACTTGAGAAACGTTTGTCCTGAGTCTGGGTATAAAGATTTATCATCATCATCATTTCAGCTGAAAAACGTCCACTGCTGGACATAGGCCTTCCCCAAAGTTTTCTACATCGACTGATCCTCACTAGGTCCACCTTGCGGGGGAGGGGGCTGCCCGTGCTAAGTCTTTCGGTTGTCAAAATAGTATTAACTAGCTTTCCGCCACGCGGTTTCACCCGCGTTCCCGAGGGATCTTATCTGTTGTCAGGATAAAAAGTTGCCTATGTGCTATTCCAGACTTTAATTAATCTCTATGCCAAATTTCATCCAGATCCATTCAGCCGTTCTGGCGTAAATGAGTAACAAACATACATCTATCCATCCATCCATCCAAACTTTCACATTTATAATATTAGTAGGATTAGTAGGATTTAGTACACATTGTTTCCATAGTACAAGCTCTACTTATATTTGGAATCAAATGTCCGTGTGTAAATAATTTCCCAGGATAAAAAAACTGAAAATGTCGATTGTTTTACAACTTCAATGTAAGTAGCGTTCCCAAAAGTCCCCCAAAGTTCTTATTGACGCTTATTAATCTTTATTAGATAACAGAACCCAAACGCCAAAGTTTTTAAATCAGCGATAAGTGTAATATAAAATAATTGAATCTTATGGATGCCTCGTTATTATGAACAGAGTTTCAAACTTGCTAAAGTTATAAATACTAGTAGCTGCGTTATTTTTCTCTGAACTTCGGTTTAGAATCAAAAACTGCTTCAAGAGTATTTCATAACTAAACTTTGTTTTATTCTAGAAAGCAAATATGAGATTTGTGAACTTACCTACTCGCCTACTTTATCACTTTTACTAAGTAGATGATTTATACTCGTAAGTCGCAAAGGGTAAGTAACTAAAAAATAATGTTTAAGTACTTGAGTTAAATAATGTCATCAAAAAACTTATTCGACATAAGAAGTTCGACATAAAACCGAACGAAGAGGTGTGATAGCTGAATTGAGATAGCAATGTGAATGCACAATCAGACTTGAAATTTATTTCCAGAGAATTGTTAAATCTTAGTACTATTATAAGATGTTTGTTACTCTTTTACGCAAAAACTACGAAACAGATTCTGATGAAACTTGACAAACAAGTAAATCATATGTTATAATAAATCATAAAACACTTTTTATGCCGGGAAAACATAAGATCCCATAGGAACGATAGTGAAATCGCGGGGGGTTGTAATATCTAAAGACAACAGTAAAGAATCATTAAGAATACGATATGTAATCAAGGAACTTTGTTCTTATGTGCAAGGATACTTATCTTGCGCGGTCTAACACCTGAGCCATATTAAGCTCTGAGTAAACACGCATGTGACGTGACAGAGGTAGGCAGCCACACGGGCGGGCGGGCGCGCGGGCGGGGGCAGGCGCTCGGTGTTTGTCGACAAATACATATTATGCATCCACCGCAACATAGCCCGGATTGTATGCAAACACCCGTTGTATCTGTGTGTTGTACTATTGAAAATATTCAATGGATATGCAGGCTTTAAAATTACCTAACAATGCTGTAAACATTGTAGTAATCGACTGGACGGCTACCACCCTCAAGTTGAAAATCTGTTGCCAAGTGACACACACAAACACCTGAGAGCCTTTAAGGCATTGTAATAAGGTGTACAACACATTGAAATACCGCTGGTATTGCCAACGTCTATAGGCGACGGTATTCACTTACCATCAGGTGACCCGCCTGCTTGGTTGTCAGTATACTTATTGTAGGATTCGAACCCACGACCTTCGCCGCGAAATCCGACGTTCTACCATCGCTTCTAAATTATTGTCGACATTTTGTAGCACGAATGCACGAATCCACGGTGGTAGGGTACTTCGTAGTACCTGACTGGCTAGCACGGTGGTAGGGTACCTACTTTGAAGTATTCGACTGACTGGCTACCACCCTCAAGTTGAAAATCTGCCGCCAAGCACCTATTGGTGTGTTCCGACAGCTGCCCTTGAGAGCCAGTTCTAATCTAGGCTTTGTGTGCTTACCACCTTCGGCCATATCATCACTTACCATGGTGAGATGGTGGTCAAACACAAGCTTATCCAGAATAAAAAAAGCCTCTCGTGTAAATCATGAATCCGGAAAATAAAATTGTAGGGATACATACGCAAGCATAAACCCGCGCTGTGCCTACAACATAATATAACTCACGAAATTAAATGCATGCGTTGACTTTTACGATCCCGCCGGGACCGGAAAGTCATTCCGCTTATCCTGTTCCGGGAACCACTTCATTTGAGCCACTTCCTCTCTACTAGGTGTTATTCGGTAGGCTGAATTGTGATACCACGTGTATTTTTGGCTTATTTAACAGAAATTTAAATTTTCTTAGATACTCCCTTGTAAAAATATAGAACATGTTGGTGAAAATTATAAATACCTTCATGCCCAT
This sequence comes from Ochropacha duplaris, assembly GCA_951361185.1. Taxonomy (NCBI): domain Eukaryota; kingdom Metazoa; phylum Arthropoda; class Insecta; order Lepidoptera; family Drepanidae; genus Ochropacha; species Ochropacha duplaris. The sequence goes on from OX592706.1 coordinate 4,130,665, forward strand.
TTCTTCCAAAAAGGTAGTATGCAGTAGGTAGTACTATGAATATTATGATCATAGTTCTTAGTACACATCTACCTACACCCACATTTCAGGGTTGGTATTGTCAACTTGATACGTATCAATAAGTTTGATATTAAATTAAAACTCAAACTCAAACATCAGTTAAGCAGTTTAGGCGCTATTATGACACTTATGAACGTTAAAATTTACTCTACCACCGGTTCGTAATACACATATAAACTTACACGCCAAATCTCAGCTAGGCTATTGTTTTATAGTGTTTTTTTTTTCTTTTAAATTTGTAATAAATGTTTATACATACCTGCATATGGCTTCGACTGCCAATACTTACAATTACCTAATAAATCAGTGCGCAATTAGCTACAATCTACATTCCCAGTAAACATTATCAATAAAACTTACATGTATTTTCTAACGATTCTACAGTTTTTGATACAGTTTTTTTTTTCACTAGTGACAACGAGGCAGGCGGGTCACCTGATGGTAAGTAATTACCGTCGCCTATAGACATTAGCAATACCAGGGGGACTGCCAGCGTGTTGTACACCTTATTACAATGCCTTAAGGGCAAGGGCAACTGGCTCTCAAGTGCAACTGCCGGAACACACCAACAGGTGCTTGGCGACAGATTTTCAACTTGAGGGTGGTAGCCAGCCAGTCGAGTACCACATTGTATCTACCACCGTGCTGTGGTTTCCTCACGATGTTTTCCTTCACCGAAAGCTCAAGCTCATTGTAGGATTCGAACCCACGACCTTCGCCGCGGTATTCGACGTCTCTTACCACTGAGCTATCATCGCCTTAAGTTTAAATAATAAATAGATACTTACATAATAATCGACAACATTTATAACTTTACAGTGACATTCAACATTAGAAATACTACCATAATTACAAGCTTTTATTTAACTTGCAATATACATTGCAGTAAACATACATTACTTACATACGTAAGTAATGTATGTTTGTTCGGGTGGAATCTTGCAACTCAATTTTGTTGCAGATATCTTTAACCGATTGAGCTGAAATTTAGTATACACGTTTAGTTTGGATGAAAATGCATGATGACGTCATTTTAAATCCAACATGGCGGAACTCCTATGATAGCGGACTATTATTTTTTAATGCACTCCTACAATATGGGTATGAAATGAAAGGGCTTGCTGAGAATAATTCGAAAAATAAAGTGACGTCATTCTAAATCCAAAGCTTGTGAAAGTCAAAGTCAAAGTCAAAACCATTTTTTCAGTTTAGGCCCTAGAAGGTAGTGACAATGTGTAGGTACTTGTACAGAGTGCAGCTACTTCCAGACATCTTTATCCTCAATATATTGGGCTACCTTGTAATAAGCTTTTTCTTTTATGTACGATTTGAATCTAGAATCAGTCATCTTGGTAACAGATGCTGGTAATTTATTATAAAAGCGAACACTATTCCCAAGAAATGACTTTTTAACTCTAGCTAATCTAAAATACGGAACAACTAATCTATCTTTTTTTCTTGTATTGAAATTATGCATCTCTACATTTGATTTATATAAGTCTACATTTTTTCGAATGAACATAATATTTTCATATATATACAGTAAAGGTAAAGTCATTACGTTTATTTCCTTAAATATTTCCTTTAATGATTCACGTGGACCCATATTGTAGATTGCATGAATGGCTCTTTTTTGTAATACAAAAATTAAATAATAAATAAATAAATAAATATCCTCGGACATTTGTTCACACACGGCTATCTGATCCCAAACTAAGCAGAGCTTGTAATATGGAAACCAGATGACTGATATAATACATAGACTACTTTTTTTTTGTAAATACATACTTAAATAGATAATTACACCCAGACTCAGGACAAACAGACATGTTCATGCACACCAATGTGTGTCCTGGATGGGAATCGAACCCACGACCTGCGGCGTGATAGGCAGTGTATTAACCAACCACGCCAACCGGCGTGGTTGGTTAAAATTGTTTCAATATCTGCAGCAGCTCCCCACAGTAAAACGCAATATGATAAAAGACTATGGAAATATGCAAAATAAACTAATCTGGCCGTCTCAACATTCGTCAATTGTTTTTTTTTTAACAGCAAATACAGCAGAACTCAATTTACTAGCTAAAGATTGTACATGAGAACCCCATTGTAGTTTATTATCAAGTGTTATACCCAATGATACAGTTTTATCAACTAGTCCCAGGCTGCTGTCATCTATTAATACCCTACCTTGTTATTTTACTTATAATTTATTTTGACGTGTACTTACATAATTGAGTCAAAGACTAATTAGCCCCAGTACAAGGATCACAACGTAAATCAAAAACTCCAATAAAAGGAATATAAGTAAAGTAGTAATAATTTAAATTCAGAACGAGAGTAAAACAGACACTAATTAAGTGAACTGTCGTTCTTACTAAGCTTCACTCTCAAGTGAATTCTGCCTTTTCGAGGATTTATATCAGAATGGTATTTTAACAAAATAATACAAATATTATAAATGTGATAGAATTTTTGTTGGTTTGTTTATCCTTTTTTCACGCAGAAAGATATCGTCGTACCTTTGGCAAAATTAACCCTCAAGTTCATTATAAGAAAACGTAATTAACCCTCAAGTTCATTATAAGAAAACGTAATTAAACACACACTTCTACTAGTTCCTTTTCTATTCCTTTGTTATGTTCGATTTTTAAATATAATCCGAAGCGAAGCAAGATGCATTAAATTAGCCAGTAGATTAGATGTATAATGGGAATTAAATGTGCATGAGAAACTTTCAGTCGCCTACAAAGCGGAACAATTTTCCTCGTCCTAACGAAATAAGGATTGTTTTAGAACTAATCTTTGCAAGAAGTTAATGGATGCGTTTGAGATCTTTGTTCCTTTGAAAATGCTATTAAAAGACGACTGGAATCGACAATCATATTTCTTTGTTGTATTTTTGAAATTATACAGATTATTATACTATTAAAAGAGAATCCTACAATGAGCTGGAGCTTTCGGTGAAGGAAAACATCGCGAGGAAACCATAGCACGGTGGCACTGGCTACCACCCTCAAGTTGAAAATCTGTCGCTATGTATAATGCAAAAGTTGTAAATATTATAAACATTTATTTCATACAATATACCTTATAGAGAAATACATATACATACTATATATACCTATACAAATGTTTCATATCTTATTCTATTAATCATCTGTCTATATAAAACGCATATCATTCTTCACGCAGTCCATCCATACCTTCTTCGGCCTTCCTCTACCTCTATATCCATCCACACTCATGCTGTCTACAGACGTATTTCAAGAATAATTGCTTTCCTTACTACACTTATTGTAATACTAAACTACTCGAAAACACTTCCTTATTGCTCCTAAATCCAACAAACACACCTTCGACATCCCAATAAAAGCTTAACACACGCCAATAGAGTATGTTGCGAACAAACGGCTTCCACTATTCAAATAGTAAAGCACGATTCGAATTCCCAAGATAGGGCTGTCACATAGCAGCTATTGTCGAAAATAAAGTTCAAATTGAGAATAATGAGAACCAACCAGTTTTATATTCGGATAAAAAAATATCAATGATACAAAAACAAGACTTAATTTATTTTTGTTACCTAATTTAAATAGACGTAGATACATTCCAAGCAGGTAGCCATTACGTTCAGTAAGTTTTATTTATTACTAATGGGCCCAGCAGACTTTATGCAGCCCTGAAATTAAAACAAAACTTAGAATCCGATTCCATTGCCACCAGAACAGCATTTTAGATTTTGTATTTAATTAGTTACCTATATTCGCGCTTGTTCCACATTCAAAATGTATTTTCTCACTCAGTGAGGGAAAAAGCGTGTTTTTTCGGTAATTAATCATATAAAGGTAATTGATAAGTATGACTTACCATTAGATGGATACAGCCTGCCAGTCAGTAAATAATAATAACAAGACATTAAAAAACGTTTGAATACCCTACAAAATTTTTAGGGTTGCGTTACCCCAAAATTTCATGGGCTTAATTACGCAATGCTACTTGACATTTTAATTTAAGAAAGAAGAAATTTCTTGCCGGAGTCTTCTCTGTTTAAGTGCATTCCAAACCAGTAGAGTCAATTTTAAACGTTCATAAGTGCCTTATCAGGACCTAAACTGATTTTTTTTTATTTTGACATTTAGGAATAATTAGAATGTCTGTAGATACAGATACTATTTCAGGGAATAGTTTACCTGTGAGTAGTTTTGGCATTATGACTAGTGTCTGTACCCACGAATTCTTAGAAAACATAACTTTGGGAGATAAAAATACCTATACCTACTTAACGTAACTTTATCGAACATTTACAGTGAGTGAAACACAGTTTCGTTTCATGCCCCGGGGATGTATCTAAGTTTATAACAGCATCAGATTTCATTAACCTTAATATTCAATCGTTAAATTAAATTAGTTTGTAACAATGTAAATTTATGAACATTAATGATTATCATAAATTTATCTGAACGTTTGGGACTACATTATGTAATCAAATCATTTGGATATGAATTTATAATTATTACAGGTGAATGTGCAATGTGCATCACCGTTGTGAAATGAATTACAATTGACAACATTTCATATTTTATAAGACTAAAACAAAAATACCGTTTGTTTCTTCTCCTGTCTGAGTTCGATTCATTAAGTCGCTTACATCTATTTAGAATTTAATGAAATATGAGATTGATGATTACATTAAGACAGTCTTGTCACTAAGTAATCTCTTCCATATAACATTGAGTAGTCTTACATATTATATTGATACGTGTTTACGCAAGTTATCGATAAAAATGGACCTTATTCAAGTGATTATTGGCATGGCTCTTACAGATAATAAATCAGTGTAATGGACTATTAGTAATCCCCTATCTATTAGCTTCTTCCGGTATCAATAGCGAATGTTTTCTACGATATAAATAACATAATAAACTTGGGGTAATAACGAACGATATGAGGAGAAAACTGAGATAAAATAGACATTTCGGTAGTTAGTAATGGTGAGTAGGTCGTGGGTTCGAATTCTACAATGAGCTTGAGCTATCGGTGAAGGAAAACATCGCGATGAAACCATAGCACTGTGATACTCAAGCTGAAAATCTGTTGCCAAGTACCTATCAATGTGTTCCGGAAGTTGTACTTGAGAGCCAGTTGCTTTCAAGGTATTCTAAAAGGTCGACAAGACATCGGCAAATGCTAATTAATTTAAATGCCACCTGCTTGCTTTTAAAACTTCTGACATTAAAATTTATAAAAAAAAAACATTCATTTATGAAAAGACTCAGGTAGGTGTTAAAATCATAATTAAGTACCTGTAACATCGAAATAAATTATATATTGTTAATATCGTTTCAAAATAAATTCGTTAATGTTAACTAAGCCAATTAATTCTCAGAGATAATTAGTCTGCTATTATAATTTTCAAAATACAAACAAATTCATATACTAATATAATACACTTAGAAGTAATTATGTCTATCTGTCTGCCTCATCATTATCTTGTCAGCCAAAAGACGGCCACTGCTGGACTAAGGGGAGGCCTTAGTCCACAAGGATCTCCACGATGGCCGGTCTGCATGCCTGCTTGGTAAGAGGAGACTTTGTTGAAATTTGGTTTGGTAATACCTGACCAAACCCTGGGGAAATAATTAGGAATCTTTTTGAATCAACCACCGAGTGGATGAAACACGACCACGAAATCAATGCGGACGTAAAAGCGGACAAAAGTTAGTGTTATTATATTTCATCTGCAGTAATTGGACTTATTACTCCATCCTTGTTGGCTGTTTTCCTCCGTTCATTAAGGTTAATTCAATTTATTTTCTAACTAGGTATATATATTTTGCGTGATTGGGCAACAAACATACAAACTTTAAAATTTATAATTATTAGAAAAAACAGCTGAACAGATTTTGATGAAACTTAGCACACAGGTAAAACTGGAATAAAACATAGGATATTTTTACCCCGGAAAAAACTATCCTTCGGGAACGCGGCAGATAGCTAAATAATAAAGATACAATCTTTTAAAGTCACATAAAAATTAGAACAGAACTCAGCTAGCAATACTTATTTCCATGGTCCCCATCATGTACAAGGCATCCTATTAACAAGACGTTCTCTAAGCTTGGTTTACACAGTGAATGAAACTCAAACGCACTCATGCGCCCAACTCTGCACGATGTTTGTCATTCACCGCATGCATGCATTTCACTACCGAGTCCCGAGTCGATACTGTGTTCAGAACGCCTTAGCTCGAAATTAACGCCAGTTAAACAAATGCTACAGACAATGTTTGTTTCTCAGCACGTTACAAGAGACATCACGTCTCGACTGCAAAAATTTCACAACAGCAACATCATAAAAACAAAACAGAGGATGGTCCTTAAAGTACACAAGTTCTGGAATAAGATCGATATCTAATTTCATGGATAAAAAGACCATTTACCTAAAGGTGATTTACATAGTCTATATTTTTATCCCGGGAAAAGATAAGATCCCACGGGAACGCGGGTGAAACCGCGGAGGACAGCTAGTAAATTATAAGGAATATAGCAGGTATATATAATATTCTAGTTAGGTTCACGTATAAATATGTCTACCTGAGTTGTGAGACTTACCTGAAAAACATGGAAACTTGCCTCAGAGAGTGTTTTCACAGATTGTTTTACCTTAGTACGTAAAAAAGAGGTTGTAAAATGAAATGATTATAATTTTAATGTCGCTTTATAGCAAGTTTGCTGCAATGAGATAAATTTTGTACACAACATCGAAACTTTTTTAAAGCATGTTACGAGTAATCAAAGTCTTCGCTGATGTTACTGTTGAATTATAAGCACGAGTTAACTGTATTGAAGAAATTATCTAATTTAGACGTACACAGTAGGTACATCCTATAAATATCCACGCCTATAAGTTTTTTCTAGTATGTGTTAAACACAAGAGCTCTCGTCATATTTTGCCTCGAACATGCGTAGTATTTCACCTCTTATATTTGCTTCGTACGATGGTTTATAAGTGAACACGGTGCAGTTTACTCAACGCATATTTCCCGTGGGCACCAACCGGATTGATTAGACGGGACGTTGTGACCAATCTCGACTAAACACCATTGATTGCATGCTCTCCGTAGTTATATTTATGTTGCAAGCAGCCAGTTACATTGATTTCTGAGAAGGGTTACCATGTTAGCACAGACGTCATCTCGAAAACGGATAAACTGGTTATCCGATATTCATACTTATAAGGTTGATTTATCTTTTTAGTAGATCAAAATTCTGGGCAGTATTTGGGTATCGAATAGGGATGTTGACTGATATAAAATTAGCTTCTTTCTATTAAAGTTTTGTATGAAATAATAGCTTGTGATGTCATATGTTCTTACCATCAAAAGATCTTTTTTGTGTTAGATTGGAAATTAAAATTCATCAGAAAGATGAAGAATTATATTTCATGTTCGATGTTAAGAATATTTTTGATGTGTTTTATACAGTTTTTTTTTTTCATTAAAGGCAATCCTATTAAGGTAGTAAACTTTTTTAAACTGAAAATCAAGACTGAATTTAAATACAATCTTATTAGTCAAATTCCGCTTCACTTTATATAAGAATCCTTAGTTTCTAACACTGTAAAACCAAGGCGTAGAAACTCTATTTAAAGCTCATATTGCTGAGTAATTCAGTTAAATATTCCAGTGCCTCTATATTTACTTACATGAGATAAAATACATAATGAATTATTCTAGAGACGCTCACCAAAATCTACACGCATTGGTACGTAATTGTGCTACGTAGCACTGTTTGTACGATCAATACACTAACTCTCACCTAACGTACTTCATTAGTTAGAGCAAAGCGATAATTACACATGCTAAGCATATCCATACTAACTAATATTAGTTCTGCTTCAAACGAGACTCTAAGCGGTTGCTATTTGAAGGATATTAATATAATTTATCACGATCTACCTATACAATTATGAGAATGTTACATGAACAATAATAATGCTGTTTTGGGATCCAATTTTATCTGGAATAAATAGAAATACAATGCTACTTTGTAAAAATCTGTGTTTGACCGCAATCTCACCCACAAAGCCTAGAAAGAAACTGGCTCTCAAGTGCAGCTATCGGAAAACATCGGTGACAGACTTTAAACCACCCTGGTAGCCAGTCGAGCACTACAAAGTACCCTACCTCCATGCTATGGTTTCCTCACGATATTTTCCGTTACCAAAAGCTCAAGGTTAAGGTAGGTTTTGAACCTACGACCATTGCTGCAGTATCCGGCGTCTCTAATACTAAAGTTAAAATGCTGTAAAAAAAAACGAGCTCCACAACGTATATTCAAAAGAGCAAAGCCTTTCCTCAGATTTGCAATATCATAATCATAGAAGCACATTTTCGTTGAAATCTTATTTGGTAAGTCGATAACAATGATCAGCATGTTCCGAATTCCGACCAAAGGACGCAGATCAGTGGTCGGCGATGCGAAAGACGAAATCATTCCGTCCGGTTTGAGCCGACCATCGACCAGCATCGAGACTCTAGACAAGGCTCGGCTCGCATCGCTAGCGCGTCCGACCGTGTAATAGTATGCACGTAACTACATACAGCCTGTATGTATCGCTGTATTATGTAAACTGAATCGAAGATGTTGTGGAAATCGTGAGAGGATTATTTCAAATCTGCATGACATAGGTATGTAGTTTCGGTATTTTACAAAATACGTGATATTTAAAATAATTGTAGAGATTACGATACGATATGGTTCCTCTCGTCTCCAGCTGGGTTCTTTAACGACATCAATTAAATAGAGCATAGATGAATACTTCGATAGTAGAAATAAATATGTCTGAAAAAAAAATACGCAAAAAAAATGTACAAACCTATAAAGTATCAGGTTTATTTTCACGCCTACTTCTTTAGAATGGGCTAAAAATACTGAGCCCATTTGCTACTTCTTCCTCGTAATTTTCACGTAATTTTTTTGTAATAAGAAGAATGACAGGTAACATAGCCCCGGTCATGGCCTATACTATAGTCATCATTAGCATTGCTTATAAGAGAATTTCTAATAATGGTGTTTCCAAAAATTTTAACAAATTTAAAAAAAACGGTAGGTCTTTGCTGAAAGATTTTATAGTTGATGGTGGTAGAGCTATTGTGTGAGTAGAAAATGCCAACACTATAAGACAATTCATGGATCAACTATTTATGCTAGTGGCAGGCAGTAGAATTTATTCGTAAACGTGGAATTAAACAATATACATTTTATGAACTCTGTAAATGTACATAATATATATGCAGAATTTATTTGCAGTAATTTATTTGTCAGTAAAATCCAATTTTACTTTATGTAACCTTAATTAAAGTTTTTTTTTTTGTTTGGACACTTCAGCATTCAAAAAGCATAGGTATTGCAATCTGAAACCAATCGAACATTAATTAGGTGACGAAGTATTAAACATTTATCAGGAGCCGAAGTATAGACTGTATAACTTAGCCTTACATAATTGATCTGTAGATGTCACTTTCGTATTGAACTTTGGGGTCAGACGGTGACCTTTGCTATCTTCAACTTGCTTGCTTCAGTCAAATCAAACAACGGTAATGACGTCGAATATCGAGGGACGTCAGTTCTAATTCTAAAACGAAATTGAGCTTTCGGTGATGGAAAACGTTGCGAGGAAATCGTAGCACGGTGGTAACCTACTGTGTACTTCATGCCTGGCTCCACCCTCAGGAACTTGAGAGCCAGTTCCCTTCTAGGCTTGGCCCAGATAACGATAACGAGAGATACCTAATAATTTATTTATTTATTTAATACAAGCCATATTAAATAAATAAATAAAAATTTTAAAACATTTTTTTTTTATATCTAGTATTTTCTTGGGATCGCTCAACATTTTAATTTAATAGTTACATTGCAGTTTTTATTGCGTCATCCACCATATTGTTAGCAATCGTAATACAAGTCCACTAAGTAGAATATTTGTGTTAAACACTAGCTACGTATCTTTAAGTAAAAGTACTTTATCCAAGCGTAAATTATACAGTGCAAATCAAAGTAATGTCTTTATACAAAGTTATTACATTTAAATACTAGCTTGAAACAAACAGTGAGCTCCGGACAACAAATATTTGCCGGGAATAATTACGCTTTAAACTTATTTGTCGAATTCACAGAGAATGTAATCATGGCATTCGGTGTTTGCGACAGATTGACGGTAATTTCATTGTCATTATACTATCGGAAATGTAGTAATGTACAACGGAAATGGAGGCTATTTCGCTTTCAACAAATGCTTTATTTATGGGAGCCCGTTTCATCCCGCTTTGTGAATAGAGTTCAAAATTGAAATAATTAGTCAAACAAATTGAAACTTTATTTTGTTTGTTTGTAGTTCTTAAGCCAATTAACATAATAGTCCAGCTAGTAACTGGCTGGCTTCTATCGTCAAGTTGAAAACTACTATCTATGGTTTCCGAGAGTTGCATTCGAGACCTTCTAGCAACTGTAAAAAGTTGGTATCACAAAGTCACTTACCATCAGGTAATGCGTCTGCCTGCTTGTCATACTTTTGGCATGAAGAAATGTACGTAGTGGAAGGCTTATAGAGCTTATGATGAACGTTGTTTTGCTAATAGACCTAGTAGATATTTACTGAAACTATGATTACTGACTAATAGGTAAGAATTTAAAAAAATACTAACACACTTCCCAACCCATTTAAGAAGTAAATAGAAAAAAACCTTAATCAGTTTGTTGACTACGAAATTCAATAAAACATTGTTCGTAAGCCAGTTAGTAGACGGGCAAATATGCATTACTAGCTGTTCGACGTGGTTTCACCCGCTTTTCCGAGGGATGTTATCCCTCCCCGGGATAAAAAGTATCTTATGTGTTATTCCAGGATATGATCTACCTGTGTGCCAAACTGCCAAGTTTTATCAAAAGCCGTTCAGCCGTCTTTGCGTGAAAGAGTAACAAACATACATCCAAACTTTCACATTTATAATACTAGCTGTTCCGCGCGGTTTCACCCGCGTTCCCGAGGGATCTTATCTTTTCCCGGGATAAAAAGTAGCCTATGTGCTATTCCAGACTATAATATATCTCCATGCCAAATTTCATCCAGATCCGTTCAGCCGTTCTGGCGTAAATGAGTAACAAACACACATCCAAACTTTCACATTTATAATACTAGCTGTTCCGCGCGGTTTCACCCATGTTCCCGAGGGATCTTATCTTTTCCCGGGATATAAAGTAAATGAGTAACAAACATACATCCATCCATCCATTATTAGTAAGTGTAAGCAATAAACCCATTTTTGACTTCAAAATGCCTCTAATTTTTAAGCCACAACAACATATTTAAAATCCATTTATTTATAAATTAATTGTAGGTAGTGTTTATAATTCACCGAGCGGAAACCCGGCTGAGTGTACTAGATCAGTAACGTACGGCTCTCGGAGGAGCAATGCAGGATCGAATTATAGCTATTTGTTCGCCCCTAACGTTGTATTGCACAATAACCCATGTCTAATGGAAGTTCTAGTGCTTGCCTTCGCATCTAACTGCTGTATCTGCAACTACATTTGTTTATCTGTGCTTTCTCGATATAGAGAGTCGATGTTAACTTTAAAGAGTTTAAGATAAGTTAAGGCAGATAAGGTTTGTTTTGTCAAAGCATACGTTTGGGGTAAATGCGATTGAAACGAAATGCTCTCGAGTGCAACTGCCGAAACACACCAACAGGTGCTTGGCGAAAGATTTTAAACATGAGGGTAGTAGCCAGCTAGACGGGTAGGCAAAGTACCCTACTACCGTGCTGTGGTTTCCTCACGATATTTTCCTTCACCGAAAGCTCAAGCTCATCATAAGATTCGAACCCACGACCTTCGCAGTGGTATCCGACGTCGCGTCGCTACCACTGAGTTTTAAAATGGCTTATCTTCTTACCAACATTAAAACAGCTTTTAGAAACAAAAAATAAACGCAAGAGCCTCTGAGTCATAATTTATGTTAAATACATATTTATTAAAGGAGGCAAGTAAACAAATAGAGAGCCAGTTCCTTTTGAGTAAATCTCGTTAAGGATTTAAAGGACTGCCTTTTACAGGTGAATCTTGTTTGTTCGTGCTATTCACGGCTTTTATTAATAAACTAGGTAATACAATGAGTAAAGTTTGACTTATGTACATGCCTCACGATATTTTTGTTTACTTTTCATTTATTTATTAAAGAGAAGTGAAAGCTGTAGACTGAATCATACTGGGTTTGTATGAAAATTACACAATTTTGTCTGTCCCACAAGTTAGACAAGCATGCAGGCGGGTCACCTGATAGTAAGGTTCTACCGACGCCTTATAAATACATATACAATCCTATGCACATTTTAATAAGACATTGTACAATTCATTTATCAGAGTTTAAAAATCATGTAAAATCAAAACGACTAGAGCAGACACAAAAGGGTACAAGAAGATAATAAGCAAATTAGCGTATCGGCACGATGTCGACACGGCACGAAGTTTTACGGTATCGAAATTAGCTGCAGGTAATGTTCCTAACTCAACTTGCGAATACTTCGGCAAAAGTTGAGAATTCATTAAAAACAATAGCCGTTCGCGGGATAACTCTCTTCTTACAAGCCTGCAGAGTTCCTTAGTTAATTATAATTCAGCCGCAAGCTCCTAGACTACCGGAGGAAGTACTGCTCATATCTGAGGTCACGTTGAAAAACTTCATCTATTTTGCCTTAATAGTTTTACAGTTCAATTGAATTACTCAACTTTCCAAATTGAAATGAAGCCAACGACAAGCGAGCTCCAGGATTTTCTAAAGCAGTTTTACATTAAATTAATACTTGCAAGTCTTTAGTCAAAGATGTGGACTTTTTCATATACTTTAATGGAACTGGTAAAAATTTGGTAACAATATCTTAAAAAGTTATTTAAAAATATGACTCGTATGAATCTGAAGGGTGAATTTAAGCCATTTGGTTCCGTAGCCAAAGTAATTTTGGAAAGTCTGGAACGAATCTGCATTGCAAATATCTCCAATTTTATCAAGAAAGTGCAACTGAGGACTGAATTTAATTCACCATAACGCATTCGCAAATTATTCGCAGCATTAACTTTATTTAAGTCAAAAACAATAGTTCATGCAAATTCCGTCAGACGGTGAAGGAATAGAAGTATGATGAACAAATGGAATTATTCTTTTTACTTCTGTAGTTTGCACTTGAATGATCTCATACATTTCAGAATGGTTTTTTTTTTATTCTTTTACTCCCCGGGTCTATTACATAACTTGTTGCAATCAGTTCCAATCTTGAAAACGGTTTAATTAATAATAAATAACTTCACTGATTATTTTAATATTTTTTTTTCAATGATAGGTTTTTTTTAAATTGAAAATGACTGCATCAATTTTACGTAATCTGAGGGCTTAAAGACTCCACCTTAATTTTCAACTAGACCCCATTCTTAGTCCCTTATTATATCACATTGTTTTCCTTCTCAAAAAAAAACTCATTTATTCAGTTTAACCCTGGTAAAGCACTTATGAACGTTAGAATTGACTCTAGTACCGGTTCAGAATACACTTAAACTGAGAAGACTCCGACAAGAAACTCAGCAAGGCAATTATTTTCTGCAGTAGGTAAATCTTTCTTTTAAAATTTACGTTTTCAAAAACACATTTAGTTACATCAGGGATATTCAAATACAGATAGAAGCTAATACCTACAACCATATATTTTGTAAGATTCAGTTACATAACTTAATTAAGTATTTCGTTTTAACAATTTGACAACATGTTTTATTCAAAATGTGTAACATTTCCCATTGTGTTTAGAGGTGCATAATTTAGAAGCTTGACTACTAGATCCGACCGTACTTAAAGTGTTAAGCTGCGATGTGATAGCCGTCATTAATAACTTACAACACTTAAGCTCATCGCGTTACTTATTCACAGTTCACGTACATTTTATGTCATGACACTCGCACTTGATACTACCGAAAGCTTAAGCTTGAATTGCCGGCTTGAATAAGTGAACATTATCCGCTTTACTTGTTTCTCATTGTCTGGTATCGCGCCTTCCTTCTTCTGAGTCTTCTGCATTTTTTTACACTTATACCACAGTGTAATAAAAGTGCTTGTACTTTAAAATTTATAACTTCTATTTTTGCCTTTAATTATCTACTAACGTTATAAATGGGGAGGTAGCTTTGTTTGTCTGTCTGTCTGTTAAGTTTTCACGTCTAATTCGCCGAACTTTTATGAATTTTGGTACAGAGATCGTTAGGACCTTGGAGAAGAACATTGGATACATACTTAAATAAATAAATAAATATCCTCGGACATTTTTCACACACGATTATCTGATCCCAAACTAAGCAGAGCTTGTAATATGGAAACCAGATGACTGATATACTACATATACTACTTTTTTTTTGTAAATACATACTTAAATAGATAATTACACCCAGACTCAGGACAAACAGACATGTTCATGCACACAAATGTCTATTCTGGATGGGAATCGAACCCACGCCAACCACGCCAACCGGCCCGTCAACATACATACTTTTTATCCCGGATAAAGATAAGGCCCCTCGGGAACGCGCGTGAAATCGCGGGGGACGGCTAGTAATAGAATAGGTACCTTTATTTCATTATTAACCGTAGTTCCAAATACACCTAGTAGGTACCTATTGTAAATTAAAAATCATTATTTGATGACGTCGTTTGACGGCTTTCAACGCTGATGGGTATTACTGATTTGAAACAAAGAAAAAAGCAATAAGAGTAACGTTTGTCACTGCGCCACCCAAAAACTTTATTGCGAGCACATTTCACGTAAGATTAGAACCATTCCAATTATAATCCACATGAGTAGCCTACGAACAAAAACAGCAAATAAAACCACGGTGAAAAAGGTCGTGACCGCAACCTGAGAAATCTTAAAGTTTGCGTGTGTAACGTGTATTTTTTGGCAACGCAGCGTAGCACTCGTGACCAATATGAATGTGATACAATTTGTCAGGTTTACGTGGTTATTTGTACGAGCCGAGCGCAGGTGTGGATCCGGTGAGGCCGCGGCGCCGTTTCATGGAATAATAATGACGGATTCGACTTAGAGAAGACTTAGAGGGTTACGCCTCTACGTTCGTGTTGCCTAAGGCGTAGCACTTAGCCGCTTTGCTCATTTGCACGGCTTAAGTTACTTTGTCGAATGATGACGGTAGCTTAGGCTGATAGTGTGCGCCTAGTTTGGTCTCGTTTAAAGTTGAGAAAGGTCTAAATTAAGATTTTGAGAAATGATCAACATAATTATTCTAGCTTTTGTAAGCAGAAATAATGACAGTTTATTTAGGCTACAAAATTATTTTAGACATTTTACATTTTTCACTTTGAAATAATACCAAATGAATATGAATCGTAACATATTCGAATATGTATTTATATTGAAACCAATCTTGGTAAATTGATTTCAACATCGAATAAAATGTTTATAGTCTGAATTTTAACCTTTACGTATCTTGAAATAATTTAGTTTTTCAGATTTATATGTTGATTTTCACTGTAAAATAAATAATGGCTACGATCGGAACTAGCACATTATGATTATTTCAGCATTCGAGGCAGAAAATAAAGGTAAAAGTATTTACACATTATTATTGTAAAAAAAAAATAACTTAAGCTTGTAAAATAAAATAAATATAAACAAAACCATGCATATTGTGAAATACATTAAAACAAACATTTAACGGCAAACATGACTATAAAACTATTAATCCCGTAATAATACAGCTAAATTATGTAAATCAAAACATGAGAAAACTCTTGGTATAATCATACCAATCGAATTTAAATCATAAAACAATGACTTTATGTTTATATAAGAAAAACAAGATCTTTCGCCTTACAAATAAAAAATCTCACAAGCAGGGAGAGGGGAATTGTTACTATGTGGTGGAGTTTATTCAATGCCTAGATGAACCTTTCTCAATAACCGATCGATAGGTGACAGTTTCTCGACATGACTGTGAAAACAACCATGCTATGTTTTCTTCAAGATACGTATAATAATATATACAAAATATAAACTTTTTTTGATACAACCTCCCGATATGGGCCAAATTACATTGAGCATCATGAACAGCGATATTGGAATAAGCTCTCGTCGTCTCTTCTGCAATACGACAGTTATATTCAAATCTGCATTCCCCAAAGTACTTCACATATAAGAGATTTAATAAAAATTCTCCGGCATCTATGTTGAATCTCAGCTGTGCCGACTGATCTCGTATGTCGTTTTATTTCACTTCTATGAACGGCATTCTTATGCGTCTCCATTTTATTCCAGTCTAGTAGTTATTACTTAACATGAAACCGATTTATTTGATTCTGCACCTTATTATGTATGAAATATGGAGCATTTTATTGATCAGTTACCAATCTTATTATGATACCTACTTTTGACCTTAACTGTTAAAGGTCCAAGAAGTTTCATATAGATTTTATCAATAAACAATTTAACATTATCTTTCTGGTATTGAGCTAAATAAATGTCTAAATTAAAACAATATAGGTACCCAGAACATTTCAGCACAGCTTAAACAAATAGAATTTCGTAATTCCTGTAGGTACAAATATATCTTACAGAAAATAGTTTCGTCTATAAGCCTCTTAATATTATCCAGGATCCATCTCTAAAGTAAAACAATTCTATTAACTAATAATAAGATGAAAATACCGCCGAGTTTCATGAAGTTTGATAATTTCTATTTGATTTACTAATATTCAAATTACAAATCGAATTGTTATCTATTTAGTATTCGTGACAAGCCAATTGTTTCAATTCGAAACACAAACAACCAAAGATATCTCTGCACAGTACAGTTTTATTAGAAGTTAGCATCCGAGATATCTGACGTCACAAACAGCCCTATACTCTGTCTAAATTAACCAGGGCTCGATTATTAATTTCCAGCCATTTAGCTGTTGAAGGAGACCATAACGTTCTACTTTGAAGCGGTACAAGTAAGAAGACAATCAAGGTTCCTAATGAACCTCTGAATTGGCTTATAATGGAAATTCATTTAGTATAATTTAATATCTTAGTAAATCAAACAAGGAATTATGTTATCTACTTCAAATTGAGATTCTTACTGGTTATTCTCAGTTAAAGGCTGACTTTTGGAGTTCAAAATTAAGTCCCTTCCTCTGGCATTAACTGTAGGTATTGATAGAACGCTAAAGCCGGCAATAGCTAAACAAATGAAAATCGATTGACAAACTGAAGAGAATAAGGGGTACAAAGATTTTTCTTCACGTATTTATGTTATGATACTTCCCTTCTTAGAAATATTTTGTATGAACTAACAATAACGATGAAATCATAAAGTTTTAATGCGCGTAACAATTGTCGCTAAAAGATTGTTTATTACCCCGCAGAGTCCTGTAGGCTAATTACATCTGTTCATTACATTCCATTTTTGATATTCCACAATAGACCGTGCCGAGCATTTCCCGGTTACTGCTAATTACACAATGCTCTTTATAATGCGCTAATTAAAAATATATCACGTTCATTGTACTGGAAATGGAAAGACCTTTTGTTGAAGCTGTGTATACACATACAAGTAACGACCTAATGCTGTTGTTAATTTAAGGAAAGCATCACTGAGCTTTGTACATTCTGAGATGCCTTAGATAGATGTAGTGTTTTTTATATTTAATATGTAGGTATTCAGGATAAAGGAAAATACCCAGGATGTCCAGGTAATTAAATAGTCTTTATATAGGTACATAGAGCCAAAGTAAATCATGAATCTTTTAGGGTTATGGTTTTTTAAACATTTCAGTCGTTTTTGCGTGATTGAGCTACAAAAATTCAAATATCTATAAAAGTAGAAGTCCTGACTGATCTATCAACGCCCAGCCTAAACCCTTAGACCTAGAAAGCAGATTTTTTTCCCAGGTATTTTTTTTTAATCTTGACCGAGGAATAAGAACGGATTTTTCGAAATTCAACCCTTAAGTGGGTGAAAAAGGGGTTGAAAGTTTTTAGGGAAGTTATTCATTTTTGAAGCTAGAACCATGAAATTTTGTTTAGAGGCTAAAAATTAAAAATAAAGAAACAAATGTTTTAGCGTTTTCTAAAACTCAACTCTTAAGGGGATGAAAAAGGGGTTGAAAGTTTGTACAGAAGACCATCATTTTTGAAGCTAGAACCATGAAACTTTGTCTTTAAACTAACAATTAAAAATAAAGAAACATGTGGATTAGTGTTTTTTAAATTTTTACCCCTGAGGGGGTGAAACGGGGCTTGAAAGTTTGTATGGAAGTCCGCCATTTTTTGAAGCTAGAACCATGAAACTTTGTTTTTAGGCTAACAAATAAAAATAAAGAAACACGTGTTTTAGCGTTTTCTAAAATTCCACCTCTGAAGGGGTGAAACGGGGGTTGAAAGCTTGTATGGAAGTCCGCCATTTTTTGAAGCTAGAACCATGAAACTTTGTTTTTAGGCTAACAATTAAAAATAAAGAAATAAATGATTTAGCGTTTTCTAAAATTCAACCCTAAAGGGAGTGAAACGGGGTTGAATGTTTGTATGGAAGTCCGCCATTTTTTAAGCTAGAAGCATGAAACTGTGTTTTAAAGCTAATAATCAAAAATAAAGTAACTAAAACTCCACCCCTGAAGGGGTAAAACGGGTGTTCAAAGTTTGTATGAAAAATGAGAAGGCCTGACTCACTGACTCATCAACGCCCAGCCAGTACACCCTTGGACCTAGAAAGCTGATTTTTTTCACAGGTATTGTTTTTAAGATGTAGACGAAGAATAAGATATAATTTTTCGAAATTCAATCTCTAAATGGATAAAAAAGGGGTACGTGGGTGAAACCGCGGGGCGGAAAGCTAGTAGAAACATAAAAACTTTCACATTTATAATTATTAGTATGATAGTAGGATTACTTGTGGGTTGCGTAGACAATAATAAGACCAAGTATGAATTACAATGGTATCGTATAAATAAAAAAACTTGAGAGGTGTCAAGGGACACCCGGATGGAACGAAGTTATATAAGTCGAGAGATAAAAACATATATATATATATATATATATATATAAATAGAAATGAAAAAATGTCTGGCTTGCTTTCTATAAGAGAGAGAGAGAGAGACAGACAGAGAAACATGCGCACGCCGCACAGCTTACAATAAAGTGACACTGACACTAAAAGTGTCGTGACAATTTTTCGTAAGATTTTTTTCCGTCTAGCCCCCTTTCGCAACGATAAGGAACTTCGTTCCAAAAAGTAAATTACGTCAATGGAAGTAACGCAATATAAGATTAGCAGTAAAAGGAATGACGTCTTGAGCCATGAGACTTTGCACGAATGATATGCGCGACAGCTAAAAGTGTCGAGCCGCTACAGGGCAAATTGATAAGTTATTAGGATTATCGTGACCATGACATATCACAGGCACATACTATTAGGTAGTCCCTACTACACAACCACAATCTCTTAAACATTAAGACATTGATATAGGCGTTTCGTAGACATTTTGTAGGGTTATCGTAGACGTGATTTAGTCAAAACGTTGACATTTTACAGATGTAGACATTTCATAAGCTCAAAGGCTCGGAGTACATTGTATCATTATAATTATGTAGGCATAAAAATGTGTCATTGGTACCACGCAGAAACTACGTAATGAAGGTATTACAATACAAAAAATTTCGTAGACACTTCGTAGCTATGCTTTAATAACTACATAAAAAAATTGTGGGCACTTCGTAGACATTACGTATCTAGATATAGCGCTACTACTTAGAGATAGGCGCTACGTGAACATCTACGTGTTCTGTACGTGCATTTGTCTCCGAACTCCTCCTAAACGGCTGGACCGATTTTGATGAAATTTTGTGTGTATATTTCATTGGGTTCCTCAATGTTTTGAAAACACAATTGAACCTGGTAGGTGGTAAGATTTGTTTTAATTTCAGGGCAGGACGAAGTCTGTCGGGCCCGCTAGTAGGTAGTAGTAGATCATCAATGTAGCAAGCAATGTGATTTACCTACTTAGATAAATGTTTATTTAATTCCTTAACATTTAATCCATTTGCTCGGTAAGGGGACGATCGACCCAAAACTGCTTATAAAAATGCAGTTCCAATGCAGAAATTATTAAGAAACGAAGCGATAAAACAACTACACGATGTGGTGTTAGCTGTGATGTTCTCACAGCTAAACGTACATCTAGAGCAACGGTTATTCAAACTACAGCCGTGTAATTTACGAGTTCATGCCGGTTTGTGGTCGCGCAATGAGCGCTTTTGTTCCGCGGCCCAAATGTTTCTAAATCACTCGCAGATACTATCGGTAATGTTGCACTTGTAAGAGTTAACGTATTATGAGTGACCTCGGCAAATGCATAATTTTTAAGAGCCATTTTCTATGTGTCCACTTTCCATATTACTTACTTATATAATGTATTATTGCTATTAAACATAAACTTATCCGAAGTTAAAAGAGATAGTAATAAAAAAGAGGTATGTACGTACATACATAACTCAATCTTCATAATAATATATCAAACTAGTTTTCCACCCCGCGGTTTCACCCCCGTTCCAGAGGGATCTTATAGTTTCGTGGATTAAAAAGTATCCTATGTTTTATTCCAGAATATGATCTACCTGTGTGTCAAGTTTTATGAAAATCCGTTCACCTGTTTCTGTGTGATTGAGCAACGAACATACAAACATCACATTTATATTCCCGTGTCACAATGTTGGACCGCGATGAACTCTGAAACTACTAAACCGATCTCAAAAAAGCTTGGCACACAAATAGATTATAATCCTGGAATAAGAGATAGGATATTTATCTCGGGAAAAGATAAGATACCACGGCAAAACGGATGAAACCGCGGGGAGAACTAGTTGTATATAACACGAAAACCTCCACAACTTAAAAGTTTTCCGACACTAAAGCTTTCCGTACAAAGAAAATGTTTTAAACCGTCAATGCACTAGTTCACCTACTTGATCACTATTTTATTTACTTTCCCACATAACGTAGCTTTACACTTGTTCGTGTTTCTTTCAAACTCTCCTTCTCCACTAACAAAGAGACTGACTTAGTAATCACGATGGACCTTCGTTAATAGTAAATAAACAGTGTTTTATTGCATCGGTGTCATGTACACAGTATCGAATGTTCTTGCATCTTGCTTTCTCTTTGTTACTTATTTATAAATATACTAGCTTTCCGCCCGCAGCTTCGCTTAGACGATTTTGGCTGATTCGTTTTCCAGTTTATTTCAAATTATCCAAAAATACCTTTTTTATTTTTCATACAAATTTTAACACCCTTTTTACCCCTTTAAATGGTGAAATTCAAATAATCTTTAAATAAGTATTTCTTTAATTTTATTGTAGAGCATAAATACGAAATTTCAAGTCATTTCGATAATAAACAATTTATTTTTCATACAAACTTTAACATCCCTTTTTACCCATTTAAGGGTTGAAATTAAAAAATCCGTAAATTTGTGTCTTTAACTTGATTGAAGAGCTCTAAATAC
Source organism: Ochropacha duplaris (assembly GCA_951361185.1). Taxonomy (NCBI): domain Eukaryota; kingdom Metazoa; phylum Arthropoda; class Insecta; order Lepidoptera; family Drepanidae; genus Ochropacha; species Ochropacha duplaris. Next base: position 4,152,325 of record OX592706.1, read on the forward strand.
TACATTTTGAGTAATTCTGATAATAAACAATTAATTTTTCACACAAACTTTAACACCCCTTTTTACCCCTTTAAGGGTTGAAATTTAAAAAATCTTTAAATATTTATTTTATTATTTAACATTTAAAGGCTAAATACCAAATTTCATTCATTTCAAATAAAAAATGACAGAGTTTCATACAAACTTTGGACCCCGTTTCATCCCCTTGGGGGGTGAATTTTGGAAAATCCTTTCTTAACGGAACCTTACGTCATAATAACTATCTGCTTGCAAAATTTCAGCGCAATCCGTTCAGCGGTTTCAGCTGTGCGTTGATAGATCAGTCAGTCAGTCAGCCAGTCAGCTTTGACTTTTATATATAGATATATAGATACTTACATTGCCAATAATTAACTTCCATATAAAAATGCTGACCTGTCATTGCGTGATGGACTTATTCGTATCTTGGACCGCTAAAAAGGCATCTCCCCTTTTTGCTGTATTGGATTGGATGTCCCAAAATACTTATTTGGTAACAGTTAATTCTTGGATTGTTATATTTTTTGGGCAAGCGTGCTGCACCTCGACATAGCTCAGTCAGTCGACAGGCAAACGTACCTATATATAAACCCACTTTACATTAAAAAAAATACAATCTACATCGCAGTCAAGCACTCATGCAGCAATTTAGTTGGCAACATGCGAGACATTAAAAGCCATGCAAGAGCAACGAGGAATCAAGCAAATGATCAAAAAGATTTATTTACACAGCTTTATTCGTTGGTACCGCTAGTCGTATCTCAGATAAACTAGGCCCGACACAATTGTGTTTTGAGTCCAAAATTTCACATGGGAATTGTACCTATCTACAATGTCGGGACGCTCCGAGCTGTGAGATTTATCCGATTCGGTGAAACGAATCGTAATACATAAATTCGATATGACACAATAGAAACCGAAGTTTAGGTCTAGCTAGAGTCTAGAATATGAAATGTCTATGAAAATATGAACTGTAGGTATGTTTGCACACAATGTATGCGTGCAAATTGCGGTATTGTGGTATTCGGTAATATTATACTTTTTACATAAAAAATAACATACTATTAGTAAACCATGTAGGTACTGTCCAACTGGAGCTGAATGTAGCCACCGTCAAATATAATTACAATTTTCTCATGAAAACCGTCCATTAGGACAATTCTGCCAAAGCCAAGATAATATTATTTTTCATTCATGTTATATTTACGTTATAAAATATTAATTGTGAAATTGGTGGCCATTTCACTAAAACTTTTCACAGATTTTTTGAGACAACCTGAAAAGTCACGATACACGCTTTCATTTCATTTTGAACATGAACATTAGTGGACAAAGCGCTACCGATATTATTCAATAAAACTCAAAATAAACAATTTAATGAAAATAAAACGAAAATGTACGCGTCAGAGTGTTATGGCGCTTCAGGCCGCCACCTTCAGTCCCCAAAAATTCTACAGTTGGACTGCAGTCCCCAGTGACCATGACCTAGCCTCGCGGAAGAACTTCCCATTTCAACGTCTAATACCTCGCTCCTTCATAGTAAAATTAGCAAGTCATTATCATTATATAAAAATATAACCTGATGCAACTAGTATTGACCTAACAAAATCCCAATTTCTGCAAGTCGAAAACAACCTGCTGAAAATCCTAGTCCCACGTGAGCTAATCACAGCTTCCCGAGCTTATTTATTTATTTTTGCTGTAGATATTTCTCTGCTTGCAAGTTTTCAACAAGTTTAGCGCGACACTGTAAGAAGCACAACCCAGTTCGTTTGTTCATCCCTGAGCAAGTTACCTACCAACACAGAAAATTTACACTCAGAAAAACAACAACGTAATAGCGCTTTATATTTGCAAAAATATATCAATAAATAAAACAATAACCATATTGATGATTGATGTATAATTTCCGATTACAACCAGTCTAAAATTCATCTGAATACACTAATTTACATGAGCTTCCATTGCATGTTCTCGAAAGAAGGATACTTGAACTACTGCTCTTATAAAATTCATCATTCTAGGTCCAAGGTATCTATTCATTCTTAGGTATAGTCATAGAGGAATGCCCGCATACCTATTCCAAATGAAAGCTTTTACATTCGATTCATGCAGAACTCTAAAGGAACTCGATTGCAGCAAAGTGCATATGTTGAGTTCTTTCGCACACACTCTTTGGCGATGCACAAAGTTAGCCTTCAAACTAAAACTTTGCATACGGGACACGTAAAAGAGTTTTAACAGCAATTTTCTGTACAAACATTGATTCACAATGTACACATTTTCTGTTCAACGCATTACTAACGATTAAATTATATCCATTTTACATTGCTTAACTTTGCTTATTTCCATTTCAATAGGCAGTTGCGAAACACTAAGCTCGACGGATGAAGTTTATAAACAACCGTATTCTCGTTTTTGTTTTATTCGGTCTCCAAGTTTATTCACTCTACTAAATGGTCGTAAAATGTTGTTTATTTATGAATTTTGAAGCACAAGTTTTAATAGTAAAAAAATACTAGCATACCCAAAGATTAAGTAACTTAAAATGTATAACAACATAGAATCTAATACAAATCTTACTTCTCCAAACAGGTATGGCCTATGTATGTTAATAACAACTTTATTACAACTAAATAGTTATGCTAATATCTACGTGTTAGGTATAAGAAGCGATGATTCCGATCGTTTCGACAACTATTCACTTTCTCGTGCGGTGTGAAGCGCTGAGATAAGGTAAATAGTCTTCAAAATTACATGAAGCCGACTATAACCCCACCTGAAATACCCGGTTTCACTTCATCGCACCTCCCTCGCGCCCGAGTGCAATGTATAACAATCCAATTAGCATTTAACACTTGACTCTCCATACTTAAGCGGCTAACCTCTATTAAAGTTGTAAACCCTAAATCCTGGGAGCTTAATTTCTTTGCACGTTCAGGGTCTCTCGGAAAGTCATTTCGGCAAAGTAATTGCTTATGAGTAGAAGCGGATAAACGAAACGAGTTCCACTCTACAGGGTCTCGTAAAATGGACTCAGGGGCTTGCATTTAATTAATACGACTAGTTGAAGTACGTGAGAGCACATCGCCTGAAATGGAATCATTCCTTTCGACCGTCGAATTGACTCTTCCTTCGAAATATTCGCAAATTACCACGTTGGCATCAGCATTTTACCGGCCCAAAGCTGAGTGGAATTCCACGACGTGTATTCCCTAGCTCTTTCACCAAATGTTTCACCTTTCGTATTCAATACACCCTTAAAATGTTGAACGTATCATGTTAGAGTCCGTAGGTATTAAGCGATTTTATAAAAAAGTATACTTTCTATAAAATAATGACCCGCCAATACTTTAAATAGATAAGGACAATAGTGACTTAATATCAATGGCTGGTGAAAAATATTGTCTTTTTTAATATTCTTAACTTAGATAGGCTTGTGTTTGACCACAACCTCATCATAGCGAGGGCATATAAAAGGAAACTGGCTCTGAAATGAAGCTGTTTGAATTCTTGGCGACAGAATTTCATCGTAGGGAAGGGAGTGCTACAAAGTATCCTAGCAACGTGATAGCACGAATAAAAAGATTATTGAATGACTAAAAAAGTACGGATAAACTAAGGAAATTAATGGCTAGTGTATCTGTAATTAGTTCTTACTACTTCGGTACCGACGGCTAAATGAAAAAGTTAGGGTCAATAGTCTTTAATTTAAAGTTGGAACAAAAGAGACGACAATAATAGCACAGAAGAGTACGATTACAGAATGACTTCTCCGTCACCAAGAAATATTTTACGAAGCATGTTGCAAACTCCATCATGTCTTCCGATCATTTTAGTGTGTTTAATAACATAATTTCAAGTCCCCATTAAAAAGTCCCGCACTAAAAATGCCTTTCTGTTTTATTATATGTAGATCGAAAAAAAAACTATTAAAAATGGAGTTATACCTGTGGACAGCAATGAACAAAATTAAACTTAATACTAGCTGTCCCCCGCGGTTTTACCCGTGTTCCCGTGGGATCTTTTCTTTTCCCGGAATAAAAATATAGCCTATGTTACTCACGGATAATGTAGCTTTCTTCAGAATTTTTAAAATCGGTCAAGTAGTTTTTGAGTTGAATCGTAACTAACAAACAAACAAAAAATTTAAACATTCCTCTTTATAATAATTAGTTTAGATAAGCAAACCATACTACTTATGTATTTGTGATAAGAAGTGTTAAAATAAAAATATTTTTTTTATATTATTAACTACTCCTCCTATATTATTTGAGAATTAGTTAACGAGTACCTAGGTACTCATCACTAAACACCTTGGAAATTTTCTTTGGCAGTAATTATCAGCTCTTGGTATGTCTTTATTTTTTCTAGGGTCGTTGTCGGTATGCAAATTGCGAATTCATTAAATGATTGTACGTCCGACCCGAGTTTTCTTTTATTTTTTCTTTCATCCTTGTTAAGAGTCTCTTGTCCACCAACTCTAATAGAAGCGTTTAGATGTTCTGATAATGAAACGACATCTTGTCCTATTTACATTTCGTTTGTGCCAAATGATCACTCATTTCTTTATGTCTCGCTAAAACTTGTGTAGGGGATAATTTAAAAAAAACTTCTCTTTTAACATACATTTTTATATACAAGGCCGTGCTATACATCCTGCATATAGCTATTTTAGGCCATAAATCCTAGAAACATTTTCATTAATATTGAAATATAAAACGAATTATTAAAATAATGAAAAATCGACAAGTTTTAGCTAGTTTTATTTTATTATTATCGGATTGTCGTTGTACTGAGATTAGCGCGTCAAAACAATTATATGTAATGTACATACAAGATAAAAAAAAATATCATCAAGTATTATTCACAATAAGTGAGTAGGTAGGTCTACCTATAGATTCACGTAGAATGATTCTGTGGTTTTATAAACCTTGATCTGTGGACAACAATTTACTCTGATGAAATTTAATATGCTGATTTACTAATCAATAACAAACTTTTCCTCAGAGAACAGGACATTAAAAAGAGTAAGTACTTAATTATCATAGCTATTAAACCGAGGAGCCATAATTTTTGCCACTTCCAAACAAGAATACCTAAACGAAGTTACGACTTGAATACTAGTTTGAAAATAAAAGGCAATATATCACAATATGACGGATGTCTGCATTTGTCGCGCTCGGGCCACGCAGGTGGACCCCGAGGCTATATATCACGATCTCCAGAGTGACACTCCTAGCCTCGTACGACTAGCTTAGTTCCACCCATTGTTTGTCATAACTGGAGTTGTATAAATGCTCGTATTTATGCATAAACCTACCTGTCTTAAAGCCTTAAATGTTTGTTGTGTATTAATAACTAGTAAAGAGGAGGACCTATCTAGGTTACCAGGTTACCTATAGTCTGATTTTTAATTAGCTGGACTAAACTGACAGTTACGAGCGCAATATGGTTAAAATTACTGTTTCATAGTTTGACCATATCACTTTTTATCAATAAAAGTCAATCTAATATCAGTGATTACAGGTATTCTCATTCATTCTTTTAAGAAATAATTTCTGAGTAAAGAAATATTTCTTATGACAACTGTCAAATCAGTCCACCTAATTAAAAATCCAAGTATACACAATTATTCATATTCAAAAATGGCACACTAACGTACATGTAATTAACATAATATTGCAATATCACACAACATTACGATACTTATCTCATATCACACGATGGCATTTTTGGTTGTTTTTGTTTGGCGATAAAGTAGTATTATTTGTTGTAGTTGTTGTTGTTGTTATAGTATTAGTAGTAGTATTCGGTAGTGGGTATGTGAAGTCAAAATTGGCACGCACACGCACGCGCTTGCGGAGCGCTCATAGCCTGTCTATAACTTTTTACTTATAAAAAAACTTGAGAGGTGTCAAGGGACACCCGGATGGAACGAAGTTATATAAGTCGAGAGAGTATATATATATAATATATATAATATATATATATATATATATAAATAGAAATGAAAATATCTGGCTTGCTTTCTATAAGAGAGAGAGAGAGAGAGAGAGAGAGAGACAGGCAGAGAAACATGCGCACGCCGCACAGCTTAATAAACATACATAGTGACATAAAAAGTGTCGGGACAATTTTTCGTAAGATTTTTTTCCGTCTAGCCCCCTTTCACAACGCGCGATAAGGAACTTCGTTATGTCCTTAAAACCTTTTGTTATGTCTGTGGTTATGTACTACAACACTACAAAGTTTGAAGACAGATTATAGGGTGAATTGCTTTGATATCTAATAACTAAAGATACACAATCAGCGACAAAAAATGGCCTTACCGAATGTCTACCCACTCGAACATTTGGGTGGTTTTTTAGTCTAGTAGCATTCGAACGCTCCGACGGTAAACATGCTCGTTTAAGATATATTTTGGCTAGCAGGTATGAGTCGTAAAATTTGATTGCCTTTGTACATAGCTCAAAAAAAATTACTAGTATTACCCAACACAATTTGAGACGGTTTTGAGATAACTTTGCCTGGGATTGTTTTCTTTAGTTATTAGATATCAATGGTGAATTGGTACAAAAGTGTAATAGAAAATTATTCAGAAGAAACGTAAGATGTAATGCAGTTAAAACGCTGAAATGAGAAAATGATTCTAAAAATACTTACCCGTTATCGAAGATGGCTGTTAACGCCATCGGGGAAGTGTTCCCACCAGATGAATACTAAGCGTAGAGAGAGCAGACTTGAATAGTTATAATGTAACACTCGCAAATAATCATTTGGAAATTGAAAAATTCCGAACGTGTCAGATGTTGGAACTCGTTCAAAACGTCACATCACTCCGCGAAATTGCATCAGCTGCCTAATTTGTATTCTAGAACACTTCAGCGCATATTTGTTCATAAGACGGAGGCGCTGGTGTTAGGTATCACTTCGTATTCTATCGCTCCAAAGAATTGTTAACGGCTGTCTGTTATTTGAATGCATGTTATACGAAATGTTTTTAATTTCAATGTCTACCGATTTGTATTAACAGAAATAACAATTATCTACTTAATATATATTTTTATTTTCATCGCACATTGAGGATGATTAGTTCGAATACTTATGTATTTAAGTTGTGATGTTTTCGATTTAATCTCGATGATTAAATCGAAAACATCACAACTTAAAAAACATAATCGGATTTTTTTCGATTTCGATTTATTTGGATGAACAATTTCATTTCATTTCATACCGTATTCGTGGAGTCAACCAATCAGAAACTTGAAGAATCCTACGAAAAACAGGCAAAACTCCAGCTCTTGTTTGATCATAATTCACGTCCACGTAAACACAACTTCATCTGAGAAGAAATAAAATTTAATAAAAGAATTCCTTAGCGAGTTTCCACGTAGCAACGTGGCGTTTACTTGCATTACGTAGTTGTCAGCCGTCACAGTAGCAGTTCATGTAGACATGCAAAAATGTTAGAAGAGCATTCTTTATACGTTTCCGTGCTATTTTGCGGTAGTTGCAGTTGTTGCTCCGGAATATCTGCGGCTATTCTGACATGATAGATTTCAAAATGTTTTTATGTAGGATTTTAAAAATACACCTACAATGTAGGTACTTCATGAAATATTTATTGTGAAAGAATTGGAAGAGTATTTTTTAATGTTGTAAACCTCTGTGACCACAATCTCACCATGGTAATAAGATGTGGTCGTATGAGGTACTCGTAAACACGCAGCCTTCGTCATTCAACGTCTCTGTTACTGATCGCCGTTTATGATTCCCCCCCTCAACTTCCATCAGCGCAGTAGATCGTTTGTCTATGAAACTTATAAAGAACATAGACCTTTTATTACGACACTGTAGGTACCTTCTTGTGATAAATACCAAAATATTTAGTTCTCTTGGTAGTTTGTGCACTCCGCTTTAGCTTATACGTCAATATCAGTTCATTGTGGATTATGCACGATTTTAAGTACCTACAAGTGACGACGCAGGCGTGGTAAAAAAGAAACAGGAGACTGACTGGTTTGAACCACTGAGCCGGGTATATGCACGTAGAAAACGATTACCTTGGTCATTTTCATCTCCGGTTGCGCTTTGGTATTCTTGAGAGTGGAACGTGAAATTTACTTTCATTGCTCCAGAATGTAAATGGTCTCTGCTACATGTCACAGCGTGCTAGAAATAGTTGCCTCTCTGTATAATCTTTCTGTTGGGAAAGATGAGTCACTTATAAATCTCAACTTGGCCATGGCTCTTACTTTTCATATTTCACTCACGATCTAGTTAGTTTTATTTTTTTGTTCTCGGTTAATTTAAATACATACTTAGTCATTCAGAAAATATTTGGTACCTATTCCTATTTTGAGAGAAGGTAGGTAGGTATATGGAAAAAAATGGTAGGCATTTCCATATTATTCCAAACATAATTATTTATGGTAACGAAATAATAAATCAAGTACATATACGAGTATGTACATATATGATATTATTATGTTAAAATAATATGTTATTCATTCCGAATACATTAAGTTGCTAAAGTAAGGTTTTTATTTAAAAAAGGAATAAAGATAAAGCAACAAATCTGAAATACCTTCTAGTAAATCTTAAAGGTCTCGCGAGTATTTGTAAAAGCACCTCCAGACTCCGCGCCAGACTGGTGCCAATTGTCAAGCGATTGTATTTTGTTCACCACCTTCTTTGAATTTAGAATACAATTCAACCAAACCGTACTTTTTATAGGTATATTGAATATTTTTAACTTTTTTATACTAAGATCTAGGAGATGGGCACAAAATTATCCACCTACGTAACTTTTTATTTAATGCGAGTAGCAACACAAATAAAATAACAAAATAGGAGATTTTGGCGGGACTTTTTGGCGGGAACTTGCGAAGTGACGTTGTGTTTTCGTTTTATTTTCATTAAATTCGCGTATTTTGAGTTTTATTGAATAATTTTGGTGGTGTTTTGTCCAATAAAGATCAATCTAAGTGCACAAGTGAAGTGAAATGAAATGAAAGCGTGTATCGTGACTTTCCAGGTTGTCCCAAGAAGTCCGTGAAAAGTTTTAGTGGAATAGCCGCCAATTTCACTAAAAATAGACTGGACTTGTACGGATGAGGACTAGACTTTACAGTGAAAGTGACAATAAAACGTGACTATAACATAAAAAATGAAATATTTAAATTAAGAAATGGCTTAAAGGTCTAGATACCAAGCCAAAAATCTTGAAAAAAAAAAAAGGAGATTTTGGCGGGAACTTGCGAAATGACGTTGCGTTTTCATTTTATTTTCATTAAGTTCGTGTATTTTGAGTGACCGGACTGGTACGGACGAGGACTAGACTTTACAGTGAATGTGACAATATACATATATAACGTGACTATAACATAAAAGCAGAATAATAAAAACTGCAGAATATGTATGCGACTGAAAGACTTTGTATCTATGGTCATGAATAAACAATATTTTAAAAGAAAAATAAAGTAGCTGGCGCGCAAATTAGACTCGGGTAGGTGTAGGTACAAATTAGTCAGGTAACTCAATAAGAATTCTCAGGTATTTACTGGTCAAAATAATTTCAGAAATTACTACCCCGTGTCATTTTCTTTGCACTTAATAATACTGATTCACATAAGTTGCTCGACTATAAAATATTCGGATTTACTTCATTCAAAACACATTAATTGCTCGAGTCGAATATCTACCGGTTCGCTTCCGTTTTAGAGCTCCCTTGAAAATAATTTATTTTGTTGAACGAGCATTCTCAGGGAAATGGACTCCTTTACATGTCTTCCCTCTCAGTCATCACGAAATTCCCTTCAAAGGCACAATAGAAGAAATTTGATTACGGATATTATTATGAAATATTGTTTTGCTCGTCTGTTTATTTAAATCACAAAGCAAACCGACGAATTCGTTAATGTACCGTGGCATTGGCATTCGTGATTGTATTATCGATAAATTGGAATAAGTTTGGTACTTCCGTTAAGGAAAATGATAATGCGAATCAAGTTATTTATTGGCCCCCAATTTTGTGTCTACATAAGTATTCAGACTCGGATAGTTGTAAGATATCCTACTAACATTATAAATTTGAATGTTTGTATGTTTCTTGCTCAATCACGCAAAAACGGTTGAACAGATTTTGATGAAACTTGACACACAGGTAGATCATATCCTGGAACAAAATATAGGATACTTTTATCCCGCGATCGCTCGGGATCGCGGGTGAAATCGCGGGGCGGAAAACCAGTTTATGCTATTTCGTAGGTTTATCATTCATTTTTCATCTGTGTTCTAATCACCATTAATTAAGCTTTCATTTTTAAACGACTTCAAAAAAGGAGGAGGTTATATGTTCGACTGTATTTTTTTTTATGTATGTTCATCGATTTTTCCGCCAATTGTCAACCGATTTTCAAAATTTTTTTTTTGTTTGAAAGAGTACACATCGGCGGTGGTCCCATTATCACCAAGTCAGGTTCTGATGATGGGATCCTGGGGGAAAACGAGGGCAACCCTCAAATTTTATAAGAAATGTCAACCGATTTTCAAAATTCTTTTTTCATTTTTTTTTTTTTAATATTCGATAGGCTTGTGTTTGACCACAATCTCACCATGGTAAGTGATGATGTGGCCGAAGATGGTAAGCACACAAAGCCTAGATGGGAACTGGCTCTCAAGTGCAGCTGTCGGAACACACCGATAGGTGTTTGGCGACAGATTTTCAACTTGAGGGTGGTAGCCAGCCAGTCGGGTACTACAATATACCCTACCACCGTGCTATGGTTTCCTCACGATGTTTTCCTTCACCGAAAGCTCAAGCTCATTGTAGGATTCGAACCCACGACCTTCACCGCGGCATTCGACGTCACTTACCACTGAGCTATCATCGCCTTAAAAGAGTATACTTCGGCGGTAGTCCCACTGTCACCAAGTCAGGATCTGATGATGGGATCCTGGGGAAAATGAGAGCAACCCTAAAATTTTACAAGAATTTACAGTATTTTTCATTCATATACGTACTTATCAAAGCTATTTTCATCTGGTAGTCATCATCTTATGTTGCAGAGCTGATAATGGAAGGTACAACTCCTTAAAGGTTAGGAGTTAGGGGATATTTCTTTAAATATTATAATCACGTTTAGACTCGTATCGTCGTCTCTTTGTATATTAAAATGAGCTGATGATAGAAGGTAATATCTTTATCGGTTAGGAGTTGTCCTAGATATGAAATGAAACGCAATATCAAGTAGCTGCTGAGAAAGAAGCCTTAATCATTTAGGATATATATTCTTTATTTTCTTTAAAAGTTCTTCTATTTATGTATTCCCTCATCTAATAGCGTGATGTTATTTAACATATAGGCTTTCTCGATAAATGGGCTATCCAACACTTATATATTTTATATAGTTCCTGAGATTAGTGCGTTCAAACAAACAAACAAACTCTTCAGCTTTCTAATATTAGTATAGATAATGTAAATTAATAATAGGCTTAATTTGCTCGAAAACAATTAAATATTTCTTGAAAACATTGAAATATAAAAAATGGAAAAATAAAACTTTTTATAAAAAAATAAAAAAGATCAAAAGGTATTTATAGAATAACAATTTGAATAGGTGCGTAGGTAGTTTACATAATTAAAGTTTTTGGTCTATTTAGTTATTGAAATATTTTTTGTCCATTTTATTTAATGTCTTATTCAGTTTATTTTTCGGTTTTTAGTGCAAAATTTGCCTTTGAAGTCGTTTTTATTTTTTTATTTAACATACAACATAGTGATAACCTTAAATCATTATTCTAAAAAAATTAGGAACCAAGTAAAAATAACTGTTTTTTTCTAAAGGCACATTAAACATCAGAATTACCAAACGTGAAGCCTATTTTATCGCTATAAACGAGCGCTGTATCGAAGTTATTACCACACTGGCCAATATTCATGACGATAGAGATTATATCTCAGCATCGGATCGTTATTTGAGGGTAGGAAACAAAACATGTAGGGGGTGTGTAAAATAGATAAAGCTCGATAATAGTAGGAGTAGACAGACATCCCTAATGTAATAAAACACTAAACTGTTATTTTGTTAAACATAATTTTCTGATAAAACATGTGATTCCTACGATTTGCTTCGGTCGGCCAATTCACCACGGCGATGATAGCTCGGTAATGACGTCGGTTACCGCGGTGAAGTTCGAGGATTCGAATCCTATAATGAGATTAAGGTTTCGGTGAAGGAAAAAAACATCATGAGGAAACCACAGCACGATGGTAGGGTAATTTATAGTACTCGACTGGCTGGCTACCACAAGATGAAAATATGTCACCAAGCACCTGTTGATGTGTTTCGGTAGTTTCACTTGATAGCCGTTGCCTTTAAAGCGTTGTAATAAGGTGTACAACAAATTGGCAATACCCCTGGTATTGCTAATGATGACTATAGACGACGGTAGTCACTTACCATCAGATGACCCTTTCAGTAACTGGTTGTCACTTGTGGTATAAAAAATAACACATACCAACCTATTGAAAAAAAAACATTAGAATCAAAAGATATTTGAATAGCAGTGATAACTTTGCTGAAGCAATTCAAGAGTTGATTTATTTTAGGCTCGCAATGATCCACCATTTTTATCACCGACCGGTTCAAGTTTCTTGCAATAATTTTGTATACTGTATGTAGTTATATCAAATAGACTCTATTTAATAGGTACTTAACAGAGTGACGGCTCAAACGATTCAATTTGTGAAATGATGGATTTTATTCAGATGTCGTAATAATACTGAAACGTTTAGTTTCAACTCTGATTTTTATCTATACCTACTTTTGTATTCCGGTCCATAATAACAAACACATCGTTTCATATAAATAAATAAAATAATAAACAGTTTGGTGGAAAAATGATATATAATAGCTATAAAGTTGGTAATAATGCTCATATTTCTTTGTTACAGCTCCCAACGGGCGTTTAGATTGAGCCAAGGCGGCCGGGTGGACAAATCTCTAAAACTTGAAGCAACGAAGCTAAAATACACAAATATAAATAGTTTAAAGAGCGATGATAGCTCAGTGGTAGTGACGTCGGACACCGCGGCAAAGGTCGTGGGTTCGAATCCTACAATGAGCTTGAGCTTTCGGTGAAGGAAAGCATCGTGAGGAAACCATAGCAGGGTACTTTGTAGTACTCAACTGGCTGGCTACAACCCTCAAGTTGAAAATCTGTCGCCAAGCACCTATCGGTGTGTTCGGACAGCCGCACTTGAGAGCCAGTACCCATCTAGGTTTTGTGTGCTTACCACCTTCGGCCACATCATCACTTACCATGGTGAAATTGTAGTCAAACACAAGCTTATCCAGTATAAAAAGAAACCTTTAGGTATCTTAGAAATTAACAGCTTTGAGAGCTAAGTGCTGCGTGAATACAAGAGTAAATATTTGCAATACAATAAAATTTATACCTAATTTATTTTCGTAGGACACTTAGAGAATAATCTGTTCTGAGCCCTCATTGTAAACTAGGCTAGAACAATATTTGTAGGAGTTGTGGCACGTTCATAACTAGGTCCTTGTAACTTGTTTTCAGCATGAATTTGTGGAAATTGTAAAGGTATTTAATACAAAGTTCTATTAGAAGATTATAAGAATTTACTGTTTGTTTATACAAGAATGTTGGTTACCTAACTTTCAATATCCAAAACAATATAATAAAACCTTTTTTCCTTTGATTTTGTATCATATAATAATATGGAACAAACAAACAACAAATACTTACAAATAACTAGTCCAGCTTCACAAACAAGATTTACATTATTTGTCCAAGTATTGGTGTATCTATCAATGTGTATAGAAAATCAAGATTTATATAGCAATAAAACATCGAATCTATGTCTATAAAGTATTTAAAAAAAAAACAAAATTTTGTGCCGAAAAATTTAAAAGGGTTCTAAACTTTGATTTTAATATATTGAAGAATATGTATAAATCAATTAGAATTCAGCTATCAACCGATACTAATATTTAAGGGGAAACGCTGGAAAAATATTAGCTATAACATGGAGAAAGACAACAAAAGAATGAAGACCTAATTTCAATCTAGATTCCCAGTTGTGCACGTCACTTGCATCAGGTGGAACATATATCAGTGGGAAATAGTAATATTCTTTTGTTCCACAGATTTGCTGAATAAATCTTATGGGTGAGGTAGGAAACGAGCCCGTCCAACCAACTTATCTGAGAGAGTTTTATGTTACATTTTATTATATATCTATCTACACTCTTATTTGTAGATATATATATATATAATATGTATTATAAAAATAATGCAGCATATTATTATTATAGATACAAATACTTTGCTACGCAGCATTCATTGTAGTTCTTGAATCAGTATTTTTTATTGAGCTAAGGTGAAGGAAACCAGAACAAGGTGGTAGAATACTTTATACCTGGCTACCACAATCAAGTTGAAAATTACAACGTATTCCGGCTTTGGGCTACAATTGGGCTACAAAAAATAAGTCATTAGGTTACATATAAAAAACCGGCCAAGTGCGAGTCAGACTCGCGCACGAAGGGTTCCGTACCACTGACTAGGTAAACAACAGTAGGTGCACAAATTTATTATTAAAGTAAATACAAAATCAAGTATTTTGTGAATATTTCAAGTACCATTATTGATATCGAGCAAAAAAGGGCAAAAAAATCGCGTTTGTTGTATGGGAGCCCCCCTTAAATATTTATTTATTTTGTTTTTAGTATTTGTTGTTATAGCGGCAACAGACATACATAATTTGTGAAAATTTCAACTGTCTAGCTATCGTAGTTCTTGAGATACAGCCTGGTGACAGACAGACAGATGGACAGACGGACGGACAGACGGACGGACAGACAGTGAAGTCTTAGTAATAGGGACCCGTTTGTACCCTTTGGGTACGGAACCCTAAAAAGGAAATATTATAATTTTATTGATAATTTAAGTATTTCGATATCTTAATATACCTAATATATTTATAACAAAGGCACCTTTATTTGATGACCCAGATTACTTAACTAAATCTTAAATGTTAGTTCAGTCTCTCTCTATAGAGTACGACGTTTCGCAAGCACAAAACAAGCTTTCATGACAAAGTTTCCGTTTCAGTCCACTTGAAAATTGGGAAGTTCCAACTTCAAAGGAGCTCCATTACTAGTTAAGCGCAGGTTTCCTCCAGAAATCTTTATTTCTATTATTAAAATTACTGTTTTACCAGGCAGAGCTATTTTTCATCTACAAAAAGAAAGAACGTTTTAGGTGGCATTAACCTAGCTATGCATGCATGTTCCTTTTTATTAGGTATAGACCCATAGACCAATTATCTAGGTACATGATCACTCATCACGATGAAAATGTTAGAGAAAAAAGTCGCGTTTATTTTTAACTAGCGACCCGCCCTGGCTTCGCACGGGTGCAATGCTGATACTAAATATACATACCTACTACAGAATGTCCTTATAAACAACGTTTACAGCTTTTTTGTCATTAGACAATACAAACATGTTTTGTTTAGAGGTTACTCTTGAAAGAGCGACATATTTTATAGGCACGCGCCGCCGCATTAGAAACCTCTAAATTTATCAGTGTTTCGCTACTATATTATGCATGTATTATACATATAAACCTTCCTTAAGAATCACTCTATCTATTAAAAAAACCGCATCAAAATCCGCTGCGTAGTTTTAAAGATTTAAGCATACATAGGGACAGACAGCGCAAGCGACTTTGTTTTATGCTATGTAGTGATAAAAATGTTGGAAATTTAATCATTTTCTACTATAATAGTAGGTACAACATGTGTAGGTATACTATTTTGTGAGGTTGTATAGCTTTTTTTTAGTAGCGCAAGACCGGAAGTCGTGGAGAACCTTAGTGGAGGCCTTTGTTCTGCAGTGGACGGCTTCTGGCTGGCATGATGATGATGGCTTTTTTTAACAATTTAGAAACATATTTAGTCATCAGACTGTTATATGTATATTTTATATATACCTTATCCTAAAAACTACTATCTGAACAATGACTACCGACTAAAGTACAGCCGTCTGTAGCATTCATTCGACAAACTCACTTTACATTTTTATTTCAGAACTTCAAATAAAACTCCCATTAGAATGAGTCGAAAGTTTCACTTCGCCATTGCATAGAGTAACTCTCCCGCTACAATTTTATTATAACCACTTATAGAAGTTTAGTTTTTACCTCGATTCTTCAGCTACGTGCAAAGCTTTTGCTTTTGTGCATTAATCTTCAAAGACTGCACCGAAATATTTTCATAAAAGCTGATAGTTTTTCCATAACAGTTTTACGTGTTATTCATATTATTTTTAGTGTTACCCAGAAAATATGAAATACTAAATTTCCTATTAGAAAAAAAAACACAGTGGAATTGAGGACCTCCTCCTTTTTTGAAGTCGGTTAAAAATATACGAAACGCGCTTTGCAGGTCGTAATAAAAATGTATGTAATCATCAGTAGTAGATAAATAACATAAATAGATTAGGTATAATTACGTTATTTAGGTACATTTTACATAAATAAAAGATGTATCTAGGTAGGTACAGTCAAAGCTCGAGCTAGGTTCCTACTGTGCTACAGTTCCCTGCTGGCGAATAACTCAACATTTATAAATATTTATTAAAGTTAAAGTAAGTAAATATTGTTACCAGAACAAGATATGCCAATTTATGTGCAATTCTTGTTATACTTAAATCTGTGGAAGTATTTGCTTCGCTACATCTGCAATTAGGAATACTTTATTGTTAAAGTAAATTGCATTGTTTATTTCGTATTTTCTCGTTAGTAGTTTAAACTAAACCGCCTTCTTAGTAGGTATTTATTTAGATACTTATGTAAGCACAAGCAGTAAAGAGCTTTGCCATTAATCATTTGATAACAAAACACGAGTCTCTAGAGTCAATGCCCACTAATGAACAATACATTCAATTACTATAATACCTAATAGGTATGTTTTGGCGGAGCCTTGTAAGCTGCGATGATGAGAAAATCTTACCTTTAAAATCGATTCAATTCACTAAATAAACAATAGCCGTATAGCAACTACAAGCAGTGAAAACGGAGAGACCATTCATATTTGATCCTATTAATGCTTCGCTCAACAGAGAAATCGTTCACCATACATCGTCAGTTAATAAAGTACGTAGTGCACGGTCCACACGGACCTCCCAATTGTAATTACGTCCTTGAGCATCCAGCCTCTGAGCCATTGCTTTGTTCGAGCGGCGATGGTTACCCCTCTTTATTATTATTTCCGTCGAAAACATTCCGTCAGTGGCCCTCAATGTCCTCTAGTAACACAATACATATTTTTGGAGCAGTCCCATTTGTATTTCTATATTCGTTGTGGTGGTAGCTACTCATTGTTCTTGATTATAGGAAGTACGTAAATAATTCTTATTCCTCGTTACCAATTAATAAATGGCGATTATAAGCAGATTTAAATGAGAATATTCAGCTGTCCTATTAAATCACATTGGCTCGAAAAGCTATCCAAAGCGCAAGATCCAAGCCCTAAATTAACTTCTTAATTGTTTTATTCCTACGATTTAATCCTCATAAATAAATTTAAGGTCGTCAGTGAGGACACGGGCTACCTAACTACCTATTCGGAATATTGCTGCTCAACAGTGTCCGCTTTAAGAACATCAGAAACTACGGAGTTATTAAAAAGTTGCAGATTCAGATCCACATTTGCAAAACGAGAGCCAATACGATAGAAAATGCGCTGCGAAAATAGCCTCCCACCAGATCGTAGGTACGCTGCCCACCGACGAAAATCGCTGAAATAAAGAAGTAGGTAGGTATTAGTGTGGTATTAAGTTAGGTATCTACTATGTAGGTGAGTATTTGAAGAATTTACCTACTGGGATGGAAGCTTGAATGGATTCCGTTATATTTTTTCCAAAAAACGAATAACTTATAAGGCGATGATAGCTCAGTGGCAAGTGACGTCGAATACCGCGGCGAAGGTCGTGGGTTCGAATCCTACAATGAGCTTGAGCTTTCGGTGAAGGAAAACATCGTGAGGAAACCATAGCCGGTGGTAGGGTACTTTGTAGTACCCAACTGGCTGGCTACCACCCTCAAGTTGAAAATCTGTCGCCAAACACCTATCGGTGTGTTCCGACAGCTGCACTTGAGAGCCAGTTCCCATCTAGGCTTTGTGTGCTTACCATCTTCGGCCACATCATCACCTACCATGGTGAAATTGTGGTCAAACACAAGCCTATCCAGAATAAAAAAAAAAAAAAAACCTACCAACTTATTTCAAATCATTATGATAATCAAATACAATGATGATTTTCTTGAGTCGGAATTTTACAATAAGCAGCTTTATGTAAATGAGACGATCTAGCTCGATGAAGGAAGGATATATTGTGAGGAATCTGAAGAAAGCATAGCTTGATGTTAGTTGTAACATTGAAGTAAACTGGCTGGCCATTACCCTTAACCAAAAAATGTGTCATGAAGCACTTATATGTATGTACGTGTATTCGTGTATTCTCGAAGCTGAACTTGAGAGTAAGTTCACATCTAAACTTAAGAGTGCTTTCAGGCACCTACGTTGATGTTTTTTTAGGGTTCCGTACCCAAAGGGTAAAAACGGGACCCTTTTACGAAGACTTCGTTGTCTGTCCGTCTGTCTGTCACCAGGCTGTATCTCAAGAACCGCTATAGCTAGACAGTTGAAATTTTCACAAATTATGTATTTTTGTTGCCGCTATAACAACAAATACTAAAAACAAAATAAAATAAATATTTAAGGGGGCTCCCATACAACAAACGCGATTTTTTGCTCGATATCAATAATGGCAACAGGTAGGCACTTGAAACATTCACAAAATATTGAGTTGTATTTTTACTTTAATAATAAATATTAAAATAAAATAAATATTTAAGGGGGGCTCCCATACAACAAACGTGATTTTTTTGCCGTTTTTACGGAACCCTTCGTGCGCGAGTCCGACTCGCACTTGGCTGGTTTTTATTCTCGATAAGCTTGTGTTTGACCACAATCTCACCATGGTAAGTGATGATATGGCCGAAGGTGGTAAGCACACAAAGCCTAGATGGGAACTGGCTTCCAAGTGCAGCTGTTGGATGGAACACACCAATGGGTTCTTGGCGACAGATTCTTCAACGTGAAGGTGGTAGCCAGCCAGTCGGGTACTATAAAGTACCCTACCACGGTGCTATGATTTCCTCACGATGTTTTCCTTCATCGAAAGCTCAAGCCCTTTGTAGGATTCGAACCCACGACCTTCGCCGCGGTATCGGACGTCACTACCACTGAGCTATCATCGCCTTAAATGATGACATTTTGGTTGATGTAGTCACATATCTGATACTTAATAATTACACTAATAACTACATTTATTAAATGACATCGAATATTTTCTTATTAGGGAAAACTAGCGCTATCTGTGAGTAACATATTTTATCGCGAACCATAATCTGATCTTAATAATTCGCTCATTCTCTAATAGGGGGAGCTGCAGCACAGAGAAGACAATTATTCTGTTTTATTTTATTCTCTACTGTAAAAAGCTGTGCCGGGCTACTAACTATGTCTTTTTTTTTTATGTCACTAGTGTCACAGGCGGGTCACCTTATGGTAAGTGACTACCGTCGCCTATAGACATTAGCAATACCAGGGGGACTGCCAACGTGTTGTACACTATATTACAATGCCTTAAGGGCAAGGGCAACTGGCTCTCAAGTGCAACTGCCGGAACACACCAACAGGTGCTTGGCGACAGATTTTCAACTTGAGGGTGGTAGCCAGCCAGTCGAGTACCACCTATTACCCTACCACCGTGCTGTGGTTTCCTCACGATGTTTTCCTTCACCGAAAGCTCAAGCTCATTGTAGGATTCGAACCCACGACCTTCGCCGCGGTATTCGACGTCACTTACCACTGAGCTATCATCGCCTTACTGTGTCAGTCTCATACTGTATTGTTTATAGCTCCTACTATCAATGTCATAGCAAGATTGGACGACACTTAAAAATTAAGATGGTTTATTTATACCAAATGTTTATGTTGTACAACTGTCAATGCATGAGTATTAGATGTACTAAAATGTACCTACTTGGCCAGTTTCTAAGGCAGTTCTATAAGAATGCTAAGTGCTAGACTGCCACTTCCTGCTCTTGTTGAGTCACATAAAATATAAGCTACCCATTAATAAAACAAATAATTAAAAAAACAATAGAAAAAACATTAATGGTCAATATTTATTTATACATAATAACTACATTTTACAAAATAATTAAAAACTAACTCAAACTATCTACTTTGATTTTGCTTGAACGTTTGAAAGCTTTGTAGGATCGAATTTATATGTTTTTTGTAGAGGCCCTTTTCCTGCTTTTGTGAAGATCATTTCATCTATTCTCTGCCTATCAGCAAGTTCTCGGGAAATCTTTATATTTGTCCATGATTCTTTTGCTCCAGCCACAAAACCTTTTTTCTTAATTGGAAGGTTATCTGGTGCATGTGTAACCAACTTTGGTATCTTGAAATAATCTCTTACAGTTGGGACTTTCAGAAGACCAACTTGAAGTAGCGATATAAAATTAGTGGACACCCAGTAAACAAGGATTGCTCCAGGGAAGTTAATTGTGAATGGTATCATGACAACTGGTATTGCACGGAGTATATACCTCATCATCTGCATGTTTGCTGCATCTAAGCGCCCACCATCAACACCCAGCTCTATTGTAGCCCACATAGTTGCACTAGTGATTAGTGGCAGTAGGAAATATTGATCAGGTACTGTTAAATCGGTAAACCACCACAGTCCACCGGTTGATAAACTCTCAACTGGACAGTTTGACATACCTCTCAGACCCATGAAGAATGATATAAAAAGTGGTGCTTGAGCAAGGGGTACTATTACATTTTTCAAAGGATTTAAACCTTTTTCTTTCATAAATGCCATCATTTCTTGTGCATAGCGTGCTGTCTCTAACTGGTTGCCAGTCTGCCTTGCTTGTGTCATCTTCAGCTGTAGGTACTGTATTTCAGGTAGGTTGTTGTTCATCACGGCTGTGTTCCTTTGTGACATAATAACAAGGGGGAACATACAAACTCTAACACATATAGTGCCTATGAGAATAGCTCCCCACCATGGCACATCTAGGGAAATATGTAGGTATTCTAAACAGTTTTGTACCAGTCCAACAGGCGTCCAGCCACCAAGACCGAGACTGGCGAACGTAGGCTCTCCGTTTGCAGCAATTGCCTGTACTGCCTCTGTAAGATCAGTGATCGTAGCTGGATCTGGGACAGGGGGAGGCTCCGGTATGTTGTCTAGTAGAGTTGCAGTTTTACTCACATCACTGATACCTGAGGAAGCAAATCTCACGGAGCTAGCTGACGAATATATGTAATAAACCTTCGCCGTTCTAACCTCATATTTTTCACAAAACAAATTCATGACCGCACTACGGCGACCATGTCTACTGAGTAATTTGAACATAATTAATTAAATATATATAAATAATACGTGCTTGTTTTTTATGTAAAAGAGTAGTCACAAATTATTAGTCTATCTTGTTCATAAATCGGCACATTTCTGACATTGACACTTTGAGCAGTGTTGCCAAGTCGATGAAACGAGAAAAGAAATAAATAAAACTGCTAGAAAGTGGACAAGTGAAGTGAAATGAAATGAAAACAAGTATCGTGACTTTGCAGGTTGTCCCAAAAAGTATGTGATATATTTTAGTGCAACAGCCGGCAATTTCAGTAAAATCTGACCGGACTTATACGGACGAGGACTAGACTCTACAGTGAATGTCATATTATAATAATATAACGGGAGTTCTATGGTGACTATAAAATAAAAGAAGAATATTAAAATTAAGAAAAGGCTTAAAGGGTTAGATACCAAGCCAAAAACCTTGTAAAAATAATCTGATTTCTGAAACTTGTACTACAAATAGAATAGCTAGCTAGCTACATTACATATCAGTAATCTGTGGACAAGACAAGTTGTACACAAAACCTAAAAAGTGGCGTGTTTTAATTAACAATTTCTATTTAATTTTGTAAAGTTAACAACATGGCTCATATATCATTTCCTTTCAAGAAAACCAACAAATCCGTATATTTGAAGCCAGCTTCTGTTGTTACAGAGGATTCTCTTTATTGGAAGAAATTAGGTGTAAGATCTCGCACGTTGTTTTATTTACGTTCTGTAGATTTATTAGAAATCTAATTATTTACATTGATTTTTTCAGTTACCAGTGTTAGTTAAGGAGTTTGGTGCAATAGATTATTTGGACTTCAGCCCAGTGGAACCTTATTATTTTGCTGCAACGTGTTCCGTCAGACTACAAGTAAGTTTAACTTAGCAACTTTGAAATAGAGGCTAGTTTATTTACTTATTACTAGATTTCAGCTCCGCGATTTCACCTGCGTTCCCAAGAGATCTTTTCTCGGATAAAAATTACCCTATTGTTTATTCCAAGAAAAAAATAATAATAATATGATTCACTTGTGTGCCAAGTTTGAATGAGTAATAATAATAACATGATAATAATTTCAGGTATATGACCCAATAACTAAAGTAGTAGCAAAGAACATATCAAAGTTTAAGGAAGCAGCATATGGTGGATGTTTTAACATGATATGTTGATGTAACATGATAATAATTTCAGGTATATGACCCAATAACTAAAGTAGTAGCAAAGAACATATCAAAGTTTAAGGAAGCAGCATATGGTGGATGTTTTAAAACTGATGGTAGACTTCTGGTAGCTGGAAGTGAAGAGGCTGCTGTCAAACTATTTGATGTCCAGTCCAAAAATGTGCTTCGAGTATTTACTGGACATTCTGGGCCCGTGAGTATAGTCATGTTCTGTTTATATCCATGTTTATCTGACTTCTCATTTAATATCCTGGGTTATCCAATACAAAAAGATATTTTCAATTCGAAACTAGTAGTTCTTTGTTTGCATGTTCAAACAAACAAACAAACTCTTCAGCTTTATATATATCAGTATAGATTATGTATTGCTTATTTGTAATGATTATTATAGCTTGTTACTACAAATTTCAGGTTCACAGGACATTTTTCACAAAAGACCAAGTCAAAGTCCTCAGTTTTTCAGATGACAAAACTGTTGGTCTATGGGACATAGCCACAGAAGAGAAGGTAGCAAGTTTCTCAGAACATGCAGATTATGTTCGAGCTGGTGCCCCTAGTCCCATCTCCCCAGATATTATTCTATCTGGAAGCTATGATCATTCAGTAAAACTATATGATTGTAGATCAAATGAAACAGTAATGACTGTAAATCATGGTAGTCCTGTAGAATCAACTCTGTTTTTACCATCAGGTGGTATTTTCATTAGTGCTGGTGGCACCGAAATCAAAGTATGGGATATATTTAATGGTGGAAAACTGTTGGCAAACATTTCTCAGCATCATAAAACAGTCACAACACTTCGGCTTGCAAGCAACAATAGTAGGCTGATGTCTGCATCTTTAGACAGACATGTGAAGATTTATGACATAGCTACATTTAAAGTTGTTCACAACATTGATTTTCCAAATGCAGTACTCAGTATGGCTATATCAGAACATGATGATATCCTAGCAGTAGGTATGATAGATGGCATAATATCAATAAGAAAGAGAGAAAAACCAGCTCGGCGGTCTGAAGAGAAAAGGGGTTTATTTAAATTTGCTCCTGATCACATACAAACAGCAACAGTAACAGATGTAGTAGTAAAAAAGAAGAAAATAGAAAAAGGACCAAAATTCGACAAATATCTTAGGAAAATGGAGTTCAGTAAAGCACTCACAGCTGTTCTGTCAACTTATGTGGCAACAAAATATCCAGAAACAACTGTAGCTTTAATACAAGAAATGCTAAGGAGAAAAGTTCTACATAAAGCAATGATAGGCTTAAGTGAAAAAGATATTGGTACATTAATGAAATATTTCATAAAACATATAGGGGAAACAAGGTTCACAAGGACAGTAATAGATGCTGTTAATGTTTTTATAGATGTATTTGAAAATCAAGTCAAAACTTTTACAGAAAGTAATATACGGCTATATGGTGCACTCCAGAAAGAGATAAAAGCAGAAATAGATGTTTGTTATAAAGTAAGTGAATTAGAAGGTGCCATTAGCATGTTGCTAGCTGGAGCCCAAGTCAGCATGAGTATAGATACAGTAGAACTTAATGATAATCTAGCACCATCATGTAAGGCACAAAAAGATATTGTTATTGATGTGTGAAGTAAATTTATAAGTTTAATACATACAAGTTTAATTTTTGCCCCTCTTCCTCTACTAATGCCATGCATCGGTTACATCGTATACCCTGTTTACGGGTCTCAGAACCAGAACCAATGCAAACCCAAATTAGTTGAGAAGTTAACCGTTAAAGCTTGGGGGCCCCGGTGCACAGCATCGCCTAGCCCTCCGGCACATGTAGTGATTACATACTCTTTGCTCCGGCATCTACGCTAATGTGTACGTCCTGCTAAGGTCATGCACCATGCACGACGAAAAATGACCGTGAATAGCCTCGACGTACGTCGGTCGTCGGCAAGCAATTAATAATTGCATGCTGGATCTGCACGACGCATTTTCCAGTGAGCGGCCTTACCACCGGGGCCGTCGTGCAGATGGATTATGCGTCGTGCATGCTTAGTCGTCTATAGGCTTGCTGTACAACAGATTCACAATTTAGGGCACCTGCTTTGGGCGCCAGGTTTAGCCACTAAAATTATATAGTTTAGACTTCACAAGATAGCGTCCCAAATCAAATAAATATATGGAATTCCTAAAATGACTATACAACTTGTTACAACATACATACTCTATGATTTACAGTTTTGGCCTATTTTTACTTTTTTGGCTTTAAAGATATTGGACTCTTGTCAAATTATTTGCTGTCTGTTCGATCAAAGTAAAAAAAATGTCTATGGTCAGTTGTTGTCGAACAAAGTGACGTTTCGTAAAAATTCTAAAATCATTTTTCTTGCACTTGCGTGAAACTAATTATTGCATTCATATTAAAACGCAATAAATGTGTCAACATAATTACAGTGCTGAAGTAAAACGATGAGTGACGCGTTCATACTTAATTTGTTAATCGTAGCAATAAATCGTAAGTTCACTTCAAGGGTTTCATGTTGTTCCTCCAATTTTTTTATTTCTTATATTATCCAGTTTTCTTTTAGAGAAATAAATGTTTCAAACATCGTTAACTCGTTCAATATTATGATTTTTTTGTGTTTATTGATATTAAGTTAGGTAGTATTTATTTTTATTTCAATCATGATATTAGTATCACGAGTTTTTTATGCCTTTTTGTAGGTACTCATTTATAAGAAAAAATGGATGAGCGTAGAGTTGCGGACTATTTTGTTATCGCTGGGCTACCGGAAGAACCAGATTTACTTGAGGATTCTGACTCAGGACACCTCAAGGGCTACAGCTGTAAAGCACCCATCACTGATATTGGTAAGTCCTTGATTACAAATAATAAACCTGTTATAGCCCATAGCTGTAGCCCTGCTATGATATATAACACTTGATAATACCCACAAAGCACAATTATTTTACTAGTTCTTTATTAACCTATTTTAATATATAATTTATGTTAATGTTCTCCTAAATATTTAAATATATTTTATAAGTAAGATAAGGGGATATCTAACCTTATATCTATAAAGTGTGCTACATAGGTATAGTTCAGTAACACGGTTATAATTATTTTTGAGTAAAACAAAGTTTTATAACATTAAATTGATACAGATTTTTGTATAACTATGAAAGCATGTTTCTATGATTATTTATCAAAAAAGGCAGTAAGTTTAAAATAATCAATAACTAGGTATCATCAAAATTTATAAGTATATGCAAATTTATACAGGAAGTAATTAATTATTGAAGTCCAACTATGTTGGTACCGTCCAATTGATTCTCTAGGTCAGTTAGACATTGTTATTTTGATCATGATCCACACACAATGTTTACCCTGAACATTATAATAGAATTAGCATCTAACCTTTTATTTATTTATCATTAAGAACATTATTCACAACAATCCACTTTTTTTAACCCTAAAAATAATCTATTTACCACTATTTTGCTAAAGAAAGGAATGAAGAGAAGTGGTATTTACAAGTAAACATTTTTTTTTGTATAAAATAACATGTAATTGTTTAGAGGCAAAAAGTATCCACTAAAGTCTTGTGCTTTACTATTTGGCCTTGCTTTTTTATTAAATAATTCAATTTAAAGTAGCACTCGAAAATGGCCTTGTCACACCATAAATACACATTATGTTGTTAAAAATCACCTTACTAGGTTGTTTGAACATACCAATCACCATGATTATAGTTGGAACCACATTTATGCAATTACAACAGCACTGGTCTTCTTGAATACTGATAAGGAATTTGGAAGCACAGTAAAACCTAATACTGCAACTCTTATCTGGTTGGTTCTTCAGTGGGACGGCCATACCATTCAAACAATGACTTAACAATTGATTAAAAATTCCATGCGAGCCTAATTATTAAAAATATAATCTGTATAGGTATATAAAAGCGAAATACCACTCTATAATCACTCAATCTCAGAGAGTTTTGTCTTAGAGAGTTGGTATCCGCTATGAACGTTTTTTTTTACATTCAACCCAGTGACATTTCCTCTGAGGGAACCTTGGGAAAGTAGATGATACCATGGGATAAGCTTATACAGTAAATAATTGATAAAAGTAGCTATGTGCAGTTGAACATTTAAACTTTTTGCGCTGATATAGGTGGATAAATCTAACTACAACATACTTACTAATTTTGTTCAAAAGAGGTGATATATATCAAATTCTAGGAAACAACTTATTGAGTAATAACATACCTACTGTAAATTATAATAAGAATTGTGGTTTGGTATCATTTACATTGAGTAACGGATATGTATCAACATCAATATGTAATTGCTTCTCCAGTTATGTTCTTGTCTGTAATTTTGTTTTTTTTTTTACTTTGGATTGGCTCAATTGTGATCCCAGGACATTTGACGTCACCACCACTGAGCTATCATCACTTCAATTTAGTGAATTATGAATTTATGTTATCAGAGTAACAGATACATATCAACATTTATATATTATCTACTTAATCTACTATAAACCTAAAAGATACAGTTTTTTTTTAAATATGAACATTCATTATTATTTGTATCATTAACGATTTACGCAGTGTTAAGGGACGACTTGTTCTGTAATGTCAGTTGAAACATGTACCATAATACCGATAGCTTATTTTCGTAAAATGTGTTTAGATTTTTATATCGTCTCCACAAATAAAAAGGGGGATTATTTCTATTGGTGAAGTCCATATAAAATCCTTACAGTAATTTCTAAGATAGCCCGAACTCGAATTTGTAGTGATGATTCAACAAATGGTTTCCAGAACCTTCTCCAATGGGTTTTAAAAATCTTAACATAAGCTAATTTTAACTTTGGATACTTTTTAATTACAAACTTATTTTAACATGAACTTGAATTTATGGAGTGAATCAATTAATATGTAGAAAATATGTCTATAATTTTTTGTGAAAACCATAACAAGTTCTATCCACCTGATCTCGATCATGTGTGCTGATTTGTCCACTAATGATCGAAACTGGTTTGATCTGCACTGAACTGCTCTGTAATTAAGTAGGGCACTTCTCTCCCATATCGAGAAATACTACGTTTTTAATTCACTTCTTTGGAATTCACTGCTCAATTATCTTCATAACCCAATTAAGGTTATGTAACTTTCGCGATATCAAGTTTGGCGGTCGTTTTCCTTACTCTATCTGTGATTTAGTAGTCATGTCTGATACCTTGGAAGACCTCGGCACAATGCTCGATGCTGCGATAAGGTCACCCAAAGAACAATGGAGAGGACCATGCTTGGAGTTTCCCTGCGAGATCGAATCAGAAATGACTAAATCCGCTGGTGAACCAAAGTAACCTACGTAGTCCGAAAAATTGCCAAACTGAAGTGGCAGTGGGCGGGGCACATAGTTCGTAGAACCAACCGATGGGGCAGAAAGATTCTCGAGTGGCGACCACAAACCGGAAGACGCAGCGTGGGCAGGCCCACTACACGGTGGACCGAGAGTCGCGGGAAGCCACTGGATGCGAGTAGCGCAAGACCGGCCATCGTGGAGATCCTTGGGGGAGGCGTTTGTCCAGCGGTGGGCGTCTTCTGGCTGACATGACGATCTGTGATTTGGAGAGCGTGCAAAACCAGGAACCTTTTACTCATTTCGATTAGAAATAAAACTATGGTTATTTAATATACTTATCCTTTTTTGGCGGGTGATATTCTAATAATCCTTAATAGTATTATCACTCAAACACTATTGAGAGGGTATGATATCTTATGTTTCCTACGTGTATATGTACAGCTACAGTCTAACCAATTTTAATTAGGTTTAGATAATTTTGTATCGAAACAGCAGGTTAAGGTGACGATATACGCGAATGACCTTGCTCGATTGGCGCTGCACCCCCCGCGCGCCCTCAGAAAGACCGCGCAACGCTCTCCCTCGCAGCTCGAATCGAGACAAAACAGATATTTTAAAAGTGCATAATACAGCTTGAAACGTAATAGTTATAGGAGTTACGTGACAATGAACCTTATTTCTATAAGATAAGGTCCAATTTCAACTATCACAGGTTTCAAAGTATATTTGACGAATTGTACAAGCTATGGTTACTCCAGTGCCGCATAAAACTTAGGGTGAGTCCAACAACAATTTCAAGTTTGTTGGTTATCAAAAATTCTATTTTTATTATCTTATTAAATATAATTCTTCTGTACGTGTGTTTGTCACCTAACGGCTGGACCGATATGGATGAAATTTTGTGTGTATATTTCAATGGGTTTCTCGATGGTCTGACAATTGGACCCGGTAGGTGGCGCTGGAAACGGGTTCTAAGTTTTGTTTCAATTTCAGGGCAGGACGTCTGCTGGTCCCGCTAGTATATGTATAATATTTTTCGAAGTAATAATTTAAAAAATGTCTTTATTTATTTTTATTATGTAATATATAGGTTTTTTTCATTATGAGCATTCGCTATAATATGTTTTCATCCGTGTGGATGTCGAATACTGCAAAAAAAAAGTAAGTTGTGTAACTTGATGAATTCATATTTTTTTCTAAAGGTAGTTACGTACTAATAGGTACTATAATCAACTATATGAGTAGTTCTACAAACTAACGAACTTTCGACGCCTCAGCTAATATACCATGAAACATTTTTAAAAGTTTCTAAAAAACATCGCTTAATTAATGGACGAGCCCTAGCAACCGCATCGCGATGTATAGCTAAAATATACAACACTGCTTTAATTACACCATTTATGATATTGTATCGAGTGGAGAAAAAAGTAGCACAGGTCCGACCAGCACAACGTCCCGTCCCGCACTGAAATGACGGGCGAACGAGGGGACCAAAGCTGTCACTGAGTTAAAAATCGAGTATAAATTTAATTAAAAAATAACAGTAACTTTTTTTGAAAAAATAACAAGACAGTTCTATTTGTTTTAGGTGTAAGAATATCTGTAATTAATTTCATGTTATTTGAATCCGTAATATAGGAGAGAAATATGTTATAAATTGTTATATTATATATATTTGACGGGCCGGTTGGCGTGGTTGGTTAACACACTGCCTATCACGCCGCAGGTCGTGGGTTCGATTCCCATCCAGGACAGACATTTGTGTGCATGAACATGTCTGTTTGTCCTGAGTCTGGGTGTAATTATCTATTTAAGTATGTATTTACAAAAAAAAAATGTAGTATATCAGTCATCTGGTTTCCATAGTACAAGCTCTGCTTAGTTTGGGATCAGATAGCCGTGTGTGAAAAATGTCCGAGGATATTTATTTATTTATTTATTTATTTATTTATTTATGTTTGAAATTTCAAAAAGGCTCATATTCGCGATTTTTTTTCTGATGTTCTCGATGATAAAATTAAAATTTGAAAAAAGTCATTTTATGTTGTGTATCCTCTAGTTTAACATATATTTTTTATAAATCATTTGCAATAAAGAATGAAGAGAAATATTACATCGAAAATCGTCATTTCACTTATATCGTCGCCTTAAGCCGCAAGTGATACCGCTAGTATAATTATGTTCTATAATTTACCCATACGTATAATTAGAATCGACGTGTTTAGAAAACTCGAACCCGCAACACAATCTCAATTCAGTACTTCCTATGGCACTTAAGCGACTAGAAGCTAAATACATACTAGTTATACAATACTAGTTTCCCCCCGCGGTTTCACCCGTGTTCCCGAGGGATCTTTTCTTTACCCGGGATAAAAAGTAGCCTATGTTTTATTGCAGGATATGCCAGTGTGCAGTTTCATTAAAATCCATTCAGCCGTTTTTGCGTGATTAAGCAACAAACAAACAAACTTTCATATTTATAATATTAGTAGGATAGTAGGACTATTATACTTAAACTACTATTTACTAAACGTGGTTTAAGTATAGCCAACTAATGTAGCTTTGGGGACCGATTAAGTATCTCTTCCGAGTCAGGTAAGATGGAAAGTATCTATTTGAATACAAACGCTTACCATATAAAGCAAAACATGGAATAGTACTATTCAAAGGAATGTTTTGTATTATATCTTTCTAGTAATCATATCTAAGCAAGTAGTTATGAATGAATATAGAATTACATATTATTGTGCGTTAATACGACATCTATTGTTACTAGAGTGATTTATGAAGTCAATCAAGTCTAGCTACTGTGTTAGACAAGTTTTATTTACAAAGGTTGCGATTATAAATAAAGATGAATCAACTGATTTAAATATTCATAAGATAAACTGCAAACGACCTACATATAGCCTTTGCTTGGATAGCGGCTGGCTCTGTTTATGCAACATAGCAGGTGTCCAATGTCCATTCAATTTATTACTTAACATCCCCATATGGTTGATTAAAAGAACCTACTTACAACAAATGCTTGCTTGTTTCAAGGAATTTTATATCTTATCTTACTGTTGGAATGGAAATCTTTTAAGAAATAAGTAAACGATTTTCTGGTCTATTTTTATTGGTCTCGTACTATTAACAAATAATCTCAAGATTAACAATGAATTATAAAAAGAGAGAATAATTTGTATGTATCATAAGAATAATTTATCGCTTGCGATAATATCTCGCGTCTTATTCAACATCCCAAGACATGACTCCGCCAACATATGGTTAAGTCATATCTTTTCACCCATATAGGGGTTGATTTAAAAATAGTAAGTTATCTTCCTGTCAAATTTCACTAATGCATTCGCATTTATACTCATAATATTAGGATGGGTAGCTTTACAAAGGCTTCTACAAAAAGCGCCTAAACTTAGCTTTTGGTTCTCAAAATATAATGTAAACAACCATTACGTGTAAAAAAAGGGCCAGTTGTTCGACCTCGGCACGTGATTCATGTTTTATTAGTACCAATAGTTTCTTATTGATGCATTGAATGAACTATACGCGCTAAGTTCATTGCTACTTAAAACTTCGGACATTCTCATGCCAATAGAGCTGCATTGTTGTTTGTGATGTAACAATGTGTCCATTCTTCTCTTCATTAAATGATAATTAGTCTATCCGTCAAAGATAATAAGAATAATGGATTTTTGTGTATGTTTACATAATATCTTAAGATAATGTGTCTACTTTGTATTTGGAAGTTATTTTGTATATTATAACTCGCGATTTTCTAAACAACTTAGAGTTTAAATTCTAGTTCAAGGGGGTGTTTATGGATGTTTTTATCTGTTTTAAGATAGAAAAACATGGGCGTACGAAGGGGGAGGCTTAGGCAAGCAATCTTATCATTAATGACGTGGCTATGTAGGGAAAATATAACCGCGCGATAGGTATGCAATAGGCAATTAAACACCCAAGTCCAATGAGAATAAGAAAGTTAACTTCAAGAAAAATGTATACCCTTTTACAACTGTGCCTAATTAGTCATCTCGTTTTTTTATCAGGCCCTTACGGTTTCAACCGCGTTTTGCGGTATAAAAAGTAGTCTTTATTACGCAGAGATAATGTCGCAGTGAAATAATTTTCAAAATCGTATCACTAATTTCGGACGTAATGTCTTACATTGTCTCTTACATCCAAACTTACAAACTTTACCTCATTATAATATTAATAGGTAGGTAGATAATACCATTCAAAAAAAAATATACTCATACCGTGATTCCTGAGTGAATCTTAAAATGAATGAATTGTTACAGGTGTATTATTTCCTGGTCTTGGCGAAACAGTGCCTAATGGCTATGAACTACTTGAGCTGACACCAACAGGGCTGCCCGCAGACTTGAACCATGGCTCTATGCGATCACCGGAGTGCTATCTATGCATACGACGAGGCAGAGATATGCCACCGTTGGTTGATATCGGTAAGATGATTGGCCACCATTCTCTCTCATCAGCTCTTCAAGGTCGGCAACACATCGGCAATCACCCTGGTATTGCAAATGTCCATAGGCGGTGGTGCCCAATACCATCATGTGGACCGTCAGCCTGTTTGTTAACCTAATGACATAAAAACAAGATGAATGACCATCGTTACAGACTTATAAATACTTCTCGAAGTATTCACCTTACAGAATCTTTTTCACATGTTTTATTTAAAACCTATGTTTTACTTCTTAAGTCGAAGTCAAAATCTTATCCAGAGACACTATAGTTTCACTTCTGTCACGCGTGTTATTAAGCTCAGTATACTTGATGTATTTGAGGTAAAATGTTGCCTTTATAATATCAACAATTCAGTAGTTGCACCCGCTTTTTTTAACGGCAAATACTTATTATTCATAACCAATCTGTAAAATAGTTCATAAAAAGTTTGAATAATAAAAATGTAATCCCAAATCCATCAAATAAACTGGGTTAATACTCAACCTTACGTCATACAACCTACAGTAGATAATGGATAGATAGCAATTGATACAGTAATGTCATAATCATACAGTGATAACAAGCGCTGCCAGGGCGTGTGCCCGCATTTTTTGCAATTCAACTCACTCAAGTGGAATTGCTCTGATTCGCTCCTTTTTTTTTGCAACAATCTTTAAATATAACTTTTTATATAGTTTTTTTTGCGTCGTCGCATAAACTATTGTTAGGAAATAATACTACACAACCACAAAAATAAATATCGTGCTTCGATAATCTCATCAATCAACATACATTGTGATAAACAACCTTTAATTATTGCTTTGATATTCGCCCGAGGTGAAAAATC
Organism: Ochropacha duplaris; assembly: GCA_951361185.1. Taxonomy (NCBI): domain Eukaryota; kingdom Metazoa; phylum Arthropoda; class Insecta; order Lepidoptera; family Drepanidae; genus Ochropacha; species Ochropacha duplaris. The sequence continues at coordinate 4,185,715 of OX592706.1, forward strand.
AACCTTATTATGAGTATACGTTTCGGTGTATATTTTGTTTAGCAGAAATTAGAGCTTGATTAATTGATAAGATTACTTATCTCACTAATTAATAACAATCAACCAATTTCATTTAAAATATCTAGTAATTTATAATTTACAAGAAACTCATTAAAAATGGAACTACATTGTGCATTTGACATTGGTTATTTTTACAAGGTTGGCAAGCCATTGGTACCATTACCGAGGCCATTTATTGGGTCGATTGCATCCAACTAAGGCTATGAATCCGCCTTTCTCATGTTTATAAACGTCGTTTAAACATTAAAAGTCAACTTTATTTACCAAAACATATACAAAGCTATCGAAATTGCAATATTTTGAATTGACTATATTCTCTTTGTTCACAAAATGGTACGTTTTCCTGCTATCCTAAAAAAACATTGATTAATTGTAACATTTAATCTACTAAGCAAATGATAATGCGGGGTCATTGTCTTTAAAAGAATTTGTAAAATGCTATTTCGGTATTACCTGAAACATTATTATCTAACCAAAACCTTTAAAGTTAAGGCTTCTAATTATCTCGTTAATAAGGCACATAATCTTTCTCTCTTTCACTCCTTTACTGTTATACCACTAGTGACAATGAGGCAGGTGGGTCACCTGATGGTAAGTGACTACCGTCGCTTATAGATATTAGCAATAACAGGGGGATTTCCAATGTTGTACACCTAATAACAATGTCGGCTCTCAAGTGCAATTGTCGGAACACACCGGTAGAACAGCCAGCCAGTCGAGTACTACAAAGTACCCTACCACCGTACTATCTTTATAATGCTCTACTTTAGCTTCTTAATTCCTCTATATTGTAGTCAACTATTCGCTCATCCTATAAACTCTCACCAGGCGTCATGTACGATGGCAAAGAGCGTCTCATGACAGACGCAGAAATGGTCCTCAAGTCTGTGGACGGTCGCCTAGCCAACGTGAACAACTCAACGGCAAAAACCTTCATTACGTACAGACGGGCGCATCCAGGCGCGCCGTGCAATGCTCTAGTCGTCGTCGATGTGTGCATCATTGTGGCCAGCAAGGGGGAGACACCTCCTCATGCTTTCTGTATGATTGCGAAAAACTTAAATAAAGGTGAGATTAGTTAGGTTACAGCGGAGGACAAGATTTGGAGCGGCAGGTCTTTGTCGAGCTATGAATCTATACTAATATTATAAAGCTGAAGAGTTTTTTTGAACGCGCAAATCTCAGGAAAAACTCTTTTGAATTGAAAATGATTTTAGTGGTGGATATCCGATGTATGTTGCGAAAATCACGCGGGAACGCCGGTATATAGCCGCGGGGGATAGCTAATGTCTGAATATGATGATTATATGGAAGGTACTTTTTGTACGCTTTTTTTATCTTGATCTGTTGCCACATTACTATTAGTATCTTTACAATTCATACTTATCAAATGGGAGTATAAAAACCGAAACACCTAAAAATATAAGAATAATGCAATATGGTCCCAAGAGATTGAACATTGTCGATATCTGTAGAGAAATATACATACATTGCTTGTTTTATTTGATAATAAATGTATGATAACAAATTGCGCTCTTCGCCATCTATAAATAGTGTTACGTCAGCGTTAAAAAATGCCCGTGGGCTTTGCGTCATTGGAAAATGACCCCAATTGAGACGGCAGACCCGCGCACTTTTGAACAATATATTTATTTTTATATGATCTTTCTATGTATTTTCCGATTTTGAACCTAAACAAAATTAATTTAATAAAAATAAAATAAATATCCTGGGACATTTTTCACACACGGCTATCTGATACGAAACTAAGCAGAGCTTGTAATATGGAAACGAGATGACTGATATACTACATATACTACTTTTTTTTTTGTAGTATGTAACTTAAATAGATAATTACACCCAGACTCAGGACAAACAGACATGTTCATGCACACAAATGTGTGTCCTGGATGGGAATCGAACCCACGAACTGCGGCGTGATATGTAGTGTGTTAACCAACCACGCCAACTGGCCCGTTAGTACACTTCAAATTGGATAATGGTTAACACATACTGGTTATTGTTGATAACTTATAATTAAACAATTCAAAAGCTGTCAAGGTTACATAAATGTGAAATATTTTATCTTAATGAGTAGGAAAGTGCACGTCATTAAGATATTTTGTTTTGAATTGCAGGCTTAATGGGCAGCGACGTCTTTCTATGTTACAAGAAGTCAATGAACCGTCCACCGCTAATACCATACAGACCAGATGTTCTATTCAGGTAAGCTTTATACATTGGTTAATGATCTATCCATATATTAATGAACAAAGTAAAAAAATCGATATACGACCTATGTAATTCGAGCTTAGTCTTTCTATGTCTTCCAACGGATCGGTTTATTTCCCGGATTAGGTTTTGGTGCAATTGAAGCTACCCCAGAATTCGACATGTGTGACAATGCTCAGTTAAATTATATCTCGTTGGCACCAAAAATATCTGTGCGCAGTAATGACATCTCTGTCCATATTTCTTTAGGGTACCATATATCTACGCTTACACATAGCTGTTTCATACATAGTATTTATTTAAACACCGTACAGTTGGAAAGAATCATTAATAGTTCAGTATTTTTTAAATGGATGTTAATTAATGTAACTTTCACAATGCATTTAGGTAATTAGCGCCTTTAGACCGGCTGAAACGTTCCGTTTTGTGTGCTTAATTAATCATACAAAAATTAGGTGAACTTTATTCAAGCTGTTTATCTTTCATGTAACTAAGACAGCAGAGTAATTATCTAGTATTTCTTTTAGGCTAAATATTGTGTAGAATTTATACAGAGTAAAAATCTCACTTCAATTGTTATAATAATGTACATAGCAGTCTGATCATTTCGTAAATCATCACTTGACAACATTTTAAAAGGAAAAGGTAAAGCACTGCCTCTTTCCACAATCGCCGATTTATAAACAAGTTTGTATGACAGATTTGTCTTCTAGAGAAACGCATTATTAATTTACTTGGCCTCGTTAGATATTGTGTTCAAAATCTTGCTTCGCAAATGACCATTTTCCAACTTATTAAAATAAAGATTACATTAACAGGTATCCAACGACAGATCGGCGTAGTTTAGCGTTTCCGTCGTCAGTGCCGCTGTTCTGCCTGCCGATGGGTGCGACCCTCGAAATGTGGCCGAATAATGCGGCCATGCCCAAACCTGTGTTCTCAACGTTTGTTTTGACCGTTGCTGACGCTACTGATAAAGTAAGCTTTTTTTAAACTTATCAATGGACTAGGTTGCCATCTTAAAATATTTTGTATACCACTTTAGCCCTTGCTCTTGAGACTTCCTTAAAGGTGTTGTGTGCTTACCAGCTTCACAAAAAGGCCTATGCATAATAAAATACTGTCGGGTGTCCCGACCACAGCAATGCGTACGCGTAATATTTTTGACCACATGAAGTTTGCGTCCACAAATGTTATTTCAAAAATATTAATGTTGGCGTATTTCGTCATACAATGGTAGAAGAATACCGAAAAAGAGATGGATGGATTGTGTGAGAGACGATATGAGTAAGAAAGGAGTGAATTCCGATATGACGGATAGAATGACCGAATGGAAGAAAAGTGCCTACATATTGCGCCGACCCCAATAATTGGGAACAGGTCAGGCAGCTGAAGGTGGTAAGCACACAAAGCCTAGATACGAACTGGCTCTCAAGTGCACCTGTCGGGACAGACCAATAGGTTCCTGTCGACAGGTGCTGTTCTGTTCCTTGCTTCCGGCGTCTGTGTTTCCTGAATCCTACAATCTGGGGATTTTTAAGGCCAGAGTGAATAGGTTATTTCTGGGCAAGCGTGCTCCACCATAGGCCTCGTCTTCGTCCTTCATGGACGGGTCAGTGGCCAAACGTAAGCCCATCATACGTAAAAAAAAACAAATGATTTTCAACTTGAGGGTGGTAGCCAGCCAGTCGGGTACTACAAAAAACCTTCACCGAAACCTCGCAAAAAGTATTAAGAAGCTTCCCTGTGTACATTTATTATTTCTGATATTTCAGGTATATGGTTCAGCGGTAACGTTCTATGAAAACTACCCGCACCATCAACTCACGGAGTATCAGATGGAACAGCTCGGCTGGAGGGAAGGCGTCACGCACAACACGCATAATGTACACGCTAACAAGTCCGTGTGTTTGCTGTCACGCTGGCCTTTCAGTGACACATTCGAACGGTGGCTCTTGTATATACTTGTGAGTATTTCTAAAGTTCTTGTTGTTTAAAGAATCATCAAAAATATTATCTCATGTATGTGAATTCTTTTACAGGAAAGGTCATGGAGCAAAGACCCTCTAAACATACCGATAGAAAAGTATATTAAACATTTGTTAGAAGAAGTTCCTTTCCCGGAGACGAGCATGTTGTTGCAGGTATTTACAAATTTTGACATATTCAGTTATATCCATTGTTTTTATTCTAACCTTAGAGTTTTATGGGGATTCGGCGAAGTTTTTTGTAGCCATCCCTCTTCCACAAATTAAATATTTCAAAATTCATTTTTATTATGATTATTTACAAATAAAAAAAAACTACCGTAATATTTTGTAAAGTCTACCTTAATGCGAGTTTCTTTTTTTTTAATAAAGATAAGCATGTGTTTGATAGCAATCTCACTATGGTAAATGATGATGCAGCCGAACGTGGTAAGCACACAAAGCCTAGAAAGAAACTGGCTCTCAAGTGCACTTATCGTAACACATCAATGGGTGCTTGACAGACTTTCAACTTTAAGACGGTAGCTAGCCAGACGGGTACTACAAAGTAATGACCACCGTGCTGTTGTTTCCTCACGATGTTTTAAACCTCAAGCTTATTATAAGATTCGAAGCCACGACCTTCGCCGCGGTATCCGAAGTCAGCCGCGTTCGATCGTTACTTATTTTTTTCAATTTAGGCCCATGTGCTTCGCTTCATAAATCTTTTCTGCCTTTTCAGCTATCATCGTCAAAAAACGAGCAAGAATACGTAATAATAATGCGGCGTGACGACCAGCCTTTAGTCCGAAGCGGCGCTAGCTTCAGGCAGCTACTTCTCAACTTGGGACCTGACAACTGCCTACTACTATTGGCTTTAGCTCTCACTGAACAAAAAGTACTTATACACTCACTCAGGTACCTGCTATCCTTTTTTATTCCTCAAATGGTCACCTGATGGTAAGTGACTACCGCCTATAGACATTAGCAATACCAGCCGTATTGCCAATGTATTATACACCTTATTACAATGCCTTAACGGCAACTGGCTCACAAGCGCAACTGCCGGAACACAATCTGCGCTTGGCGGCAGATTTTTAACTCAAGGGTGGTAGCCAGCCAGTCGAGTACTGCCAGGTCGAAAGCTCATTGTAGGATTTGGACCCACGACCTTCATCGCAGTACCCGTCGTTACTATACTAAGCCATCGTCGCCTCAAAAGAAATATATTTAATAGCATGTTTCTGAATACTTGTGCACTTTTTGAGGTGAAATATGGAGACTTTCTTTACAGTAAAAAAGGTGCTAATAACTGTGTTACCATCGTTAAACTTTACCCCGCAGTTTGACCAATCAGGATGGTCCGTGATCAGTGTCAATCAATTGTGCACTTAATTTTAATAGCAATAGAATAGAAAATAATATTAAACCTTGGTCCACAGGCCTGACACGCTAACAGCTGTCTCCGAAGCAGTATCCAGTCTATTATTCCCTTTCAAATGGCAATGCCCTTACATACCATTATGTCCTCTAGGTAAGTTCACCACAACTGATCATTAACGACCTTGCTGCTATTTTTATAAAGACTAATGTATTGGTTTAAATTTCAGGATTAGCAGAAGTATTACATGCGCCATTACCTTATTTAATTGGCGTGGACTCAAGAGTTTTTGATTTGTTGGAACCCCCAGCCGATGTGACGTGCGTTGATTTAGATACAAATAATATTACAGTGAGTATTTATTTTATTTTATTCAAAACTAGTGGTTTCACCCGCGTTCCCGATCTTTTCCCGGGATAAAAGTATCCTATGTCTATCACTATACCGAAATTAATTCAAATCGGTTCAGCGGTTTAAACATGAAAAGGTAACAGACGGATCGTGTTACTTTCGTATTTATAATATTAAGTATAGTATGTATTTATCCTCAGTTGTATATTTTTTCCAATTTTCTTTTATTTATTACTACTGCTATGTTGTTTTTTTCTTCAACTCTATTTTAAAATTTGGAGACTATTATGACAGCTGGTGCAAAACTCAGATTGTTTGCTTGTACTAAATTTCAGATGTTTTTAAATTGCAGTTATGTGACACACAGCGGCATATATCAATAAAGTTACTACCCAAACGTCAAGGAAGGGTGTTGCGACATACATTAGAAGTCCTTTATGGAAGTATTCGACCAGGCATGTACACCATTGAATTTTAGAACTTATGCCTTTGTTATATAATTTAAATTAGATTACTCATATATTTTTTTGTTATTTAGCATCACCAGTGCATCATTCAAGTGAAAGTAAATACAACGGAGAATCAACAACGAATTTAGATAGAGATTTTCAGAAAAGGAAAAAAGAGGTCGGTACTATTTTTTTTAATTCGACGTACTTACAGTTAGGCCTGCGTCCGTCGACCTTTTTGCCGGGTCATAAGTATCAGGCTGAAACTTTCTAGATCGCTTCATTTCAGTGAGTCGGACAAACTTTTTATTTGACAAAAATCTAGGTAGTGGGGACTAATTTTGCTAGAGGCCTTGAAACATGTCGATAAGTCCGGGTGCCAAAAATTTACTAATACCAAGCCGATTTTTACTGAAATTTAAAGATTAATTTATGAGAAAGTCAAAAAGTAGATTGTCCGACAAAATTAATGGGGACTATGCGCCAGTCGGACATACTGAAAATGTTGGAAATTCAAACTCAAAAAAGTGATGAATATCAGGCAAAATTTTTTTTTATGGGTTCATAAAAATTTATATAATACAACTGTAACGTTGTCCGACAAAATTTATGGGGATAAGCGCCAGTCTGACACTCGAAAAATGTCGAAAATACCAGCACAAAGAAGTGATTGATATCAACCTAATTTTTATTTTTTCAGTAATAAAATAATGTTTCAAACGTGATTCTACGATTGTCCGACAAGAAATGTGGGGAATACTAATAAAAATCGATAAAATATCTATTAAAATTATTCGTTCTGTATACAGCATTTAAGTATACCTATATATATCTCCCCTCTCTCCCTGAACGCTGTCTGTGTGTTTCTGTTCTGTGTTTGACTGCATGAAAGTGAGTGAGTAAGATGATGAGGCAGAGAGCGCACTATAGGTACCCAGTAGTTACAAACACACTGGCCGCGTGGCAGCTACATATCAGTAATCTGTGCGTGGCATCCATAACCTATTCACATGCACGCAGCCACGCAATAATTTTTTACCTACTTTTATTTTCTTTCCTCTCTTGTATTCTAATTAAAAATTTGCCGTTATAAAAAGTGTTCTATTTTTAAATGACATTGAAAAGCAGATGTTTCTTAAGATTCAAATTTTTATAAGATACAGTAATAATTAAAAAAAAACAAACTATTTTTTCATAATACAAAACCTTTGCTTCAAACCATAAACAAATAAACAAATATTTTTTTACATGTCTTCTATCTTTAATCTCTCCTTAAGTTAACTATTATTAGAATTTAACAAAAATAAAATAGTAACCAAAAATGTATTCCTCACAAGTCTACAATTTAAATTTAAATTTTAAAAGGCCTGTTTAGCTTCCATTTTTTTAATATTATACGAATCCTCCTAAAAAAATCTGTAAGCTCGTATTTTGACACGTCTTATGTATGATTTAGAAGAAAACAAGAAAAATTTTATCGCTTGACTCCATGAGATAACGTATTAGCAAAAAATTGAGCGTGTGGAAACCACGCGCGGTAGAAGGCGTAGCCTTCTTAAACCATTTGTTGTATATATACTACTTAGATATTTAATAGTTTTTTCAATATTATCAATTAAAATTGATAAATTTGAGAAGTAATTTTTTTTTGCCAATTTTTTTGAGTCAAGTCATATGAAAAACTTCTAAATGTGTGATAATAAAACTAATATTTTATTTATCAAACAACATAAATTTATATTATTTTTCTAAGATTATCTAATTAGAAACAAAAAGGGTAGCTTAAAAAAAAGTTTATACATTAAACTTGAGCCAAGTACAGCTACATTTATTCACAAACTTCTAATTGTGGTAGAGAGGTTAAAACCTCATGTATACTATATAGTGCGACAGATACACTAACAGAGCTCTCGAAAGCGAAAAGCGAAATCCACATATAGATATACTGCCGTTTCTAAGAGCGTATATATAGATATAGTTTCTTTGCGGTTAGGCTAATCTTGTCGGACTAGCGATATGACCCATTATTTTTGTCGGATATCACTATATTTCAGTTATAAATGATCTAATCTACAATTACTCATGTTTGTCCGACAAGTATTAATCACTTCTTTGTGCTGGTATTTTCGACATTTTTCGAGTGTCGGACTGGCGCTTATCCCCATAAATTTTGTCGGACAACGTTACAGTTGTATTATATTAATTTTTATGAACCCATAAAAAAAAATTTGCCTGATATTCATCACTTTTTTGAGTTTGAATGTCCAACATTTTCAGTATGTCCGACTGGCGCATAGTCCCCATTAATTTTGTCGGACAATCTACTTTTTGACTTTCTCATAAATTAATCTTTAAATTTCAGTAATCGGCTTGGTATTAGTAAATTTTTGGCACCCGGACTTATCGACATGTTTCAAGGCCTCTAGCAAAATTAGTCCCCACTACCTAGATTTTTGTCAAATAAAAAGTTTGTCCGACTCACTGAAATGAAGCGATCTAGAAAGTTTCAGCCTGATACTTATGACCCGGCAAAAAGGTCGACGGACGCAGGCCTAAGTGCTATTGCAGGATCTACTTTTACTATCAATAAATGCAAGTAACGATGCAATATCTGTACCATTCCACTCCTCCAAGTTTTTTACCTTATCCATAAGCGAAGGCGATGATAGCTCAGTGGTAGTGATTTCAGATACCGCGGCGATGATCGTGGGTTCGAATCCAATGAGCTTGATATGTGAGAAAAATATCCGAGGTTTTCTTTTTCAGCAAGCTCTCGAACTGAAAATACAAGAAGCTTTCCTACGGTTCATGGCAGCGACATTGCAAGGCTATCGAAGTTATCTCATACCAATAACAAAGGCTCCTACAGTGGGCACCACTGATCCTGATGCTCTGTTCCATATGGACGCGTTTTTACGGTCGAGGGATAAGGTATCAACAACGTTTCATATTTATAATAGTAGTAAGGTAGAATAGTAGCAACATCATTATCCTACTGCGGCGAAGGTCGTGGGTTCGAATCCTGCAATGAGCTTGAACTTTCGGTGAAGGAAAACATCGTAAGAAAACCATAGCACGGAGGTAGGATTTTTTGTAGTACGGGACTGATTGGCTACCACCAACAACCTCAAGTTGAAAATCTGTCGTCGAGCACCTATCGGTGTGTTCCGACAGCTGCACTTCAGAGCCAGTTCTCATGTAGGTTATGTGTGCTTACCACCTTCGGCCACATCATCACTTACCATGGTGAGTTTGCGGTCAAACACAAACTTATCCAGAAGTAAAAAAATATATATTATAAGAATCTCAAGTTATTCAGGAGTGATTTTTTGGTGCATTATTTTCTTGATAATTATTATCTGTACATAATAAGCCCTTGAGGTATACCTAAAAGAAAAATAAGTAAAAACTATAAAACATTGTTACCATACAGACTCATCAACGTTTCTTCAGTCTATTAATGCCAACGCAAATGTTCACGCGTTTCATCGAGGAGCGATCGTTCGTGTACGACGCGGACCAGGGACTGACTTTCTTCGACGAGTGCATAGAGCGAGTAGCGTCGGGGGACGAACATCTGCTTGGTATGGATGTCGGGAACGCTTCGGAGAGAACCGTCATCATACCGCCGCCTGCGCCCGATTCGGACATAGGTAACTGTTTGATCTGATTCGTTACTAAGATTTTAATATAAAAAGGATATGGCGCTTTTCATTTATTATGTAAGACGATTTTTTACAGTTTTTGAGGTGAAGAATAAATAAGAATCTCCGGTTTAATATTTATTACGTAAGCATCTAAAGGAAAAATGAATTAATTTTTAGGAAAAAATAAGACATAGTCGACCCCCTAAATCGTCTTACGCAATAAATGAATGGCGACTATGTACGTACACCAATATAAATGTTGCCTGTATTGAATAAAATGTATCATCCAACCAGTGTATGTGACACTAAAAATACTCTAAAATATCGAACATGTTATAAAATCCATCTTTTTGATAATATTTCATTTCTACAAAAAGTAGATCTATTGATGATGTATATTTATGACGTCTTCTGTTCATTTTTTTAATACAAAATTCCATATCAACTATGGTTATGACATTTAATAAATTAATGTAGATTAAAAATGTATCTAAATACCATGTTTTAAGGGTATAAAATGCATTGTCATCGGGCTATGAGTTACCCAGCTAAATAGCTGAATGCTACAATAAAAACGTGGTAAAAAGCTGATTATGATACTTTACTCAACATATTCTTTTCTTTTTCTTATTCTCATATTACTAAACGTATTCACGCTCCTAATAAATCTTTAAGGCGTTGGTGGGAGCAAAATACGGTCTTTGTTCAATCTGAATAATGTAAACATCCATATAATATGTCCCCAGTGGCAACATACACCTATGAGAAATTCATACTGGATATGAAAGTGATGGCAGAGTGCACTACACGAGGCAAAGCTTTCGGAGTCCAAAGTGTGCCACCCGCAGCGTTAGCTTCAGCTGAATCACTTGCAGACTTCGAACCTATGGCCAAGCGCACTAAGCATGAGATACAAGCTGCTCAGAGGTATTATTGTTTTATGATTTGAGGCGATGATGATATGAGGTAGTGGGTGCAATGAGCTTGAGCTTTCGGTGAAGGAAAACATCGTGAGGAAACCACAGCACGGTTGTAGGGTACTTTGTACTACTCGACTGGCTGGCTACCACTCTCAAGTTGAAAATCTGTCGCCAAGCATCTGTTTTTGTGTTTAGGTAATTACACTTGAGAGATAGCCTTAGTTTGTGATCCGTAAAGAACTTTTTGTATTGTGAGATATCCATTTCAGATTTGCACGTAAAGCAAATTTATCAGCGGAAGCGTGGGCGAAGTGTCTGCTGGGCGCTTGCTACTCACTATACTTCTTATCGTTGCCGTGTCGGTTAATATTAAACCGCGGTAAAGAACATGCGACATTGAGAGATGCGTACGAGTTGCTAGAACGCGCTACCAAGCTGAGAGTGCCTTGTGACGAGGTATGTTGAAATTGTGTTTTAGTTTCACACTCGTAAGTTTGATTTTTGATAAACTATAGACTACTAGCTTTCCACCCCGCGGTTTCACTCGCGTTCCCGAGGAATTTTATCTTTTCCCGGGATAAAAAGTATCCTATGTTTTCTTCCAGCATATGATTTATCTGCGTGCCAAGTTGCGTGATTGAGTAACAAACACCCAAACATTCACATGTACAAATATTAGTAGACTATAAAATATACCTTGATCCTGTGACAGTTGTCAGTTACATGAAAATTAACCTTATTGCTCTACAATATGGTCCACACGACAGAGCTATCATCGCCTTTAAATATGGCTCTAATCTATGACAATAAGGTTCATTCTCATTTAACTCAAACAGTCACAGGTATCAAGCTGGATTTTATGAACTGTAAAATTAATGTAGTAGTTTTTTTGGACAGGTTTGCTACAGAGTAATGATGCAGCTATGCGGCATACATTCGTTACCAGTATTGGCGGTACAACTTCTGTTCCTAATGAAGCGAGCGGGATTGCAACCGAACGCTCTTACTTATGGATATTACAACCGCTGCGTGCTCGATTCGGACTGGTCGAAAGATTTGCCCAGGTGAATTTATATGCATAATAATATGTAGACTGTTCATAATGTAATTTTAATAAAGTTTATTGAAATCGGTTGGCGAAACTTTAAAAAATATTTGTTGATGGTAACACTATACTTGCGCACTGTTCGTGTCGCGCGTACGCAACTTGCGTGTATGATATACTTATTTTAAAAAAATAATAAATATTATCATGCAGACGTAATTAGAAACAGATAGCAAGTGCGATTGTCAAGTTTCACCGACTAATTTAATTCAAAACCTATTTTTATCAATATTAGAGTACATAGATTTATTTTCATTTAACATCAAAGTTAATCTATGCAATTTTATCTTTTACCGGGACAAAAAGTATCTCATGTTTTATTCTAGGACATCAACTACCTGTTTGCCAAGTTTCATCAAAACCTTTCAGTAGTTTTGCAAAAGAGTAACAAACATCCATCCAAACACTTTCACATTTATAATAATAGTATGATGAATACTCATAAATAATCAGTAATCTGGCTATGGATCAGATATCCGTCTGTAAATGATCACAAAAAATAATATTTAATGATTATATAGGAGTGGATCCCAACTGCTATGGAACAAGCTTCGTAAAGCCGTTATGGGCGCCGCGTATTTCCGGAAAGCGGGACAGTTGCGCTCCAGTCGGACTGCCGGATCCACATTGTCTACTGGACTTGCTGGAAGTATGTTTTTTAAACATTAATTTCAACTAAAATATTTCAACTTGTTTAGGGATTGAATTTTCGATAATTCGCGAATTTATTATCAGATACCATGCGAAATATTGAATAAAACAAAAATTGGCCATAACTTTTGAACCGTAAAAATTGGACCGACATTCACAGAGTTAAAAAGTTTGGAAATGACCTTGCCCACGCCCCTGTTCGATTTGATCCATACTGCCCTGTATAGATTAACCGTTAAACGATACTATATTGGAACAAAATAACCCATCGAAATTGATTCTTATAGATTTACTGATAATTGTTTTGCGTCAATAAATAATTTATTACATTTTCATCAGCAGCATTTCACATCAGCATTTACGATATAACGGAACTTCTATAACCTTAATAGGGATGGTGACTGACATATCAAATCAGCTTCTTTTAATTAAATGTCAAAACGATGATTTACATGGAGTTTTGTATGAAATACATACTTGTGACGTCATAAATTTGCACCATCAAAAGACCTACACTTTGTCGTTAAATTGGTAATTAAAAATCATAGAAAGGCGGATTCGCTATGCTCGAGTAATTTTATATGTTTTATACACTAGTTAGTGTTAGGTATTTATTCTTCAATATAGGCATCATCCCTATGTTTAACTGAAGTATTAATTGATTGTATTTTGATGTATAAAGGTAGCAGCACATTGCCGCGGGTGCGGTCTGCGGCGGCGGTAGGCGAAGGCGGCGAGCTGGCCGGGCTGGCCGGATTGGCGGCGTGTGAGCCTAGCCTTAGTAGAACTAGCCTCGATTCAGGTATATTACTTACTTTGTGCCATTCACATAAAATAGGTTTTTGTTTAACAAGTTGCCTTTAAGGCATTGTAATAAGGCACATTGGCAATCCCTCTGGTATTACTAATGTCTTTAGGCCTGACTGCCTAGTTGTCATTTGTGGTATAAAAAATAGATATTTTTAATGCCAATGCAAAATCAAAAGTCATTTATTCAGTTTAGGCCCTGGTAAGGCACTTATGAACGTTTACAATTGACTCTACCACCATACAATGCTGATTCTAATATAGAGTAGGTACTGAGCATAATGAGTGATCGTTTTTTTTCGTGAAATCGCTCTCGTGTGAAACATACAACTTTTCACCTCAGCGAGAAAACTATAACAGATAACTTTATTTTTTATTGAACTACATTTTGCGTTCGGAAACACTACACTGCTTGACATTTTTATGAAAACCAAACAATATTTTGAAGTGGTTGATAATTAATATTAACTAGTTTTTAATTTGAATATTAGGTCTTAAAAAAAGGAAAAAGTACAATTTATAAACTTCCATAAATAGCTAAACCAAAATGTGTTTCTGAACGAATCGCCTATTTTTTACTCACGCTCGTTTACTAGTTTTTACGCACCAAAAACGCTCTTATCGTGCTGAATAGGTGAAAAAAAATGAATAGAACACTAGCGAAAGGATGCACACTTGCACTCTAAGGGATAAAGAAAAAGAGTGGGACGCGTCTTCGTGTACACTTTTACTGAGGTCATTTTTGTTAAACTTGGTAGGTGACCCGCCCACCTATGTCCCCCTTAAGTTTGTGATACTACTTACCGGACATCCTGTATAATATGTAGTACATTGTTGTGTGTGTGTGTGTGTAGCGGGTGGACGGTCGGCGGAGGCTCGGTCGAGTGCGTTCGAAGCGCTTTGTCGGCGCGGGAACATCGTGCGAGCCGCGCCACACGCGCCGCATCACCACCACCACGGCCTCTCCGCCGCCGCTGGGATACTCATCTCTGGTAAATGTTACTACCTCTATAACTATATATTTTTTGTTTATAATTTTGGCGCTTACTTTAAAATTTGTTAGAGTAGCCAACCTAATTTCGACGGACACTTTCATACACAGAGACTGTGCTCCTTACATCTACATTACATACAGCTTTACTAGTATAAAATGTTGTTGTTGAATGCTGTTTACAGGCTTCTAATTTCTATACATTATAAAACGTTTATTTTTTTCATATAATTGTGAGTTTTGTTTGATTCACCAAAAGTAAAATAGTCCCAGGATATGAAACCCCGTATTGCTAGAATTGTCATAATAGTACGTTGAGCACTAGTAACCATTTTCTTAAACATACAATTATTTAATTATGCAGGTGTACCCTCAAATCCAGACTTGAGTGAAACACCAAGACCTAGAAGTAATTCCTTAGGGAACGAAGAACCCAGTACACCTTTATCTATTCCTGAGAAGAGACAGGTAACAATTTTTACGAGCATTATAAATATAACATTACATATAAATAGTTATAATTGTCAATTTCCACGTCTTTCAGTATTTTTCAAACGTCCTCTTACATCTCAAAGATATGTTAATTTATTTCTTATTTGGTCTAACGTTAAGTTAAAGTACCTAAAAGATCTACGTGATCTGTAGCTCAAAGGATCTTGGGCTTTATTTTAAATTTCTATTTAAAGGAAATATGTTTGACTTATGTATTTTCGTAATTTGTGATGTAAGCAGTAAAGACTTTTTTTGTATTTTCGTGAAAATTTAATACCTGGTCTACTTTCAGACAATACATGTAAGTCCAGAAAGTCCGTCGGATTTACGTATACTAACGAGGTCAGAAAGCTTTGCCGGTGACGCGCAAATAGTGCAAAATCTACAGAGGCTAGCATTTTCTACCGGTACGTATTATCTTGCTAACCAAGAAAACTGACGAAATATCCGATTAAGTTTTTCTTACTAAATTATTTGGGGTCGGCGCATTGTGTATTTTTCTTCCATTCGGTCCTTCTGTCCGTCATATCGGAATTTACTCTTATTTACTTATATCATCTCTCACACAATCCATTACTCTTTTTCGGTCTTTCTCTACCATCCATCCTTTACTCTAATATTCATAACTCTTTTGGCTACATGACTATCATCCCTCATCATAACATGTCCGGCTTCCTCATAACTTTTCAGTAACTGGTGCCGCTTAAAACTTCCTTTTAGTAATTCCTAATCATATCCATCCATTTCACAATTTCATCTCTGCTATAGATAATACCATCCACTATCTATACACGCAATCATCTTTGCTGTAAAAATGTTGAAGTTACAATATTATCAGATTAGATTTGAAATTGTTTTCTATACCCATTGTTGCTTAAATTATTGACCCAAAAAACATGCTCTTAGGTGCGACAAACGTAAAATCGCGATGTTCGAGAACTCTCAGCTTTCCCGAAGAACCGGATAAAGAGGCAGCGGCAATGGAATCTATTGAGGCGGCCAAAACATCACCACTCAAGTATATTTCTATTTTGATTACATTTGATCCAACAATACATAATAACCTAGCAAGTAACGAATCTGAGCTTTTCGTAAAGGAAAACATTGTGAGGAAATTAATAACATGGTGGCAAAGTACTGATACCCGCCTGGCTTGCTACCACCTTCTAGTTGGAGAAACTTCGAATTACAGAAGTTACCACCGGTTCGGAAGTTAGCCTTAAACTGAGAAAATCCGGCAAGAAACTCAGCAAGGTTACATTTTTTAAATATTTTTGGGCCATCTATATTGGCTTTTTTTTCTTTGTTTTCAGGTTATCCCCCAGAACGCCAGTGCTATCAGACGACCCTCTAGGGGCCCTTTGCCAGCCAGTGGAATCCCCGCCCCCTGCGCCCCCGCCTGACGAACCGCCCCTCCCTAAACATGAACTGAGCGTCAGCCCCAAATTGTTCCACAGACGAAGCAATTCCTTCCAAGATGACCCGCCCGAAGATCACCATGGGTACAAAGATTCCTTTATTATTTGTATGGTACCTTTTTGCTACCTTGTATGTGCCTTTAAGGCATTGTATAGATAGTGCCATCTTGGCACTATCTCTAATGAAGTGTACGACACATTGGCATGGGTTTCTGCAAAAGAGGAGTAAGAAGTTGTATGCAAGGTCGGCAACGCGCTCGGGAGGCCTCTAGAGTTGCAAGCGTCCATAGGCTACGGTAAACGTTTATCAACAGATGACACGCCTGCCTCGTTGTCAGTTGTGGTATAAAAACAATGTAGGCTGTTATTAGTAAGTTAGAGGACGCAAAAAAAAAACATTACCAAGAATATATGGGTGTATAAAATGTGGACTTATGAATCAAGTTTTAGATTAATCATCAGTTAATCTTGTGCAGTTTTTTCTTAGAAAACCGCAATTATAGTCGTCATCTTCCTGCCGGGTCGAAAGATAGAAGACCGATTGGCTAGTTTCACTATTTGCACTAGAAACGAAACCTTTGCATGCAACACCTCTTCATTTACATCAGCCCCCGTCCACAATACCTCGGCCCTTTTGACCCTTACCGCCCACTAACAATCCGGTATCGCTAGAGCTGCGCCCCGTTGAAACAAGATAACCTCGATAGTTTCCTCTCTGTCAGGAAACTGCATAGGAGCGAGACGGTGCCCGCTGGGATGGTGTCCTCTAGTCTCGTCAGCCTTGGAAACACCTTGAAGATCAGTTTCGGGTAAGTAATTAATCACTCATTGTGTTATGTATTTAATGAAAACAATAGGGATGTTGACAGACATATCAAATCAGCTTCTTTTTATGAAATGTCAAAACGACAATTTATATGGAGTTTTAGGAAATACTTGCTTGTGACGTCATAAATATACACGATCAAAAGATCTACTCTTTGTTGTTAAATTTGTAGTTAAAAATCATAGAATGTTTGAATTTTACAAAGTGGTCACTATTTATGAGTTTTTTTAGGTGTTTTATACACTGCTTAGTGTTAAGATATTTTTTATTGAATATAGGCAACATACCCTATTGTTGGTAAACCTAAATAAATGAAAAAAAAATCGGTAACATCCTAAGACAAGATTTTTACTGACAAGAATATACTGAAATATGTTCGGATCTGTGTTGCTTTGTTACGCTGTTGTGGTCAATGAGAATTTTCCATATTAATTGGTCATAAAAGTTCAGTAACGCTATCGACTGTACTTTTTGTGTTTGCTGCATTTTAAAAGCTTGGTGTAATTGTGATAGTTCTTTTCTTATGGTCATAAAGTCATTATGTGTATTTTATAAGGTAGGATGCTGACAAGTAGACGGTTTACCTGATGGTAAGTGGCCACTGTTGCCTATGAACATTATATACAGGTTATTTCAGTGTATTGTATCAAGTATTGGTGTAAAATTGCACACCCCTAAATTACACCAAGTTTTAATATCTAAATTGATGTAAATATTCATATTTTTTGTATGGTTGTATCACGGCTATGTTTTTATGTCACCATATTTTTTTAAATCATTATTGAGCATGTTTATTTTCATGAATGATCTATGAATACATTCTGTAATTCTTAGATTATGTGTAATATTTGTGTTTTGGTTTAGCATTAACATTTCATCTGAATCTTGGCGACATCTTCATAATGACAAATTTACTGAATAAATTTTCATAACAGTTATTATTTATTTATATTATTATTAATTCAGCTGTTACATTGTTTATACTGGTATACATTGTTTATTTTACCGTCTTGATAATAATATGGTCCGTAAACAGTGGTAATAAATTTCTCAATATCCATTTTATGTACGAAAACGAGTCCAAAGTGAGCACGGCCTTAGGGTGACTAAGTTTACTATTTTCAATAAATTTTGTAAAATTATTTTAACTCTTTTATAGTGAATACATTGCAAATTAGTAGTGTATATTGGTAGATTAATTTCAGACTAAGTTAGTAAATGAAAAAAAAGTAAGTATGCCATAGGATATTCCCTTTACCTATCACGCCTTATATTTTTCAAGACAGTAAAAAACGTCATTCAGAATAATAGGTATAAAATTAAAAAATTATAGCATCAAATGTCAATCCACTATCCTGTAATAAAACAAAATATGTTGTGTGTGATTTCTTAAAAACAAAGGATATTAATTTTGAATTTGTCGCCAAGGATCGTAATATAACTTTGAGTTTGTCGTACAAAAGCAACATTTAAATGCACTCGACACGCCTGTACGCTAGCCTGTTTGTTTTCTTAGACGCTATTCGCCCGCCAGACTGTCGTTGCGTAAAGAAAACATAAAAATCGGCAAGGCTATGATCGAGAATTACTTCAGGTGAGCATGCTATAACTACGCGCTTTTTTGCGGTTCGTAAAATATACCTTGGAAAATGAACCTTAATGCTTTACGATAAGGTCCATCTGTATTATTATAACAACTAACCACTTATTATTCTATGGCAATAAGGTTCATTGTGATGTAACTCCAACAACTGTCACAGGTATCAAGCTGTATTTTATGAACTATAGAATAATTTTTTTTCTAAAAAATCTACCATAAATATTACCTAAAATATGGTTACCCTAGCTAGTTTATTTGCTAGTTTTCCTGAATAAATTAAAAATATAGTATCCGAAAAATTAAGTCATAGTATAATGTACAAAATCTCAAGTCTAGGTCAATAGTCGAACATCTTAAGCGCATGACTAATAGTTCATACATTTAATTTGCACATTATTTTTATTTCTGGAAGCATGATTGTACGATAAGAATTACCAAAACATTGTCACTCAGTACCATTTTCAACTAAAGAAGCATGATATAGGCAATAAAAGGAAATGCCGCATCTAAATTAGCGCAAGTCGTAATGCACTAGAACGGCGTAGTGCACTACAATGGTCACTGTTTGCATGTGAGCCATCTCTAATCATTTTGATTATTTGAATCATTATTTGAACCATGACAAACCCGGGCGGCGCTTACTGATCAGGTTTGCGCGCGCGGTTCTATTGGGTTTTTTTTTAAATCTTCTAAAAAATGAATTTGCAACAGACTAAAAATACATCTAAATTTAATATTGTAATGTAAAGAGAAAAGATTCGAATTTTTCTATGTTTGTTTGTAATGGATAAATTCAAAAAATAATTAACCAATTTTGAAAGTATTTTACCTACAGAAAGGTACATTATCAGCTAGTAACATGGACTATATTTTATTGTAATTCTCTCGGGATCGCAGGTGAAACCGCGGGGCGGGAAAGCTAGTATTTAATAAAACTTGTTATAAAGTCGTTGAAGATTTATTGTTTAGGATAGCTAATATATTAATACGAAAATATACGTTTTCAGTCCCACAAGTATAGCTGGCAAAAAGTCCAATGAGCTACTACAAAGTGGATTGAGCAGTCTGAAATATGCAGCAAATAGTATGGCTAAGAAGTTCGATGAAATGAAGGAGGTCATATCAGCTAACTCAACGCCAGTGAAAGGTGCAATCGGCAACGCGACCAGTGCATTCAGCAGTCTTATTGCTGAAGAGGATTCTACTGATGGCTCGTCAGAGATTAATCCAGATGGTTAGTGCTTATCTAATTTTGAGTGTTTGTTATTTTTGAAGTTCAGTACTTTGCTGCATTTGTTTGGAAGAGATTAGAATTAATTTTAACTGCTTTCATAATCCTATCAGTTGGATAAATTGCATTGCAGATTAGCAATTGCAGATTCATTATTATTATTGCAGTAGGTACCTTTATAAACACCTTTCATATAATATTATGCAAACTTTTATACATTTAATATTGTTTTATTTGTCAGGTTGGCATCATTTGATACACTGCCTCGCAGGTTGTAGGTTCGGTTCCCGCCCAGGACTAACATGTCTTTCTGTTAATACAAGCTCTGCTCACTTTAAAATGTAAATAATTGTTATTTTTTTTAGAGTGGGTAGGAGGTGTGGGTTTCCGTCGAGCGTCGAGCGACGCCGAGTTGGCGTGCTCTATGGAACGGGGCTCTCTTGCCACACTCGTCTCGCATCTGCCTGATAACCTTTATCCAGTGCAAATAGTAAGTTTCTTATAGCTTTTTCAATGTTTTTTTTTTTCAAGTATTGACTAGAATGGAATATACTATATTTACGAGTAATAAAAACCTATGTAAATAATTTCAACATATAATCTTCAAATAAAATTTAATGAAAACATTATGAGCTCGCGAACATTTTAAAACTACAGCTTTCCGCCCCGCGACTTAATCCGCTTTCCCAGGCTTTCTAAAAAATTTTTAAATCGGTATAATATCGCAAACTTCTTATGATTGTTTTTTCACCCAGGACTCAACAAAACCCAGCAATATAAGCGTAGTAGTCCACATGTCGTCTTGCTCCCAATGCCACCAATGTTTAGCGTTATTGTACGATGAAGATATAATGGCTGGGTGGGCGGCTGACGACTCTAACCTCAATACTCGTTGTACTGCCTGCGGGAGGCATACGGTGCCATTGTTGTCTGTACAGGTAACTATTGTGTATTTTTTACTCCCCTGCTTTCTCGAGGGAATTAAAATAAAATATAACCTACTAGTTTTAGTTTGTACCCCGCGGTTTCAACCGCGTTCCCGTGGGATCTTATCTTTTCCCGGGATAAAAATATAGCCTATGACATTCATAAATCACGTGGCTTTCTATTGGTAAAAGAATTTTCAAAATCGGTATGTAGATCCAGATATTACTTTACCTTTTATAATATTATTATAGAACTACTTACAACCTCACAAACTTTACCCTTTTTATAATATTAGTATAGATAGGTGTTGGTTACAGTAGTTAATATTAATTTTCTTTTGCATAGATTATGCGCACGGGACAAACTCAAGCTGAAATATTGAGTGTGCCTTATTTAAATCCGCTGGTGCTGAGGAAAGAATTTGAATCTATTTTAGGTATGTTATGTCTATGATTTTTTTTACTTTAGGATAAGCTTGTCTTTGACCGCAATCTCACCATAGTTAGTGATGATGTAACCGAAGGTGGTAAGCACACAAAGCCTAGATGGGAACTGGCTCTCAAGTACAATCGTCGGAACACACCGATAGGTGCTTGGCGACAGATTTTCAACATTGTTATTATTTTTTGACGGGCCGGTTGGCGTGGTTGGTTAACAGTTAACACACTACCTCCGCCGAAGGTCGTGGGTTCGATTCCCATCCAGGACTGACATTTGTGTGCATGAACATGTCTGTTTGTCCTGAGTCTGGGTACAGTCGTATATGTAGTATATCAGTTATCTGGTTTCCATATAGCTCTGCTTAGTTTGTGATCACACATAGCCGTGTGTGAAAAATGTCCCAGAAAAAAAGATAACCTAAAATATTCTTAGAGGATGCTCGTAACATAATTGATTGTATCGCAGGCAGAGAAGGCGACTCGTGTTTGGCTGTATCAGAGTTTGTAGAATCACATCCCATAGTGTATTGGAATTTGGTATGGTTTCTCGAGCGGGCCAACATTGAAAACCATCTGCCGGACTTACTGTGTCCAGACTTCCAAGCGAGCTATCTCAATTCAGATACATTGTCCGAAGCTGAAAAATCTTGTGAGTTTTTTTTACGATTGTTTAAATGTATTATTACCTACTAATAAATGTATTAATATCTTGTGTGCTTTCTTGTTATAATGAAAAAATATTATTTACTGATTGTCCCCCGCGGTATTACCCGCGTTCTCGAGGAATCTTATATTTTCCCGGGTAAAAAGTATCCTATTTTTTATTCCAAGATATGATCTACCTGTGTCAAGTTTTATCAAAATCCGTTCAGTGGTTTTCGCGTGATTTAGTAACAAACTTTCATATTTATCACAATCATAGCCAGCTCTACACCTTTCTATGTTCGTTCTAACGCAATTTGGTAACACTAAGTTGGCAACACTAGGTTGCAAACAAGCTTACAGCCCACCGGATACCTTGCATAAACCTTCTTACTCCTAAGCCTAAGAAAATACCGATAATTGTGTAAATTTTTCTCAGGTTGCCGTGTAGAATGCCGGTGGGAGGGTCGAATCAGCGAGTGCAGCGAAGCGGGCGTGGCGCTGCACCGCGCGTGGCGCATGCGCCGCCAGCAGCACCAGCGCTCTCTAGCGCTGCAAGCGCTGCTACTCACCGAGCGAGACGCCAATCACACGCACTCGTAAGTATTTTTTTTTTATGTTTTGGTATCTAAACCTCTAAGCCATTTCTTCAGTTTTAATAGTTTTCTTTTATGTTTTAGTCCCAGTATAGTCAGTCCTCGTACGTACAAGTCCGGTCAGTGGTAGCCGGTCCACTAAAACTTTTCACCGATTTTTCGGGACAACTTGAAAAGTCACGATACAACCGCTTTCATTTAATTTCACTTCAACACTTCTGCACTTTACATCTTTATTGGACAAACAAAACACCATAATATTATTCAATAAAACTCAAAATACACGATTTTAATGAAAATAAAATGTAACGCAACGTCACTTTGCAAGTTCCCGCCAAAAAGTCGCTGGAGTTGAACCGTTCTTTATACAAATATTTTGTAGTAGAGTAGATATTTATTTCTGTGTTTATTATTAGTGATAGTCAAAACTGATACATCGTTCTTGATTTTATTAACAGCCAAAATATAGAGGTCATCGATATAGGTATAGACTAGATTTAGGGTCGGCGCAAAAAATACGTCTCGGTAAATAAGAGCGCATTTGAAAAGTGAGCTCTTATTTTGTTTAGTTTCGTTTGAACACAGCCAATATAAATGCCGCAGTGTGTATTCAAAAGTTGCAAAAATAATGCTCGAAAAAGCAATTTAACGGTCGGAGTATCTTACTTTCGGTAAGAACATAAAGAATAAGAGATATTTTAAGCTTTAAAGTAACAAATAATATAAAATTTTGAACAAAATTACATATTTTAAACCACGCTACCAACGCTACAAATGTTTGGCCAAACTCGCCAACACACGCACAAACTTCGAAGAAGAAAAAATAAACGAAACAAAACGATGTAGCTCTCAAGGCGAGAACGGGAAAACATACTTTATTCGTTGCATGTTAAGGTTGATTTCACACTAAATGTTCTTTAACTTATGTCTATTTCTTTTAAGTGACATGAGTAGTTTATTGCTTTGCTCGTTTTATGTGACTAATGATCGTAAGTATTAGATAATATTTTGAAGATTTGTGACTTTATTACTGGGTGCTATGGTTGTAATTAGGTTGAACTTAAAACTGTTTTAAAACATTTCTCTCCCTTTGTTAATAAACAAATGTAGCTGTAAAAGTATATACTCACGCGGATAGCATTTAGCTTGGATTTTGTATGTGACCCAGAATCTAGTCTATACCTATATCGATGATAGAGGTCATAGTAAATTGGTGGACACCTTTATCTTTAATACTAAATACTGTTAGTAATGTGTTCTTATATAAGTTTTCAAACTCAAACTCAAAACTCATTTATTCAGTTTAGGCCCTGGTAAGGCACTCATGAACGTTACAATTGACTCTACCACCGGTTCGGAATACACTTAAACTGAGAAGACTCCGGCAAGAAACTCAGCAAGGCAATTTTTTTTTAACAGTGGATCTTTCTTACATTTTTATAAGTACATTTAGATACATTTTCAAATATTTTACACTAAGCCAGGGGGATGCAGGTGCAGAGAGAAGCTACTACAACCATATATTTCTGTCTTCCATGTAATGAGCCACCTTATAGTAGGCTTTGTTCATTAACCTAAGTTTAATAAAAAATTTGAATTTAAAGTAAGACATTCCAGCTACCTCACGTGGGATCCTATTGTAAAAACGAACACAATTCCCGAGAAAAGATTTATTAACTTTCGCTAGCCTGAATCTAGGGGTCACAATTTTATCTTTGTGTCTTGTATTAAAATTATGATGATTACTGTTTACTTCAAACAAATTTAAATTTTTTCGAACATACATTATAGTTTCATATATGTACAGCGAGGGCAACGTTAATATCTTAAATTTTGTTATTTTGTTTCACAGAGTATCACTGGCGGTACTGAATGGCCTCTTGAGTAATGACCTCTCAGACGCGCTGAAGAAACTCGCTTCGTGGCGAGAGAATACATGTAGTAATAAGAGATATCATTCATTTTACAGGTATGTGACATTACTATTAAATTATTAACATTTGTATATCAAATTTAATAGCGAAACTTCGAATCTTCTCAGTTAATCGGTAACTTTGACTTTGAAATATTCAGTTATCCATGCATAATATGTGCCAGAGAAAAATCAACAGCTTTGTTTTTACAGAGAGCTTGAGCTTTCGGTGAAGGAAAACATCGTGAGGAAACCATAGCACGGTGGTAGGGTACTCACTCTGTAGTACCCGACTAGCTGGCTACCACCCTCAAGTTGAAAATCTGTCGCCAAGTACCTATCGGTGTGTTCCGACAGCTGCACTTGAGAGCCACTTCCCATCTTGGCTTTGTGTGGTTACCACCTTATCACTTACCATGGTGAGATTGCGGTCAAACACAAGCTTATCATAATGTAAGAATTTTTATTTCAATTTCAGAGACATACTATTCTTAGCAATGGCAGCTCTCGGTGAGCAGAATATTGATTTCATCGCATTACAACGCGAGTATTCCAGGGCTTTAGATCAACTGGGGGGTGAAGCGAGACCCCAAGACTTGCCGCCATCACCCACCGCTGTGTGCTGTAGGCATTACTTCAAACGACTAAGACTATCAATTGACGACTGAGACTGTCGCTTGACGACCTAGAATGTCGTTTGACGACCTAGACTGTCGTTTGACGACCTAGACTGTCGTTTGACGACTGGGACTGTCGCTTGACGACTTAAATATGGCATGGATGCTCTATGATTGTCGCTTTGCGAGTGATTTAATATTAATCTAAGGAATGTTGAAAACAAATAGGCATTACTTCAAACGACTACGACTATCAATTGACGACTGAGACTGTCGCTTGACGACTTAAATGTGGCATGGATGTTCTATGATTGTCGCTTTTCGAGTGATTTAAGATTAATCTAAGGAACGTTAAGAACAAAGCGAAAGCCTGCACAGTAATGGCCTGCGATGTCTTACCTATGTTATAAATGCAGAAAATTGAGTATGTTTGAATTTGTTACTCAATCATGATTTAATAGCTGGTATACGTATATTTTTAATAGCTGGTATAACCTGGAATAAAATAAAGGAAACTGAAGAAACATAATCCTCTGGAAAGCGGGTAACACCGCAAGGCAGAAGCTAGTGGTAAAAACAATTACATCAGCATAAGGTTTTGGCATTAAAAAGAGTGACTTAGTTACAGTTATATAATAATAATACCATACAATTTCAAATTCGTGCGTCACACACATTGACTTCATACATAATAGCAAACATATTTTAGTGTGTTTGTTTGATTTGCAAACTGCAAATAATATTTAGTTTTTAGCGACGTACCGTCCAAATTATTTTTCGGTAAAAATGCTCTCGAATATGGTAGCATTTCACATGAATAACTTACAATAAGTGACCATCGGCGTACCCGTCCAATTGATCGGGAACAAGGTACTTTCGATTAGCTTACACATTATAAGAAAGTATATAGGTAATATGTGAGAAAATAATGTATTTGTAATTAATTGAGTAAGATTCAACAATTATATTTTAACTCTTAACTTTTACGGCCTAAATTTGAGAAACGTTGCCCCAAAAGAAGGCGAATGTATCGTAAATGATCCTCATAAGCAATTCCCGTAATAAAACATTCACATTTCGGCATATCCATTAGTATAGGATTGTGGGTGCTAAATGCTAAGTATTGGATCGTAAACATAACGAAAACGTGTACATAGAGATGTTGTATAGAGTAGATGTAAGAGCCGCAAAATGGCAGTTTATTTGAGTTACGTAGATAGCTATGCTTTATTTGTGTGATGTACCGAAAGCACGGTTGTATTCGTAAACGAATTAGGTTTTTAGTGAGTATGTTTTATAGTCACATTATTTGTCACCTCCATGTATTTCATATAGGCAATATAAATCTTCACCTATTTATTTATAACTCGCTTGGGTTGTACATTATTTTATTTAAAATATATTTATATCAAGTTAATCATAGTCGTATATTGATATTTTGCTATGATCAGCACGCTTTATAGAAGTTTGTTACTGTATCACTTAAAAATGAAATATATTTTTGAGTCTAAAAAATTTTTGTTGGTAAGACAATATAATGTGACTGCCAAAATTAAAAGTATTTATAAACGTGTCAACGTAGCGTACTATGATGAAATCATAATTTTATTAATCCGTTATAGTTGTCTAAAGCTAGGGGCCTTATAAAACGCTATTTAACCAAATTATTGTTTAAATTGTCACCTAAATAACGTCGCATTGTTTCACAATGACTGGACTAGATAAAGATACATAAATATGTGGCAACTTAAACTGTGTTTTAGTTAATAGCGTTTTATCAGTAAGGGTTTAAATTATTACGTTTAACTATTTCAGATTGTGTCTCGGTCTCTTTATTTCTGTAAAGAACTTAATGAAAGAACTGGGTACAGTTATTTGGGCAAAAATGAAAATACACACACGTTTTCTCTAGCCGTATTTGCACCCATTTAGTCTCCTAGGGTTGCATAAAAATTATTGAAAGGAGATTTCACTTTATTTCCGTATTAATACTCATGATATTAACAATAACAGTAATGGTTAACCAAAATTGCATGTAAACATAACATTTCGATGGAAGCTATATATTTAATGTTATTTATTGAAACTAACTGTAGATAAGACTTGTCCTTTTGAAACGAGGCAGTTTAAATGTCATACAAGGGGAAGTAAATTATTTAGTTAAACATTATTTTGGTCTTTCTCTCGAACAAGCTATTTTGAATATTCTTTATTGAACATGTCCCAGAATATTTTATACACAAGAATACCACTGTTATTTAAATTATTAGTGGATCAATATAGTGAATTATTATTATGAATACACTAAAAATAAATGATATATTTTATTAATTGTATATTTTGTTTTAATCAGTCATATACAAATGTGTATTGAGTTGTTATTGTGATTTTATATCCAATAATACAATAGGTATCATTATAATATGTTGTAATAAAATTAATTACTTTTAAGTTCAAATTTATTTGCCTCAAGTGATCACCACAGCCATATTTTTGTTCCATACGACAAAATGTACAATGGTTTTAGTTATTTGAATGTAAGACAATGGTGTAACATATTGCTTTGTAATTTGGATCACTTTGAATTCATATTTGTTACGAAACAAGTTAAAAGACATGCAAGTAACTTCATTTGTTAGTGAGATCCATTACAAAATGGACTAGTTATTTTATTTTGATGAGTAAAATGAAATGCATATAATTTTTTTAATAAAAATGTACAAGGCTTTAATTGAAACTGTTTTATTTACATATTTAATAAACATTGTTTTTACCTACTATTTAATTCATTCCTAATACTCTATATAAAAATCTACCATCATGATCATAATAGCAATCATTTACTTTATATGTTGCACCTCTCTTGTAGGCTTTCTTTGGAATCCTTATTCTTTCAGGGTAGTTCATAACATTTGTCTCACTGTCATCTTTTTCATTGAATTTTGTAAGTTCTTTTGCTTCATGTCCATTAAATAATTCCAATTCTTTGCTTGTATCCTTACTAGCTTCTATATACTTGTCATTAACAGTATTAATTATTATTTTATCTGGAATATCTACTTTTCTGCCCTCATCTAAACTATGTTTTATATTTGATGTCAACTGGTCCAAGGTTACTCTTTTGAAGTCCTTCTTATCTGCCTTTTTAGTTTCCTTTTCTTGATGTTTGTCAGTGTATTTATTTGTTTTTACATTATTATCATGTTTATTTGATTTATCTTTAGCTGCACACCTCTGAATAATACTTTCAAACTCCCCAATGTCCTTCTCTTGTGTGATATCTATTTTGACTGACTTTGTCTTTAGAGGTGGTATTGTTCTGTCAGAAAATTTTAGAAAGTGTTCTACTAAATCTTTTGGAATATCCAATGAACCCTCTTTGAGTTCCTTCCAGTTTCGCATGACTGATGCATCATGCCGTGCAATGCGTTGCTCTGAAGCTGGTTTCCATGGGTACTTCAATAATTTCTGAAAATTGTTTTATTTTAGTAAAAATATTAATGAACACTATTAAAAGTCATTTTTTTTAACAGCTCATCTATATAATATGCATTGACATTTGGGCCCATAATGCCTAGAACACATGGCACAACTTATGTTTCATTCCCATAGGTACCTACTGTAAAAGAACTGATAGAAAATATATTTTTTTCACAAATGGCCATCTGATACCAAGCAGAGTTTGTACTCTGGAAACAGTACTACTACTTTTTAAATGCTTAACTATAACCCAGACTCAGGACAAACTGACATGTTCAATATTCATTCACATATAAATTATGTCTGTTTCGAGTGAGAATCAACCTATGGTGTCCAACAAATGAAATGTTACCTTCACAACAGCAACGGTAATGGGGAAACTCTCAGCTATCTTCTCTGGTGTCCACTCATCAGGTTCTGTGTTAACAAGATGTCTTATCTGCTCCTTCTCACTCCATGTCAATAGGTTAGGCATGTTTTCTTTGAAGTACTTCTCTTTGATAATGCGGTGTCGTAATTCATATTTACCCATGAGAGTTTCATTCATGTGTTCATTGTATACTTCTCCAACCTTTAAAGAAAAATTAACTAATTGAAGCATTCATTTCAACTAAACTGTAAGTATTCATTAACTACAAACCAACTGGTACCTAATCAACAGCTGAATGGATTTTAATGTTTTTATTTTATAAACGTATATAATAAAGCTGTAAATAACTGGAATCTTAATGAAACATTGATCAGGTATCTACAACTAACATACTGAAGGAAATTGCAATACAAGTTAGGGTTATGTTCAACTCACCTTATAGAAATCGCTTGCTGACTGTTCAACAAACTCTTCCGCATCATCATCAGTAATTTTAAAGCCATCCTGTTTAAAAGCTTTGATCCTGCTGTCCAAGCCAGGATTGGGGCCAGGTACGTCTATCCTCCGGCGTCTCAAATTCCGAACTATAGTTTTATCACATGTACGATATAATGTCCTTAAATGTATTCCAAACATTTTTTCATAGAAATTAGATAGTATTTTATGCAAATTGGACAATTAGTTTTTTTTTTTTCGAAAGTTCACACGATTTAATATAGTAACTATCCATAAAGGAACAATATTATTTGATTTGACACTGGACAGTAAGTTGACATGGACAATATTATTTGATTTGACACTTGACAGTAAGTTGACATATGTCCAGAGTTGCCAGGTGATAGTCTCGAGTTCTCCCCAAATCTATCCCAATCCCTCCAAAATTGAGGTTTTGAAGAAAAAAAAACCCACAAAAGGAAAAATACATATTTGTTTACTAGGTGTCTCCCGCGGTTTCACCCGCGTTCCCGTGGGATTTTATCTTTTCCCAGGATAAAAAATATCGTTATTCCAGGATATTAGCTATTTGTGTGTTAAATTTCCAAAACACCTTCGTAAATAACGCATTATTTTAGAACTTCATTACCATTAAATAAGCTTAGTG
Source organism: Ochropacha duplaris (assembly GCA_951361185.1). NCBI lineage: Eukaryota > Metazoa > Arthropoda > Insecta > Lepidoptera > Drepanidae > Ochropacha > Ochropacha duplaris. Next base: position 4,215,929 of record OX592706.1, read on the forward strand.
AGCCAACCGAAATAGATACATATATGCTATCGCGGACTTTTTTACGCAGCGCATGCAACGGAAGCTCTCAAAAGGAATAAATATTACCGTTTTTGCAACATTTTTCATTTGCTCCGCTTTTATTGGTCATAAAAAAAAGTTATGGCCAATTTTGTATAATTCAATTACTTTGCATTGGTAGTCAATGAAAAAAAACATTATAAAAACTATCAGAGCTATAATTTTTTTTTTTCAGGACGTTGTAGAAGGGTGGGCCTTTCCCCTGGTAATACTTTTACGCCGCTAGAAAACATATATGACTTATTATTTATTCGTAGTGATTCGTAGGTTCAATCACTTATTAGAAACACTTGCCCAAGTCATAAAGATTATTTGGAGGTATGAATCACTGGATATTCTTATTTTAGAATTTTATTGACAATGAGGTCGTATTTTTACCATTTTCTAACTACAAGACAAAATAAAATAAAACAACGAAAATAGTATTAATTGAAATTAAAGTCAGTGTTCAAAATTCCTTCCCCTTACTTTCAAACACAACTGGCATCGGTTTGTAATTTGTATACGTCTAAATGCACGGGAATATTTTTTTATGTATCCGGTTGAAGCTGTAATTTTCTGTCGAAGTTGTTCCTTGGTGTCGCTCTTTGTCTCGTACACTTTCTCTTTGTAATAAACCCATAGAAATAAATCTATGGGGCTTAGGCACAGGGTTTAGGTCAGGGGAACGTACTGGCCATCGAATGTGTCCCCCTCTTCTGATTAGAATCTAGATATAGGTTAGAAACTAGATATAGATAGAGGTAAACACACTTGGAAATACAAAACAAATCCCCGGTCTCTTCTAATGAAACGCGATTCTTAGACCTCATTGTCATTGACCAGATGTCATTGTAGGATTCGAACCCAGGACTTTTGCCGCGGTATCCAACGTGACTACCAGTGAGCTATCATCGCCTAATGTCCCGCCTCCTTCAACCTATACACAAAACATTATTAAGTACACCTTATAACAAATAAGTACAATCCCAAATTATTATCACTAAAATCGACTTCAATCTATAGGTATTTTGACATAGGTAAGTAGGTACCTACATTGGTTACGTCGTCGGTCGTCCTGCCTGCGTAATTAGAGTCCTTAGTTCACGTTTTGGCATGCTACCAAATTAGTTATTAGGTTCAAAGAAACTTTATTTCTCAAAAGAACAGAGTTCACTTAATGAGAATTTACAATCTATCTTATGAATATTTTAAATACACGTCCAATAATTAACCACTATGTTAAAAAAAATAACAATACAAAAAATTAGTTGAAACCAAACAAACTTAAACAGTTTTCAGAAAGAAATAAAAATGAAAAGAAAACATTCAAAGTATTAAAAAACGAAGGTTGTTAGCGAGCTTAGACAACCAATACCTACATCTAAATTAAAAAAGATGAAACAAAACTTCAGGGTTACATCCTCATACTAACTGCATATTATTTATAAATAAGCTCAAATGTGCTTGAAAATTAATTAAATAAAAAAAAAAATTATGTAGGTACCGACCGACAGACAGAATGTTCAATTTATAGCAAAATTTATTTGGATTTATTTTCACATATTCTTTTAATTTACTTTTAAATAGATTTATTGACTTTATTCAAATACTTAACCGCCTGTTGTAGAGATTGCAAAGAATATGTTGAGGTAAAATTATTAATCAAGAACTTTGCAACCTCATATACTTAACTATAGATTTGACCCAGTCTAGATTCATTTTAGTTACCGGCTTACAAACATGCTTGCTCGTTTTTTGCCGTCATGCCGATTACCATGTACGATTCAACTTTGAATTCCAGTTAATAAACTATTGCTGCGAAATTGAGAACGCAGTAAGTGAAACAACTATCGCCAGTTGATCGCAACACTTTGCGGCCTTTGCGCGCGTTTTCAACCAAAGTGAAGTTTGGAATTTTTATTTTATTTTAACGGACTTAAAATAAATAAGGTATGTTTACAATAAATAAATAAAAAGTTAAAATAATATTAATACATTATGTAGTAGGTACGTAAATTATTAAGATATTTAATTTTCAAATCATATTATGTTGATTTTAATACGGGCAATATAAAACACACGCGTTTAACAAATATATTACTTACTGCATCTATTTATGTTAATAATATTTCTACATTATAATCACAGGGTCGACCGATGACTGGTTATAGTATTTTTTAATTCAATTCAACTTACATTGCTCCTGAAAATAGCTGTTAGGTAAAGTCATATTGACCTAAATTTTTCCGAATAAAATGCGTTAAAAAAATATCAATAAGAATTATTTTAAATCGATTATCACTATAGGTATATATACTTAATTGTTAACAGTGGGGTAATATTCGAAATCTAGCACAGTGATCCCAAAACAGAAAGTATTTTAAAAGCAACTTTCTAAAATCTTTCGATAATTATTTATGTATAAAACACGCAACATAAAGGTGGCTGCATGCGCCAGAGTTTCGAAAATACATTAATATAGGTAGGTAGGTACGTACCGATAAAAGGTACCTAAAATTATTTCATGCACAGAGTGAAACTGGGACACGGATTGCATGTAACACGAATAACAAAGCATTAAACTATTCTCTTAGTAAAATTTAACACTAAGTTTAGCACTCTGACATGTATTAATTCAATGTAATCCATAAAATTTCATTTTACGACGAGCTTGTTGGATTGCATCGTTGAAAATCTTTTCTATATAAAAATGTTCGCCCATAGATAGAAATTCGACCATACAGTAATTATGAAAAAAGACGGTTTCCAATTTTTTTATTGATAACATGAAAGCTCGTCATCGGCTGTCAATAAAAAAAAACGGTTGTCAAACGCATGGTAGTGTGTTCAATATTATTTTTACTAATTGAATGTACATATTTCTAATGGATTGCATGTTTATATGGATGCACTCCTTCTCCATATAAACTCCTGCCTTTCAAACTCCTCCGTCCGCGCAAGTTTCGTAAAAAGGGGTACCTACAAAGTATTTTGGATTTGATTAGTACTAATGTTTAGTGATAAGTCACAATGCCGCCCCTGGCCACGACCAGGGGCGGCATCTCGATTCTCATTCTGCTTAGACATTTGTGTGCATGAACGCTTTCTGTTTATCCTGGGTCGCGGTGTAATTATATATTTAAGTAGATGTATTTAAAAAAAATAAGTTGGTATAATAATGTAGTATATCAGTTGTCTTGCTTCCATAGTACAAGCTCTACTTAGTTTGTGATCTGATGCCGTGTGTGAAGAATGTGCTAGGATCTAGGATATTTATTATAAATAATAGAGAATAACAAAGATGTAGAAATACCTATGTAGGTAGGTATACTGTTGTAAATATTATCAGTACCTTATCTTCAGTTTTGCGAAAACTAACATCCTTTATTTAATTACTGTTATCTTTGACAAAGGTAGAGACAAACGTAAGTATAAGGCAACATATTTTCGAGGACGAGCATCTTTGGTCGTATTTTTTTAAAGATTGATTCACAAACTTTAGTCCCACCTTTTACAGATATACCTAAACAGTTATATTCTTTTTTAGCCTAGATTTTTCTTAACTTCCTTAACTGTTAGTCTGAATATCACAATTTAAAAGATAATATTTTGTCACCGATTACTTAACACTTAACGGTAGGTAGAGGTGAATAAATATTATTGCAATAACTGAACTTTATGCAAAAACCGAGATATCGCAATAACATTTCTTTTTCGTGATTCGTGAATGTAACAGCAGCAAGTAGGTGTGCGGCAATTTTGTAATCAGATATATTGTTTTCGGTGTATGGGAACCGAATAGGTATACATCAAATCTCCGTGGAAATACTAGATATGATTGTTAGTAGGGAGTAATCGATCTATCAGCAAGATTAAGCCATTATCTTAGTTTAATACGCATAGGTACAGTACCTACCTACTATGGAAAGTAATGTACCTATCCCTGTATTGTTTATTTTATTTACTTTCCTCGAACTTTGGAGTAGGATGGGTGAAACAACTAACAGATTTTGAAATCTTTTTAATGAAAATATGAGCATGCAGTTCTATCGATCTTTCATTCTTTTTTTTTAAGAAAAAAATATACCTTATTAAATCTTAAAATTGAGTAAAGTTAATTAAACCTTCCTATGTATTTTTCGTTTTGCAAATCGACGTAACATGAAATCAAATGACGATATTATGATAATCTATTTTTGTAGGTACACCATTAACGTTTAAAGTGACCAGAGGTCCGAACCATTAATAGATAACCCTGAATTCAGTATATTTGAATCATTATCTCTTTGTTATTAACTATGAGTAACTCTGCTTATCTCATCAGATAAATACTGGTTAAATACCTAAAACACAGGAAATCATTCTTCATTCAAATAAAATTTAAACATTAAGTTAGTTAGTGACTATAATACAAGATTTTAAAATACTTAATATAAGAAAATAAGGGAACAAAAGAAAATAAAAAAACTTGAGAAGAGACACATGAGTAGGTACGAGAGTCGCTTCACCAACTCGGCCATCTATCAACCCTTAGTTTAGGTGCAAAAAATGCGGACGCTATTGTTGCTCCCGTATCGGACTGTACCTACGTATCTATACAGTCATTCTAAAGCCTGCCTCACGGACGCTGTTTAGATCATCTAATTAAGATGTAAAGGCATTTATGTATGTATAAGCATCATCATCATTTCAACCGAAAGACGTCAACTGCTGGACATAGGCCTCCCCCAAAGTTTTCCACAACGACCGATCTGTGCTGCTCGCATTCAGCAGTTTCCCGCGACTCTCACTAGGTTGTCGGTCCACCTTGTGGGGAGCCTGCCCACGCTGCGTCTTCTGGTGCGTGATCACCACTCCAGAACCTTTCCGCCATATCGGCCATCGGTTCTTTGAGCTATGTGCCCCGCCCACTGCCATTTCAGTTATAATCCGTAGGGCTATGTCGGGGCTTTGTTCGTCTATGAATCTCATCATTGCGTATTCGATCTCGTAGCGAAACTCCAAGCATAGCCCTCTCCCTAGCTCTCTGAGTGACCTTGAGCTTTCTTATGAGGCCCATAGTTAGCGACCGGTATCTATGTATAATACAAGATTATAATAATATATAGGTAGAAATCGTAGTTTCTTTATTGAATTAAATCGTTACAAATATTTTTTTGTAATCGTTAGTCGTATCAATTTCTTTTTTTCTTTTTTTTTTACTTGGTCATGCACGGCCTTGTGTCCAACTTACAGTAATGAAAAACGATTATGTAATACAATTACCTACGTACATGACAGTTTAAAATATTTAAAAATAGCTGTCCCCGCGGTTTCACCCGCGTTCCGGAGATGTCTTATCTTTTCCCGGACTATAAAGTATCCTATATTTTATTCCAAGTTATTATCTACTTGTGTGCTAAGTTTCATCAAAATCCGTTTTACAGTTTTTGCGTGAAATAGTAGGTAACAGACATCTTCAGATCTTCACATCCAAACATACATTCACATTTCTATTATTAACTATTATATCCAACTGGATATGAATATGCACACGTTCTTGTACATAAACTTATTTTTTCATAAATTTTTGCTCATTACTTTGTAGTATAATTTTTATATTTATGCCAAAGGACAACATCGGCCTTTTAGTTATCAAGTAAATTAGCTGTTTGTTATCTACTTACAGAGGGACGGACGGACATGACGAAACTATAAGAGTTTACATATAAATAGTAAAAGACATGTAGACACATGCGTTCTTGACATTTATAAAATCTTTGACTCGTATAATATTACTGCATATAACATACTAACATTTACTTACATTGCATTCCGATGGTTATTTATTTTGTGAAAGAAGTTTAATCCGACTTTTGTAACACCTGTTTCCAAGCTTGATAAAGCGAGTGATACATACAATGTCTTCAATTATTTGACACGGATAATTAATACAACTATCTTACAGAAAGGTAACAATGTGTAACAATAGAAGCCATGCGGTTCTACACAACTGCAAATAAACCTAAATTATGTTATTACAATTACCTACATAGGTACCTATTTATATAGGCATAAATAAAGCATAAAAGATAAACTAGCAAACTCCGAAGAGGAGTCTGGAAATGCACTCTCTTTCAAAATCATTTAGTAAGTAGGTACTAGGTATGAAACCTTAGACCTTTTTGTTTATTGTAACACCTGTTGTTGCATTGATTTTGTCTCCTGCGATAGAGGCAAGCTTAATGCGAGGGCTGATACGAATGAGATATATTTTAAATGAATAGGTCCCTAGATATAATAAATTATTATTCTTATAATAATGTTAATTTTATCAGTCTATATCCTTAACAAATACAAATGATTACGTAAAGTAACTCAAATATACGGAAACATGCCAAAGACCGTGACATTCTGAAATAATGTAAACTTCCTTCAAAGGGTTACAAATTACGCCCAATGAAAGGTTGCGACAGATTTTGTTCTACATTTCCTTTCCCAAGTAGATCAACTTTTTGTAACTTTCGATTTAAATCATATGCCTGCCCTCGTCTCTATTATTTGGGGTCGGCGCAATGTAACTTTAATCGGGAAATATTTTATAAAAAGCAGTTATCAAACAACTTTTGAAAAAATTGAGGAATTGGAATACATTGACATCTATTTAAAATGGCTGAAAATGATAATTCACTGTGGACATGAGATATAATTTTATTTTTAACTTTATGATAAAAACCATAAGTAAATACAATCAAAATAAAACGTGTGTAAATAGGAATCATTGTTAACAGCTTTGTTTTGATATTTGGTCAATACCTACTCATTTTGTTTAAGAAGCACTTCTTGGCTAATATTTTCGATGTCTATAAACGTGATTTTTTTGGGGATAGTTCATCTAAATCCCTAACCTTGATTTAATATATTATGTAATGATTCCTGGTAGAAAGGTTTATAGAAAGAGAAGGCCTGAGTCACTGACTCATCAACGCCCAGCCTAAACCCTTAGACCAAGAAACCAATTTTTTTTCACAGGTGTTTTTTAGACGTAGTAATAAAAAGTAGGTAAACATTACATTTTACTAATCTATCTAATTGTAATTTATGTCCAAAATAATACAAATCTACCTTTTTATAAGTGAATATCTAATGCTAGGTAGCACGCACGGCGCAAGTTTATTTGTTAGTTGATTTATCGAAATGAAATCATCTTACCTTGGATGAGATTTAGGAGCATTAAATATAATGTTTATGCTGCATAATGAATGCATAAGCTGTATAAGAATAATGTCCGGTAAGTAGTACGACAAACTTAAGGGGGAGATAGGTGAGCGGGTCATCTACCAAATATACAAAAATGAGCTTTATAAAAGTGCCACCATTTTCGAGATGTTTAATATCTAAAATAAAAAAATCAGAACATAATTTTTTTATATACCTATCAAAATATTTCGAAAAAGGTGGCCTTTTTACTGAGGTGATTTTTGTATATTTGGTAGGTAATCCGTCCACCTATCTCCCACTTAAGTTTGTCGCGGACAGCCTGTATAATAACTAGGGCGATTTAACATGACACCTAGCCAGGATCTCGATATTCCGCCCGCTTTCGTGTAACTATAGGTACTTCTTTATCCAGCATGGGAGTGTGACGATCTACAAGAAATATCTACGAACTGTCTAGACTTAAGGCGCAATACTCTAGGGTTTACAGAATGATTGTTTCTGTACCGTACCGTAGACAACCAAGTTTCAAGGCGCACAACACAATCAAGGGTTATTATAGTCTAGTCACGAAACACGTGGCCTTACGTCTGTATGCAATGACACGCAATCAGCCATCATCGGTGAACTTGGCCTGGCTTGTTATGTGATCCTCGAAGTAAACTGTTAGTTTAGGAAAAACATAAACTCATTTATAACAACTTTAGTTTTGTTTTGTTTGTAGTTCCGTTTCGGTAGCTTCGGTTTCGTAGCCTTTAGCTCGTGGTAGGAACGGTCGTGGTCATCCTCCAAAATTCGAGGAATAGGAAAGAAAAAATATATATTTTTTTTTTTATTATACTGCGACCAAAATTTCTTGGACTTAAAATAGATCCTTAGGCCAGAGACTTAAAGTCTCTTGTTCTTGTTTCGATGCACTTAAACTTATCCTCCTCCTTAAATATTTACCAACACTCCTAGCACCCATATAATGTGTCAGCATTTTGAATAATTAAATATTAATTATTTGGTTAAGTTTTTATCGACTGCCTTCCTGTCATTGTCAATCAATATATATTTTATATATTTCGGTGAACTTTAAACAGGTATTTAAGTAAATTATGATGCCTTTATGATTATGATGAGCGTTTAATGTTATACAATGATGTTGTAACTACATCAAATTATCCTAGTGATCAATGTCTGCCTCTTTGGCAGTTTGATAGGTGCAATATTGCTGTTACCTACGGTTTTGCCCGCGTTCCCGAGGGACCTTATCTTTTCCCGGGATAAAAAGTATCCTATTTTTATTATTCCAGGATACGATTTACATGTGTGCCAAATCATCAAAATCCGTTTAGGTAGTAGTTTTGGCGTGATTGAGTAACAAACATCCAAATATCTAAACATACCTACAAAAGATCAAAATAATATTAGTAGGATTTGAATATTGATTGTATTCTTGTAATAAATAAACTTCCAGCCCAGTAAAGTCTTTATATTTAATCCTTTTGATTGCCTTACCAGTAATCTAGGTCAGTTTTCTTGGTGTTTCATGATATTTATTAAAAATGGGTAGGATGTATTGTAAATACATGGTGGTAGGGTACGTACCTACTTGCTTGGCTGGCCACCACCAGAAGGTCTGTCGCCAAGCATCTACCGGTGCGGTCGGCTGTAGCACTTTAGAACAAGTTGCTCTATATATTGTGATTATAACCACTTATTATTAGATGGACTGTCTAATTCTGAACAAAAAACACTTTCTCATTCGTCAAAATTGGTTTATATTCGTCTGATATGACATTAAATACAGAAAAATTGGTCGAACCCTCCATTTTATTTTGATTTTACAAGTAAAAGAATTATCAATTCACATATATCTTAATATTTTTATTTATGTTCTCATAAAATACTTACAGTTTTTATACAGACATGATCCCATCTGACGTCAATGTAAAAACCCCGATGATATTGCCTTACCTACGTATCAACAAAAACTTTACCAATAAAAAGCTAAGATGAGATGGAATTTTCCATACATTTTACAACATGAGAATCGGGGTGAATATAATTACCTACAGATATTTATTTACTTCAAATGTGGTTTCATCCTAACTTTTCATCTTCCATAGGCCCAGTTCTTGCATTTTCGACAACAATACCTCAAATTCAATACATTTTTTTGTCAAATGATTGATGCGGTGTTATTCGAATGAGCGAGAATTTGCTGCTCCTTAGATAGCGATTTATAAAATGCTATTCTATAGGCAAGGTCAGGTAATTAAATTTACATTGTTTTTAGCCAACTACCCAAATTAGAGTTGCCTTGAACGTCATGCTTCCTGACTATAAATGTATGAATAACGTGGTTAACTGCAAAAATCTAGCTTTAGTCACTAATAAAAAAATCTGAATGATTTTCGTTACAGTGAATGACAAGTTAAATAAAATATTAATATTTATCCACAACAAAGCAGGGTAGTTTTGGAATCTAATCAACATATACTTCGGTTTAGATAAATCTTTATTGTCTTAAGAACAACAACACTTGAACCAAATATTGGTTTGAATTGAAACTCATTCGTATAGTATAACTTCTTTTCTTTATAATTATACCTACGGTAATTTCAGCTTTTTACATCTTATTTTTGCTCATTAATCTATGATTTCAAAAGTCAAATTTTAAATTAATGATTACGATGTCGACTAGGTATCTAACTCTAACAGCTCATTGACGCTGGTATAATTATCTTGTTGGAACAAAAGAGTTAAACGCGCTCAAAATGTTTGAACTACAAAGATATTTTGACACAAAAATGATTTCAATCAAGTTTTATTTACTCTTGGATAAGCTTGTGTTTGACTGTAATCTCACCATGATAAGTGATGAAGTGGCCAAAGGTGGCACACAAAGCTTAGAAGGAAACTGGCTCTCTAGTGCAACTACCGGAACACATCAATAGGTGCTTGGCGACAGACATTCAACTCGAGGGTGGTAGCCAGCCAGTCGGGTAGGTAGGTACTACAATGAGACATACATTCAGTTAATATAATCTACATACAAATCAAAACATATTGTTTGTCTGTGTCCATTGTTGAAAAACAATCGATTTGAAATATTGACGTCATGTGTAAACGAAGCAGTATCGTAGCTCGGTTCATTCGATAAATGAGACTATAATAGCCAATCTAGTAATGCATTATTTTATTTTTAGAGTGTTGTACCTATTAATTGAGAATACAATATTATTTTTGTTCTTTATCCATCTCGTATATATTTGCTTCAGATGGTTCTAATAGGGCAGCTATTTTACAGTGATTTTACAAGCTTTTATTTAACTTAATTTGTTGGTATGTCTGAGTCGCATCTTAAAAACAAGTTCCACATAACCCACTGATATTTTTCACACACTTTTGGAATAGGTGTTGTTGTAAACTCAAATAAAAGTTGATTTTTTAAATATAAATTTATTGTACCCCTAACTATTGTTAATAAGTCATAGCAGTGAACTCTACTAATATATGTATTTATGACATTAAAGTTGGCAATTCTTGTATAACTATTTATAGAAAGAAGACGCATCCACGAAGTCGCGCCCCACTCTTTTTCCTAAGACCTTACAGTGCATCATTTTGCTAGTCCTGTAGTGTTGCCATCTGATCCCTAAACTAAGCAGAGCTTGTAGGAAAACTGGACATATGCATACTACATTTAAATACATATTTAATATGTTAATGCACATGTATATCTGTCCGAGGTTGGAAACGAACCCATGACTTATGATTTATAGTAGTTTGATACAAGTAGGTATATCCAGATGCAACAGAGTCTGTTGCATGAAAAATCTGTTATCACTTAACCAAAAGTAGTTTTATATGCCAGTATAATTGTAAGTATAATACCAACATACCAATACTAAGAATATTTTCATCACTAAATTTAATTTTTTATTACATCTTACAGAAACATGCCGGACCAAGAAGTAGACAACAATATGGATCTTTTAGCTATAAAAGATTGGCTCTGCAAGCAGCCACATCTTCCTCATGAAGTTGGTAAGTCCTAAAAACGCACTTAAAATGTATTGAGTTCATATTACTGAATCAAATAATTATTTATGTGTTACAACACTACAATAAAAAAATATGAGATTAATTTGAATGCAGATTTTGTATAATAAAATTAATAACTTTGTGCAACTGCAAAATATAAAATATCATCTCATTTTTAAAATAAAGTTATATAAGACATTCTTACCCAATTTCAGCTAAATTTAATAACATTTTGTAGCTTTATACGATTCTAATATTTTATATTCATAACTACAAAAATATGTTTTATTGCATTAAAGAGTTATTGAATTCTTTCAAAACTTTTCGAGATTTTTCATCCTATTGGCAGAACAATAAAGTTGGTTGGTTAAAGATAAGACACGTTCAGTGCTAAATACGAGTATAAACGTCAAGCCCAAGTGCTACTCGACGCGTAGGTGAGTGTGAGCAATAACATTTATAATGCATAGTCGTATGCTACAGGATGCACCGGCATGCACTCACATACGCGTCGAAAAGCACTTGGGATTAGGTATAAGGCGTAACGCTTAATTACGGAACCACAAATACTCATAAGAATGCGAATAGAATTGATAAACTTTTTTCTGTTTGTATTTTACTCAATGAAAGCATTTTTAGGCGCGGAGAAATATACTTATAAAAAACCTGATCTAAACTTGTTTCTACCGAATATACCTATAGGTATTTATGTAGATAATATTGAAAGTTATTTTATATCTTTATTAAAATAACTAAGCATGCTAGCATCTCGCTGACCTAAGTCAAAGTGAACGGCTGGACCAATTTTGCTAATTCTTTTTTTGTTGTGTTTGTTATTGTAAGGAGAAGGTTCTTATGAAAGAAAAAAGCATGAAAGTTGCGCGGAACATTAGAAAACTTAACGACCGTATTCAATTTTCTAATACCTATAAACATGGCGTTTGACATAACTGCCAGTTGTGTGACAGTTAAAACTGATGGTTCCAAGTTTCTTTTTATTTTCATTTCATGGCAGGACAACGTCTGCCGGGCCCACTAGTGACTTTATAAAAATACTAGCTTTCCGCCCCGCGGTTTCACCCGCGTATCCTTTGAGATTGAATTTAAAAAAAACTTTCTTAATCCTCGTCTACATCTTAAAAAAAATCAGCTTTCTAGGTCTAACACTGGGCGTTGATTGAGAGATGAGAGTCAGTCCTTCTCATTTTTCCAGAAAACGCTAAAACACGTGTTTCTTTATTTTTAATTGCTAGCCTAAAAACAAAGTTTCATGGTTCTAGCTTAAAAAAAATGGCGGACTTCCATACAAACTTTCAACCCCCGTTTCACCCCCTCAGGGGTATAAATTTAAATAACGCTGATACATATGTTTCTTTATTTTTAATTGATAGTCTAATAAGAAAGTTTCATGATTCTAGCTTCAAAAATGACCGACCTTCATACAAACTTTCAACCCCTTTTTCACCCCCTTAAAGGTTGAATTTCGAAAAATCCGTTCTTATTCCTCAGTCAAGTTTGGGCTGGGCGTTGATAGATCAGTCAGGACTTCTCCTTTTATATATATAGACAATAAATTATGAAAGATAGTTGATGCGGTTAATTAAGTATGCTATACATAGTTTTCGCGATTAATACTGTATATCTGCAAAAGTAATTCAAATTAAATCCATTGCAGTCTATGATCATTTTAAATGTTTTCTTGATAGTCGTCTTAACTATCGCTATAGGTAAGTATCGTGTCGATGTACTTGGCATTGAAAATGAGTTGCGTTGTAAAAGTCACTTGGAATTCAATCAACAAGTAAAGCCACGACGACCCTCGCTATGTAGATGCAAAATGTTTTATCAAATAAACAAAATCTGATGTAAAAAAATATAAGTAGCTATATAAGTATGCCGTCGATCGGCATAGTTATTAGGTAATGCTCTACTTTTTTAGACTTTTACCGGCTGATTAATTATGAAAATTAATAATTGCCAGAATAACTAAGGTGAAATAGTATTTGTTATGAGAATAAAGATTTCTTTACCCGTACCTAAACTTAAAAAAAAAAATGTGGGATTGATTTGAGTTACAAAACTTCTGTCTTAATTTCTTTAAACCTATTTTCTGGTGAGATAAGTTACGATGTTAATTCAAAAAGGAAACCAGGTTTTGTTTAAACAGCAAATCGCTAATTACACTATTTTGTAAGTAGCGTTGTCCGATCATCGCTATGTCAAAACGATAATCGAATTTTCGTGTTAGTGTAGGATTAGACCCCCTATTTCCTAGGGCAGGACATAGATATTTTTTACTATTAATATTAGTTAGAGTAGATATTTAATTGAATGATGTAATGAGTAGATATTTAATTGATGAGTACACAAATTATTATTGTAAGTTATACAATAATACTTTGTGTACCTATGGTTTTTTTTAATCTTGTATCAAAATCAAGCGAAATAATTTATTTACCGTTATGTTACTCGTAGGTACTGGTACTCTGTTGTAGTACCTAATGTTTTGCCGTTAAGCTAACACAACGTTACTAACAAATAGATTTCACAAACGTATGTTTATTTGCAGTGAACTCACATCAGGTGCTAACAGTTGTTTAAATAACATTTTGTTTATGCCGCTTGGAAATAGGTTTATGTAAATTATTCGGTTCATTAGGTATACAATCGCGTACATTGTACCTACTTTTTTTATACCACTATGGTGGCAAAAAAGCATACGGCCCGTCTAATAGGTTTACCATAGGTTAACGTTACTCAATAGACATTGGGGATAGATATCACTCACGCATCACTGACTCGAACAACAATACCCTTCAGTATACTAGGATCCCATACTTTCTCGGGACAATTTATAGAATCAGTATTTTCAAAAAAGATTAGGAAATTATTATACGATGCATCTATACTCAACTGAACTAACTTTTTACTAGGCTATAGATATTTGTTCTCTTGGGCTGCTGGTGCATATTTGAAATAAGATTTACCTATATATTTCTTATATTTGTTAAAAGATTTCTTCTTTACTCTTTTATTTCAGATGAAATACTCCTCCGCCGGTTCCTGACAAGCTGTCGCTACAGCCTCGAGCGCACAAAGAAGACCATTGACCTGTTCTTTACCATCAGATCCACTGGTCCTGAACTGTTCTGCAAGCGTGACCCTTGGTCTCCGGAGATAAGACGCGTCTTTGAGATCACGTATGTAAACAAGGCTTTTAAAAAGATAAAGATTCGACTTTCTATGACAACAATTAATGATTTTTGGTTGAAGAATTTACTAAGGACCCAACTAAGCAAGTTAAGCTATTTCTAACGCAGTTACAGCATTATAAAACGATGTTTTACGGTCGTAAATGTATAGTTGTCGGATTTCAACATAATATGATAGTTTCTACACTGCTTTTCAGTTTGAATCCGTTCTTCAAAACTTGTTATACGAATGTAGCGCTATGCTAGTATGAGTTATTGCAAATAAAGTAAAAGAAGAATTGAGTACCTAATATATTTAACATTTTTTTTGTATATAAAGAATTCCGTTCCGTTATTAATCTTTAAAAAATGTTATGAGAGTGTGAGGATGCTGTTATATCAGTGTTATTTATTTTTGAAAACGTGTAATTTTTCTTAGAGGTGTTTTCATTCCATATTTTAACAATCTTTTCAGAGAAATTTACACAAATACAGACAAGATATATGAATAACTAGCTGTCCCATGCAGTTTCACCCGCGTTCCAGTGGGATCTTATCTTTTCCCGGGTCAAAATATAGCCTGAGTTCATCAGGGATTAATTAGATATGCCATTTATAATTAATTTCTATCATCAATACGCATATCTACACGCAGCCATCACGCTATGTGTAACAGAATAGATCCGATCTTTATAAACACTACTCGCTCAAAACCACAAACGGGGTATCATTATTTCTTTTCAATCTCAAACTAAAACCTTTTTATCTCGCCAAGGGGCTATTGCGTTAACAGACGCATTCGCCCTACTTAAAGGTTATTTACATCGGGTCTTAACTTTCTTACTTGTTAATGTTGTATGACATGCTATCCATAGGAGTGGTATGTATTGAAAACAGCATGTAATTATAGAAAATATACCTATAATGTTTAGAGAAATGTCGAGAAGAAAGCTGGAAAGATTTTTCTTCCGATTGTCATTTATAGAAAATACATGTTGTGCACGGCGTGCGTGGCTGCAATGCCTCATTTTTTTTTCTATAACCATCACCGAACTTCTTTCAAAAGTTTAATCGCAATCGGATGAACAGTATGGCAGCAGATAAAATACGAACAAACAAACATACATAGATTTTTATATATTAGGTATATTCACCATTGTGTATTTTTCTCTAAATATTTAAACTTTTTACTTTTGTTTTTATTTCTATTCGAATATTAAAAATATTTATTTTTAAATATGCCAGAGACATGCTGCCCCTCCCGAACAAAACAAAGGAGAACTACAAAGTATTTATCTACCGCCTCAACAACCCTGACATGGATCTCTTTAACTTTGTGGACGCCGTGAAGACATTCTTCATGTTGGCTGATACCAGGCTGACGGAAGAAGACGATATACCAGCTGGTGAAATACCCATCTTCGATTCAGCCAACGTATCCCTCAAGTTTATAGGAAAAATAAACCTTTCCGCGTTAAGAAAATACATGCTGTATACACAGGTTAGTGCTTCAAATATTGTTAGTTAAATGTTGGGATTTCCTTGACCAATTACGTAATTTATTTAAGTTGATGTTTGTTATGTACTATTTGTAATGCTCTTCTGAATGCTTAAGTAGTTGAGTAAAGATAAGTATTTATTTAATGGTAATAAAATCAGAGTAAATTAATAAAAAATACTTCCTTAAAAGAAAATATTATGTTATGGATTACAATTTAACTTTTAATAATACATGATTACGTAACTTTGTTTTAATTATATTTTTAGCTGGTAACCATATTGAATATTTAAGCTCTTCGAAATTTGAGTGACCCTATTTAACAATAGTGGATCTAATAGAATCCCGCGTAAGGGCAAATAGTGCAGTGGTGTAACGGCCGTCAATGCCAAACAACTTCTTGTCTGTAAAAAAATAAATATTCTTTGTATCTTTTTAGACCATGCTTGAATATAATTCAATTAAATATGTCGAAAAGTTTATGTCCCTAAAACTGTCGGGACTTTCGTAATCGTTAAGTTAATGTGAGATAACTTGATGTTAATAGATAATAAACGTCAACTTTTATTGAACCCTCCAGTCTATTTACATAACATGATTTATTTTCTTTACTGTTGATGCGTAATTAATTATTTTACTTGTGATTGCAACATTCAAAAGCGATGCTTCTTATTAAGGTTAAGTTATACAAAAGTGTATAATCAGACGGTTAAATTTTAATGAAAATTTACTGAGATACGTCATTGTACGCCTTTAAGGCATTGTAATAAGGTGTACAAAACATTAGCAATCCCTCTGGTATTGCTAATGTCTATAGGCGACGGTAGTCTCTTACTATCAGGTGGCCCGCCTGCCTCGTTGTCACTTGTGGTATAAAAAAAATGTTCTCTATGTTTTTAGGAAGCGATGCCAATCCGACTAAAGCAAGTCCACGTCATTAATGCACCATCATACATTGGCAAGCTGCACGCAATCTGCAAACCATTCCTCAAGGCAGAGGTTGCCAAATTGGTAAGTTTTACAATGTTACTTAACTTTGGAAAGCGACACTCCCTTTTTTATTTCTCAATAATTGACAACCGCTTTGTACGCCTTTCGAACTTGTGTTTTGTAATAACAAACGTCTCAAAGTAGGTGAAATGTGTGAAAGGATTTAAAGTCTTAAAAGAAAAAGTGAAGAGCTTAAATCTGCTAGTATTCACATTCAAACTAAGTCTCAATTTTATTCGGAAACCAATACATTTTTGTAGGTAACATTATAAAAGTTCGTTGCTTTCGAAAAGTGCAATCAAAATAAAGTATGAAAAAAGCGTAGAGAACCAGTGATTTCACCTTTAAAACGAATCATAATTTAATCAAAATGTTACATTAATTAGGGAGTATAACGACTTTTTTGATGATGTTGGACCTACATACTTTCCTAGCCTTATAATTTATTAAAATGTTTATATAATATTACAGATTAAATTCCACGAGCCCAATTCAGATACGTTATACAAGGATATTCCACTAGAGATACTGCCCAATGACTACGGCGGTAAAGCTGGCACCGTGGAGTCAATCAAACGTAGCTGGATCAAACGGATTGAAGCTAAGAGGTACGCTGGTTCACATTAGGGCAGACATGGTATTATTATCTTAATATATAAAACTTCCGTGTCAAGATTTTGATCGAAACATCTGAACCGATTTTGATTAAACTATGGCACACAAATACATTATATCCAGGAATAAGAGATATGATACTTTATATTCCGAGAAGAGATACGATTCCTTGGGAGTGACAGCTATTGTACTCTACATGAAATGCCTTCTAGGTATAGTCCGGTCTTGGAATCATAAATTTCCACAATCAATATCCATTTTAACCATAAATATCCACAATCAAACAAAAAACGTCATTTACGTACTGCGGCTCCCAGGATCTTTTTAACTCCTTCGGCTATAATTTTATGGTACAAAATAATATTCCTTTAATTTTCCAGGGATTGGTTCCTAACAAACGACAAACGGTGGGCCGTCGACGAGACAATGCGACCAAGCGGTACTGAAGACGAAAGAGTTGACAGAGTGAAGGATCTTCCTGGTTCTTTTAGATCACTTGCACTTGATTAGTTATCTATAATGTATTTTTGTGAATGATAGAGCTGATCGCTTCAGACGAGGTATCCTGTGTTTTGATGCTGGTGTAGGGTAAAACTCACTTATTCTATGCAATTCACTAAAAAAGTTGAACAAAAGTTATTCGGTTTGATTAGTTGTGTGAACTCGGATTATTGTAACTTTTATTAACATTATGCTTAAGTTTATTTTTGATCGTGGTGAGGTTTACCTGTAGGTATGCATTAAATGTGCTTGACGTTAGTAAATGCTAGGTACTATTGCGTATGCTAATGGAGCGTACCTACTGGAGAACTCTTAGATCTAATTTATTCCATTTAATACCTGACCGACCAATCAACACTCGCCTTAATCCACTGCGGTTAGAAAGTTGAATTTTGTACACAAGTTTCCATTTATAACGTAGACATCATAAGAAAGGGGTTTTAAAAAGGCGGGTAATACATAGAAATATCCGCCATGTGAAGGCTCTTAACAAATATAAAGCATTTACTAACGTCAAATGTATGTTATATTTACTTCTGTTTATTGGTGCTTAAAAAAAATGGTGCTGTTATTGCAATAATTCAACCGTATATAATACTAGTGGACCCGGCAGACGTAGTCCTGCCTTGAAAATAAAAAAAATGCTTCGAAACCGATTCCAGCGCTACCTACCGGGTCCAATTAATCCGATCTCGATAGTATTATTAAAAATGTCGTTCTGCACAAAATGAATGACAAAAATAATTTTCTTCATAATTATTTTTCGTCAATTTTTAAAAGTTATTCTGCTATTCGTGGCTGAGACAAATCTAAAATATCAAAAATTGGTCCAGCCGTACTTGAGTTATAAATAGTGTAACTATATTTGGTCCTATCTCCGCCTTAAGTTTGTCGTAATACTTACCGGACACCCTATATACAGATTTAATCTTTCGGTGATATTAGTCGGATAGTATCGTAAAACGTCGGCAACAAATTGTCAATCTCCCTTTCCCAGCAAATCTTTTATGTCGGTTAAAAGGAGGAATTATTTTTATGAACTAGGACTATTCAAATAATATTTGAGTTATATTACTATATTTGAGTTACCATTATAAATAAAATTAACTGTAATAAATTATAATGATAATGCTTAATATTATAAAAACTGCAATTTAACAACTTGCCTGCAATCACCTCTTGATTGCAGGCAGGGAGGTCTAAAGTAAGCGAACCCATGTTTTTTAATTTACTCTTATTTTTGAGGTAATTAAGGTATTTAGTTATTGTATGTGATACTTACAGAACGTTAAAAATAAAATGTACAATTTATCTCGTTTGTTTTTATTTCATAATATTAATTCTTAGCTACCACCGATACTCTCAATTATTTAGTACTAGTGAGGTAGGTACCCACTATGTACCTTATAAATAAAAATAAATACGATATTTATTTTGTATGATCGATAGAGTACAACAAATATGAATAAAAGATTGACGGTTATTAGCTTCCGATTTGAATGCATTAACTACACCTTAAATTCTTATTCCTAGGTCAAAATATCACGAAAACATTAAAAACTATACCTATCTAGTTACCTACGTCTCAAAATATTTTTTTATTGAAAATCACTACTTTCAGCTTCAAAATGAACAATTATAATAACCGTAATCCATTTTATTGCGAAAAAGCACATAATATCGTGAAATTTCTATATCTTTCCAACGAAGTTCTTAACTTTACGCCGTTCAGCATGTAGAAACTCGCAACACGCGCAAAAAGCTGAATATCCTGCGGCATTCGGCAATTATAATATCCCCGGACATTTTTCACACACAGCTATCTGATCCCAAACTAAGCAGAGCATGTGTTATAGAAACCAGATAACTGATATAATACATATACGTTTTGTAAATTTCGTTACTATTTTCGATTTAATTACTATAATCATATTTGATCGACATTCAACTTAGTGTCTAGGGTTGTAGGTTTTAAATTACATTATCCATATTTTTTCTAATTTTAATCAATTGATAACGTTTTGAATGAGCCGTGCATTTGAGTTTCCATGCCATTGCTCTTTGTTTTTTTCTGTCTAAGGTCTGCCTTCCACATATTGTCATTTAGATAGATGTTCCTGAAAATAATAATATTAATAAATATCTTCACGACTCATCCCCGAGGTAACTACTTACCGCAGATATCTAGGTACTAAATATAATAATAGAATAATTGAATAAAGTATCAAAAATTATATGGAGAGGCCTCGTAGTCACTCGTAGTTTGGTAAAGAAGAAAAGACTTCAACGAAACTGCGAAATTATTTTAGGCTTGTCAAAATACTATACTATTACTAGCGGACCCGGCAGACGTTGTCCTGCTCTGAAATTAAAACAAAACTTAGAACCGAATTTCAGCGCCACCTACCGGGTCCAATTTTGTTTTCAAATCATCGAGGAACCCATTGAAATACACACACAAAATTTCATCCAAATCGGTCCTTTGTTACCATACTCCTCCAAATTTTTTGATGAAATTTTATACGTATATTCATTTTATATCTATTTTTGGTACCGCTAGATCCCACGGTAACGCGGATCCTACGGGAACGCGAGTGAAACCGCGGGGGACAGCTAGTAAAAAATAAATAACAACCTATTTTCAGACTTACTGAATACACATATAAAGTTTCATCAAAATCGGTCAAGCCGTTTCAGAGGAGTACGGTAACTAAAACTGTGACACGAGAATTTTATATCTATAGAAGATATTGTTGGGAATAGGATCTATTTGGTTCTAATTAAATAAAAGAAAATGTTATTTTATATTAGGAATATGTATTGACTTGACATTACTTTCACTTTATTATATCTTTCTGAGCACACGTATTATTTATTATTTTTTTATCCCATTGTGTTCCTCACAAGGGTTATGGGCCCAGGATACGTTTAATAAGTATTACGGAAAGCGAGGGAATCAGCAAAATGACTATGGGTACTGTAAAAATTGATTTATTGAACAAATCGAATTATGAGAGTTGGGTCGTTCATGCAGAGGCTCTCCTGATAAAGAGCGATGCATGGGGGTATGTGACCGGCATGCTACCCAAGCCAGTTGATTCGGAGGCTGCACAGTTGTGGATGTCAAATGACTCAAAAGCAAGAGCAGACCTCATATTATCGATGAGTGCGAGTGAGTTGCGACACGTTAGAGGGTGCGCAACTTCGAAGGAAGTGTGGGATAAATTGAAGTCAATTTACGCTTCGAAGGGACCAGCCAGGAAGGCAACCCTGCTGAAGCAGTTAACAATGGCGAAGTCGGAGGATGATGGTGACGTCGAAGAGCATGTCTTGAAGTTTTTCGATATCAAAGATAAGTTGAATGCTATGAATGTGGACATTCATAATGATCTTTTCTCCATTATGTTGTTATACAGCTTGCCTGCAAGTTTTGAAAACTTCAGATGCGCAATTGAATCTCGTGATGCGATACCAGATCCAGAAGCATTGAAGATAAAGATATTGGAGGAAAGTTGCTCGAGACATCAACCAAAGACGGATAGAGCTATGATTGCAAAGGGAAAGTTTGAAAAAAAGAAAATCACGGAAAAACCAAAGGGTTTTATGTTCAAATGCTTCAAATGCCACAAACTAGGCCACAAAGTATCTGAATGTCCTAAGAAAAGAGATGTGAAGTGTGTGTCAAATAAGTGTGATAGTGATGTACATAGAGCTGTTTTTAATACTGGTTTTGAAAATTTTAACTGTTTTTCAGATGAATGTAGAGCTGTTCATAGTGGAATGGAAAACTGGATCTTAGATAGTGGGTGTACGTCACACTTATGTAACGATTCGAGTAAGTTTGTAAATGGCATGATACCTGTAAGTGGTAAATTGAATTTAGCATCAAATTCCACTACAAATGTGCAAGGTAAGGGTGTAGTCACATTGTCTGCATGTAAAGGTGAGTCTAGTACAGTAGTCTTATTGTCAGACACGCTATTTGTTCCGGATTTGCGAAGTAACTTGATTTCAGTGGCAAAAATTACGGATAATGGTTCCGTAGTGACTTTTAGTCAGAATAAGGCTATAGTTACAGATAGTCAAGGTGAAGTTCAGTTTACCGCGGATCGTTTAGGGAGCTTATACTATGTTAGAGAGAAAACTGAATCTGTATCTATTGTCTCGAATAGTGATGCGTGGTTGTGGCATGAACGTTTAGGTCATCTTAATGCGAAAGATCTGTCAAAAGTGTTAGTTCATTCGGGAATTAAAATCGGATCAATAGACAACCGTGAATTTCACGATTGCGATATTTGTGCGAAAGGGAAAATGAGCGCGTTGCCATTTTTTAGAAAAAGTGGACCATGTGATGATATTTTAAAAATTGTTTATTCTGACGTAGTCGGACCCATGCAAACTGAAGCGTTAGGAGGCGCAAAATATTTTGTTACTTTTATTGACGACAGTACACGCTGGTGTGAAGTGTTTTTGCTGACTAAAAATAATGATGTATTTACTATCTTTAAGACATACAAAAGTTTTGTTGAAAATTTAACTTGCAAAAAGATAAAATATTTACAAACGGATAACGGAGGTGAATACTGTAACCGAGATTTCGATGTATTCTTAAAGAATGAGGGAATATCTAGGCGATTGACCGCTCCTCGAACTCCGCAACAAAATGGAGTTGCAGAGAGGATGAATAGGACACTTGTAGAAATGGCTAGATGTATGCTGATATCGTCCGGATTGTCACCAGGTTTCTGGGCTGATGCCATAGTGACGGCGTGCCACGTGAGAAATCGATGTCCATCGAGTACTCTTGGAGGACAGATCCCGTACGAGAAGTGGTATGGAAAACCAGTTCAGCTACACTATTTTCAGAAGTTCGGCACCAAAGTACATGTTTTGGATAAGGAACAAAAAGGGAAGTTTGCTGCTCGAAGTGTGGAAGGTATTTTTGTCGGATACCCTAGAAATGCAAAAGGTTACAGAGTCTGGATTCCTCAAGATAGGAAAGTAGTCATATCACGAGATGTTCGCTTTCATAAACATGAAACTTCTACTAAAAATCTCGAAATTGATCCGTTCAAAACTGATCAACCTCATTCAGGCATTAAAGTGGATGAACCTAAACTTATTGAGGATCCAAAGGCTGTGGAAATAGAAATAATTTCAAATACGCACCTTAAAAATCGATCAAATAATATGGGAGCAGATGGAGAACATCCGACAAGTCCACTTGAAGCTGAACCACTGACAGAATTGAGGATGGATGCTGGACCATCTCATCATGGAGCTGGTAGTGGTGATTTTGACACACGATCTGTTGAAGAGGATCCTAAGCATCAAGAGGAGGTACACGAACGAGTCGTGAAACGAGGGCCTGGAAGACCACGTCTGGACAGAAGTGGCGTAGGTCGTCCTAAAAAAGTTTACCGTATGGTAGAAGTAGAACCAGACATTCAAACAGAGGAAGAAATTGATGAATTCACAGACTGTGATGATTTTGTAGGTGCAGTGGAGTTAAGTTTAAAAGAAGTTCTATCAGGAAATGAAAGATATGGATGGGAGCAAGCCATCATGTCGGAAGTTAAGAGTTTACTGAAGAACGAAACTTGGGATATTGTAAAGAAACCTGCACACCGTACCGTCATTGGTTGTCGCTATGTGCTGACAACGAAGGTAAATGTCGATAAAACTGAGAAAAAGAAGGCAAGACTTGTAGCACAAGGGTTTAGTCAGCGGTATGGTGTTGATTATCATAATACTTTTTCCCCTGTTGCAAGACTTGATACTGTCAGATTATTGACAGCACTTGCGGTTGAACTAGATATGGAAATCCATCAATTGGATGTTTCAACAGCATATCTGAACGGTTTTCTCGATGAAGAAATATATATGAAGATCCCTCAGCTGATGAAGGACTGTCTGCAGAAGCTAGTCAATTTAAAAGATGAGGATTTCGCATTGAAAATCAAAGCGAAAAAGATGTTGGAAGATCTTGAACGAGGAGGTGATGTTTGTCGATTAAAAAAATCTTTATATGGTTTGAAACAAGCTGGACGTCAATGGAACATATTGTTGGACGAAAAGCTGAGAAAAATGAAGTTGAAACCTACTGTGAATGAACCATGTCTTTATTTTAAAGACATTGATGAAAATGGTACGAAGATGTTCGTTGTGATTTATGTTGATGATATTTTAGTTGCTTGTAGTCAAAGAGGATATATTGAAAACTTTAAACGGGAATTGTCCAAAGAGTTTGAGTTGAAAGACTTTGGACTGGCAAGTTACGTTTTGGGCATTGACATTGTCAAAAGGGGAAATGTCATTAAATTGTCACAACAAAAGTATGTCAACGATTTGTTGAAAAAATTTAACATGGAAGATTGCAAAGAAACGGTTTCCACTCCAATGGAGGTTGGACAGAGGTTTGGAATTGAAAATGGAGAGGAATGTGCAAAAGATGAAGCAGTGTGGCCATATCGTGAGTTGATAGGGAGCCTTCTTTATCTGGCCACGGGCACCAGACCAGACATAACAAATTCGGTAGTCAGGCTGGCACAGTTCACAAATACTCCAAATATAACATGCTGGAAAGCAGCAAAACGTTTGTTGCGATATTTAAAAAAAACGCAAGAATATGGACTCGTGTTCAAGAAAACTGGAAAATCAGCTGTAGGGTTTTCTGATGCAGATTGGGGTAATTGTCTCTTGGATAGGTGCTCATATTCTGGGTATGCTTTTATTTTAGGCGGTGCATGCATATCATGGAAAAGTCAAAAGCAGAAAAGCGTTGCGACTTCTACATGCGAGGCAGAGTATGTCAGTCTTTCACAAGCAATGAAAGAAGCAGTCTATCTGCATAGTTTGCTCACTGAAATCGAGTTACACAGGTATGCCAAGATTTCTTTATATGCAGATAATCAGGGCGCAATTTCATTAGCCAAAGATCCAGTTTTTCATTCTCGATGCAAGCATATTGATATAAGATGCCATTTTATACGAAATGTGCTAAAATGTAATAAGAATATAGTGTTGAAATATGTTTCAACGAACAATATGTTGGCGGATGTACTAACGAAATCCTTGCCGAAGCAGGCTCACTATAAGTGTGCATCAGGGTTAGGTTTAGATTAGCAGGGCTAACATTTTGTTTTCAATGTATATTTTTATTTTATTTTTTAGTGTTTTCTTGTATTAATTATGGGGGTGTGTTGGGAATAGGATCTATTTGGTTCTAATTAAATAAAAGAAAATGTTATTTTATATTAGGAATATGTATTGACTTGACATTACTTTCACTTTATTATATCTTTCTGAGCACACGTATTATTTATTATTTTTTATCCCATTGTGTTCCTCACAGATATGTATGAGCCCAGTCTACGCTAGGCCCACTTGATAAGATTTATTATCCTGTATATTTAGGCTATAATAGTAAGTCGTTGAGCACTGTTATAAAAAAAAACAACTATTTACTAACCACTGTTTCATTCTGAAACAAGTTATTATTAAAACAATAGGTATTTTAGATAGTAATACTGTTAATCTTTACCTGTCATCCTGTAGTTTTTTAACCCAGGATCGATGCTGATCCTTCATGCTGGCAGCTTCACCACCATACTCAACGGGAAGGTATTTCTTATCTACCGCCTGATATAGAGTGTCGTAGTCAGTGTGAAAAGCGATCTGAAACATAATAGTGAAATTATTTGATACGTTGTTTTTTATCCCGGTGGTTGGGTACTTTGTAGTACTTAACTGGCTGGCTACCACCCTCTCTTGAGAGCCAATTACCTTTAAGGCATTGTAATAAGGTGTACAACACATTGGCAATCCCGCTGGTATTGCTATAGGCGACGATATTCACTTATTGTCAGTTGTGGATTTAAAAAAATATATTATTTTATATTACAAGAAACGAACAATTATAATTACCTTAATTAAAGAAATTAGTTATGATCAAAATATTGGAACCAATATATAAAAGGTTCTGAAATCTGTTCAGTCAATTGTCATATATTTTTATTCAAACTCAAATTCAAAGTATCTTTATTAAATTAACTCATAACAAGGTATTTAATCGTCAATTGTTTTTAATAACAAACAATCAAAGACCATGATTTCTCGATAATTTAATTCCACACAGACGCAGCCAAGTGCAAAACCTAGCTAAGTTTTAAACTTAACTTGAATTAGTTGTCATCACAAATCGACTATATTATTTATCATCTAAACTTGATTTGATAATAGCAATATATTTTCGATCAGGTTATATCCAACCAAGTCAGTCGCAAATAAAACCAGTCACCGGTAAGCAGGTTTAAGTCTCAATCAATTAATGTCAATTAGATGATGCAAGTTAGACAACAAAAGCATAATTTAAATAAAAGCAACATCTCAACTGAAGTGAAATAAAAAAAAAAACATAAGTAGGTATGTAATTGAGAAATTCGAATGATTCTGATGAACGTGATATACGTAATTAACTAACATTGTACGTATGCCTACGAAATCTACATAATATAGGTTAAAAAAGTTGAACTCTGTTACTAACCGGTCTGAAGCCTGATCGATACAAATCCACGAGTTGTCTTTTCAATTATAGTTAATTACTATACACAGGTAATAAAAATTACAAAAAAAAACGATACGAGAAAAATATGGAACTGGTTATTAGTGATGTTGTTTAAAAGTCATTTGTCATCATAAATATAAACTTAACAATTAATAAATCTGCCTAGAAAAATTATAAATTATTTTAACTACATAATAAATAACTGTTAAAAATATTCTTCCATTGTTATTAGTTGCTAATATAAAAAATTCTTAAGTATATTTTATCAAAAGAACGAATCAGCTTTTTTTTTATGAGTTTTATTGACTTATTACATAAAATGGATAATACTTACCATTTCACAAATTTCTGTTGGCAGTACCGCTTTAACTAGTGCGTAAAGTTTCTCATAAAACGAGGGGCAGTTAATTACATGAATGTGCTTCAATCTCACTGGCATACTTTCCTGCAATACAAAAATGTTATGTATTTAACTCTGCATGACACACATAGTACCCTGCCGGTAGGTACTTTAGTACGGGGAGGTGGCATGTCCCCTATATCCCCTCAAAACCTCGCACATCCGTGCAACAAAATTTTATTATGCCGGTAATTTGTAGTGTCCCTTTTACACCACTTCTCGCCAACTCACCAAAAGATTCTCAGATTAAAAGAAAACCTACCTACGACGACTATTTAGCGGGAACTTGCGAAGTGTCGTTGCGTTTTCGTTCCGTTTTCATTGAAATCGTGTGTTTTAAATTTTATATCGGTGGCGATTTGCCCTATAATGTTCAATCTAAGTCCACCAATGAAATGAAAGGAAAACATATAACTTTTCAGGTTGCCTCAAAAAGTCATTGAAAGATTTAGTGGAACGGCCACCAATTTCACCAAAACCTAACCTGATTTGAATGACGATGACTAACTTTAATGTGAATGTGAGGTCACGTGATATAATAAAATTTCTATGCTTTGCGTGCTTATCACGTCAGAGCCTATAGTAAAACATATAATCTAAAGCTTTCTAGATCTAAACTATTGTTACTTACCAGCAAATAAACAATGAATTCCCTAAAGAAAAATACATTGCATTTTGTAACGAGTTTGAATGTGTAGTCTTTAATGTCTAGGATAACTGTATGTCCATTGGGGAGGAAGTCATGGTTCTTGATCCAATAGTCAGCCTGCAAAGACATTGCTTTCAGAGTGTTGTAGTAGTCGAACTTGTCCAGCACTGAGTCGTCTAATTGATGTATGAGGATTTCATCTTCACCTGCTGTATAAGTAGCTATGCATCTGTTGAATAAATGATAATAATTTAATTTTCAAATAACACAATCAGTTCTGAAATGTAAATAAAATCTGATACCTATTTATATAGATGACAAAATTGAGAAAGCATTATACAGCCTACATACTATTTTTTTTTTAATTTAATGGTTTTTTAATGGTAAGTGATGATGTGTCCAAAGACGCACACATAGCCTAGATGGGAACTGGCTCTCTAGTGCAGCTGTCGGAACACACCGATAAGTGCTTGGCGGCGGATTTTCAACTTGAGGGTGGTAGCCAGCCAGTCGGGTACTATGATTGTTTCCTCACGATGTTTTCCTTCACGTTCAAGCTCATTGTAGGATTCGATCCCACGACCTTCGCCGCGCTATCGAATGCGCCTGAGCTATCATCGCCTTAAATTTGATACTTGAACTGACTAATAATAAAAAGGCGAAAATTGGTGAGTGTATAGTATGTATTTTTGTTTGTTACCAGGATTACAGACTATGATGAAAGGATTATTTTTGTCCCAGGAAAACATGAAATTGGTTGTAACCGCGCGGCTGAAAGCTAGTAAGTAAAAGTAGTTGAGTTGTACCAAACTTACACATATTTCGTATTATTAGTAGGATTACTAACGGGTCTATTCCCATGAGGGTAAGTACCCAGGGTACTCCTACAGCACATCTTGATTCTCCCTCCACCCCTACCTTGATGATGATGAACGCGTGAATATGTTAATCTATTCTGTGTCTGTATGTTTACATTTACCGAAAGCTCAAGCTCATTGTAGGATTCGAGTCCACGATCATTTAACATTTGAGGTAAGTATCATCGCCCTGAAATTTACTATCTACTGTAGGCCTATTGCCTCTACCTCTTGACTATTGTATAGCAATCAATGTTATTTTGTACTGATTGCACAACTCTACCCTGCTCGACTCAGTGTTTTTTTTTAACAATTATTGCAAAATCTGCAATCATATCATGCCGAACGGCAATGCAATAGGTCCACAAATATGGATCTAAAATACGTCAATTGTGTGCTGCGTGATAATGTTAATGTCCCACGTTTGTTTATAACAATGGTTTGCATGCCTAAAATACACATCTTCAAATACGAGGTTCGGAGCGTTAGCAACAACAGGAAACTGAATTTTTAATTTATTGAATTTTATTTAATTATTTTTTCATATCCATTATCATAAGCTATATAATCAAAAGTACGTTTATTGTCAAATGTATATAAATTATCATAATCAAATCAAATTTGTATATTATACTCGTAAGTCAATGATGTAATTTATTAATTAAGTTGTATGACTAAGTACCTACCTAATTAATTTCTTTAATATTTAATGCCAAAATTAATAGGTTAATAATTAATAGGTAATTTTGTTACCACATATGTAGAGAGTCGGCAGAATAAAAATCGAGGTATCAGAATTAATATTGAAAATGTTATGGCGGGCGACGACTCTTCAATACTATTACAGGGTGTCCGGTAAGTATATAGTACGACAAACTAAAGGGGAGATAGGTGGGCGACAATACTACCAAATACAGAAATGACCTTAGTAAAAACGTTACCTTATTCGTTAAGCTTCGCACTACTTACCGGCCACCTGTATATATAGGCGGACCGACTAGTGGTATGCCTGCTTGTCAACTAAAAAGAAAAAAACAAAAACTAATTACACACTTACGTGGTTGCAAAAGCATGCTTCAGTCCCTCCGAAGACATATCTCTCGACGTATATACCTCTGGCATATTAGCACGGGTGACACAGAATCTATCTATACATTTCTTTGTTCGTTCTAGACTTCCGTAGCAACTGTGCAGGAACTTCTTTAGCATTAAATCATCTGTAAGTAACGTAATACGTAAATAATATGTAAGATACATATCTCCACAACACGGAATCTTGAAAAATTAAGCTGAACCATAACATCATACCTAAACAAAACAGCTGTATGTAAAAGTTTAAGATTCCAGACGCAGCCGTCCCAATAAGTCAATACAAATTAATATAATATATGTGTGTTTGAAACTAACTATACCTTCATTTAATATGTATCTAGTGTCTGATAGAGTGTTATTTATTAAACCAAGCACGTTTATAAATAATTCCTATGACGCAGGAATGCTTATTATGTCATAGATAATGGCAACATTATTATCGAATAGCTATAGTCAGATTAATTGGTTAACGTTCGATATTTTGGTAGTTTGTGATACTAACCCTCGATGGGCACTTGTAGTGGTGAGGCTGATGTTTAAAAAAAGTACAAGGTGTCCCCCCATACCAATTTCACCATTATCTGTTCAGTTATTTAGCCGTGAAAGTCTAGCAGATACGAATAGACCCCAAAAGCTCACAGACTTACAAGTTTTCACTGTTAAAATGTTATCAGATCTCATGTAGAGCCTAGTCTCTAATTCTACAAGGCCAACCTCTATAAGCCTCTATATCTTAGTCAAAAAGTAGAGCTAGGCCATTTCGCAGGTGTCGCACAGACACTGTTGTGATATGCGAAAGTAAACTTTTTTCGAATTAAATTAATAGATGATAAGGCTTCACGAAAGATGCTCCAATATCTTTAGCTCGTTTTGGCATCGGTACATTATCGAGATAGTACGGATACAAAAAGCATACTAATATTAAAAATGCACTCAAAATCACACACAAAAATGAATCAGCTCCAAAACACGCGTATTTAAACAGATTTATAAATTAAAAAAAACGTCGGTCTGACAAAGTCAGAATATGCAAAGGTTAACAGTGCGTTGTCCCTGCTAGTTTTATTTACGTTGCATCGAGGCAGGGATCTGGTTCTCGAGTTTAATGTGCAGTAAGTTTATATAGGAATTGTTTAGACAACATTGCTGTTTTTTAGTTTACTAAGTTGCTATGCTATATAAACTAAGAATTGACTGTATACATATCCTACATAATTATGTATGTGTACAGCCATTAATTTAACAAAACTAGATAATATTTGATTTGTGATGATGATGATGTCAGTCAAGCACAACTTAACGTTGAGTAAATTGAAGTGATATATTTTATTTCACATCACATGATTTCTCGATTTGTAGAATTTATTTCATGTAGGTATACCTAATGTAAAATATTTAATGGCTTTTTTAATTTAAAAAAATAGCCTTTTTTGGATTCATAAAGGTTATTTTTCTTAAACCAATTCTTTTTTTTTGTTTAGTTGCTATTGCTTAGGCAAATAATAAATGACCATAGATACAAAGTCTTTCAGTCGCATACCTAATATGTATTCTCCACTTATTTATTGAATCGAGAATAGTGATGAAACTCCACTAAAAGTTCAAGGACAGATAATTGGGAAATAAACTTTCAAGATTTTTAGAATAACATACCAATATCCTGAGGTAAATAACTCTCTTTTGCCATCCATTCCTTGATCGAGATAAGTTCTTGGTCAACTTCGTGGGGCATCTGGAAAACAATATTATGGCATGTATGAATGTGTGCACTGGAAGTCCTGCAAAGTCTTGTAAACCATGTAGAGTCGGTCAGCTATATCTATCAGTATATGATTTTAACAACGAAGTTCTTGGTAGACGGGCGTCAACCAATTTCAAACGCTAGTTTACAAGTAAAAGGCCAGCAGCGAGATAGAGTGCTTTTGCACAAATACTTCGGATGTCAATTGTCAAATTGATCATAGTATGGAGGTCAAATGCCATATAGAACAGGCACGATACACATCTATGAAGAAGAAGAATGTTCTTCTCTGCAATAGGTCTCTAAGGTTGCAAACTCGGGTTAGATTAGCGCGGTGCTACGTATTATATTTTCTATCCTTTCGAGGCCTGGACTTTAACAGTAGCTACGACAAAAATAATCCAAGCTTTTAAGATGTTTGGTACGGAAAGAGCACGAGCTCTTTATTTAAAGCGGCGATCAGTAGGAGATAGAAGATACTCTACAAATGGTTCTCCGCACATGCTTCTATAAACGTGGTTACGCACGATGCGAGCCGATATCTACGTTCAGGGTGAACCATGCGTTCTGCATGGGCGGGAGTTCTGGACACTGAATATTTTTACTCTGGCGAGGTTCTACAGGTCTCGCCTTGCTTGTTGGATCAATTTTCCACGCGAGTATCATGCGTGCTAATTTGCGAACTATAAGCATGTGCCGTTTTTCATGTTTCAAGATTAGTCCGAGGCATCCGTGGCGTCGCGTACCATTCGCGATATTGGTATGTACGCGTATATTCATCCGGGTCAAAAGACGCAAATTAATCCTTGACCTTCGTATTTTTATAATAGGATATATAATATATCAAATATTCCAATGCCTAGATATTTCAATGTAATTCGCTGGCTTTTTTTTAATAATGCGTCTTATATTTTTATGTGAGTCGCATTTTTAATAATTTATTTTTTTTGTTAGTCCTATAAATTGAAGCAATGTTTGGATGGGCCTATCTGTACTTTTATATCACTGCCAATTCATTGACTGTTTAATTCATCTTTCTTATTATATTTTTTCCAATCGAACCACATAAAGTAAATCATTTGGTGGTGCATATTTATATTTAACTCAGTATTTAATACAAAACTCCATATAAACTATCGTTTTGACATTTAATAACTATTTCCAAATAAACTATATACCTACCTATGAATTACTAATAATAAAATATCTATCATTGGCAATACTTATATGAAAGCTGTTCGTAAAATATTAATAGAGCATATATAGTTAACACAATTCAAGGATAAACATTCGAATTAACACATGATAACTATTATGTATCACGCAATATTAATCAAACTAAAAAGTAAAGAGATTGCACATATTCTACCTACTGAAGAAAAGGTTTATAATAGATAATAGTTAGTACCTACATTTACAAATAGGATAATATGCGTATCTAATCTAAATAAGTATGCTTGTACTTCATATTAAATAAACTTATGTGATTTAAGCTAATTCTTTATTATGGAACTTAAATCAATAATAAATATGTTTTTTTTTACAATTTCCTTTTGATTTTATTTATTAACCTCTTAAAATATTTAACCCATTATAAAAAGCCTTAATTTGAATTGCGACCCAAAAAATATTTTTTTTGCTTTTAATTGATTTATGTAGGTACAAAACAAAAAAAAACCTTCTTCTAATATTACCTATTCTATAAATGACCTACCTTGTAAATTGACTGCCTTACACAATCCAATTGAGTAATCACTAAGGATATAATGTATATTGTATTCCACAGCGTTGCTAGTATACGACAACCTAATTCACCGGTATCTGATCAGCAACTAGCGTTTGGGGCGAATAACTCGCAAATCTGACACTATTCCACTTAATAAGGCCAAGAGCTAGCTGTGCTCTTTGCTGTTATATAGGACGTTGTTTTTTAATAAAAATAAAATGGAAACGCAACGTCACTTCGTAAGTTCCCGCATAAAAGTGTATTAAGTTAGGTTCGTCGTTTGCATATTTTCTCGACGTTTTCACATTGATCTTTGTCCAAAAATGGTTGTTGTTGGATATTCTTGGATCTTCTTGAATCACTATTGCTGGTATTATTTTAAACCTCTTCATCCTAGAATTTAGTCGGTTTTACTTGATCGTATCTACATGATCGCGTGTATCACACACGTTAACTTAATATACCTAGTTTATCTCTCATCAAATAGGGATGTTGACATATCAAATCATCTTGTTTTATTAATTGTCAAAATTATTGTTTATACAATACTCTGTGTATTAAATACTGAGTTGTGACGTCATACGTATGCACGATCAAATGATCTAAAATGTTTGTGGTTAATTGTAAATAAAAAAACATAAGAGAGACGAATTATAACACACTTATAATATTAGTAGTATAGTAGGATAGGACTAGCTGTCCCCCGTGGTTTCACCCGCTTTCCCGAGGGATTATATATCTTTTTCCGGAATGAAAAGTATCCTATGTTTTATCTACCTGTGTACCAAGTTTTATCAAAATCCGTTCAGCCGTTTATGCGTGATTGAGGAATAAACATCCAAACATACACACTTTCGCATTTATAATATTAGTAGGATAGTAGGATAGGACTGGCTGTCCCCCGCGGTTTCACCCGCTTTCCCGAGGGATCTTTTCTTTTTGCAGAATAAAAAGTATCTCATCTCTCATTCCAGTACATAATTAAATTGTTTGCCAAGTTTCATCAAGCGGTTTAGTAGTTTCGAAGTTCATCGCCGACCAACATCGTGATACGGGAATTTTAAATAGATGTTCGATGTTTTAGAGTAATTAGGTGTTTATACGTACATTTTAAACATCTGTAATTGTAATTGATTTGTATATCTTCTGATATAGGTAATAACTAATATTTTTCTCGAAAACATCATATTTCTTTCGATTTGACAACCCTAAAACTAAGTGCATACCGCGATGTAATGCATTTCAATTAAATTGCTGCATTATACCATAATTGATAATAAATAATTGAGTTGTATACTTAGCTACAATAAATTAACGAGTATTAAAAATGTTGATATTGCAATGTGAAGTTTATGTAGGTACCTCTTGTGTTTTTTGTGGACTAAGCTTCGAATTTTGTACACGTTTTTAACTATTAAAATAGTGGTCAAACAGCTTAACGTATTATGTATACCTACAATATAAGGATATTCAAAAACTCGCGGAACTTTGATTTATTAATCAATTATTTTTTTCATTAGGTATAAAAAAAATTGATATTGTGATTATTAAATATGGCTAAAGCTATGGATTTTATTTCAAACTAAACCGGTCTACATATTATACCACTAGGGGCAACCAAGAATACACAGTAGATACAGGCCGCTTGATGGTAAGCGGAATTAGCCTATAAATAGTAGACGTAATATCTTGTAAGAGTAGGGACACATTACGAGAAAAAATAAAACTTTTTATAAAAAAATAAAAACGACTTCAAAGGCAAATGTTGCACTAAAAACTGAAAAATAAACTGAATAAGACATTAAATAAAATGGACAAAAAATATTTCAATAACTAAATAGACCAAAAACTTTAATTATGTAAACTACCTACGCACCTATTCAAATTATTATTCTATAAATACCTTTTGAACTGTTTGAAGTCGGTGCCAAGCCTAATAGGTTTAATAGGCTTCGTACGGTTTGAGTAGGTAGGACATAGCATAACATCTGCTCATAATTGGGGCCGTCTGATTGGGGAAGAACCTCCACCTTACAGAATATCGCAGCCAAATAACACTGCCAAGTGGTGTTGTGTTCCTGCGGTGAGTAAGGTTGCCAGAGCTCCTTAGAGGAGGCACTGTGCTGACAGCGGAGGGACCGGCGGTATTATGGAATCGCTATTGAGTAGTGCAGGCGCAGCATGTTGGCGTGCGGTTAGGGAGATCCGGTGAAACGGTTGACCGCTGGCCGCCCGCAGATAGAGTGAGTTCCCGAACCCAGGGATTACTTAATCTCCTCCCTGGGAGGCTGAACTGCCATCTGGCGATGCTTGTGAAGGCATTTATTATTTCTTTCATTGTATTTTTGGGCTTGGCACCGACTTCAAACAGTTCAAAAGGTATTTATAGAATAATAATTTGAATAGGTGCGTAGGTAGTTTACATAATTAAAGTTTTTGGTCTATTTAGTTATTGAAATATTTTTTGTCCATTTTATTTAATGTCTTATTCAGTTTATTTTTCAGTTTTTAGTGCAACATTTGCCTTTGAAGTCGTTTTTATTTTTTTATAAAAAGTTTTATTTTTCCATTTTTTATATTTCAATGTTTTCAAGAAATATTTAATTGTTTACGAGCAAATTAAGCCTATTATGATAATATAATTATTTTATTTAAAACAAATGTACAAAATATACAAGCAAATGTACAACTATAATATATAAATAAATATATTAATTATTTATTATTAATTTACATTATCTATACTAATATTAGAAAGCTGAAGAGTTTGTTTGTTTGTTTGAACGCACTAATCTCAGGAACTACATAAAATATATTAGTGTTGGATAGCCCATTTATCGAGAAAGCCTATAAGTTAAATAACATCACGCTATTAGATGAGGGAATACATAAATACATAAACTTTTAAAGAATATATATCCTAAATGATTAAGGCTTCTTTCTCAGCAGCTACTTGATATTGCGTTTCATTTCATATCTAGGACAACTCCTAACCGATAAAGATATTACCTTCTATCATCAGTTCATTTGAATATACAAAGAGACGACGATACGAGTCTAAACGTGACTATAATATTTAAAAAAATATCCCCTAACTCCTAACCTTTAAGGAGTTGTACCATCCATCATCAGCTCTGCAACATAAGATGATGACTACCAGATGGAAATAGCTTTGATAAGTGCGTATATGAATGAAAAATACTGTAAATTCTTATAAAATTTGAGGGTTGCTCTCATTTTCCCCAGGATCCCATCATCAGATCCTGACTTGGTGACAGTGGGACTACCGCCGAAGTATACTCTTTCAAATGAAAAAAGAATTTTGAAAATCGGTTGACATTTCTTATAAAATTTGAGGGTTGCCCTCGTTTTCCCCCAGGATCCCGTCATCAGATCCTGACTTGGTGATAATGGGACCACCGCCGAAGTGTACTCTTTCAAACAAACAAAAAAAATTGAAAATCGGTTGACAATTGGCGGAAAAATCAATGAACATACATAAAAAAAAAAAAAAAAAACATACAGTCGAACATATAACCTCCTCCTTTTTTGAAGTCGTTTAATAAAATATGTACCTTACTTTCTGGTTCGTTAGGTATTTTTAAATCATATTTTCCAAATATTAAAATAAATTAGAACTAAAACTAATACTTAAATAAGTTTAAAACTAACTAAAATATAATAATTATAACTAATATACTATATGGTTCGATAATTTGCGATTGCAAAGATCACCTCACAAGACGAAACAACTCTTCTACTGAGTAATAGTTGGTTAATTGGCACAGTTTTGCTGTCCCATGCACTATTGCACTAGGGCCGGGTACCAAGTATTTCCCTTAGTATATTGGCCGCAATCTCGCCATGATACTAAAAGTGGTAGATAAGTGTACGAAGCCTTAAGGGAACTGGCTCAAGTTCAGCTGCAGAGGCTGCTGCAATGTCGATGTCGAGTTTCACTCAGGCGAGCGAGCTCACAACGAAAGAGAACTCACACGACCTTGATTTGGCATCCCATTTGGTACGCACTTGCGAAAAGAAGTGTCATTCGAAGTTTACAGAATCCGAAATTGATATCTCACCCGAGATTCAGCTTTCGAGATACACAAAGTTCTTACAGAATAGCATTGCTGCTGCTGCTACAAGTTGGAAATAGTCAAACTCAAAAGTCATTTATCCAGTATAGGCCCTGATAAGCCATTTATGATCGTTCCAATTGACTCTACCACCGAAAATGAGAGGACTCCGACAAGTAGTGCTATAGTTTTCGCTATTAGTTTTCCTTCTTCGGAAGCTCGAATCAATCTCATTAGATATCATTTAGAAATAATGATTTTTGGACTGTTGTTTGTCGACGTTCGTTTCATAAATAATAATTAATTCGCTTATTATGCGTTGTATGTAGGTACTTTATCCTATAGGTATTAATTACTTAATAAATTACCTATTAAGATAGGTAGGGTAGGTAGCCATCCCCCGTGGTTGCACCCGCGTTCCCGGGGGATCTTATCTTTACCCGGGATAAAAAGTATCTTATCTCAGTATATATCTATTTGTGTGCCAAATTTCATCAAGATTGGTTAAGTAGTTTCGGAGTTCATCGCGGACTAGCATCGTGCGTGACATATGAATTTTATATATTAAAAGTTTGACATGGCCACGTCTATTTTGATTGATATTCACACTCCTATAGTTAGTTGTACTCTGTCTGTACACAAGTTGAATATTTATGTAAATGATTTCATACGAAGAATTAAATCTTAATTTGTTTATTAGTATAACAACACAATGACCATTGTATAATGAGAGATCGAAGGTCTATGAACATAAAAATAAATAGCAATATATACTTACTGAGCTATTATCTGACTTCTAATTGTATTCTAGCAACAATGTTTGCAAAAAACCATTACCTACCTATTAAAAAAACTTATTTTTATTTATTTAATAGTTTTTTTTAGCAATGGATATAAACTGGTTTGACCACATTCTTACTATGGTAAGACCATAATACTGATCTATGGGTAAGACATGGTGTAGCCGATTGTAGTACGACCTAACATAAAGCCTTGAAGACGTAGCTACCATAGGTAAATTTACCAAAATTCTGCAGGTAATTCTGAGTAATAAACATAAACCAAGCAGCTATTTATTAACTTCAGTGATATTTATTGGTTTTAGAGTATGTTTCGGAACATATACTCGTAAAAGTTCACGTATTTTATGTAAGTAGATGTACATTCAAATATACCTAATTATAGGATATTTTACATAAATATTTATATACGTAAATGATGAAGGGTAGTTTTTTTGTACATTCGAAATTCAGATTTTCGAGGCTATATGTATACCAGTTATTGCATTCATTTGTAAATAGTTTTTTCCTGAGCATATATATGTTGATTGGCTCGCATTCTCCAGATTTGAAGTCATTCCTCAATTTTGTCTACCTATGTGATGTTCTAGGTGATCTGATGCAGTTGTCGGATTA
Organism: Ochropacha duplaris; assembly: GCA_951361185.1. Classification (NCBI taxonomy): domain Eukaryota; kingdom Metazoa; phylum Arthropoda; class Insecta; order Lepidoptera; family Drepanidae; genus Ochropacha; species Ochropacha duplaris. Next base: position 4,254,520 of record OX592706.1, read on the forward strand.
GTATGTTTTTTTTATTTTTTAGGGTTCCGTGCCTCAAAAGGTATAAGGGTTCCTATAAGATCACTTTCTTGTCCGTCTGTCTGTCCGTGTGTCACCACCGATTATCTCAGGAACGGGTGGACCTAGCAAGTTGAAATTTATACCAGATACTGAGGTCTATAGTCCCTATTAGGTGTATAAAAATCAAGGTCCTGAGTCAACACCATAAAAAGATATGGGCAAATTTAGATTTTCGCGAAAACTTGTAAGTACCAAAATTTTCCTTAATTTTCATCTTTTTTTATTTTTCGGAATTTTCCCTTTACTTGTGCTGTAAGACCTTGCTTTTAACCAAAATTGTCAATTCTAGATCAACCGGAAGTAGGTACCCTATAGGTTTTGGGTCGAAAACCTATGTGTCCGTTTCGATTGCACGGACACAGTGTTGTAGAAGAAAAACGACTACGTCAACATTACGTAGGAATTTGTAAAACACTAATAATGAAAGTCGCAAATTCGTAGATCCAATTTTCAGAAAGTTATAAAGGTTTAACCATGGCCGCGCGGTCGAAACATGGAGAACCTCGCGGCCATACAGTTCTCTTAAACGGAGCTTAGTAGAGGATCCATTCTTTTTGCTAACCACTGATACGATTTTGTAGAAAATGTAGACTGTATGAACAAAGCCCTAATGTTTGAACTTCACGACCTAGGGACCTTAAATGCTATGGCCGCGCGGTCGAAACAAGGAGAACCGTGCGGCCACGCATTTCTAGTAGAGGTCCCATTCTTTTTGCTAACCACTGATACGATTTTGTAGAAAATGTAGACTGTATGAACAAAGCCCTAATGTTTGAACTTCACGACCTAGGGACCTTAAATGCTATGGCCGCGCGGTCGAAACAAGGAGAACCGTGCGGCCACGCATTTCTAGTAGTGGTCCCATTCTTTTTGCCAACCACTGATACGATTTCGAAGAAAATGTAGAATCACGTAATTTGGCAAAAAGCAAGGTCTTACAGCACAAGTAAAGGGAAACTTCCAAAAAAATTAAAAAAAATGAAAATTAAAGGGTGTCCCCATACATACATAGTTACTACCAATTAAGATAGACCTCTGAGTTGTATCGGCGCTCATACAATTTAGGCTCTCAAGTGCGGCTGTCGGAACACACCGAAAGGTGCTTGGCGACAGATTTACAACTTGAGGGTGGTAGCCAGCCAGTCGGGTACTACAAAGTACCCTACTAGTTGCCTTCCTCGGTGTGTAATTAAACGTGAACCCTAGTATGTGTGTTTAGCATTCCAATCCCCACCACATATAAATCTAGAGACGAGGGAAGAGAAGTACGAATTGTAGTCATATTTAGCAGGTTCATAATTCTAAACACAGTTGCTTGAATGTTATGTGTCTGGTATGTCTCTAGTTCGTTTCTAATTATTACGGTTTCAAGGCTATATCCTGATGGAATTTGTAAATAGTAGGTAGGTTTTTCGGTTGTAGGGTACTTTGTAGTACCCGACTGGCTGGCTACCACCCTCAAGTTGAAAATCTGTCGCCAAGCACCTATCGGTGTGTTCCGACAGCTGCTCTTGAGAGCCAGTTCCCATCTAGGCTTTGTGTGCTTACTACCTTCGGCCACATCATCACTTACCATGGTGAGATCGTGGTCAAACACAAGCTTATCCAGAATAAAAAAAAAAGGTTTTATTAGTTACCAGTATAAGTTTAATTATAAAATACGAGACATATTACCAATGGCTATGGCTACCTTGCTGGCACATTAGTCGATTTGCCATTCTGAAGGGCATTTTAGACAGAGTATCCTCTTTTAATATTCAGGCTAATTGGTACCTACAACAGGCTAATTCGTATATCATGCTGCTTTCTGCAGCATTACCTGCACTTTGCGAAAGTAAATTGTGTCATCCTTAGCCAGGCTAATGTAATATGCAGATGAATGCTATCCAATCTAAACTAGTAAAAAAATATCATAAAGAAAAAAGATTTGATATTTTGTATGTTTGTTTGTAATAGATAAACTCAAAAAATACTTAACAGATTTAAACAATTCCTTCACCAATAGAATTACATTATCAACGAGTAACATGGGCTGGCTATATTTTATTTTAATTCTCTCGGGAACGCGGATGAAACCGAGTCGGGCTAGTTTATGTATAAAATTGTATTTTACTGTGATGATGTTGCCGTAGGTGCTAAGGACACAAGCCTAGAGGGAAACTGGCTATCAAGTGCAGCTGTCGGAACATACCGATAAACGCTTGGCGGCAGACTTTCAACTTGAGGGTGGTCACCACCGTGCTGCAGTTTCCTCACGATCTCCCTTCTTCAAAATCTCAAGCTAATTGTAGGATTCGAAATCACAACCATCGCCGGTATCCGACGTCAGTACCACTAAGCTATCATCGTCTGAAATAATTATTGCTCTGAGGTACCCTACCTTACATTTACCTTTTTGATAGTGGCAGTTAAGACTGAATGATGATACTGTGGTTGCTTGATTGCTTGAATGATTTTACACATCCATATTAATTACTTTGTTTGAACAATAATAAAAAAACAACGGTGCACATTTTTCGTCTTTTTTCAACTAGGTACCTACTCACCATATAATGTGATATTGGTGGCCTGACCTTGTTGTTTTTTCACAAAAAATACGAATCCAAAAATGTTACACGCGTGCTCAGTAGATGCTTGTTAATTTTTACCTTGAAATGTCACGCTTGATTCATTAATTGTAAATATAACTCAAGCGAGCATTTACCGGTGTGTTCCTGATGTAGTTGCCTTCTAGGCATTGTAAAAAGTCGGCAACACATTAGCAATCTCTGTAATCACTTACCATCAGGTTTTTTTACATTTCTCTACTGACCCGCGGCGTTACCACGTAAGTAACTGGTAATGAATTTCATTTTATTGGGCTCCCATTTTCTTGAATTCTATTATATTTATAAAGCACGTGAATATCAATCGAATCAATTTAGTCATCCATTGACTAATCCGTTGCTCAACATGGTCTCTAAATATTTTTGCTTTCTAGATTGGCAGCCAAATTCCGAGTTTCTTTCTTATCTTAATTTTTAGTAAGTGACTACCGTCGCCTCTAGTCATCAGCAATACCAGCGGGATTGCCAATGTGTTGTACTCCTTATTTGAATGCCTTAAACGCAACGGGCTCTCAAGTGCAACTGCGGAACACACCAACAGGTGCTTGGCGACAGATTTTCAACTTGAACCCTCAAGTAGCCATATATCTCCTCATCTTACGAGTACCGACGCGTAATGTGGAGGTGATACCACCAGCCAGATGATCCCTGCTATCTAGAACAGGTTATCTATAAGTCTGCCTGCTTGTATAACCGTAGACAGTAACTATTTAGTAATCGTGCCGTAGAGTTGGATATGGAAGAGACCCGTCCTTATATTGTAGTCCTACGATGACAAGACCTAAGGTCAGAACACACTGTGCAGAAATTTGCTATTCTATTTATGTAAGTGTCTAAATATGAAAATAAATTCATTGCTTATAATTTGCCAACAAGCTAGATACATAAGAATCAAGTAGTTTATAAATCAAGTTTCTTTATGCTGCGTATTAAAATGGTCAGCTTTTCCTGGTACCTCTACCTAGTAGGTAGGTATTCATAGTATTTATCTACCTACTAACCTGCTACAATGTGATTCACAATTTATATCCTCAACACCACAAAATAAATGATCCTACAACAAACAAGTTCTCTCGTTGATAAAGATCTATGCAATACTAGCTGTCCCCGTCGGTTTCACCGCTTCTGAGGGATCTTATCTGTCCCCGGGATAAAAAGCACCCTATGCTTTATTTCAGGATATGATCTAAGTTTCTTCAAAATCCTTTCAGTAGTTTTTGATACCGGCGAAAAAAAAGGTAGATAACGCATATCGCCGGTTTGTACAAAACCCAACTAAAGCGATTTTGGGATATCGAGTTAAATATGACCTTCAATATGGTTTTATTTTACTCATTATCCGAAAATCGCAACGTTTGACTTCCAGTCAGATTCCGTCCACAGAATAGCGGCAAACAGCCCATAGCTATCAGACCGAATTAAAAGATCTTATTTAGGGAAGCCCGTCCTCAATTTCGTGTCCCCCGGCAATGCCTAGACCAACGTTCGTGCCCCATTCGGGGCCGCCCTTATGCCCGTAGTATACATATAGTAATATATATAAATAATATAACTAAACATAAATTTATCATTTAATTTCATCGTATTATACGATAACCTTCCAGAATTCATTTTCGACATAAGTGAAAATCAGATCAAAATCAAGAATAAAGCGGAGATACAGACAGATGCGAATAACAGACACATCCTACTTTTTATACATACCTACCTACCTACTTAAGGCGACGATATACGTGAAATGACGATTTTCGATACAATATTTCTCTGCATTCTTTATTACAAGTGATTTATTAAAAATATATGTTAAACTAAAGGATACACGACATAAAATGACTTTTTTCAAATTTTAATTTTATCATCGAGAACATCAGAAAAAAATCGCGAATATGAGCCTTTTTGAAATTTCAAACATATTTCTCTCCTATATTACGGATTCAAATAACATGAAATTAATTACAGATATTCTTACACCTAAAACAAATAGCACTGTCTTGTTGTTTTTTCAAAAAAAGTTACTGTTATTTTTTAATTAAATTTATACTCGATTTTTAACTCGGTGACAGCTTTGGTCCCCTCGTTCGCCCGTCATTTCAGTGCGGGACGGGACGTTGTGCTGATCGGACCTGTGCTACTTTTTTCTCCACTCGATACAATATCATAAATGGTGTTATTAAAGCAGTGTTGTATATTTTAGCTATACATCGCGATGCGGTTGCTAGGGCTCGTCCATTAATTAAGCGATGTTTTTTAGAAACTTTTAAAAATGTTTCATGGTATTTTAGCTGAGGCGTCGAAAGTTTGTTAGTTAGTAGAACTACTCATATAGTTGATTATAGTATTAGTACGTAACTACCTTTAGAAAAAATATGAATTCATCAAGTTACACAACTTACTTTTTTTTTGCAGTATTCGACATCCACACGGATGAAAATATATTATAGAGAATGCTAATAATTAAAAAATCCTATATATTACATAATAAAAATAAATAAAGACATTTTTTAAATTATTACTTCGAAAAATATTATACATATACTAGCGGGACCGGCAGACGTCCTGCCCGGAAATTAAAACAAAACTTAGAACCCGTTTCCAGCGCCACCTACCGGGTCCAATTGTCAGACCATCGAGAAACCCATTGAAATATACACACAAAATTTCATCCATATCGGTCCAGCCGTTAGGTGACAAACACACGTACAGAAGAATTATATTTAATAAGATAATAAAAATAGATTTTTTGATAACCAACAAACTTGAAATTGTTGTTGGACTCACCCTAAGTTTTATGCGGCACTGGAGTAACCTTAGCTTGTACAATTCGTCAAATATACTTTGAAACCTGTGATAGTTGAAATTGGACCTTATCTTATAGAAATAAGGTTCATTGTCACGTAACACCTATAACTATTACGTTTCAAGCTGTATTATGAACTTTTAAAATATCTGTTTTGTCTCGATTCGAGTTGCGAGGGAGAGCGTTGCGCGTTCTTTGTGAGGGCGCGCGGGGTGTGCAGCGCCAATCGAGCAAGGTCATTCGCGTATATCGTCACCTTAAATACATATTATACTTAGATATAAGTAGGTATAATTACACCCAGCTCTCAGACCCAGAACACACTGTGCCCAGAACAAATAAGAAAGCTATATTATATGGGTACCTACATACGAGTGAATTTACGAAAATAATACAAAAATATTTAAAAAATATATTAAATTTCAGATCATTTTTTACAATCTCGTAACATAAATAAAGAACCTAGTAATATACAGATATCAATTCAACTAGTTTTACAAAATTATTACAATAAGTACCTATATCATAATTGACCTCGAATATTTCAATTCTTATATTTAATCTACTATTAGGACCCTAGGTCCTTAGGTGTCTAATATTGATCGACGGATCGATGTGATGTTTTGCTTCTAATCATGCTGATAGTTTATGAACCAAAAGTCACCTACTTATCCTGACAACGCGGGTGAAACCACGACATCTATGGAATATACAGATGTCCGGTAGGTATAATAGTACGGATGGAGATAGGTGGGAGGGTCACCAACCAAATATACAAAAATGACGGACTACTATTAGGACCAAAGACTTTTAACTTATACTAATAGACAGGACATTGCGAACAAAATCGTAATCCGATATTTATGTCCAGTGGACATAAATCGCTCAGTCTAGTCTAGTTTATTTATAGATAGATGACGTTACTGAGGTTTTTCTATGACATTTCTTCTGATAGCCGCTCTATTATATCTATCTTTAAATCTCTTTGATTAGGACTATTATTTCGGATTTTTATGTATTGATTTTTGAATTTTCGAATTTTAAATATCTCGGAAATGGCGATACTTTTACTCATTCATTCAGTCTTTTTTGTAAATTTGGTAGGTGACACGCCCACCTATCACCCCCTTAAGTTTGTCGTACACAATTTGCACAGGCTCCAATTGGTTTAAAGACTAGGATTAGAGCCAAAATTGACTTTAAAATAGTGGGCGTAAGGCACATTATCCACTGATGAATAAAAGCAATGTCCAACATTTATATGCATTTTTTATGCAAAAGGAGTTATCATCGATATTGTCTAATCTAAAAGGAACGCTAGTCTATGGCAAGAGAACGGAATGATCCAACTTCTGTTGTAGATTCAGTTTTGTTCTTTGATTTTTTGTCGGCCGTCCATAAGTTGTCACTTATGAAGAACTCTCTGGAAAAGTAATATTCTGGTTTATTTATGGTAGTAAGTTTGTGCGTTAATCCAACCACCTTTTAAGCGGAATTTATTGTTACAACGACTGCCTTTAGACATTAGCAAGACCAGGGGGATTGCCAATGTATTGTACAGCTTATTACAATGCCTTAAAGACAAATGGCTCTCAAGTGCAACTGCCGGAACACACCAACAGGCTCATGTCGGCAGATTTTAACTTGAGGGTGGTAGCCAGCCAGTCGAGTAGTACTACAAAGTAAGTACCCTACCACCGTGCTATGGTTTCCTCACGATGTTTTCCTTCACCGACACCACAAGCTCATTGTAGGATTCGAACCCACGACCTTTACCGCGGTATCCGACGTCAGTTAGGTTAGGTACCTTTTTTTATTCAACAGATGAAGGACATCTTTCATGTGCGTCTCCATCGAGCCTCGAGTGCCACCGAAGTCATCGGGGAGGTCTTCTTTGTTCATATATTGATGTAGTGTATTTGAATTTGGCGAGTGGAAATGTATCTGTAATTTAAATAAATTCGAAATTACTTTGTCGCCAACTTTGGACATTATAACCGAGACGTAGTCGCGGGTAAAAGCCGCTAACATCGCGTTTCCAATGAAACAAACTTAGGTATGCACTATTTTATAATTACTAGTCTTCGCAAATGGTACCTAATCACTATTTAAAAAAAATAGGAAAAAAGAGAACTAACTGCTTTCAAAATTTTTATTGTCATCAAAACAAACAAGTAGCTAACTGAAAAAGAAAATAGGTTGACAAACTGAGAGAACTTTATCTTTGGTCTGTATGTATCTATAGATACAGTAACTAAAACTAACCATATCCGTCATGTCTTGTTTCAGGAATGGCTTCATCATCCCATAGATTTTGTCTATGAAAGGCGGCGCGTTCACTACGTGTATCTGCTTTATTCTAATTGGCATCGCCTCCTGGAATTTTATGAGAACATTTATTATTTTTGAATGTATTTTGTATATTTCGAAGTTCGAATAAATTGCTTATGTTGATGAGTTTGATGTAAGTATCAAGGTACGTACTTAACGTTACGTTTAAAAGGGTATATTATGAGATATTAAAGTGAAACAGGTATTTCAGGTCGAATGAATGATATGATATCCTACTCATATTATAAATGTGAAAGTTTGGATGGATGTATGTTTGTTACTCATTTACGCCAGAACGGTTGGATGGATCTGGATGAAATTTGGCATAGAGATATATTATAGCCTGGAATAGCACATAGACTACTTTTTATCCCGGGAAAAGATAAGATCCCACGGGAACGCGGGTGAAACCGCGCGGAACAGTTAGTATAGCTATATCGTGTCAAACATAACGTACATTTTCAAGACCTTTTGACAAACAGTCTGAAGCTTTTAAGGCGATGATAGCTCAGTGGTAAGTGACGTCGGATACCGCGGCGAAGGTCGTGGGTTCGAATCCTTACAATGAGCTTGAGCTTTCGGTGAAGGAAAACATCGTGAGGAAACCACAGCACGGTGGTAGGGTACTTTGTAGTACTCGACTGGCTGGCTACCACCCTCAAGTTGAAAATCTGTCGCCAAGCACCTGTTGGTGTGTTCCGGCAATTGCACTTGAGAGCCAGTTCGCCTTTAAGGCATTGTAATAAGGTGTACAACACATTAGCAATCCCCTGGTATTGCCAATATCTATAGGCGACGTTGTCACTTACCATCAGGTGACCCGCCTGCTTCGTTGTCACTTGTGACATAAAAAAAAACTCAACTCAACCACCGTGCATATGATAGGGTACTTTGTAGTACTTGATAGTTAACATTGTTAACCCGACAAATAAAATATCATTCAAATATGGGCTTCAGGTCGTGCTCTTTAGATATAAGTATTTAATATTGGCAACATAAGTTAGCAGACAGCTCGCTGTTAGCGAGCTTACCGCCATCAGACTGCTCGGTAGTTGACTTTTAGTATAGGGCGGTTTTGGGTGGTTATGGGTGGTAGCGGTGTTGGAGCAGAGTCGTTTAAATGGGCTATGACCTTATATCCTCTTTGACGATTGAACGACAGATTTTTTTATATTTATTGTATAAACCCTACCTGTTATTTAATCCGAGTATTGAAAAATCGCCCCTAAGATATTTTTTATTAAAAAGTACAAACCTCTTGATACTTCGACAATTTCCTAGCAATTGACACGTTGAATTTTGTTAAAAACTTCAAAGATATATCCTTGACATCCATTATAACTATGTCAGAGTCTTCTAGAGGCTGATTGTCCAGCAACCACGCGTCTGTAGTCAGGAAGAACAACTTTGCGTCTTGAAAATAGTCGTATTTATCAAGCCCTGGGTCATTTAACTGCCATATCCAGACATTCCTGTTGCCAGATATTTGGTATTGCGCCAGGTTTCTGCAATTTTAATAAGAGGTTTTAGGGAACATCAAACTTATTGCCAATAAAGTCTGATACGAAAATATTGCCCTAATCTCTACTACCAAATTAATATACCTACTAAGACACTACTTGAAGTGATACATATTGCTTGCTATATTGACCTTTTCCAACGATAACACCTAACTGTTATTTTCATTGCTAATTAGTTGTAAGCACCATTTATATATTAATCTAGATGGAAAGTATGTTGTAAGGAATAAAGTATGTTTATGGTTGATCAAAACGGATTATTGATAACGTAATTTGCTAGATCGTAGCTTGTACAAATTGTTCTTTGAGGTCATAGGAGTCATGACATTGGTAAGTAAATAAGTCTTATCTATAAATCGTAAAATTTTATGGGTAGGTAAAGAGACTAGAGACTCTAAAAAAGGTGCCAAATGTAAAGCAACCAAAGTCCTGAGTCTTTGACTTGACTTGCTTGATCGATCATTCCCGTACTTACGTCGATATTATTACAATCGCTGTAGATGTAAGACTCGTACTACAAGTGAAAAGCTTCATGTGCTCTCGACTTTACGTACAATTAATCTCATTCTCCATATCAACTCCCCCCCCCCCTGGCTGGCGACGCCCTTGAAACATGGTGTAAGACATGGGTAGGAATATTATTGTCCTCTGAGTCATTTCTTTTGTCTGTTATATCTTTATCGTTTTTGTCATCAAATGGTTGAATCATAATCTATATAAAAGGCAATCGTTACTGACTGACTGACTGATCTATCAACACACGGATTGCGCGGGGCGGAAAACTAGTAACTATATAACTAGTTTTTCGCCCCGCCGTTTCACGAAGGATCTTACCTATTTTCCGGGATAAAAAGTATCCTATGTTTTATTCCAGGATATGATCTACCTGTGTATCAAGTTTTATCAAAATCCGTTCAGCCGTTTTTGTGTGATTGAAGAACAAACATCCAAATATACAAACATTCACATTTATAATATTAGTAGAAAGTAGGATGTTATTGGTGTATTAGGTGCACATCTACTGAGATCTACTTATAGATGTTCATCCATGCATCATTTATGTACCTACGCTATTTAAGAAATTAGGTATCTTTATGAATCTTGTTATTTATTGGATAAATATTGATAAGATAGACATTCATTTTCTAATCATTTATCATTGCAGATATCAACCTATATTTATTTATTAACTCTACTGCTACTACACAAGGTCAGTGGTACGTTTTTTGCACTTAGAATGAATAACGACCTGTCCTTGAAAGATAACTAACAGGCAAACATTGCCTTAAAATGTTCAAGGTGTTTGATGAAATCTGACAAATACCTAATTTTTTTTTTATATGTCTATACAGGATGTCTGGTAAGTAGTACTACAATATTAAGGGGGTATAAATGGGAGGGTCACCTAAATGTACACTCTGTATAATTAATTAATCGATAGCATGGTTTACTCACACGATTTTCAAAGTCTTTTGTATTTGCGGTGAAAGCGGGTCTCTGTTACTAAGTAAGTCGACACTCGATGATCTTAAACTGAAGAATAGTTCGACAGCACTCTTTGCCTTGTCGACATTATAGTGGCAACTGTGCAGGAATCTTAGAAGGAGCTTGTCATCTGAAAGAGTTGGATGCAATTATATTATAAGTAAAATAGACAAATAAAGAGTCTTTATATCGAGCCATTTTACCGTTTGCGTGATTTAAACATTGATAGATAACTCTTGATTGTACATCAAAAGCAAGTAATTATTTTACAATAGGCTGTTTAATGAACAATTATGTTGGGTTTTTATGAATCTTTTATGGTCCAATTGTGAACGCACCAACCTACGATCATAAGAGTGAGGGTTCAATTCTCTCACTCTAAATTATCGCACCAGATAGATACACGTGGCCTCAATCACTGTTGTTGTCAAGAGAGACTTAGGTATGTCCTTTTTAGGGTTCCGTAAAAACGTCCCAAAGGGTAAAAACGGGACCCTATTACTAAGACTTCGCTGTCTGTCCGTCTGTCTGTTACCAGGCTGTATCTCAAGAACCGCGATAGCTAGATAGTTGAAATTTTCACAAATTATGTATTTCTGTTGCCGCTATAACAACAAATACTAAAAACAAAATAAAATAAATATTTAAGGGGGGCTCCCATACAACAAACGCTATTTTTTTGCCCGTTTTTGCTCGATATCCATCACTTATAATACCACAAGAGCTTCAAAATTATCGGGTATTTATTTCCCGATAGGTTCGTTGCAAACAAATGATGTCGGCCAATAGAATTGCACCATGAGACGAAATGTACAGTTAACAAATACGAAAAGGTTAATTTGACTGGATCATGTTTTGTATAGCAACGACCAGAGAAAATTTTCAAAAAATTATCAGTATAATACCATGTAGGTTGTACCACGTGACGTCGAATGGTGCAATTCTATTGGTCGATATTTGGGTCGGAAAAATAATCAGTTGTATTTTTACTTTAATAATAAATAATAAAATTAAAATAAAAAAATTATAAAATAAATATTTAAAAATCACGTTTGTTGTATGGGAGCCCCTCCCATACAACAAACGTGATTTTTTGCCTTTTTTACGGAACCCTTCGTGCGCGAGTCCGACTCGCACTTGGCCGTTTTTTTTGATTACGATAAATACATACTATTAAAAATAAATAGATAGGCTTTTTTAACAAATAAATAAATGACTAGGAATCATACTAATATTATAAATGAGATAGTATGCTTGTTTGTTGTCCTTATTAGATGCAGCAATAGAAACAAAGTATCGACGTGATTTTTATCCTGGGAGAGCAGTTACAGCAGCCGAGCGGAACCTTATTTTGGGAATCAAACAATGAGGAAGGAAATTACAACAAATACCTCGATTATTGATTTCAGTTCGTGATGTTTTCAACAGTTTTATTTGTAGAATCAATTAGCTTCGATATTTGAAATAATAAATATGAAATGAAAACGTTGAGTTGTATTAGTCGAGAACCCACTCAATTAATAATCTTGTTTGATTGAAGGCTACGTAGGTACCGGTTTTATAAGTAAGTAGGTATGTGCCTACTGCTTGTTGTTGTTAGGGAGACTCTTTGTTATCCTGCTAATATTACGAGTATAAAAGTTAAATTTTGGATGTTTGTTACTCAACCACGCCATAACGGCTCACACAAGTAGATCTGGAATAAAACATAGGATACTATTTATCCCGGGAAATGATGAGAATGATGACAGAAAGAAATTGGATGAAAGGCACATATAAAGTATAATAGGAATAAAATACAGCATAGGTATTTATATTTATTGTGACAAAACGTTGGATCCTTCGAAGAAAGTATTTCAGAACGTGGATCCATCCTTCGGAATCATGTTTGATAGCCTTAGTCTTTGTTTGATAGACATGGCCTTCATAGAGCTGAATTCATCTACTGTTTTAATTCGTATTTATCATATAATATATCCTATTTGAGGCGGTTTCCTCATTATTATTGTTCTTTGATTAGGTGTCGGTATAAAAATATTATGCTAATGTTTCTATACAAACAATTTAGCACAGCAGTTCGTCTAACAACTACTACCAATGCTACAAGTCAATTTCAATCTTATTCACTTGTGTTGAAGTTTGAATTGACACAACAATTTGAACAAATGGCAATAGAGAAGTCGTGTTGATTCATATTATTCACAACAACGGACATCAAAACATCAAACATTCGATGTGTTATTTGTGTCCTCTATAGGATGGTAGATATTGTTCACAATAACTTTTTGAGCTCCAACAGGTATCGCCCATTAATCACGTGAGTCACAAAAGAGGGGAGGTACCTATTTTTATATTTTTTTTAAATTATTTGTACCCTATGACGATTTGTTTATTCATCCAAGTCTGTACTAAAGAAATTCACATGATTTTGGGAAAACGGGCGGAAGCTTAGTCTAAAACCTCACCATGTTTCACGAGGGGGGATAGGGGAGTTAAAAACTTGCTAAAAAACATCACGACCCCAAAGAGAGACAAATAGCATGATCCCTACAGGGCACCACCAACTCTTACTGTGATTCAACTTTACCTAAACTTCATTGTTTTTCTACCAATTGTCTTTTTAGGGTTCCGTACCCAAAGGGTAAAAACGGAAACCGTATTACCAAGACTCTGCTGTTCGTCTGTCTGTCCGTCTTTCTGCCAGTCTTTCTGTCACCAGGCTGTATCTCATGAACCGTGATAGCTAGACAGTTGAAATTTCCACAGATGATGTACTTCTGTTTCCGATTTGTAGTTTTTCTCAAAAACAAAAACAACAAAATTTGTACGGGACCCTCGGTGCGCGAGTCCAACTCGCACTTGACCGGTATTTCCATACATTCTGACGACCTTTGACACAAAGGCAATTCAGTTCAGCCCGAGCATTTTTTATTGAATCGCAATAAGAGTTAGTGGGTAACCCAGCAGACATCTAATTTGCATAATATACTTATTATATTAGGTATAGCATTGTATATAAAAGTATGTATACATATATGTAGGTATATCCAAAATGCCCATTCTTCTGTCATACACGGTGTAATATCATCGTTGATCATCACCATGGTATTATGTGACTTAACAGTAGGTAACCTACCTACCATACATCATTGTAATTTAACATTGTATAACTAGGTACCTACCATGATATCAATACTGTTGTTATTGCTTTGTTGCTGTCGTAAATATTTTACGAGTAGGAAATCGAAAGAGGCATGAAATAGAATTCAGTTTTCTCAATCTTTTCTCCACCTTGGATCGCCAGGGATCTAATGGTTTTTTGGATTAAAAAATAGCTTACGCTTTATTCCAGGATACTATAATCTATTTAAATGCTAAATTGGATTACATTACAGCTTGATTGAATTACAAACATTCGCATACTGTATATATATTTATAGGTATGTACTGTAATGTCTATGCTCACGTACTAGCCATTGATAATTCTATTGATTTGAATTGTTCAAATTTTAAATAAGAAATGTTCATAAAAAGAATCGAGGTCGGTGCGCGGCACTGACGGACGAACTATATGAAAAATTAAATGTAAAATTATAATTGAATAGATTGATTCTAAAATAATCAAATAGTTTCAATCATCACAACCACAGTACCTACTCGTACCTAGTAGGTAGGCAGATATATCACTACAGAAATAAGTGCTCAAATACCTAGTAGTTTTTATGTCAGAAAACTCTCAACAAAATCTAAAAATATTCCTATCTAGTCCACTCCACGTCAACTTCGAAACGAGAAATGATCAAATATAAGACTCGAAATCACGTTTTTGTAAAACCTGTTTTGGACGTTCTAATTTGAAGATAGGTCAGTGAACTTATTACCAAATAAATTATATAATAAAATATTGGCTGCAAAAGTTAATATTCCATATAATAAGTAGGATGATTATGATTGACATGATCTTTTACCTATGTACATGAAATGTATTAAAATACCTGTATCTTTAGGTAAATGTGGTTGTTTGTTAAACCATTCCTTTAGCTGTTCCAATTGTTTTAACACATCGTCTGGTAAGTTGTCCCCCATCCTGGATTGTTCTCCTGTAATCACGTTATTATTATTAATTAAACACTTTAATCTAGAAACGTTGCGAATCTTCTCACCTTTTAAAATGGAAGGACTTGGTGTAAGCAATCTTGTTATACTTGGAGACTTTTGGCACTATACAGGTAAATTTTTCAAGTGGGCGTTTAAGACCAAAACCGTACCTAACTACTTACATATAACGAATAGCGAAAAATGCTGCAGCTGAAACGAGTCTAGAGGCCGATTTTGATAAAAACATTTTTGAAAAAAAAAATACCGATGCAGGAATCGAACCCGTTGATTTTGAAAAAACTAACACAGCCTATTAATATAGTACTTAATTCAGGAATATTATTTTCTTATTATTATTCAATATTATAATCATGCGTGTCATCAATCATTATTATAAGGACCTACTTAAATTCAAAAATAAATATTTTATTAAGTCATCGTAATAAGTGTGATCTCGTTTAACTATTAAACTGGGTGGCCGGAACACACCAAGAGGTGCTTGGCGACAGACAGCCAGTCGAGTACAACATAGTAGGTACCCTAGGTGACCGTGCTGTGGTTTCCTTCACAGAAAGCGCAAGCTCATTGCCAGCCAAGTTGTATCTAAAACATGTGGTTTAACAGCTAGATTAACCAGTAATGATGTAGTTAGTCGCACGGTTAATGATTTCCTGCCGGCATGCTATTATAAGGAAACACTCAGCTCATGACATAATCCCAATAGGTATAACATGAGTTCACATGACCTTCAACGTCGAAATAATTACGAAAACGTAAGTTATTGAGGAAATGGAAAAAGATCGTGGTTGTAAAGAGATGGAAGAGTTAGACGGTTACATAAAGTATTTTGATATCCCTCGCCTTGGAAAGGTATAGGTAACCTACAGTTTCCTTCTCTTTCACTAGTTCAATGCTAATCTTATAAATATTAGAACCTAGGTATTTGTGTTGCTTACTACCTACCCAGAATTTTTTTATGGCCTTGTAATCAACTAACAAGTTCGTCGGAATAAACTACGATACTTTTTATGTAAGTATTATAATTTGCATTTAACAATATAGACAATTCAATAAGTTTTTCTATCGTAAATAAATAATAGAACCCAAATTACGGTTAGCACATAATACTGCTGACGCAAAATAGTAATTTGTAATGACGTCATTCATTGCATTTTTTCGTGTGTTCAATTTTATCCATGTACATTTTATTTTGACTTTAGAACATCTACCAATTCGTGACGAAAATAAAAATTACTTCAAAAAATTATATCGAAAATTATATCTACACGACGAAAATAAACAAGATAAGTAACTTCATTAATTTAAGGGCAAAAATTAAGCGAACTAAAGAAGAGAAAATTAGACCAAAGACCATATTTTTTATAAATAGGTACGTCTCTGGTAAATCCAAGGTAAGGTAAATCATTGTTTTATAAAAAAAAGAACTGTCTCTGATCGAGAGATTAGTTACGCAATAATAGTATCTATTATGCTAAATAAATAACTTAGGCTATTATTAGACCGGTTAGTCAACGTAATTCTGTTAATTTTATCTTGCCTTGAACTTACCGCTCAAATGCCTGACCCATGTCTGTAGATCTCTACAACTCACTTAACTATAATAGCAATAACCTAATGACTACTATTAATGTTGTTAGCTATTTAAATAACAAGTACCTAACTTGTTACAACTAAACAGAACTGATTGATTGTTTATAAAGATGTACCGATTAGGTACGAAAGATTACTAGGTAACGTTCTTACAAAATACATAACATAGTGGAGTATGAATAAGTTTAGGAATATTTAATTTATTCATGGTTACGTACGATTTAAACAAAACATCATAGGAACATAAAAAAATAGTTTCCAAAACAACTGATAAGGAACGTAAATACCTACTTACATATATACATGCGATATATATACCTACTAACTAAATTTGATGTTTCAGTAGGTATAATAATAGGTAGACACTAGTACCTATCTAATTGATAACATTTATGAAAACAACTAACATAAACACAGCGTAAAAATGTAAGTACCAGAGAAAAAAAATTTAGGCACCGAATACCTATAACTACATTTCGAGGCAGCCGGTAATTAGTTTTGTATGTGACAGTCATAACTTCTATATAAAACCACTGATAATAATAACTTTTGACTTACTTTTTTAAAATTGTTGAATGTCCGTAGGTATTACAAGGAGAACTGCGAATTGTGTATTTAATTCAAAGTATTTCACATGAATAATGAATTAAAACCAGTTTGTGATAAGGGTTCCGACACGTCATAAGAGCGTTGCGTACGCTCGATTACTGAAGTGGCTACGTACAATGCTAAGCAAAAACCCAGAGTGAGTTGTCTGCGCAAGAGTACACTGAAGTACAATCGCATGGAAAAGTATTGTATCACTAAAACAATATTGAAAACCGTATTTCCAATTGTTGAATAAACTCAAATCACCATAATTAGAAACCCAAGCTAAAGTAATAATGCTGCAATATTTTTTTGCCTTTTTACTTGTTTTAAATATAAAACTATTGTAAATAAATCTTCAAAAAGCTTGGGTGTAGCTTGCTTTTTGTCCAAATCAAATTATATTGACTATTGAGATCTAACTAGGCTAACTATAAATTTCTATGTATGAGAATGAGGACTACCATTTGTGTGCTCACTCACCAGTTGGCGCCACTGGTGATTAACTGGACTAATAGCTGTGAAAACAAAGTTTACATTTAATCATATTTCATATTATATCGAGCATGCCGCAGTGTTTGCAAAGCCCCGTTTTTTACGGAAAAAAGGACATAAGTTTCGAAAGACAAAACTTTCTCAAAGAACTGACATTCAATGATCCGTAACTCGTATTCGCCATAATTAATCTCAGATAGGTACGACCTATTGCAAAATATTCACAAAATTATTCTAATTAGAAATAAGCTCGCGTATCACACCAGACCACAAACAGTGGCACAAAGAGGATAAAATCACTACGTCAGTGGCATTTGACATTTCGTAGGTCTCACCCCACTCTAGCGCCTCTAGCGGCGAATTCACACGCGATATTTATTGTTAGTAAATTATTATGTTTTGGTGAAGATCTCATATTTTCTCGGAATAAAAAGTATCATTTAAGTTTTTTTTTTAGGGTAAATGTGTCCATTTCGATTTGATTAACTAAGTAACAAATATTTGCATATTATGTTGGAATTACTACAAGTGTAACCTTCATATTTTATTATAAGGTAATTGGTAGGATATAAGATAATTATGTATGACTATTTTAATTAAATAAAAATAAAAGCCGTTATCAAAGTCAAAGCTGTCCAAAGACCGGATGGTGTGGTTTGTAACAACTCGTGGATTAAATTCCCACCCAGAATAGACATTTTGTGTGTATGAACATGTACCTACCTGAGTGTACCTAATAATCTATTTATTTAAAAATGTATTTAAAAAGATGTAGGTATACCTATCAGTTATCTGGTTTTCATAGTTGAAGCTGCTTAGTTTGGGATCAGATGGCCGTTAATAAAGAATATCATTTTTACAGTAGGTACACAGTAATATGGAAGCCAAAGCTAAAGAAGTTACCATCGCTTCGTTAGCCTTCAACTGAGGAACCGGCGTGCAACCACAATGAAACTCACCATGGTTCCCTATATACAACACCTACATTTTTTATTGTTTTTAGGTAATGCAGTATAAGCACGTCAAATGATTAATATTATTAAAGGCTTTAATTAGTTACAAGACAATCAAGCCCATACAGGAAAGTGAACAAGCCTACGTCCATAACAACCAAGAAATATGTATACTAAATGGATAGGTAACTCCAAATACCTACTTGAAGCAAATACCTATCAATTGCGAAAAGAGAAAGATAACAACTACGTTGGGACAATCTCTCTTTCTTTCACTAAGGGTAAGTAGGGTTAGAAAGAGAGATTGTCCCAACGTAGTTGTAATCTTTCTCTTTTTCCTAATTGAAAGGTATTTGCTTCAAGTAGGTATTTATAGTTACCTATCCATTTAGAATACATAATTCTTGATAACAGCACAGTCGAATGACGATTTGAACATGGCGGCTGCAAGGCGGTATTTATCAAGAATTATATATTCTAAATGGGTTGGTAACTCTAAATACCAATTTGAAGCAATAGTATTTAGAGTGACCTATCCATTTAGAATATATAATTCTTGGTATTTATATCTCGGAACAATAACTAGCATGGAAGCCGGGCTAAAATAAAAACCGAGTACTATACAGTTTATTCATTTATGTCAATTAGCAAATCGTAATGTGGGAATGAAACAAAACATGGCTGTTTGTTTTTATTATTTTTGAACGTGTCACAAGCAAAATGTCAAAAAGTCCTCTTTGGCCCTCTTATGATGCTAACAAATACAAAAGTTCTATCCAAGACGTCAAAATACTTACGTTGGCTATCAACTTAATTTTGTAGTTTTATGTTTTGTTGATACGAGTCGGGAGTTTGACGAATTTACTAAGTGAAAAAAGTGAGTTAATTATTAATTTCTCTCTGAGAACGTGGCCAGAAAGTATATACGAGAGGTATACAGTGCCCTGGACAAGATGTCTTGTGTTGTTGAAGGGTGTAAATCCCATAGTTCGAGAAAAGAAAATGAGAACGAAACGTTAACATTTCATCGGTGAGTTTAGAGATATATTTTTCAATATTGGAAATAAAAAAAGTGATAGACGATAAATAAAAATAGTACTTTATGCCTATCTACTCAAAAGAATTCACGTATTTGCTTTATTTTATGATTTTTCTGAAAAATTAAATTGTCGCAAGTATAGGTTACTAGTGATGTAAAAATGGTTATCGATAATCATTTCAATACTGTTGCAGATTTCCTAATGATGGTGAAATGAAAATGAAATGGAGTCAGTGCATCAATAGGTTTTTCTCATACAAACTTCCACCCCCTTTTCACCCCCTTAAAGGGTGATTTCTAGGATAAAAACTATCCTATGTTTTTTCCCGGGACTCCAACAATCCCTATCCGAATTTCATCTAAATCGGTTCGGCGGTTTAAGCGTGAAGAGGTAACTGACAGACAGACAGACAGACACACTTTCGCATTTATAATATTTTATAATTATAATATTAATTAGTATTAGTATGGATTTTAATGATTAATAAAAACATTAAATGAATAATTGTAGTTTCATTTATACTTGTGTCAAATTCTTATCGTCTCTTTCCTACCACACTTGACTGATATTCCGACGCCGAAGTTCCGTCGTGGTAAATCCGTTAGTAAACCACAGCCACACTTGGCAGATTATCCGCCGACAGCCAGCGCCTATACTGATAATAAATTATAATAACATGGGAATGTTAAGAAAAGGATAAACTATATTAATTAAAAAATATATAATAGAAAACTATTCTATCTATAGGTAACATTTAGTGTTTGTTTCATGTCAATCGGTTCTTAAATAAAAAAGTTATGCCAATTTAAAGAATCACGTCGAACATTTGTTAATCCAAAATAAACCAAAAGATTGCCCAAAGTCACTATTCCACGCGGACGAAGTCGCGGGCACAGCTAGTACTAACTATATTTACTTGTTTGCTTTGATGACTTATATCGACACGACAATGTCGATGATAAGCCCATCACTAGCCAAAAAATAGCTTGTGACAACCTGCATAATAACGAAACAGAACGGTATTATATGTCTCTTTCCCACGCATTATTAACGTCGAAAGTAAAAAAAGGTAAAGTATATGCATTTCATTTCTTATTTTAGCCCGGCTTCCATGTTAGTTATTGTTCCGAGATTTATATACTAACTGCATCGCACACTCTCCATACCTACTTGAATCAAATACCTATCAATTGCAAAACAGAGTAAGATATCAACTCCATTGGGACAACCTCTCTTTCTTTAATTTCGTGTCACCCATGTAGTAAAGATATACTTCTTTTTTCCGTGGGGTCACCCTACTTATATTAGAAAGAGAGGAGTATCCCAAGTATTCCCAAGTTCCAATCGAATTCCATTTTCTGCCATTTCCGTTTGACGAGTTCCATTTGACGACGGCACGATAAAACAGAAGGTCTGGGTGGCCCCCATTGGATTTTTTTGATGTTAAATTAAACTTTTTCTGTTATATATAGGTATTTTCACTTTCACAGTAGCTACATGCAGTCACCGGTACTCATATATGTGATCAAATCTTACTGAATCTTAAATATACGTATTCATCTTTTTTTGTATTATGTTATATAGGCATAAAGAACCCAATTTATATGAGCGTTAGAATTTAACATGAATCAAATTGACGATTAAAAATACTTGTATGAGTTTACATAATAAAGATATATTTGAGTTTAAAGTTATTGTGAGTAAAATGTTATTTCTGAATTTCTGATAAAGAATAGTTTTTACCAAGTACTGAATGCACCCATTTAAACTAAATTGTTGCCATACGTAATAAACATTTTATTTTCATTTTACTTTTTTCAACATAATCTTTTATTCTACGTTTATAAACATATCTCAGTATGTGAAATAATTATCGTATAATGCAAAATTATTTAAATAAACAAAATATTAAATGTCTCCACTCAATTTAGCATGAATTATCTTGTGTTTTTTTTCACAATAGCAACATCGACTACTGCAAGTTTGCGCATGCGCCGAATGGCGAATCAGTGAACCTATTCTTTGAGTTAGATATTTTTTACTTAGAAATTTTATCGTTAGTCGGTAATATATTTATGTAAACGTGTATAATTTTAACAACTTTCGATTGGACATTTTAACTATATAACTTTAATATTAAATTTTTAGAGGTGTTGAAAGTGTAACATTGGTGGCCATTACAAAACCTAAACTTTTTATCAGGACAAATGTCCATTTGATGTTTCGGCGACGTTGTGACTAATCCTTCGGTTATCTCGCAAAAATTCTTAAATTATACATTTTTAGAACCCATTTATGGTTTTCAAAGTGCTGTGAACAACATCGAGGAGAATCCTTGCAGTTAATTATTTCAAAACCATTTGTGCCGACCGACAGACAAATTATCGGGGTTGACTTCCCACAAGAAACTGTCAGCCAATAGTTACATTTTTCCAATAATTTTTACTCTTTTTGTCGTTATTAATTAGCTCATAGCAAATACCATTCACATCAAGATCACGATTGCACCCAGTGTTTTTGGTAATATGTATAGAGATAAAAGTAAAACACCCACATTGCTTGTTGTTACTCTTCAATGAACATAACATTGGCACCGCGACCTCTATTCATTCTAGTTTCTTTTCTGACTAAAATCACTCAAATTGCCATTTGTAGATCACTTGGCCTCCAGAAATTTTTGTTTAGGAAATTGTCCCATTGTTGATATTTGCCGTCAAGTGTCGCCGAAACATTCTCAACTCATGGTTGTAAATTGTGTTTGTAGTGAAATAAAAATGATTTTGAGATAAATCCTGCAATAGTGTAGTGATTACAGAATTTAAAGAACAAAAAAATTGCAAATATATTTAAAAAAGTGTCAGTAGTGGTTTGTGGCATGGAGTTGCACCACTGGCTTTCTGTGAGGCTGTGGTGACATGGGCTGCTTCGCTGCGGCCCCTACTGACGCCGGGCTCTGGAGTGATTGGATGTGCCGGGCTTAGTGCCTGCACAACAAGTCTTGTATTATGAATAAGCGTGACAACAACAAGGACAAAGAACGTCAGAGTGACGATAAAAGAGCTTCCACGTAAGTTTATTTTCTATTGTTACTCAACTTACTGCACTTGAAGTTATAATTTGGGAAGTATTTGTTTTTATGCCTAGAAACTGTCAATTTTGTGATTGATTCCACTCATTTTATCATGAATATTCAATAATATTCCATAAATAAAAATGTTAATACCTACTTATCATCGGTTTTTTGGTTACAAAGTTTGGTCACAATTTTTGAAGGAACAATGTAAAAAAAAATGGACAAGTTTAGACTAGTTGCATTATTTGACCAACAGGATATACCCTTATATGTATGGATTAGTGATACATATTAAGTATGGATAAACTTATCAACTATTATAATAGGTATTCTGTATTCATATTTACTAGGTGCATGAAAATAGATTCTTGGGTAATTGGTTTTGGGCATGTTGTTTTTTGGTTAGCTTTGAGTTTTTTATTATTTCTTTATTACTTGAAAGTTAGTTAAGAAATATATTTAAATTAAATCATTGACAGTCGTGATTTTATTGTTTATAATTTTGTCTAACTATATTTTTCTAACACAATGTGTTGTTTGTTTTCAATGTAAATGTAGTCACTATTGATAGTGGGCATTCTATCTTTTCTTATATTTTTTGATAGAAATGATTAGGTACTTAATAAACAACAGAATGAACACCACTGTATTAGCCTTATTTTTCATGTATGTATCTACTAAATTAGTAAAGTAATAGTACAGTAGTAGGTACTTAAAGTATTGTGCATAGTTCAGAAGAGCCAAAAGTTATGGAATAATATAAGATAAATAAAATTGCAAATGACATGTCAATGATCTCACAGACTCGCATCACAATATGGTGTGCAAAATAGCTAAAAATGTAAACAAAGTTTTTCTTGGTATGCTGTCATAGAAAAAACTGGTACTTGAGAAATATAGTGCCAGAAATGTATTAGGAACATTTTTAATGGGTAAACAATAGCTATTTTTATTTGTTTATGCTTTTTGATGGGTGTATGTATAAACAGATGTTTATAATAATGGTAGATGTAAGAATTAGGTGACCAAGCAACTTTTCTTCTTGAGACTTGGGTACAAATTGACTTTTACTATTTGTTTGAACATAATAATAGCTGTAATATTAAAGAGAATACAGTTATTGCTGTTAATAGGATTTGATCAGTTAAAGTGATGAAAAAGTGTGCTTTAACTACACATATTCAGTTATATACCTATTCAATTCTGTAAAGTACAGAATGTTATGTGCTTGCCAGCAACAATGGATCGAAAAAGCGATACTTTTTGGTGAAAAATAGTGAAAATTAATTCAAATTACAAGTGTAGCAGTTAGTACAGAAATATGTTAATATTCAGTTATATACCTATTCAATTCTGTAAAGTACAGAATGTTATGTGCTTGCCAGCAACAATGGATCGAAAAAGCGATACTTTTTGGTGAAAAATAGTGAAAATTAATTCAAATTAGAAGTGTAGCAGTTAGTACAGAAATATGTTAGCTAAGCAAACTTAGTTCCCATTATTCTATAATTTTATTTAACTTTGTGCTTATTTGAAAGTAACAATACACCATGGTTCCGATTTGACATTTAAGTAATTCATACAAATATTTATTTCCTTTGTTTTTATTACTTACAAAAAATGATTTTTTTAAGTGAATTAATAAATGGAGTAACTTCTAATAAAGTAGAAAGGTTTCTGAAATCTTATATTATGTTCAACTTATACTACAGCACCCCATTGCTGATGCCCCATTAATTTACAATAAGGATATTAACTATTTCCTGACTTGCAATATAATTTTTAATTTTGATAACAGACTATTTCCTTATAAATGACTTTGTGGTTAAATTATTACCAATAAAATTCATTGAAATCATCCTACAAACAAAATTAACTAAAACATTAACCAAGCTATTTGTAATGAAAAGGTTTAATTTACTAAAACCCATTATGTCACAGCAAAGACAACAAACATATGTATATTTTCAATAACTATTGAATAATATGTCAGTGAATCATGAACCATAAACATCTTGTATCTCACACAATGCTCTTGATAACATGTTCTTAATAAAAACAGAAATTATCAGACCCAAGACATGTCACAAGCCGGTCCAGTTATAGTTATGTTTATTGTTTGATTTGATTCAATACACTCCCTTTTGTATACAGATTTAATGATTACATACAAGTTGTTAATTAATATTAGGTATAAATGAATTATTTGAGTAGGTACTCTCTGTAGATAGTGACATTTTAATTTCACTCATGGCAATTGATGTCATGTAAGTTCTTGGTTTTGTTTGGAAATCAAGTGTGCCCTGGTGATATGTCAGTTACTTAGCTAAATTGACAAGTATTTGTGTACAGTGCAGTGATTATTTTGCTGATTAATGATGAATGCCCATATTGATTACCATCAATATTTTTACTTAGATAAGAGTTACTACAATGCATAGGAAATTGTGAGTATTGAAATTGTATACATAAAAAATTATAACCTAAAAGTGTTAAGTCAGTTCTGTGGCTTGAAAGGATTGATTCCAAACTTTTCAACAATTCTACCTAATAAATGCAGTTACAGAAAGTTTTTAACTATTTTACTTTCAAATACTTAAAAAAGAACACTTCAATATTCATTCATTTACGTATTTATGTTGGTACCTAACTCTTGAATAACATTTTTTAATGAAACACTTGTTTGGAGTTATTTAGACTATAAATACACTTACAAAGTGAACTAAATTTGCAGCTTTTCATAACTAAGTTTTTTTTATTCAAACTGGTAACACTGATGTTGCTATTTTAGGCATGGTGATTTAAAAACAATAAGAATTAAACAGCATGTTGTCTGTGCCTTACATATAGATATTTATATCCTTTCATGCTTTTGGTGGTTGAAACTGTCAGTTGTGCATTGTAACTTTCACTTTTAGACTCAATGCCAATAACGGTCTGTTAGTATGAATCACTATTGCTTGTGTACATTGAGATGTTGTTGGGTATAGACTTACACTTGCAAATTAAGCATTATCATTTTAAAATAAATGTTTTACATGGATTTGCACAATGCCTTATGTAAATTCATAATTTTCTATTACATATTCATACACTTTCGGTTGTGAATGTTTTTATTTTAATAATATTTTTTTATTATTAATTTAACTTTTAGGTATTTAATGGGTTCTGATTGATAATATATATGTATATATAGTCAATAAACTTCTAGAGCGGCCTCTAGCGGTATCTTTTCCGGGATGAAAAGTATCCTATGTTTTATTCCAGGATATAGTCTACCTGTTTGCCAAATTTCATTCAAATCTGTTCAGTCGTATTTGCGTGTGTTACTCAAACACCATGCAAACATATAAACATACAAACTTACACATTTATTATAATAGTAAGATTGTATGCATGAAAATGTTTATTAATAGGAAGGAAGCATTTAGGTTCCTTCCATTTTATTGTCACAAATTAATAATCTCAATCCAAATGTGTGGTAGATTATCAAACTATTGAAACATTCTTATAATATAGAGTATATTTTTAAACTGATTAAAATGCTACCAAGATTGTAATATGATAATTGATAACATTGTAATTTACACTTAACAAAGTTTTAATGAAATTAACTTAAATTCTGCTGATGTTCACTGATATAGAAAAAGAAGGAAGAAGAAATCAAACCTTCAAGAATCTTACCTATCAGTTTCTTTTCAATGTTATCAGCTTATTATCACCAACATTATTGTAGTGACTTGTACAAACAAATTACCTACCTACTCCATTATCAGATTGCTTTTCAACTTTTAAGCTATACCAATACAATTTTGTGATAACTTATTTTACTTTCATTTGCATTTTTATGAGTGTATACAAATACAATAGTATTTATAGGACTTCTGAATTTTATAATGTATCCTTTCAAATGTATTTGACGCATTGTAACCACCAATGATAAATAATTAAAAAGGTGTTACATACATCTTTAAAGAGTGGTTAATTAGCCTAACTTGACCTGTGTCGCATCACCTCACGTACCGAGTACATTTAAAAGTAAAAGTGACGTAAAACAACCAGAAATGCCGTCGTGTGTTATGAGATATCATAATGTAGTGTGGATATTGCAATATTAAGTTATTTATGCATTAGAGTGCCATTTCGCGGCCATTTTTTAAGATCGAATGGTAGCTAACTTATCTAAGTACCTACTGCTTTGTACTTCTTACTAATATTATAAATGTACTAGTGGACCCGGCAGACGTTGTCCTGTCC
The DNA here is from genome assembly GCA_951361185.1 of Ochropacha duplaris. Taxonomy (NCBI): domain Eukaryota; kingdom Metazoa; phylum Arthropoda; class Insecta; order Lepidoptera; family Drepanidae; genus Ochropacha; species Ochropacha duplaris. Next base: position 4,281,434 of record OX592706.1, read on the forward strand.
TGAAATTAAAACAAAACTTAGAACCCGATTCCAGCGCCATCTACCGGGTCCAATTTTGTTTTCAAATCATCGAGGAACCCATTGAAATACACACACAAAATTTCATCCAAATCGGTCCTGTTACCATACTCCTCCGAAACGGCTTGACCGATTACTCAAATTACTAAAATGGCTATTAAAAAATAAGGGTTGATCGTAGAAGGGTGAAAATTGGGGATTGTATGTATTTTTGTATGTTGTATAATAAAAAAATAGAAATTAGAAATTTTGTCTCAAAAATAAAAATAAAAATTTAGGGGTGGACTACCCCTAACATTTAGGGGAATGAAAAATAGATGTTGGCCGATTCTCATAGATACCGGATAAGCACAAAAAATTTCATCAAAATCGGTTAAGCCGTTTCGGAGGAGTATGGCAACGAAAACTGTGACACGAGAATTTTATATATTAGATAAGTTTGGATGGATGTATGTTTGTTACTCATTTACGCCAGAACGGCTGAACGGATTTGGATGAAATTTGGCATAGAGATAGATTATAGTCTGGAATAGCACATAGACTTTTTATCCTGGGTAAAGATAAGATCCCACGGGGACGCGGGTGAAACCGCGGGGAAACAGCTAGTTTATGTATACGTTAGAGTGCCATTTCGCGGCCATTTTTTAAGATCGAATGTTGTGTAGCTAACTTATCTAAGTACCTACTGCTTTGTACTTATAATAATATAATTGGTGGCCAACCATGAAATGGGCTAATTATGTGTCGAGGAACACAAATTTTCATGTACATATTAAGTACCTAGTAAGTTTCAACTTAGGTGTGATTATGGGAATGGCCAAACTAATGGGTTCATGTTTAACTTGAGTATTACGATCGATCACACGTCTGTCTCAAGAATGGATATGGCTGGGATAGTACGACAAGCACTGCTGATCTTCTTGGACATCAATTTTTTTGGAGCAAGAAATATGATTACTCCTGATGATTCTGCAAATGTGTAGTACAAATTCCTAAACTCTCCTATTCTAAATATCTTATCCAAAACTATGTGCTAGCCGTTAGACAAACCCCAATTATTGAGTGTATAATTCATGTGTTTCTTTCGATTTATTTTTGATATCTATAGGTAATTTATTTAACATAAATTTTTAAAGTGCTAATAAAGGTGTGTTAACACTTGCAGTGTGACCGGGGCGGTAGGTGGTGGGCGCGGCGTAGGCGGAAGCAGCGCAATGCACACCTCGAGGCACTCAGTTACCTCGTCCTCGGGCGTCCTTATGGTTGGACCCAATTTCCGTGTCGGGAAGAAGATCGGCTGCGGGAACTTTGGAGAACTTAGGCTCGGTGAGTATACGCAACTATATAAACACCAGATTTCAGAGGTTTCCCGAACAGGGAACACCTATGTATTCAGGCTTTAACTCACGTCGTGTTCGAATTTTGCATCAAATCTTTTACATAAAACAATTTACTACCTACCACTACATTACTACAACAAACTTACAACTACTCAAGTCAGGATGGAATGAAGATTTGTGTAGATGTGCGACAACACGAGATTTATTGCAGACCTTTATATCGTTCGTAGTACCTATAGCTCTACCAAAGTTATGTTTGTGTGTCTAGCAAAGTTGTAAGACTATACTCAGTAACTTCTTTATTCAGTCATTTATCATCGGTCACGGTTACTCGGTCTTCACACCATTTGTTAGCATTGGTTCTTACCGGTTCCCGTTTGTTTTAATTAGTGGTGTACTGTCCTATACTCAATCTGATCGAATCATCTTTAGCCCACTTACCTACTTGATTGTCCTACCTGCCAGTAAATTGTGCACTACGTTAAACTAAATTTATCACAATAATTATCACATATGCGGTCCTATGTACACAATTAAATAGATTTGATTTGGATTAAGACATTTCGTAGGAATTTTTATACAAAGTTTTTAGACAGTAAATTTTCACTATAACTATTTTGGTGAAAATGACCAAAAAATATTCTGCGATAATTTGCGAGGTTTGGCCAAATATACTCATATTTATTTATTTTAGTTTTCAATGCGTTAAGGGTATGTAAGTATTTAAGTCATGCATTTCAAGTGGCGTTTCAGTATTAGGTAATTAGGAAATTGAGATATTGGTCACATTACATTTGACATAAAATCCATATTTAAAACAACCAATAAACTTCTTTCATCGATTAACGAACCAATAACAACACGGTTTCACTGACCTTGCACGGTCTCTGAAATATTCACGGAATAATAATAGTTAAGTATTAAGCACTTTTCGGCGGGGATCAGTAACATTAACACACTTGTCAGATTTCCAAATAACCTTAATGATAACAATTACAAACATTTTTCTTGTATTCGCATACGTGTGCATAAATTCGCAGGGATACACTACACAACAGTTTCTTTCTGTAATAGATTTTTAGATTTATGTCTAAGTTTAACATCTGCTTTTTACAGCCGCTAAAATATTTGTGCCATTACTTATGGCTGTATCGTCATTCGTAAAGATAACATTGAGCTTAGTTCAGCTGAGGTGTTGGCTAGTATTAATAACAACGAATGATAACAACCAGGAATGTCTTTGGCAAGTGTTGAAGACGTATGTGATGTTTGGTGCACGACAGACACCTTGCGTTTGATCAGTTTTGGTCTGAGCCTAATAAATAAACGAGTGTAGCGCTCTGTTTCTTCTAATCATGCTGAATGGCATTTCACCGCTATAGTTGTCAATATCTGTGTCAAGAGTTCGGGTTTATGACGGTTGCTTTAATCTAATTTGACCGACGCTTGCAGAATATTGATTAATCCTGACTGACTATGCTTAACTTGTGGAGACAGCACAATTCTGTATAATAATTTCTAGCAAAGAAAATAGTTTATAGTTGTTCCACCACTTAACAATTGCCATTACAATCACAATGGATTAGACAGTAAATCATTCTTGTTGATGTTCAATTAGCACTAAGTACGTGATGTATATTACCATGATCCCTACGGCTGTCGCAGACTAACTAACCAAGATAAGAGACAAATAAGTGCATCGCCTTATTTCCTGATGCCATTAACAATGAACCATCTGTAGACGGATCAATTTACAGCAGCTCGTTATCTATCATCTGGTGACCATCTTATTTATAGTGATGACATTCCGTGTTGGTCAGATTTACCATCTGAAAAGAATATGTAAGTAGGTATGTATCTTGACAGAAGATCATAAAACTGAAGAGCAAAAATATGTAACGGAAACCAGTATAAAATCAAAAGAAATAACATGTTTTTTGAACGGATCAAGAACTATCGAGTGTGATTAAACAGATAAATTAATGCTAATAGGTAATTTGTTGAGGAAAGAAGCGCCTTTGACATCTTTCGCCGGGTTCCCTTGAAGTCGAGGTCCTATACATCGCGGCTAGGCCATATGCGAAAATCAATAATAATGAGCACGATCATTGAATACTATGTATCGAAAAAAATACTATAATATTTTAATAAAACGGCCTCCTACCACGAACTGACAACTTGGTTGAGGTCGATGGAAAACTTTAAGATCACTAACACTGGATATTTACGGCTTTTAAATTAGATGACTTGTAAAATCATCCATACTCATCCATTTAAGTCATTTCCTGGTCTAGTAATGTCGTAGCCTGTCTTATTCTGGCAATTAATGTAGTCATAAATCGTAGTGCACTCAGCTTACAAGGCGACTGTACCTACGAATGGATTATGCAAGCCATGTTCTACTAAATATTTGATAGCCGAACAGTACTTGGATTTCTAAAGGTCAATACGACTTCATTCTGATTAACTTTTTAATTCTGACTTCATGCTTCTTTGTAATTTTATGTTCAAGTCTTAAGAAATAATGTTTATGAAAAATATCGTATAGAGAAGTGTGCAAATTCGACTCGCACAGCTGATAATTTATTAGTCATTCACGCTTTACGCCTGACCGGATTTCATTGAAATTGTGCACGTTACATCCTGAATTAGGACGTCAGTTATTATTGTTTTTCTCAATATCCAGCAATATGTAAATGGATTCTTCCAGTAAATATAAACATTGCAACACGGTTCTTTCAGGATAATATCATATTTTTGTACATATTTAGCTAAATTTGACGATGAGATAGCCTTAAACAGAGAGTTCAATGCATTAGGTGTTTACCAACTATGCGTAATAGATCCAACAATCGTATTTTTTCGCAGATATTGTCTTCAGTAATATATTATGACCTGAATTCATTCAGACTATAAATTTTGAATATCAAAAATATAAACCAGCAGGTAAAAGCGGACTCGTTAACAAAAGACCTCTAATAATAATGGAAGACTGTGAGTCATTCTTTCGCCGTCGGTTTTCGGAACCGTTTTTTCAAATGTGTCTTAGGCAACGTTCACACAAGACTGACAATGGTATCTCGACTCGTTACAACAGTATCGAGTATTTTTGAGGTGCACTCATATCGCTGTGTATACTTGAGCTTTATTATCTAAGCGAAAAGGTTTCATATCGTTACCTCATTGTCTGTCAAATTATATGGCTGCTTATGGATGCGAATTGGATTCAACCTCACGTCACTGAAAATAACATTATTGTGGGCACGTGTGCGTGGCGATTAAGCCGATTCGTACCTACCTATACTTATACTTTACTTATTATATACTGTTCCTATTCAGAATTAAGCGCTGTTTTCGCTGCTTTCCTTTTAAACGATCAGATAAAAACTGTTAATTTAACTGAGTAGTCCCGTCTAGACAGAATATCCTGCGTGGGTTTTTTTTAATAACTTTCTTCCCACAAACAAAATACACTTTAATTAATTACTGCGGTAATAGCGCGTGACAACAATAACCACTAAGATTAGAATTTGAGGCGATGACAGCTCAATAGTTGTGACGACGAATAGCTTGACCAAGATCGTGGATTTTATTCTATCATAATCCTAAGTTTTCGGTTGAAGGAAAACATAGTGACCTTAACATGGCAGGTATTTCACCTAGCTGTTTATTTGACACTCCCAAGTTGGTAATCTGTCGCCAACTTTCTGGTGTAATTTAACTGAATTTGAGAGCCTGTTCTATAGGTTTTGTGTGCTTACCACTTGATATCCACATCATTTCTCACCATGAAAAGACTGTGGTCAAACAAGCCTATTTATACAAAAAAATACTATAATTTTATGATTAGGTATTAATGAACACGCGATCTTTTTCATCGCCAGCCACAATATTTTATAAAATTGATTTACCTCTGCCCAAAACTTTCACCTTTACTAAGGATGTTGCAAAACGAAAAACCTTGTCGTGAGAATTCAATTAATTTAGGTAACGAGATGCCACGGTTAGACGAGATTGGAAATGTCGTACGTAATGTTATTAGCGAATAATTTCTAACGTGGATGATAACATCCCGTACCGAACCTCATTATATTATCTAATTGCCTATCAGAAACTCTTAGGACGAGTATGGTTCTTACGTAGTAAATGCTAGTAAAATTGCTTAGTAATTTTACCGGCGATAAGATATTGGTCATTGAGATCTATTCGATAAGACTGACGATCGCTGCGGCTGTTGATAATACCTCAAGGAATTGCTTGTGACGTTGATGTTTTCCTGTATATCTTTATTTTTTATCAATACACAAGATATTTATCGGCTGTATTTCTTCTTATTTGTTATTAATGGTGTACAATAAAAGTATTTGGTACAATATTCGCTTTATACTAACGTTTTGTCAATGTTGATTTTTGATTGTTTGTAGACAATTTTGATGTGTTTAATGATGATGTTTTCATAAACATTGTGAATCCATCTTATTTGAAAATCTCATATTATTCAAAACAATTACACCATTTTGGCATTGCCTATGACAACCAATTGGTCCCTCGAGTTACTAATGTTATATGACGACCACTTACCATCGGATGTGAGGCCAAATATTTTGACGAACCCAAAACTTAATCTAAATAAACTCATTCATACCATCGAGACGGGACTAAAAAGTGTCAGCGTATCCATAACTAAATTATAAATTATTTTTCGATTACTTTTTCACAACTTTCTTTATAATATCAACTAAACTGAAATTAAATGCGACAGTCACGAATATTTCCCAAAAGATAGCATTGGTATTTCCAACGGTAATAACGGAGCAATGAAAGAAACATTGAATTACCACAAGGCCCAATTACCGGATCGTATATTTTATAATTATTGTCTTTTACTAACTGAAAATAACCTAAAAAATATATATATTTATTGTTGGTTTTTCAAACTGACAACACTTATATCCAATCAAGTTAACGTGTTCGATTGAATCATTGTCTACCGAATTGCTTTGCTTACTGTTTTTTTCTTTCCAGGAAAAAATCTCTACAACAATGAACATGTAGCGATTAAAATGGAGCCTATGAAATCTAAGGCTCCTCAACTGCATCTAGAGTACCGATTTTACAAGTTACTAGGCACGCACGGTAAGATACCCTGATTACATACATTAACACACAGTGGAATGATGTTACAAAAATGTTGTGCTTCGTCAGCCACCTCAGCCAACATTAGATCATGGTTCTGTCGTAGTGATTTTTGTTTAAAATTAATCTCATGGTAGTTACTTATGACTCATTAAAACGAGGTGACGTTAATAATACCGTTTCGTTCGTTATATCTGCGGTCATAAAAGTACGCGTGTGGATGAAACTCTTCAATCGGAATAAATAGACTTTGAGAAATTGAAAGCACTACATTTTTGTATGAATCATTTTAGAATCCACAAACTAAGTTACGAAATAGTGAATTGGAATTATTAAAATGAAACAGCTATTGATGACTATGACTAGTCGAGTGATCAGACATTTTAGATTTCTGTCTGCTTGTTACTCAATTATAGTTTTGATCTATGGCCCACTGACTCAACAATGCCCAATAAAAACAATTACTTGAGCTAGAGATTTCGCTTTGAGACAGGATTTCTTTATGATCAGTTGCATAATAATAACCGTTCCATCTAACCTGTACGCAACCTTGATGTAACGTCATTTTGATATTAATTTAAAAGATACTGACATTAAAATTTACTTAGAGGGCATACCAAAAGTGTACTACTTGGGAACATGTGGCGGCCGCTACAACGCTATGGTCATGGAGTTGTTAGGGCCCTCGCTTGAAGACCTCTTCGTGCATTGCGGCCGAAGGTTCAGGCTCAAGACGGTCCTTATGCTTGCTATGCAGCTTGTAAGTGACTGCGATCGTTTATACATACGGTAGATAGGTGTCTCTTTGACGCAACACCGTAACCGATATTGACCAAATACTATTTAAGCGAGGGCTCTCATGCCTTGGTCATGGGCGTAGTATCGGCCTTTATTTTTTAAGGACAAACGCAGCATTGCTCTCGCGGGTTCAAATATCGGCTGCAGTGTTGTGTCACGCAGGTGAGAGCGAGAGCACTGCTCGTTATGTGAGTACTAAATTGTCTGCTGTCTCTTTCCTCCTTCCTACCCTTGTCTCCCGTGACTCCTGTAGCACCGTCAACGGCAGAAGGCATCCCTGAGGTGTACTACTTTGGTCCATGCGGTAAATACAATGCATTGGTGATGGAACTCTTGGGGCCATCGCTCGAGGATCTCTTCGATCTCTGCGGCCGTCGCTTCTCTCTAAAGACTGTGTTAATGATCGCAATGCAGTTGGTAAGTCCAATGTCATGGTCTTTTTATTCCAAACAAGCTACGTTTCTGCGAATGTGCTCCTTAGATAGGTATGTTTAAGTAGGTCAGATGGGGTTTTTCTAATCCAGAAATCATCCAGCCTAAACGTCTTCAAGATTTCATCGGAAGTCAGAATGACCTTGATGCTAATCCGCAATTTAACTGTCAGAACTTTTACTAAACTTTTTTGTTGTGTTCAATTAGAAACTCGTATTTTCGATCATTGAGCGGAAACCTCTACTTAAGAAGCTCATCTAATTAAATGTCGCCGTCTCATAAAAAGCTATTGCAACAAACTGAAAGCAACGTCGAAGTTAAAACAATGTTGTATACTTATAGTATAAGAGGTTGTGACGTAACTTCCGAACAACGCGACGGCTATCATCGCTTATTTAGCATTACTATTGATAAATGAGCGAACTGAATCGTTTTGGGATTGGGAATACCCCACTGAGTAGATTTTGCCGTCGAGTCATCGATTACTATGTCACTATATTGGATAGTAGTTGATATTAATGAGGCTTTCATTTGAATTAATTTAACTGAAGATGAGATCGTTATATACATAATTGTTAATTGACTTTTAACTTTAGATACTAGCTGACCAAACAAACGTTGTCCTTTTTAAAATAACTTTCATTTACTCAAATTTTTCATTTTTCCTGGTAACGTTTTAAATATTTTTATAAGAACCTCATTTGGACCAAAAACAGCCAAATTGGTCCAGCCGTTCTCGAATTTTGCGCTTAATCATTTATTTTTATTTATCTATTTCGATAAATATACAATCCTTTGTCCCGAATCTATTTCCTGTTTATAAGATAATGATTATAGCAAAAATTTGCTACTAAACTGATTTTAATCACCATTGTGGTTTTCCTGAACCAGCAGAAATACCGCAGCTTACCTTACTTTCTGTATGTTTTACTAAATCATTGTAAATATAATATATATTTATAATATATAAATAATAATATATATATAAATTAATCAATTGAATGTATGTTTCAGTTACATCGCATCGAATACGTTCACACAAGACATCTAATATATCGGGATGTTAAACCAGAGAATTTTTTAATAGGTAGAACTGCAACTAAAAGGGAAAAAATCATTCACATCATTGGTAAGTGTTTTAAAGAGAATATCATCTTTAGTAATCGATGTCGCGGACATGTGGCACTATTGTGAATTGCGTTAATGTATGACAGGTTAAACAAGTGCAGTCTGGCAAAACTAATACACAGAATAGAATATGTTGTAGCTATACGTATGCCTCAGTATTTTCTGGTTGGATATTCTATACAACGCATGGCAGGATATTGATATTTTCATTCTCTCGGCGAGCGAACCATAATTTTCGTATGAATTTTTGAATCACTAGTATTTTTCCAAGTTGGCAAGGATTTTGATTTATTGCATTTGAATGCTCATTTACATATGGACTTTATTTCGTATGTCCTTTATATTGTCGAAATCATCACTCTCCATTACTATTGGAAACTAATACGTAATTAAGAAGTCAGGAATACGCTAAAATACCAGCGAAGTTGCATACGTCTTGCTCCAAATTGTATCTTTACTTGTTATTCGGTCTATTAGCCACCCTTTTGGCTTCCCCTCTAATGCTGATTTACTTGTGGGGCTGATAGTACTATATCATTTATGGTAGAGTTGTCTGTCAGCAAACTCATTGTTTGGAGGACCCAAAGGCAAACTAATTAATTTATTAAATAAGTTTTTATCGATTATATTTAGTCTGTCTATCTAAAGCTTTTAAACATATAGGAAGATATTGATGACTAGAGACTCTGCGATTATCGATTTTCTGATTAAGGAATCATCGTGCATACATTCTTTATCTTGTTTTTACGGACATGTCTGTGGCAAATCAAAAACCTACAGACTTGAAAATTATCAATGAAATTGTGTTAATCAGTATGGTTTTTGATAAATATGTAGCAGTTTTTTTATTTGCAGATGTTCCATGGAAATCTGTTTTTAATTAAATTATCACATGGCATACATCACTAGTCATGTTGTTGCAATCATATTTTTGGCAACGATAGATTATCGAACCTATTATGCCTTACCCTGGCATAGAGTTACAAAGTTACCTCAATTTTCCAAAACCACTGAAATACGTAAATCTTTATGTTGAAGATATATTTTTATTCAAATTTTCTCATTATCCTACTCCAAGGCCCCGTCTATCTCTATACCAAAATTCATAAAACGTAGTTCAGTGGTTTAGGTGCGAAAAGGTAAAAGACAGACAGACGAGACTTACTTTCGCATTTATAATATTAGTATGGTGTAACTAGCTGTGGCCTCGCAGTTGCAACCTTTTCAAGTATGATTTTCATGTTTTATATCCTACTAGCTATACCCGGCGGTCCCGTTTTCATCAGGGATAATGTAGCTTTCTAATGGTGAAAGAATCGGTCCAAAAGTTTCAGAGCCTATTCAATGCAAACAAACAATCAAATCTTTCCGCTTTATAATATTAGTATACATAAACTTCATCAATAAAGTGAACACTAAATACAAAAATAATTTTCTGAGCTCGTTCAAGGTACAGCCTAAATAATATTGTTATAGAATTCGCTATGAATGTAATCGGCACTTATAATTATTAGGTGTATTTAAAAAAAGTCCCGCAAAATTATTGATGTCATCACATTTATCTAATACGATCATTTTAGGTAATATCTTATCTAATACGATCATTTTAGGTAATATCTAGACGTTTCATTGATAATGAATCATTATCATGTAAGAAAAATAGTAAAACACGTCACACGTTTAGGTAACAAGATATAAGAATGATGCAGTAATTCAATATTCATTAGGACGAGGTTTGCGGTTGAAATGTACTATTGTAGATACACAATTAATGTGGTATGTTTGTGTAAATACTTTACATATGAAATAACTGTTATAGATAATTGTTTCCTTTTTTTTATACCACAAGTGACAACCTTGCAGGCCGGTCACCTGATGGTAAGTGACTACCGTCGTCTATAGACATTAGCAATACCAGGGGGATTGCCAATGTGTTGTGACGACTTATTACAATGCCTTAAAGGCAAACTGGCTCTCAAGTGCAATTGCCGGAACACACCAACAGGTGCTTGGTGACAGATTTTCAACTTGAGGGTGGTAGCCAGCCAGTCGAGTACTACAAAGTACTCTACCACCGTACTTTTTTTTTTATGTCACTAGTGACAACGAGGCAGGCGGGTCACCTGATGGTAAGTGACTACCGTCGCCTATAGACATTAGCAATACCAGGTGGACTGCCAACGTGACGTACACCATATTACAATGCCTTAAGGGCAAGGGCAACTGGCTCTCAAGTGCAACTGCCGGAACACACCAACAGGTGCTTGGCGACAGATTGAGGGTGGTAGCCAGCCAGTCGAGTACCACATAGTACCCTACCACCGTGCTGTGGTTTCCTCGCAATGTTTACCTTCACCGAAAGCTCAAGCTCATTGTAGGATTCTGTTCCTAAATTTATGTAACATCATAACCCCAATATACCTACTTGTTATAACATGACAAGTGGCTACACTATTAAATAATGCATTATCGTTTTGAGCCCAAATACCTTGCGTTTGTTTCCTTAAATATTGCAATGGGATTGTCCAATTTTAGTTTTTTCTGAATCATCCTTTCTAAATAATAATGTCTGCAATTGGATTATGAATAATCGATCTTCAGATCCTATATTAGACTAGTTCAGAGGTCCCCAATATTTTTGTCTTAGACCTCTTACAAAGTTTTTAATTATTATTGTTTACATGCATACAAACGAGCAAAAAAAATATACGTCGGATTCAGTCCGCGGCAGATATAAGTTCGCATAGTTTGTCAACAAGAAATGAACGCTTTTTGTGAATGAACTATCCAAGACTACATAAGTGGCCACCTGCTTAAATGACTGGAGCCCCAATATTTTGCCCTACCCCTTGTAGTTGACCCCTGTGGTCGTCAGTCAAGTCTCTATCATAATCAACCAATATATTTTCTCTTTCAGATTTCGGTTTGGCCAAAGAATATATAGACTTAGAGACAAACAAACATATCCCATATCGGGAGCACAAGTCACTCACTGGGACTGCAAGATACATGTCAATAAATACACATTTAGGAAAAGGTAAGCTTTTTATACCTTTCGATTTTCTTTTACCCAAAGTTGAAAGAGTGAATAAAGACTTTTTTATTCAAAAATGCTTTCACAGCACGCCTGAATGATTATGTTACATTCTTACGTGATGTTTGGAAAGCTAAGTTTGCTATAAACTCGCAATTACTTGTAAACAAACTTAGATTTATTATATATTTACTGCAAGAGCACGCTACATCCCAAGCATTGTATTGCATGTTTAAATTAAAAATATATTGCAATTAAAATTATTATTTGTAATACTGATTATAACTGAAAATGAAGACTATTCTAAAATGCTAGATTATCAGCCTTATGTGCAGTAGAAAACAAGTATGCTCAAACCCATTAATACTTAATATTCCGCCCAACTTCAGTGTAATGTTATATGTATACCATTGTTTTGTTTATGTTTCAGAACAATCTAGACGCGACGACCTAGAAGCTCTCGGTCACATGTTTATGTATTTTTTACGTGGTTCCTTACCCTGGCAGGGTTTAAAAGCTGATACACTCAAAGAAAGATACCAAAAAATTGGTGACACCAAGCGGGCAACGCCTATCGAGGTACATATACATATATTAAACAAACTAATATCAGTATGTGTGATAAATTAGCCAATATTATTTAGTACTAAAAACCACAACAATTTACCAGTGTTGATAAGAAATCTTTAGAATAGTTTACTATGAATGTATGTACAGCAGTCAATGAATTGGTGTCTACCGATGTCAGGCAATAAAATAATAAAATATCTATAAAATTTTTACATGGATCGTAGCTATATAAAATATTTTACTTTTCCTGGGTATGATTTATTTATATAGCAAATTTCGTCCAATTCTTTCAGCTTGAGTCGTAAATAAATATAAATACAAACTTTCATAATCATCGTCACTATTTTTCGTCTATCGATAATGTTGATAATAAATTGATAAGACGAGTTTTTAAGTCAATTTCTCGACATCCGCAACATAGAGAGAACTGATTCAAGGGTGACGTCAGATATCGCGGCGAAGGTCGTGGGTTCGAATCAAGGCGATGATAGCTCAGTGGTAAGTGACGTCGGATACCGCGGCGAAGGTCGTGGGTTCGAATCCTACAATGAGCTTGAGCTTTCGGTGAAGGAAAACATCGTGAGGAAACCATAGCACGGTGGTAGGGTACTTTGTAGTACCCGACTGGCTGGCTACCACCCTCAAGTTGAAAATCTGTCGCCAAGCACCTATCGGTGTGTTCCGACAGCTGCACTTGAGAGCCAGTTCCCATCTAGGCTTTGTGTGCTTACCACCTTCGGCTACATCATCACTTACCATAGTGAGATTGTAGTCAAACACAAGCCTACCCAGAATTAAAAAAAACCTACAATAAGCTTGACCTTTCGGTGAAGGAAAACATCGTGAGAAAACCACAGCACAGTGGTTTACCTTGTAGTACATGACTGGCTGGCTACCACCCTCAAGTTGAAAGTCTGTAGCCAAGCACCTGTTGGTGTGTAGTTCACTTGAGACCCAGCAAAAACGGCTGAACGGATTTTGATGAAACTTGGCACACAGGTAGATCATACCCTGGAATAAAACATAGGATACTGTTTATCCCGGGAAAAAGATAAGTTCCTCGGGGACGCGGGTGGAACAGCGGGGCGAAAAAATCTCGTGTCATTAATGTCTATAGGCGACGGTAGTCACTTACCATCAGGTGACCCGCCAGCCTCTTTGTCACTTGTGGTATAAAAAAATAGCTACCAAAATAACCATTTTATTGATTCACCGACCACCTCTATCGACGCTCGGATTATCTACATATTACCATCCAGGTGCTCTGCGAGGGCCACCCTGAGGAGCTAGCGACGTACTTGCGCTACGTCCGCCGGCTCGATTTCTTCGAGACCCCCGACTACGACCAGCTGCGGCGCATGTTCCGCGACCTGTTCGAGCGACGCGGCTACGTCGACGACGGCGAGTTCGACTGGACCGGCAAGACTATGGTAAACAGTTCCGTTGCTTGATACATTTATTAATACACGCTTTTGGCTTTCGGTGCGGATGTCAAAAAATATAGATAGAACCATCCACGAACAAGCGCCCCACTCTTTTTTTATAAATCCCTTACCGTGCAAGTATTTCGCTATTGTAGTGCTACATATCAACATTACTACAACACTAGCGATGATTTTAAGGCGATGATAGCTCAGTGGTAGTGACGTCGGATACCGCGGCGAAGGTCGTGGGTTCAAATCCTACAATGAGCTTTCGGTGAAGAAAAACATCGTGAGGAAACCATAGCACGGTGGTAAGGTACTTTGTAGTACCCGACTGGCTGGCTACCACTCTCAAGTTGAAAATCTGTCGCCAGGCACCTATCGGTGTGTTCCGAGAGCTGCACTTAAGAGCCAGTTTCGATCTAAGCTTTGTGTGCTTACCACCTTCGGACACATCACCCAGAAGAAAAAAACCTAGCGAAAGGATTCATACTTGCACTGTAAGGGATTAGGAAAAAGAGTGGAGCGCATCTTCGTGAATGGCACTATCTATACCGTGTTATAATCCTCGCAAGTTGCTAATTCGCTGGATTCTTGTCTAAATAACATCAACGTGACGTCATCGTGATCGCCGGCTAGTGATGCTAGTGTCAATGTCATGAGATTACGTCACCAAAATGGCGGCCAGGCGCATTACCAATTTGCAGGGGTTAATATACAGATGTTGTTCTATTTCATGCAGTTGTAATGTTAGTATTGCGCTTTGACATGTTTACATACTTATATACATGGTGTCCGGTAAGTAGTACGACAAAATTTAAGGGGGAGATTGTTGGGCAAGTCATCTACCAAAAATACAAAAATTACCTCAGTAAAAGTGTCAACATTATCGAGATATTTCGATAAGTCAGAATTTTATCTACTTGATTTTTGAATTAGATATTAAATATCTTGAAAATGGCGACGTTTTTATTCCGCTTATTTTTATATATTTAGTAGGTGACCCGCCCACCTATCCCCCCCTTAAGTTTGTCATACTACTTACCAGATACCTGTATACGATAGCTAAACTCTGTGTGACTCTGTTTACAAGCTTAAATGCCGATTTCGTGATATAGAACGACTGAGCTAACGTGTCGATGGTTGATGCGGAAGATACGCGCGTGCCGTTCTTAATGTATACCAAGCTAAAAAAAAACGTTCATTTTATTACGCCCTGGTTTTGGTTTACTCGCGCTATTTAGAATGTGTTCCGCTTGTTTTAAGTTCACTATACCAATTCTAAATCGAATTACCCAGCTATAAATAAAGCGGGCTATACAAAATTTTATTTATCGGACATAATTATTACTATAAAACTTGCGTATCTTTCGTTGAAGCCACTTAATTTTTTTTATAAAATATAGTTTTTGTTTATTGATATCATAAATGCATCGAATCCATTATCACAATGCATGTTAACTCAAATGTGTGATGGGAGCACCTGCTTATTATATGTTTCTGTTAAGACGTTTCATCTCACAGAGGATGGTCTGGAGTTTTGCATTCAGAGTTTTAAATGATTTAGGGCAAACGAATGCACGTCATTTCAAGAGTTTCGTTCTTTCTTTGACCTCTCAAGACATAACTCTACGTCGTTTGCTGTGGGTGACGCGAAAATGACTGAATCGTATATTGTTTCATGTTGGATTGATTGTATACGCGGTGTTTTGGGAGAAAAATTAATTAATCTAAATACGACATAATAATTTTCTATGAATACTGTATATTTTTGTTTTATATAAATGGTTCGGTCATTTTCCATGTATATTGATTGAGTTGTATTTTGCACAAATTTATTTTTACTTGCACAAATGCTTGTTTACATAAATACTGTGAATGTTACTGAAAAATTGATTTAACATTATTTTTTGTGAGAGATGGTAAATTGATAAAGAATTAAGGCTTACACAATGTGGTGGTAATTTTCATATAATTTTGTTACGATTTGGCATAGTATGACTATTTATTGAACAATTTTATAAGTGGTACAAAAGAGTAAATGGATTGACCATAGACTTTTTTACTTGTTATTTCTTTTATAGTCCTTGATGTATACGCGCATTTTCAACTTCTTGATTTTATGGTATCTCATTAAGATATGTCTGCATTGTGCAAAATTTCAATTTCCCTAACTATTTATGAAACTAATATCTACAAATATTTTGTTTTAAAATTGAATGCATTTTCTAATTTTAATTGCTAGAAAAACTGTTACAACAATGAGTTTTTTCTCATTATTATTTTCAAATTACCGTGTTATTCTCATTTCTAACATGTTCGAAAAAATATTTTGTTTTGTCTCTTTAAACTTAGGTTTAGAACAAATGACGAACTCATAAATGAATTAATTGTTTAAATTAGCTAATCCTAGAAATATCATCTCTATTAGTAGAAGTTACATATTTATTATTCTTGTTTAATAAAATATTATTTATCCCTTAAATCGTGTTTCTGTGTAGTTTGAGTTTTAATTATTTATTTCTCGACTTTGATTTGAAATACTTGTCTTAAGAAAGTGTAATAGAAAGACATGTTATAATGTCCTTATTTAAATTTTGCGCACGAAATATATATATTTACACAGCAGTTTTTACTTATGATTTTTTCTATGTTGTTTTTAAATTGTAGTCAGTAAAATATTTCGAAGATTCCTTAGATTTGATTGTCTATGTTGTTTTTTAACATTTAACGCGTTTAAACCGGTTCTGTCCATGGACCATTGATTTAATACTATTATTTATTCAATAACATATATATCTAGCGTCAAAGATTGTCAGTGTAAATACTAATGTCATCACGCTCTAATACCATAATTTACAATACTTCTTGCATATATAAGAGTTGCATAGTTGGTATGATTTTTTTATTGGGATGTTGCATGCCGCATGCTTAATGCTTTTGTGTCCGACTGTACCGCTGCGACTTCAGCCTGTCAACATTCATGTGATGAGAATATTGCGCAACGCTCCGCCCTCCAATATCGTTAGAAATAAATCCGACAAGGTTAGTGTTCCATTCCCTTCGTAAATATTTCATTCGTTCTCAAAATCAGACACCACTTGTGTCTATAGATGTACCCTTCGGTCAATAGTTACGTCAATACGAGCATGCAGGTTCTCTCATATATTTTGTATTTCAGAAGTTACTAAAACACATTATTAATATTTTTGCTAATTTTGCCATGCTTTTTTCGATTTAAATAAAGAACTAACCCATACTAATGTTTTATATTTCACACATTTTAAAAAAGGTGAATATTAGCACACTTATTTTATGGGAATGCACAGTATCGCATGAAATATGCTGATAAATATGTTATTTTTACTCAAATGACGATCTTGTTAAGAACTAGTTTTCCGCCCCGCGGTTTCACCCACGTTCCCGAGGGATCTTATCTTTTCCCGGGGTAAAAAGTATCCTATGTCCTTCTCCAAGGTTCCATCTATCTCAATACCAAATTTCATCTAAATCGGTTCAGCGGTTTATGCGTGAAGAGGTAACAGGCAGACAGATAGACACAACACACATTTTCGCATTTATAATACATATTAGTACATATAGAGAGAATCTTCTAACAGTCGTAACATCATATTAAAATCTTAGGTTTAGTATTGAACGAATAGGGTTGTCACAGTTTTATTCCAAAGAATATGTTATATTGAGCTTATTTTTTATGATTACAGTCTACTCCAGTTGGTTCTATTCAAACAGGCCATGAAACCGTACCGTCGCCGAATAGACATCAACCCTACAAGGTAAACATTTCAATTAAAACTACATTGTTTATTTTATTTTCATTGGTGCTGAATCTGTTGTTTATAAACTCTTAATCTCAAATCTATGTACGGGAAAACAGGTGTGATTGATTGGATGACTATAATTTGCATTAAAAATTATATTGAACAAATATGGCAAGACTAAAATTCTTCTTATCTCGTTTTTATTTGTTAGTTTTAAATTATAATATTTGTCAACAACAGAGTTAGCACCAATGAGGCTATAAATTGGTAGCGGTATCAAAATGTATATACTTTGGCGATTTAAAATGACTAGTAGGTACGACACAGGTAAATTTTTAACCTAATGTAGTTCGCTGTTATATTTTGGTCTAACGTCAACCTTTTTTGTACAACTTATGTCAAATAACCATTGTAACCTTTAAAATGTATTTCAATGTATGTTTGTAAGTACAATTAAATGATTATTATTATTCAATTCTCTTAACTTTCATGGAGTCATCTTATTACGCCTCTGACTTAAATAAAGCAAAATGCGCAATGCAATAATTTACAAAAAATAGTCTAGCCATAGTATATTAATATAGGTACTCAAAAAGTAAGAATTTTGGTTAATTCACGAGGTACCAAGAGGTACTAACCAAGTGGTACTAACTGTCAGTCGATCTCACATTGCTTTTTTGTCGGTGCAGGATGATTTGTGTGATTATATGATTGGTTTGGTTGAGGACGATGAGGCGGCGCTTATTACCGGAGAGGTTTGATTCGCTCACACTTACCCTAGTTGTTGTTTTTATTAGACCGCTGAACCCTTGCCATTTGCCTCGAATCTCCTGAACCTACCCAAAATGATCTAGTATTCTGGATGGCGAATAGATATTCAGCTAGAAAATATATCTACAGGCAAAAATATTTATCGGCTACGATGTAAAGAACTTCCCGAAACCCGTGCATTGGCAAAAATCACCAATCGTAATTTTTTATTGTTTTGGTTACGGCATTATAAGTACTTTATTGTAGATATAATTTTTAATGTAAATTACTAACTGCTCATTTCGATTTGCAATCCAGTTTACTTGAAGTAATATAGAACCATCATTGCTACTACTGATTTATTTTTACAATCTTGACGCGTAGAAATGAAACGGTAACATAATCAATCATTAGCAAATGTGCTTCGTGCTTCATAGGGTCTTTGAACGCTATTCTCCCTAACCAATCGTTTTTTTGTGTGGACTTTATCAACATATCCAATATATGTTATTGTTGTTACCTTAATATACCACAACTCCAAGCTTGTTGGTACCAGTAGGTGCCTTATCAACGCTTATAGTTGTCCGCCAATATAATCTATTTGGTGTAAAAAAAAAAGCTTGAGAGTGTTTAGTTGCATTTTTGTGAGAAAATCCCTCTTAATATTCCTGTTTGTCGTGATGCGAGGTACTTTTGTTTTTTTTGTTTGTGAAAACAGTTAATGCTAATCTTTCAACATTTAACAACAATATTTATAACCGAAATGCATCTTAAGATTATTCCAACCAGCTAAAACCCCGCTAGGATACTTTGTTTCGTTATGAAGTTACTGAAGGTAACTTCCTGCTCTAACATATCAGATCAGCTATTTTATAAGCTAATCAAAATGTGTTAATAATATTATTATTATTTGATATGAGTCAAGAAAAAATGATCCCATTGGATCTTGACTTGGGCTATTTATCAACAAATTATCTAAAATCTAAATAAGAAAATTGTTATAACAATTGGTACATTTCAGGGCGCAGCAAAAGATATCGGCACTGGTGGTACAGCGAATACGGGAAGTAATTGGCCACACAGCGGTAAAGCGACGCCGCTCACCACTGGCCATCTGACGCCTGCTGATAGGCATGGTTCCGTTCAGGTAATATTTGTCATACATACCTAAATAAGTACTAGAATGTTCATGGTTTTCAGGTTAATTATGGTCACTGTTACAATGTCCGCCGCATCTGGCGTGTGCGTGTGCGGTTTTCATTGTAACTTCTGAACGTTTTTTGTTACTGTTTATGTATAGTAGTTCAATTTGATGTTTGTTTTGTGTAAATTCACCGTTAAACGACGATATTTGTGAGATCTTAAATAGGAAATGTTGATGATTTTAAAAAAAAGATATACAGATAATAATCGGTCGGAGGTCAATTCATAATATTTTAAATGCGCCCTAATAATATAAAAATGTATCAATATTATTTGAATCGCGGAGTTCCTAGCGTTATTTTGTTAACTGTTCACTTGGCTAGATTAAGTTTTTTTCCTTAGATTTTTTGGGAATGGTATACTAATGTTTTGATACACATTTTGAATCCCGCATGCAATTTTTTGGTGATTAGTACAATAAATTATTTTATTCATTTTTATTTTGATGCAAACATTATTTTGTATACTGTGAATGTATATTGGTGTATTTATTTTTTAGCTATTGAAGAATAAACATTTTCGGTATGTGAAATTTCCCGGATCGGTTTCAACGGTCAGTTTTGAACTTTTTGCGGCATTTTTGTGTGTCTGCATGTACCTTAGCTTACGATGCAATGTTGTGCTATATAAATTAAGATTTTGTTAGTTTTCGCGGCTTTGAACACTGCCAATATTCATTCATAAATATTAACGAACCCACGAATAATGTATGTGCTTTACATATTGTTTGCTATGATTTTTGATAAGTTGTATTTATTTATTTGGACATAATTACTCTTCTTTTTGCTATTTATTATTCTTTGCTGTTCTGTACATGGCTTTTGTGATCTGTTTCACAGTTTTAGATTTAATTCGTAAATTTGTTGATATTTTTCTTGTGTAGATCCTTTAAATTTTGTTTCTATGATTTCTCATCCGATTACAAAGTAAACATACATTAGAACGGCGTCTAATAAAAACTAATAGTTTTGATGTTAAATGTGTACTTACAGTAACTTTTTTAAACTGATACTAAATAGATGAACTCTTCATTGTAGAGAATTAATCAGTGTTAGTTTGGTGTACTAGATCTATGTTATAATTAGATATCTATAATATTATTATTAATCTTTAATACCCATTTTCGCTAACGCTTAGGAGTCTAACGTATCTCAAATTAACAGATTTTTATACAAATGTATTAATTTGACGGGTGTTAGATGTCTCCAAGATTTGTGAATATGACTATTAATCTAGCGATACGCAGAAATGGCTTTGTGTTTATGTATTAGTTTAAAAAAAGCTTACTAAGTATAATGTGTAAAAATTAGTCCAGTTTTAGGAGAACCAAAGTGTTACATGCGCTTCTTACAGCAGCTGTCATTTTTTTTCTATGATTGTCAATAAGATAACATGGTTTAATTAAGTCTCAATAGTACTGACTTATGTGGACGGTTTAATATTGCAGTTCTGGGTAATAGCTATATTATCCAGCAAAACTTCTGATAAGGCTCGTTTTCGGTAAAAAAAAAACGTGAAAATTTGCGTCTATGGTTGGATTTTTAATTAGCTAGAGTGATTTGACAGATGACGTAATAAATACTTCGTTATTCAGAATTTTTGTTTTAAATATGAATGAGAATATGAGTAATCTAGACCTTGTGTGATTACCACCTTCGGCCACATCATCACTTACCATGGTGAGATTGTGGTCAAACACAAGTCAAAGTAATTTATTGTGGATCATAGTTTATGACAAAGAGGAAACCTACAGATATTATGTACATGTTAGAGGATCAACTATGTCCCGCCTCCTAGGCATACAACATTTAAAACATATTTATAATCAATACAATTATTTAATAATTACAAATTAAAGTGACTAAACCATAAAATAAATTTAAAACGTTCGTTTAACGGACATATATAGAACAAACAGCCTATGGTATTGTCATTTCAAAATCGTTTAATATACTATAAAAACGATAGTACATTTCTTATTAAAAAATTAAGGCGCTTTTTAAAAGCATGTCTTCAGATCTACGAATTCGTTTGGGCTCGTCAAAATTTACCATAATGTTGTATGTTACCTATATTAAAGAAAAATTAAAAATAAAACACCTAAAATAGCTAATACGTTGAATTACGTTGTAAAATCATCCTGTTTATAATTTAAATTACAAATTTAACGATAAAGAGTATTACTTTGGTGTTTATCGTTTGACATTTAATAAAAATGCTTTTATTCGGTGTTCTTAAATATCAATCACCCACTTATCTTTATGAAAAGTTGTCCTGGGTGTCGAACCGAAGATCCTTTGGGTCTCGACAGTGCGCAATGCAACTCGCAATACCAAGACATCACACAGCCGCCTTCAGAGGCAGTTTCGCTGCTTCAAAATGTTGGAACAACATTCCACCGCCGATCCTGCTGGTTCCCTACCAGCAAAATATTCATGGGTTTAGAGTTAATATGAAAAAATATATTTTTGCACATCAGATATGTCAGGAAACTCAACGAAACGATACAAGTGCTATTTAGGAAGTATAGTTACGACGAATGTCATTATTATTATAATTTTCTTATATTATTATTATCTTTTGTATCACTCACAGTATCACAGTATCCTACAATGAGCATAGTCAAATTGTTGATGTATAGATAGATAGATAGATAACTCTTTATTGTACACCAAAAACAAGTATAATAAAGTAACAATATTTGTATAATACAATTAGTTGTACAGTGGGCGGTCTTATCGCTAAGAAGCGATTTCTTCCAGACAACCTTTGGATGGAGAGGAATTCAGATACGCTAATTGACGGTGGTGTATAATATCCATAGTTAGAAAATAGATAAATATATAAAGAATGAGATAAAGAAACTAATAAAATAAACAGATAAAAATAAATAAACTACTTAAATAAATTGATAAAAATAAATTAAATAAATAAATAATATAAACAGCATATTATATAAAAATAAAATAACTATAAGTACATATACTCAGATATATAAAAATTTATATCATGAAGCAATAACAATTACGATATTCAAACGAAAGAGCATTATAGTGAGAAGTCAACTAGAAAGATTTTTAGAACAATTTTTTAACTTGTTCTTTAAATATATTGAGTGACGATGCCCTCTTTATGTCGACTGGCAATGCATTCCAGAGGCGAACTGAATGGATGGTAAATGAACGATCATAAATAGAGCTGTCGTGGGAAGGGGTTCTCAAGATGTATCTATTGCCAGCGTTATTGTTCCATTTATCATTATTAGGTTTAATTGTCATTATTTTTAAAATTGTTTTTTTCATTAATTATTAAGTTTCGTGTAGTTTAAATTTTTATTTTTAATATGTTATGTGGTATCCACACCGTGACGTCACCTGCTGGCTCCAACGAAAGATCAGCGCAGGTTAACAACCCGCAAAATGCTGAGTTGGGGCCAATTTGTAACATTGTTCGTCAATACTTTAATTAATAACTTTTTTTTTTATATGTCAGTTACCATCTGTATTGTCCATTAGGTGGTGAGTTCGACGAATGGTGAGCTCGGAGCCGATGACCCGACGGCGGGGCACAGCAACACGCCCATCACGCAGCCACACCACGAGGTCGATGTGGTAGACGACACCAAGTCAGTGTTCCAACTGTATGAATACTTTTTATTTTAATTTTTTAATTTTTTGTTGCTTGGCTGGGTGCTTTGTTTCTGTAAATCTTGGCAGACATGTCTTCATTCCTCTACACAGTTTTAGAATAGTAAAACACTAACATTTCAGGCATGCTTTGCGTTTTAATACTTATTTTAAGTACACCATAGTTTATTTGACGGACCGGTTGGCGTGGTTGGTTAACACACTGCCTATCACGCCGCAGGTCGTGGGTTCGATTCCCATCCAGGACAGACATTTGTGTGCATGAACATGTCTGTTTGTCCTGAGTCTGGGTGTAATTATCTATTTAAGTATGTATTTACAAAAAAAAATAGTATATGTATTATGTAGTATATCAGTCATCTGGTTACCATATTACAAGCTCTGCTTAGTTTGGGATCAGATAGCCGTGTGTGAAAAATGTCCGAGGATATTTATTTTATTTTATTACATTATTTAACACGCCCTATAAAATAAATATTAATTTATTTTAATGAATTTTACACTCTGTGTGCAGTTTGGTCCAACTTGTGATATATGATACTTTTTTATCCCGGGAAAGGATAAGATCACTCGGGAGCGCGGATGAATCCACGGGTGACAGCTAGTATTTGATTAAAAACATAGAAATTATTTGCATGAGATTATTCTAAAACTGAACCTTTTCGGTATTTGTAGAATGTTAACTAACTTGTTGATTTTTATTTTTAGATTTCTTATATTTTACATTTTCCTCATGATATTTTAACATTTTCTTGCAGTATAAATTATATACATTAATATGTTTTTTTACTATAGATAAGCTTGTGTTTGACCACAATCTCACCATGGTAAGCACACAAAGCCTAGATGAGAACTGGCTCTCAAGTGCAGCTTTCGGAACACACCGATAGGTGCTTGGCGATAGATTCTCAAATATTATAAATTCTAAAGAGAAAATAATATTATAAAGAGAAAAGTGTAATTTTTTGTAATGTATAAACATCCCACATTATCAGCGAGTAACGTTATTTTATTATAACTACCTCAAAAAACCGCTGGGCAGAAAGCTAGTTACTAACACAAATAACCCGTATCCATATAAACCCTGACAGACTCTGTAAATCGTCATGCAGGCAATCCGTGTATTCCAGGTGCTGTTGTTTCTTCAAGCGTAAAAAGAAGAAGTGCGCTGCGCGCGCGGGCAAGTGACGCGTGTGTGTCACGTGACCCGACCGCACCCGAACACGCACTCGCACCCGCACTCGCGCCCGAACCCGCCCGCATCGCCCGCACCGCCTTCTACCGCTCTAACCTTACCACATCGCGATTCCCAACTCCAATCTTCGTCCTGGTCTCAGATCATAAAAACATTTATGTTTCTTATTATAATAACGGTAACTCTACGAGTTTCAAATTTAACTGTCACCGCCATTTTCTCGTCACCATTTTGTCCATGGTACGAGAAAATGGCGTCTCGACAGTTACGTTATTTGAAATTTACTGTAAAGGCTACTTGAAACGATTGAGGCCTCCACGACTGAATGTTTCTATGATATGTGGTCCCAAAGCATTCAATCAAACGTCGCGTACGCATGTGCCCAAGGACGAAGGATCACTTGTTACCAACAGTGTTGCTCACTATCGATACTAGTGTTCGACGTTCGGAATTTAGTTCGATAGCAATGATAGGTAATAATTTGGTCGATACTTAGTACCGATACTAAGTCAACACTAAGCCCAGTTGCTCAATTAAAAAAGTGATTTTTCTTCTACAGTATGTTAGCTGTCTTCGGAAAATCAGAGACAAAAAATATTGAAGTAATTTTTCGACGATGTGAAGTTAAATAAATGTATATTAACAAATAATTGTTGTTCTAACAAATATTTTGATTTGTTGAATGGCACTTTTATATATTATAAATATTAATATAAGCTTCTATTAGCAAAAATTTATAAATTTGTTAGTATCTCTGTATAAATAATGAGCAACTGGGATGGAAGTACAAGAAAATTCAGTTTTTTAAACCGTATCATACGTATCTTATTTATACAATTGTGTTGCTGTGCTCTAAAATTGAAAATTCTACCCAAAACAGCTGAGTCGTAATCTACGAAAAATTTCAACCTTACGCGCATCTTAATAGAGGTGCACGAATAAGTTTAGGATAATTTCTCGTGTAGACTCAACGAAAATGAATTTCTATTTCGGTAAACTCATTTAATGCTTACTTCATTAATTTATTTATATTATTTATTACATCACTATTCATAAACAATCAAAAGATTTTTAAACTATTTCGTATTTCTATGTTGATAAATGCATAGAGAGGACTTAAGATATTCAATAATTTCAAAGTATATAGTCAAATAAAAGTAGCATCTGATGTGTCGCTCTAGTCGTGCCTATGTTCATAAAAAACGATTTTGAAATTTCCTTTAAATGCCCTGTTTAAAACCTAAATTTCTATCAAAATTTTCAGACATCTGATTGCGTAAACTTAACATGGATTTCAAACATTCGAACGCGTTGTCGGTGCAAATGCATAGGCCATAATATGAATTCCATATTCATCGTTCTGATACTTAATGTACTGATGTTAGATTAGATTTTATTTAATCTTATTTATCTCAAAATATGGGCGTGATAATAAAGATAGTTTATAAACGCCGCTGAGCGTTAGGCCGTGTGCGGTCGGCATAATTTTCGTTTGTGTTCCCGTCCGTAGCGAATTACGTATCATTTTCACCGAATCACTGTCAATTCTTGTATGTTGTCATGAACTGGGTGAACTACGAACTACGTGAGATTTACTTTACCTCATAGAGTACCCGCGTCGTATCAACGGTGTCCATTCCAACCACATAGAACGAACAAATCATCGGATTTGTATAATTCATGGTAACATTACTCTCATTAAACTGCTGTAGATAAAAAATACTTATCGCGTAGTTGTTTATCGCTTTGTCCCATTTATTAGTGAATCAGTGAAATATTATTTTTGTACGTCCTCTGTGAGTTCATTATTTTCTGTGAATGCATCGTAATTTTGAGTTTTTTTTCACATAAGTAATAAATTACCATAACATAGAAAATATTGTGACTTTTATAATAAGTTTATGTGTGTTGAGAGGGATTCGTTTATTGCGGTGTGTTGATTGTAGCGATACTACCAATGGATTTGTGCTATAGGTTGTGAAGTTTGACTGGTTATTTTTAATTCATTTGAAATACAATTTGTGTGAAAATTATGAAATGAAAAGTTATTGCTACTTAAATCAGCCTGCAGACGTTTATTAGTGGGCGTTCCTTCTGCTGATTGTATTTATAAACAGGCATTATCATCATATCTAATTATAATTGCACTAATGATAATTTTAAGCTACGTCCCTAATGAAATAGATCCCGCCTATAAACTGTATTAATTTTATATTTTTGAAGATGATGGTTTTCGGTGTTATGAAAAGGTTTACCTTTAGTTACTTTATATACAGATTGTATTTCTCACATTTGTACCTACATCAGGTTTTATTACGTGGTGGGAAAGTTCAAAGGTAATGTCGTAGCAATCAACTCATCGCTCGTATGCATATTCTAGATTGTAACTTTATTTAGTCATTGTTTATTCCTAAGTTCAGTTTGTGCGAGAATATGTTAAAATAATTATTTAAAATTGGCTCCGTTCCTATAGTGACGCCACATACTTTCCTATCATTATTTATGCCTATTATTATAGTTGTAATAATTGAGGATAACTGGCGATTACATGCAATAAGTAAATTAAACTATAGTTGCGATATACTATTGTTCAATTACATGCTTTCGTGACATTTTATTAATATTGATTTTCAGTATGATCCTAAATGATTCATTGAGCTATATTTGATGACATAAATGTTATATTTAACGTGCAATAATTTGTGTAGAAATTCATTACAATAATGTAAAAATGTTATTTGTTTCAATCGATGTACCCCATCGAGTCCTGAGTGAACTATATTCTTACAAGACTGAATGTAACATTTCACCTTGTGTACTAAATATTACACGTGGCTCTGGGCTCATGTCAATTTATATAACACATTACTGCTACCCGCTTACGTCAGGCCCTCGGCCGGCCCGACGTTTTATATCTATTTTAAAATTGACTTCAAGTCACTGTCGAAGTATATTAATGATGAACTGCAGCTATAAATAGTGGAATCTACGAAGACGCGCCCCACTCTTTCCTAATCCCTTAAAGAGCAAGTGTACAATGAAAATGAAAATGTTTTTAATTCAAATAAGCCTTTACAAGCACTTGTGAATAGTTTAGACTCTAATGCTCGGTTCGGAAGGTTGCTCTTGCTGAGAAGAGCCGGCAATAAACTCAGCAATTACTCCTTTCAAAAAGTAAAGTGTAGTTCTTCATATCGACATATAGACAGTACTACAATATTAGTGAAAGGATGCACACTTGCACTGTAAGGAATTAGGAAGAGTAGAGCAGTCTTCGTGGCTGGCATTATCTATACGATCGTGTGGAATCGAGTCATTCCAAAGTATTACGTTTGTTTCGTACACATGTAGGCATTTGTTGTATGTTGTGGCGGCCGTGGCTGCAGGCCGGCGAGTCCCCAATAACATTGTACAAGTTGTATTACGAATAGACTGAATTACGAAGTCATCGGTAACGCGCGTCCCCACACTGGCGCCTTCGTGTGTGGCCATGGAAACGAACATACTAAAGATTACTATTAATAGCAATTTTACTTATTAAAAATTATAGACTAAACCGTCGTCATGGCCACACTATACAGGCGGTCGCTGTTGGTGTATAAATTGTACAGCTTTAGAGAAAATAAAACACATTTGTATATTTGCTTGGATTGGAAGCTGCGAGATTCGACGAGCGTGATTTGCGTAGAGTAAGATTTTGTAGGTGTCGGTCCAATCAGCGCGGTGCGGTAATGATGTTTACTTGTGAACGTTATCGATGTGATTAGTTTTTATCAGAGATACGTTCATAATGTTGGGCTAGTGAGTCGCGCTGATCGATACGACATTTTTATAAGGTATTTTGGATTAGTCACGGATATTTTTAGTCATCACAAAATTGTATCCCCCGCATTAGATGTTATCCATTTCGGCTAAGTATGTTTGCAATGTTTTGTAACATAATAACATCTTGTCGTTTTCATATTTTAAAAAAGGTATAGGCAATGCGGATATTGTCGAAGATGTAAAATGGAAAAAAAATTATCAATTCATTAATAATGTTTGTTTTTTAAATATTGTGAACATATTGAAGTATTCTCCTCGTTAAATGGATCGTTATAATATTGTACAATCATTGCAGTATATCCAATATAAGTCTTATACACGATAAATACCATAGTTTGTACCTAATTGTTACTTTCTATTTGCTAGATAGAATAATGAAATTAGATTGGTTATTGAAAAAAAATCGAAGTCAAATTGTGTGATTTGTAACGTGATTCGAGCGCATGTGTATAAACGCAATACTAATATTGATTGTATTGAACGAAGACGTATGTTCACTAATGTCGTGGTGTTGGTGTGAATAGACAAAATATAGCTGTCCCAATACGTTATCAATGTAAATTACTATATTGTGATATCGTGGATCGCTAAATTACACATTAATTCACACCAATTAGTATCGAATCGTGAGATACGTGTATTCGAAAGTAATGTCGCTGTATCCGACGTCACGGTGTACCGTTTTATTTCACTGCGTACTTCGACAAATTTGTGCTATGTATAGATGAACATAACATGATTATTTATTGAAGACAGCACCAACAATGTGGATGGAGCGTGTTGAGCGCCCGTTCTCAGTTCATTAGTGTGGTGGGTGTATCTACTCTGTAGTTAATATAATTTTAAATTTTCGCTTACTAAGTAAGTCATGTTCAGTCTGTCAGCTTGTGGACGCACGAGGAAGTTTTGAGCTATAGTTATTAACTTTATGTATTATAATACATAATGCTTTTGAAACTGAATTGAATTCTTATTGTAAGTATAAATAAATATTAATATTCATAGAACAGTTCTGTGTTTATTTTCTTTCTGTAAGATGTATGGTATAAAATTTGCAAAACGCAATTTGACTTGTATTCAGTTAAGGTCACAACCCTGTTCAAAAATACGAAAATATTTGTTAACTCATAATTAAATAAAGCTTATTATAAGATATTCGTTTTATTATTTTCTGAAGTTTTGTGTTAGTCACTTACGCATTGGTCACAACACTCGCATCTAGAATTCAACATAAAATTCCAAGTTGTCAAATAACATGCAAAACGCCGAACTTCATTTAATTTTAAAGGAAATTTTGTAAAAAAAAGGCAAATGTTACTTACAGTTTTTATTCGAACTAGCATCGTCATAAATCCGGCATACCCAAAAAGGTGTTGTAAGTAGTTAAGATAAATTATAGGTAAACACTAAAACTATTTCCAAGGTAATTACTTACGACTATCAAACACTGAAAATCAGTACATAACGTAATTGCACCAAGTCATAACATAAAAATATGGAATATAAAACTTATACGACTCTTAAATAAAATATCTGATTTTGTAATTATATATTAATTTTGATTTTTCAAATAAATATGGAACAATCTTATTGGAATGAAACACACGTAATACTTAAACCTAAATAAAATAATTCATCACGGTCTCACTATCGTAAACAAAATTACTGTTAACTAAATCTATAATAAAATAGTAGGTAAAATAATTCTTAATTAACTTTTAAAAGTTAAACATACATAGATAAACACACAAAGTAATTTCATTGACAAAAAACGTGCCCTATTAAATAATATCTGAAGGAATCAACAGTGAAATAAAGAATTTAAAAATATAGAATCTGATTTAATATTCACTTAGGGTACCATTGACGACAAAACTCTTGACACCGGTCGAATTTCTCTGCTCGTAATCTGAGATCTCCTCTATCACAATATCTTCATTTTTGACTGGAACAGGTGGTAAAAAGTCAAGTAATTCGCCGAGTTTTCTGCCTGTTGAAATGAGAGTGTTTGCGAGGAATCCTTTATGATCTGGGAAGCCGTCTTCATCATGTTTAAATTTGTCCAATTTGAAGTTTTCGTAGTTTTCTTCCTTGACTATCGGTGGTAGGTAGTCCCTACCATCCTCATAGTCGAATTCTATTTGCTTTTTCATGCGTTTTTTCAAATTGGGTGGCCAATCTTCGTCTATGGGTAGGTCGACGTAACCGTTTGGTAGCACTTTGTGCATGTCCAAGTTCTTGACCACTTGGTAATCGTGATCGGAGTGGGGACGGTTGAATGTGATTAGCTCCTCCATATTAAACTCACCGTCGTCGATCACTGTTTCGTCGACCATTTCTGCAAAGATAAATAATGTTTTTTGAAATTTGGTTGGCAAATGTGCATAAAGTTACTTTAGATTATACTGGCCCTTATCAAACTCTTTCACGCTTCTAAATATTAATATATTTGATGATAAAAATAAAAAGGTAGTTGAAAAAATTCAAGGAATTCAGTTCCACATAATTTAGATAACTTCCAAAAACGTTCAGATAAAATTAACTAAACAGTCTAAATGCTAACTAAAACCTTGTTCAGTCACGATCACACTGCAAAAAGTTAATTATGCAACGAGAAAGTTAAATTGATTTCAACTTGAGCATAACTTGTTGAATTACATAAACTATATTGCTAATGGATAAGATGATTATGTAACAGCAATGATACGGTTATCGGTAACTTGGCAACAGATGATTCATTTTCATAAAAAATCTATGGATTAAAACATTGAGTTGTTCACATTTCTTTTATCGAAACATTTAAAAGACGTGAAGTGAACCATGCAAAATGAAATGAATAAATAAATGAATGGGTGGAATGGTATTAAACGTAGCAAGGTCATATTCAAGAACATAATATAAAGCTAATAATCTTACATGCAGTTAAAATATTATTGAATTTACTGTGAAAGTAGCTTGTAAATTTTCTCATATATTTGAGACTAGGTTTCTGCCCCGCGGTTACACCCGCGATCCCATTTCTATATACAAACTTTGGACCCCCGTTTCATCCCCTTAGGGGGTGAATTTTGGAAAATCCCTTAGCTTCCCCGTCTTAATAACTATCTGCGTGCCGAATTACAGCTCAATCAGTTCACTGGTTTGAGCTGTGTGTTGATTAGATCAGTCAGCCAGTCCGTAACTGACAGACTTTAACATATAAGAAGATAAATATTGGGCTACATTGCAATTTTTTGGCAGACCTCTTCATGCATGGGTAGCAATATAACCGTAATCAAAAAGTGAAAGGAAGATAGAATGTGTAATGGATAATGTAGAGCATTAATTGAACATCGTGACCGGCATCTATCTCCATAAGAACTTAAAACTTTATAAAATAAATTCAGTATATAATATTTATTACAGAAATATAAATTTTTTGATAGCATCAAATAATAAAACTACTCCATAAATACCGATACAATTTTATGTGGTGTAATTTTGGACGTGGAAAAAATACCGCCACATTTGCAGCTTCATATCTGAATTGATTTGGTATTGTTAATACATACTATAATTCACATGAGAAGCTGAATTTGTGTCGAAATTAAATCCTGTTATGTAACCTACAAATGATTAAAATGGATTAACCAATCCATAATAAAAAATTCACGCAGAAGTACTAAATACCAGATATACTATATGCAACTGCAAAGATCCCAAAGCTAATTTATATTTGAACCTGTCCCCCTGTTTCCGAGGGATACTTAAGGATAAAAAGTATGCAATGTTTTTCTCCAAGGTCCCATTTACATATCAAAATAATAAAAATTGGTTCAGCGGTTAAGGCGTGAAAGGGTAACAGGCATTTACTTTCACATTAGTATGGATGATAATGACGAAGCTAAACAATACATACTATTAGTAGCTGACAATAATGCTCTTGTAACGGCCGGCGAGGTGGCCGGCTGGTCGGCTGTTCTCGGGCGCACTTCGTCCCTCATCGACGGCAGCGCCACTAGCGCCACGGATAGCAACAACACTAGCAAACATGTCGCCGGCTGTGCAGTCTTGCCAGTTGAAACGTTTGTTACACCCGTTAGGACATTCTGCAATTACAAATAAATATATTTAATGGCGATATCATTATATATATATATATAGACAACACTACAACACTAGTGAAATTATGCACATTTGCACTTTAAGGGGTTGGGAAAGAGTGATGTAACATGTGGGTTCAAATCCTATAGTGACTTTAAACTTTGTAAAGGAATATTTCGTGAGTGAAGCATATAATGGTGGGAAATATTCGGCAAATCAACTTCACTTAAACACTTCTTTCCACACAAAGCTAAAGTGATTGTTTAACTTTACCTAACATGAAACATAAACAATCACCAAATATAAAACTTAAAAAACGAGCGAGCCTTACAGTAATCGAATATGATGTGTAACATCTGACATATCAACATGGTAATAAATACTATACATGTACAACCTCTTTGAGTTGTGGCTGTATGGACTAAAACCCTTTGCCTGTACTATAGAAAAAATTACCGTATATGACAGCCAACTCTATCAGGTTGATTCCTTTTACACACTGTTACATATAAAAGGCGATGATAGCTCAGTGGTAAGTGACGTCGAATACCGCGACGAAGGTCGTGGGTTCGAATCCTACAATGAGCTTGAGCTTTCGGTGAAGGAAAACATCGTGAGGAAACCATAGCACGGTGGTAGGGTACTTTGTACCCGACTGGCTGGCTACCACCCTCAAGTTGAAAACCTGTCGCCAAGCACCTATCGGTGTGTTCCGACAGCTGCACTTGAGAGCCAGTTCCCATCTAGGCTTTGTGTGCTTACCACCTTCGGCCACATCATCACTTACCATGGTGAGATTGTGGTCAAACACAAGCTTATCCAGAATAAAAAAATAAAAAAAAAAAAAACATTTGCTAAGTTCTGAATTAAAAGCAGCGCAAAGTTAATTGTAAAAGTGGTTTTCATTTTCTTGGATGTTATTAAATGCCAATTTTAACATCACAATATTCAATTTATCAAGTACATTACCTGTAACCTCTTTAGCTGCGCAGTTAGAGACTGGTTTTGTGATTGCAGAATCTTTATCCTTCTTATTAGAGTCTGATTTTCCGCTGTGCACTGTTTTACTCTGTTGATAAAAAGATGGATTGTTATTTTCCTTGTTACTTGCCTTGGCAATTATAATATACAGTAATGAGGTAATACTCTTTGGGGTTTATCGAAGTACATTTCAATTATAAATTAATTAACTTGAAATGATAGACAAAATAATTAAAAGTTAAGACATGGCGCAACTTTGAACATTCCACACGTACAAAAAAGACTGCAAACTTCACTTTGGAACGACCGTCCCATCAGCGAACCAAAGGGTAACCATAGGGGCTAAAAAAGCCATATCATAGACTCATTTTGTTGTAATAACAAATAAACCCTCTAAAAGACTTGTTCAATTTTCGACTTGACACTCGTATTAATTACTAGTTTTCCGCCCCGCGGTTTCATCCGTGGGATCCTATTCCCGGGATAAAAAGTATCCTATGTTTTATTCCAGGATATCATATCCAACATGTGTGCCAAGTTTTATCAAAAAAATCTGCCGTTTTTGCATGATTTAGCAACAAACATCCTAACTTTCACATTTATAGTATTAGTAGGATTATACACAAATGTTATTCCCCGAGATAAACTTCACGCCGCAATTACCTGTCTTCAAGTCCGTCAACATATTCCTTCTTGCGCTTACGGGAGTCTTGTGCGGAGATCTTATTTCTGATCTTGCGTCGAATCCTTTTCAGTTCCCTTTCTTCATGCTTGGTCAGTGGATAACTAGCTGGTAGCGTGATGCCTTCCTTCGACAACAATCGCCGCTCCTCGGCTGTTAGAACGAGACGGGGATATCCATTTTTACCATCAGTGACTTGGGTTTCTTTTTCATCGTCGTCGTCGCTTCTTTCGCTGCCAGAGTCGTCTAAATAGAATAATTGGATTAGTTAGTATGGGTAAAGGATAACTGACGTAAATCTATGACACGTTATTTAAAGATACAAAGGGCAAAATAATGTGTTTTTACGCACATAAATATGACAGTGACTAAGACAAAAGCAGTGTCATAAAAGTTGATATTATTAATTGTTCATGATTTTTTTTATTTGATGACATGATGCTTTAAAATGAAAATATTTTTTTATTCAAATAGGCCTTCAAAAGCACCTATGAATAGTCAAGACGGAAGGTTGCTTTTGCTGAGAAGAGCCGGCAATAAACTCAGCAATTAGTACTCTTTAAAAAAAAAACTTACACCTATTAAATTCAATAATTATTTGTCTAGTATCACTGGTAATATTTGCGTGTAATGGCGGCAAAAATAATAAATAGAATTTAATAATGACTGACTTAGTAAACAACAAACTCTATTTATCAAATAATCACTAAAGTGTTTCCATTTTGTACTTGCGGTATTTAAAAGAGTCATTGGTATAGCTATACCTAAAATAATGTTTATGAATCACGATAACACTACGCCGTAACTAAATTTGGGTTTTTTGGTATTGTCATTTAAACCTCGATAAGTTTCCATTAATATTCAGTGAGCGGGATGGGGTAGTTTTAAATAACCGCTTATCAGTTAAGATAAAGGTAATGAAACTGAGGATGGGATGAGGAGAACTCAGAATACGTTGTGAAATAACGGTAATGTACTAAAACTTATGTTCGCAAATTTTATTATTAGGGTAATACTCTTTTAACCGATTTTTGTGTAGTTTTCGGAGCTTAGAATTTAGACTATTTGTAAGGTGTATGTAAATTTCTTATTTACCTACTATTAACAAACTATATTTTATTGTAAAGAAGTCATCAAACAAAATCGCGTACTGCAAAACACCTATGTTTCACCAAATTATTATTTGTTGGATGGATCAATCGGTGATTTTTGCACCGTCTCTCGAGCGCCTGTACCCCAAAAATAATAACAAGGCTAAATATCTCGTCTTAAACTCAACAATATCATGTTATGTAATACACCATTGCAAATTGAGGAAAACTGAATTCGGTACAATGACCACATTAATCAATACCATCATGTTATGACACTTGGACAATTGCTTCAATGAACCAAATCGAGGTGAAAAAATCTTTAAATAAATCTAATAGACAAGTGTATACGTCTAGCCAACTCATAATGTAAGTGCGACGGATTTCTTATAGAATTGTTTGTGGTATTAGTCATTGTAATGAGCGATATAAAAATAAGGATATTTAGCGACATGTCTTAAAACTCATTTATTCAGTTTAAGCCCTGGTAAGGCACTTATGAACGTTACAATTGACTTTACCACCGGTTCGGAATACACTTAACTCGCGTCTCGCTTGTCAACAGAATTTTAGAACCTCATAAAAACCCATAGCTGTCTACTTAAAACCCAAATTGTCTATTCAAGCTATTAAGCTCACAAGTGCAAGTAGCAAATTAATGTGAAAATAAAGATAAAGCGGTAAAAGTAAATGTCAAACACCATTTCATACTCGACTGTACTATATCAGGACTCACCGCAATTTCCGTTATCATAATCGTATTCGATGCGTTCCGTTTTGAGATCCTGCAATTTGCTCTGCGATAGAAGATTTGCCGCTGCCAGTTTGATATTGGATGCGTTCTTCAAATCGGCCGCGTTAATTATCTTTATCGACTTTAAGTCCTTCATGTCCTTTATCGTGACCGGTAGTAGAATGGACCTAGGGTTGCCAGCCATCGGGGAAACCCTGATCACTCTACGTTGGGGCGCGACTGATTCCACAGGTTTGGAGTACACTTTCGTTTGGGAATTAAGGACTTGAATATTGGTCACTTTGACCGGCCTCTGAGGTTGACCCTTCACAACTAGCTGAGGCTTTTGTACCGACGTGGCGGGTATCTTTATTGATGGCTTCTGCACTTTAGGTTGGACGGCCACTTGTGGTGTCTGGGAGAGGCGGCGTTTTCTACCGCCTTTACCTAAAGATAGTATATTTTTCAATAATATGCGTAGATAAGCAACATGGAAAGATAGGTTGGGATAGTGGTTTAGATAACAACATAAACATATCCGCAATATCGTATTTGGATATGATAGCTACTTACAAAAAGAATATGCTGATTACATGTTGCAGTACATTCTAAAAATATGTAATTCAAGCAAGTATCTATTGAGATCAAAACACGATGGAAATTGGCTATAACTTTGTTTTGATCAGATTAATTACATATTAGTCCTATCGATTGATATTATGTTGCAATATTAAATAAGCCACAACCCATACATTGCTTAAGCTCCACAACAACTTAATTATTATTATCGAGTATTTATTTATTCAGGTGCAAAATTAATAAAAACATCCAAGTATTTTCTAATATTATTACAAAATGAAAGTTATTTTGATTAACAAGGTATAAGTTCAAGCATTACACAGATAAATAGTGTTATATTACAATAAATAAGTATTATGATTTTGGGAATAATAGTGAAAAATACTATAAACATTATTGGCAATAGAGTAGTGCAGGATATACTTAAAAATGTATAAGAGACATCATTGACTACCTACAGTTTTATTATATTTGCTCGGTCTGTTCATTCGTCAATCCAGCGTTTTGATGTATAAGAAATGTCACAGAAAAATTGACTTTATTACATTTTCATAAGGTTCATCAATTAGTATTACAAAGCAGACCTATGGCCTTGACATATTACTCGTCAGAATAGAGTTATAGTAAAAATAAATGATTTTGACTTTCGTTCACCACGTCAATACGTGGCTGAAGTCGGTAAACATGCATAGACTAAAATAGATAGCAGATGAAAGTAGGGATAGAAAATGATGCATGTGTGTGCAGTATTATGTCTGTTTTTATTCGTCTCAATTTATATTAAACAAAGGCAAAGGTCATATTATTTTGAAATGTTATGAATTCAAACAATCGTTCCAAAATTCTATTATAAGTATTTCATTTGTAATAAAAAGTATTTGTACAAGTGTCACATTGAAAACCGACTCACAAAATGTACAAGCAATCGAAGGCCATAAGTTATATTCCGATAAAATCGAGGATAGATAAAGATATTTTATATTTAAAACAATTTTAATGTAGAACGTGTGAAATAAAATTATGTTAGATATCGTAGATAAATAATTTACTAACGATTCCTTCGTGCGCCAATATCTACTACCTTGTAACTGTCTTCCTTTTCTATACGCTAATCATATTATACAGGATGATTTAGTATC
Source organism: Ochropacha duplaris (assembly GCA_951361185.1). NCBI lineage: Eukaryota > Metazoa > Arthropoda > Insecta > Lepidoptera > Drepanidae > Ochropacha > Ochropacha duplaris. The sequence goes on from OX592706.1 coordinate 4,319,004, forward strand.
GCGACACTATATGGAGTAAGCTACGTTTCAGGTGGAAAGGTACTGTAAACACACTTCACAAAATCATCCTGTATCTACTGTTTCAATAATGCCATTATTATCGTCGTGTATGCCTATAAATATTTATTGGTCATTAATTCGAGTAGTATTCAAATGAGCACATAAAAAACAGGTTATATTAGATAATATCACAGTGTGTTTATAGTTATGGGATTTGTGAAGCGTAACCATTAAAAAAAACCTCCCAGACTTATTACAGTACTATATCTGTGACAATAACTCATACTATATGTTATATACCTACTACTTACCATGTTATATGTATAACCAATGTTACCAATAAAATTGATAAATTTGATTCCATTATCATTACAGTTTTATGATAATTTGAGCCCAATTTTATCGGTGTTTATATTATTTTCATCCTTCTAGTCTACCCTTCTTAATAATAAGCCTGTCTACCTTCCAACCGTATAGTTGACATTTCGAAAACCGAAAGAGATTGCATTCACTCTCTAAATTCGAATAAATCTTTCGGCTTTCCGAATAGAAAACTTAACGGTGTATACTAGACCTAACAACTAATATTATGAATATACAATCAGAGTGGCATAGTATTTCACGCGACGTGCAGCGTGCATTGCCTATGTATACGTAGTACCTACATAGTTTGTTATTTTCAATCGCCACATCGCGACGATAAGTACCAAAAAAATATAGCAATTGTCTTACCAGGACTATGGAATGTATTTTGATTGATGAAGCCAGGTACAACGTTCTGTTCGAAATCCTGCATGTCGAATTCTTCGACCACCTCGCTTGAGCTGTTCGAAGCATCATTGGAGGATGTGTCTTGTATGATGACATCCTGAACATTGCCAGGACTTGTTGGCATCAGACCAGCCGTTTTGTTCGCTTCTTCGTCACATGAGTTTTGTATCAGGAATGGTGATAGTTGCTGCTCAAAATCGCTAGAAGAAATTATGAACTTGGTTAATAAATTACCGTGCATTATCAAACCAAATTTTGGAATGTTTCTTTCTTATGTCCAGTGTAATTATGATTTACACAGAATCTAAAGCGAAACTATTTCATCTATATGCCTACCCATTATTTTAATTATAACATTAATAACTGCGCCATTAGTAAGTAAAACAGTCGCGTGACATAATCACATTTACGTTCCTTTTCAGTGGAAAACTATTCGACATTGAAATGAAAAGTGTCGGTAGGTTATAGTTAGTATAATCGATTAAAATCTTTTTCTTGTTTCCATGCCTTACGAGTTACGTTATTAAAAACGTAAAATTATATACGGTTGCTTTGTTTTTCTAAACAGTTTAACAATGGTAGTCATCTCAAGATACAACATATTTTTAACCGACTTCAAAAAAAAGGAGGAGGTTCTCAATTCGTCTGTGTTTTTTTTTTTTTTTTGTATGTTTGTTACTCGATTTCTCTGCCAATTATGAATAGATTTTGATGATTCTTTTTTTGTTTGGTAGATCCTACTTCAGAGGTGGTCCCATTAAAATTTTGTCGAAATTGATTAAGCACTTTTTGAGAAAATCAACAAAAACGAAAAAAAATATATCTCGTTTGATAAACCTTAGTGAATCAAACTGAGTCGTTGAGCATGACTTTTTGGATTTGGATGAAATTTCGTGTGTATACTTCAATGGGTTCTTCGATGGTTTTAAAATACAATTGGACCCGGTAGGTGGCGCTGGAATCGAGTTCCAAGATTTGTTTTAATTTCAGGGCAGGACGACGTCTGCCGGGCCCGCTAGTTATATATTATATTTTACCGGCCAGACCCGATTTCAGGACAAACTAGTTTTGCCTAGGATAACATATAATAAGGAATAAACTTTAAAAATTAAAAAATAAAAAACAAAAACCGACTTCAAAACTGTAACCTATGCCTATGTACAAACATAAACTAAAAAGTTAAGAATAATATTTTAATTTCAAAGCAAGAGCCTTAAAGGACAATCAACAAAATTATTGATATTTATATATCTATTTAATATTTATAAACAGTTCTTTTTGGAGTCGGTGCCAGCCAAGAAGGACAGTTTAATTCTGCCTTTGTAACAAACTTTCGAAAAGTAGGGGAGCGACGGCGCAGACCTAAGGAACATTACCGTAAGGAGAGGTGTCGTAAGACGTTTTCTCGTATGAACACTTAGTGTCCAGTTCAAAACTGTCCTTCTTCTTGACTGGCACCGACTCCAAAAATAACTGTTTATAAATATTAAATAGATATATAAATATCAATAATTTTGTTGATTGTCCTTTAAGGCTCTTGCTTTGAAATTAAAATATTATTCTTTACTTTTTAGTTTATGTTTGTACATAGGTATAGGTCACAGTTTTGAAGTCGGTTTTTGTTTTTTATTTTTAAAAATAATTTTATATTATTTATCATCATGCAGAAAGATATTCAATCATAATAAAATAAAATACAGGCGAATTTATACTCGTCTACAGGTAAGTAAGAACATATATTTGAGGACATTAACTGAAAGGTGTACAAACAGGTCCATATCCTATTAAAACATCGACAAGGACCTTATTTAACAGTTGCAAATCCGGTCCAGCCAGGCTATTTTCAGGGCCGAACGAAACCTCATATTTGTGTCAACCTCATGCATTACAGGTTACCTATAGATTTTTTTTCACCTTCACATCTCTCACTTTCCTTTCGTTTCACTCTTATTATTCTCCATATTTAGATTAAATAATGACGCTTATGTTCCTTAATATGGTAAAGGTCAGGGAAAATGCATTGGTTTCAAAGTTGTACCTGCGTAAAGTGTATATAAAGTTGTAGTACATATTTTCTTTTTTATCTACGAGCGATCTCGTCTCTAGTGGCTGTCTTTACAAGAAAAGGACTTAAGGATGAATTTTGAAAACCTCTTCTAAATTTCAAATCACAAATAGAGATTGTCGTAGGACTAAGGGTCGTCTATCGATCAGTCATGGTACTGTTTTATAGGTTTAAGATTATTGGGAACATAAAATAAATCAGTACTTATGCGTAATGTTGATTCACTTTCTCTTGTTAAAAGATTATCATTTATGTAGTTATACGAAATAATTACCGAATAAAATGCAATTGGCAATACTTGTTATGAAAATAATCTTATCTGTGAAAAAATGAACTCTAGCCAGATAAAATAAAAAGGCAAATTATATTTGGGATTGCTATCTTACGTTTAATTAAGGTGATAATAACTCTCATTTTAAGATAACAGATATACGATGCTGTTTTCAACAGGTTTAACGTGAAATTTTGTAATAAGCATTATTATTTATCAAACTTTCATATAATATGAACATAGTTATAAAAGATACCAGTTTTTATTCCAATGTTAATAAATAATTCATCAAGATCGCAGAAACATATTCGGATCGAAGTAATATAACCTTTTTCCTATGCTACACGTGGTCCAACATCACCAATTCGTAAACGTGTTTTTGAACATCGACTAGTGGTATAATAAGTTGGATCAAGTTAAGCCTTTATTGCCTCAGTCTGATGTCAGGCTGACGCGATGACTTCGACTGAGTCAGAAACTGGACTTGTGTGGATTACGACGGAGAAATACTTTCTAATGAATTTAACTGTCATGGCATTAGGAAAGGCCATTGTCAGTCTAACATCTAGGCTGCAACGTAAGCAATGTATGTCTGAATGGGGATAAAGCAACGAAGAAAATTTATTTTTGTTGGATTCAGGTGGGCGCGACATTATCATGGGATGCGTAATTTATTATCTGTGTGACAATGTTGTGACGTCATAAAACAATGCGGACGAATTAATGTTTCTTAATTTCATGTAATTATTTTTTATATAAGTAAGTAGTACAACCTTGAATAAAGAAAAATCCTGCGTGCACATGAAAGGTCAGCAAAAGGGCATGCCACCCAACTATAAACTTTTACGTATCATTGGAAATAATATGATTTTATTTACTTAGCTGAAATACATGTGTTGACCTCGTTATGATAGTAGGTAATGCCTTAGTTTATTATCGCTATCAGTATAGGTACAGTAAATGTTCTTGGTACTTGGTACTTTCTTACTTACTGCATATGTTTATGCAGGTACATATGCAGTTTGGAATTTTATGCGTGACGAAAAGTGGTAAAAATGTTTCAGTTATATGAGTGTGTATAATCGATTTTCTTCACTAAGGCTTTATTTAGCCTAAAGACTCAAGGATTTAAAGCATATTATTATTTATTTGAATATCCAGCAAAATATTACCTATTCCGAAGTATCCAATCCACATATTATTATAATAGTAATATTTATTTATATTGTGCCTTTCAAACCACGTCAGACTGACACAAGATTGCGTCTTACGAGGAAATGTCCTAAGTGACTCATTCTTTAGATATTAAGTTAACCGATGATTCAGTATTTAACCGCCACGAACGTTAATGCCGTGCTAAAAATGTTTACAATACAGGACAGCTCTCGCTTTACCTTTTCTTGGTTTCCATTTTTATGAGAAGTTTATTTAAACAACGGAATGACATTTCTGTGATTGCGAAAGGCATTACATAGTTGTGTGTGGGGCACTACAGATATCTTGGATGACTTATTAACCTATGACAGTTAAATACGTTGTGTTACAAGACACTATTGAATTACACGAAAATATATAGTAGGTATATATTATGAATATTGAGTGCAGTTTTAAATGCCTTAAAGGTAACTGGCTCTCAAGTGCAACTGCCGAAACACACCAACAGGTGCTTGGCGACGTGGCATTGAAACGCATGCCTTAAACTAAGTACTCGTACTAGTAGTATACTTATTATAAAACTTCGGAAACAAATAGGGATGATACAGCATCCCTATATTGAAGAAAAAATATCGAACACTAAATGGCGTATAAATTCATCTTTCTGATGATTTCTAACCACAAAAAGATAGATATTTTGATGGTGAGAACATATGACGTCACAAGCTACCGTTTCATACAAAACTCCATATAAATATCATTTTGACATTTGATAAAATGAAGCTGATTTGATATGTCAGTCAACATCCCTATTGGGGAATACATCAAGCGATACATTCTCTCAGCAAGAATATCATTGATGTGTTTATTGATGCCGCTAAATTACGAATGAAATGCACTTACATACTCATATATTCTGCAGGCTTACTGTACCTCAAGATATTTGACTAGCCTCTAATCAAGGAATACACAAACTACCGAGAATTCAGTGAGATGATCGTGTTTATAATCACACTAGTACTTCATTAAATAATTAACTACGACGAGTACTAATGTAATACGCATTTGGCTCAGACATTTTTGGAATAAGGTCACTCTCGCATTGCAAACGATCTATGCCTACAATACAAACCATACATGACTACTTAAACACTTTGCTTCCAATGCAGTCTACAGACCTAGATATTTTCTGAAACATGATTGTATATTTTTTGTAACCGTAAACAAGTACTATCAATTTAAAATAAACACTAACATAACAAAATAAGAGTTATATTAAAGTGAACTTCGGTTGCGAAACCAATCGCTTCAGAAGACTCTTGAAATTTGAACACTAAACTTTCACTTTAAAAATAGAACAGGATTGACAAAGACCAATATCTAACTGTGTATTTTAACAGAATACAATATTTAAGTACCTACCATCATATGTAAACGTATATTTAAAGAATTGAAAAATCCAATATCGAATTGAAATATGTACATTGTTGCTCTGCTCTCATTTGAATCAAAATCCATTCTAATTTATCCTTTCAGGTTTCCAGAGAGAAATCGAATATCGGGTTATATATTTCCAAATTATGATTCACTTTAAGGTAGTACCTATCCGGATTTTATTAGTTGAACATGAATTGATTAATACTTACTGCCGCGTTTATTGCATTTTTTTTTGTGCAAATAGCTGTTAAACACTTTAAGAATAAGGCAATATGCCAATAGATGTTAATTCCAATTAGAATCTGTTAAATGGAACTATATTTCGAAAGCAATTCTTCGTAAGCGGATCAATTGTTCGTGACTCTGCCTACGTGAGTGTAAAGTCCGGGTGATTGACTGGAATAAGGCAAACTGGCTAACTATTGAATATGAAATTTTAATTTACTACCGTTATATAGAAACGTGATCGACAGACAGAACAGACTATTTACCTTTGAGGAATCAGAAACCTTGGTACCTATTACAACCTTTATACCTATGTTATACATAGGCTTACTTGGTAAGCCCCATAATAAGATTGATACGTTATCACACGAAACAAAATGTTGTATAACTATAATAACAATAGGTACTTATATTACAAATTCCCGACAAACAAATTTTATTTATCGCAATGAGGCATTTGAAAATAAATCTGAAATGTTTAATAATAACAAAGTTATAAGACTAATTTATCTTAAATATTAAGATTATAACCTATAGCTACTTACTTACTTATATTATAAGACGAAAGACTTGATTTGTTTGTTTGTTACGATTTAACTGAAAAACTACTCGACCGATTTTAAAAATTCTTACACCATTAGAAAGCTACATTATCCCTGAGTAACATATGATATATTTTTATCCCGGAAAAAGATAACATCCCACAGGAACACAAGGAAAACCGTTAGTGTAAAATAAAACTGATATTGTGACAAAGTAGATAAATATTATGTAATGATCACACATTTATATGAGAGCGCTTCGCAGTTAGATAGAAACAGAGGTCATAGTCCGGGCCAGTCGATAAATAATAAAGTACCGGCTAGTCCGTAAAATTATGATCGCCGACTTAAAAACATGTAAAGCATACTAATGTGAGAATTGTCACGCTACCGGCATTTAACCGGTCCGTTACTGCCGACATGTCACTTATTCTTAAACTAACATTTCACTACTTGATATATAACACAGTTGGTTATGTAATTTCGCATAATTTTAAATACTGACCTTGAAATAAAAAAAAGTCAACTTTTATGTGACAACTAGTTTCCCGCCCCGTAGTTTCAGCCGCGGATCTTATCTTTTCCCGGGATATAAAGTTTCCTATGTTATCCTAGGATATGATCTACCTGTGTGCCTAGTTTCATCAAAATCCGTTCAGCCGTTATTGCGTGATTGAAGAACAAACTTTCACATTTATAATATTAGTAGGATAATCACGAAAGCCAAAAATAAATGTAATTTGGCTACTCACAATTCAGCCTGGTCACTAGACAGTCCACTGTCGGAGCACGAACTGCTGATAGCTTCTGAAGACGGGGACACATTTTCATCAGGACAGAGGTTGAAATCTGGCAAAGCCTCCTCCAGGAAGTTAAACGACTCTTGCTCCAGAGAGAAAATGTTCTCCAGAAGTTCGTCCGAGTTAGGCCATGCGTCCGACTAGAAAAATAAGCTAATATTAGTTACAAATAATTATTGATTATTACGGCAGTTGGTACTCGAGAATTGTTATGGATGATAACAACACACAAAAATATATTTTCTTTTAAATAAGTATTTACAGTCTTAGTACCTATTAGATATCAAAAAGTATTTTGTTTAATGTGGCGACATTAGTTGTCAGCACTTTTTTTATTGTTAAAATTTAATATAGATTGTTGTAAATGTAAATGTAGGTACAGAACTATTGTTAATCATTTATATTTTATGTAAGGTGTGTTACTATATACTTATATACTGTAAGTGTTCCTTAAAAATAAATAAACAAAAGTTAATGTACAATTAAATAAAGGCTGAATAGTTTAGAGAAATTCTATTAGGAATACATGGAAGAAGAAATGAATAAATTACCATACTAGTCATAACAATTTGCTAATTAGGTAACTAGAATATGAATAAATCATAAATCTTATAATTTTTTTTTCTTTAAACCTCACTATGTTTGGTTAATACCAGCAGATCTAATGTTTGCCATATTATCATATTATGGAGGATCCTTGAATTAGCTTATTATTCTAACAGGGCATGAATGAAAAAACTTCATTAATTCAATTGAGTTCAATGGACAATAATACTATAAGATATTAAATTGAAATTCCAATTAGATAATTACTATTTTACTATTTGTTAATGACCTTAATTATTATTATTACTAACTGTGATGATTAAAAATACATGTAATGAGTTCATTTAATAAAGATAATTTGAGTTTGAACTAACTTCCAAAATTAATTAGCAGTTGTTGTATAGGATCGGATTAAATTATGATGATAACAGATGTTATGAAGTGATAACTAAGGGATATCACACATGTTTACAACTATTAGACTCAAGGAATCCATTCAGAAAAGGAATCTTCTACCATTCTCTAATCATCAATTATATATTCTAAGAAGATTATGGACCTAAGATGATGAGATGTTCATTATAATAAGTCAGAGAAGAAGAATGTCACAGTCAATGCTTTAAAATAAATAACTAAAAACAGTATTAATCATTGATTAATAAAAGAAGGAACTCATTTTAAATAATTAATTCTTTCATAAAATCTCTATGGTTTTACACACATTCCCAGAAAGACAATTTTCTATGGCTATTCTGCCTAATTTGACCTGATCTGAATTAAAACCCAAATGTAGTTTAATGTAGCTATGTAACAAATACATAAATCATATTATTAAAAGTTGCATGGACTGATATAAACACTTGGGATATGAAATCATGTTGAAATATGCAGTTCCAATTTTCCTGTTAATGAGATAGAATTAAAATATTTTTTTCAATGTTAAGTGCTTGCTAGAGGATGATACTTGATGCATACAATTTAGATTGTGCAGATTCTACCTCCCTATTGTTATGCATACAAGTAATACATTTTGGATGATGCAAGATCAGATTTACTGAAGCAACCGAGACAAGGAACAATGAAAACAAAACTGCAGGTTGATTCTATGCACATCCATAACCTACCAGGATTAGTAACAGTTCAATAATCCCATCAACACTTGGGGAATAACTGTGTGAAAATCTTTATTATTAATACTGTAAAAATTGCAATAGATAGCCTATTTATTGCAATAGCCTGTTTATTGAGTAAATCGATAAGAGGCTACTTTCAAGCAGAGAAATACAAATGAAACCGCAGTTAATAATAAAATGACTATCTATGGTAGAAATATTGTAGAATTGTTTATTACCTAAGTATAATAAAAAATTCTACAATATTTCTTTAGAATTCATTGATGATACAAAATTAGACTAGTGACATAATGAGGTTTTCATTTTATGAAACTTATATAATACTTTCATTTGTACTTCACATTATGAGTGAAAGGTTGTATGCTTGCACAACAAAATTATGTGTAAGTAAAATATGTAGAACATGCATACTTAATTAAATTGTTTTTAAGCTTGAGAAAAAATACCATTATTACATTATTGTATTGTATCCCAGCTTCTATATATATATAACATATTATACTTCCTATGTTTTTACTATTATTATCATTAGATTATTTTGATAATGGAAGTAGCTCTTATCAAATATACATGAAAGTTTTAAGTGAATAGGGTAGCAGAAAACAGGTTGTCACTATGGACATAAATTAAAAATAAAAGATAAGAAATTTATGATAGATTCAAATTAAAATAATTACCTCAAACAATGATAATAAGTCTAGCTTCTTATCCATTTTAACTTTGCATGGATGTTACATCAACACTCAAAACATTGGTGATTCACAACAAAGTTTGTATCACGGAAATATCACTGAAGAAAGTAACTAAAGTTAGGTAATATTCACTGAAGTCTTTCCACCATGAAGGTAAAGTGTACCGGTAAATATTTAGAATAATTTATACGGCATATGGATGTGATAGCCACCACATGGTGCCTAGGTGGCAAATCACGAGCACTTGTTTACGCAGTCCGACCCGGCGCGCGGTTAACACGACAATGACGCACGACACAAACACCACTTTATAATAATGCGCGTTTAGGGAAACCCTCGACCCAATTGACAATGTTATTGAAAAGGAAGAATAGGAATGTGAGCACAGAGATGTTTGAGGTGGCGCCCGATCACGTCCGTTCACTGAACGAAATGAACGTATAACGGTAAAAGTAGCAGCGTGAGTTGACGAAAGCTGTTCAACAAGGTCCGGCGACTTCTACGATCACTTATTACTTCACCGCGCGTCTAGCGTACCGCTTGTATCATCAATTATCAGTAAAGTTTTCGTTAATTAAAGCGTACCTACTTGACGTTAGGTAGGTACGCTACGTGATAACTTATCACAAGAATACTTACGACACATCAAGATACGCACCATTACGCCGTCCTGTTGGAAGTTCTCCATTTTAACAGTTTTAATGTTCGCTTCCAATAGCTCCTGTTCATTACTTGAGAGATATTCCAAGATCCTGTTCATATCTTCATTATGGAGAGTCATCTTGTACGGAAAAATTACACACTGATGTCATCATTATAATTGCATATATTCTGAACAACATTTTTTTTTATATCAATTGCATAGACAAAGAAAGATTTAATTTGACTTTTAAATCATTATTTTTTTATTTTATAAGCATTAGTTTACAAAATAAATCGAAACATGACGTTTCTGCATTACTTCCAACGTGGAAATAATGACGTCATAAAAGTAGTACACTTTTCAATTTTTGATTGGTAGATTTTATGATAAAGCAGTCGAAAACTTGCGCCATCTATTGATAGCTGCTTTAAAACTAATATACCGTTCCGTTTTACGTGAGAGTTATAAAGTTTATGATGATTGAACTTGAATAAATATAATTCAGCTTTTTTTGATGAAAGTTAGTATTTTTTAAAGTTAAATGGAATTTTTATTGATTTTTCGTATAGTTTAACCATTCTCATACTAGCAGCCGTGCAATGATACATTTTACTCTTTTTTAAAGAGCTAGAAGCATGATAACTTTCAATTACTTTTTTGGCGGGAACTTCCGAAGTGACATATTGTAATTTAAGTTTTATTGAACAATATCGGAGCGTTTTATCCAATAAATTTAATTTTAAGTGTACCAGTGTTTAATTAGACGAAAGGGTTTATCTTCAGGTTGTCTTAACCTGTCAGTTCTTTCTTGGGACAATCGGGGTTTCAGAGTCCGCACGATTGGTTCTCAAATGAGACAATCGGGACGATAACATTTACTTGAAAATTAGGCGCGAATTTTGAAATTTTGAAAACTGTGTGCGAGTTGACGAGATGTTTGACAGGTTTTTTTTTTAAGAAGATTTTTGGCTTGGTATAATGGTAAGACCTTTAAGCCATTTCTTTATTTTAAATATTAATCTTTTATGTTTAGTCACGTTTTATTGTCACTTTCTCTGTAAAGTCTAGTCCTCGTCCGTACAAGTCACGTCTAATTTTAGTGAAATTGGCGGCTATTCCACTAAAACATTTTATGGACTTTTTGGGACAACCTGGAAAGTCACGATACACGCTTTCATTTCATTTCACTTCACTTGTGCACTTAGATTGATCTTTATTGGACAAAACACCACCGAAATTATTCAAAATACATGAATTTAATGAAAATAAAACGAAAACACAACGTCACTTCGCAAGTTCCCGCCAAAAAGTCCTGTTTGACAGGTTAATGTCGCGAGTCAACAGATTAAAAATATATTTTTTGATTTTTTTTTTCTGGATAAGCTTGTGTTTGACCACAATCTCACTATGGTAAGTTATGATGTGGCCGAAGGTCGGAAGCAATAGATTGTGAAGTTTTAGTGTAATGGCCAACAATTTGTGTTAAAACACTATAAATAAGAAGACAAGAAGAATCTAAGACAAGGCAAGAAGAAGAATGTACCTAGTCAGCAGTTTTTTTGTAAATACCTACTAATGGAATTTCAGGAACCGCGACCCAAGTCAATAAATATTATAATAGAATATTATAAATGCAAATTGTTTTTCCTAGTTTGTCCTTCTTTTACGCAACAACGGATCGACATGATTTTTTGATATCATTCCCTACTTAGGTACATATTGCGCGTGAAATCGTAATATTATGTAGGCGGGTAGTAATGAGGGGGTTAGCACACCAATAAGCTCATTGCAGGATTGAAGAAACCTACGACTTATTAGGTTTGTATTTGGTATGAAAACTGTAACAGAAACTGACACAATAGAATGGTTATTAGGTTTTTTTATAAAACTAATTCTAAAGTAACTATAGGTTTTTTTATTTAAATCTTTATTTATGGAGCTTTTTCGCTTAGCGAATATGCCGCTCCGTAGCACAACAAAAATTAACACACAAAAATAAACATATCTACCTACTGTAGACAATTCTCTTACCGATTTTGTAAGCCACATTTAACTCATTAACGTGTTTTCCCATCTAACCAAAGGCCAAGATATTTAACCGAGTCCACTACTTCTAAACAATGATTATCTATTCTCAAGTCATCGGTTCTCACCTGTTATATTCTCTTATACCTATCTCTTTTTAATTTTATAGAATTACGTTGTTAATTTATTTTTAATGTGTACTTCTTTTGTAAAACATACCAATGTATCATATAAAAGTGCCTGTGTAAATTCAAAAATAAATGAAAGAGTTTGTCTCCCTCTCACAAAAGTATATAGATATTAACTTCCCCCACGGCCACAGGTGAAATCCATTAGCACAAAGCTCGAGGGTAGCAAATATGATTGTGAAGGGTATTTGTACAAAGAAAATCCCATATTATATTACCACATAAGAACACAGATAGTGGTAAAATTCTTCATAAAACGTGCACTTTGTTGGAGCTCTTAGTGAGCCCTTTGAGTGTCTTGTAATATGGTCCATTAGTGTGTTCAAGGTGATGAAAGGATGGCTAAACGTGCTATAGTTACGTAAATACTTTCAACACATTTTTCTTTTCAGGAATTCCGACTATGAAAATTTTATATTTTTACCCAACATGTCCAGCATGTATTAAATGTTTTGGACGTATAAGAACTCAAATTATCCACTGCAGTTTAAATCGCGTACCAAGGATATAAACGTATTTTTTTTAAGGATTTCCCCACATAAAAAGAAAAGGTATACCACCAAAAATATTCTCCAAAAAAAAAATGCTACGGTGAAAACAATCGTAAACTTCATAGATAAAGTGTTCACAATTTTTCTGGTGTTGCTTATTAACAATTAACATTAATTTATTCAAAAGTATTTGGTAATTATTTTCCTTGTACCTAAGTAAAACTTAGATAGAGAATTTTGGTCCTAACACGACTAAGTACCTACCTAACTGTTGAGATATTGGAAAATCAAAAAATATCTTGAATGGAACAATTAATCTTAAATAATAACACCCTAGCTGCGGTACCAGGGGAACAAACAGACTACAGTTTGCTTTGTTTCAAAACAAATGTACGTACAAACGTCTAAAAAAACTCATATCTTTTCATGAAAACGTAAATAGAGAATGCAATAACTCTTCATTCAGGACATCTGCGGTCGGCCTAACGGCGTTAACGGCGTGTGTAAAACAAAACAACATCGGTACAGTTGGTACCTACCTCGATGATGGCTGCCGGGACTAGGGACGCTTTTTTGCAAGCATTTTCGAGGAAATGAAACTTCGAAGGTCGTTGCCTCGATGTGATTTTAGGAGCTTGTTTATTTCAGATCTTGTTGATATATTGAGAATATCAAGCCTGGAAAAGTAGGAGCAATTTGAACATTCTTTTATTTGTTTTCTTAAATTTTTAGGATTCAACTTTTAATCTTCAACTTTTTTATTGTGGTGGTGAATTTTATATGTTGTGAATTTCAAAATCTTACGTGGTCATTATCTTACGTAATAAATATTATGTTGGCAAGAGAGAGACAGTTAGTGTAGTTGTTTACGAAAATAAACGGGAAGATATGATCGGGAATTACTGAAAAGGTAGATATTTCAGCTCTAAAATACATTACCCTGTCTTTGCTTGTCGCGCAGTCGGGTAATGAGATAACCCCCACAGAGAAAGATATTTTAAAAGTATGTTTCTATTCTATATTATTATGTATATGTATTGGTTGTATGTAGTAGGTAACAAAGCCTAAAAAAATCTAAATCGCATGGTTTGATAATAAAAATTACTACGTCCTTAAATTAACTAAGAACAAGCTAAGAACGCGACGAAATAAAACCGGTCAAGTGCGAGTTGAACTCGCGCACCGAGGGTTCTTTACAAACCTGTAGGTATGTAAATAGTTCGTTTATCATGGGGATCGAGCTACGAAGATTATTAACATTTTTTTCGATTACATAGGTAGGTATGCTAATGTTGTCTTTTTTCGCATGTAATTGCAATTTACGGTTTTCGGATTTATTCCTTTACAAGTATACTTGTGCTACATCGCTTTTTGGCAAATTTCATGGTTCTAGGTCAACGGCAAGTAGTACCCTATAGGTTTTGATTCCCTTGCGAGTGTCAAAATATGTGACATAAACTAAACGGAGCATACGGCCGTATCGTATCTTTTAATTGCTTTGACTTAAAAGTTTACCTAATATTTGATATTAATTTCAACATTGATACTTCCACGCGTCCCTGAGAAAATGGTCTTTGACAGACGGACAACAAAGTGATCCTATAAGGGTTCCGTTTTATACTATTGAAATACGGCACCCTAAAAAACACTATAATCATGTAGGTAGGCACCTACGCCAATAATGTCGTGACTATCGTCCATGAAGCCATATTTTCAGAGACGTACCTAACATTATTTTAAATCGTACTTTCTTTATTTTATTAGCTCTAACAAATCCTATTATTATCGCCTTATGAAATAAAATTCGATTTTGTTTGATAAAGAATGACTAAAAGACAGGCAATTTCATCTAGTGCAACGCTTGCAGCGGCGTACACAAACAATTCGTGTTAACCTTATTCCCATCAGTTGAACGTGCAGTGTTTTCAGAACCTGAATAAGTAGAATTTTTATTTTATACCGACAAAAGACGGATTCTTGTTACGGAACATAAAGTAACTTAGAAGGAATCTATAGGATTTAGGATCCCATAGGGATTGTCCGGAAAGTATTCTGTTTTCACAAATCAAAAACAAATGTAGGGTTTTTATAGGATTCCGCTGATTGGGAATTGAGTTATGTAACTATTTGTTTCTTTTTTTACATTGTTTATTAGGGGGAAATTTGGGCGCATAACTTATCCATATTGATAAATTTTTACATAGATATAGAGGTAGAGGAAGGCCAAAGAAGGTATGGATGGACAAATACATAGAGCGGAGTGGAAGAAGATTGATCCATTTGGCTTAGCATTTAAACCAAATCAGTAGGTATAATGGGTAAGTACCTTTATCATTTTGAACGCGTATTCAAAAGTTAGTGCATAATACTAGTATCTACTGATAAACTGCCTTAACCGATGAAGGTACCTACGGATCCGTTTTCGATTTAGGTTCGATGCGTTCTTGACCAGATTTTTCTATAAAATATTCAACCCACGTTTGCACGCTAATACGTAGGTAGATATACGACCAAAACCACTTACAGTCCTGTAGATATAGGAGAATTGGGATTTGTTACAAAAATTGTGACTATTGATGTCTGTAATAGGTAGGACTACGAACGAACGTATCCAATCCAACCTTGTTTAGATAAGGGAAGAGGTACTGTAAAGGTACTTCTTGCACTTGCTCATGTTACTTTAATTTAAATAAGTAGGTTACTTAGGTAGGTACTAGCTTTTGTCAGCAACTACCTACGCCCGCGTTGAATTAGTTTATCCCGGAATAGTGCCCTTTCAGTCCATTCAAACCACTTCGGGGTTGACATTTAAAAAATAATACCCTAGATTTTTTCATACCGGTCGGGGGTCAAGGTATTTACTTTCAAATTATTATTTGGTCATCTGTCCAGCGGGCCAGAGCGAAGGGTGTCTCATCCCGGGTCTCCCGGTTCGAGATCTCCACTCGAACACCGTTGCTCCAGCGACCGCCAGTTCATCAATAGATGTGCCCTATATCCTATTCTCTTCCCTGTATCCTAGTTATTCCTACTACGTATTTTAGTTAGGAAGTTATACAAGGATAAAATGCAATGATAAATACAGGTAAGTACCTACTTAATAAAAAAAACTCACAGTATTGAGACCAGCCATTCAAATCAGTAGTGTACTAATAACTCAAAACGCTGGTGGTATTGCCATTTACCACGATGATAATGCTTTAGTCAAGGTATTTTTCAGCTCACTGGTAACGGAAGCATCGATCAGGCACTCAAACGTACCTATATGGGATAATAATTAAGTAAGTTCTTTCAAAAACCTGCCGACAGTCAGCATAGTCTATAATTTTTATTTTTGTTTTATTTTGTTCATAAATATCACATTTTTAACAGTGTCGCTTATTATTATTATTATTTTTTTTTTTTTTTTAATTTATTTGGGCAAACAAACAAAATTATTTCTAGGTAACAAAATTATTAAAAATGTTAAAATGTTGGTAAGTACCTGTAAATTAAATATTGCCTATATTTGGGTAAATCTGCCGCATGTGGCAATCCGATTGTCGTCTCGCTCGGGCTCCAATCGCGTCGAGCGGTGGAGACGGAGAGCAAAGTAAAGTAAGTAGCGAACGAACCAGTCAGCATCACGTGCGCGAACGTGACGGGTGTGTGTTGTGTTGTGCCGCTGGATTATTCACGCGCCATTTGACAGTTGTGCCGTGTCCTATAATGACTGTAGTGCATTGCCGTGTAATGTAGTGGTGGTTGCTGCCTTCTCAAACGTAAGGAATTTGTCATAAAAACGTAAAATGATAACAGGGAGGCGGGATGCGAGAGGTGAACGCTCGTCACAGCGGCGCCGACTCTCACCGGCCACTATTGTCTAAGTGCTACGGAATCTTGGTCCTTCCCATCGGATTCCATCGATGAAGCATCCGCTTTTCAACGTGGGCTGCACGCGAAATATCACGTCAGTGATTCGTCACACAAACAAATGTTTACATTGCGTTCCAATGGACACAGATAAGATAAAACGGTCTTTTCTTCATAACTAGATTGTTAAGTGTATCGGGTATTATTTCCAATCAAATAACTATGCAAATTACTTGCAAGTATGGCATGCGATTGCTTGATAAATAATTTACGAAGCTAACTGTAAATATTAGACTACAACTCAGGTGAACGTATCACTGTAAGTAGATGAGTTTGGTGGCCCACTTTTTGTGAAGCATTTTATTTGGAAATTTAAAAACAAAATTGATTGATGTTAGTAAAAACTGAATAGAATTTAGATTTGATACTAATTAATTTCTCAATCTAAATATTGATCATTAGAAAAAAAAAACTTTTTCCATGATCTAAATATGAAATGCCGCAGAATATTAACTAATTTCTACGTAGGTAACTGTAAATTGAATAGCAATAGTTACTAACCTAGATATAAAAAAAAGATGAAACAACTTATCTGACATCATCTAACAACATCGTTAGTTCTAAGAGCATACAACGAACAATATAATCTTCAATGTGTCAAAAGAGGTTATCATATCAACATTAACGTAAACAATTTCACTCTACATTAAAATATTACTAATGTAATATTTATCTTAGGTAGGTATTTAGTTTATCAAACCATGCTGCAAATTATAGTAAAAACAATGTGTGATTTTTATGATTATTGAAAATATTCAATAGCTCTACATTCGGTCTAACAACTGTAAACATTTAAAATATACCTGACAATAATCATATAAAGTTATATTTGAATATTGTGTCATTTGCCCTAATAGATATTGTAAAAAGCCTTACAAAAATCGATTAGGTAATTATAAAAACGATTCGATTTAATCGAGTATTTCAATAACTTTATACCAACAGCAAGATCAAAATGTAGGTACCTACTCTTGGTATTACTTTGACACCTACGAGAACTTATTTCTTATTTATTTTCTAAAGATATTAATCAAATTATAGATTGATCCAACAATTTCTAGCTGTTCTAATTGTAAACATTCTAAGCGTGCGGTATGTTAGAAGTTTAATTTTCAAGTTACATGAAGTAATAAAGTTGTAAAATAACGAATGACTAAGAAGAAATAGGCAGAGACCATAAAGACTATTAAATTTCCATATAAAAGAATAATAAAACTTACGAAATGTGAATAGTGAAAATAAGAAATGGGAAACGCAAAATTCATTCCGGAAGCGCGGAAATGATCCATGTCTTGTTTATTCCCAAAAAGGCGAGGATCAAACAATACTTTCGACAGAAGTAGGTTGAAGTATATCGATAGATCGCAGCGTGATTAATGGTTGTCCAGTGATACGATAATAAAGAGCTATACAACAACTCAACCCTCTGTCGAGTTCGCCGATGATGTCCTTCATGTATACTTGACCTACTTACTGTGGAAGTGTTGGCAACATTGCCGCATGCTCGTCGAAGTTTTAATTTGCAGGAAACCAATTTCCGATTTATTGGTAATGTCCATGATGAACATTAGCCACAATATTACTTGTAACTTCCAAGCGAATAATTATGTCAAAATGATGTCCATTTTGCACCGTTATTGCATGATAAAATAACTCTTCTTACTTAATGATGCAGCCCACAGTGAAACCGTATTAAAATCTGAAAAAGAAATAATATCAATAATAAATTCTATTTGAAATTAATCATACCTAATGCTTTCTTTAAATATGCTCTACTACCTCATAACTTTCATATTGCATTGTTTCTCTCGAACAGAGTAGAAGACCAAGATCAGTAGGTATGTGCATTACTGTATGACAGACAATTAGCACCAACTCTACTTTACTCGTCTAGTAAAATATTTCCATTCCCAATTTGAGACTGAAGTGAACCAAACAAAACTCTTGAAAGTGTGTGTGCAATGCTGACAAGTACTAGCCGGTGAGTGTGTGTGCGTGCGTGCGATGGCGTGTGGTGCCTTGGTATCGGCGACCGTCGTGGTGTCCATTTTATCTTTGTTGGAGGCTGTTTATGCGCATTACACGCCTACATGGGCCGTCCACGTCCCAGCTGGGAAAGATGCAGCCGATGCCGTCGCGATAGACCACGGATTCATCAATCTTGGCGAGGTAAGAATTCACGTAGATATTAGTTGGCTTATCATTTTGATTATTATGAATTCCCATATTGCTCATGATTGGTAGTTAGTTAGATTTAGCTTGTTGACAACTGAGTCAAGTTTATTGCTGCTGTGAACTGTTTGTTAGATAAAATGTGTTAGTAGAACTTAGTGATTTATATAGCTATTTACTGGAGCTATTACTACCTAATTTATTCGTTACTGCGAGCACCAAATGAGAAGAATGCTTTTGGACTAAACATTCATCTATCAAAGCGTATATCAGTCAATCTGTATAGTACTTTGGCTAACTTGGCTTATACATATTTGCTACAAGTATGTAAATGCTAATCAATATCTCGTTTTGTTTGAAATCGAGAGTTGCAAAATGGAGTAAATTTTTATTTGTTTTTACAGCTATTATTTCTATTATATTGTTATTGCATAATTATCTACTTATAGTTAGAAGTTCAAGTAAGACGTTAGATTTTGTTCTGTCAACTAGGTACTTGTACAACCGGATATTTGCTGTGACCCAGTATTCCTGGTAAAAGCGGTCATTGCCAGGTTACGAGTTAGCTATCTAGCCTTGAACGATTCACATTGAATTCAAAATCAATGACGGCATTGTTTTTTACAACAATTAAAACCTTACTATAATCAGCGAGTAAAACGCGGTTTAGCCGAGAATCAAATAGATATCGACATTGGCCGAGAAATTGGGTACCTATTTTAAAATAACGAAAACTACCTCCAACGCGTGATTGTATTAAGTAAAAGATAAATGATGCATAAAAATACACAGGTATCATATAAGAAAATAACGTGAACACTGCGCTGAGATAAAATTGGTTATTTTGAGGGAAATGCAAATTCATGAGTTGCCACAACTGATTTCAGGAAACGTTCCATTTAGCGGCACCGCCTACTTAGAAAACAATTCATGTTTCAACTACTTCATAAACACTTGTCTCACTAAACGGGAAAATTAATTGTTGCACCGCGTAGTTTGAGTTCCACTGAGGTACAGTAGGTGCCTGCTGTTGTACAATTCATACCAATATAATTTTTGAATCAAAATATTCATCGGACACAGACGGCAAATAATAGTAAAAACAAAAAATATAAACACACAAGTTTGTGCGTAGGATGTAAAAAAATCTTAAATCTCCTACAACACCACATTTAGAAAGCACTCGCTAATGAAATAGGGGGACGAAAATAAACAGGAAATTTAAGAGAGCAAAGTTATTTATTTCAAGTGACAACGGGATTTCTTGCGGTTCTATTTTTGTGCGTTAGAAGATCTCAAAATAATTAAGGTGCATTTAATGATACTGCGGTTCGATTTTTATAAATCAGAGTACGTTTACGTATTAAATAATCCTTCTTGTGCCTGGATTCGATATAGTTGGATGGGAATATACCATAAGTAAGTAGTGACTTCTTCAATTATTGTGATAGAAATACGACAACAACGAGAGGGCGGTGTATAGATGCTTTGAAGCTACTGAGAGCTATACAAAAGGCGCTGTCACTCGAGCCATCACTTCCATGTATCCGATAACAAAATGCCACAACAACAACGCCAGTCCTGGGTGACGTCATATGTTCAGAGATAAATGATCGAATTTCGTGACGTCACATGAAAGCTCTTGCGAAAATGAGTCTTAAGATAATGACACTTGGATTTATAAAGAATGCCTTTGTGATTTGGTAGAAGCTGGTCGTTTTTGTTGATGATGCTCTGCTTGGGTGATCATGCGAGGGTCGTTTAGTATTTTATTAGACAAGTGCGGCATTATACACAATATTACTTGAATATAGAGCAAAGTTACTGGCTAAAACATTTTTGTATTAAACAAATGGAAAACCATTGGATATGGAGGTAAATCTAATGTTTGAATAGTAGTTAAATATTTTAAAATAAATTGTTAATTTGCGTATGATTCATGGCAACTGGAACTGATTATTTTGTTTCAGTATATATTTCTCCATATTATATAAACCATTTAAATAATTAAGTATAATTATGTTATTTTTCCACAATAATTAACAAGTTGAAACTTGTGAACGGCGTATCAGTTGGTCTTCATTAAAACCTTAATGAAATAATTGAGGCACGCGATGCAATGCCTTTTTTTTTACCAAAAACATTCGCATTACGCACAAAGATTTAGCGAAAAGTGAATGGAATTATAAACGAACTTTTACGTTATAGTCCTATAACAATTTCTACTTACATACTTTCTCAATTTGAATTTGCATGAACTGTTGGTTTTTGATCGTATTAATATAACAAGTATCTAGTTAATTACTTTGCAACTTAATTTATCTTAGAAGGAATAAAGAAGGAATGGATCCGTTTTTGAATTTCTTTAGCTAACGCCAGCTTTTACTGTCTGTATTAAAGCAGTTTCATCTATTGCCTATAGATATATCTTTTATTTTGGTTCTTGAAACAATCAATACATTTAAGTATGTGCTAAGCTGTTAAGTGTATTAATGTTTTATTATCACACTGTCGGAACTATTTCCTAGTAGATTTATTGTTCTCATTAATGACTGAAGTAAGTAGGTACATTATTATTTATAAAGGTTACGATAGAGGAAAATGCGGGGAATTACATTACAATAATTATTTGCTTATAAACTTTCCACATATTTATCAATCTTTACGGGGAATCAATTCGTCAAGGTATTTATTTGTAGCCCAGATTTGTATTATGGTAGGGGAGGCAATGATGCTAAATTTGTAGTTACTCGAGCGTCTTTGGGACCTACTGGAATTTGAAGATTAGGTGGAATAAAGAAAAAAAGGTTATGTGATATTTTCCCCTTCAGCGGTGGGGGGAGCGTCTACAGGGTTTCAAAAATGTAAAAAAAAACAGTCACCAAGAAATACTCGAGCGCGTCAGATATTAATAGGGTAGTTGCGCCACGTCTGTCTGATAACGGAAAAATAATAATCTGCCGTTTTGCGTGGTGGGGGTGGCCGTACGAAGGGGTCGAAAATATTTAAAAAAAAAATTTACTCGAGCGCGTCAGACATTGATAAGGGATGTTAAGTGAACCCTCCAGTAGCTCCTATTTTAAAGACTGACGATTTGGACGCGACCATCAGTCAGGGCCGATTTTTTAAAATGCAAAAAAAAAACGTGACCTTGATTTACTCGAGCGCGATTAGTTTTTTTTTTATTTTGAAGGAAATTAGTCACGATTCACGGAAATATCTTAATCTGCCGATTTGCACAAGCCGAAGTAGCTAAAAACTTTGCGAGTCTCCAATTTTCTTTCGTCGCGTCCAAATTGTCAGATTATTGAAATTTACACTATTTTGCATGTAACTAACTTACCTTACCTTAATCTGACGCGCTCGAGTATTTCAAACCATCGATTTTTTTTTACTAATCTGACGGGCTACCCTAGACGTTCGACACTATATAGAGGGCTCAGATTTGGTGAGAGTACTTCACAAGGTGCAAGGTTGCCCCCTTATGTTAATCTGCCGCGCTCGAGTAAATCCCGAAATCCCATATTCGCCTCCCCTACCATTATATTAATAGCATTATATTTAAATGTATTTTTCTATAAACTTTAAGCAATCGTTTATTTGTAGTAGGTATAAGATATTACAAAAATATAAAAATGTAATAGTAGGTTGTTATACAAGGAGCTAAAATGACCCATTTTATATACGAGGTAGTTTTACTCCCGAGCTTTAGCGAGGGAGTAAATAGAAACCGAGTTTTAATGGGTTTTAGCGCCGTGTGTTACACTATACTTTTCACTACGATTGCGAGAAAATAAAACAATCCAATACAATAAGTTCATTTTTTATGAAACAGTAATAAGTCGAGTCTTTATTCATGATTATTCTACTGGAGTAAAACTACCTCGTATATAATGGGTCATTTAAGCTCCTTGTATAACAATCTACTATTTCGTTTTTGTAGGCTCATTGTCATTTGACACACAAAAATTTAAAAAAAAAAACTTTCCCCCAGAGGAAGAATTGCAATTTTTTTTTTTTCGCTCTGGTACGCCACAATGACTGTCTTTTTGAGCAAGAGGAGTGAAAACTCCATTTCATATCAGTGAAATGATCATTAAGTAGTTGAGTTATGATGAAACAACTTATTTGAGAAGTGGTCAAAAGTGATTTACTTTGGTTGAATGACATGACCTGATAATAAGTTTAGCTAAAATAACCTGATCACGTGACATCGTTTCTGAACACTAGAAAACAAAATTATATTACAGGATGTATAAATTATTCAACGTATAAGTACCTAATTACCTACTACAAATAGCGCTGTTTCGGGTGAATGTAAGTAGGCCTGTTGAAATGTGGCTTTAGCTATTATAAGCCTGAGTATTAACACCGTCTATATTGTCCAGTTGCCAGATGAAATGTCACAGACAGTGTAGGTATACTGGTAGAGTCTGCGTTACCACCACGAATATCCTTGCAAATCCCTTAGAAATAATGCAAATACAAGACATGACAGAAGATAAAAATATAGACAGCTCATCTTTATTCTACAATTATTGGATAATATCGGACATTTCTTGGTATGTCTTCATTTCTCTGAGTCTTTATAATAATAAGAACTTATTTCTTCAAACTTTAGATTTTAGGTTATACAAGGTGAAGGGATCCCCAATTAAGCAAAGATTTGCTTGTGTTAGGGGAACCCGCTCTTCATATAGTTATATACATGTTTGTTAAAAGAACACAAAATTATACAAATCTAATGTAAAGCTAATTTAACTTAAAAAATGTAGTTTCTATAATAACCATAATAATAAAATGTAAGTGTGTGTGTGTGTGTGTACGTGTGTCTGAGTCAGAGCATCTATTTGTATTAGATTAAGAAAAGTAATCACGTCACCAGAGCCTCCTTTATGTCGGTAACA
This sequence comes from Ochropacha duplaris, assembly GCA_951361185.1. Classification (NCBI taxonomy): domain Eukaryota; kingdom Metazoa; phylum Arthropoda; class Insecta; order Lepidoptera; family Drepanidae; genus Ochropacha; species Ochropacha duplaris. The sequence continues at coordinate 4,342,979 of OX592706.1, forward strand.
ATATTGGTTATTAATATAAAGAGGAGAAAATGATATAGCAAATCTAAGTAGGTCAAGGTAGAAATGATAATAAATTGGTTCCAATTGTAACTGTTCTGTTTTAGACTCCTGTTGCTAAGTAGTTGATTCGACAGTGACGTGGTGCGCGTCAAAATATTGTCTGCACAGACTTGTGTAACATTGCTGGCTAAGTTGTTTACATTAATCAGCATTTCGAAGTTTGGAGACAATTTTGCAACGCCGATTAGCGATTTTGTTATCATTCTAAAGTCGAGCGATAACGGAGTGACTCCGCGAACAAGTGGATGCTAAGTTTTGTAATAGCTATTGCAGGCAGCCGCGTGTGGACTGTTTACATTAGACTATGTACTTCGTCGTTTTTTTGCAGAGATGATTTGTGCTTACTGTATTATTTATTAGTGAAAGAGTTCATATTGCTGTTAGCGATTTATTTAGGTAAAAAAGAAGGGTGGCACTTTTTTTCCCAATCACATCATCGAGTAAAACATTACTTTTTTCGCAACTTCAGTGTGCCCATGCCAACATAAAATAGGTATATATTATATCCTATTTATACGGTATTTTATCCTACTAATATTATAAATGTTAAACTTTCTAAGATAGGATGTTTGTCGCTCAATCACGCAAAAACGCCTGAATGGATTTTGATGAAACTTGGCACTCAGGTAGAAAATATCATAGAATAAAACAGGAAACTTTTATCCCGGGAAAAGATCTCTCGGGAACGCGGAAAACTAGTATCTAATAATATTATGGTGTTCATGAAATCATTAATGATTGGTATTATTAGTTAGGTATATTACACAATCATGAACTGAATAAGTGTTACAGGAAAATAAATTGACTTCTTTCGTAACCAAACTGTCATGTATTGGTACTACCTACTATTCTGGCTAATAAATTATTCCATCTAAATTACGCATTAGTTTGGGGACGAAACATTTAGATTGGTAATTCAGAGCTGTTTGGGTCCGCACTCGATTACGATTGGACTGGGCCTTTGACACTTCTTGGACCGAACTGATCGGGTAGTATTACTAGGCAGTTATTACTAGCTATTGACCTGGTTCCCTCCATATATAAATAAATATAATAACTTGGTGGACATTAACTCAGACTCCCTAAATACTTTTATTCGCCAGATCAAAAAATCTTCATAGACTTTACCCATCATAACACGATGTCCGTGAAAATATTGCTGTGTATCTTTGTGTTTTTAAGGTGTTGGCTGTTATTATGGAATTTTACAAAACGATATTTAACTTTTAATTAATCATTTTAACTAATATTTTTGTTATCTTTTTAAATGTACCTAAGAAATTATTTTTGTAAAATCATGTCCTAAATTGCAAGCGGCGTTTACCTGTAAAGATTGTGCACTTAGTAACTATGTCTTTTTTACTGTGTTTTGTGTATGTATGACTGTAACAATAGTTGGTAATCCAAAAAAATATATATATGTTTGAAGCTTATGTAGAACCAAAGAGATTTAAATATAGATAAGTTAAAAGTCTTTGTGTAGAACTAAAACAAATGAACTTTCACAACTGCCATTTCTAATTTAAAAAGACGCATTAAAACTAAAACTATTTACCATTTTAAATATACTTCATTGTTTTAGTAATTCATTTTTTATAACTCTTTGTTCCTTCCCGCGTTAGTTTCCGCTTTCGCCGTCACAGAAGACAGGACGTGCTCTCATCAAAAACTGTCGGCCGGTTGCCAAAATGCGTTGGCGCCGACCAACGCGTCACCAAATGACACCGACATATCCAACCAATAACTACAAAATTGTGCCGCCTTTATTCTAAGAGTCATTCACACCGGCACAGCACCAATGGTTTGTTTTAGGATAATTAGGATGTGGACGTCACCACGGTCGCGATGGTTGGTAAATTAAATTAAATTAAACTTACCCATACGCGGGTGTCTTTTTCGTCGTTTGTTGGTAATACTATATATGGATCCTTCTAAAAAAGCATAAAACATGATAACAATAAAACAAGGTAATTTTTAAGCTTTATTATTTAAAATTACGTTTGTATTCATTCAAACATGAATTTCATGAATAATTTAGTAGACAGAAATTTTCACCAGCTGCAATATAACGCATTCATAATGGCGTAATATTTTGTCAGAGAATATAGATTTACGTCTCTATCAAAAATTTTATACTATTTTCTAACCTAAGTACCTACTTAAAAATTCTATAGGTAAAAAAACATTTAATTTAAACACATTATCAAAAATGTAGAATCAACCTTTGATAATGGTGTACCTATCAATAAAGCTCTAACCACTGTGAAAAAAAAGGACTTCTGTCTCTTGAGAGGGCCCTTCTTTCGACAGTAAATTTGATGAATATTGACTCACGATTGATTGATATGAACCACAGTAGATAAGCGTTGATTCAAAGAGTGCGATTATATTTATATTCAAATTGCGTATTTGGGTTATATAAATATACACAAATGTAAAAACTTGTAATGTCTTGGATTAGAATTGAAACCACCAGCTGGTGATAGTCGTCAGGTTACCCATCCAGCCAAGCAAAACAGCAAATATATTTAAAAAAAAAAACATTTTATAATCAGAAATTTAGATAATCTATCGAAATATTTTAAGTACTTATATCGTCAGTTACAGTTAATTTGATAATTATTCGTTTATTTTAAAATTAAGATAGATCTATTGGTTACAGTTTTCATGTACACAAAACTAAAATAAAATGATAATGGAGTATTATTTATAAAATTTTTGAGAATGAAGATTTGATTCTATTCTATTAGCTTATTGAATCTTTGAGAAAGATTATTATCCCTATCGAATTGAATACATTTGTGTTTCGGTATAATTCCCGGTACAGTTTAATATAAGGGAATGTTTACTTTGCTCTATATTAGTCTTTTACCATCAGATGACCCCGCCTGCCTATTTGTCAAACTTGTGTCACCAAAAATATAATTATAATAATTTGTATTGCACTAGGCATTTCATATTTGAAGGTTACTTAGTTAAGATTCATAAAGCATCACATTATTGTTATTAGGATGACTAAACGTACCTATTCTATGTTAAAATATCACATTAAACACCCAATCGCAATTTTTTATTTCTTCGCTGATGGGGAGCCAATTATCAATCATTATAAGTTATCATTATGAGTCACATCAAAACGATACACATTCTGAATATAATTGATTATCAGCCTCGTTTTTATATAGACGGTTTCACGGTGCTTTAATTAAGCTTATCTAGAAGTTTGCAAGGACTGCTGACAAATAGGAATACGTAGTTGAAGATGATAGTAAAATTTAAAAAGCAATTGGAAAAGAATCTCAAACAATGAGCGCCGGTATGGAATGAGATTTCGTTTGCTTTCGAATTCATTCTGCAGTCGAATGCGGGGCGCGGGCGGGCTCCGCGGCTGCCTTTTGTAAGGGGCAATCGTCGTCGGCTTAAACGCTCTCCCTAGCTTGAGGGCATAGCAGGTTGAAGATTTGAGGAGGGGGCGTCTGCTTTTGTGTATCCGAATCTTTATCTTCGACTAGGTACAATCTACGGGCTCCCAGCCTTGGATAAACCTATTGCATTCTCGTCGCTAAATAACTGCACCGCGACGGATGACGAAATATACTGTGACAAATCTGTCGTTTCTATTCGTAGAAACGAAGGTGTTTTCTATTATTGCAAATTAAAGTCACTACGTATAAGTTACCAAAATTAAAATGTATATATCTAGTTTTCGTATCTGTCAGATTGAAGTTGTAACAGTTCTATAAAGGCTATTATCGTAATAAATAATGAAGTTCTATTTTGTTATATAAATACTTTAAGCCTTTATGACTTCGTTCTTCAAAACTTCGAAATATTTTGACTCTGAAATGTATCCATAAAATATTATGGATTTAAAATAAATAATATTTCGTGAAGGTAAAAACCTTAAGTATTAATATTTCTATAAATATGAATAGAGTTTGCGAAAGTTTCAAAGTTAGTTACTATTTATTAACTTATTGACCTTAATAACTCACTACCATTTGTATCGCTGCCTTTATTATAGTTCTATACGTCATGTTCTTAACCGGACAATGTCTCTAGAGTAGAGAATCTATTAAGACTAACATTGATGTGGGTACACCCTATCAGATAGGTTTGGCCTTCGATTTAGATTAATGGTGTTAAAATTTTATGTGGACAGCAGGATCGGGGTATTCGGCAGTCTTCCTTTGTAAATTGAATCTAAATTTATTGCTTATCGACCCAGATAATGACATTGATTCGATGGAAGTAAGTATTCAATCTATAAGTTATATAATCATTAACTTCTATTATAATCTCTACCGAACCTATTAATTTTGGGAATAGCCTGAAATTGGATTTTCAGGTAAATAAGGTTAGGATTGAGAGCCAAATGTTATGAGCATCAAATAATAGATTATTGTGATTCTGTATTAAATTACTTTATGTGGCAATATTGAATCACGTTTCCTGTGAAATTTTATGATATTTAAAATCGTTTTTATCCATCTCAATACATTTGAACAGAGTAATCGTAATCTCAAAATGTAGGTAAGATATTTGAAGAATTTCAGAAGTTTGTATCTCATTTTATGTTAGTAGTAGAAGTAAATAACTACTTATTGCGAATTCCAACTTTGTCTAGACCGCAATTTGTCTGGGAAACGAATTACTATCTCAGGCTCTCAGCATACAAAAAGAAACCACATAACTCAACCGTAAAACTAAAAACAAAATCTTGGCAAACAAAATAACTTGCGGCTTAATTGTATGGGGTATCTATCCTATATAATATTGGGACAGTGTTTGCTATGTTCTAATACCAGTGTTTATACAAATATCTAACGGTTATAAATAAATATTCTCGGACATTTTTCACACACGGCTATCTGATCCCAAACTAAGCAGAGCTTGTAATATGGAAACCAGATGACTGATATACTACATATACTACTTTTTTTTTTTTTGTAAATACATACTTAAATAGATAATTACACCCAGACTCAGGACAAACAGACATGTTCATGCACACAAATGTTTGTCCTGGATGGGAATCGAACCCACGACCTGCGGCGTGATAGGCAATGTGTGAACCAACCACGCCAACCGGCCCGTCGGTTAATAAAAGTGCTGCTCTATAAATTATTTAGAAAAGGGTATATGTACTTAGTTTATGGTTTGTTTTAATTCGATAGAAATATTTTGTTTTTCTCTAATCTACTGCAATATATCAAAAAATGAAGGACGGATTTTGTATTCGGGAAGGTCTGGTCTCAAATTTATCTCATCTTCGTTGACCCGGTAAATTGTCGTCTTAACTTGAGGTAACCATTTATTTGCGTTTAGTCTCGATACTAGGCTTGTCTTATATTATGCAAACGAGTTTTCATTCGGAGCTCGGGATTTGGGACGTAAATGGAAACCTTCTAGGGCAACCTTATCGAGCAGTCGATTCAGAGGGTTCAATAAAGATTTTTCATGTTCTTTTCAATAGTTTCTGTGATTTAATTTCGGGAATATTAGTTTACTTTTTATTATATTTTGAGAAGCTCCAACTATCAATATTATTGAAAATACTATTATACGCACGTAAAAGATATTCAAACTTCGATGATGGCGCTTTTATCGATAAATTTATTAAAAACATTTCTGCTGTAAGTTTAATGAATGCTGGTTTAATAAAATGTATAAAATTATCACTTTAAAAAAAAGAGTAGGTATATGTTGTAGTTTAAGCATTATCGAATTTATAATTCTGTGTGGCATCAAGTGATATTTTTATTTTATTTATTTATTATTACAGAATATAATATGTACCTACAGTACAAAACTGGCTAATGTACTGGATAATAGATTGAATTTCAAATATGTACCTAATCATAAGTTTTATAATCATTTAATAAATAAACACCTCTCCTTTTCCCACCTTTATTAGTTATTGCTTTGAATTTCAAAGACATCGTCCCCAAAGTTGTAATGACTTTTGAGTTCGTTTAAACTCCTTGTTCAACTATTGGAATTTGGTAAATTAAGTGAGTGCTGGTAGATATTTGAATTGCGTGCTTTATCGGTATGAGTTGTAAGGATTATTGTTGGTCGCAGAAACCATTCAAGTTGTTTATATTAATTTTCGTAATTGACTTTTTTGTGTAATTTCTAATGTTGTAAGATGTTGTCAGCGTTTCCTAACTTTTTTAATTGATCGAAAACGTGTTAATTTCTTATATGTATAAGCCTCGCTGTGCCTACAGTAAAGTAACGTAGCCAGTCTTTTGGGTACCATAGCCAGCGACCTAAATTCCGTGTTTTATTTATAATTTAGTCCCTATTTTACTTTATTATTTTATAAATATTTAATATTATAAACAAATCTAATACCTATCTATTTCAATTTATTTCGTGTAACAAGTATTAAGTGAATATTATTTTATAAATCATTGAAGATAGTTACTAAAAGAAATTTTTCTATCACGAAATTTTACGATATAATCATCAGACTAACTCGAGCAATAAAAAGCTATGGCCGTACATGTAACGATGTTAGAGGGGCGATTACGAGAGATAATAAGGTGGTCAGACATTGGAGCGAGTTAAAAAAAACTTGTACCTGCCGTTGTCCTAATGAAGGTCGTCGTTTGTCGGGAACAGAAATTATTAGCCTTCAAGGCTCCAAAGGATGTCCAATCATACAAAATTACAAAGGTAATCAGTAAGAGGAAACTAGGGAATTCATGTTCACTTTGTTTGACTTCAGAAATCAAATGTGTTTATAAATATTTCTGTTCGCATGATTTGGTTCTTTTTGATTTCCCATGGGTAAAGATCTTCCTTATGTTTTTTGAGATGCCTGTCTTTTATTTGGCATTAGCTATAAATAGTGAAGCGGAAAATGAATATAAAAAGGTAAACGTGTATTTCTTTAATATTGAAATTCATGTTTTGGTCATATTTAACGATAAAAATATTTTATTCAAGTTAAAATTCTAGATGAAAATGTTTATTATAATTTATAATATAGAGTAGAAAATCGCAACTATTTAGTCTATTTCATAATCGGCAAGTCAGAGCAACATTCTGAATGTGAAATATGTGTACGAAAAAAAAGGATTGTTGAAGGATTAGTGCATGGAATGGAACACAACCGCCGCTCGCGCGCTCGCGGTGGTCGCACCGACATAATAATAAGTCCATTTGAAACAATCTGCCTCCATCTCTTTTATTTACTTTGGTCCGCTCTGGTCGTCTTGCTCCTTTTTCTTCCTTTCGGTTGACTCTCGGATTTTATTTTTATCCGATTATTATCACTACACTGACTTCTCTGTGTTAAGTATCTCTGAATATTATTGTATATGTTGATATTTCACTATAAAATTAAAAACACATGATTTTAGTTAATTCGGTAGGGAAAGAAAAGTATAAAATGAAAAAGCATTTTCGACAGTTGAATTCAGTATTACTATTTTTGTTTCTAAATTGTGGATGTAAAACCGCTATTAGAAGATTCCTGGAAACCTAGAGTTGGTAATAAAAAAAATCAATAATGTGGAAAGCAGTCTTTCTGAATGTTTTAGCTTTAATCTTCGCTATCTTGGCTTTATTTTGTCAGGATATTTTTTTCGCTTCATACTGAGACGTATTTTTTAAATATAATTATGGATAAAAGGACCGAATGGAAGGAGAGTCATTGCACCAACCCAAAATATTTAGCCAGTTGATGATGATGTTGCATTAAGTATAGATAGTTACTATCTACTCGTATATCTCTCTTAACCCGCTTTTGAGAAGATGCACTGCCCTTGATTGGTTTTTAATGGTTATCAATTTGGCATGGCAACTGGATGAGTATTGGCACTGTCAACAGTAACAATTACTGATGATAAAAACTGAGAGTAAGATAATAAATACCCTTATTACGTCTTAAATCGCTTTAATGAAAAGGTAACTCCAATTTACTAGTTGAAACTCACTTATAATTTTTGCTAAAAGATAGCATATTAACCAAAGGGTTTATTTCACTCACAACAAAGACAGTTCATTATAGAAAGACTTGCAAGAGCAGTTATTAATTAAAACATGCATGTTTTCTGATACAAAATTAATTAAACTTTGGTTCAAAGTTAAAAGTTACCATCCATACCATAAAGGATTGTTCTCTTGGGCTTAAATTTATTGATTATAGCTTTTCTTTGAATACCATAATAAATATAAAATAGAATCATGGGCCATGAGAAATATTTATGTCGGACCTACGACACATTCGCACTTTTTAAAAATGAAAAGGAAAAATGTTGGATTTCTTTAAAAACCAAGTTACCCTTGACTGTGAAAAACAAGTAACTTATTCGATAAGTAATTTTAGTTAATTAATCTTCTAACGAGCGGAACGAAACAGATTGAAATGGAACTTATTTAAGCCAAATGGAATGGGCCCAAATTATTGGAATTTGAAATTGAATTATGAGTGAAACACAGTAATATCACGTAATATTACAGATAAACGAACAAGAGTTGGGCGCGCACTGTTATACAAAAGAGTAACAAAGAGTGTTCGCTTCAGATATGGATGCATTTTCAGCTCCAAAAACCTTTTTCAACGTTTATTCAGGCTTGACTTAAAATATATAAATTATTCACGACGACTTAAAAAGACGAGTTTTGTTTGGATTAGATAGATGGATTGTCGAAATGTAATGTTCATAATAATTTTGCTTCATCTGTTTAGTACACTTTTTGGGCAAATCATCATAATTTTACCATGATGTTATAGGTAGATATCTTTGCTTGAGTATTGAGACCATGGTGGTATAATTAGGATTGAGTTGATTTCTCAATGACAGTGCGGCGGACATGATGTCGTTCACACTTCACGCACATGTGTTCCCTGGCTCATTGTCTATTAACCTGCGGTATCTATAGTTAATTAATTATCCGAGCTCTATCTCTGAACACTGACTTGTATCAGTGAGAACGACGAATATAATTACAGCGCTGGTACCGTCTGTCATCTAATAAATCAAACTGTTACTGACGCTGCACCAAATTTAACTTGGCTTGCCATTTTCACTTCAGATAAACTTATGTATTAATATAACGTTACGGTGAGCTATCTTTGCAAAAACTTGCTCTTTAGCTTTTGCTCTAGTCGGATACAAAACTAGGTTTAAAATAAAAAATTCATAAGATAGCTTCTTTTCTTATGTTATTTAAATTGTTTTTTTTATTTAAAATAATATTCTGGTCAGTACGACCGAGATTTAAAAGTCACGATTCAATCATAATAAATACTTATTTTTTAGATTTCTCGACCAAGCCTACAACATAAACAAAAGATAATACAACAAATCTCCTAAGACACTTGAAACTTACGTTGTGATTTACAAATTTAAATATTTCAGCAACACGACTGAAAGCAGAGAAAATTTATATGACAAAAGCACTTGGTAGTTGGCGATGAAATATATTTCTCTACTTGTGTAAATTTTTGTGAGACGCTCGAGTTATGTAGACTAGTGAAAACAAGTTGTACAAACACATCTACTCAACGAATGTTATAAAATATAAATAAATAAAAAATAAATATCCTCGGACATTTTTCACACACGGCTATCTGATCCCAAACTAAGCAGAGCTTGTACTATGGAAACCAGATGACTGATATAATACATTTACTACTTTTTGTTGTTGTAAATACATACTTAAATAGATAATTACACCCAGACTCAGGACAAACAGACATGTTCATGCACACAAATGTCTGTCCTGGATGGGAATCGAACCCACGACCTGCGGCGTGATAGGCAGTGTGTTAACCAACCACGCCAACCGGCGCGTCTAAATATAACAACTATTCGTTGGGACAGTATTATGCATTCGTGAGTAGGAACAGTTTCATTTAAGAATCAATCCACTCTACCTTCAGTAATGGTAATTTTCATTCATTATTTACTACCTAACTCTTTCCAATATTATAAAGAGGAAAGGTTTGTATGGATGTATGTATGTAATGAATAAACTCAAAAACTACTGGGCCGATTTCAAAAATTCTTTCACCATTTGAATGCTACATTATTCCAGATTAACATAAGCTATCCCGGAATAAGATAAGATCCCACGAAAACGCGGTTGGAACTGCGGAGGACAGCTAGTAATTTATATAATGCGGAAGTCATAATATTGGGTGGGAGTGTAAAAATAAACAGTACTCTTTCAATACCTATGTTGGGTTTGTCATGCTGAACCAGTTTTATCCCATAGTGTTGTTCAGAATATCAAATTTAAACATAGATTTCAAAAATACCCGTTTCAAAATACCCACCCGGTGTATACGAATACTTAAAATATAAGGCGAAGAAAAAGATATACGTAATGGTGACTTATGAACCTAGGTAGAAAAATAAATAGATACAAGTGATGTGTGAGCCTCGGGACTTTCAGAGGGACTAAAAGGACAAAGTTTCGGGCGGTCGTCTGACAAAACAGATTATGCAGATACATCCGCCTGTAAATACGTTCTAAGCCGAATAATAGGTAGAACACTGGAGGAAAAAGAATTACCTGGCTTTGGCGAAGTCTGTTGACCATTCGTGAATTATGTTGACAGAGAACATAGAGAAGACATATTATTAAAGTATCCATGATGTAGATATATTTCTTCATTTTAATACTCGTATCTGTAATTATGAAAGCGTTTGTAGTTATGTGCCTTATCAATCAAACAATTTTGTGACTATTCAGGAACATGATTCTAATCTATAATATAAAAGACAGAAAAAGAATTCGTATTTTTTTTAAATTCGTACTTTTAACGCAAAAATACAATTCCATTAAGTTTTATTTATAGTTTTTATAATATATCTGAAAATTTAATTAATATATTAATTAAACTCAACGATAGCGATGGTTGGTTTGCCCTCGAGAGGTGACCTAAAAGATGATTTTTTTTTTGAGGAAAATATTATGTAAAATCGACAAAATATAACAAGTTTGCATCAAAAGTTTTTATCGTTTGTTTTAAGGTAAATAAATAAACCATACATGTAATAAGAGGGCGGAGTCACACATAGATTTATGGAGTTTTAGCATCACCATTTAATTAAATAGGGCAATCAAATCCTTCCTTAATTGCTATATGAAATCTGTCCATCTGTGTAGTTAATCGTAGTATAATCCGCCTCAGCCAAAGCAGTAAGCTCTAGGTTACAACTGAAAGGATACTCTGCGCATTAGTTGATTACGTCTGAGGCAATCGGCAGTTATTACCTACCTAGCTTGTTGAGCTCAATCAAGTTGGTTGTTTCTTTTTAGGGTTCCGTACCCAAAGGGTAAAAACGGGACCCTAATATTTCGCTGTCTGTCCGACCGTCTGTCTGTCACCAGGCTACAACAAACGCGATTTTTTCCCCTTTTTTGCTCGATATCAATAATGGCAACAGGTAGGCACTTGAAATATTCACAAAATACGCAGTTGTATTTTTACTTAAATAATAAAATTAAAATAAAATAAATATTTAAGGGGGGCTCCCATACAACAAACGTGATTTTTTTGCCGTTTTTACGGAACCCTTCGTGGGCGAGTCCGACTGGCACTTGGCCGGTTTTATAGATCTCTTATTGATTTCAGTTGATCCAATTGGGTATTAGGTACTATGCACTGACTGTAGTTTTATTTAAAAACAAGTTTTTTTTCTTACTCATGTCTTATATTTATTTATCAGAGCTAAGACGCTAGTAATAAGTATAAATAAATATTTCATTGTTGATATAATATGGAATTTCTGTATTTTTTTGAATAGCTTAATATATTAAGATTATATATATTATTCCTTAGTTTGTATTCAAACACTGCTACAGCATAGAATATATTAATACCACTACTTACTATGTGTATAAGTTCCGTGTCGTCTGTCGCTTTTAATGCATTCACCATTCTCCTTGACTACCTACCTAAATAAGGAACTAGTTGTAGTTAGTACATCATACCAACAGTATTCAATGCACAGCTTTACTACAGCTTTGTCGTGTGCAATAAGACACAGTAGTCTGTCGGGTGACAATATCTATGAATGTAATATACAATGCGCTACTGCTTCATGTTTACTGAGTGCAAGTCGTAGTATGTTTGATAAATACGCGACTTGTTTTATTCTAATCCATGCCATTGTCATTCGAGTGTCATGTGACCTTTAGTAAATGATCGTCTGTTTATTTATAATTAATATAGGTTCAGTATTTTTCATGTATGTCAACAATATCCTCAAAGGTTTGTCATCGACCAGTAGAATTATGACCTTGAAAACAAAACAACATAAATGTGTCTTGAAACGGTATTCAGAAATAAGTCGTAACGGTAGATACCAAAACGGACGTGGGTAACTGACAGATATTTTAAAACTCCACACATGACATGACCGAATAATACTGTAAGTAAGGGATGTTCTATTTTAAGAATAGAAGAAGAAAGTGATTACGTTTCATCGATCAACATTACAGCTACCATCGGTTTCAGTGACAATAATATAAAATGAGTTATAATGAGAATGGATGGCAGCGTCCCTAAGGAAGTGATAAATGTTCATATGCGCCACGCCGCTATGACATTTAATTATCTGCCGTCTATGATCTCGCACAGAGTCTGTGAGGTTTAATTTATTGGATACCTACCATACTGTTGATAACCGTTGTTATTAGCCAACGTGTTCCAGGAATTGGCAAATTGTGCTGGGACTAAATAGGTAATTAGTGATGACAATGGTATATTGTTGCTGATGCCTCATGTACCTAATTGTTTTATTAACCGCGCAATTACAACACGTAATTGAAATACAAGTTGAAGGTAAAAGCGTAATGGACATTTGTAATTTGTGGTTATTTTGGAGATATTATGAACGGTTAAGGCGATGAAAGCTCAGTAGTAGTGACGTCGGATACCGCGGCGTAGGTCGCGAGTTCGAATCCTACAATGAGCTTGAGCTTTCAGTGAAGGAAAAAATCGTGAGGAAACCACAGCACCGTGGTAGGATACTTTGTTGTAGGTGCTCGACTTTCTGGCAAGTCCTCAAGTTGAAAAATCTATCGCCAAGCACCTATTGTGTGGCGGCAGTTGCACTTGAGAGCCAGTTGTCATTAGCTCACATAGATTGTAAAATAGGTTTGCGTATGACCACAATCTCACTTGATCTTAGGTGATGATGTGGTCTACGATGGTGCACGTATTTAATAATATTTTTTTTTTTAAATTATGATTTAAAAAATATTTATAAATATTAAAAATACCCACAAAATTACTTTACGATGAAGCGATGAACTTCAGTGTTTTTGTAAAACACATGTACTTACATATTAGATATAATACAAAGGTACCTATTTCGAAACGGAATCCCATCAATCTGTTGAGATTAATAATTATAATTAATCTTGAAACTTGAGAGGTTTCCGCAGATATTCATTAGTTTGTAATATCCTATCGTTGATAAGCAACTGAATACTTGGGATACCAATAATAATGGATTAATTAATACCTTAAATATGTAAGGTTAAAGGATCTACTAAGCGCTCCATATAAAGCGAAACAGAAGTCTTTTTAATCGTCAATTTGATTCATGTTAAATTCTAACGCTCGGTTAATTCTAATGCTGCTGATCAATAATTAGGTACCTATTCTTGAAAAAAAAATGTTATACTATTTAAAAAAAAATCCGGTCAAGTGCGAGTTGGACTCGCGCACCGAGGGTAAATTTTGTAGTTTTTTTGAGAAAAACATTTTTTTAGTATTTGTTGTTATAGCGGCAACAGAAATACATCATCAAAATTCCAACTGTCTAGCTATCACGGTTCATGAGATAGAGCCTGGTGACAGACAGACGGACAGCAGAGTCTTAGTAATAGGGTTTCCGTTTTTACCCTTTGGGTACGGAACCCTAAAAAAGTATATAAGTAATATGTATGATAATAATACACAGATTGTACATAAAGGTACATCTGTTCTACAGGCAGTATAATTGCCTGTACAGAAAGAAAATTACCTATCATTAATCAAGCGATATATTGTTCTTGAATTCCTTCTAATTTCATTAAATGGAATTGTTTCGCTTGAAACATTAACATTAATTTAAAAGAGAACAGCAATTAGACATTGTACGACGGTATAAGGATTACAAGTGACAGAAACAGATGAAGGCAGTTCGTTTTTCTAGCGTAATTATTCATTGTAATCAAGATTTTGAACGTTGAACATATTGCTAATATTAAAAGAATTTATGAGTCCCCTCAAGGATGGCTCTTGCTGCATATAAATTATTGCTATTAAAATGAACTTACAGTACTCTATATATATTACGTTACCAATACGTGCAATATAAGGACTTATATCTGTTTTCCTGTTTAACTAACACAGTTTTCCTCTATTCAAAAATCTACTGATGAAACTGCTATTTATTTAAACAGTAAGTACAATACAAAATGAATTTATACCGTCCCATTTAGTTACCAATTAATCATTGTGTACACAGTTGGTCCTACTCTGAGACAATGGATAATAAACAATAGCGTCCGACTGATGAAATGCGTAATTTTTAGGTGAGTAATGAGTGACAGTTAGTTACACTCCTTTTCTTTTTCGGTTAATCTTGAACCGAGAATGGAAATAAGAAATAAATGGAATAGCAAGTATTGCTTTGAATGCTATTTTAAATGTGATTTGTCAAGTATGTTGCTTAAATCATACATGCGTGTGTGAAACAAATATTCTATATGGTTGTTGAAAATAAATGCACATAATATTTTTTTAACTTCTTAGTCATTAAAATATAAAAAATCACCAGTTAGAACATTTTATAATATCTCTTTGAGACTGATTAGGATGCGGTACAGACTACGGGATATATGGAGTTAGGTACTAACCAAAGTAGGTATAAATAATGTTATTATTAGTGAGATACGCGGGATATTTAGCCTACATAGATACAAAACGACCTTTAACGGGTTGAATCAGAAACCTCCAGTTATATTAAATATTATCACTAGTATCTGCACTTAGATGATGAACGCAGTCATCATACGACTTTTTAAAAGTATGTAACTACAAAAAACTAGTTTTAAAATGAGACATTTATAAATAATTTATATGTAGGTAAACATTGTAAGGATTGTTTTAGGTATATGTCGTTATTGTAAGATTTTCATATTTTATAGCTGTCCCCCGCGGTTTCACCCGCATTCCCGTGGAATCTTTTCTATTCCCGGGATAAAAAATATAGCCTATGACACTCAAAAATAACGTGGCTTTCTATTGGTAAAAGAATTTTCAAAATCGGTTCAGTAGATCCAGAGATTACCCCCTACAACCTCACAAACTTTACCTCTTTCTAATATCTAGGTAATACCTACCTATAGATTTTGTAATTTGTTTGACTTTACGAATATCTCTTACGTACATAAAGATACTTAATAACATATCCTGAAATTATGACAGTATTTTTACAACCCAGAATTTCTCTTGTGCTATATTTGAATCAACTTACATCACAAAAGCGTTTCTTAATTGGATTAATTTAAGTTTGTTGTTGCAGAGACGTTGTTTTAGAGAAAAACAATAACCTCAGCATGATAGTAGTTTTAAATTTAAGTAAACAAAAGTAAAAGTGTTCTATTAAAAGCAACGCAGCTACTAGATTGAAAGCGATTCACACGGTAAGAAAGCCGGGCTACTCCAATCAAGTCGTTCTATTGTTTTTATTTGAACTGTTTTAATGTGAGTACTCTGCCAGCCCGATATACAACAAAAAAGTCTTGTGAAAAAGTCCATATGGTATTATTTTAATGGTGTCTGTCTCTGTTGTTTATTGTTTATTTATTTTAATATAAAACACGTTCCATAATCATCCATCTTAAATCCTTTTCCCGATAAAACTATTAGTTTGTTTATAAAAGAAAACATCACAAACAATGTGCAATATTGTCCACCTAACCGATTTATCTATAGCACATTACAATTACCTTGTAGTACCTACCTACTTAGATAAAGTGAATCTAATACTTAAGTATCGCAAGGTTTGAAATGGACCGATTTAAATAGGTTTGAATTCGATTAACTGGAAAAACTCGAATTAGAATCTAATTTAAATGTAAAAAATGTGGTTAGATGATATAAATTACCTTCGAAATTTATCTTCCTTCATCTCTTTTAGTATCTATATTTATAATTAATCTTAACAAACAAACAATCTTAATATATTTGCATAATTTCAAATTCACCCGTAGATAAATAATGAGTCAAATCGAAATTAAAACCAATTTTTAAACGACTTCAAAAAAGGAGGAGGTTATATGTTCGACTGCATGTATTTTTTTTTTTTTATGTATGTTCATCGATTTTTCCGCCAATTGTCAACCGATTTTCAAAATTTTTTTTTTGTTTGAAAGAGTATACTTCGGCGGTGGTCCCATTATCACCAAGTCAGGATCTGATGATGGGATCCTGCGGGAAAACGAGGGCAACCCTCAAATTTTATAAGAAATGTCAACCGATTTTCAAAATTCTTTTTTCATTTGAAAGAGTATACTTCGGCGGTAGTCCCACTGTCACCAAATCAGGATCTGATGATGGGATCCTGGGGAAAATGAGAGCAACCCTCAAATTTTATAAGAATTTACAGTATTTTTCATTCATATACGTACTTATCAAAGCTATTTCCATCTGGTAGTCATCATCTTATGTTGCAGAGCTGATGATGGAAGGTACAACTCCTTAAAGGTTAGGAGTTAGGGGATATTTCTTTAAATATTATAGTCACGTTTAGACTCGTATCGTCGTCTCTTTGTATATTAAAATGAGCTAATGATAGAAGGTAATATCTTTATCGGTTAGGTGTTAGCATATACGTTGTCCTAGATATGAAATGAAACGCAATATTAGATAAGACATTAAATAAAATGGGAAAAAAATATTTCAATAACTAAATAGACCAAAAACTTTACTTATGTAAACTACCTACGCACCTATTCAAATTATTATTCTATAAATACCTTTTGATCTGTTTGAAGTCGGTGCCAAGCCCAAAAATACAATGAAAGAAATAATAAATGCCTTCACAAGCATCGCCAGATGGCAGTTCAGCCTCCCAGGGAGGAGATTAAGTAATCCCTGGGTTCGGGAACTCACTCTATCTGTGGGCGGCCAGCGGTCAACCGTTTCACCGGATCTCCCTAATCGCACGCCAACATGCTGCGCCTGCACTACTCAATAGCGACTCCATAATATCGCCGGTCGCTCCGCCGTCAGCACAGTGCCTCCTCTAAGGAGCTCTGGCAACCTTACTCACCGCCGGAACACAACACTTGGCAGTGTTATTTGGCTGCGATATTCTGTAAGGTGGAGGTACTTCCCCAATCAGACGGCCCCAATTATGAGCAGATGTTATGCTATGTCCTACCTCCTCAAACCGTACGAAGCCTATTAGGCTTGGCACCGACTTCAAACAGATCAAAAGGTATTTATAGAATAATAATTTGAATAGGTGCGTAGGTAGTTTACATAAGTAAAGTTTTTGGTCTATTTAGTTATTGAAATATTTTTTTCCCATTTTATTTAATGTCTTATTCAGTTTATTTTTCGGTTTTTAGTGCAACATTTGCCTTTGAAGGCGTTTTTATTTTTTTTTAAAAAGTTTTATTTTTCAATTTTTTATATTTCAATGTTTTCAAGAAATATTTAATTGTTTTCGAGCAAATTAAGCCTATTATTAATTTACATTATCTATACTAATATTAGAAATCTGAAGAGTTTGTTTGTTTGTTTGAACGCACTAATCTCAGGAACTACATAAAATATATTAGTGTTGGATAGCCCATTTATCGAGAAAGCCTATAAGTTAAATAACATCACGCTATTAAATGAGGGAATACATAAATAGATAAACTTTTAAAGAAAATAAAGCATATATATCCTAAATGATTAAGGCTTCTTTCTCAGCAGCTACTTGATATTGCGTTTCATTTTATATCTAGGACAACGTATATGCTAACACCTAACCGATAAAGATATTACCTTCTATCATTAGCTCATTTTAATATACAAAGAGACGACGATACGAGTCTAAACGTGACTATAATATTTAAAGAAATATCCCCTAACTCCTAACCTTTAAGGAGTTGTACCTTCCATCATCAGCTCTGCAACATAAGATGATGACTACCAGATGGAAATAGCTTTGATAAGTACGTATATGAATGAAAAATACTGTAAATTCTTATAAAATTTGAGGGTTGCTCTCATTTTCCCCAGGATCCCATCATCAGATCCTGATTTGGTGACAGTGGGACTACCGCCGAAGTATACTCTTTCAAATGAAAAAAGAATTTTGAAAATCGGTTGACATTTCTTATAAAATTTGAGGGTTGCCCTCGTTTTCCCGCAGGATCCCATCATCAGATCCTGACTTGGTGATAATGAGACCACCGCCGAAGTATACTCTTTCAAACAAAAAAAAAAATTTGAAAATCGGTTGACAATTGGCGGAAAAATCGATGAACATACATAAAAAAAAAAAAAAATACATACAGTCGAACATATAACCTCCTCCTTTTTTGAAGTCGTTTAAAAATTGGTTTTAATTTCGATTTGACTCATTATTTATCTACGGGTGAATTTGAAATTATGCAATTTGAAGGCGTTTTTTTTTTTTTAATTAGTATTATTTACGTAGGAACTTGTTATGCCTACATTTACTTTATGAAACTGTACAGTGTGACAGTACAGACAGACAAAGTGTTCCTATACATGCTTTCGTACCTGAAATGTGTATATACATATATAGATTAAGCCACTCTCGGCTCTGCTCGTCTCATTTCAAACGTGCATGCAAAATTAGTTGGGCATAAAATTTAAATAAAACACTGGAATTGGCTAAAATAAATATTTACTTATATAATCCTTGCTAACCGAGGCGGACCGATTCAAGTCATGCTCGTGGTGATATGAGTGGCTCAACCTACTTCGGTATGGTAAAGTAACAGACCACAGTAAATATAGCTAAATCAACATTTTATTTTGATACGATTATTAAAAAAAAGCGAGGAGTTTGTTTCGCCATTTCTTCTCCTGACAGGTCTTTATTTGGAAATGGTGGTAACGGTAGCAATAAAAAATTACGTTCAATAAATGTTCCATAAGTGACCCTAAATAGTTTTTTTTTAATTTGAATTCGAATAATGGACTATTGCAGGTTCAATTATTAATCACGTGCAAATGTCTTAATGCAGAATTCAAGTTATATTTTGGAAATATTTCAATCGTGTACAGTCTGAGTGTAATTACTGTTCAAAATACATATATGAACTAAATAAACAGCTGCGTAGAAGGTATAATCTTGAGGTTACGGTTTGCATCAGCGTACGTTCCATCCGCTTCTGTCGCTTTTCTTCTTAAAAAGAGTATCTTGAAGGTAACCTGAGACGTGCAGGATCATAACACTGCTACGTATCGCTGTGAACTAACGAAGTGCTCTCAGTACGAGTCAAAGGACGAGGGCACAAACCTTGGCATGGTGACGTGGCTCTTTCAAATTGGAAAGAGCTCTTTCAAGCAACGACGTCCTCCTAAACGTAAATATACACACAAATGCTATCATTATTACCTAAGCTCGAACATTTGGAGAATGTTTCAAAATTATTTTTTTATTCAATTCAGGGCCATTTAGTAACACTTATTGAACGTAATTTTTTATTGCTACCGTTACCACCGTTTCTAAATAAAAACCTGTCAGGAGAAGAAACGGCGACAAACTCCTTGTTTTTAGTCACTCTTTTCTTTTTTAGGTAGGTGAAATAAGTTATGGATACATAGTATCATATTATCATTTCAAACTTTGTAACAGGAGAAACTCATTGACATGCTTTGCTATCATTTTTAAATTCTGTTACTGTAAGTACCTACCTATAGGTAGTAAGTTTGTAGACATAATTTGTGTTTGAAGTCACGATTAAAAAAGGTAATTCAGTAATTCAATAGGGATAAATAGTAATAATAAATAGAGTCGAACTTGCTTGATTGCTAAAAATAATTGCGTTTCAAATGTTCAAAGTAAGGAAAGTATTTTTCGCTAGATGAACCTTGGATAAGCTATTTCCTCAGTAACAACAACTGCTCTAATTTCGAATTGACGGCAAGATACCGCTTATCGTTTCTTAATCAGGCCTTCGACGAATGTGACTTTGTGTTTAGATGAGATTTGTTATGGATATATTTTAGCCAATATACAAAAAGGGAATTTACCTCACAATCTTAGTTACACTGCTCCAGCTACATATTTATGATGTAACAATAATGTAACTACTAAAATATATCTGCAGATCTAAATCCTTTTCTTATAATACATGAATAAAATGAAATTTCAAAACTTAATATAGAGCAGATTACCTAGCATTTTTTTGCCGTGGTTTTTAAATATTATTACTTGAATTAATAATGAGTTTTTTATTTCTATTTATTTATCCTTTGATTGTCTGTTAATGTTTGTATTTATTTAAAGTTTAGTTTAGTTTTATCCTCTAATTTAGTCTATAATGAGTTAGACAGCTAATTTACTAATGATAGTCCGTTTGAGCTTATAAGAAAAAATCCCTTGAGTTAGTCACAAAAATGTAAATTTTAATTGTTTAATTTAGTTAGACCCTATTTCCCGTAACAACTCAAATGTCCCTGGTGATTTACCTTTTAAGAAAAAAAGGGAAACAAAAGGAGTTTTTATAAGGGTTCGTTTGGGTTCTGCTGGCGAAATGTCTTATCGCAAAAGAGATAAAGCATTCGAAGCGCGTCCGTGGAATTAGCCTCGCTTTGGCTTGGCTCCTCTGATTGGAGCACGGTTGTTAATTTCATGTTGAAATCGGCATGACTAATTAGAAGACATCCCATTTGCTTCGGGTTTAATAAACGCTCAAAATATTATGTTTCGCAAAATTTTTTTTGGGATTCAAACAACATAGTTTGTATTCGGTTTTTGTTTATCCAAGTTTAACACGTTTCACATACCTACATCATAACTAAAAAATGTGTAATACACAGAGGAATATTATTATTATTATCTTCGACGATATAATTCGATATCTTTTTCTTCATGATAATTAACTTCCGTAATATATTTGTATTCTCCTAAGCATGGTTTTCATTATATCTCTAATTATGTAAATCATTTAGGTACTACATGAAAGTCACTAAAGCGTATTCATCGCACACAAAGATTCAGACAAACAAAACGGTTAGTTAAACAGGTCCATAAACTCACTTTAGAGGGTCCAACTAATCAAGCAGTGGCATAGATTACTTGGTTGGCGTTCTACCTGCTCCGAATATCGGTTGCTCACCCGCTAATCGTCGGCTCAGCGGGCTTTTAGAGTTCCCTAACATAAAGGGACCGATTAATCTCTAGTTAGTTATGACACGCGGGTAACATGCGAAAGCTTCTGGTTTATGTATCAATTAGCTAGGTTTCTGATCGATAAGGTCTCTACAATCGTGTTAAGGCAGTAGTTGATATTTAAATGTCATTGGAAGCAGGATTAATACGTAAGGTTAGGCAAGGGAAATTACAAACAGTAATCATAATCAACAAACATAGTGTATGACTATAGCAGGCGGATGGGTTACCTGTTGGTATCACGCCTTTTACAGGCACTGCTGGCCTCAGCAGAATACCAGCGCTGTAGCACAGATCTGTGCTGCCGCATAATGCTGAGCTGTGGCCATATTTGTCTTCACCTTATGTTTAATTTACCATTAGGTTTGATGTTGTTTAGTGTTTGATGGTTGGCAAATAAAATTTATTTCTTTCACTGAAAACTAGCTCTCCGTACGACTGACAAAATAACCAATATATGTATATATATAATAATTATGTAGGTTTTTACATATTATTTGATCATGCATTGGTTATTTATAAACTCAGATTAATATCTATTATAAACCTACGGAACCAAGCATATAAAAAATATCCACAAACATTTGTTGTTCTCGCAGAGGTCGTGCGATAGCAAAAACAAATGTTTAAGTACCTGTCGATTCGTCCGAGCCGGAGCTGCGGAGCTTGATTTTTAATGTTTTTAAAAGACCATAATTAAATCAAGTAACTTAAATTTGCAATCTTGAAATACTATGCAGGTATAGGTATTATCAATATCATCGATATAGCAAAGACAGCAAAGAAGTCTTTCCTTTTAGCTTTCGACACAATATCAACATCATTATTTGGGGTCAGCGCAATGTGTAGGTACTTTTCCTCCATTCGCTCTTTCTATACGTCATATCGGAATCCAGTTATTTTCTTTCTTACTCTTCTTTAAGCTTCCGACACATTGTCATGTAATACAAACATGATAATACATAGCAAAGTCACAGGTGAAATATTCTCAAATGTCTCCCCGAAAGCAATTTTCTGTAATACCTGCGCTATGATACATTCCGAGTGTCACGTGTCACACAGCAATGTACGTCACTTATTGCGGATTTACACAACCACCTGTGAAATGGAGGAAGTCGATGTACGAGACAATACTGTACACGCGGCCTGCATTTATATTTAAAGCGATTTTTATTGTTCCTCCTTCCGAGAACATTGGTTTATCCGTGCGTCATCGAGACGTCGTGCTTTAGGCAGATATAAAATTCACAACAATTTGTCTATTGACTGATGTAAATTATGGTCTCTTTTTTGGATATAGCAGAATGAGTAAATGTAGTGACAGCAATTTAGGCAGCAGTTGAGTAAACGATTAGCAAATCGCAAAAAATTGACTTTCCATTTCATCTGTGTAAAATGGCACCTACACAGTTGTTCTGTTTCTCGCAAGCTGTGAATATCAAGTAAAAGGTGAAAAGGTCAAGTCCTTATGTAGGTTAGTGGCACAGGTGTGCTTTAGTCAATCCTTTTCTTTTTTAAATTTACATATTAATGTGACCCATCCCTCCATTCTCTATGCAACGTTTATAATAAACTTTTGGAAAATTTTGGAACTGTGATACAGTACCAAAATAAAAAAAAATGGAAAAAAAAGATTATTATGTACGTACATCAAATGTATTTAATATTAATGTTTTATTAGCCGGTATTTGTAGGTATTAAATTAGGGATAAAATACAATAAAAATATGATTACCATTATCCTTACAAACTTCCATGCATGTGCAAATATAGGTTTTTAACATTGCCCGATATCATGAAAATAATATATACGTAGGTATAATACCATACAATGGACTAACCCATTCCATATTTTCGTGCCTGCCCAGTTGTTGTAGGTCCCCAGACGTAAATGATGAACGATGTCCTTACAACTTCTCAAAGATTTTTTATACTTTTTGTATCGCATTTAGCCCTGGGCCCTGGGCCACCTTGCTTGAATGCTTTGATCGCCTTTTTATGACTCAGTAATTTTATTATTACTCACATTCTTGAAGAAAGTGCTTGTCATCACCTCTATTGAGACTTTAAAGAGATTGAGAGTCGAGCTCTTAGACCGTTTTTTTTATAAATTTGTATGTCAAATTATAGAACGGCTCTCGAGTTTTTTTTGTAGATACACTATTTTTTAACAGTTTGGAATACGGCTACTTACATATAACCAGCTCTTTGCATTGATTCTAAGTAGACATTTTAATCCGATTTGGTGATTTTGAAAGGATTTTGCCAAGATGAATTTGATATTCCAACTCATTATAGGTTTCAGAAGGATTAGAACGCCATTATTCAGTGTAACCTGCACTGTAAATTATGTTATATTCATAGATTCGATAGAAGATATCTAATTGTAATACAAGTTCTAACATAATACTTTTGTCTTAAAGGTCAACATGTGAAATCTAATGTATGTCTTCATTTATAAGCTAATATATCTTCATCACTTACTCCTTTGGGATATAAACCTTATATGTAGATAGGTATATGTATAATGGTTAATGCCTAGTCAGACAGCTTTGTAAATCGCTAAGTTGCTTTTAGTCTGTGTAATTACTTGCCAAATTACTAATATACCGAGTCTAATAGTAAGATCGTATCGAAGTGATTTAATGATTGGCACAAACATTTGATATGCTTTAGGTACAATGGTTTGATTATTAAATTCGTGTACATTGAAAGGATGTTAAAATATATGATAAAGTTAGTACATATTCTAACATCACTCAGAATGATATAAAGTACCTTATGATTCATCTAATTGTAATTGACGGGCCGGTTAGCATCGTTGGTTAATACACTGCCTATCACGCCGCAGGTCGGGGGTTCGATTCCCATCCAGGACACACATTTGTGTGCATGAACATGTTTGTTTGTAATTATCTATTTAAGTATGTATATACAAAAAAAAATGTCGTTTATGGAGTATATCAGTCATCTGGTTTCCATATTACAAGATTTGCTTAGTTTGGGATCAGATAGCCGTGTGTGAAAAATGTCCGAGGATATTTATTTATAAATTAAAAAAAATATAGAGATAAATTATCTTATGAATGTTGTGGTGGGTACGCGGGGAAATATGTAGGTAGGTACCGGGAAAAGCATGTTTGCGATTATTTATAGCATTCGTCATACTGTGTTGCTCGCTTATTGACAGTAAATAATGCTTATAATATAATTTGTAGACTGAACATCAAATATTCAGTTAGCAACCGTGTTTAAAATTAAACACTGGAAAATTGAGTCATCGCAATCAGGTCAAAAAAACTAAATAAACCATTGCCCAAATTTTGCACGTAATTCTTTGACTTAAAGATCAAAGTGTTACAGAGAGCGTAGTTTTCGTCATTCGTCTTTTTGTGACCCAATGCAATCTCTCGAGTCCATTTCATTAGGCTATATTGGGGCATAAAATTGCCATGGATATTACTTGATTTAAGTACTGTTTTATGACTATAGTATTTTGGTGTGCTTTCTGGGTTTATTCATATGAAACATATTTTTTATGTATGTCGTGAAATTTACATCACACACACTCTTTCTTCGCTACTATAAGATTTATTCTTTGACTGGTCAGCTTGTGCTTATTGACGGTATAAAAAAACCTTTTGTTATTCTATACTAATATTATAAAGAGGTAAAGTTTGTGAGGTTGTAGGGGGTAATCTCTTGATCTACTGAACTGATTATGAAAATTCTTTTACCGATAGAAAGCCACGTGATTTGTGAGGGCAATAGGCTATATTTTTATCCTGGGAAAAAATATTAATAATAAAGCGAATCGACTGATGTAAGTCTCTAGATTAAAATATTCCTTACAGTTGTATTTTATTGTGTATTTATTCGTTTTTATTGTTTCAGGTATGTTAAAAAGTACATCACTTATACAATCACGAAAAAATTTACAGGTAATTTAAATTAAATAAATATCACGCCTACATAATAAAAGTAATATAACGATAAAGAATAACACCTTCCAAGTTAATCTGCTAAAGTTCTGAATCAGGCAGTGAGTTCGCCAAGGTCGAAAAAAAAGAGGCGACGCACCAGCAGTTTGTTTAATTTATACGAACCATTTCGAAACTTCCCACCCCCCATAACTCAAAATCTATTAAAACTACACACTTGTGATTTTTCATATCTAATGATCTTTGATCAGCTAGAATTAAAAAAAACCTATGATAGTACTTGAGTTAGTAAAGTCTAAGTATTCTTCAATCGATTTAAAAAATATTGCTATGCACGATGATATTGAATTTATAACTTGCCAACATCTTGCCAACTTTTATATCCAACTAACATTTTTATAGTTTAAAATAGAACAACTAAGATCGTTAATTTGAAACTTAATCTATTAAGTTTACTATAACAAAAAAAAAACAAATATCGTTTGTATAGAACTTGGCCACATTAATGTTTACTGCAAAATATCCTTTGAGACTCGATATTGATTCCGTGTCTAAAAATATAATTGAAAAAGAGTTGCATTGCTTTTAGTATTCGAATTTTCCTAGTCGGCAGTCTGTGACGACGTGTTGTCGGTGGGCGACATTGGCAATATATCGTTACGTCGCTAGCACATGCAATATTACATTGTAACAAAGGGGCTTTTTTCAAACACTATTTTTTACACGTAACGTGTGTTTGTAGTTGTTATTTAATAGGCTACGTAGCTTTTATCCGATATAGGCTTTTTGAGTTTAATATATGGAGGAGCGAGGTGTTAGACTCTTCCATTGAAAAGGGTAGATAGAGTGTTTACTGAAATTATAAAAAATCTCTAATGGTACTGATTCTGCTGTTAAGAACTAATGTTAATCTCACTATACCTCTTTCTTCGCAACATTGTTGATTATTGAAGGATAGAAAATATTTTGAAATAGTTAAGTTTACCTATGTCTAGGAAAAGTCTATGTATGCTAATGTACCTAAAACGGGAAATTGATGTCGATGAAAGTCACGTTGAAAACAAGCAGGAATTTGACTAATTTGAAAGGAATAAATAATAATTATCCTTTTGTAATATTTTTTTTTATTGGAAAGCGATAGTGAGAATAAATTAAAAGATTAAATTTATCTTTACAGTTGACATAAATGCATAATTTTTATGTCGTTTAACCTATAGCCTTTGAAGAAGTTGTAAAGATCAGCAAGCTGTGGTATTGATTAGGCCATATCTATCTCAGAAATAAATCGTGGGTGGGGAAGTAGAGTTGTTGACCGAAGACGGCAAGTAAGCGATGGACCGATGAGCCGCAAACAGAAGGTAGAACGTACAGCAAGATTATAGTATAGTAATCTAGAATTTACCTAACATCAAAAAACGCTCCCGCGTCTTGAGGAAAGTATCCTACGTTTTTTATCCAGGATATGATATCCCTGTGTGCCAAATTTCATCAAAATGCGTTCAATAGTTTTTGGGTGATTGAGTAACAAAAATCCAGACATTCTTCATTCAAGGTGTAGACAAATACATTTGTATTCGTAAATCAGTGGAATGTCATACTAAGTAATATTACATATAAATGTGAAAGTTTGTATGTTTGGATTTTGGATGTTTGTTCCTCAATCACGCAAAAACGGCTCAACTTGTCACACGGGTAGATCATATCCTGGTAACATAGGATACTGCGTGGCGGTAAACTAGTAACAAAATAAATTTAAAACGCTTTACATCCAAACATAATTCACATTACACCAGTAGCTTTCAACTTTAGAAGTTCGCTTTTGATGTGTATCACAGCACAGACATATTTTGTTTACAAAACATTTTGTTCATTATGGTAGCTAATGAAGTGTTTCCAGCTATCTTATGTGTGACATGTCTATTTCGAAACCTAAGCGCTCATAAGTAACGGTACGTTTTTAACGATACAGTATATATTTGTTTTCATTTGTAACAGTAAATAAACTAGACTAAAACTAAAAATAGTAAAGAAAAACTATTAATAACAGTCGTAGGTACTAGCAGTAGTTTTATTTGATTTTCAAATTGTTTTTCAAATCAATTCATACTAATCCATACTTAATATTATAAATGTGAAAGTGTGTCTGTCCTGTCTGTTACCTCTTCACACTTAAACCGCTCAACCGATTTAGATGAAATTTGGTATAGAGATAGATGGAACCTTGGAGAAGGACTTTTTATCCCGGTAAAAGATAAGATCCCTCTCGAACGAGGGTTACTCCGAGTAATAATTGTATACATTTTAGGTACCTATAGGCTATATTGTTTATTTATTAATCTAATTTTATGATTGTGATTTGCTGCGCAAGCCCAGTACAAGTCGTCATACAAGTGCAACACGTCATACTTATAGCTACTGACATATTGTTAACATTAGCGTGTCTTGAGACGCGAACTCATAACATTTTACCCATACTAAAGTTTCCACTTCAAACAGAGACAAACACGTGTCTTTTTATAGGTACCGTTAATCTTAAACATATCTAACTTTTGAGTAAATCAATCAGCGGTAAAGAGTTGATGTACGTACCTACATACCTATTATTAAAGGGCGTGCAAGTCAATCTTGATTTACTGTCAACGCTAAATTTACTGTAACATCGGTTGTTCACATTTCTATCTTTGTTCAACCTTTACGCTAAACCTACAGTAATACAAGAATAGATTTTAATAGTAAGACGGTAAATTCACTACTTTTATGGCCGTAGTAAACCGTTGGAAAGAGTTAAACAGCGATTCTGCTCAACCACAAATAGGGCGGTTTATTGGTTACGTATTCTTGTATCGGGGCATCTCTGATCGGCTATTTCGTCCCGCATAAGTGAAGTAAACACGTAAATATGGGATGAGGAACTTTTAAGGGCCGCCGCACACGTGCCACGCCCACACGCCGTGTCGTAAGCTGCTACGCTCGTCGCATGATTTACATACATGTGGATATAGCTTAGCATTACATTGAGCCAAAACTCCTATCTGATATTAAAGAAGAATTAAATACGTAAAGGAAATTACGTCAACAATCTGGAGGAGATAATTAAATCTCTGAGATTAATTTTGACTAAAGGACAAAGACATTGTTTTAGATTTAATACTTAGTAATTTATGAGGTTCAATGAATTTGAATACTTTATTAATTTATAAGTTAATAACAGTCCAATTAATTTAAGCTTACTTAATCTTGATACTTATGGGAATACGATAGATGCCTACTTTTAAACATCAGCACATGTTACTATGTAGGTATATAGGTAGACGTCGGTACTGCTAAGGAGTGGAACTTCTTGCTTGAGTCTGTGTTTCCCGATAATTACAACCTTCAAGTCTCGGGTGAATAGGTTATTTCTAGGTAAGCGTGCACCATCGTAGACCGCATCGTCACCTACGAGTATCATCAAGTGAGATAGTCGTCAAACGCGATACCTATACTATAGTATAAAAATAAGACAATACAGAACAGATTTATTATAAAGTATAAAAACTACTCGATATCTAAATATTCTTCTTTCTTGTAGTTAGTTATAAAAGTTCTTTATAAACTAGCTAACTAGATTCCCGCCCGCAGTTCCACCCGCGTTCCCGAAGGAATTAAAATAAAATAATAGCAAATAGGTGAGAGATTTTTTTAAATCGGTCAAGTACTTTTTGAGTTTATACATTACAAATCTTTTCTCTTTATAATATTACTTTAGATTTAGATAAATGTTAATACAGTCAGTATGTCGAGAAATATTTGAAATTATTGCTTCTGACATTAATTTAATTTTAAGTAATATAACTATAGTAAAAGTGACTAGACTTAGCAATAGAATAAACTCCTTCGAAACTCTGGAACAATGCTCAAACAGCTGTCATCTTGAGCCTGCCAAGTTTGGTAATAAATAAGGACTTGCTATCTCGAAGGTATTTAGTTATTTGTGACGAAATGTTCGTCCAGCAATCCTTTTAAATGCTGAAATACTTTGTGTTTATGAAAGTTGTTCGGAATGATTTAGGGGTTCATATAAAGGTATGTTTCTAAGGAACTTTTGCTTTCACAAGAAAATGAAACTCCAGAAAAGTTTTGTTGTAGATATTTATGTTTTCGATAAGATATTGTATATGAAATCCGTACCTACGTTGTATAACTTATGGTCCATAAAAAAATACTTTGACTATGTGTTATTTAGATTATTGTGTAGGGTAGGGTAGGTAGATTATTGCATAGGCTGTCACATCCCATCATTTGGCTCGGGTAGGTGGCGCTGCTAGGCGGCGGATTGCTTGGCGGGGGATGTGACGTAGCTAGGCAATCGGCGATGGTGGCTGGCTTCCGACGCAGTGGCAGCACTGAGGCGCTAAAATTGTAAAAATTTTGGCTTTTATTCAGAGTAAAAAAAAACGATAAATAAGATTGATCCAACAAGAATTTCATGAAATATAGCCGTTTAAATCGGTAAATACCTGTGAAGGCCTATTTAGAATTAAATGATTACCCACAGTGAAGGAAACCATAGCACCATGAGGTATTTTGAAGTAATATACCCGTTCTTTCTTAAACCGCGCCTAGCTTCGGTGTGTTCCGACAACTGCACATTACACCCAGTTCTTTTCTATGTTTTGTGTTTTTACCACATTCAACAAAAAAATTACCGTATCAGATTGCGGTCAAAACAGGCAAATAGAGTTAAAAAAAAAGTTATATTAGAGAAAATGTAGTGAATGTAAATGTAATGAATACTAGTTGGCAGCTAAAATGCTTGAAATGGCGAATGTGCTTCTAATATACGTGTTCCAGATGACCGAACTAACGTAACTTTGAATATATTACGACTAAACTGCACGGAGGCCAGTCTGATAACGTTATGGGAACCACGTGTTAGTGCTTAATTATTCTGTGACCACGATCCGATTAATTGCTTTGCGATTTATTTGTATTATGACATAATATTTGTTTAAAAACTACGTACAATACATACAAGCTGTATGCGAATTAAATGCAAATCAAAATATATCAATTGCCAAGGAGTTACTGAACTCATAAAAGTATTTTTGTTTGAAAGCAGTCGAGGAATATTTCGACAAACAGCAATTGCATTGTCACATAAATCCTTTAACCTTGTTTTATATTTCCGATATAATGTTGACTAAGTTTTTGCATCAAAATTAGCCGTTTCAAAATTTTGGCACATTTTATTCACTTGTGTGTAAACAGAAGCAGTGAAATGTGAATGCATGGTTGATATGGTGCCAAGTAGGCCTCCAGTCGTAGCGCGTTGTGTTTAATTGAATACTGTACCAAAGTGGACGAATATTTCGTCTGCCGTCCGTACATCATTGCCGTAAATATATATAATGATTCATTATATATATTTACGGCGGTAAAACCTCATGGATGTTCTATATATTTCAAAGGTCGTTTTTGGTTAATCAGAACAGATCTATTCATGACTGTCTTTCGTTTACCCTTTCGTATGTATTAGTTATATCTTTAACTTCTTTATTAGTCTTCCTGTTGGTTCTAAAGTGGTACGAATGGTACGATCGTCTCACTTAAACAATAAGATAACAATTTAATCAAAAATTCCGCGAGCCAACTAATTTAATAATGAATTAATTTTACAATACCCAAAAAAAGTTTTTTTTTTTATAAAACTATAATCCTACACGTGTTCAACTTACATTAACGCTGTAATGGACCGTCATAAAATTGATTAAAGGTTTCATTAACGCTTGATGGATATTATTTCCACTTCAAAGATTAATTTCGTTTCATATCAATATTTTCAATTTAGAATTATTGGGTCAGTAAATACCATGGAATTTATTTCAGTACCTACGCAATTTGAGAAACAGAAGCTATTTCCCCAATGTTTGCAAATACGAGCAAAACTTTTATTGGAGGTTGGCATTTCAGTTTATTGCGGTTCCGATAGACTGAGACGTTTTAACTTTAGCTTGAACCTCGTGATCATGATACAAATTCTAACTTTCATATTACTTTGAGGCGTCGGAAATTTATTTACGATACTGTCGTCTTGGAGAAAATATATTCCCCCACTAAAGGGCTTGCTATTTTACGTGAAGATAAAAAGATCTTGGATTTTGGTTTACTTTTTATACACTTAGCAAAGAAATCCTTTTGTTTTGTCAATTGGATTACAAATCGTAGCAATTGATATGAGCATACATTACAAAATCAATTACCAACGCAACGGCTTGAATACGAAATCGAAAAGTTATCGGACGTTGCTAAACAAAAATTTGTATTATCAGCTTTGGTGGCTTCGGACAGGTACCAGCTAACATCGTTTCCAGGATGTGTAATGAACGCATCGCGTCGCGTCAACGTAGCTCTGTGGCTCTGCCCTACTCTACAGTCCACAGATCGCATCGCGATGCGATACTAATCGAAAACGCCATTGTGTGCGTCCGGATGCAAACCGCACGCTCCAATCTCGCGCCCTCGCACAATGGACGATGGAAATACTTTGTCCATTACAGGGCTGCCACAATTTAGTTCCTTCTAATTAACTGTAATCTGATCTCACCGCTTCCGAATCGAATATCGATCACTGCGCTGTCTATATATCTTTTCACAATTAATTGGTTTTGTTTCGCAGTTTGTTGATGTTACCTTATCTACTCAAAACCAATAAATTGTATCTAAACATTTGATTATTTTAGAATAATAGTTGGTGTTTCAATAATTTGAAATGTTTTCATTATAAAATCAATTTGGTTTATAATTTTGTAGTCGACTGTACCTACAGCGCAGCGGTCAATGTACCTTTTTGTTCTAAAATAATTATTATGCCTCAATTGGAATTTCAGATGTTGTTATTAAATTAAATTGTTATTTGTAACATAATATTATATGATCATATTATGTAAAACGGTTCAATTAAATTAGGAATTTATGTTGGTACTACAAGGTGCATTATTAAGCAATAGTTAACGTTCTATCATAGTTGAGCAATACCTACCAGTGTAGTTAGAGATACGGATATAGGATACAATTGGCAACAAAAGCTAATTGTGTAATTGACAATCTGAAGGCCTCGAGCTACTGTACGTAAAGGCAGATGGAAGCCAGGCGACGACTTCAATTAACAGACCGTATTGAACATTTCTAGGACATGATGTGAGGGTATTTGGTACCTACCTAGTTTTATGGAATTTTGTGCAACAAAATTTTAGCTTTGCATATTTTAAACGGCTCTCTAATTTTCTTTATTTATTATTAAAATGATTATATCATACAATATGGGGGGATTAATAAAAATATTTACAAGATAACACATAGGTACATTTATAACAACGAAATCACTGAATTTATCATTCAACTTTAAAAAAAGGTACCTAACATAATTTGAGAGTGATGAACGATAATGATATCCATGTCTAGATTTTTTTGTCAAACATTAGATTTTTGTCAGACATGTTCCTAATTTAGAATTCCTGCTAAAGAAGGTGTTATTCAAAAATAATACTCTTACTTCAGAAATATAAAATCTTCCCAACAATTTACAAAATGTTTTGGTTGAAGTTAAGTCAAAACTTGACAGAATATTTTATTTAATCATTTTAAAATAATTCGTCGTCGAATTCTCCGCTTTGCTCCTCGTATTTTCAAAAGAAAATTCCAAGTTCACAATAAAAATTACTAATGAAAATTCCTGCACTGAGTCTCGCCCAACGTGATTTCTATATTCAAATCTTACATTCATCGTATATTTCGTTTCTGTTTCTTTTTGTTGCAATATTTGTGGCCAGTTTATGACAGAATATTATTTAAATAAAAAATGCTGATAGACAACCTGTCAAAACCAAGTTTTTATAATTAATTTCAATTTTCTTATCACTTTAATCTTTGATTTCAGAACTCAATGTTTTAACATCTTACTAGCCAACGAAATAGGAGGCATAGTGAGTAAACCGTGTGTTCAGCTGACGCAAAAAAATAAATTTGTATTTCCAACGATCCATATAAAAAAAGGTTGTGAGCCCTCCCTTTTATTCTGCGCCAGCTTTAGCACTCAAGTTCATTAAAATTTGGTAGACAATATCGGATTCCGGTCTTGCTAACTAAGCGCAAATTTCAATGATTGGAATTTTTAATAACTGACCTTGTTTGAAAGCGTAAAGCTTTGTTATATTTGTATTAATTGCCTTTACGTTGAAATACTTTCCGTTCCGTACGTTCCACTTTTGATATGGAATTGATTAAATTGGTGCTATGTTTCTGAGAACCATTACCATTTTTCAGAGTACGAACTGTCGTGCGTATGCACAGGCAACTCCTGCTACGGGAATTTACGGGGCCGACTGACAATTTACGCTGTAACCTACCAACCAATAGAGCCGAATGTCAATCATTCTATCGTATTCGTTATTTTAATACGAAAATCCAGGTGTCATTAAAGCAAATTTTCTACAGCTTTTCAGCATAGTATTTTTTTTCGTGGAGTTGATTAATATTACATCACTCTACTCTCGTACAGATTGGATTCGGAGAAAAGCAATTTGATTTTCGTTCAGTATGTGTATGTCATATTAGCGTTTTTTTTCTGAAATAAATGATTTAGATATATATTTACGTTCAACAATAGATCAAATTATCGGAGATTTTGGTAACCGAATTAATCCTCAACCACTGTAGTTCTTAGGGTTCCGTACTCAAACGCTTGGCCGGAAAGATCGGGATACTATTCCTAAGCCTATTTATCCTGTGTTTCTGTTCATATGTCACAGCCGTTTAACTTGCAGACTACTGTCCGTTTCTTTGTCTTTCCTTTCACTGTATGTACGTATACAATAAACAAATAATTATCATGTATGTATGTATAGTCTGACTGTCAAAAAAGATAACTTACTGAGTTTCTTCTTTCCTTCCTTGCCATTTGGCTACAGAACGGTTATTTTTTTTGCATTTGGCTACAAAACCCTAAAATTGCGCCTTACTACTATTTTAAGTAAACGAAGTATGCTAGCCCTGAAGCGTGTGATTTGTAAAATATAGGAGAGACATTCTGTCAACATAAGACTTATCGCTATTCCTGGTATTCTATATTTTTGTAAGCATTTTTAGGACAAAAAAATAGATTAATGAAACGTTTTTGATCACAGAAGAACAAATAATTATCATGAAGAAAAATGAAGTGGTTTAAAAGTAGATAGATAGATAACTCTTTATTGGTTCACCATAAGTAGGTACAAGAAGTAATACATACATAAATAGGTATGTTATATCTACATGCTTATAAGTAGATAACCATTGTTTATGTATATGACCTATCGTAGATGAAGCTGTGTTACGCTTTGGCAATACAAACAATAGCGCAGACAATGCCGATGTTGCATGTAAAGCGGTGTTTGGCTGCAACAAACATTGCAATGTTGTGCTCTCCCAATATAAGTAGGTACATAGTCTTCAAGATTAGGTCATTTGATTCAAATGTTTATAAAGTCTAGAGATCCACTAACCTTCTAATAGACTTTATAAATCTCGACACTGAAAGATCTATTATTATAACTAAACTTAACTATCATCTGATTGATGAAGAAAGTCTTTAAGATTGTACTCTTGTTAGGTCGTTTGATTCAAATGTTTATTAAAGTCTAGAGATCCAGTAACCTTCTAATAGACTTTATAAATCTCGACACTGAAAGATCTATTATTATAACTAAACTTAACTATCATCTGATTGATGAATAAGTTTTTTACAAGTAAAAGAAGCAGGTCACGAAATTCGGCAATTTACGTTGAGCGAGTGTTCTAGCCATTACATATACTTAGCGGTAACGTTATGAGCCAGTCGAAAATTAATTATATAATGTTAAGCGTTCCCAATTTGCATGACAATCTTCAGGAGATTGTCAATTAGCAGGGATGTGTGAAGTACCTATGACTTATTCTGATTTACTTGTTTGCATGTTTTTGGCTTTATGACAATGACCAGCATTAAATAGGGGTTTACGGTGTAGGCGGTTGACATAGAAAATTAAAAGACCCTTTACAATTTACCATCCTTCGTCAAATCATTAATTCTCATGGGTCAAGTGCTACATATCTGAAATATACAATGTATATTACAAGTATTGTAGTGAACATGTCGCCTAGTATAATTACTAAGGATAAAGGGTTGACAAAGGGATAGCTTAGGGATATTGGGAGATTACACATTACCAAATCTTGTAGGAGTCCTTAAATTCCTATTTAATCTCCTTTTGTGTAATTTGTTGTTTTTGTCATATAATAACAATGGTTGTCGACAATAGTAGTGCCCTGCGGTTTTACCCGCGTGCCCGAGGAAACTCTTTAGGGGTTGAAAACTCTACCTGCCAAATTTCAAGTTTGTAGCATTTATGCTTTCTGAGATTTCGTGATTAATCAGTGAGTGAGTATTTCTCATAAATATTAGATTCGATGTATAGAGGAAAGTAATACATCTGAGGGATTAATACTCATACTTAAACGGTTTTTTTACTGGTTTATCTTCTCCATTAGAAGCGTCATGATAAATAGTCACATCGGCAAATAAAAGCACATTGTATTTCTGCGAAGTTCTGATAAACGCGGTTTAGTATATTAACCTCACAAAGTAAACTAATCAATCCAGGATAAGTAATCAAAAAGCGTAGGTATCCAAAATGTTAACTCGGTGGTATTTTTCAATTAATATGTAAATCAACTTCATTTTCACGTCGTGTCCGTTTGTTTTGCGAGATACTGTCATAACAATAAACACTTGATGTGGGTAATAATCGCAACCATCAATTCATGATGAAATTGCTCGTTATTACGTCTTTTGTTTTATTGTATTGTTTTTTTCATCAAAAACATCCTCTGTTTCTCTCTTTTCCGATAAAACATAACAGCTGAAATGCCTAATAATAAAACTCATTCAATTTATTTAGGTTCCAATCTACATATTTGCACTAACATGAGCTAAATAACATAAAAAATCAAACTCAAACTCTTCTTGCGAGTTCTCCTATTTAATCTACTCACTCATAGAAGTTTAGCTTATTGATAACTTCAAAAAATAGTCTAGATAAGCTATCAACAAACTTTTTATTGCTCTTTACTGATCCTAACATTCTAGTACCTACATCTTCTCTCTAGCTATATACTCTTTGCCTAGATTTTAATCCCGTGGTAGTAATTGATTTTTGAATTCGGTAATATCCCTTAGTGCAGACGTCACAAAAACGCGGATGTTTACTTAGGAGTAAGTGACAAACCATGAGGTATAATTATCAGTATTTGATTAAAAGTTAACGGTCAATTTATATTGGTAGATTAATTAATCATAGATCCTAATTATTCAATGAATTTTTCATTTGAACAAAATGGCCGGACAACTGAACCATTCCAGAACGAATCGATTCCACTACTTAAACGATTCAAAAGATAGCAATAGAAATAAATGTATCCTTATTATTAAGGACGTCTGCTACATTGTAAGTGTGAATGGGGCACTGACGCCGAGCTATAAATTTGGCCGAGGTACTCCTTTTATCGAGGAAGATGTATTGGTGAATAACACGCCAAGACGGTTGGTTCAGACGATATATCCATCCGCGGGCCCCGGAAGACGGAATCCGTGTTTCTATAAGTAAAAAGGACTTATAATTTACGGTTATCGTGGCTTCAAAAAATAGCTTACTCCGTTTAAGGAAATTATTTGTAAGGATATGTTATGTATTGCATTATTGGATACGTGTGAGCAATATCATTAAGATCTGCATTGAGTTAAAAATAAGACAGAATCTAATAAATGTGAACATGAGATTTTATGAAACCTTTCAAGTTTCGTAAGTCTCTCTCACGGAGTTTTCAATAATCAATGCAGATCGCGAAACTGATTCTCACCAAGAACTATCTTGTAATACGAATTAAAATCAAGAGGGTGTAAATAGTCTAGTAGTTCAACATCGTAAACGTTTGCGGTGTAAGTTTAGTTAATTTATCCAGTGTAAGGTTTCTAATGTTAAGTGACTTACTTGCTTCAAGTACGTGTTTCACTTTAATCTCCCCTTTTGATTTATGTATGTCTACATTGTTTCTCTAAGCATCTATGGTTGCTTAAGTTGGCAAGTCATTTGTTAGATGGGAACTTTATGAACGTCTGTCTTCTCCATTATTGTATTTCTCGTTGTGATATTTTTTATAAATTTAATATTGCTCAGCATCTTCTGATCTGACTTAGGAAATATACGATTATTTATGACTGATTTTGTAAATTTTAAAATTCGGGTATCCCTTTTTGTAATTTAGAATTTCTAAAAACTTTAGGCAACTCGCCAGCTTATCTCCTACAAATGATGTTTGAACAAGTAATTGCTAAGCAATTTCGCTTTCAACAATCTCGCAGTTTTCCTCATCGTATCAAATTGGTTTCAAAATACTGGAAAAGGTTCTGTGATTTCAAACAGTATTTATCTTACGTCAGAACTGTTCAATTAAAATTGCTATCGTTTCTGATTGTTTTGAACTGTGTTCAAATGCATTTTTTGTATGAAGTGTTTATGGATTAATATACGGACGTTAATGTATAGAAAAAAAATACTATCATAAACATACAACGTTTTTTATGATTGATATTTCAAATTCAAATAAGAGCCCGATTTTACACGATCAGCTAATGGTCACACACAAGTCTAATACCTACAGATGTAAACTGTAGTTGTATCTTAATTTCGTTATTATTAAAAAATACTACTCATTTTTTATTATTTTACGATTCATATAAAAAAAAATATGTTTTCTAGGTATATAATGATTCGAATCATCTGTATGTAAATAGGCACATGTAGTTGTTACCTTATTGTGGTTGTTATAAAATTCAGATTATGGAATGAGAATCTGCAATGAGAAAACGATTAAGTAATCAAAACATAAATTGATCATTGTCCTCATTTTGCATTATAACATTACCGTTTCCTTTTAATAAGACATGCTTACGCCGCGTATTTCTGTTATATTTGTTAATCTGTTATGTTTGTTAAAGAACAGTAAATCTTATTAACGAGGGATAAGGTACCCAAGGTTGTCACTGAATTCCCTAAAATCAGTTAATATAACACAGTTACGCGTGAATGAAGTTGTGTTAAAGACATTTTCTGTTTATTGGAGTGTTAAGTGAAGGGTCCTTTTGAAAGTGGATGCCAAGTGAGTTATTTCTGAACCAGTGGGACTTCTAAAGTCATTACTAAGAACGAGTATAACACTTAATATTACTTTGGTAATTTGGATCATTTCCCTGATGATTTGCGATGTAGTTAGGCGTTCGTTGAAACTTATTAAATTCAAGTCATACCTATATAAGTTTGAGTTTGCTCCGCGATTTTTTGCAACGGACCTAAGGTTTTTTTGGTAAAGGTATATATGTTTTATCCAATGATCTATCTGTATCCAAGCTATAACTTTTATCGGATAGGAAGATTAACTTTTTG
This sequence comes from Ochropacha duplaris, assembly GCA_951361185.1. Lineage (NCBI taxonomy): Eukaryota > Metazoa > Arthropoda > Insecta > Lepidoptera > Drepanidae > Ochropacha > Ochropacha duplaris. Next base: position 4,381,867 of record OX592706.1, read on the forward strand.
GCTCGAGAGTTCCAACCAAGTAAGTTCTTAAGTTCTTAAACAATGGAAAATCACAACAATTTACTTAATTCACCCCAAATGTTTATTTGAAGTAAACTCCTTTTGCCAAGTATTAGTTACCTACCTATGTTTTATTACATAATGTTTTCTTTGATTCACCTAATACCGTTATTCATTGTTGATTCGCGTGTAATCCGCAACTCATTTAAGGGAAACGTGCCCGTAATAATGAAGCAGTAAAGTATTATCTTATTTGTACACAAATTACAAAATAGGAAAATACCTGGTGAATTTAAATAGAGTCCTATTTCTCACTTCGTGTGATTTATTCTGGTATTATTGGAATTATGTTAAAAATATATAAATTATAAAAATAAGATCTTTATCCCTATCCTATCGAAATCCCTTTAGTTTTATAAAATGTTTTAAATATTTACAAAAAAATTGTATTGCTATATAGTATATAGGTAAAAAAGTTATTATTTTAAATTGATAAACCGGATTCGTTAAAAATATTCCCAAATCAGATAATTTATGTTTAAAAATACCTAGACTATAGCTACTATTTACCTGGAATACTACTTCTATTTGAAAGTTTTTCCAATTTCAATTAAACATTTGATCAAATATTTGTTCAAATTTGGAACGTACACGATTCCATTGTACAAGTTTCAACGCAGTAGTAGTTGGTTTACACAATTTTGTTCTATTTCGTTGTTCCATTCGAATTTCGAACTCTTGTCATGTTTGTATTAAAACAAAGATCGTACCACAGTATAAAGATATCATACTGTGATAGTAGGGTTGATAAAGAAAATAATATGGTTATAATGAAAATATCGGGAATGGTAACCAAATGAAATGTTATTAATTTTTTTATAATACATGTACGTCTTTTGGCAGGAATTGAATAGGTACTAGTCTAACTAGAATAAGACCATCTACATTATTAATTTAGAATTATTTTTGTTACTAAGATATTCGCAAATACTATCAAAAATTATTATTTATCACTGACATTTAATTCGATATTTTTTCAGTAAGTAGGTATGTAACTAAACTGTAACCTATACCTATGGTAGGGGAGGCGAATAGGGGATTTCGGGATTTCGGGGCAACCTTGCACCTTGTGAAGTACTCTCACCAAATCTGAGCTCTCTATATAGTGTCGAACGTCTAGGGTAGCCCGTCAGATTAGTAAAAAAAATCGATGGTTTGAAATACTCGAGCGCGTCAGATTAAGGTAAGGTAAGTTAGTTACATGCAAAATAGTGTACATTTCAATAATCTGACAATTTGGGCGTGACGAAAGACAAATGGAGACTCGCAAAGTTGCAAAAAAAAACGTCACCTGGATTTTCTCGAGCGCGATTAGTTTTTATTTTATTTTGAAGGAAATTAGTCACGAATCACGGAAATATCTTAATCTGCCGATTTGCACAAGCCGAAGTAGCTAAAATCATTATTAAGTGTATAGTCCAGGAATATTATGAGTTTCACCTCAGAATGAGAGATAGTCAGCTATTATCTTGTATAAACCTTTATTTTGACATCCTAAAACTTGTCTCAAATGCTACTTATCATAGGGTGCCCGCGACTACTGATTTTTCAAGGTCAAAGGTCAAAAAATCATTTATTGCAAATATCACGTTTCCTATGGGTTTTTTGGTATATGTATTTGGAATAAATATTGTAGAAGATTAAATTCTCTACAACTTTTGCACAAACATTTTTTCGATATCTTGAACCATTTTCGAGAATTCGATATTTTTTATATATTTTTTTTTCAAACCGTCAGATTAAGGAAATTCCTCACCTCAACATAATTGTCAGATTATGGGTCAGTACAACAAGGCCATCAAGAAAAACCGCCTGTATAAAAATCTGACGCGCTCGAGTATTTCTTGGTGACTGTTTTTTTTTACATTTTTGAAACCCTGTAGACGCTCCCCCCACCGCTGAAGGGGAAAATATCACATAACCTTCAAATTCCAGTAGGTCCCAAAGACGCTCGAGTAACTACAAATTTAGCATCATTGCCTCCCCTACCACTATGTACTAAAAAGTAAAGAATAATATTTTAATTTCAAAGCAAGAGCCTTAAAGGACAATCAACAAAATTATTGATATTTATATATCTATTTAATATTTATAAACAGTTCTTTTTGGAGTCGGTGCCAGCCATGCTCAACGACCTAGTTTGATTCACTAAGGTTTATCAAACGAGATATAAAATTTTTGTTTTTGTTGATTTTCTCAAAAAGTGCTGAATCAATTTCGATAAAATTTATATGGGACCACCTCTGAAGTATGATCTACCAAACAAAAAAAGAATCATCAAAATCTATTCATAATTGGCAGAGTAATCGCGTAACAAACATACAAAAAAAAACATACAGTCGAATTGAGAACCTCCTCCTTTTTCGAAGTCGGTTAAAAAGAGCGAAGCGTGACCCAAATAGGTAAAATTGAGATTTCTTTGCGAACAAACTTTTTACAATTTCACTGGTTTCTTAGAATCAGAGGATATAGAATAGGGCTGGTGAGAACAATGTTTTTGCATTTGAGTAGGTATGACAATTTTTTATTTAAAGGCATGTTACATATCATGACCTTACTTCTTAGATTTTTTACGCATCTTCAAAAGATAACTCAAAACAAATAATAATTTTATAAGGTACCTCAGACAGAACATCTCATTCCAATGCACTTGTCCGTCATGCTACTGTAATATATGTACATAATCAAGACAAAATAGTAGCAAAATTACTTTTGCAATCGATTTCATTAGTAATTCTGAACGAAATATACTTAGTTCAAAAAATTACTTTTCCTTAAACAAGAGGTTTATGCAAGAAAACTTTATATTTAAACCCCGTTTTAAACAAAAGGAAGAATGTTGAACTCTCACAACACCAACATCTTGATCCTAAATAAGTTAATAAATAACAACTTCTTAACAAATCAACTTTAATAAGCAAAGTTGGGTTGTTTCAATGAAAACAAAGAACTTACTAACGAATCTTAATAATTATGGATCTCTTTTGTTACAGGTATAAACAAGTGTCTCTTATAAAGGACATCGGAGCAAGTGTCGTATTCGTATAATCTTGCTGCTCCTGATATTTTAAATGTATACGATCTTTGCGAAGGTCGTCAGGTAATTGAATGTTACTTGTTGGGAATGCGTAAGTTCCGCATGACACAGTACGTTTTGAAAATGTGTAGTAACTCAACATTACTTGCCAAATTGCTTTCAACAGTATTAATATAATTTGAAACAATGGTAGTGAAAATGCCACTGAAGGCTGTAATCAAACATAAACTAAAATCATCTCCAGCACTACATGCAACATAGTATACTTATTAGTATTTCTGTAAAAACAATGTGACATTTGCTCTATCAATACTAAAAACCTCGATTTATTTATAGACCCCATAAAGTGCAAGGTTTATTTTTAGAATTGGGTGCACGCTTCTATAATAAGATTCCTCCTGCACTTTTGGATTTTTCTTTTCTTAAGGAACGTATTAAGAACGTTTTAATAGTACAGACTACAGAAAGTATACAACCATATTATATATCCTACAAAAAATATTTCAATGATGACATTGGATGTAGCGCTCTCTCTTTCAAGAAACATCTAATTTTCCGAACCGTGCGTTAGAGTCTGACAATTGATAAGTGCCTATGAAAGCCTTTCTGGGTGAATAAACTTTTCATTTCATGGCCTTTCATAACAGCTTTTCCCCTCGTTTTTATTTGCCATAAGTAGAGTAGTAATCATATAGCATTTTTCTATAGAAGCCAATAGGCCAAGTAGTTTATATCGTACACTCGCTCAAGTAATAGTAATAATTTCCCAATTATGTGAAATCTAATTGAATAAGTGTGTTGGCTTCCAGTGGAGTTACTGTTTTCGTTCTAAGTTGACTGTGACTTGACCTTGAAAATCTCGAACAACTTTGATTTTGATTCAAGCTCATTTAGTTGCTTATTTTATACTTTCTGTCTTCACTTACTTTAATATAAGTAAATCAGAATTGTGTTTATTAAATGTCTATTCAATTGTTTTTTCTTGGACTAGAGCTCTGTGGACTAGAGAGTGTTAACCTCAGATGTCTTTTACACCCTAAAATCCCTCAGGTACGCACCATCCATTTTGCTGTACGTCCCGCCAAGGTTAAGGACCGTTAATAGGCTCGACCGACGTGGCCTTAGCGGAACGTAAAGCAAGATGGATGGTGCATAAGGCCTTTTTCATCGTGCATCGTGCATGGCCTTGGAGGGACGTACAAAGCCAAAGTCAAAATCAAAACCATTTATTCAGTTTAGGCCCTAGAAGGGCACTTATGAAGGTCGAATTACAGAAGTTACAACCGTTTCAGAAGTCAGCCTTCAACTGCGAAGAACCGGCAAGAAACTCAGAAAGGTTACATTTATTAAATATTTTTGGACCATCTGACTATATTGGCATTTTTTTTTCAAATGTTTAACAATTTAAACAGCGGGGATGGGTGCTGCTTATGGCCTTTTACGCGGACAAAAACAGAGCTTTTACATGTCAAATTTGTATATGTGCATAATATATTTGAAGTCTATAGTTGAAACGTGTTAGAATAAAGCTTAACCGTAAGCCTGGCGTCGTTAAATCCTTCGCGAGCGATCTAAAGAGTACTCGACTCTGTCTTAACTCTCCGCAGATCGTTAGGGACACCAAATCGTTTGAAACATTAGAGACCTTGAAAAAATTTTTTTGCTTCTAATAAATATTTAATGAAAAGTCATAAAATGAGAGATTTAATAAAAAAATTATTAATACATGGTTGTAGTCTACTGCTCTAAGTTTACTGAAACCTACTACTCAGTATTGACATTAGTTTGATTCTGCCTTGTTGATCCAATATTAGCATGCACTATAAATATTTGCACAAGTAATAAGGGCTGATTTTTTAATCGCTAGATAAAATTTTGTGAGTATTTTAACTCTAACTATCAGGCCATTGATAAATATGCATCTTATTGGTTTGAAAATTTATTTACTACTTGGGAAACCTTAAAATGGTAGTTCAGAGGTAGTGTAAGTAGTTTTTCCGCTGTGCTCAATATGGATTGAAATTCTTTTTTTTTGCTTGAGAGCCAGTTCCCATCTAGGCTTTGTGTGCTTACCACCATCGACCACACCATCGACCACACCATCACTTACCATGGTGAGATTGCGGTAAACACAAGCTTATGTATTTTGTTTGAACACGCAAATCTCAGGAACTTCGAATTGTTGAAAATATTTTAGTGTTTGATAGCCACAAATAGATAGTAATTTATCAAGGAAGGCTAAACGCTACATAAAATCACGCTATGATGCAAAAATCCCACGGGAACACGGGTAAAAGCGGGGGACAGCTAGTAATAAATAATAATAATTTGTAGTCTAAATTATTGAATAAACTCAGCCTCAAAACTAGTAATAAGTATCATATAAATAATATGTAAATTTTTGCGTTAATTAATAACAAGTAGGTAACTCAATAAAATTGAAGTTATTATCGTTATTTTTAGCAATAAAAGTACTAAACAAAAAAGACTTGTCTCAATTAAAACACAATTCATGGTGATTGTACAAAGCTTTGTACGGTTATGTGCTTAGCTACGCTGGTTCAAGATATTAGAGGTAGTATTAATTTCTTTGTAGTGAAGCCACAAGTATTCTGCGAGCCTTTCTATTGTGTTGACCCTCAGCTTGAGATGCTAATTCAGAAGCGATTAATGCTGTGCCCTTGTTTATATTTTTATGCATAAAACAAATAACTACTAAAAAATACGAAAGCTAAAAAATGTTTATGGTATTTTATTACATTATATTGTAATGACAACAAAAAGTTTTGATAATAAGTTTACAAATAATACCTCAGTGAAGCGTAAAACCATACTAATACACTTTTGACCCTATTTGAGGAATCTCTTGATTGCTTTTAAAATTAAATTCCGTACTTCACTCGCTTTTCTGTGTTATTGTCAAACGTTAATGATGGTTTAGGTTTGTTTTCTCTCTCAAAATAAATGAAATATTGTATTATTATCATTATTTTTTTATGTATCGGAAAATATAATTTATTTAAATTGCGAGTCTAGAACTAGAATCGGGGAAAAAACATGTTTATAATTTAAATAATATTTTTGGCAAATTATATTAATTTTGGCCAAAAAATTGTACCGAATGAATAATAACCAGTGAATAGAACCTTCCGAATAGTACGTTACAGTCTGACAAGGCCTATTTGGATAAATAAAATAATATTCAATTTTATAACATTTTAAAAATACCTATAATACTTGGATCAATATAATTCCTCAGTTAACCGACCAGTTTTAGAGAAAAGCTACCTATATCGGCAAACTAAATCGATACAAAAAAACATTTTGTAAAATGAAATGCGCATCCACAAATCCACATGCTTGATTACAATTTTACGTGGGTGTTGTTTGATATTCTACTCTGTACGTCCAATTGAGAGAACAGCTCAGTTGGATAACAAAATGATGAGGTTAATTCACACCAATTACCAGTACCATGTTGTTGTGTTCGGGCTAAATTACCAGGATGTTTAATTGCTCCAATGCATTGGGATACCTTGGTATTAATTAGAGCATACACGGTTAATTGGTTTTGTTTCCAGAAACAAAACATGGAGCTCTGTGTAGGTGTTATTTGAGGTTTTAAGGAATCACCTTTATTTTTTATTATTTATTTATTAACTTATTTTTTATTATTTATATCATTATATGTAATTCACAAAACAATATCCGACCTCAATATGCGCTGTCCCCCAAGCAAAGTATTTATATAAGCTAAAGCAGTATGGAAATCAGACCCAATTGTTGAAATAAATACCTACGATCTAGAGCGTTAGGGTTGTCCCCGTATGTTATGTCAAATATTAAAAGTATGTTTTTCATAGTAATATCAAAAATAATGCGTATATAATAGGTACCCGTAGCATTTTTAAAAATATTGTAGACGGTCCGTGGTGCGACTCGCAACACGCATAACGCGTCCACTCATCACGAGGCGCGCGCATTTGCTACTGACAGCACTGCGAGGGGTGCTTAGATCTCGTCGATACGCGCGTCTGTGTGAGTGCGCCGTTTCAAACGCTTTGTTCCTAGTTTCCATACTGCTTTACTATGCCCCAAGGCTGTATGTTCTGTATTATTCGTTAGCAGGGGTTAGTCTATATTCCTATTATAATTAAATAATGTTAGTAAATGTATTTACTTGCCTGATTTTATAATAAAGGTCCATCCAAAGGTTTCTGAAGTGGATCGTTGGTGGATAATAATTAAGTTTAACTATTTCTCGGTTTTGTATAATATATTTTTGATTACCTGTATATTCTATATAAGATGTAGGTAAAGTCATTAGTCAGCTATAAAGTTAATTGTACGAGCTGGCACTGCCTTTATGCCGACTGTTTATCTAGGTGTTAGTGTTCGAAAGAAAAGTCCTCAATCTGCTTATATTGTACAAAACTTGTAGAATCGTAGACGCTTTAGTTCGGGTCTAGTTGGGTCTTACGTCAAATTGATTTTATTGCAATGAAATGGCGTAGTAAGTCTTTAAGCTTTTGAAAGGCGGCACGAAGTTTTACCTCTGATCCATCCGAGTGACCTTTTGGGACAACATGTCCTTACAACAAAACCTTTTGGACATGTAACTTTAATTGGGATGTAGTTTAAAATTTTTATGTAGTTTTTTAACAAACGCCATATACCTTAATTACCCAGGTTAAAACTTTTTACATCTGTGCTGACTTTGCCCTAAAACTTAATGCCCTTAACTTAGCTTTACTGTTTTCAAACATATTTAATAGAACCACTAGTCCTCTGCGATATGACCCGCGTTCCCGGAGTAGCACTTTAGAGGTTGAATTCTCAAAAATCCTATCTTACCGGATTCTTACTCCTTATTATTGATCTACCTGTTACATTTCATGTTTATATCAGTATTTCGTTTTTATTTAAATAGGTACCACAAAGATATAGATAAGAATTTATCAAATTATTTACTTACTCTATTCATGACGACGGTTTAGTAAAAGGTCTTATTAAACGACTTCAAAAAAGGAGGAGGTTATATGTTCGACTGTATGTATTTTTTTTTTTTTTTTTATGTATGTTCATCGATTTTTCCGCCAATTGTCAACCGATTTCTAAAATTTTTTTTTTGTTTGAAAGAGTATACTTCGGCGGTGGTCCCATTATCACCAAGTCAGGATCTGATGATGGGATCCTGGGAGAAAACGAGGGCAACCCTCAAATTTTATAAGAATTTACAGTATTTTTCATTCATATACGTACTTATCAAAGCTATTTCCATCTGGTAGTCATCATCTTATGTTGCAGAGCTGATGATGGAAGGTACAACTCCTTAAAGGTTAGGAGTTACGGGATATTTCTTTAAATATTATATTCACGTTTAGACTCGTATCGTCGTCTCTTTGTATATTAAAATGAGCTGATGATAGAAGGTAATATCTTTATCGGTTAGGTGTTAGAATATACGTTGTCCTAGATATGAAATGAAACGCAATATCAAGTAGCTGCTGAGAAAGAAGCCTCAATCATTTAGGATACTATATATTCTTTAAAAGTTTATCTATTTATGTATTCCCTCATCTAATAGCGTGATGTTATTTAACTTATAGGCTTTCTCGATAAATGGGCTATCCAACACTAATATATTTTATGTAGTTCCTGAGATTAGTGCGTTCAAACAAACAAACAAACAAACTCTTCAGCTTTCTAATATTAGTATAGATAATGTAAATTAATAATAGGCTTAATTTGCTCGAAAACAATTAAATATTTCTTGAAAACATTGAAATATAAAAAATGGAAAAATAAAACTTTTTATAAAAAAATAAAAACGACTTCAAAGGCAAATGTTGCACTAAAAACCGAAAAATAAACTGAATAAGACATTAAATAAAATGGACAAAAATATTTCAATAACTAAATAGACCAAAAACTTTACTTATGTAAACTACCTACGCACCTATTCAAATTATTATTCTATAAATACCTTTTGATCTGTTTGAAGTCGGTGCCAAGCCCAAAAATACAATGAAAAAAATAATAAATGCCTTCACTAGCATCGCCAGATGGCAGTTCAGCCTCCCAGGGAGGAGATTAAGTAATCCCTGGGTTCGGGAACTCACTCTATCTGCGGGCGGCCAGCGGTCAACCGTTTCACCGGATCTCCCTAACCGCACGCCAACATGCTGCGCCTGCACTACTCAATAGCGACTCCATAATACCGCCGGTCCCTCCGCCGTCAGCACAGTGCCTCCTCTAAGGAGCTCTGGCAACCTTACTCACCGCAGGAACACAACACCACTTGGCAGTGTTATTTGGCTGCGATATTCTGTAAGGTGGAGGTACTTCCCCAGTCAGACGGCCCCAATTATGAGCAGATGTTATGCTATGTCCTACCTCCTCAAACCGTACGAAGCCTATTAAACCTATTAGGCTTGGCACCGACTTCAAACAGATCAAAAGGTATTTATAGAATAATAATTTGAATAGGTGCGTAGGTAGTTTACATAAGTAAAGTTTTTGGTCTATTTAGTTATTGAAATATTTTTGTCCATTTTATTTAATGTCTTATTCAGTTTATTTTTCGGTTTTTAGTGCAACATTTGCCTTTGAAGTCGTTTTTTTTTTTTTTTTCAACAATAAAAATAAGACCTACTTGAATGAAAATAATCCGCTGAAACTTCATAATCTTTATTAAGTCCAACGCTATGAGACCATTTAATCCGATTAGCTTAATTCAAGAACTTTTGTGGCTCTACAACTCTTTTGCCAGTATTAATAGCCAACTCTCATCATACTCCATTACACTCAGCACTTAACACGGACTAAATGAGTGCGAACTTAGCAAGTTTCTCAAGTTCTCCATGTTGAGGGGCTGTTGTTTATAATTCTCCGCTCGTATGGCTTGACCTTTGGAACTTTCATTTGTCTTGTAGCTACAATAGGACAAGTTTATTAGTTCTCTGTAGTGATTGTTTCCTCTGAACCGTTAATTATCGGTACGTTTAATACTGAATTATTATTAGTTCTGTTGTTGTTAGTGGAGCTATGATAATAACTATATATTGTAGTTGATTGCTGAGGTCTTCTTTGCACCTTGTACGTGAATTTTAACTTTTTTTTTCTTAATTTTTTTTTCTTTATTCAGTAAACCAATTATTTGCTTCTATTATACCCTTCCATATATTTTTCTATGTAGTAACATAGCATAATAGCTGTAATCGGTAAACAAACATTGTTCGGAACACAAAGAAGTTAAATTATCCCTTGTGAGATAATTGCAATTTGTGGGAAATCGACAATGTCGTAATTCGCATTTCCCCTGTGGCTGTGAACCGAGGGTGAGAACAGACCTCTGTTTCCCGAGACCATCTTTAATGAAAATAAACGGTATCATTGCAGAGGCATATAATTCGCAATATCTTTGTCTGGCTTATGTTTACTTTGTATAAGTGAGAACTATCCGATGAACTTAAAGCCGTATTAAGTTATTCCTAACAATAATATGACATAATGAAGCAATAATTTCCAGGTACTGTAAACGGAGTATAAAAGAAAATCCGAATTATTCGGGATGCAAATTAGAGGTAATAATGAGGTTAGAGGCATAACTCTGCTTCATCTATAAATAACTCTCATCGTAGCTTTTACCAAATCACAAGATTGGAAACTAAAGGCACCAGTTATGCCTTTGATTATGATCTTGGCTTTGTAGATTACTATGAACATAGAGAGGAAAATCTTGCTCAAGAAATTGAGGTATGCGATTCTCCCACACGGCACTCCACCTCAAATTCCTGAGAGTGTTTGTACCAGACCGTAAGTAACACGCTGTGGTCTACGTAAGGGTACATAAATACTTTGAATTTAGTGCAACCTAGTCATCTAAATATCGGATATAAGAGAGTTATAAGCGCTGTATAGTTTTTTTAAATTATACGTTGATCCTCTCACGCGACTCAAAGCTTATTTATTTGAAAATGGTTTCCATTTCAATAAATGGAACAATTTTTATTAAAATTGCTTTATAAATTGGCAAACATACATGTTGTTTTTTTTTATTTCGGTGATACTGAAATAGATACAAACTCTTATATTTTTTTAACATTAACATTTTTAAAGGATGCCATCATCACAACACTTAACCTAACGCTAGTTTTCAAGGCTCGTTAATTCCCTTATTTAAATTCAATTAAAGCTAAACTGCTGAAAACACACACATTCTTCAGCTCAAGTGCCAAGCCAGTTAATTCGTTCTAAAGTCACAAGCGTTGTTTAGAAGTAAAAGCGGTAATATCTGGTTATTCCCGCAAGTACTCTTACTTGCACAAGGGTCATTAGCGAGTCCGTCACACAACACCACCCGATTTCTTAATTTCAAAGCCGTCGCTGCTGCTTTTTCATTTTACACGACGTGGAAATACTTGAGAATACTTGTTTTGAATTCTTGGTATTGATGTTGGTTTCTACCGATAATTGGGAGTGTCTAGTTTTATAATTGGTCTTTCTATATTTCCTACAAATGAAATGCAATACAATAAAATCTTACTAAGATTGCGCGGCGGTAAAATAGAGCAAATTAGATTTAGAAGCAGGTCTAGACGCCGGAAACTGCTGACATCTCGCCGGGAAATAAGAGGTTTAAAATCGGTTTTTTAGCGGAAAAATAAATAAGAAAACGATCACCCTTAGTAGGAAAGCTTATTGTTCCTCTCTCCCTCTATCCCCTGAATTCCGCTGAGATGTGCTACCCCACCCGATGATGAAACAATGAGCCACTTTATTGTTTCTTTTGTTCTGGATACTTGACAGATTAATTTATAGTAGGTACCTATGTTATAATTGAGGTAAAATTATATTAATTATATATAGGTAATACCAATATTTATATACCTACATCAAAATATTTTTTTATATAAACCATAATTATTAATTAATAGGTAATTATTCACTGGAATGATATGTTAATAATTTTATTTGATTTTATTTTATTAATGATGTCCGCCCGTCTTCTGCCCAAAGACTGGAGAAGGACAGCAATGGATAGGCAAAGGTGGAGTGAACTTGAGGAGGCCTATGTCGCAAGACAGCCTGACCTGGAAACTGATACTAAATGTTAAGTTATATACACAGGATAAATATAAATAAGTATTGTTAGTATAGTATAGTTTTATGTTGTTGTTATTATTATGAATTGTGCAAAGGTCAGAGTAAATAAAGGCTATTTTTATTTATTTATTTATTTTATTTAATACCAATATTTGTATACCTCCTACATCAAAATATTTTTTTATATAAATCATAATTATTAATTAATAGGTAATTATTAACTGGAATGATATGTTAATAATTTTATTTGATTTTATTTCATTAATGATGTACTAAATAGTCTGCAAAATAGAAGTTATTAGTGTAAGTTTATTGATATAAATGAGTTGACGTTAAAATTAAATTTACCCCAAGTAAAAAGCTTCTGCATTTGCTTACCCATACAGAATTGTTTGCTTTCCAATATAAATCTCTCCCAATGAGCAAATTGATCGCACCTGGTTTCTGAACACTACCAAAAATGGAAAAGAAACACAACGTCGGTATCTTTTCTATATAGAATGATAAAAATATCTTTGGTTAACCTTTTTTAAGTAGATTAGTACCTACATACATATAAGGATCCGTACGCTTTGATCTAGTAAAATTACCTATATACCGTTATAGAAAAAATGTTAACCTAAAAATCAAAACCTAGCTCTATCGAAACATGGGAATACTTATGGGTTCTTAAAACAAAATTTAGAAGTAATATCTACTAGTTATGCTAAATATTTTGTAAATTGTAGGTACTTCTCTGAAGACGTTGATGGGAAGACGGTAAACAATAATTATGATTTACGGGCTTTATCCAAGTACGTGCAATTAATTAAACTTTCCATGCATAATGCTTGAAACAGTCGTTGAAGTTCACAGTTAATAGCTGTACTGAAGTAATATAACTTTGAGTACAGTACCTATTAATATAGTTAAGTTAAAGACTTAATTATAATGTTCGCACATTCGAATATTAAGGTTTAAAGGACTGCTGGCTGAAGTTTTATAGATAGTGAATGAATAACAAATTATTAAGATAATTGATGCTACTCCATTTAGTATCATTATCAATGTCTTAGTCAGCATGCGCATGCGATTGTGTGAACTTTTTAAGGTTTTATGTTCAACTCCTCAAAATTTCTGATAAAGTATCAATATCAAAACTCATCATATTTCACACTATACGAGTAGGTATACTTAATTCTACAGAGAATAGGAAAATCGCAATGATACAGGTTCCTACGTCATGTAGCTTACTTATCTAGTTATGACAACTCGTACAAGTTTCTCGAGAGCTCTCTCATTTCCTATTCGAATTCTCGGAAATAATGTAGGAAATGGTAATTCATAAAGTTTTTTTCCTTTCTTATAACGGGATCAAGTTTGCCATTGAAATAAACTTTCCATTCATATTTTGAGGAAATAAATTGGTGTCCTAATTTTATTTTTGCTTCGCAATTATTTCGCGTACATGCGCAAGGTGGTGCCCCCTTTTTAACCGACTTCAAAAAAGGAGGAGGTTCTCAATTCGACTGTATGTTTTTTTTTAATAGATGGATTGCACATTATTTTTGCTTCATAGACTACGGCTAAGGCAATGACTACCGAAGCTCGAACTTTTTTGGAGGACTTTGTATTAGAAAGAATCATTACACAAAAACCTCATTAGGTTTTTTAGAAAATTATTTTATATTATGTATGTACCTACTCATATTGGAATATATTTTTGTAAATTGGTTACACTCACTGTAGATAGCGTTAACTAAGTCATATCAGTTAATAATTGTATAATGATATCAAGATTGCGTGCGACATGATAAGTAAGTAATTATGTTAAAAACATTGCAACTACCTAGATACTGTATATATTCATTGGATTGTATCACCAAGACTCAATAACTAATAACAAAACAATTTTAAAACATTGATAGTAGGTATATGAGCTGTCTGCATCTGACCCTTTATTTAATCTTATTTTATCTTACATTTTATTCTTATATGTACATTACCGCTTATTGAATCAGGCATTTTTTGCAATTCAGTGTGCGTTTTATTCAGTTTTTATTATTTCCTTTATTATATTAGCCGATATTAGATACTATCAAGATTTCTGTCAATAACATACTTTTTCCCTGAACGTTTTTTATTCATTACGAATTTCCTTTTTTCGGGGGACGCTGTCACAAAGCACATACCAATGACACATAGCAATATTATATTATATCATCTAGAATCTTCCTTCTTATATATGCTATAGGTATAACATAATAATATAGGAAACAAATGCGAGTTATTTGGTCCAATAACGTGGAGTCATGTCGCACTATTCGGAGTAATCGATGGTCCGAAGGAATGTCGACCCTTGTATAGCTTTCAATATTAAAAGAGCTCAAATAAGTTACTAGTTTTTACTCTGCGGCTTTCCCTACGTTTTAAAGAATTTGTATGGGTTTGCTGTGGTGAAAATGGACTAGATTTTAGAAAAAAAAAATGATTTATTTTTTTATTTTAGCTCCATTAGTGTGTGGCATACACAAATGGAAAATAACTTACCTTTCTCATACAAAACAAATCAAAATTGCAGAAGGTTTATATATACCTACCGTCAAACAAGCCAACTTTGCCCGTTTTTTTAAGAAAATCGAATATATTACAAGTTTTTTCTATAGGACTTAAGTATATTTTTTCATTTACTACAACTATATGACCATATGCACGCATTTGCTATGTAAAATATTAAAAAAATTAAAATTTAAACCAAGATTTGTTCGATTTTGATGGTGGGCAAAATAATCCGGACTTTTAGCCAACATTGCCCACTTCGATTTTCGACGCAAATCAAGCTCTATAAATACGTAGAAAGCACCACGACTACAATTTAAGGCAATCTTAACCTTAGTTTTAAAATACTGTTTGTAGTTTAAATATTTTCGTGATAAAAACAGTGGGCAATGTTACCTAGCGGTTAATGCCCTTTTCCATACAAGGCTCAACAAACGGTTTAAGATTTTAAGGGTTGTCACATTCCAGTAAAATGATTAAATAAATGTTATTTTCACTTTTCTTTTACCAAAAACATTCCTAAGATGCCGAAGAGTTTTATCGACCAAATGATAAGTTGAACAGGGACAATAGAGTTACGCTGGCAACAATGAATGTACCAAAGTGCCTCACTACGAACTTAACATGCTAAAATTAGATTTACGACCCATTTCACTGTCTCAGGTCGGCGTCAACAGGTAGGAAAAGATACACCGACGACATTTGCCGTTTTAGTGTCGCTATTACTATATTATTATGTCGATAAACTTTACCTAACGCTACTATACTGTATACTCTGGCATTGTACATATTTGTATGTTATGAGCACTTTCATCAAATTTCCTTTTTTTTAAGATTTAATTTATATTTATTTTGGTTATTTTTTTTTTAGGTAATTAAATTTCAATTGACGGCCTAATTATTATCTGTTATGGAACACATTTTTCCAAAAAAAATATAGTAATGTAGTATCAGTTATCTGGTTTCCATAACACAAGGTCTGCTTATTAGTTTAAAGATCACGCTGTCTGTGAGAAACATCCGAGTATATTTATTATTATTTATTTAATTGAATTTGCATCCAAATAATTAAAATAGACATGTATTATTTATTATTTGACCATGAAATCATTAAAAACTACAATCTAACTACTATTTGTGTTAAGCAATTACAAAATTTTACAAATTAATTAGTTTATTGAGCCTGTAATAAGTAAAGTCTTAGTACATCTAACGTTCAATGTTTACGTCCTATCGATACACATAATTTATCGTCAGGACCACTCACTCACAACTCTATTTACGCAAATTCAATACATGCATGGTGGTAGGGTACTTTGTAATACCCGACTGGCTGGCTACCACCCTCAAGTTGAAAATCTGTCGCCAAACACCTATCGGTGTGTTCCGACAGCTGCACTTGAGAGCCAGTTCCCATCTAGGCTTTGTGTGCTTACCATCTTCTGTCACATCATCACTTACCATGGTGAGATTGTGGTCAAACACAAGCCTATCCAGAATTAAAAAAAAATGCGAAACCGTTTGTTTGTATAGGTGTATATTCTGTTTGAGGTTATCTTCTTGTTTGCTAATCATTTATCATGTTACAAGCGGAAATGTTCGCTGTGCACGAAGTGGACCCGTTTTTTTATTGGTTGGTTATACACATGTATACATGTACTTAGAAAGATGGAAGATGCAAGCGGCTGAGGACTTCGTTATGTAAATTTATTTTTATCACGATGTGATTGCGGTTAAAAACAAGTCTATTCCATGTAAAAGAGTCTATGTGGGTGTCAATAGAAGTGAACTTCCGTAGGCAGAATTTTATATTGTTCTGAGCTAAGACCTTTTTTTATTAATAACATCATTTTCTATAACTAACATACTAGTATAATTTTATATTCAGTTACATTCACAGAGAGCAATATTTATAATTTAAATAAAATTTTCAATTTGTTAAGATGGTCCAATGAATTGAAGTGCTTAGAAAGAGATTGGATGCGGAGAGAAGGGTGGAAAAATAAATTAAAAAGACTGGACACGCGTTTATACAGAGTAAGACATGCTCGACTGAAGTTCAAAGTGTTTCTTTTGATTGCACATATATCTTTTTAAACACGAGAAGGACAAAATAGCAAGATAAATAAATCAGATCCGCGTGAGAAATCCATTAATTATAGGAATAAAAAGAATTGAAATGATTACCTTTGGATTCTGGAGATAGGGAAATAGTCTAAATGCTACATCAAGAAACGTGACAGTACATTAGTTAGCGAAATGACATGAGCGCAATTAATGGACATAGATTGCAATGCACACATAAATATGATAACAGTTCAGGGCTGGATCACACGATTTCAACTTAAGCAAAGTTAAAATAAGAAAAGTTTTGATTTAAAACAGTCTAACTTGTTATAAACTTTCTGGAGTTTTTAAATTTCGTAAAAGATTTCAGGTGAGTGGAATATTACTGACTGTTCATCTATTTTATGATATTCTAATGTAAATCTCAGTGACTTTTTCAATATCTTTTAACTTAAGAATTATGAGACACATTTTCAATGTAAACTTCGTAAATTTGAATTTTATTTAGGGGACAATAACATTTATTATCTACTTTAAACACACCATTCCGCTTTTCATTTCGTACACATTATTAGTAATCTGAATTAGAAAAAAAACTCTCTTTCAAAAGACTAAATCATGGCTATTTATAAAATAATGGAGAAATCACTTTACTGATTCACTTCATTGCTTTTAAATCGAAAGTTCTATGTATTCACCCCCGAGGGGGTGAATTTGGGAAAATACTTTCATAGCGGATACTTACGTCATAATAACTAGCTGCGTGCCTTTCAGTGCAATTCGTCCAGTGGTTTGAGCTGGGTGTAGATTTTTAAAGTTAACATTTAGTGTTATATAAAAAAAAGTTCTGGAACCTTCTTTTATAATTAACACAGCGTCAGAAATGGCTTCCAATTTGAGCTTTAATTTGAAAATAGAATCTGTCTAAAATTTAAACGAAAGCCCCATTCGCGAATTGACACGCGGGTAGTTTAATCGTGACGGTTGACATAAACAGTGTATAAACAGCTTTAAAGTGTGTCGTTACTTTATACTCAGTGACGATAGATCGGGGATGTTCACTGGTTTGATATACGATATACGCGAGATGTCTCCAATGATATAAATAACCGAGGAGCGTTGACCGTACCCAGGGTTGCCATTTACTTTGTAGAATTCCGGTAGAACTTTTGATGTGTCATATTTATTACAATTAAAATTATTTTTCTGTTTGCCAATAACCCTACCAATTATTCTCATTTTGGGCGGTAATTTGCCTTTTCTGTTTTGATAATAATACAATTATTCCCAAGGTACCATGCTTGGAATAAAATAAAACAAATACGTTTTGGTTAAACAAAATAATTCATTCTCCTGAGACAACACGATAAAAAACAAATGAGAACATTGCACTGTTTTCTCACAAACAAATGAAATTAATTTATAAACCTTATCATAAACATTGCTCCCCAAAACGCGGTAAACAATATTCGCGGGGAATATTTTTTGTTTAAATAGCCCCGTGAGGTGCCAGTGTGGGGGTGAATTTTTCATTACACGTCGAAGCACCCTCGTTTTCTTCCCCTGCCCGGCTCGGTACTTTATAGCCTTAATTTTGTTTCGGGAGCATCTCACCACGACAAAATAAATGTTTGTATGGACCGTGCGTGCCGCCAATCCCGCAGCCACAGGCGATAGTGTTACTCGATTGCTTTTTCAAATATAACTTAGAAAATCCGTGGGGCGGGAGAAGAGTCGATGATCGTGAGTTTGTAATTACAGTGAATTTAACTTTGAATGTTGTCTAAGCCTCCAATATCCACCAAAACCAGCCATGTGCAAAATACACACAAACAATCATCCAGACAAACAAATATTAGTCTCATCGTAGGATTCTCGTTTCAAAATTTACTCCATTTAAAGTCACTTACTTGTAAAAAATATTTGTACCCATTAACCCAGTTAGGGTTATTAATTAGTTACGCAAAAAATCCTTTAATATAACAGCGTTCAATGTTTCTTCTCTTTCTCCTAACTTAAAAACAAAATATTTGTAATTCCAAAGAAGATGCAATATATTCGAAAGTGCTTGGGGTCACGTCTTATATATATATTGGGGTGCGAAAAGACCCCAACTTGGATTAGACCTTCAATTACAGTTTCCACCGACGCAGCAGGAAAACGACCCCGTGACGTAAATCACTTTGAGAAAGGACTTCGAGAAAAAAGTTAATTTTAGATCATGGAAATGTGTGCGTCAGGTGCTTATTTCCTTTTTTATAGACTGCCACAAATCTATAGACTGATATCTCCGTTATTTTTGGTTTGGTTATATTTTGATACTGTTTTTATTTTACAGAAAAGTAAATTGTTTGGGTCTTCGCGAGTCACTGAGAAATCAATTTAAGGAATTTAAGATATTAACGTTACCCTCGCTGTACATATGAAAATATTATGTATGTTCGAAAAAAATTGTTTGAAGTAAATAGTAATCATCATAATTTTAATACAAGACACAAAGATAAAATTGTGACCCCTAGATTCCGGCTAGCTAAAGTTAATAAATATATTCTCGGGAATTGTGTTCGTTTCTACAATAGGATCCCACGTGAGGTACCTAGCTGGAATGTCTTATTTTAAATTTAAAAATGATATTAAACTTAGGTTAATGAACAAAGCCTACTATAAGGTGGCTCATTATATGGAAGACAGAAATATATGGTTGTCGTAGCTTCTCTCTGCACCTGCATCCCCCTGGCGTAGTGTAAAATATTTAAAAATGTATCTAAATGTACTTATAAAAATGTAAATAAATGTAAGAAAGATCCACTGCTAAAAAAAAATTGCCTTGTGAGTTTGGTAGAGTCAATTGTAACGTTCATAAGTGCCTTACCAGGGCCTAAACTGAAAAAAGAGTTTTGAGTTTGAGTATTGAGTTTGAAAATTTCACCACAATTGGCCCTAGGACTATAAGAAGCAAAGTTTCAATGCATTGGGAACTATGTACTTTCAGTTCAATATCAGCAGAATTGTGAACCCGCCAAAGTTTTCCAATAACATCGCCATGAAGTTTTCAATTATTATCCACAAAGCAGTCTATAGCACTGCATAGACTTGAAATATTTAAACGCATAAAATAACTCAAATGACTACTGGTACTGACCATCTTTATTATTCATACCACCGCAAAGGATTTGTTCTTTTAATCCTATTTGGTCCCGGTCCTCAGGGAAAGTGATATACCTTTTATTTCGGAGGTTACATTATTATGTATGCAAATAGGATTGGTTCAAAAGTCTTTGAATAGATTCGATGATCCTAATACGCAGTGAGGCATTTGTCCCTTATAAGCTTTTATAAGATGAGGATATGAACTAAGCCTACAGAAGATTGTAAAACTAATGCGGCTTTGAAGTGGAGTATTTTCAATATATTTTAAAAGGATAAAAATATATGTGTTAAGAATATCCCAGGATATTTATATGTGATTTGTTGAGGAAATTTAAAACGTAAACATAGGAAAATCTTTATATTTTGACAGATATTTACTGTCAATTGTGGCTATGTATACCATATTTTGAATATTAAAAATTTTATTAAAAAAAAACCTGCCGATGTATTTTAACAGATTGAAATTGACTGAATCATTAAGTGAAGTTTCTAAAAAAGCACTCATTTTGAAATTCTGGATGCCTAAAAGCATAACTGGTGAATAAAAATACGAAGTACGAGTAGTAGTAGGATTCCTTCCATTAATGAATTTCGCTCCAAACTCAAACTGGCTGAAACTCGAAGGAAGCCCCGAAGAATCATTGGTTTTGTAGATCAACACAAATCTGACTTGACTTTAACTTTATTCACCGAGTCCGACTCTTTTGTGTGTTACAAGAGAGTGCTCTTTACAATTTCAATTTGATTAAGTAAACAGAGGTGTGCTCAGAATGTTGAAATACTTTGTTATTGTTTTAAATCAGTGAGGAATTGGGTCACAGGAAAGTTTATTTTAAACACATAGTTAGATATAATCCTTACTCATACTTTATCTGCATATTTAATTCAAAGGGTAATTCATTGTTTTAGATATTCGCACCATTTGTTAATTCCATGTTCACCAATTACTTTATAGACTGTACTATAACTTCTTTATAGTGATTCGTGATATTATTATGTTTCATAGTTAACAAAGTATGAAAGAAAACTAAATTTTGACGTAAATAGTCACGACAACGCTGAAGAGCTTCTCAAAGCTTAACCCGCTCGCTCTAAAAGTGGATCTTGGCCTCTAATACTAAAAGGCGTCACTGCTCTTTGTAACGTTCTGTTTGTGCCAGCCAGCCACTTTAGAAAGATGAAAATGCCACGAATATTTTTATTCGAAATTCTTATGAATGTAAAATATTCTTAACTATAGGTAATAAGAAAACTCCATCGTTAAGGTGTCTTGTATTAAACAGTAAACTAAAAAATAGATTCAGAAAATAGATGAAACACAATACCAGTAATATCATAGATAATAATAATCGAATACGAATTACAGGAAATAACGCAATCTTACAATATGCTTAGAATATACTTTGGGAATATACAGAGCCGTGATGTTCCTGTTTACTATTCTAAGTAATACCAATAAAACATGATCTATGTCCAGGTTATATGAGCACTTACGAAAATAACAAAGACACAGGATGTCATAACATCGCACAGCGTCGAAATAGCTCAGGTGTATCAGTAACACTTCAGATCTTCAATTGGAATAAATAAGTTCCTAATACGTATGATCTGAATAGTAAAATTTTCGAGTGTTTATGACTACAGATGCATTGTGCTCGTGTTTGTGACGCGAACAGATGTTCCACTTAGTTAGACAAACACACGACGCGCGGCGATTATCTCAAAATGTGAATACCTAAATAAACATAAGGTTTGTATGTTAACTGCCTAGTTCGAACACGTTTGTTGTATGTTATGGTTATGACCATGTGTAGGCTATTCTTCAACTAGCCACATATTGTATATCTGATTATGTCAGTTGGATGATTTTCTTGGAATGTGAGATGGGTTCACGGACTTAAAATAATGCGCTTTTGGTTCACCCGTATTTTTGGCGATGACGTTTGTTTTGGTTAGTTTTTTTTATAGCTTCAGTCAAAGACTTTCCAAATCCGTGTAACGCTGTATAGCATTTAACGTTTTTGTTTTTTGCTTGTTTATTACCTTTGATGAAGCAAACGAACTAACAAATGGTACCTAAATAATTTTAAATAAATCCTTCGTTACGCCTCTACCATTGAATATCTTTGGATCTACATCTGAATATCATTGGTAAGTCAAATTATCGATTCGATCTGCATTTACTGTGATGATTTAATTCTATTCAAGTTGAGGCTCAATGGCACAATTAAGATTCCAATACTTTTTAAAAGTTTGTTCTTAAATAGCTCAGTTAATGTATTCCGTAACTACAGAAAGAAGTTCTATGAATTTTTAAAATCTTGTTTCGAAACTTATCTTTCAATAATGAACACAGATATAACTTGTCTATTTTGTTTGTATTATTATGACTAAGAAAGGGGGTTGACTGGTGTTTGCGTAATTAGTATATTATTATAAATCACTGTATATATTGAAGTCCTCGTGAAATTAATAAACTCAAGCAATTCTTTGACTCACAAAGTATCATCAAGTATGAAAGCAATAACTATTCGAATGACTAATTAATTGATCGATTCATTGAACACATTCCTGTGAAACATTACACTGCTGCATCATATATTAAAATCCCTAGAAGCTATGAATATGGCATTTCTAGTTTTCGTTTCGAGTTACAAATCTAAAGATTTTCGCGGGATAAAATTAGTGAATTGTGTAATCCTGTGGCTTGGGTAACCATCTTGCTGTTTTGCAACGGTTTTAGGTTCTTTTACGAGGGTAATATTAGTTAGAACTATGTACTTTACGAAAGTACTCTGGGGTCAGTGAATCTGAGTATATGGTTTCTCGAGTTGTTTAACTACGTATTGCCGTGTAAAGTTGTGTAAATGCTGAACTCTCCAAGTTTCTCGGGTAATTACTGTACAAATAAACTGCTATTTCCTCTAGAAGTTAGTTTATTATCCTTGTCTTGATGGCCAATAAAAGCTTCTAATAGAGTAAAGTTCTAATTAACTACTGAAAATCTATCAAACTGAGGATTTTCTCGACATATTTCGCGGATATATTTGACTTTTAAAGAGCCTAGCTAAAATAGCTCGTTGCAAACCTGTTAAAAATAATAAGGATGAATTGTTTTAATTAGAGATCAGAATCATCATCCTTGTCTAAAAATTTGTTAATATCTATGACGTTGGTTAAAGATACATGTTAACAAAAATTAATCTGGACTATTCTCTTACAAATTAATGTCAATAAATATTTTACTACTTAATTTTTTTCATATAGTATACAAAGTTAGTTTAAGCTTCATAACCTGCAACCTATTAGTCGTGGAAAAGTGTGATGAATAAACT
Source organism: Ochropacha duplaris (assembly GCA_951361185.1). Lineage (NCBI taxonomy): Eukaryota > Metazoa > Arthropoda > Insecta > Lepidoptera > Drepanidae > Ochropacha > Ochropacha duplaris. The sequence continues at coordinate 4,405,162 of OX592706.1, forward strand.
TTGTATTACTCCACTCTTGTCTAGCCTGGTGGTACGGTTCCGGCTACCTGACGTGAATGACGTCATCGGTGTTAAACTCAATTTAAACTTTTACCATCGCCACCAGTACAGGGATTTGTCGTCAATTCCCAATAAAACTACATTCTATACCTAACACTTCCAGCGTTTATGTTGGGTTTTTGCACGGTACTTTTTAGTTTTTATCATGGGTTTATTCTCACTTATTTCTAGCTTTCCGTTATTTAGTTATACTATTAAGCATATTATTATGTCAAGGATATTTATACCATCAAGATTATAATAGGTTGACACGACAACACTCTACTTTCAGGGGATTCAAAATAAGTAACAACACAATATTACTTTATAAGTAACTATATGTTTAATAAATTCCGATTGAATTATTAATTATTATATTCAATCAACGTATTAATGTTTGTACAACAAAATTGAGAGTTGAACCGAACATAATATTTGGTTAAATGCTCCAAATAATCTCTACACTCTAAAAATACATTTGATTCATAAGCATATCTATACATAGGTATATAGGTATAAAACAAAGTCGGATTAGTTACACCATTTATAACTCAAGAACGGCTGAACGAATTTTGGTGAAACTGGCACTTAGGTAGATCTATAAGATCCTACGGAAATGCGAGTGAAACCGCGGGGGACAGCTAGTACTAAATGTATTAAAATTTGTAATGGTTATTGAGGAAAGTATAATATCAATAGTGTATATAAGTATGCATATAATGGAGAATGTCTAGAGAAAGAAAGGGGAAAAATAAAACTTCGTGCGATTTGGGGGCGCGCAATGAAATTAAGTATGCGTCGCCTGTAGAGGAGTAGGTACTGACCCAGTTTCAAAGCTGACAATCGCTGAGCACACATCTTTTAGTCATCAAGCCGAAATAATTGCGAAAAATGTGTTTGAAATACCACATCTTTTTCATGAAATCTCCTTTTGCAGATGCTTTCATTCATCGTTTGTATCGTTAGTTGATTTGAACATAAAATTCCAGTTCGTTTCTTTTAACCATCATTATTTGGAATGCCAGTGTATTTTAGTTATTCTTTACATAATTATACCTTTTTGATAAAATTAAATGAGCCTTAAAAAAATTTACTTTCTTACAATTCTGTCTGGTGAAACAATCATGTAGGTAACAATAAATCTTACAGAAAAAAGCATTTGTACTGATTGTGTTGACAAGTGTGTTTATCAATTAATTCTACAAAGCGATTGGAAGCGATATCCAAAGGGGTTTAAGAGATTGCGAGTAGATGGAGCTATTAATTATGCAATGCTTACTTCAGCTCTACTGCGACCCAATTTGTCTCGTACCTCCTGCAAACAGCTGCGGAACCATCTCTGGCGACTTAACATGTCTGCACCTAGGTATATTATTGCACTTTTGTCAACAGTTTCAGCGGAACTTTGACTTTTTCTTCAATTTCATAATATTATTGGTTAGGTGCTAACTATTGTTTGATAAAAGAACCAACATTTCGGTACTTAATTCGTTTGTTAAAAATTACTTTACTTTTTTAGCTGTATATGTTTTTATCTTTTTTCTATTTTGGATAAGCCTGTTTTTGATTTAACTATACTTTCACTGTGGTTAATGATAATGTGGCCAAAGGTGATAAGCATATAAAGCTTAGAGGATGATGAAACCCGACTGCGCCAGTAGGATACGACGATGGTTGAAAATTTTCACGTCATCGTCAACTAAAGGATAAAATAGTTGGGGACCGTCTGATTTAGTGTGACAGTTTGCCTTGTAAGCTTATCAAAAGCGAGACTATTTTGTTTCCAAGGAACATTCTGAGGATTTCATCCATTGTTATTTACTGATTTTGTTGGGTTGTCTTGTTTTATAGTTATATAATTTACTGAGTTAGTTTAAATCGGACTAAACATTTGTTGATCCTCAGACATGTCTGCCCAAAATTAGGTTTCAGATATTCGAAAAGTAATTTGCAACTAAATTTATTGAAAATTTAAATACAGATTAAGTTAATTTTGCTCGGCAGCTGAAAACAACACAAAATTACCATACATCTTATTGTTCGCGTTTGACTTATGAAACTAAAATATTGAACTTTGATTTTACTACGAACTATGATCTCTTATGTTTACACACAAACTTCTACCAATGCACTTGTATTTGGAAATGGTTCGAGTATATCGTAAAAGTGAGTTATGTTCTCGTAGTAGTTTCATTGACAAAATTTGCATGGCTCACCCGCTAGGCGCCTATTTAAGTTATACCATCCCTCTACTCTAGCATTCAGGGGCAAGTTATCCAGTTCACAAGTTGCTCCTTCATTTGGTTTAGTTCCGGACATCGCCAATTGCCGCAAGATGTGAATTCACAACTTTGGATAATGCGATTTGTACACACAGTAATCTTGCTTCAAACACACGACGGTCTTTCAATTTGAAAATTTATTTTCGCACTTTAGTTTATAGCTATAAGTATCTCAGTTATTTTTCAATTAGTTGCAGATACATGAGGTTTGCATTAGTAAAGTTTAATATTAACCGGCTACATCATCACAAAATTTCGTCAAACGCAAATAGTATAGAAAAGACACTTTAAATAAATAACAGGTCAATTCATTCTTGCGACTTCTAAACAAATTTTATTTTGAAGTAGTTAGGAGATCAAAAGGAGAAGAAATAAGTTTTCAGTTTGAAAATTATCGATTTAGATGAAACTAATAAAATATGACTTTAGAGTAGGTTATTTCGAAACTTACTGAGTTTCATTGCACCATGGTGCGGCCGTGAGGCGCGGCGCGGCGTGACGCGGTTGGTGCTCCGTTAGAATCGTCATTTCGTAGAATAAGCTGCGTCAAGCCATTCTCAAAGTTTCTCGCTCATGCCACCCTACTTCGTTAATAAACCGCATCCAAGAGGAATTTTCTCACTGGTCTCGTTTTGAACCATTGAAATCTAAATAAATCGTTGAGAGGTGAGATAATCGTCATGATTGTCTTTATGTTACATGTTAGCACTTGGTTTTTTTTCTTCAGATAAAATTTAAGAAACTTTAATTATAATGCGTATTAACTGTAACTTATTGAATAATCGTTCATGTTTGTAATTAAGCAGATGATATTTCTAGACACATGTTTAGATTTCGATGCGATAAAATGCGACAATATTTTATAATTAATCGATGCTGTTAGATCCAAGTTCGATCCGATTTCTAACAAATTTAAACAGTTTACTTAGGCGGGTGATAATATAAAAGTAATCCTCATAATAATGAAGCAACAGTTGGAGTGGTGTTAATAATGTAAAATATTTTATAGTACAGATATTAAAGAATGAAAGAAAAACATTTATTAGAACATAACTAAAATATAACAAAAAATACAAAGTTATGGTCTAAAAGCCCTCAGCTCAGCATGATATGTGCTGCGAAATAAGAGCGCTGATAAAACGTACGGTCTTAGCAAGAATAGGTAATGTGAATTTAATCGAAAAGGACTGATATCATTTATTTACTAATAAATTTTCCGCTCCGCACTTTCACCCGAGTTCCCGAGGGAATTAAAATAAAACTGTTACTCGCTGATAATTTAGCTTATTATATGTGAAATATTTTTTTAAATCGGTTAATTATTGTTTGAGTTAATACCTTGCAAATAAACATACAAATAGAATATTTTCTTTATAATAATAGTTTAGATCAGGCAGCACATTTTTAGGGTAGGTATTTCCAATGTTTACGAACAATTGTAGATATATTTATATTATATTTCTTTCATACAATCAGTTCCTAACGATTGAAACGATAGCTTCATATTGTTGTTCATGTTTTTTGCTTCTAATATAATTTTGACTTGAGAAATATCAGAGGAGTTATTCTTATTGTTCGAGATTTTACAAGTAATAATTTTCCTAATGGCCTCTATTTCAAGAAGCATTTCATTGTTCAATAGGTACCTGCTTGTAACAATAATGTGAAGAGAAAAAATTTGGAAAATGAATATAATTTATAACTCATTTATTATATTTTTAAGTAGCCTTATTTACTTTAAGGTCTTGTTTTTCATACAAAGCTGTGAATTTACCTTTGCTGAAATACCAACAATTTGGAGAAAATACGTTCATAAATTGAACAGTCGAAATGGTCCCAATCAAAGCTATCATTTCCGATCACTTCAGCCTTCAGTCAAGAGTAGCATTGATATTGAAGAATAAAATTACAGTCAGTAGGTAATATGTACTTATAAGTAATTTTGGAATGTTAGATATAATAAAATTGTTCTTATTTCATTAAAAAAATCATAATTATAAATATTTATTAGTGTCGTTTTTGTTGTTGTTGAAGAAAGAGACTGTGAGATTTTTGTTTAGGTTGTAAACAACAGGATCGGTGCCTTTTATTTTAATAAGCTTGTTTGTTACGTCACAAATCTACATAAATTTTCATTTGTTTACAGGTAAATGAAATCATCTTGCAGCTTTCAAACCTATCTACTAATGCGGTATGTCTTTTTTCATTTCACTACCATAAAATCCAATAATTTAAAAACGGTAGAAGCTCATATACATTTAGTAGCCGTGGAAATATCGAGGCATTCGGTTGGTGCCAAATAAAATATTCACCGGGCGTAATTTAAAAGCTTCCGGGTCACTTACTCCCGGCTTACCTTGTCATCCTGAGCTTGATTGCTGGAATGTGTACCCTAATCCGGTGTGCTAAAAATTAAACTCGTCTGTTTCAGTGATTTGGACCGTCACGGATTGCCTTATATTTAGACGGATAATATCTCACATGATTTAATAATAAAAATTGGTTCAACCCATCAGCGTCATGGCTTTAAACACATTTTAAATGTTTATCAAATGGGATTGTCGAGTTACGTGATTATATATCAGGTAAATGAAAAAATCTACATAGTTTATCGAGTGTAATTGTGTATTGCCAATGTCTAAAGGCGACGGTTATCACTTACCATCAGGTGACCCGCCTTCCTCGTTGTCACTTGTATATATATAATGATAAGAATCCATTAATTTGCAAAGCTGTCCGAGCCCTGCTATGATGAATTAAATTAAGTTAATTTATGCTTATTAATAGTTTCTGCCGACGTACTCGTGCTATGTCAAATGATATCAATGAATAGGTCTTTGAAAATCATCTTTAGGTTTCTCTAAATATTTTTCATTTCGAGCGATCATTTATTTAGGATTTATGACGATTTAAAGTTCCAACCATTCTCACTATTTCACATTTCATTTCTTTTCAACCATCCTCACTATTCAATACTCATAATAAAGCTATTATAATGTTTTTATATATGAAATTGTTTACACTATTAGAAACAGGAGTTCTTGATTAATTTTATTTTAAATTGAAAATTAACTGTTTTACTATATTTATTACTATATAATAGGAACGATTATAGATAGAAAAATTACATACGAAAAGCATTTGCGAAACCACAACTATATATCAAGGTTTACCAAATAGCCGCAGTCATTAGTGAGTACGAGTGTTAATGGCATTATTGTAGCTGGTACTACTATAAGCTGAGCTACCTCTAGAGCTACCTCTAGCAGGTTTAATTGATTTTAGTACCTTACCATTTACAACAAATTTTTCTGCTCCACGCGGTGAGACTTCTTACTCAGGAATAATGTAGCTTTCTAATGATGAAAGATTATTTTAAATCGGTCGTTAGTTTTTCGGTAGATTTTTAGAGTTAAATCGTAACAAAGAAACTAACAAACAAAAAATCAAATCTTTCCTCTTTATAATATTAGTTTAGATGATGTCAGGTGCTGCTTGTGGGGGCTGGTCTGCTTGAGTTTATTGTTTACCTACTAAATCACTCAACTAAATTCTGTTTATTTATTCCTTCTTTACCGCTTTATAAAATATTTATCAGTGAGAATAGATAAATAATTATTAAATGTAAGGTCTCGTTGCTTTAAAAAAAATAGTAATTACCTACTGAGTTTATTGCCGACTCTTCTCGGCAAAAACAACCTTCCGAACCATGCTTAAGAGTTAACATTTTTAATAAATACATCAAACATGTGACAATTAAAAATACTTGTAATGAGTTCATTTTGAGTTTCGAGTTTCATGATAGATTTATGCCTGCTTGTTATATTTCTGAAAAAAAAAAATTATACGTAGGTAGTTACTATTGGTACCATTTAGGTCAAAAGGTAACAAATAAACTTACATTCTATAAACATTTTATAATACGAGAATACATAGTACTTATTATTATTACAGTAATCGCTGCTAAATAGAGATTTATGAGAAACGCTGCAATGTAAGCAACGCTTTGGTCCCAAATGTATTTGCCTAATCTGATGAGACACATCTCAACTAGCACCTGTTGGTGTGTTCCGGCAATTGCACTTGAGAGCCAGTTCGCCTTAATAAGGTGTACAACACATTAGCAATCCCCTGGTATTGCCAATGTCTATAAGCGACGGTTGTCACTTACCATCAGGTGACCCGCCTGCCTCGTTGTCACTTGCGAAAAAAAAAAAACTAAATTATTGTTATGTCCACACTTTATTTGTAACGTGTTATTATTCCATTATAATGGAGGTCAGTAACACTGATATTGTCTGAAGTAGGTATAAGCTGCTTTGATGTTGTCTACGAACTTTGGCTTCAGGTCAATGTCAAAAGTTTAAAGGATGTCTGCCCAGCGTTGAGAAGTTTGGATCTTATTTAGTTGGCTGAATGACCCTCGGCAAATGTTATTTTTCCTAGGCTCAAGCTATAAGCATAGAGTTCAAGGTTTTGAAGAACTACTAATGTAGTTAATTTTGGACTCGATCCAAAATGTTACTGTATACCTATATATACTATTAAAGTAACTCTGTCTGTCTATTTATCAGCTTGTTTTTTTTTATGTCACAAGTGACAACGAGGCTGGCGGGTCACCTGATGGTAAGTGACAAACGTCGCCTATTGACATTGGCAATACCAGGGGATTGCTAATGTGTTGTACACCTTATTACAATGCCTTAAAGGCTTGTCTGCCTGTTACCTCTTCACGCTTAAACAGCTGAATCGATTTAGATGAAATTTGGTATAGAGATAGATGGAACCTTGGAGAAGGACATAAGATACTTTTTATGCCAGGAAAAGATAAGATCCCTCGGAAACGCGGGTGAAACCGCGGGGCGGAAACTAGTACCGTATAAAAGATATTCGTATGAAAAAGTTTAAATGTGTTTAATTTTAATGTCTTCTGTAACAAAGTTAGGTTATACTATGTATATAGACAATAAGACATATAGAGTACTAAAATTCCTGTAAATTATATAAATACGTCAAGGAAATACTTAATCAAAATACAATGACTCAGTCTAATGTAATCGATTGATAACTAATCGATATCATCTCTACTTAATCGATTAATTAATACTCCATGTAAAGAATGTCAGGCGTTCATATTATCAGTAAATGTAGTGTAGAAGTGTCGACGATCCAGTTATTATTATTATATTGATCGCGTAAATTGCCCGATGGAGTTATTGCGCTCACGGTGGTGTGGTGTGGTGACCCCATCGTAACAGGAGATAACGTTATCTGTTGTTAATTACTTGGAAATGCTACCGACCGTTCAATTATTACCCCTACTTACACTACGGGCTCATTGTTTAATCACGAACAAAGTTAACCGATTATGAAATTTTGAGATGGGTTCCAATGTCTCATTTTGTGATACTACTTATTTATAAATTCAGTTAAATGTTGGCAATTAGGCCTTAGTACATCACTTTTATATTTTTAAGACTAGGCAAAAAAGTTGCGATACGTATACCTAATACACAAAAATAATTTGTGTCGAACTAAATTAAAATTATGACAAAATACAAATACAAAATTAACTTGATTGATATTCTTCCACTAAGATTTTTATCTAATAAATATAGAAAAGACAAACCTCATTAAAATCAAACCGAGCAAATTCCAGACGTTTATTTATTTTCCAAATACAATTTTTCCCAAATATTTGCTGTCCTTGGTATTTGCTGTCTCCTAATTGCGTCTTGAACACAGCCTTCAGTTGAGATTCATTGCAGTTGTGTAAGACGTAGTGGACGCACAGCGGTCGATATGGGCTTGGAATCTAGCCAGGGCTCTGGAACTGGAAAAGTTAAGAGCTGGTCTCTCTCAGGCACGACCAAGTTATAATATTGTTTAAATTACTTTAAAATACTCTTAAGTTTTACTATTGGACACAAATTTCTTTGAGCATTGAAACGTGCAACTGAGTTAAAGAAATACCTGGTGGTTTATCACAATCAAATTAGAACTTAATGTCTGTTTAATTAAAGTACACATTTTAAAGCGTTCTTTATTTTCATAGACTACAACTCTAGTCTAAATCGGAGTTAGCTAATTTTTGTTTTAAACATTTTTTCTTGGTGATAAAGATAAAAAAATATTCTTACCGTCTTATACCAAGTTACGTAGGTAAGTAAATGTAGCAAACCCGAGCGCCACCTGTACTCAATTATGACACATATGGCAGACTACCATCCTTAACCAATAGGGATGTTACATCCCACGATACCTTAGTTTATCCTAAGTTACCCTTGTGTTTTTTATGCTCTGTGTACTATGATAACAGTGATGAATGTTGACACGTCGGTATTTACTTTGTTTGGTTGATGTCAGGGAACTATTGCCTTGAGTCTTAGCCGGTAACCAAGTGTTTATTTATTGGAGGAATTTTGGTTAGTTTGTTGATATAGTGACTACAGCCTCCAATATGTACAAGATAACATTCTCTCGTAATAGTACAAAGCAAACTATTCACATAAAAATAAGCCAACCCTTTGGGGGCTAATTTGTAAATATAGCTTAATATTGCATTGTTTCATGTTATAATCTGTGCAACTCCGAGTAAGTCGGTCGATGGAGCTGGAAGAAGGCCAGGATCCCGCGGGATGCTCCACTGAAACTATTAAACGGGGGCGTGAAAGAGATTGCATATCGCGACGTAGGTACTTTTATCCGCACCTCATGTGCAGGATACCGCGTTGCGGGAATCCTTGCGGATATTGCTGTGCATTTTATGTGGCAAGATAAAATTGCCGTCGTAAAGTATTTTAATTTTATCGTAATTTCAGAAAAGTTAGATTAAATCTTTCGCTTTTAAATCTTAAAGTAATAATATGGTCGTACTTTAAATTGGTTACGGATAGTCTGATGTTGATTAAAAATAAATGTAAAAAGTGTGACTATCATAAAATAGAACAAAGAGAAATAAAACGTACATTTTTAAACTACCGGAACTTCCTATGAATTGAAAAATATTGCATAGAGGCTGAATCGAAACGTTAGGCTGCATTTAATTTTGCGTGTTTATTGACTGGAAGATTGGTCCGTACTCCGTAGCTAAAAATATAACGAAAATAAATATTGATTTATTGAATTTCCAATTCATGAGAGAGACGTTGGAAATGCTATCGCAGTTTTTTGGCAACTTAACGATAATATTAATTCTATAATGAATTTTAAACAGAACAAGTGACGACATAAAACTGACCATTCATTAAACTTCATACGGATACAGGTCTCGATAACAGCCTCGCATTATGTAGTCGGAGGGAAGTTATAAAGTGTAAATTTTCTCATGTGAACCTGAATCAGAATGTATAGCGTCGAACATGGTTGCATATGTTATCTGAATAATTTATTTTAACTATCCTATAGGATTATAACTTCCTAAATTAAATAACCTAGTCTATATATTACCTGTCCTTGAAATTAAGGCTTATCAGTAGGAATCTTTCGTGATCAGAAAACTAACAAGGTTGCACAAAAACCGACACAATGATTGAACGAAGGCCTTACTTGGAAAGTTATTCGTGATGCCAATATGTTCCTTTATAAAATCAAATGTGTTCGGGTTTATTTTGTCGCCAAGGCCACATATCGTACGCTTCACGAATTCACAAACAATTCACACAAACTTGGCAGGAACATAGCACAACCTTAATTTCAAGCGCTTTACTTGTCAAAAAGTTTACCAATTGTACCCGTTTGAGTAATGCCTACTTTATGAATTAATCTTAACGATAAGACAGCGATATTTCAAATTCAGATTTTGGAGCTATAAAAGTTGGATTGTAAAAAGTGGAATCCGTCCCTGCCCTTCTTAACTTAGAAGTTATAGGATCCATAATGAGATTTTATGTTTTACTACGTAAACAATGACACCCAGGTGTTTAATCAAAATATCTCATTGGAAATATCATTTATTTTTATAAAAATTTAACTGAATGCTACATCCAGCTTTAGTTTAAATATTATGTAAAAATTATGCATGTATGTAGGTAGCGCAACGTAAATCGAACTATATCCTATTTTGTTGAAGCTTATACTTTAAAACTTGCATGTGGATTTTGGCGAACATTGCAAAGCCTTCACGCTTGGAAAGTTGGAGGCATATGCAGTACACTAATCAAAAGTCGACCCATAAAGACAATACCCCTTTCAATATGGAGAGAACTTTGAGCGTCAAAAGTTACGGTTACTTTATGTTGCCGTGATGATTATATTATAATAAAGCTGTATAATTGTATATTCCTTTACTATTTTACCTTTTATAATTATCAGCCTCTATCCGTTTGTTATTATTAATTTTAATTTAGATTAGCTTTTGTTTGACTGAAATCTCACTACGCTAAGTGATGATGTAACCAAAGGTGGTAAGTACGCAAAGCTTAGAAGGATACGTGCTTGGCGACAGGCTTTCATCTTGAAAGTAGCCAGCCAGTAGGTACTACAAAGTAGCCTACCACCGTGCTATAGTTTCCTCGCGAAGTTTTCCTTCACCGAAAGCTCAAGCTCGTATTGTAGGATTCGAACCCACGACCTTCGCCGCGGTATCCCAAGTCACTACCACTGAGCTATCATCGCCTTGTTAGACATTATGTAGGTATTTTTCAAAGCATGCCATAGCTCAGGTATATCTGTTTTACTATATCTTATATCAAATATTGTTGTCAGAAACCACGTTAGGTAATAATAAAATTCTGTTCTTGCAGTAAAAGATTGATCGAGTGCTCAACTGAGATCGAAGGCTGTGGCTTAATTCCCACTGGAGAAATTCGTGATCGAGCTCTTTTTTAACCATCCATATAACACTGTCTCACATTTGTCATAATCATTTATTGTTTAATAGAACTACGTTGCCCTTGGTATCATCATCCAAAATCCATACCTATGTATTTATTACCATTGAACTTTATTGCACACTAGCTGTCCCCCGCGGTTTCACCCGAGTTCCCGTGGGATCTTATCTTTTTCCAGGATAAAAATATAGCCTATGACACTCACAAATAACGTAGCTTTCTATTGGTAAAAGAATTTCAAAATCGGTTCAGTAGATCCAGAGATTACCCTCTACAACCTCACAAATTCACAAACTTTATCTCTTTATAATAGGATCCTTAGGCCCGATTTACACTTTATTATCTATGCTAGTCATTATTTTAATTAGTTTTCGTTATGATAATGATTGAACATTCTTTTCATTACTTAATTAACCTCCTCCGACCGAATCTGTCTTATTAAAATAGCTATTATTTCACTACGATTACAAATGAATCCGACTTCTTTTTGTAAATGTTTAACAGATTTCAAGTGGTGGACATATGTGTGCTGCAGCTGAAATGTTCAAAACAGCTTAGATCGCTAATGCGAACTGGTCTGGATGTTGGAGGGTGAGATGCCCTACATGAGTAATGGATCCCCAACTATGATACACTTTTATTGTGACGGGGCTTGATTTTATAAATTGAAAAATTTAACTTTATCATTTCAAATGATTTTTTATTTGGCATGATGACTAGGTCTTTGAATATCATGATATTTCGATTTACGAGGCTTAACTAAAATTTTACCGGTTGGTTCTGAAGGTGTACGATTGTCCCACTTAAATAATAAGATAACAATTGAATCAAAAATTCCGCGAGCTTACTTATTAATATTCATAGAAATTATTCAGAGAATATAAATAGTCCTTAAGGACTCTAGGTATAGATATAAGAGAGAGATTAAGGAGTATAGATATAAAATTATAGTTAACTGACAACTGCTTGCAAAATTCCATAGTAGTTTTAATATTTTTCTATATTTTATTATAGTAGATTAACTAGAGGTAAGTACGCATTTATGAAAAATATACCAACTCTGATAGATATAACTGCTGATAATTTTAGTCTAAAAATAAAAAAAGGTTTTTACATGATGTGGGCAAATGAAGCCCGTAAAATATTTTTGGATTATTATTTAAACCAAATGTCAGTAGAAGACACCATAAAGCTTTTATGACTTATGAAATATGGACACGGGATAAAATATTTTTGCTACGATTTCATTGTAAGTACAATTAGGATTACGGCTGTTAGACATTTTTTCTTGACATTCCATAGTTGTTATGTTGATACACGTAAAGTTGTGCAGTTGTGGATTTTCGTTGAAAAACTAACATAGCTGCACTACGTTTGTTTTTGTTAGCATTCTCAACAACTTTGAGTAAAGTTTTGTAAGATATTGTTTCAGTACTGTTTCTTACTAACTTTAAGGTAGTGAGTTAAATTTACAGTAAATCAATTAGCTGCGATTATATCATCTCTGGGATAAAAAGGTTTTAGGTAGGTATAAGAGTATTTAAGTAATGATTTTATCTGTAAAACTTTATTCGATTTTTATTAAGGTATATGTAATTCATCAATAAAATTAAACTTTTTAAAATGCCACTAAATTGATGTTAAATATCTCTGATGGTAAGTTGGCTGTTCACCTCATAATCTGCATAGAAACTAACGATTGGTTGTGCGTATATTGGGTGCGAAATTGAGACGTGACTAGAGGTTATAAAGGTGAGCAACGGTAACCACTAGTAGGTGCAAGTAGCGTACACATTTAATGACGTGCCTAGCAGCATGCATCATATCGCATGGTGTTGCCAATACCTATGTCATTTCTTTAATAAAAACGTAACCATTCGCCAAGCCGTTATAAATTTTATAAAATTATATTGCAAAAATATATAATACTAGCTTAGGACTCGCAGTTTCGACCGCATTTTTAAGGAAAAAATAATAGCCTATGTTAGACAATGATAATGTAGTGGTTCAGTAGTTCCAAAGAGGGGGGTAACCCTGCAAATAAACAGAAACTAATAAACCTTACCACTCTATATTCTTAATTATATAAAATTAACGATTACGGTTCGCAAGACAACTCAACCGATCTAGATGAAACTTGGCACACAAATAGATTACCTTCTGGAATAAGATATAGGACGTTTTATCCCGGGAAAAGATAAGATCACACGGGAACTCGAGTGAAACCGCGGGTGGCAGCTAGTAGCCTATGTCTACATAATATTGATGAAAACCATGATACAAATTTCACTATCGTATAAAATATCAAAACCAGTTGAGCCAAAGTCCCTCAGTTAAGGCCCATATCAAAAGAGGGGCTATCAATTGAATTCACCAAAAGCTGTAGCATACCTATCCTGTAGATATTACGATGACTTTGATTGAGTCTATTTTGATCTGTCTAAAATATTAGGAATTTACTATACCTTGAAGCTTCCTCAAACTTGCCCAAGCGAAAATTGAAAGGTCGAACTCCTTTCTTGGAAAAAATACTTTAGTGACGTCCGATAATACTACATGAAGAGGGTCTATATTTTTCGCTTAATTTATTTATGTCGGGTCTGGAAAATATTTGTCAGCGCGTGCCACTACAATTTTGTTGTTATCGACATAAAGTTTATAAGTTCATAAATGAAATTGAGTATAAGGTAGATAAAATAATGTTCTAATACGTAATAGGACGAAAATTTTTGTCTCGAAGAATATCAACTTGAAAGTTGTGCTAATATGGGTAAATGTTCTGAGACAGACTCTACCAAGAGTGTATATTCGATGAAAGTTTGTTTTTGCCAACTGGCCCCGTACTGTCTAACTCTCAAGTCTTACTCCTACATAATATATCAATATGGTTTGGTTTGGTTAGTGGATGATATGCCTTATTTTCAACTTCTTAAAGTTTAATTTGGATCTGTTCACACTCTGATCAAATGACAACACACGTCACGCACTAAACAAATGTGGCTTTGGTCTTTGAAACAAATAAGCTGCTGTGCTCTATATAATATATCAAACTTTTTCAATTGATTCCATTACCCTAAGTGAATAGTATTCACTTACTTAATCCAAGAATGAGTTCTCAAGAAAGGCAGTTTGGAAAGTAGTTTATTAGACTCATTGAGTTACCAGCTTTATTAGTTCAAGCGTTTTTACTTCTGTTTTCGTTCATATGAAGTTATACAGCGACATATCTACATGATACCTAAGGAGCTACTAAACCTTAACTTCTATATGTATACAATATAAGAATGACTTCTTGGACGAAATGTATGTAGTACTTAATTAGTGTTTGTAGTTTTAATTATGCATATTTGTGATATAAATTGTATTTGTGACATAATAACTAATATTCATACCTAACTGCTAACTCCAATTCAATATATAAATAGTTCCGCAATACCGTTGAGTAGGTACCCTATTATGATGGGTTCACTTTCCCTAAATGCAAGTGAAAATTGACCTACATTTTATTTCAGAAAATTAGGAAATTTTGTTCGATTTCAAATAAACAGCTTCGTCATATAATTTCACCGGAACTCCAAAAGATTTTACTTTATGTGTAAATTTTCCACCAGCAAACTTCTAATGAAGCTTATGATAAGAATATTTTGCATTTATTAGTTATCAAATTTTCCGAATTTGGAGATCTTTGTCTTTGCATTAACAGGTCTTTGCTGAACTTTTGCTCACACAGCTCATTTCAAACCAGTTCAATGCCTGGAAGTTGGAAATAGTTTTTTTCCGATCGTCTTTCCTTCATCGTATTCAAGTTTATTTATTTGCATAAAGTACCTCCGATTTAAGAAGCTTACGTCTAGTATTCAGTGAGTTGGACGTCTCAATAGGAGAATTTTGTATGTAAAGCGTTCTACTTAAGGCATTCACGGATAAGTTGTGCCTTTGACCATCAGAGAAGATAATCTCGTATTGAATATGAATACAGACAGCTTTTCAATTTATGGAACGAAGCATGAGCGTAGTGGCATAGAACGTCCATAGCTTTGCAGATGTAAACCATCTAATCTCAAACTATAATTCTAGACTCCATTTTGCCAGAAACTGTTCCAGAATATTATTATTGCAAAAAATTTGGTACGTTAGACCACTAGTTACGTCTAAAAAGTACGTAAAGCCATCTATCTAGTCACGGTGATAGTGTAATATTCGACTGGCTGCCTACCACCCTGAAGTTGAAAATCTGTCGCCTCGAGATGCCTTTAAGGTATTGTAATAAGGTCAACAACACACTGGCAATCCCTCTAGTGGTAGGGGAGGCAATGATGCTAAATTTGTAGTTACTCGAGCGTCTTTGGGACCTACTGGAATTTGACGATTAGGTGGAATAAAGAAAAAAAAGTTATGTGATATTTTCCCATTCAGCGGTGGGGGGAGCGTCTACAGGGTGTCAAAAATGTAAAAAAAAACAGTCACCAAGAAATACTCGAGCGCGTCAGATATTAATAGGGTAGTCGCGCCACGTCTGTCTGATAACGGAAAAATAATAATCTGCCGTTTTGCGTGGTGGGGGTGGCGGAACGAAGGGGTTGAAATTATTTAAAAAAAAAATTTACTCGAGCGCGTCAGACATTGATAAGGGATGTTAAGTGAACCCTCCAGTAGCTCCTATTTTAAAGACTGACGATTTGGACGCGACCATCAGTTAGGACCGATTTTTGAAAATGCAAAAAAAAATCGTGTCCTTGATTTACTCGAGCGCGTCAGATTTTTATACAGGCGGTTCTTCTTGATGGCCTTGTTGTACTGACCCATAATCTGACAATTATGTTGAGGGATTTCCTTAATCTGACGGTTTGAAAAAAAATATTTATAAAAAATATCGAAATCTCGAAAATGGTTCAAGATATCGAAAAAATGTTTGCACAAAAGTTGTAGAGAATTTAATCTTCTACAATATTTATTATGAATACGTATACCAAAAAACCCATAGGAAACGAGATATTTGCAATAAATGATTTTTTGACCTTTGACCTTGAAAAATCAGTAGTCGCGGGCACCCTATGATAAGTAGCTTTTGAGACAAGTTTTAGGGTGTCAAAATAAAGGTTTATACAAGATAATAGCTGACTATCTCTCATTCTGAGGTGAAACTCATAATATTCCTGGACTATACACTTAATAATGATTTTAGCTACTTCGGCTTGTGCAAATCGGCAGATTAAGATATTTCCGTGATTCGTGACTAATTTCCTTCAAAATAAAATAAAAACTAATCGCGCTCGAGAAAATCCAGGTGACGTTTTTTTTTTGCAACTTTGCGAGTCTCCAATTTTCTTTCGTCACGCCCAAATTGTCAGATTATTGAAATGTACACTATTTTGCATGTAACTAACTTACCTTACCTTAATCTGACGCGCTCGAGTATTTCAAACCATCGATATTTTTTTACGAATCTGACGGGCTACCCTAGGCGTTCGACACTACATAGAGGGCTCAGATTTGGTGAGAATACTTCACAAGGTGCAAGGTTGCCCCCCTTATGTTAATCTGCCGCGCTCGAGTAAATCCCGAAATCCCCTATTCGCCTCCCCTACCATAGTATTGTTAATGTCTACAGGCGACGGTATTCACTTACCATCAGATGACCTGACAGCCTGGTCGTCACTTGTGGCATAAAAATAGTTGTCTTTAGACGTTTCCATTTCCATCAGTTAGTCAC
Organism: Ochropacha duplaris; assembly: GCA_951361185.1. Classification (NCBI taxonomy): domain Eukaryota; kingdom Metazoa; phylum Arthropoda; class Insecta; order Lepidoptera; family Drepanidae; genus Ochropacha; species Ochropacha duplaris. The sequence continues at coordinate 4,422,027 of OX592706.1, forward strand.
TCGCCTCTATTTACTTACCCACTCTATAACGCCATAATCTTAGACCATACCACATAATTCATTTTCAATATTCAAACACCTACTTACATAAATGGAGCCGTAATACGTAGCGTGCCTCATGCCCGTACAAATTACAATTTATGAAAGTATGAAAATTTTGTAATAGAATTTTCAACCTCGACCTTTTAGATTATAACATAATATAGTCACGCTCCAGAATTAGTGCCTACAACAGCTCGTTGCTATTACTTTGGATAAAAATCACGTACATTTTTGAACTAGGATTGTTCGGTAACAATATCTTATTTGTATGTTAATGATATCAAACGTAGGTACTCGTTGAAAGAGAATGTGAGGATTAGCATTACTATTCTGAACTTTAACGTAGACATAATAGGTAAGTTATATTTTAATTTGACTTGACACTCTGTTTCTAGCTTTTTTGTTGTGGTTCTTCAACAATTTATTTTTATTAGTCTACTAGAGTTATAGTGTGAGAATAATAATATCCTAGGAGATAAAGAAATATAATAAAATGAATACTAAATATAATAAGAAGCGTACCAAATTTTTTACATAGAATTTATCAAATTTTACACTAGGTGCTACGAAATTATCTAAATAGCGGAACAATAAATTGTAAGCTATATACTTGAAATTTTGTACGTAAGTTTATTTTAGGTCAAATAACTCTTAAATTTGATAGGGTAAAAAATCAGGCATATTCTAAACGCTATTTGAGACGACAAGAGTTTATCCAAACCAAATACCACACGTAATAAGGCTCTCTAATCAATACTCCTTACTGCTGCGACAAGGCAACCGATTCTACTTATCAAAGGTCCATTGAACTCTAACAGATAATATTGGAAATGTCTACAATACGTAGCCGTTATTGTGTAGCTGCGAGCATCGACATCTCACCACGAGTTAGTAAATTGGTGACAAAACCCCTGAGGCCCTCAACTCTGTCGATATTTGTCTTTGAACTTATATTGGTCGGTCAACTTAATTATCATCTCTTGGGAGCAATTCTCATCTGCATGCTAATAATTTCCACATAAATTTAGTACCTATCTACATTCCACCGGGAATGCCATTTAAAGTAACAAATGTAGGTACCTTGTTTTATTTGGGGCCATTATTTTGTACGTTTTTTCACGTTTTATGTACATATTTCAGTGAATGATATACACAAATGGAGTTAACTTTGGACTGTAAAATAAATGGTTCCTAAACGAGCGTACATTCACATTTTGTATTTTATTAATAGACCAGTGAACCTACAGCATATTATTTATTAAAATGTTTCATGAAGTAATATAAAGTATAACCAATAATCTGTATAGTATAAAAGGCAATCGTTACTGACTAGCTGATCTATATATCAACACACAGCTCAAACCACTGAACGGATAGCGCTGAAATTCGGCATGCAGATATTTATTATGAAGTAGGTATTCACTATGAAAGGATTTTCCAATATTCAACCTCTTAGGTACCTATAGAGAAATGGGGTTCGCGGGTGAAACCGCGGAGCGGAAACCTAGTAATATATAAGAGCAATATTTCAAAATTCACAGTAAATTAAATTAACTTTACATCAAATTATACAGCGTACGTTCATACGCCTTTTGTAGTTGAGTGTAAATTTCCCGGAACAGTCTACATTGCACGGTACACTTCTAACAAGGTAGCCATGTACAGCCGGTAGCCAAGGTGCTAAATACAATGTCACTGACATAAAACTTGCGGATACTGGAAGAGATTGGCATAACGGCTTTTATATTATGCAGTTTAATGATACTGTTACTGTGAATATTCAAAATTATGCTTTCATAAAAGTAAAATAGAGTGATATTTTAAGGTCCTCTTTGCACATATTGAGACTAAAATAGGGATGTCAGTAGAAATCATAAAAGTATGATTTTTACTACGTATTCGCTATTTTTGAGTATTTTTATGTTTTGTGGATAGTGTTCGATATTTTTCTTAAATAAAGGCAACATCCCTATCTTAAAATTTAAGAATATAAAAAAAAAAACGATTTGTTAATGTGACTACGAAATTTAAGTGACTCCAAAATATAAAAGTATCTCCATTACTTAAGCAAGAGAAAATGTTTGTTCCATTAAAATTAATATCTACCTACCGAAGTATTTATTGATGTGTAACATCTTTCCTATCGCTTTCCTGCAATCTGTGGGAGTGATTTCGTGAAAAGGGACGGAAGAGTATAACAGGAAGCCACCTGGTAGAGTTGGCTGTCAGGGACATTTCCTCTACTGTATTGCAGGCAAAGGGTTTTAGCCCATACAGCCACAAACTCAAAGAGGTGACAGGTGTTAAACACCATATGCGACTACTGTAAGGCTCGCTCTTTTTTTCATGTCAATTTTATTCTCTACTTACACTGTAAGTAAATACTGTTTATCTGTTTATTTTCATATACAAACGTTATTAGATGATGTGAGTTGGAAAATGCAACGTTCAAAGCAAAACGAGCTAGGGGTAGTGTTGTATTTACATGGAACTTCCAGCAAACATTGCTACTCGTATATCTGGCCGGTGTTTTGATAAAGGAAAATGTTGCTCACGGGACGAGTAGGTACCTACGTACAATTTAATATTGTTACAGCAGTCTGCACTTAGCGTTGTAATATATACCGGCTAGATTAAAAAGTCAACAACCTTCGAAATTTTGAAGGATGTTTTTATTTCAGTTGAAAGTCAGTCGATTTTTCTCTCTTTATTAATTACTACCTACCGCGGTTTCACCCGCGTTCCCGTGGGATCTTATCTTTAACCGGGATAAAAATATAGCCTACAAATCCATTCCATGAAAAAAAAGTATTTAAGCCTATTTGCTATTCCAGACTATAATCTATCTCTGTGCCAAATTTCATCCAGATCCGTTCAGCCGTTCTGGCGTGATTGAGTAACAAACATCCATCCATCTAAACTTTTTGTATTAGTGGGATAATATTTTGAAGATTGGTAGGTACCTATACACTAGGAGAAGTAGGAACTGAAAAGTACGATGTTTAGCTATATTGAATTTGCTTTGTTTGGGGAGTAAGTATTTTTTATCTTTTTATACCTATTTGTAAATTAAAAAAAAATGGAAATAAAATTAGCCCTAATGCCCTAAATTAAATCTTATTATTTTTGGAACAAATAAATACCTATATTGTATGTTTTGTATGAATGAACGCTGGCTTCCTAATAATACAATAGAATCGTACATAATCCGTTTACTACATAAAGACGTCCACCGGCACGTGAAAACAATACAAGTTCTAATATTATTATCCTAGCTACATACATACCTATTGCTAGTTTGGAATATAGAACAATAAAATAATAGTACGACACTTGTAAGTATAAAACCTTTTAGCAGCATCCTATCGGCACGACAAAGATTATAAATAAACTTATTGTTTTACTTAAAAAAAATAACAATTTATTTTGAGAATGAATATTCAATCTATTATTATAGTTTTAAAACTTTCTCAGAACTATAAACTGAAACTGCAAACGAATTTCATCGATTATTTTTCCGACCCAAATATCGACCAATAGAATTGCACCATTCGACGTCACGTGGTACAACCTACATGGTATTATACTGATAATTTTTTGAAAATTTTCTCTGGTCGTTGCTATACAAAACATGATCCAGTCAAATTAACCTTTTCGTATTTGTTAACTGTACATTTCGTCTCATGGTGCAATTCTATTGGCCGACATTTGGGACGGAAAAATAATCCCCCGAATACCACACGAGCTTCAAAATTATCTGGCATTATAAGTGAAAATTTCCTCGGCGACTATGTTTCGATATTGGCTGTTTCATTTACTTTTTTGAAATAGATATTTACAATTAGGTTACAACAAATGTACCAAATATAATATACATCCTCAAAGCTGCCGCTACTGGTGATCGGAAAGGTTCCTAGCAGGCTGGCAGCGTTTCCACTATGGATGGCCAGGCTGATGCGTTGGCGGAAAAAGCTCCCCGCGCCCGCCGGTCTCCCGAGGCCTCGATTATTTTTTTAGATAAAATAAATAAATGAAACGACGTGCTTCAGACCCCCATGGACCCATGGTCGCGACCGCAAAAGGCATAAATTAACAAAATTATTATTTATTATTTTCATTTACTTATCCTTTTTATCCTAATAACCGTTTAGTCGGAGCACTAATGATGTAACTTGTTCAACATGTCTGATATTATGTATGTTGTAACATCCGTCATTTGTAAGATAACCCCGTCATGTAAAATAAGTACAAGAAACCGGCGCATCATCCTACGGATTAAAGTGATTTTCCTTCTACATAACCTTACGTAAGACGATGTCACAGCTTATCTTGTTTAAACGAAGCTTAATCAGTAAGAACATTACATTTGCTCAGTACGTGTATTAGTCGCTTTACATGAAATTCATTTAAGCACTGAGTAGTCTGATATTATGAAACATGATCCTGATTTAATCTTGTGCAGGGCTGAATCCTGTTGATGCGATACTCCGATCGTGATTTCTCATGCGCCTTTTGTTCAATTATTGCATTATCATCGTATTGTTGCATAAAAATTGTATTTTCGATCTTGAAAGGAATCTGTATCGTATCTTTCATAGTAGAGAAATATTTAAAACACTTTATTTCACGCAGCAACTTGACACATTGAACAATATTTATAGAGACAATTTAAAAATAGAAGTATCAAAACCGTCGTCATTTGTTTCACTCTGTTATGGTTTCTTTATGGTTTTATTACGATCATCTTAGTCTCCGAAAACAATTAAATCACTTTTATGGCCACATTTAGGCACAATTATTTCATTGGTAGTTTTAAGCTTCCAAAACATAATAATGTTTTAGCATATCAACATTTCATGTTATACCTACAAGTGTTTGTTGTTGAAGCTTTAAATTATTCTGCATGTTGATCTAGTTTCTAGCTCTGTTAGCTACAAACTGACTTGAAGTGTTTCGCGTAGGTTCTTACTTAATCTTACTTTAAAATATGTATAAATTCGATGTTCCTTCGCATTAAACTTATACGCATTTAAATAAATTGTTGGAAAGCCTATGTTAACCTGTGAACGTATTGAAGTTGAAGATACATATGGAAAAGATCACAAAATCCTAAAGAAACTACACGTGATAGTGACGTGTGAAAGGTTGATACTATACAAACAGGCTCAGTTACAAATACATTGCGTTCTAATAAAAAAGCAATGCAAGTCAGAGGTAAAATACACCCCCGCGGAGGCGCCACGCTGTCTGCTTTCAGTACAAAGGGGGTCCATCAGCTGAGGTTTGTAGAGCTAGAGGGGGTGAGACTCGCGAGGGGGGGTCGTGGGTGTTGCAGCCGTAAAAGCCTCGCTTTTCACAAAAGCGCACGTTTTCACTACATTACGTTTGCTCCGATCTTATTTCCAATGAATTTCGATGTCGTTGAAATCAGTTCTTGTATCGGTGGGAATAACTACTTTCTTAGTGAATTTGATCACGATCCTTATAGTAATGTTATTTTATTTATTTAATTCTTGTTATTGATCAACTTGTTGCCCACTTAAGACGTGGAAGTGCGGGAATAATATACATTGGCAGCTAAAATTGGTGACAGATTTTCATTCTGAAAGGTAAAGTCTGCTATCGTGAAAAATAATCGTAACTACATGTACTATATACCTATACCTTTGTGTGCCTTATAAATTCGTACCTTTATTATCTATCTGTAATCAGCCCTAAACCGCCCATTTAGCATGATAGAAAAAAAAATAGTGTCTTTTCACGTTATATTTTCCAATCCGGTTATATTTTATGATTCAAGAATATTTTAGTACTTCTTTTACGGATTGTAATTATTGTAACACGTACATTAGACAAAATAATTTCTCCTTTTAAAATGTAGCTGTATATTATAAAAAGAATAACTATAACAACAATACTTAGCTTCGCGAATTTTACCGTTCGTATTTCGTGCTTACGTGCCGAGGAGCGAAACGGAGATCTCTTCTGGGACCTCTTCACATCAATACCTACTGTACATTGGCTGTATTCGGTCCACAACAAATGTACTCAAGGGAGGACGGACATCTTTTATTGAAAATCTCCCTAACATTTTCTAGAAGCACCAAGACTGCTCATGAATTTATTATTATAAGTAAATAATGGATCGTTTCTGATACAGGTGTGTGGGTTTATAAAACTTTATTATGTATGTATATATCTCAGTCCAAGATTTCTAATCTTTTTTTATACCACTAGTGACAACGAGGCAGGCGGGTCACCTGGTAAGTGACTACCGTCGCCTATAGACAGACTGTGCTGTACACCATATTAAAATGGCTTAAAGGCAACTGTCTCTCAAGGCCGGAACACGCCAACAGGTGCTTGGCGACAGATTTTCACCTTGAGGGTGGTAGCCAGCTACCGTGCTAATCTTAAAAGGTACCTAAATCGTAGCAGATATTGTACACAACATGAAAAAGATTATGTGAGTTGTGGACGAAAACAAATAAATAATAAACTTTACTAAGCGAAATGTATACGTAGATACGACTAAAACATAAAGTTTTTCAACAACAATTCTTCTTCGTGTAGGGATACAGCAGTAACAGAACAAAGGTCCCATAGGAATTAAACTACGATACCTCTGGCTGAGCACAGTGTTTACTACCTCTCAATATAGAGGCCATATATTAGCAACCGTTCAGTGTTCACAATAGGAATAACGCGGTTGCTGATTTAAAACTCTACTGAGAGTTTGATTTGAGAAAACTATCATAGGTTTATTTTTTGCTGTTCCTAAAGGGATTTTATGTATTTTTATTTATCTAAATTATTTATATAAGCTGTGGCGCTTTACTCAAAATGTACTTCCCAAGTCAGTAAAGTATAACCCCAATTATGTTGACTCGTTCGCCATTTATATACTTTTGTTTATCTCTCTCAAAGTTACGAAAAGGGAAACATGTTTTTATGAAAATAACATTATTTATCGCTTAACTTTGTGCTAAAATTTCATGCCCCGGATGGTAAAACACCTTATTACATCGTGTACGAAGTTTTTATCAGAGATATTACGTGGAAAACGGGGAAATATAGAGACATTAAGGCTTTCAAGAGTCAGTTGCTATGGTTATTATTATAAAACGACGTATGCTGAAGAAAATTAATTCACAGGGTTCTTGCCTCTTCATACATTTGCATTATTAAAATTTATGTAGAATTGCAAATACAAATAACATATACAAATATTATTCGAATACTAATTTGTATGTAAGGTTAGATAGGTAATGGTTTGACTTTTAAACATAATTTTTAAATAGAAAATCAAGGCTTTTTAAACATATATTATATTTATCTAAAGAGTAACCAGCAACACTTTTTAATTGAACGCCGCTAGTGACCAAATAAAAAAGCGTATTAAAAATATGACGTGTTGACTTTTTAAAACAGCGTGAACTGAAGATTTCTAATTTAAAAAAGTAATATTTAAATGAATGTAAAACGAGTTTCATATGAATTCAGGATGCCTAAAATTTTTTCGGTTGATTACATTAATGTTTGTTGCTGTATTTTTAAATTACGCCAAAGTGCTATAAAATAGTAAGACCAAACTCAAGTAAAACTTATTATTAAGATTGTGGCTATATGTACCTTAGTAATGTCAAAAAATTGACACAATGTTTAATGGCATATAATAACTATCTATGTATCATAGCTTTCTAACGTTACTTTAGCTGTTGTAATATGCTAGATTAGGCACTGGATCTCAAGAGCAGCTGTCGGAACACACCGGTCTGTAGTTTCTTTGCGACAGATTTTAAATGCCGTGCTATTGTTTCCTCACAATGTTTTCCTTCACTGAAAACTAAAGCTTTATTTTAAAATTCTGGATAAGCTTGTGTTTGACTACAATCTCACTATGGTAAGTGATGATGTGGCCGAAGGTGGTAAGCACACAAAGCCTAGATGGAAACTGGCTCTCAAGTGCAACTGTTGGAACACACCGACAGGTGCTTGGCGACAGATTTTCAATAAAATTGGCGTTGGTTTGAATTCTAAAAGCTCATTGTAGAATTCAAACCAACGCCTTCGCCACGGCATTTGACATCATTCACCGCTACACCCTTACCGCTCGCTGCTTCTACTTCTGCTACCACTTTCTTGTAATAATCTAGGACTTAAAATGAATAACAATACAAGTATAGGTACCTTATGGTTATATGGTATGCCAAAAGAACTATGTATATAATAGTGCAAACAAATTAATTTATGATATCACATAAATACCAAAGTATCATTGAAATGCAAATAAAAAAATAACCAATTAATTTCAAACGTGACCAATGTTTTTTAAGGGTAAATAACATCCAATCTACGTTAATAATTTATTATATATATTTATTTTACTATGCAAATAAAAAGCTCCACACGCCTATTTCGTGTATATTTACCATGCCACTTTCCTTTACACGGCCTATTCAGAAGTGGCAAAGAGGGCGAATATTTACTGTTATGGTGCAAGGGAGATCCAATTTGGGTGGAGGCTGCCCGTCGGTTGCCATGACAACGAGACGCGGGCTATTTACCTCCGAGAGAACGGCACAACTGTGTTATGCATCACTTTCTACGATAGAAACAAGAACGCTGGGGAACTTTCTGTTGCGTGGAATTCCAGTCTACTTTATGCCATGTGTGAAGTAATAACGTACAGTTCTAAGATTTTAAGTTAGAAATAAATATACAGAAATATGATTTAGTTGGTTCTCTTATGATTTTTAAATTGATTGCCAGGAGTTGGTTCTCTTATGATTTTTAAATTGATTGCCTGGTGATCTTCACTTCATGCTGACCGTCATCGCTTCTACCACACTATTGTGTTGGATTACTCTTAATAAGGTTATTTGAAGATTGTTACATGTCTTGTTATACCATTATATTCGTATTCCATAATACCTATATTCAGCGAACTAATCCCCGAATCATTAAACATATACCTACCTATTATAATCCTAACTAAATGTAATAACAAGATACCGAAGATTTTAAAGGTGAGCAGTTTCGGGTACCCCAATTAATTAAAGGTAGCTAAGGTTCGTCGTCTTTCGCCTAATAAATTGTTGTAATATTTGAAATAACCGTTTAATATAAGGATATTATGGTACGGCTATGTACACCAATTATGTTAATATTAAGGTAGGTACTGTAGTGTCTGTGCTTCGTACTGGCCACTTATAGTTCTTTTTTGGTTTGAATACATAATTTTATTTAAAAAAAAGTAAATTTATAAAGAGATTCGAAATGAGTACGGAGACACGGAGAGACGTGTCGTCCGTCAGAAATAACAAAGCATAAACATTTAAGTCTGAATAAAGATATCTATTTAAAGTTAAAAGTGTTTATTTAAATACCTCCACTTTTACAGTACATAGGAAGGTTGAATATCATTAAAAATATTGCAGTGAATAACGCTACCGAATAACCACATCTCATTCTTTCTTTCTAATATCTAATTATAACTATTTATAATGATATAATAGATCATATATTTAAATTGGCAATCATGCCCTTTTAATTTGGTAGCCTGACATTACAATGTACCCTATTGTAGTGGTTTAAGGGTTTATTTCACACCTTCAACTAAAACCTCGTGTGTCAGTGTCACTAGATCTGCGTATCATTTCAAAGAAAGGTCACATATTTATATCTAGGGAAAAAATCTAAAAGTAAGTTTGACCACGTATTTACCAAATAATGGAGCGTTGAAAATCTGAAACACAACAGAGTGTCTGACTACGTTTCCGCGTATCCGATTGCAATTGAAAAATTAGAAAAGGATGAAAGCGTTCTGATTGAAAAAATAAATTTTCCGCGAATGTTTGTGCTAAAATACCAATAAAATCATGTGAATATAACTTATTTTCCAGGAAATATTCTTAAACAAACTGTTAAAACAAACTTTTTGTCTTCATTAATTTCAATGAATACATGACTACCATATTAAAGGTTAAATAATTATAACAGATACTTTTGGTATACGAGTACGCTCTTTGATTTCAGGTCTATTACTTATTGTAATTAGTCTATATTTTGCTTACCTTTCGTTGGTATACCCTGCAAAAACAGGGTCCACTTATAATTATCTGGTATTTGATATTATTACCTACCCTACACTTCTACACTATAATTATTATAAAGAGAAAAGATTTGATTTTTAGTACGTTTTGCTTGTAATGAATATAAACTCAAAAAATAGTAAACCGATTTTACAGATTTTCAACTTGTAACATGATATACAGGCTGTCTGGTAAGTAGTACGACAAACTTAAGGTGGAGGTAGGTGGGCGGGTCACCTTAAATATCCAATATCCAAAAATGTGCTATAAAAATCAGAAATTCAAAAATCAATAATATATAAAATATCTCAAAAATGGTGACACTTTTACTGAAGTATTTTTTTGTATATTTGGTAGGTGTTTACCCACCTTTATTACCGGACACCTTGTATATTTTATTTTCATTCTCGCGGGCCGGTAAGCTAGTTTCTAGATAATAAAATCCTACGTTTTTCGTGTCAGTTTGAAACAATAACAGATACAGTTGGTGTTTAAGTATGTTCTTGTAATTTGTCACACACTCCCTTTTCTAAGCTGGCAGGTCACGATCTTCCCTAAGGCGTGACATCCTTGAGAAAGGAATGTGCAATAGTGTGAAACTAGTTGCCGCCTTTATCTCAACATAAGGAAATGCGAAGAGGGTAAACTTTTGTTATTACACAACGGAACACTGCTTCAGGCTCCATACGTGTCAAGGCCTAGTAGCATGAAATTGTGCAAGGAATTTGAAAGATACATTTTGTCAGATCAGTTTTACTTTTGGTAGATAACTTTGACTATGTACGCTTTCTATAAAATGTATGTCAGCCAAGTCCATACCTACCTACAGTAACTATTTTCCACTTACTGACATTAATAGGTGATTAAATTATCATCATCTGCCTACCCTGTACCCTATTATTTGGAGTCGGCGCAATGGGTACTTTTCTTCCATTCGGCCCAGCTATTTGTCATATCGGAATTCACTCTTTTCTTACTCATTTCATCTCTCACACAATCCATCCACCTCTTTCTCGGTCAATTTGCTTATTTGATTCGTGCAAGAAGTTACTGAACTTTAAAATGATAACCCCTTGGCTTATGGATGGGACGATCGTCCCAAAAGTAACTACAAATAAATAACTGTTGGAGTTGCGATTGAAGTTATAAAGACCTTTGTCGATAGACTATCTCCTTATAATCGATCTTTAGAAAAGATGGGATATAAATAAAATCATTCTTTCAGAAATAAATAAAATGTATTTATAAAACCTAAACCACTAAATAAACAAACACAAATATCCCCCGAGCTCCATACCAGTTAACTTCCTGGTTCTCTAGTTGGAGGTACAAACTCGGCCGACTGCATATTGTATCGACTTACTGCATGAAATCCCTTTTTCCACGTGAGTTCATAAATACGGGACGCGGATGGCCCGAGGCGGGGCTCTACAAGGATCTCTAGCATTCCTAGGCGTAGTTCATACTGAATGAACGAATCTGCAACGATATAGATAGAAACTAAATGACTTTCGACCTTATTCCAGTTATCTTAGAGTTTAAACGTGCTTTCAATTGAATTATATGCAAAATTTCACATTTCAAGGCAATGATAGCTCAGTGGTATTGACGTCGAATACCGCGCGAAGGTCGTGGGTTCGAACCCTACAATGAGCTTGAGCTTGCGGTGAAGGAAAACATCATGAGAAAATCAAAGCACGGTGGTAGGGTACTTTGTAGTACCCGATTGGCTGGCGACCACCCTCAATTTGAAAATCTGTCGCCAAGCATCTATCGGTGTGTTCCAACAGCTGCACTTGAGAGCCAGTTTCCATATAGGCTTTGTGTGCGTACCACCTTCGGCCACATCATCACTTACCATGGTGAGATTGTGGTCATATCCAGAATAAAAAAAAAAAAAAAACTGAGAGACTTGGTACATACTAGCATGCGTTTTTGAAGCATTCCATGGTGGGCATAAAGATGACTATAAAAGTAGGCTATTTACCCATAAATTAGTTCCACCACTTTCATCCTGTCGGTGTGAATAAGTCCTTATATTGCTCAAGCTCGTTGACCGTAAGCTTGTTTTAAAATGAGTCGTATTCAGCTTAAGCCTACAGAAGAGGAAATTTTTCCTCTGTGATGTTATGAAGTAAGTACCTACATTTTAGTGAATGTATAGTTTGTGTATGAGATCAATGTATAACGTACAATACAATACAAATACTTTTTATTGTTTACACCACATAAAAAAGGGCACAAGTTACATTCACAAAAGACAAATAAAAGTGAAAAACAATTTAGGCGGCCTCTACGTACCGAATAAATATCAGATAAGTTTGATAGTAGTAGATCAGTAGGGCTATTACGTAACTTGTTTCATTCAGTTTCAATCTTGAAAATAGCCTCTAAATCAATAAAAATATCACAATGGCAAAAATGGTTCTATTCGCAGTGAACTACTGTTTGCAAAGCAAATATATGCAAAAAACTGTTTTAAAAAACCGTTTTCACGATTGAAATTGATTGAAACAAGTTACGTAATAGCCCCACAGGTTACCTACTATTCGATAAATCCAGTTCTAGGATTTACAAAGGTAGATCACACATTGGTAATTCCTATGCTAATAGTTAAGTACGACGATATTTTGATAAATAAATGCTTTTTGTAATTTATTTAATCCGTACATAGTGTAAAGAAATCATAGGCAACATAAAAATATAAATTTTAAACATAACTCACGAGTGTAATAAAATAATTGATTTTCATTTAATATCTATTGGCGTTGTATCATTTACCTACTAAGCTATAAAATATTTGAATAGCTACTATTTGTAGTTATACATAGGATACCTACAACACCGCAATGCAGAGATGGCAGTTATATGAACATTCCAGTGATCGTTACATGGAATTATATCTTTGCCAAAATTTCAGGGGACATTAGTAAATAATAAGCTGTAGCGGGGACAGAAAAATATTGGTTGAAAAAGGATTATTCATGACCTTCAGTCTGGAAGCTGTTCTTATTTGTTACTTTACTTATTTCGTCACTACTCTTTATTGTTATCACCCATTACTTAGTTTGACTTTGTTTATTTACTGACCCATCTCAAGAATTTCACTCATCCATCGATATAAAGGTACATCACAGCATCACTTACTTTTAATTACGCTCGGTACGGGCAGTGCATCCGTTGATTCTACGACGACGCGAAACAAGTTAAAGTAGGCTAATTAGCCACGTTTTAGCCTCGGTCGGCCTCCTCGGTCTCGGAGAGTTTATAACCACCTTTTTACTTATATATAACACTATATTATAATATCGTTAGAACACCTATCGGTAAAGATAGAATCTCGTTTTCTATCCGTAAAATTGTTACACCCCACGTGGTTTATCTTCAACAAAAGTCTCTACACACGTGCGTTTCAAATCGCAGCGATCGACGCACGCGCTGCTACAACACATTTTGTATGGAAATACTGAAACGCCCATTCACACGAACAATACACGTTTCACGGAGTGCCGAGCACGTCGCCGTTCGCGGTAAGCGTGGCTTATTGCAAATGAGGTCGCTCACTAATATAAATCGCTGCGTAATCGTAACGTCAAACGCTGCGAATCGAAACGCACTCGTGGGAGCAGACTGTTAGAAATTGGCTTATTTTACTCCCTTATTCCCTATATTATATTCAGCATAACTTCATGCGTTCAATTGCGTTGGAATAAATTTACATTTAAATAATTACTCGTGCAGACAAGTCTAACGTGAGCACAGTTGATTGAGTCATTATCGATAAATCAGTCTGAAATTCTAATTTATATTACGAACTCGATCCGTGTGTTGTTCAATATGAGCATCATTTATTTCCTATTAAATTACTGTGTTGAATATTTGCGATTTACACATTAGGTGCTTAACTCACTAAGTTCATTTGCGTGTAACGTTATAAATTAACTTGCTTAAGTTATTTATGAAACTAAGAGTTTTCTTATTGGAAACTCTAAAATAATCTGCCTACGTGAAAAAAGTTCTGAAAAGGATGTTAGGTTTGTCCGAGGACAAACAACAAGTTGGAGCTAGAAAATATGGTTAAAATGTTTTAATAGCGCTGTATTCTTACGATAGCAAATTCAACTGATGTATATGTGCGTGCGTGTGCATAATTATCTGCAGCATTGCGAGATGAATTAATTACATACATTACATACCTACGTTTCAGTAAATATAGACGTTAGATTTAGTAATGGCTTACTTAGTACAAAATTTCTGAGTTTTACTGTCATAAATAAAACTATTACCAAATTCATAAGTGCGTGTGAAGATTTATTTGAATCAAAATTTGTTACTATCATTTAATTTCATTCCAAATAAAGACCTTACCGTGCAAATTACCTGTTCAAACTAAAGTTAATTATGTATTTAATTGAAATTTAAATAAACAATAAACACAAGTACATATAAATATTCTACTTTCAAATTAATGTTTTATTTGGTTTAATTTATTATGCAAAATTTGTCACGGTTCATTAATTATGAAGAATGGTTAATTAATTTTGAATATTTACCATAACCTGTTTAATGATAACCAAATAAATGATAATAAATTATTGAGGTGATGATAACTCAGTTCTGAAGTAGTGAAGTTTAATGCCATGACGAAATTGTGAGTTCGAATCCTACAACGAGCTTTCGGCAGTGTATTGGCATTCCCTCTGGTAGCCAACATGCATACGCGATCATAAGGTATTCAGCACGGCTATCTCCTGGCTATAGTAAAATATAACATTGACTGTGGAAATATTAAACGCTGCCAGCCTTCTGGGAACCTTGCCGATCGGCAGCAGCGGCAGCCTCGAAGAAGTTTTTTATGTATTGTAATTGTACATTTGCATGTATATTTTGTACATTTGTTGTAAATATTAAATGTTATACATTGATTATGAAAATACATAATATCTACATATAACCTATCACAAAAAAAAAATCGAAATCACTTCTTGAAATGTCACTTATGAGGTTATTTATATTATCACACCTAACTTCATTGATTGCAACGCTAAACGAGCAGTGTAGAAAACAACCTACTTTTCGAACTAAACCAACGCGTATTCTAAAAACTTTTTTTAAAGTGGATCAGTTTCTAATTATGAAAACATTTCAGCTAAAGTTAAATCGACCTTAACAAATACTCGCCATTTAAGTTTATGGGCGGAAAATCGTTTTTGTTTTGTAAGGACTACGGAGTGGTTAATAGTGTAATTTAAAACGGTCACGCTTCAGCGTAGGAAATATTTGCTTTTGCACAGCGAATTGAAATTGGGCTATTATTAAAATTCTGTGCCTAAATTAATTTGATTTACACAGTTTACACATTTTAATCGTTCCCGTGTTTGTGTGTCGTACAATGTTATTATTTTCAAATCTATTATAAACACAATTATGAATTTAAAAGGTTGCCTGGATATCGCACGCTAATAGTGATATGTGGTTCCCTGCGGTTTTAGCCGCGTTCCCAAAGGATCTTATCTATTACCGGGATAAAAAGTATACCATGTTTTATTCCAGGATATGATCTATTTGTGTGCCAAGTTTCATTAAAATCCATTCAGCAGTTGTTGCGTGTTTGAGCAACAAACATCCAAACATGCAAACTTTCAAATTTATTGTGTAGGATAGTAGGACAAAGCCGCATATTGTGATACGGTGGATGTTATTACTATTGTCGTTCTTCTCCTTATATGGTGAACTAGTACATTATATTCGTTTGTTTTCACATAAAATCGCCTCTACCTTCAAAGCATAAACTAACTTTATGTATTTTAATGTCCACAGATATTCGACAATCACTACCACTTCCATCACAACTTGATCTCAAAAAGATCTATAACTCCTGCGCACAGTCATCACGACAAATTAGAAGGAGACACACGCGTGCGATGGGCGCGCCAGCAGAGAGCCCTCTCAAGAAAGAAAAGGGATTTTCAAACATTTTCCTCTACAGGTAAAAATATTTATATCAAATACTAGCTGTCCCCTGCGGTTTCACCCGTGTTCCTGTGGGATCTTATCTTTTCCCGGGATAAAAAGTAGCCTATACATATAATTTTTTTTTATGTCACTAGTGACAACGAGGCAGGCGGGTCACCTGATGGTAAGCGACTACCGTCGCCTATAGACATTAGCAATACCAGGGGGACTGCCAACGTGTTGTACACTTTATTACAATGCCTTAAGGGCAAGGGCTCTCAAGTGCAACTGCCGGAACACACCAACAGGTGCTTGGCGACAGACTTTCAACTTGAGGGTGGTAGCCAGCCAGTCGAGTATCACATAGTACCCTACCACCGTGCTGTGGTTTCCTCACGATGTTTTCCTTCACCGAAAGCTCAAGCTCATTGTAGGATTCGAACCCACGACCTTCGCCGCGGTATTCGACGTCACTTACCACTGAGCTGTCATCGCCTTAAAATTTATAATATTAGTGGGATATAGGTATAAAAGAAGAAAAATATTTTCTCATCATAATATTGGGAGTCGAATGTTTTGTCTATTAAAAATTATGTGATCGTGACAATGAAACACTACACGCAATTATTTACCTTTCAGAGTTTCGAATGACATCAAAAAGATTTACATGATGTAAATCACTAAAAATAGTACAATGTCTTGCAAAAGTTAAAAATGTTTAGTGTATAAATAAGTCCATAATGTGTATTTAAGTGTCGATAGCATTTGATATTAAAATGACATGAAAGAAACCATTATATTTGTATGTTACAATCGCTGTAGCAAGAATAGCGAGTTCACTATTCAGCGTCGACAGTACAAAAGAATACAGTATAACAAAAGAAGTAGATCGTGATTCTACGTTTGACTTTCAATCAATCGACTGTAGCTGCAAACCTTGTGCACCCGTTCCGCCTGTTTTATCTGAAAACTGCAGAACGGGTGGATTTTATTCTTCAGTTGAGAGCATTAGTATCTGAGAATGTAGACCACAAAAGATAAATGAATGGAAACTTGCTGTCTCTCAACGAGATTGCTTCTCTTGACCACATTTTGACTTGAAATGTAAATTTTTACGCAATACACTTCACACTGCAGGCTGAAAATAAATGATTTTATGGAGTTACTATAATACACACCGTAATGGGATGTAAAATACACTTTAACTAAGAAAAACCTTCATATATCATATATCCAGGTGGATTATTTGACTAAATTAACATGTAGATACATTCACTATACAGATATACCACATACTAATAGGTATTATAAATGTGAATGTTTGTATGTGTTATTCAATCACGCAAATTTTACTTAGCAGATTGTCCTGAAACTTAGAACAAAGGTTGATCAGAAATGACAAGATCCCTCGGAAATGCAGATGAAACCGCGGGGGATAGCTAGTATAATAATAATAAATATAAATATCCTGGGACATTTGTTCACACACGGCTATTTGATCCCAAACTAAGCAGAGCTTGTAATATGGAAACCAGATGACTGCTATACTACATATACTACTTTTACTACTTTTACTACTTTTTTTTTGTAAATACATACTTAAATAGATAATTACACCCAGACTCAGGACAAACAGACATGTTCATGCACACAAATGTGTGTCCCGGATGGGAATCGAACCCACGACCTGTGACGTGAAAGGCAGTGTGTTAACCAACCACGCCAACCGGCCCGTATTTTATATGTCGCTCCTGATAACCCTGTTTAAAACTTGTAAACGGTAGCACAGATAAGTTATTCTGTTTTATTTGCGTAGCTGAGACGAAGACTTCAAATCCCGCGCCATCATCAGCGTCGAAACGCGATGCGGGATCAAAACGAGAGCTGCAACCGTCTCGAGTGAAGGGACGGCCTCGAGCAGCTGATGCTAAGTTCCAACTTAACGACCCCAAGTGGCCTCATATGTGGTACTTAGTAAGTATTCTTTTAACATGTATACGCTAATTAAAAATCTTGTAAAGGAATTTGGAAATTCAAAGCCAGTGCATCTAAAGCCCAAAACATAGATTGTAAATGTTGAATCTCAAACTTAAAATCCTTGTATGTTAACTATAGCTACACGTGAGAGCCTATTTTGGTTTGGTTGCTTAACATTTTCGGTCTCATTATCACTTAAAATTTCAGATAAAATATAAGCATGACCATTTTGTCCATAATATAATGAAAAGATAATATTTGTTTAAATGGTGTTAGATGGAGTTAACACAATTAGTGGAAGGATCGACATTCGTGATGATCCCATACACTTTATTCATTACCAAATTGAAGCGTAAATATTGAAAGCCTAATTTACTGGTGGCTATAAAGTTACCCTATATAAACACTCATTTTGCCTCGTTTTGTTTTCCTTTAGCAATTCCATTGAACCCAAAGGGAAGTTTAATTTTCTTTCGTTAAAGTTTAAAGCGCTTTCCTTAAAATATTGACGAGGTGGAAGCCAAAAATTGGAGTTTTATTCAGATACCGCGAGGGAAATTTACTTAAATGTTAATGTTTCTGCAAAGTTTCTTGACTCCGTTAATGGGACTGGAAATGTATTTGTAATTTTACAATAGAATATACTTGGTGCTTGTTAAAAATTTACTATTTACATAAATTTGTTTCCATTGACGATTGTGTAAGTTATTGTGTAAATAAACTTGCTTTAATATCGATAAGTTAACAAGAGGAGTTGAGGAAATCGAACTTTGATCCTGACGATACAAAGTTAGTTATAAGTTTACAAGTGCGGTTTACAAATATATTTGAAAATAATGAGAAACTTATACAAGAAAAATTATATTATTATTTATTTTGCTTTATGTAACTACGGTACATATATGCAATGAGTTCATGAATTTGTTCACATACCTACCTTAATCATCAATCCATGGTGCTAATCCTGTTGTTTTTTAATAAAACTTAAATAAATTAGTCTAATGTCTTGTTTTCAACGTAAATATATTCGCCATCAAGGTTCACGATTTTCCCGTCCATCTCAAATTAGTTAATGCTTTTTGTAAGGAAGAGATAAAATGAGATTGAAATTAGTTTATTTTCTAAATAAAAGCAACATTAGCTTGTACTTTGCGTGAATCAATATTGCGGCTGATGTTTTATTTCTTTTTGCAACCATTGCCAAATATATTTTTGTGAAGCACTTTTTAAGAATTGAAAAGCAAACTTTTCCATTATCGTTCAAGCTTACATTTTTATGATCAAAAGTCTCAGAATTATTAAATCATAAATTATATACCTAAGAAAATTAGAATCTATTTTCTAGAAATTTAAGTTATTAAAATCCTTATTTGGACTATTAGTCATGTTAATACCAAAAATAGCCAAATCGTTCTAGCCGTTCTCAAGTGATGCGATTACCGAAGAACAGCATCTCATTTTATTTATTATAGTCTTTAAATACATATCTAGGTTCACTTATATCTTGTTCTAAATAAGTAAATAGTCAATAAAGTAATTTTAGTTCACATTTCCTCGAAACGCTATGTTGAGATTCAAAGAGTGAGACACAGTTATTGCTTCCTGAAGAGACATTGTAAGCAGACTAAGGCAAACTTGGTTGCAAGAGATCATTTCCGCGATAAGAACTCGTAAATTGTGAACCCTAATAACATACCAAAGATTTTTTTGTTGATTTAAATTAGAATATGGACATCACAACATCTTTGTAAAAAATCCATGTTTATTCTCGGGTATCTAAAAAAATTAGCAATATTTCTTCTAAAGCATGTTTTTTTATAGAACCGTGGTGGTGGCTTGGACATGAACGTGATCCCAGCGTGGCGGGAAGGCTTCACCGGCCGCGGCGTAGTTGTCACTATTCTAGATGATGGGCTCGAGACTGAACATCCGGATTTAATCGCTAATTATGTAAGTATTTAGAATATAACCGGCTTATCAAACTTTTGACACGAAAAAGGTTTATAAGAAATGCCGTCTTTGAATAACTTTCTTGGTATCTGAAGCTCATCAATTTATGCGGATAACCATTTTCCGCCAAATCGACGAGTACCCAAATAATTCTCAGGTAAATAAAAGACACGTTTGGAAAACACCGATGAAATCAGAACTGGAACAAGTAAGTAATCCGCGGAGGGATTCGCGCTTTCGCGATAAAAGGGCCTAGAGTGACATCTGCGCGCTGAACAAAAGCTTGTGGAGTTTCAAATTACACGATTCATCTCGCCCGTACGGCTTTAATTTCACTGTTGGCGTTTGGAAAAATGTGTAATTGGGTCGTGGATGTGGGCTGAGACGGTTTATGTAACTCAGCTCCCAGGAGCGTAAGGGCCCTCGCTAAGTGAGGATTACACTCACGTCTCCTTATATCATTAACATAAATGTAGGATGCTGATATCATGATATGGGAATGTAACTTTCTAAATCAAAAGATACACATAATAGAACTTAAATTTTAAAAAAGCAACTGACTATGTTATTTTAGATGCTTGCAAACCGTTGGATTGGAATTGAAAAATAAAGATCTAATTCAATATCATATGCATCAAATAATAATTACTTTATAACCGTTTCAATATATTTACTAAATCAAAACTATATGTGCAATAGCAACAAACCAATTTAATCATTTTTTTATTTAACAGGATCCGATGGCGTCATACGACGTGAACTCACACGATTCAGACCCTCAGCCAAGATATGACATGATAGATTCGAATCGTCACGGCACGAGATGTGCTGGCGAAGTAGCAGCTACTGCCAACAACTCGCTTTGTGCTGTTGGAGTGGCGTATGGTGCTAGTGTTGGAGGTAATATACCACAATTAAAACTTCATATACAATAATTATAGTTTAAAATACTTACTATCTTCTTTACATCGCTGGACATTAAATTATTCAGTATAGAAATACATGAAGAAACCATACAAACAACCATATCCTTGATATGGTTGTTTGATTGACTGAAAGGTCACCGCAGAAACGATTCGAGAGACTACTTAAAAATATATTACGAAATTCCACTTTAAATGTGTTGAAATAGAAGATGTTTTACTTATATGAAAATTCGTCAGTGTATGTATGTATTAAGTTTCTGCGTGACCTCTGGATTTATCCGGGGAAACCCTTTTGGTTGACAATTGCCAATATTTGTTGGAAATCTAACAAAGTTAATGTCGCAAAAATATGTTTTTCTTTTTGCGTGTAATCTGAACTTTGAATACAAATAATTGAGCTGTAGTTTCATAATAATATAGCTTCATAAGCGTAATAGCTTATTGTTTGGAATTTTAAGGCGATGATAGCTCAGTGGTGAGTGACGTCGAATACCGCGGCGAAGGTCGTGGGTTCGAATCCTACAATGAGCTTGAGCTTTCGGTGAAGGAAAACATCGTGAGGAAACCATAGCACGGTGGTAGGGTACTTTGTAGTACCCGACGGGCTGGCTACCACCCTCAAGTTGAAAATCTGTCGCCAAGCACCTATCGGTGTGTTCCGACAGCTGCACTTGAGAGCCAGTTCCCATCTAGGCTTTGTGTGCTTACCATCTTCGGCCACATCATCACATACCATGGTGAGATTGTGGTCAAACACAAGCCTATCCAGAATAAAAAAAAATCTAATAAACATAGAGTCTAGACGCGAGATCGACAATTCACAATTGACCTATTCCTTTAAGACTACAAAAATACATTACGTGCTTTTGAAGGTGAAGATTTACAACGTTTCACTTCACGTCCTTTATCCAACCTCCAGCTCCTGTCTAAGGGTTTTCAATATTATTACTGTCAAGGTATGAGGTGATTGATACCCAAACGTAAGGCACTGGTTTCAAAATATATTTAATGTGCTCATAAAAAGGCATTTTACTGAATTTCGCAGCTGTTATATAACATACGATGTTAAACTTATTATATTACTTTTTTAATGTTAGTGTGCAACGATTTTGTCAAATTATGTGTTCTAAAAGCAATCTTCGCAACTCTATTTAAATTCAAAAATCTATTCACATAAAAAATCGTCGTCTCACAATGTTACAGTATTACATAAAATCTCATTAGTTCAAAAAGCTCTTTGCAAAAATGTATAAAAAATTCAATGCTTAAAAAATATAAGTTAGAAATATTTGTTTACCGTCGAAACGTAGTCTTTACTTTATACACTCGTTATGGAAATTACCTTAGGTTATGAAGCTATTAAATTGGATGTAGGCTGTTTGAACATCCTCCATGTAACTTGTTTAATATGTTACAAGTTTCGGCAACAGGTGGATGTTGCCATACCTCTTTGCTCAAATTCTGTACCATCACCTGATTATGTGTTTTAATTAACTTTAGAGATTAAAATAAATGTTTAAGTAAAATACTGGAGCTTGATTACTTTATAAGGAATGATTAAGCATTCGAATTACAAACTTCTTTGTGTTTGTTTTTTTCGGTTAAATGGTCAAACATGCGTGAGTAGTTTTTCGCTCGTTCTAACATCTAATAAAAAACCCTATTCATTGTATCTTTAGGTTCTAGTAGTGTAATATTAAAAACGAATGTTCCATTTTTAATCACGAATGAAACCCAAAAAACATTATACGTAGAGTCGGCTCGGTTCATGTGGTTTACGGTTGTTTTATGCAATTACGATGTTTCTGGTTTTCAAAGGGAATCCTTTGACTTACTGAATTATAAATTTGATTTAAGCAAAGGCGCGTAAATTGTAATTTGTAAGGATATCTTGTTGGGAATGTATACGAATGGGCAATAAACGACAAATTGTATTTATCTTCCTTCAAGTCTACGAGGGTACAGGGTACGTATTTTGCTTATAATAGGAAAGAAGCACTGAAATCTAGATACAAGTATCCATTCACATAGAAAAAAATACAGCAAGAGTTTAACCCCTGTATGATTTTAGGAAAGTTAAATTAATGTAGGTTAAAAATTAATCTGAAAACCACGTTTCATGGATTTATAATGCATTGTCTTCGAATTGTGAGCTACCCTAAAAGTTTAAGACGGATAGCTAATCGAAAAGCGCTTGAAATTTTAGTGATAAGATTCCACTCGGACCGACAGACCGACAGACCGACAGACAAACAAGAAAGTGACGTAATAAAAACGTGGTAAAAACATGATTATGTTACCATAGCTTTTCCTAATGTACAAGCTTAAGTATGATTAGGTTTTTCATCCCTCATAATCACTACTTCAATCTGTGCCTATTTTTTTGCTATGCCAGCAATCAATTTGAGAATGGACCTTGACATCTTAATTAACAGCTGTGGCTTTCTGCCAAGTTTTATTAGCACTCCTACATAACAAGGTTTGGTGTTCCAGTAAAGCCTTTCAAGCAGCAAACTCTCAATACACATACACAGTTTGCTTGTAATTGAACCTATTATTAGGGGCAACGTTTATTATGGTAACTTATTAATAGTTGGAGAAAATCAAGTAGGTACACCTAAGTTGCAAAAGTTGGGAGAAAAGTATTATGAAAGGTAGAAAATATAACCTAAATTAACTTTGGTTATGATGTAATTACAGAATTACTTTTTTTTATTAAGTATCTACCGTAACGGTGTTTAGAAGAATAAAATGTCATCAGCCCTCGTAGGGTTATAAACAAATAATTTTGATTTGGATTTGTCTTTGATTTTGGCTATCGTGATCTGCAGCCTTATCTCTAACATAAATTAACAAAGGATATCATCTATTTAGTCACGGAGATAGTATATGTATAGCCGTCACGAGAATGTTGTCAATCTCACCAAGGCATTCGCACTCGGTTAAAAGACCTCTATACTAACTGATTTCCTACGATCCCACTCAGTCTTTTTAGAATTGGCGTGGTGTAGATGAATTATCTGAAAATTGTTAACAATGATTTCATTATATTGACAGGTGTTCGAATGCTGGATGGTGATGTCACCGATGCAGTTGAAGCCAGATCATTAAGTCTTAACCCTCAGCATGTGGACATCTACAGTGCTTCCTGGGGCCCTGATGATGATGGGAAGACAGTTGATGGACCAGGAGAACTTGCTACCAGAGCCTTTATTGAAGGAGTGACTAAGGTTCGTTGATAATCTTTGAGAAGCAATAATATAAACGTACAGGTGGCATTAAAAGTACATGATCACTTTAGTATCATGTCACATTACGCTTAGTTCTCATACAAACTATGAAGAGAATGGTGCTGTTGATAGTAAAAACATTTAAATAAAAACCAGCCAAGTGCGAGTCGGACTCGCGCACGAAAGGTTCCGTAAAAATTGCAAAAAAATCACGTTTGTTGTATGGGAGCCCCCTTTAAATATTTATTTTATTCTGTTTTTAGTATTTGTCGTTATAGCGGCAACAGAAATACATCATCTGTGAAAATTTCAACTGTCTAGCTATCGCGGTTCTTGAGATACAGCCTGGTGACAGACAGACGGACGGACGGACAGACAGCGAAGTTTTTACCCTTTGGGTACGGAACCCTAAAAAATAACTTTTACTTAAATATGCCATTTGAAAAAACCAAAGTTGCGTTAAAAAGCATGATAATTAAGAAACATTTTTATTAATGCGTAACTAAATACTTAGGCACCGGAATAATGTATTAAATCTTTTTGTGATTGCATCAAAGTTGTAATATACCAAATAATAATTATAATATTATGAACATAAGAAATTTTACAACAAACCAACGCGTTGTCATTTGTGCGGGTGCAGCGCAGTGATTCTTTTGTGCGTGACTTTAATTAGATACAGTCGAGATCAAAATATTTTAGCTTTCACACGAATGCTTTTTTTATTGACGTGGTGTCAATGATTGATAGATTATTTTAAAGAAATGTACCTACTTAACTTGTAAAACGCACAGCCTAATCACGATATTCATGCAAAATAGGATATTTCGCTTTATCGTAGGTACCTAGGTATTGATTGTAAAATCGATACATATCTATATTCGATTCAGTTGACTGAATTAAAAAATGAGAAAAAATAAAAAGAGCGACATTAGATGACAGAGTTTAGTAACCAAATAAAACTAAAATTTAACTATATTCATGAAAACTGCAAACGCGCAGAAACACATGTGGGCAGATTATTAATACGACTATCGCGATACTGGGTTCTGTTTACAATTTATCCAGGGCCAGAAATGCTGACACTTTCATTATTAATTATTTTTAAGTGCCATTATAAAATTGTTGGGGTAAAACTTGTCCTGAAGGTATAGTCACGGTACGGAGGTTTAATAAAAAATCACAACAGCAGCTGTGTTAATTTGTCTCTATACCTTCGCACAAACGATATTGATCCTTAATATGATATGAGGTAGGGTTCTTTTTTTGTTTTTATGTTTTAATTTTGCCGATTTTGTAACTAAGTTAGTGAAGGGTGCACACCAACCAGCGAGGCGACACTTGGCTAAAGCAATTTCTGTAATGACGCAATTATTTTCTCTCTATTTCCTACACTATATGGTCAAGTGTTCGCGGAGCGTAAAATTTACATAATGTTGTTTCCCTTTTCGACTCTAAACAGCGTTTGAGGACTCTTGTTTATACAAGAAACATCGTTTAACCTTTTTCCAGTCGGTGACTTTTATTGTCTCTGTTTTTATTTGAAATTGGATACGCAGTACGATGAATCGTATATGAATATGTTAACATTAAATTCCGAAACTTATTACTATTTATCCTATAATGGTAACAGGGAAACCAAAACCTTAAAGCTTTAGGAAAAGCCAAACAATAGAAAATTCATACAATATTATGAATTGATATCTGAGTCTGATTGTATTTATCATATGGCTACATCCAAATAATTGTGTACGTCTATATGACATCACGAGGCTAACAACGTCAATGGCTGTTTGGTCACTAATCATTCTCAGGCAGCAATAAATTAATTATCCATGGCTTCGGGTTGCCTTGCTCCTCTACAGCTTATTCATCGATAAATATATTATGACTTGTGACCTAATTGGCTAACGATACAGTTGGCTAGTAGTGTCAAATGGGATCGTTAACATCAAGACGATGACGTTGTTAGGCGACTTCAAACACTAACGATTCAAATAATAAAATGTCATTTTATTAACTTGGTTGATTTTGTCTCGAAAAATGTTTGGTGGGACAGGGTTAAAAAATTCAATCATTTATTCACCGTGTTTTTATGATGTAATATTTAAAAAATCCCCTAAACTGATGTTATTTATTACCTGTTTCCTTTCTGCTTTACTCATTAAAATTCTTCTGAAATTTCCTACGCAGGGTCGCAATGGCAAAGGGTCAATTTTCGTTTGGGCCTCTGGTAACGGCGGTCGTGAACATGATAATTGCAACTGCGATGGCTACACCAACTCTATTTGGACACTCTCGATATCTTCAGCAACGGAGAGAGGAGAAGTTCCGTGGTACTCAGAGATGTGCAGTTCCACATTAGCAGCCACTTACAGCAGTGGAGCCATTAATGAGAAGCAGGTATGTTACACCACCATTATCTGATATTGATTTTTATAGAATTTAAATATTCCTACGTAAAATTTACAAAATAAAACCTTATGGCTCACAAATAAGTTGACATATTTTTTGAAAATGTTGTTTGTATCTTACAATGTGATGTTGTTTTGTATCTACTACAGAATATAGAAGAGATTACTGTGGTATGTAGAATAAACTACGAACGCTCAATTTATATAATTTCGCCTTTATATTTACTATGCTTCAGCACAACTACTTCACGAATTCTCATTGCTTGTTAAATACCGTGCTTAATAATCTTCAAGTATTTTTCTTTAGGAATACACCAAAGTCAACTTGATATGATTTTCAATAAAAAGTAGACAGCACAATTCGTCAGTAAAAAAACACGGATGTTATAGCTCGTAATAAAAAGTGAATGCAGTAAAAGTGCATAGTGGCAGAAGTAAAAGACCTAGCCTGTGTCTGGTGGCATCAGTGACAATAATTACTGCTATAACTTCACCGCTGTCACCTGAAAAGTAATGTTAATATGCCTTGCAGTTACTCATGTTAGGCTCTGTGACATTTATGGGTTTTAAGGCGCAGTTGTTTCGTATTTATGCATATACTTCTAGTTTTATTTATAGTATTTTGAGTTTTTTTCCCTTCGAATATACAAAATAATACTGAGATTCTAAAAAAATATTATAAATGGAAAGCAATCTTAATTATTTCAAAAGGAATGCCATTTATAGTTCACTAGCTGTCCTCCGCGGTTACACGTTCCCAGTAGGTAGGTCCCAGTTCCCGTAGGTCCTAATCTTTTCTCGGGATAAAAATATAGCCTATGTTACTCAGGGATAATGTAGCTCCCTAGTGGTGAAAGAATTTTTAAAATCGGTCAAGTAGTTTTTGAGTAAATCGTAACAAGCAAACAAACAAAAAATCAAATCTTTCCTCTTTATAATATTAGTTTAGATTAGGGACAAATGAAATTGTAGTAAAATTTAAGTTGTGTAGAAATAACAAGCTGTATTTTTAATTTCTGTTTTGCCTTTAGAAGTTTAATTAGTTCCCACGATGTAGCATGGTTAGCGTTTCTCCCACTAATATGAGCAGCTTAATTGTTTCCAACATGCACTTACATATTAATATTTCTAATGAAATCGGGTGCTTAATCCTGAGAAGAAACCAAATCCCATTACATTAATGTATTGTTGTATGTTTTAGTAATTTTATAAAATGTTGGTAAAGTTATTAAGTCTATCGTCGACTTTTGACTAAATTTTACATACGTAACACGTACGCAGTTACGGCAAACTACGCATTTTGCTAACGTAAACTAGAGTAAATACTCAAACAGGAAACCAAATACTACGCTCGTTTTCACTATACTCCCTCTACTGATATGTTTTTACCTACATTTATTTTCCTACTTTATAAACCAGGTGGTACCTTTAAAGGTTTCGACTTGTTCCGTCGGCCTCACTTATCCTTAAAGTGATTACGGCCCTCCCATCTTTATACAAAACAGCCTTTGCCCTTTTAGCGCAGTGCAGGATTTTGGGGTAAATAAAATTATGTCATTTGAATATAAATTATAAGGCTGGTTTTGTTGGTTAACTCAAATGGGTGTACAGTAGTGACGAACTTTTGTTCATTCGTTACTCACTATTCTACAAAAGGGTTAGACTCAATCAAAGTTAGAGAAACTTTTGGGTCAAATAAAATTGTTTGTGATAGGTAAACTACGATACGAAAGAGTATCGATAAGTGAGATTCGGTGAACAAGTAGTACCTTGGAAACTTATTATTATATTTTTATATAAAAATATAGTTCTCTTTTTTATACATAATAGTAGGTACGTTTTTAGTAAGTAAATATACCTACAATGTGAGCTTGTGTAGCTACTGTACCTACTGATAAATGCGTTATTCTACGAAGATAATGAAGTAGGAATGTATGATAAAATGAAAATAAAATCTCCGCGCTATATCCTTTGGAATGGTCATTACCATATTTCAAAGGCGTATTCATTTGTAAAGCGTTAGTAATGAAATAGTAGTTACGATGCGAATGTAATACCTACTTTGATTAAGCTCTTGAAAACGCTCAATCGCGTACAATCTACAGAGTCTATACGTTTACTCTTTATTGTGGATTGTTTCTTGAAGATACACATTCTGCAAAGTAATGAGTTTATACGTACACGGATTGGATCAAAGATATCTAATATTCTCCATTATTCAATATAGTTTTGCAGATGTCTTTGCTCTGTAATTTTTGTACGCTTTTAACAGGTGGTAACAACAGATCTTCATCATTCATGTACTGTGGGTCACACGGGGACGTCGGCGTCCGCGCCGCTCGCGGCCGGGATCTGTGCGCTGGCGTTGCAGGCCAACAAACACCTCACTTGGAGGGATATGCAGCATATTGGTATGTTTTGTATGGTGGAAAGTTCTAGATTTTAAGAATTATTGTCTTTGTCAGGTTCTGGAGCCAATATTGTATTGTTTTTTGGTAATTTGTATCATGCCTTGTGCCATTTTAGATTTTTTCTCATTTAAAAATAGTGTTTAGATAATATAGGCATCAATTCGTGCTTTTGAGAGGAATCCAAATATATTATTTAAATAATCACTTCCAACCTTGAATGAAGTATCTGATTCTTCATTCAAGCCTATATTAGTCTAAAGATGGTAAAACCCTGGTTATTAAAGCCTCAAATAAATTCAAAAGTTCAAAAGTCTGCAATGGTAGACCTAATACTAACTAGTTACATACAGTAGGTCCTATATTACTAACTTTGCTACTGGTAATTTGTAGCAGTAAAATTTGCTGCAATGGAAATCTATGCAGATCAAAGCGTGTGTGATACCACTAGGGTAGGTAGTTTTGATTTATAGTTTTACCTTTGATAATGTGTTTTGCACGTAGTTAATATTCCTTTGATAACACGAGATATCAGGATGTAAATAAAGTTAATTTAAAGAGCTTATTAGTTAACTAATGTCATGCGTATTCTTATTATTAAATTAAGGGTTGTAATATTATTACAAAAATCTATGTGTCCTAATAATATTCAAATAGATCCAAGTGCCTGTGTCTTTGAATTTTTCACTAACACACAGATGAAGTTTCGAATTAGTTAATAAATTTGTCTATTTCACAACCCTTTTTTGTTGTAACTCTAAAACATAAAATTAGCACTTAGACCCTCTAGAATTACAACCCTTCAATTATATTTTGTAAATGTACGAATCTTGCAATGAGATTGAGCTTTCGGTGATCGATATAATTGTGGGTAAACCTATCATGATGGTAGTGATTCGCCTGGCTAGCAATTACCTAGCTAGGTCTTTTCTAGACTCTAGCTAGGAATATGAATTCCATCTATGAACTCATCAATACTCACCAAAATGTTGCCTGTACCGGTTTGATTTTCATTAAATTACTATGCTATCAATTTTACAATCTTATTTATATGTAGATTTAGTTAAAGCAAAGTCAACAGTGTGCAGAAAAGAATTTCTCACTTCGTTTATTCTAATATGTGAACCTTTTGACAGCGCGCGTTTAGGTATAATGAAAAAAATCTTAAAGCATTTCGATTAGATTTTTCATGTTGTAAAAATTTCTTCACACAGCCGAATCTGTGAATGGAAATCTTGATAATCTTCATAAAATTTTAAAGAATGGGTAACGTAGGTATTTGCTGAAACATTTTAAGTTAAATAGAAATATCATTCCATAAAATCAGAGTGCTTCTACTCGTATCTCGCAACAAAGGATTGACGTGATTTTTGGTTTAGAAATTTTGAGCTGGAGAATGACATTGTTTTATCCGGGGCGGGGAGGTGTGTAAACTATTATTTTATTAATAACGAGTCACGATTCCTGTCATTCTTTTTTTATGTAGGTAGTTTTAAGAAGCTCGATCTGGTCAATTCAAAGGGTTATTAAATAAATGATATAATAAGTCCCAATATATTAACATTAAAAACACTTAAGTAGTTTATTTGCATAAATAATGGAAATAACAAAGCGTACAACTACAATAAACTTTCTTCGACTTCGATAGTTGGTAAGTGATATTTTTCCAAATACAATACATTTTATTGATAACAAATAAGATATCTAAATAAACGAATTTTGTTTTCATAGGTCCACGACTAAACTCACACAAATAATACAAGCTAGACTAAACAATACATTATTATTTGATATTTTTAGGGCAAGCTCTCTATTGTACAGTATAAATATTTGACTAGGCAGAGTGGGAATGAATACCACTACCTACATAAAGTTTATTTTCAGAAACTGTAGTTGTATGATAAGCTATAAGCATAACTATCGTTTCATATAATAATTATAGTAAGTATCTCATACAACCTAATAATTTACATTAATCTCGTTTTGATAATGTGAAATTCGAAATAATTTTGTTTTGCACAATGATTTCAGTGTTTCAGTACCTAGTGCAAATATATTACTTATGAATATAAAAATTATATTATTTTGTACATAATTTTACTAATCATGACCTTGCTCTTTGAATATAATCTTATAAGATACTCGCTGTCCTCCGCGGTTTCACCCGCGTTCCCGTTGGATCTTATCTTTTACCGGGATAAAAATATAGCCTATGTTAGGTAATGTCAAGGATAATGTAGCTTTCTTTCTTTATAATATTTGTATAGATTTCAGTTCTACGTAGAACGTAAAGTAAATATAATGTTCTCGTTGAATATAGCAAACTCCTTTTCGAATTACTTTCAGATATTTAAGTTTTGTCATGAAATACTGAACAGTAAATTATATTTTAGACCTGAAATTAAATTTAATATCATTACACAATCTTATAAAATATTATGGGGATATACAAATTTGTTATTATTATATTGATTTAAATATTAGTTTAATTTTCTAGGTATATGGAGTTTATAAAAAAGTCAAACGTAATTTATTGAATATAAGAACTTGCCACGTAATAAATACAACATTAAAGAACATAACAAATTTTCTTTTAAATCAACGTTGTATATTTCTATAGAATCTACTATGGAACTTGGCACCTATTCAGATCTCAACTCTTATCGGCGAGACGCCAAAAACACTTAACGTCGCGCGTCGTTTATATCGAACTTAGCCCATATAGAGGGTATAATATTAAAAATGTTATGTCCAAAGCTGTTTAAATGACATCTTGGTCTATGCAAAACTCTGTTTTAGTTACCTCTTTTCCATCTACAGTGGTCCGAACAGCTCGACCAGAGCGTCTGAGCAACGGCGGAGAATGGCGCGTAAATGGCGTCGGGCGCAATGTATCTCATTCGTTCGGCTATGGGCTCCTGGATGCTTCAGGGATGGTCCGACTGGCTCGGTCATGGCGCTCAGTGCCAGCTCAGAGGCGGTGCGAGCTGGCAGCGCCGAGGCCTCAGAGAGCCGTGCCTCCGAGGTCTTCTGTTACGTTACAGGTCAGTGGTTCAATCAATAACTATCGACCCTATTTCAAATGTATTTGACTACGGCTGTGTGTGTGTAGTATACAAATACTAGCTGCCTCCCACGGTTTCAACTGCGTTCCTGAGGGATCTTATCTTTTCCCAGGATAAAAAGTAACCTATGTGCTGTTCCAGACTATAATCTATCTCTGTGCCAAATTTCATCCAGATCCGTTCAGCCGTTCTGGCGTAAATGAGTAACAAACATACATCCATCCATCCAAAATTTCACATTTATAATATTAGTGGGATGACTCTGTGTAACTTTTATGTATTACATTGAGTCTAATTAAAATGTTCAGTTCTAGAGCAACATATTGCAAATATGTTAAATAAAGATTCTGTTTGTGACTATTTAGGGCGATCAATTCCCAGTTCCAGTGTATGCTTTGTTCAAAAGTTTAATTTATGTTCAGTCCATTGAAACGAATAGCCAAATAGCGGCACACCAAATTCATATCGTCGAGGTCAGAATGAAAGCTAAAAATAATCTATTTTAATTAAAATGAACTTTCGTAAAACTAGTTCACTATGCATATCACCACAATGTGTAATTTATGCTAATGGAGTCAGAAAAGCGTCCGCTCACATAAATAAAACATCCATGGACGCAAATGTACAGACTTATATAAACTCTTTCTACATAGGTAATATATCTACCTACTAACAAATTGTATTGTAACAATACATTAATATGGATGTATTTGGATAGTACCTTTAACACATGATTGTAGGTGTATTCCGAATCACGCTAGAATCGATGAGAGCGAGCTAAAACGCGTACCGAATCACAGTGAGGGCGATATGATGATGTTCCGTGAATCATGACGACGCAAATAATGCATTACATCGTGAACATGTCATAGTGACAGGGTACTTTGTAGTACCCGACTGGCTGGCAACCCTCAAGTCGAAAATCTGTCACCAAGCAGCTATCGGTGTGTTCCGATAGCGGCACTTGAGAGCCAGTTCCCATCTAGGCTTTGTGTGCTTACCACCTTCGGCCACATTAACACTTACCATGGTGAGATTGTGGTCCAAAAAATTTTCATGGTCATGTGCTTGCAATAACATTGTCTATTACAGTTGGACGTAGGAGCATGTCCTGGTGTCAACTATTTGGAGCACGTTCAAGCTCGGGTTTCCTTATCGGCAGCACGTCGTGGTGACTTGAGGATAGCACTCACATCGCCGGCTGGAACCAAGGTTACGCTGCTAGCACCAAGGTACGATTTTCTAGGAATTTTAAATGTTACAATATACGATAAAATATTTATTTATAGGAATAATGTAATTCGTCACCACCATCTTGTGTATCTTTAAGTAGTCAAACTATTAATTTTAGTGTGTCCTAAATGATTTTTAACTAAAATACGTGATATCTAACACCTCATTATTTGACAAATCTAGGGATATTGTTGATTTTGTGACCCACTTAATTGTTATTATT
Organism: Ochropacha duplaris; assembly: GCA_951361185.1. Lineage (NCBI taxonomy): Eukaryota > Metazoa > Arthropoda > Insecta > Lepidoptera > Drepanidae > Ochropacha > Ochropacha duplaris. The sequence goes on from OX592706.1 coordinate 4,455,544, forward strand.
ATATTAAAATCGAATTTATAAATATTACTTCTAATAATTTTGCTGCATAGCTTATTTTGATTCTCAGATTCTATGCCCTCTTGAATTGATGATAGTGACCTATTTAGTATAACGCATTTGTGTTTATCAAGTTGTAGACTCAACTACCTGTTGCGCTGGTTGAATCTCCTTTAGATCAAGGCCCAATGTCTGTCAAGATAATTAAACTTGAATACTCGAGCCAGTCAAATATTTACTTGATTTGTAGCATGTCTACCTATATACTATGTACGTTATCCTTCAGTAGAACAACGAACGTTTCTCGACCTCAAACAAAATTTTGTACTATAACAGTACTTCTTATTATTCTTCTTCCTTTCCTTATCTCACTACTATAACAGTTAATGACTTGATTTCTTGAGACTAGACTTTTTGTAAATGTAGATTATATGGCGTACAAAAATGCAAAATATTTTTATTCATACATTCATTTTTCATACAGAAGATTCTACCTGTAGAAACTGATAGGTACAAACTAAAACAAAACACAAGACAATAAATCCAACTGCATGCATAACAAATAATGGGTGCTCCTAATTTATTCCCTTGTATAATTACTTAACTTTCCTGCAACGGGTTTCGTCGCATGTACGTTTTAAAGGTGCACTCGCTCTTAACATTATTAAGGTGGAAACAAGACGCATCTAACTAGGGTGCCTCTTGAGTACAGTGTAATTAGACAGGTAATTTTCCGGCAGGGTGCACGACTCGTCGCGTGCGGGCTTCAACTTGTGGCCTTTCATGTCTGTGCATATGTGGGGCGAGTCCCCGCTCGGAGTCTGGCAACTAGAAGTCTCAAATGAAGGCCGATATATGGGTAAGATCACTACAATTCACACTGCGTGTCCCAATAATAACCTATGTGACTAACACCTACAGACGTTCACCCCTTAAAGTTAGGACCATTTCTCAAATCTTATTATCAAAGGTCTGTCGCTAAGCACGCTGGTCTGGAAATTTAAGTCCGTACTCGAGGCAATCTCAAATTGAATTTCTCCCTTAATATTTGGCAACTTAACTGTTTTACAATGCTAATGAAAATAATACATTTTCGAGAATTTTAACTTTTGAAGAACTCTTGACTTTCTGTTTGAAAATTTTATCGATACTATAGGTCGAGCAACATTGCAAGACTGGTCTTTAACATTGTATGGAACTAGCACGCCTGCAGCTAAAAATGATCCCATACCGTTCCGGAATCCAATTATACGCAACAAGAGTAACGCGACGCGACCCGTCGTGGTGCAGGTTGGCCGTAAAAACAATCGGGGGAAACCTGTGTCAATCGTGCCCACATATACGGTGGGACTAGTGAAAAGAAAAAAGAATAAGAATTCTAAGAATCCAAATAGGAATTCGCAAAAGTCGAAACAGAGTCGTCCAGCGACGCGATCGCCAATCGAGATTTCATCGACGCGGACGACGACATCGACGGCGCCGGATCTGAGCCTCAATTTGCGGGGCGATTTAACAGATCCGTTGGCAGACGCTAGAGGACGCAAGATGTCTAGCCTGTTCGAGCAGTACCCGAAAATCCAGCGAATATACCCGGCGCCGCTGCAAGCCAACGGTACCTAGTGGTCACTATGCATGTATTGTGTCCGTTGATTCGTTTTGCCGAGAGCGTTTTATTTGGCCGCCGCGCCGCCTAGTTTGAGCCTGCACGTCAATTACCTTTGTTCCGGACTCTGCCGCTCTTTGCATGTCGTGTGTTTGCATTGTTTAAATTTTATTTCGTAGCGGAAGTTTATTTAATGAAAAAGTTTTATTTTGTATTTAATTTTGTTTTCAGTTAAGTAATTAACATAAAGTAGCCAGTGACTTTTATGCCTTTATGATTATTTTCGTTATGTCAGTGGATGAAGCGGAAAATGTTTTGTTGCATTATAGTTTTCTTTGTGAGGAAACTAAGCAGATGCTTAGTAGAAAATATACTATTCTGAGAATCATCTAAACCAGAGAATCAGTTCTTTTCCAGGCTTTCATTGTACTTTTTGTTCCAATTGCACTGCATTGTTCTTAGATTTAACTTATTATTTTTCATATCTGACGTAAATATACTTACAAACTAACATATTTCATATAATTCATGACATTTATCATAATATCAGAAACATTTTTTTTTTTTCAAACAATATAAAGTTTCGTTTTAGTCTTTGCTTTCTCTTTATTTTCTTCCACTAATGATCAACTTAAGTGGCATCATTTCATACCTAGTATTTATGTATTCTCCTCCAATAATATCTGATGTAATTAACTAGAATACACCACAAACATAAAATTATTTATAAATCAATACAATATCTCAATTTACTTACGCAGCTGGACCGTTAACGCAATGGCAGCTCATATTCTATGGGACAGAGACGCCTGCTCAAGAGTACGATGCGTCTCCTGAGAGTAACTCCCTAGGTGTGAACCATGGAGCCAGCGTGCCTTCATGGAGCGGAGTTGACAATCCTGAATCTGTCGAGGAAGTCAGACAGAATGCTATTGACGACGACCTCGCTCTCGTCTGGCATGACTCTCACACGGTGAGCTTATTTATTAATACTACGGATAAGAATACTCCTTTTTTTTAAGTTTTTGTTTGTTAGGTATAGTTTGTTCTCTTAATAAGTTATTGTCTATGTTAAATATCGACAAATGTTTTTTTTTGTTCACTCGGTTTTCCGTCTACATTAATAGGAGTGTTTTGTTTAAGTAATTTAATTAGTTATACGTGGAAACTTGTAATTAGCCCTTAGAATCTATTTCTATTTTTTAACCTTTTGTTTTAAGATTCCCGAAAAAAAAAAAGAATTTGTTTAGTTACGAATAGAGATAGTGCCATCCACGAAGACGCGCCCCACTCTTTTTCCATATCCCTTACAGTACAAGTGCTTTAGTGCTGTCGATATGTTTTTGTGTAAATGATGTTAACTTGCACTGTAAGGGATTGGAAAAATAGTGGGGCGATTTGATTTGAAAGTAATTTACATGTATTTCGTATTTATAGTGATGAATGAAGGAAGATAGTATCTTTTCGCCCCCCTTTTTCACTTGCGGTCTCCTAGTACTTCTCTACTAGTTACTCCCCTTAGGAGTTGAATTTCAGAAAATTCTATGTTAGTTCTAATAGGAAAAAACCCAAATCTGTACAAACAGCGTAAACATCCTTTCTTGATCCCATGAAAAATATACATTCAGATTATAATGTATTCAATATTCTTTATTGCATTTATCATGTAATGCATATCGACATTATCCTGATTGTATGTAATTTTTATTATTGTGAGTATTTTCCTTTTCACATTCAGATATTTTCCGATTAGGTACGCAATATGTATTTACCTACCTACCTACACATATTTTTATTTCGTTTGAAATGTTCAGCATTTATTTTTCCAGTAAATCGGATTGCCACGTTAACGATCGTTGATTGGTGGAATTATTGCTGTGTGTGCAAATAAAATGTATCTACATCACTACGTAACAACGCCTTTTGTGCGATATTTGTTGCGCATTGTTTGAATATTTTGTCATCTGAATGAAACTAGGGTACCTATTGCACGGGGCTTGTTGAATGTGTTTTATCAGCAAATATAAAAGCTACTGTAGTAGGTCCTCTACTGAAATATGTATCAATAGAAAGTGTAACCTTTAAAATAAAATAACATAACATTCGGAATAGATTATAGGTTTCTATAAGGGAAATAATTTTTATATTCGGTGTTTATTCAATACAAAAAAAAAAACAAATCTTTTCTATTTGTAATATTCGTTTATTCATGAAGAAGCAAGAAATTTGAGTTATTGCAGTTGAATGTAGATAAGAAAAAATTTAGGTGATAAAGGTGATGATAGCTAGGTCGTGGGTTCAAATCTTACAATGAGCTTGAGCTTTCGGTGATGAAAACATTGTGAGTGATTGCACGGTGATAAGATACTTTGTAGCTCGACTGACTGGCAACACTCATGTTGAAAATCTGTCGCCAAGCACCTGTTGATGTGTTTCAGCAGTTACACTTGAAAGCCATGTAATAAGGTGTACAACACTGGTATTGCTAAGGTGACCCAAATGCTTGGTCGTCATTTGTGGTATTAAAAAGGTATAAGTAACATATTGAAATCGAATACACAACACATCCTTCCCAGTAGTTACCTCAATTATAATATGACCCTTTAGTAAGAAATATAGAAAGCGGCATATAACAATATCAGATATACCAAAGCCTTTGACAAACATACAGCCTGGGGCATATAGGGTTATTTAGATGACGTCATATATCTGGAGTTGACATGAGCAGTAGGTATATAGTTTTCATTATTAAAGTTTATTGATGAATGTGGAACAAAAGCGAATGAAAGTGTTATTGGAACTTATTATTTCAGTACAATTGGTTTTTTATTACGCTTTTATTGGCTCTGGTAAATAATACCGAGGAGTCAAAAGAATTTGATGAATATTGAGATGGTTGAGTAAGCCATCCCGCACTCTGTATTGAATTTCATAATTTACATCACTGTTACTGTTAAAATGAATTCTATTCTAAGATCATTGAAGAATATTTTTGTGTTTTTTCTTATAGTTAAATGATATGCTAATTACTAAAATGTTCATATTTTTATGCATCTTAGATATTTCAACTGCTCACATACAATCAAGAAAATGATAAAATACGGTATGGAAAAATCCATGTTGTATTATCTGGCTTAATTTCTAACAATAGTAGTGAATTTGTATAGTCTTAAGTTATATTCTATTTGCAATATAATGCCACTTGGTTTTCTTTGTAACATCCAACTAAAGAAACAAATTGTAATGAATAACTCGTATTTAATGAATTTTTCCATGAACAAGTACCTAATTAAAACCGTGAAGATTGTTAGCACTCAACTCGACTTATGACTCTTACAGTGCCACTTTAGATTGTTATTGTTATTTTAATTATCTTCACTCTTATTAATAGCTTTCCATCGTTAGGTGCTATATTAATATTACGTAAGGGAAAATTGTTTTAGAGTAGACAATAACTCTGTGTACTAATTTGACCAATTACTGTACTGTTCTCTTAAAAGTAACAATTTTTTGTTGTTGTTAGATTCGAGAGGAGAGTCCCCCAAACGCGGGTGATGTGGGAAGCGCGGGACAATACGCGAGCGTGGCGGGATGCGCCACTCACTCCCAGCAGCCTCCATACGCGTGCCTAGGTTTGTGCCTGTTGCTCCTCCTGTTACTGCCGGCGGCCGACGCCTTGCGCTTATCATCTCGAACTCGACCCGCGCAAAGCAGACAGCCTCCTAGACTAAGAAAACGCGATTGTGCACTAACTGCTAGCCTAAGATTAGAGTTAACACCGACGCCGGGGCCGAGCGACATCGGTACCAGTACTGGCAGCTCGCGACCGCCGCGCGCACCCTGCTTACGGCATCTAACATCCACCTCCGGGCCGATGTTGATGCCCTAGTACTCGTCGCCCTTGCGGCATGTGATTTTAGTTAAATTTACCTGGTTATATTTATTAATAAGTACAAGGTGTTAACCGTATCGTATTTTTACTTCTTTTTATATAGTTTCGTTTAGATAACTGTCCGATCACAATGTGAAATAGGGTAATTTGTACTATAACGCATCTCGTACCTACCCAGCCATCCATCGCACTTCAAGTTAAGAATTACTGTCTTCGGAAACGTAGTATTGTATCAGAGTTAGTTCAAAGTGTTCCGCCGAATACTAAATGGAATCATTTCAGGTGTACGCATAAAGTTTCCATTGTTTCAGTGGCAGTCAAAATAATTAAAATTAATCTAGTAAGTCAAACCTTTAACGTAATATGTAAATTGGAGAACGTAACTTTAACTTTGAGATAAAAATAGTAAGTGTTTAATTATATTTTGCTAAAATTATAAATATAATTTTGTATTAAAATCAGTAAATCCGCAAACTTTTGAACTCGACTCCCTATTTACATATTAAATTAACAGATTGACATAATAAATAATCTACATTGCTAGAACAAAAGATTTGAATTTTAATCTAGTTTAAAAATACATATATGCAAATGTTGGGTTTTCTAAAAGACTGCTTTCTCATTCTGTACAGTGTCCATTGATCAACGTAATTAACATTTTTGTACTAAGTAATTCATAAATTGGCAAATTTCGAGTGTATAGAGAGCAAGTGAACAAGTGCAATTACATTATAATAATAATGTAAGTATGTATATTTACTATTTTCAAATAAATAATCGTCCATTTGCTCGAATAATTTGCAAAGCGTAAATTGACAAAATTTTATTAAATACGTATGAACATTTTAGAATTGTGTTTCAAGTGTTGATAACTTAATGTAGTACTTAAAATAGATTTCCATAAATTGTTTTTAAATAAGCTTTGCAGATTCCATTTATTGAATGGTTTTTGATTGAAAAAGCAGCTGTGGGGCAGTTTTTATGATTATAGACAAATGGCAGTTTTTTTTAATATAGCAGATTTTATTAATAATAATTATGTTTTTATATAATAATAGACTCTATAATATTTTATTCACAATATACTATCGTTTTTAGGCACTTCTAAACAAATTATGTATTTTTTTTATTAAACGCCTCTTTATCGTTACTAAATACGTTCACGCTTTGATATATTAAGGACTATTTCTATGACTAGTCGTTCCTCTCAGCAGTGCTTTAAATTTTCGAAGCCCTGTTTTCAACCTTAATGCAGACTCAAAAAGCATATAGCACTTTGAGTGAAAAGCATTGCAACAGACTCTACCAAATGTTAGCGCATTTATTTTTATAACATTCATTTATATTTTTTATTTATTAATGTTTTTTTGTCTGTTTTAATTGATTGTATCAAGAGCGCATCTTTTTGCAAATGATTTTGATTACTTTGAATCATTTTTACAATGAGATATTATAAGAAATCGCTTATACGTACCTTTTATTAAAACACATACATACATATCTGTCACAATAAGTTTCATGGTTAAATGTTAAATAATTTATCATTAATATCTGCATATGTTTATCATGGATCATCAATGGAAATTGCTATCACAGCTGTCTTAATTCTTAATTAATCTAATAAATATATATTTACACTAATCCCCCATATTCAGGGTTGACAAATTAAGCCTTCTTTATTTATTCATCATATTATTAGTATTTATTTTAATTTAATCTTTCTCATGTTATCAATTTTGCATTTCTCTCGACACAATTAATCAAAATTTCAAATACCTAAAACCGTAGACGTATGCGTAAAACGATAATGTTTACAGTCTTAGACAGCTGTGATAGTAGAGACTATGCTCAGATGAATTAATTATATTGAAAAAATATGTACTTCTCATGTATATTATGGACTTAATTCGTAGTTAATAAAACATAATTGCATATTGTGGTTGTGATCGTAGCGGAGATTGCCAATCCATATAGCATTATAGTAAATAATTATATAATAATTGTAAATAATAAGTAGTTATGTATCAATATAAATAAATTTGGAGACTTGTACAAATTTGCTCACAAACCTGTAAATTGAAAACGACTGAACGATCATGATTTCTCATCGACTGGTAGTTAAAGATAACTTGTAATTAAATTAGGTAATGCATCGTGCGAAACAGTATCTCGTCATGTTTCTATTACGTTTACTGGATCATAATTGTCTTTGCGAATCTTCTTTTGATCACATTACCTATCGTTCGGTGTTTAAGAAAACGTTAAATGGCTCATTTTTATAACAGTTTTGTTGTGTAAAATGTAATATTGTTCACTACGATCGGCGTTAAGTAGTATCCAATGAATTGTATTTAATAATGTAAATGTTGAAGCATAATTTGTATATATTGAACCTAATGTGAAAGGAAAATAATAATAAAAACAACCTTTATTACAAAATTCATACAGATTTTCATTTTGTTATTGTCTATGATTCTTGTCTCTGATTATCAAGTTTATAATTAGCAGTTAGTCGCAACGTTTAGTATGTTTTAAGAAAACAAAGGATCTATGTCGTTATAAATTATTTTAATTATAATTTTTGTTTTTGTTGATTGCATGTACTTAATGCTTTGCTTCGTGCTTGTGTTTGTAATAACTCGCTACCCACGCTTCAATAGGTAATAATAACACAATCACGATCTATGTTTATCTTCTGTCATCTTGTTCTGTTCTATCACAATAACTTAGGCTTACCAAACAAATGTAAGTTGTTTCCTTTTAATTTCTCTCTGATTTCATTTAATTTTGTGCACGTCTTTTTTTGCATGTTCTGTGTAAGTATCTGTTTGTTTTCCTAAAGATTTGTGATAGACTATTTTAAAATAAACAAAATTATTTGAGATCAGTGACAAGATTCTAAACCTTTTCCTAGAATTTCCAAATCTTATCTACCTCTTATCTCCTGTGAACATCGTGTCATCGTTTCGAGCGCGCATCAACATCATTTGGCTGTTAGCAGAAGATTGCTGCATGGACGCTCAGAGAGGTGCTGGGTGGTGTCGGCCTATCTCACTTTAATTTATGTAATTAAAAATCTTTGTTCTCTTTCTTTCACTAGAATGCGCGAAGGGCTTGCACTTGTTCTACGGTCGGTGCTACGAGCGATGTCCGGATGGTACATACGCCAGCGAGAATTCGATGACACGAAGCTCAAGAAGACGTAACCTTACTTATTTTTCCGAAGGGACCGTTATGAAAAGACAAGGCGACGACAATACCAATGGGGTTAAACCAGTCGCTTTGGAAGCATTAGACATGGAGCCCTCAGCTAGTAATAATACAAATTCACCTCTCACGTGTCTTGTCTGCCATTATACATGCGCGACATGCTCAGGCCCTAATAACAGTCAATGTTTGTCTTGCTTAGAGGATGCTCAACTCTTCAATTCCACTGATACTGAATCAAAACTCTATTGTTATCCAAATACGGTTGTACAACAAATAAACAAATCTACTTGGAATTATAATGTAGGCGTCGTCGTTGGTCTGTTTATCGTGAGTTCTATAACAGTATATGTTGTGCTGTCGTGTATGTTCAGGAGATTTTGCTGTGGTGGCTTCTACAGATCGAATGTTACTGCTTACAATAAATTACCTTTGAATGATAAACAACATAGTGCTATGGAAGTTGAAGAAGAAATCCACAAGGCTTTAAAGGATTCCAGTGATAGTGAATCAGAGGATGACTTGAATTTATAGCGTTTGTTAACATTCCAAACAAAGTATTATGAATTGATCGATCAAGGTAATGTTAGTGATTAGAAATTAGGTGATTGTTTTATAAAACCAATGCAGGGCCCATATTGTGATATGATAATCGTTTGTCACAATTTATATTTTTGTATGTTGACATTGTTATGTGAAGTAATTAGTGCGTAAACATATGATGGTGGGTTCTTATTTTACTGGAGATCAATTAGAACGATTAGTTTTTCGTGTATGTGCAAGAGAGATCTCCACTGGAATTAACCCCATATGCTATAGTAACGTCGAACATAACCACAAACGGCCCCTTGCACGATTCGTTTGTTAGAAAGGGTTGTGGAAAAAAATAAGCAATTTTCGTACAAAGTTTAGGTAATTTTTGATTGAATAATCCAAAGAGCTCAATTACTCTTTCAACTTCTACTAAATTCCTTTCCATGAAATATTATTAAGGACTAATAATTAATTTAGGTAAGTTTATTGGAGGTAAGTTAAGTTTTTGAAGCTAGATACTCATAATCAACTCAAACAACCAACACAAACATTTTAAATAAAGCTTTTACGTCTATAGGTAAATATTATTAGACCAAACGACAGATTATAATTAAATTACCTTAGGAAAATAATAAATTGGAATAAACTGGTCTTTGGAAAACAAACATTCCATTATGATATTATATTTTTTACTTTTGTGGAGCGTCATAAATGACTTCGTATTTTATTATAAACTTCATAATACTTGCATTACCATCATATTCGTTGAAACAAAAAAAATCGTCAATATCAGACATCAGTATCGAACTCAAAATGTACCAATAGGATAACAAATTCGCATCAACGAATTAGTTAGGACCTTTAATCTTACGTCGTCAACCTTTGTTAAACGCAATAATTATATTAGTCAAATAACTTGTCATGACTTTCCAATTATTAGGTACTTCAGTGAAATTGGTTGGAGAATCTTCCAGAAGTTATTGGAAAGAAATAAATATCATTCTCGCACCGTCCTCAAACAATGGGGACACTTATTTTAGGGGAAAATGTAATTTATACTCCACGACATCGGATAATACAACGAAGTTATTATAATCTCCGTCTTGATTAATTTCCTCTTTCATTTCAGTTCTAAGCTAAGATTTACTCAAAGGGACTCAACATTTTTAGTAATAATTTTATTTTAAGTAATAAACTCAACATAATAATCATATTATCGCGCATAATAATTATTAGGTAAGTATTGCTCAAGTTGCCATTTGCTCGTTTTATGTATTGTAATGTACGAAGCCCAACTCTTTTACGATGTAAATATTTTGGTATGTAAATAAAAAAGTTCCTATTTTCATTTGCTGTTTTATTAAATGCTTTTTATTTTGGACTAGCTGTCATATATTATCTATTCCCGGGCTGAAAAAGTATCCTATGTTTTATTCCAGGTTATTATCTACCTGTGTGTCAAGTTTCATCAAAATCCGTGCAACAGTTTTTGCGTGAAAGAACAAACATCCTCACATCCAAACATACTTTCACATTTATAATGTTAGTAGGATTTATAATGATGTTAAACAGAAGGAGAGAGCTCAAAGAGATAGCAAATACACAAAAGTAAAGAATGAACTACTTTTACGATATTCTTAGATAGTAAGTAGATTTTGCTCTATGAATTCACGATGTGTTTATACTGCCCAAGAAAGAACACGATAGAAATTTATCTATTACTAGCATCATTGACAAAAGTTTAACAGTTAACATAAGTTAACGAATACTATGTTTAGTTCGAGTCAAAGTTAAGTTAGTTACAATTGATACACTTAAGTTTATCTTAAAGTAGGTAACCAGTTCGGAAAAAAGCAGTAAGTAGTCACAATTTACAATACTGCATCCTGTACTATGTTTGTCAATCATACAGTTGAGGCTAAGGTTGGCAAGATTGTCTTAAAAATATGTAATACTTTCAGATGTTTAAGTTTTTATACGCGTATAAAATATTATCTTATCTGCTTAGTGTGTGATACGCTTTAACCCAATAGATATTAAAGATCTTTGAGATGAAGAAGTCTATTGAAAACTATACTACGCATAAAAATAAGGATAATAAACATTGTGTCCATATTTTTGGGTGTAGTCCATAGGTATGGTGTCGAAATATTCATTACAATACATGACCCGTATTCCATCGATGAATAATAATAAACAATAGACGGTAGATCTAATGGCGATGTAAATTACATCGCCCCTACATCAAACGATATTATCAAAGAGATCCCTCGTATGTGCGTTCGCGTCCAACGATCAATAAAGCTAATGTATTGGGTAATAGTACCCCCGAACATAGAACTGGGTGTGTGCATATGGAAGTGGTAGCGCTGACCCTCTATTGTAAATAGCATCCCGACGATAACCATTGCATTGATGCTACGTTGCATGTCGCTCGCTGCAAATTAGATACTGGGATTTTGGTAAAGTGAAATACTCCCTAAAGTCGTGTTTATACCTAGTTGTCTTTTAGATGGTATCTACTCATTTCTTGACCTTGAGCTAGTTATAGAAAAGTGTTACTAGTTCACGTAGCAAAATAAGTTTTTCATGGTCTATATATTATCTATCAATAATCGATATTTACAACAAATATACAATCTATATTCCTCGAGGCAGCCGCTGCTGCCGATCGGGAAGGTTCCTAACAGACTGGCAGCGTTTCCTCTTTGGATAGCCAGGTTGATGCGTTGGCGGAAAAAACTCTCCGCCCGCCGGTCTCCCGAGGTCTATAATCTATACAAAATGCTGACCTGACCTAAGCTATTCGATGAGGTCTGTAGAGATGGTAACAGGTTTCATAATATGTATAATTTATTCTCCTGATACTTATCCCTTATTCATAACGAAATTTATTAGGTTATTTATACAATTTTCCTTATATTTATTTCAAGTCTATTGGGCAGATGGGCTTTGATGTTTTCTACGAAATAATAAACGACTTTGACGCCTCTTTGATACAAGATATTGTAAGTACCATACTTTTAAAAACATCTTTATTATCTGAACATAAACTAGGTTTCTACAGGAACTAGGTACATACACCTACAGTTCATTTAATTTATCTCAATATCATAGGAAGGAATAATTTAACTTTAACTATAAATTTTGTTTTACTTTATTTTTTATCGAATTTGATATACTTAGGGTACATTTATTTACAACAAATGTACGAAATATACAAACAAATATACAACTATAATATATAAAAAACTTCTTCGAGGCTGCCGCTGCTGCCGATCGGCGAGGTTCCTAGCAGGCTGACAGCGTTTCCTCTTTGTTATATGTTATTTCTAAACTTGTTTGTTATGATTTAACTCAAAAACTACACGGCCGATTTTAAAAATTCTTTCACCATTAGAAAGCTACATTATTCCTGAGTAACTAAGATAATTTTTATCCCGGAAAAAGATAAGCTCCCACGGGAATGCAGGAGAAACCGCGGAGGACAGCTATTTTAAAAAAGGTAGCAGCAGAAGTAACTTTATATATTACTAGCTATCACCCGCGGTTTCGCCCGATCAATCCAACTACAATAGCTCAAAAAATAAGGTTGCGTTTTTTATATAGGTAGTCTTCAATTCTTCATATTACCTAATCTTAACAATACCGAGTGGAGTAAAGTCTACATGGTTCATTAAGGTTGTTTTTCCATAACATCGTTACTCAATGGATAAGGAAACAGGTACTGGATTATGAAATCAAATTATAACATACTTTTAATGTAATTGGTTACTTTACTGATGGTGCGCTGTGCCCAACGCTTGTTCGCATCGTTTTCCTAAAAAAATGCTAATAAAATTTATCAAGACTTGTGACTATTAGAATTATATAAAGATAGAAAAGTAAGTCCTAACTCATCCAGTAATTTGTACATCCGTAATAACAAAGTAAAGCCCCTGCGATGTCACATCAGCGACTTGAGATTCTTCCGAAAAATGGCAATAATTACATAGGGGAGATTTCTTTTCCCCTACCATTGTAACGTCATCTGGTAGTTACGCGATCCCCATCGATGGAATAATAACGTCTATTGTGAGTTAACATCATGCTTTACGCTTAAATAAATAACTTGAATGATTTTCGTGAAATACCAATTTACTAATGTCGAGGTAAATATATTACATTTTTAGACAGGATACATTGATAAAATGATTGGGTGTACTTGTAGTGGCCCTTGCAGGACAAATCTTATGTAGATATTAGATAATCAGTCTATGTTTTATTTTGAAAAGAGTATTTGCTTAGTTTATTGCCGGTTCTTCTCAGCAAAAGCAAGATTCAAACCCAAAATTGTGTTTGAAAATTCTCAGTGCATGTGAAGGCCTAATTGAATGAATAATCATTTTATTTCAATACGTCTATGTAAAAATTGTATACCTACGTTAATAGGTTTGCGGCGAACAAAGGTAAATTATTTTCTATGAATGATAAATAATTATTATTTTTAAGAACACACGAGTTATTCTATACACTTATGAAACACAAAGCCCATTAGACGAAATAATTCGGTAAATAAAGTATCATTTCAAATGTATAGAAAGCTATTATTTCAGCATTAATAAATATGTAACAATCACGGTAACCTATTTTTTTTACACCCGCATTCAGGTTTAGAGATGAAAGAAAAATGTCCGTTGAAACAAATCAGTATTTACAATCGGAAACAACGTAATTAGAGATGAAAGATATCCTCTTTCGAGCCACTTCCACCTCATTTACTGCCAATAATCGACCAAGGATTGGTTTTCAGCGATCCCTCACGCTCTGAAAATGCGTGACCTGTTTTCTTTACAAATAAAAATTCAGCACCACCAGAAATTTAAGCAATGTGAATAAATGATCAAAAAGCATTATTTATAGTTGCTTTGATGTCTAAATTCAGCTCTAGTTTTGATCAATATTGTCTAATAAGCACATATTCTGCATTTTTTTAACTACTTAGGAAATATCAACTTACGGCTCGCCTGATGGTAAGTGCTTGTAAAACCAATTATGAGGTTATCACTCACGCTATACCAAGAAGTATTGGCAAGGCAAGGCAGTGACTTTCCCCGATTACAAGATAAAAAATCATATAAAAAAACGGCCAAGTGCGAGTCGGACTCGCGTACCGAGGGTTCCGTACAAACAAGTAGGTGTGTAAATAGTTCGTTCATCACGAGAATCGAGCCTCGAAAATATTTTTTCTAATTTGTTGATTTTTTCTGATGTAACTACCAAATAACGGTTTTCGGATTAATTCCTATAGATAATTGTACTACTTGATGTTGCTTCTTGCCAAATTTCAGGGTTCTATGCCAAAACGGAGCATAAACGACCGTATCTTTTGATTCCGTTGACTTAGAAGTTTAAATGTTTACTGCGTCTAGGGATTGTAGGCGTATTTGATATTAATTTCAACTTGATGCATTCACGCATTCCTTAGAAAAAGGGTCTTGACGCCCAACAAAGTGATCCTATAAATGATCAGTTTTTCCTTTTGAGGTACGGCACCCTAAAAACCGTTCTAGGGTTACTTGAATTAGTTTACTTTAAAGTGGTCTTCGTCTTATCTATCATTTTACCATTTGACAGCAAATATAACTAGTTATAATAATTCACTGCCTGTTCTTGCAAGTTAGCAAATCGTAAATAATTTCGACCCATCACGTTAGGCCAAGGTTGAGTTATAAAACAAGCCATGTGAGTCTATCTCACAGCCTTTTTATAGACCTGAAGGCTTTTATAGACTATTGACTGGCCGACTGAGAAAATAGGCGAGCAATCCAATCTCTGTTATCACTATTTTTCCTGTAAAACGATAGTTTGGAAGTCGGAAAGGTGTTCATTTACATTCGCGATAGGATTTGGGTTCCGGATTTTTTTGCGGAGGTAAAACGAGAAAAGATGACATAGGTACATAGCTCAGTGGTATTCACGTCGTTGAATGACTAGACGACGGCCTTGATCGATGAAAACTTAACTCTAAAGTGTGCGCTCGCCTGGCTGGCAGATTAACGAACACTCGTCAACTAAATAAAGCATTCGTCAGGATTATGAAATTAACTCGGTTTAATAATAAAAACTTTAATAAAAATAGGGCTAAACCGAGGCTAAACCTGTTTTATTGTATCATAAACATAGGTGAGTATCTATATACCTACAATATGCATTCACGTATACTGATACATGACAGTACAAATCCCTAGGTAGAATACAATTGTATTTCCGAGGTAACCAAACCATTTTTATGTTTTTATTTGATTAAAAACAGACAAACAAATATATATTCCTATAGGAAATTTTATCAAAGGTTTTAATTTAAAAAATTGCAGTGATGCACTACGTTTCAATTCTTTATCATTCGCGTCGATAAAATGGATGGGGTTAAAACAATGGTATCTTCATAGAAGAATAGCGCTGGGAACTTCAGCTGTTCTAATCCTATACTTATTTTTCAAATATGAAAGTTCGTAGGTTTGGATGTTTGTTGCTCAATGCAAAAACGGCTGACCGAATTTTGATGAAACTTGGCACACAGGTAGATCGCATCCTGCCATAAAACATAGGATACCTGCTTATTATCCCAGGAAAAGATAGGATCCTGGAATGAGGGTGAAACCGCGAGGGGCAGTTAGCCTGCTATAATTTTAGTACCTACCTAAGCAGGTAAATTCTACTAATATGTCAAATTTTGCATTAAAATTGAGTGCTTCTATAATGATTCACTCTCTAGACCTTTATTAGCTTCACGTCCCATCGCAAAATTGCTACGACCTTGTCTGAAAATTTTGTTTTCATATTTTATTAAGCTGTATTATGGTGAATCCGAGCACAATTTTTATAAAGCGGAAATTTAAAAACCGTTCTAAAAGTTTTTTATGGTCCTGTGGGGACCATGTTTGTGAATTCGCTGTAACGCAGTTGCAACACATAGCTTGAAACAACATTGTTTATTTTGCAGATTTTTTCTAATAGTCTTATATACTTGGCAATATGGATTAAACAAATATCCAGAAATTGGCTGTATATTTTTAACAGACACTCATATTTTAAACTCTAAAAAAGCTAGTTTTGAGAAAAATATTTTTTAATGTTTGTAGCCAAAAATACCTGTAGCTCAAGGTAACAAAATCTTATTAGATTAGAATTTTACACAGATCTAACATTAAAATTACGAAATACAGATATTAGTACACAGTACTGAAATGCATTTAATACCAAATATTGAAACCAGACTCAGGACAAACAGCATCATGTTCATGCACAC
Organism: Ochropacha duplaris; assembly: GCA_951361185.1. NCBI lineage: Eukaryota > Metazoa > Arthropoda > Insecta > Lepidoptera > Drepanidae > Ochropacha > Ochropacha duplaris. The sequence continues at coordinate 4,472,068 of OX592706.1, forward strand.
AAATCTCTGCCCTGGATGGGAATCGAACCCACAACCGTCATAGGTAGTGTGTTAAACAACTACGCTAACCCGCCCGTCTATAATAAAAAGCAAACAATAGGAATAATTAACCAAGCTGTCCTGAATTGGATTACCATTCATTTATTGATATACGAACCAATGATAATACGAACTATATCTATTTGTAGGCTAGTCCTCTTATCCTCTCATATCAAGCCATATGACCATGAAGTTAAAGTTTGAGCATGCTTGCCCAGGACAAAAGGATTCATTCCATGAAATTCCCACAACCTAGGAAAAGTTGTAGGAACTAGGAAACAAAGGCGGTGATAGCAATTTCTACTTATTTTAGTTCTGTTCGTGTATAAATGAGGATAATATAGCATGACATGATAAAATGGGCAGCCGTATAGAATAATATGGCAGATTTTGCAAGATGGCTACGACATGGGCATAAAATATTTCGACTCGCTTGCTTATTTTATTGGCTTTCAATGCAATATTGCGGTTTACTGTTGCACCGGAGAGCGGAGTGCACTTCATACTCTACACTACACTATATTTCACTTCGTTTAATATTTCGATGCTAAAATATGGTAAGAACTCACGAAGCGATATTCAAGAAATGTTGTTTTATTTTCACTGGGTTATTTGTTCCGGAAAGCCATAAAATGTGTATGATATAGGTACCTACCTACGTTCATTTGCAGCATACTTTCTCATTTTTGTAATCATTTAAAAGAGCTCTTCAATATTTACATAATTATCTTTTGCACTGGTATTGTAAATATCCATAGGTAGTTTTAACAGCTTACCATCAGACGGACCTTCAATGTTTGGCTAATATAAGAATGCTCTATATAACTACTCTATTACTTCAACTACTATTTATCACATGTACTTACAAAACGAATTACATAACATAATCATTTCCACATGCAGTGCCGATCTCAAGCTCTGATTAATTCTCATATTAGGAATGTTTGTTAGAGTACAGCGAACTATTGAAGTCTGAGGTTTAAACAAAGTTTAAGTCTAGATTAATTTTAAACTCATTGCAAAACTACCTTTAGTGCATTATGTAAATTTTTGTGTATTACCTATTCATTCAAAATACCTATCGTGTTCGGAGCGAAAATATCATCGCCTATAGATATTATCAATACCAGGGCAGAAATGGCAGAAATTATGTAAGTCCATCTTGCCCGGCATGTTCATCACTCCTGCTTCCCCTACAGAGAGATCACGTAAAATATTTAGTACTAGCTGTCCCCCGCGGTTTCACCCGCGTTCTTGCGGGATCTTATCCTTTATTAGTGTTATTCCAGGATGCCAAGTTCTACCTGTGTGCCAAGTTTCATCAAAATCCGTTCAGCCGTTTTTGCGTGAAAGAGTAACAAACATCCATGGATCCATCCAACCAAACTTTCACATTTATAATATTAGTGGGATTCATGATTTGAATTCTTTTAATCTACCAGAATTATCCGCTTTATGGCCTGTCCAATAATTGTGATTGAAATCCATGTTTGGATTAAGTGTGGATTGGAATTAATTAAAAATCAAACTTAATTAATGTTCTGGATTATTTGAGCTTACTGGATTGTGTAAATTTTTTATTATTTACGCTGTACTTTTTTAGAGATACGGAATTGAAAATTCGAAAATGGTAAATATGGCTTAACAAGCTAAGTACAATCCTTTAGCTATTATCATCAAAGGCAAACTTGTCCTGAAACGCTTTCGGCTGTCTGTCCATCTGTCTCATAATACACCGTAGATATTCTGGGAGGGTATTACGATTATCCCTCTTATTGTGGGACCTCACGTAACGCACACGTGGCTAGGGTGGGATATCATTGCAATCATTCTTATTTTAGGTACCGTTACGTCCTCACCGAAAAGTTCTAAGAAGCCGTTTTCAGTTGATGTCATTTCAGTATCTATAGGAATATGTTGAAATAGTGTTAAGCACTGTATACTTGTTAATAAACAAAGTAAGTTAGTCGATAGTGAGTAGGTGTGTTAAATTTACGGAACATTTTTTTTTTTAATTTCCCTGTTTTAGTTTTTGATACTCAACCGTATATACGGTGTAACATAAAAATACGTTATTACAATTACGTAAACACTGAATTTATTTTCCTTTATAAGACAAAGTTTTTCAATATTTCCCGACGAGCTCGTAGCAATTAAGGGGCAGTTAGGCAGCACCTATTTTTTTAAAAGCTACTCTCCTTTAAACAAGTGACGCTAATTGACTCAGACCGAGAACTCGCTTTATTTATTACAAAAGCTTTGGACCATACTAAAATTTTACCCAGCCGAAGAGTTTCGCATGGCTTCGGGTGGCTTCGGCAATATCGTGGGTGAACACACCATAAACTTTAATTGAGTTAGCTATGTTCGAGTTTGCTCTCGATTCTTTACGGGACCTGTCAAATTAACTTCCCTATTGGTATCTTACGCGCGTAAACGAACGATGATAGAATAAATTGTGATCAGCTGGTGTGGATATTTCTGGTTTCTGATTAGTTTCCTCGTCGTTCAGTATATTTCATTCATGTTAACAAATACTTTTTTGTTCTGAATTAAAAATGTATAGACAATGAAAATAGGTTTATTTAGATCGTCCCTTTATTAAAACATTAGAATAGAAGATTGACTACAATCAATTTTCCATAGTCATCATAGTTTATGGTGCACATCAACCAGTTCAAACTTTATGTAGGTACTTTACGCTAACATATATTATGTTTATAATTGAAATGTTACGATTACCGTATGACTTCAGTTCTTTTTCTGTCTGTCTATTTGTTTGTCTGTACGGGCTAAGGCTTTGTAACGGCTGAAAGGATTTAAGAGTTATTTTGTACAGTTACTTTAGGCCCTGGGTGAAAAGTATACATACGGTATACTTTTCACCCGGAATCATATCACATCGCAGGATGGATGCTACCTTATTAATAAATTACGAAGCTGTCCATCGACATCGTGTTAGGTATTATATTTTTAGGTCAAGTGAGAAAAGCGTAAACCGCAAATGGTAGGTATATTATATTCAAGCGTTCAACGCTATTAAGTAAATTAACTTGACTTTGCTCTCACTGGGGATGAATTTAATTAGCGTGGTCTTGTTTTATTTACGTGAAATAGTTGAGGTGGTTGGTTTTCTATAATATTAGGCTAAATGTGGGCATGTCAGGAAAAAGTTTACATAGTATAAGGCTGAGTGCATCAAGTCATTTGAACCTGATGACGTTTTTGGTTCATTTGAAAAATATATTTTAAAAATAAAGGAACTACATCGGAAATCAAACTTAATTACAAGTAGGTACCTATATTAATTATGGCATTTATTGAACTAATAAATGCATCATTTATTCTAAGGTTTTTCTTTAAATAGTTATACTTTGTAAGCTATTTAAAGTTTCCTGTTAAAATACCATAATTAATTCTCCTATTTTAAAATAATTTTCAAATTGGCCGTTGTTCTATGATTTTTTATGACTGAATTTAATTAGTGAGTTTCTACTTCACACTGGCCAGCTCTAGGTAGACGTGGGGCAATATTTCGCAGCCCTGGCTCCTGGCATAGAATTAGTGTTTGAACGTGTCTCACTAATAACAGTCTAGCAGTAAGCTGCCCGTAATATATGACTTGGTAGAGCGGAAAATTATTAACTCCATCTGCATGCAACGTTAGAAATAGTATGAAAATGGGTGGAAATGTATTTATTAAGGAAGGATTATACGATAAAGTTTTTTTTAAATTACTAGGTTACCAACGAGCACATCTAAGTTATTATCCTTATTTTTATGGAAGCTATTACTTTTGATATTATAAAAGAGGTGTAGTGGGACACTCGACACTAGAAAGTGTACGTAAAATGGCATTACACGTTACAATGGCTGGTGCATACCCTTGCCGGGCTTGCTATTCGACGAGCTGCTGCGTTGCATCGCCATTTTCATATAACATTTTGTGAATTGACTCCCCATCCGTGCGTTAAGATGCTTTGCTTCAACAATAAAACGCTGAATCATGCGAAAACAGGAACAATGATGCTCTTACTGTAGCAATCTCGGGTAAAATGATAATGTCGTGGACTGACTGAATACTGATTTCGACATTTCTAACCTAAACGATCTATGTAGTTTCTGAAGCCTTTTCTAAGGGACGGGACCTAGAGATTTTCTGGGATTCTATGGGTTTATTTATTAAGTAGGTATATAAGTGTGGGTACGAACGTTATGAAACAACAACATGAGTGACCAATACACGCCCTCACAATGCCAGCCCGCACTAATACACACATATACACCTACTACATATACATCCCATCTAGGCTTTGTGTGCTTACCACCTTCGGCCACATCATCACTTACCATAGTGAGATTGTAGTCAAACACAAGCCTAACCAGAATAAAAAAAACATTATAAATTACCTAACTAGGTTCAATGTTCTTCGCATGAAGCGTAGTAATATGTAGCTCCTCATACATTACCCTTTTATAGGAAATAAGAAGAATCAGTCATTTTTATTATGTTTGTCACTGAGTAAAATGTAAAGAAATCTACCCGAGGAAATAAGATTTTGTGTGTGTCGATTCTCTACCGGAAATTAAAAATGTCGATAAAATGTTTTATCTATTATTATCTATAGTTTCAACCATTCCAAATACATATATAGCTTGTACCTATTATTTATAGTTTTCTAACGTTTGGGCTTTTATAAATTTTCTATTTTTTTATAGAAAAAAATATTTATGTACGGTCGGCCAAGAAAGTGGTGTGCCAGTTTTGATTTTGTTTCCTAGTCATCGAAAATTGCAACAAGGTTCAAACTAAAAAGATATGCATTATAATGACATAAGTTGTCAGATTGATCTGCAAGCGAAACTAATCTTTATCACCCATGAATCTGCAAGCGGCATTCAACCTTAGGGTGTTACAACACTTTCTTGGCCGACCGTACCTATGAGGGTGAACGCTGCGTATTTTTATTTTATATTATATTTGTGTGAAAACTTTGTGTATGTTATTAGGCTTACTATATTATGTTAATAGTTTTAATTATTAGATATGTGAAACGCCGTTGATTTTCCAATTAAATAAATAAATAAATTTAAAAAAACGCATCGAATGAAAGCCTCAATCTTCATTGTAAATCTATTTCTATTTATTATGGCACTAGAGTACGAGGCACCTACTCACAATCACCGGCATTTACAAATAATAAGATTTTAAAATACATAAATGACCCAGAATATTATCTCAAATAAATTATCATGAAATTGCAAAAAGAAAACAATTATTACAAAACAATAGACAGTTTTGAAACTACATTTTCTTATTTTAAAAATACCTACTAAAACTTACTTACTACTACGATAGACAACAAAATGTTATTTTTATTTTATATTGGACAATAAACATCTGTCTGGATTCCCTTCAAGTAACTCAAAAACTTAGATAAGTTCTCAAGTAAAACTCAAAACGATGTAAACAGTGGCCCTAGCACGAATTTCTTTCGAAAAGTTATTCGTAACGTCATCGAGTAAAAATTGTATGAAAATTGATCAGCGCCCCTACAGGACGTAAAACGAACTAAATTTGGCAGCACGAAGGGTTTTGGTTTACTTTCGTATCGCCATCGTATCGTCACTTGACACATTTTGTATCAAATCGCGAGCACGAATTTTGTTTTGACATTTGTTCGAAGGCTGGGTATCGTCGTGCTGTCGAGAACGTACGCAAGGTTATTCACTATAAAATTGTCAGTGAGAAAAGGTTCGACTAGTTTATAAATCGATAAAATTAATACATTTGGTGTTTTTTCATAAATATAATGCAACGGAGCACTTTACATTACTATTTGCTCTCCGAAATAGCGATAAATGAGCAAAGAGATGGGTTCACAAGGTGAGTTCGTTTTTTAGGTTATAATATTTCTTGTATGTTTTTATTGTTTTATACTCGGCTAATTATTTTAATTTAATTTTGTAGAGAAATTAGGCGTAGAGCCAAAAAAAGGAAAGTGTTTAAACCCATGGAGCTGTTGGATATAGAATTCAAAAATAGATATCGCCTCAATAAAGTGGCATTTAAGTATATGCAACTGTGAGCAGCTGCAACTTAAAACTTCACTTCATTCCAGCGAAAGAATCCCTTTAGAACTCAAGGTATGAAAACTACGAATAATATATTTAAGGGTTTCAGTGGCCTATCGATATGTTTCTGTGTATTAAGCAATGGTTATTTCTTACAGGTTCTTTGTGACAGGGTCTTATCAAAGACTCGTTGGGGAGGCCTACGGTTGTGGAATGAGCTGCCGCGGTTTTCTCAAGGGAATACAGCATGGGGTTCTTCAAAAAGAGTGTGAATGGAAGGATGCTTGTCTGCTAATAACTGAATAACCGGTGGTAGATTCAATTTGTAACGTTTATAAGTGCCTTATTTAAATAAATAACTTTTGATTTGATGATTATGTTTGCTTGTTAATAAAATAATGTAAAACTAAAAATAAACCTACAATAAAACCATGTATGTGCATTATGATTGATAGCCTTTATTAAACAATCTTAATAAGAAACTAGAAATAAGATTTATGTATTTATTAAGATGTACGTGCATAAACACCTTTTATTATTTTATACAACAATTTTGATTACAATCATATCCTCTTTCATACTTCATTTCTTTCTTGCCTTTCCATAAAGCGAAAAAAAACATTCATAGCCTCTCTCAAAAATTCCAGCCATTGCCCTTGTAACCCAAGCTCTACATCTCTCTCTAACTCTTTCATGCAACTCTTCTCTCAATCTTAACTCTTCCTCTCTCAATCTTAATTAATAATAATATATTTTTATGGACATGACAGGATATTCATTACATAACTTAAAATGTATCAATAAACTTATTATTATACTTCCTATCTGCCTGTCTTGCAGTCCCAGTCTGCCAAAGTCTCATTTTTTAACTATTACAAAAAATAAAAAACAAAAACCGACTTCAAAACTGTAACCTATACCTATGTACAAACATAAACTAAAAAGTAAAGAATAATATTTTAATTTCAAAGCAAGAGCCTTAAAGGACAATCAACAAAATTATTGATATTTATATATCCATTTAATATTTATAAACAGTTCTTTTTGGAGTCGGTGCCAGCCAAGAAGAAGGACAGTTTTGAACTGGACACGAAGTGTTCATTCGAGAAAACGGCTTACGACACCTCTCCTTACGGTAATGTTCCTTAGGTCTGCGCCGTCGCTCCCCTACTTTTCGAAAGTTTGTTACAAAGGCAGAATTAAACTGTCCTTCTTGGCTGGCACCGACTCCAAAAAGAACTGTTTATAAATATTAAATGGATATATAAATATCAATAATTTTGTTGTGCTCACGCAAGTTTGGTACACTATCATATTTGTCCTTGTTGTGAGAGGACCCCCAGAAGGTTCGATACATGCCTGGAAAATATATAGTGTACATTTATAAACATTGTTTGTTTATGGCATTACGAAGCCAAATAAAATTATCAAACAAATGTAATTTGCAATCACAAGATAAGGAATCAAAATATGTATATACTTACTTCTCCATAAACTCCACCATCGTCAAATACTGGAGGTGACTAGTTCTCATCATAAGCTGCTAATATAATGCTGGAAATAAACTTTTCTTCTTGTTGGGATACATGTCAAAGAGATGTCCCACTAATCAAATGTGTCAAACATGGATCGTTCATAAATCATAAACCATTTCAATGTATGCATGTGTTTTCATTGAAAAAATGTATATATTTTAACATATTGTATATTTTTACGTGGTTTTCGAACGAGTGATTCGTTCTTCGTACATTCAATTTGATAGTTTTCATTCAATCAAGCCTGTCCCTATTAACGTAGTATGACGTCATCTTCGTAATGGTATCGATTTCTCGATAGTCGACAGTAAGTGACTTGTGCTACCAACTATCGTCATCGTATGGTAAACTCGAGACGGTTACGTTACGAAATGTCAAAAAATTCGTGCTTGGGCTACAGTTCCCATCGCGCTCCTTGAAATGTTTCACGGTTGAAACGTAATTATATTTGTCGTGCAACTACAACGTAGAATTGTTTGGATCTATTTTACGACTATTAGTCAATAATATGCAAAGAATTTAGAGCTTTACGCTGCTAATCTAAAGGATGAATGTTACAAAATATAGTTTAGAAAATTTGTCTTCCTGGAATTTATAAATATATATAGATATAACGATAATTATCATCAATGCAGAGACAGATCAATGTAGTCTAAAGGATACCTAATGATTATAATAAAATATGGTCTGGATACGAGCCTACCTCACAGACTAAGTATAAACGTTTTTTGTCGTTTTACAGTAGTCCTGTTCATTCATGCGATCTTAAACAGGTTTGCCATTCCAAGATCAGTGTGGCTTTGCGTCGTCTCAAAGTTACTAGAATTCATTTATCCAAGCCCCTTTAACGCGAACATTAATTATAGTTTGTAAATGGACTACAATAGTGGACTATAATATTAATTTCAACAGGAAGAATAAAAACAAATGTATTTAAGGCAATAAATCAAGTTAGCATAAATGCTAAATATAAAAAATTGCCACAAAACGGTCCCAACTCAGCATAATGCTATTTGTTAATAAACCAGCGCTTGTTTTCCGTTGGGACCAGTGCCCCTAGCATGAGTTGGCACCAAAAACACACATCAGACGGTAGCGGAGAAACGCGCATCGAATAGTTTTTGGTTAAACTTGTTCCTACACGCTAGTAACTAACGTTTTTTATCCATTGCTTTTAGAATATCGGTACCGTGAGTCACAAATTTGACAGATGTCATCGAGAAATACCGTCTCGATTATAGTTAAGTAACTCACGGGCAAATTGAACCGTGAGATCTTCGATCGTATAGTTTACGTAGTGTTTATATACCTACTCTTTGTTGTTTTTAATGAAAGTTTATAAAATTTGAGTGTTATTTTGTTGTACTTGTAATGAGTTTACTTAATAAAGATATATTTGACTTTGAGTTTGAGGTGAAATAATGTGGGCAATAAGTTATTTAGCATATTTTAGTTTGGAAATTCACTTGAGCATATCAGTGTGGTTTATAGGCCGTGATATTATTGAGATTGAGAACAATTACATAAAGGAATAAATACTTAGGTACTATTACTTACATACAATTTTAATCCTAAGCCACATTCCTCAACTATAAGCATCCACTTGAAACATTCACAGACAAACACATGTTTCTATAAAAAAAACCTACTTATTTAAAGTACATTATGTATTATTTATTTACAAACGTATTGTTTATAAACACATACCACAGCACACACACACACACACATGCGCATGACCTAGTGCGCACGACCGACTGAAGGACGACGGGGCGTGCAGCGCAGCGAGCAAGCGGGACGACGCGACGCTCCGTCTCACTGGCTCACTACACGGTGACGGTATACAACCATATCAATTCAAAAATCACTAAGAATAAAAGCAAATGAGCATTCGTCTATGACGTTTTCAATTAGCAGGGTTATAACTGAATACTTAGATTTTTTGGGAGTATATAACTTACTCTGCCTTTACAGTATAGTTAGAAAGAGGCAGCATTATTCGTTGTGAAGTAAGAAACGTTGCTCGATGTGAGCAAACACTAGAGTATACGTAAACCATCACTTGACTCATGGTGCGTACTACCAATTTTAGTTCTTTACGTGACCGCTAGTGGCGCTGTGCACATTTTCCATACAAATATTTTACGCAGTCGTGAGCGTGTGCGGTTTTTGTAAAGTCATGGTAGACGTACAGAATGTGAACGTGACATCACGATCAGAAAAACGGCTACTTAGAAATAAATATAAGTACACGAAAAGAAAATGATAACAAAAAAATACTATCCATTTTTATCGATTGTATAAGAAAGCAGAGCGTGGGACGTCGTACGCACACAATGATGGACACACGTGGTTGTATGAGACAGGGAATTGACAGAATGCTGAAAGGACGGGTGTTGTGAAGTCGTTTCTGCTTGGAGCTTACGACCCCCAGACGGGTAAGAGTGGGGTCACACTAGTGGAAATTTATATCTCATCCATTCATTGCTCTTGTAGTCCTAGCACTTAACCAAAATCCGTTCAGTGAAATTGGTTAATTAATATAGTTATCGCTTGTTTATTTACGGTTCATAAAACTACGGATAATGGAAATGTTTATTATTGGAAGTTCAGGAATTTGACAACTTTTTGAACTTGTGTTATAACTTTGTAAGCAAATAGGCTAAACTCTGCAGAGTTTGTTATTAATTTAGTTTATTGCTAACTTCCTTCCCTCTAACACATTTACACTAACCCTTTTGTGTAGGGAATTTAATAATTGTTAACACTATTTTCCAGAATATCAAATTTTAGATAATTTAATAATTGATCTAACAAAAAATGTGACTCAATTTTTTAAACAAATTAAACAATTTTATAGTGGCTTATTTCATTAAAACTATCAAAACAGATTTATATTCAGACTTAACCTGAAATAATAAAAAAATATACATTATTAACCCTATTTTCGTTGCAAATTTTACGATCATGAGTTCTATTATATTATTAACAATATTACATAGTTACAGTCCTATATACTAACAGTATCCTCACGAAAACTAGCAAACACGATACCTTACTTAATCGTGGGACACAATGAAAACTATGTCAAAGTGCCTGAGGGCGCGCATTGATCGGGCCCATTTCCTTGAGAGACTCATAAATTGTTACTTGCAGCGATAAAACGTGGCTGATCGTCTCCACAGACTCCACTTTTATTGTCTTAATATTCATTCATCTTTATATGTTTTTTTTTAATAGAATTGAATCTTTATAAGCAAAGAATATTGATATAAAAAAAACATCAGTCATTGGCATCAATATTTTATTGATGCAACCTTAGTAGATTTCTAGAATTAGGTACTTATCTACTGCTATTTTGGCAGCGTACTGTGACATTCAACCGATTGGTGGTTTGACCGCAATTGAGACTCGCAAATGGGACGGTGTCCCAAACTTCATAAAAAAAAAGTTTTTTTAATGAAGTTTTTTTGAAGTTATTAAAATTAAATGTTGATCTACTGCAAGAAAAAATATTATTAGTTACCGTATTATTGGTTGAAAGGCGTTTGAAGAAAATAAGTCTGAAGTCAGTAGGTAAGTTATCTTTCAAGATCTGCAAGGTGGTCGGGTATTTTCAGGAAGGTTCGACTAACTTTAATAGTATTAAGAGGACGTTACCGATAGGCCGCTATCTCTCTCGCGAGCGACGGAAATAGTACAGCGCGTTATTTTCATGTTTTGTAATCTATGTTTAATTTATTAACATGACAAATAACATACATAAAACATAAATATAATTTGTTATTACCTACCTATTTTCTAGACCCACGCCAAGTTAAAATTGATTGAATTGTAATATTTTGACTTGAAAAAACAGCACCTACTGACTGTCTTTGTTGATAGAAAAAAACGAATTTTAAGCCATTTTAATTTTGAAACTTTATAATTGACCGGAAATTTGACTTGTGTTAGTGTTTCCCATTGAAATGTATACTAAGAATTTTTAATTAGAAGCATACTTTATTTTGCATGGAAATGGCTTCGGGAATGTATCAATGTGATGTTATGAATCAATGGAAAAGTAAAATCAATTATAGAAGAAAATCGTAACGTTTACCATGATTTGCCTGTTATGTATATTCTATATGTAGTTTTGGAATCAGGTCACGAGGTAAACTTTATATAATCCTCCCCCGACGACTAGTACGTAACAAAAATATTGAGAATTAATGTAAATTACCCCTATTTGTAGCGCTGGTTACCAGCGCGGCGCGCGGCGCTTCAACCTTGCTTGAGTGAGGTTACTGTTTTTGATTGTTCTATGTAATAATAACTATTTTGAGTTTCATTATGTTTATTTTTTTTGTATCACAAAAATAAAATCGCTTTATATAAGCTATAAAGTAGTACTTTATTTTTAAAAACTACCAACCTCTATAATATTTTACGCAATAGAGTCCAGTTAGTTTCATAAGAATATTATTCACAAAATGTCATTAAGTACTAACTTAACACTCATCATCGTAACTGATAACAATTAATTAATGTAGAAAAAGTATATTTCTTACAAAAATAATAATAACATTGAGTATAGAAACCTATATAATTTATAATAAACAAACATAGATATTTACATTATTATAACTACAATAAAAAAACTAATCTAATCTAAAAACTACCTAAAATAAACTAGTAAAGTGCGTCGAAGAATTCCTCCGCATCGCCGTCGACTGGTAACGTTCCCAAATGCGGCAGCATTGCCACGTTGAATGGCAATGCTTAATCTTTGGCCAAAGTAAAAGCCAGCTTTTTGGTCACGGGAAGCGTCAACCAATCTTTTTGAAACAAATGTGGAATAGTTAAGATTATATCCACGCGGGTAGAATACTTACATTCTTGTTTCGTTATGTATTCCGACAAACGTGAACGTTTGAGGTTACTTACATTCATGAAGATGGGTGTGAAAGAACTTCAATGATTTCCGGTCATACTTACCCAATAAAGTCTCATACTTACCCCTTTTTGACAATCCTTTCAATATCCATTAATCACTAACCAGTGTACAAAACATCCAAAAACAACATAGAAGATGTAGTTAAATTCATAAATGGTTTTAATTACCAATCTAACCACAAAAAGTTGATCTTTTATTGTTGTATATTAATGACGTCACAATACAGTCCTACTGTCCTACTAATATTATAAATGTGAAAGTATGTTTGGATGTGTGTGAAGGTGTATGTGAAGATGTTTGTTACTCATTATCTCAAAAACAGCTGCACGGATTTTGATAAAACTTGGCACACAGGTAGTTCATATCTTGATATAAAACATAGGATATTTTTTATCCCGGGAAAAGATAAGATCCCTCGGGAACGCGGGTGAAACTGCGGGGCGGAAAACTAGTATTTAATACAAAACAATAGTTTTGACATTTAATACAAAGAAGCTTATTATGTCAATCAACATCCATATTATTATCAACACCATCAAATACGTACACTACACTGTAATTAATTCAATAATTCTCAAGTCAAATCAAATACTATGTGTGTTGAGGCATTCAGTGTTGCAAACGGACAGCCAACAGCCATGAATTCAGGTTAACACAAATGAATGTTCGATACGAGACCTATTTACGAGGGGTTTAAAGGGAGCCTCTATTATTTCCGTTCCAAAATGTACGTACCCATTCCGATTAAATTCGTACATGTAAATTCGTGTCACTGGATCGTGCTTTACACATAAACCTTAACACACATAAGCCCGTAATTCTAAATAGTATGTAGAATATAAATCATGCTTAAATTACGTTATCATTACGTTAGCATAATGTAATACATACACACAGATTTTGGTAGTACAATTTTGTACTACATTTATACGAATAGGTACGTTATCAAACTCAAACTCAAAATTCATTTATTTAGTTTAGGTCCTGGTAAGGCACTTATGAACGTTACAATTGACTCTACCACCAGTTCGGAATACACTTAAACTGAGAAGACTCCGGCAAGAAACTCAATGATATGAATGATAGGTATAAAGGTGTAAATAGGTTACCCAATATTCGATCTTCAAAAAAGGCCTTAAAATTGCACATACATATTTTTTTTTAGTGACAACGAGGCAGGCGGGTCACCTGATGGTAAGTGACTACCGCCGCCTATATACATTAGCAATACCAGGTGGACTGCCAACGTGTTGTACACCATATTACAATGCCTTAAGGGCAAGGGCAACTGGCTCTCAAGTGCCGGAACACACCAACAGGTGCTTGGCGACAGATTTTCAACTTGAGGGTGGTAGCCAGCCAGTCGAGTACCACACAGTACTTACCCTACCACCGTGCTGTGGTTTCCTCACGATGTTTTCCTTCACCGAAAGCTCAAGCTCATTGTAGGATTCGAACCCACGACCTTCGCCGCGGTATCCGACGTCACTTACCACTGAGCTAGCATCGCCTTAAATTATACTATTATATACTATAAGTATACTATACTATTTGCTTTATTTCTGTCTCTTCCACCACTCAATAATTAATTTATTATTAGAAATATTTTTGTGACAGATGAATTAAAGACAAGTTAGGGCAATTATTTATTATTGTTTAATCAGCGATTGTGAGACTGTCCAGCTCTCTAGCGACTGCCGCTGTGGTATTTCAATTGATCACTCGTTTAATGAAAAGGTGACATTCAGCCACGTTTCCATTTGTCTTTGTCATGTTTAATAATTTATCTTCATCTGCCCAACCTATCCCCGATTAATTGTGGTCGGTATTTTTGGGGTTTCTTTGAAATTATTTATTAATAGCTCAATTTCCTAAAATACGGATTCCTTGGTTTGTGATCTTTTGTTTCTTTGACGCTAAATTAACTGTGCTTTTGGTTACGATTTTAGTGAATTTATGTTTATGTAACAGACGATTAAATAATCATTGTTCATGACCTCTAATTTCCTTCCACGATTGTAACTTTATTTAAAATCTTAAAAGTTTAACAATTATAAATTAAATTAATCATAGGTACTTACTAATACTTTTCACTATCCATCCAAGATCAAAATGCTAGAGACATCAAACTGGCACTAGTATGTAACCGCTCATACAGTGAAGAGGGTACCTATACCTACGCTTGGCTTTACAAGGGGTAGTAATTGCATAGTCGCACTATAAAGTCTAGGCACCATCTGGTCCAGAGTATACCACGCCTCAGACAATTTGGTCGCACAAACGCCTCTGTGTGAATTCCATTAGTGCTTTATCGTCTCTCCCTTAGTTAGGATAGATGAATAATTTGACAGAAGTACTTGCGAATCTATTGTTAATTGCAAACAGAAAACTTTTAAGATAGTTGAATATGAAAGATTCTTGTTTGATAGCACCAAAACAACGTAGACACTGTTTTGTGTAGATTTTGAAACATTAAACTTATTCAGACCCAGGCCCTCACTTATCGTGAATGCTTTTGTGGATTTTAAAGTGCCAGCAAACGAGGACTTTCTACCATTTCATTTCCTGCCATCATGTGCAAGCTCTATTCTAAAGCTTCGTCTACAAAACATCAAATTTAAAATTATTTTAGGGCAACGCTTTTAAAAGTCCTTCTGGGAGTATAAAAAGGCTTTGTCTAGTTTTATCTGCGGTCGTTGTAGGTACGTTTTGTGCTGCTAGAAATAACAAAATTATAAAGATATTTTTATTGTTTTCGCAGATATAGCTGGCAATAAGACTAAGCCCTGATTTCTGATCATGATCATCACTGTCATAGTTTCAGCCGATTGTAGTATTATTAAAACATACTACGTAAGATATTTGTATATCTAAATGAATAGGTAGGTACCGTCACTACAGTAAAAATATTTCTGAAATAGATAGCCCGTGTATTGAGAAATGTTATAGGCAACTTTGCAGTTTCATATATTATATGTTAGTTTTTTTTTTTTTTTAGTTTCATTAAGGTAACGATTAACACGAACAAGTACACGACTAAATTCTTAAAACAGCTATATAGCAGAAATAATTCTTAAAACAGCTTAAGAATTATTAGATACGAATATAATCTATAGAAGAAAATTCCTGATTTTACTATCTGTAGGTATTTAGGTAGGTAGGTAGGTAGGTAGGTATCTGTAGGTAATTGACATATGTAGTTTGAAATGAAATGAAAAAATATTTATTGCATCATTACATTACCACATAAAAGAAACACACAGTACATTTAAGGCATAGGAAAAAAGGGGTAAGTTCAGCTTGTGCTGCGGACACATGTTCATGCATCCGCAGCGCTGTTTTTCAACCTACCCCAGGTCCCGAACTTGTTCGACGTCTTGTGTACCAGTGTCATACAAAATTAAAAATATAATTAAAAGAATATCTTGTACCCACCCACCCTTTTAATCTTCTAAAGTTTGATTGATAAAGTTGTCTATAGAATACTCTCTCTCAAGTTCCATTAAGAGTTATTTGCTAGTAGGAAGAGGCTAACCGGTTAATCGTCACGAGCAGCATGGTGCCCCCAAACACAAACAACTAGGATCAACTGCGTGGTCCAACCCTGGGACCCTTTGTGTGAAACTCCGCCAATTAGCATAAACGCCGGACACGGCACGCGGGCACGCGGGCGAGCAGGTCCGCTGCAAACAACAAAGTATAACATGTACGTGACGGTTAATCACTAAGTTTCAAAAAGTTCCACTATAATGTGGTCTGGATGTGACTCGATGTGATGAATGTTGGATGCGGGTTCAAGCCCGGTTATTTGTATGTACAGTCGAGGGAATAGTTTCTTTTACCTTTTGATAATTATGGCTGACATCTTTTTTTTGTAAAGGTACTTATTTGTATACTCTTATTTTGACCATGGTAAGCATGAATAGTGGTGATGTGGTCAAAAGTGGTAAACGCACAAAGCCTAAAAGGGAACTACATGCAAAGTGCAGCACCAGAACAAACTACTAGGTGCTTGGCAGATTTTCAACCCGAGGGTGGTAGTCAAGTTGGTTACTTATTAGTTAAAAGTCAAAGCTGTCTATGAAATGATAATGCCGATATTTTTAGAAAACTTTTTAATAATTTTTTGAATGCAGTTTTGCAATTTTCAAAATGAAATAGTATCTCCATGAAGCAAAATATCATATCAACAATATTTAAAGTACTTTCACTCCGTCTCCCACAAACGTGGGCCTCCCTATATGCATGTAAGTGTGAGCCTTTAACCTAATTCCCAGTAAGTCTGTCTAGACTTGAGATCAATCAGTGCCGTGCTCGCACGACTTCACCCGAGACGTAGAGTTACATTAAACCCACCTGTCTGAATTATTGAAAAAATATATTCTACATGTCTCAGACATTTACGTGACTGAAATAATTTGATAATAAATGTTTAAACGGGCTTCGGCTGCTACTAGGTATTTACTAATGACTTTTTTTGTGTGTAATGCAAAATCTTACTTTATAATACCTAACGAGTTAGTTGCAGCCGGTCAAATATACCCATTTGTATTTTCTGTATATATAAAAGGCAATCGTTACTGACTGAGTGATCTATCAAACAACACACAGCTCAAGCCACTGAACGGATTGCGCTGAGATCGGCACGCAGATAGTTATTATGACAGGGGATGAAACGGGGGTCCAAAGTTTGTATGGAAAAACGGGATGGCGGGTGAAACCGCGGGGCGGAAAGCTAGTACCTAATATAGCGCAATATAAAGAGTAATTGAAAATGTTAGGCAGTCATTATTAAGACCTACAGTAGTAGCGACTAAGAACGTTCAATACTTTTTTCGCTGACTGTTCTTTAAATCTTACGCAAAATAAAAAAGATCCCTAATTCTATCACGATTCAGCAATGCTATTCTCCGATGTCGAGTCTCACTCAGGTGAGCGAGTTCACATCGAAAGCGAACTCACACAACCTTGATTTGGCATCATAATATAAACATTTGGTACGCACTTGCGAAGTGAAGTGTCATTCGAAGTTTACTGAATGCGAAATTGATATTTCACCCGAGATTCAGCTTTCTAGATACACAAACGTTCTTACAGAATAGCATTGCAGTTCGCTAAGCCGATCTGTCTCTTTGCTAGTTGTGGTGGATGGGTAAATAAATAGGTGCCTAATTAATTTAGTTGAATAATCCCTCAGTCAACATTGGCATTGGATCGGATTATAATAATCACGGTTTGTACTTTGAGTAAAAGTAGGCTGGCATAACCTTAATTATGAATTATAAAATATTAAAAATAAACAATGAAACCGTTTTAATGCTACTAAAAAAGATAGACAACAGAACCGAAAAGTAACTAAAATATATGAGACAAAGAAATTTCATTTGTCATCATTGATGGCATTCGTCCTTTGGGTCATTTTTCCCGATATCAAGTTATTATGATGCGATGACTTATTTGACTGTGAATAATAATATAGGTATTCACAGTCAAATAAGTCATCGCCCGTACAAGTCAGGTCAAGATTTAATGAAACTACTACCTACTACTTGGCCTCATTTAAAGGTTGTTTAAAAAAGTTAGCTTTGTCTTCCAGGGTCGTAATTTTTTGAGTTATCAATTCCTACTTTCATATAAATTCTAAATTAATAAAATTTTATTCTCAACTTACGTTTGACTTCGCGTGGAATTCTTTTTTCGCGGAATTGTGATCTTTTTTGGGAAAATTTACCATTTTTCCAATGTAAACTGATGATGCGTATAGCAAAATAATTCTATAAATAGTAGAAAGTACCTAAATGATAGAGCTAGATTAATATCCTCAAGAAAACCAATACAAATGAATCCGCGGTTATAATACAATACTTAATCTTCTGCTAACTAAAGTTTGTATACGCTATTATATTGCTAATGATAAGACAATGATTAATTATGATACGATTCCACTGCTCTGTTCATTATTCAGTTAATTATGCTTAATGTTACATACATATTGTAATCAACTAAAAGTAACATAGTTTATTGTTAACAATAACTAAACCAGCATACTTAAATGTAGGAACATTACTTAAAAATTGACGCATGTTTTACTATGTACAACATGTAATAGAAAGGTAAAATAATTTAAAGGAAATGGATGTATATTGTAAAATGTAAGCTTTCCGGCCATAAATAAAAAAAACGCTTAGGTAGTAAGCGTAGGTAAGTACCTTCTGTAATTCGACCTTCATAAGTGCCCTTCTAGGGCCTAAACTGAATAAATGGTTTTGTCTTTGACTTTGACGAAGGAACACTACACGCGGTGATGCGATGCGATGAATTCTGTTACACTCATAACAGTTTGAATATTGATTTGGTTATAAAATATGCAATAAAAAATATTTATTTCCACAGATTTCTAAAACTATAACTATTTCACAGTTTGATAATATGGCCTCGTTTAAAGGTTGTTGACAAAAGTTCGCTTTGTTTTCCAGGGTCGCCAGTTTTTGAGTTATCAATTCCTACTCTCATATAAATTCGAAATTTCGATACCTATTGAGATTGTCTACCAAAAACATTCACAATAACATAGTTTCATTTTTTATTTCTATTGTCTCTTCGTACCAAAATTACCTTTTTTATTTACATTACCATTTGTCCATTTCATGTTTGACCATTTCTCCACGGTAAGTGATGATGAGGCTAAAAGGTGCTAAGTTTACAAAGCTCAGAAGAAACCTTATTAAGAAGCAGGCGTTTGTGCAACACAAAAATATTAACACACAGTTATTTAGTAGTTTATCTAGTAACATAAAATACCAAATTAAACTAAATATAGGTACACCTTGTAAACTAATGATGATGTTATTAGGCATACACTTACCTCCATTTTGAAGGTTGATGTGAACATAGCGATCGCTGAGACTTCAGCAAGGCATCACCAAAAAATATCCTCAGTTCACAATGACATATTTATTATGTTTATGATGCAAATATTAATGTCAAGTTATTTCCAAAACAATAAATAAAATATAATATGATGCATGCAATTTCAAGTGACACTTAAAAACTCATAAATACCCTGTGCGTTATATTCGAGAAACTTTTTCCTGCAAAAACTGTCTACTCTGTGTTGTCCGAGGTTTTACTTCGAGGCTTAACTTCTCATCTTTCAAAGATTATCCGGCAAGCTCTAAGCGACGCGTGACATATGTCCAAGATTACTTTGTCCCAAAATTATTGCTTTGACGAATCTATTTTCGTCGCTCCTTAGGAACTTGTGAAAAGATCCTTTATAATAATGGACAGGGATAATTCGATCAAATTGGGCCTTTTGTATCGATTCCTATCTTTTACTTCCTGAATACATTCTGATATTCCCCACGTATCGCCCTGGTTAGAAAAGGTGCCAATAATGTAATAATGTTTATATGTATTTCCGAATCCATGTCCGGATCAGCTATTTTACCCGTAAAGGCTCTTAGCAGATGCTCCGAAAGTATAGATTTATATCTTACAGTATATTATTATGTTTATGAGAAAAAACTAGTGTGTTTTTTTATTCTGGATGAACTTGTGTTTGACCACAATCTCACCATGGTAAGTGATGATGTGGCCGACGGTGGTGTAAGCACACAAAGCCTAGATGGGAACTGGCTCTCAAGTATAGCTGTCGGAACACACCAGTAGGTGCTTAGCTACAGATTTTCAACTTGTTGTGTGTGTGTGTTTTATAAATTACAGTACCTAACGCTTTATTTTTCCTAGCTTAGCTCATATGACATCTTATATTAGCTACGCAAATCCAACAGCCTAATATCAAGATAAAAGTAGGTACCTACACTTAAAAGCTAGAAACACATGCAATAAATATATGAATAATAATAGGTATAACACAACTTGAATAATGAGAACAATAATGAGGACGGGCCGGTTGGCGTGGTTGGATAACACACTACCTATCACGCTGCAGATCGTGGGTTTGATTCCCATCCAGGACAGACATTTCTATGCATGAACATGTCTGTTTGTCCTGTGCCTGGGTGTAATTATCTATTTAAGTACTTATGTTATTTACAAAAAAAAGTAGTATTATGTATTATATCAGTCATCTGGTTTCCATATTACAAGCTCTGCTTAGTTTGGGATCAGATAGCCGTGTGTGAAAAAAATGTCCCAGGATATTAATTTCCAAAATATCATTATTACCTACAATTCGATTAAAGTCAATTTTAAAATTTTACGCTGTCGTATGTCTAATTATTAGTACTTATTAATTATGTATCTATAAACCTGCCTTCATTTCCGAGTTGACGATAAAAGTTGTAGATAAAGTATGAAAGTGGACTCAAGTTGGAACATATCTATTACGTAACTTCGATTCTCGGACACAATGTCGGAAATGAGGGTCCTTGTCGATCTTTATTTTATCAAAGAGCGAAAAAATTATTCCGTGTTTTCGTATTCTCATGAATATTATGATTATTCATTGATCCTTTGAAGAGAGTAATGATGAATTTTTATCGTGATCATAGTAGAGTAATAGCAATAGTACTATCATTAAATTATAACTATATATAGAATTATAGGCTTATTATAGTCACAGCTCGAGCTCTCAAGCGAGTTTAGATTCTAACTGAGAAGAAACGTTGCATCATGCATTACAGGTACATTTTTACGCGTCGTCATCCTCCGTTACTGCTCGCGCCGGCTGTTAGGACTACCTTGCTCCAGAATGCCCCTTTGTCACGTGCAATTCGATGGATAAATATGATATCTCAGGATATTGACGTTTTCTATTGTAGCCAGTCGAAATTCATCGCAGCAGCATACATATGTATCGAAAATGATGTATGATTAGGACGAATATATGTTTTTTAATATTATTATTATTTTTTAGATAAGTTGTAATTTTTTATTGTAGCATCGAATTGGTGTAAGCTGTAAGGATGTTATAATTTGCAATAAATAAATAAAATCTTTCAAAATCAAAACTCATTTATCCCTGGTAAGGCTAAGTAAACGTTAACAATTGATTCTACCACCGGTTTGGAATACACTTTTCTAAACTGAAAAGCAGTGTTGTTTTAGTTCACAATAAGCAAATACAAAAAGACAAAATGTTTATTTACTTTAAATGATTTTACAATTTTCAGTACAGTATTCGAAGCCTCCTTTTAAGTATGAAATACCAGTATTAGGAGGCATAACGAAGCAGTGAAGTAAAACAACTTTTATTTTATGAGATTTCATAAATAACGCATAACATTATGTGAACCAAAATACAAGTATCTAACAGCAGCAAAAACACCAGGCCATAACAGATAGCGAGCTCACGGCATTTTTTATATAGATATAAAAAGAAATAAAATATTTTATTATAAGTATATCTATTTGTCTACTTTTGATCTATACATTCACACCTAATAAGTACCTCAGTTAATAATAGATAATATTTTTTAGTATGTCTGTCATTCAAGACTATTAACATAATTCCGAAAGTTGCTTTAACACATTCATCATTTATGAATTTTATTATTAAGTTTAAGTATTTTTAGTTTTTGGTTGTTTTTTTTCCATTGGTTGTAGGTTAGGTCCAAATAAAGATTGGTTTTCTATCTATAACCTATATCTACTATTCAACATATATGAGGATGCAATATCAATTACTCGGTACATTACCCTTTATTGGACGATGCGAGTAGAGTGTTTACTTTGTCCCGGAGCCGTTCCTTCAATATTTGATATTTTAAAATTACTTTATATTTAAGTCTGTTGGAATCTCTTGGAGGTAAAATACTCATGGATATCAACAACTTTCAATATGGGAACTGTGAATTGCTGTATGAATTTTGGTTGAGTATAGATATGGAAAGACGTATTAAATAAATACTCCTCATAATAATGATTTATCCTACTTACTTTACACTCAACTTACTATCTTTCTAATCTCGCTAGCCTACGTTTTGTGTGCGTATGTGAGATTGGCATCGTAACAGCTAAACTTAAACATATAATAAAACAGGATACTTTTTATCCCGTAACAATTCTAGAAAAACGCGAAAGAAACCGCGGGTCGGAAGCTGTTTCAATGTGAAATCAATATCCACCTAAATGGAAATGATAATATGTCAGTAATTCGAAGCGGATATTTCGGCAACTGAAACACTTCACTATTTTAGAACATTATGTCAGGGTATTTACAATGATCGAGTTATGTACTAACAAACTCATTGTAATTCAAATCAGTGTCCGATACAGACACGTTAGTGTCATTCAAACTAAATTAGGCTGCTTCGCAAAAGCCACAGAGATTTGGCTGGCTTCCAAATAAAGCAAGTTATCTGTTCTCATTGATTTTATCTGGATAAAAATTTATTTTTGATATTATTTTCTTTTTTTATACTATCTATATTGTCTATCTGTATCTATATTCTGACAACCATTGAATGAAATGAAAATGAAAATGTTTTTTATTCAAATAGGCCTTTACAAGCACTTATGAATAGTCTAGAACTCCATTATAATGCACGGTTCGGAAGGTTGCTTTTGCTGAGAAGAGCTGGCAAAAACAACTATTAGGTACATTTATCTAGTCTCGCTGATAATATTTGCGTGTTAAGGCGGCAAATTAATAATAAATAGAAGCAGCACCTTTTCCAGTTCATAATTAGTACCTTAAAACTATACATTAAATATTAATCCATAATAATTATTACATGATCAAAATAATGTTGAATCTCCTAGTATGATATGGAAGTCAGTTTTTAACGTAGGTATGTTTTTAACAAATTTGTAAAACCGTATGGCGAGCGAAATCATTTATAAAAGTTCTTGATCCGCTGAACCGAATCGCAATTTTCACGATTCAATGTGCACGTGAACTTTCACATGGAAGTTCATAATAAACCACTAAAAATAAAAACGACTCGTCATAAATCACGGTAACTGAAAAAAAGACGAATCATTGCTCATGTGGAGGGGTGTAAGTTATTATACACCTACACATATATGTAATAATATGCTGTATGTAGATTATTCATGTTTTTATTCGCATTCATGAGTATCACATTTCCATTATGACTTAACCGAAGAGTGAATAACAAAGAGCCATACCCTTTTACATAATGACAATTAGTCTCAAATATTATATTCTCTGAACATAATACAATATCCTATATCAGACACTCAAGTAACAAATTTGGTTGCACGAGCTAAATTGATCAAAAGTTTAAAGTACATGTCATGCGAAACAGTGCTCACTGTTACCGCACACTATTAACTTAATTGGTCATTAGTCAAAATGTACATTAACTTCGGTAAAGTTAGCTCATGCACACATGAGCAATAAATGTACATATAAATGTACAATGTACGTACATATATGGCACGGAAACCCACGCTCTGTCAATCGTTTAATTGGTATGTATTGGATAGAAGCAAACACTAGTTCAGTTCGACACATCTAATTTGTCTAATGCATTCATGGATTTTATTAATGTGCTTAGGATAAAGTTTATTATGTACTTACAGCTGTCCTCCGCGGTTACACCCGCGTTCCTAAGGGATCTTTTCGTTTCCCGGGATAAATATATCTAATCATATTTCTTACTGGTGTGCGCCGGGTTAACTAATTGAGTAACGACACTACGACAGAAAAAAGTTGGCGTATATGTACTGCAACCCATTCGATTCCGAGGCGGGTCACTAGTTAATAATAAATTGGATAAATATATCAATAATAATAAATTTGAAGATGAAGGATTAGAAGCAGTGTGCCTTGGAAAAAGCTTATCTTTAGCAGCGGCGAGATACAATCAGTATAAACCACAAAATTATTAAACTAACATTATCTGCACAAGGTTTTGTTGCAAAATTACGTTTACCAATAAAGTTAATAAGTAAATCTTCTGGAACATTCTTCACCCACTATACAAAGCTTTGTTTAGCTTAACACTAAACAAAGCTTAGAATAGAATAGAATATATATATATTTAAAATTATAATTTATATATATAATAATAGCTTGTACTACAGAAACCAGATAACTGTACATAATAAGATAATTTAAGTGAGTTCTGGACAAACAGACATGACATGCGTACATAAAACGGCCACATAAAGTTATTATCAATTGAACCATTATTGTTTGAACGGATGACAGGGCAAAATAAACGAACTATCTAATCGTTCTGCAATAGTTCAAAGAGTCTGAATACCACAGTATGTGATTGGACTGCAGAAGTATATATCGATAGTCGATAAATTTATCCAACAGCTCGTTTCAAGAGGCACTTGGTGGTGAGGCAACCTAGCGAAACTCGATAACAGCTTGTACCTCTCTGCTCTCGACGCGTACCTGGTCTTATCAATTTCCTCACATTCGAGCAAATGAAAGAAATGCTGACGTTGCAGTTGAGGCATTTTTTTCATTTAGTTTATTTATTCAGGTAACTAGTGTCAGGTATCTTTTTTGAGGGAGCACGATGAGCGTACAAAAAGGAAAATGTTACGTTTTTTGACACATAAAAATAATATTTAAAAAAATAAGTATATAAATAAAACATACAAAGTAGGTTCAATTTGTACCTATACTAATCTTACTAATAATAAATGTGAATATTTCTATGTTTGTATATTTGAATGTTTGTTCCTCAGACAGCTGAACAGATTTTGATTAAACTTCGCACAGAGGTAATTCATATCTTGGAATAAAAATATAGGATACTTTTTATGTCGACAATAGATAAGATCCCCCGGGAACGCATGTGAAATCGCGGGGGCTGCTAGTAAATAAATAATTATAATCCATTAGATTTTATGTCGATGCATTTTATTACTTTCTACCTCTCTTAATAAATGCAGTGAAGAAAGTAACTAAACGTAAAGTTTCAACACTTAAAAAGTCACGTAGAAACTGTATATTATTGATAAAGTTACTCGGAAGGTGAACGATGCCCTAAAAAGTGATCCATTTTCAAGAACTTCAGCCGTAACTTATAAAGTTTTGCCGGAGGAAAATTATTTATATAAAGCAGTTAATAAAATGATTTGATGATTATTATTTATATTTATAGTAATAAATTTTCAAAAAGGTTGTGGTTTCGGGTATTTATGTAACATTTAAAGTTTTTATTAAAATATTAGCTAGTAGATGATGATTGATGTTTCATTGTAGGTATTTGTTTGTAGAACTCAATATTATAAACAAAAAATACTACGGCTGTGGTCTTTAAAATTGACTAGCGTCAAATTATTCGCGCACTTAGCTTTTTTTTAACCCTTTATTTTGTGAAAAATTTAAGGTCTCTTGAGATAATTATATACCTACTACTAATATACTGATGATTTGCAATTTTTATTTTTACTGAACATTTGCCCATCAAAAAATACAAATAATAATATGCTTCATTCACTCTCACACTGAGCATAGGTGAATATGATAAAGTGACTTAAAAAAAGTAAATTTTATAAGACTGCAATGCAAACTTTAATTTTGAACAAAAATTCCCTCGTCAATTGAAACTTTTGAGCACATAATATGAATGTACATACTGTACCGTATCTACATTGTTTCGATACTGTCCTCCGTATTACTTTTACACAACGTACCTACAAGTCTCGAAGTCTTTAGGGAATGTTTGATTGATACTTTTATTTATGTGAAGAGCGTAGAAGTTTCCATACCATAGGGACGTAAGTCGGTTATTTGTCTGACATACCGTCAAATAAAAAGCTACCTAGGTGTTTATTCGAAGGACGTATAAACTATATTAGATTAGGTGCTATAATAATATAGACGAGAGGGAAATAAATAGAGAGACTTTTTGACCAGCGACCGAATTAATGATTTAGTTGATTTGACATATGTAAATACAATATGACATATAGAAATAAATTACACCAGATAAAATAATAGTAATGGTATACAGTCATGATACTCCAAGAGCGGAATACATTAGCTCCAAAATATGAACTAAAAAGGCAAAATTAACTAGTTGCATAAAAGTGAAAAACGGAGCTCATAGGGACACTAAGCGGAACTCTGGGTACTTTATGCTGCCGGTGTGTATTACTGAAGTGTATTTTATAAGCGAGTTCTGCTCATCTCGGGTCATTTGTCCACGTAATTGCAGACGCTTTGCCTCATTTCTGCGAAGCGACAGACGGCTTGTTTTAAAAGGGCCCTTTTATCTACCCTCGTGATTCTTTACGAGACGGTGAATTGCCTACCTACGAAAAAATGGAGTAATAATAAATAGGTGTAATTTGTATTTTAGCTGCTTCAAAAGAGCCGGATGATTGATCGTTGTCGTGTCGTGCTTAATTGCAGGTTCGATGAAGTACGTGGCTTATGTATTAGAAGGTTCTAGAATGAAAACCCCTTTAATAGAAGATGTTTGATCAGTAAAATAATAATTAATATTTATTCCAATATCTGTAGATACATACGTATTATTGAATAAAAAACACAGAATTTTAAGTCTATAAGTAACTGTAATTTATTAAAGGAATAAATCAAACGTTACGTGACTTAGTTTTACATACTTGAAAATTTATGTTAAATAAAATACACAACTTTTAAAATGCCATCAAAAAATATTTTTCTTCTTAAATTGCCCTTTTGAGGAAGATGAAGAGGCCATTACGCGTTTGCTTCGTTCTTTTGTTATAATGACGTTACTTTAGAATTTGTAAGTGACACCGTTTCAAGACTACGCACAGTTAAAAATATAAACTAGGTATCTCACGGTATCATATAACGACATCTAATATATAAAATTCTCGTGTCACAGTTTTAGTTGCCATACTCCTCCGAAACGGCTTAACCGATTTTGATGAAACTTTATATTTACATTCAGTAGGTCTGAGAATCGGCCAACATCTATTTTTCATCCCCCTAAATGTTAGGGGTAGTCCAGTCCACCCCTAAATTTTTTATTTTATTTTTGAGACAAAATTTCTATTTTTTTATGATACAACATACAAAAATACATACAATCCCCAATTTTCACCCTTCTACGATCAACCCTTATTTTTTAATAGCCATTTTAGTAATTTGAGTAATCGGTCAAGCCGTATCGGAGGAGTATGGTAACAGGACCGATTTGGATGAAATTTTGTGTATGTATTTCAATGGGTTCCTCGATGATTTGAAAACAAAATTGGACCCGGTAGATGGCGCTGGAATCGGGTTCTAAGTTTTGTTTTAATTTCAGGGCAGGACAACGTCTGCCGGGTCCACTAGTAATTATATACGCACTTAACTCCTTGACACGAAGATGGAACGGTCGTCCGAAAAATACATAAAAAAAGTATTTAGCAATTGCTATTCAAGCAATTTTGGATTGAAACACTGGATATTCGACGTTAAAATAATTTTATAAAAACAAAAAAGATGAGCAAATTATATCAGAAAGCCAGGAAAAGAGCGTAGGAGTTTCTAACAATAGATATAATGACGCAAGAAATACGTTATTTATTATACAGACCAATAACGTTACATCAGTAGGTATTAATATTGTTGTGACTAAAACATTTCTTGTAAAATACAAAGGTTGCTTATGACGCACGAGCTTATAAATCTTATAATAACGATTTCAATGTTATCAGATCCCTAAACCCTAACTAGGTAGCTATATACACAAGTCTTAAACCTAGAAATCCTACAATTTTGTCAATAGTTTGGCTTGATCGTTTTATGGTTCTATTGCATGACACAACACCAAAGACCAGTGATATGGGATACGTCTTTGAGTATATGTGTGACGTCGCTATGAAACGGCCAAGCCATATTTTTGACCAAGATGTTGCAGCACCCCCAGCTTTGTTTATGTACTGATCTAGCTTCCATTAATCACCTCTACAGTTAACTTTCTTTAAATATTAGTTTATTTTTCTAATAGATTATAATTCTTGTCAGTCAAAAACGATGTTAACAGGGTCATCAAACGTGAGTATAAATCCCAAGTTTATTTAAAAATAAGCCAATATAGTCAGATGGTCCAGAAATATTTAAAAAATGTAACCTTGCTGAGTTTCTTTCCGGTTCTTCTCAGTTGAAGGCTGACTTCCGTACCGGTGGTAACTTCTGTAATTCGACCTTCATAAGTGCCTTTCTAGGCCCTAAACTGAATAAATGGTTTTGACTAACGGTTTGCAAAAGATAAAGACACTTATAAAATAATTCAGGATAAGGAATAAGTATTGCATTATCATTATTATAGCCGGCGGGTTAGTTTTCAGTCTTCAGTTCAGTCCAATGCTGAAGGAGGATCATAATGTTACAAAACTGCGATAACAAATATGGATTGTGGCAACATTTTATTTCCCAAATTAATGTAAATAATTTGTTTTTTTTTTCTGTAATTATAGTTAGCGATCCGGCATCACAACGCCGTATGTTGTGGCTACTAACCACGGCTATGGCTAAACCACATCTGTTTTATCATAGAAATTTGTCGGATAAAACCGAAATTCAAAATGTTTATAGCTTAGAGCTGCTAATTGGTGTATAAGTACACTATAATAATGGAAGCTGAAAGTTTGCACAGACGTGGAGCAGCAGCCATTAGCCACGAGTAGGTTCCAAAAATAATTTACCTCTAGAAGAAAATAAATCTTACAAACTAATAATATAATAATATCCTTTGATATTTGATGGGAATGGGGGATACCTATGAAAACGTGTTAGGTACGGGAGAAATAATGTCGGTCATTTTGTTACCGCTTTCACACATCTTAGTTTATGTATATAAAGTATCGTCAAGATGAATTAGAAGTGCCAATCAGAATATGTGATGTTCGTCGTGATACTAAAATAGCGAATGCAATGCGAAACAAAATTAAATGTAAATCCAATCACAGAGCTGTCTAAATGTTGCTTCGTTAATTGCGGTCGTAAACAAACCGAATCACTTTAATTAATTTTATACCTTGATCTTTTTCACCAACACCGATACTATTTGCAGAAATAGTAATAGTAGGTAACAATAAGGGGTGTACCATTCGGCAGGTGCATTTCAAAGATTTCTAGACATTGTAAAAGTGAAATGAAAGAATATGAATGATCATATTTATTTTAAACATAAATGCTGGTTTTGGAACTTCCACAGATGTATAAATAGCATTATCTCTCGCTAGCCAACTTTCAAGTGAAAGAAAAGTTAAGCAAAACAGGAATTAAGATAAAACTCCGTCACTTATCACTTTCGTCGTCACATGCAAATTCTCAGCAGAATAGTTTGCACCGTGCGCATTATGTCAGGTTTTAGTTTTTACTTTGTTACGTAGGTACACGGGTTTTCTACTCCCCCGAACTAGGCAACAAGTTGTGCCATCAAAATCATGTACAAATCTGTTTGTTTCAACATGCGATTTTTATTTCTGATAAGTGAAAAATCTATCCCCTTATTTCTGTAGATAATACAATAGAATAACATTATTTTAATAAATATATCAAAGGCCTTATGTTGATACGACAATAACTCTAGCAATGAGCCGAAGGTGAAGAAAAATATCGTAAAGAATTCTTAGCTCACTGATAGAGTACTTTCCAGCTCCCATCTTCAAGTCGAAAATCATCACAAAGCACCAACCAGTGTGTTTCTGCAGCTGATGTTGATAGTCATTGTGTTTGTTTTACCATCTTTTGCCATGATGCTATCATCACTCACCAGGGTGAGATTGTGGAAAAATGGTGCGCTTGGTTTTACATCATTGAAGATGGATCAAACATTTGATCAAATAATTAGACTACGATAATTATTACTTTTTAATACTTACCTCACCTGTATATCATCAAGGTATGTTTATTTATGAACTCTTAGTTACAATTACAACACATGTTATGAAATTAATAATGTATTCAATGCGGTACATGTGAGTAATGGAACGGAACATTTTGGTTAATTAATTGTTTAATATTAGCATAGTAAATGTGAGATGGTTCCCGCATCAGGGAATACCCGAACATCCTAATACCTGAGAAACTTACTTACCAACTAAATTAATTTTGCATTATTGTTTTAAGAAGCTCTTAGCGCACTGGCGAGTCATAGACATTAACTTAAGTAATAATATGTTAGCATGCACCGTTTACTTAAAAAACAATCAACAACAACATTTTAAACTTAGATACAAATTTTTTGAAGTTAACAATATCCACAAATATTTAGATATTTTAATAAAATAAAACTTCTACATAGACAAATTTAAAAAATATTTCGATAAAAATAATATGGGTCAATAAATAATATAATATAGTCTAGCATTTCCGCCATATGAAAGGTTTTAAATCTTTTGTGATTTTACAATAAAATTTCTTTGAAGTGATGCGTGATCTATTCAAGGAACATAATTATCATATTATTACAATTTGTATTCTATTACAATGGAGTGCAAAAAACTGTACACAGTACATGTGACATAAATGGAACTATACATAGATCTCTCTTTTTCTTTCTCCAGTCAAGTACTCAGTCTCTCATTTATGCCCAGAACAGCAGTATACCACAGTTCTTAATTTTTTTTCCCACTGATCAAAATATCTGACCTTTTTGAATCAGAATCAGAAATTTGTAACTAAAAATGACGATAACTACAAATGACTTAAAAAACTCAGACCTAGAAATTTCACTCATCCCGCCCAAAGAAGTTTGAACCCAAAATTATTTACGTTATTTCAAAAGTCTAATGAGATTCTAGCCCTATTTAGTATCTAATTTGTCCTGCCGATTCCCATAAAAATCATCCCATGTCATGTTCCATTTGGCCGTTTAGATCATTTTGTACGTACAAGGATTTCCTCTCCATCTTTTATTTTTTCTAAATCTTCCACGTCGGAATTCTCATAGGATGTAGATGACAAACGTGATCCAGTTTGATTTAACTGAAAAAAAAGTTATCAACGCCTTTTTAACCCTCATAAAAATGGAGAACGTTTTCAAATCATCTGAATAAATTTATTTTCTTGCGCTTAACTTCTTTGTTTGTGAATCAATTTTAATGATTATTTTTGGGTTACGTTTTATAGCTCTAGGATGGTTTCATTTAATTTAACTTTATGGTTGGACTTCAAAGATACATCAAGGAACTCAAAATCTAGTAGGAAATGTATCGATTCAGGTATTGATAGGTTTATGATACCCAGAACAACTATGGCCAAGGAATTAAGAAAGTACTTCCTAAGATTAGCGCATTCAAACAAACAAAGCGTTATATTATTACTATAGATTTCACTACCTACTGGTGAATCTCAAGCCCTGTAAATTTATAAAGGTTTATTTACCACTGAATCAGGTAGAGGGTACGGCGGTCTTAAATAGCAACTGTTTCTTTTGAAATCAATCGACGTATCACTCATTTCATCTTCTGAATCTTGTGTGCAGAACTGAAAAATTATCAAAATATGTTTATTACAAAAATATTTGAACGTCACATGAAACTTAGTTAACTACAAACTAGAAAAAATAAGCAGAAAATACGTCTTTTTGTATAACAATATAAATATTTTATGTACCAGTGACGGTGATCGACGGCATTGCGGTCGTAGACTGCAGTTACTGTTGCCATTATGAGGTGACGCTTTTGGTAGACATCTCCGTAGTGTGGTCACCAACCCATTATCTTCAGTATGTGTGTAATACTGTTATAAATAAAAGTAAAGTGTAATAGTAAAGGTTATGCTGCAGCATTTGAGTTTTATTCAAACAAACATGCTAATAATCTTTTTTTTTTCTTTATAATTTTAGTTTAGATTTAGATGGGTATCTACACGTATTGTCACGTATGCATATTTGGGTAAGGGTGGGGAAAGTGCCCAAACTACAGTCTAGCAAGTAGTAAAATCATTATCATAAGTGCATCATCATCATCTGCCTGGCCTGTTCCCAATTATTTGGGGTCGGCGCAATGTGTACTTTTCTTCCATTCGGCCCACCTATCAAAGTGCATGTAAAATGTTTTAATTTGAACAAAATTACTTACGTATACTAAATCTGTTATCTCATTGAATATGCGACCATCATCGATAAAAACAGACTGTTTTTGATTCTCTGATTCTTTTACACATTGTATTCTGAAATTAGACGTAAAAGTGATTAGTGAATATGATAGCAAAAGACATAACAGCGTAATAAACAGCGTTTAGTTTGTCGTTTAGCTTACCTGTAATGTTCAACCTTATGCTGGTGGCAAACAGATAGAGTGTAGTCTCCAGGGAAACTGACGCTCTCACGCACCAAATACACGCCATCTGGTGAGCCGTACAGTAGATACTCCGCAAGTTCCCGGGATATTGGCCCGTGGTTCCATCTAATTGAGTAATAAATATTCTGGGTCATTCTTCACGTTCTGTGTGTGGCTATCTGATTCCAAACTAATCACAGCTTATAGGCACTATGGAATCCAGACATGTGATATACTTATTTCTTATACATACTTAAATAGACTCAGGACAAACAGACATTTTCATGCACACAATGTCTGTCCTGGGTGAGAATTGAACCCGCAGCCTGTAGCGTGACAGTGTTCTTACCAACCACGCAAACCGGCCCATAAATAGTAGGTATTTCAGTTTAATTAAACTACGCATTTAATTACCTGTTATTATCTTTATAATATAAAAATCTCGTGTCACGATGTTAGTCCGGGCTAATTTCTGAAACTACTACTTCGATCTTGATGAAACTTGGCACAAAGGTTAGATCATCTCCTGGAATAAAATATAGGATACTTTTTATCCCGGGAAAAGATAAGATCCCACGGAAACCGCGTCGAACAGCTAGTTTAATATAAATAATAATCGTATTATTTTCTTTCCCTGAACCATTTCTGATTAACAATAGCCTCGTTTAATAAAATATTATTTAGTGAAATACATACGTCCATTGATCCATGAGGTCTAAATGAATATAATAGTTAAGTCTTGGACGCTGTTCACGCAAAATCATGAAAACTTAACTATTTACTTCGAATTTGCACACACTATAGTATAAATAATATTATATGTGATCCAGATCAAACGACACTTGTGATCGAACTGAATTCGTTATAGTTACTACAGTAAACACTTAATAAGGAAAATCAAATTGTGTTTAATTATCAACTGTAGGTACCTACAACTCATTTATTTACCGCTATTACAAAAAATATACGAATGAATATAATTAACAAGGTCATTCTGCGAAAATTTGTAAGTCTATATGAAAATTTATTATCTTTAAGATTGCAAAAAAGTTATACTTCTACAAATTTAGCACATAAGTAAACTTACTGGCCTTAACTTGCACATACAATAAATTACCTACAGTAAAAATCAAGTTATGCGCAGCTGCTGGATTTATTGGTGGTAGCCAGCCATAGGTGGACAGATGAAAGAAAACCTTACAATGTTATGGGCTATAGTAAATCTGTAGTTAATTATACCGGGTCTATTCGCGTACAGAATATTATCAAAATATAATAGACCCGGTATAATTATCTACAAATATGAATTTAATTCGCGTAAGTTTTAAAAGTACTGTAGTCATAGTATATCGATATCTCTGATGTAACCTATTTTATTTCAACCGCCATGTCTACCATGCCGGTTCAATAAAGTAGCAGCGGACAATTCACATTACATTTAAAATTCACAAGAACTGTTTGAAGATTCTTTATAACTAGTGAATCAGAATAGGAGTAATGTTATGAACATATTGTTTGCTGGTGACAAATTGTTTATATAGGTACACAACTATGCAGTTGACGCTAACATGTGAGTAATAGTTTTTCATCTGAGTATGAGTCAAATGAACGGGATCTGGGGGTCTAAAAAGACCACTCAAGCAATATTGATGATGTGTTTAGGGTTCCGTACCCAAAGGGTAAAAACGGGACCCTATTACTAAGACTTAGCTGTCTGTCCGTCTGTCCGTCCGTTTGTCTGTTACCAGGCTGTATCTCAAGAACCGCTATAACAACAAATACTAAAAACAAAATAAAATAAATATTTAAAGGGGGCTCCCATACAAAAAAAAGCAATTTTTTTGCCCTTTTTTGCTCGATATCAATAATGGCAACAGGTAGGCACTTGAAATATTCACAAAATACTCAGTAGTATTTTTACTTTAATAATAAAAAATAAATTAAAATAAAATAAATATTTAAGGGGGGCTCCCATACAACAAACGTGATTATTTTGCCTTTTTTACGGAACCCTTCGTGCGCGAGTCAGACTCGCACTTGGTCGGTTTTTTTATTTTTATATTTGCAGCTGATCATTATGTAATGTAGGACTTTTGAATGTGTAAAATGTATGGAATTTCGTAAAATCTGCAGTGAATTTTAATCTCCAAAATTATGATACTAGGTGCCAATAGTGAAAAGTAACATAATAATATAATAAATAAAATAATATAGCCTTCTATTGATCGTAAAAAAACAATAAAGAATAGGAAAAATGCACGTAATTTTTTTATTGTTTTAAACGTTTCTAGGGGTTATTACATTACCAAAAAAAATATAACATGTCCAAAAGATAAACCATTAAGCTAAAAAAATAAATTAAAATCACTATCATTTTCGGGTAACGCGTAGTTTCGGAGATTACTCCGCTCCTTCTAGCTTCTTTGTTTTGTTCTGTTCTGTTGTTATTTGTTCTGTGAGTTTCTATTAAAATATTTTTAGTGTACACTCGCATACCCTAAAAGAGTTATGATAGCGCAGTGCACAGGTTTATAACGTCTCTTGTTTCATTACCATACCAGTATTCAACGTGGTTCCGTAAGTACACACAAGTGCTGAGTGTTGCCAGCTCACGTAATTTTGCTTGTTATGTGCTAAATAAGCTGTCACTGTCGCCGGGGTCGTTGGTTCTAAAATTATGATCTGAAAGTGGCTTCAGAAAACTTATGTTCTACTATAGTTACGTTGTGGGTTATATTATTTACGTAGAATGTGTGAAAGGGCAAGATAGACAGGGACATGGCTTTAATATATAATAGACTTAAATACATAGCAATAGTTATAAATAAATCGACTATTAGATACTTCAATAAAGTAATATCTATTTATCTAACTTTTTAGGTTCATGGATATTTTTAGATATACTTAATGTCTTCTTTTTACCCACGACGGGACGGAGACGGTATATGCGTTTGGGGTGAGAGGATGGGAGAGGATGATCTTTTAATTGTAAAACTTGGCACCCAGATCATACCTTAGTTAGAATAAAACATGAAATCAGACATATAGGTACCCTGGGAAAAAACTAATTACGGCACCATAACCTTGTCCTAAGTATATTTTAATATGTAAAAGCAAATTCAATTTGGTATATGCCACTAATATTATAAATGTGAAAGTTTGGATGGATGGATGTTTGTTACTCTTTCACACAAAAACGGCTGAACGGATTTTGATGAAAGTTGGCACACAGGTAGATCATATCCTGAATAACACATAATACATCATCTGCAGGGGACAGCTATTCTATACTAATATTATAAAGAGGAAAGATTTGTTTGTTTGTTTGTTTGCATTGAATAGGCTCCGAAACTACTGAACCGATTTCAAAAATTCTTTCCCCGTTGGAAAGCTACACTATCCCTGATGAACATAGGCTATATTTTATCCTGGGATAAGATAAGATCCCACGGGAACGCGGGTGAAACCGCGCGGAACAGCTAGAATATTATACGTATCAATACTAGTCACAAAAACCCATTTTCCAATATGTTTGAACAGTCGAAAATATCAACACTTTAATCTATTAACATCGAATTTTATTTACATTTTGAGCCAACGTTTCAACATACAAACAATTTTTTACACGAAATAAATCTTTACCTAACCATTACACACTGTTTAATAGACAAGTATTTATCTCTGTGGTTTGATTGCACTTCCGGCTTTGTCGCAATCTAAAGTTAGATGACACGCGGCAAGTTTATGAGCTACACCAGGTTTTTGGTCCAAATTAAAAGCTTTTGCTGATTTTAAACACAATAGACGTATATATCAACTAACGAAGTCATTGTTGTCCTGTCACCATTCGCTATGACCCGTTAGTTATGGAACAACTGGCGCGATGGCGGTTTGTTAGGAATATCTTCCTCGTTAGTAAGAATCATGATCGCTGCGGGATATTCTGACTATTATGTTTTCTATTTTCCTTTTGTATTGTATGATCACTCACGTACAGTCATCGTGACAAGTGTTTCTTGGAAGGGATTCTCTCTTCGCTTGCGGTAGCAGTGGAGTGTTTGAGATGAAATATGAATCCTCTTTGGACGTGCTCTCTCGAATCACCCCGAATATTGGGTCTCAGCAGACTGCTACATATATCATGTGCATTATTTATGTGCGGTCTGCCAACTATGGTAACATTACTGACATTTTTACATTCCCAACTGACAAACTTTGTGTCTGAAAACTGAATCCTTCTTTCGTATTTGAAAGTGATTAATAGATTTACAATAGTACATTTGCACCTACGATATGAATATACTCGTAACTAGTAAGAATAAAAA
This sequence comes from Ochropacha duplaris, assembly GCA_951361185.1. NCBI lineage: Eukaryota > Metazoa > Arthropoda > Insecta > Lepidoptera > Drepanidae > Ochropacha > Ochropacha duplaris. The sequence continues at coordinate 4,509,147 of OX592706.1, forward strand.
ATAACTTATTTTTCTTACAACGGTGACTTTAAAGTATGATAGTAATATGAAAAAAAGGAAAATGTGTTGGTTACAGATACTGCGTAACTATGTAGAATGCTCGAATACCTACATGATACTCATTCATAAAATTGCACGTTAATACCTGACAGTTAAATTGCTGCAGCTGCGCGTTTAGCTGCAATAGTATTGCGACAATATTTCTTCGGCATCGGAATTTATAGCAGTTATTTGCCAAAAGGCTTTAATTCGAGTATCAACGCATAATACCTAAATCATCAGATCATATTATGACTAGGTATTACTATTCGTTGTACAAGCGATAGAAAATGCTTACAAAGGCAAAATCTCTCCCTAAACTAACCCCCCGTTTATGAGTATCGTCAACAATTATAATTGCACACTGCTGGACTGTGTCATAAGCCCCGAGTTGATGTCCAGGTGCTCCCGCCTATATGACAGCACAGTGCTCCATATGAAGCCGGACGAAGCGTCTTTACCCCGATGTGAAGAACCACATTGTTTCAAATGCCAGACTAACCCTGACTATGTGTGGCACTAAATATCGCTAGATATGTTGACTCCCGACGTTCTTAGCAAAGTTGTGGGATGTATTCTAGAATTTTGGAGCCACAGCAAATGAGGTTTTGTAAAATTTGAGATATAAAAAACAAAAGTCGAATCATCCCACTAATATTATAAATGTGAAAGTTTGGATGGATGGATGGATGGATGGATGTTTGTTACTCTTTCACCTAAAAACGGCAAAACGGATTTTGATGAAACTTGGCACATAGGTAGATCATATCCTGGAATAACACATAGGATACTTTTTATCCCGGGAAAGTATAAGATCCCTCGGGAACGCGGGTGAAACCGCGGAGGATAGCAAATAAATAATAAACTTGAATAAAACCCCATGGCGCAATTTAGTGCTCTTAAAGAAAGCTCAGAATTACTTCAAAGAAATACTTAAAATAAACTGTGCAGTTATGACTCCGACAGATGGCTCAGATGGCTGGAACATTTGACGTAACAAAACCTCTAATTTCATGAGTTGGCGTTCAATTGTGAGGATGAAGGCATTTAATCAAGATCCTTTCAAGCTTCACAAACATTTTGCAGGAAATAATAGTTTTTCATCTCGGAGACAACAATTTGTGTCTTCAAATTATCTTGTAGACGGGATATTTTATTGAAGTACTTTTTTATGGAATTTCAACTGTTCATATCTTTACTTTGTTTATTATTGATCGTTGTTTTTAAAGGCTATGATAATGTACTATATATTTTCATGAGACAACAAAAACAATAATTAAAGTTAGAAATATACAATTAAAATAACATTATTAAATTAAGATAGATATAAGATAAATAAATAATAAATTTATGTTAACTATTATCTATAGTCCGCGTAAGGGTGTCTATGGTCCTTCAGACCGCCACCTTTAAGTCCTCCTCAAAAAAAAAAAAAAAAACTATTATGTTTTCATTATTTTAGTGTTGATTTCTTATATGGCAATAAAACACAATTATCAAATCACAAAACTTTTTTAAAGAGAAACAAATGTGTTATTTTATTTTTTAAATCAATTATTTAAATCTAAAATTACATTTTTTTTTATTTTTTTTTATTCGATAGGCTTGTGTTTGACCACAATCTCACCATGGTAAGTGATGATGTGGCCGAAGATGGTAAGCACACAAAGCCTAGATGGGAACTGGCTCTCAAGTGCAGCTGTCGGAACACACCAATAGGTGTTTGGCGACAGATTTCCAACTTGAGGGTGGTAGCCAGCCAGTCGGGTACTACAAAGTACCCTACCACCGTGCTATGGTTTCCTCACGATGTTTTCCTTCACCGAAAGCTCAAGCTCATTGTAGGATTCGAACCCACGACCTTCGCTGCGGCATTCGACGTCACTTACCACTGAGCTATCATCGCCTTAAATGTCAAAATCATGTACTTTATAGACTAATTAAATAAGTTAAATTATGATTTCAATTCCTGCAGCCAACCTGTGTGAATGAAGTTATTGATAACACTAACAAGCGTGTCTGAAACATGATTGTGCGCGATATTTCAGTTAGTACAGTTTTTTAAAACATTAAAGTATCTTTAAATATGTTACGATTGTTGTCTATTAATGTATTTTGGGAGTTATGGTTCGACTTGTAATTTCTTTATATTACTTATTAAAAAAATTGAACTTAATTTTTACCGCTTGCCATCAGGTGGGCCGTAAGCTTGTTTGCCATGTAATAGTATAAAAAAAATACTAGCTTTCTTTCCGCCCCGCGGTTTCGGATTACAAATTCAAGGGTTTTAGTTGGGCGTTAATAAGTAAGTAAGTCAGGCCTTCTCTTTTTATATGTTATCGATTTCCTGTATCATCTATATAATAAATTAAATAAATATAGAAATGATTCGAAATATGTTTGTTTCAATACGAACTGTATATTATTTAGCTGGCCAACAGGTCTATCAAAATCTTGGCACGAGTGACTTACTGTACGTACACCCACCATACATCAAAACGGTCTGGCGTAATGAAACTAGATTGAAAAACAGCGGGTTGCGACGGGTGGCCATAAGCTATTAATTTAACAAGAGTTGCGAAAATTTACTCGGAAAATATTGTATTAAGTACCTATCATGTTATTTTTTATCTCACTTCTTTTGATATAATTCATTTAATGGATATTTATTTTTCAGAATTTAAAATTAGCCTAGTAAAAACATAATTTATTGAAACTAAACCTAAATTACTTAAAAATAAATAACATCTAAACTACAATTAATTTACACAGTATATTTTTTATGCGATTCCAAACAATAGTATGTATTTAAGTAAAACGGTAATAGCGAAGTTTGCCTTAAGCTCTTATTTTAATTTATAACTTTATAAATTATCGCCTCAAGTGAAGATTACATGAAAATTGTTTTTTGTGAATACTTACCGTTGTACAAAAGGAATAAATTAATAAATTCTTAGAACAAGAAAAGTAACTTCACTTTTCAAATAGAAACCGTGTGGGTATAATTTGTTGTGCTTAGGTACATTAAAATTAGAAATGTAATCTTCTTTTCTTAATAATGCTTACTTTGTCTCAGGTGGAAGTAGCGAATACGAAATTATGTGAAAGGAATTAGTATTGATATGCTACAAGGCGTACGAGTACTTAAATGATTTAGAATATGTATAAAAACCGTAATTTTAAGAAGAACTTCTTCGTCTTATAATAGTTAGCACAAATATTTATTTATATTATAATAGTTGTGCTCTTATATAGTAGCTGAGTTTCTTGCCGGAGTCTTCTCAGTTTAAGTGTATTCCGAACCGGTGGTAGAGTCAATTGTAACGTTCATAAGTGCCTTACCAGGGCCTAAATTGAATAAATTAGTTTAGGGTTTGAGTTTGAGTTTATTTTCTCCAAGTTGTGCCATACTCACTGTGGGGTTTCGCCTTCTCATTCAATAAAACTCCTTGCCAATGTGATAATAGTGGACTGTATTTCTTTCTTCTTAATTGGTATTTTACAACTGGTGGTCTATGTTACTATGCTTATAATTAAAAGTACGATCACAATATTTCAGCTGAATGTAGCACGTAGGTCAGGAGGAGTTCGAGGAGTGATTTTACAAAACAAACATCCCTTCTATTACAAAATGTTCAATCGGCGCTGTGATTGGCTGATCGACTTGTTTACAATAAAAATACTTAATATCTACGTCATCGATTTATATTTGTGACGTCATTTTGGTTAGGAAATAACCAATTTAGGTACATAACATCTATTTTACGCGGTTCTATGTGTTTCTAAACAGTAATTCGACTGAATTCACATAGTTTCACTGAGCTATGTTTTGGTATACATTATTTACTAAAAATACATGTTTTACATACAATACGACTTTGCCTGCCATTATTCTCGTGTGGTTTACGATAGTACCTATATAACGTATCCACTTAATGTATATAGGGAAAATAAGCATATTTCAAGTTTTACAACAAAACTTTGTCATTCATTCCATATCGTATTAACGTAAATAAACCTCATCAGGTACTTGTACATAACAAATATATAAGGAATTAGCCATTTTAGCATAATTCCTTTTATTTACTTTGCTTATTTACGACATAACTTCCTATATGCAATGACTACGTTGTGGTTGGCAACGGTATACGTTTTCGCCACTTAATACCACGTAATACAAGTAAGTATAGCCAAATTCATCTTTAATTCACCTCATAATTCTATGCGATACATACAGGTAGGTTCGCATAGCAGACTTTATTTACTTTATTTTCAATACATAATATTTTGTTGCAGAGGCCAGTTTACGGCTTGCAACAGTATGTGATTTCGCTACTAAAGGAAAAATAACATAACATTCAAATTTCTTTATTGAAATGTCTCATTGTCCGTAACACTCACTGATTACTATTGAGCAACAGGAATATTAATGTGATAAAGTGTCAACCAAAAGGCACCTCCTAGAATGGTATATAGGGCAATGGATGCCACATGTCATTCACAATTGTGAATCTGCTTTTTAATTTGAGATTTATATATGTAGTTCTGTATTTAAAGAATCCGCACGGAACCATATTTTTATGTCAACTCTGTCCACCCAGCCTTGAACATTAATGTCAATTAAGAGTCTTGAAATTTAAACTCTTTACACCTTATATTTATTTTTTAACCTTAAGTCGAACAAATACCTAGCTATAATATTTAAAAAAACATCCAATAGTTTTTCATATGCTAAGTGGGCAATTTTTTTATCAGCATATTTTGTGTGGACGAAATTATCTACTTTTATTTTTGATTGCTGCAATTTGGGTTACATTATATATTTTAAATTTTATGTACAAAAACAATATTATAGATAAATACTATTTTAAGTTAGTGATACTAAGTGCATAGATGTACCTACTCGTACGTTTTTGAGATTTAAAAGTACTTAAGTGCATAAATCCATGATTGTTTTAAAAATACTATTCACTCTTAATATCTGTGAAAGCCTTTTTGAATGAAGTATCAAAATTAACTTTAAATAATTCATTTGATCCATAGAGAAAGTATATTAATATTAATTGTATTATCTTTTTATTCAATCGGTTATTTTGACATTTAATATTAACATGTACCCATGTAAATACATCTAAACAAGCGCCACGGGTTTCACACGAAACGAAAGCATTACGTAGGTATATATGTTTCATTCATAAAAGACATCGCAAAAGCCAAAATTCGCTTATTATTCAAAAGGGAAATCGAATAGAGCGAGAACAACAAATATATTAAATACCTTCGGGATATACGAATACGAAAAAGCCAATACGAAAGCAAAAAGTATTTTTTATAAACAAATATTTCGTTATTTTCTTTTGATTGATCTTTCATATATATTTGAGATATGGAACAAATTATGGACGTAATGATCTAAGGAGTTCTTTTTACTGTTTTTATATTATGTATTATATTTATTTATGAATAATTAATAACATTGACAATAATAATTTTACGATACGTTCTTTTTAATTGGTTTATCGGAGGATACCTGAGGAGAGTTGGACAAAAACCGATTAAGTGCGAGTCGGACTTGCGCACCGAGGGTTGGAGCGTAATGGAGTCTCAAGGATTTTTTTCAATTTTTTTTCGATAACGTTTTCGATTTCCTCATTTGAGTTTAGTGCCAATTAAGCTAGACCTCTAAATTGTATGAGCGCCAATACAACTTAGAGGTCTATCTTAATTGGTGATAACTATGTAAGTTGCGGTTTACGATTTATGACGTATTAAAAAAAACTTCTTACTAGATTTCGTTCAAACCAATTTTCGCTGGAAGTTTGCATGGTAATGTACAGTCACAGAATGAAAAGGTTCGTCACCTTAGAGTCGGTTTTCGCTTGCACTAGTACTGCAAGAATCAATTATGCCAACATATCAGTGCAAGAAACAGTGCTGCTAACATTTAAATAAATATGACGTTTGCTATCGTATAAGGTTTTGCTTGTTTTTAACACGCTTTTATTAGGTTCACTTGTATGTAACTATGTAATGGGACTTTTTGGCGAGAACTTGCAGAGTGACGTTTTCGTTTTATTTTCATTAAATTCGTGTATTTTGAGTTTTATTGAATAATTTCGGTGCACAAGTGAAGTGAAATGAAAGCGTGTATCGTGACTTTCCAGGATGTCCCAAAAAGTCCGTGAATGTTTTAGTGGAACAACCGCCAATTTCACTAAAGCTTGACTGGACATGTATGGACGAGAACTGGACATTACAGTGAGTTTGAGAATGTGACTATAACATAAAAGAAGAAATTAAAACTGAAGAAAATGTATGCGATTGAAAGACTTTGTATTGACTAAAAGTACTAAAACTTATGTAAAAAAAAATTGTGACAAATAGACCAAGACCATTTCAAATACTTTGACATTGGCAGAAATATCCTAAAAGGATGATTGCCAAGCAACAAAAAAAAACTATGTAATGGAATCTATGGTTGCTAATTTAACCATCTTCCAAGGATCGTAGCGTCATGAAAATTGGCAGCTGTATGTAGTTCTGATGACAATACAATAATATGGTACTGTCAAACTGATCTGATGATGGAGCCGGAAGATATGAACTAAAACTTCATGATGGAATATCGTATCATTGCCGTGTTTGACTTGTTAGAAAGGTCTTGTCATGAACTTTGACCACGATTAGATCTCAAGGTCCGATGATGAAGCCAGAAGACAGGAACTGGCATTCCATGATGGAATATCGTATCATAGTTGTGTTTGGACTTGTTAGAAAGGTCTTGTAATGAACTTTGACCACGATTAGGTTTCAAGGTCTGGTGATGGAGTCGGAAGATAGGCACTGGCATTTCATGATGGAATATCGTATCATAGCCGTGTTTAGACTTGTTAGTAAGGTCTTGTAATTGTAAAACTTTGACCACGATCAGATTTAATTAAACCCAGCATCGCTGGCGCATTAAAAGGGGAGAATGTGCCAAATTGAACCTACTTTCATAAAACACGCTTTTGAAAATAACCAAACTAAGAAGTAGAAAATAAAATTAATAGTTTAAAAAAAATCAATAAATTTAAATTAAGGATAGTGTGATTAGCAAAAAAATTAATTTTATTATAAAAAAAAGCGTGGGGTGCTTTTTAAGACTTTTCAAAATGACTACTTCCATCAAGATCTTGATCATAGCCAAGTGGTATAATCTTAATCATATAATCTTAAGCACCCCACGCTTTTTTATAATAAAATTAGTTTTTTTTGCTAATCACACTATCCTTAATTTAAATTTTGTTTACACATTTTTTACTTTTTAGTTAGGTTTTTATTTATTTATTTTTATTTATTTATTAGATCACCAACAAGACACACACTATACATTCAAAGACAACAGGTACAACATTAGGTATAAATGGTGCCCCAATTAGAGGTGACGACCACAATTAATATAAAAAGAAGACAGACAACAGAAACCGAAAATTAACTAAAATAAAGTAAAATAAAATTAGACGAACAAATTACATTTAAAAACACACCAGAATACAAATTTAAAAATATAAAAATCAAAAATATAAGAACATTTAAGATATAGCAATAAAAATAACAAAAATGGAAAAAAAAAAAAATGGAAAATCATTACACTTTAGTCAATAAACTATTTTTTGTGAAAAGGTTCAATCCATCGCCAAATTGCTATGCTTGGAAGCTGAATTATACGCCTTAAGCATTCGATTTATTGGCGAGTAGAGTCCCAAATTTGACTTTGCCGCTTTTTCACTGAAAAGTTTATATTTACAGCGTCTAGGGAATTTCATGGTTTTTTATAAAAGCGTGTTTTTTTGTTTTTTTAAACTATTAATTTTATTTCTATCCCATCAATGCAATGTTACAAAATGTATTAAAACAACAATAAAATGACAACTATAAAATAACAAGCAAAAGTTAATGAAAACTACGAATAAGTTTAATGACATTTATTTTTAATAACGGGTATAACCACCATTAGCTTCAATCACACATTGTAGCCTATTTCTCATGGAACCCACTAGACGAGAGCATAGATCCGTGCCTCTAGTGTCTTCCCAAATAATTCGGCAGTGGTTTTCTAAAGCCTATTTGGGAAAATAGAAATGAAAGGAATTTCTATTTTCCCATCGCTGTACCATTAAACCCCATAAGTTTTCTATAGGGTTTAAATCTGCAGATCTTGCCGGCCAGGGTATCACCACTATATCGCTATGCCGGTTGAACCATTGATTCACAATACGAGCAGTGTGCGTGCGAGCATTGTCCTGGACATATCTGACCTCAGGTACCTCATCAGCTGGATACACGGTACGGACACTTGGTAGCATACTGTCTTCTAAAACAGACAGATAGTGTGTTGCGTCTGCCCTTGAAGGAAGGAGAACGAGATCGCCTACTCCATCCGCTGACATCCACCCCCATATATTGGCCGAGATTCATCCAGAACTGAAATTGGGCACTACATGGTCTTCTGTATCAGCTGAACTATTAAATCTCCACAAATGAAGCCTTCCATGTTGGCTCGACTTAAAACATTTTTTGTCGGTAAATATAGTGGTACTCCAATCGAAGTTCAAATAAGTCTGAGCAAATCTTAAGCGTGCTTCCTTATGAGCCGTTGTCAGAGCAACTTTTTTTACGTGTCGTCGATAATGTAATCCCATTGAGTGTAATGCGTTTCTTATCACTCTTGGACAAACATTATATATTTGGGCGAAATGACTCGTTGACACAAAGCCGTTTTCTTCAAATTGCCTTCTCATGTCAGATTTTTGTGCAGCGTTAAGAATAGGACGGCGACCAGAGTTATTGTGACGATGATCGACTAGTGCACCTTCTTCGCCATGTCTCCTTATCCAGAATCTCACACTATCTCTGGTCACATTTAGACGACGTGATATCTCGGAGATATTGTAGCCAGCTTCATGTTCGGCAATAATTGCTGCTCTTTCTTCAACACTTAAAGGTCTTGGCATTATGAAATCGTTAGGTATTTAGGAGAAATTATGATATTTTGCAATGATGACATTCACCGATTGACAATAGTTTTGAATATTATTGAACTGAAATAATAATGGCAGATTGAACCAACAAGAAGGTTTTAATTTATCTAAGTCTTGTTGAAAAGATAAATAGTCAAACAACTTGATCTGAATAATTTTGAACTTTATTAACGAACAGTTAAACATTATTTTCTATAATTCGAGTCTATTCTATAACATAGTTTCAAAAGGTAGTATGTGCTCGCGATACGTTGAACGAATCAATTTGGAAATTGACGAACCTTTTCATTCCGTCACTGTACATCATATTTTTTTTTAGTTTTATCATTCTCTTATTTTATAAGTTACAGGGTTGGGAGGGGACACACATTTTACCACTTTGGAAGTGTCTCTCGCGCAAACTATTCAGTTTATAAAAAAATGATATTAGAAACCTCAATATCATTTTTGAAGACCTATCCATAGACATCCCACACGTATGGGATGGTTGAAAATTTTTTTTTAAAAATTCAGTTCTAAGTGTGGAGAACCCCCAAAATTTGTTTTTTTTCTATTTTTGTCTGAAAATCTTAATGCGGTTCACAAAATACATCTACTTACCAAGTTTCAACAGTATAGTTCTAATAGTTTCGGAAAGCACCGAGGGTTCCGTATAAACTTGTAGGTGTGTAAATAGTTCGTTCATCATGAGAATCAAGCCTCGAAGATTTTTTTCAGTTTTTTTCGATTTGTTGTTTTTTTTGTGGTGTAATAACAAATTTTCGATTTTCGGATTTATTCTAAATAAAAAAGTCGTTGTCAGTAGCAATGTGCCCAGAAATGATAATTAAAATTTATTCTTATACTTGTACTACCTGATATTGCTTCTTGCCAAATTTCAGGGCTCTAGGCTAGCGGGAAGTCGGTTTTGATTCCCTTGCGAGAGTCAAAATATGTGACATAAACGGAACATAAACGGCCGTATCTTTGGATTGCGTTGACTTCATTTTTTACTCCTTCTAGAGATTACCTGAGACCTGAGCATTTGATATTAATTTCAACATAATACCTCCACGCATTACTGAGAAAAAAGTTCTTGACAGACGGACAACAAAGTGATCCTATAAGGGTTCCGTTTTTTCCTTTTGAGGTTCGGAACCCTAAAAGTGGTTTATTTAAATACATTTCGTAGTTGTATTATATTCATTGGATTGTTCAAATAAATTACTACGTTTGTAATACAAAAATAATATAAAATGTTTATTTTATAATCACAAAACAGTTTTGCGTGGTCTTGCGGAAGGAAACGTCTATTTCACAAGTAAATTTTGAAGGTATTGCTAACATCATAAAGATTAAAATAACACAGGATAATTAACTTTTTACCCTAACCCTAAAATCATACGTGTTTTAGAAGCTAATGGTATGTTTAATTTTAATTGACTTACATCTGACCTGGTACCTATATTAACTGAAGCTAGAAACTATAGCAATGATAGCCTAGATCAGAGCTAGTGATAGCTTTGCGACGTGCTAGAACCACTAACTCACTTTATAAAATCTCGTTGAAACACTCTGAAGGCTGAGATGCTATCGTGTCACTGATGTAAAATATAGAACATGCAACACTGTCAGAAAATCAAATGATTTTGAACAAATTTAACTTGTTTTACAATGTAATGCTAAAGCAATGTTTAAAAATATTTTCAAATTACTCGCGTCAAACTTTGAGAAACGCTAAAGAAAATGGTTGAAAATATTAACTTTACATTCATTTATAGGACCGCGGTTACGGTATCATATTCGAAGATGTCGATAGTTTTGTCCCATCTGGAGTGCTAACATATTTTTAGAAACTCGATTGTGAATCTAGAATTTCTTATATCAATGTCCAATGTTGATAAAATATCAATGTCCTAGCTAGGTAGTCTTTTTTTATCTGAACTCTACTCAGTGGCTCCAAGTAGAATGTTTGAAAATGAGAAGTGGTAAGGTATTAGTTCGTTGAAACCCGTCTTGAAATTTGGTCTTTGATGTTATTTGTTGGTGTAAATGCATTTATAATGTTTTATTCTTATATGTGTTGATATGAATGTGGTAGGGTACTTTGTAGTACCCGACTGGCTGGCTACCACCCTCAAGTTAAAAATCTGCCGCCAAACACCTATCGGTGTGTTCCGACAGCTGCACTTGAGAGCCAGTTCCTATCTAGGCTTTGTGTGCTTACCATCTTCGGCCACATCATCACTTACCATGGTGAGATTGTGGTCAAACACAAGCCTATCCAGAATAAAAAAAAAAAAAAAAAAATGCCTCGCAATTACGACGAAAAATATAATTGTAAATTGCTAAGTATATTTTTCAGTTGCACGGGTACCTAAATACATTTTGGTTATTTTTAACTGTACCCTGGACATTTCTGGACAGTTCCGCGTCCTTTACTTTTTATTTAAAAAATGCAACCACATGCTCGTGTGGGAGTCCTGAGAGAGTAATATTGCACTAGTGTTTTTTATTAACGTCATAATTTGCATTAACATTTATTAAGTCTCACACATACATTTAAGGCGATGATAGCTCAGTGGTAAGTGAGGTCGGATACCGCAGCGAAGGTCGTGGGTTCGAATCCTTACAATGAGCTTGAGCTTTCGGTGAAGGAAAACATCGTGAGGAAACCACAGCACGGTGGTAGGGTACGTAGTAGTACTCGACTGGCTGGCTACCACCCTCAAGTTGAAAATCTGTCGCCAAGCACCTGTTGGTGTGTTCCGGCAATTGCACTTGAGAGCCAGTTCGCCTTAATAAGGTGTGCAACACGTTAGCAATCCCCTGGTATTGCCAATGTCTATAGGCGACGGTTGTCACTTACCATCAGGTGACCCGCCTGCCTCGTTGTCACTTGTGACATAAAAAAAAACATAAATAGTATGCACCTATAGACCCGGTAGATATTATAATATTACAAATATAAAGGGTTTTATTTGATTTTTTGTTTTGGATGCTCGTCTTTGGTTATACCGGTTACCTATACATATATTATGTTGAAGTCTCAATACATGGTTTCCTAGCACTAGCAGAAACATTCGCCTATGGAATATAAAGGTACGTCCCAAGCCTTTGAACAATTTTACTATCTCCAAACAGCAAATCCATTTTTAAAACTAAACTTACAGAGGTGGCACAATGCCCTTTTTTAATCCAAATGAATAATAATAATACAATTGTTTGTGAATATATTTAATAGTACCTACTGCTATCAACACAGTTTTGTGTAAGTGCTGAAGTTCCGTTATTTAGTTAACATTTTAGTGTTCCGTACCCCAAAAGGGACAAAACGGAACACTCATATTATATTATCCGTTAAAGCAAACTCAAATAACCCAAAACTAAAAGTAAAACTACCATCACAATCTTGTTATTGCCTTTTAATATTATTAGGAAGCGTGCAGTGTTTAGTAGATCTCATAATGAGATGGAAAATTTTTTATCGTGGAGATCCATGGGGTGTCTAGCTGTGGAAGACTTCTGGCTGATATGATGATGATTAGATAATTTACTTATAATATTTTTAATTTAGTAGGTAAAATGATGACAGAAGTGGGCAAAATATTGAGTAGGCGATAAACGTGACGATGACAGTTACTCAATTATATTAGGTATACCTACTAAAACGCAAGTAATAGAAACCTTGTCAAGACAATTTTCCTTCCTCGACATAGTTTGATTTAATAAGTAGGTACGTTGGTAGTAGGTTTATTGATATTTCTATGTGTGAAAAAATGTGGCACGCAACTAGGCTTCAAGTGAAAATTTTGTGGATAGCTTGTACTAAAAAGATTTAGTAATAGGCAGTTCGGAGTTTGTAAATATAATTATTGTTAGCCTTTTTTGTTGAAAAAAAGTAATTTGCATGCATACAACACTACCTACTATAAGCTATGTTTTATTATTAGGTATATATTTTTTTACTTAAATAATATTGTGTAATAGTAACTGTTATAATACGGCGTTATAAGGAATGTTTTACACTTCATTAGCAATTAAACATGCAATAAAATGTAAAACCCTTCATTTTATTTTACCGAAAGTTCTAACATATAAATTGAAGGAATATCAAAAAGGTTAAGTGCTACTTTTCAGGCAGCAATACCATTTTTATATGCTGCTACTTAAGCAATAAAAACATGGTACTTTTATGTGTCGATTTATGTTTTAACTGAGGTGTATTTTATAACAATGACCGTTTGATGGAGCATAACGGTAGGCACCGCTCCTACGGGCTATTAAAAGACCATTTAGTGAAACGAAATGAACCCAAATTAAGCCTTCATACATATAAACCCCAATTAAAATTTATACCAAAAATAATACTAGGAAATAAAAGTAGCTCGTGAATGTCGTTCCAAATTTACCCAATTTTTTCCATAAATCCACGATTCACGTCATTAATGCTTTTTTAATATAGGTATCCAAAAACTATTGCTTGTTAGGTTAGGTTAGCTTGCTTGTGAACTTCGTTTTCTAGAGTATTGTACCATCCTTTATATTAGATTTTATATGGTGAGAGTCAAGTTTTATCTTGTTCACGGTTGACTTCACCCGAAATCTGTTGCAGGCGACATCGACGTGACGTAACAAATTGAGGTAATTATCAGCGCAGTGATCCGAAGGGAGGGAAACCGAAACTGCTTGTTTAGCTTCTGGTTTTATGTATCAAAAAATACTGTCTGTTTTATAACGTCCAATGAGATTATAAAAATTCTACTTTTACAACAACTAGCCTATACAGATACAGGCATATATGTGTTTAGCAGGTAGGTACCTACTTAATTAACTTTTTATCTCAAATAATATAAATAGTAGTTGAAGTACCTATCGAATACAAACAGACATGTACTTGCTTAGCAAAGTTTATTACACAGGTAATTCCTTATGAACCTGGTAAGCGTGTTGTAGATCAATCTGATACCTATTTACTTGACGATTGGACTAGTAATAATAAGTTAAAAATTAAAAATTAAACTTTTTATAAAAAAATAAAAACGACTTCAAAGGCAAATGTTGCACTAAAAACCGAAAAATAAACTGAATAAGACATTAAATAAAATGGACAAAAAATATTTCAATAACTAAATAGACCAAAAACTTTACTTATGTAAACTACCTACGCACCTATTCAAATTATTATTCTATAAATACCTTTTGATCTGTTTGAAGTCGGTGCCAAGCCCAAAAATACAATGAAAGAAATAATAAGCCGTAATTATGTATGTTTATTGGAAAAATCAAATATTAAACTAAAAGTATACAATCCTACTAAATACCTACTTACTTATAAAGTAGGAATATTTTTTAAAACTGAATTCTCATTGGACAATAATTAAGTTTGAATTAAACACTTAAGCTCTTGTTGATTTCAAACTATGTTTACCAAATTATCAACAACATTTGTAATACTTAGTAGGCCCATAAGCCTAAAAAGTTCCCGGATTCCGGCTCCGTCACCGAGATGCCGGCTTGATAAATGGCATGTCCCGGACACCGCGGCTATGAGTGATGGACCGCGTTTCTTGCACTACGATCCTGTGAAGTAAAGTTTTTACCCGGGAGTATAATTTATTTACTGCTGCCTACTTGACCTAGTGCTTTTGACAGAGTGATGGAAACTTTTTGAATTACTTTTCGTTCGTTTGATTTGTAGTCATTTATAATTAAGTCCAGGAATCAGGAGACTTCAAAACTTAAATAATTGGACGTCTTGACGTTTTAGGTATACAATATACCCTCGGAACAATTGCTAGTTATTCTTCCAAGAATATACCACTCAAGGTAAATAGTACCTCTTCTAAAATAAGTATAGTCAGACAAATAAAAAAAGATATACATGTACATCTACATGTAGACATTGTTCAATTCATATACATCTCAGAACACATCAATATCAATAATAAGCACAAAAGCGCTCCGTTCAAGCATGTAGATTAATATAAAGAATGACAAAGGATATATTCAAAATGTTCAAGACGAAAACACTTGAAAGGAGGATGGTTACAGCCGTATGTGCAATAAACAAGGCCCTCCACATTCTGTCGCCAAGTTTGGAAAAAATATTACATATACAAGAACGCACTTGACCCGTATAGGGAGACCCCTAACCCTGAACAACTCGCGTGATCTGAAGTGTCATTCGATAATGGACGCTGTAAGAACCTCGTATGGTAAATATTTACACAAATGTAATACTTTCCTTAGACGGTCGTATTACGTAAAGTCAATTTATGCTAATACAAAAACCCTGCGAAATACATATCGTATATAACATGAGCCCTTGGATTGGCACGTTACTTCGATAGTGTGAATGGTGCCCTTTAATTGTATTTACTGACTTTAAAAAAAAACCGGCCAAGTGCGAGTCGGACTCGCGTAAAAAAGGCAAAAAAATAGCGTTTGTTGTATGGGAGCCCCCTTAAATATTTATTTTATTTTGTTTTTAGTATTTGTTGTTATAGCGGCAACAGAAATACATAATTTGTGAAAATTTCAACTGTCTAGCTATCGCGGTTTTTGAGATACAGCCTGGTGACAGACAGACGGACAGACGGACGGACAGCGAAGTCTTAGTAATAGGGTCCCGTTTTTACCCTTTGGGTACGAAACCCTAAAACGATACAAGTTTTTTTTAATTTAAATCAGTAAAAGGAATGTGCGCTAGGTAGGTACCTATAGGTATTCAAAAGTATTTTAAGTAACATTGTATAGTAAACTAGTTTTTCGCACCATGGTTTCTCCCGCTTTCCCAAGGGATCTTATCTTTTCCCGGAATAAAAAGTAACCTATGTTTTTTTTTATTTCAGGATATGATTTACCCGTGTGCTAAGTTGCATAAAAATCCGTATATTAAATAAATAAATAAACATAAAAACATATCGCCACATTTTCACTGTTTGAACGAGTTCACGTTTTCATATCGGCCACAGAGCAAACCCATTACACTGAAACAATCATACAGCGTATGTTGTATCAAACGGGATGTTTTGCAATAAATGCTCAATAAAAGCAATACAATCGCCAGAAATCGACTGTGGAGTAATAACAGTTAGAGTTACGGCTATGGCAGCGAGCAAACATCGCAACGTATCGAACTAATGGAATATCCCTGCTACAAAATTACAGCTGAAGCGCTTTCCATATATTTGGACGCATACCGATTCCAATTGCACAGACTCTCGGCTATTAGCAACAAATGTGGCCATTATTTAAATAAGGTCTTAGCCCGAACGAGACGAGAGTGTCGAAGTTACTCGAAGCTCCGAAGTTCGATCTACAAAGTAGGTCTATCTTACATCTTTGTAAATAGGAAAGTTTTGTAGTTAGGATTCTATTTAATGAGAGTTCTTTGAATACCGCTCTTCAGGAGCTGCCTGTTAAAACCACGTTCTTCATTCATTGCCTTCGGGATGTTGAAATTGGTTTAAAACTTACTTTATTTGCATAAGAAATAGCAAAAATAACGAAGATCTTTAGAATAAAATAAAAAATTTACGAAACGTAGGTTCAAATTGTAAATATTATGTTTATTTGCATAATTATAATGCTACATTTTTATCTCCATGCAAAATTCAAAGGATAAAATAAAAATACATAAGTTTTAAATATTGCCCCTCTATTAAAATAAACTCTATGAATACAATTGAGTTCACTCATCGATATAGGTCTTTGGTTATTGGATCATCCATTGAAGGACCTTTATCGATTTATTCAACAATTTTATCGATAAATTATTCCAAACGATATTTGTAAGTCGATAGAGGACTTTATCTAGCTATTTATTTTGAAAAGCACTCGTGATATTGGACTCCAATACGATAAATATATAATTTTAGATCGTATTTATCTACGAATAATAGAAATACCTATGTTATTTTACTTGCAAACGTTTCTTTAGAACCGATAAAATAGTTAGTTTAGCCGTAGCAGTTCGTAGCTATCCCGTAGCTATCTCGTAGAGGCTGCAAAATTATTAACTAAGCTTACGTTGTTTTAGTAGCCGAGTAGGTAGTAGCCGAGTAGGTAGTAAACTTTAAAAAATATATAAATACATGGAATTTCATTAAATACAACAACACACAATAAAAAAACTGTCTTAATTTAATTATGTTATTTTCATTTGTTTGTTAGTTTATAGTCAAAGACATTTAACTGTATCTATATTTAAATTTCTTTGTTTATAGTCATCTTAATTAATAAAAGTTATGATTAGATAGTAAATATTAGAAATAAAGTGAATACGTAACGTATTCATGCGACCGTTATTTATGAATGAAAAATATCATATTAATATTCCACGCCACTCCGACCTGAATGAAATCATCCGCCGGGCTTTTGTCAGCGCCCACGTGTCAGCTATTCGCGAATCGAGTGGTTTGATGCGGGACGATGGCAAAAGACCTGACGGGATGACTTTGATGCCTTGGAAGATGGGACGGCCTTTAGTATGGGACGCAACTTGCGTCGATACTCTTGCACTTTCCCACCTACCAGAGACTTTAAAGAAAGCCGGTGGCGCGGCCGAAAACCTCAAACGGCGCAAATATGGAAACCTCGACAAGGCCTTCATGTTTGAGCCGTTTGGGGTAGAGACGCTGGGCCCGTGGGGGCCAGGAGCCCATCGATTGTTTCGGGACATTTCATTGACGCTACCAGAAGGCTGACGAGTACCTTGGCTAAAGAATAAGCATCGCCATACAGCGTGGCAATGCCGCCAGCATTCTGGGCACGCTACCAACTGGCAGCAATTTTGACCAGTTGTCTCTCTTCTTTTGATGAGCTGGTCTCCCCCCCTTTTTTTTTTTTCTTATCACATTGTTTTGTATATGTATAGCTTAGTTAGTATTTTTATTCTCTTTCTATATTTAAAAATCTATGAACAAAAAATTTTAATTTGATAATGTAATATCATTACGTTAATGAAATTCATTTCATATTCCATTTCAGTGGTGATTAAAAATGAGAATGTTTCATTGAATATTTTTCACTAGGAATGCTACTAGAACTCAGTTTGATTTCATTTAATTGAATTAATTTATTATAATTTTGTAGTAACGTATTAATTAATATTGCGTTTTAGGGTGAAAGTAATTTTGTGAACAACTCATATAGTAAAAGTTTTACAGCAAATCCAAGTACGTACATCGAAGTAGAGATAATGATGGCACGAGTCCAACTATGTCGAAGGCAGTACGTCAATAAACAGGATAGGCAGACGTGTTCTATCAGTTTCTGCCATCTCGGATCACACTACAGCCCTATGACATAGTGCAATTTTTGAATAGTAACACAACTAATGATTAAACTATTTAAATATTTATTAGAATGTTTGTTAACAGCATGTTGAATAATTATGTAATACGAGTAAGTTATCGGAGAATGCATTTTATTTGTAACTAACTGTCCTCCGCAGTTTTACCCGCGTTCCCGTAGGATCTTATTTTATCCCGGGATAAAAATATGGCATATGTTAATAATTTAATAATGTAGCATTCAAATGGTGAAAGATTTTTTTTAATCGGCACAGTAGTTTGAGTTTATTCGTTACATACATACAAATCTTTCCTCTATATAATATTATAGAAAGCTTATTTTAATATCGATGGTCACTGGTCTGGAAAATTTTTAATTTGAATACAATATACACTTTCTTTATAGATATATTCTATAATTTCATCATTCAAGGTTAATTACAAAGTAAAAAAAACATGAAAATATAAAAATCCAATGAAGTATTTATGGTACTGCTTATAACAACTGAACTATGTGTCCAGCCTAAATCGGATCGTCCTCCTTAATCTCAAGAAGAAGGGCTGTGCGAAGCGAAATGTCATTTTAAGCCTACTCGCCTTTTTGTAACAAGCCATTTGATTTTCTTTTACCTACGGAAACACTGAAATAGACTTACGACATAGAAATGTTAAGAGATCAACATTTCTCTGACGATTTTGTTCTAACCTACAGATTAGGACAATATGGTCCATGAAATTTTGTTAGCATGTGAAAGCATATAAATATCCTCAGACAGTGGATATTTTGTGGTCATTTTAACTACAGAGACCTTCTAATTAGGGAGATCAATCAAAATTTGACGACTTCGTTCACGTATTCAGTTAAGGTTAATTACTCTCTTAAAAAAATACCAGCATATTTTATGTGCACCCCGCAGCTCGTTTATCATATCCTTTGTTTCTGATCTTGTAAATAATTTTATAAAAGATATGCAGCGGAGCCCGTCGCGTTGCATAGTCGCTACGTCCCTGTATACTGCACCGTAGGCTGGTTGCTTTTACATTTAAATATTCTAGAATTTTCTAAATGTCTGTTAGAGTAAAAAATCAGAATTTATGTATTACTAGCTGCCCGAACAGACTTCGTTCTGTCAAAAGTTAATAGTAAAAATTCAATAAATTGTTTTTACTATTGTCCACACAATTTTTTTATAGTATTGAAACCTTCCGTGGACCTTAAGAAACATACAAAAAAATTAATTAGCCGAATTGGTACAGCCATTCTTGAGTTATTATTGCCAACATTCATTTTTATTTATATAGATGTAGGTGAAATCAGAAAACAACACAAAGATAGTACAGAGATATCAAATAACTTTTGTGTCATAACAACAAAACATAGCTATACTTCTATATCTATACTAATATTATAAAGAGGAAAGATTTGAATTTTATATGTTTGTAACGAATAAACTCAAAAACTACTGGACCGATTTCAGAAATTCTTTCACCATTACAAGGCTACATTATCCCTGAGTAACATAAGCTATATTCTTTTATCCCGGGAAAAGTAACCCCGGGTACGCGGATGAAACCACGTGAAACAGCTGGTCTTATATAAAATCAACATCAAAACATATAATATAGAATATATAAAATCAAAATTTAGTTTGAGGACAAGTACATTCAGATCGTCAACATCGAAGTTTTCCTTTCAAAGGATTTATTAGGGAGAGTGTGAAGAGACACCTTTCTTTCACAGTTTGGAGGCAATAAACTGGTATGACATGGCGGGTGATAGTCAAAGGTTTCGGCGCTCATTCGTAAAATAGGTCAACAGCCGAGTGAACGGTTTCGAACGCGCCGATTTATCAGTGTCACAGAATTTGCACTAAAAAGAGTAAAAATGTTATTAATATGAACCTGAATAATACAAGTTCTATAACTTAAACGCTAAAGGTTATTATAGTGACCATTGCATGTTTTAAAAAAAACTAAGTGAAAACGATAGGTATTTATAGTAAAATTTAAGCCTCTACAGATGAGTACGTCGACTTATTTTTTGTTTCTTTTTCACAATATGGCGCCATATTCAATTTAGATTACATTCATGTCTTTAGTGACATTCGCGCAATAAAGACAAATCATTCATCAAAATCGGTTCAGCCGTTTAGCCTACAGAGCGTGCCAAAGAAATATACCTACATACATACACTTGAAAAACACGTCGGGTAAAAAGGGTATCGAGTTATAAAGATATGACAAATAGTAATTCAATATTTATGCATCTGAAATCATGACTACCAAATGTTTTAAAGATGATTTTCAAACTAAGTGCTTTTGGTAGGTAGGTACCTAAAGAAAGCATCTGTGCGTTACTGCTCATTAAGGAAGGCTATAAACTTTATTACAGCCCCGAAAAACTCCGATTTTTTATCGTAATTAATAACATTGTTCCTACTTTTCCTAATCAGACTCGTAAACTGCAAAGACTCAAGGCGGTCGTAAAAAATATCGCCATTTTGAAAAACGTTAGTAAATTGTCTCTGCTTCGTTTTGAGACCTTATCGCTCCAAATTTGCTTTTATTCTTTATGTAAGCATAAATTTATACATTAGGTTCTTGGTATTTTATTACTCCTTATAAAATTGCTTTCCGGATTACAAATTATGGAGCTTACTTAGGGTATATAAATGGTGACGTCAATAACAACACATTGTTTGAATTGATGATGACCGATTAATATGTGATAACTCAGTGCTTTTGTTAAATAGCGTTTTATGAGTAAGGATGAATAAAGTCAGATAGTTTATCCCACGGTTCCACTTATGTTTCAGGTAGAACTAGAAAGTTATGAACCACGTAGGTACCCAATTTTAACATTAATTATTAACGATTTCATTAAGTGTATTTTTAAAGTACATAATATATAATTGGTGAATTAAAAAAACCGGTCAAGTGCGAGTCGAACTTGCGCACCGAGGCCTCCGTACTAATGTTATAGTTTTTTTTCTGTTTTTTGTATTTGTTGTTATAGCGACAACAGAAATACACTATCTGTAAAAATTTCAACTGTCTAGCTATCACTGTTCATGAGATAAAGCCTGGTGACAGACAGATAGACGGACAGTAGAGTCTTAGTAATAGGGTTTCCGTTTTTACCCATTGGGTACGGACTTCCTGATTTAATACTGTAATAAAATTATATAAAATCACCTGTAAAGCAAAATATACACAACGATCATTGCTAAAAAACACAAAAAGTTTGAAAAATAAAACCACTAAAGTTAACATTAGCAATGAAGCAAGATCACGAGGCATAACAAACACTGGAACAACACCCCGGAGTTGTTTAGTACCCGGGCCCTGCCCCGGGCAATGGGCACGCTACTTCGTTTACCATAATAATTGTGCCTAAACTCTCGTCTTATGTTTCTGACGTCCATTGTCAAACTAGCTACTGCGTGGTTACTGCCCACTACAACATTAATTTATAAACAATTCTTCAGAAAATATCGCATGCTTCAGTAATTTTTGATCCTTTGTTCGTTAATTTCATAAATAAAGTTCGTGTACTTTTTACGCTTTTAATGTTAATTAATGCCTATAAATTTACATGATATATTTCAATGAATGTGACTGATTATTTTTTTAGGGTTAGAAATCAGTTATTTTAAAATGTAGCTAGTTCTAAAGTTCTTCTGTTATCTGTTCTGACGATCGCTATTCTGAAGTTTAACCTGTGGTTTAAAGTACTAGAGTTTAGCCCTCCTACAGCCTAAACTTTTAATGAAATTTTTATTACGAGCATATATTTTTATGTTTATGAATCTTGTCTGTTTTATCAATATTGGTTCGCTTTTGCTGCGGTTATCAGCCGTATAAATTCGGAAAGGTTCGGGCGCCTCGCCAAACCTATCAGTACAAACTACCATAGTATGATCACTACTGATATTCAGGTGCCAAGCAATCTCGCAGTTTCCTTTTAAACTAACATGAAATATTGTACACATTTATCAAAAATGGGTTACAGTTTATGGTTTAGAAGTTGTTTTCTTAACAAATGTACAGCGATGGCCTCTAAAGTTTATTTTTTAAATAATTTACATTACAATTACAAATTACATCCTACTCACAAGGAATATACAACAGCATAAACACACAGGTTTATTTTTATTTTTTTATTTATATTTATTTTGGCAACAGACAGTCATACATAATAATAGATACATGAAGAAATAGGTACAGTTCTTGACCTTGAGTGCCAATTAATTTATCTAAATAACTTATAAAGGAAGGTTGTGATTAAAATTGGACCCGTTACACAGTTAGTTATTCCCTACAGGTTATTACACATTTATAGGGAGAACTACTGGTTTCCTAGAATGCAGGTAAACTGTTTAGCAATACCTACAACACTGTTTCTGTCTACAAATATAATGCTTAGCACCTACTCCTAAATAGCGACATGTTATGAATATGTTATTTTAAAATCGGTAAAGTTTAGTTAGGTTGCGTAATTAAATGTTTTAACAAGGTATAGATTAACTAGAATCGCAGCGTGGGCCCCCACAAAGTGGACCGACGATCTAGTGAGGGTCGCGGGAAACTGCTGGATGCGAGCAGATCAGGATTTTTCGATGTGGAAAACTTTGGTGGAGGCCTATGTCCAGCAGTGGACGTCTTTCGGCTGAGATGATGATGATGAAAAATCTTCTCATTTGCAATGACGTGCTGTTTATAATATGCAGTTAATGGACCGTAAAAATAATCAAAAATGATTGCAAAAAGTTAGGTAACTGAAGAGACACCTTGAGACCACTCTCCGAAGGCTAATACTCAATGTTATGACAGCACCAAATTTTTACCATTGACGTTTTCCATTACGACACCGACGCAACACGTCCATCACTCGAATCCGCGAACCTATATGTGTACATACATACCTACATATGTCCCACGTACATACAAACAGCTAAATAAATAAATCTAGCTCGTATTTCACCTTTCAGTTGAATCTGTAATCCCGATTCAGGAATTGGATTAGATTTTTATTATTCATGTTAGGTTAGCGTTTAGTTCGCAGTGATGAAGGCGTGTGGATAGAATATATGAATACCTAGTTGTTGCTTTTAATGGCCTTACATGGTACCTATGTATGATTCCTATTTTATGTTATTGTTATCTGTGTAACTTTTAGGCTGGACATTTTACAAGATAAGTGTGACGAACAATCAAGCTACAAGTCACAGGATCTAAAGTCTTTTGCAATACCAAGAGGTTTCGCTATGTGGTCATCCTTTTACAAGGCAAGTGCAACTGCCGGAACGTCTATCAGTACTTGGCGATAGATTTCTTAAATAAGTGTGGTTGCATGCTAGGCGAGTACTACAAAGTACCCTGCGGCCCTGTTATGGTTTTTTTAATTCATGATGTTTTCCTTCACCGAAAGCTCAAAATCATCGTAGGATTCAAACCTACGACGTTCGTTTCCAGCATGGTATCCGTATACATATAGATCTTGGTACCCAACGATACTACAATTGAGCTATCATCGCCAAAACCCTTAATGAATATGATAGAATCATAAAATAAATTTAAATAAAATTATTTCCATAACAACTGAGGCTAGGTTTAAGTTGTAAATATGAGACTTGATTATTTTTGATTGTTTTTAATTTAATGTGATATATAAATAAATAACTCTTTATAGGTAAATAGGTATCATGAGAAAATAATAATAAGTAACATGTTACATTGACAGTGTCACAATGGGTGGCATTCAGGATAGCGATCTCTACCTTATTTTAATCATGAGTAAATTAAAATTTCTGTTGCCAACATGTGCAACATATTTATACATGTTTCCATAAATTATTGAGTAAAGTCATAATAATATTATAATTCGTTTACCATATTTGAGGTTTTATTAAATATAAATGTTATGTAATTTCCGTAAAACTGATTTAAGCTTTACAGAAAATTGTTAACAATTTCATAAAATTTATTTTAAATGGGTAAAAGCCTACAAATTATTTATATGAAATCATTCACCTTATAATTTTAATATTATATTTTGGTTATAATAGTTACTGGCGATTCTGTTGTTTATAAATTAAATCAATTTAATCTCACTAAGTAATAAAAAATAAAATTTAGTCATGTAAAATTTGTTCAATTGCTTGTTATTAACGTAAATATTAGTCGCCAGTATTCCGGTGGTGTTAATTAAAAAAAAATAAGGTCAAAATTACTCATTTTGTGCAACAAACAACTAAACTCGCAAAGAAAATTTCTGGAAAATGGCGCCAACCGTAGAATATATGCAGAGTTTTTTTTTCTTCACCCAAAGGGAACTATCCATACAGCTTAGTCTTCAGTATATTTTTTTTATTGATATGAAATGAAAATGAAATTTAATGAGATAAAATGAAATTAAACCTAACCTAACTCATTCAATTAAATCTGATATTGAAATAAATTAGTAGCTTCTTTTTAGAAATATACGTATTTGTATGAATCACAAAAACTCTTTAGTAAAAACTTCATGGTTGGTTTTTTTTTAATAGACATTATTTTGACAGTTGGGAAAGAGACGCACGAGTTCGGGAAAGGTAAAAAAAGCACTAGTATGTAATAGCCCACTTCCCGAACGCTAAACGTTCCTGCAATACACCACTTTTTGAGCAACTGTATTAAAAATACAATTTTCTAAATCAGAAAATATAATAATGGAAGCGTAATGCGTCCAATTTCAAATACAGAATTTTAACCCGTATTCGGATACAAACAAATAGCCGTGCGGCATGACGATGTGACGTCACGTGTGACCACATTACCAATGTGGACGACCACGAGTGACATATGCGACTATTTATAAAATGTGGGACCAAACCCGAGAATTCATGCTGTTTAAAAATAAAATACATTTAACTCATTTTCATTTAGAATCGCTTACAGAGCGCAACACGAAAATATTGTCTTCATAGCTTTGGGTTTCCCCATTTATGTTGATTCCGCAATCTTTTCTTTCCAGTAGCTTTTAGACTTAACTGCTTTATGGTATCGGTTATAGAGTTATGCACGTTATCATCTGTGATGGTTATTGTAGCTACCTCATCTAACTATCTAATATCATAAATGTGAAAGTTTGGATGGATGGATGTATGTTTGTTACTCATTTACGCCAGAACGGCTGAACGGATCTGGATGAAATTTGGCACAAAGATAGATTATAGTCTAAAATAGCACATATCATTTTTATCCCGGTAAAAGATAAGATCCCACGGGAACGCGGGTGAAACCGCGGGGAAACAGCTAGTATTTTATATATGTATCTCTAGATCACAAACATAATTTAATGTATTTTTTATATGAATATTGCGTCGGGGAAAAAATACCCTGAAGTACCTTGGTCGGCTGAGTAGGTGTAACACGGGATCAAAGCGACTCAACAAAAACTCTTTAAATCATGAATTCCATACGAGCTTTTGGTTTCATTTCCATTATTCCCCAGGATACTTCAGCCCATCATATACCTCCCAAATATACAGTAATACCTAGATCATTATTTAGCTGCCCTCCGTGGTTGCAGCAGCGTTCCCGAGGGTGCTTATCTTTTACCGGTACCTATAAAAAATTATCTATGTTTTATCCCAGGATATAATCTACACGTGTGCCAAGTTTCATCAAAATCCGTGCATTCGTTTTTGCTTGACGAAGAAGAAAGAAGGAAGAAATCCAAATCCATCCTAAAATAGCAGTAAGATATAAATTAGATTATTCTATATAGTAAAGTGCGATTGTTTGTATGTCTAAAAAAAGATTCTAATTTTAATATGTATATTTTAGTCAGTGGACAGTCATGCTTCATACTTCAGAAATAAAGTTTGAATATAAAATGTAAATGTTTTGTGACCGCGTTTACTATTGGCACGGTGACATGCTGGTGATTTTTGTAAATGGAAAAAATTCATCGAACGTGTATATAGAATTTCCCAGTTAGAATATATCAGTTTTTTGTAACGTACAGCCGCGGTGGGAAATTGGAATGGTGACGCCGGTCTGTTTTGTTGAATGCAACAACTTTTTACGATGCGTTATCATCGGAAAAATCTGCTGTTTCTCTTATGTTCAATTTGTAATCTATTTACTTCTACAAAAACAATATTTTT
Source organism: Ochropacha duplaris (assembly GCA_951361185.1). Classification (NCBI taxonomy): domain Eukaryota; kingdom Metazoa; phylum Arthropoda; class Insecta; order Lepidoptera; family Drepanidae; genus Ochropacha; species Ochropacha duplaris. Next base: position 4,535,640 of record OX592706.1, read on the forward strand.
GTTTATATAGCTAATAGACTCTGATTTACTGTCCTCTCGATTATTACTTCCATAAGTAAGTAAGAAGATATGATTGTTATATCGTTTTAATTTGAACAATCATTTTTAGTAAATGAGAGTTATATTTATTTACTTAACAAAGTTTGGCAGATAATTTAATTGGCCCTCTTTCAAAATAACTTTAGTTTTAACGTGTAAATATCCTCAAGTCTGAACATATCTGGCAACACTGCACATGCCTGCGCTAAATTCCCACAGCGGACTGTCTTGAAAATTAAATTATTCTATTACCAGCTAACCTATATTCCCAGACTAATAATAGTGATGCCAAGATGTGCTTAGGTAAATGTAGCAACGCTTCAAATTAAATTATATAAATATGAAATTAGCTAAAAACTTGAATTGAGATTCTTGGAATACTATTTTTGATGGTGATTTTGGGACGACCGTCCCATCGAGCTGAGAGGTTAAATATTATTTTGTTAACTCTGGTAGTCTGGGTAGTTTGGTATGTTTTTGAGTGGTTTTGTTTACACTTGAGGATCAGTTATTTTACAAATTTTGTGCTTTTACCACATTTGATCGTGGTGAGTTTGTGGTCAAATACAAGGCTCTTGAAAGTAAAAATATGTGGATTTATTTTGGAATAAAAGCTGACATCTAATGAAAATTGGTTCAGCGGTTTATGCGTGAAAAGGCAAACATAGTTACTTTCACATTTATATTATAAGAGTATGTTTATTATTGGTACATATTTAATTATGTTTTATAGAATTATATGGTTATAATATTATAATTCAGAACCATATTTTAATAATAATCCGTCCATTGAATAACGGTTTATCATTTAGTTCAGAGCATAACTGAACATCTTTGATTAATAACATTAAATTCCCACGTCGGATTTAAATTAAACTAAATAAAATTTTATTACAAAGGTTGATAAATTCAATTAAAATCATAGAAATACTCTGAAACCACTTTACAAATATAACACCTATAATATTGTAGTTGACTATTTTATAGAAGATGATAGCTCAGTGGTAGTGACGTTGTACGAATGTCGTGGGTACGAATCCTACAATGAGAAAACATCGTGAGGAAACATCGTGATCATAGCACGGTGGTAGGGTACTTTGTAGTACCCGACTGGCTGGCTACCATCCTCAAGTTGAAAATCCGTCGCGAAGAACCTATTGGTGTGTTCCGGCAGCTGCACTTGAGACCCAATTGCCATCTAGGCTTTGTGTGCTTACCACCTTTAACCACATCAACACTTACCATGGTGAGATTGCGGTCAAACACAAGCTTATCAAAAAGAAAAAAAAAGACTATTATAAGCCATAATACATTTTGTAGTTCATCCAACAACTGATAAATAACGTAGCATTGTTAAAGAGACATTTTTAAAATATTTCTAAGCGAAGATATATTTTATGGCATAAATCGTCGCGACTACTAGAATGCTTCCTATCCACGCTTGAAGGCAAGCTAGCTACAGAGTACCTGCACATAAAATATTGCAGACTAACCCAACGATCGCCCGTTTACGGCCCCACTATAGCTTAAATTAGAGGTTTAAATGAACGTGTCTCTATTTAGGTCAGAAACACACTTCGTGCTTTTGAATCGGTTATTTATGTGCACAACACCGACTGTGGATAATCTATTAGGTTTTACAATGTAAATTTTATCACACTGTTCATCTATATAACTTCCAGCCTAACCTTGAACATAGAAAGCAAAATGTTTGCACAGGTGTTGTTTTTAAGACGTAGACAAGGAATAAGAAAGGATTTTTCAAAATTCAACCCCTAGAGGGTTAAAAAAAGGAAACCGCGGGGCAGAAAGCTAGTATTAGGTATATACATACAGTCGCGGTCTAAGAATGTTTATCAGATTTAAAATTCATTTCTATCTCATACCGTGCGCAATAAGGTCTAAGATATCATATCAAAAAACATATTACATTTTAAAATTGTTTAATGATGTTAAGTATCGAACATAGCAAAAAGGCTCAGGAATAATGTAACTTTCTAATGGAGAAAGATATTATTAAATCGCTCCAGTAGTTTTTGAGTTAAATCTTAAAGTGAATCTAATCTTTCCTCTTTATAATATTAGTTTGGATATAGTTATAATTAGCTGTAATGTAAAGTATAAATAACTACATAATATGTATTTAGTACCATGGAACCGCGTAGTTTCACAAAAGTTTAGCCGTCACTCGCTATCTCCATGACTCAGGTGTTCTGGTGACGTAATTTAATGGATCACTTCACTTTATATGTGCGGGTAGGTGTACGTTTATCATTAGATGCAAGTTAAAGTTCTAAAGTTTTGCTCATCAAGGTACATATAGGTGTGAGGTATGAGCTTAGATTAAATAAGGTGAGGATAGCTCAGTAGCAGTGGCGGCGAAGGTCATGGGTTCTGATACTGCAATGAGCATGAGGAAACTTGATGGTGTTTGTCTGATTTGCTCCGTGATTTATCCATGTTGGCAATTGTTGGATAAAAAAGTCACCAGTGATAAGCAAAATATGAACAAAATTACTCATTTCAGAATACTGTACCTACATATATTGAAGATAAGCTGTGCCGCGCGGTTTCACCCGCGTTCCCGAGGGATCTTATCTTTTCCCGAGATAAAAGTAGCCTATGTGCTATTCCAGACTATATCTATCTCCATGCCAAATTTCAACCAGATCCATTCAGCCGTTCTGGCGTAAATGAGTAACAAACATACATCCATCCATCCATCCATCCATCCAAACTTTCACATTTATAATATTAGTAGGATTACGCGAGCTCTTCGTACCTGTAGTTTTTTTTTTAATTTAGAAAGCCTGTACTTAGTTGAGGATCTCACACAGCCTAGAAGGGAACTGGCTCTCAAGTGCAACTGCCAGAACACACCAACAGGTGCTTGGATAGATTTTCAACTTGATGGTGGTAGCCAGCAGTCGAGCGTTACAAAGTACTCTACCATCGTGCTGTGATTTCCTCACGATGTTTTCCTTCACCGAAAGCTTAAGCTTCGTTGTAGGATTCGAACCTACGATCTTCGGCGTGGTATCCAACGTCACTACCACTGAGCTATCATCGCCTTCATCGATTGGTAAGATGTTATAAATAAATGGTATCAATTCTACTAGTGATATGGTAGAAAAATTAGCAAACTAATCTCTGTTTTTTTTTATGTTCATAGGTAGTAGGTATCTTAAAGACAAAAAATAAAATCGTTTCGTAAATTTCTTACGGATTTTTTTCAATTTTATGCGTTTATTAAGTTAAGATTTTTGAATCTTGGATTTTATGATCAAAATAGTGACATTACATTATGAAAATGAATATTCATGATGATAAATAACTGAATTTAATTATGGTAATCTATTTAAAATCTGCACGTCTAAATTTAATTGTACTTAAGCGTTAACAAATATATAAGCTTAGGATTTCAGTGGAAATCTCGCGCAATGAAAATAGGTAGGTACACCAAATTATATCTATCTAGGTTCTCTCGTGACTTAATTTAACTAAATAAGCAAAACTTTGTTCACATTCAGACCACCTTGTCTAGACTGTTGTGAAGCAAATTAATATACTATTTCGAGGCTATTATTAAAATTTCGACAATATTCAGAAGGATTGTTTTTGTTATCTATTTGATTTTTATAATGAATTGTTGTGATAATTTTGATCTCTTAATCATAATACAAATGTCAATAAAATTAAGTAATAATTTACGTTAAAATTGTATTAAAACAAGTTTTAAGAGTCGTGATTCCGATTATTATTTTACCAAAAGTAGTTTTAGGACGATCGTCTAAATGAGCCAAAAGGATAAAATGCAAAATTTTCAATAAATACAGCTCAATTCCAAATTTAAATATAACTTATGAAAATGAAAGTGAAAATAAATTTATTTCAGCAAAATACACAGTACACTACAAAAAACAATTACAGATTACACAGAAAAAAATGAAATATGCATAATGCTGGAGGTTTTTTCTAGCAAAATGTGCTAATGACTTTCACACTAGGCAAAGCCTGTAACGCGAAAGCCAATGGGAAACTTGACCTAATAGAAGAAACCTCGGGTAACTGACACATTTCTACTAAAGACTACAAATAAAAATAAATAACAATGAATATATAATATAATAACGAATTCATTATTTCGACCAGAATTACAATAACGATTATATTTCAGAGTATAATTAACGCATGTCCGTCGACATAAACACCAACTGTCCTCAAACATGTTTCTTCAATCCACACACGACACGAGCCGGGTCGGATAAAAGCTGAAAGCCTGTCCGCGACCATTATTCCGAGTGATGAAGCAAATTGTTAAAAAGCACGCAACTAACTTCACTGGAAATGAACATTTGTTGACCGGGCCTGAAATCCCATCCCACTAATATTATAAATGTGAAGGTTTTGATAGATGGATGGATGTTTGTTACTCATTCACGCAAAAACGGCTGAACGGATTTTAATGAAACTTGGCAGACAAGTAGATCATATCCTGTAATAACACAAAGGATACTTTTTATCCCGGAAAAGGATAAGATTCCTCGGCAACGCGGGTGAAACCGCGGGGGATAATACTAGTTTTCCATACCCTATGTTTTAAAAATACCCTATGTTTTATTCCAGGATATGATCTACCCGTGTGCCAAGTTTCATCAAAATTCGTTTAGCCGTTTTTGCGTGATTGAGCAACAAACATCCTCATTTATGATATTACTCGTAGTCTGTAGCTGTGATGAAACGAAGGTATTTTTAAGTAACTGGAGACATGAGCGTCCTACTTAGATAATTATGAAGTCAGATATAGGTATAACCTAGGATTGGGCTATAAATTACCATTACATTATTGTTAGTTTCACATCCAGCAAGTTTAAGCATCTTAGGGAAATGCTTGAGGATCCAGAAAATGGTTTATAGCTCAACGTACGGTCGTGAGCCTCCTTTTGTCATGTACGCTGATATTCGTCTACACGACAATATTAGTTATGATCCGGCAAACCAACAGAAACCTTTGTTCAAAGCTTTACGTGTCTTTTTACTACCTTCATTTCTTCGGTTGTACAATAAACATGAAAATCAATAAGAGTTCACTTATGTTTCGAGCTGAAATATTGGTTTTTCGATAATAATGAGGGGAACATAAAGCTTGCTAAATTAACCGTGAAGGTATTCGGGTTAACAAAAATGTTGCATTAAACCAATTATTTTCGCCGCAAATAATTTACCAATGCAAATATCAGGGTCGAACATTGTTGTTGAATTGAATTGAATCCATACATGGGTTGCGTCTGCAATTGGAAATATCGTTTTGCATATGTAAAAAGGTCGTAAATGCAGTGCAAAATTTTCAGGAGAGTTTTTCATTGGTAGGATTATTTATTTAAAATAATATTTTTGTTTGCGTGGAAATTAATATCAATCACTCAGGGCAGAAAAACTTTATATGTTAGTACGTTCACTATTTTGCACTGGTTACAGCATTTTATTATCAAGTAGGTATATCTAAACTTTGAAAGAGATTGCGAGTGAAACCGCGGGGCAGAAAGCTACTCATGTATTTTATGAATAGTTTTCTACCCCTTCTTTCTAAGAAATAAAAACTCTTAAACAATGGACGATCACAAATTAAAAATATATGCACCTACCCCTAGCTACCTACGTGAAATGATTCGGTCGAGTGGTCCGCTGGAATGTGGTCAATATATCACGTTGGAGTCTCACTGGATGGCTTTTCACATGTGCCCATCGGAACCAGCCAAAGTATTTTTCGAATGGCATTCTATTTTGTGTTAAAGCCATCAGCCAAATTGGTGGTTGAGATAAAATGGACAACCAAAACCAATTCCAGGGCAAGATTTTATCATGAAACAAACTGTTTTAAAATGTAGACAAACAACTACATCAAGACTAAAGTGTAGGGATATACACTCCATCAGCTTTTAGCTGCATATGTATAATTAATAAAATAATAATACCTACTTGGATGTAGGCATCTAGCTATAGTAATGATTTTTTTACTTGATATGAAATTAGATGAAATATTTATTTATCCAAATAGGCACTTATGAATTGTCGTACTCTAACGCACGGTTCGCAAGGTTGCTTTTGCTGAGAAGAGCCGGCAATAAACTGTAATACTTTTTATTTCAATATCAAAAACTTACACTAAATTACGCCTTCCGTAAAGATATCGCGCTGCTCAATGACAGGAATTATATTGTTATACCAAGTAGGACGATGAAGCTTGTCCAGAAGAAACCTATACTCTACCTTTAAAGACACAGACTCCGGAAGCAATTTCTTTTCTTTTGCTGTCCGCATTAAAAATGTGGAGGACTTTGTGGGTGGTATGTCAACACCATTTACGGGTAGATATTTTCCTGTCGTCTTGTGAGTCGAATGTATAAAAGGGAAAACCCATTTGCAAACTTTGATCATTTGATGGGTTAGCTCATCTGTCTGATAATTTAGTTAAGTTTTTAAATTTTATTGATAACTTTTGCTGTTGTCGTTTTGAATTTGGCAAACGAAATAATTTGATTCTTCTGTACCAACCGATCATATCTCTTTTTTATCAAATTAAAAAGTTATCAGTGTAGACCATGGTCTTACGCTTACTAAACATTTATATCAATATCAAAAAACAAATAAATTACTAGTATAAAAATATACATACCAACTCGTTTATATATGTGTGTCAAACTAGAAACCTCTCATATTAATATCTGTTATCCACCAGACGCTGGCAGTTCCAACCAACGCCTCTTCTTGGCAACAAGAATACACCCATTTACGTATTGCGTCGACTCTCATCTTGTTATTTCATTTTGCTTCGGTGTAAAAGCCGAAAAGTAAATTAAATTCCACGGAATTGCTAAACCACAATGTCTGGGTGAAGATTAAACTAGTGGAAAAGGGTAAATTTCTAAACATCCTTGAGATAATCTTAGATAGTGTGTTGCAAACAGCCTTTGAAAAAAAGACTCGTTCATTTGTACAATTTAATAAAAAGAAAATGTAGAATAAATTGAGTTCTACTGAAATAGAGCTAACATGAAAATAAGTTTGAATTAAAAAATGGTTTTTATTATATACCTTTAGTAATAACTGTAAGGTACATTTTTGATTGAGTATACCTTCGCTATCTACCTTCCAATTTTCTTATAACTGACTAGCTATTCCCTGCGGTTTCTACCGCGTTCCCGTGGGATCTTATCTTTTCTCTAGACAAAATATAGCCTATGTTCATCAGGGATAATGTAGCTTTCTAATGGTGTAATTTTTTCAAATCGGTCCAGTAGTTTCAGAGTATAGAAAACCAAAAATTCTAAAATCCGCACAGCATCAATTTGTACACACTTTTCATATAAAAATTTCAACAAACTGTTTGGGTTTGTGCGTGATACACTTAAATGGGACCTTTTTATTGGCAATATGTGCACACGTGCCACTAACGATTGTTCTCAAGATGCAATATACAGGCTAAACTGTGTTTTATTGCATCGTTTGTATGCTGTGGAGATTTTACGTTTTTAGCCTTTGTTCGAGAACAACGTTATTATCAGCATACCTACTTGAATACGTTTATTCATGAGCCATCTGATCCCAATCAGAACTTATACTATGGGAATTATAAAAACAACTAGCTGTCCTCCGCGGATTCACCCACGTTCCCGTTGAAATTTTTATTTTATACAAACCTTTTCCTAACAATAACGAATACATAAAACAAAGAATCATCCAATTTGGTGCTGTCATTTGAAAGTTATGAGCGTACAGACATTTCGAAGATCCATTTTTATTTATAAGACATATAAGACGTGGTAAGTATCTAACAAATGTTGAAACCTATTGTAATTTTGAATTACCTAATAAAAATATTTCCAGTCGGTATATTGTTACGGACATAATGCTGATTTATGACTGAGGGACGTATTAAAAGTTCTAAAAACTTTTGAGGTTCCCTTCTTCTTTTGAGAAGATGTTAATTACTCAAAGATAAAATATTCGCATAAATTAATGACCCCATTTAAACGCTAACTTATCTTAAATGAGAAAAATATTTTTTAATGGGAACATTTCATGACGATTTATGCATGGCGAAAACTGCACGGAGAACCATAGCAGTAGAAAAGGAAAGGGCTGATTCAGATCTGTACCAGCGTTTAGAAGTAGCGACGGATAATAAAATATATAAAATAGCAAAAACACGACACAATAATACCAAGGACTTCAAAACTATAAAGTATATTAGGAACGTTGAAGGCACACTACTTACTGATGATAAAGACATTTGTAAGAGATGGCACGAATACTACCAGGAGTTTCTTAACGAAGAATTTCCAAGACAGCCGGAAATTCAAGCACCTATGTCACAAGGACCTGTAAATGAACTTACTGTAGAAGAGGTCAAGAAAGCAATCTCTAAGATGAAAAATCGGAAAGGGATTGGACCAGATAATATACCCGCTGAGCTCTGGAAAGTCCTGAACGACCATGGAGTGATATGGCTCACTAAGCTGTTCAATGACATCATGAGTAGCGACATCATGCCAGATTCTTGGAGAAAGAGTGTACTGGTACCATTTTATAAGAACAAAGGAGATGTTCGAGAATGCGCAAACTTCCGTGGCATAAAACTCACATCACATACCCTCAAGATCTGGGAACGTGTACTAAGTGAACGCCTTCTACAACTAACAAATTTATCAGAAAATCAGTTTGGGTTTACTGCAGGAAAAGGAACCACAGACGCGATCCACGCAATTAGATTGGTAATGGAGAAAGCTCGTGAAAATAAACAAACTCAACGGTCTTCATAGATCTCGAAAAGGCGTTTGATCGTGTGCCGAGAAGTTTGATATGGCAAGCCCTGAGGGCTCAGAATGTACCCGAATGCTTATGTTAGACTATTGATGGATATGTATCAAAACGTGCAGACTAGTGTACGAAGTCCAGCCGGCATGTCAGCGAGCTTCGACATTAAAGTAGGAGTTCATCAAGGTAGTGCGCTAAGCCCCTTGCTATTTAATATCCCCATGAACTACCTTACTGAGAAAATCCAGAAACTTACACCGTGGAATCTCCTATACGCAGATGATGTGGCTTTGATCTCCGACAGTATACACGGTTTACAAGAAAACCTGGAACAGTGGAGAAGATCCCTTGAACTAAATAGGCTGCGCATAAGTAGAACTAAGACCGAATACATGGTTTGCAACTTCGATCCCGATGAATCCAACTTGGGGAGTGTAGACGTAACGTTAGATGGTAAAGCCCTGCCTAGAGTAAAAGCCTTCAAATATTTAGGTTCTGTTCTTGCAGAAGACGGATCGATAACCGCCGACATCACACACCGAACTACATCTGGGTGGAATAAATGGCGTACCTTTAACGGGAGTCCTATGCGATCCTAAAATGCCGGTAAGAACCAAAGGCAAGGTCTATAAAACAGCTGTAAGACCAGTATTACTCTACGGTAGTGAAACCTGGGCTACGAAGAAAACCCAAGAACAAAAACTTCATACCACTGAAATGCGTATGCTACGCTGGGCGGGTGGAGTTACTCTTAAAGATAAAGTGCGCAACGAATTCATAAGGGGGAGTTTCAAAGTTGCACCCATTACTGAGAAACTTACCGAGGCTAGACTGAGATGGTTTGGGCATGTGCTGCGAAGACCCGATGACCATGTAGTCAAAAAGTGCCTTTCCATGGCTACACAGAAGAGAGGGAGGGGCAGGCCACAGACCACGTGGATGACGAAAGTCCAGAAGGACATGAAGGAATGTGGCCTATCAGTCGACGATGCTAAACAGCGGAATAGATGGCGCCTCAGGATCAAGAAAGCCGACCCGTGTAACGGGATAAGGCGAGGACAAAGAAGATTTCATGGCGATTTACTGTAGATCATTTTTAGAAGCAAAAATTTTACGGTTGAAATACTTGCTTGAGACGTCATCAACATGTATGCACTATCAAAACATCAAATTTTTGTGTTTAGATTGTAAAAAAAAAAATCGGCACCAAGATAAAGCTTATAATATGTTTGATGTTTGAGAGTATTATTAGGTGTTTTATATACAGGTCAGTGCTTGATACTTTTTCTTCAATTAAAAGCAACCTCCAGAAGCTTCTTGAGCAGAGCAAGACCGGCTTTCGTGGAGATCCTTAGCAGCCTTTGTCCAGCCTGATATGATGATGATAGGCAAAATACCTTAGTTTTTTTTATAAAAGGTGAACTTCTTACCAGTATATTAATAGTCTATGAGAAATAACAGAATAATGTCTTAAGTTAAAAAACATAATCCACTTGATTTCTGTTTTATACCAATCCAACCGCAATGAGTTTCATCTTATCCTCAAAAGAAAACTTTATCAAACAACTTTGTTTTTACATTAAGATAGATCGGATACACAAGCGTCATAAGTAGTTAGAAACTAAAAAGGACAGCGGTATGGGAGTGGCGACACAGCACCGGCATATAGCAAAAGTTTCAACTGGTAGGTTGATAAATAGGGATGTTGCTTATATTCAATAAGAATTATCTAACACTAACCAGTGTATAAAACACCTAAAAATACTCCTAAATAGCGAATACTTTGTAAAATTCAACCATTTTATATAATTTTAAATTATCAATTTAACAACAAAGAGTAGATCTTTTAATGCTGTATAAATAAGCAAGTATTTCATAAAAAGAAGCTGATTTGATATATCAGTCAAAATCTCTATAGCCACGATACGACAATACTGCCAACCGTGACGGATGGCCGACAATAAAACACAAAATATTAGGTAACTAGCTTTCAGCCCCGTGGTTTCTCCCGCGTTCCTGAGGAAAAAAAAACAAAATATAGCCCATGTGACTTGCTGATAATGTAGCTTTCTGTAGGTGAAATAATTTTTAAAATCGGTTAAGAATTTTTGGGTTTATCCATTACAAATAAACATACAAAAATGTAGTTTAGGTATAAAAATCTTATTCAATCAATACATACTGAATAAATTTTTGTTTCCTAACAAATTCATCGCTCGAATAAAACGAAAATCAAAGTCTTCTAAGAATGTTTACGGTACCTATCTAACTGCTAATTAGTTTTACAAAAATATATGTATATATTTATACCTTAAAAGCTTTCCTCGGGCTAATTAATGTATAAGTAAAAAATAATATTTAACGATGTTACAAAGGTAAGTCTTCGAGAACTTCGAAGAAAATTAAAGAATAATATCCGTGAAGATTAATTTGAACGTTTCAAGACAGCTGTTTAATTAATGGCCACTTGTTAAAAAGGTAGTAATAATTTATATGGAAAATTTTATAAAGGAAAATATAGCAAGTAAAAAAAGTATTTTTTTTTTGTTATCTTGCACGAACCGGCCGTGCACTTAGCAAGATTTATAATATACTACGAGTTACCCTCGTCTTCACCCGTGTCAGTTTATATTCTTTGATCAAGCATTTTAAGGGTACACACACCGACAGGAATATGGGGAAAGTGCAATAAACACAAGAATTTTACCAATTTTAATAATATATTGCTCCATCACATTAATAAAAATGCCCTTGATTTTGATGTAGAAAGTAAATAAGTTTAAGTAAAAAGCAAGTCCTTTTTATCCAACTTCCTACCAATACAATAAATGTGAAGTATATTTGGATGTTTGTTGCTCAATCACGCAAAAACGACGGAACGGATTTTAATTAAACTTGGCACACAGATAGATCAAATCTTGGAATAAAATAAAGGTTAGTTTTTATTTCGGGATAAGATAAGATCCCTCTGGAACGCGTGTGAAACCGCGTGGCAAAAACTCGCAGACTTTTTTAGCAGCGTACCGCTTCAGGTTTTTTTTATGTGTATAGGTCTGGTCCGATGATGGATTGGACTTGGCGGAATTATGTCGTGTAATTCCATCGTACATTCTCCGAAATGTATCCGATAATAAACTGATAGGCTTGAAACTCTACAATGTCGATGCTCTGAAACCTTGCCTTGACCAATGTATCGTTGTCAATGAGCCTCTTGGCTCGTCTCTCAATTGACTCCTGTGCCTCTAGCTGATATTGGGCCGAGTCGTCCCAAAGATGAGAGCAGTACTCTACAAACGACCGAAGTTGTGCTTGATACAAATTGAGCAGCTGTTCCGGTATGAAGTACTGTCTCACCTTCGAGAGGACGCCCAGCTTTTTGGCAGCACCATGTAAATAACTTTATAGCACGCTCAAGTTGAAAATCTGTCGAGAAGCACTTGTTGGTGTGTTACAGCAATTGCATTTGAGAGCCAGTTAGTTGCCTTTAAGGCATTGTAATAAGATGTAAAATGCATTGGCAATCCCCCTTGTTTGCTAACGTCTATAGCTGATCACCCGCCTGCCTCGTTGTCACTTGTAAATAAAAACAACTTAAATTATAGTAATAATAAGACATTCAATGCTATTAATAATTTGAAATACATTTCAATGAAGCTCGTTGTTACGTCATGAGGTCCTTGTCGGAAAAAATGCCTTGACCTAGTTTCCAAGAAGCCGTATACAACGAAACAGGCAGTTTGTTTACGTCATGATTGTAAATGTACTCCAAGTAATAATATAATTACCGTACAGAAACTTACAAAACAAAAAATATTATGTACCTATGTAGTATATGTATAAGTTAGTTAGTTATTTATCTCTTTTTACAGTAGATAGGTAGGTTCATGTGTGACCATGCTAAGTGATTATGTGGATGGTAGTTTTAGTTTAATCTAATATATTTTTGCCGTCATCCAAATTTTACTAGATTTGGGGAAAACATTACATTATTTAATAACGATTACAATCAATTTTGTTGCAGATCTTACTAGGTAGGTAGGTAGGTACTTTTTTGATTAAAATTATTTAGACTACCACAGAACAAATATAAAAGGTAGAAGGAGCGTACGTAAACAATAGTCTCCAATGAAGTGAAGCAACGTACCAACATGCACATTATCCCGCGTGACTCGCATCGCACAGGAACGCGATCAGCTTCTTTTTTCAAATTCGGCTTCCTTTACTGTGCTTCACTTTAAGAGCACTGAGCTCTGTCTACCTACATATATTGTTTAATTATGTCGTTTTATCTACGTCACTTTCCTTCATTATTAATTTAGTAATATCACTTGAACACTCGAGAATGCTTCATGTAATTTGATCAAAACTTTGGAGCCGAAAGCTCATTACGGAACTGGAGCTTGGCTTAAAGTTAATTAGGCAACTTACAGGGTCAAGTTATATGACGAGCTTTTTCCAATATTGTTTTAAAGTTTATTCAGGTCAACTTATATGGCTGCCACTAAAGTTAGTTTACCATATTCAGAGGAACTTTATTAAGCTGTTTGAATACGGATGCTTAATGTAATGTAACTTAGATACAACTTTCATATTTGAGCCGTTTGGGGTTGAAACTCTGGGTCCGTGGGGGCCGAGTGCACCACCTTTTCCGTGAATTGTCAAAACGCCTGGTCGACGCATCTCGTGACCGGAATGCTGGCATATAACATGCTCAAAGAATCAGCATTGTCATCCAACGTGGCAATGCCGCCAGCATTCTGTGCACGTTGCCTACTGACAACAATTTTTTTATTTAGATTTATTCTAGCTATTTTATTTATTGTTATCTCTAATAAAAAAAATGATAATACATAATAGGATAATAATTAAATAAACAAAGGCTCAATGTATACTGCAATTATAAATGACCTTTTTTTGAAGTCGGTTTGAATGTCTTCGAATTTAAACCGACTTCTATATAAAACTTCGATTTTATTCCTATACATAAGCACAGACATAAGTAACCAAGCCATTTTTGAGTAAGTAAGTATTTAAATACATAAACATCGAGTATACTATTCGAGATAATATATTATGTAAATAAAATTTGCGTTCACTCCAGATTTTTCTTATCATCCTTTTTATTTTGTATACATGTAATACTTGAACCTTATAAACAGTTACGATAATCATAAAAATGACGACAGACGAAAACTGGCTATAACTAGAACGGGGCAAGTGTAAGTACCTACTGTCTGCACGGTCGTAAGGTACTTATATAAGTTATGAAGGTAACATAACACATAAAATGGTACTCCCAAAGGTTTTTGTCGTAATAGCACTTTCTGTAAGATAACTACAGTGGAAGTTACTTTCGAGTTTGGGTCCCCCGAGTGAGTTGCCAATGTTCGGGGACCAAATCTCGGCGTACTTTCAGGAACTATATAATATGAAGGGCATAGTCTTCATTATAAGTATTATTGTAATATTGTATTTGCGTCGCTTTTTGTTTCGTACTAAATGTATGTACAGACAGGCATAGGGTTGTTGCATACTTATACCTATTCCAGAAAAAATACCTAACACTAACTAGTGTATAAAAATCAATTGAAAATAGTCGAAAATAGCGAACATGTTGTAAACTTCCGCTTTTTCATGATTTTTAATTACCAATTCAATGACAAATATTAGGTCTTTTGATGATGTATGTATATGTATATCTATACTAGACTGTCTAGACGTCTCATACCACTATTTTATACAAAACTCCATATTATAATTTATCGTTTTGACATTCAATAAAAATACCTTATGAGTTTTTGGTTACTAACAAAGATGAAAAAAATTAACCATGTTTCAAAATTGTTTTCGCTGATATTCGTCTTTTATGTATGCTATCTGTATCTTTTGTGTTTATTAGTATTTTTTATAATACATTATGCGCAAAGAAAACTCGATGGAGTGACTGTTAGTGGTAAGAAAAGTGCTCTCTCACTGAACTTATCTCAACACATCTCATAATGTACACAGATCATTCGCAAGGCTTGCTGTCCAAGATATGAACCAAATATGACCACACCTACTCTATCAAAAGTATACGATTCAGATACTCATAAATAATACCAAAAAAACAGACACTTATAATAAAACCGTTTGCCAAATTTGAGGTTCCTTTGTAACATCCATTAATACATATGTGTTTTCTTTTTTTTTTCAGTCCTTTCTGAGAACATTTAGGCAGGTATATCTCAATGTCACCTGACGCGGTCGTGGTCGACATGAAAAACACGCACCCATTCGTAATGTGTAATTTTCACCATGTTTTTATTTGTGTTACGTGAATGAAATAAAAAAAGGCTGTCGGTATTTTTTGTTTATTTCTTTATTATTAAGAACAGACGGAGTACATTTTCATTCAATATTCTGATCTTATCTTTAATAAGTGCAATGCATCGATCATCTCGAGAGTCATTCATCATCATCATCATTTAGAGTCTGACTATTCATAAGTGCCTGTGAAGGCCTATTTGGATGAATAAACAATTTCATTTCATTTCATTTCATTTCATCTATTACCATGATCGAAGGTGCAATGTCTACGATTTTTGCTAATAAGTTAGTTTAAGATCCAGGTTCTTATCTATTACTAACAAAATTAAAATCAATTTATATACCTTATGTAGATTGAAAAATGTTTTGTTACGTCTTAGTAAAATCCTATTACCTAGTATAAATCCAGTTTCAGTATTACATCATTTATTTACACCGAACGAATTTGGATGAAATTTGGCGCATGAATAGAGCATATAAATGACCCCGTAATGACTATGGATTATATAAGGACATGACGTGTAAAACCATTATGAATTCGAATTTTTTTAAAACTGAAATGGAGTAGGTAATTGGATGAAATAATAACCTTCACTTTTGATCTAAAGCCGTTAATATAATTTCTGAAGCAACCGTTACCAACCTCTAAGGGTTAAATTTGCATAGTTCTACCGTGAATAACATCTATTCGAAGTATATAATTATTCAAAATATCTCGCTGCTTTATGACTCGGAGTCAATTTGTGGTTACCACTGCGGGTTATGGTTTACATAAGTGGAAGCGTTGGTCACGTATTTAATTACGTACATTGTATTTTTGTTATAACTTTATTATTACGTAAAAGTAGGTACCTACTGTAGTTTTTTTACTTTGGATAAGCTTGTGTTTGACCGCAATCTCTCCATGGTATGTGACGATGTAGCTGTAGGTAAGCATATAAAGCCTAGAAGGGAACTGGCTCTCAAGTGCAGCTATCGGAATAGGTGCACAAAGCTTGGGGTGGCGACATACTTTCAACTTGAGGTCGGTAGTCGGCAAGTCGAGTACTACAAAGTACTACCGCGCTATGGTTTCCTTACGATGTTTATCTTCACCGATTTCGCTTTCGCTTTATAGCATATAAAATATGTTAGAGTTTGCGCTTCATGTAAAGTGAACCATTCAATTCTAACACAGTAGTAAAAGACGTCAAATAAAACAATGAATTTGCTGCTAATCTTAGCAAGTTTAGACGTTGTCTGTAGGTAATAAAAGATTATGTTACATTGTTTTCAGAAACATTTACATCTAACTACATAATGCACCAGCTTCCCTCCCACGGTTTTACCTGCGATCCCGAGACAACTCAAATCAAATTTAGCTTATATAGATAATATTTTTTATCGCCATCTATAGTATTTTTTGACTTTATCCATTAAAAATATACAAAAAAAACTCTATATAATATTAGTGTGAGTAATCTGTTTTTTTATAAGATATCTACATAAATTGGTAGCTGCGGGAGAAGAGATACTTAATATGTTCATTAAGTAGGTGAATTAAAACAAGTGTACAATCGGACGCATCACTGATGCAGAATGTTCCAATTTATATTTAGTAATCCGTGCATATAGCACAAAATACTATCTCATACCTACCTATAAAAATACATACACATTAGAAAAATACATACACATGGTGGTGTTGGGGCTGCCTCGCTACTGTAGTGCTTCTGGTATGTTTGCGGAGGCACGCACCGATTGCTTCTATGCAACTATGCGTAAACGATGCGCTTCTCTAGTACGCAGGCTGCGGGCCAGCGCTAACACCGTCCTGGCAATGATAGCGGACAGACTAGATTGCCCGTACATACGTAGGTGTTGTCACCTGCATATTTAGGGCGACACTTAGTTGTAGATTTAATTATATTAATAACTAACACTTAGATTATAAGTCTACTAACAAATATGAGTCATAGTCACTTGAATAAACGAATTATATAAAGAAACATTGTGCTTACAATCTGTTTAAGCTAATTGCAATGATCATACGCTTCTTAACATTTTTCTGCTAAACAGAAAATAATAAAATTTTCTCTACTACCATTGTACTCGTAGCATTTACTACGACGTAATCTACGTCGTAGAGCTGCTACGTGCTACGAACAACAAGCAAACTAAAATGGTTGCTAAAACTTAAACGTAATTTGATGGCAATTTGTACATCGTATTATGATAATTCTAGAATTTCATGAAAATTACAATAAAAGCAACACAATTTCTTAAAGTTTTACTTGAATAAAAATTCTCCAATTTTTAAGTTTACTTCAAAATATACCTACACATATTTTATTGGCTGTTAGATTGATTAAGATATGAAATTCTATGATCCTAAACTGTTTTCGAAATAATTACGTATGTAAATTCCTACGCTCCCATTAATTTCCCAATTCATCAACATTCTGTATGTTTTAGTGTCACAAAAAAAAGTTAAGTAGATCCCTTAATGGTTAAAAGTCGTAAAAAGTTGAGTGCTAGAGTTATCTACATGTAACTTTGGTGTAAAATGTAAAAAGTAGGGCCTTAAAAGAGTTTTGATGTAAGTATTCAAACTTTATAGTAGACTTTGTGGATCGCTGTAAGCAAAATAAAGAACCTTTTCGACCTCAACTTGTATACAAGTGAGTAACGCAATAAAGAGTTAATGTTAAAACTCGTTGATTAAACGCCATTTTTTATCGGTTACTCACAGAGTGAAAAGCATAACATATTTTACTTAGCTTAGCCAGCTTGGTACTTTAAAGTACCCAACCCCGAAGGTTTGGTTTCCTTACATTATTGTTCTTCTCCAAAAGCTCAACTCATAGAAAGATATGAAGCCACGACTTTAACTACGGCTATAAATCAAGACTGTTACTACCAAACTCCTACCACCCATCATCCCCTTAAAATAGGGGCTACATCATCATCATCACGTCAGCCGGACGTCCAAGGATCTCCACGATTGCTGGTCTTGCGCTACCTGCATCCAGGGGCTTACCATCCCTCGCAAGATCGTCGGTCCACGGTGTGGGAGGCCTGCCCACGCTGCGTCGTGCGGTTCATAGTTACAAGTTACTTATTCAATATGTGCTCATATATCGTAAGGTTTGAGTTTTATTTGTACAGCAACGGTAAGCTACAGTATCACTGTCTAACAAGGCTACTTTATTTATAATTCCCTCGGTAACGCGGACGAAACCGTGAGGCGAAAGCTAGTATTGTATAAGCCCAATAAGCTGGTACTCTAGCCATGCGGATATACTACAAAGTTATCTACCACCGCATACAAAAGGCTCCGTAAATTAACTCAGTCTATAGAAATTCTATTTAAACCTGTTATGATTTGAGCTGTTATTCGTATTGTTAAACAATACCATATTTGGACACAGCTAAAAAGTAATGAATTGATTTTACAGTATAAAGTGAGCGAGCGTTTCTTTTTTATGCAACATATACCTACATCTCTCAGAAATACGAAATTTGAAAAGAAAGTTCATTTCGAATCAAAAACTACTATCATAAATTATTCAATGATATCGTAAACTACTACTAGTCGACGAATATAAGCGAAGACAATAACAGGCAAGATGGCTCGCTAGGGCATGTACATCAAATACTAAATTACGTGCAAACAAACAGTGTTGTGTACTCCTCTGTGCATGAATATTGCTTGGCTTGACAGATTCGGAACGCTGCACGCTGGTCTAAGAGGTTAGTTATTGGCTAGAAATTGATTATCTACCTATGAATCGATAGACTTTGATTAGTTATATATCTACACATATCACTAAATCTACGTTTATTTTCATTTTAAATCAATTTAATTCCCTTCGAAAAGTAACATTAATTGTCAATAGGTAGGAAGGTATATCATAATAACAGAAAAAATAAGTAGGTCAAAATATTCTTAATAGAAACCATTCAAAATAATACCTAATAAAATGTTATTGAACGTTTTTTAAACGATTCTTTTGAACACAAAACCTTTAGATAATATTTCCTCTTATCAAGAACCATAAATTAAACGTCTCTTATATCAGCGATAAATCACACCCACGCCTCATGAATGTATGAAATTAATACGTTATTTCTCAAAAAGAAGTGACACAAAGGAGATAAATGTCAGACGCAAGAAAACCATTAAATAATATCTAGAATCTAGACAAGATTTTCGTTGGTGTCACAACAACCGATAATATATCGGCTGGATGTATTGGAAACGTACGGTAAGACGTATAATTTCTCGCGGAATTTTCCAATATCGCACGAAATGAAGATGTAAGCGTGCAAGAATTCGAGACGCAAAGCTATGTACTCGTACCTGGGATGGAGTCGCCCATCATCGCTGTTAGAGCATAGGAATGAGAATCGCGCACTAGACGACATTCTGTATCGTCGCCTTTTGCATTATAATGACCTAACTACTAACCCTTTCTGACTTTATTGTTCTTTTTTACCTCATAAAGATCTAGAATGCTAGCTTTTGGCAGCGACTATGTTCCGCATGGAATTTTGTTTCTTTTTTTAATTAAAAATCAGCCTATTAAGTTTTTTATAAATACCTAGCTGTCACCCATGGTTTCACACGCATTCGCGAGGAATATTTTCTATGGATGAAAAATATTCTATCTGTTATTCCAGTTTCTCGTGTGCCAAGTTTCATCAAGATTGGTATAGTAGTTCAGGAATTCATCGCGGACCAAAATGTCACGCACGTCATACGGGAGTTTTTTTCTACCTTCAAGGATTAAATGTTGTAACTTTTTAGCATGAATTAATGTAAAAAAAATATGCTCTAAGCATAGCTATCTATCTATCATAGTCTTTCTTTCTTTCTATTTAAAATAATCTAAGGATAATATGTAAAGATATCAGTCGTATTATTAAGTCATCAAATTATATTTATGTGTGTGTTGTAACTGTTGTAAGTGTAAGGGTATACCTAGAGACCACCAGAGGGCGATGGATCACGTCTGTCCAATTTGTTTGAGGACGTGTATTTCGTACGTTGACAGCTGAAACAGATCGCGAGTGTGGTGCCTCAAACTAAACTGAAAGGAATCACTAATAAAACTCCCAGTGGAATAAACTTTACACTGAAACACAAAAATGAATACTTAATGTGTATATAACTTTAGGTGTTTTAATTTATTTTGGAGGTGTGTGAGGATGTTTATTTCTCTATCACGCAAAAACTACTGAATTGATTTTGATGAAACTTAGCACACAGGTAAATCATATCCTGGAATAAAACTTAGGGTACTTTTACCCTGAGAAAAGATACGATCTCTCGCGAATACGGGTGAAACCACGGGGGACAGCTAGTATAGCTATAAAAGGAAACGTATGAAACAAAACATAAATAGGTATAAGGAGGATGTAAAATCCATATAATGAAAATGGCTTCTAAGTACATATTACTTTAAAAAAAAACTGTCTGCCAAAAGAAATACATGAATAACGAATAATAAGCTCTTTAAGCACTCGATTTGAGAGAAAGGTTTCCGTAAAAGGTATTGCATAAGTGATTGACGTCACAATAAAAAGAATAGATGATGATAAATTAGCTCCTTGACTAAACAGGAAAAATGTTTGCGGATTATGCGTAAACAAAACAAAAGAAATTTAAAAATAGGTCTATAGGTGATGTCATTTCACCAGGGTTACCACCCTCTTTTTAGTTATAATTTGCTACACAGTACCGAAAAGAAAATTGCTGTATTTTTTCAGTCACATACCATAAAATAACTCGAATCCAATGAGATTTTTTGAGTAACAATTTTATGCAAAATATTTTACTTTATTCATGAACTTACCTCTATAACAATGTATTTTAAATGTTTTGTTTTGTACAGAAATGATTCATAGCAGCCCTGTTTAAGTGTATGCAAACTGAAATTCCTTACTTTTTACTCCTGTAAAAGAAAAGGGCGGATCCTTTAACGGCTGAATAAATACATAGGCGTATCTAAACTTACACCTGCCAAGAGTTTTATTTGAGGAAAATCGTGACTTCACCGTCGTACCTACGTACTGGGAATAGATTTATTATTTGAAAGTTATATTGAAGACAATTTATTTGTACAATTATGTCTTAGAATTGCTTTTATCAGAAGAAGCCGTTATATATGCAGATTTATACCTACGGATTATTTTTGATAAATTTGAATTTAACTGATTTTATTTAGATAGCAAAATTATTCATTTCGAAAAAAAAAACATTATAGACTTATCTACGTACCTACTTCTACTTAGAATAATTCTGTTTCCTTTATAAAAACAAATTAAGAATGAAATCAAAAGTATTATGTAATAGTACTAACTATTAATAACCAGTTTTATTTATTAGTTTGTTTATTTACGTTTCCCAAACGGAAATATCCTGTCACAAAAAGGGGTGAAAAGCAAAAAGGTAGTGACTGAAAAGATATGGCGGTGCATTTATTATTCGACACGGCACGTTATCGGTCCACGTTATGTTACAATCACTGTGCTGTCAAGTCCACGGCCCGTGAAAATCGAAAAAATCATCGCAAAGCCTGTTTCCACATGGGGTATTGTGGTACTGGCATCAGAATTACTTTGAATAACAATGTACCAAACACGTTTATTGTCATGGCAACAATTTAACATGACTTGCATAAAGTTCCGTTTTGACGGAATAGTCAAATAAACTCTACATCTTTTTGTAAAAATCTATTGTGCTATAGCTACAAAAAGCAAACTAATGTTAATCAATATTGTAATCATTTAAACAAGCCTATTTCTGACCGCTTTTATTCGATAGGTACATATTATTGAACAAGGTAGGTACTTTCTTTGGTAAGTAAGTACCTAATAGCAAATCCTGCAATTTCTCATTAAACAAGTCCAATATTTTCTTATCGACAGCACAGTTTGCATTCTTAGGTAAACAAAATCCTCAGCTACTGTGACGTTCATTCCATGCAAATGATGTTTTTCTTTAGCAGTCTCTAGAGAAAACCGCAATCGATCGATGCAAACTGAATTGCGCTAATCGAGAGTTAATCTTTTTAATGATTTAAGCTAATTGCAGGGTTGCTCAAGGCGATCCTTAAGTTTATCGTCTCTTTATTGACATAGTAGCTGTCCCCCGCGGTTTTACCCGCGTTTCCGTGGGATCTTATCTTTTCCCGGGATAAAAAATATAGCCTATGACACTCACAATTAACGTGGCTTTCTATTGGTAAATGAATTTTCAAAATCGGTTCAGTAGATCCAGAGAATACCCCCTACAACCTCACAAACTTTACCTCTTTATAATATTAGTAGGTATAGATTGGAGGCACGCAAGTATCTTTTTTTAGTACCTTAGTAAAGGTATCATCTCTCTCAACCCAACTATCGACATTTCATTACCATCGAAGAAAGAAAAATAAAAAATAGGAGTGGAAAACACTTTCAGTTATCTTAACCAATCATCTCTACTTTTATATGCATCATTTATAAAATCAATTTAGTTTTATCGGTATCGTTGTTTGCCGAGCCCCTCCATTTACTCATTGATAAAAGGCATCAAGGCATTATTAGGACTATAACCCGCAGCGGGACATTATAATAAATACGCTGCTTTCTAACGGAGTGACATGTCACGTCGTTTTCGGCACCTCCCTGTCAGGCACCGTATATGTACATTACATTATGTAGTTAGTAAATACATAGATGTTTTGTAAATGGGCCTATGAATTTTCACATAATGGATTGTATGTCTTCGATGCACACAAAATGCGGTCGTGGGTTCGATTCGTGCATCTTCGTGGATTTTCGTGCATCTTCGATGCCCACAAATACGTCACACAAATCTTACTTTAGGCCGGACTTACACTTGTAAGTTTAAAGTAGAAATTACGGAAAGCTACTTACAAAGCGTGTTTACATTTGCAAATTTATCGTAAGTTAATAACGTAAGCCTACTTACGTGAAGTGTAAGTGCAGGCTAACGCTACGGACGTTTCTGCCAGCGTACCCCTCCGCAACGCAGGAACTTCGTACCAAAAAAGTTTCTTTTCACATAAATCCCATACCCATTTTCTTTTATCCCGTGATCCAGAACGTCTACAATTAGTATTATATATTACATTTATATATTAATAAATAAAATTAGTATTATATATTACACAATACTTAGTACGTTTATTATGATAACGTTATCGCAAACACGCTGCATTGTCGTGACACTCCAGTGTCACGTTCATCGTTTGCGGCGCCTCGCTTGTCACGCAGTCACGCTCGCATTCGTGCAATATTAACACATACCTTGACAACGTAAAGGGAAATTCACACGGATTTACAGCTATTGTTACATGATATCGAAAACCGCATCACGTTTTGGGTTTTCCTTGAGTGTTGTTTCATGTGAAAACGAGAAGTGAAACGTGGGGTGGATTTTTCTATCAAAACTATTACTAATTTTCAATAATTTCTTATGTTATATTTAAAGCCCAAAAAATACGTTCAAAAATGGCGTAGGTACAAGAACAAAAACCTATCGTTTTAATAAGTAATTCTGCGAAGTAAATATCTGACAGTATTTCTATAATAATAAAAAATAAAATATAATTTATAATATCTACAATATTTCTTAAAATATTTCAAGTATCGACAAATAAAAACCAATGTTTGTTCACTAACAGGCGGGCAACACTCATTCGGCGCTACCGGAAGCGTTGACGGTGAGAGTTGACACCCGGAAATAGCATCACCGCCGGCGGACGTGACGTCACGCGGACCAGAACCTCCAAACTAGTGTTATTATATTATAATAATAACCAACAGGATGCCGTCAGAATGACTCTTGTAAACAATAATATAGATGCCAAATTGGGGATACGTCAACAAGTATTTGTGTTTAATGTAAAAATATGAGTATATTCAGTAGATTAAACTTATGTATGAATGTTTGTTTGGATATCAAATAACATTATTGCAATAGTGTATTTGTGTAATTCAATCCAAAATTAAGCTCCCAAATTAATATTATCTTCAAACTCTCTCTCTTTCTATTTTATATTCATAAAAATCTATACTATGAATATTATTACGGTTGGTTAACACACTACCTATCACGCCGCAGGTCGTGGGTTCGATTCCCATTCAGGACAGACATTTGTGTGCATGAACATGTCTGTTTGTCCTGAGTCTGGGTGTAATTATCTATTTAAGTATGTATTTACAAAAAAATATTGTATATGTAGTATATCAGTCATCTGGATTCCATATTAACTCTGCTTAGTTTGGGATCAGATAGCCGTGTGTGAAAAATGTCCAAGGATGTCCAAGGATATTAAAATAGTTATAAATATTATTAAACTTAATAGTTAAAAGTAGATAAAAGATTATGTGAGTCTATCACGTAGGCAACGTGATCGACTGACATAAATCATGCAAACGAGATCGCCAATAATATAATAATCGTTTGAAATTTATCGACATAGTTTATTAGCCATAAACCGTAATTATAAAAGGATTTATTAATCCTTTTTTAGTGTTCCGGCATTTGATACTTGATAGTATGTTATTCAAGTTACTTATAAGTGACGGACTGACTACGCTTACTACCCACTGTTCGTGGGTTCGATTCGCGCCCAGGACAGATATTAGATATGTTCATGAACATACACGTTTGTCATGAGTCTGGGTGTAATCTATACATATACTCTTCTCCTGACTTCGGTCTTTATTTGCAAATGGTGGTAACAATAGCATTCAAAGATAGCAATAAGATGACGTTCAAAATAAGTGTTCCTTAAGTGTCCCAAAATTGAATAAAACATTTTGATTTGATTTATAAAAGTGAAATACCACTTTAATTAATCACAGTACCTTATCAAGTATAAATGCTACAAACTTGAAATTTGGCAGGTAGACGAGGTCGTAGGGAATAAGTACCAATCCGGTAAGAAAATATTTTTGAAAATTCAACTCTTAAAGAGATCCCTCGGTAACGCGACTGACAGGTAGTTATATAAGTAAGTTTTAAGGCGATGATAGCTCAGTGGTAAGTGACGTCGGATACCGCGGCGAAGGTCGTGGGTTCAAATCCTACAATGAGCTTGAGCTTTCGGTGAAGGAAAACATCGTGAGGAAACCATCGATTTCGAACCATCGTCGAGTACCACATAGTACTCTACCACCGTTTGGTACTATGTGGTACTCGACTGGTTGGCTACCACCCTCAAGTTGAAAATCTGTCGCCAAGCACCTGTTGGTGTGTTCCGGCAGTTGCACTTGAGAGCCAGTTGCCCTTACCCTTAAGGCAATGTAATAAGGTGTACAACACATTGGCAATCCCCCTGGTATTGCTAATGTCTATAGGCGACGGTAGTCACTTACCATCAGGTGACCCGCCTGCCTCGTTGTCACTAGTGACATAAAAAAAAATAAAAAAAAATTTAAATAACTTACCTGGTTTCCATACAACAAGTTGCTTAGTTTGAGATCTGATGCCGTGAAATTAATGTAGGATATTTATAAGTATGATGTGACGTATTTTTTACTCTGTGGTAAGGATAACAATATTTTTTTAGCGGAGTACTCTTCTACTGCTTCTTCTCTAATATTAATTGCTACCCTTTGCGTTGCTCACTTTAAATAGTTTCCGTAAACATAAATGAAGTATATTGTATTGCAAAGCTGATTTATATAAACTATGCGCGACCACATTCAATATTATTGGCGTACCTACTATACTTATCAACGTGGAATTGTTAAACGTGATCATTTAAATTCAGCAATGTAATATTGAAACTATTCCATTACTACTTTAATTAGTACGTATTTTAACAGTAAATTTAATATTCACAATGCGAGTAACAATTTAGTTAATTACGAAAGCAGTATAGAAGTGGGTAATATAAAATGGTAAAATAAAATGCCTACGAGCGAAGCAATACAATGGGCCCAAATAGCTGGAGCACCATTGCTGCAACCACTAATTGCCAGAACACTATTAATGGTACGAACAAAGCTTGATTTAGAGCTGTAGCTTTCTAGTTAATGATTTATATGCACCATGTCTTCTGTTCGTCGGGAAGAGCTGTTGATTCACTCCTTTTTTGCAGACAATTTACAGTGTAAGCGAGTCTGTTGAAATGCTTGTTTTTAAGAATCACCTAAATATTTCATTTTCACATCTAAGCTAGTCTAAAAATAAAAGATCTTCTCAGTTGAAGGCTGACTTCGGAACCGGTGGTAACTTCTGAAGCTGGACATAACTTGTATTACAAGTTAGAGCCATCATAAGGGCCTAAACTGAATAAATGGTTGTATTTCGACTTTAAAAATTTTCATTTCACTCTTTAAGTACTCGGTACATGACTTAAGTCCTTTTCAATATCACATTTCACTAAACCCTATTTAGAATTACAATGCATACCTATACGTGTTACATGGTACGTTGTTACCGATTCTCTCGTAGACAATACAATATTGTGTCCAATTATGGAAATACCTTGATAATTATCTGCGTTGCGGTTAGATATATTCATATTATTATACAATAGTATAGTTAAATTCGCTAGCAATACAACAAAAGACATTATCTCTATATATTATAATAATGTATCTACCTATAGGTATATGTAGATTTTTAAAGATGTTAAATAGTTTATTTTTCTAATTTTCTTAACCATTATAAGTATATTCTGAAAATAAATTTATAGTGACGGATACCTCCTCTGTTAAAATGTTTAATTATTTTGGTAACAATCAAAAGTGTTATCGTTAGGGTACTCGGACTAAGATCCAATACTTTATCTGCTTTTATATAAACTAATTTACTACGGCATTTTATATATTATTACAAAGTATTGATAAATGAATAAAAATATAAATTAATTGAGTCAGTTTCTACACAATTTAAAAAATATTTTTATTTAACACGTAACTAAATGTGGTAAAATATCAGTATTTTCTTTTCAACCAAAAAAATCCAAAACCTTCAAAATTTTCCCATGACTCAATCATTGCTTCAAGTTTTTAGGTTACATTCTACACATGTCATGAGATATTATCCAATTACTCTAATATCAATTCCGGTGTAAGGAAAGCGCACACCGGCGCCTCCACCAACCACGCTTCCGATCTTATAACCGGACGGACATAGCCATCATAACATTATGGATACACTATATTAGCTTTTGAATACCTGGCAAGCATGATGCATTATCACCAGAAATAAGCAAAACAGATAAGCACATATTACGATTTCAAAGTTCCTGTGATCTATCTGTCTGTTAAGCGCACAACCATATTTTTGTTTCGAAATACGATGATTGTCGAAGATTAAGGTTAAGGAGTTAAAATCTATCGCCAAGCACCTATCGGTGTATTCCGAAAGCTACACTTGAGAACCAGTTCCCATCTAGGTTTTGTGTGCTTACCACCTACGGCCACATCATCACTTACCATGGTGAAATTATGGTAAAACACAAGCATAAGCACAAAGTAAAAAAAAAATATTATCAAAATGGAGCGCATCACCGCGCCGCGCCCAATTTAGTACTTAAGTTATATATTATGAGTCTACCACGCCAGCTTAGTTTGACTAAAGATCTAACGAGCTTTATATACCTTACCTTCTCAGTCAAGCTGGTTCAAATCAATAATTATTATTACCTGTGACGACGAAGCAACAAATACTTTTTTCATGCGAATGTAACCGTAAATTCAGTAAGGCCCAAACCGTCTATGGCATCGATTTTTGTATTTCTTTATAGGGTCTAAATGAAAATTAAGTACGTACCTACTTACAATAACAAAATAATGTTCTTCACATTCAGAATTTAATATTAAACTAAAATAATACATTTAAAGTCAAGACCAATGCTTAAAATAGGTAAATGACTGGAATAGTAGTAAAATAAAAACGTCAAGCTAACCGCCTCCTAGGTATATGTCGTTCTGAAATCAAAAGAAAATTGAAACAGAGCGAGAGAAGAAATTATTGAATGCCATTGAAGGTACCTTAGCATTGCAACTGCAGTTTTGTAATTGGTTGGTACCTACTAAAGATCGTTCGTTATATTAGAAATGTCCTTCTTAGTTTACAAAGCCTATACACCTATAATAAATATTAAAACAAAAAACTTTTGATTTATATGTTACTTGATATGTATGTTACGACGCATTTTTGGTATCGCCAAGGTTTGGCCCTATAGTAGCCAGTATAATGACAAATAAGTAGGTACCTAAAAGTACCTCTTCAAAGTATTCTGATAGATATGTAACCTTCTTTTCTTACATGAACAACTGTTGAGACTATTTCCAAATTTAAATCATAAAAGATTTATTCCACAAATTAATATTCCTCATGAAAAATCGCGGCATTAAAAAGTGTGCAATGTGCACTGGATTAGCCGTAGCCTGGAATATACCTAATATAGTTTATATTTTATTGAAAATTTTAAACTAAGTCGGACAGCTGGGGCGCAATCTGATACTTTAGACGGTTGCGGAGGGGCTCCCTATCAAGGCAAAGATATAGAAGGCCCACTCACCTGTGAAGCCCCTTCTTTCCTGTAGGAAAGTCAATCCACCACACGTGCAATGGTAGCAGCAGCAGCATACACTGATATTACAACACGGATTGCACTGTGCACTCTGTTCATTTGCACTAATCACAGCTGCTTTCTTAGTAGTTCATTAAGCGTATTTAAGCGTATATATTTTAATGCAATAACACTTGCAATTTGCACATTCACATTTTATAATAAGCAACGCGGAAAAAAAGCCGGCATGCTAAATGAATGATGGCGGCAAAAACAGACCACATAGGGGTGTGGTAACGTGCAACGGGGGGGGCGCAGGAGCCGATCGGATAGTGTCCTTCGCCATATTTATTTTTCTGCGCTACTGGGGTTCTCATTCGCAGGCGTATTGGCGCGAAATTTGAGCGAGCCACTCACACATTTTTACCCTAACATGAAGACCCTCACAACCAATCTATTAATTTTATGTATACATGATTGGCCCAAACATGCACACTTTTTAATACCTGCCTTTTTAAATGTGAATGTGGTAATGTAATATACGAAGCCGGAACCTTGTCGTAGGAATTTTACATGGATTTCCTATAACGAATTTACATGAAAGGCTTTGCTTGTTGACCAAACCAAATTGCTTAATCGTGGGTAGTTTTAAATATAACACTAAAATATTTATTTAAAAATACTTCTTTAATCCCATTGTTCCCGAAGAAATAAACAAAGGTCTCGATACAGTATGGGTGTAGCAGTGTAGCTATATGTAAAATTCACTGGCAAATTGGATTGTCTCCAGAAAGTACGTCGATGTGGGTATATTAGGCTTAATGTAGGTACTCACATTAAGGTAGGTAGGGGTAAAAGTAACAATGTAGAAATGGTGCTATCACTTGGATTAAATTACTGAGAGTGAAATTGCTAATGTGACTTGTTTTGGGGCAATTTCATAAATGACTAACCACTCCGCGAGCTCAGTATAAATAAAATAATTTATAAAAATCAGGTCAGTAGTTTTGGACTTTTCGGAGATTACCTCCTACATCATTCACAGTTACCACTTAATAATATTAGTATAGATTGGGTATGTTAAATGTTTTAAAGTACCTAATACAATACTAAGATATCTTATGTAGGTATATATCAGTCTACTTAATTGTTTGCCATGTCTATACTAATGTTATAAAGATGTAATATTTGATTATTTGTTTGTATTGAATAGGCTCTGAAACTACTAGACCGATTAGAAAAATTATTTCACCATTAGAAAGCTACATTATCCCTGATAAACATAAACTATATTTTGTGCCGGGAAAAGATAAGATCCCACGGGAACGCGGGTGAAACCGCGGGGACAGCTAGTGATATATAAAACTCAAATAGTTAGACGCAGTCTGACGAAGATAAATAACATCAATTCATTTCTTTGGGTAAAATTGACAACGTAAAAATATATACATATATTTTATACCGCAATATAATTATTCACCACACAGAATCATACCCTTATGAAACAGAAGAGAGGTGAATAAAATAAATGACTCTCACTTGTTGTCCATGGACAAATGTGGGGTACCAATGTAGGCCACGGTCCTCAGTGGTAGCTGAACGAATTTACATATTTTCCATGTTTAATTTGTACGCAAATTACCTACCATGAGTCTGACAAAGTTGTATGTTAACTAA
The DNA here is from genome assembly GCA_951361185.1 of Ochropacha duplaris. Lineage (NCBI taxonomy): Eukaryota > Metazoa > Arthropoda > Insecta > Lepidoptera > Drepanidae > Ochropacha > Ochropacha duplaris. Next base: position 4,566,011 of record OX592706.1, read on the forward strand.
GAGTCATATTTATTAGGTACCCAAGTGATTTATTTTGATTGTTTTTAATTACTTAGGTGTAGGATAAATAATCCCGGAAATATGGTTCACTAAAATTAGTAAAACTTGTTTTTATTGTTTGTTTTAGAGTTATATGACAATGGGAATTCCAGAGGGATTGCCGGTTTTAACAATGTCTAGAATGCAACTGACTGACTGTATGTGGGTAACATTTTAGAAATCGATAAAGTAAAAAACATTCTCCTATTTACGCCCTTCGAGAATGTGTGACTAAATTCTGACAGAAAGTCCTATTTCATGTATTAAAGTATACTTTAACTATATTTCTTTATACCGACCTGGCTAATCACTAAATTCCCTTCCTCTAAACGAACCTAAGCTTCCCTGAACTCGCAGAGATTGCGTGTTAGACGGCACAAAACGTGCTTAATGGGTGTCAATGGTGTAAATAAAATAAATAGACGTTATTTAGCGCCCTGCCGCGCCGCTCACATTAAATGTTGTTTATTTGTTTACGTCAACGGACTGGTCGCACGGAATGTGAGATTTCAGTAGGTACTTTATTCCTTTATTGCCACCACATTATCAGTAAGACTATATAAATAATTATAAAATGTAATAAGTCTAAGTTGCTTTTTTAAAAAGAGTAATTGTTGAGTTTATTGCCGGCTCTTTTCAGCAAAAGCAACCTTAAAAATACTTGTAATGAGTTTGAGTAAGATATAGTTTGAGTTTGTACTTTTGTGAAAAAATTACGAGTGTCCGTTGCCCAAGCGAAATGTGTTTCTAGCCTAATTTGTTTTATTCTATTTTTATGAAGAGTATACTTATTATGAGAAAAAACAATAAAAAAATCAGCTTAATAATAATTTCAAAAAATCTGCCATTTAGTCAAATAAAATTTATATAATTATTTTCGCTTTGATGTATAAATAAAAGAAATTGGTATTCTGAGTCAAAGAAAGCAATAACACGTTTTGGTTTTTTGATCACGGCTGCACGTCACCACTCTTCCATTTTCCCTAAAAAATAGGATTATTGGAAGCTGGCTGAGTTGTCAGAGAAAATAACAGCTTTATGAAAGTACCTAACGTCTGATAAAACAAAATATACAAAAAAATGAGGCGGTTCTCAGTTCGACTGTTAGTATTTTTGTGTGTATGTTACGCGATATCTTCGCCAATTGTGAACTAATTTTTATGATTATTTTTTATTTCATAGAATATGGTTTTAGGTAAGCTCATTAAAATTATATCTATACGAGGAGTTCCTCAACGGAATAGAGCAAGAAAATCACCATTAAAATTATTCTCGACAGTTAATATTAATGTTATGCATACATACATTCGGTTTATTTCAAATCTGGAGGGATATTGAATACCCATTAAGAACCATAAACTTAATAAAATTACATGTATGAGATGTCATCATGTTATCATCACGATATAATCAATAGCAACTGGTATTGTTATGTTAGAAAGATGAATGCAATGTTTTTGTGTCGTTTTGGTCTACACTGTAAAGCTGCAATAACTATTGAATAAATAAATAAATTGTGTATTGCGCAAAAAAAACGTAAACCCCGTTCTTTAATTTCAAAATCAACAAAAAAACATTTATATGACATTCTAAAAATAACATATGTAACGCGACCCTACAAGGTTACGTCGCTGGGATCCGCCGCGACAAGGTTAGCTAGCACGTCCTCCATATTCTCTGGCCACCGATTGGTTCGCGCCTCATAACGTTTGTCCCGATGCATTGCCTTATATGGTAATCCATCGGGTTTCTGTGCATTTTGAGTAGGCGAGGAAAGTTAGTTGGAGTCGAGCACTCGTAGAGTTAACTTTATTTTCTTTGCGATCACCTGTTTCTTTTCAAAGTACCTACTTAGCATCGTGTCTGTGAACTTTTGTGTAATTAATATTTTATGTTGTTTTTTCTAATTAAACTCTTTGTGAAACTTTAAAGTGAGTTTTATAGTGGCAGCCCAACTAGTGGCCAAGAATCATAAAAAAACGTTCGAATAAAACAGTGATATATATATACCTACGATTATCATTAACTTCGTGCGAGTGCTGAACTTTACATTCCCGACGCCGCCGGTTACTAAACATGCCGATGACGACGCGTAGGAGAAAAGAAGATAACGACTCCGACGGTTCTCACAGCGAACGCGAAATAATGGAAGAAAGAAACTCAAATACCACCGGATCCAGTACCGTATTGATGACCGATACCCAGTTGACGGCCATCATCACTGCAGTATCCAGGAGCCAGGCAGAAACCAACCGGCAAATGTTTGAGAGCTTCCTAACCCGTACGTGTTTATCGCCTCCGGGTGCCGCCGCAACTACGTCACCGGCGCCCGACGACCTCACCCGCTCTCACTCCGGCAACTTCGCGAAGTGCACGGCGCGCTTCGACGGCGCCGGCGGCGGGACTCACCACGATGAAGCGCTCGAAGCCTTCATCGATGCGATTGAAATTTTCAAAGAATGTTCGAATGTAAGTGACGAACATGCGCTTCGAGGCTTACCTATGTTGTTGACCGGCGAAGCCGCCGTGTGGTGGAAAGGAGTACGTACTACTGTCACCACGTGGCATGAGGCATTGAAAAGACTGCGAGCCAGGTTCGGAGCACCCCGGCCCGCATATAGAATACTTCGAGATATCTTCGCGAACGAGCAAGGAAGTGAGCGCGCCGACACCTTTGTATCCAGACTGCGCGCGTTTCTGTGCAAGCTACCTTACGCCGTCCCGGAAGAAATGAAGATTGACATCATATACGGACTCTTAGATAGGAAAATACGCAAATACCTACAGCGTGATTCAGTTTCAAATCTCGATGTGTTTTTAGAAATGGCCAGGAATGTGGAGGAATCTCGCGCCGAGTTCAATGACCGTAAGCAAACCGTATCGGTAAGTCAAAACTTATTACCTTCATCTAGTTCGAACGATGCGACTCAATTAGATAACAAATTATCACAATCTAAGCGTATTAGGCCGCGATGTTCATACTGTAAAATTTTCGGTCACACGAGTGATGAATGTCGTAACTTTGAAAATCGTAAAAAAAATAATTTTGGTAACGATGATACCGGTAAGCGTGACGAGTCTTATCAAGTGAAGGAACGTCATTTTCGCGCAAATACCGATAGTAGTACGCGTAACACTAATTTAAATAGTAGTCTTAAGTGTTACGGATGCGGCCAACCAGGGGTAGTGCGGTCAAAGTGCGAATCGTGCCGACCAAAGAACGACGCCCGTGCCGCCGCTACGTCGAAACACGTCGACTTCAACAGTGCGGTTATTACTAACAGTTCTGATTTACCTATGGTAGGAATCAACATTCTGAATAAAGTAGGAGTTGCAATATTAGATACCGGGGCTACGCACTGTTTAGCTAGCTCTGCGCTTTACAACATTTTTCTTGATCAGGGAAATCGAGTTTTCGGAGAAGCAACGTAGTTTCACTTTAGCTGACGGCTCGAGTCAAGTACGTACAGTACTCTCCGCGAATGTTGACGTCATATTGCAGAATCGAATTATACCTACACAGTTTTTAATACTTCCCGGTGCCAGCACGAAGACACTGCTGGGCCGTGACTTCATCATCAGCGCAGGTGTGACTTTGGACATCCCTCAGAGTACTTGGTGTTTTGCCGACGCTCCTGACGTACGGTATGACTTTGTATATGACTTTACATTACCTTCCAACAGTTCTGAGCTTATGAATCTGGCCGCCGCTGACGTTAGACTGCGAGACAACGAGGCGTCTAAGCTTACTCCAGAACAGAAGGAGGCACTTAATATGTTTATTCAGGGTAGATCGAACCAGTTCGCGCAGGATGGTCCCGCGACAGAGTTTGCGACCCATCGCATCAAGGTGAGTGATAATCAAGAGCCCATTGCATCCCCCCTTTATAGGATGTCACCTAATAAAAAGGAGGCACTCAAGAAGGAGTTGGAGAAACTACTTGACGCCGACGTGATTGAAGAATGTGAGTCGCCCTGGGCGGCGAACGTGGTCCTGGTCACCAAAAAAGATGGAGGCACTAGGCTATGCATCGATTACCGCAAGCTTAATGCAGTCACCGAGGCCGACCGCTACCCACTTCCACGCATAGAAGACGTCCTTCATGCAGCTAAGACCAGCAGGTTTATGACAACCCTGGATCTCCGAGCTGGCTATTTTCAGGTGAACGTTCACCCTGACGACCGTGATAAGACTGCCTTTGTTACACCTCTCGGGACATTCCGGTTTAAGCGGATGCCCATGGGTCTGAGGAACTCAGGCGCAACTTTTCAACGCATGATTGATCGTTTTAGGTCTAATCTACCAGAACACACTACAATCCTGACGTACTTGGACGACTTGATCCTCCTTTCAAGATCATTTGAAAGCCACCTGCAAGACCTGGAGGCGGTCTTCGATAGACTGAAGCTGTTTGGGTTGCGGGTGAACCGCGAGAAGAGCCATTTCGCGCGGGATTCGGTGAAGTTCTTGGGACATGTCATCGTCCCGGGAGGAATTTGCATGGACCCCGGTAAGGTAAGCGCCATCAGTGACATGGCGCCACCACACGATGTAAAGCAATTAAAAAGCTTCCTGCAAACATCCAGCTGGTTCCGAAGATTTATACCCGCTTACGCTGACGTCGCTCGACCGTTGACCGACCTGCTGAAGAAAGTAAGTACCTGGCATTGGAAGTCTTCGCAACAGGAAGCGTTCGAGAAGATTAAAAGCCTATTAACATCTGCTCCGATACTCAGGCAGGCTGATGAGTCGAAGCCGTTCATCTTGCGGACCGACAGCAGTGGGTACGCTCTTGGAGCAGTTCTGTTGCAGGGGGAGGACGTTGACGAACGCCCGATTGAGTACGCCAGTCGCCTGTTAACTAGTGCTGAGAGAAACTATAACACAACCGAACGGGAAGCGCTTGCCGTCGTATGGGCTGTCTCGAAGTTTCGAGGCTATATAGACGGAGGCGAAGTCATTGTTAAGTCTGACCATCAGCCACTCCGCTGGCTTATGAGTTTAAAAGCACCAAGCGGCCGCCTTGCTAGGTGGGCCCTTATCATACAGGAGTATAACTTACGTATCGAATACACTCCTGGGAAGGCGAACGTGATCGCCGATACGCTATCTCGGCCGAATCGCGCCGAGGATAGTGAAATGTGTCTGACTACCGTCGACCTACCGGTGAGATCCTCAAGCGACATTAGAGACCACCAACTAAAAGATCCGGAAGTCAGTAAGATAATCGAGGACATGGAGTCTCACGAACCCTTTAGGGGGAGACCATGGGCCGATCGTGGTTATGTGCTATCCGACGGCATCTTATACAGGTATAGACCCGAAGGTGATGAAGATGAAGAAAACGCATGCCTGGTCATTCCTCAACATGAGCGTTTGAAAGTACTAGAGGACTTTCATGACGCCCCGACGGCCGGACATTTCGGTTTCGAGCGTACACTAATGCGTATTTGCTCTCGATATTATTGGCCGGGGATGAGGTCCTACATAGCCAAGTACATAAAGGAATGTCCGGCATGCCAGAGGTATAAGGTAGATACCAGAAAACCATCAGGACTACTGCAGACCCCCGCAACCGCTAGGAGGTTCGAAGTGATAGCGGTAGACCTGTTTGGCCCACTTCCTGAGACCGCTGGTGGAAATAGGTGGGTCTTAATCATAGAAGACGTAAGTACACGCTGGGTCGAACTGTTTGCGCTTAAGAACGCAACTAGCCTGGAGTGCGCTAAAACCTTAATAGATGAGGTTTTCCTGAGGTTTGGCGTTCCGCGTCGCGTCCTGAGTGACAATGGGGTCCAATTCATCAGCGCAGTAATGCAGCAGGCTTGCCATTGTATGGGTATAGATCAGTCACTGACCCCATTATACCACCCCGAGGCCAATCCAGTCGAGAGGAAAAATCGCGACTTAAAACCTCAGTTGGCCATTCTGGTTGGCCGGGATCACAGTACTTGGGACCAACACCTGCCTGCAATAAGGTTTGCGATGAATTCCGCCATCACAGCCAGTACAGGGTTCTCTCCGGCATATCTTACATTTGGCAGGGAGCTCCGTGCACCCGCCGATGCTGCCGTAGATATGCGGCGCATACTGGAAGCTGACAATTTTATACCAGCCGTTACTCCATACCTTAAAAAGCTATCTACTGCTCTGATAGAAGCAAGGGACGTACATGAGAAGGCTCAGGCTACCCATAAAAAGAACGCGGATGAAGGGCGCCGACCGGCGCCAGATTACAAGGTAGGTGATCTAGTACTCTTAAAAACTCAGGGAGCCAATGATACCAGCCGAGGGCAGACTCCCAAATTCATCCCTAGGCGAGATGGACCATACCGCGTAAAGGAAGCCGTTAGCCCCATTACTTACCTACTGGAACGCATAGCTGATGGGGAGGTGTTAGGTAAATACCATGTTTCCCAACTCACACCCTTCGTTGGCCACATCCAAGCGCCGGTGCAAGAGAAACGTAAACGGGGTAGGCCGCGCAAGAAAGTTGCTAACCCGAACGCGGGGTCGCATCGTTCGGATTAGAGGGGGAGTTTGTAACGCGACCCTACAAGGTTACGTCGCTGGGATCCGCCGCGACAAGGTTAGCTAGCACGTCCTCCATATTCTCTGGCCACCGATTGGTTCGCGCCTCATAACGTTTGTCCCGATGCATTGCCTTATATGGTAATCCATCGGGTTTCTGTGCATTTTGAGTAGGCGAGGAAAGTTAGTTGGAGTCGAGCACTCGTAGAGTTAACTTTATTTTCTTTGCGATCACCTGTTTCTTTTCAAAGTACCTACTTAGCATCGTGTCTGTGAACTTTTGTGTAATTAATATTTTATGTTGTTTTTTCTAATTAAACTCTTTGTGAAACTTTAAAGTGAGTTTTATACATAGTATATAAACATCAAAGGTAACTATATAATAACGCGTTTGTTAATCTAATAACAAAGCGTCTAAATAATTTTAATGAATTTGCGTCATATAGTATATGTAAGGAATTAATTAATACAAAATTACACCGATAATACGTAGGTAATACAGGTCGATGTCATGATTTTGCTCCCTAGGGCGGGCGGGTAATGGGCGGGCGGTGTAAATAAAATGTATAGCCATTATCATCTAGCTGGCTAGCGGAAGCAACTGAATATTTTTAAAGGAAATGTACCAGCATATTTCTATAATTGGTTTTATTTTCAATCGTTAATATTAACGATTCAATGTGTAAATAAATTTTAATAACTATTACTTTCTAGCGAAAATCAATAAACCTGTTGTTACAATTAGCATGGCGTTTAGGATCTATCTCTTTTGTGACATATCCCCCTCATGATCCCCTTTTTCACCCTTTCCCCCTACGGGATAAGTAAAGATATAACCAGAAAATAATTTCCCATTCAAACCTTTCAAAAAACTAAAATATGTCACCATCGTACTTTTAATTTGTAACCAAACGGTTGAATACAAATCTTCATTAATTTATGATCAAAAACTATGAAATTAAATTTATTAATAAAAACATCGTGATTTTACATATTATCAATACTAACTAAAGATTTTCATACAAACTTATATCTTCTATTTTATCCCTGAAGGGTTGTAAATTCAACCTACGTTATATAAGGTGTTCGTATGCGACATACATGTTTCAAAGTCTATCGGTTTATACTGTGCGTTGATAGTTCAGTCACTCGTCAGTCAAGACAAGTTTCTTTATATGTATAGATAGATCTATATAGATAGATAGTGTTACATATTGCAAAAAAACTAAAACGTAAACTGCACAAAAACAGCAGCAGGCAATCCGGACAAAGCAAGCTTACGCTATTAAAATTAAAATTTATCACATTTACCTTGCTAACATAATATGGAAGCTATATCATTAGTCCTCTTGCCTTATTGAAGGGAGCAGCCCAGGAATTCATTAATTCTCTTTACGACAGGCCCCAGGTAAGGGGCACCCAGTAAAATATAGCCATAGTTAAGGATACGGCTATTTACTGAGAATTTTGGGTATGTTTTGCCACTGGCTAATTTGATTCCATACTTAACTGAATGTTTTTGTATTGGGTTGCGATCGTTCTCGTGTGTCTTTCAAAACTCTAGGCCTAATATTAATTCTACTAGTAGTATTGGATAGTTTTTCACACAATTCCTCCAGAATCCATACTAATATTATAAATGCGAATGTGTGTCTGTCTGTTACCTCTTCACGCTTAAACCACTGAACCGATTTATATGACATTTGGTATAGAGATAGATAGAACTTTGGAGAAGGACATAGGATAATTTTTATCCCGGGAAAAGATAAGATCCCTAAAAATATTAACAGTTAAAAAAGAAGTTTTAATATTTTTGATTCATAACGGAATTCGTCGCCCAATCCGACCCTGGTTGAAAAACAAGAATCTTGATTGAAGAGAATTTTAGATCTGTACGTACAGCTTCGCTTACTAACAATTTCACTCTGACAGATTCCTAATCAAATTAAAATTTCATCGCGATTTCGCCTTTAGGGCAGCGAAAATTTTGTTACGTTCTACTACAATTTGGGCAGAGGCGGTGTCGGGGTTCCCGAAGCCAAATTAAAAATGCCGTCCGCAGTGAAATGCTCCTGTAAAAATAATGCAAAATATTCGAGGAACTTTTAAAAGCTCGTGGTAATTCCCAAAAGTTGTAAATTTATGCCCGGTTCCCATAGTTAAATAAAGTAGATTTGAGTTAGATGGTTTTATGAACCGACATGAAATCAATGTTTTCATTTATGTTTAGTATAACCACCTGCGGCACAGTTCTTGCATTCTGCGTGATGCCATCTCAAAAGCCTGCAGAGGGCTTGCTGGTCTTACCATCATTTACATCAGGTGTAAGACTTATAGGCCGCGTAAGACAATATTATTATTAATTTGGCAAATAAGAAACTCTAGTATCCAAGAAGTATGAAGTAGCGGTGTAGAATATTGTAGCTAAAAATTAGATATTTACGCAAATCTGAAGTTTAAATCAAGGCTATATTTTAAGGTATAAACAATTATAAAAAATACCTGCTTGGCTCATTAATTATTTCAATGTAAAATTTCAAGCATTCCTTTAAAGCTTTTACTACATTAAATATTTAGTATCTTAAGTAAAAGTACTTCACAAATCAATGAGAAGGTCCGTAAAAGTAAAATTCTAATGTTTTCGTGCTAATAGCACCTATTAGCACGGAAACATTAGATTTTCTTCAAAGAAAAATATAGTCTAATTCTTATTGATTGTAACTTTATGTAGCTTACATAATTTAATATCATGTAGTTAGTTAATATTGAGCTCAACGTTTTCCGGCAAATAAGCAGTATGACGAACCTAAACATTCCTCTTACATCAAAAATACTGGAACTATCCAGAACATAACTAGCTGTCCCCCGCGGTTCCACCCTCGTTCCCGAGGGATCTTATCCTTTCCCGGGATAAAAAAAAATTATCCTATGTGTTATTCCAGGATATGATCTACCTGTGTGCCAAGTTTCATCAATATCCGTTCAGCCGTTTTTACGTGAAAGAGTAACAAATATCCATCCATCCGATCTTTCACATTTATAATATTAGTGGGATATCTGTTCTTTGCTTAGTTGAAGTGGCAGCATTCGTTATAATATCACACGTAGGTGGGTACCTACTCTACACATTCGTGTGCATGAATATGTCCGTTTGTCCTGAGTCTGGGTGTAATTACCTATTCAAGTTTGTATATAAAAATAGAAGAATATCATCGGTTTCCAAAGTACAAAGGGCGGCTCAGTTTTTTTTTTACTTTAGGATAAGCTTGTGTTTGACCGCAATCTCACCATGGTAAGTAATGATGTGGCCGAAGGTAGTAAGCACACAAAGACTAGATGGGAACTAGCTCTCAAGTGCAGCTGTCGAAACACACCGATAGCATAAAGATAAAGATAACATAAACTTTGGGATCAGATGGTTTTATGTGAAGATGTCCCAGAATATTTAAAGCTCTATTTAGTTTGGGATCACCATGGGTGAAGACACTATAATATTTATTGTTACTATGCGCTACCTTTATACATTTTGTTTTGTAAATGTTGTATCAAGGACTTCAAGACGGACCCTTCGTTATTTCGATACCAAGTTGATGTGAAAGCCTCAGATTCACTCGGAGTCTTAAGTATCTACTAAGATGCTTACATAATACTTTTCCTGTTGGAACATGGCTAATGAAAAGAGTCAGAATTACATTTAAATATTTATTGAATACATAAATAAGGGAATTCAGTGATATTTCGTGTTTATTTTGCATGTAATCAGAAACAATGACGATGGTCCGAATCTACATTACTCTTTTATATGAAGGAATGATGAAACACAGAAAATAATACTTGAAAACATTACATGAAATATGGCTGCCATTAAGTTTATTCTCCGAGTAAAATAAACCTGATATTATAGGAAATGAACTTCAGTATTACTCGTCCATCACGCGATTGTAGAGTTGCCCAAAATGAAGAATAAAAATGACAAAAATTAACATTACCTTCCTACAATGTTCATATGGCGCGGAGTGGAGAAAAAAACTGACTTAAGTTACGTACGTAGGTCATACATTTGTCTACAACCGAATGTCACCTGATCCCAAACTAAGCAGGGCATACTTAGTTACTATGTACCACTACTTTTTAAATAGATATAAATAGGTTTATTTATAATGTACAAATAAAAAAATACCTATCAAAAACAAATTATAGAATCCTCAATGCTCAATAATTTTACTTTATTATTGTTCAAATTTATTTCTGAACCCGTCTGTATTGAAAAATAAGACCCTAACAATAAGTAGCATATTATAGGATGTTTGTTATCCTACCACGGTGTACTAAAATGACTTTCATCCCAGGAAAACATAAGATCTGTTGGGAAAACAAATAAAATCGGAAGGCATAAGCTAGTGTAAAAATGAAGTCCTTATTCTAAGTAAAACAGTACATCAAATAAGTGAAAAGTGAACCAAACAACATAGGTAAGAGATGTTTGTACGAAATCTTATCAAGCACGCCCTGTTGAGAGCAATATCGTAGCCGAGCCCAGGGAAATAACAATAAACTGCGGCAGTTTTGTCCTCGACTATACCCGCTCGCTTCAGTATGAATTGCCCGCTCATATTTTTATTGTTACTGTTAATATAGGTATATAGTATATTTCTTCTTTATTACTATCCTAGTTAGCTGCTCCGCGGTTTCGCCTAAAATGCCCGATTTAAAAAAAAAAATCTGTGGATTTACGTTTTCTTTTTCTAACCCCAGCGATTTAGACTGTGCGTTCATAGGTCATTCAGCCAGCCTGGACCTGTCTTTGTATTAGTATAGATAGGTGGAATGATATGCACGTTTAACTATCTATCTATATCTTTATATAAATAAGTACTATTTTGTTTTCATGTCTTCTAATATTTTAATTTGAGCCTGTTGAGTATTTACCGATATAATTATGTATCTAGTTTAGTACTAGGTATACCTACTGTCTACTTTTCCAGTAACTATAGGATAGCCAAAGTGTTACCACACATTCAATTCGTTGGAAGAGCGAGGTGTTAGACTACTCCATTGAAAAGTGAAGATCTTCCGCCAGGCTAGGTCATCGTGTCTGGGGACCGTACCACAACTGTAGATGTTGGAATCTATGGAGATCGCGTAGAAAACATCGTTAGCGCGATGTAGATTATTATTGGAGCGCCAAATCTAGGAGTCGTGCGAACTATAGGTATCTATTTGTAGATAGATGTCGCTACTGTATTAACTTAGAACTAATCCTGATATAAGGAACTTAGAACTAATACCAGATCCATTTTCAATAAACACCATCTAGAGTATATACTGAAGATTTGATTCTTGTTCTAAACGAGCTTATGTCACAGAGTATTGATATTCATATTTCTGTTTATGCTTTTCTTCTGAGGCTATATTCTAAGTTTAAGGTCTTCCATACAATAAGGTATTTTTGCTAGGAACCTACCTAACCTAGTCAGGACTCAGGAGTAGGTATAATATTAACGGGCTTTGAAAGAAGGCTATATAAGTATAAGTTATAAGCCTTCTTGACATCAATGAGAATGTTTTCATAAGGGTAGCAGTTAAATTATTCCATACAATTTAAACTCCAAAACAAGAACGTAATCCGCGTCCGAAAATTCGCCAAAGAAATTCACAGAACTCCACTAATAATAACACTGAATGTACCTACAAAACTTACCTTCCATAAACACAAAAGAAGTTGCTGATTTCAAAAGTTTTCGTTACCTTCAAATACGGAAGAAAATTTTAAATTGTAAACCGGAGCTTCCTGTGAATACAACACCAACGGTTGTCGATATAATTATGTTCCCGGAAGGATTTCAGCGCAAACTTTCACAAAGCAAGGATTTTTCATTTCACTGCAAAAAAATAAAGAAACGTCCGACAGATTACTCACGGAGCTGCGACGATGTATACCAATGTCACAGGTAAAATGTGAAATAGGAGAGTTCGTAACTGTCCAGAAAAATGTTTTCTACCAGTTTAATTTTTAAGATATATTAAGGCGATGATAGCTCAGTGGTAGTGACGTCAGATACCGCGGCGAAGGTCGTGGGTTCGAATCCTATAATGAGCTTGAGCTTTCGGTGAAGGAAAACATCGCGAGGAAACCATAACACGGTGGTACTTTGTAGTACCCGACTGGCTGGCTACCACCATCAAGTTGAAAACACCTATCGGTGTGTTCCGACAGCTGCTCTTGAGAGCCAGTTCACATCTAGGCTTTGTGTGCTTACCACCATCGGCCACATCATCACTTACCATGGTGAGATTGTGGTCAAACACAAGCTTATCCAGAATAAAAAAAAGAAAATTATTTCATTTAAAGTTTGCCAACGTAAATTACACAACATCTTAGAATTTGACTATTTAAAGGCAAACAGCTTAAAAGTAAAATTAAATTATTAAACAAGTGCTAAAAAATAAACTACTAAGTAGGTACCTACTGTGTAAGTGATTTTAACCACTCGTGGATGGGACGGTAGTGCCAAAAATACAACTTAAAAATAAAATTCTAGGAATCAATTTCAGCAATAAAAAATCCCAAAGACACCTAACTCTTCCTAGTATATAATATCTAACATTAGGGAGCAGGTAGGTCATTTGTTTTTCGATAACAGAGATCGAGAAGTTGGAAACTTAGCAAATTTGCTAATTTTACTATCTGCGAGCTACATAAAATACTATATTTTCGTGGATAGGCCGTTATCCGTTAGAAGGCCTCCTTTTCGCTTCCTCTCATCCACGGATTTCCAGAGATCGGATCTCTAATCCCGCCTAATTCACTTTTAAGGTGTTCTGCTATAGAGAAAACGGCGATAACTTATTCAGGATTAATCTAGAAAAGGAAATGAAACAACTCTCTAGGAGGCCAGTATTATTTATGGTAAATAAATTAATGCCTATCAAACTTTGATGTTCGAGAGCCTCTTCTACTTGGGATATTAGATACGGTTGATTGAAGGTTTATTAATTGAAACAGCTATAGCTATGAGCAGGTAAGTTTGCAATTGAAACTAACATCTTAGCCCCGTATTAGATATCGTGAATGAAAAAATTAAGTCAACACTTTACTGTGCCTAAATCATATAAATAAATAATTTTAATATTGGAAATAGGACGTCGCGCGTCGTTCTCGAAAAACACTATCTCTGTAATATGCGGGCCTCTGAGTGATATGTCAGTTTTATCTTTAAACTAGTTGTCCACCACTGTTTTACCCGCACTCTTGAGGGAACCCTTTTGGGGTTGAATTTAAAAAAAAGCGTTTAGGTGCATACTCCCTATTGTGAAATAAGATTACCTACACCTTTATAAAATTATACAGTTCACTCTAATTACACACTTCAAAGAAGGCTTAAAGTTATACAAAAGAAAACCTCAAAAAAACATTTGCCCGTAAAATTTTCCGAGTCACAGTGGAAAATAGGTAAAGTTCTGAATTCGTCAATATTGTTATTATAATCACTGCCTCGACGGGATATGGCATATCGATTGACCTACTTACACTGACACGTCCCTTACTTCCTGACTTTCCAAGCAAACGCTGCTTCCCATTGATGACGACTCGACTCTCTTTATTACATCTAAGTAAGTAGGTTACCTATAATCATTATGTAGCTTGATATGTCATGATTGCCAACGTTAATAAATTTAGTTGCGTATAGGCTTTTGGTGGTTGATCATTCAACGTAAAACATTTTGTTTCCATTAAAGTATTGCTACTTTTAATGAACAATAAATATTTTCACCAAACTATGAGTTTCAAGAGAAAATTGAGAGTCGACATGGGTAATATAGGTATCTCTCAAGATGAGGAAAACGTAGGTTGAAATTATATGCGTATCTTTAGAGAGATTTGACACCAGAAAATGTAAGCTTTAGAGACTGTTGTGAAATAAAATAATTCTTATATATGACCACGAGTAAGAAATTTGTCATTCCACTTAACTCCCAAAGACTTCCAGACTTCACTCACTATGCACATTTTAAATATAATATGCAATTTTATGATCGCAACATCAGAACTAAGCTTAAAAGTTAAAATTCTGCAGACTTGCAACGGTGGATTATTATAAGTAGTTTTTTTTCTTTTACCACTAGCATTTCTTAAGCTTAGTTACGATGTGATAGTGCACAAATGTAAACATAGAAGCATTTAGAACAGGGTGATCTAAATCTTACTCACACAAAATTTTTGTCTGAAGTTATCTAAATTAAACGCGTTATCAAGCAGGAAAACAAGGGCTTAAGAATTACCTAAAATAAAGCAAAATAAAGTCATTGAGTGGAAAAAGAAACGTTACGAGGTAACAAATCGCAAAAAGGTTATAGTTTATACCTAACCCTAACCAGCCGAAAACATAATGGCACTTGAAAGGTGTTTGTTTCATTCACGTTAAACTGAGCGCGTCGACCGAACTCGCAATATTGAAAGCAATAAAGCAACAAAGGGTTTTAAATAATTGCTAATGAACTTTACTCAAGTTTGTTTAGTGGGTGTCTAATGTTAAAGTTCAGATGGCCACAGACTAAGCCCACCAACTCGACGAACTTTGCCACTTACTGTGAAAACCTTGTGAAGTCGACTCTCCGCCGTCAGTCGTTAGTCGCTCGCGGGTATTCAAAATGCGATCAAGGACAACTTTGTCAGCCGTAATCTTATCATGATGGTATATCTCCTCAGTTTCTTTGTTTATAGTTTGACAAACTGAAGTTATAGCCGACATTTGTATAAACTTTAATAACATCATAAGATTTTAATTTAGATCGATTTTTCACCGGTCGATGTTTTGCTTTCAGCGTTCAATAAAAATCAAAATGCGGTACAAACTCTTTGAAAGTTAAAAAAGTTAATACTGGCTGGCAAACTACTGGCTGGTAAATATAGGTACCTACCGAACCGGTGGTAGAGTCAATTGTAACGTTTATAAGTGCCTTACCAGGGCCTAAACTGAATAAATGAGTTTGAGTTTGAAATACTACACGCATTTGGGCAGTTAACGTCACTACTTAGTATCTAACGTTCCTAGGTACAGGGTACTTTTATTAAACGTCAGTCTCCCAGTCTATTTAACTAATACCCTTTCCACTAATTTCCATAAGTCGGCAGCAATATTTTATACATTCAGTAAAAAGTCGCGACGAGGATTAAGCGGGAACTCGTAATGGCTTCTTAATGAGCCCCGACAAAAGGCTCTCCACAGAAACAATATTTACGCACATTTATAATGAGGAAGAGCTTCTCCCTCGGCAAACTCTTTGCAATTCAACTTCGCATATTTCATTTTAATGCCTTTTGGAACCGCCCTCTAGGCCGGTCGGCGCTTGCCGTCACTTACGCCTACCCTATACCTTGAGATCACCTGGTAGTAGTTACTTATTAAAATGTTAATTGACTATTCATTAACTACCTTATGAGATATTTCGTATTTATGTATTTTTATTACTGTAAGAACGTTTGCTTTTTACTTCTTCAGGATGACAATAAAAGTCTTTTTCACAAGTTGAGTTGAGTTTTAGACAGTAATTGGAACTAGTCTAGCACAAATTAATTTATTCGTTCGCCCATGTAAAGCTTTGACAACCAAAACTTTATTTAAGAATTAATATAAATACGAGAATAAAATATTGGTCCCAGCTTTTGACCTTGGGAAACTAAACATAAAAGAGATGAGTAAAAACAATTATTCTTATTTTATTAACATTTATTTATACATAAGTACCTACTTATACACTAACAAAGAAGCTTAAATATAAAATAACTATGAAGTTACACTTGTGAAATACGATTGACAAAATAAGGCTAAGCGCACTACACGATAACTATCGGCAAAATAACATAAAAGTCATCGCAGAGTGCACACTTAGCCCATAAGAGATCGGACGTGACTTTTAGGAAAATGTTGAAATAAAGAAATATTATTATGAAAATGTTGAATACTACGTAAAAAAATAAAGTGAGTTCAAACCTTTTTTTTAATAAAAAAAATAAGTTTAAAAAATATATCAACTTATCGATGACTAAGCTACTATTTTTATTGGTGTTTCAATTGTATTGTGGAAAAATCACACAAATACATTCAATAGAGAATTAGAACTTACGTTACAATTAGAAGTACTCTCACAATTCTAAACAATTTATAAATCAAAATGATCACATCTTAAATATACATTTAGTTTTAACAAAAAAAACCTCATTCCTATACTAGTTAAATCCCAACGCTAAATATGAATGCATTGGAAAATAGTTTGTTATAGAAATAGCATTAATTAAAAAAAATACAATGGTGTTGCCAATACTTTTATAATGTCTTTATTTAATACATCAAAAAGTATCTATCATCTAACGGTGTAATTATTTTAGAAGTAAAATAATATAAACAATGTTTTTAAAATCGTGAAAATAATCTGCTATTTCCTCCAGTGTGTAACTTACTACAAAATTCATGGTTTTTACAGAATTGATGGTTTTACGTCGATTTTTGTTAAAGAATGAGGTTATTTTTTCCACTATAATATTTTTTTTGGAATACATATACTTATTAACATAAATTATATCAACCTAACCTACAAAATGATAACTACAGCCAAATGGTTTAAATTTATATAGAATCAAAAATCCTATCTACAGATTACTATTTAACCTATTACAGTTTATGATCACTTTATGTCAACAGTAACTGATAAGCACCTTTAAATATAATAATACCTAATAAAAATAGTTGTAATATTTATTAAAAACAAATACATAACAATAAATGCTGGTTACAACAAAAGGGAAAACACTTCACAAACCTGGATCTCGCTTGAATACATAACGAATGAAAATAATGATCCTTTATTAAATTCTATACATTCGGGAAGACCTGGCAAACAATAGCGACCAGAAAGCAGTACCTACAGCGCCTTTAACAGGCGGGGTTAAAAATAAAGTTTCAAAAAATTTCGTCAACGATAGCCTATGAAAGTTTATATTCAATATCAAAACGCATGTACAGTCCATGCGTAATGATGATCATCATTGACTGCAATGATAATTAAAAAAGCAAATTTAATTTAAATAAGCTAGCCGAGACATGAAGAAAAATATCAGTCAGTTAAATCAATGATGGTTTTAAAGATGTAAACCATTACATCGTGACAATTAGACACCGTTAATTTGGACATATATTTTACGTATATTTAGAAATAAATATTCGTACATTGATTTCTATAAGCATACCTATAACATAGCAACTGAAAAAGCCACTCGTTCTCTCGTATAAGAACTATGTCAAAATATAATAAAAATGTGTGTGATAGAAGCCTTAAATTAAAGTAAATCTAATACAATAAGTGTGTTTATAAAATGACGCGTTAATTAAATGGAATGAAACATTTCATATGAAATTTAATGGGTATTAGATATTCCATCGGCGTTACATAAATAGGCCCGGATATAAAAAGAGCAAGCAAACAATCACACACATTCGTTCAATAGCAAAACACTTTACAGCAGCAAATAGCCTCAAGTTAATGTATATGTATACGTACCTACACTAGGTGCTTGGGACAGGGCGGGTAAATTAAATGCGGACTTACTAAAACGAAGCGATTAACACAACAAACCAAAACGGGAAAAGTGCATCACGTCAAAAATAGAAAAAAAAACATACCTACGTATTTTTTTTATAATTTTCCGTGTAATCTCTAAAAAACGCATTCTATTTTACAGATTATAAGATGATATCGTCGAGTCTTGGAACGCTCCCACGCCTGTTGGCGCCAACGGCCGTTTGAGTATTCCAACACTCCGGACGCGCTCGCAGACACAAGGCGCCTTTAAACTATTTAAATAACAAGTATCAGCTGACATGAATTACGCACTTTCAGCAAAGAAAAATATGTCAAAACACTACTAACATTTTTTCGACTTGCGACTAGTGAAATCAACTCTACTTGACCATTTATCGATTAGTTGTTTTTTTATGTTATAAAACCTCGATTAGTTCGTCCACAAATGCACTATGTTTTAGTATTACCCCTATCTATCTTCAGACACCATGTTTTCTGTTACAGTACACACATCAATTCACAATTTGCAAACTTTCACCTGATCATATATCCCGTATATGAAAAGGAAAGCTTTTATCGACACTTTCGATGTACAATCGTCGAAATTGTCATTTTGGACATTATTACCAATCAAGATCAATTAGTAAAAACATTTTTCCATTTACCATTTTATTTGTGTAAAATGTAGTCCGCCGCCTGAATTGTCAATGCCAAATTAAATTACGAACTGCCAATTTATGTTTAATTCATTTTGTCATTTTAATCAGCCAGTATCGATATCGACAGACCACATCACTGTTTCGACAATTGTACCAAACATCACTCAAAATCGATTTCATAGTGTAGCGTAACACATTGTATTCAATAACTCCTACGAATTTTTATCTTAAATTTTAGCCAATTTTCTATAAATTAAAATTTTTAATTTTGAGTTTCGACATTCTACGACAGGTATCACTCGAAGAAATCTTAATTTGTTTAACGATTTGACTTTTAATTCACAATTGAGACGTGTCCCCCTCTGACATAGTTACCATAGCAATAATTTTAACAACCTATATTGGAATTCAATTCTAAAGGTAACGAAAAGAAAAATCTAGATAAACAGGTTGATTTAGGTTAATATTTTTTGTGGGAGGGATATGAACACACGTCTCCACTCCATACATATAGATGCAATGTCGATATAATGGTAGGTACGGCGGTTCGGTTGGCGGTTGTAGTTTGTCGTTGGTTTAGTTCCATACTGTAGTCTGTCTGGACAATGGTATCTAGAGTTGACATACTGTTAACTGTCATCGCGTGGTCTCAGGGAGGCTACTCCTCCGCGCCAGCATCCTCACTGATTGTGTCGCCCGCTTTCTCTTGGGAAATGTTTTGACCTGCAACATTCAATGTTAGGTACAATGTAGGAGTTTTTTGGAAAACTTTTTTTTTTTTTGGTTATTGGAGATTCTTGTGTTTGATGATCACAATGTCACCATGGTAAGTGATGATGTGGCCGAAGGTGGTAAACACACAAGGTCTAGATGGGAACTGGCTCTCAAGCGCAGCTGTCGGTACACACCGATGGCGACGGTGCTTGGCGACAGATTTAATTAATTTAATGCAGTTTTCAGCAATAGATAGAGTGATTCAAGAGAAAGGTTTATATGTATAATACATACATATTATAGTAGAGAAAAGCCGAGAATTTCAATGATTTGTAATGTGATGTCGTTCAGCGAAGCGGGCGGGGGACGGCTAGTAATATTATTATTGCGAAAGTACGTCTGTCTGTATGTTTCCTCTTCACGCTTAAACCACTGAACCAATTTAGATAAAATTTGGTATAGAGATAGATGGAACCTTGGAGAAGGACATAGGATACTTTTTATCCCAGGAAAAGATAAGATCCCTCGGGAACGCGGGTGAAACCGCGGGGCGGAAAACAAGTAAAGTAATAAATGTAAATCACTAACCCTTTTTCGCTGATGAAAGTATGCACTTCTTGCAGCTTATGAAGAAAAAGGAGACACGTTAGAGTTTGGCGTGGAAGGCATGAGGTCCATCGTCTTGCACACCCATCCCGCTATGTCCACCTTCTCCGCGTCCGCCTTGCGAATCCAATCGTGGTTCTACATGTGAAGGAAATCATTTTCATTATAAATCGTACCATCTACGAAGACGCGTCTTACCATTTTTCCTAATCCCTTACAGTGCAAGTGTGCATCCTTTCACTGGTGTTGTAGTTGTTATATATTGCACGCGCTAATGAACTATTGGTTCGAATTTAAAAACTATCTTAGTATGCTATATAACATCACGGTATGACCAACAGGAGTGGAGCATCAATGAAGAGTTGCAAAAACAGGGAAAATTTATTTCTTTTGACAGCTTCCGCTGTAAACGGTTAAAGTTACGCAAAAAAAAGGCGATGATAGCTCAGTGGTAGTGACGTCGGATACCGCGGCGAAGGTCGTGGGTTCGAGTCCTAAAATGAGCTTTCGGTGAAGGAAAACATCGTGAGGAGACCATAGCACGGTGGTAGGGTACTTGGTAGTACTCGACTGGCTGGCTACCACCCTGAAGTTGAAATTCTGTCGCTAAGCCTGTTGGTGTATTCTGGCAGTTGCACTTGAGAGCTAACTGCCTTTAAGGCATTGTAATAATAAGGTGTACAACATTGGTATTGTTTATGTTTATAGGTGACGGTAGTCACTTACCATCAGGTGACCCGTCAGCCTCGTTATCACTTGTAGTATAAAAAAAACAATCATGTAATTACGGAATATTATGTATACACTAACCATCAAAGTCTTCAAGTCAGCTCTTTCATCGGGATTTTTCTTGAGGCAGCGGTCGACGAAGTCCTTGAAATCGTCGGAGAAGATGCCAGACGGCAGCTTGGGCGGCGGTTCGTTTACTATATAGTCGAGGAGCTCGAATATAGCCATCGGACGGGGTGAATTTGGTGCCTGTACACAAATAAACTATTGTGACATGCAGCTTACTCGGTCTATTTCACTTAAACTATTTAGAATATTAGTAGGTGTGAAAAAAACTCTATGTATCCCTTTTTTATCCTCTGTTTGTCAACCGCGATTTTCCTTTTTTGGTTTAGTAGCTCTTGACACGCTTTAGTTTTATCTAATAAATAACCATTTTAAAATATACAAAAGCGACATACCATACTCATAAAAAATCGCAGGAACAATAGACTATAAAATTTCCAAAATTGTCTCCTATAGGGAAAGGTATTATTATAAATGAGTATTAAACCTACCTGCCCTGGCGAATGATCCTCATTCTGCCCACCGAATATGGCCGCTAACGTTTTTGCATCCGGCGGCGGTATGGGGTACATTCCGATAGCCATCTCTACCAGGGAGAGACCTAGGGACCAAATGTCTGATTGCACCGAGTAGTGGGTGCCTTGAAGACGTTCCGGCTGAAAGGAGTTTTTGAAACCAAGTTCTTTTTACGCGGCTTACAGTAGAGTTAACTGGCAGAAATCGTCACGTAAGATAAAGCATTATGCCCCCAGACTACTTTATGTTTTAAGGAATTTCGTTCCTGATGGGGATCCCCGACCGCACATTTTTTATAAGCTTGTGTTCGACCGCAATCTCACCATGGTAAGTGATGATGTGGCCGATGGTGGTTCGCACACAAAGCTTAGAAGGTTGCTAGCTCTCAAGTGCAGCTGTCGGAACACACCGTTAGGTGCTTGGCTTGACAGGCTTTCAACTATGAAAAAATTATGACACGTGAAATCTATGGATTTCACGTGTTTTATTTAATACAAATGAAAATTCATAACAAAATGTGATAAGCACGCAAAACCTAAATATGAACACACCAATTTTCACATTATTGCATATTCAAACATTTTAAGAGTAACAAAAACCAATAACTGATACATTAAAAAAAATACTTACAGACATATAGCTCCTAGTGCCCACAAAAGAATTGGCCATAGAATCTATTAGCTGCCCGGACACTCCAAAGTCGCAGATCTTTATCTCTCCGTTACTATTGACCAGTATATTTGAAGGTTTGACATCACGATGCATAATAGCATGCTTGTCTCTGAGGTAGCTCAAACCCTTCAATACTGCTGATGTAATTGTTCCTGGAAATACATAAATAAATAAATAAAATGCTTTATTTTCTAAAACTCAATCAAACGTGGTAGAGATCTCCTTATAGAAATACTCAGGGTTCAAGGATATATATCAAACGATTTTTTGTGATATATATCAATACAAAAATGGTTTAAAAATTTGATATTATTAAGTAAATTTTTGCTGTTCGCTACTGCATTTCTACTTCCGTTGCGTATTGCGTTGGAGTAGAGTTTAAAACATACTCCCTAATAGTAAGTTTTAATCCTTAAATAGTAAAACTGAATAGCAGCATCTCACCGGCGATTGAAAGTTTTAGCGGCATTAATTTCCTGATGTATAAGATTTTTATGTTTTTAATTGATTTTTCCTGATTTATAAAACGATTTTATGTTTTTGAGTTGATTTTTCTGATTTTATATACCTACTTAAATAAATAAAACAATAAAAAGTTTTAGTTTTTTAGGGTTCCGTACCTCAAACGAAAAAACCGGCCAAGTGCGAGTCGGACTCGCGCACTAACGGTTCCGTAAAAACGGTAAAAAAATCACGTTTGTTGTCTGGGAGCCCCCCCCCCCCCCCCCCCCCCCTATTATTTTATTATTTATTATTAAAGTAAAAATACAACTGAGTATTTTGTGAATATTTCAAGTGCCTACCTGTTGCCATTATTGATATCGAGCAAAAAAAGTTGTATGGGAGCCCCCCTTAAATATTTATTTTATTTTGTTTTTAGTATTTGTTGTTATAGTGGCAACAGAAGTACATAATTTGTGAAAATTTCAACTGTCTAGCTGCCGCGGTTCTTGAGATACAGCCTGGTGACAGACAGACAGACGGACGGACGGACGGACGGACAGACGGACGGACGCACAGACAGCGAAGTCTTAGTAATAGGGTCCCGTTTTTACCCTTTGGGTACGGAACCTTTATCCCTCCAGGAACGCGTGGAGGTATCGAGTTGAAATTAATACGATATATTCAGGTCTACAGTCCCTTGAAGCTGTAAAAAAAATCAAACTTCTAAGTTATCGTAAAAAAAAGTTACAGGCGTTTATACCGCAAAAAACGTAATATATTTCGACGCTATCAAGGGAATCAAAATTGTTAGGGTACTTTCCATTGACCTAGAATCATTAAATTTGGCAAGAAGCAATGTCATATAGCACACGTAAAGGAATAAATCCAAAAACCGTAAATTTGCATCCGAAAAAAACAAGAAAAAATCCTCGAGACTCCATTACCGTGAAGAACGAACTTTTTTACATATCTAGAGATTTTTACGGAACCCTCGTTGCGCGAGTCCGACTCACACTTGACCGGTTTTTTAAAATAATTTATTATGTTATAAAACACATATGCAAACAGTATACATAAATAATACAATAAAATCATAATATGGCTGTCATATCCCCTATTCACAAACACCAGCACGCATACAGTGCAGGCAAATCTACAGAATCGGCACTCCATCAGGTTGTAGGTAAAATCGAGGAGGCCATCGAAAATAAACAGATCTGTCTAGGCACCTTCATTGATATTGAGGGAGCTTTTGACAGAACAAATTTCACCAGTATAGAGTTAGCGCTAGTAAGACATAAAGTCCCTACACTTCTCACCGACTGGATAATCAACATGCTACGTAACAGAGTGGTAAAGGTTGCTGGAGGTGACGGCAGGGGAGCACTGGTGGCTAGAGGCTGTCCGCAGGGGGGCGTACTATCGCCGCTGCTGTGGAACCTCGTGGTAAATGACCTTGTGACCAGGCTCAACTCCAATTACTTCTATACGGTAGGTTATGCAGACGATATCACCATCCTAATGACCGGACGTCAGGCCAGCATAGTCTGTGATACTACACAGGCGGCGCTGAAACTGGTGGAGAACTGGTGCGTCGAGCACGACCTCACCGTGAATCCAACAAAAACAGAAATGGTAATGTTTACTAACAAGCGTAATGTGGGTAACTACAACCCACCGGAACTATTTGGATCCGCTTTACAGACATCAAGTGAAGTTAAGTATCTTGGTCTAACGTTGGACAGTAAACTCAACTGGAGCAGCCATATTGACCAGAAAACCAAAAAAAGCAGCATAGTCCTGTGGCAATGCCGCAAAATGGTAGGTAAACGCTGGGGTCTATCCCCCAAGATATTCAAATGGCTATACACGGTAATAATACGACCAATGCTAAGCTACGGAGCCCTTGTGTGGTGGCCAAGAACCAAGTTGGGAACTTGCGTCAAAAAGCTCCAAAGCTTCCAAAGACTAGCATGTTGTGCAATCACAGGATGCATGAGGACCACTCCGACTGCGGCCATGGAAGCCATGCTAAATCTACCGCCGCTCCACTTATTCATCCAACAAGAAGCGGCTCAGGCAGCTCTAAGACTCAAATTTCTAAAACTAAACAGGTTTGATAAAGTCAAGCACTTTAACAGTATTTTTCTAGATTGGAACAACACACCCTTAATAGACGCCCCCTGTGACAAGGTGGCGCCAATCCACATCTTTAACAAAAGATTCAAAATTCAACTGTCCGAGTGCGGCGACCCTAGCAGGGTCCACAGATCACTCACTATCTTCACGGATGGCTCAAAAACCAGTGCAGGCACTGGTACAGGCGTCTTCTCGGAGGACCTTAACATCAACATTGCCAAACCCCTTGGATCCCACAGCACAGTCTTCCAGGCTGAATGCATGGGGATCCTACTGGCGGCTCAGGCAATAGCGACAAGAAAGGTAACAGATCATAACATTATCATTCTCTCAGACAGCAAATCAGTACTACAAGCACTGGATCGTACTAAGGTGACATCCAGCCTTGTAGTGGAATGTCAAAAGGCCGTAAATTTGGTAGGCATCCAAAATAACATAACCATACAATGGATCAAAGGACACAGTGGAGACAGAGGCAATGACGCAGCTGACTCACTGGCAAGGAGAGGATCGGAGTCAAAACCGGTGGGACCCGAACCCTTTCTCCCTCTCCCACAGTGCTGGTTTAAAGGTAGGATAAGTGAACGCACACACCACCTCCACCAAAACTACTGGAACAACCATGAGGAGTGCAGGCAGGCCAAACTAGCTTTGCCTCAACTTAATACAAGGCTCTCTAGAGCACTCCTACAACTGAGTAAACCACGATTGCGACTAGTAACTAGCGCTATAACCGGTCACGGCAGTTTTAATAAACATCTGTTCAATCTAGGTGTCACAGACAGCCCCCTGTGCAGAGCTTGCATGAGGGCAGATGAAACAGCCGCCCACGTCCTGCTGGAATGCGGTGGGGTGGCCGAATGCCGGGCAAACTACCTGGGCAACCCGGGTAGTCTCAGGGAGGCGGTCGGCAACGTCAAGGCGCTGGCAGGCTTCCTTGAGGATATAGGATGGCTGGAGTAACCCCAGCCAAACACCCTCCGACGCAAAAAGGGCGCAATCCGTCGCCCAATTGCGGAAACCGCCCGTACGAAGAAAGAAGAAAAAAAAGAAGATGGCTGTCATACAAAATGGTAATAAATATCCGATATTTTGATATTTATAATAAATATCGGATATTTTCGAACCCTGGAAATCCTTGTGCTAGGAGACCTCACTCTTCCATAACAGAGTATAATTATGATTAAGGCGTAACAAGTAGAACATAATAAAATATCTAATAATAAGCTTAGAATATAATTCATTTTAAAGTGAAGGGAATTAGGACTAGATTAGATAAACAAATAAATCATACCTAGAATTGACTCGGGAATTCTTCCAGCTTTTTTCAAAATAAGATCAAGAGATCCACCATCCATATATTCCATACAAATAGAGATCTCTCCATCGCTATAGAATGCTCCATAGAAACCTACTATATGTGCAAAGTTGCATTCATGTAGGACCTTCAACTCTCTGATGATTTGCTTCTTAATAGCTGGCTTCACTTCCAAATGGATGAGCTTGCGAGCCATTATCAACCCTGTTGACTTGTGGCGAACCTTCATGACTACACCACCATTACCTTGCCCTGAAATTAGTGTTATTAATAAATATATAGACTGCTGTGAAGCATGGTGGTAGGTAGGGTACTTTGTAGTTAGACTGTCTGGCAACCAGCCTCATGTTGAAAATCTGTTGCCAAGCACCTGTGGTATGTTCCGGCTATAATAGCACTTGAGAGCCAGTTGCCTTTAAAGCATTGTATGTAAGAAGGCATACAACACATTGGCAATCCCTCTGATATTGCTATCTATAGGCAAAGGTAGTCACCTATCATCAGGTGACCCACCTACCTGGTTGTCACATATGGTATAAAAAAGCTGAGAGATTTGCTGATAAAACTGTTAAATATACCAACACCTGTACTCTTCATGCTATTCAACTAAAACACAGTTTAAGTTGTCACATTTTCATGATCATCTTCCAAGTCAGTCATTGTCAAACAATGTGAGCATTTAAAGTTAAACAGTATTTTAGTATGAATAGAGGATACATACACCAAAGGAGAAAAATGTGATCCAAAGTGGTGAGGTTTAAGTAAGCAAAGATAGACATTATTATCATATCTAAAAACACCAATTGAATCTGAACAGCTCAAGATAATATCTACTTTAGACGTTTAATCTACTCACCTAATTCACCCAGCTTCTCAAAGTCATCATCACTGAGTTCCCCTATCTTCTCCTTCTGGCATAGAAACACCTCTATTCTACGCCGCTGTGTGTCATCCATCTCTATTTGCTCTAACCTTTCAGTTAAGGCCTCGATACTGGTCTTTGACTTTCCAGCTAAGCCTTGCCGCCTGCACAGTGAAATATAACAAAATATTGATACCACTAATGTTATTTACCATAGATGCCAATAGATATAACTCATGAGCTGTCCCCTCCGTTTTACCCTGTGGGATTTTCACAATATAGCATGGATGTTATATAGCGATTTAATTGAGGAGGGCTTTGTATTTTTGATTTTCAAAAATTTTATGATTCAGCATTTTTGGCTATCCACACTCACTTGAAAAATTCACCTGTATATTAGTACGATGCTAAGAAAGATAATTCATGATGTAGGAAAAATTACTTACTCAGTAGCAGTAGCAGATTTCAACTGCGGAGTCATATTAGATGGGGTGACAGCTGGAGCTGTGTCTATTGACCCTGGTGGCAGGGTCAAATTCAATTTGTTCTTTGACATTTTACTCATCTTGAATAGTTATTAGGCTTTTTTTAACCCATGAAGTAATATTGGAGGCATTTATGAAGAATTTATCTAGAAATTAAGGGTTTACATAATTTTAAATTAATCACAGAAAATCAGGGTTATTAAAAAAGGCTTAAGAAGAAGTAAGCAGGTTTATACAAGGTTGGCAACACACTCGTGACACCTCTGGTGTTGCATGCATCTATAGGCTACAGTAACCGCTTACCATCAGGTGGGCCGTAAGCTTGTTTGCCACCTAGTGGTATAAAAAAAGGCTTATTTCCACAGTATATTCACAACCTTATAGAAGTAAAAAATGTGTCATGATTTTTTTTTGTATGACTAGCTTTGATGTAAGTACGAATTTCACCTAATTTCAATTCATTCAAATCAAATAATCTTTCTTCCTGGCTTGACTGCATCAATACTCATGAATATGTTTAGCTACAGAATGGAATCAATAACAAACTATATAGAGATGGCTAAGCTTAGAAGAGCAATAGGGTCTGCTTCAATTCCTAAAACCGAATGTGTTCAACTAAATTAATATTTAGCACAAGCAAAATAAGAAGAATTAGTCACAATAATCAATATTGTCAAAAGATACATTCTGTTTTCGAACAGATTTTATATACCGGTAGCATATCTAATAAAGGTTTCGTTTCATATGAATAACATACCGTAGGTACACTGTACAGATTTTTTGAGCAAGATTGACTAGGAAATAATGATCAAAATAAAATGTACTAATCAAGCAAAGTTAACAGCTACGCGTTTGATTTCCCAAAATAAACATAAAGCTCAATAAATAAATAACAAGCACAATTTAACTTCGCGAATACGTCGTCATTATACAAAAAAAGTTGGAATGGAAACACAAAAATGAATCAACACTCACGAAATTAGAACCTCTATACCTTAGTGGCAGCATTTAATTAAATTGATATAAGAGCCAAGGAAATCTCAAGTTCTATTGTTTACATCGTTTACATACGAGTAAAAATGGTCACACCCAAAATAATTGAAAATTTCGTCCAAATCGCTGGAAAAAGTTGCAAAAATTGCAATCAATCACAGACTGACTGACTGACTCAACTCTGTGACTCATTTACAGTTTTTTTTAAAGATTTAAGGCATGGTTTTTAGACCCTTAAGCCATTTCTTTATTTTGTTGTCCGTACTTAAGTCCGTTCAGGTTTTTTTTTAATGAAATGGGTGGCCATAAAACTTTTAAAGGATTTTTTCAATCTGTATTTTTTTTTGTCCGAACAGACTAAAGCCGTTTCCCATTCGGATTTACAATCTCTCTTTTTTTCATTAAGGGTAAGTAGGGTTAGAAAGAGAGATTGTCCCAACGTAGTTGCTATCTTTCTCTTTTTCGCAATTGATAGGTATTTGCTTCAAGTAGGTATTTAGAGTCACTTATCCATTTAGAATATATATTTCTTGATTGCAATAGACTTTTTGGCGGGAATTTGCGAAGTGACGTTGCGTCATAGTGATTATATACTCTTTGGTTGCGTTTTCATTTTATTTTCATGAAATTCGTGTATTTTGAGCTTTATTTATTAATAGCGGTGGCGTTTTGTCCAATAATGTTCAGTCTCAGTGCACTAGTGAAATGAAATGAAAGCGTGATCGTAACTTTACAGATTGTCTCATAAAGTCCGTGAAGTTTTAGTGGAAAGACCACTTATTTAATTAAAACCTGACCTGGCATGTACAGACGATGACTAATTACATGATTTTGAAACAAGTAGGTATGTCCTAAAGGGCGATTGGAATCAGAGAAAAACAAATTAATCTGTTGACTCGCGACTTTAACCAGTCAAACAACTCGACAACTCGTCAACTCGCGCACAGTATTCAAAATTCGCGCCCAATTTTCAAGCAAATGTCATCGTCCCGATTGTCCCATTTGAGAACCAAGTGGTGCGGACTATGAAACCCCGATTGTCCCAAGAAAGAACTGACAGGTTAAAACAAGTGTTAATGTAATAGGAGAGATTTAATGTACTATAATAAAATTACGACAACTTTACCAACATTAAAAGTCGTACAATAAAAAAGTAAAATTATTTATATTTACATCACTGATCACAGGCTCCAACCAAGTGTTTCTATACAGGCTCCAATTGTAACCTTTATTGTGGAGCGAAAATTAACACATTTATAGGCATATTTTTATTATTAAATATAAGGGGAATCAATCCAACTATTAATTAAGATATAACATAAGTTTTGTTAATTAGCAGACTTTACAAAAAAGTCGAGCAGTGTCAAAGACATACAAAACAACCAATAAAATATTTTTAAATAATTAAGTTGATTTTAATTTAGTTAAAAACATGTTGATGCCTGGCTGATTCTTCTTTATGTCTGTTATGTTCTTTTTAGAATCAACCTTGGGTGGTTTACTTTCTTTTTCATCAGATTTTGTTGGTTTAGTTTTTTTCTTTTTCTCATTTTTGGGACTGCTTTGTTCACCATCATTGGCTATTTTCTTCTTTTTAACTTTTTTCTTTTCTATGTCTTCTGGTTCATTTGAAGGTTGTAACAATGGTGTTGGATCATTCATGATCATGGAAAGTTTCCCAAAGTAATTCCATATGGCATCGACACATTTTTCTGGTTTAGCACCTTCACTGTTTTCCCATAATAGCCCATACAACCTTGGTTTTAGTTTCTCAGTTGGCTTCTTCATTTCAAATTCGAATTCATCTTCTAACACCTTCAACCTTGCTTTTTGGGCATCTGGTGATAGTGATAAGACGTCATCTTCATCCATAGTAGCTTCCTGAAACAAACACAAGAATATTTAGATTTACTATTCATCTATTTGTATAGACGTTTTATTTACTTTGCGGAGTGCATTCCATTGGTATAATTGGTAATTTAATTTACTTTGCATGAGCATACACTTCTGATAGGAACCTTTATTCTGAGAATAAGATCTGTTAACAAAATAATTAATAACAAAACCCTGAATGAAGAACTGTTGCAATTGTGTTAAAATTATTTGTGCATAGCAATCGGCTCAGCTACTCATATGCACTGTGAAAAACTATTGAAGTTCCCTACAAAAATTACTAATGTTAACAATATACTCTGGATTTTTTTGAAGAAGCAGTCATGAAAGTATGCCATGGTACTGTATATTATAACAATAATATAAATTTTAATAAAATTAATCACCCCCTTCAAATTTGTCGTCGCCTGTCGCACGATTATCGTGCGAGTAC
Source organism: Ochropacha duplaris (assembly GCA_951361185.1). Taxonomy (NCBI): domain Eukaryota; kingdom Metazoa; phylum Arthropoda; class Insecta; order Lepidoptera; family Drepanidae; genus Ochropacha; species Ochropacha duplaris. Next base: position 4,596,691 of record OX592706.1, read on the forward strand.
CTCTACTTGTATGGCAACCAACTAATTTAAAACCATACCACTGTGTGATTGAAGGTGTAATCCTATGGTTCTCAACTACTGGCAATATGCACTCTAAGATACCAACACCAACATCCTTCCAAGTAATGGAAATGATTGTGGTCAAACATTTCTCATGGTAAAACATCCAATTATTTAGAGAATTAACGTCACAATAACAAACGATGGTCAAAAGGCCATATGCGACATTTTGATCGAAAATGAGTTATGAATGAAAAGTTCCGCTTTTTGAATGCGTTTACATACTTCCATGTCTACTAAGTAACTTTTTCCATTTTCAAGATATTTTATTTTTTATTTTTTTATGTCACAAGTGACAACGAGGCAGGCGGGTCACCTGATGGTAAGTGACAACCGTCGCCTATAGACATTGGCAATACCAGGGGATTGCTAATGTGTTGTACACCTTATTACAATGCCTTAAAGGCCAACTGGCTCTCAAGTGCAAATGCCGGAACACCAACAGGTGCTTGGCGACAGATCTTCAACTTGAGGGTGGTAGCCAGCCAGTCGAGTACTACAAAGTACCCTACCACCGTGCTGTGGTTTCCTCACGATGCTTTACTTCACCGAAAGCTCAAGCTCATTGTAGGATTCGAACCCACGACCTTCGCCGCGGTATCCGACGTCACTTACCACTCGTCGCCTAAAATTATGACATTAAATAAAAAGTTGTTTCCTCACTTCTACAATTTCAAACTTTAAAGTGGTCTCCTGAAAAATTTCCTTTTTGTCGCTTATAAATTTCAAACTACGTCATTTAAACATACATATTATGTACTTCACAACATACCTCATCACTAAGATACCCATGAGGAACAAAGACCTCATTATCCACCTCATACTCGTCAGCATCTTGCTCGTCATCACTACCCGCAGCACTTCCATCAATGCTCTCGCCTTCCTGCTCTTCTTCCCATTCCTCATCACTATCCGCTTCGTAGTCTAGTTGTTTCTGTAAAACATGTACATGTTTTATTTTTGGATAAGCTTGTATTTGACCACAATCTCATCATGCTAAGTGATGATGTGGCCGAAGGTGGTAAGCACACAAAGCTTAGAAGGAAACTGGCTCTTATAGTGGGAGAGCTACTAAACCATCTGACTAACCCGTTTCCCACAAAGCTAGATTTTTTTTAAATGAGATTTCATTATCAGCCAATTAAGAAAGTACCGTTCTGGCAGGCACCTCGCGGTTACGTCATCATCCCTTAAATTTTTGAAAATGCCCAAAAGAAATAAAAAAAAAACCTTCTCCCACAAGGCTACAATTTTATAATTTACATATGTGTAAGTGTAAAAAAAAATTGCCAACCTGTTTGGATGGTTGCAAGTATGTGCCTATATAATGATGAAAATACAAAAAAAAAGGTTAATCATTTCATTAAAAATGAACACTTTCTTTTAGTTTTCCGTATGTCATTACTTCTGAGAATTTGATCCTTATTAGCAACATTATCAGATGGTGTAATAATACAGGCTGTGTATTTTTTTCAAATTCATCGGGTTCGATTCCTGGCTTGGGAAAACATTTTTTCGAAAATCGAATGATGCAGTTTTATTTTTAATCAAAATCGGCTTCGAGACTCCTTTCAGCATTTTTCGATATTCCCTTTAGTTTAGGATTTGGCAATCCACGCCCAGTTGAAAAATTCATCCTGTATACTCGTCTGGCACCTGCCAGATCCTGTATACTCGTCTGGCACCTGCCAGACGAGTATACTTGTAACCGCTAGAATGTTCTGGCTGTTTACATATATTTTTTAAACAACTGAATGAATGTTCCCTCAAAATTTGTGCCTTGTGGGTGTAGGGTTATGAATAACTATCCCGATGACAACTTTGCTATGTTCTGGCACATACTTGCAACCATCAAAATAGGTTGGCAATTTTTTTTTACACTTACACATATGTAAATTATAACATATTAAAATTGTAGCCTTGTGGGAGAAGGATTTTTTTATTTTTTTTGGGCATTTTCAAAAATTTAAGGGATGATGACGTAACCGCGAGATGCCTGCCAGAACGGTACTTTCTTAATTGGCTGATAATAAAATCTCATTAAAAAAAATCTAGCTTTGTGGGAAGCGGGTTAGTCAAAAGGTTCAGTACCTCTTAGGCTATCAAGTGCAACTGATGGAACACTAAAACGTGATCGGCGACAGATTTTAAATTTGAGGATGGTAGCCAACCAGTTGAGTAATACAAAGTACCCAACCACCATGCTGTGGTTCCCTCACTGTCTTCCTGCACTGAAAACTCAAGCTCATTGTAGGATTCGAACCCACGACTGTCGCCGCGGTATCCAACGTCACTACCACCGAGCTACTGAGCCTTAAAACTATTACTAACTGTAGCTGCCATAGTAAAAGCGACATGTACATGTGAGTCGAGTCAGCGGAAATTAATAGAAGCGCGTCGCATACCTATGACATATCCAACATTACATATGCAATGTTAGTTTAGTTAAAACTAACACTATAAGCACATGATTAATTACACACCTCATCCTGTCCAAATGGCCTCCTAGGTTTAACAAACAAGCTCTTCTTACGCCAAGTGCCCCAGTACGGCGGGCGACGATTGGTATGAAAACTAAATAGTTTAGGACGAAGCGTCTCTCGAGGGCCTGGGTCACAGGATATTATCTCGCCATCACCTTCTACAGCTGGTGGCAACTCATCCTCTAAAAAAACATCAAGAATGTTACAAGTAATCATGGAGTTTTGTGCATTAATTGAAATGAAAATTGTCTATTTCCAAGAAAAGTTAACGTATATGTTTTTATAACAGCTAATCAAGCCAAATCCTAATTTACATCCTTAAACACACACTTCTTTAATACACATCTTTGTGTACTTGCCATCTTACCTAAAAGAAAATAAAAATGTTAATAGATATTTAAAAAAATAATAACTTACCAACAATCATGACATCATCATCATCATCATTTTTATCACTCATAGGCCATGTTTTACCACTTGACATTGGCTTGTTCTTCCCCTGTTTAAGACTTTTCAAGTACAATTTACTTTCTGATTCATCTTGTTTATCTATTAACCCATCCAATTCTTCTCTCTTTTCTTCACTCAAATCTACTCTTACAGTTGGGGCCAATCTCATATCAACTTTTATTGTAAAACTTGAAAGCATACTATTTTTACTAACTGGACCAATAGTTGCTTGATCCTTTTCAGATTTCTGTTTGGGAACAAAAAAGTTAACAAATGCTTCAGCTGCTTTCTTCTTCTTTAGTTCATTTTCTTGCTTTTCTAATTCTAGAGCCTCTTGTTTTTTACGCTTTTCCTCTTCTCTAGCTTCTTTTTCCTTTCTCCTTTGTTCTTCTTTGTCCTCCTTTTCTTTTTTTTTCTGTTCCTCTTTTTCTTCTCTTTGTTCTTAAAAGAATGAACATTTTAAAATGCATATAAATTATCAACAGACTAGAATAGACTATAAGACTGTAACACCAAAAATTTATATCTTGGTAATTGGTTGTATAATAATTTTTATGTAAACAAATATTTGGAGCTAAAATAAAATGTTTACGACTTATGACTAAAGAATTTTTAAAAGTATCTAATTTAAAAACTCACTTTTCTCTAGCTCTTTTTGGCGGTCCTTTTCTTCCTTTTCTTTCTTCCTCTGTTCTTCTTTCTCATCTCTTTCTCGCTTTTTAGCTTCTTCTTTCTCTTCCCTTTCTTTTTTCTTTTGATCTTCCTTTTCTTGTCTTTGTTTGGCTTTTTCTTCTTTCTCCTGTTGCCTCTTTATCTCACGTTCCATTTTTTCTTTTTCTCTTTCTTCTTTCTTTTTTGCAGATTCTAGTTTTTTCTGTGACTGAGGAAATAAAAAATTATAGTAAAATTATATAATATAATAAGAATTCCCTTAAAAAGTTATATTTTCAAGTAGTTTGACTACTATATAAGAAATCTAACAACCAAATAAGTGTTTTCAATGTTTTGATTAGTATAACAACACCTAGTATGGTGAGAATGAACTTATAACATGAATTGCAGTCTAATTGAAGATAAATTCAGTCTATTTTTAATTAAGTATTTGATTTGGTTGCATTATAACAGTAAGTGAAATGAGTCTCTCAAGCACAACTATTATGTGTATATTGAGTATATGAACACAAATTAATGTATGAAATATTATTTTTTGTATACACATTTTAGTTTATTTCACATGTGTATGAAGTGAAGTAAACAAATTTATAAAGGAAGAAAGAGAAAACAATCTCGGTGACCTTACACTTAGAGATCTCTTCCAGGGAACCTTTGAGTAAGAAATGCATAACATAATGGCAGGTCTAGCATTTACCTACAGTTTTACAGACATGACACATCTTCAGTAAAATATCAAGATCTAGTTTATCACATGAGGAGATTATAAAACAGACAGGCTCCAACTTAAGATAGCCTAGGTCTAAAGCTACCATAATGACCTGGCCAACTACCTCACAAAACATACCCCAAACATCTTAAGCAACATATTATTATAATAATATTATTATATTAAGAATGATATATTTACTTGTTTTGGTGTTAATTTAGCAGAAGTTGTAGACTCATTCATTGACGCATCTTGATTATTAGTGATTGATGAACTTCTGCTTTGTTTTGGAGTGGAAGGTGTTGAACATAAAGACTCACTGAGCTTGGAACTGGATGGTGAACCTTTAGAGTTATTATTTTGTTCTATGTTAGCTTTGTTTCTGGCACTTCTTTTTGGAGTTACTATAATAATTTCTTCAGTATCTTTTGCCTTATCTGCTGTTTCCTTTTCAGTATTATTATGTTTCTCTTTAGAGGCATGGTCAAATGTAGATGTGTCTTTTGTGAGCTCAGTTGATTCTACTCCAGTTTCTGACTCTTTGGGTACATCTGGAGATAGTTCTAATTTGCTTGATTGAGACTTCTTTGTTGGAGGCTCTTGCTTATTCATACTATCATTTTCAAGAGATTCTTTATTTATAGATTTATTTTCTTCAGTTTCTGTGTTTTCAATGTTTTCTAATTTCTGCTGAGGATTAACTATAGCATTTGTTACACCATGAATGGATTCATTCTTGTCCTTTACATCTGATGAATTATTTGAATCTTCTGAAACAACTATCTCACAAACTGGTTCCAATATTTCAGTCTTAGATATCACTTCTGTTGGGTCTATCTCCATCATCTCACAATCTCCAGAGTCTTTATCATCAGCCCTCTCATTGTCAGGTTTTGAAGAACTAGTCGCCTTTGTTTTCTTACTATTTTTCCTCTTTTTAGAGCCCTTGGCCTTCTGCAATTTCTTCTTCCATGCTGCATCAACCAACTTGACGAACGGATTGTTTGTTATAGCCTCCTTTTGAGACTTATCGCCATCTTTGCTCTCCTCGTCACTAATTACGACCAAAGTTTCAACGAGATCATTTTCTTTACTGATCTTACCGACTTTAGTTACAGATTCCGTCTCTGTAGCAGAAAGCTTCCTCTTTCTTGTTGGAGGAGTAATCGGCGTCGGCGAACCTTCACTGATGAGTTTGAATGGAAGTCTTGCTTGCTTCAACTTTTTCTTCGACGGTGTCGTTTCACCCTCCGGTGATTTATTGGTCTTCATGTTCCTTACTCAAATAATAACCGATATCATGCAATAATAACACAGTTTATGTTTAAAAAACTAACACTTAAAATAAATAAAAACACATCTCGCCACACTTCGATCGTTCATTGAACTTTTTGACAGTTCCTCTGTAATCTAACGCGCGGGAGTTTAACTTTCGTTCGAAAATTGGCTCAGATTATTTGAGAGCAATATTGTAAAAAAAAACATTGATTGTATTTTTTTACAAAGAATGGAGGATGGCAAATGGAAAAAAATATTTTTGAGAGAATAAATATTGTCAATTATTATATAATGAATGTTTAATCATAATTTTAGTTTCTAAACAGTTGCTCTCCTACCATAGACAATAATATTATATTAATACTACCTGGATAGGACGCTCTCCATACCTACTTGAAGCAAATACCTATCAATTGCGAAAAAGAAAAGGTAACAACTACGTTGTGTCAACCTCTCTTTCTAAGTAGGGTTACCCTAAACATGAACGAAAGAGAAGGTGTTCCAATGTAATACCCAAGTACAACCTATACATACCTACCTACAGATTATTTGATGTAAAGGGACTGCTACATAGATGATACACTATAACTAGCTAGGCTGCTAGACCTTAGTGAGTTATTTGTTTTATTGTTGGTAAATCACTAAAAAAAAAATTGTTTAACTAAGCTAAAACTACTTTTGCCTTGCATTTAAATATTGCATAGGGTTTAAAAACGTATAAAAATGGTAAGTAGTGTTCCTACTTAACAGTGGTTAACTATAATATTTAAAAAAAAAACACTTCAATAGGTTCATTATTAGCTGAGATAATTGATTTTTAGGAAAAAAAACGTTATTTTGTTCTCCTGTAAAATATGCCAAAATGTAGATACTTGACTTAAATTTAGAGCAGCCGGCCTGCCACCAACCAACGACAGTTGGGCTGACTTGGGCCAAGTTACAAGTACATTTATTAAATATTATCTTCTAATATTATAAAGAGGAAAGATTTGTATGTAACGTAACGAATAAACTTCTCGGCCGATTTCAAACATTCTTTCACCATTTGAATGCTACATTATTCTAGATTAAAACTGGCTATATTTTTTATCCAGGGATAAGATAAAATCCCACGGTAACGCGGGTGAAACTGCGGAGGACAGCTAGTAGGTAATAAACTCAAGAGGACAGGACAAGAAATTCGTACATGGCTTCTCGGTTGGAAAGCATGGATTCTAGTTTTTTAGAGTTTACGGGGAATCACATCAAGGGAAAGGGAAATATATTTTTACGGTCAAATTTAGGGGGAGGGGAGTAGTTTAATGCTCAAGGTACCTACATAATTTTATCGCAATTCCTGTTTGTAGGTACTTATTAATATAGTTTAGGGACGACTATCTCATCCGCAAGCCTGGTTAAAGCTTGGGATTCACTATTTAGGTAACTAATGTGAGAAATAAGATAAATAAAATAAAGCAGGTAAGTTTCAGGTTTCAGCTGCATTTATAATTTTGTAGCCCTTAGGCGATGACTTTAATTGGCGATGACAAAAAAAATTTGCTGTCACACTGACATCTTTAAAAAAATCATTTCATTTACGTATTTCATTTTAAAATATTGATTAATAATAATGACAAAACGCAGATGGGACTTCAGAGATGTTTCTTTGGGTTTGCAAATTCTCCGTAATTTCTTGTTAGGCAGAAAACATACATTGCATGGGCGTTTTTTGCCTAAACTTGCTCCCAGGTCAATACCGCCTCCGGAAATACCTCGTGGTCCGGTATATAAATATTCCAATCAATGGTACTATGCAAGGAATGCAATGGATTCTGTTTTGCCACCGGTAGTGGCTCCTGTGGCTGAGGGTCCACCCCTTGGTCAAGATCCAACGAAAAGGTCCCAGCCCGGTGGTGTGAAGCCAGATTTAGTAAGTATTTTAGTACCTACTACCTACCTAATTTACTACTTCCCGATAGTTACAATTTGGGAGTCTTCAAGTCTCGGGTGAATGGTTACTTCCAGGTAAGCGTGAACCATCGTAGACCACATCGTCACCTATCATCAAGTGAGATAGTGGTCAAACGTGATACCTAGGAAAAAAATCTACACTTTAACTAGCCCGCAACCAAATAAACTAAACATTAATAAATATCATGGAACATTCTTCATTTACATGGCCGCCTGATTCCAAGTGAAGCAGAGAATGTCCGTCTTAAAATGTATGTAGGTAGTACGTACCTTACATGTCTGTCCTAGGTGGGAATCGAACCCACAACAACGACCTGTTGGCGTGATAAGTAAGGTATCTTACCAACCATGGGGTTCTTCAAAAAGGAGTAAGAAGGTTTATGCATGGTCGGCAACGCGCTCGTGACGCCTCTGGTGTTGCAAGCGTCCATAGGCTACGGTAACCGCTTACCATCAAGTGGGCCGTAAGATTGTTTGCCACCTAGTGATAAAAATGACAACTAAAGAAAAACTAGAGGCAAAGATCCACGTACTATTTAAGTAAGTAGGTACTACGCATAAGTTGCCAGTAATGGAACTTTGGAGGAGCGACGTGTTAGACTCCTCCATTGAAAAGGGAAGATCTTCCGCCAGGCTAGGTCATCGTGCCTGGGGACCGCGGTCCAACTGTTGATGTTGGAATCTTGTATATATCCAGATCGCATGGAAAACTTCGTAAGCGCGATGTAGGTTATTGAAGCGCCATCTATCTAGGAGTCGTGCGAACTATATCTATGTGTAGATAGATGTCGCTACATCACTCCCCTCCAAGACCAGAGGTCGATATTGCTGGTCGTGCTAATGTAGCTTGCAAGTGCCAGTGCTGCTCGTAGTCTACAGTGAGTCGAGACTGAGCGATGAGCCTTGCAGGACCAGGAAGCGCGGTGAGTCGGCTGCGTTGGACCTGATAAAGGCGAAGCTGGCTTGCTGTGGACTGCTGCAAAGACCTGGTGAGGAGTGCAGGGAAGTGATGCTGCATACTGCTGACATTCCAATCACGTCGGGGTCACCAATTTGGAGGAGCGACGTGTTAGACTCCTCCATTGAAAAGGGAAGATCTTCCGCCAGGCTAGGTCATCGTGCCTGGGGACCGCGGTCCAACTGTTGATGTTGGAATCTTGTATATATGCAGATCGCATGGAAAACTTCGTAAGCGCGATGTAGGTTATTGAAGCGCCATCTATCTAGGAGTCGTGCGAACTATATCTATGTGTAGATAGATGTCGCTACAGAACAGATCGGTAGAACATCTGTATCTTAGGACCAAAATTGCCTGTCGTATCATTTTGATAAAGAAATATTTCTTTAACATTTTTCAGATTTACTTCAACTGTGCCCCAACTCCGGGACCAACATGGTGGTGGGACGGCCACTGTTATTACGAATGTATACCTGAACCTGGTGAGCCTTGTCCGGCCCAAGAATGCTCACCGTGCGACCCATGTGATGGAAACAAGCCATCGTAGGTGATTGAATAATAAATTAATGATTCTTATTTGATCTGTCTTATTTGGAGGTCTTCCTACTTACTACGTACCTATAAGCAATGTGTGATAGGGTAGGTACGTGAGTGACGTCGAATGCTGTGATGATTATCGTGAAGAAAAACATAATAAATCTAATAGATATCTACTAGAACTAAGCAGTATCTTTGTTCTCTCATATCTATTTTATAGTTTTCTTTTTTAGAAAACCTAGATTGTGAATTTGTGAAATAGGTAATTCTTGTCTACATACCTACTAAAGTTTAACCTACGAAGGTTGTTTGTTACCTATCCAGCTCTGAAAATAATGTGTCACGAATTTTCATAAAGTTCAGTACCTACACTAATTATTCGGTTGTATACACAGAGGTAGGATAGGTATGTACCTACATATTCACTTACATTTAATATTCAATGTTAATTCTATCCGTTCATATTATTTACTCCGAGATGATAGGGTACCTACCTGCCTGCTTTTTGTTGGTTAGTTAACTAGGAGGTTAGTTTCAAATTTAATCGCAGTCTTAATTAGCCTTAAACTAGGTACGTCACAGGAATTCGACATCATATTAGGTATTTGTCTCGGTACCTAACCAATGTGACCAAGGTCTGCCTATTTCAATAGGTCACTAACTTCTACACTGTTTCTCACCACCCACCTCAATAGCACCTCAATCTCAGAAATGGACTTCTTGAATTCAATATTATATTTGAACTCTCTCATATTCCATTATAATAAAAAAACTTCCTGGGCCTTCCAAAATCAGTGAGCTTGAACGTACGGTGAAGCAAAACACCCTGAGGAAGGAAATCTGGCCAGAGCCAGTATCCATCTAGACTTTATGCGCTTACCATCTTTAGCCACAGTGATTCTTATTAGATTATAGTCATTCACAGCCTATCTATGTATAGATAAAATATAACAACCCAATTGCTAATGTACCTACCTATATTGGTGACGGTAGTCACTTACCATGGTGACCCGCCTGCATGATTATTATCACTTGTGGTTAAAAAAAACGTCAAAATAGTTGATTTATTATTTAATACTTTAACTTTGCAAACGAAACCAAATTGAATGTCTAGTTTAGATCGTAATTGACGCAACAACACGGCACGGCCGAACGTGCAGGCACGTCCGACGATCTCCCAGCGGATTCATTGAGTTGTCAATTTGTAATGGCCCGTTAATACATTTAACAACCGGTCGCTAATTAAATGTCCGCTCCAATCGCCCTTTACGGTGGTCAAGTAATCTATCGTCTCGGTCGTTGTCATATCCTTTGGGTTTAATATCTTGTACCTATGCTGAGTACTTTTGTTCATGATTGCAATCAAGTGTTATAAGTAAGTAGGTACGTACTTGCAATATCAGATAATTATGTACCCCCGTTCCCGAGGGGTCTTATCTTTTCCCGGGATTAAAAGTATGCCACCTATATGCCAATTTTCATAAAAATCTGTTCAATATTTTTTGCGTGAAAGAGTAACAAACATCTTCATACACATCCATCCAAACATATTTGTAATGTATAAAAACGATCCGATTCTTCAATCATATTATGTTCTACAGAGAAGGCCCTACAAAGCTCTTTCTCTACTAAAGCAAAGGCCATGCTATCTAATAAGGTCACGTCACTGAAAGATATCTACTCGTATATTTTTTGACAATGACTGAAAAACTTGTATTATAATAAGCAGGGTTTTATGACTAAGGGTTGTAGTACCTAAGTGGTTTAAATTAAACTAAAACAATTAAATTAGTAGGCAATGTGATTATGAAACCTGTCTAATTAATTGAAGTGAAAACATAACCGAAAATAGGTTATAATTTCAGTCGACAAAGGAGCTGAAAGGCCGACATACTGCGTTGACTTTTGTTTTTAGTTCACAGTTGTTGTTCCCAATATATCAAAAAATTTAAGAGTATTACCCAGTAAGTGACGCCAATAACTTTAAAATCAGTAGATTCAATAGAATGAACGAATATACAGGTAGGTATGTACCTACCTATACCTACTTATTATGTTTTATTCAAATGAGCCTTCAAAGGCACGATTCGGAAAGTTAATTCTGCTGAGAATATTATGTGGTTGTAGACTCGCGCGTGAAAGCCAGCGCCCTACTATGTCTACGTTGTTCTGAAACTAAAACGACGTTACGTTAGATGCCCTAATTAATACAGGCCACTACATCGTCAAGTCAAGGCCGTTCCTCACCACACGTTTATCGTACCGTGATGGAATAATAAATATCTAGAACATCATTATTATTCTGTCGCAAAAAATGCTATTGTACCTAATGGAAAAGTTTATTTTTGTCAAAGTCAAAGAGAGCAAGTTTATTTCTATTCCTATCTATGTGCAAAACCTCACTGTGTCTCACTATCATTTACCTACAACTTAGTTTTTCCAAAGTATAGAAATTAAATTCAATTTTTTACCTATTTAATTAAATCCAAGACGCAGCTTAATACTGGAAACAACATTGTTTTGTAAATACTCTCAGCTGAGCTGAGTAAAATTTTGTTGGAACAGGTAAATGTTTATTGTTAACGTCATGACAGGACTGTCGTGCCCTTTGCAATGGTAATATCAATTATGGGTTCGGGTTGTCAATTACATAAAAAAGTGGATAGATCCAGCCGGATCAAATCATATTTTTCTTACGGATGTCCACAGGTGCTTTGAAGATATCTATACCGGCGGTCCCGTGACACCTGTAGGTTGTGTCGTAGCTACCTAGTAGCTACAGGAGCGAAAGTTGTTTCAAAGTACGTTTAATGCTGCTAGAAGGGATAATTCGGGAGGTCATCGCCTGTTATATTTATTACACTTTTGAATATTTTGCTGACTTTAAAAATTGTAAGTAGGTACCTATCTCAAAAACTTGAGAGATTTCAAGACGTAATAAGCAAGATAAAGAGCAGATTTTGATAAAAATAACAGTCGTCATTCGAAAAAATTTACTACAGAACTTTAAAAAAACCGGGCAAGTGCGAGTCGGACTCGCGCACCGAGGGTTCCGTAATGGAGTCTCGAGGATTTTTTCTTTTACACCTTTTTTTTTCTTTGAGGTTGGTGCCAATTAAGCCAGACCTCTAAATTGTATGAGCGCCAATACAACTCAGAGGGCTATCTTAATTGGTAGTAACTATGTATGTATGGGGACACCTTTAATTTTCAACTTTTTTTATTTTTTAGGAATTTTTCCTTTTTTTGTGCTCCATATAGGTTTTCGACCCAAAACCTATAGGGTACCTACTTCCGGTTGACCTAGAACTGTAAATTTTGGTTAAAAGTAAGGTTTTACAGCACAAGTAAAGGGAAAATTCCAAAAAATAAAAAATGTTGAAAATTAAGGTAAATTTTGGTACTTACAAGTTTTCGCGAAAATCTAAATTTGCCCATATCTTTTTATCATGTTGACTCAGGATCTTGATTTTTATACACCTAATAGAGACTATATACCTCAGTATTTGGTATAAATTTCAACTTGCTAGGTCTACCCGTTCCTGAGATAATCGGTGGTGACACTCGGACAGACGGACGGACAGACAGACGGACAGACGGACAAGAAAGTGACCTTATAAGGGTTCCTTTTTTACTTTTTGAAGTACGGAACCCTAATAAAAACGGTGAAATAAAACTTGGTCAGTAACAAACAATCTTTAAAAGTAATTTTCATAAGTTTCCTACGTAATGCTATTATAGACATATACATTTCCTATTATTACGAATAACGGACGGTTGAAGTGGTTGGTAAGAACACTATCTGCTTGGTTTGATTCCCATCACGGACAAACATCTGTGTCCATTATTTGTCCTGAGTCGGGTGTAACACAGAGCAAATGAAGGTGTATTGACTATTTATGTATGTAGAGGTATTTGAACAGTAGTAGGTATGTGTAGATATCAGTTATCTTGTTTCCATTACAAGCTTTGTTTAGTTTGGGATTTGATGGCCGTGTATGAAGATTCTCCCAAAATGCTTCTGCATCGCTTCAAAAAAAGAAAATAAGTAGGTAACTAGGTACACGAGCATACCGAAAACTAAAGACACATTTTACAAAAGTCTGAAACATTGTCAGTCTAAACTATATTAGTTTTATGTATAATATTTTATAAAGAGAAAATATCAGATTATTTGTAGTCTTGTTTTGTAATAGATAAACTCCAGAAATACTTAACGATTTAAAAAATCTTTCAAACATAGAAAGCCATATCATCAGTTAGGTACTGATGAAAATAAAATATTGCCTCGGGAACGCGGGTGAAACTGCGGGGCGGAAAGCTAGTACATATTCAATAAATACAGTCAACGATTATTTTGCAGCGGATATAACAACTTACGATCGAAGCAGCTCTAATTGCAGATATAGTAGCAGCAGAAGATGTTAACTCAAGATCGTTCATAGGTTGTTATTAGGGCTTATCTCCGGAACGTAGGTGCACCGCTAGTCCGTAGGCGCATGATCGGCGTCTGTTGGCTGGCTCGGTCGGCCCGGCAGACAGCCAGTACCCCCGCCGCTTTCACCGTCGATACACGCTCCTCGCTCTCGACATAAACCCTCAGAGGGCCTGACAATTATGACTGACACCGCCCTAGAAATTAAGCGATCGAATCAAAAAAGCAAGTGAACCAACATACGGGATTTTCAAGATATGGCAGAAATATGCTTGCAATTTGCTTACCTTTAGTACCCAAAGGTTTATAGTGTTTGTTTGAGTTCTGTGAAGCGGACGTTTACAGGATTTGAATGCAACTGTGATTCACCACACCTGTGGATAGTATTTCAGTAATAACGTGTTGATTATATACAAAATGAGACACGACAGCGATTCCTCGGCTTTAGCTGAAAGAGTAGCCGCTTTCAAGAGTGATCCGGACAAACTTCGCCAAGCCAATGAATTTGTTGACCAACTTATTCAGCAAGCTAAGAAAGAGGCAGAACTTAAACAAAAAGAGAAAGACAGAAGTAAATTCGTAAGTATCAATGTATATTTATCCCCGTAAGGAAAAGAGATAAGAGGAATTGATAGGGCGGTAAGTGTTAAAAGTGGCGTAGTGCTGCTGTAGAATGCAAATTTCGGCTTCTTCGATAGAGAAACGCTGTTATTCAATCATAACATAATGTATTATTTATATGCAACGCATCAAGTGTCAATATATTTGCATGCTCATTTTACTTTCTGGATAATGTCCATCATCATACATATTTTATTCACGTTTTCATTTTCAAGAAGCTTTTAACGGTAATTTTATCAATAAACATACTCGTCTCGCATTTAATAAATTGCGATAGATGAACTCACGCAAAAATCTGATATTGCAGAAAGTTTCACTGTCATATGAATAATTTCACGAATATTTATCTAATGCTGTATTTATGTTAGACCACAATTTTATTGTTGTCATCTGTTTATCTACCTACAAAGCTTATCATTCGCTTAATCCCTTGAATGATGATACGTTTGGGTGAAAATGTATTGATGTTCATGAGATTATTGGGCAATCGGCTTATGTTTATCTGATAAAATGTGATATTTAACGAGTTAGGGTATGATCGATTCTTAACTAGGTGAAGTTATGCCTGGCATTTTTGCAGGGAACCAATGTATTTTGAATACATGGGAATATTATCATATTTCAAAACTGTATTGGTGATAAAGATTTTTATTTATTTATTAAAACATGTACTTTTGATCAGCATAGCTCAAGATTAAATCATTAAATGTAAAATGGTTAAAAAAATGTTATCATAATCTAAATATAAATTCTTAAGTATCAAGAATCCTTGTTTATCTTTACTTTACAAAGTTTATCTTCGTAACGTTGAAATAAGGTTTTCATTATTTTTCTTTGAGTATTAATTTTGTATTCTCTGAACTATTTTCCTTATGCTATTTTCTGACACAATGGCGTGTTTTTGTGACCATTAGCATCACGATAGCAATCACTATGTTGCACTAGTTTTTATTACAAATAGCAATTTTAAAAATAACCTACTCGTTGGTTTTATGAAATGGTTTTTTTTCTTATTAAAATAGTTTATAACTACTGATCATATTTCAGCATTGCCACAATTTTAAAATCCATGGGCATTGTTTTATTTTGTAATTTAAATTGCGTGCTTTGCAATAATTCTTATTTATTTTATTTTACCTTAATGTAAAAATGTAAATTACTTAAATTTTATTGTTACAGGAAACTCAAGATCCAGGCTCGGGTAAGTATTAAGCCTTTCAGATTAAAATGTACCATAATCCTTCTTCCGTATCCGTATCCTACTTCGAGAAAATGTTTTATTCCTTATTTTAGAAATGCATCAAATTGGAAATAATTTCGTCTAAGTATTTTATAAGGTCGAGATAACCTTTTCCTAAGCCCTTCGACACCCTTTTATAAAGTAAACACTAAGGTATTTCTTTAGAGATAAAACATTCTTAGAAGCGTCACAAATGGATAAGGAAAATGCGAAAAAAATCAGCGACATTGTGAATTTCATAGCAAGCTGGTTGAAGATATCACTCACCTATTTTGTTCATCACTAACATTCTATTTACAAAAGAAACCACATATAAGCATCTTTATGTGCCCAAACAAATTATTTTTCATTCATGTTTTCGTTTTCATACATGGATAAGTATTTAATTCGTAAAAATATAGAATAACTAATAGTTAAAGGACAGCAATTGGGTTAGTATTATATCTCTATAATTGTATGTTGTATGTAGAGTAAATAACCAAGTAAAGCTATTCTAAATACACTGCGGTCTCACCATGGTCTAAGAGTTGAACCGCAGACGGGATTATAACAATTTAATATGACGATAAATCTGCAAATAGATTCCGAATTGGTTTTCAAACATAAAACTTCTAAGCTGCAATATTTAATATTTCATCGCTTATTCATAACAAAATTTTACATCGTTATTATAGCGACGGAATAAACAAGGTCCGATGACATCGCCTAGCTAAAGAGACCCATTTTCCGTAACATGTCTATTAAATTTTAAATTGCGATCAGGCGCAAGACGCTCCGACTAGAAGGTCTCAGTTATAATGATGATAGGGAAAATTTAAATTAAGTAATCTTTCCTGCTTGTGATGAGTTTCTTTTTTATAATATCTTCGAGTTGACATCTTGTATCGTTTATAATCGAAACATGATAATTATTATAAAATCACTAGTGGACCCGGCAGACGTTGTCGTGCCCTGAAATTAAAACAAAACTTAGAACCCGATTCCAGCGCCATCTACCGGGTCCAATTTTGTTTTCAAATCATCGAGGAACCCATTGAAATACACACACAAAATTTCATCCAAATCGGTCCTGTTACCATACTCCTCCGAAACGGCTTGACCGATTACTCAAATTACTAAAATGGCTATTAAAAAATAAGGGTTGATCGTAGAAGGGTGAAAATTGGGGATTGTATGTATTTTTGTATGTTGTATCATAAAAAAATAGAAACTAGAAATTTTGTCTCAAAAATCAAAAATAAATTTAGGGGTGGACTACCCCTAACATTTAGGGGGATGAAAAATAGATGTTGGCCGATTCTCATAGATACCGGATAAGCACAAAAAATTTCATCAAAATCGGTTAAGCCGTTTCGGAGGAGTATGGCAACGAAAACTGTGACACGAGAATTTTATATATTAGACTAGTGGACCCGGCAGACGTTGTCCTGCCCTGAAATTAAAACAAAACTTAGAACCCGATTCCAGCGCCATCTACCGGGTCCAATTTTGTTTTCAAATCATCAAGGAACCCATTGAAATACACACACAAAATTTCATCCAAATCGGTCCTGTTACCATACTCCTCCGAAACGGCTTGACCGATTACTCAAATTACTAAAATGGCTATTAAAAAATAAGGGTTGATCGTAGAAGGGTGAAAATTGGGGATTGTATGTATTTTTGTATGTTGTATCATAAAAAAATAGAAATTAGAAATTTTGTCTCAAAAATAAAAAAAAAAATTTAGGGGTGGACTACCCCTAACATTTAGGGGGATGAAAAACAGATGTTGGCCGATTCTCATAGATACCGGATAAGCACAAAAAATTTCATCAAAATCGGTTAAGCCGTTTCGGAGGAGTATGGCAACGAAAACTGTGACACGAGAATTTTATATATTAGATAAGTATACGTATGTCCTTATTAGCGTCTTACGAGCTGTATTGTGATTAAGGTACCTAAGTACATACCTACATTTGGTTCTGCGGGAACTAGTTAGGTACTTTCTTATACATTTTTCGTGCACGGCCTTAATATACACGGATGATGTTATGTTACCAAGGGGGGTAAGCACACAGGCCTATGCAGCTGAATTAGCTCACAAGTTCAGCTGTTGAAAGACACTGGTAGGTGCTAGGCAATAAATTTTGGGATTCGAGGGTGGTAGTCTGAAGGTGGGTACCACAAAATAGGTACACAGTTATAAACCTCAATTTCTTTGTAATTTCGAACTCACAACTATCACCATAACATTCGAATAGCTATTATCATCTTATGTACAGTGACTAAAATCCATTTTTGAATAAGTATTCTTTATTTTCTCATATTTATAGAGGATAATATATTTAACTCAAATCTCGATTCGGATTTTGACCGTTCGTATAATGAGGTTCAGCTTTTTTGCAAGGATTGATGCTGCTTTTGAAGGGATGAATGTTGGCAAATAGCAATAATAATGATGGATTAGGGACCTACCTATTATTTATAAATAAAAAAATTACTCAGATACAATTCATCATCTGTCTGCCCTGTTCCAAATTATTTGGGGTTGGCGCATGTTCTTCCATTTGACCCTTCTATCCGTCATATCGGAATTCAGTCCTTTCTTACTCATATCATCTCTCCTACAATCCATCCATCTCTTTTTCGGTCTTCCTCTACCATCCATCAACTTTCATATTCATAACTCTTTTGGTTACATGACTATCATCCATCCTCATAACATGCCCATATCACGACAAACGACTTCCTCTCAACTTTTCAGTGACTGCTGCCACTTTCAAACTTCCTCTTATGTACTCATTCCTAATCTTATCCATCCTTGTCACTCCACACACCCACTTTAACATTTTCATCTCTGCTGCATGCAATCTTCTTCCATTCGTCCCTTTTACTGCCCAACATTCTGAACCATACACTAAGACCGATCTTAACACTGACTTGTAGATTTTAGTTACAATTACATATCAAAATTCTTAAGTAACTTAAGAGAATTTAATTATGCATTTCCTCAGCGGAAAACTTCATCTCCGCCAGACAATCGTTTCCTTTGTGCAAACAACATCGTCTGATGCATTCTGAAATGTCTGTGAATTCCATGCGATTGCTCTTTCAAATATTAATATTTATTTACTACGGGTCTTTTCACTTAATAACCAATTGAATAGTAGATAACTAACTAAGTGAACGTTGAACTCAATAACTCTCAAAGTGCCGGCAGTATCAGAAAATATTTTTAAGATTTATTAGTTTGGTTGTACTCAATTCCCAAACAATTTGGAATCTTTTTTATTGACTGTAGGCCAAAGCCAATAAAAAGATTCCAAAGTCTTTGGGAATTCATTTGATCAATAAATTATTGATGTTACTGTCTGAATTCCTTGTAATACCTACTAATAATATGGAAACAGAAAACTTTTGATTGCCTCTTTACAAGCCACTGAAAGTTTTGTTATTTTATTTATACGAGTATTTATCTATATTCTTTGCCAAGTTTGTTATATTACGATCGTAACTTTAAAACTTTCGAGTTGTTTATTAATTATACTTACATGCTTATTGGTACAAAGGATGCCATTAGGTATGAGTAAGGAACATTATTATTATTAGACCATTAATAAACCACCAAGATTTTTCGGCTAGTCCAAAATGGCATTGTATATTTAAGGGGTACTCAAAGAGATGGACAGCACAATCAGAATTCATAACAACGTCCAGTGAGTTTTTATAAAATTTTAGCATTTGTTCGTAAATTCAATAGCTGGGAAAACGTAGAAAAGTTGTTTCAGAGATTCATTCATATTTTTTGTTTCATAAGCTCTCTCATTTATTTGTTGTATATAGTTCATTTGAGGGATGTTTTCAATTAATGTTAAACCATAATAAGAAGTAGAATAATCAAGAAATTAACTACGAGTAAAAATTAAAGAGAGGTGGTCGGACCATCTTTTTACTACCATCTTAAAACGAGATAGAATTAGTAATACATTCAACTATATAGGTTTTTTACGGGCAGCTGCCACTCACTTTACGGCGCCTTCAAACTTTACTAGACAATAACAGTGTGATAATATTACAAGCGAAGCCATTATTTATTTTTATGGTTATAGCTTTACTTTATTGTGTACTGTAGGCACCTATTGTATTTTTACATGATATCAACGTAGATACCTTCGAGGTTACCTCGAAAGATATTCGAGTTGAATTTATATGTATTTAATCCTAACTTTAAGGGTTGTGTTTGTATCGTCCCCTCCTCTACATTTTTGGGTGGAGCATAATTACCTAATCTCCTTTTACCAAAGATTTATTGTTCATATATTATTTCCACAGATCAATTCACGTACCAAATTGACATTTCTCTAGCAGTAGAATGGGTATTTCCGTGATTGACTACACTACATTTATTTCATTGTCGTGTGGCGTAGGGATGAATGTGTTCCATCGATTTTCACCTTTAAAGGGTTCCACAGGGACTGCTCTATTCCCTTTGTAGATTTTAGGTATTCATCCAAACACCCCCGAAATTAGGATAACCATACGTCAGCAAATTATCTTAGCATTTTAGGATTTCAACATCAGGTGACATATTCGTATTCTTACCTATTGGTATGTCAATGTGTTGATGATAGATCAACGAGTCTAAATTGTTAGGTAGCGTATAACGTACCTAGGTGGCATCCACTAAAAAAGATCCACGGAAATTTGTACTTACCCATTTGTTGTGGCTGTCCAACCTACATGGTTATTTTTGATAGACTGACTGGTATGACGAGACAAAATGATTTTTAAAATTTGAACCTGACGTTTTTGGAAGACGGAGAAAAGAAAGGAAAAAAAGGCAGACAGCCGGACGAGACGTAAAAATTAATATAATTTTACTGACCTGACCTGATCAGACAATACAAAGACCGTTCAAGTGGTCCTTCATCGCTAAGATTACTAGCACCTATAATTACTCGAAGTAAGTCAAAAACTAAAGTCAATATGGAAATGGCGACGTCGACTGGCGCTGCGGCGGACGGTGGTCGTGACCGACCACCTTCACGACAAAGCCGCGTGCCTTCGCCGACTCCATCCATCGCTTCTGGTCGAAGTTCGACATCAGCGGTGAGACGGCAGCGACTTTTGCAGTTGGAACTTGAGGCCGCCCAGCAGGCTGCGGACGTCGAAAAGCGAATAGAGAAAAAGCTAATATTAGAAAAATTACGACTACAAACCGAAGCTTTGAATGATGTAGATGACGACAACCTATCAAACGCCGGTAGTGTGTATGCCGCGACTGCACGGCCGACACACACGACGAGTGCCTTCCATGCTTCCGAACAGACACGGACTCCCGAAAAATATTATTTGAACAAATTCCTAGCCAGGCAAACATCAATAAAGGAGCTACCTATATTCACGGGTGAGCCTGAAGAGTGGCCAATGTTCTTCAGTCAGTTTAAAGCTACATCTAAACTATGTCAGTACAGCGATGACGAGAACATTGCTCGACTATCTAAATGCCTCAAAGGAAAAGCTCGCGATGCTGTATCGGCACTATTGGTGAGTGCCTCAAATTTAGATAAAATTATGGACACCCTGAAACTTCGTTTCGGTAGACCAGACCAACTTATTGATATTATGCTATCTAAAATAAGAGCCACGCGTGATATAAGGCACGATGACATCAATGCGCTCATAGAGTTCTCAACCTCTGTACAAAATGTAGTGGCCGCCATGAATGCAACAGACGAAGCAGGGCACCTTACTAATACGACTCTGATGAGGGAGATCATTGGTAAATTACCATCACTACTTAAATTCCAGTGGAGTTTTTATGCCAGTGAGAAAGTCGGTAGAAATGCCACGCTGCTCGAGGTATCAGAATGGCTTATGAAAATTGCCAACGCAGCCACATACATTGTGCCAATGGCAAAAACAAGTGATCGACCTGCACCCGCAACGTACCGGCACCCGCAAAATATTCATGCCAAACCAGCCCTTTTTACAAATAACAGAATACGGACCTGTAAGCTCTGTAAAGGTGACCACAGCCTTGATAAATGTTCTGATTTTGAACACATGACAGTTGACGAGCGCTGGCAGTATGTTTCAGAAAATAAACTTTGTTTTTCATGTTTATCTACGACACATCAAATGAAACTATGTAAACATAAAAAAAAGTGTGCATCATGCGAGCGGGTACACCATACACTGTTACACGCCGAGCCTCTCGCGAAATCAACGGCTGTTAATCATGTTTCGGACTTTGACTGCACAGTATTACTGAAAGTAATAAGAGTTTACATCAGTGGACCCGACGGAGAAGTGGAAACTCTAGCTCTTCTTGACGAAGGTTCATCAATCAGCTTAATAGACGGGCACCTTGCGAAACGCGTAGGCGTTTTCGGACCGGCAAGCGCTTTACACTTGCAAGGAGCTTCGGGAATGACATCTGTTGAGAATTCGTCACAGCGTATTTCGTTTTCTATTCGCGGTGTAAATAGTAATGAAATATTTAAGTTAAATAATGTAAGATCTGTAAATAATTTAGCTCTACCTATGTACAAATGTAATTACAAACGACTTGTAAATGATTGGACCTACCTTTCCGACTATGTAGACACTGACTGTATGACTGTATATAAACGACCCTTACTACTCATTGGACATGACAACATTGACTTGATCGTCAGCCGACAGGTACTTCAGGGACCGAAGAATGCACCTATAGTATCTGCCACGAAACTAGGGTACGTCATTCACGGTAAGTTACCATCTACCACTCCAGACAGCGTAGCAGTACTTCATCTATGTGCCTGTGATGAACTCAATGCTGCGATCCGCAGATCTTTCTCTACTGAGGATTTCGGTACAAAACCGAGCGTTGACACTCCGCGCTCTCGGGAGGATATGCGAGCGCTGGACATTATGGAGAAGACGACACAACTGGTAGGTGACCGATGGGAGACCGGCCTACTCTGGCGTGATGATAGTATTGACCTACCTGACAGTTATGCCGTCGCCCGTAAGCGTCTAGATGGTATCCAACGAAAGATGAGTAAGTATCCAGAATTTTCAGAGCAGTACAAGAAAAAGGTGGACGAAAACTTGCAAAAAGGGTACATTTCCAAATTGTCTGAGGAGGAGAAATTGGTAAAAACAAATAAGACGTGGTATCTTCCGCATTTTGCAGTTTTCAACCCCAATAAGCCAAACAAACTTCGCCTTGTACTAGACTGTGCAGCGCCATCTATGGGTAAATCTTTGAACGACTATTTACTCAGTGGGCCAGACCTACTCACATCATTGCCTGGTGTTCTCTTAGGGTTCCGCTGTGGTAAAGTAGCAATCATGGGTGACATCCAAGAGATGTTTCATCGCGTCTTCATACGTCATGAAGATAAACAAGCTCAACGAATATTGTGGGGAAACGACCAATACGTTATGAACGTAATGACTTTCGGTGCGGTATGCTCTCCATCTTCTGCGCAGTTTGTGAAGAACCGCAATGCACTTAGGTTCGAATCATTATACCCGGAGGCTGTCAAAGCGATCATCGAACATCATTATGTAGACGATTTTATCTTCTCTGTGTATAGCGACGACGATGCTGTGAAAATAGTCGACGATGTAAATAGGGTTCATGCTGAGGGTGGGTTTAATATGAGAAATTATATGTCCAATTCCAAGCACCTTCTTAGACATCTACCCGAAGACAAATTAGCCACTGGTTGTTTAAAAATGCTTTCAGATGCTAAAGAAGAGCACATCGAACGCGTACTTGGTGTGAACTGGAACCCGGACTCTGATTATTTCACTTTTTTGCTGAACCTAAATAAAGTAGACAACGACATTAAATCAGGTAATAAAAGACCAACAAAACGTGAAGTACTTCGACTTGTTATGTCCGTTTTTGATCCATTAGGATTCCTTCTATTTATTACTGTAAAAGCGCGAATCCTTTTACAAGACATCTGGAAATCACAGATAGGATGGGATGACGAGATTGAGTATAACCATCATGAAAAGTGGCAAGTATGGCTTAAGGAGCTCTTACGTGTAACTACGATCAAGGTGCCGCGCTGGATGTTGACTGATACATGCGTAAATGATGGACCAGTAGAAATACACATTTTTTGTGATGCTAGTTCACGGGCTTTCTGCTCTGTTGCATACCTACGAACAAAAACGACCTGTAATTCTTGGCATGTATCTTTGATTATGGCACGAGCAAGAGTTGCTCCTCTTAAGGTACTAAGTATTCCCCGACTGGAACTACAGGCTGCCGTGATGGGAGCGCGTCTCGGTCAAGTTTTGAAGAGGTTTATTAATATGCCATGGCTGAAGATTACCAAGATATGGTACTGGTCAGATTCCAAGACCGTTCTTAGCTGGCTGAGGTCTGACACAGGACGCTTCAAACCTTTTGTAGCACATCGTGTAAGCGAAGTAGCAGAGTTGACGGAGATTCACGACTGGAGGTGGGTACCGTCGGCTATGAATGCTGCGGATGACGCTACTCGTGACGGTTTAATTGACGATAGCTCTAGATGGCTGCTTGGACCAGAATTTCTACGTCAGCCTGACGTCCACTGGCCTAAAGAAGCAGTAAACGAGATCAAACTTGACGAAGACGATGTAGAAATTAAGGCGGTTTTAGTGATCTCACAATCTGATACCGTCCTGCCTGATGATAATCGCTTTTCAAAATATTGGAGGCTAGTAAGGAGCACAGCTTGGGTTCAGCGAGCATGCTACAACTGGCTAAACAAAGAGAGTTGACGACGAAGGGAGCTGACTTCCGACGAGATTGAGTTAGCTGAGCGACAAGTCCTCAAGGAAAGCCAACATCGAACATTTTCAACGGACATACGAAATTTAAAAAACGCCGGATTCGTCCCCTCTGATAGTGTACTCCGACAATTGAACCCATTTTTAGATGAGAATGGCATTCTCCGTGTTGGCGGGAGGATTAGTGCGGCAGAAGTCGACGATAATATGAAGCACCCCATAATTTTAAATCCTAAAGACAGGATAACTAAACTTCTCCTGATGCACTATCATGAACAGTCTGCTCATACGGGCAGGGAACGTGTTTTAAATGAAGTGAGGAGACACTTCTGGGTGCTTGACGGGCGAACTGCAGTCAAGAGCACATGGAACACCTGCCAAGAGTGTAAAAATAGGAGAGCCAAACCTTCAACACCCTTAATGGCCGCCTTACCTGTTGCAAGACTTACAGATGGACACAAGGCTTTTACTTGTACCGGTCTTGACTATTTTGGGCCGTTGACGGTAAAGGTAGGTAGACGACAAGAGAAGAGATGGGTAGCCATATTTACCTGTCTGACTGTACGGGCCATCCACATCGAGGTGGTACATAGCCTCAAAACCAGCAGCGCCATCATGGCTATCCGCAGATTCATAGCCCGACGTGGATGCCCAAAGGAAATGTGGTCAGATAACGCAACTACATTCCGTGGGGCAGACAAAGAACTTCAACAAGCCGTTCTTGCCATTGACAAAGACGAGCTGCTGAAGTTCGGCAGCACCAGAATCATGTCTTGGAAGTTCATTCCACCATGTGCCCCTCACATGGGAGGATGTTGGGAGCGCCTCGTGCGCTCAGTAAAGACTGCTCTAAAGGTGACACTCAAGGACAGAGCACCCTCTGACGAAACATTAGCTATCCTGCTAACTGAGGTGGAACAAATTATCAATACACGTCCTTTGACGTACGTGCCTATCGACCATGCAGATGATCTTCCACTCACGCCTAATGACTTCCTACAGGCCAAAGCTGACTTTGGAGACTATCCTTCTGGTTCCTTTGACAATGGAGATCTTCTTCGGCGAAGCTGGCGTGAAGCGCAAAGGCTAGCAGACCTGGTATGGAAACGCTGGGTAAAGGAGTATCTGCCGACTCTTACTCGACGAAGCAAGTGGTTCAACCCTGTCTCAACCGCTCTTGCTGAAGGAGATGTCGTAATCATTGCAGATGACCAGCTCCCTCGAAACTTGTGGCCTCTTGGGCTTGTCACAAAGCTACATCGAGGGAAAGATGACCGCATCCGAGTAGTTAACGTTAAGACTGGACAAGGACTGTACACGCGACCTGTGACAAAAGTATGTAGATTGGACGTCCACTCCTCATCATGAGTATCAGGCTTCTGATACTGGAGGTGGGGATGTTGTGGCTGTCCAACCTACATGGTTATTTTTGATAGACTGACTGGTATGACGAGACAAAATGATTTTTAAAATTTGAACCTGACGTTTTTGGAAGACGGAGAAAAGAAAGGAAAAAAAGGCAGACAGCCGGACGAGACGTAAAAATTAATATAATTTTACTGACCTGACCTGATCAGACAATACAAAGACCGTTCACCATTAATTTTAAGGCGATGATAGCTCAGTGGTAAGTGATGTCGAATACCGCGACGATGGTCGTGGGTTCGAATCCTACAATGAGCTTGAGCTTTCGGTGAAGGAAAACATCGTGAGGAAACCATAGCACGGTGGTAGGGTACTCTGTAGTACCCGACTGGCTGGCTACCACCCTCAAGTTGAAAACCTGTCGCCAAGCACCTATCGGTGTGTTCCGACAGCTGCACTTGAGAGCCAGTTCCCATCTAGGCTTTGTGTGCTTACCACCTTCGGCCACATCATCACTTACCATGGTGAGATTGTGGCCAAACACAAGCTTATCCAGAATAAAAAAAAAAAAATTGAAACCATTATGTTAAGAGTTTAAGAGAAACGTGTTTCATTCGTGTTTAGTCTTCAGCGAACAGCCCTAAAGGAAGGGCATAGTTTGTATAGGAAATATATTTTCCCGATAAAATTACTTGAATATTGGTATTAATCCTATAAACAAAATAACAACCTACCAGTGCAAGATATATAACAGTGTTTTTCAAAATTCTGCTCCTATTGGAATAAGCTGAATACTATGGATTAAGGACCTGTAGCTACAATTTGTAGCTTCTTCTTGTAGCTTCTTCTAGAAGTGAACCAAGAAAGAGTTTTGTGAAATTTAACCTTAAGAGGAGTAAAGCAGAGTAGGTACTTAGGTACCTATTTCGGGTGAAAACACAGATAGCTAGCACAATAGAAACACCACTAAGTACTGTCAACTACTGTCAAGACATAATCACAGTAAAAAGAGAAAGCCTGACTCATCAACGCCCAGCCTAAACCCTTGGACCTAGAAAGCAGATTTTTTTCACAGGTATTGTTTTTAAGATGTAAACGAGGAATAAGAAAGGATTTTTCCAAATGCAATCCCTAAAGGGGTAAAAAAGGATACGCGGATGAATACCTATAATAATCAACGAAATCCGTAAAAACAAAACACTTTCTTGGTAACCCTACTCGCCATTCAGTGGGGGTTCATTGTATTGAGGTGGCAAAGCACAGCTTAGTTATATGGAGCTCTGTCTGGATATTTCCATTGTGTTTTTTCAGAAATTTTCATAGAAAGAGCTCGTTTAATAAACTTTATATTAGTACCAAGTTGTTATGTCAGTCCTATATAGATTAAATATTATATATCCTGGAAAAATATTAAATAGGTAGCGAGTAGAAAAGTTTTAGTTTTTTTAAAAAACCGTATTCAGTCTATGAGAAACTTTAAAAAAATAAAGTAAAGATGACCCAAATCGGTCCCAGGCAACGAACAGCATAACATTATTATTTATATACATATACCAGCTTGAATCAGAAACTCCTTCGTAAATTCCCCTCAACTATTGACTGAAAGTTCAAAAGGGTATAATGGTACACCTACGGTATATAGGTAGGTACGCCTGTCACCTGTCAGATTAGGGAGCGATTCAAAAAATGGGTCTCCCTGCATAAATGCCTCCCTTACCTATTTAGGTACCTACAATACATCTTGGAATAAACCATTTCTATCTTATTACAAATGTAAAACCGAGGTTTGGATAGCTCCTTTTCTTTTTGTAACTATATGATTTTTTTATAACATAAGTCACAACTAGGCAGGCGGATCATCTCATGGTAAATGAATACCGGTGCATATAGAGCATAAAGGATTTTGAATTATTGCACCTAAATATTAATAGCAACTAATAACAAAAATAAGGGATTTTCACTCCCTCGTCAATTTACACCGACGACGCCCGTGCGTAATAACTTACTCCTGTCATACTACTCCTGTCATTATTTCCCGACCCATGGAACAATGCGGCTATACCTCTCGCTGCGTATGTGTGATTCGTCAAAGTGTAGGTAATTCAATTAATTCTCTCGGACGTGTAATAACGTCATAGTTCTCCTAGACTATAGATAGTCCTAGGCTATCGACGAAGATGCGTCCCACTCTTTTTTAACCGACTTCAAAAAAAAGGAGGAGGTTCTCAATTCGTCTGTATGTTTTTTTTTTTTTTTTTTTGTATGTTTGTTACTCGATTTCTCTGCCAATTATGAATAGATTTTGATGATTATTTTTTTGTTTGGTAGATCATACTTCAGAAGTGGTCCCATTTAAATTTTGTCGAAATTGATTAAGCACTTTTTGAGAAAATCAACAAAAACGTAAAAAAATATATTTCGTTTGATAAACCTTAGTGAATCAAACTGAGTCGTTGAGCATGACTTTTTGGATTTGGATGAAATTTTGTGTGTATACTTCAATGGGTTCTTCGATGGTTTTAAAATATAATTGGACCCGGTAGGTGGCGCTGGAATCGAGTTCCAAGATTTGTTTTAATTTCAAGGCAGGACGACGTCTGCCGGGCCCGCTAGTCATATATTATATTTTACCGGCCAGACCCGATTTCAGGACAAACTAGTTTTGCCTAGGATAACATATAATAAGGAATAAACTTTAAAAATTGAAAAATAAAATTATTTTTAAAAATAAAAAACAAAAACCGACTTCAAAACTGTAACCTATACCTACGAGTACAAACATAAACTAAAAAGTAAAGAATAATATTTTAATTTCAAAGCAAGAGCCTTAAAGGACAATCAACAAAATCATTGATATTTATATATCTATTTAATATTTATAAACAGTTATTTTTGGAGTCGGTGCCAGCCAAGAAAGACAGTTTAATTCTGCCTTTGTAACAAACTTTCGAAAGGTAGGGGAGCGACGGCGCAGACCTAAGGAACATTACCGTAAGGAGAGGTGTCGTAAGACTTTTTCTCGTATGAACACTTCGTGTCCAGTTTAAAACTGTCCTTCTTCTTGGCTGGCACCGACTCCAAAAAGAACTGTTTATAAATATTAAATAGATATATAAATATCAATAATTTTGTTGATTGTTCTTTAAGGCTCTTGCTTTGAAATTAAAATATTATTCTTTACTTTTTAGTTTATGTTTGTACTCGTAGGTATAGGTTATCCTAATCACTTACAGTGCTCTGCTGCTATTGTGCATCCTTTGGCTTTGTGGTTGAAGTGCTGTCGATACGTCTATATGTAAGTATTAGGTCTTTACCTATGAAATTGCCGTTTTGTATAAAAAATTAAACGATTTTTTTTTCATGTATTTTTTATTTGTATTAAGTAATCGAAGTAGGTAATCACCCATGAAATCAATCCATCTTTGCCAACGCAGTGGCAGTTTATTGATGCCCTTCTTAGAGAAATCAGCTGGACGGGAGGCAACAAATTCTTCAAAGGCATTTTGTACTGCCTCTCGGGTATTGAATTTTTTTCCGGCCAAGAAGTTATCCAAATTCTGGAAAAAGTTGTAGTCTGTAGGCGCAAGGTCTGGTGAGTAGGGCGGACGACGGAGAGCTTCCAACCCCAGTTTTTGCAACTAGGAGACCGTCTGCTGTGCAGTATGAGGTCGCGCGTTGTAGTGCAGGAGCAGCGGAGACGAGCGATTGACCAATGCTGGTTGGAGATGTGCCAGCTTCTCCATCATTGTGTTCAGTTCTTCACAGTACACATCTGCAGTAATGCTCACCCCGTTCGGTAAGAAGCTGTGATGAATCACACCGGCGCTAGACCACCAAACAGTGACCATCACTTTTCTAGGGGTAAGTTTTCGTTAGGGGCATTGTTTAGGTGCTGAACCAGGATCCAACGTAGCTGAACGTATCCATGATGACGAAAAAGATTGAAATGCGATGAAAATGTAACACTAATCAATAAACAAATGACTACTTTTGAAAAAAGAATTCCATGTTTTTAAAATAAAATTAATTTGAAATTAGAATTCTTAGCCAAACAAAAATTATTTTGATTTGAAATGGCCAGTACTGCAGAACGGTAATTTCATAGGTAAAGACCTATTATATATCGATATATATCAATTGCACTGTAAGGGATTAGGAAAAAGAGTGGGGCGCATCTTCGTGAGTGGATGGCACTATCTATAGTCTAGGAGACCTGTGACGTCATTATAAGACATTATTATAACTCAGTTTTAGATATGTCAAAATTCTGAAGTCAGTAGGTAGGTACCTAAGTCCTTGAAGTGGCTTGTCTCATTAAAACACAAATAATAATTAAAAAAACTTACCTATTTATCATATTATATACGTTAGCTTTGGACCAGTTATAACAATGCAATAATTACAAGCGTTCATTATTTTCGACTGTAACTCGCTAATGTGGGCAGATATTTTCCAATTAGCTTCCACTTGTATCTATATTGCCGTGCATATTAGTGTAGGTAGCGCCATTGTTCGCGACGTGAAAATTAATGCTTCGCCGGTTCAGTTAATGACATGTTAAAAATAGTTGAAATAATTATTGCAGAGGCGTTCCATTTTCTGACGCATTTCCATTCATCATGTTTATTGATACATTAACATAAATAATGTTTTCATTATGTAATGTAAAGCAGGGAAGTACAGTCAAGGAAAGCGTTGTTGGTTTAGGTATCTACTGTAGTAGCTGTCGTTCTAGGGACATTCTAGTTTCCTCAGCTGGGACTTGGAAGAACCCTTTAAATTAGGTAGGTACATCGACTAAGGACATGAGCTAGTGCCGACTTGAAATACTTTGTAAACTAAAAATACTTAGATCTCACGTTCATAATTGAGAAGAAACGGCAAGAAACTCGTAGGCAATATAGGTATACTCGTATACTAGCTGTCCCCCGCGGTTTCAACCGCGTTCCCGTGGGATTTTCGCAACATTGCGTGATTTTATTTTTTACTTTTTATATACTTTACTCGATAAATGGGCGATCCAACACTAAAATCATTTTTAAATTCGAACCAGCAGTTCCTGAGATTAGCGCGTTCAAATAAACAAAAAAACTCATCAGCTTTGTAATATTAGTATACCTAGATATTATTCTTCTTGTATACCTATATAAAAACAATACATTTTCGGATCCTACATATTATGGTTTGTATATAATGCCTCCGCTTCTCGAGATTGATAAAATACCCGAGCGCGACCTCTGACTGCGTCTCCTACCTATCATCTTTGTAGATCTTAAATTTCATTATCTCAGCCGTGTCTTGAACTCCGGCTTATCTTTATTACCTACTTTTATGCGTGTGGGTAGGTAATACCACAGTATAAAGATATATTTATACTGTGGTAATACTTACACATTCTGCAACTCATTTAACACAGTGGATAAAAAAATCAATTTCCACGAAAATATCCTCTTATAGTTAACAAACGTATATAAAATAAATAAAGATTTTTATTCTTGTAGAGAAAAAATTATAAAGAGAAAAGAATACCAAAAGAATTTTAATATTCTGTAGATACAGTCAGGGTGGATTTTTGGAAATTTGAGAACTTTTTACTTTATTATAACTCAACACAGCAAACAGTTACCTTTTCACAGTCTTCTTATAGAAAGGCAATCGTTAATTGAGTGACTAACTGATATATCAATTCGGCACGCAGGTATCCGCTATGACGTAGGTATCCACTATGAAAGGATTTTCCTAAATTCACCCCTTAATTAAGGGGATTAAACGGGGCTCCAAACAGGTGAAACTGCGGGGCGGAAAAGCTAGTAATTAATATAACTATAACTAAAACAGAGTGTAAATATTCTAAGATACAAACAGTAGAAGGATATAGGAAATGAGTTTCGATTAGTGATCGAAGGATAACTGTCTCACTAACCATATTATACATATATGAATCGAAAATACAATATCCAACTTACCCAAGAACCAAAAGATAGCTCTGGCATCAACGAAGTTAGTATATTAGAAAGCTTTCCCGCAGCCTCATCAGACTAAAAAGGGACAGAATGCGCAAAGTTATAGGAGTTATAACCGGCCACTGTCTACTGAACAAACACCTATTTACCATAGATGTGACAGATAGCCCCCTATGCAGAGGATGCATGGAGGCAGAATAAACGCCACCGCATGTGCTTATGGAATACAGGAGCGTGGCAGATAAACGGGCACGGACCCTCCTATCACAAGCGTTACTTCCGGAAGCCTTCAGCAGTCTACAAAGGCTGCTAGCCTTCTGGGATGACCTGGGTTGGTTGGAGTGAGGAGACAAAGATTTTAAATACGTACAATGGCCCAATCAAGAGGCTACTTGAAGTATAATTACGTGATTTTAGTAGCTGTTTCATAAATAATGTATGTGTCTGAAGCTTTTAGAAGAAAATTAGGTATGTCTGAATTTCTCTTAAGAGCGATGAGCCCCTCGCACACAACCCGCGGTACTCTTTGTTTATCAAGATCAAACAAAACTAGCGCCTCGAGCTTGCGTGGAACATGTTTAATTAGTACCTAATTAAAATGAAACTATTAAGAATTTTATTCAACGTAAAATTCAACTTTCATTGCAAAATTTAAGTACATTAGATATCACTATCATTGTATAGGATAAGGAAAATATTGCTATTATTTTTATGATTTCTCTATCCTGTTTTGTATATAGGTAAGCCACAGGATAAAGGTATCTACAATATTTGAATTAATAATAAATTATTATCATTTATTCATGATTATTTTATAACTCACTTTGTGAATAATAGTAATGAAAAAGTCACAGTTTGATTATAGGTGTCATTATGTGCCTAATTGCGGTGAAATTAGAGCCACTTTATGAGCAAGTGTGTTGAAAAAAGTATCCCACCAAAAACATAAATGTAAAAAAGGAGAGCCAAGTTCAATACAAAAATTATTATCTGCTGTGGGCTTCGCCGCAAAAAGAATGGAGATCTGAGATTGAGTGCCAAGTTCTATGCAAAATCCAAATATGTAGTCTAAGGGCTGACTTGGCTGGTTTTCCCATACGAATTATATAGCCTTCGCATGTTCTAAATGCGCTTATGAGCGCGGCTGCCGCTCGCTCGGCCACGTTCGCGTCAACGGTTCGATTCGGTTGTCACAGCGCCCCACCCACCACGCCCGCGCCGCTCCGGCGTCACTCGGCGCGCGCGCGTCGTGTATATACCGAAAATCTAAATGCCTATTATTTTATCATTATTTATGAGTAGGTAATGATTTTACACTATTGACGTGCGCTAAATATACAAATAATAATTAATCCCAGTTAATAACGTAGGTACCCTAAGTAATATTAGGTATTTATGTTAAGCGTTCATAATAGAATCTAATTATTTAAAAATTGTCAGTTTTTTATTTATTCCTTTGTATTCATCTAATTACCTATCTGCATACCAAATTTTAACTCTCTAGGTCATCTGGAACTGGGTTAAAGTTTTGGTCTATAGGTCAGTCAATGATAAAAATGAGGAATTTTGGACATTAATATCTAAATAACCGTTTGAGATAAGCTTATGAAATTTAGAACACATATGTATCTCGCAAGTCTCAATATATGAGCCAAATTTGATACGTTCATGTAAAATAGTTTTTGATTTATGAGGGGGTCAAAAGTGGCTCCAAATGGTTCGTGTAATTTTACACACGGTGCGGCTCGCCCGTTCTGTTTCTTGAACTTGGCTTGACACGCTCCCGCGTGTCTAGATTAGTATAAACGAAGGAAAGCAGCTAACAAACCATTTATTAACTTTACACTATAACTCTGTTAAATACAACACCATTACTCAAAGGGTTGCAGTGATGCCCTAGTTACTCCAGTCTCGTTGGAAAAATCAACGTTGTATTTTACCGCGGTGACATCGCTGCCCGTCACAAACATTTAGCCAAGCCATTTCGAAGTTTCCAACGCGGTGACAGCATTGTTGCCTGCTGACTTTATGATGAAGCCTATGATATTATACGTGTAGATCGGTTATAAGCGCTCCGTGAGCGGTATTTTAAAACCTGGCTAACAAGCCAACTTTTACCAGTGCCAGTCGCCACTTCACATACCGAGTACAAGTAAAAGTGACTCAAAACAATAAAAAATGTCGTCGTCTGGAATGATATATCGTAATGTAGTGTGATATTGCAAAATGAAGTTATTTAAGTGTGCCGAGTGTGCCATTTTTGTAATAATATTGCACGCTTGCACGGTGGTAGGTGGACTGGCTGGCTACCACCCTCAAGTTGAAAATCTGTCGCCAAGTATCTATCGGTGTGTTCCGACAGCTGCACTTTAGAGCTAGTTCCCATCTAGGCATTGTGTGCTTACCACCTTCGGCCATATCATCACTTACCATGGTAAGATTGTGGTCAAACACAAGCTTATCCAGAATAAAAAAATATCATTTCTTGAAGCCCATTTTATTTTATTATATTTTACCCCATCTAGGTATATGGAGTTGATTTTAATATTCAACTTCAGTTTTCCTTTAATTATATACACTGTTTTCTCATTATACTCAATACAGTTCATTATCACTTGTTGTCGCGTCCTTACTTTATCGTGACGTTATTTGCATGTTAACTTATGCAACCGAAAGATAACAATCTTTGTTAACGGTTTATAGTATTAAAGACCGGCGTAAACAGTTCTATCTTTACTTTAGGTAGACTAGCCTCCGTTTCTAACGTTTTTCAACACGGATTGGAAATTCAATTAGTTAGCCTTACTTTTTATAGTTTCAGCAATATTTATCGAACACTCGATGTATGGCTGTACCACGTCATGTGATAGGTATTTGTTGTCGTGAGTTTATTATTGGTGTTCTGTTGGAAGGTTTTTTTGTTTTTTTATTTTATTTCTGCATAAGCTTGTGTTTGACTACAAGGTACTTCATCATCACTTACTAAACCATGGTAAGTGATGATGTGGCCGAAGGTGGTAAGCACACAAAGCCTAGATGGTAACTGGCTCCCAAGTGCAGCTGTCAGAACACACTAATAGGTGTTTGGCGACAGATTTTCATCTTGAAGGCTTCTTCGCTGAAAGCTCAAGCTCATTGTAGGATTCGAACCCACGACTTTCGCAGCGGTATCCGACGTCACTACCACTGAGCTATCATCGCCTTGAAATGGTCAGTCCTTGATCAGTCCGTATGCTTTAGCTTGCTACTTACTGAACGCTCTGGCTAACGATGGCGTCGTATCAGGTTACCCGCATAGACGTGCTTTGTCGACTGTTTCCAACTCTAATTAAAAGCTAACTCCCTTCGTGGTTCCTCTAATATTTCATCGTCATCAATCAGCCTTTTGCTTTCCGCTGTTGGACATGTGTCTTATCATTCAAGATATGATGTGCTTTACTGAGTTAATTAATATCTATACATGAAGGCGGCCACATACCATCAGGTGGGCATCTACCTGGTTGTAATTCTTGGTCTCTAAAGATCCTAGTTTAATATACCTACCTACCTACCAAAATATTTCACTTTAGTGTAAGTAAGAGTAAATACATGGACTTAATTAGACGTCCTTTTCGGGCGTAATGTAATTAAGATTTGGTCGCGGGTTCATTTGCCGGGTCAAATAGAGAGCTTCTCAGAGTCTGTAGCTGTAGCTAGTGGCTCATAATCACAGGGATTTATTGACGTAATCCTAACTGTATAGGAGACTCACCTTATATTAGGGGTATTTAATGACTATAATTAAATTCTGCCAACGGATGGCTTGGCTTAGATTACTAAAGCGTCAGGAATGCTTCAGTTAATATTTTACTTATTATTAGATATTTATATCACTATTTATTCTCATAAATTATTAAAAAACTAAGTAGGTAGGTTACGTAGGTAACAGTGTTCATTTATAACAATCGCTCTCGCATCACTGAGGGCCTACTCTGAAAAACAATAACGAATAACATCGCGTTAGTTTTAATATAATATTTCAAAATAATGATCTACCAACCTTTTTTTTTCAAAAGCGACCATCTGCATCGACGTTTATAATTCCATACACATATATGGTATGCTGTTATAATGAATAACCGTGTCTATTACATTGAATTAAATTAATTCAGAAAACTATTTTTTTCTTCCAATCAGTAAAGCATTATTCTGAAAACTGGGCCTGTGTTCGTGACCGAGTCAAACGTTTCTATTTTTGCCTTCCATAAAATTTATGACGGAATTATTCAAATTTCTTAGCATAGCTAGGCATAATTAAGTAAGTACTTATAACATAAATACGTATATCGGGACATTATTTTTAACATAATTATTAGCATAAAGTATAAGTTTTCCTACAAACGGATCCTAAAATAACAAGTTCTTACAGTTCCTTTTAGTCATATTATTTTTAGTGACAAAGTTACTCTACGATTTTGTTATGAGAATGTTACCTACTGACTGATACGATAGGTTGTTAAAATCAAAGTTTGTTACATCCTACAAGTCTTCTTTATTTTGTACCCATTTATCTTTACTTATTATATTTCGAGCAAACTAAACTGATTATACCGTACGTTCCTATTAGTTTAAGATGATCTTAGATAATTGAATCAATTACTACCAGTAATTATTGATTTTGCACCAAATATTATTGGGGTATTAACAAGGTTATTTCCCAAAAGAAGGCCTATTTTTCCAACTAGGTACGTTTTAATAAATAAATTCCAACGAACATATATAAGACCACAATCTGAGTAGAATAAGGTATCAATATTACGCTCATTCTGCACCCCTCCTCGGAGAATGTCGTGACGAAAGGGGATAAGGTTTAGAAACTTTTGCGATGTGTCAGAGTATTGGACGGAGAAAATGGTAAACGACACGCGAACCTTGGAATCCTGTGTGAAAGCAAGCTTGTTCATGATTAGGTAAAGATGAATGATTAAGAAGTAGTTGATGATATTTTATTAATTCAAAGTTTTATATCATATGTAATGAATGTATTTGTGCATTGACCTGTTTGATTTTAAAGTCACTTTTTACCCCAACAAACATTAATCAGACAAATTTCTTCGTCATACCCAAATCATGTTCTTTTTTCATTATAATAATCAAAATTCTTTTTAAAATCCAAATTAAAGTAAAAATAACCATTAGTAGAACAAAGATGAGGTCTAAATAAATCTTCTGGTACCAGGGTACCATCAAAGCCGGGGAGCGTAGATGCAGCGCCCCTCTTGTTCGTATGACATGCTCCACCCAATGGACTAACTCCTTCCGTGGGGAGACCGGCCGGTTGTGGTATACAAACGATAGTTCTTTGACCCGTTCTCTATATCTGAAACAAAACAATATTGCTAATTTTTCTTTTCATTCATAATTACGTACAGATAAATTATATTTTGATTTTAATTATGTCTGCTGTATCATGATCAATAGGAACTTTGACATTATCAGTTGGTCAACTTATGATTGTCATACTCACTTAGAATCCAAAAGCATGTCTGCAATAGCCATCTTCAAATTGCTCGGAGTATCAAAATTAAAATCAATTATTTTAGCTATCCCCTTTATAACAGCTTTGTTGACATTATTGAACTGGTCTGCGAACATTGGTATTCCTATGATGGGTACACTATAGTGAATAGCTTCTGTTACAGACAGAAGACCTCCATGGGTTATGAAGAGCAGGCAGTTTGGATGAGCTGAAATATTAATGAAATTCAAGCCAGTACAATTCATGATACTTAGGGTAGAAAGCCTCTTTAACCATATCCAGCTCTTAACAATCTCAAACTCAAAACTCATTTATTCAGTTAAAGCCCTGGTAAGGCACTTATGAACGTTACAATTGACTCTGCCACAGTAATAGCTTCTGCTCCACGGCTATTCCTAGATATCTTCTATGTTACTTCGCAATCGCTACGTATGATTACCAATGTTTAGAAACTTTTAGCTATAAATTTAAATATTATGAGAGAAAGTGTCGACTGATGGTACATTATATTGTGAGTCCCGTATAAAATTATACTAGGTACCTAGGATACTCTGTTGCGGAGCCCAATTAACAACATGCACATTATTATACTGCACCGGTAACTTTCCCTCGAACTTCCATATCACAGTCTGGTTCAGACCACTGAACACGTCCAAAATTCCATTTTTTATTTCCTCCGGCAAGCTTTCACTTCGCAGTATCGATCCCATACTAAAGTATATTACACCGTTTGCAGCTTCATCCAGTATTCTTTGCAATTCCTTTAAAAGAGATTGTTTTATGTGGTAATTTATGTTATTCTATGTATCTCTACACTAAACTTATATTTGAATCTTTCCTCCCCTTTTGAAATATTTTAAATCTAAATAAATACGTAGGTAAGCTTGCTACGTTAAAGACAAATGAATCAATAAAATTCCTGAATCTTTGGAATGGAATCCCAAAAAACTTACTTCAGGCAACGGTTCCACTTTCTCCTCAATATGATAACCAGCTATCGGCACATAATTTTGTGGCAGACGTAACGCTTGTCCTGATGATACGTGAGAGTTTCCCAGCATCAGCGATCCATTATATTTGACTTCATTCAACGGTGGTAATGTACGACCTCTTTTAGCGACAGCAGATACAAAAGCGTCATTAAATATTTTACTTTCATCGCCGCTAATTAACCTATTTATATGAGAAAAATATGTTGTATTTTATATTTAAATGTTTCTTAATGTAAAACCGCTTTCTGGGGAAATAACTTTTTTGTTGATCTTGGGTATTTCTAGTAAGATTAAGCTGTGAATGTTACCAAAGGAACTCTAATATATCGATCGTTCTTAAGATATTGATAACTATGTTTGCGTCACAAATATATAGTATACCTACTTGTAACTGTGCAGCTTCACATCACGGAGTTAAATGATCAAGACAAACAAATGGATAAGACAAAACTATTCTTCTTGGTTCCTTGTTTCGCTATGGAATTTAAAAATGAAGCTATGATTATTCAAAAGAAACTCATTGAAAGGAGACGTTTAATAGTGCAGGTTCCGTTATTTTAAGTAATGTTCTGTCCACACTAATTAAGCTTAAGGAATGTTAATAATGCGATGGAGTCAGCAAGCTATAATGAATCATTAACCGTTCAAACACTTGATAAACGATAAATAGGTCTGTTTTCATTCTAACCTCACTGAATCTGGGCCGAAGGTGATAAGAATATAAAAATCCAATAAGGGTAATAACTGATTTCCATAATTGACTGGCAAAATACACTGGTAGGGTGTGATTGGTGGTTTGGTCACCCTACTTGAGAATGTACAAGCAGGTAGGTAGGTCACCTGATGGTAATTGACCGTGGTCGCCTATTAGACATTAGCAATACCAGGGAGGACAGAGCAACTTTCACCATGATGTGCTTCTTCTTGATATTTTTAAACGACTTCAAAAAAGGAGCAGGTTATTATACTTTTATATTTGATAGTTAAGTGAGTAGTATTTGCATTAGTCGTGTGTTTTAGTCACGAACAAATATTTTATTTATGTACTTACATGGTTCAGAGTCCAATATTAAAAGCAAAATATTACAAATCACTTCTAAATTATATAAGTTAAAATCCTTTGCCATAACTTAAATGAGAAACTTTAGATTTTTGCCTCATGGTTTTGGTTTGATTTTGAATAAGAAAATAACGTTTAAACTCGATTATATGAATAGTTATTACTAGTTTCTGAAATCCGTTGAAATGATTGCTATCTTTTTCATTCGACACAGTAATTCCTTGTTTAGATCAGGCTTCTCACCATTTATGAAATTTGACGTGAAGAATTGTCCATAATTGACCAGCTCGCTCCCAGAATGTAAAAGGTGGGTTAACACTTGTAGAAAAATGTCCGGGACTATAGGCTGGATTTGGATAATCGTCAATAAGCGATAGTACCAAAGGATGTGGATCCATCGAAGACGACCATATCAGAGGGCAGTTAAATACTGAAGAGAGTCTGTGAACAAATTGTCCTTTTAACTATCGAAGGTTCCCGAGGAATTTGATATCGTCGATGGTAGGTCGGCAAAGTTCGATTGAATATAACTTTGCCATAGTTAGTAATTGATATACTTACCTAACAATTTTATTAAAAATACTAACTGACTGATTTAATATCAGCGGACAACCAAAACTACTGGTATTCGAAACGTGAAAATTTGCAGAAGGCTTCCTTTCATAACGTTGCCAAGTAAACTTAAGACTAGGGGGGAATTTCGTTTGTATGAGACATTTTAGATGATAAAATAAAAATAAATCCGGGAAAAGTTATATTTAGCCTCGCGGTTGAAAGAGTGATATTATGTTTTGTGGGTTTTGGAAAATGAGATGACAATGTTTTTACTACTCTTCAATACGATTAATAATACACATAATTTAAGAATTTTTAATAATTTTCACGTTGGGGTAAACTAAGACAATTTTTTTTTTCAAAATTCTCTTCTTTTAGGTAGAGGTTACAAAGATTCCAATAGGGGTTCTTGTGAAAGGATGCGTAAGGTCTTGTTTTTTTTTAATTATAATACTTATAGACATTATTTCTTCTTACCCAGAATAGATATCTACATGAAGCCATTCAACAATGACAACGTCAAATTCTTCTTTCGGGTCTTGTATTAATTTTTGCACATTCTCATGCATGACTGATGCATTCGAAATTTTAAGCATAAGGCGAAGTGTCGTCGAAATATCCAGCATGTCTAATTCTTTATTTATAATCTTTTGAAGGTTGGATATGTCAGCTGAAATTTACGTATAATATAGAACTTAGATTTTTCGTTAAATTCTCTACACCCAAACAGATTTAAAGATAGATACAATAGAGCGGCTATCA
Source organism: Ochropacha duplaris (assembly GCA_951361185.1). Taxonomy (NCBI): domain Eukaryota; kingdom Metazoa; phylum Arthropoda; class Insecta; order Lepidoptera; family Drepanidae; genus Ochropacha; species Ochropacha duplaris. Next base: position 4,637,059 of record OX592706.1, read on the forward strand.
GAAGAAAAGTCATAGAAAAACTGTGATCCCATTCCATGCCTCAGTAACGCCATCTATCTATGAATAAACTAGACTAGACTGAGCGACTTTTGTCCACTGGATTACGATTTTGTTTGCAATGTCTTGTCTTTTAGTATAAGTTAAATGTCTTTGTCTACACCACACAAATATTTAATGTTTTCAATTGTCGGCTACATTTTTCTGAAAAGACCGATCATATTTTTGGCAAAATAGCCTTTGTTCCTCGTATAACAATATTACGTAAAAAGTATATTTTTACCTGGGAAATTATCTAGATTTGATGATACTTCTATTTGCCGCAACGATGGAGGTGCATCTTTTATTGGATACGGTGTTATGTATGTAATCTGAAATTAATAACATTTCTATACTTAGTAGCCAAGTTAGTAAAATCAGTAGCAGAACTGGCAGGCAATGGGCACGTGCCCTACCTGGCACATCATAATATCGACCCAAGAACCGACAAACAGTGGAGGGGAAAACAAAATTATAAAAACAGATTATGAATAGGTATGAAGTAAGATATGGCAAAATGGACGCCTCTGGACCGAGTTCATGGCAACCATCAATGAAAGCCCTTGTTCTCGAACCCTCAGTTCAACAAGAAATAATTACATGAAAATTCACGTACAAAAGTGGATTTTCTGCTAACGAAGACATACCAATTTATGACGTAGGTACTAGTATTAAAGCCCCCAGAACTGATGATGATTAAGTACACTATTTAGGTAAGAGGGTCCAGTCTAATGGTTATGGGATATTATTGAAGTTCTTACCTCGTGACCAGCTTTCAATAGACTGTTTACATAGCCAGTGCCAAGATTAGAATGACTTATTCCAGGAACTGGAAACATTAATAGTATCTTATAAGCACAGCACAAATTAACTAAAATATTTAACAATAATATCGTTGTTAAGGCCATTATGTATCAGAGCTAGATTTGTAACAAAATACAATGTTAGATAATTAACTATTTCATAGGACACGTTGTCACTGACTGCTTACAAATCGTTGGTAGAAGTCACGACTTAGATAATTTGTAATTGGGTGTTTAAAAACTGAATAGGGCTATGACATTTAATGGTGGGTTGGACACGTTTTCAGAAGAGAAAATTTAATTTTGGGTTCAGTAATTTTTCAAGTCTGAATGAAAAAAGCATAAAGTCATACTTACGTTTTATTTTTTCAACTTTCACTAGATGATAGCAATACCTACCTATGTCGTCCATTCCATGTTTTTGTCATTCTAATATAAAGTGTATTACGTTTAATTATGTACTGTACGTTAAGTAATTACTTAGTGCTATTTTCTGTTATGATCGACGTACAATAAAAATAAACTAGCATAGAAAGGCTATTAGGTATCTACTAACTGGTATGTAGGCTGGCAAAGTCAAATTTACGATAAAAAAAAATATAATCCCATATTAGTGATTGGTCTCCGCTGGGATTCGATAATCTAAGATTACAATTTCAAAATACAAACCACGTAGCAGAATTATTTGTATTCATTCTCGACGCCAAAAGAAGAAACCACAAACAAATGAATAACGTTATTAGATCTTCTCAAGCGAAACATTTTGTTTGATCTTGAGTAGGTACATAACAAGCTTTAGGATTTTTTTTCTTATTATTACGAGTTGATACCTACTGTAAGTCTACGTATTTTAGGTACGTTATACCTACAATAACAAAAAGATTAAAGGCTGAATAAATATAGTATCCTGGGTTTTTTTTATTTATTTCTTTATACTTAAACTAGCGACCCGCCCGCGGCATCGCCCGCGTGAAATACACGTTATATCGCGCAAGTGGGGGTGGTGGAGGGGGGATAAAAGATAGCCTATGTTCTCTCCCAAGGTCTACTCTATATCTGTGCCAAATTTAATCTAAATCGGTTGAGAGGTTTAAGCGGGAAAGGTTTAAACACTTCGTAAATAATCACTTTTTAGTAAAGGATAAAAAATGGTTATGGTGGGTTATCCCTAAGAGATAGACATATACCATCGCGGACTTTTTTGTTGAACTTTTTAAGGTGGACAATACTGTAGTACATTATTTTGGTCTATCTCGTAGGGTTCAGCCAGCGTTTGCAATATAAGCGCAAAAAAATGCTTAATTACGACATCACATTAGAAACCTCTAAATTTATCAGTGTTTCGCTACTATATTATGCATGTATTATACATATAAACCTTCCTTAAGAATCACTCTATCTATTAAAAAAACCGCATCAAAATCCGTTGCGTAGTTTTATGGATTTAAGCATACATAGGGACAGACAGCGCAAGCGACTTTGTTTTATACTATGTTGTAGTGATGATGAACATTTATGTGGCTGTAACATTATTGTTGTGAGATTTTTTTAACGCAATGGTTTAACCAAGAAAATGGAAGAAGGATATGAGTAGTACTAAATTAAATACATTTAAAAGGATACTAAAAGTTCAACCAAATATATGAGATAGATACAAAAATGTGTCTATTAAATAGTTGGAATTACTTGGAATCACACCGTCCTATGATATTGAAGGTTCGATTTCTTTAGTCCCGCGTACCTACTTATTGATAGCTCAAGTATCCCAAGTGTTAGGCAATGTAGATATTTATGTTCCAACTAAAGCATACCCCCAATGGAATTGTTTTCCAACATCAGCGCATTTCTTAAAACCACTTAGGTAATTCTCGTAAAAGCAATAATGGCAACATTTAAATAAATTCCGAGACATTCTCGCCCTAAGCCCGAGGTGAACCGAATCAATATTCCGCCCTTTAAACACACCCCTCGTCTGTGACGAATCGGTGAAAGATTTAACTTTATCAATACGTGCACAATGTGGAATAAAAAGCGTACCTAGGTGTTTTAATTCTGAACAACTCTTAAATTACGGACTATTCAGGGAAAACCTATTTTAAAGTTATAAAGCAGTCTGAATGCGTACGTTTTTGAAACTGATTGCCTTGAAAGCTCTTTGAGTGTATCGCAACTTCCAATAATTTAATGATGCCTTACCTGTACGTATTTCTTGCGAAAAGCATCTTTTCCTATACGGAACAGACTCGTTGTAGCTTTGGTTTCTCTCTAAAATTTATGAATATTGATATTAGTTAGGTATTTTATTTTCTTGTTGCATTTTATTTCTTTTCGTAAGGTTTCAGAAGAACAATTAGTTAAAATTCACGACATTTACCTCCCTGATTATTTACCTACCTATTTAAAAACAAGGCTTAGAATACCTGAACGTTTTTAATACCTACCTATGTGATACTGATGTATCAACCGTTTCTAATCTCCAATATGCCTCCCACTCCTTCTCACTTCCAGCATTCCTTATTTTCTCAATAAGCTTAAGCTAACCCTTACTCTTTGTTCCAGGTAACCTGAAGCGGCGACTGGGGCGTGCGCGCGGCTTTGTCCTGCGCATGTTCGACGCTCTGTGCAACTGTACGCAGACAGCCGCGGCCGCTGCACGCACCACTGCCCGCAACAACCCATTCACTAAGCGCTAACCCGATCACAACTCATGCATGCGTTTATTTATCGATAAAATACTTTTTAAGATTCACAAATGATATTTATACTTAAAACCGGTCGAAATTTGACGTCAAGTCAAAATAAGTTATACCTATAGAAATACAATTTCTGCGCTCGATTTTTTACTGTTAAATATTATCTGATATGCAAGTGAACCTAATGAATTTTCGTAGCATCTTGAAATGTTGTCCTATCCTACCCTTTAAGGTCCATGTTTTATAAAGTAATTTAATAAGTTGTTATGTTAATACATATCCTAGATTGGGAATGTATTGATGGCAAAATTAGGTACGTGATAGTAAAACCAAAAGAAAAATCCAAAGATATACCAAATTAACTTACATGGTTTTCAATGATAAGTGATTCTATAAGTATAGGTTTTCGTGCTGACACTTGACAGGGTCACTTATTAGATCTGAGGCTAGGGTCTTTGCGTCATGAAATTTCGAAACATTTTACCATTTCAGCTATAAGTTACTGCGTACTAGAAACGACACGTCCTACAAATGTCAGGAGCCACACGCGTGGGAGCATTTGATAATGAAATACAGCAAGCGCCTATCGAGTAACTGAGTGTCGCCTCTAGTATTCAATACATAATAGCTCAATAATTTTAGAATTTTCCATTCTAGAAACTTCGTAGTCTTCCTAAATTGGTGTCCCTAAAACGGTGTAACATGGTGTTATGTGATCGGTGTGATGACGCTTATAGTCAGTAAGATAATGTATTTTTAGCAATACAGTCATATTAGAATACTTAAATATCTATTCATATACTTACTAGGTGTATACTTATTCATAGTTAATTAATTTGGACACGCATCTCGTAACCATCTTATACAACTCTTTTGACTATAAATGTGCCTACCCAGGTTTATATTTGTACCTACCTACAACTTACCTCGGTACTTATTATACTTAGGTACCTACTAATGTGTTTGGTATCCCAAGTAGTAAGTATTAAAACTTTTAAATAATGCCACGGGCAATATAGGTGACAAGATCAGAAATGCATAGTTTGAAGCGATTCGAGGACGGTGTTACGTGTAGCGTAAGTAGTTTCTTTCGGAAGTTTCTTTGGCAAATATCTCACCATAGTAAGTAGATAATACTTATATGGTGTAGATCCCAAAGTCTTGAAAGAAACTGGCATTCTTGTCCTTAATATTATAAATGTATGTATGTTTGTTGCTCAATCACGCAAAAACGGCTGAACTGATTTTGATGAAACTTGGCACACAGTTAGATCATAACCTGGAATAAAACATAGGATACTTTTTATCCGGGGAAAAGATAAGATATCCAGGGAAGGTGGGTGAAACCGTGGGGCGGAAAACTAGTAAGAAATAAAGATAGATGAATTTGTGGTTAAATTCTTCCGTTTCTAATAATTTCTGATACCATCAGAAAACTACATCGCTTCTAAAGATAGAACATTTAAATATATAATACTAAAACAGTTATATTTTTACATAGCCTGAATGCACAAAAAATTGTATAAAAATAAAATTAACATCGCTCAAATAAGATCTACCTACGCGCAATGTATCTATAATAAATTTTAAATATAGATTTATGACCTAGCTTACAAGATCTACAAACCATGGACCATGAAGTAGAAAAATGTTCACAAAAACCAAAAATACTTGTTACCTATTAGGACGAATCAAACGTTGAATTGTAATGTAGTATGTTTGTAGGTACTTGGTATAAAATTAAATTTAAAAAATCAAATAAAATGAAACACCTGTTTAGATTTTTATGTAGGTAGGTGTCTCTACCATCTGAGAGAGATTTTTTATTAATTTTATTTTTATACTTACAATAAAAAAACTCTGAATCGGAAACTTTTCGTCTTTTTACAATTAATTACCAATTTTTTATAATTAATGTCATATGTAACTTATAGGTAATATAACTAAGTAGTATTAAGTTTTATATCTCTCAGCGTGGATAAGAACTTTAGTTCGTATTACTATGTTCAGATAAATATAATTAATGGTATGGTATAAAATGTTTAAATAAATAAATGTTCAATGTGATATCCTGCCTGTAACCTTTTCTTCCGGTGTGATTCTACTGTAAAATTTATGAAATAAAGTGATTTTGTAAATTAATTGGAGTTTCATTATTGGCATTTAGCAAAAGTTACGTAAGTACAAATAAATACTTAGATCTAGTAGGTATAAGTTATACGTAGGTAAGACGTTGAAAGAACCATCAAGACTTAATTGTCATTACAGGAAATGGAAACCTACAAAAAGGCGCATCATACAAAGAACAAAGAATTTCATAGATTTTCACAGAGTATCCTCTCATGACGAAGGTAGGTATTGGTAGTAGGTAGGTAACCCATGAATTATGTCCTTCTAGTTAGCTAGGATATTTCAGGTTAGTTAATCCTCACAAAGAGCGGTTTGAACCGTACGACCTTTTCACACAATAGGTGGATAGGTAGTAGGAACTATACTTGGTTGTGCGGAGACGTACTGTAAGGATTTAGCACCATGTAGGGGAAAGTAGGGATTACAGACATGTAAGTTATTGTGTAATTATACAAATATAATATGTCAACTACGTTACATGTTAGAACCGCTGTGTACTAAGGTCTACTAGTCACTGTGTACAAGGTGGTAGTAGACAGAGGTTCGATATCCAATTAAAAAAAAAGAATGAATATATCTTATTTGGTGAAAGTGTAGCGACATCTATCTACACATAGATATAGTTCGCACGATATGGCGCTCCAATAACCTACATCGCGCTTACGAAGTTTTCCATGCGATCTCCATATATACAAGATTCCAACATCAACAGTTGGACCGCGGTCCCCAAGCACGATGACCTAGCCTGGCGGAAGATCTTCCCTTTTCAATGGAGGAGTCTAACACCTCGCTCCTCCATAAAAGTAATAGCAAATCTATTTGCTGCAAATAAAAGTTTAATATTGCACTGTGCTACGTGAGTCTATTGCCCGTGTTCCTACTGCGTGGTCCTACTGGTAGGACCACGGGCAATTTATTTTGCCCGTAGTTCTATTAGTAGGACCGTGGGCACTTAGAATTGCCCGTAGTCCTACTGGTAAGACTACGGACAAGTAACAGTGCCCGTAGTTTTGGTTTTTTTTTCGTCATCCTACCTACCTCTATTCTATTATTGTTGAAGATAAATATAGGTTATAGGTTTTTTTAAGAGCGAAAAAAATCTGATTTTTAGATTTTTAATTAACATTTTTTTTCGTCTTCACTGTTAGTAGGACCATTGCCCATACAAAATAATGATGTTTTTGTTGCAGTCCTACTGGTAGGACCACGGGCAACGAATGGCTTTTTGCTTGCAACAACTATCTCAGGGAATTATATTTTTCATGCAACAGCCTGTTGAAAAAATCCTAGCCACTGTTCCCTCCCTGACCCTTGGTTAAACGTCAAGCCATTATAATCCCAAGTGCTACTCGACGCGTAGGTGAGTGTAAGCAATGTTTATAATGCATTGTCGTATGCTACCGGGTCCGGGCGCACCGGCACGCACTCACATATGCGTCGAGTAGCACTTGGGATTATAAGGCTTAATGCTAGGTAGGTACCTATCCTATATTTTCAACCAGAGTTAGTTTTCCGGTTAATTTGAGTTCAGGTCTCAGAAGTAAAACTTATCTATACTAATATTAATAAAGAGGAAAGATTTGATTGTTTGTTTGCATTGAATAGGCTTTGAAACTACTGGTCCGATTTGGAAAATTCTTTCACCATTAGAAAACTACATTATCCCTGATGAACATAGCCTATATTTTGTCCCGGGAAAAGATAAGATCCCACGGGAACGCGGGTGAAACCGCGGGGGATAGCTATTTTTTATAAATAGAAGGATAGCATCTGATGATGTTATTTTATTGCTAAGAAATAGAACAAAAGAGTCGGTCCATATATTCATTCAGGTAAAATCTTAGGCAAGCACTTATTTTTACAACCGTTGCCGGTAACTACGGCAAAACCACAGGATAGATAATAGTACTACTCGCTCGTACCGTAAAAGTAACTTATATCAGAACTAGCTGTCTCCCGCGGTTTCACCCGCATTCCCGAGGGATTTTTTCCCGGAATAAAAAGTAGCCTATGTGCTATTCTAGACTATAATCTATCTCTAAGCCAAATTTCATCCAGATCCGTTAAGCCGTTCTGGCGTAAATGAGTAACAAACATACATCCATCTATCCAAACTTTCACATTTATAATATTAGTAGGATTTCTAATCTGCTAAACGTCGAGTTCTTTTCATTATATAATTTTGCAGGTCAAGTAAGTAGTTAAGGAGCGGGAAATAGGTCAGCCTATCGAACTAGGCTTTGCTAGCCTCGCCTCATTATTTCGCCGGCGCCACTGAACTACATACTACATGGGTAGTTGAGCCACAAGTGTTTTATTTATTTCAGCTTGTATTTTTAAATATAAGTAAGATATATTTTATATTTATATATTTTATCCTTCTAATATTATAAAAGTGAAAGTTTGTATCTTTAGATGTTTGTTGCTCAATCACGCAAAAACGGCACAACGGTTTTTGATGAAACTTTGCAGACAGGTAGATCACATTCTGAAATAAACCAAAGGATACTTTATCCCGCAACAAGATAAGATCCCTCAAGAATGCGAGTAAAACCGCAGGAACGACTAGTAAAATAATCTTAGATTAGGTAATAATAGGTATCGCGCCGCATACAAAAATGGTTTCAGAGATAATGTAGGCATTTCTGACCTGGCAGGGCTAATTAAGAACCCTTTTAATCAGGTTTTAGTGAAATCATATTATTTTACTCTTTGAGTGAAATTGGTGGACGTTCTACTAAAACTTATCACAGACTTTTTGGGACAACCTGAAAAATCACGATACACGTTTTGATTTATTTTCACTTAGATTGATCTTTATTGGATAAAACACCACCGATATTATTCAATAAAACTCAAATACTCAAAATACCTATACACAAAGCATCGTCACTTCAAAATTTCAAATTCCCGCCAAAAAGTATTTCTTTTTATTTGCTGGCAATCGCCGCTTAGGACAAATCGTCATAGCGACAGCACTCAGAGAATTTCTGGAAGATTAAGCTGGTGAAAAGAGCTAAAATCTCCCTAACCCAAATCTTGGATCCACGCCTGCTTCCTTTATGTCATATATTATTATTATCTTGTAATATCATGTCACAGTAAAGTTAGTTATCGTCAGTCAAGTCAGGTCAGGTTTTTCGTTTGGTGGCTGATCCGTTCCACTAAACTTTTAACAGACTTTTTGAGACTACCTGAAGTCTCGATACACATTTTCATTTCATAACACTTTATTGATGCAGATTATTGGACAAAACACCATCGATATTATTCAACAAAACTAAAGCAACCAATTCAATTTCAAACTATTCGGATCCGTTGTTATTTCGCTTTTGTCATTGGTTCAGTTTCTTACAAAAAAATAAGGAATCAATTAGTTCAGGACTTACATTAATCTATTGATATATGACGTGTCACACTTAAATCACAAAATTATTATTAATAGGACCATAAAATAAACACATTGGTAGGAATAGTATGCAGTTGCATTCATTACATAAATTACATTACATTATGTTAAAATGATTTTATTACTATTAAATGTTACTTATTTTCTATGTTTCTTATAATTTGGCGAACGGTCTCTATCTCTCTTTTTCTTCTTTCCTTTCCGCTTTTTATCGATATCTCTTTTACTTTTTGGAGTGCGGCTTCTTTTATGCTTTTTAGACTCTTCATAAGAATCGGATGAATCCGAACTTCGTTTTCTACTGCTTTTTTTCTTTCTTCGCTTATCAGAATCTGATTGAGAACTTAAGGAATCATTACTACTATGTCGTTTGTCTTTTTTCCTCCGACAGGACCTATCTTCGCTACTGGAAGCATCCCTCCTCTCCCTTCTACTCCTACCATTTGATGAATTTTCATTTCCCCTTTCTCTCCTATTTTCACTGTATTTCTTTTCGTTGTAGTAAATATTATTTGATTTCTGACTTGACGTTCCTTCATCATGTTCTTTTGAGAGTTGCTGATTTTTTTCCTTTTTCTTATATTCTTCGTATGAACTAGCATCTGTAATTTGATGAAAGCATTAACAGTCTGTATTTGATAAAATCAAAGAATGCATACTTGGGACTGTGGGGGATTGGGAGGAAGAATGGGGCGCGTCTTCGCGGATGGGACTATCTATAATTTTCTGTATTTATTAAAATTAGGGTATAATGGAACTGGCATGGTCAAAATTGACAAAAGTCCCTAAATTTTAATAAAATAAAACAAAATATACCATTCGAAATATTGCCGGGGCTATGTTCCCAAACATTGATTACAAGCGAATGATTAAATGAGACTAAATAGCTTATATTGTTATCATTTGTAACAGAAGACAGATATGAAAATTAGTGTCCAAGTGTTGTACCTTACAACCTCCCGTGTGAGGAATATACACTCAAATTAAATTGGATGTCGTCAGACAAGTTCTCGACTGAATCTGTGAAGAGAAATAAAAAGAAAATAAATTGCCTTCCGACAACAGAAAGGCATGTTGGTAAAAGGCAACACTTGGACACAAGTAAAATTTAATTTATATTTATTTTTTAAGATTTTTTTAAAAATACATATTGGTACTTACTTATAACTTTGGACTCTTTATCATATTCTGACTTTGTAACAGGATGCATCATGAATTCACTCAGGCTGACCATTTCCTTCTTCACAGCAATGTCGACCATAACTCGACCATTATCTTCATCTAAACTCACAACCTGCAATGCAATGAGAACATTTGGAACCATTAAGAGTTAAAGTTTAGTAAAGTTGCAATGAAATTTAAGTAGCCAAGATTGCAGAGTGAAATGCAAAATGTCTAATTTTATTTCAGACTCTAAAGGCCAAAATTGATTGTGACATGTATATGTCTTACGGCTACTTGCTTAAGTATTTAAGCAAGTAGCCGTTTGAGCGGAAGGTGAAAAAGGGGCGAAAAGGAACAATTCTGTGAAAAAACTGGCAAAAGTTAGTACTAAACAAAATCTTTGATGGTGACATATCAAATTAGCTTATTTTTATTAGAATCAAAATGATAGTTTATATTGAGTTTTGTATGAAATATGAACTAGTGATGTCATTGAATGTTCTCATCATCAAAAGATTTTTTTTTGTGGAGATTGTAATTTAAATGTTTCTGATGAAGATGAAATTTTATATCATATTCTATGTTTTAGAGTAGGTATGTTTTAAATATACATTGGTTAGTGTTTTATATTTTTTCTTCAATATAGTCAACATTAATATTGTGATAAAGGCAAATTTTATTCCTGGAATAAAGGTGAGTAGTACAACATAAACAACCTAGTAATCTTACCTTCCCATAATAACCACTGAATTTTCCTGTTGTAATTTTTACAAATGAGTTCATTACAATAGAAAGCTCTTCACCTTTGCTGTCTTTAGCAATATTTTTCTTTTGATTATCTGTTACTACTTTATCAGCTCCTAAACCAAGGCCTTTTGGACGTAACTGTGGTTGTTTGTACTTGGATCTGAAACAAGAAAGTGTGTTTAATTATAATCACTAATTATTTAATTAACTCAAATTTTCAAACAAGTATACCTTTAATTCACTTGGCAGACTGATAATAATCTTTACCAATCATTTAGCAATCAGTTTAAAACAACATCCAAGCACCCATTGGTGTGTTCTAGCATTTGCACTTGAGAGCCAGTTCCCATTTAGGTTTTGTGTACTTACCACCTTCAGCCACATCATCACTTACCATGGTGAGATTGCGGTAAAACACAAGCTTATCCAGAGTCTGTCTATTCATATGTGCTTGTGAAGGCCTATTTGGATGAATAAACATTTCATTTCAATACTCACTGTTCCTTGTTTGGCGTCCATCCCATACCACGCAACATTGCCAGTCCAAACTCTTGTATAGGTACTGATTCATAGTCATCTAAAGTTGACTGCAAAAAAAAGATTGAAATTATTATAAAGCCACTGATGCGAATAGTACAAGACTGGCCATTGTGGAGATCCATGGGGGAGGCTTTTGTCCAGCAGTGGACATCTTTCGGCTGACATGAATTAATGAATGAAAAAAATTTAATCACCATCAAAATGAAATGTTTTCATACATATAGGTATATCATATTAAAATCAGACTTTAGAAATTAAAGAAATTGATTTTAAGTAACATGATTATCAAAAAAATACACTCTTCATTATTGCAAATTAAAGGGACAAAAAATATCTTTTAAATTATTTTTTCTTTTACCTCTTTTTGCCCATCCATATCAGGTTTTACAGGTACAGGTACAGTCAATGCCATTGTTTCAACCTTAACTTCTTTCTTGGCATCCTGCATCAGTTCTCTGATAGCCATTTGTTCTAATGATTCATCTGGAACATTCTCATTAGTTATATCTGGTTCTTGCTTTATTTTTGGATCTTCCAATTCACTTGGTTTTTGTACAGCACTTTCCACTTCTTCTGCTATCTGCTTAAGTCGTTCAGCAGTGATAAGAGTGTTTGGTTTCATGAGAATGACAAGAGGCGCTTTCTCTGTAACCTCTTCACCTCTGGAATAATAATTAACAAATGCAAGTTGATTTACAAGCTGTTTTGCCATAGGGTTGTTGCCTATATTGAAGAAAAATTATCAAATACTAGTGTATAAAACACTAAAAATACTCCAACCAGCGAACATGTTTTAAAATCTATCTTTCTAATGCTTTACAATCACAAAAAGTTGATCTATTGGTTGTGTAATATGAAGTCCTAAGTTTGTATTTCATACAGAACTCCATATGAACTATTGTTTTGACATTCAGTCAACACCCCTTTTGGTATTGATCCTGTCATGCTTAAATAGTAAGAAAAGCTTCAACTTATTTTACACTATATATTTTAATCTTGGTACTTAATTATTATTTATTTTTGTGTTAACTGTCTTATCCACAAGCTAATATGTTAAAGATTTTTACAAAATATAAATTGTATAGATCATGTATTTGATATATTAACTTGAGTTGTGATTCCTGGAATTCTATTTTCTATGTCTATGATTCAAATAGTTATGTATCTAACTACATATTTCTTAATTTTTATTTAAAAAGTAAGACAAGCAATCAGGTAATTTCATATTTTTATAGATGCTGTATTTGACATTAATATCTGACAAAAGTTATGTATGAAACCAAAGTGAACCAGTAAGGCAGTAAGGCTTGTTTAGTTTGGTCTCTCTATGTATGACAGGTTAAAAAGGTCATTTTACTCCATAAATATAAATGATATTTATTTTTCTATGGCTATGATATTGTAATATACAAATTGAGGTTATAATTTTTTAACAAATTGTAAAAACCTAACAGATACTTACCCCACGACTTTTATAGATTTTTCTTCGACGCATTCTATGTAATCTTTTTTTTCCTCGACGACGAATTTATCAACTTTTTTCGTTTTCTTGAAACCGAATGATATTTTTTTGGCCTCCATGTTTTCACGTTATTTCTCAATCATTTATAAGATACATACATATTCAGCTTGTGGAACTTACACTGAATGATATGTAAAATGCACAAAATCGTTTGGAAAATAATTAGATAAATTCACAATAAAATTATTAGTATAAATTGAATGAAAGAAAAAAATGACAGATAGAATAATAATATAAATAATCAATCACTTTTTTATTATTATTTGTTTATTTAAAGGCTTTAGTTATAAGACTATCAAGCCTAACATTCTTCTTTTATGTTAAAAGTCACGTTATATTGTCAAATTCACTGTTAAGTCTAATCCTCGTCCGTACAAGTTTAGGCTTTAGTGAAATTGGGGACTTTTCCACTAAAACTTTTCACAGTCTTTTTGGGAAAACCTGAAAAGACACGATACACGCTTGATCATCAGTCACATTTCATTTCACTTCACTTGTGCACTTAGATTGATCTTTATTTGATAAAAAACCGCCAATGTTGTTCAATAAAACTCAAAATAGGAACACGAATATAATAATACCTAATTAAAATAAAACGAAAACGCAACGTCACTTCGCAAGTTCCCGCCAAAAAGTCTTATCAATCACTCACTACGGCTCAGATTAGTAAGTGAGTGATTAATTCGTTTTTAATATCTATGAACGAATGTACCACGTAGGACTTTTTGGCGGGAACTTGCGAAGTGACGTAGTACCACAGACAAATATTTAAGTATTTACATTGCCAGACTATGGTGCCGGAAATAGCGTTCAAAACGTCACTATAAAAATAAATTGTACACAACTCACGGACTTTTAACGTTTTTTTACGCTGGCAGCGTTCCAATGGGTAGGTATAATTTAGAATTATGTATTCTTAATGGATAGGTAACTCTTGAAGCAAATACCTATCAATTGCGAAAAAGAGAAAGATATCGACTACGTTAGGACAATCTCTTTTTCTAACCCTACTTACCCTTAATGAAAGAAAGAGATTGTCCCAACGTAGTTGTTATTGTTGAAAAAGAGAAAGATAACAAATCTTTCTCTTTTTCGCAATTCAGAGGTATTTGCTTCAAGTAGGTATTTAGAGATACCTATCCATTCAGAATACATTGTAGCGACATCTATCTACACATAGATATAGTTCACACGACTCCTAGATAGATGGCGCTCCAATAACCTACATCGCGCTTACGAAGTTTTCCATGCGATCTGCATATATACAAGTTTCCAACATCTACAATTGGACCGCAGTCCCCAGGCACGATGACCTAGCCTGGCGGAAGATCTTCCCAGATCTTCCGCCAGGCTAGGTCCTTTGAAAAGGGATTTTCAAAGGAGGAGTCTTACACGTCGTTCCTCCATAACATAATTCTTGGGTATAATCCATTCATCCATTCTTAATTAAAAAAAAACAATCGTTTTTTAATGAATAAAATATGAAAACGCAACGACATTTCGCACAGGATATTATAAATATCCTTGTGCTAAGAAGTCGATACAGCAACATTTGTGACCAAATGTACCTTCATAGTCTGTTCAATATACACTGGCGAAAGAAATTTTCCATGCACCGTTTTTAAAGAAAGTAGCGCTATCTGTATAGTGTTTCTAAAAACTATAATAATACTAATTAATTTACTGTTATTACAGTGTACCTAATTAGTTCCCACGACAGCACATTTTTTTTCGTTAAAAGTTAAACTTGAATTTTTCAATAGTATTGTTTAGTGTCACATAGGACAAGGGGTTTGCGCTAATGCCATCTAGCGTCATCAATTATTGGTAGGTATTGGTAGGAATCTAGATAGGGTAGAAATACTTAGATAACCGAACGTAATCCTTGGAAATTAAAAAAATAAAATACTATCAGACAATAGAAGCTTCTGAAATGGAGTCTCTGTAGGTAGGTAGGTACGTAACGTAGCTGTACGTACTACGGTCGGTGGCGGGAGGGTTGTTGGACCAACGAAATGAAATATTTTCGCGACAATATCGACATTATATTGGACTCGGCAAATGCTTTGTGACCCAGCTGCAATTTATTTGTTTGGAATGCGATAAATTTTTATGTTCCTTAGTTACTATCATACAAACAAATACTTATTCTTTATTGATGATACCAAATGACAAAAGATACAGGTTACATCCACAAAATACAAAATTATGTAACAGTGAAAACAATTTAGGCGGCAGTTTCAACTATTTTGACATATTTATCAATGGTAATGTGAATGTAATTTAACTGTTTTTAGCTTAGGATTATAAGTTGCAGAGATTACAGTACCTCAGTGTTTGTCCATCCGTGTCTCACCAATTTGAATACTTACTTAGATATTTTACGTAAGTACCTACAGCTTTCCCTCCGCGATTTCACCCGCAATGCCATACTTATTTAAGCCCTTAAAAGGATGAATTTCTAAAAACCACTGTCTATTGCTCGCCCATACTATTATAAAAGGAAGACTTGCAGCGCAACATTTTACTTTACAAAAGACTTTTAACATAATAATATAAGTAAGTACTCTAGGATCTTTATAATTTCTTTGTACGTTACTCGTACCTACAAGTCCCGTTAGTTTTAGGCTTAGATTAAGAATTGGTCCTCTCCATTTACTTAGGTATAGTTAGATTGTTATATTATATACAATCTGTCCCCCGCGGTTTCACCCGCGTTCCCGTGGGATCTTTTCCCGGGATAGAAATATAGCCTATACTACTCAGGAATATTGTAGCATTTAAGAATTTTTGAAATCAGTCCAGAAGATTTTGAGTTTATTTGTTACAAACATACAAAAAATACGAATCTTTACCAAAACCATACGATAGAAAGTCGAAATTAGATACAGATAGGCATCGAGAGCCCAATCACAGGAAGTATTTATGATCTGGTTTTATTATTTATACCTATCTGTATTTAGTTTGGGATCACCGTAGTCGTGTTATCTACAAAATATCTAAGGATTCTAATGGGTCATTCATCATCATCATCATGTCAGCCGGAAGACGTCCACTGCTGGACAAAGGCCTCCCCCAAGGATCTCCACAATGACCGATCGGCAATCGGTTTGGCAATTCTTCGGGCTATGTCGGTTACTTTGGTTCGCCTGCGGATTTCATAATTCCTGATTCGATCTCGCAGGGAACTCCGAGCATAGCCCTCTCCATTGCTTTTTGGGTGACCTTGAGCCTTCTTAGGAGACCCAAAGTAAGCAATCACGTTTCCTTTCCGTAAGTCATCACCGGAAACATACACTGGTCGAAGACTTTCGATTTGAGACACTGCGGTATTTGGGACGAGAAGATGTTACGTAGCTTTCCAAACGCTGCCCACCAGTTGGATTCGTTGATTGACCTCTTTCTCGAAGTTGGACTTACCTAGTTGGATGGTCTGGAAGTAATACTTATAATGGTGCTCATAGCTCTCGGAAATGAACATTTGCCCTGGCCTTTACCTCCCAACTTGTTTTACATTCTACAAACATAAAGCAACGATTTTGGGTGTAACGTTCGGATGTTTAATTTGTTATGAGTCGTATACCCAGTGCCGAGGACATCATAAAAGTTTCTTTTTTTATGGAGGGACGCCTGTTGTCACGGAAATTTGATTTTACGAATGAGCGATTTTAATATGACGGCCCACCTTTGACGAAATTACAGGGGGACAGAAATATTACTTAAATATATCTTTTTGCTCTGATTAATTTTAATTTATTTGGCGGGATTCAGTGTTTTGCTTTTAGCCGTTTAAATTTCGACGCCTAAAGTCTCTCGTCGGAGTTTTTGGAGTAAATAACATTTAGTTAATTGGTTAGGTTTCATTAGGTTCATTTATAGCCCGTGTTACTCTTGGTTTCTCATTGTTGCTCTAATCTAAAGGACAAATGGCAACCACCGTGGAGTTTTAGCCAGTAAGAGCGGTCTCTTACTGCATATCCTAGCCTCTCCCCTGGGCAGTCGGTTATGCTATGAACTATTCTACAACTTTTATATTTACAATTTAGGAACATTGCCAAAAGTTACCTATCTATGTACTTTCTTTGTGCTTTTTTAATTACCTAGCATTTGTTTGATTCTGAAAGCGACTGAAGCACAAATTCTTGTTCAAGGACTTTTCAAAGACTAATATAATTTGATCCTTCGGTAGATAAAAACAGTAGGTACTAACCCGCATCTGAAACTATAAATTACTTTTATACTGGAAGTATTAGATTAGTATCGAAAAAGTTTCGGTATTCCGTCTTATTGGACATGTTTGACCGTTGATCTAATAGGTCATAGGATCTGCTCATATGTTAGTAAAAGTAACTACGTATCTACATTGATGATATTCCATTGATAGATTTAGTGGTATTATATACATTTATCTATGTAGGAATGTAGGTACCTAGATAAATAAGGCGATGATAGCTCAGTGGTGGTGACGTCAAATACCGCGGCGAAAGTCGTAGGTTCGTATCCTATAATGAGGTTGAGCTTTCGGCGAAGGAAAACATCGTTAGGAAACCATAGCACGGTGGTAGGGTACTTTGTAGTGTCTGTCTATAGATCTGGCATTGATATAGGAAAAAGAATTTGTTTAGGCTCGAGAAATTAAAAAAGGAAAATTCATCGTGGACTTATTCTCTTGTTGTTAGGTTAGTTAGATTAAAATAAAAATATTTAGGGTTAAGTTTATTTTGATTGACTGCAATTCCTACAACATATCTCAGATGACGCTGTGTGTCAAAGAAATGCTTGGCATCTTTATGGAAACTTTATAGTACTTAAACATCTACCACCTATTATGGAAAAATCATTACCAAAGATTAGAAAAGTTTTTAACTGCGAATTAGTAAAGTTTTGGGGCCGCGTATGTATCTAATATCAGATTACTTTGCTGCGGCTTGAGAATAGGGAACCCAGATTCTTACCTAAACTAAAGTTTATATTTTCCCAGAGGCAGGGAAAGAATATTCTGAATGTTTGAGTTGAAGTGAAATATTTTTTCTCCTTGTGTACCTACTGAGCATACCTAATGAGATTAAATTTATTTTCATTCATAAATCGTTTTAATCTGCAAAAGGCAACAAGTTATTAAATGTATTTAATTATTTATATTACAGATGGTCGGCTTGACTACTAGTGACCCTGACCCGAATAAATAATAGAAGATGAGATTTAGGGTTCCGTACCCAAAGGGTAAAAACGGGACCCTATTACTAAGACTTCGCTGTCTGTCCGTCTGTCCATCCGTCTGTCTGTCACCAGGCTGTATCTCAAGAACCGCGATAGCTAGACTGTTGAAATTTTCACAAATTATGTATTTCTGTTGCCGCTATAACAGCAAATACTAAAAACTAAATAAAATAAATATTTAAGGGGGGCTCCCATACAAAAAATGCTATTTTTTTGCCCTTTTTTGTTCGATATCAATAATGGCAACAGGTAGGCACTTGAAATATTCACAAAATACTCAGTTGTATTTTTAAAAATAAAATAAAATAAATATTTAAGGGGGGCTCCCATACAACAAATGTGATTTTTTTGCATTTTTTACGGAACCCTTCGTGCGCGAGTCCGACTCGCACTTGGCCGGTTTTATATTTATAAAAACAAAATGGACCTTTACTCAAGTATAAAACACAATTAAATTGAAATCATTAACGATCCGTTTATGTTTGAACTCGAATGCAATTAACGCAAACTTGGCCGGATATAGAGCTGTAAGATGGCCTATAGGGGACTTAGACGACCCTAGTAAATATTCCAACGGTTTTGAATATTCACGGATACTTCGACTCGGGGGGAAATCTAACGAATAATTACCTAACTTGCTAAGTTTAGCATCCGTCCTCATAAATCTGTGCTAATATAATGGTAAACTTGGCTGGAAGTACGTACTAAATAATATTTTGAAGATTAGACAATCAGAAACTTACAAACACTAGATAACAAGTTCATAGCAAATTAGATAAATTATCAAAGTATTCTAATTCTCATTCTTTAAAAAATTTGTCCAACAGAACTGCGTATAAATACTTAAGTACAAGAAAGATCAGCTCTTGATCTCATTGAGAGCTTATCAAAAGCGGAAATTGAAAGCGCAATAGCAGAACTTTAGTCGGAAAATCGACTTTGCTTTAGTAAATAATGCTAAGTTGGAAAACCAAGAACCAGAAGTGCTTGACACTCCTTTGTAAATCGCTTAAGATGCTGCAAGTGGAAAATAATTTACCTTACTGATAATTCTCAATTTTTAACTAGACGCAATGTGTAGCAGATTTAGAAATACGATACGATCCAAAGATTTTGCATTTTGCAATGTCATTCTACTCCTCTAGTATCTAAGTAAGCGATAACAGCTCAGTGGTAGTGACGTCGGATACCGTGGCGAAGGTTGTGGGTTTGAATCCTATAATAAGCTTGAGCTTTCGGTGAAGGAAAAAAGCATCATGAGGAAACCACAGCACGGTGGTGGCAAGGTACTTTGTAGTACTTGATTGTCTGGCTACTACCCTCAAGTTGAAAATCTGTCGCCAAGCACCTGTTGGTGTGTTTTAGAAATTGTACTTGTGAGCAAATTGCCTTTATGGCATTGTAATAAGGTGTACAACAATTATAACTAATTAATTATTAATTATAGAGCGGAGTGGAAGAGAAAAACATGTTGTGCCACCTTGCGTGGGATAAGGAAAGGAAGAAGAAGATATTGCTAATGTTTAAAGGCGACGGTAGTCACTCACTTTCAATCAGGGGACCCGTCTGCTTGGTTTTTTTATACCACTAGGTGGCAGGCAAACAAGCCCACCTGGCTGTCACTTGTGATATAAATAAAAAGTAATTGAAAAAGGGAGATCACGTCACATATTTTTATTTATATTTTTATAATTTAGTGTAGGTTCGCGTTGACTACTATCATCAAGGGAAATATCACTTGATGTTAGGTGACGATGTGGTCTACGATGGTGCACGCTTAGGTACCCAGAAACAACCTATTCACTCGTGATGTCGGTATGACTTCCCTCAACATCAAAAAGGACGTATGTAAGAATGTTGAATTGAAAATCTGTCGCCAGGCACCTGTTGGTGTGTTCCGGCAGATGCACTTGAGAGCCAGTTGCTGCCCTTGCCCTTAAGGCATTGTAATATGGTGTACAACACGTTGGCAGTCCACCTGGTATTGCTAATTTCTATAGGCGACGGTAGTCACTTACCATCAGGTGACCCGCCTGCCTCGTTGTCACTAGTGACATAAAAAAAAAAATGTTAAAATACTTGAACAAGGAACAGAAAGAAAAGTCGTCGGTTTTAAAAGGGAAATAATGAATGTACTTTGAATTTCAAGAAGCTGTTTGTAAGCCAGTCGGTTGACTCAGTGACGTCCCGGACCACTGGAGCGTGGCAATCTTATTAAACCGGCCGCGAAAAAACAAGGCTTCTTTTAGGGCTCAATGTCTAAGAAGCAACCGAGATTAAGGCTCTGTAGGTCAGTTTTGTAACTCAATTTAATTTAACGGGGAGTTATGAAAAAAGAACGCGCCATTTCTCAGTGAGTAGAGAATTTTGCTCTCCTTATTACACAAAAAATACCTCATTATAAGTTGTGAACGAAGTGCACGACAAGTTTTTAATGCGATTGCGGTAGCGGCTGTGTCCAGAATCACAGATGTGGCTGCACCATTCTCGTAAATAGACTAGCTTATGAGACGGATTATGTTGGGATTATTTTAAATTATATTATCTACCTATTTTAAAACTAAAAGTCTAAAACGTGGTCCTTGTTAAAATTGGTAGTAGTATGGCGATGCCTAGTTAAATTTACTCATACTTACAATTAGGTACGAGTATTAAGTAGGAATATTGTTGCCTGTATTATTATAGTTGATTTTAAAAACAAACTGTGTGGATTGGGGATATTTATTAAGATTTTCTCGTGTGCTATTTAAATAAAAAAAAATTACTATTACTACTTTTTAGGGTTCTGTACCCAAAGGGTAAAAACGGGACCCTATTACTAAGACTTCGCTGTCTATCCGTCCGTCTGTCTATCACCAGGCTGTATCTCAAGAACCACGATAGCGAGACAGTTGAAATTTTCACAGATGATGTATTTCTGTTGCCGCTATAACAACAAATACTAATAACAGAATAAAATAAATATGTAAGGGGGGCACCCACACAACAAACGTGATTTTTGCCATTTTTGCGGAACCCTTTTTGCGGAGTCCGACTTGCACTTGGCCAGTTTTTTATATACTACAACAATATTTAATATAATATACTATTAAACGATTTTCAAGCTTCAACTGGATTTCGAGCAGTCACAGAGGTCCAATGGTCGTCGTATTCTGAGAGTTTTGATGAAAATTATTGGATTTTTAGTGAAGTTACGTAGTTTAATAACGGTCTTGATAACATTTAGATTTAATAAGACGGAATAATTTATTTTATTTATTCTTCGACCGTATCTAAAAGTCGATAAGGTAATAGCTTTTTTAAATTGTGATTAATTTATGGATGGCGAGGTGATTTTCTTCACCAGGGATGTAGGTATGGCGTTTCCTCTAAGCTCCTAAAATAATTTATATTGAAAAAAAAAAAAAAGTTTCGAATAAATATATATATGTAAATATTTTTTTTTGTAGGTAGTTTTGGTTCATCCCAAAAATAGAATTCCAGGAATCGCGAATCAAGTTATTATAGTGACACAAATTGAGGCAAATGGATAATAAATCGGCCATAAACATGAAAAGATTTTTTGGCTCAAAATAATTATCCTACACATTTATCTGACTGTTTAATCAATACCAAACGGATTTTGATGGAACTTGGCACACAGGTATATGGAATAAAACATAGAATATTTTTTATCCCGAGAAAGGATAAGATCCCTCGGGAACGCGGGGGAAACCGCAGAGCGGAAAACTTGTACACTATAAATATTAAACTGTCTTTGTTTTAATATTTCGCTTACTGTAATTGCAATAGACATAATAATTATAAACTTTGCTTGTATAATAATTTCTTAAGGTACAATTTACGTTGACGACAAAGTTTCGATAACTTTGACAATTGTACAATCATCAATCTTCAATAATATTTCCTATTTATTCAACACAATTGTATCGGTAAAACATTTTGTAGAACAAAAACTTGGTTTCAACAAAGGCTTTGCAATTATAAGGAAATAATCAAGTTTGCAAAGTGTAAAACCCTTTCAACAATTGTTAATTTCCTTCCCTTCTACTCAATTTAGGATGACTAGATTTGGACGGAATGTTTTGAAATATAGAAATCCAAGTGCGAAGTTTAATACTTTTTTTTATAACAAGATTGCCAGGCAGGCGGGTCACGTGGTATAAGCTTTGAGTATTAAGCCAGCCTGGAGATGTCACGCGCACTAATGTCTATGCAATAAAGTCTGTCACTTTTTTGGGTGACATGCACACGACAAAATAATCAAACACTAGCATAAACCATACGCTCACAAGTACATTCACACACAGGGACTGACACGTTCAGTGCGTGCAGTTTTATAATAACCGACGTGATTGGTAATCACGTACCTAGGTACATTTGGCAGAGGGGAAACGCCTGTCTGATCTTAGTAGAAAGCTAATAAAAATCAGTATTCTCTATTATTTTTAAAACAAAATTATGTCATCCCAAATAATATAAAAATGTCATTCATATTCCTCTGTATTTAACTTGTTAGGTTAGCCAAATAGCGTTCCCATTGTAGTCCATACGAAGTTCTCCTGTTGGAAATTGTGTCTACTTTTGTAAAAATTGGACAGTATTCAAAACTGGAAATCTTATTTGAACTTCTTTGCCACAGTATAAATTTATTTAAAAAGCAGCGAGCGTAATATTACCTGTTCAGATCCCAACTAGTGCGTAACTAGTTGGTAAGTTTTTACTCAAAATAAGAAAATAGTTACATTCCTCGCTGCTAATTTTGTAATAAGAAATAGCAAAACTAATTGCGTTCCCGAGTGGTCTTATCTTTTCTTGGGATACAAAGTACCGTATGTTTAATCTAGGGTATCTATTTGTGTGCCAAGTTTCAACAAAAGACGTTCAGCCGTTTTTGCGTGAGCAACAAACATCCAAACATACAAACTTTCACATTTATAATATTTGTAAGATTTACAAGCAGTTAAGATAATTAAACAGAATATTCTTAATAACGAAGTCCTCAACAAACGCACGAAAAGCTTGGCCAATATATCTTTGAAATTATACATTAAAGAAATTGAAATTAAATTCACTATCATCCGCTTACCAGCCTAGTTTTTTATATAGCTAAAATATTTTTCTTACAACACATTTAACGGTCCGCCGTAGTAACAAAAACTAGGGCTCGAGCTTTCCAACATTGTAGCTCTGGTCGTTATAGGTCGGTGGGTGAATTCTATCCAATCTCTTTTATATCTCACAAGCGTGTAAATATTACAATATGTACTCCTTAGAACAGCGACGTCGCCAGAGTGATATTTTGCTACTACATTCATTACTTTCGGGGCAAATGGACTGTAGTGACTTGCTAGCTAGTGTGTCACTGACAGTTCCCTCTTACCGTACACGACATACTCCATTATTGCATGTGCCTCACGCTAATACTAATTACGCTCAAAATTATTGTTTAAATATTATATTGTGTATGTAGCTATGCTGTTGGATTACCTAATAAATATATAAATAATTAAATTATATTAGTCGATACCTACCTATAACAATTAAACGGCTCATACGTCTATGATGTAACTGGTTTTATTTTAATCCCATCGCTAGTCGCAACTTAAATTGAATCTTAGTTTGCTGTACGAGATGCAGTCGATTCCTATTTTTTTCGTATTTATTCTTTATCTTTAATAACATAACTGTGTTCTAATTGGCCTCAACGTACTGGCTGGCATTTATTTTAAAGGCAGCAAACGTGTTGAAAATATTTTCCTGTGTAAATACCAGTAAAATCACCGGCCAAGTTATGAAACAAATCAAAAAGTTTCATGGTTCCATTAGTATTCATTAATTTCATTATGCAATTTGTTCAAAAAAGTTTTTGTGCCTTAACATTGAATAAAATTCATTGTTTCACGGGTATTACAGGTAAGTTTTTGTTTTTGCGGGAACATCTGTTGTTCTTAAAAAGTAAAAGAATATTTTTAAGACTGGAATAATATCTATTTTATTTTTTATGCTAGCAAAGAACCGACTTGGTAAAAACCAAGAACGTACAAATATTATTTAATCACACTGATGAACTGGTTACATAGTCCGCGGAGAAGATTATTGGAACAAAATAGGAAGATTAAGTAGGTAGAAGGAAAGAAAAAAGATCTTAAAACATCTTTTTTTAGATAAAAACGAAACACTCTTAATATAGTTTTATTAAACCCATGAGGACTCTACTGCTGGTACTGACTGATACTATTATTTGGAAGCCTGTTCTAATACTAACATTATGAAACCTGATAGGGGCTATAAATAAGAAGATAGTATAATCACAGAAAAGCATAGTTGTGTAATGCTATAAAAAACCCTATCTATTTAGAGCAGAATATAATATAACTAGCTGTTCCACGCGGTTTCACCCGCGTTCCCGTGGGATCTTATCTTATCCCGGGATAAAATATAGCCTATTTTCATCAGGAATAGTGTAGCTTTCCAACGGTGAAAGAATTTTTGAAATCGGTCCAGTAGTTTCGGAGCCTATTCAATGCAAACAAACAAACAAATCTTTTCTCTTTATAATATTAGTATAGATATAATATCTGTTATACAGACCAGAATATATGTACTGTATTTGTTTTCTAATAGTCGACGTAATAAATCATTATTGAAAATCTCTTGCTCTTCCAATTGTCAGTAATTATCACCAAAAGCCGATATAATATCATTACATTATTAATACCCTACAATTATCTGGCAAATGTTGTCGTCAATACGTCCGGGAGCAATAAATGGCTTCCATATTTCTCTTGGTTGGCAATGAATCCAATTATCGGCCTCTACGGAGGCGACATGGTAAATGGTCCCCATTGATCCTAGCCGGTCCTCTGTTTCTATCGGAACCTCAATAATGTGCGGATCATTATATTGTCCGAGGTTATCTGCTCGGGACATTTTTAATGGGACCATTATCGGAGACCAGATTGATTGGAGATGACCGCATGACGTCATTGGTATTTGAAACTGTTTGAGGTTTATTAATGCGTTACATCGTTGGCACAGGTTTTAGTTAGAGTTTATGATTTGTGTAGGTATAGTATTTACAAAGCCTTTTCGACCGACAATGCGATTGTCTGCTTATGTGTTATTCCAGACTATATTCTATCTCTGTGCCAAATTTCACCCAGATCCGTTCAGCTATTCTGGCGTGATTTAGTAACAAACATCCATCCAAATTTTCACATTTATAATATTACTAGCGTTTACGCGCGTTTTCACCCGCGTTCCCAAGGGATCTTATCTTTTCCCGGGATAAAAAGTAGTCTATGTGCTATTCCAGACTACAATCTATCTTTATGCCTTTCATCCATATCCGTTCAGCCGTTCTGGCGTAAATGAGTAACAAACATCCATCCATCCATCCAAACTATCACAATTTATAAGTCCTCAAGTTAGTGAAATAGTATTTCTTAGAAAATAGAGATTTCTTTACCCGTATTGTATGTATAATTCTAGTAAGTAGGTTAAAATACATAATAATATGTAGCTTGTATTTTTTTCTATATGTAATTATGGCAAAGTATCTCTACAATCTATCTATGTTTGGTACCAAAAAAAATATCTGCCTGACGACATGTAAGCGCACTGAGACTAAGAACATGAAATTCTTTAGAAATTTAACCCCCAAGTTGGAAAGTAATATTTTTTTTTATACTACAAGTGACAACGAAGCTGACGGGTCACCTGATGGTAAGTGACTACCGTCGCTTATAGACATTAGCATTACAAAGGGGATTGCCAATGTGTTGTACACCTTATTACAATGCCTTAAAGGCAACTGGCTCTCAAGTGCAACTGCCTCTCAAGTGCAACTGCCGGAACACACCAACAGGTGCTTAGCGACAGATTTTCAACTTGAGGGTGGTAGCCAGCCAGTCGAGTACCACATAGTACCCTACCACCGTGCTGTGGTTTCCTCACGATGTTTTCCTTAACCGAAAGCTCAAGCACATTGTAGGATTCGTACCCACGACCTTCACCGCGGTATCCAACGTCACTACATCTGAGCTATCATCGCCTTATTATATACTTGAAATATCCTCGGGCAAGACAAGATAGAAAGTAAACTTGTTAAAAGTAAGCAACGAGTAATTTGACTACCCGTGTAGCAGCGGGTATCCGATGGATAGTCTATGTTTCATGCTTCTACCAATAAACTAAGTTCTTGTAAAAAGGCAACACTGTCAATCAAGGAGTTTTGATGGGATATTATTTATTGTTTTAACGAATATTAAAAATACTCTTCCCTAAGGACGTAGAAGTTGTTGCTGTGTATTTATAAACATTTCTTCGATCCACATTGAAATGTTATGGAGTAGGTAGTTTACATAATATTATACACTTGTTTAAAAACTAACTACTGCCTGAGACTTTGTTTGCTGAAAATAATTATACCTTATGTGTTAATTACGGACACACAAATTTTTTTTTGTTTCATCTTTGCGTAAGCTTGGGATTGATTGAATCTCCTATGGTAAGTGATGATATGGTTGTAGATAGTAAACTCACAAAGTCCAGATGTCGGAACAGACCAATACTTGGCGACACACTTTCAACTTGAGGGTCACTGTAGGATTCGAATCCCCGACCTTCACCGCGGTCTCCGACGTCACTACGACTGAGTTATCATCGCTTTAAAAAATCTGACGTCACGGTGGATGTTAATAACTAGCAAATAAACAAATACAATCCAAATAAACATACTATGCACTTTCGCAATTCATAATAAAGTATTATGACTAATAAAACCAAATCGGGAATTCGATTCATTTAATTACGTATGGCCTACTGCTTTGTTGTCTATATACATAAGATTTACGTACTGTGGCACGGTAAGGTAAGATTTAAATGACGCGTGATGATCATAACTCTATCGATCGATATCATATCGATAAACACGTCGCGCGCTCTCAGTACAGGGTACAAGAAAGCGTAAAATGCCTACAGCTAACGGATACCTTTGTCTTAAAGTTAAGGCGATGGTTGCTCATGATCATGGTCGAAATTCTTCAAACACCTTAAGCTTTATTAAAACTTTCAGTTAAGAAAACATCGTTGTTGGTTTTTAGAGTCGTATAGGCAATAGGCATGTCCATGTAGATTCATTTGAGGGCCAATTTTTATTGTCCCTAGTCGAGGTGTGACTTGTATGTGATGAAATAGAAGCTTATTTATATATAAATCACAATTAATGAGCGACTAAGAATATGTTATATATTACATTAATCTAAATGATTTTAATGATCATAAATCAAAACTCTCTTGATCATGACTCGATTCTTCGGAAAACTAATCAAGCGAGTGATAAATACAAATGCTTTAGACTGTTATATAACGAATATACTGATTACTTGAGTAAGGTACGTAGAATTGAGATCGTTTGTAAAGAAACTACTCATTCGTATAGGTACTCACTGCGCCACTTATGGCTCGTTTTGGACAATTCGAAGTCTGGAGTTATAAGCACGGGTTATCCACTGAATCCAATAATGGATATTTCAGACAGATATCAAATTACTCATTACGCTTTAGTTCACTTTATTTTGAGGCAATATTCCTATTAATTGAGTTATGATTTATGTTGTCATATCTGTTATGGTCACAAGTAATGGTAGATCTACTTGATACCGTTTATTTGTATAACTTTGATTTGAATTTGCACAGGTTAGATTTCTAAAACAAAGTGAGTTTTATTCGTAGTTCCGTGATATACAAGTTCAGTAAGCCACCGGGAATAAATCTTAAGGCTTACTCGGGGTAAATATGCATAATTTACATTTGCGGTAAGCAGAAAATTAATCCAACCATGTTCTAACAACAAGAGCGTAACATCAAAGAAAGTTTTGATAAGGGTCAATGTTAATTACGTCAGAGGCATTATTCCGATCATAGAAACAAGAAGGATGTGCTTTAATGTCATTAGATAGTATAAACTTGTCGACGCCTCGCTTTAGTTTGTTTCGTAGCGGGCAGTGATTTGTTGGCAATATCTATAATAACAGCTGTAAGTTGATTTCGGAATTGTTTTTTTATTATTTGGACCTAAGATTTATTACAATGCTTTTACCTAATGTTTATTTTAGTTATACATAAGCGGTGAGCGTTAGAAGAAGAGAAAAAGAAGAAGAGTAAGAGGTATGTATAGGATGTTAGAGGGCCGGCCCCAAATAAAGGGGAACAGTGCAAGCAGATGACAATGATGATTATCCCACTAATATTATAAATGTGAAAGTTTGGATGGATAGATGGATGGATGGATAGATGGATGTTTATTACTCATTTACGCCAGAACGGCTGAATGGATCTGGATTAAATTTGGCATAGAGATAGATTATAGTCTGGAATAGCACATAGGCTTTTTATCCCGGGAAAAGACCTTCGGGAACGCGGGTGAAACCGCGTGGCGGAAAGCTAGTAGTTCATATAGTGTACCTACCTATAAGTTATAACTAATTTTGAAAAATAGGTCACCAAGTCAGTGAGGGTAATTTTATCCGCTTAAAATGGATGAGGCCAAATAAGAAGTAGCTTTTGACACTCTCAAATCCTCAATTGTTCAAACTAATGCACAGTAATGAAAATAAAACTTAGGCACTAATACTGATAATAATAATATTATAAAGAAGAATAATTTGATTGTTTGTTTGCATTGAATAAGCTCTGAAACTTTTGGACCGATTTGAAAAATCTTAAGAAAGCTACATTATTCCTGAGGAACATAGGCTAAATTTTGTCCCGGGAAAAGATAAGGGACCGCTAGTATTCGATACTTTTCAAATTACTAATACATATTAATTATTAGTTCTATAACTAAATATGCCCAAAAGCTGATACGTAGACTCTTTTTCTGTTTTTCAGCCGAGCTACAAACCCATAACACTTAACCCGAATTGAATTGAAAAAATCAATATCAAAATTGTAATCACCCAATTTATATTCTACGCGTAGCTTTTGACCAAGTTGAGGCGTCATACATAATACATACTTTATAGATTCATCATATTTCTTTAATCAAGGAGCGTGAGTAATGAGAATTATATCCGGGTCACCACGAGAGACCACTTAAACATTCTCTACGTAGAGTTTGCTGCAAGTATTAAGTTCCAACGATGTATTTACCCAATCAACAAATGGTGCTCAACTAGCCACCAACGAAGGGCAAAGTTTAGCTTTTCTATTGAATTGTACTGGAAAGCGTCATGTGAGATGACCTCCTACCTGGTGGACCGACGATTCTGGTCAGATAGGCTGGGTGCCGCTGAATGCAAGCTACTCAAAACCCTTTCACGTGAAAATCAATGGGGGCACAGTTTAGTAGTGGATTCTTCGGCTAATATTATTATGTTGATGATGCTGTTGAATGAAAAGAACCTCCAACTCGAGTCAACTTTTCGAACAACCTCAAAAGGTTCGTATCCTAGCTGTATTGTTTGTATGAAGATGACAATGTGCGTTTTGTCCCTCTAACGACGTAAACGGGACAGTAAACCCGTATTCACTCATTTTATATGGAGGATAAGGCTCCGAGAGCCTACCTAGTAGTTTATACTTAGTCGCATGCAATTTTTTGTTCCGGTATATTATTTTATCCTATTTAATATAATGTCTCAACAAAATGTTTACCAAAACACATATTTCATTCAAGAGCATTATTGCAGCACAAACTGTTTTAAGTAGGTATACCTACTGAAATATCTAATCCTTAATTTTTTTTCACTTCGATAGGCTTGTCAGACTATAGCCTGATGAGAGCTGCTAAATGTCCTACCACTGTGTTCCAATAGTTCCAATATACATGATAGCCAATATGCTAGCTATGAGAAAGGTTTTTATTGAATCAAATAAAGATCTTGTAGTAAAATTTCTTATACGAGCATGACCGGGTGTTGCAATTTCCAAGTAAATTACTACGATACGGTCCATTGCGTATTTGATCTTACGCCAGAACTTTATTGTTTATTAGTTACCAAGCGATAGTTTATGTGCGCATGAGTGAATAAGCTTTTGGAACATGTTTCATGTCACGTACATGAACTATGTGAGACGTATGTGCTAGCTCCAAGTAACTTGCCCGAGGTGTTACAAAGGCAATTGCATTACGTTAGGAACGTACGACTTACGAGTACGTTCTCGATCCAGTGGTCTAAAAAGTTTTGTGTACTACCTCAAGTACTATCTACTTTGAGTATTAAAGGGCTGGTTTAATACTTAAAGAAATCTATGACTGAATTATACTGGACTCTTTACCCGATAAATGCTTAAACTAAAACGAGAAATTTCTAATCAATTGTTATGCTATTGTTTGGCCGTCCCACTTAAAAACCAACCGGTTAATTTTGTAATCGAAAACTATTTTTTTAATTAGTTACTACGACTACAGAACTCTATGGAACTTAGATACTAAAAATATAATGAACTTTATAAATAACGAACTCAGCCAGACCAAGAATGCTTGACTTTGACTTTGCAGCAGGAAATTGGTCGAAAAGTAAATAAACCTAAAGAATATAAATGAGTGTGTCCCCAACTGTAATGACGTCGGATGTCTCAAAAGATTTTTTGTCTTATTGAGGTGAAATCTATTTGAGCCATCCTTACGTGGGTGATATAACACAGGTAAGCCTTTTTATAAATGAACGGTTGTAAGCTGAGGAAAAACGTCGTGTCATCGGAACAAAAGCGCGGAATAATATTTCTTGTGTATGATTTGTTTTTTTCTCTTACTGATTTTCCTTTTTCTGCCTCCCGTTGCTCCAATTATTTTATTATTGTCTATGCGTACGTGTTTTTCATGGACGAGTACTTTTATGTTACAGTTAAGTGTTGTTAAATTTAGATGTTTATTTGCTGGCAAAAAAATTACATCATATTTTTTCAGTTTTTTATTTTTAGTCTATTATGGATTGTAAATATCATTTTAATTGAAGTCTTTTATTCATTGATAGACTTGTATTTGACCACAATATCTCACGCTAAGTGGCCGAAAGTGCTAAATGGACAGAGTTTAAGGGAACTGTCTCTCAACTGAAGATGTCAGAACACGTCTGCCGTTGCTTGGCGTACAATTTTCAACTAGAGCCAGGCAGATGGGTACTTATTACTACAAAGTAAATTCTTCTCCGCAGGCCATTTATTCACCATGTATTGCTTCACTGAAAGCACGAGTTGTAGGATTAAAACTCATGACCTTTGTAATCTTCTTCTTCTATTCTATATAAATAAAAATGAATGTTGGTAAGCGCATAACTCAAGAATAGCTGGACCAATTCGGCAAATTTATTTTTTTGTATGTTCCTTAAGGTTCACGGAAGGTTTTAATACTATAAAAAAAATGTAAAAACATTTATTTAATTTTTACTATTAACTTTAGACAGAACGAAGTCTGTCCGGGCAGATAGTGGTAAATATTTGTCGCCTTAAATCGATTATTACGTACTGAAATACTTTTTACGGTACTACATTAACATATAATGGAACGTATTCAGTGACCCAAAACTATTCTATAAACTAACTATGACTACTGGGAACAGAATCGCAAAGGTACTTAAATAAATTATGTTGAGTATAGTACTGAACGGATAGAATTATCCGACAATGTTTGATGTTTCGTAAATGAGCTCAATTATGGGGAGGGGTGATGAATGGATAGGCATGTTAAAGCCGTAATGTATATTAAACGTACCTATATTAAATGTACGCCTTTAATAATGTTGGTATATATGCGATATTTCAATGTCTCTGAGTTGGTTCCACTTATAAAAGTTAAAGGTAAACTCGTAATAAATTTTAAGGAAATACAAATTAGTTTTTATAACTTGGAATATAGCCATAACCCAACTAAGTCGAAGTAGAATAGACCCCAAAATTTTCGTGCAGCAGAGAATATTCTGTGCTCCGTGTGTAGTAGATAGGTATCTAACAAAAAACAAACAAAAAAGCCATCGAAGAGGTCACCGTCTTGAACAATCCAGGGACGTCTCTTGAGGCAAAATGGGCAAAGCCATTCATATAAAGCCACGTTCGAAACCCGAATGGGGGCACAGAAGGTGGGAAAATGTTTTCGGATCATCGTATTCCCGTGTGTACATTTTCGACGCATAACAGATTGCGGGAATATCGTCTGCGTCTCGGAAAAAGTATTGGCATTGATGTGTCATACGAGAAGTTCTGAAAAAGTTTCGTGAGTGACGGAAACAAATAGTTGTGATGGATCTACGGGAATTTTTCAGGCCTTTTGTAAATATTCCTCAACAAAGCTTGCGCTAGATATAATGTCACTTTTTATAACTTATATGCGCATATATAATAAAGTGGCAGTGATTTTGTCTGTCTGTCTGTTTGCTATGGAAGCATTTTTTACGACTTATTTGAAGCTTAAGCTTGCGCTTTTTATATTGAAGTGTATGTTTACTTTGGATAAAAAACAAACCCACACTTTTTTCACGTAGTGTTTTGCGCAGTCATGAATAAAAGTATAAAATTTAAACATGCTAATCTGAACATAAAAGTGGTTATGTACTGTAAGTATATTGGTACCTCGTTTATGTTTAAATAATTCGACAAAACCATCAAAGGTACAAGGAAATGCACTTATGTAACTAAACCGTCCAAAATATTCCTTTATCATTTAGAAAAACGAAATAGCGTCACTTACTGAAATACTGAATTATTTTCTATATCTAAAGGTGCAAATGTTTTCGGATGGCTAAGCTGATAATAACAAAAGCACGTTTTTAGGTAATAGTCTTTTATCTTGAGGACCTAATTAGGTGTTCCAAATTATTATAGTGGAATTATAAAAATAAATATATATGTTGGAAAATGCAGATTATAACTATGACTAATGTTACCATGGCAATATATTAATAAATAAGTTATTTATTAATATATTGCCATGGAAATTCCTGCATACCTATGTAGGTATGCAGGAATTTCCATGGTTTTGTCTAAAGTAGTTACGTTGCATAGAAACTCCAAATTTCACGGTTCAAACGGCTAAATTTCCTTTATATAGCGCTATGTAAACATTCCTGGAGTTTCTAAAGTTGAATATAATCGGTATTTTAGGAATCGGGCTAATATTTTAAACTCCTATTATTATTTAGTTGACATCATCTAGCTACTTTGCTTTTTTGTCTGGAGACGTTTTTGTTTTACAATTCGCAAGAAATATGTACACAGAAAACAGTTTAGTTAATCTGTTTTATAGGTTAATCATCAATTAGAATGTCTAACTACTTACCTACACAGCCGCATATTTATGCATTTATATAATTCTTATATTTACCTGAAACTTAAAAGAGTTTCAAAGTTTCAATCAATTAGAGAAATAGGTAAACATCGTTAATTTATAGCCGTTGATTTACTTTCGGAAAGAAGCCAATCAATCTCAACCTTCAACTCGCCACCGGATCAAATCGATACTCAATTTGAGATAAATTGCTTGATCAGAAATTCGATTCGATTATAATCATCTTTTATAAGCTTCCCCTGATTTAAATTTAAAGTGCTCCTTGGATATTCCCGATTCCGGGACTATCGATTTTCTAAGGGAAAAAACGAGGCGATTAACCTTGTGTGTCCTACAATGGATATTCGGACTTCGGTCCGATGATCGCGGAACTTTTATTATCGTGCGAGAAACGAATTGGCACTTTGGAAATTCTTCGCAGCGGATGCTTCTTACGTAAAGGAACAAAACAGACGTTTATCTGAATGGATGTATTCAAAATAAATTCGTATTCAAAGTCAGCATACAGTTGCCTTAAATCCACGTCTTGTATATTTGTTAAACAAAGAGGCGTAGTAAAGTGGCCAGCTTGCAGTCATGAATAAATGCACGAATTCGTAGTTTCTGTACGCAACACTGCGCTCACTCAACATAATATCCAGTGTTATGAAAACCGAGGAAATAATGTGAAAAATGAAATGGCAGGAGAGTGATGACCTAGATATTATACCCCGGGAATGGGCACTCTCGCACGGCTAAGATGTGCAAACTTAGGTAAGTAGCTATTTGCTGCAGGTGGACCCACCTATTCTTTTACCTTATTTAGTAATTATGAACCGACCGGATTTACGCAAATCACCATTCTTTTTTTACCGTATGTGTTTTACGATAGGTGGCTACTTCTGCCATTTTTTTATATATTCTGGTAGAATTTAAGCAATTTACAGTTTAATATGTTGTTTATTTTAATTTTGGAATCCTATTATGTCGCAACCCGTCGCTTTTCGTCAGAAAATGATTTAATTAAAGAAGATGTTTTTTGTTTATCTTACTAATGCTGAAAATTGAGCCTACATTGAAACAAAGTTGAATGTTGTTTTAGGCGCTTTTAAATCAATAAGAGTAATTAAATCCCTTTAACAATTAGGACTTGTATACTTATAACTGTTAATCAACAAATGCCAAGATGGTATATCAGTATAGTTTTGAATCTTGAGGTTTATAATCGATGTTTATATTATTGAGATTTCTATTTATTATTAATTCCGTGGAAAATTGGTATTGTTAGAGGCAGACCATTATTACTGCGATGTATTTCCAACGTTAGGGGATTGTGATGCCAAGCTGTGACCTAAATGGCCACAAAATGGGTCCTAAGACACTTTAAGATGGCGTCACAGCACACTAACTTTAGTTTCTGTCTACTAAGAGGTTTTGGCAAATTTAGGGTTTTAAATTTAAAACACAAGTAGTTACTGTTTTAAGTATGTATGTAATTAAATTAATTTAATAAAATAATAAGGGTGTATGAATATAAATAATACTATAGCCTTTTTATTTCCCGCAAATGTTATAGAATATTAAAAAACAAATATTTCGCTTTTAACCTGATATTAGTAAATTACTCTATGTTAGTTATAACTTAAACGCATTACTTTAGATTTATTTCACAGGAACTCCTTGATAGGGTATAGCTCTCTTCTAATTCCTTCCATTCTTCCCTATTTTCTGCTGCTCCGATCCTTTTTTTACCGCCACCGATATTATGGCATATTATGTCGTACGTATCTATATAGGCAGGTACCTATTGGTATACAACTTGAAAATCGCTGTCGCGAAGTACTTAAATATCGATGTGTTCCGCCAGTGGCACTTGAGAACCAGTTGCTTTCAAAGTATTGTAAAAGAGATCGACAACACATTGGCAATCCCCCTGGTACTACTAAACATATAACTAACTAGCAGTCCCCCGCGGTTTCACCTGCGTTCCCGGCATAAAAAATATAGCTTATGACACTCACAAATAACGTGGCTTTCTATTGGTAAAATAATTTTCAAAATCGGTTCTGTAGATCCAGAGATTACCCCCTACAACCTCACAAACTTAAGCTCTTTATAATATTAGTAAAGATTAACTATACCTACTGTTTTATCCAGATGGTCGCTGGTTTTATCATACGTTCTATTTTTTACCTCAACCTCAATTTTTACGTACAATGACCTCATGTTTAATGAAATTACTGTCTGTTGCACATGTGTTGTGACATATATTTTTTTAATAAATAATAACAATGTAGGCATATCACATTGGTAGCCACAATCGCGTCGACGGGCTGCGGCGCGGTGACTGCAATCAGCGATGCGGATTGCACGACCCGCTAATTGGTCACATACAAACATCCATCCCCTTTTCACCCCCTTAAAGGGTGATTTCTGGGATAAAAGCTATCCTATGTTTTTTCCCAGAATCCAAACTATCCCTATACCAAATTTCATCTAAATCGGTTCGGCGGTTTAAGCGTGAAGAAGTAACAGACAGACAAAAAGAACTTAGTTCAGCGGTAATTGATTTCCCATACAAACTTCCGACCCCCTTTTCACCCCCTTAAAGGGTGATCTCTGGGATAAAAACGATCCTTTGTTTTTCCCAGAATCCAAACTATCTTTGTGCCAAATTTCATTTAAATCGGTTTGGCGGTTTAAGCGTGAAGAGGTAACAGACAGACAGACAGACACACTTTCGCATGTATAATATTAATTAGTATGGAATAGTATGGATTTCACGTTCCATGTAACTAACTATATTCAAAACGCATCACTCGAAACGCTACTAATCATTGGATATGAAAGGCAAGAAGCGGTAGATTCTTTAGGAGGTCTTCTTAGTATAACTTCTTTGTAAATATAATATTTCGATCCTAAAGAATAAATAATACAGGTAAAAGAAACCGCAAATAACATTTCATCCTTTGTGCCTTTTCACTTGTTTAACCTCAGAAACCAACATAATACCTAGTAAACAGTTTTGTTTATGATTGTACCGTAAATAAATAACTTGATCAGTCAAATGTTCTCGATAATTCTGATATAAACACGTTATTTATTATTGTGATTTATTTGGTAAATAACGGGGTAATTTTGAGTCGAATTTTTTTATATGGTAAGGGAAATTTGGTGCTTTATTTTTTCTAGTTATTTTTACATAATGATAGGGTTGTACAAAAAACCTATTATCACTATCAGCTTATATAATAATATCCAGATTGAAATCCAAAAATTTGGTCGTCCGTTCAGTACAATAATAATAAAAAGTTGTTTTTGGTTCTTAAACGTTATTTAATAATTTTGGCATGATATTTTCATGATACTCTTGAATTTATTTTTCAGTTGGTAATTTATTGTATATAATCTCACATGTTAAATTACTAATTAAGTCTAGACAGTATATAGTTTCAAGATCTAATCCGACTTGATAGTTACTTAGTTATTAGAATTAAGTACTGATCCATAAATAGAAGAAATAGTTTTACGAGTATTACTTATTTACTTTGGCGCCTGTTGGCAGTTGCGACATATTAACGCTGTGTGTTGTGTGTGTACATACCTGTCAGTTTCTGTTAATCCTTTACTACCTATACAACATTATGAGTGTTTTCAAAAGTCCTACAGGATCTCATCCTGATATCTCAAAGCTTCAGGACTCTGACCTACCAATTAGAACATCCCTGAGAAAAAGAAGACCACCATGCGAAATCTCGGAATTCCGGAGTGAACTGGTTGATACTTTGTCTGCACATCGCCGTGAAATATCTGACGAAATCTCGAACACTTTGTCAAAATTCCAACAAGATTTGATGTCTACATTTAAAGAGCTACTCGATAAACAAAGTGATGGCCTAAGAGAATTGCGTGCTGATATCGGCGACGTTAAAAAACAAGTATTGGACTTAAAACAAACGAATGAAAGTTTACTACAGGAACACTGTCTGATTAAAACCAAAGTGACAAACTTAACTAAAGAACACGAATTGACCAATAACAAGGTTTGTAATCTAGAGAAGGACTTAGTGGAAACCAAAGAAACAATCAATTTGCTTGCTGAAAAGTTAAATATGAAGGAACAACAAGGACGAATAAATAATCTAGAAATTACTGGAATACCTATGAGAAAAGGGGAAAATCTTTATACAATTCTTAATTCAATCGCAATTAAAGTGGCCTTCTCTCTATCCTCATCAGATATTGATTATATTCTTCGCGTCAGACGCTATCCACAGCGGAATCCTGCTAAGGACGGAAACAGTGATTTCTCGAAGCAAGCCTCAGAAGTTCCAAATATCATCGTCAGGTTTACTCAGCGTAAGCGAAAGAATGATTTTTTGGCTGCAGTGCGCGCACGCCGCGGCTTAACCACGGCTGACGTGGATATAGATGGCCCGTCTAGGACAGTCTACGTGAACGACCACCTAGCCCCACACAATAAACTCCTGTTTAGTCAAGTTCGGAAATCAGGACACGAATTGGGTTACAAGTATATATGGATAACAGATTGTAAAATATTTGTGCGCAAAAATGATACTTCCAAAGTATTGCATATCTCTAGCATTAACGATCTGATTAAAATAAAATGACTACTTCCATCATATATGTTTAACAATAATGCGAACTGTAGTAAATATGTTTGCCTGTTAAATAAGTTGATTAATATAAGGGATTACCGTTTGTTTTTGTTTGTGTCGACCTACCTACCTTTTCAATATAAAACCACCTCGAGAATTACTTTATTTGTTAATTATCTATGTACTATATGTCTATATAACCAAAATTTCATTTCATTTACCTTTTGTAATCATGATACCTACACAGTTATTAATTCAATAAATAAATCTTATGAACCCCTAGAAAGAGTTATTAGAACACATCAATCTCAGATATCAGTAATTTATCATAAATGCGAGTACTTTCTGTATACGAATATTTATTCAAAAAATGGTACGAATTCTGTTTTTCTAAATAATAATTTATTAATTACCTGCAATATTCAAAATGATTGAAAATAATATTTTATCTATTTACTACCAAAACGTGAGGGGCTTGCGTACAAAATCACATGATTTTTTTTGTAGTGTTCTTAATAGTAACTTCGATATAATATGTATAACTGAATCATGGCTAAATGACAGCTTCTTTAATTCGGAATATTTTGATGACCGATATGAGGTGTTTAGGTGTGACCGCGACCCAATATCTAGTGAATACTCCCGTGGTGGCGGTGTGGCGTTGGCGGTGCGGCACGAACTGTGTCCGACCGTACGAGCTGCTTGGTGCGCCCCTCTGCCCGCTGACGAGCTGTGGGTGAGCGTGCCGTTACGTAGCCGCGCTGCCGCCGCCGCCACCGCTTCCACAGCCGCTGCTTCTTCCGACACATATATTCCTCACTTACACCTCGCATGCACTTATATACCACATGGTACTCGACATCAGACATCGCTCACATCTTTCTATGATAGAACATGTGATATTGTTCACTCTCACCCCGATGACGTTATTCTGGTGTTGGGGGACTTTAACGTCACTAAAGCACAGTGGTGTTTTGACCAAGACGCAGGTACTATGACTGTAGGATTAAATAACGATACGTTAACGTCTCTAACACGCGATTTCATGAGCTTATCTTTGCTATCACAATTTAACTCCGAATTTAACGTAAATAATAGATTACTAGACCTCATTTTCTGCAGCGAGTCCTGTCATGTTGTCTCTTGCGATATCCCTCTAGTGCCAGAAGATACCCACCATAAAGCATTATGCATTGAATTGCCCGTCTGCTTACCCAAACCCCTAAAGAATAATAAATCAAGAAAAAAGATGTTTTTTCAGGCAGACTTTGATGGTATTCGGTGTGGGTTGAGTTCTGTGGACTGGGTCACATGTTTCTCAACTCTTAATGACTTAGAATCAAGAGTAAATTTTTTCTATGATATTCTGTACAAACTTATTGAAAAATATGTACCCACGCGAGTCGTCATTGATACTAATAAATATCCACCATGGTATAATCTCCCCCTTATAAAGTTGAGTAATGAAAAACGAAAATACCATAGTAAATGGAAGAAGTACGGTAACCTTAGTGACTACAATACATTCTCAAAACTTAGAACGAGGCTACGGAAGCTAGAACGCGACTGTTATATACAATTTAACACTTTATCAGAACAAAGAATAAAAGAACACCCAAAATTTTTCTGGTCGTATGTCAAATCAAAAAATAAAAATAGTAACATTCCCAATAAAATGACCTATGATGGTAAGACACTTTGTGATGGTAAAGAAATCTGTGATGAATTTAATAAATATTTTCAGTCAGTTTTTGTTTCTCCTCCCCCTGCTTCTTGTCATGCTAACAACCGCACTTCCACAAACCTTATTGCCTCTCCTATTGACATAAATAAGATAGATCTTGGAAAAAAAGATATTCTCAAAGAGCTTAAAAATGTCAATATTTTTAAGGGTCCTGGCTCTGATGAAATTCATCCCATATTCATTTCCCGATGCGCCAATGAGCTGCTTGAGCCAGTAACCATTATTTTCCAACAGTCTTTAAATACTGGTTTATTCCCTAGTCGTTGGAAACAGGCTCTTATAACGCCTATACCTAAAAATGCTCAAAAGAATTTAATCACACAGTATAGACCTATCTCAAAATTATGTGTTCTTGGTAAGATACTTGAAAAGATTATCACTAATCAAATATCGTTTATTGTTCGAAACCATATAACTGTAAACCAACATGGATTCATAAAGTCACGTGGAGTTGAGAGTAACATGGTTATGTTTACAGACTTCTTACTTCGTGCCATGGATTCAAATGCTCAGGTGGATGTCGTTTACACCGATTTCTCGAGGGCTTTCGACAAAATAAATCATGATTTACTTCTCGACAAGCTTTTCGGGCTCGGTGTGCACGGTAGCCTTCTGAGATGGATCGAGTCGTATATACGAAATCGCAGTCAAGCTGTTTGTTTAAAGGGTTACCGTTCAGACTTCTTAACAATACCGTCAGGTGTACCACAAGGCTCTCACCTCGGACCAGTGTTATTCTCGCTGTATATCAACGACATTGGGAAAGCCTTACACTCCACCCATCATCTTCTTTATGCAGACGATACAAAAATATTTACAGTTGTTAACCGCCCTGAAGATTGTTATAAGCTGCAGTCTGATCTTAATGCTTTTGCCAAGTACTGTTCTGAAAACCAACTTTTCTTAAATGTGGATAAATGCTGTGTAATATCTTATACTAGAAAAAAGTCACCAATTAATCATAATTACAACATTCATAACGGTTCCCTGAAACGAGTTAAGCACGTTCGTGATTTGGGAATTGTTATGGATGAACAATTATCTTTTAATCTGCACATAGACTCTATTATACAGCGTGCCTTCAAAAGCCTTGGTTTTATCAATAGAATATCAAAACCCTTTAAACAAGCCACTACACTTAAAATCTTATACTTTGCATTTGTCAGGTCAATCCTTGATTTCGGCTGCGTGGTTTGGTGTCCTTTTTATAAACAACATATTGAAAGAATCGAAATGGTTCAAAAGAAATTTATTAAAATTCTAAATTTTCGTTATTGCAATAAGAATAATTGTTCTTATCATATTGCGCTTTGTAAACATAAACTCTTGAAGCTCAGTGATCGGCGAAAGCAATTTGATATTGCCTTCCTATATAAAATTGTTAATAGTAAGCTTGATTGCCCCACTTTGCTATCACAAATAAATTTTTTAAGTAAAGTTCGTCTTCCTGCTCGCCCCAATCGTAAATTGCAGACATTTGTACCACCAGTTTTTCATAAAAATTATACTCGCAACTGTTTCATTTGTCGTTCATTAAATCTTTATAATAAAGAATTTACTGATTTTGATTTATTTAATAGCTCTTTAAAGGAACTTAAAAAAGATATAGTAAAAACGCTTTGTACCTATGAGCTATAAATTCTCTATTGGATACGATATTGTACCTAACTTACAGTATATTATGTTATTGTCAAGTTATATCTAAGGCATATTTAAAAATGAAGTAGGTAGGTATACACAGTATTTCTTTC
The DNA here is from genome assembly GCA_951361185.1 of Ochropacha duplaris. Classification (NCBI taxonomy): domain Eukaryota; kingdom Metazoa; phylum Arthropoda; class Insecta; order Lepidoptera; family Drepanidae; genus Ochropacha; species Ochropacha duplaris. Next base: position 4,678,705 of record OX592706.1, read on the forward strand.
TGTATTAATTGTTTTATATGTTTTCTTCTTTATATGTATGTTTAATATTTCTTTTTTATGCATCTGTTCATATTGTAAACCGACGCACTTCTTATTTATTTTTGTTTTAAAATATGTATTTTCGGCACTCCTTGTCTATCACTTTATGTAATATTGTTATTATGTAATATCATTTGTAATGACTGTTTGCTGCCAAAATAAAGAGAAAAAAAAAAAAAAAATAAACACACGTAATAGGTACATCTGGATTAATGTTTAAACTTAACATTTGCTACAATATTATACATGTAAATACTAAATGAGTTTTAGTAATAATGAGGTCGCTTTCCTTTTAATGGAACCTTGCCTGGCCACATATCAAGAGTCAAGTATTTGTTATATATTGTAATGTGAGGCAAATTAACTTTAATTTTTTTTTCGTAAATAGTAAACGCCTAAATCATGCCACATTATCACGCCACAGGTGGTGAGTTTGAATAGGTAATATGTAGTTTCGGTTATATAGTTTCTATACTTCAAGATCATTCTGCTTAGTTTGTCAGATGGCCGAATGTAGAATGTCTTCCGCGGATTAAACCGCGTTTCCGAGGGATTGTATCCGTTCCCGGGATAAAAAGTATCCTATGTTTTATTCTAGGATATAATCTACCTGTTCGCCACGTTTCATCAAAGTCAGTTTTGTAGATTTTTCATGAAAGAGTAATAAACTTGAGGCGATGATAGCTCAGTGGTAGTGACGTCGGATACCGCAGCGAATGTCGTGAGTTCGAATCCTATGAGCTTGAGCTTTCAGTAATGGAAAACATCGTGAGGAAACCATAGCACGGTGGAAGGGTACTTTGTATTACCCGACTGGCTGTCTACCACACTCATGTTGAAAATCTGTTACCAATCGGTGTATTCCGACAGCTGCACTTGAAAGCCAGTTCCTCCAGGCTTTATGGCTTTCAGCCACATCATCACATACCCATGGTGACATTGGGGTCAAACATAAGCTAATCCCCAATTAAAAGAAAAGAAAAACTTCTTCACATTCAAAAAACCTTTCACATTTATAATAGACAGCTGTTTGTCTACAATGTAGTTACTTTATAAAATAGGTGAAAGATTTTTTAAAATCGATTAAGTATTTGTGAGTTTATACATTAAAAACAAACATCAAATCTTCGTAATATTATACCTAGTGCAGATTTCTTGTAAACTTCACTTTTTAACTGTAGGTAGGTAATTACTTAATTTTCCGATGAACTTCAACATACATTCAGCGATCTCCAGCGACTAGAGCCACTACTACATCAGATGTTCTACTACATAAGATCACGGCCATAGGCATTGAATTTATACCGGGTGTATAAGTGTTTTAAATGACATATCGATATCTGAAATCTCGAAAAAAAAAAAACAAAATTTTCATAGTAAAGGTCAACTTTGCTGGATAAAAATGTATTTCACGTTTTCAGCATTAGTCCCATAAAAGTGTGTTATACATAGTATCTATCCATTCCAATAGCTCCAACGTTCTTTAATATTGTACCCTCAGGAGACAATCCGAAGGGAATCCGACAAGCGCTCGGCACTTTCATCGCCTACTTTATTGTACGTTAGTATATTATAGGTATCTTTAGGATAGGATAAGCAAACAATAAACATCTAAGTAAACGTAAAAAAAAGGTTTGCAACGCGGAAAATCTCTTGTTTTCGCTGTACAAGTATAAATAAATTTAGCGTTGATATATGACGCCCCTTCTAATACGGGCAGGTAAGTAAATAAAAGGACATGGTGACCCTTGCATGTTCACCGTAAGAAACAAGCTCAACATGGTGGTTCCCAGTTTTTGGCGCGTAAGGTAATTGAAAAGTTTTGGAACTATTACAAGTAGGTACTTATTTACCTTTTTGAAAGATAAATCAATAATAGGTATATAGATAGTGCCATCGACAAAGACGCGTCCAACTCTTTTTCTTAATCTCTTACAGTGCTAGTGTAGATACATACTTTTTTTAGTGTTGTAGAGCTGCATATCGACATAATATGCATTTCGATATATACATATAGACATACGACAACACTACAGAACTAGGGAAAGGATGTAAATCTTCTTATTTGTTATCTCCAAAAATATTTTTTCATTGGCACTGAATATTTGCACGTTTTGGTTGAAAATTATATCAAATCAAAATCACTTGAGAGCCAGTTGCCTAAGTCATTGTAATAATAAGGTGTATAACACATTGGCAGCCCCTCTGTTAATGCTAATGTCTATAGGCACCTCACTTACCATCAGGTGACCCGCCTGCCTGGTTGTCACTTGAGGTATAAAAAATGCCTACCTCTTGATTCCAGAAAGTCTAAAGACTTCAAATAGTTTTATTAAACCAAGATCGAAAAGCCTCTGAGCCGATATAAATAAATCTACATAGTAGTCAAAGGTCAGAAAAAGTAGTTTTAAAAAGCCATGTTATCGCGAACGTTATGGGTCCCGCCAGTCCGCGTTTTGCTCCCTTATAGAGTTTAATTTCCGCTTATACTTCTCGTGTCGTTCCAAGGCCTCTGTTAAAATATTTACGTATAAAATATTACTTGCGTTGTTACGTGGGTGTACTGTGATAAATGGTCACGGGTTAAGCTTTGGGCTTTACTTTTTTCTTGAAAGTCGTCGATGATAAAGTGTGTCTAAAACAGATATGATAGTGTTGATTAATAGCCAAAGATTGTACGAAGTGAAAGGTTAGATAACTAAATAATTTTTTAGTAATTTCATTTTGAACACTTGCGTTAGATATGATTTGTTTTACTTATGGATACCTAAGCTTGTGTTTGACGGCATTTTCACCATGGTAAGTGATGATGTGGCCGAAGGTGGTAAGCACACAAAGCCTAGATGTAGAATATGCATAGATCGAGAAGAGAATCACAATATGTGAAAATATTGAATTGAAATATGGATGTTTTTGGAATATCATCAAATAAATAAAAAAACTTGAGAGGTGTCAAGGGAAACCCGGATGGAACGAAGTTATAAAAGTTATATAAGTCGAGAGAGTATATATATATTTATAAAAAAAAAAAAACATTTCTATTTATATATACAGGGTTACTGGTTATTCGATACATTCCTTTAAGGGCGTGATAGTATACACTGTAAGCTACGAAATGAACCCTATATTGCATGATACAAATGTTGACCGTTACTGAGATATTAGAGAATTTAGTATTTCTCGAAAAAATCCCGAATTACAACTTCAAAATCAAATTAAAAAAAAAGTACGTAACATTTTTAACATTTTTGTTTCTGGTACTCAGACAACATGTAAATACGTTTTTTAAATCAATAAAATGATGAAATTTTGCAATGGCTTCGACACAATATCTTTTAATTCGTGTCACTTTGAATTATTTCTCTGTTTTCTTAAATATTAAAATGCCAATAAAAAAAAAGTTATGGAGTTAGAAGTGTACAAAATGTACCAAAACTTCCTCACCTATCTGGCTATCTAATAAAGTAAGAATATTAAAAAAAATTACAAAAGAAATACTCGCGAAAATTCACGTAACAATACTTAAACGCACGCGCAGTCAGTTGGTCGTAAACGAACTGACGCTAGCGAACCCAAAACTTACCAGCGAAGACGGGCATGACCATTCCGAACTATACCGGAATTTGCCGATCTCTTATCACAACATTGGCGGTGTAGGGACACTTTTTCTGTAAAAATAATTGTAAATGTTATTTTAATAAACCTGTTCTGTTTCTAAGAACTAATTCTTCATATTTTGTAGATAATTTTTTTTATATTCTTACTTTATTAGATAGCCAGATAGGTGAGGAAGTTTTGGTACATTTTGTACACTTCTAACTCCATTGCTTTTTTTTTTATTGGCATTTTAATCTTTAAGAAAACAGATAAATAATTCAAAGTGACACGATTTAAAAGATATTGTGTCAAAGCCATTGCAAAATTTCATAATTTAATTGATTTTAAAAAAGGATTTACATGTTGTCTGATTACCAGAAACAAAAAAAGTTAAAAATGTTACGTACTTTTTTTTAAATTCGACTTTTAAGTTGTAATTCGGGGTTTTTTCGAGAAAATACTAAATTCCCAAATATCTCAGTAACGGTCAACATTTGTATCATGCAATATAGGGTTCATTTCGTAGCTTACAGTGTATACTATCACGCCCTTAAAGAAATGTATCGAATAACCAGTAACCCTGTATATATAAATATAAATAGAAATGAAAATATCTGGCTTGCTTTCTATAAGAGAGAGAGAGAGAGAGAGAGACAGACAGAGAAACATGCGCACGCCGCACAGCTTAATAAACATACATAGTGACATAAAAAGTGTCGTGACAAAAATATAGGTACCCTCTGTTTCAACTTTTTGTTACATGCTGTAAATAAAAAGTATGATGAATGTAGTTGATATCAATCGAGATCCGCCTGATAAAGTTACCTACTTAGTTAGTTATTTACCTAACAAAGTAATCCCACCAAAAACATTATCATGTAAAGAGTGCTGCCAAGACACCACATGGCTCGCACTGTCAAAAAGTAATCAGATCTCATGTTGATCCAAGCTTCTAACTCTACACGCCCTAACTCTACAAGCTCTAACTTCACAAACTCTTATTTGTGAAAATATGTAACTTGGCCATTTCGTTACTACAAAATCAGAAACGTAATGAACAGTGAATAAATTTTTCACCTTAAGCCCGTGTGAATGTAGCGAAATGGCCAAGTTATATATTTTCACAAATAAGAGTTTGTGAAGTTAGAGCTTGTAGAGTTAGGGCGTGTAGAGTTAGAAGCTTGGATCAACATGAGATCTGATTACTTTTTGACAGTGCGAGCCATGTGGTGTCTTGGCAGCACTCTTTACATGATAATGTTTTTGGTGGGATTTCACTTCTTTTTGTACATTGCTTGTGACAATATTTTCGTTTCAATTCGAAACAACGCCATATACCTAGTTTTTGAAGTGAAAACTGAAGTCTCATACAAACTGCCATCCCCTAGTAGTTAGTGCCCTTGCGCTTCGCTTCCGTTGGCTTGTAGTTCATCACAGTGGTCTACAACATATCGCACGATAGCAGTCCTGACTTGCGACGTGACCTCAACGTCTATTTCTTCATACATTAAGTATGTCAAGGAATAGAAGAGGCAGGAACTATCTCCCGGCATATGAAACATACGATGACGGCTAGGTCCCAGCTCTACTTCAAGTGAAACTATTTCATAATCCATACTAACTTTTAAATCAGTTAGAAAATCGACTATGTTCAAACAAACTAACGAAACTTAATAAATTTTTTTTTTTTTTTTTTTTGGGGAGGACTTAAAGGTGGAGGTCTGAGGGACCATAGACACCCTTACGCGGACTTTTCGGTGAGCGCTTAGGGCTCTCAACCGAGTTTACAAATTTTAGACGACTGACCGCTGAGGGCGCCCCAGTTGGGGCACGAACCTCGGCTCAGGGCGTCGTCGGGGGGCACAAAATAGTGGGACGGACTTCGCCTAAGCGATTTAGAGGAGTTTTAAGGGACGGTCGGATTACTGGTACGGCTCGGGCCAACTACTGGGGACGAGACTGACTGAGTGGGACGTCGCGACGGGCCTCTCCGGCGAGGGCGAAAACGCGGGCGGTGTTGTATTTGTTTCTTCAGGGCTGCGCGAGCCTCCCTATCCTTAATCTGAGCTAGAGTTGTAGGGTCATCCGGCTCGCTGAGGGCGAGTTTAGGCCTACGGATTTTTGAAATCTCTGAAGGAGTATAGTTTGCAGTTTTTACAATTAATGGGTTCGCGTGGTTTAGGGCACGATCGTAATAGCGGCGTGAAGCGCGCTTAATGAATTGCTTAACCGTGGGCAGATTGAGGTCTATGTGGAGGTCTAAGTTGCGCATGTACCACGGGGCGCCCGTGGCTTTGCGCATGAAGCGGTTTTGAACCACTTGGAGTCTATGGATCAGCTTGGGGGATGCATGTGCGAACACAGTGCATGCATATAGCATAACGGGGCGGATGCACGTGTCAGATATTTTGATATTGAGGAATCTATGTTATGATTTAGTGTCTGTATTTATTACTTTATCTGTGGATACTACCAACCTATAAACTATATTATCTCTGGTTTAGCCAACACTATAAAAATGTGAGAATAAAATGGGGGTAGTTAATAACAAGATGGTTGATATAACCTTATAAAAGGGACTAACATTTGAATATCGGCTCAGTCTCTGTTCTATTCGGTTGCGAGTTGGAGTTGGTATTGTTCACGACAGTCTACAAGAAGAAGTATTAAGTACCTACATAGATATAATTATATGTCTTTATTGGAGATCAAGTGAACCTCGTTGCTGCTTGGTTATAATGATACAGATAAGTATATTTGATAATCTAAATTGTAATGACTAATGATCATTTTGTAATAATGTGTGTTCTATGTATTTATGATGAAATAGTACCTACATGATTTTGATAGAATATGTGTAGTGGCCATATATAAGATCATAGTACTGAGTTTCTTACCGGTATCTTCTCAGTATGGTCGGCCATCCGAACCGGTAGTAGATTTGAGAGTAAGTAAATTCATAATCCAGGCCATAGAAACAACTATTGAATAAATGTGTTATGAAGCTTGGCCTAAATGATTATTTTATTGATCTAAACCCTTACCCTATGCTCTGAGATATATTTTAGGGATATACCTACCTGATATATAAATAATAAACTATTATAATTCAAATAGAATAACCATCCTGACGCTTAAATAACATGATCTGACTCTTATTCTGTGGTATTAGATACCGAATCATTGATTTGGTATTAAATTAGTATCAAAAGAGAGTAAGAGATTTAACATCAGGTCGTGGGATGGATCCTATGCCCATAAACTAAAACATTGTGTTTGATTATAGTAATGCTGTAACATCCAACTGCAAACCTGGAAGTGAAAGGTGTACACGTCTGGTGAAGTGCTGGTACATCTACCTACAAGCTTCACAAATCTAGAAGAAAGAAAGAAAATAAAGAAAAACTTGGTCTGGTAATGACCGATAAGGTATTTTAATTACACATAAGTAATAATGTGTCCCGAAGGCTCGATAATAATTGTTCATGATGAATCAATGGTACATTAATGATATCTTGATTTAAAAAAAAAAGGGAGGTAGATTGATAATTCCATTTCTACAAAAAAAATATTAGAAGAAAGTTTTGGATCAAATTATAATGATAGTGGTTTATCAATTGCTTATAAGTTAAGCAGTGATTTTAAAATCTAGAATTCGATTAGAATGTAGATTGATATTTCATTTCAACAAAAAAAAAAAGAATGTTTTGAATCGTATTATAATGAAGGTGGTTTATACAGTTTATTGCTTATAACTTGAACAGTAATATTAACAATTCTACAATTCGATTATAAATGGAAAGATACATAGGTACTACAGTATATTTGCTTTTACTAAAATCTAAAAGAGGGTGTGTCGAAATTATTTCTTTAGTATAAAATCTATTTTTAGAATAACAAATTACCTACTACCCACTTTGTTTTGAAAATTTGAATAATTCAGTAGGATATAACTGTTTAGATTAGAAGGGAAAGATATTTGAAAATAATTTGTGGAAATCGAAATTGTCGATATTATTGTAGTAAGAATTGGATTGCTTTGGTAATTCTACCTACGTTGATAATTATCAAAGTAGGATATATACTTATAGGATTAGTAGTAGTAAGGATTATAATCCTATCGGTTGGATAAATTGCATAGCAGATTAGCAATTGTAAATTCTTTACTATTATTGAAGTACCTTCATAAATTAAAAATAAAATATTGTGCTTGAAATACAAAGGTATTGCTGATAACTTTGTAGTCAGTTTGGCCGAGCAGTTGTGTAATAATAATTGCTTGGAAATGATTACTTAATTTGTTGTATTTATCATTAATTTTGGTCTACCGTCGAATTATTGATTTAAAATTGAGAGTTTACATGAAAATAAAAGTACCGACAAGGTGAATAAAGATAAAATATTGCTGTTGATGTACCTACAAGTACATAATGATACTATGAATTATGAGGAAGACCCTAATCTATGATAATTGTATTTAAAGTATTGATAAAAAAATATGTAACGAAATTATTGATATTATATTGATGTAACTCTGGTATTACAAAGATAATATTGAGTAGTATTTGTGGTAACTCTAGTATTACAAAGATAATATTGAGAGTAGTATTTGTGGTAGCTCTGGTATTACGAAGATAATATTGAGAGTTGTATTTGTGGTAGCTCTGGTATTACAAAGATAATATTGAGAGTTGTATTTGTGGTAGCTCTGGTATTACGAAGATAATATTGAGAGTTGTATTTGTGGTAGCTCTGGTATTACAAAGATAATATTGAGAGTTGTATTTGTGGTAGCTCTGGTATTACAAAGATAATATTGAGAGTTGTATTTGTGGTAACTCTAGTGGTACGAAGATAATATTGAGAATTGTATTTGTTGTAATTCTTTTATCACGTGTTGAATACAGTATCACAATGATGGTATTGAGAATCATATTAAGTTTATTCTGAGGTTGCAGATGTGGTATTGCGATGTTATTTGAGTACTAAAATCAAGTTAAAAGATAATATAATAGTAATTTTGTGTAACCAAGATGATATTGAGGATCATGTTAAGTTTATTCTAGTATCACAGTCTGAATCATTAAGTTTATTCTGATACTACAAAGATGGTATTGGTATGGGAATAATATAAATAGTACAATAATATTGAGAATTGTTTATAATGTTGATTCTAAAGTCACATAGATGTAAAGAATCATAATAGGTGTTAAGTTTGTTCTGGTATCACAAAGATGGTACTTATAAATGCAGAACTTTGAGAACAAAGTAGTTGTCAGTATGGCCGTGTCAGATATTTTGATATTGAGGAATCTATGTTATGATTTAGTGTCTGTATTTATTACTTTATCTGTGGATACTACCAACCTATAAACTATATTATCTCTGGTTTAGCCAACACTATAAAAATGTGAGAATAAAATGGGGGTAGTTAATAACAAGATGGTTGATATAACCTTATAAAAGGGACTAACATTTGAATATCGGCTCAGTCTCTGTTCTATTCGGTTGCGAGTTGGAGTTGGTATTGTTCACGACAGTCTACAAGAAGAAGTATTAAGTACCTACATAGATATAATTATATGTCTTTATTGGAGATCAAGTGAACCTCGTTGCTGCTTGGTTATAATGATACAGATAAGTATATTTGATAATCTAAATTGTAATGACTAATGATCATTTTGTAATAATGTGTGTTCTATGTATTTATGATGAAATAGTACCTACATGATTTTGATAGAATATGTGTAGTGGCCATATATAAGATCATAGTACTGAGTTTCTTACCGGTATCTTCTCAGTATGGTCGGCCATCCGAACCGGTAGTAGATTTGAGAGTAAGTAAATTCATAATCCAGGCCATAGAAACAACTATTGAATAAATGTGTTATGAAGCTTGGCCTAAATGATTATTTTATTGATCTAAACCCTTACCCTATGCTCTGAGATATATTTTAGGGATATACCTACCTGATATATAAATAATAAACTATTATAATTCAAATAGAATAACCATCCTGACGCTTAAATAACATGATCTGACTCTTATTCTGTGGTATTAGATACCGAATCATTGATTTGGTATTAAATTAGTATCAAAAGAGAGTAAGAGATTTAACACACGCGGTGTAGAGTCTCACCTTGCTTTTTAGGGCAAGTTTAGACTTTTTATTTAACAAGAAATGAAGGCGACCGGACACAAAACAGGCGCGTGCACGTACCTGTTTTATGTGGTCGGCAAAGGACAAACGATCATCCAGGGTAACACCGAGATATTTGGCTCGCCTCTCCCAAGGGATCGGCTCGCCGAACATGGTGACTGGAGGGGGGGGAGTGGGGATGAGTTTCTTGGCGGGACTGAAGAACAGCACCGCCTGACTCTTGGTGGGGTTAATTTCGATTCTCCATTTCCGAAACCAGGGACCTAGGGTGTGAGTCGCGGCTTGGAGAACTTTGGCAATTGCCGTGGGGCTCCTTCCAGAATAATATATTGCGGTATCGTCCGCGAATAGAGCTAGCTGCGCTTTGCTAGTTTTTGGGATGTCACTCGTGTAGAGTGTAAACAATAAGGGGGACAGCACAGAGCCTTGAGGGACTCCGGCTAAAACGGGGTGGGCTGAGGATAGCGCTCCTGTTATTCGGTAGTTGAATTGGCGATTCGACAGGAAGTCTCGTAGGATGGTCACGAGTCTGACTGGCACTCCGAGTTTGTACAGCTTATAAATTAAGCCGTTGTGCCAGACTTTGTCGAATGCCTTTGCAACATCGAAGAACAGGACTCCGGTCATCTGACCTTTCTGAAAGTTGGAGGCGATGTGTTCAACGATACGGTGAACTTGTTGGACGCACGAGTGTCTAGTTCGAAAGCCGAACTGCTCGTCGGGAATGAGTTTATTAGCGTCGGCATACGCTTTGAGACGGAGGTATATTAACCTTTCATACATCTTGCCCATGACGTTGAGCAAGCTGATGGGTCGGTAACTGGAGGGCTCGGATTTGGGTTTGCCGGGCTTATGGATCCCAATTACATGGGCTTTTTTCCACTGATGTGGAAAAATGTTATTGGATAAGGCAGCGTTAAAGATCGCTGTCAGGAGCATGATAAGGGTAGCCGGGAACAGCTTTACCACTTTGTTGGTGATTTTATCCGAGCCCGGGGCTTTTCTCGGGTGGAGGTCCCGGATGATCTGCTTGACCTCGTCCGGGGTCACGGGAGGGACGGGGTCTTCCTCTTCGTTGAGAGGGGGTGGGGGTAACGGGAGAGAAGCTCGCCGTTCTACTTCCGAATTTACTTCCTCCATATGAACAGGGTCGATAGGGAGGGAACTGGGTGTACACTGAAGCTCCAGGCTTTCGGCCAGGCATTCGGCTTTTTCCTCGTCTTCGAAGGCGAGTGGAAGGTTGGGCCTTTTGAGAGGTGGAATATGGGCAACCGTGTCCTTGGTTAGGGCACGTGAGAGTTGCCAAAAGGCTCGATGGGAGGGCTTTATGTCGATCAGTTTCTGATCCCAGCTTTTTTCGCGGGCCTCGGCCACTCGCTCCTTGACGGCGCGGTGGAGAGTGCGTAAGCGGATTCGGTTGTCCTCGGTCGGACGTCTATCGTATTCGCGCATGGCTGCGTCCTTTATCCTAATCAGGTTACGTACGTCGTCGGGCAAGCGCCAGTGTCGATTGCTCTCCACCGGAACTGTCCGAGAGCAATCGCTAATAAGCGATTGCACGTGGCTGGTCAGGGAGTCGATTGCGCCTACAGCTTCGTCAGCGGTGACTATGCTGCTAGGGATTTGGTCGAGGTGAACGGATGAGGCAGACTTGAGGCTTTCGCCCAGTTTGTCCCAGTTCGTCACGACTTTAGTGAGAGGGGTCCGACCTGAATCAGGGGGGCCTGAGTTCGGTGTAAGTTCTAAGATTACAGGTCGATGGTCGGAGACTAACTCGTGGTGCACTGTCAAGTCGTGTATGCCTAGGCTTACATTCTTCAACAGTGCCACATCGAGGATGTCGGGTCTGTGGTCAAGTACGTTGGGGTAGTGAGTCGGTTCCAGGGGCGCGACTAAATCGATGTTCAGCGGCCCGAGGAGGGATTCTAGTACAATACCTCTGGAGTTGTTCGTATGACAATTCCAGAGGCGGTGTTTCGCGTTTAGGTCGCCCGCCACTATGACAGAGCTTCCTAGTTTGAAAAGGGTTTTCAAATCTCTTCTGAGTGATAGTTGGAGGTCGCTTGAAGAGCGAGTTGGGGAAACGTAGGCTGAGACCAGAATGATTGACTCGTGGCCAGTCATGCCGAGCCTGCAGACCGAAGCTTCAATGTACTCAAGTTTGGGCTGATCCATGGGAGAACAGTACAAGGACCTTTTGTAATATATGAGGGTTCCTCCTAGGGCGGAGTAGAGCCTATCGTTGCGAACTATCTGATAGTTGGCAATCCTGGGATTCCTATGGAACGTCTCTTGTACTAGGAGTATGTCAACGTCATGATCACTCAGGAAATCTGCGATCTCATTTCGTTGACCTGTAATGCCGTTGGCATTAAAGAAGCCTATCTTGATTGAGCGGGGTTTAATTCTGCAACTTAATAAAATGAAACTTTTTGCCTATATAAATCTCTAAGAATGAAACCATAGCTCGTTTCAATTAGAGACAACGCCATCTAGTTTTTGAAGTGAAAACTTATTTGGACTGCCTCTGTATTTTTGTTGTTTATTAGTATTAGAAAGGGTTGTATTATTATTTTATTACATTATTTTTTGGATTCCGTACCTCAAAAGGTAAAAAAAGAAACACTAAGATCACTCTCTTGTCCGTCTGTCAGTGCGTCACCACCGATTTTCTCAGGAACGGGCGAACGGGTGGACCTGGCAAGTTGAAATTTATACCAAATACTGAGGTCTATAGTCCCTATTAGGTGTATAAAAATCCGGTCAAATGCGAGTCGGACTCGCGCACCGAGTGTTCCGAACAAACTTGTAAATAGTTCGTTCATCACGGTAATGGAGTCTTGAGGATTTATTTCATTTTTTTTTAGATTAAGTTTTCAATTACCTTATTGGAGATAGGTGCCAATTAAGCTAGACCTCAAAATTGTATGAGCTCCGATACAACTCAGAGGTCTATCTTAATTGGTGGTACTATGTATGTATGGGGACCCCCTTTAATTTTAAACTTTTTTTACTTTTTGGAATCATCCCTTTATTTGTGCTGTAAGACCTTGCTTTTTGCCAAATTTCGTGATTCTAGGACAACGGGAACTACCATATAGGTTTTCGACCCAAAACCTATAGGGTACTTCCGGTTGACCTAGATTTATCAATTTTCGTTTAAAGGAAGGTCTTACAGCACAAATAAAGGAAAAATTCCGAAAAATAAAAAATGTTGTATATTAAGTAAAATTTTGGTACTTACAAATTTTCGCGAAAATCAAAATTTGCCCATATCTTTTTCTCGTGTTGACTCAAGACCTTGATTTTTATACACCTAATAGGGACTATTAGACTTCAGTATCTGGTATAAATTTCAACTTGCTAGGTCCACCCGTTCCTGGGATAAAACCGTCGAAAACCTATAGGGTAGTTCCCGTCGACCTAGAATCACAAAATTTAGCAAAAGGCAAGGTCTTACAGCACAAACTAAGGAAAAAATTTTAAAAATAAAAAAAGTTGAAAATTTTAGGGTGTCCCCATACATACATAGTTGACGCATTCCCTATTTAAGGGGTTCGGGGATAAAAGTTTCAAGTTTTAAAATTTTTTTGTTGTTTGTGTACTAATATTAGCCTAAATACCAAATTTCAGCTTTCTAGAACTTCAGGAAGTACCATTTATGAATTTTGATGATCATCAGTCAGTGACGAAATCGGGGGTTTTTAGATATCAATAAAATCTAAAGTATAACAGCTACGCAAATGAAACTTTATATGTTTAATAAGTTTGCTATAGGCATCATATCCTGAGAATTTTGTTTATCTGGTATAATCCAAAGCGAAGTTATGAGGGTTCAAAAATACGACGAAGCGCTTCGAGAAAAGGTAGGTAGTGCCCCTGCGTTTTCGCTTCGCTGGCTTGTCTTGGCGGGGCACTGCCGTGCCCCCAGATAAAAAGCTTTATTTAATATCTCGTATTTAATCGTGATACCTGGAATTTTTTTTGTAGTTATTTTTAAGACGATTGACGATAAGATGTCAAGGGGATAAAGTAAATGTTTTCAGAAAAATAGCTAGGTATACCAAGCTGAGGGATTCATGATCATTTTCCGGATCAGGTGCGCAAATTTCTTTACTTACATAATAAGCATCAAATTTCGTCCAAAATTGTACCTAAGTAATATAAATCATTGATGCCAATGTTGTCATTTTATTCAATTTATTTTTCTGCATAAGCTTGTGTTTGACCACAATCTCACTATAGTGATGTGGCCCAAGGTGGTAAGCACACTAAGCCTAGATGGGAACTGGCTCTCAAGTGCAGCTGTCGGAACACACCGTTAGGTGCTTGACGACAGAATTACAGTTACCCTACCACCGTGCTATGGTTACCTCACGATGTTTTCCTTCACTGAAAGCTCAAGCTCATTGTAGGATTCGAACGCACGACCTTCGCCGCAGTATCCGACCCGACGGGCCGGTTGGCGTGGTTGGTTAATACACTGCCTATCACGCCGCAGGCCGTGGGTTCGATTCCCATCCAGGACACACATTTGTGTGCATGAACATGTCTGTTTGTCCTGAGTCTGGGTGTAATTATCTATTTAAGTATGTGTTTAGAAAAAAAAAGTAATATATGTAGTTTATCAGTCATCTGGTTTCCATATTACAAGCTTTGCTTAGTTTGGGATCAGATAGCCGTGTGTGAAAAATTTCCGAGGATATTATTATTATTCTTATTATAGAGATATTTCCTACGTTAAAATATAAGATACTGCATGAAAACAATGAGTAATCGCTTTTGACCCTTTGAAATGTCACCGGTATAAATTGAGAGGTATTTTCAGGCCCCAGGGAGCGTCAACTGTTGCCAAGACATTCAACAACATGACAAGAATAGCTGTGCCTTCTGACCTATATTTATCTTTAAAAAAAATTAATATGTATTTGAGATTTCAGCAACATAAAATACCTACCTAATATGGAAAACGTATCATATTGAGTAGATTTCGAAGGTCATAGGTTCAATACACATCACAGGACAAACATTCGTATGCATGAGCTTGTCTGACAACATCATCAATAGTAATTCTGCCTCATTAAAGATATAATAAAAAAAACCTTTTATATATTAAAAAGAAGTTGTAAATTTGATAGTGTATAAAATCCTCTTAATCTGCGTGAACCGTTTCAAAGAAAACATGAGTTCCTTTTAAGAGATTACAAGTCATCGTTAATTCATGAGCTTTAGTCAGGCCAAATATTAGTTTAGAAACCATGAAAATGTCTGAAATGCTAACACAAGGAGGTTTTGGGGTAAGCTGAAGGTACGATTGTATTTTTTCAGATGTGATTGAATAAATAGAAGAAATAAATAGATATTTGTAATCGACTTAAAAAAAGGAGGAGGTTCGACGGTATACTATGTCCTTTTTTATATATATTTGTCAATGTTGGATAAAATTTAATAAATCTTTTATATTTAAAGGGTACACTTTTTTTGTGGTCTCACTGTCACCAAATCAGGATCTGATGAGAGGATCTCATGGAAATCGCGGGAAACCCTAATTTTTTATATATTTTATATTATTTTAATTGTTAATTTACTGGGACGTAAACATGTATAAGTTATATTTAGGTACAGTTTAAGATCATCATATGTAGTAAAATAAGATAACAGATCCCATCATTTAACTGTTTCGAGATATTATCACAAAGAAACATTCAGCGACTCATTATGTCGAGACACGTCAAGCTTTGAGACGATAAGTTATGTTGGGATGATGGCCTAAGCTTTAATAAGCTCTATGTAACTATCTCGCTCTTTAGGTCAAGTTTATTTAGTAAGGTTGTTTACGTAAAAGCTGCCTGGTAGGTGGGTACTTCTGAATACCTTAGTTAGGTTAGGTTTTAGTTACCTCTGTTCAGTAGTTGGGGCTTAGAACAGCAGCTACGGCGGTCCCCTGCTTGTCGTAAAAGGCGACCAAAGGGGCCCCGAGTGCCCGGATGCGGCATCGAGGTGGACGATGGGTCGTCGTGGTCGTCTTACCATGATAGTACGGCGAGGCTGTTGGGGAGAGGTATCACGCTTCCCCCGGGAGGGGCTATCTCAGCACTGCGCGTGGAGGGGGCTCGAGAATAAGTTCTGTACGAGAATCCGACCCCCCCCCCCATAGCGCATATGGCGACCACCACGTCTGACATAGCCTGGCTGCTGCCTCCCTTGAGCGGGTATCCTAGAAGGATTTCCCTAAGTAAAGAAGAAGGTTTAGGTTACCTAGCTGGCTTCTATCCTCAAGTTGAACATCTGGCGTCAGAACTGATGAGTTCCGGTAGCTCAAACTCAAACTCAAACTCAAAATGTTTTATTCAATTTTGGGACACTTAAGGAACACTTATTGAACGTCTTATTGCTATTTTTAAAGCTATTGTAACTGTTACCACCATTTCCAAATAAAGACCTGTCAGGAGAAGAAACGGCGAAACAAACTCCCCGGTTTTTTTTTTACAATAGTCCCTCTTTTCTCTTTTAAATATAATAATGGATACATTGTATAATATCGTTTAAGAGGAGCAACTCATTGCCATGCTTTGCCATCATTCATATATTCTGCTACTGTATAGTAAGCTTTTAGACATAATTTGTGTTTGATGACACGTTTAAAATTTAAAAAAGGTAATTCTGTAATTTCTCGAGGTAGCTTATTAAAAAAACGTATACTTTGCCCCACAAAAGAATTGTTAGTTTTATGTAATCTTACAGTAGGAACATAAAGTTTGTCCTTCTTTCGAGTATTAATATTATGCAAATCGCTATTCTTTTTTAAGCTCTTAATATTCTTTCTTACATATATTAAATTTTCAAATATAAATTGGCACGGTACAGTCAATATATCAATTTCTTTGAACTTTTCCCTAAGTGAATCTTTAGATTTCATATTATAAATTGCACGAATAGCCCGCTTCTGCAACACAAAGATCGAGCCAATGTCAGCAGCATTACCCCATAGAAGAATACCATAGGACATTACGCTATGAAAATAACTAAAGTATACTAAACGGGCTGTATTAATATCAGTTAGGTGTCTAATTTTCCACACCGCAAATGCTGCAGAGCTTAGTCTATTCGACAACTTATCTATGTGAGGGCCCCACTGCAGTTTGTGATCCAATGTAACTCCTAGGAAAACTGTTGATTCCACAAGGTCCAACACTTCATTATTTATCAGTATATTGGTTTGTGCTTGTTTAACATTAGGCATTGTAAATTTTATGCATTTCGTTTTCTTACTATTAAGTACTAGATTATTAGCACTAAACCAATGCACGACGTCCGAGAGAGCATTATTTACATCGTCAAAGTTACATTTTTGTCTATCTATCTTAAATAAAAGAGAGGTATCATCTGCAAATAATACAATATCATGTTTATTATTTACCAAATGAGGCAGATCATTGATATATACTAAAAATAGGAATGGACCAAGAATTGAACCCTGTGGAACGCCCATAGTTACGGGGCACCCTGGAGATGTTTTCCCATGTATATCAACTGTTTGTAATCTCTTGCACAGATATGATGATATAAGGCTTAGGGCTAGGTCTCTTATACCATAATGATCTAACTTCCTGATCAATGTTTCATTATGTACACAATCAAAAGCCTTGGATAGGTCACAGAAAACACCTAGCGCATCCTGTGAGTTCTCCCACGCTTCAAAAACTTTCTTGATAAGCTCGATACCTGCATCGGTTGTCGAGCAACCCCTAGTGAAACCGAATTGCTTACTATGCATCAACTTATGTTCCTCAAAAAAGGCTAGCATTTGATTAAGAAGGAGTTTTTCAAAAATTTTACTGAAAATAGGCAGTATTGAGATAGGTCTAAAATTGGAGGGATCAGTTGTACTACCAGATTTAAATAGTGGAATTATTTTACTGTATTTCATTTGATCAGGAAATTCACCATTTTCAATACATGAATTAAAAATTAAAGCTAAATCTGTAGCAACAATATCAATAATGCTATTGAGTACTTTGACGGAGAGTCCCCATAAATCAGCAGACTTTTTCATTTTCAATGTTTTAAAAACTTTCAAAATATCTCCAGGGGTAACAGCTACAAAATTAAATTTAGTACTACATTTTTCAACATGAGATTTTAGAATGAATTCAGCTAATGAAGGTGACGAATTTAAGGATTTAGTTAGAGAGACTGGCATATCAGCAAAGAATGATTCGAATGCTGTGGCTACTGCAATATCATCTTCAATTACATCATTATTTATTTTCAAAATTATTTTATCATTTCTAGTTGTTGTTTTTCCAGTCTCAGAGTTTATAATATTCCACGTTGTTTTAGTTACATTAGATGACTGCACAATTTTATTTCTCACTGCAATAGATTTGGCGCTAGAACAAACCTTTTTAAATAATTTTGAGTAGAGTTTTACATAATTAATAAATGCTGAATTAAAATTATATGATTTTTCATGGTAAAGTTCATACAGCCTTCGTCTACTTATGTGGATGCCAGTGGTGGCCCAATCACTAAATGCCATACAGTTTCTAATTTGAACAGTCTTAGGGGTAAATATGCGCGCATGTTCACTATGTACTACCTCAAAAAGTGAATTGTACATGCGGTTTGAGTCCTGGTGTTTATTCATCAAAGGAAGTTTATTCAGCACATTACCTCGAAAACTGTTCAGGCGATTTGCATTTACAGGAACACATGTAACATACTTTTTGGGAGCTTTTACATTTTGTCTTTTTAGAGTTACTAATTGGCCACAATGATCAGATTCAATTTTACTTATGATTTCTTTGCTAACAGGCTCAAAATTTGTAAATATGTTATCAATACATGTTGCTGATGTGCTTGTTATTCGTGTTGGCTCGGAAAAAAGATAATTAAGATTGGAAGATTTAAAGAGGCATTTAAAACGGCTACACATGGATGTGTTTTCTAAAATATTGATATTAAAGTCTCCGCATATAATCAATTTCTTTCCTGATTTGCAAATTTTTACTAAAACTTCTTCCATTGCATTTTCAAAATATTCATAAGCTCCACTTGGGGGTCGGTATACACACATGACAATGTATTGCTCTAACTCTATACATGACAATTCAATATTACATTCCACCGAAAAATGCACAATATCCAAACGGTTTTTGAACTTAATATTTTTCTCTAATATAATCATGGACCCCCCTCGAATTGCATTTTTCCTGCTGAAAGCACTAGCAACCTGGTGGTTGTTGAAGTTGAACATGACCTGCTCGTCCTTCAGCCAATGCTCAGTTATACATAAAATATGAATATTATTACAGTTCATGAACAACTCCAATTCTAATTCCTTATTTAATACACCTTGTATATTCTGATGTACCAGGTTAAAAACATGTTTAATATTCAAATTTTTGCCAGAGATGGTCTCTGTTGTCTTACTATCTAATTTAAATTATTTGGAACAGATTCCAAAAGGTTACTAAAAATATCTGTACTTGACTGCTCAATAGAAGCAGTCTTGTTAGCCAATAATTTGGCTGAGTTCAAATCAAATGTATGTATACAATAATGTAGCATACTTGCTAGTTGTCTCTTAGAAGTATGAGAAAGATGATATATTTCATTATTCACATTCAAAGTAAAATGTGAAGTAATTGAACTATTATTAATGTCAATGTATGAAAATTTATTATTATATTTAATTATTGTTTCTATGCAACAATTTAAATTGTATCTAATAATATTTTCTCTCTGTGGCAAACCTCTACTGTAGGGAAATGCAAATAAAATAATATGTCTGACATTAAGGCAACTCAATGAGTCCAATAACTTAATTAATTCATTTTTATTTATGTTTCCCCTTCTCCCACACAGGATAGATATGATTGAATTGGTTGAATTGGTGCTGCACTGACCACCCAGAATGTTAGCTACTAGTTGTTTAAAATCTGCACCAGGTATACAGTGGTTTATCGCTTGGTCAACACTGTGTGCTAAGTGCAACCCCATATTCTTTCCCAATTCATCACTATATAAACTTAAGTTATTTTGTGTATGCAAGTTGCAAGAAGTACTCAGCTTAGCATATTGTTGCCTTGTGGAGCTGACATTCAGCACTGACTGACAAGGCGAATGAGTTGGTTGCACATCAGACCTACAGTCACACTCATATTTGTTATTCAATGATATATATCGGTCATAGTTATATTTTGACAGGTCAACCACCTCATTCAAGGCTAATATGTGCTCCTGAATTTCTCTGCGTGAACAATCATATTTTGAAGTCAGCTGCTCTAAGGATGAGGTCAATATGGATATTTCAGACTGCAGTTGCTGAATATCAGCTTCATATTTTAAGCGATTATTTTCTAATTTTACAGTGGTAGTTTTAAGCTTATCAAATAAATTATTATTATTTTTGCAGAATTTCATTGCTTTTTTATTCTGTTTTAGGAGGATATTGGTTTTTTTTATATATCTATTTAGTTTAATGTATTTTTTAAACTTGTTTTTTGACAAACAATTCTTTTTTGGAATCAGTTCATTGAACAGTGTCTGGGCTTTTGAGTCTGTATGGAGTTGGTGTGACAGCTCTAAGGAGGCTATTGTGCTATTAGCTTCTGCTAGTTTGTATTCCAGTTCAGTGATGCGTCTAAGATTATTCTCAAACTCATCCCCGCACCGGTCAAACCCATTCACTGTCTCCTGAAGCTGATCCCTTTGTGAAATGGCATCTAGATATTGTGTGTGAAGCACTGCCAATTCACTTTTTAACTTTGTATTACTTTCTATAATGCTAAGTACTTCCCTCTCACTGTCATCCCTTTCCTGTAGAAGTTGGTCACACAAGTCTTTGCTTCTCTTTAATTCTAGCAGCGTCAGCTGGAGTTGGTCTTCCCCCTGACGCGCTGTAGCCCTTCTGGTCATCATTTTTATGGGTATGGAAGATGCGGGAAGTGATGACAATGATTCACAATTTCAAATATCGTACCAGTTTCCAAACTGTCAAAACAAAATTTATAATTATAGTGCAGTTTAAATATTCAACTATATTTACTTATACCTATGTTTTTTAACAATTAATTAGCAAATATGAGTTGATTCACTTGTAATTATCTAATAAAAACAATAAATTATTTCGGGAGTAATTACAAACACAGCTGATTGCTAGTGTTGCCACAGAGAAAAAAAAAAAGCTGCATATGAGAGTCGATTCCTACACTTTGTGCGATTGCCACCTTCATTATCATCATCAGCCTGTGTTAGTCCACTGCTGGACATAGGCCTCTCCCAAGGCGCGCCACTGAGCCCGGTCTTCGGCTATTCCTTTCCAACCGCCACCAGCCACCTTGCGTATGTCGTCACTCCACCTAGCTGGAGGGCGCCCTACACTACGTTTACCGAGTCACGGTCTCCACTCAAGAACACGTCTACCCCAACGGTTATCGGTTCTACGGCAGATATGACCAGCCCACTGCCACTTCAGCTTACTAATCCTTTGGGCTATATCGATAACTTTAGTTCTATATCGGATCACATCATTTCGGATGCGATCCTTCAGAGAGACTCCAAGCATAGCCCTCTTCATAGCTTGCTGAGCGACCTTAAACTGGTGGACTAGTCGAACTGTGAGTGTCCACGTCTCGGCTCCGTATGTCATGACAGGGAAGACGCACTCATTAAAGACTTTTGTCTTTAGGCTTTGCTGTATTGGCGACGAAAAGAGTCGACGAAGTTTCCGAAATGCTGCCCAGCCCAGCTGTATTATTCTGCGAGCCTCTCTCTCGAAGTTGTTTTTACCTAATTTTAGCGTTTGCCCGAGGTAAATATACTCTTGAACAACTTCAAGAGGGACTCCATTAAGAGCAATCGGTTCCAGAGCAACATGTTCATTGAACACAATCCCTGGTTTTGTCCAGATTCATCCGGAGACCGATGCGTTGGGAAGAAACTGCTAGACTGTCCAACATTTGTTGTAAACTCACACTACGAAATGTATAAATAAATATTTTTTCATGATGCATTTCGAGTAATAAAATATTTCACTTTTTGTTGTGAAAAGTGATCTATTGTATACAAAGGTCTATTCATTCTACTTTACCGCTCTTTTATACGAGCGGGTTCTGAACCTCGGGCAAGTTTATCGAGAAAGAGTAACAAAAAGTCTACCCATTATGGGGGGTGGTAGGAATAGCACTTGCTACACACGCCCCGCTTCAGTATATGGGATATGTTGTAGTAAAAAAAGGATTGAGTAATTTTGAAAAATATCTATTTAGCATGCAATGATATAGTGATAAGTATCAGTCGTTGTAGAGAATATTGATAAATCTAAAACTGGAACACTATTAAACGACCAAGCTGGTGCTGAACTAACCTAAATTAAACAAAACCATAGAAATATCAAAAACTATTTTCTTACAGCTTTAAAATATCCGGTTATTCAACTTTTACAGCATCACGGTTACACTTAAGTAAGGGCCTTTATACAAAATACGCTACGGTTGTTGGTTATATGATATGACAAGATAGTTTTCTTATCTACTGACCTATATACGCACTTTTACCACCACCTCTTACTGCACGAGTAGGTAACGATTTCTTCGTGAAAGTGTTTCATGCTGCAATTTTTAACATTTTATTTATACTGTCCGTTTTATTTTAACAAAAACAAACTGTAACTTGTATTCGTCTGTCAATTGTACTGTAAACATTCAAATTAGTATTCAATAACAGACATAACTAATTTTGGAAGTTTCAACATCATGTTAGCAACATTTTATAATCTATTCTTCCGCACCGTTACTCTCCCTACAGCACGTAGTTATACCTATATTAAACTACCCTCGTACCCTCGATCCTGGTTATAATATGACAGTTTCACTCTCACGTCATAATATGATAATCCACTGGCAATTTATTTAAACTGTTATGAGCCGGCTCTTGCATTTTGATAAAGATACCTATTATACGCCTAGTTGATATTAATATTAGGCCATATCTATCTATTCACTTCAGATAGCAAACTAAAAAGGGTTCGAGAATGACGAGAAAATGCCCTAGATGTGAGATGTCATAGAAAAGAATGGCAGGTATGTCCTCATAAAGAAAGGTGGCATACATTTTATAAGGTATAATACACTATCACCTTTCTGTCTTAGCTACAAATATCTATTGCAATATTTCGGTAGGTCCTTCCCGTCATGTCCATGTTTTATTTTATTATTTTATACTAAATTTAAAAAAATGCAGTAATAAATGTATGATGTATACAGGTTGTCCGGTGATTAGTATAACAAACTTTAGGACTAAATGATGTAATGACGTAAAATTGCTTTGGTAAAAGTGACACCATTTTCGAGAAATTTAATATCTAAAATTCAAAAATCAATACATAAAAAATATTGAAATATTTCGAAAATTGTGACCTATTTATTGAGGTCATTTTTGTATATTTGGAAGATGACCCTTATCTCCCTCTTGAGTTTGTCGTACTAGTTACCGGACAGCCTGTATAGGTTGGCGTGGTTCTATCGCTAGCTGTCACGTCACATGTCGTAGATTCGATTCCCACTCAGGACAGAAATACGCACCAACATGTTTTTTTTTTGTCCTATTATTATAAATAATTACTCTGGTTTCAATAACACAAACTTTGCTAGTATGTATTTGTATCAAATAATTTGAGGGATATTATTATTACTATAAACGAATACCAATAATTTTGTGATTAAATTTCAATTAATTAAAATATACTATGCCGTAAATTTATTATAACTGACTGCACTTCACCGATATATACCGCAGGAATTGAAGTATTTATGCAGGCCTGTCTAGTTGTATCACATAAATCTGTATAGAGAGATTGTTTCGGGCTGTAGGGTTGATTCAGCCTATTCTGTACCTTGTTTTTGTTTACCTGGTTAGGAAAGTACATCGTACATCATAGCTTTACGACTGAAGTATCCATTTTGTATACAGGATTTGTAAATGAATTTTGTACTGAGGGAAATGCTACTTTTGTAAAAAAAAAAATGTGTAGATGATCTTTACAATTTGGTTTAGATTTAAATAAATCCATTTATTTCATCGAAAATATAATCAAACTGTAAACTGTAAATATCTTTCAAGTGTTTATTTTATTACGGCACACGGTATCCAAGCTTATCGTGTCTAATACTGTAGGATCCCATAAGAAAAATTGGTTAGCATCATGTACCTGTTTTTATATTGTATCTACCTATACATACATTCAGGATTCCCTACAGTCATGAAATGCTCTTGGAATAAAAATATAAGAAAACAATTAAATATATCTAATATATAAAATTCTCGTGTCACAGTTTTCGTTGCCATACTCCTCCGAAACGGCTTAACCGATTTTGATGAAATTTTTTGTGCTTATCCGGTATCTATGAGAATCGGCCAACATATATTTTTCATCCCCCTAAATGTTAGGGGTAGTCCACCCCTAATTTTTTTATTTTATTTTTGAGACAAAATTTCTAATTTCTATTTTTTTATGATACAACATACAAAAATACATACAATCCCCAATTTTCACCCTTCTACGATCAACCCTTATTTTTTAATAGCCATTTTAGTAATTTGAGTAATCGGTCAAGCCGTTTCGGAGGAGTATGGTAACAGGACCGATTTGGATGAAATTTTGTGTGTGTATTTCAATGGGTTCCTCGATGATTTGAAAACAAAATTGGACCCGGTGGATGGCGCTGGAATCGGGTTCTAAGTTTTGTTTTAATTTCAGGGCAGGACAACGTCTGCCGGGTCCACTAGTGTTATATAAAATTCTCGTGTCACAGTTTTAGTTACCGTACTCCTCCGAAACGGCTTGACCGATTTTGATGTAATTTTATATTTAAGTATATTCAGTAAGTCTGAAAATAGGTTGTTATCTATATTTACTAGCTGTCCCCCGCGGTTTCAACCGCGTTCCCGTGGAATCTAGCGGTATAAAAAATAGATAACAACCTATTCTCAGACCTACTGAATATACATATAAAATTTCATCAAAATCGGTCAAGACGTTTCGGAGGAGTATGGTGACAAATTATTGAATTACTACTAAAAAATTTTTTTTTCGCTATTAAGATAGGGGTTGATAGATCCCACGAGAACGCGGATCCCACGGGACCGCGGGTGAAAACGCGGGGGACAGCTAGTTTCAGTATAATAAAGTTTGAAGCGGGACTATTATTTATGGAAGCGTAGAGTTTAAAACGATCGCTATAATTATCTGTAGGTCCTACTCTTCAAGAGAACGGGAGAAAATTGCAAATGGAAATTGAAACTGCCGCATTTACAGTTATGTGTTTCTTTATTTTAATACTTTGTTTCATTTCCGTAAATGAGGGCTTAGTTTTGTTATATTAGTATTAGGCTTTTGTGTTAGAACTTAAAAACATTTTATCTTCACAATAATTATTAGGCCGATTTTGTCGTATTCTCTTACTTTTTTGATGTGCCAAATTTTACCTCTCGCTTTCCTGTAATCTGTTGGAGTGATATCGTGAAAAAGGACGGAATTGTGTAATTTTATTTCCACTATTGCAATGCAGGCAAAGGGTTTCAGCCCATACAGCCCCAAACTCAAAACTCATTTATTGACCAATGAACGCACGCGGTGGTAGAGTTGCCTGTCAGATGGTACCTAGAAGAGCTTTTTTTATACCACGTCAAGATTCAAGGTCATCTGTATTTGTAAATAGCAGATCAGAGTTAGTTTTAATCTTTTAATTCATGTGATAGAAAATCTACATTCTTTATCAAGCCTTTTGTAGGTTTAAATACATTTATATCAGCATCAAATATTTAGCAGTTCTGATTAATAGTAGATTGTTATACAAGGAGTAGTAGATTGTTATACAATAGTAGATTGTAACACACGGCGCTAAAACCCATTAAAACTCGGTTTCTATTTACTCGTATATAATGGGTTTTAGTAAAACTACCTCGTATATAATGGGTTTTAGCGCCGTGTGTTACACTATACATTAATGTGGTCAAATAATCTATTAGTATTTATTAAATTAATTTACGATCAATGCTCGTATTTAGCTACATGTGGGCTCTACTTTCATTTATATCTTGATTATCTTTCGTGAGCTTTTCTCGAGGTCTTATATTTATTATTTATTTATTTTGCGTGATATAATATTAAGTCTCCTACTTTTAAGGCCCAGATATAATTTATCTATGAGAAAAATTGCCATGTCTCAAACACATTCCACTTATAGTATTTAGCAAATAATTAACTGTAACCAGAACTATATCTATCTAACAAGAAAGGATGTTCTCAAATTCAACCCTTAAAGGGTGAAAAAGGGAAATACTATTTGAATTAGACTTTTTTTGTGCTGTGAACATTGTTCGGAACAGATAATCAAATTTGTATTCAGGACGATTTTTCTAAAGCCCCTAAATGGGTGGAATGGATTTTGTGTTTGCGTAGAAAAATGAGTTTCTCTGGCCGATTATCATGATAGTTGGCGTAAATATATAGAAGTATGTTACAAATATACCTAATTAAGAAAATAACTCCTAAGGTAGGGGTAAATTTTTGATGAGTTTTGCAGAGCATAGATGACGAGAAGAAACTTAGATCACTCTTATCCTGGAACCGTGGGAAACTTATCAGTTTCGTGTTGTATTCAATTTTCACAAAAAAGCATCGCCAACAAAATACAACTTTTTGATTAGATATAACACGGCGCGCTAACATAAAAAATATAACCGAGGATTTTGTCTATCCAAGTGTTTCTGTTCAATTTCGCCTAGTTTTGCCAATGTTTTCCTATTAGATTTAAGGAATTGATTCAAAATAGTTTTCCGAAGCTGAATAAAAAAAACATTCAATGTATTTTTTGTATCGTAGTATTAATAATATAATTCCAAATAACATGTGGACTAATCTATAGTTATAGCTTTAAAATAAAAAAATTTCTTTGCAACCGCAGTATTCCGCTCCACCCTGGTTTCTCCGATACCAACAGCACGACTAAGTATTCGTAGAATTTAATCTGAAAACGTTTAAAACAGTTGAATTGGTAGCTGCAGTATTATCTTTAGCCCATGCCGTAGGTACTTAAAGCTATCTTTGGGTGCTAAACGAACTTGAAAAGTAGATAAGAGCTGATGCGCTTTTAGTTCTAAACTTCTCTACGTGACGTATCGAAAATGCATCCGATGGTAAGAAGGCTTATAGGAGCAGACTTTAAAGTAGTTTCAAACGCTAAGCGCGAATCGCATTTGCCCCCGTCCGTACATAATTCAGTGGGTGATCCGCAAGCAAGTCGTGGGTTGATAAATTTGAAAGTAGAAAGTTTATAAAAAGCCTATGCAGAATAAGGACAGGAAAATATATATGTAGAGTGGATAGAACGGGATAGGCAATTTCAGTAACAATTCTGTTCTAGGGTCCGCTAGTTTACTTCCTGCCCTTAGTTCTATTCAACTGGCAGTGATAGGTTATGCCAGCACCAATTGTGAACCAGTAATTCTATAGCGAATATTTTACGACCTGATAAAAAAGTAAGTTAAAGTAACAAGTTGTTTAAGAAGTAGGATCGTAAACTATCCCTTGATAAACTAAACCAAAAAGATTCTAAACTGGATAATTTAATAAAATTGCCTCAGTTGAGCATTTTGTCTTACGTTTTTATAATTTCCCGGGATTTTCTCTAAGCCGTCGCTTTTGAGCTAAGTCTTTCAATTTATGTTTTGACGTATAATTTCACTGTTCCCTTTTCTTGAGAAATTGAAATGTTTATTTTTAAATGAGATGATTAAGTTCCTTTGTATGCTGTTTTTATGAATTGAAACAAAGGTTTAATCGAGGAAATTCTGAAACACTTTAGATTTTATTATTGTTCTACAAAATTCAATTATTATTAAATGAAAAAGCTCTGGTTTAATTTCAAGACTATAATAATAGTGGTAAATAATCTCTATATTAACATTTTCAGTATAAATATTGTAGTTGAGAAAATAATAAGAGATAATGAAAATTGATCCCCAAATTATAATCGTTATTATCATTCTTTAAAATGTTATTGAGTAGGTACTCGTATTATTTAATAAAACATTGTACTTTAATTGCAGATATTTTACAGGTATGTATGTTTTATGCAAATCTGTATAACAAGAAAACTTAAGAGTTACGAATGCTACTGTGGTGGCGTACAAATACCGGTGACACCTCTCTCCTAGAGGAATGTCAACTATGAATTAAAATATAAATTAGACTTTAAAATAACTTGCGAACTATGTTTCACTTCAGTTTGTTTTGTTACGACGTTGTTATAATATTAATAAACATAATATTTTAAGATTTACTTAACGTCTGGATCCTATTTTGTATTTATGTATTTTATTATTCTGGATAAGCTTGTATTTGACCACAATCTCACCATGGTAAGCGATGATGTGGCCGAAGGTGGTAAGCACACAAAAAACATCGTGAGGAACTGGCTCTCAAGTGCAGCTGTTGGAACACACCGATAGGTGCTTGGCGACAGATTTACAACTTGAGGGTGGTAGCCAGCCAGTCGAGTACTATAAAGTACCCTACCACCGTGCTATGGTTTCCTCACGAAGTTTTCCTTCACCGAAAGCTCAAGCTCATTGTAGGATACGAACCCACGACCTTCGCCGCGGTATCCGACGTCACTACCACTGAGCTATCATCGCCTTAAAAGCCATTACAGAAGTTACCACCGTACTAACAGCAACTCTGTACATAGTGACTAGGTATCCACAAATACCGGTTAGCTTAATAAATCAAATAGAAGAGTGGGGGGGAAGAAGTTACTAAAATCTCGATATCATTTACATAGGAGATGTAGTAATGTTCTAAAATAAATACGTACGGGAAGCACCACGGTGACTACTACTGCGTAGAGGTCTACGTATTTGGTTTCATTACCCTGTATCAACAAAACTCCATCGTATGGCTGTGACAGCAAACACAGAGTGGGGTTGCGGCCTTACGTTGCGCACAGAAATTGTTTAGTTTATGCTAATATTTGTCGAGGTTTTTGGCGTGTAAATTTATCGCCACGAGTTATTGTTAGTAGCTGCTTGATGTAAATAACAGATGTTAACAGTTAGGCTCATTAACTCTGTGATTCCAGATTTTTGTAGATTTCTGTTTTTTTTATCACGTGTGGGTGCTTCGTGAATGAACTTTCTTGATTTGAAATATGACTTACTGGCTTCTGCGCCGCGGTTTCACGTGTGTTCCCGAGGGAATTAAAATAAAATAATAATAGTCTGTTAAACAGTGATAATGTAGCTTTTGTTTAATATCTTGAGTAGTTCCATAGATACTACTTACAAACAAACAAAAAATACCTTTTTACAACATTAGTACCTCCCTACCTATAGATAAAGTTTCGATCAATTGTATTTATTCATGGTGGTTTATAGCCTAATTTTATAATGTGACTTCTTATACCTCCTTACTTATGATAGTTAGAATGTTAGTATTCCTGATGATGCCTTACAACGTATTAATGGGAAAATTCTCAAGATAACCATTGTTTGTTCCCCATATCCGTACCTATGATTAATTTTGCAAATCAAAGGAACGAGTTACCAAACTAAGCCGAACTTTGTACCCGTGCTTTTTAGTTTCATATAGAAGAACATTCACTTATTGGAGTTTCATCTCAGAGAACGGACACGGTTGATCAATTCTTTTGTTCTAAGCATTGGTCCACACTAGCGATCCATTTCACGTTCAAATCTATCGGAGGAATCGTAAAATAATTCAGTGTGCAGGGTTCATTCAATTTTTTGCAAGCTTTTATTCAACTTGCAATGTATGTATTTAACTATGTTTGTTCGGGTGGAATCTTGTATCTCAATTTTGAAGCAGATATCTTTAACCGATTGAGTAGAAATTTTGTATACACGTTTAGTTTGGATGACAATGCATTATTAGCTGTGTGACGTCATTCTAAATCCAACATGGCGGAACACCTAACATAGGGACTATTATTTTTGCACTCCTACAATATGGGCATCAATGAAAGGGCTTGCTGAAAATAACTCGAAAAATAAAGTGACGTCACTCTAAATCCAAAGCTTGTTTTCAAAACAGTATTTTTACTTATATTATTGATCGATATTGGAGTCTTGATCCAAATATGAAGAATTATTTGTGAAAGGTGAACCGAATTTAAATAACGAATGTATTGTGTCATGTTTTTTTTTTCTTTTTTTTCTCTTTCTGTAAAAGTAAGTACTATGTTGGTAAATGGATGAAAGTGCAACGTTTGTTCGTAGTTTGATTATTCAAAACTCTAAACTGCACTTTATTTTTACTGAATCTGTGCAAACAACTCAGTAATGTGAAGTGACCTTTAGAGAGAAATAGGTGACCTCGTCCGTGGAGCAATAGGGGTCGTATACAGTATTGAGTAACTGTATTGAGTATGTCGGAAACATATCGTACGGTGTTATACTCGTACAAGCCATCTCATGTGTATCGGCGGCGTTACAAAGGACATTGTATTTTATCAACTTATCGCTTGTAGTCTTATGACGGACGATATGGAAGCTGTTTGAGTAGCGTTTATTTTGTAAACTATATGCATAGATAGTTATATAAACAGAAAGCTATTTTTATATTCAATGTAATTACGATATCGCTTAGATTGGATTTTTATACAACAAACTCAGACCAAATAAAAAAGGTAGACAAAGCGTACTTAAAGTGAAGCATAGTAAAGGAAACTGAATTTGAATAAAAAACAAAAACCGACTTCAAAACTGTAACCTATACCTATGTACAAACATAAACTAAAAAGTAAAGAATAATATTTTAATTTCAAAGCAAGAGCCTTAAAGGACAATCAACAAAATTATTGATATTTATATATCTATTTAATATTTATAAACAGTTCTTTTTGGAGTCGGTGCCAGTCAAGAAGAAGGACAGTTTTGAACTGGACACGAAGTGTTCATACGAGAAAACGTCTTACGACACCTCTCCTTACGGTAATGTTCCTTAGGTCTGCGCCGTCGCTCCCCTACTTTTCGAAAGTTTGTTACAAAGGCAGAATTAAACTGTCCTTCTTGGCTGGCACCGACTCCAAAAAGAACTGTTTATAAATATTAAATAGATATATAAATATCAATAATTTTGTTGATTGTCCTTTAAGGCTCTTGCTTTGAAATTAAAATAATATTCTTTACTTTTTAGTTTATGTTTGTACATAGGTATAGGTTACAGTTTTGAAGTCGGTTTTTGTTTTTTATTTTTAAAAATAATTTTATTTTTTAATTTTTAAAGTTTATTCCTTATTATATGTTATCCTAGGCAAAACTAGTTTGTCCTGAAATCGGGTCTGGCCGGTAAAATATAATATATAACTAGCGGGCCCGGCAGACGTCGTCCTGCCCTGAAATTAAAACAAATCTTGGAACTCGATTCCAGCGCCACCTACCGGGTCCAATTGTATTTTAAAACCATCGAAGAACCCATTGAAGTATACACACGAAATTTCATCCAAATCCAAAAAGTCACGCTCAACGACTCAGTTTGATTCACTAAGGTTTATCAAACGAGATAGATTTTTTTTTCGTTTTTGTTGATTTTCTCAAAAAGTGCTTAATCAATTTCGACAAAATTTAAATGGGACCACCTCTGAAGTAGGATCTACCAAACAAAAAAAGAATCATCAAAATCTATTCATAATTGGCTGAGAAATCGAGTAACAAACATACAAAAAAAAAAAAAAAACATACAGACGAATTGAGAACCTCCTCCTTTTTTTTGAAGTCGGTTAAAAAGGAAGCCGATCGCGTTTCAGTGCGACGCGGGTCAAGCGGGATAACGTGCGTGCAGGTCACGCACATAACTTCGAGCACGATGCTTCACTTTATTGGAGACTATTGTTTACGTATGCTCCTACCTTATTTATTCGTTCTGTGACAACAAGTAAATAATTATCCGAGTACCTAATCTTTTACAGATTTTTTCACATACAAATCTATGAAATAGAAAACCAAATGAAATATGTTTTTGTGAGTTAAAACAATCAATGGGGTGTTAAATACAAGATAAATCTACACATAATACAATATAGTAGTCTAGTTAAATGGTTTGATGCACATTATTGGTAAAATTAAGCCCCTTTCATTGACCATTGTTTTCATTTATGGAAATATCAATAAGGTAAATGCCTCGTGCTATAACATTAAAGCGCCCGAATGAAATACAATGTGCATTATTTCATTTAAAACTTCCGTACTTCACCTCACTGCCTTATCCATAGTAAAAAAACGAATAGTAAGCTATCTTCAAGTAGCCGTGCTATTTTTATTGCCACGGTTTTTCGGGGGCAAGCAACTCGTCTCAAAGAAAACTATAAATTGGTCGATTGTTATTTAGTTTTAGGTTTCCACTTCTTTACGTTTAAACAATATAGTTTTAAACACACATATATAATATATAGTTATGGGAAATATAGATACAGTATAGTTATATTTATAGTTGGTGATGGTTAAATGAAAATAGAAAGAATACCTTTTATTTGGAACAATAATCATTTGTATCAGACTACGCACAAATTCACTTACGGCGTATAAAAAGATTAAATTCATATTTATAGTTGTCGTCCCCAAAATTTGATATTTGATAGTTATAGTTATACAGTGAGTAAATATCATAATCTTCGAGATTGATTGAATTGATTGGAAGACCTCTTTCGTTAAAATTAGTGATCATACTATTCTCCATTTACTGTGGCATGTCTACTTCGCATCGCTGCTTCATATGTTCTACGATATCAGCTCTGACGCCGTCCTATAACAATGTTACAGAAAACTTTATAACAAGTAAACGTTCTTTGGAACTACATAAAAACTGTTTAAATTGTATCGCGATAGTCGGCGAAGTTATAATTGAACCTGTACTGGTGTGGGAAGTAGTAAGTGCCGTGTTAAATATATTAGTTTTAGTTTTAGAGTAATACTGCTTGTTTCGGTCGTTGGTTTCAATTTCAATCAAGAACCTTTGTTAGTTGTCGAATTATTTTCTATTTGACTCTAGCTATAGCTTTCACGTCATTTTGTGTTCCGTACTTTCCTTATTTAGCCAATCGCTGTTGTTCACCCGATAACGAGCCTGAGCTTTTGGTAAAGAAAGATCTCTTTGTAAATCTGTTGTCAAATACTGGCGTGTACTAGCTGCCCTTATGATCCAATTTCCTTCCATCCTTTATATTATGAGCAAGTGGTATACTCAATTGTATCATTCATAAGTGCTTTTCTAGTGTATTAAATCAAATTTGAATTGTTGAGTTTAACTTCATCATCACTGACCGATGTAACGCTGTAATTTTTAAGCCAAACCGAATTAAGGTATTTCTTTCTAAATGTTCCCAATCTTAGAATGGTCATTCTTCTAAAAGATTGCCATGAATATTTAATTAAGCTTGCCCATTCAACAAACTACGTTATTCCGCAAGTCCACATGAAGGGCGGTTCCAATATATGACATTATTGAAGCCTTACTTAGATGAAACTTCAACCTTGTTTATCTGCACTAGGATACTTAGGAACACAGAGTACTGAAAGTTAAATATTTGCAGACCAACAAGTCTTAGAACTTGTGAGAATTAACATGCAAGTTGCAGACAACTAAAGTCTCTCAATCATGTTGGAACTAAGTTTGGAAAATCCTAGCAGAAGGATGAATTTATTGAGTAACTCGAGATTTCTGTCCCGTTTTGCAAACCACTTTTTCCAGATACTTCATTTCGTTTGGTTTCTTCAATCTCGATCATGATAACACCTATCTATTAAATAAATCTTTATATGGTTTCTTTATTTGAGTTATTTTCACAATCTGTAGAAAAGACGGACACACTATGTAAGAAAAAATACCCTCACCCTGTGTATTTATGACGTAAGAATCTAAAGGAAAAATTAATACACGTTTGGTTTGTTTTAGTTTATATACTGACGTACCAGTAAATAATTAAAACTAAACTACTGGGTCTAGGAATGTGAAAAGTTGTGCAAGACTTTTTGTATGTAGGCGAGCACTAAGGGGCTAGGAGGAAAGCTAACTAAATAAATAATAGGTCCTATGAAATTGCCGTTCTGCAGTACTGGCTATTTCAAATCAAAATATTTTTTGTTTGGCTAAGAATTCCAATTTCAAATTAATTTTATTTTAAAAACATGTTCTTTTTCCAAAGGTAGTCATTTGTTTATTGATTAGTGTTACATTTTCATCGCATTTCAATCTTTTTCGTCATCATGGATACGTTAAAAAATCGAGTAATTATGGAATATGAGTACCGTCGTGGCAGCAACGCGGCACAAGCGGCACGCAACATCAACGACGTTTACGGAGCTAATACTACAAACCAACGCACCACCTGTTATTGGTTTGCTCGATTCCATTCTGGAAATTTCGACCTGAAAAATGAACCGCCCGAATTAAAGGCGATTGTGGAAGCTGATGATACACAATCTACGGCAGAATTAGCAGCAGCTTTCGACGTTAGCGTCAAAACAATATTGGTCCATTTGCGTCAAATTGGCAAGGTAAAAAAGCTTGACAAATGGGTGCCCCACGAACTCAATGATCGCAAGCGCGAAGTACGCGTCGAGACGTGCCTTGCACTGCTCAACAGACACACAAATGAAGGAATTTTGAACCGCATTGTTACCTGCGATGAAAAATGGATTCTGTTTGATAACCGCAAGCGCTCAGCAAGTTGGTTGGATCCTGGTTCAGCACCTAAACAATGCCCTAAACGAAAACATACCCCTAGAAAAGTAATGGTCACTGTTTGGTGGTCTAGCGCCGGTGTGATTTATCACATCTTACTAAACGGGGTGAGCATTACTGCAGATGTGTACTGTGAAGAAC
This sequence comes from Ochropacha duplaris, assembly GCA_951361185.1. NCBI lineage: Eukaryota > Metazoa > Arthropoda > Insecta > Lepidoptera > Drepanidae > Ochropacha > Ochropacha duplaris. The sequence goes on from OX592706.1 coordinate 4,713,409, forward strand.
TGAACACAATGATGGAGAAGCTGGCACATCTCCAACCAGCATTGGTCAATCGCTCGTCTCCGCTGCTCCTGCACGACAACGCGCGACCTCATACTGCACAGCAGACGGTCTCCAAGTTGCAAGAACTGGGGTTGGAAGCTCTCCGTCATCCGCCCTACTCACCCGACCTTGCGCCTACAGACTACTACTTTTTCCAGAATTTGGATAACTTCTTGGCGGGAAAAAAATTCAATACCCGAGAGGCTGTACAAAATGCCTTTGAAGAATTTGTTGCCTCCCGTCCAGCTGATTTCTTTAACAAGGGCATCAATAAACTGCCACTGCGTTGGCAAAGATGCATTGATTGCATGGGTGATTACTTCGATTAATACAAATAAAAAATACATGAAAAAAAATCGTTTCAATTTTTTCATACAAAACGGCAATTTCATAGGTAAAGACCTAATATAATATAAAAAAGTAACATGCAAAATATATCATATCATAAATATATTATTTTGGGGCGATGATAGCTCAGTAAGTGACGTCGAATACCGCGGCGAAGGTCGTGAGTTCGAATCCTACAATGAGCTTGAGCTTTCGTTGAAGGAAAACATCGTGAGGAAACCACAGCACGGTGGTAGGGTACTTTGTAGTACTCGACTGGCTACCACCCTCAAGTTGAAAATCTATCGCCAAGCACCTGTTGGTGTGTTCCGGCAATTGCACTTGAGAGCCAGTTCGCCTTTAAGGTATTGTAATAAGGTGTACAACACGTTGGCAATCCCCTGGTATTGCCAATGTCTATAGGCGACGGTTGTCACTTACCTTCAGGTGACCCGCCTGTCTCGTTGTCACTTGTGACATAAAAAAAAAACATAGCTTTTTGTCAGAACTATTTCTCTCAACGAATAAGCCTCACGTATGGAAGTTATTGCAACAAATAGTTAAATTCCTGATATCCTCCGCTTACCTGTAGATTGAACTTACTTGCTTACTTGTACCATTTCATAGTTAGGGTATGGCTACTATCAGACAACGTCATTTATGAGTGGCAATATAAGGGCAATATTCTTGAACGCATACGAAGCGTAAGAAGATTGACGTGAAGAATAAAGACAGTCGCCGAGTGCAAAAACAATGTCATTTGAAAAGATGATCATTTTTTTATTTTTACTATTGAATTGCTATCTTAATCATGACCCATAAAATCAAATGTTTTCAAAATATACATGCAAATGTACAATTACAATACATAAAAAACTTCTTCGAGGCATCATGACCCTAATTAAGGTACTAATAAAACTTGTCACAGTGGTGGGGCGAGGTAAAAGATTTTACCATTTCAACGTTATTTTAGCCTCATATAGGCCGATTCACGAAAGCTTTTGGTCGTGCCAGATTAAACTAAAAAGACTTGCAAGAAAAATGTGATGTTGGAAAACAGGCTGGAAATGCAAAACTAAATTGGAATGTAAATCAAGTCCGCCCGTTCTGTGTTCCCCGATTCCCAATACACCTGATTACTGAAACGAACTTCACAGAGTAAACAATACAAAACGAATATCCTTAGTTTTCCCAACGGCAGCCAAATTTTTTATTCACGATTCTCTTGTGTCTATTTGGTTTTGAATCGACAACTTATGCAGTCGCAATCAGCGAGTTATTCTTATCTATAAATCTTGCTTAATGGCTTTTTATATGGGTTAAAAGAATTTAAAGTATATTTTACAGAAAATTGGGCGATACAAAGTATCGAATTTTTACAATTTATGAGTCCACTATGTCTGTACTCTCTTACTTACCCGAGTTACCTCGCAAAAGTTTCATCCTCATGATATTCAGCCCGCTGATGTCCACAGACCGCTCTCATATATTTCCACAAAACCATCGATTCGGATGTTTAATTTTATTAATCGATTATTTAATTACTATTTTGTTGTAGGATTAAAATTAATTATTTGTTTCACATTCTGGCAACAATAAGATTGTTTTTAATTGTCAGGATCCGAATGCTAGACGCTCAAATACACCCTGTTACTTATCGTATCGTATTCAATCGTGTGTAAATCAATGAGGATGATAAAAAGTGCTTATTTAAACGCGGATCCCGCGAACGAGGCCGCAACGGAGATTTACAGTTTTTATTTAATTTTTTGGAACGAAACCAATTTTAAATGTCTCCCGTGCTATTGTTACAATAGCGTGTATTTTACTTAATAATCGTCGAGACGTTGCTGACTTTGATGTTAAAAACGCTGGTATGTCTTAAAATTAGGATTGAATTAAAAACCTAGAAACAATGTTTATTATAAGTGTAACCATATACCTAACCATCGATAACTTCAATGCTTATACCTACAAATTTATCTGTCGTAAAAATCTTTAAAATAATATTTTGTACAATCGAATGAGAAATGATGATAACGTTTGCCACCTTGTGGTATATTAAAATTAATATTTTTAGATTTTATAATCGAAATACTTTTATAAATGCTTTAGAAATAAATTAATAAAAAACATTAACATACGTTTTACACACACACACACACACACACACACACACACACACACACACACACACACACACATACATATTATTATCTTCTTCTGTTTGCGGGGGAGTGGTTTAATGCTCTAAGTCTGTTTGTCGAATAACTTTTTTTAATTGAAAAAACTTTTTCCTAAATCTTTTTGGTGGAGTTTTGCCCAGAGGGCGAGCACTAGTTCATATAAATAACTCAATACTTACCTACATTAATATATTTCTCTACCCATTTACGATATTTCCACAAAACGGTTACGATTTGGCAACAACAACTACGTAGGAAATTATGATCAGAGAGACAAATTGGGCTACAGTCTATTTGAAATTTAACTGTTACAATCAGACTTAACATATATGTTATAGAGTTAAAATTGAAATACGATGTGAATTTGGCCCAATTTATTATTTATTTAAACTATTTGGAACCAAAATTGTTTTGATTCCCTTGGTATCTGAACTTAACGACATTTTGTCGAAAGAGTTACTTGTTCTCACAACTGTCGTGCTCAATATCCTAACTTAATGCTATGCCTATTAAAGTAATAGTATTTATTACAAGAGCTTCCCTGGAATATTTACGGTTCGAAGAACATTTACACAGATAAAACACGTCTTGGTCGGAATTTTACGATTTTCCGGAAAACTATTCAAGGCTTCATTGTATCTCTTACTTTCGCTTACTTACATTTGAGCTTTGTTTACTGCGAAGCAGAAACATTTATACCCTTTTTCGATACAAATTTCCAAACAGGTAAACAATTTTCATTGGTCTGTTTAATTTACCTACTATGTGGCTAACCAGCTATGTGGTTTTTAAAAAGCGATATCTGGTACCACGAATATTGGTTCAGCTTGAAATACAATATCTGGTACCTACCACAAATATCGGTTCGATTTAAATACAATATCCACACATGTTGGTACTGCTTAAAATGCTATATCTGGTACCACATATGTCGGTGTGGCATAAAAGGCGCAGACCAGTTTGGCGTAAACTAATAGAGTCATATATCCTAATACAACACTATGACAAAAAAAACAGTAGGCGTATATGCTCTGCTACCCGTGCGGAGCCGGGGCGGGTTAGTTTAATATATTTTATCAAATTGCGGACCCATCAAATATTTCTAGCCATTATTTGATAAATTATTTGCCAATTTCAAGAGATATCTTGTTCATAATAGATAGAAGTATGAGCTAGCATTCGTTTTAATATTGTCAAATAATAAAACAAATCCTCATCATTCTCAATTTTCCAAGTTCAGCAGATATTTTTATAACTTATAAACACCTATTTGTGTTGCGTAAGACACTTTTGAAATCATTTAACCTAATTCTAACACCTAATAAATAAACTTAATATAGTTTTAGCCAAAATTATTTATTATTTTATATCGCTTCAATATACAAAATAAGCATTCAAAGGCGTTTTGTATAAAAGGCAAACTGATTCAGCTACTCAATTTAGAAGCAGAAATAGTGTGAAAGCATAATAAAACCTTTGTGTGGGCGGCCCATGAAAACTCTAACATAAACCGGTCTATTCACAGCTAATCCCTATTACAAGTACGAATAACTTTTACATTAAAAGCCTTAATTGCTCCCTCTAAACCGTCAGACCTACATTTATCTGCTTGCTGAATTTTTTATTTTATGTGACGGCTCTTTATGGGTTATAAAATTAAATACATTTATTTCAGAGGACGGAATAGTATTGGATTGTTTACGTGTCTTAGTATTCTCTAAATAGTGGTCAAACACGAACCTATCTTCTATACTAATATTATAAAGAGGAAAAATTTTATTGTTTGTTTGTATTGAATAGCTCTGTAACTACTGGACTGATTTGAATAAATCTTATCCATTAGAAAGCTACATAATCTCTGATGAACATAGGCAATATTTTATCCCGGAAAAAGATAACAGTAAGATAACAGCTAGTACTCAATAAAAAAATGTTAACTCAATATAATAATAGTAGATACCAATTTTCTGCTTGCTAAGAATATCACAAAATACAGATACGAATAATGATTATGACAATACATTATTATGATAATAATCAAATAAAAAACTCATTTTTTATGTAGATAAAAAAATAATCTAAAATCCTCGTACCTATTATTATACACATTGGAAACAAGAAAATGGATTTTGAATGCTTTTTTATCGAGTTGTTAGCTACCCTGAAGTTTTTAGCCGGATAGCTAACCGGAAAGTGCTCGAAATTTGAGTTGCAATAGTCCACCCCGAACGACAGACAGAAAATAAAAAATATACCTTGAATCGTCATTCCTGGAATTCTATTTTTAATAGGTATGTATACTTGGCTTAATTACTCTTAGAGGATAACACAGTTTTACTGTTAGAGGATAGGTGAACTGATTTGACAGTTGTCGTGAGAAATATTTCGTTACTCAGAAATTATTTCTTAAAAGAATGAATGAATGAGAATACCTGTAATCACTGATATTAGATTGACTTTTATTGATAAAAAGTGATATGGTCAAACCATGAAACAGTAATTTAAACCATATTACGCTCGTAACTGTCAGTTTAGTCCAGCTAATTAAAATCAGACTATAGTTGTGTTACGAACTTTCTATTCTCAAGCGAAGGGGATAAGTAATAAATTTTATTACTAGATATTTTTTCATATGTGAATCACAGAATACGGTACATCAACTAGTCGATTCATGTGATGGTAAAGTGATTACTCGTACCGTCACCTTTAATGGACCTTTACAAAGCCTAGAAGAAAGATGATTAAATTTACCCATCATTCAAATATCTACCTTAAAGGAAAGTAAACTAAAATGCTATTAAGATTTGATTATTTTCCTCGTCAGTCAATTCTATTACGATAGAAAATTGAATCAAGATAGCCTTGCCGCATAAAAATACAATTGAAATTACATTTACATTTGTAACATCGGTTTTAATAGAATAACTAGATTATTCATACATTATGTAAAGGAAGGCTCAATGCAGCCCTTATTGAGTTGGGAAAATCGTAAAAAGGAGATTTTTTGTAATATTACTGGTGAGGCCACTTTTATAGTGATCTACCCCACCTTATTAAGTCAGCAACGGACCCTTTTACCCCCTCGCCTCTCGAAATGTTTATGAAAGTGAAAATGTCTTTAAATGCACCTGTTTGCTCTATTACAGAGAGGTTTACCAGTAATTGAAAGCAGAACGGTATAAAAATTAACCAAAATAAAATACGGCTTAATTACTTTTGGATTTATAGCAGCCGTTACTTTTTTTATTCTGTTACCATTTTACGCCGATGTTTTTTTTTCCGGTCGCGCGAATTGTTTGGTGTTTCGAATACTATTTGGGGATTCAATTGAAGTAATAGTTAGCAACATATTTATTTGAGAATGAAACTGTGTTATCCTCTAACAGTAAAACTCGACAGCAATGATAAGAGAAATACAATGACGGGCCCTTAACAGAAATACAAAGATAAGGCTTGTTGTTTTTATGACACTTCCGAACTAGTGACCGAAACATATTGGCGTTTGTCTTACTTCTACGATCGCACGACATTTACAAATGACTTAGTTTTTCTTATATTTTCCAACTCTTATTATCTGCTAGACGTGCTCGAACACAAGGTCCCGGTAATTTTATTTTATCGACTTCAGCTAAACTTATTGCGTAATAATCATAATAAAAATTTGCTTCACCTCGAAAGCTACAAAGTATTAGCATACATTATGCGCGTACGAGCGCTCGCATACACCGTCAATTTATAGCCATGTAATATCGGGACAATTGCCATGTGAAGGAAACGAGACTGAGGGAATGTTACTAGCGCATCTCTTCTAATTTATCGTACGTAATATTCGAGCTCCGGCCGGCGCCGCCGGCTCTTAACTCTCACCTGAACACGCTTCGTCACAGGCATGTACACACGGCTTTAAGAACATAATCTTTATTACCTTCCAGAGCACTCGGAGACTTCCCTTTATTTTATTTCTTGTGGTTGAGGCAAAGGTAATATATCCAGGATTACGTGGTACTATGAAATATGCAGAATCTCTGAGGAGGGGCGAATATAGAATATTATCTACTTTATACGGCGTTTAAAACTTACATTTCAAATCTTGCGGCGCTCACTTTTTATTTCATTGTAAATATGCAGAATTTTATATACGTAGGTGCACTGTGCCATCAGCTGTCGCAGAATTATTGATTGTGAGGCCCCGAATACCACAGCGCATATGAATAATTAATATGTAGTGTGGGTTAATTTCAAAATATTGCGTTCGGGTTGATGCGGTTTGATGTTTTCATAGAAACAGATGCCATGATGCGTGGCCGCTTAGGGTTTACATGTTTTCTTTTTGTTAACGTTTAATTTTTCAACGTGTTCATTAGGCTGATGACAGCGTAGAAAAAGAGCTGATTCAGCTAGGGTTTTTCAAATTGCTTTCCTTTGTCATTGAAATTGGTTGATGCGTCTCCAGAAAAAATTCAATGCTTTTGTTGGTGGATTAGGGTAAATAAGGTCAATCGTTGAATTTTCTTTATGAAACTGTTGTTCAAGCAAAAATGTTTGAATATCAGAATAATTCCAATTTGGTTATTGAAAAAGCTCTGTGAAATATTTTTAATGTTATATTTCATTCTGGGATAGAAAATATCCATGTTTCAGAATACATTGTACCTATTAGTTTTATCCAAATTCATTCAATCATTTTATTCAATTTATCAATAAACATTAAAAAAACATGCATTGTTGATATTTAGGAAACGATATTTGGTTACGATATACGATGTACAGAATCGCCAACCATACAAACCACTTTTTTAATTCAAATGTTTAACAATTAATGCTTAAACTAATACATTAAAAATTAAATCCAATTGTTTGTAAATATTCAAAATTTCCATTGTTATTAAGTCGTTGTTATCGTTAATTATTAAGCATATTTAAATGAAACCTAATGATGCTCCAATCAAGTAACTAGAGCGGATAATGTTGCATAAACTTCATTACCAGATAATAGAGAGCTACAATAAATGAATGTAATGCGAAAATATACATTAATGAGGCAGACATTTTGTTTGTGTTTAAAGTCATTCGTGAAATCGAATGAAACAGTATCGTGTTAATGATTTAATTTACAGCTCAATATGTATTAAAATGTTTTACTTTTCTGGTGGTGGCAATGTGATAATATATTTGCATTTTGACGCTTTTACATATTATTTCTTTAATTTCACTTAATTGTGTTTTTATTCAACTCGCAAATGTTTGTTGTAAATATATTTCTGAGTACCTACCTATATTGCCCGCTCTCCTCAGCAAAAGAAACCTTCTAAACTTAGAGAAGTGCTATTATAAAATAAATATTTATGCATTTAAATAAATTGTTTTTCATTAGTATTTATTTAAAAATAATTCAAATTGTTAATAAAAAAAAAGTGATCTAAATCTCTTTATCGACTCATGAACAAATGAATAAATACTGTGCTTAATAAACAGTATTTTTGTTTGATAAAAAAACCACATAATAAGTAGGTACCTTTAACTAATCTCCTATGTTCAAAGTTACAGTATAAGCTAATATAGTGAAACTGATAAAAATCGAAAACTTACAAACCCTCAAACATAAATAAAATTTTCATAGAGCAAACTTTACCAAGAATTTTTTCTTGCAAAAGTTAAAAAAGGTCTTAATATAATATGCATTTAAAGCATACACTTCAAGCTCGCTAAGTAAGAACTAAGAAATAATTGCGTTCTATGAGCAGAGTACACCGCAAACTTGCTCTATGTAAAGTTACTCCAAGTTAACCATGAGACTGAGAAAATAATTTAGCTTACCTACTTCCTTATTACTTTATCTCGGCAGGGCACAGTGGGGAGCAGTTAAACCTACTCGTACCTCTGATCTAACTTGCTTTACCACAGTTAAGCTTCGGTAATAACATAAGTGCACCCACTTTGGCTGACGTGTGAGTGAAGTTATCGGATTTGAAAGCCGCATCCGTGGAACTTCGCTACTGATAGCAACTGTACTGTGAACTACATATGGCATATGCTGTAGCTACAGTGACTCGTTGAATAGTTTCTTGTCGATATCACATCAAATCTTACAATATTATATTTATTATGTTTTAGAGAGATTATACAATCTTCAGGAACAACCATTGTGCTGATGATGTTTAAAATAATAACTAATTTTCTGCAATAATGAACACCAATAGGTCTCAATATTACACTAGAACATACCTTATATCATAGATCATGTACATTACTATAGTTTTACTGAAGTTATAGCTGCGAGACACTCAATCATTTTAAAAGAATATGAAGTCGATGGTAATACTTACCATAGGCGCCTTAAGTGTAGCAACTCGTTGCATCCACCAACTGTGAATCTCGCACTAATGGTAGGGGAGGCGAATAGGGGATTTCGGGATTTACTCGAGCGCGGCAGATTAACATAAGGGGCCAACCTTGCACCTTGTGAAGTATTCTCACCAAATCTGAGCCCTCTATGTAGTGTCGAACGCCTAGGGTAGCCCGTCAGATAAGTAAAAAAAAATCGATGGTTTGAAATACTCGAGCGCGTCAGATTAAGGTAAGGTAAGTTAGTTACATGCAAAATAGTGTACATTTCAATAATCTGACAATTTGGGCGTGACGAAAGAAAATTGGAGACTCGCAAAGTTGCAAAAAAAAAAACGTCACCTGGATTTTCTCGAGCGCGATTAGATTTTTTTTTATTTTGAAGGAAATTAGTCACGAATCACGGAAATATCTTAATCTGCCGATTTGCACAACCCGAAGTAGCTAAAATCATTATTAAGTATTATTATTATTTTATTATTTACAACAAATGTACAAAATATACATGCAAATGTACAATTACAATACATAAAAAACTTCTTCGAGGCTGCCGCTGCTGCCGATCGGCAAGGTTCCCAGAAGGCTGGCAGCGTTTCCTCTTTGGATGGCCAAGCTGATGCGTTGGCGGAAAAAGCTCCCCGCCCGCCGGTCACCCGAGGCCTCGATTAATTTTTTACATAAAATATTTGCGAAACGACGAGCTTCAGACCCCCACGGACCCATGGTCTCAACCGCAAAAGGCATAAATTGATAATTTGTGCTTTTTGAATTTTGAATTTTCCGCACCTTTCGCAGCCGCTCCCGCGGCTTTACAAGTCACCGGTAAGTGAGATGGCGCAAGTGTATCGACACAAGTGGCATCCCACACCAACGGCTTGCCGACACTCCACGGGATCAAAGTCATACCATCCGGCCTCTTGCCGTCGCCGTCGAAATACCGACTGGTTCGAGTACAGAAGGCACGCCGGCGACAACAAGAGCCCTATGGATAATATCATTAAGAGCCACGTGGCGTGAAATACGACCGGCGCTTTGAGAACACGAAAGCCCATGATGGCCGAGATCATTGACAAGATCCCCACAGCGGCAGCGATGAGGATGATTGGACCTGGAACCAAGACGAAGACAAATGCACAAACTTAATGTTATGCGGTCTAACAAAGTCCCGATATTACTAGATGGAATGGCTTGCAACCAGTGACCTGATTCACTCTGAGAGACAGCTAACAAACGTGCCCGGTCCGAATCAGTAGAAAAATCAGAAAATAAAATTTGCCAAGTTTTTTCGCAAAGAGGTTTGTCCCATTCTCTCTGAGAGTGACTCAAAGTCGGAATATTTGTGCCTGGACAAGCTACCTGCCAAGCATTTCTGGCATCGGATAGGTAAGAAACCTCAACAGATCCAATAGTTGGTTCCAAAACAGATCTGACGAGGTCACTCACACTGTATACCGAGGACAGAAATGCCGGCAGTGATACGCTAGAAATTTTACGCACTCCTAGGCCACCATATCGTACGGGTAGGGTGGCTTGAGACCACACTTTGTTGTCGTCTAGGCAACAATTTAGGATTTTAGAAAGATAAATTTTGATCATGTTGTCCAAAGTTTCTAATAATTGATCGAATTTGAATAAGTGGGTGCAGCGGAGTAAATACGTAAACTTCGGCACAAAAAGACATAGTCGTACAATAAAAAATGCATAATACGCATTTATGTCATAAAGTCGATGAGAGGATTCATTAAAATTTTGTATCTTTTGCTCAAAAAACCCAGGAATGGATTCATCTAAGACGGGGGCTCCGAGAAGAAGAAGCGAATCCCTTGAGATTAATTTAATATTTGGTGCCAAATCATTAAAATCTTGAATAATTTTGGATTTCTCAGATTCAGGAACAGAATCTGAAACTAGGATCTCGCATTTGGAGCAGTTAAAATCAAGACCAATTTTTTTTAATTTTTCAGTTAGAGATTTTAAATCTCTGATAACAGAAGTCGCATCACCTCCAAGAGTTCCATCGTCTAGATACCAAACATTAAATTTAGACTGTAATTTAGCTATGATTGGTTGAATGGCCAAACTAAAAATGGCAGGACCGAGAGGATCGCCCTGCTGACAACCTACACCGGAAATGATCGGTTGTGTTTTATAAAAAAGTTTTGTAGGATGGCCATAACATTGCCACAAGTAAGAATATATGTCAGGACAAATATCCCTAATTTGTGTCAACATAGCGGCCCTATCGACAGAGTTAAATGCATTTTTTATGTCAACCTTAAGCAGAACATCACCTCCGTTATTTAAAAGAAAGGTCCGAGCCGCATGTACCGCTGCCTCACAACCTCCCTTTGAGCCAAAACCAAGTTGAATTGGTTGAAATAAATCAGTAGCTATCGGGAGAATGTGACGACAGCAAATTTTGGAAGCCATACGACGGATAGTATTACCCACCGCGATCGGTCTTATACCACCGTCTTTTTTGGAAAGGGCGCAAAGGTTGGCCCCATAAATGATCTCGGTGATGGGGCTCGGCACCTTTCCTGCCAACATAAAATTTATAAGAGAGGTTAATCTCGATAACAATTTAGTGCTAGCGTCCCCGGCGGCACCACAAACAAGATCTTTGTAATGCTGTGGTGTAAAACCGTCGAGGCCGCCAGCAGAGCCAGGTTTAAAGGATAAAATTACATTTAGAAGATCTTTGGAGGTACAATTCAGACTGGTTTGGTCAGATGAAGGGGGATCCGGAAAAATTATATTTGGGAGCGGAGGTGGATGTTTAGACCTTAAAGCACAGAGGGTTTCAGGTGTGTCTGCAGCGACAACATCGCTTGAAAATAAAAGCTGTGCTGCTCCCTTGAAATCGCCGTCGTTGGCTTTATTTTCAATTTTTCTAATAAATTGCCTGATTGATAAATTGACTTTTCGAATATATTGGAATTGAGGCCAATTCTGGATGTGAACAATTATTTTTTATTTTTTGAGTTAGAGAGATCTCATTTTGCTGGCGATTAGGAACATGCAGCACCCTGTAAGAAAATGTGAGCAGTTCTTCCCAAGCACTCTGCGAATTCTGGCTAAGAATTTTGTCTATAGATAGACATAAAGCTGAAGCCACACAGAAACGTGCCCCGCGAGGTATTCGCTTTAATACCGGAACGTTATTTTTTAATAAACAAATCCTTTGCCAAAACGGTTGCTCGGAAGTATTTGAATTTGTGGTCGAATTTAAAATGCCAGAATTAGCAGAGCTAGTCTGATTGATTAATACCTACTGAAACAGGTTTATGTACCTTTCCAACATGAATTTTCAGACCACGGTTTCCACGAAAATAGCGAAGATGAGAACACTGCCCACATCTCAGCAAATTTTCATGCGATGTACCACTAACCTGGCTGCAAGGTTGTGGGTCAGAATTGGTGCCAGGACCAACATGTATGCCCAAAGGGAGCATTTATAAAACTAAAACATAGCACTAAAATTATCTTGAGACCGGGTGTGTTGATGGCCGCCTATGCCGATTGCGCAGAAAGAGATGCAGCCCTGGAGGCGGCAGATCACCTCCCGGCAGGATACGAGACGCGCACACCAACCACCGATCTGAAACAAAACGATAAAATTAATATTAAAATAATAAAATATTTATGCCGAGAAATTTTGATGCGTCAAGTTTGACGCTATCAAACATTATCTTATTTATATTATTAAGTGTATAGTCCAGGAATATTATGAGTTTCACCTCAGAATGAGAGATAGTCAGCTATTAACTTGTATAAACCTATATTTTGACACCCTAAAACTTGTCTCAAAAGCTACTTATCTTAGGGTGCCCGCGACTACTGATTTTTCAAGGTAAAGTATCATAGGTGATATCGAAAAAAAATCATTTATTGCAAATATCTCGTTTCCTATGAGTTTTTTGGCATATGTATTCATAATAAACATTGTAGAAGATTAAATTTTCTACAACTTTTGTACAAACATTTTTTCGATATCTTGAACCATTTTCGAGATTTCGATATTTTTTATATATTTTTTTTTTCAAACCGTCAGATTAAGGAAATCCCTCAACATAATTGTCAGATTATGGGTCAGAACCGCCTGTATAAAAATCTGACGCGCTCGAGTAAATCAAGGTCACGATTTTTTTTTGCATTTTCAAAAATCGGCCCTGACTGATGGTCGCGTCCAAATCGTCCAGTCTTTAAAATAGGAGCCAGTGGAGGGTTCACTTAACATCCCTTATCAATGTCTGACGCGCTCGAGTAAATTTTTTTTTTAAATATTTTCGACCCCTTCGTACGGCCACCCCCACCACGCAAAACGGCAGATTATTATTTTTCCGTTATCAGACAGACGTGGCGCGACTACCCTATTAATATCTGACGCGCTCGAGTATTTCTTGGTGACTGTTTTTTTTTACATTTTTGAAACCCTGTAGACGCTCCCCCCACCGCTGAAAAGGAAAATATCACATAACCTTTTTTTCTTTATTCCACCTAATCTTCAAATTCCAGTGGGTCCCAAAGACGCTCGAGTAACTACAAATTTAGCATCATTGCCTCCCCTACCATAATATGATAACACCGTAAACTGATAGGATCTATAGTCCTAGCGGGACGCAAAAAATAACAATAACTTCAGATAGACCGTCTGCCTTCCTTTAACTCTGGGTGCCCTGTTTTGAATCTTGTTCACAGTTTCCTGTATCTACATCTTCACTTTCACTGAAACAGCAGTTTATATCCCGCTGGATTTTTCTTTTTGACTTCAATCATTATCATAGATCTACAATATCTCAACTATTCTCTTGAATTTTAATTTTAAACTAAATATACGAGTACAATTCAAATATTTCCATATATTTCCAGGATAGAATTGCTTGTAAGATGATTGTTCATCCTCATGCCCTAGAGGCATATCGGCGACACCTTACTTATTTGTAGACCTGATTGCGCCAATCATGTCGGCGTTGCGTTGCGTTGCTCACTGTTTGATCACGATCTCCGTAATCGGATATTCCGTGTGAGACGTCTGTCTCGTCAGTGATTGTGTGCTGTCTATGGTTCGGTTGTAACGCGACTCAATTTAATCGATTAGTAGTAAGTAGCAGTTTGTTAACCAAACATGTATTTTTATCAAGAATAATTTCCAAGTAAACCTACTGGTTTATCTTCATGGCAGCAATAATAAATTAAGTCGAATTCATTGATCGTGAGTCACAATAGACTTTAGATAGATATTATATAGTAGAGATCAACGAATAAATTTTGTTCAACGCTCCATTAAACTTTATTTACTCACTACACCCCAAAAAACTACATTAATTTTTAAAACGTTTCAGGAGTCGTTCCGAAATAAATGTTTCTTAATTTCCGCAGGGCAAGGCAGAGTTATTGAATCCCATAGAAATGGCATTACGCGAAATAATTTAAGCGGCTTATTTTTAATACTTCATAATACCTACTTTTGTATGGTAATTTGTGTCTACAGGTGACGGTAGTCCCTTACCATCAGGTGCCCTTGGTGTGAGACTTCTGACATAACAAAACAATTCAAGAAATAATAAAGCACAAATAATCTTGTTAAAAATATAAGGAGGTATCTAAACCGAATAAGCGATTATAACTCCCGTCTACCTGCAAATCTTGTACGAAGAGATTAATCTAATGAGATTACACACTCAATCCTGAATTCATACAATTTATATTCAACGAATCGTGCCGATCTAAACCGATGGGATTAGTCGGGCCTTTCATAGACGTACAGAAACCATTTTAGTCTCTTTAGATCTGTTTAATATTAAATTGTTTAAAGTTCTTATTCCTGGAAATTTTGAATATTTATTACTTGCAATCTTAGTAGATATTCAGTCTGAACGGGTTTGATTCTCTATATAATCTAGTTATTACAGTACGATTTTCAAAGAGGTTTGAATATTTGAATAAATTAGATAGACAATGAATGCATTTTCATCGTCTTGAGGTTTTGTCTTGAGATTTCTAGGGCTATGTTTCGTGTTCGTTGCACTGTTGAACACACTTTGTACACCAATTTTATAGTAAAACACATTTTATATAGATAGACTAGCGACCTGCTCCGACATCGCACGAGTGTACAGTTTTTTTATGCCACAAGTGACAACGAGGCAGGCGGGTCACCTGATGGTATGTGACTACCGTCTCGCCTAATAGATATTAGCAATACCAGGGGGATTGCCAATGTGTTGTACACTTTATTACAGTGTACACCTTAAAGGCAAACTGGCTCTCAAGTGCAATTGCCGGAAAACACCAACAGGTGCTTGGCGACAGATTTTCAACTTGAGGATGGTAGCCAGCCAGTCGGTTACTACAAAGTACCCTACCACCGTGCTGTGGCTATAATATGCATGTATTATGATATACATATAAATCTTTCGGAAGAAATTTTCTAAATGGTGACGAAAAGGTTTAGGAGTTAGCGGATATACAGACAGACAGAAGCGGAAAGCGACTTTATTTCATACTACGTAGAGATGTAAGGATAACCTCTCTCAGTTATGGTAACACGATATTTTTTGAATTCATTCCTATTTCCCGTGGGTTTATACTGAAATCGGATGCGTAAATGAAATGATCCAATTACCTCGCGAAAATCACGACACATTTCCTTACGGTACGTTTTTACTTCAGTAATTTAATTAAAAAATATTGGTAACATTTCGCAGGGGCACCCGAGCGCCGCCTACCGACGCGGAACGTTCGGTTATTGTTGGGGCATTCCTTGTAATTCGTTGGTACAACGAGCGGGAAGAGCCGCGGCAAATCTCCGCTTCAACAGAACCTAGGGTTGCCCTAAATAAGGAAATAATATTAATATGGTAAAAATATTTGTTATAAATACGTGAAGAAAAATTGTACCCCTGGCGTGTTTGTCAACTTATTTATTTAGCCTGGTAGCTATTGACAAGCTTTAGTTATTATTAAAGGAAAAAATTATTCGTGGTGGAAGGAAAGACAATTTTATAGTAAAAAGTATATTGTAAAATAATGATACGTGACTACGTGTGAATAGCATAACAAGTAGAAAGGGAAGAGAGTAGCGCCTCCGGTGTCAAAAAAGGAAAACATTAGGTTGCGTTCATAAACTATTTTTTTTTTCTAAAAAACATATGATCGAATTTCGACCAATAGGCATACACCAGTGTGAGTTCGTCCTCTGAGAATTAAATAAATAAATATGAAAAAATAGATCGATAGATTTAGCTCTAGTTCTATAATCTGATAAAAGCACCTACAAAATCGAGTATTGTCATCAAGCTTATTAAATACTGACTGACTTGTTTTATTTCGACGAAAATGTCTGCTTTAGTTTATTTCATTTTTTAACAAAAAATTAACATATTTTGTTTAATGTTAAATTAAAAACAAATGTGAGAGCCCTTATTGCAGTTAAACTCTATTAATTATGACTTACTAGTTTTCCGCCCGACGGTTTCATCCGCGTTTCTGAGGATCTTATCTTTTCCCGCGATAAAAAGTATCCTATGTCCGTATCCGAGGCTCCATTTATCTCCATACCGAATTTCATCTAAATCGATTCTGCAGTTTAAGCGTGAAGAGGTAACATACGTAGAGGAGACAGACAGATAGACACACTTTCACATTTATTATATTAAGTATGGATTATCTAGCAGGTCTGATACTGTGTGCTAGTCAAAACTTCAATTACTCGTATTTAGTAATTTATTATTGAGTCTAATCTTTGTCTAACTTAATTTCACCCCAGACGTTTCTTTGGTGTTGTTAAAATTTTTAAAAAGTCCTTTTTATAACATAGTTAGAAATGGCAACCCTATAGAGCTTGCAATTCGTCCGACCAACGAGAACATTCGCCAGGCTCACGACCAATTGCGTCTGCTTTTTTATGACTCGATGCCATTGTTCGACAAATATGAAAAAATAAAAGTTTTTCAGGTACCTTATAAATTCAGACTAAGTTTAAATAAAAATACCAAGTAAGTAAGGATAAACTTAATTATTCTGTTAACTCTTTTATTTTGATTTTATTATCTGCGAGTGCGACTGACTGACTGATTTACTGCCTAACTGCCAACGCACAGCCTCTTGAAATGAGGAAGTTTTCAAATTCTTTGGAGGTAAATCCATACTGCATACTAATATTATAAATGCAAAAGTAACTCTGTCTGTCTGTTACCTTTTCACGACTAAACCGCAAAATCATTTTTTATGAATTTTGATACAGAGGTAGACGGGACCTTGAAGAAGGACATAGGACTGTATGACATCCCGGGAAAAGGTAAGATCCCTCAGGAGTACAAATTAGCAGTCGGTAACTAGCTAGTAGGGAATAGCGGGTAATCCATGGAGTAGAAAGCTTAAAAAATATTCTTACCTATTCCAGGTTATAAGCAAATATTTATGAATTGAGATCTCGTACTGAATAAAATGATTATCATTAAAATGATTGAAATTTGATTTTGTTAAGCTGGACTTTAATTTCGTCAAAAACAATCGCTGTTAATCGTAGATGTCGATTGACTTAGACTGACACTCGAAACTCTTGAATTTGTAGTTCCAAACTATTAAACGGAGGTATTAATGGATGTCATTAGAAAAACATATCAACCGACATTTCAAATTGAGTAGAAGATTGAAATGTCTGCGTACTTCAAGTAATTAAATGTCAACATTATCATTTCACTCCAAAAACGTCGTTGATAGGAGTAAGTAAACATAGAATTCAAGCCAAGTTTAGAGTTGATTTACACTATGGAGTTGTATCGCTCAGTGAAGTATGAATCAAATCATGGATTGGTTTTATTTTAAACGAGAACAGTTTTGATACACTTATGCTAGGAGCTCATTTCGGGCTCATTTTGTTCCTCGTTTAAAATTGCTGTCACATTACAGTTTTGTAGAATGTTGATCCATACGTATTGTTGATAGGTAGGTAGGTACCAAAGAAAAAGATGAAGACGTATTGTAGTTACAATTTAAGGGGTAGGTATAACTACTCAACTATATCAATAACATTGATATAGTTGAGTACGGTGGTAGGGTACTTTGTAGTACCCGACTGGCTGGCTACCACCCTCAAGTTGAAAATCTATCGCCAAGCACCTATCGGTGTGTTCCGACAGCTGCACTTGAGAGCCAGTTTCCATCTAGGCTTTGTGTGCTTACCATCCATCACTTACCATGGTGAGATTGTGGTCAAACACAAGCCTATCGAATATAAAAAAAATAATTAAAAATTGAATATAAAAAGTAGTTAGGTAGCTAGTATAATACATGGGTTCGATAGTACAAGATCTACTTAGTTTGGGATCAGATGGCCGAGTGTGATTAATGTTCCATTTATAATTATTCATTTATTTATTTAAAACTAGCTGTCACCCGCGGTTTCGCCCGCTTTCCCGAGGGATCTTATATTTTGCCGGGTAAAGTATATAGCCTATGACACTCACAAATAATGTGGCTTTCTCATGGTAAAAGACTTTTTAAAATTGGTTCCCTACAACCTCAAAAACTAAAAACATTACCTCTTTATAATATTAGTATAGATAATGGAACGATCACTGAAACTGTAAAATAAAATCAAATTAAGTTGGTCTCGTGTTCAAACTTGTTGTCTAAAAGATTATTCAATTGACCTGTACTGTGACCCCATAATGTAAATTGACTGAATAGTGGAGTGGTTTCTTAGTCTAGCCTCTTAGCTCCTACAAAATCCCCATGAAACTTGCTTACTTACTTGAGCTAGTAAGTCTTTGTCGCAACACGAGAGTCTCAATTAATCGCAGCGATTATCTGTCTCTGATGCTTCGCTTCAGTGGATGCAAAATGTTAAATATTTATAAGTTTTATGTTCACCACGGACATAATGTCCCTGTAAAAGAAAAAATAAGTTTAAAAAGTACGTGACTGAATTGAATTGAGGTGTTGAATTATATTACATTAGTATATCTCTCATGCAATGCATTGTTGCTGCATGAGAAATTCTTGCTGCTGATGATGCTGACGCTGATCACAAAAAAATATCGAGGTTAGAAGACAGATTTTTGTATTTACCAGATGTTTTTTATACTATACACAGACTAGCTGCTGTCCTCCGCGGCTTAACCCGCGTTCCTGTGGGAACTTATCTTTTCCCGGGATTAAAATATAGCCTATAATACATTGTATATATACTATAGTTTTCTAATGGTAAAATAATTTTTAAAATCGCTCTAGTAGTTTTTGAGTTAAATCGTAAAAACATTAAATCTTTCCCTTTTATAATATTAGTTTAGTTTTATTTTAGGCGCGTATTACCTCTGACTCTTTTTAATATAATATAACTATATTTCCGACTAAATGAAAATACCATAGAATAATCAGATTATATTATTTAAATTTTTATTAGTCAATTGTTATAACATCTTAATGCAATAAATATTTATTAATAAAATACACGTGAATATTTGAAAAAAGATTGTATGAGTTTTTATTCGAAAGATCTTTTAATTGTACAAATAATATAAAACAATTAACAAGACAATTATTAAGTTCAACTTTGAACTTCCAAATATTGAATATAAAATATCTACCTTCGTTTGATTATTTTCCGGAAACTCAAAACGTTTACCGAAAACAAAAGTTATTTCCATCGAGAAGAGTAATTTAATGAACTCTGCAAATTCTCCACGAAAACATGAATTGGTTCTTTTAATTCTTATTTCAGCATTGAATCAATTATGCTGGGTATTATTCCCAAAGGATCTGAAAGTGAACAACCATTTTGTAATTTTACTGTGCCCCTGTAGAATTTTTATTTGCTTAAGTGAATTTAATGGGTAACTTTTCGGTTTACTAGGACGGTATTTACAAAAAGCGTGCAAAGTACGAAGAGGGCAATTTTGGGATGCATTATTTTGGTTATAGTCATAAGTTTTGAATCTCAACTAAAAGAAAATTGACAATTTAGTTAATTGATAAGTATTTTAGTAACAACAGAAAGTGATGTTGAAACTGTAATGATTTTAAAATAAGACAATAATAACCTTCAAAATTAGTTAACATTCGGTGTGTTTTTTTCGTATCCACGCAATATCCCTCTTAAACAAGAAAGATGAAATCAGCAAAATTATAAATGACTGTCTATTAAAACATCATTGTTCTCAGTTTTAATTAGTTAAATAAGGATGTAAAATTCAAAATGCCATTGAGTAGTTAGTGCTAATTAAAAAATTATCATATTTTCTTTGATTTCTATATGCATTTAGCAATTATACGTGATTCAAAAAAATATCTTCCTATTCATTGGGATTTCCAACTTCACAAAATATGATTAATAGTCGCGTAAATTAACACGAAAAAAGAAAATGTGCTATGCGCTACTTCGGCGAAAATGCTTTCATTTTTCAAGGCTTGATAGGTACATTACGAAGAAACTGCAAATGTTCTGGAAGAAATTGTACAATGGACGTTCTTTTTTATCGAGTTGTTTCCTTTGTAAAGATTTTCGTAGCTGAAACTCATTAAAAATAAAGTGATTTCAACACTAAACGTTTTTGATTACTGCTGATGCCGTATAGATCCAGGAACGTATCGATTTTTGTTGAAAACTTTTATCTTGCTAGCTTATAGAATACTTACTTAATCTTTTGCGAAGCTTAAACTTTAACTGTTTGCGAGGGATCGGATATCTGTACAATCATACGGAGTGAGATAAAATATATTTTCTAGTTCTTGATTAAGTTAAGACTTTCAACCAAGAATGTTAACGTACTTGCCTTCAAATAAGACAGGAATTATTCCCTAGTTTTAAAATATTGGCGATAACTTCTTTCGAAAGTATTGGTAGATTAGCGCCATGTGTAGTAGATTAATTTGTTGTTAGTTTACTTATTTTTTTAGTTTTATATTATCAATTTTTTCCTGATGCAGTTATTTTAGTGAGTACCTACAGTAACTATTCTATATTATCGTATTATATCTCTTATATATTCAATGTCAATGATTTCTCTGTCACATACTTACGATTATAAACTGTAAAGCTTGGTCGATAGTCTCCTTAAAATTAAATAAATAAATTTGTGTTATAGTTCCGCATATCTTCAGTTTCACAATTTACCATGGCACTAAGTGACAACTAGGCAATCAATTCATCGCCTTCGGGCCCGCTAGGCGGCACCCCGGAGGGTTCGTGTTGAAAACCCTCGCTATAGAACCATTACTCAACCCACTATTGTTATACACGTTTTGTTTGGACCGCAGATTTTTATTGTGTATTGTCCCTTTTGAAATTGTGTCACAGGTATTTGTTGTACGAGAATAGTGATTGAACTGAAGCATTTGCGGAAAAGTACTATTGTAAATTTCATCGTATTCAGCTCAATATCTTTCTCCAAATATTTTACGAGAGCTTTTGGTGAAGGAAAACTTCGTGAGGAAAACAAAGCACGGTGGTAGGGTACTTTGTAGTACCCGACTGGTTGGCTACTACCCTCAAGTTGAAAATCTGTCGACAAGCCCTATCGGTGTGTTCCGACAGCTGCACTATCATGGTGAGATTGCAGTGAAAAAACACAAGCTTATCCAAAAGCTAAAAAAAGAGTCACCGATGAGTCATAAATTGCATCTAACATTTCAAAAGGTAATTACGGTTCACATAAAGTAAGTTCCCTTGTTGAGTCCATTTTCAACAGCAAAAATGATATTGTACCAAGTAGCATTTGAAAGTAAAATTATTTCAAGAGTCTGCACTCTGCGCAAAAATGGTCGCTTTCGCTTTGTCCAACGGCTTCGAGGAAAATTGAAGCGTTACATAACTGCAGTTCTGAGTGCTCTACAACAATATTCAAGTAAAGTCACAGAAATACAATGATATTTTGTAGCAGGTTTATCGGCACCATGTGAACCCACCAGACCGGCAGCCGTTTTCAAGTTTTCCGGCATAAACCCGTGAAAATGTGTTTCTAGAAGCTTGGATTTATTTTTGTGCTTCGAATAAAATACTTAAATATGGGTAAGCAATGACGCCTTTTCACTTTTGGCTTATACTATTGTTCTTATATTTTTACATATAACCCAATCATATTTGTATCTAGAATCGATTTACAGTGCTTGTCAATTTTGGTGTTAATTAATGTTGATAATTCAATTTCTGGTGAGTTAGTTTTTTTATTTTTTATTTATTTCGCTGCAATCTACTTTTGATTAGGAATGAGAGTTCTTCTAACCGAGGTTTAATTTTTATATTATTTTTTGTAATTATTACACAAATTTGAGACTGCATTTAATCGGGTCTGATTTATTTCAAATAATAAAACCTTCACAATATTCAACGGTAAACGGTCTGCACAATTGCAACCGAGTTAAATTCCATCGCGGTTTCATCATAATTCAAATTAATGTTGTAGTTATCTCGTTCAGTTTGCAACACAAACGCCATTATGTTATATGAAAGGCCATTAACGTTTTTACATTCATAGAAATATTCTGAAGTAAACGCCCCTAATGAGCTCCTAGTGATTAAAGTCTAACTACCAACCATCGTTATTCTGGTTACACAAACAATATTTGATACGTAATTTGGCTTCCCTTGGGAAATACTAAAGACAGCAATGCGGCACGATTCTGCAATATGCAAGGGAATTTGCATACACATAGCACTGCCAGCAGTTATGGGCGTTATATAATATGATTGAGGAATACAAGACACATTGTATTGTTTAGAATTAGAGGTTCGAGGTTATTGTGAAACATATAGCGATATGGTCAGCTATACCGGCTTTAAATAACTATTATGGTTGGTTACAAGCTGCTATTATAGTCGGTAGGGCCAGTGAACTACAATATTTTATTTTCACTTTAATAGAACGTGCGCTGTCAGTCCACTTTATCACGGGTCGTTAGGGTTTTATAAGCAACTTGATAAGTATCTTAGTTCTGATGATATAGAGTTTGAAATACATTTTATGTTGATATTACTTATGAATATAGCACTGAATATATTTGGTATGCAATTAATCAATGGAAATTGAAATCGCTGTCGTCTATGAAATTCCGTAATAGGTACCTTAAATCATTGTTTCTGCGACAGTTGCTCAATACAGGTAGTCAGCTTGAATGTAAAATGTAAATGTTAGACGGGCCGGTTGGCGTGGTTGGTTAATATACTGCCTATCACGCCGCAGGTCGTGGGTTCGATTCCCATCCAGGACACACATTTGTGTGCATGAACATGTCTGTTTGTCCTGAGTCTGGGTGTAATTATCTATTTAAGTATGTCATCTGGTTTCCATATTACAAGCTTTGCTTAGTTTGGGATCAGATAGCCGTGTGTGAAAAATGTCCGAGGATATTTATTTAGGATATTTTAAATCAAGCACTATACAATGTGTACCTAACTCTGTATAGGTATATTCCAGTCATTTTAATTAATTTATAGCGAAGTCGTACTTCATAAAAATACATTTTTTTTATTCATGTCAGCCAGAAGACCTCCACTGCTGGACAAAAGCCTCCACGATGGCCAGTCTTGCGCTACTCGCATCCAGAGGCTTCCCACAAATAAAAGTATTTCCTACTAATATTATAAACGCGAAAGTTTGTATGTATGGATGTTTGTTACTCTTTCACGCAAAAACTACTGAATAGATTTTAATGAAAATTGACACACAGGTCATATAGGATCCTGGAATAACACATAGGATACTTTTTATCCTGGGAAAAGATAAGATCCCTCGGGAACGCGGGTGAAATCTCGAGGCGGAAAACTAGTATTCAAATATTTTCTAACATACTTTATTCATCAGCTATAATTACATTACAATATTTTCCCCAATTATTTGATGAAAACAACGAAATTAAAGTTGAAGTAGCACCCGAAACTCCTAAAACTTTGCAAGACACTAATTGCATCCTCGGTGAATACCAAATTTTTCCCTTTAATAAATATTACTCTTCAAACAGTAGATACGTTTTACAGGGAATTGTTGGAAACTCTCATGTTTTATTAAAACCTACCTATACTTTAGTGATGACTGAAGCTGTAGCTCAGCTATCATATTATGTTTGTTTGGATTATATTTTAATTTATTCACTCATGTTATAATTTAAGCATTATAATATTATATCGACACCTCCAACGAATGAAATGCGATCTCGCTCTCTGTCGAACTTGATAGTTTCAGTCATATTTGTGTTCAAATGTGGTTCGGAAAATGTATTTACGTGTAGTATTTAGGTTGAAAATACCTAAATACTGTATATCTTGTAATGTAGCAAGAATACATCCAAATTCATAGAAATACTCTATAATACTTACATTGATTTATTTATACCGCCATTTAACAAATGAAAAAAGTAGAAGGAGCGTACGTAAACAATAGTCTCCAATGAATTGAAGCAACGTGCTCGAAGTTGTGTGCGTGACCTGTACGTACGTTATCTCGCGTCTCACAAAACGCGATCGGCTTCCTTTTTCAAATTCTGCTTCCGCGCACTTAAGTGCGCGTGGCTCTGTCTGTTTATTTGGTCTGAGATCTTCACATAAAAAATATATTATTATGCTAATGATTGCTTGGATTGAACACAAAGATTTTTAGAATTAAAACTTTAAAGCACTTACCAACTCATAAAATGTAACAAAATTGAGGTACCACGATATTAATTGGGGATTTAGATTTTATTCATTAACCTGTGAATCGGGTCTCTAGTTATTTTAGTGACTAATTGATTTACGTCCCAGAGAGCTTGGTTTTTTGTAAAAATAAGATTTGACGGGCCGGTGGGCACACTACTATTATTATACTACGGGTCGTGGGTTCGATTCCCATCCATAACAGACTTTTGTGTGCATGAGCATGTCTATTTGTCCAGAATCTGGCTATATTTACCTATTTCAATTCTTACTGATTTAGGATGGAAAAATCCTTGGACATTTCACGCACTTTAGATTTAGATCGAGATATAGGTGTACTACTACCAAATGGATAACCTGCCTAAACCGGCTACCTGAAAGGTCTGCAAATAAACCTATGTATTTGGTTACAAGGTAATGTTCTGCAAATTGACTTGAATATAAACAACACGTCTTTTTATGGATACTTTAAGGTATACATTGAATATAGGGATAATTTATTTATTATTATGTACATATCTACAAGATTTTTTTAGTATTAAAATCTAGTGTTACACATTTTTTTTATTTTTATAATTTGATATTATTTTAACTGTTTGTGTTATAGTGACTTGCATGCATTTCTAACTCAAGTGAGCCTTTATTTTAGAAATGAAATAAAATAATTTGTTTAAAATGGAAACGAAAATGCGATATTCACTTTTCGAAAGCAATGATATTGTAAATGAATATTATATTACTTTCACAAAGCTGTTCAAATTTTAAATATTTTCTGCTGCAGCTCTATGTATGTAAGTACATAGTTTAAACGGATGTTTCATAAACATGCTGGATTAAAATTATAAATATTGATACGCTATATTAATATTAAAAATCTTGTACCAACATGTTACAGTTAGGGAGTTGAAAATAATTACAACCATCAAATACTTCGAACAACCTTGTTCGTATGTGAAAGTATCAAAGGGTTGGTAATTTAAAAGATACCCAAATATATTCAGTAAAACAAGTAGGACCAAAACGACAAAGATTTAAAGGTAGAAAAACAGAATGAGACATTCCATGGGACCGAATCTAAATTTCAGTTACATTTCGCTTGAAATAGCGCTTTTTACACAAGATTAAAGGGACCCAGGACATTAGTAAAGGACCGATTACTTAACTGTAGGCAATTCTTGACCCCTATTTATTTTAGCGTGGTTTTGTAACACATTTAATATATGCGATTTACAGAATAAGGAATTTAAGCTACGGTTATAAAGGGCTGGTTGCACAAAAGTGATCATTAATTTGCATGAACGACAGAACGACAGGATAAATCTCCAATAGGTACTATTATTAAAGCATTACTATTATGTATAAAATTTGAAAGATATGAGACATTCCTTGCATAACTTAAAAAGTATATTGAGCTAAAATAAATTCATCCCCGGAATTCGGTACATCATAACTTATGTAACCTTTTTGCAAATCCAAAAAAAAATCAAAATCAAATTAAGGTTAGGTGCTATTATAATAGACATAACATACCTACCTATAAAAATATAAACTGACAAATAAAAAGGAATTTATTAGTTCATAATTGTAAGTGTGATCGTAAACGTGTTAGTGATGATGCTAGTTTAGGCGAATGGGTGCCAAAAATTATGGGCAGTTAGTGTAACAAACATTCGACACTTGTTCACTGTCGGTACTTCAGCTGAAGTATTGAGGATTTAATGAAGTGTTAAGCAACAACATTTGAGTAGTTTTTTATTATGATAATATAAAAAAAGGTTACCTACGATCATTAGCAGCGCTTTAAGTGCCTATCGCAATGTAGCTCGCCGGCGGTCCGACCGCCAATGGGCCACCGTAAGTGGGACTGAGCACGCATACTGGACGTTTATATAACTATTATAATCTGCGCTATGGGTCCGTTAGCCTGAGCGTATGCTGAGAGACAGGTGACACAGGCGGCAGAAAATGTTGTCATGTTGGCAACTCCGCTGATTTCTACGCGGCTGCGCGACGCGTGCTAGTCCGGGAAGTAGCGTTACAAATACAAAAGTTATGCTCAAATAAATAAATATTTCCCATTACTTTTTTTTACAACTACCGTAACCTTCCAATCTTACACCCACCGCGGGTGAGTGAGCTGACGCTTAGTTCGCTTATTAGTCATTCGAAATTTAATGAAAAAGATGGCAATTGATCGACGTAAAAACACTATCTAAAATGCAACGCTACCCGTACTATGTATGTAAACCTGCGAGAATGTGTCTGCGTCTCAGCAATTATTTCTGTGTTGTCTACCCTGCCTGCCCTGCCTGACCTGCCTGACCTCTCTGTCAGCATACGCAAATACGAAGGTCTGAAGCTGGCCGATTCGCTCGTGTTTTAAATAACATACAGTCCTCGGGGAACCGACGGGTAGCGAGCTTTTTCCGCTAACGCATTAGCTTGACCATCCAAGAGGGAACGCTGCCAGTCTGTTGAAAAAAAAACTGATTGGCACCAGCGGCAGCTTTAATATTTTCTAATAATACCTGAGTAGAGCAAATTTGTTGTAAATACTAAATAAGCATTTACAAATATTTCAAACTCTGTAAATAAAACAAACGAATCCACAATAAACCAATAATGTGAAACGTTCGGTGGATTTCCCCAAAGAGGAAATGCCTTCGTTACAGGTAAATATTTGTATTGTATTTATTATTCCATTAGCGAGGTACCCGTCATCACGTAGACGGAGATACATCATCCTGACTGGCAGCGACACAGACGATTAGAACACCACTGAATGTCTTAAAAGCCTAATTTCATTTTGTATTTCAGGAAAATGTATAGGTAATATTCAAAGCAGCAATATGATAAGTCGATTGCATTGTTTTTGTAATGTCGAATTATGTTTTTCCAAAATGGAATATAAATATTTATCGTTCTCGGCTTTGTTGATAAATGTGATAAAATATTTCTTATGGTTGTGTTTTTAGTTGGATTGGTACGTGCACGTACAAGATCAGAACCAATAAATAGCATAATACTGCTACAGGATTGTTTATAACCCCAAATGACATACCATTGTTGTTTGTTTTGTATTTTCTTAAATAAGAAGTTGTAGTAGGCGAAAGTTTAACACCTTGAGTAAAAGTATCTTATTAAATTATTTAATCAACTGATATGCGAAACTACAGATACAAAATATTGTTTGGTTTTCGTCACATGTTTTTCCTAGTGGATTTTTCCACAGTAAAAATAAGGTCGTGGGCAAAGGCTCAAAAGGGTCACAATCACAAAGGCCTACGAAATAATGACGTAAATTTTTAGCATAATTTTAATTAAAGGCTAATTTGTGACATTCACGAAACCGGAAAATTGGCCTTTGTAAGTAAAATAATTTTAGCTTAGAAAAGATACACGTAAATTAGGCAATGTGAGTAATAATAGGTACCTACCTACCTATCTAACATAATAATGACGGACGTTGTGTTACCATAGTGTAGTGTAGATAAATTAATAAAAGAGCTTCAAATAGTGAAACATTTAATATGATGGGGGGACAAATCCTACACTGACAACCTGCTCGGGGTGTATTGTATTTCCCCCTGCCAATTTTACTTCGGACATCGTAACGGCTTTATGTAAAGCACTGTGATCTTGGATATCTGACTTTGTTTTAGTGGTGTCGTTGATGGTGATAGAGGCAACCTGAAAATTGTTTCAACAGTTTGTGGCTCATATAATCGTGTTAATGAAATAATAATATTCCCCTTAAAATAGAATTAGCTACTTTATTATTTACATAATACATCTTGTCATCTGCATTAGATAACATCGCAAATGTAGAGCAAAATATTCTAAGAAAATCATCAATCATTTGGTTTCAAGTAGTCATATGCCTGCCATCTTTTAAAGATAATATAATTTTATAGGTAAAAATTTTGTACAGCGATCTGATAAGCGCGTTATCCTCTTTCAACTAAAATATTTTTGCTAACGCTGGCTTAGATTAATTATGACAAACATGGTAGCTAAGTAAAGGAATAACAATACTGTTACAAATACAAAACATTTTCTTATCTGACGGATGATCTTGTTCAATTATATACTTTAACGCTACGGGCCATCTCAATCTTTTGTTTTGCGACTTTTCCCCTAATTTACTTACAAACATGACTGTTGAGTGAAGTGTCCTCCAGGGAATGTACCGAGACGAGTTTCTGTCATCTTACACAGTTACGCCTTGGAGACAAAGCGTGTTTGTTTTATCCAAGTTTATCCGTTTAATCGGAAAAAGGGTCAATTCCAGAAAAGATCAACCGATTTATTGAGTTAGGCACGCTCGTATTTGTTGACCCTGTATCAAGGATTGAAATGAAATCTCAAAGTAAATGCCTGAATGGACTTCAATGAAATTTTGCACATGTTCTTTGTATTTTGACACGTTGTTGAACCTTTCGGTCCATTAAAGGGGGTTTTTCAATATTGTTCTGCATCTTTGATGGCAAAATAGGATTTCGAGAGTGCTCCTATTTTCGAATTTCGATTTAAAGTGTAATTTAATATTCCATTTCAATGAAATGAAGCTATGTTGGAGTGTCTCTTGGTGGCGAAAACTATTGAGATCGAAAGTGCTTTGGTTAAACGTTATTAATATTAATGAGATGGAAAAGTGTTTTCAATTTCTTCCCGAAATTAGCTATTATGCATGCTGAAGTATGCATCCTCAAGGTGCTCATTGAATACAAAATAAGCTTCGTTAGTGTTACATTTAGCTATTTAAATTGGTGGTTGCTTTCTATTTTGGATTTTAAATTATTTTTTAATATTAGTAACTGTAGGTATCTATTTTGTAATCTTAATATTCAGGCTTTGATTTATGCCTAGGCCAACAAATGACCGGCTAGATTCAGCCAGGATGGAGATGAAAATAATAGAAAAAAGACCCAAAAATATCTCAGTCGAAGGGGTGGCTTATTACCGTATCTGACAATAAACAGGACTTTTATACAGGGACTTCAAGGATTCCCTGGATGGGAATCGAACCCGCAACCTGTGGCGTAGTGTCTAACCAACCACGCCAACTAATAAAAATCAACCGTTGATTTCTGAAAAAATAACAATATGACAAACATGGTATACGAAGAATATCGTACCAACAGCGCCAACCAGCCCGACAAAGTCTAACATAAAATGATTTGAATAAATTTATAAAAAGTTCAAATGGAAATTGTAACCTTTTTTTATATCAAACATCGTATTTCATATCGTAGAATGTTATGAATTCTCACGGGATCATGATAAATGATCGTCAAGACGTACCGTTCGTCTTGAGAATCGTTTTTATAAATAAATTAGCTTTTACCCCGTGGCTTTATTTGCATTCAAAGTCAAAGTCAAAACCATTTATTCAGTTTAGGCCCTAGAAGGGCACTTATGAAGGTCGGATTACAGAAGTTACCACCGGTTCGGAAGTCAGCCTTCAACTGAGAAGAACCGGCAAGAAACTCAGCAAGGTTACATTTTTTTAATATTTTTGGACCTCTCATCTCTATATTTTACACTTAGTAGTAGAATTATTATTAGATACTAGCTGCCCCCGCGGTTTCACCCGCGTTCCCATGGGATCTTATCTTACCTCACAATCTCACAAACCTCTTTATAATATTAGTACCTATAGATAAGATATTATTTGATTCGTTATTTATATTTTTCGTTACGTGAACCGTGGGGAGACCTGGTGTCCTGAAATACAGGCCCTGCCTAGCTTAGGCACCAGTCTCCTACAATTTAGTGGATGTGACTTTTATAAATTGTATTTATTAACTACTGTAATTTATTGTGGGAGAAATAAAGTACATTTTATTATTTATTTATTTCACCCTTACTCCGTGGTTGTAAAAAATTGTACAAAAAGCCCTAATTTGTACAAAAGTGTACTTCTTTTCTCGATACCATGAAAAAATACCCATTTACTAGAGTAACTTTAAAAATTTTATATCTAAATCTAATAAATCAATTTTTTGTAATATTGCAAATTGTAAAAACCCGAGGCAAGAGGCGCTGTATGCTGAAATACAGGCTATAAACCTAGTTCAGCAGCAGATGCTACTTATGAAACACAATAATATTATATTAGCTTGCGTAATTAGTTAATAGGCAAAATTGTGTAAACACTAAATAAATATTATTATTATTATCCTCTTTATTTCTCGTAAATCTTAGAAAATATTTTTTATAACATTATCCTAAAAATTAAAATTATTATAAAAAACCTAACCCAATAAAAAAAGATTACATTTTACATAATGTTTTAAAATTAAAAAAATAAAATAATGTTATAAAAACTAATCCTAGTCTACCGCTGGCAGCGGGGCAGGGCCCAAAAAACCGGTGGTTAGGGCTGCAGACTAAGGAACTTCCTGACAGTCCTAGCTTGCCAGAATAACTGCCTTCTGCATTTGACCCTTGATCCAACCGTCGAGCGAGAGCCTCTCGAGGTGTTTGTCGAGGCTCTTCGCTACAAGTCCATTCACTGAAACGACTATCGGGACAACAATTGTTGAGTCCACGCTCCACATGGCAGTCACCTCGTGGGCCAAGTCAAGGTACTTACTTAACTTGTCTTTTTCGGCCTTCACGAGGTTCTCATCATGCGGGACGGTGATGTAGGCAACTATTGCCCGGCGTACCGAGGAGTACCGGTCTACCAGCACGATATCAGGATTATTATTATTATTATTTAGTGGTCGAATTTAGGAAAACTAAAAATATATTGACTTAAAAACATTATACTGAAAACATTAGGTATACCACCAAAGTAATGTCCAAAGTTCATCGTTGTTTAGGCTGTACGTTGATTTATCACCATATATTTTGTGTGGGTATTTGAATAAATATTGAGCTTTTGTATGGCACAAAGCTGTTGTTTTCTTTCAAATTTCTGAGTTTGTACTACTTTTATCCAAAAATTTTAGCTTGTCAATAAAAATGACCCTATATATTGTTATATTTCATCAGTCTATATGTAAGTATGTATATCAAGAGTTTATCGACAAGGCCTTCATGTTTGAGCCGTTTGGGGTCAGGGCCACACCCCACCCCCACGGGCCAGGAGCCCATCGATTGTTTCGGGACATTTCAAAGCGCCTGGTCGACGCTACCCGTGACCAGAAGGCTGGCGAGTACCTTGGCCAAAGAATAAGCATCGCCATACAGCGTGGCAATGCCGCCAGCATTCTGGGCACGCTACCAACTGGCAGCAATTTTGACCAGCTGTCTCTCTTCTTTTGATTAGCTGGTCTCCCCTTTTTTTTCTTATCACATTGTTTTGTATATGTATAGCTTAGTTAGTATTTTTATTCTCTTTCTGTATTTATATATTTATTTTAGATGGTATATTATATTAGTAAGTTTTATATTAGGTTATTCTATTGTAGATTAGTTTTCAAGTCTTATTTTAATTAATTACTAAACCTAAATAAATATTCCAAAAGTATGTATAATAATATTTATTCAAAGGATAGATAAGAAGCTTCCAAATGTAGCATATTCATGGATTTGAGCGTAATGGGACAATACATTGTATTGAATCGTTTTATTTTTATACCCTTTGTAACGATATTGTATAATTGGAAACCCTTGGGCCTAATTAAATGATGCTAGTCATTAAATACTTGTAGGTATCATGATTTATTGGTGACATAACTTTTTTTCAACAACTTTCATTACAAAAGATTCAATCTTCAAGTCGGATTCGATAGTCTGAACCAACTATCGGAAGGCATCCGCGCCTTATTCATTCGAACACTCAATGCACGTCCGACCGTCCTGACGGTTATTGCTAATAATCAGAATACACAATAGACTCGGATCACGGATCCAACGTTCGAATCCAACTATCGGATCTGACTATCGAATGTGTGTTATTGGCTCGAAGAGGAGGTACTGATTGGCATAAGATAACCTTTTATATGCTTATTATAAATCCAAGTTATTATTTACTGAGGCAATTTCTACCATAGCAGTTTATCAAAAAATCTTTTTTTATATCACACAGTGACAACGGGGCCGCCGGGTCACCTGATGGTAAAGTGACCACCGTCACATATAGGCATTGGCAATAACAGTAGGATTGCCAATGTGTTACACACCTTATTACAATGCCTTAAAGACAACTCTCAAGTGCAAGTGCACACACCAACAGGTACTTGGCGACAGATTTTTACATGAGGGTGGTAGCCAGACAGTCGAGTACTACAAAGTACCTACCCTACAAGTACTACCGTGCTGTGGTTTCCTCATGATGTTTTCCTTCACCGAAAGCTCAAGTTCATTGTAGGATTCGAACCCACAAACTTCGCTGCGGTATCCGATGTGACTACCACTGAGCTATCATTGCCAATCTTGATGTGTTATAATATGTCGATATTTAAAGATGACATATTTCAGAAACCTATGTTAGGTTTGTATGCCATGCTGGACAACTTTTACTATAGCAACAACTCTGACTGAATTGTCGAATGTTTTCATACAGTTTGTTCGAGCAATGTTGAAGTTTAATATAAAAAGTTTGAAAATATTTTTGAATTTTCAGAGTGGGTCCCATACCTAATTAAAGTTATTCAACATCGAAAAACTTGCATTGGTTTAGAATAAATGCCATTTTATAATATCCACCTGGTATAAGGCATAAAGATCAAGTCATTTTAAAATAAAACACGTTCAGTTCTAAGCGTCAATCCATATAATCCCAAGTGCTACTCGACGCGAATGTGAGTGCGTGCATTATAAATTTTATTACATAGGTAGGACACTCACCTACGCGTCGAATAGTAGGTACTTGAGATTATATGACATGACGCTTATACGCATTTTTAGCTCTGAACGTGTTAAAAAAAGCATTTTTTTTTCAATTAAAATTGAACAACGATCGAATAAAAGTAATTCAATTATTTATTGATGCAAGAGAAATAAAGGTCTGAAACGTTTTGTCAGCGTCCGCAATGAGTACCTAATTATTTTTGGAACATCCGCCATATAAAAAAAACGCAAAATTTCAGCTGTTTATCAACAATACTCCTCTAGGCTTTGATAGATAGACAGACATGACGAAGCTATAAAGGGTTCCTTGATAGCCTAGGGAAGTAAAATAAGGTTTCCAATAAAACTCAACGTTAAATAACACGTAAAACGTATTTATTTACAAACCCTATTTACATTAAACTAAAATCGATAATGTGTAATTTAAAAACCTTATACTCTTAATTTCTTAATGACTATTTATGTTGGGTAATATGTTTCGGTACATCGATTCCTATTTATTTTTAAGGAAATGTTTTGTAAAAGTACTATTTACAGTAAGTATGGTATTGTTTTAGTTACGTATCGTGCATATAGTTAAGGCTAGCTTACACTGAACGAAGCTGCCTCGCAAGGCATTCTTGAGGCATCCTCGAGGCAAGTAGTACAACCACGTGGAAAGTGTCCTCAGGGTGAGAACAAGAAGGTTCATGTGAAGTACATAGTTAGCGCCTCGTCAAATTGCTTCGCATAGTGTGATTTCACATTATTTGAGAAAAAAGTTATCGTTTAATGTAAATTATTGAGTTACAAATATTATGTACAGAATACTTTTAATACGTAAATCAATGACATTTTTCGCATTAATAGGGTAACATTGCTTAAGTCGTACCACAGCCTAAGACGCACCCCGGAAATTTAACTCATACGACACTTATAAATTATTCTTACCTACTATAAATTATAAAGGAAAAGTTTTAGCGTACCAAAATTTATAATTTTACTAACTGCACATTTACTAATTGTTTCTCTAAATATTTTTTTAAGCACAAACTAATGGTAGAAAATTTCGAGGATACCTATGCCATTATTTGGTTTTTAATTTTGAAGACCTCGTTGCTTAAATCCTACATGTGGTAAATTCCTTAGTCATACCATGATCATCTGAAATTATAATTAAATGTTCTATATGTAATTTACTAGGAAACAAAGTTCGTCTATGATTGCTAGTTGATTTAGACCGAGTTGGTTACAACCAACTCGGTCTAAATCGTTCGCATCGTCCGCAATGAGTACCTAATTATTTTTGGAACATCCGCCATATAAAAAAAACGCAAAATTTCAGCTGTTTATCAACAATACTCCTCTAGGCTTTGATAGATAGACAGACATGACGAAGCTATAAAGGGTTCCTTGATAGCCTAGGGAAGTAAAATAAGGTTTCCAATAAAACTCAACGTTAAATAACACGTAAAACGTATTTATTTACAAACCCTATTTACATTAAACTAAAATCGATAATGTGTAATTTAAAAACCTTATACTCTTAATTTCTTAATGACTATTTATGTTGGGTAATATGTTTCGGTACATCGATTCCTATTTATTTTTAAGGAAATGTTTTGTAAAAGTACTATTTACAGTAAGTATGGTATTGTTTTAGTTACGTATCGTGCATATAGTTAAGGCTAGCTTACACTGAACGAAGCTGCCTCGCAAGGCATTCTTGAGGCATCCTCGAGGCAAGTAGTACAACCACGTGGAAAGTGTCCTCAGGGTGAGAACAAGAAGGTTCATGTGAAGTACATAGTTAGCGCCTCGTCAAATTGCTTCGCATAGTGTGATTTCACATTATTTGAGAAAAAAGTTATCGTTTAATGTAAATTATTGAGTTACAAATATTATGTACAGAATACTTTTAATACGTAAATCAATGACATTTTTCGCATTAATAGGGTAACATTGCTTAAGTCGTACCACAGCCTAAGACGCACCCCGGAAATTTAACTCATACGACACTTATAAATTATTCTTACCTACTATAAATTATAAAGGAAAAGTTTTAGCGTACCAAAATTTATAATTTTACTAACTGCACATTTACTAATTGTTTCTCTAAATATTTTTTTAAGCACAAACTAATGGTAGAAAATTTCGAGGATACCTATGCCATTATTTGGTTTTTAATTTTGAAGACCTCGTTGCTTAAATCCTACATGTGGTAAATTCCTTAGTCATACCATGATCATCTGAAATTATAATTAAATGTTCTATATGTAATTTACTAGGAAACAAAGTTCGTCTATGATTGCTAGTTGATTTAGACCGAGTTGGTTACAACCAACTCGGTCTAAATCAACGGTCGGTATTTTTGTTCTCGTTTTAAGTGATATTCTATACAGTTTATATTAAGTAAACGAATTAGGCGACTAGGTGCGTTAGTCGTACTGAAGGGACTTTTTTTTAAAGACGCCTGAATATCTATAATTTTGTTAAAATATTTTCAGATTTTTATGAATGCTAATAAAACGTAAATAATCTTTCATTTTAATTACACTAAATATTACAGTATTTTTCCTTAGGGGGTTCGACCTAAGCAACCTTTACCCTACTTAAATAAAAACCAACGATTTTATTTTTTTTAAAGGAAAAGGTAGGTACTTAATACAATAATTCGTTTCTTTATACGTCAGTTTTACTTAGTTGTAAAGTTACTAAAATAAATCCCATGCACATTAATATTTACGAATTAAAACCTTTTGGTCATCTTGTAACAAATCTTCTTATGTAATAATTATTCCATAAAGGTTTAATATTTCCAATAAAATTTACTAAAATTCTAGAATGCATAAATAAAAAAATATATAAAAGTATCGCTGTGAAAATTGCTCTACTTCGGTTTATTCTGAGGGAGATTATTATCAGAGATGGTATGGATGGAGATATTTTATTGGCGTCGCTTTGCATCGCAGCCGGTCTTTCGCCACTCACCACATGGACGACTACGGAAGCTGAATCTGTTGAAAAAGATTTTTTTTATTAGCTAAACTGAAACAAAATAACGCATGATACTTATACCAAGTATGTGTTATCCTTAAAAAAGTAATGTAAGTAATTTACGACTGTTTGTGTACGTCCTAATTTATATACACTCCGAAATTTTAATCGAATTCTCCAATACGAATAAATGAGGTGAAAGGCATAGAAATGGCCGTTAAGAAGCTAAATAAACAGTGAATTTGAACACGTTGAATCAGTTCTTTACGGGAAAGGGTGTGAAAAAAGACAAATGGATTGAACGCAACTAAAGGCAAAGATAAAGGGCGGGAATTGTGCGAAAAATGTTTTTTATATGTACCTACGCAATGAAAGCACGTACCCACTAGGTACTACCACTATAAAAATAAATTCAAGTATTTATTAATGTTTCTCATAAATAGTTATTGTTTGATGTCGATCTATCTAACTTTGAAAGTTCAGTCAGAAGTTGGTTGTTATATTATCTACTTCTTAATTAAATACGTCAGAAATTTTTGGGGATATTTATATTCGTGTAACATAATACTTACTTGAGCGTACCTGGGTGACCGAGCTTTGCTCGCTTTTTGGTAAAACTTTGATAGTTTTACTCAAAAAGAAGGAACTTGAAAAAAAGGGAAAAAAAAACATTCATGTAGACTCGATCCGGGGTCTTCTGATTTCGAGTACACTCTATTTCCACCTGAGCTATTATAACCTGTCAGATAGTAGCAAAATTTACCTTCGTATTCTAATGATATTGTAGCAGTTTTTCATTGCCTTTCACGGATAAAACGACGTTTTCTAAAAATGAAACCTAGCTAGATCGATTTTTCGCCCCCGAAACTCCCAGCATACTAAATTTCATGAAAATCGTTGCAGTCGTTTCTGAGATTCAGATTATATATACATATATATATATACAAGAATTGCTCGTTTAAAGGTATAAGATATAAGTAATTAATATAATTACCAGAGCTACTTGGAGCACATGTATAGTTCCCAGAGTCTCTGGGTGAAGCTCTTGCTATGAGCAAGCGACTGGTCCTCGTACGTTGCTCCGTCTCAACGCTGATACCACCACGCTGGGCGTAGTTCACCACATTGGCACCGCGGTACCAGTAGATGAAACTGTTTAAAAAAACGATATTGTTAATTCTCTGATATTATCAAGTACTAGCTTTCCGCCCGCAGCTTCGCTTACGTGGACTACACGATTTGGGCTGATTCGTTTTCCAGTTAACTTCAAATTATCCAAAAATAGCTTTTTTATTTTAATAAAAGATAACTGCGATTACACACTGGGCTAAACTATATATATGCACATCACTACATTCACTTAGCACCCCTATCTTCCTGCGTCATCAGGCTACGGAATATGCTGGTACTGCATGTGGTGGATCGCGCTGTCTGCGACTGGCTCGAGATCCCTGTAATTCTCGTCTTAGATGTCCGATGTACTTCACTTTGCAGTATCTCCAAATAATATAGCACGCGGCGATGCAGAGTGTCCCGATTATAACCATGGTAGGGGCTTCTGTTCCAGCATATACAAACAATTTGTCTCCATCCGTGGACTTAATACTCTTTTCTGAAGTAGCCTCTCTTGGAATTAGCGGTGACTTAGAGGATGAATACTCAGCAACATCAATGCTTGGTGAGGGCAGAATTTCTTTGATCTTTACTTGTGCATTTGTCATGTTCTCATTTTACAGCTAGCAGTAATGGCAACGTGGCAAATTGGTGACCCCGACATGTATTCGTCCGCTGCGATCACGTCGGGGTCACCAATTTGCCACTGAAGGTGTTCAGGGGTGATTGGGGATATTTGGTAATCACAAGATTCAAGACAACACTTTATGCAAATATATATATTTATCAACTAGTTACAACTGTCAGGGAAGATGTGTGCAGAGTGACGCTCATACAAGGCATGGCCTAATATATATATAGTGGTACAAAAGAAATAATTATTGTGCAATACATAATGATTCATATTAATTGGTAGGCACAATACAAATGTTAACACCCCTTTTACCCTTTTAAATGGTGAAATTCAAATAATCTTTAAATTAGTATTTCTTTAATTATATTGAAGATCATAAATACAAGTAATTTCAAGTAATTTTGAAAATAAACAATTTATTTTTTATACAAATTTTAACATCCCATTAAGGGGTGAAATTTAAGAAATCCTTTAATAATAATCTTTTTAAATTTTATTGAAGAGTATAAATAAATACAAAAATCTTGATAATATTTTTTTTTCATACAAACATTAAACCCCCTTTCTACCTCTTTATGGAGTGAAATTCAAAAAATCCTGAAATAAGTGTTTCTTAAATTTTATTGTAGAGCATAAATACGAAATTTCAAGTCATTTCGACAATAAAGAATTAATTTTTCATCATTCCGAGGCCGAAAGTTTGAATTTCTTCTTTTGTTTGCGGGAAGAAAGATGCATATTTCAGACTGCTCACAAGTAGTGACAGTTTAAAATTTAGTCTATTTTTGTTTTAATTTTCTTCCCGTTATCTATTTGAAATAACTCATTACCATGGTAACCGTGCAGTTGTTATTTCAAACCCATATTATTATACACGCGGCAATAACTTATCATTTAATAATAATAAATCATAAAATAAAATAATATTGATCTAAGAGTCAAATTTTCAGATTCTGATAAAAATTACATAAAAAATATACATAGAAAAAAACTTGTGTATAAAAAATAAGTGAATACAGTTGTGTAAAAAAAAACCTGACAATGAATTCATCGGAAAAATTCAATATTTAATTATCTCGAATATTATTAATAATATCTATTAAGTTTAAGATAATTAAAACTATTAATTTTTTTTTCGAACCCCGTCGATAAATAATTTGAACTACATTCGTTTTTCTTATATACAATGTCATTAAACTTTCGGTCCTGGTATGATGAAAAATAGTATACGCGCCACGGGAGGATAGCAGGACTTTTCAACCCACGCTTTTGTCACAATATCGCGCGGGTTGGCATGTCCTACTTTCCTCCCTTGGCACGTAATGTACTATTTCATACAAACTTTAATACCCCTTTTTACCCACCCCAAGGGTTGAAATAAAAAAAAATTGTAAATTTGTGTCTTTAACTTGATTGAAGAGCACTAAATACTACATTTTGAGTAATTCTGATAATAAACAATTAATTTTTCAT
This sequence comes from Ochropacha duplaris, assembly GCA_951361185.1. Lineage (NCBI taxonomy): Eukaryota > Metazoa > Arthropoda > Insecta > Lepidoptera > Drepanidae > Ochropacha > Ochropacha duplaris. The sequence continues at coordinate 4,752,941 of OX592706.1, forward strand.
AAAAAATTTCACAACCCTTTTTACTCCTTATGAGGGTTGAAATTCTAAAAATCCGTAAATTTATGTCTTTAATGTTATTGAAGAGCATTTATATTAAATTTTTTGAATTTCAGCCCTATTTACCCCTTTAAGGGTTGAAATTAAAAAAATCCTTATATATGAGTGTTTTATTATTTTACATTTAGGGGCTGAATACCAAATTTCATTCATTTAAAAAAAAAATTCAACCCCGTTTCATCCCCTTAGGGGGTGAATTTTGAAAAATTCTTTCTTAGCGAAAATCTAAGTCATAATAACTATCTGCGTGCCAAAGGAGATGTTTCAGATTTGTATGGAGTCTTGGACTGCACATTGTACACCTGACTAAAAGTTGTGGAAAAATAAATCAAACATGAGAAAAATACTTATTTCTAATAATTTTACGTTGTTTTCATGTACAAGGCATGTTTCGACATTTTTAATGGCAATTTCATTGCATGTTTTTTAAATGGCGACGACGATTACAATTACGTCAAACTGTCAAACTGGCATGAAATACAACATTGATAATATTATTAAATAGATAATTTTATCCTCTTTGATAGATAAATTGATTGACTAACAATAGCAAGGAACATATTTACAATAGGTACAATTGATTTATTGACTTATCCATACAACCGATTCACCACCCAGTTTTACTTTTATATTAAATACTATACTACCAAGTTACTGGATTAAATCTTTAAATTATTGAGTTTGAGAAGAAATTGCATTAAGTTATTATTATGTGAAAGTCGAATCTGTTTTGTACATCTTGCTGGACACAAAGTCCGAATTCAAATACTCGTTTTTTGTGCAATCTAGAACTCAAACGCATCAAAATACAAGAAATAGAAATAGAAACATTTATTTTGTGAAACATAGGTAAAAAGATCTTAAATAAGTAATGTGTGCGCTATGTTTTGCCATGAAAGGCATACAAAATATGGTTTGATAAGAGAGGTATAATGATGAAAATTAAAATAGTATTATAATAAAATCATGAAATTAAAAATATGTCAAAAAAAAGGAAATAGAAATTATACATAATTATATATAAAATTCATCAACGTAATAACATTTATCTAATAATAACTTAGTCAATTCCTTTTTGAATTTTTGTAAGGGCATACATTTTATTATGTCAGGTATCTTATTAAATATTCTAGGAGCTATACCAAAAAAGCTCTTATGCATTAAAGCCGTTTTACACTTTACATGGCACAGTTGATTCACATATTGAGCATGAATTGATTTTTTCTTTGAATCTGAGACTTTTTCAAAGAGTTGTGGATTTGTTTTGACAAACAATGCCGTTTCCAGGATATGCAACGCTGGAAGGGTTAATATTTTTAATGATTTAAAATATGGCATATAACTATCTGTTATTTTTAAACCACACATTGACCTTATGCAACTTTTTTGCAACCTAAACACCAGCTTCCTATCTGTTGACTGTCCCCAAAAAACAACACCATACCTCAGAACTGAAGCTACTAGTCCATGATACGCTGTTAGTAGAGTCTCAGTATTTACTTTTTTGGACAGTTGAGAAAGTAGGTATGCAGATTTACTCAATCGCTTACACATCTCTTCAACGTGAGGTTTCCAAGTGAGTCTATTATCTATTATGATACCTAAGAATTTAATACTACTTGCTTCTTCTATTTTGCTTTATATCTACTTGAACTAACACGCCTTAGGTGGAAATGCATAACTTTTGTTTTATTTAAATTAATTACTAGATTATTATTGTCGAGCCATTTTATGATGTCCAAGAGAGAATTATTAATGTCATTTTGATAATTAATTGGATTATTGCATTCTATAATAGCCGTGCTGTCATCTGCAATGAGAACCATTTTATGTCTTGTAATTTTTGGAAGATCATTTATATATTTTAAAAACAAATACAAGCAACAAATACAAGCCAGAATAAATGAGAGCAATAATTGTGGCTTTCGAGTTTCGCGCTGAGCTTTCTGTCACATCCAAGAAATATGTATACTAAATGGATAGGTAACTCTATATACATACTTAAAGCACATACCTATCAATTGCGAAAAAGGGAAAGATAACAACTGCCTTGGGACAATCTCTCTTTCTTTCATTAAGGGAAGTAGGGATAGAAAGAGAGATTTGTCCTAACGTTGTTGTTATCTTTCTCTTTTTCGCAATTGATAGATTGGTATGGATAGCTTCCTATCCAGGTAGAATACATAATACTTGCGTTTGTGCAATATGGCGGTTTATGTTGCCCTGTGAAATATTTGTTAGTAATAAAAAATATTTTTGTACAGCGTTTATCGACAACAAAAATAAAATGAGATATTTTTTATCGGTTTGAATAATTATTTAGCTTATTTTTAATATGTGTACAATGTGCAGTCCAAAAATGAAACATCTCCTTTCAGCGGTTTCGGCTGTGCGTTGTTCGATCAGTCAGTCAGTCAGCCAGTCAGCTTTGACTTTTATATATATAGATTCCCCTATTATGTTAGGGTTGTAATACTACAAACCTTGGTGGGTCAGGTGCGTGCCTTGCGATGCAAGTGAGGTTGATGTCAGAGCCAGCCCTGACGAACAGTTCTGGTCCCGACAGGATCTCTGCTTTGGATACTGTAATAATAAAGCTTATGTGACGTGTTAGAATTATTTAGTTACCTGCTAGTCTCCCGGTTGGTTTCCCATGCTTTTTAGAGGGAACCCTAAGGATTGAATTAAAAAAAACTGATATTAGGAATCAACCTGCCAAATTTTAAATCTATTTAAAATATTACGTTTGTATTATGATACTTGTTCGATATACCTATCTGACACTAGCTTTCCGCACTGCGGTTTCACCCGTGATCCCGTTTCTCCTTTGGACTTGGAGCCCCGTTTAAGAATTTTGGAAAATCCTTAGCGGATACCTACGTCATAATAACTATCTGTGTACCGAATTTCTGCGCAACCCGTTGAGTGGTTTAAACCGTGTGCTTATCAGTCAGATCAGTCAGTCAGTAACCATTGCCTTTTATATATATTTGTTATTCATGAACACAATTTAAATAATTCAGGTTTTCCAAAACATCCGATAAGTCAGTTTTAAACAGAGTAGAAAAATATATCTTTTACTAGCTGTCCCCCGCGGTTTCACACACGTTCCGGAGAGATCTTATCTTTTCCCGGGATACAAAGTATCCTATATGTTATTCCAGTCGATGATCTACCGGTTTGCCAAGTTTCATCGAAATATGTTCAGCCGTTTTTGCGTGGAAGAGCAACAAACATCCACCCATCCATCCATCCGTCCAAACTTTCACATTTATAATACTAAGTTTTCCGCCCCGCGGTTTCACCCGCGTTCCCGTGGGATCTTACCTTTTCTCGGGATAAAAAATATCCTATGTGTTATTTCAGGACATGAATTACCTATATGCCAACTTTCATCAAAATCCGTTCAGCCATTTTTGCGTGAAAGAGTAACAAACATACTTTCACATTTATAATGTTAGTAGGATTAGTGGGATTCCTAAAATCATAGGGTTAATATTATGTTACGAAAGCGTAGTGTTAAAATTAATAACATCTCAACACCTTCACTACTATAGCCCTATGATCCCTGCTAGGATTTAGTGGATTAGTGTATCCGCTAAATGGCTTCGCCGAGGATTGCATATGATCGTTGACCCATCCCTAATGTATATTGGGAATTTGGGAACCGTTCTACGAGTTCATTGTTTGGTAATCAATGTAATTGCAATATGATTGTATCGATTGAGACTATTGATTCAATATATCTATTATTGACCATCTTTGTGTGATTATACCTACCCATCTATCTAATCTACATAATCAATATTGATGCAGATTATTCATGTTCTTTTAGGTATAGAATAGAAAATACTTTTTGTCACCTCTGAACTTAGTTCCTACCAGGTATCCTACGATGCCTCTCGTTTATTTATCGTGATTTAAATTCAATCTTTTAATCTATTTTGAAGACTAAAGTTAGCACATGCAACAATGCTGATAACACAAAAACAGGAAACCTTTTTATAAGTATGAGCTAATAATATAAAGTGGTAGGTATTCTTACCGACAACAGTGAGCCTGAATGAAAGGCTGATCTTAGGCTCCGTGGACACTTGACATTCATAAGCGCCGGAGTCGCGGGGCTGCGCGGGCGCCACCCGGAGTGTCCACTCGTCAGACCCGTCCGTATGGAGCGCTGCGAAACGCGCATCGCTACTGTACGTGTGAACTCCCACTGTTAGTATGTGTAGGTCACGCTTGCGGATCCACGATACCTGCTGACAAATATAATAGTTACACACGCATGATTAGCATTACGCACAATAGGGATGTTGTATATCAATTAAATGTCAAAACACAGCGTACCTATATACTAATTATTACGCACAATAGGGATATGGCCTATGGATAAAACGATAGTTTATATTGGATTGTGACGTCATAAATACAGGTAAATTATCAAAAGATCTACTCTAATTTGGTACTTAAAAATTACGACGTTACCGAACAAGTTTTTCGAATATTTTTTGTGTATTTTTATACAAAAAATTTCATATATTTTTGTAAATTATAGGGAACACCCCTATTACAAATATCTGTCCAAAAATAATGCGCGCCTTGCGTTGCGTCTCGCCAAACATGTCGAGGATAACTTTTAATTGTATATATGGATAAAAGCTTAGTAATTTTTCAAAAGTTTGATGTAAATGGCTCTTAGTTCGAAGTGTAGTTGGCAAGTTTTCCTAGTTCTCGGCTCTTGGATAGCACTAGATCATAGGAAGTGGAGCGAACTGTCTGACGGTGTCGGTCGTTTGGACCTTTAATTATATGCAAGGTTTGTCGAAGTACGATCGAACACCTATACAGTATCTTACAATAAACGTGTAGGTATTGAATAATAACATTCTTTTTGAACCAAGCATAGAAAGAAGAATGCATTGCAGACATTTAATGTAGGTATGTGGTATCAGTTAAATCAGTTATTTTATCTTGTAAAAAATTAGGATTGTTTTTCTTCTTATCTTTTCTCGAGATAAAAAGTTTTATTTTAGGATATGATCTACCTGTGTGCCAAGTTTCATCAAAATTCGTTCAGCCGTTTTTGCGTGATTAAGTGACAAAAATCCAAACATATGAGTAAAAACTTTGACATTTATTATATTAGTAGTACATATTGTCTTTTCGTACAGTCTTCATAAAATAGTGAACACCGTGAATTATTGTTAGGTTAGATCTTTTGTTCAGAACAATACTCTAGAAGATTTATGTCAAAATAGTAATATCTGCGGTCAGTTCTTAAAATCAACATCTAGACATTTTGACAGTTGAAAGACCTTACACCACTTCTCAAAAACCCTAATTGGACAATTCTCGACCTAAAAGCCAGCAATCCTCTAAATTGGGTGCAAAATCTTTTGCGCTTATCCAACTGAGTTTTGCGTTGCCAGTGGGTAAACTAAACAAGGCCAGTGTTTACTATCCGAGTGTAAAATTTATTTAGCTGCCCAACCCTCTTTAAGCTTCACTAACACTAAGTTTAAACCAACAATTGTTGTGTGATCGGTTTGCTTACGTAATATTAGAGCTTATATAGACTTTGCTAGATAGTTAATCGTCTATTTGGTATTTTTCTACAGCTCCAAATCAGGTTTTATTGATTATTAAATTCAATAAAGAGAAAATATCATCAATCCTATGAGTTTTATAGTCCGATATTTCCTAGAATAGTACAAACTAAACTACACACTTGATATCTAAACTAACGTATGAATGAGCAACGAATCCTTTTCAATTAACTTCTGTAGCGTTAAAACCTTTGTTATGTTTAACATTAGGTTTGTTGAGTGAATTATTTGATCAAAATTTAATTAATGCCGTAAACCGCAACTGTCTGTCTTTAACAGTGTCTTTACTTGTAATAATTTCGTTTAACAAAAGCCGTCCTATTCGCTATTATTTAAGAGCCTTTTCATTTTGAGTTTCAATATTGCAAGATCAGACAGTTAATTAATTATTTTCAACGAGTCGCTTATGTAACTTAATCGTCATTTTCACAAATTTCTTATAAGGAACAGATAGACGAGAAATCTTACATTTAATACATAATTCTAAGACCATAACATTGTATACAAAAACAGCATGTACTGTAAAATAGAATAATCAGGTATATTCAAATTCGTATTACGTACCTAATAGGTACAAGGAGAGGTACCTAATGAAAAGCGTTGCACAATATAAACATAGTCACACATAAATGCAACGATTTTATTATTTCACAGTATATTAAAAATACCCAACAGCGAAGTTGCGAAGCCCAAGAGCAACAATGAAGTGCTATTTCATTTATTTATTCTGCTGCTAAGTGTCTCATACATAGATCTTATAATATTACACAGTACTTAAAAACTTAGCGACCTTTTTCAGGTATAGCATTATAATAATATTTTTTTAAGAATTTACAATATTTAAATAAATAATTCTACTAATAATAATTCCAGTAAGTAATAATAATAATAATAATAATTTTACGAACAAATAAAACATAAACAAACCTAATCGTTAAGATATTCTTCTATTGTATAAAAACATTTATTAACTAAAAACTTTTTTTTTTTTGTAAATTGGTTATATTTTGATTCAGATTTGATGTTTGAGGGTAACTTATTATATATTTTTACTGCCATGTAGTAAGGACTACAGTTAAGCATTTTTGTAAAATTCCATTTATTCACATAAAATAAACTATTAGAGTATTTTCTATATTGAATTTCACAAAAGCACAATACCGCTGTATTAAAGTGGTGTAACAACCCACATCCAGTTGTTATTGTTTGCTTTATTGGGGCTTATGTTATTATAAGGTAGTAAAATTATTACCCATAGATTCTAGTATGAAATTTATCAAATACCTAATATTGATGTTTTCCTTCGCCGAAAGCCCAAGCTCATGGTAGGATTCGAACGCATGACCTTCAACGCAGTATCCGATGTCCATTACCACAGAGTAATGTTTTGATCTTGACCCAAAAAAAAACTGCAAAATTATCTTTTTTCTATACCTTATGAAACTGCGTACAGAGTGATTTCAACACATTTAGAAAGTTCACCAATATTTTAGGAATCACAAATTTCGTTCCATTTCACCGAGTAAATCTGCGAAGCGAATGTTATTGTTATATCCGAAGTACAAATGAAAGTTTAGCGGAAGCAACATTATGCTTCTGATCATAAGTTTTACTTACTTCTGATATAAACATACGTATAAGTAGTTTTACTTAGAAATGCTTTTACAAACTAGAATTAAATTCCATAATTTAACAAATGACGGAGAAATAGTAACCACATAGTTACCTGAACTACCAGATAGACTAATGACATGTCCAGCGAAGTGGTAAGTTTTTATTTTGTTTTATTCTGGATAAGCTTGTGTTTGATCACAATCTAACCATGGTAAGTGATGATGTGGCCGATGGTGGTAAGCACACAAAGCCTAGATAGGAACTGGCTCTCAAGTACAGCTGTCGGAACCGATAGGTGCTTGGTGACAGATTTTCAACTTGCGGGTGGTAGGGCCAGCCAGTCGGGTACTACAAAGTACCCTACCATTGTGCAAATTTATTGAAAGCTTGACTGTAGAAAGCCAATAATTATTAAGATGATGATATAAAGGATTTTGCCCCTGAGGATTCTTATTGGAAAAATAACTTCTTCTTCTTCTTCTCTTCCTTATCCCACGCTAGGTGGGGTCGGCACAACATGTTTTCCTCTTCCACTCCACTCTATCATTAGTCGTCTCCGTACTCACACCTTTCATATGCATATCATTCTTCACGCAGTCCATCCATACAAATAAATAACATTCCATAAAAATCCAATTTTTTAAATAATGGGCGTAGACACTGGTGTCAGTCATAATGAACAAAAGATTTATATTTTTGTATCCTTGTAACGAATAAACTCAAAAACTACTGATTTCAAAAATTCTTTCACCATTAGAATGCTACTTTATCCCGTAGTAACATAGGCTACATTTTTATCCCGGGAAAAGATCCCACGGGGGTGAAACCGCGGTGGATAATCTAAGTAATTATCCTTCCTGACAACCTGATAACATAGTATAGTCATCTAATATTACTGCGTACTAATTGGTTAATACACTTTACATATTAGTGGTTACCCAAATTAATTTCTAATCACCTACTACGCTAACCGATAGTACTGAGTAAATAAATCAATCAAACATCCATATCTCAATCATTAATATTCAAGCTAATTAATATTCGACTGCTTAGCGAAAGCGTTTACATTGGCAATGAAATATGATTGAAATTATTCATGATACCTCCGAATTCAAAGATATGCTGTTAGAAATATCACAACCACGTCAATAAACTAGCTGTTTCCCCACGGTTTCACCCGCGTTCCCATGGGATCTTATATCTTACCGGGATAAAAAGTAGCCTATGTGCTATTCCAGACTATAATCTATCTCCATGCCAAATTTCAACCAGATCCATTCAGCCGTTCTGGCGTAAATGAGTAACAAACATAAATCAATCAATCCAAACTTTCACATTTATAATATTAGTAAGATTACTATTTCTTAGTTAGCTTTACAAGAGATTTCCAATTGATAATTATTATTATTATGATTTGATTCCATCTAGGCCTTGTGTACACCTTGTGCCACCTTTAGCTTCATCACTTACTACACACAAATATAATTCTGACTGATGTAAAGTGCTCTGATATCTACTTACATAGCTTTCTAATTATTAGTTTTATAAACTCACAATTTCAAATCATACGAAAACATTTATATAGCTGTGATCCTAAATAAATAAAATAGTGTGCCTATAAAAGTCAGACATCAGTTTATATTATCTGTTTCCTTTCAACGGTTACGTTTACATACCCTTTTTTAACAACCCATGCACATTATATATCTTGAATGCTACTTTTTATCCGACATTTCGCACACCCACGTCCGAGGTTGGGTTTTTATAGTCTGCCTCGAGTTACGTGGCAGCCTATCGCTTTTCTTCGTGTGTTTTTTATAAAGCTAAGATTTCTGGCGCAGAAACGTGACTCCCAGGAGAGCATACGTGAAAACTAAATAACTTTCAGAATCCAAAAACTACCAAACATGTTAGATAGATAGCAGAACAATCAAATTACCAAAACCTTTTACATTCTTTCCTTATTTTCCGTTCGTTTTGGGATAGGCAACTAGTTCCATTGAATTAACACTCAGATTTGGTGGGGAATTCGGATGAGGAAATCCTTCAAACATCTTTTCAAAGTCTATCATTTTATTAATGCTGTCAGGTGTCTACTGGGTTCAAAATCTATCTAGGTATAAGAATAAACTGACATTTATATAGAATAATATACAGGGCCTAATTTAGGTAACTTGAATAGCGTTATTATTTAATTGTATCAATCTACCTACGAGTACCTAGATTGAAATCACACAATATTTTAGAATTTTAAATTCGATTCCAAGGGTATTGCATGGAAAATTTATCTGGGGTCTAAGTTTCACAATTTCTTGTATTAGTAGACCATTAGTATTAAGAAAAATGTATTCTTACAGTCAATATTGTTCATCAACAGCAAACGTAATTGCTTTGACAGAAGTCGGTTCCAGTGAGATTACTGGCGTTTTAATATTTAATATACCTACCGAAAAAACTGTGGAAAATTTGTACATTAGGATAAAATTGAGAGACAAATCAAATAAACATACCAAATATCTAACTGCCTAGATATAACGTTTCTTAATTGAGCCTTTCGATGCCGTCTCGAATCTCCTACATAGGTATAACACCGTTCCAAATAGCGTAGCTATTTCATATTTGTATGTTATTATTACGTGTTTTTTTCCAGAACACTCAAGTCATACACTCTGTCATAATTTGTCTCGTGGGAAATTCACAGCTTGCCATCTTATTTCGAATTGGATTTACATTAGGGTTTTTGTTTTTTGTTATCTGAATTCTAATGAATCCTTGTGGTTTACCTATTCTATAGGATGAATTAATTTGTAACCAATAGGTAGGTATATAAATATTTTCAGCAAAATCTTTAAAAGAAAATTAATGCTCTATAATATATCGATTTTTAGCAATTGTTTTGTTCAAGGATTCAAAAACGGATCAAATTTTACAATGTAAACAAAAAGTCCATTATCGGCTTCTATTATCTGTTAAACCATAAAAATCCATTGAATACACACGCCGAAATAACCCTCGGGTGTTTGTAATAAATGGAGCGATACCATTATTAACTCGGGGTAAATTGTCATACAGTATTTTAACGAAATAAAACAAAATCGTCGACTGTGGCTGGCTTTGTTCCAAAATGTGCGGCTTTCGTGGGCCTCGACCCAATTCCCTTTGCTTTATTCGTCGGCGACGCTCACGCGACATTTCCTATTGCACTTACTGGAGCTTGTACGGAAAATCAAATCCCACATACGAGCTGTTAAGCCGCATTGCCAATATAGACGAAACGCGGCGCTCGATAAATTGACGGTGCCTAATAGAATTCCTCTACCGTTTTATGGCACGAATGCTTTGTTGGATACCGTTCAGCGGCTAAATACCGTCGGCAAAAGAAAATGCTTTGTTTAAAACACGAGTGAGTGTGTTTAAAACACACATGGAACCTGAGGCATGCAGGTTCCATGCTATGTTTATGTCCAATAAAATAATTGGAATTATTTCCTCATGCAGCAGCGCTATTACTTGAGTCGTTTGATTTCGTACCTGTCATTTCACATATATATATATATTTTTTGGAAAACATACAACAAGACAAACTCTTGCAAGTATGTATTAATTTTGTTATCTTTATAGTAAGTAAATGTAGAGAGCAAAGCAAAGAAAGAAAACTTTTTATGTTACCTACCATAATAATTTGTACAGGAATATACCTACATAATTTATGATTTTGTCAGATTTCATATCGTCCATTTGTGTAGTTAGATACGCAGATAATAACTGACCCTCTTTATACAAGATAGATACATTACAGGTGAGGGTTCCCGTACCCTTTTTTGTACGGATTCTTGTAACACAATGTGTAATGAAATCATGTAGATTTTCAATGTGCAATTTCGGGTTACAATTGAAATGTATTTAGGATCTCATTTGTAACCCTAATTTGAGTCATTAGGGGCACGGAAGGGTTGGTTAGGTCCAATCTTTTTTACATCAAGTCGAGATAAAAAGAAGCTCATTTTATTCGCATCGATGGAATCCTATTGCCTTTTAATACCGAGATGTAGATCCAATATCAATTGCATAAGAAAGTTGGTTATATTTTCAGTATAGCGTTTTTAAAGTGTCATTTGGGGACATTGTAAAGGTACCTTAACGGTCGTGATGTGCTTAAACTCGCGTGCTACCGACAAATAGAGACTTCGTCGCGTTTACCCAATTTTTACGGTAACTGTGTCGGAAAGTTATGGTTGTGTTTTGCGGCCAAGTTTTTACCAAAAATTGTTTAACATGGGTATTACATTGTAATTTATTACCCACAATGTAAAAGTATATGATGATTTAGTGAGAGCTTTATAAACACGTCATACCCTCGTTGTGGTTGCGTTGGTTTATTCGAGTACGTAAACTATGTGACATGAAGCTTGGTGTCGATCATGGCTTAAAAGACAGACCTCGAACATCGCAAATCCTTGACATCTTCACATTATGTATGTTCACATTTGAATTATTTTATGTCTAACTGGTAACGTTTTCATGAAAATAGATTATAATTAGGTACTATTTTGTCTAATTTCCGCAGGCCATGTATTTAATAACTTCTAAATGTTCATTATTACGTTAAAAGTATGAAAATCTGAAACATTACTATTGTGGGCTACTATAAATAGGTAATGAGCTCTCCGATTTTCTCGATGCTCTATGACATGGGGTTCCAAATAGAGGTGTAAATTTACTTTCACGTGATAAATTGTTTTTTTTTTTATTATAAATCGAATCCTACCCTTAAAACCTATCGAATGAATACCGATATGACAGATCAAAGCGCCATTTTAGGTTTATTTAACAAATAAATGTTGTTATTAATTTTATCCTTAGGATTCAATTCGGCGCATATTTGGTTTATCCAATGATTTCCAAATATATCCACTAAATACATTAAATAGGTAGGCTACCAATACCTATATTGTATAGGTAGGTATATTGTAAATAAATGATGTTAAAATATTGTAGTTAACATATTTAATAAGATCACAATTCCAAACTTGCTACTTAGGAAACCTTGGATAATAAATATTTCTTACGTGTCTTTAAAAGGAAAATATCTCGACATTTTACAAAAATACTGAAAAGGAATCTGCTATTCTGTGTGGAGACTTTTATAAGCCATAAATTCCAATTAAGATTAAACTTTGAGAAGAGACGGAATCGAGAAAAATTCCGAGTGTGCTCGTTCTCTGAAATGTCGACTGTTTTTTTTTTTTAATATAAGACGCAATTATTGCCCACTTTAATATAACTAAAGTGGCTTCATGCTCAACTTGCTTTAACCTTACTTTACAAACTAAGGCGATGATAGCTCAGTGGTAGTGACGTCGAATACCGCGACGAAGATCGTGGGTTCGAATCCTACAATGAGCTTGAGCTTTCGGTGAAGGAAAACATCGTGAGGAAACCACAGCACGGTGGTAGGGTACTTTGTAGTACCCGACTGGCTGGCTACCACCCTCAAGTTGAAAATCTGTCGCCAAGCACCTATCGGTGTGTTCCGACAGTTGCACTTGAGAGCCAGTTCCCATCTAGGTTTTGTGTGCTTACCACCTTTGGCCACATCATCACTTACCATGGTGAGATTGTGGTCAAACACAAGCTTATCCAGAATAAAAAAAAAGGCATAAATCTAATATTTTATTTTAATACTGTATACCCATAAATTCATACGTGAGGTATTAAAATATGTACCTACCTACCTATTTATTTTCAAATTCAATGAAATTGTGTTGTTTAACCATCTTACACTAGTGTATTCCTATACATGTGGTAGTAAGTGTTACCGCGGAGCTAACTACACGGAATAAACCTTTGGCCGTATCATGCCAGATGTTTCCTTTGGAGTCGGCCCTAACCCGTAGTTCGTTAATCATCATCGGTGGTGATGGCCGTCGAGCCCCTTACGAAGCAAGATGGGGCGATATGGCTCATCACACCAGCTTGTAAGTGATCGACCATCAACAGCAAACCCTCACGAAGCCCGAGGGTTTGACAACATCAGCGGTGGTGTTGGCCGTCGAGCCCCTCACGAAGCAAGAGGGGGCAATATGGCTCATCACACCAGCTCGTAAGTGATCGACCAGCAACCCCGAACCCTCACGAAGCCCGAGGGTACAACAGTGTAATAAAAAAATACTGAAAATGATTTGATATTGTGGTGCCTATTTCACAGCATGACATCTCAGACAGCGAATAATTTATTGAAATAGTTCAAATATCACTAGAAATTCATGGCGTGCCTACATACAAACTATAAATTAAATTTATGGCCCTTAATAACAGTCTGGTGTGAGACGAAGGCGACTAATTAATAAAGTTATTTGTGTATTTTGTAAGAGGATGATGCTGCGTGGATACTCGGCATATTAATTAAAAATAAATTTCTCATTTTATTCGTATATTGCAGGAATTTTATATGTGTAGTCTTATAATAAAATTGCCATTTATTATGAATTACGTGAATTCTTATTCTGTTTATGAAAAGGTATAGTTTCATGTTGGTACATAGAAGGACTATGAGTATTAGATGGATTACTTTGACTACAAAAACGGCAATAGCTTCGTGTTTTTTTCGTAATCAATAGGACTTTGGTATGTCCCTGATTCACATTATTAAAAAAGGGTTTGAAAAACCTTGTTTATTACTATGAAATTTTGAAGCTAACGAAGATGAAATCTAACCAAAACTAAACAGGAAATGTTTCTATAGTAGATGTACTTTGAATTTTATATGTTTTGTTTTTCCGGCCGGCTTTGTGAAAATCATGTTTGGAAAATGCTCGGAGCTAAAACAAAGTAGACATTTAGAAGAATAAAGTAAATATTTTTGCTGTCTACAAGAATTAAAATATCGAGGGCTGTGTAGTCTTCCACTGAAATATTGAGAAAGAATAACAAAAACAAAGCTTCCCATAAGCAATATGAGTTAGTATCATAACAATCAATATTCCCTATATTGTAGGTGTGATTTTTGTCAGCCACCGTTTAAAAATAATTGCAAAACCAACAGACATATTAGTTTTTCCTAGGAAGTCAGGGTATTCGGCCTCTACAACACAGACCCGTACTGTAAATCCGACTCTGTTCATTTTTTTGATATTTCCACCTAAACAGAGAGTAAATTCAGGCTCAATTTTCGCAGACGGTATCCCCTATACTTGACTAAATTATGTAACCTTAAGAAAAAGGGTCAACTCGCACCTATATGTATAAGGTAGAATGCGGAATTTAGAATGTTTATGAGTGAGTAAAAGGTATTTTATGAAATTCGGGTACCATTTGGGCATCTGAGACGTGTGTTGACTATTTGCAATGCGGGTATAATAGAGTTCTCGTCTGACATTTTAAACACTAACTTATCACCCGTAGATTGACTAGTCATTAGCAATACCACGGGATTGCCAATGCGTTGTTGACCTTTTTACAATGCCTTAAAGGCAACTGGCTCTCAAGTGTGATTGCCGGAAGACACCAACAGGAGCTTGGCGACAAATTTTGAGGTTGGTAGCCAGCCATACGAGTGGCTTCTACAAAGTACCCTGTCAATAAACAAAAGATAAATTAGGTAAGTACAGTCACAGAATGAAAAGGTTCGTCACCTGAGAGTCGGTTTTCGCTTGCACTACTGCAAGAATCAATTATGCCAACATACCAGTGCAAACGAAAACCGACTCTAAGGTGACGAACCTTTTCATTCTGTGACTGTACTTACATAATTTAAACGATTTTTGAACAACGAGCCATTTTTTTTATCTCTACATTTAAAAACTGAAGTGCACCTGATAATTGCTGAGCGTTAAGTGTTAATTGGATACAAACGTTGAAGTGTTAAATGTTTGATATAATATGTTAAGGTTATTCTGAGCTGTGAATTGTGATGTTGAGTGCTGTTATATGGTTCATTGTATACCATAGGTATTCCAGAAATCAGTTTGCTTAGTATCATCATTTCAGCCGAAAGACGTCCACTGCTAGACATAGGCCTCCCCCAAGTTCTGCTTTCATCCAGCGGTTTTCAGCAACCCTCACTAGGTCGTCGGTCCACCTTATGGGGGCCTACTCACGCTGCGTCTTCCGTAGTCCCCCCATCGGCCGTCGATTCTTCGAACTGTCTCCACCCACTGCCACTTCAGCTTACTAATACGTAGGGTTATATCGGTGACTTTGTTCGTCAATCTATTTATTTCGTAATCGATCTCGTAGCGAATCTCCGAGCATAGCTCTCTCCATAGCTCTCTGAGTGACCTCCTTATGAGGCCCATAGTTAGTGACCATGTTTCAGTGCCATAAGTCATCACTGGTGACACACATTGGTTGAAGACTTTCGTCTTTATGCACGAGGTTATTCGGTTAAAAAACGTTGTTGTTGATGCCGAATCTTTGGCATTCCAGAAGTCGGTAAGCATTTTCCAATGCAGCGATAAACAGTTTCGTAGAAATGACGTTTCCCTGTCTAATTCCTCGCTGTAGTGGAATTGCCCCTGTGCAATGCGTGCTGTACAAGAACTTCAGCACTCCGATGTACCGGTGGTCAACACGGCATCGCTCTGGAGCACCGCCCACTCGATATTTTCTTGCTCAGTATCACTAGAATTTATCCCAATGCGTTTTACGATAAAATTAATCAAAGTATTTCTGTAAAAACATAATAATTAAACCGTATTTTAGAAAAAAAATGTAGGAAGAATGATTTTCAAGCATATAAAAAATTACTTTGATGTACAAGATGTTGAGATGTTTACGTAAGAAACCAATGTTGAATTTAATGTCCTGTATTCCGTAGAACAGACTGTAAAAATGATAATGATAAAAAGATAGATTAACTTGCTCGATCGAAATGCATGAATATTTTTTTTACCTAATTTACCCAACTTCGATTCAAAAGAACGCTCTTATCAAGGTTTTTGTTATGATGCAACAAAAAATGTATGCTACGAGCAATGTAATGTGAGAAACCCTCATTTGACAGTTATCATCTCAGTTTATAGTTTCTACTTGTTAGGGATGCTAGTACTATGCCTACCCTTACGTCTCCTCAGGGAGGCAGTTGCGAGTTTATGTCCTGTTACGTATAAAAATATTCATGTATTCCGTTTACGTAATATTGGGTTGTAACGAAGACTTGATGTTGGTATTTTTTGCACAAACGGAAGAATTGGCGCGTTTGTATTTCTTTGTTCTTTTGTTTACAGACTTGTACGTACAAGGCATAATTAATTTTTATGCTTATTATAATTTATCTGACCGAGTCAGACATGATGCCTTAGGTTTCCATACAGGTTGTGTGAACAAATAGAGCTAAGTAATTTAACTATTAGGGTCATAATCAAATATCTATAGTTAGGTAATTATTACATCAATCTATCCGCTTGCTATCCAGCCCATATGAAAACTATATGTGCGGCCTTAATCAATAAGGACTAGGTCCTCGTTGGAATTATTAGTACAAGGCTACGTAAGGCCATGCTATCTTCATAGCTCAGTGGTAGTGACGTGGGTCAACATGACAAAGGTCTTGGGTTCGATCGAATCCTACATTGAGCTAGCTCTCGGTAAAGGAATACATCGTGAAGAAATCATAGCACAGTGGTAACTTGTTTTTTTTTTAACTATACTACTATAATAATATTATTATAAAGAGGAAAGATTTGTTTTTTGAAAGATGTTTGTTTTTCTGTATGTTTGTAACGAATAAACTCAAAAACTATTGTACCGATTTCAAAAAATCTTTCACCATTAGCAACAATCTATCATATTTTTATCCCGGGAAAAGATAAGATCCCACGGGAACGCGGGTGAAACCACGGCGGATAGCTAGTTATATCAAAAAGCTAACAAACTATTCGTCGGTTTTGTGGTAAGTGGCGATGGTCAGGCGACCATACATAGGCATGTAAATTAGCATAGGGGTATTGCCAATGTGTTGCGGACCCTTTATAAGCTTTTTGACTTTTTGCTGATGATAATAAATAACTGTCCAACTCATTGTTTATTGTATTTTTTATATATTTTATTTTATTAATGTTTATTGACACATTTTTAGTTTTAATATTCTTATTTTATGTTACAGTTACGTTAGGTATATCTAGACACGCGGGAGCGTGTCAAGCCAAGTTCAAGAAACTGAACTGGCGAGCCGCACCGTGTGTAATATTACACGAACCATTTGGAGCCACTTTTGACCCCCTCATAAATCAAAAACTATTTTACATAAACGTATCAAATTTGGCTCATATATTGAGACTTGCGAGATACATATGTGTTCTAAATTTCATAAGCTTATCTCAAACGGTTATTTAGATATTAATGTCCAAAATTCCTCATTTTTATCATTGACTGACCTATAGACCAAAACTCTAACCCAGTTCCAGATGACCTAGAGAGTAGTTTCTACCAGCAAGCCAAATTTTCGGAATAATAAAATAAGAACCGAAAGGAACAGGCTTAGAACATGCGAAGGCTATATATTTTAGGCTTAGGCTTTTATTATTCCGAAAATTTGGCTTGCTGGTAGAAACTACCCATCGAACATAAGGCTCTTCCATGACTGTGTAAAAGTAGGTACTTAATAATAATTCGTATGGGAAAACCAGCCAAGTCAGCCCTTAGACTACATATTTGGATTTTGCATAGAACTTGGCACTCAATCTCAGATCTCCATTCTTTTTGCGGCGAAGCCCACAGCAGAGAATAATTTTTGTATTGAACTTGGCTCTCCTTTTTAACATTTATGTTTTTGGTGGGATCACATTAACTGTAAAGTCTAGTCTTCGTCCGTACGAGTCCGGTCAGGTTTTAGTGAAATTGGCGGCTGTACCACTAAGACTTCACGAACTTTTTGGAACAACCTGAAATGTCACGATACACGCTTTCATATCATTTCACTTGTGCACTTAGGTTGATCTTTATTGGACAAATAAAACTCAAAATACACGAATTTAATAAAAACGAAACGTCACCGCGCATTTTTTTATAATACAGTGTTGTTGATAATAAATGGTTTCTTATACCAAAACTGCACCAGCTTATAATTATAGATACGGTAACACTAGGCATGTGACAGCGGAATAAGCCTCAAAACGTCATGGCACTAATTTTACGAGATTAGTATGCAAAATGCGAGTTAATTTAGATATCACAAGTACGTACTGGTAACATGACTAAGTATTCTAGTTGTTTATGTGACTACGAAGTAAGCTTCAGTATATCTGGAAAAATGTGTTTTTTAATTATTACATAAATATTTCGTAGTTCATAAATAGCTACTTAAAAATAAAAGTAGATAAATACCTAACTAGTAGACATAGTTTATTTTCAAGTTTATGTTTTCCTTATCCAGCAAGACAACATTACCGTCCGTGTAATTTAAATGAAAAATTATAACTTAATACGCATTCAACTTAAGTTTATTTGAATAACCAAATGATCATCTCTACCACCCATTTAATTAGAATGCAGATATATTGGATGACATTATATAATAACATACCCATATATTAAAAAAGTGTATGTATGTATTTTGAGTTCTAGTTTTTTTTACTTACCTTTGCGTCTTATTTACGTGCCGTTGGAGGTAGACTTTGTGGTATCCTCGTTTACCCGACGACTGTCAATTCTGTGACAGATAAGCGACAGACGGACGTCCATTGCAGCTTCTTCGTTTCCCTACCGGATTTTCCTTGTATTGTGTTCATAGATTTCGCCAAAGTAGGTTTAGTCAATGATATTATAAGTAAAAAGGTATAAGTTACCTAGATACAAAATTCGAACTTAAAAAATAGCTGAGAAATGGCACTCTAACGCACACATAAATAACTATAAGATCACTCGGGAACGCGGGTGAAACTTCGGGGCGGAATACTAGTAGCTTACAATATATAAAATCTACACCTTTTTACTTATAATATCACTAGTTGTCCCCCGTGGTTTCACCCGCGTTCCCGAGGGATCTTATCTTTTCCTGAGATAAAAATAATTCTACTGTGTGCCAAGTTTCATCAAAATCCGTTCAGCCGTTTTTGCGTGAAAGAGTAACAAACATCTTCACACACATCCAAACATTTTTAGTAGGATAAGGATATTAGTATGGATGATCCACATTATCCGCAGAATTTCAATCAAAATCACTGCATAAAAAAATGCTTACGCTAGTACGTACCTACACTACAAGTGGGTAAATAGAAAAAATTGCTTAGATTTTTTTAGGTACCTACCTATCATACATTAACTAGAATGATGATGATGAAGTTACCAACGTGCACTGTAAGCAATTTTGTTAAAATTCCCTACATATTCTAGTCTAGATAAAAAATACGAATAACGAAAAAATGATAAGTTATGATTTAATTTCATATTGAATTTCGTTTTTAAGTAGAGTTGTCTTTAAAAAAAATATTACCTTAAACATTTTCTTTGCCAGAGAAAGGTCAAATATGCTACAATAAAGTGCGTAAAATTTAAGCATGGGTAATAGGGATGAAGATTTGCATCAAAAGAACTGCATTTTTTATAAAAAAAATATATACCTTGGTATATCTTTCGTCACGCATTTTTTATTCGGTTCTTTTCACCTAAGATAAGATTCTCAGGGCGAATGTAAATCCCATAGTCTTGTTTTACTTTTAATATTTTTTTACAAGAAAATATCAATAAACTGCACAAAAAAAAACAACAACATCCGACTTGTTTTTGAAGTGGGTGTTGATTATTAAGGTTGATGTATCACTATAAAGAGCTACGCTTAATCATCTGCATCTTTCTCCGAGATTATGTTCCAATGTTTTTTTTCTAAACGTTTTCACTCGGACTTATATAAAAGTAGGCTTTTGTTTATAAAATTCGATAATCACAGCTTAAATAAAGGGAAAATCGACGAACGATAATGTCGTATTCCTCTTTCACAATGGTGCACAAAAATACTACCATTTTTCATTCAAAATGGTTTTCCTTATCAGAACATTCCTCAAAAAGTTCGCTTCATATCAAAGCGCCAAACGTACTGACGCTGGCCGCTTTTAAAGGTAATTAACTAACGGCCACAATGCCACTAAAATAAGATTAATTAGCCTCAATAGCCTAGGCTTGTAGGTTATTTAAATCTTGCTGACGTCACTTCGAACGATTTAATTTTTAAATAAGTAACTATGTATGTTACCTACTGTTTGTTGATATAATTCGACACACTTTGCATCGAGCTGTGCCTGTATGCCACGGTTAAACCCGTGATAGTTCGTGTGGCATGTATCTGTAATGCATTTATATTCTTTGTTAAAATTGTGAATAATAAAAAAAACACAAATTTACGATACGAAGCATATGTCTCAGTGCCTATACCAGGAAGCGACCTTGTAGATTATTTATTATTGGAATATACGCTTTCTTACTGATTTTTATGATTGATACATAATATCGAAATTCTGCCACATCACACTTCGTAGTGAAATTAAATTTATTTTCTGAAGGGTTAGGTAAGGGATTTCGAGAAGTCTTCGGTGAAGGAAAACATTGTGAGGAAACTATGAGACGATGGTAAGGTACTTTGTAGTAGGTACTCGACTGGCTGGCTACCACCCTCAAGTTGAAAATCTGCTGTCAAGCGCCTGTTGGTGTGTTTCGTCGGTTGCCTTACACATTGAACACACAGGAAGTGGATGAATCAATTTAGGATCTCAAATTTTGTTTTTGATAATTTCTTGAACTGAAAATTCGTTTGCTGACAGACAAATAACATACCGCTCTATCAGAAAGGTTCCGAACACGGCAGTGTAGGTAAGCAGGTTGGCCAACCGCAGCAGTATATTCTCGCTTGGTCTCGTTGTCGAAGTAGGGCTGTCCCATATTTTCTGTGACTGTCGTGTTGTTGATGTCCGTGGTTGTGGTGATGACATCTTCCGTGGTATCCCCACCACCGCCTGCTGTTATACCTGTTAAAATCATTGTCATTATTGCCATGAATTATTATTAAATTATAATACCTACTGTGTCTAAGGAAAAAACTTTTGGTTATTTTTTATTGTTTGCTTGCAATACGTTCATGAATATTTATTAATTAAAATGCAAACTTTAACCTATTTGTATTGACCTTAGATAGGTGATAAACACAAAATTCAAATGAATCCGCAAATTTTATCTGCAAACGTTAAATATTACCTACGATGACCTACGTCAAATGCCAATCATAAAACAAGCGCTTGCAATTTGCCAGCACATTCAGTTGGAGTAGAATATAGCACAAAATTGACAGCCCACATAGGTTTTAAGCTTTAGCCCACTAATTGGTAAAAAAATCTATCTCAAACAAACAAAATGGATTCCGAATCAAATTCACATATATATATATATATATTTAAGTAGTACCTAGTTGAAATAGGAACTGAATGAACTCGTTGGCTACAAAATTGATCCCGAGAGGCAAATGAGATGAAAATATCTGTCAAATACCTTTCAAATGTGTAAAGCTCAGGGTTCTTTGTTCTAAGGTTATTGACGTTATATATATTATTTAGACACTTTTTGAGCTCAAAATATCATTGTTTTAAACATGTATTCTACTTTATCATTTTGATCCGGTGAATATAACAATACGTGTGTTACGCCATTCACCTATCAATACCATGCTTTTTTCAATAATACATCGAAAATTTTATCTGATAATCATAATTTTTCCCTTAG
Source organism: Ochropacha duplaris (assembly GCA_951361185.1). NCBI lineage: Eukaryota > Metazoa > Arthropoda > Insecta > Lepidoptera > Drepanidae > Ochropacha > Ochropacha duplaris. The sequence goes on from OX592706.1 coordinate 4,774,924, forward strand.
TATCGTGACAAGATTTCTTCCATAATATGCCTATAGTTAGAAATATTGAAATTGACGAGGGTTCTGCATAAAAAATACTCGGCGGCCATAACTTTCTTTAACATCATCAACTTGTCACAAGTATGATTGGCTAGTTAGAACTTGGTGAACTCAATAAGTTAATAAAAAGACGATGTCATTCTGACTTTGTTTATCAAATTTTAGTTTAGTTAGTTACATAACTATTTCTGATGTTATTCTGAACGGCTTTTTTACAAGCTAGATAAACTGGAAAACAATATATAATAATGTATAATTAATTTTATACACGACACGAGTAGGTAACCTTTAGTTAGAGTGTACTTCATTATAGGAACTCTATATAATTCCCATAAAAATTTCGAATTAGTAACTCAAAACAATAAACTTTGTTGTTGGAAAAAGATTTTCAAAATTATCCGAAGATAAATAAATAGCTAAAACTAAATAGCCACAGTCCGTTCTCAAGAATATCACGCTGTCAGAGCACAAATATCTTTATGACCAATCTTTTATTTGGGAATGGATATGTAGAGTAATATAAAAGCTTGAGATTCTTCCTCGTATATCTCTGTAGACTTAAGAATACAGACAACTGAGAATCGATGGCACTTTATCAAGGGAATCACATCGACGCATACCTACTTATAATATACATATAGCTATACTGAGTTTGTAACTCACGTTCATACCTAAGCGTGATCGGAAAAGGGAATTTCGCCCCGAGGTTGTTGGTTGAGCGTCTCAAAGTCAAATCCTTAAGTTTCCACACAGGGTTTATTACCTTTAATTAAACTTTAAAATAGATAGTTAAAGTGAAAAATGTATCTGTAGAACAATAATAGAGCTCAAAATAATAAAAGATTTGTAAATTCAGTGTTCTTAAACAAATGAATTCCAATGTTATAGTAATGTTTACAGGAATTTCCATATAAAGCATTGGAATATGTCAGTTATCGAGTAGATATCTGAGAAAAAACTTACGCATATTTCTCAGATATTAAAAGTTGCAGCGCCAATTGGATTCAAAGATTTTTTAGGTGAATATTTATTATTCGATTGAAGAGGTCAATTTGCTATTTCCAGTAGGCCTACTTCTTGTAGGTAGCTGGCATTGACCTCTTTTCAATAGGCTCGATTGAAATGGCTCCGGCCAAACGCTCACGGCTGGACGTCATTCATCATTTTGACAGCTGTCAATAACAGTTACCTCTTCTTTTCGCACGTTGAAATTTATATTAATAAAATTAAGTGTCAATTTATTTTTGGATAGAAGGCAAAAAACTTTATCAGAAATTATGCTTTTTAATCCTTTTTAATCCTCGTTTGGAAATGTTACAGGTTTTGAGTTATTGATGACTTCTGGTAGATTTTTAATCCGAAGGCAGTATTTTAAAGGCGAGGATAGCTCAGTGATGGTAGCGTCGCATACCGCGGTGAAGGTCGTGGGTTCGAATCGGTATCATGTCGAATGTGGTCACCTCATGGTAAATTAACCATGAGGTGACCCTCTGGTTGTGACTTGTAGTATAAAAAGCAATAAATTTTATTTAATCCATACCTACTAATATTTTAAATGCGAAAGGGTGTCTGTCTATCTGTCTGTCTGTCTGTTACCGAAATTCAGTATAAAGATAGATTAAACCTTGGAGAAGGACATAGGATATTTTTTTCCCGGGAAGAGATACTATCCCCCGGGAAAGCGGGTTAAACCGCGGGGCGGAAAACTAGTCTTATTATAAACGATGTCATCAAAAATAAAAACTCAAGTCGTAAAAAAATTTTGCGCCTTAATTGTATAAAATTAGACAACATGCGTATACACATACCTAAAGTTATATGGATCTGCTAACGAGTAAAACTTCAAACGTCCTTTAACGCCGCCATTGATGTAGACATTAAACTTAATCCCAGTTGACAGTGTTAGGATAAAAACGGTTGATTAGAGAAATTGTACGTGTCAGGTTTGCCTCCTTATTATGGTTCGGTAATGAAACGAGGGTGAGAATTCCTATGTTATATTCTACAGCTACCTATATTAATATACCTAAGAACATATATTTTTATCGACTGGATAACTAACCGTCATCGAATTTTTTTTCGATGTCAATGATGTGCAATTTATCAATCTTTTTTAGAGAAATTATGCTGGCTATATGTGTGGGTGTCCAATACCTGGACTCGGTGGTCAAATTCGTTGTCGGAGTTTTGAAGAAGGCAAATTTTTCACCACCAAATTTTATTGGTTTCCAAGGTTTGATGAATGGATTAAGGCATCACACCACAGAGAGTCCAGGTATAGGAGATCAGCACAGTTAACCTTAGTTTAATAGTCTTGAAAATCATATATTGAACGGCAATGAGTAACAATAAATACACCAGAGTTCAGAACGTCTGAATTGAGGATATGACACGGTCTCAATTGAAAGATGGTAACGTCCTGTCCTTCCTTCTCAACGCTTATAAGCTACCTAGCCGTAGGTATTATATTCTCTTTGCTACCTAGCCACGTTACGGCTCTCAAGCCGTAGGTAACCACCGTGGAATAGATTTTGTGGTGAATTTCCAACTACCTTCAATTCAATAGCAGAAATCGGATAAAAGAAAAAATAAAACATTTAGTTAGACTCGCTTAATGTCTGACAGAGGTCAAAAAATATAAAAATAAGTAATGTTTCAATATTCACCACAGTTTTATTGTGAAAATTGTGTATTTTGATAACATTTATAAATTTCTCAATGAAAATATAAAACCATCAAATATTTAACAAAAAAACATATGTATCTCCTTGGTAAATTTCGATACAATTGGCTCAATATGGATCAGATCAGAGTGGATGAGACAACATTCTAATGAGGGCTAAAGTCCGTTAAACCCCTGTTAACGGCGATAGGTATACGTTGGACAAAGTGAGGACTTCGAAAGCTCCTTCTAATTCGCTTAAACGCTTACTTGCACGAGGGATCGCTCAATTAAGACCGGTGAAAGGTACCAACAAGTAACGTGAAAACAACAATTTCAGCACGTGTATTAAGTGCTTTGGAATCCTGCCGTGATTTCAATTAGGCTTCAAGGTTTGATAAGGTTAACTAATTGAGTAGTAGTATGACAAAGGTAACTTGTGTAGGCAACAAGTTAGTTTCAAAGATTTTAGACTAGGTTTCCGCCCCGCGATTTCACCCGCGTTCCCGAGGTATCTTATCTTTTCCCGGGATAAAAAGTATCCTATGTCATTCTCCAAGATTTCATCTATCTTATAGTAAACACAGATTTTCCTTTATTATATTGAGGTATGTTTGTTAGCTTTCTCTCTTTCACACAGCGATGAACCAACGGATCAGCGTCATTTGCATCAGTCTTTGGTTGGACTGGAGAGTGACATTAGGCTACATTTCATAATCAAAATAATAATTGACTCACCCCGCCCACGGCCATCAAAGTCGTGGGTTCGATTCCCATCCAGTACAGACATTTGTGTGTGCACACAAACATGTCAGTTTGTCTTGATTTAGGGTAGTTTGGGATTAAGTCATGTGTGAAGAATGTCCCAGAATTATTATTTGAATAGAGATAATAATTCCAAGAACTAATAATTTGTAACTTTGTAACGAGGCTGAATAAAGAAGTCGTAAACAGAATTTGATATAAGTTGTTTTTAGCGACGTTAAGCCCGCTAATGTCAAGACTTTACGCGTAGAGTCGTTAGTCTATAGAGATAAAATATATAGGTATAATTAGGGCTGGGATTCAACCCGAGCTATCACTTCAACTTTGTGAACTTCTTCAAGGTATTGTCACTTCTGAGAGGGATATAACTCTGCTGCTTATAAGTAGGTACATAGTGTTCTAACTATATAAAAATCAATGTTTGTTTGTTCATATTTATACACTGCCATACCTACCGTTTTACTGATTGCTTTCTGCGTATTTTCATGAGAGTTTCGGCAAAAATAAAAGATTTAGGTGCCATAGGCAAGCATGTTACCTATGTATTTTTGAATTCAAGTAACTGTAAATTGAATGTAGATATGCAAAAAAACTTTCTAAACATGCTGTTTTCTGTGTATCTTTAATTTAGATTTAAGAAATAATGTAGATTTAACTTTTTAATGGAGACCTGTTATTTTTTGTAGTTTTAAGTTTTTTGATACATTATTTGTAATTTTGTTAAAGTTGTTGGTCGCAATAAAAAAAATCGTCAATTTATTGTGAATTCTAAAAGTCATGTGTGTATAGAAAAAACAAAATAGGCAGTCGTTATAATAGAGCTGCAATTTAAACGTCTAGACGGACAAAAAACAACGCCAGCAAAAACTAAAGCAAGTACGTAACAATTCAGATATTCAGGTGTTATCAACTTCGTAAACGCCATTAACAAACCTTGGTAAACTTCATTAGATACACATTCACTGTCCTTGAAACACTGTTGGTAGAACTTTGCTTCAAGTGGAACTTCCATCCTAACAAAAGGAATAATTATTTTGTGTCTAGATTTTATAAAATTAACTTAGTGGAAATAATAAGAGAAGTTTGAAAGTGACATATCAAATGAGCTTGAGCTTTGGGTGAAGGAAAACATCGTGAGGAAACCACAGCACGGTGGTAGCACAGTATAATTCTACTGTGGTGGTAGCGTACTTTGTAGTTACTCGACTGGCTAAAGCTCAAGTTGAAAATCTGTCGCCTAGCAATTGTTATTGTGTACCTGCAGTTGCACTTGAGAGCCAGTTACCTTAAAGGCATTGTGAACAAATTGGCAAACCTGGTATTGTCTATAGCCGACGGTAGTCACTTACCTTCGGACTCGCCTGCCTGGTTGTTACTTGTGCTTTTTATTAAATGTCAAAACGATAGCTGTTTTAAATACCTATATGGTACTTCTCGTTGACCTAGAATCACGAAATTTGGCAAAAAGCAAGGTCTTACAGCACAAATAAAGGAAAAATTCCAACAAATAAAAAAAGTTGAAAATTAAGGTAAGTTATACATACATAGTTACTACCAATTAAGATAGACCTCTGAGTTGTATCGGCGCTCATACAATTTAGAGGTCTAGCTTAATTGACACCAACCTCAAATAAGGTCATCGAAAAAAATTGAAAATAATCCTTGAGGCTCTATTACGGAACCCTCGGTACGCGAGTCTGACTCGCATTTGACCGGTTTTTTTATACTGTTAGTATTTGACATCGATATATATCTAGAATATATGTCGATGGTGTTTGATATTTAGTCTTAAACATCCCTATTCTAGCATTTGAACCAATTCGGAGTTCTGCTCACACATAGTCTTGGATAGTCAATGTTCTTTCATACATAATGTATGAACATTTACATTACAATAACATATTGCTCTAGCATAGTTCCGGATACATTTTGATTATGTGTCTGTCTTCAATCAATAATCTTGTAAAGGTAAAAGCAGAGTTGGCATTAGCAAAGATAATGAAATGGCTTGACGCAAATCTGTCACTCAACCTGCACAAAACCTCGTACATCCCTTTTGCAATCCAGAAAAGCACCGCACCATCCCACACATATTCAGTTACTGCACACTCATGCTCAACCTTTTTAGCACCATGCCTTTTTCCGGCACTCAATAGAACTGACACCGTCAAATATCTCGGAGTGCAAATAGACGATGGGCTACGATGGGATAAGCAACTTGATGCCGTCACCACTAGAACCATGCGTCTAATTTATATCTTCAAGTCCCTGAGAAACTCGGCAGATCCAGACACTCTGAAAATGGTATACTATGCACTTTGCCAATCAGTCATGGGATACTGTATTTCCGTGTGGGGCGGGGCAACAAAAAGTAATTTCCTAAAAGTAAAAAGAGCACAAAGAGCCATACTTAAAACAATGACTAGGAAACCTTACAGATACCCTACGACTCAATTGTACTCTGACTGTATGGTACTTACAGTTCGTCAACTGTATGTACTTAAATCCGTCCTAAGGAAGCACATGAGCCTTCCCCCGTCCGACCCAAATAAGCGTACAAACTATCCCTCAATTGTACAGCATAAAACTACCTTCGCCAAACACCAGTACTATATACTAAGTACCCATATTATGTATACACAAATTCACAAGGAACTGAAAATTTTAGGCCTCAATAAATACAATATCAAACGCATACTAACAGAATGGTTACTAAAACAGGACCACTCCTATACAGAATCCTTACTCACCTTCATCGCTTAGCAACACACACACACACACATACAGCCGCATTATTATTATTTTAATTGTTTTCTTTTATTATTGTATTTAAATGGTAGATTGACACAGTTTACTCGATGTATAAATCTAAATAAAAATAACTACTTAGCCGAACACTGTCGATACAGGTTACCCTAATTTAAGAGGCAGGGTTGTAATCTTCTTGTGTACAGATTTCTACAGCATACCTAATGTAATTTAATATAAACTCTATCATTGTTTTTACACTTATAATAGTTTTTTGTGAAATGGAACACATGTTAAATCTGTAACCTTCTAATTAATAAATTATTATTATTATTTTTATTATTAATAGTTCTGTTATTATTGATCTAAGGATCTTTAAAATCGAAATAATTCTGAAGAGAATGGACTATTAGTTAGATGGTTAGACCAATAGCTTGCGTGAACTTTGACTCAGTATTTTGATTGGCAAAAAACCAGTGTCCTTCTTTCTGATTTCTAATATATAAATCAAAGCTTACACCACCGGCAGCCCCTCGCTAAAATAATAGGAAAGCTCTAACACTGATTCAATTCGTCCCAAGAACTATTTGAACTTGGAATTGGCTATTGGATTCCATTACATTCCAATCTACGATTTCCTTTTAGTGATATGTATTAAATAATATGAGCACACTTGGATAATTTAGATTCTCAAAGACTATTTTTGAATATGCCGATTTTGTTTTAGAAACTGGGGTTGCACATACTTATTAAGAGGTTTAAGACGTTATGAGTCTTCCAAATTATAAAATACACTATATTTGTGAGTTAAAATGAATATCCATTAATATAAAAGGATTGGAAATACCTAAGCTATTCCAAAATGAAAACACTCTATGAAATAACATATCCTATTCAAAAAGTTGCACGTTAACCACAAAGGGGATTGTGGTTAGTCCTGACTTTTACCATAGTGACACGAATGAAAGAGATTTTCCGAGAGACAAGTATATTATCATGTCCAGTCTTCTTTTGAACTTTCCATCTTGTTACGGGTTTGTCAACGTACTAAACCACACGAAATTTAACATGCGGCTTTGAAAGTTTATTTTTAGTCTCACATCAAATTTTATGTTTTGCGGGAGATATGATGTTATACATTTTTGAAATTGTGCTAATTAAATACTGTAAATATTATTTAGGTATCATTCTTTGTGAATATTAAATTATATTTAGGCATTATGAGAGTCGTCTTTATGAATTCTCACATTCTTTTTTCGATATTATTAACAGAAATATATTGCCTCGTTTATTGTTCAGATATGTAATGTAGATTGGCCTTATATAAATTATATCTACGCTTATACTTAGATACCTACCTACCCATCCTCCCACCTATGTTTTAATGAAAATATTATGTAATACTGCTAGCATTTTGTGAGCTTAGGCAGCATAGTAATATCGAGATAACATAAATTTACAATAGAAATGAAAATATAAATTAAGAGCAAAAATCTTACTAGGTATCTAAAAAAATACCTTTATTCCTTATGTTCCTATACTTATCAAGCATTCTATTATTTATAAATATGATACAAATTCGTTTAAAAATATAATAAAACGGACCATTATCATCATAATTTTTATTATAGTATTTATAGCTTGGAAATGTATAGGATTAAACTTTGAAGTTTATAACTCACCGACACTTTCTGTCGCCGCAGAAATAAAAAAAAAACAACTAATACCTACGTACATACTCGTACATAGCTTATTTTCAGCTACTTGGCCCAATAAATAAACAAATCAACGAGTTTTATACCAACATTTATTGAGAAACGAATATATTCCATGTCATATAATTTTGTTCTCATACACGACACGACGTATATACCTATTCCGGACCAAAACACGTCCGTTCCATCTTTCCCCTGAGTATTTATTCTCGTTTACCAATATTTATAATGCAATAAAAGGAAACCACAATAAAAATATGTTGTTCTCTAATAATGGGCACCATAAAACCACTTTATCGGCTTTGATGAACGAACTGGATGGCGTCGAGTAATTTGGCTTAGAACTAATTTTGATTTATTTGTTGTATAAATAAGAATTAGGCCCCTCATTGGGGCTAATGGAGGTTGTCGGCAATAAATATTGCTCTTTATTATCTTCAATGTGTTTACATTGAAGATAATAAAGTAAATAATTATATTATTAGATATTCTCCTTTATGAGTCTTTTATTGACAATATATTTATTTGTTGTAATGTAAAGTTACTATGCTCAGCTAAAATATGTAATGATATGTAATAAAATATTTAAATTACGTAGAAGCTTTCAAATGACCACCATCCACCCTCCCCCTTGTCTGCTTAGACTTAAACCGTCCTTATTTGTCTCTAGGCCCGTCACGCACTACAGCGCTACTAGGAGGTGGAACGGTTGGGTACCTATGACCTAGCTCGATTATAATTTTCCCATTGTTCATTCTTTAAGAGGACATTACCGCGTACCATCTCCATACAAAATGAAGTAATGCTTCTATTTAAACATCTTGGAAAACCTCAAATTTTGGAAACACAATCTCGTATCGAATATCTAATGGCAATTAAAAGTCATACTTCGCCTTAAATATAAAGTAAAAAAATTAAAAGGGCTTCAAAACTCTTCTAAAATGGCCATACGCATCTGACGTTTTTTTTTTTTTTTTTTTAATCAAAATAAGGCAAGTCTAAATAAATGGATTTACAATAAACTTTTATAAATACCTAAGTTTTATCTACGTCATTTCTGATGTTAATAAATTAAACATGGACTGCGAAACTTGAAAATAACGCGCTATCCTACTATTGCAGTCACTCATATCGCCCGCAGGGTTGTCAAGAGAGAGATAGCGGTCTGGCGATAACGTCCTCTTAAGAATTTAAATAAAATAAAAAAGCCTTTTATTTCTTGCAATTAAAATGCTTATAATATTTATTTATTAAGTTAAGTTGTTTACAGAAATATTAATTGGCATTTGTTTGTATATTATTTTCACTTGCAAGGACTCTTCCACAGGTAAAAACGTCCTCCAACGCTAAGCAATCTTCTCTAGATTGGGCTACTTTAACCCAGTTCGAACCTCCGATTTTCTTTATGTCTTCATCCCATTAATATTAGGTCTTCCCTTCTTTCATTTTCCTAGTGGAATTCCTCTTAAGAATTACTTTTACTTAATTTGACAATTAGAATGTAAGACTCTCAAAACGTGATAGTTTTCCTTATAGCTAGAGTAATCGATCTAGTGCTGTCTATTTTTCAGAAATACAGTTTTAGTTTTAGGTGCTGGGGTACAATTTTAAGTAAGCAGTTGAAGAAACCTGACAATTACTTTTTAAGACCTATTTAACAATACCCCAAGTAGAGTACTTAAAAAAATCTAAAATCAGATACATGTTCGGATTACTTCTAATTTTTTTGAGCTATTGCATAGCTTTTATCGCGGGCTTTGAGCGCGGCGATCGAATCAAGAAATTCCGTAACGAAAATAAAACCTAACACCCCCCTACCATGTAGCTCGGTCGAGCGTTCGCTTAACGTGTATGTATATGGTACGACTGTACGAAGCTTGCACGGATCGAGACGAGCTGCTCCTAAATCGGACGAACTCCGTCTACCATGTAGCTTGGCCGAGCGTTCGCTTAACGTGTATGTATATGGTACGACTGTACGAAGCTTGCACGGATCGAGACGAGCTGCTCCTAAATCGGACGAACTCCGTCTACCATGTAGCTTGGCCGAGCGTTCGCTTAACGTGTATGTATATGGTACGACTGTACGAAGCTCGCACAAATCGAGACGAGCTGCTCCGAAATCGGACGAATACGTAAGCAGCTGTTTGTGAGAAAGTATATAGGTGTAAAGTATAATGCAATAGCTTTACCGCGGCAGTCCCCGAGTGCCACAGTTTTTCTTTATTTGTAGTTATTATACCTTACCTTATAGTTTACAAGTAAATGAGCTATGATCTACAGCCCGGCAAACACGACGAAACTATAAGGGCTCCTTATTTGATATAGGATTCCTAAAAAAATACTATAATTTTAACATCTACCTACCCATTAAACTCTTAAGGCTCTTACTCTTTTAAATTATCTCTTAATTATTTATTTCTAATTATGTAGGAATATTTGTAAAGTTACTTGTTTGCTAATTAAACGCTTTTGTAAAAATACACGAATCTCATTATTTTGTTATAAATTACAAGCTGGCGTTTTCCATTATTTAAATACAAGAAATAATTACTTTTAATTAACATAAGATTTACGACGGTACTTGAAATGAATGTACTGTATATAAACTCGTAGAGTATCATATTTTAATTATATAATGTCTATTTAAGCATCCAATTACATAAATAGACAAATTATGTTTTAGCTTGTTTTGTGCAATTAATGTATTATATTTCATGAGGCAGGAACATTTTATAGGTACCTTAATTATGGACAGAATAAATTGCGTCTTTGTTGAGGGAGTAATTTCGTTGTTTATAGGTCATGTTTTAAAAGGATGATTTAAGCCCGAGTTTAGGATGACCTTATAAAAGTTGATACTTGAAACAATACACAGATGTGTCTTTTTGCCAAGAACTTTAATTATCATTAAATATTTACCTATTTCGAGTTTCTTTTTAATAATATCGGAAATAAAAAAGCCCTGCGCATTTAAGGTGAAGCACAGTAAAGGAAGCCGAATTTTAAAAAGGAAGCCGATCGGTTTCCTGTGCGACGCGAGTGCGGTATAACGTAGGATGCTGGTCACGCACGCAACTTCATGCACGTTGCTTCTTTTCATTGGAGACTATTTTTTACATACGCACCTTCTACCTTTTTTATTTATACTGTGGCTTCAAGTTTTGCTAAGTCAATTCGGATCTAGCCCAATCATTAAAAAGTAACCATAAAAGCTACGCTTCAGTAAAGTAAGGCAACCGCTTACCGTCGGCGATCCGTATTTGTATGCCTCAGTGGAAATAAAAATGTTCCCATGCATATTGACACCGGTGCTTCGCCTGTATTTCCCGATGTAAAAATTGTAATAAGTGCCAGAGGACTTCAAAACAATCAACATCAAATCATCATCATATCAGCCGGAAGACGTCCACTGCTGGACAAAGGCCTCCCCCAAGGATCTCCACAATGACCGGTCTTGCGGTCTTCGCATCCAGTGGCTTCCTGCGACCCTCACAAGATCGTCGGTTCACCGTGTTGGAGGCCTGCCCACGCTGCGTCTTCCGGTCCGTGGTCGCCACTCTAGAAGCCTTCTGCCCCATCGGCCGTCGGTTCTACGAGCTATGTGCCCCGCCCACTGTCACTTCAGATTGGCAATAAAATTCTTCTGGCTATGTCGGTTACTTTGGTTCGCCTGCGGATTTCATCATTCCTATTCGATCTCGCAGGGAATCTCCGAGCATAGCCCTCTCCATTGCTCTTTAGGTGACCTTGAGCCTTCTTAGGAGGCCCACAGAAAGTGACCACGTTTCCGTTCCGTAAGTCATCAAATAACTTATTTCAAAACATTTATCGTCGATACTTGTCAATCCAAGCCATAATTTACTAATAAATGCTTGCCTTTTTTTATCAACCGTCAGCCCATTGTAGGTGTGAAAAGAAAATAATGGAAATAAACCCATTTGTGTTATTCTCCGATCGTTATCATAGCTCTTCTGCGAAATGAACAACAAAAGGTACAGACGATAATAATTGGCGGCAGTGTCACGAGTTTCAAGTGGGTTTTGTTATCTCACGTTCATATTATCTCTATACTCTCAGGTTCCGTCAGCTGAACATTGTTGTACGTAAGCGTACATAATTTAACGTCAGGATTTTGCACTGTACAGTTATTTTGTTATTTTTCAACAGGCTTGTCTATCAGTGTTCTTAGAATTTGCTTACATATTAGAGAGTAGGTATAATATTTGTTTCAAATGTGTAAGTCCCGGATTAAGTAAATAATAGAATTTAAACATCTAAAAATCCTAAATTTGCACTAGGTATGTAAATTTTTGGAACCTCAGAGTATTGTCGTATTTAGTTAACTACCTCTCACTGTAAGCTGCTCATTACACAACAGCCTTAATTCTGAAACTAAATTCTTATAAAAAAAACCTTTGAATAAAAAATCATCTCAAATATAATGATATGAAGGACACAAAAAACTTTAGGACTTTAGATCACTAATCGTTATAATTTAACACCTTCAATAGTCACAAATTTATTTTATATGAAAATTTCAGCAATTTAGAATTTAAAATCTAAATAATAAAGTAATAAAATATTTACATTAAATTAAGTATTACGAAGTATATCTTCTTCTTCTATTATATAAAAATGAATCCCTATTTCCTTGATCACGGCATCACGCGTGAACCGCTTGACCAATTTCGCTAATTCTTTTTTTGTTGTGTTTGTTATTGTAAGGAGAAGGTTCTTATAAAAGAAAAAAGTATGAAAGTTGCGCGGAACATTAGAAAATTTAAGAAAACTTAACGACCGTATTAACTTTTCTAACCTTAAAATAAACATGGCGTTTGACATAACTGCCAGTTGTGTGACAGTTTCTTTTTATTTTCATTTCATGGCAGGACAACAGGGCACTAGTATCCAATAAAATTAATAGCATAACAAACGGATTATGACTATAAAACGATGTAAAGTACAATACTACAACTTTTCTGTTACGGCTCAAAATTACTATAATCTTATAAACGTCTCTAAATAATCTTCCATAAAAAAAAATATAAAAAAAAAATATACCAGCGGCCATGTTGGCGTACCAAACGAGATTTGCGCTCAGTATTTTTACAGGCTTTCATCAAATATTACTGTGAAAGCTTTGCGTGAATGCGTAGTGCAGGTATTTGAATACATGAGCATTTTATAAAACGCTCGCGTTGAATTTCCTATGCGTTTCTCGGTCAAAGCATTTGAAACACGTCATGTGAAACAATTCAATGTTTTCTACATAGTCATACCAAGGTACATAATGTACCTACCTACAGTCATAGACTAATTAAAGAGAGCTATTGTTTGTATGGATTGGAATTAGTGTATCAACTTTAAGTAGTAGGTATATTTTCCAAACTTATTTCAGAGGTCTTTTAATTTACTTAACAAATACCTTTCAAATAATTTGAGTGACATAAAATGAGAACGAAATTCAATATCTTACATTTCATGAAAACGCTGCTAAATACAAAAAGGAAGTACATTTCAAGAGCCTTGTTAAATTTTTCTGTTTGTCCAACCATTATGTAAAGCGTTATTGATTTTATTTATCTTTGAGCGTCGTTTAGAAGTCAAAGAGAAAGGTGATGAAAACACTAAAAGTTAGAAATGTTGACTATACGGACTGTTTACTTTGAGATGGTTTATTTTTTTAAAGCCTGCCCCTGCTTGTCTGAGTACCTAATGGTAGGATATATATCTACGGTTATGTTTCACAATTGGTTCTACTACATCTTAGATAAGATTCTAAGAGATCTGTTTCGATAATAATATGTAGATAATTTAAAGATTTATAACATGAAATAAGATTTTACCTTTTTTTTTCCCTTAAGGATAAGCTTGTGTTCGACCGCAATCTCACCATGGTAAGTGATCATTCGGCCGAAGGTGGTAAGTACACAAAGCCTAGATGGGAACTGGCTGTCAAATGCAGTCGTCAGAACACACCGATAGATGCTTGGCGACAGATTTTCAACTTAGCCAGCCAGCCGGGGACTTCAAAGTACCCTACCACCGTGCTATGGTTTCCTCATGATGTTTTCCTTCACCGAAAACTCAAGTTCATTTTAGGATTCGAACCCGCGACCTTGACGGACAGAACCCTTTGACGTTTTGTTAGACCATTAGCTTGACAATATTCTTAGAAATTTCAGCTATCAAGTAAAAGATTAAATAAATTAAATCGTAACATTAAAGTAACTAACTGAAAAGTTTCTGTTCGATGAAACGGTTATAAACCTGTGTAATGCACTTTTTTATAATCACCTCTATTTAGTGTTGTAGTCTCGTTCTCTTTATAAGGGTAAGGGTACAAAACAATTGTAGCATTAATTTTTAAATTAAATAGGCTATAAAAGTGTTAGCACCCAAAGCCAAGTAGGGACCTAGCTCACAAGTACCTACAGCTGTCGGAACATACCGGTAGCTACTTGGCGACAGATTTGCTTGGCAGAAAGCTAATTGTGGAATTCGAACTCACGACCTTCGCTATAACTGCAAAGTTGAATAAGATCTTCAAAGGATCTTTAATAATAATGGTTATTTTTACAAGTACTGTATATTATTTACAACAAATGTACAAAATATACAAGCAAATGTACAAAGAGGAAACGCTGCCAGCCTTCTGGGAACCTTGCCGATAGGCAGCAGCGGCAGCCTCGAAGAAGTTTTTAATATATTATAGTTGTACATTTGCTTGTATATTTAGTATTATATCTTTATTTACAACATATGCACAAAATATACCTACAAACAAATGTACAACTATAATATATAAAAAAAAATAGCCTGAATTACTTCGAGAAAAATATAGTACCTACGGAAGTGCCGCTTTTTTGCTCGAGACTGGGACACTCGACTCGAGACAGATATCTAGCATTTAATAATACTCGGGGTAATACTATAAAATCTGTTGTAGATATCGAGCATCAGTTTGCAAGTGGGGTCATACCTACCTTTGACCTTTGGATACCCGTGAGCGAACCTCGATTACCGTGTCGATGATCGATCACACGTCCAAACGGAAATTGAGTCACATGCAACCGTTCTATCGAAGGGTTCGGTTGGAAGCTCGCTACTGGCGAAACTTTGTTAAGAATGCCCGTTCATTGCTCGAGTGACATAGTGTGGTATGGAGATCTCGTTACTCACAGAGTGGAATTCCAATTTAGAATTTGGTGGCCATTTTAAAAAATGAACAAGTTTTATTCAACTGTTTTCTTTTATTGATACCCGTATCAGACAAGCGTTTTATATTGGTCTTTGATGTAATTCTTTGCTTTGTTTATACAGTTTTTAGTATTTAATCTTTATTTTTTTATATCACAAGTGACAACGAAGCTGTGGGGTCACCGAGTGAATACCGTCGCCTATTAGACATTAGCAATACCAGGGTTTTTGCCAATGTGTTGTTCACCTTATTGCAATGCCTTAAAGGCACTATCTATTCTGGGTTAAGTGTAATTTTACTCTATAAATATTGTATAATAACTAACATAACTAAGTTCGATAGATTTTTATTTATTGAAGAATAGGTACAATATCAAAGGAGTGCTGTAACAATGTTAGGATAAATCTCAGTTCTATTAAATCTACCTTGATAAAATAAGCTATCAAAGGATCTTATATCTCCTAAGAGAAACCTGCAAATAAGCTTAAGACTAGATTACATGTTTAAAGCTGATCCCTAGACGTTTCGCGACTCCATTAAAAACAAAAAAAAATGTTATTGTAAATCTTAAGATCTTCGTCTTTCGATATGGGAGAAACAACGGGAGCATCTATTAGTAATTTAAAATAAGAACAAACATTACCATTGTTTCACATCGGTTATTGAAGTATTTGTTAGTCTGTGGATTGACTATGTAGTCATTCCACAAAAGTAAATATTACCTACCATATGTGAGCTACGTAAATACACATGCAGTGCTCTCCTTTACAACGTTTTTGTAATTTTTGTGATTTAAAATAAATACTATACCACTTACCTATAAGTAGTACCAGATATAATGAAATAGAAACCTTAATATTACTTTAAGAACTAATATTTTCAACAGACTTTATTTTATAAAATACCTACCTACATCGTACCTACACCTACATATAAATATTTAAACAATTATTATGCTGTAAACACCAATGATTTCGTCATCTTTGGAAGTAACCAATCGTAAATAAAATAGTGTCATGATTTTTATGTTTATCGTATGATTTTAGAGCTACTTTATCTTAAAATAATAATTTATTGATTAAATTAAATAAAAGTATCAATTTCAAAAATGGCAACACCGTCATTAAAAGTATTCCATAAAGTAGTAATGAAAAAAGAAGGAAAGATGGCGATGGAAGGGGGAGCGTTTTAGCGAATGGATAGCAGAGCCGTAGCTCGGATTCTAACTCCGGCAGCTGAAGTTAACAATAGTAGGGTGAAACCTCTGCCCAAACTACATTCTTCACATTAGTTTGTTAGATCTTCATTTACTCAACATATCAGAAGTGTTCGTAATCTACTCCCACATCAAGAATTATTTCATGTAAGTTTCACTACCCTCCTTATTTTTAAATATAAATGTGTTAGAATGTTAATTGAAGTTCAATGTAGACTATTCCACTCAAATTGATGAACGATATATTGATATTTTACAAATTGCGTTAGATTCTTTTACATCGTCGATAATATCAAGAACTTGCAAATATAGTTACGACCAAAGTTAAAAGGTACCGCCATATGCTTGGAAATAAACCGCGTTGCTATGTGGTGTCAATCGTTACTTTCGCTTATAATTATTTCAATATTGTATAATCTTAATACTGTCGTTTAACAATATGCTGCATTGGAAATGGTTTTTTTATTTAATTCCACATACAAATGGGCAATTTCATACTTAAACCCAATATTTGGCAACTGAAATAATTTTTAAGCTTTTATCATCATTTTAATATCTTGCTAGTGATATTTTTTTTTATTTTGTACTATCTTGTTGACGTGAGAGCGCGTCTGGTGGTTTCGCACACGTGAGCGAGCGTGGTGCTGTTGTAGACGTGAGTTGTGCAGCTAGATTAACTTGTTTAGTGTGAAAGCTCGTAGTAAAATTAACCATGTGTGAGAAAAGCCTGTGTGGCACCGGCCCGTGTGGCACCAGCCTGTGTGGCTAGCTTGTGTGGCAATAGCCTGTGTAGCAATAGCCTGTGTGGCGCAATAGCCTGTGTGGCGTAATAGCCTGTGTGGCGCAATAGCCTGTGTGGCGTAATAGCCTGTGTGGCGCAATAGCCTGTGTGGCGTAATAGCCTGTGTGGCGCAATAGCCTGTGTGGCGCAATAGCCTGTGTGGCGCAATAGCCTGTGTGGCGCAATAGCCTGTGTGGCGCAATAGCCTGTGTGGCGCAATAGCCTGTGTGGCGTAATAGCCTGTGTGGCGCAATAGCCTGTGTGGCGCAATAGCCTGTGTGGCGCAATAGCCTGTGTGGCGCAATAGCCTGTGTGGCGCAATAGCCTGTGTGGCGCAATAGCCTGTGTGGCGCAATAGCCTGTGTGGCAATAGCTTTTGTGTTGTCTATCCTGTATGGTAATAGCCTGTGTGGTAATCAGAATTGTGTTATTCGATAAATGTGGTCGCTCTGCGTTAATGTGGTTTTGTTGAGAATCGCTAGACGTGAGAGTACTTATCGTGGTTCGTAAATGTGAGTTAATGTGGTTCTGCTGAGAATCGGTAGACGCGAGAGCACGTCTCGTGTTTCTTTTTACAAGCTTTATATTAGCTTGCAATGTATGTATGTTTTTCCGGGGTGAATCTTGCAACTCAATTTTGAAGCAGATATCTTTAACCGATTGAGCTGAAATTTTGTATACACGTTTAGTTTAGATGACAATGCATGGTTAGCTTGTGACATCATTCTAAATCCAACATGGCGGAACACCTAAGATAGCGGACTATTATTTTTTTAATGCAATACTACAAAATGGGTATCAAATGAAAGAGCTTGCTGAGAATGACTCAAAAAAAAATTAAGTGACGTCACTCTGAATCCAAAGCTTGTTTTTATAAAAAGTTTTTTTAAACTTATAACTTATTTAAATATTATGTGTGTGTTGTTTTTCTTTTAAATAAATGTACGTGACACAATTGAGACACTGTTGAAATTAATTGTGATTGTGTACATTCGTTGAGGTTTGAGACATAAAAGCCTATGTGAAACTGGTTAGACTTGCTGGATTGTGTGCGTTTGAAGGTTTATTGTGGAGTGCACGGCGGTTGCTCTCTGACTTACAGCATAAAGAGCTTTACTTAAATGATTTGGTAATCAAGTATGCGAGTTCACAAAAAGAAATAAAAGAGCATATATTGGCTGCGACTCAATTATTAGATCTGTGTAAATATAATGAGGATAGATTTGAGTCACTCTCTAATAACCATACTTGTAGCTGTAGTACACATTACTACCTACTGAGGAATCTTTGCCATTGTTGAAGTATGCTCTTTCTCAATTGAATATAAAACAGTAGTTATTACGGATAAAATAGATACCTATTCATTTTGGTTCAATTCTAAATAACCATTCCAAACAACCAGTGGTTAATTATTGTATGCCAGGTGCTTCATTCATACAGATTGTTATAATTATTCAAATGAAATTGGACAAGTAGGTATACCAATATTTTTATATTAGTTGGTCAAGGCATAAATACACATAGGAAAGACCTAGTTAATAGTTTATGAGGCCCTAAAAAAAAAAAAAAAATATTGGGGTAATGAAAGTTATATTGTGTGCTTTCCCCGCGTCAGTTGACTATACTGACAAACAATATAGTTATATTATGTATTTAAATAACACATTAATAAGTTGACCTGTCTTAATGCCAGTTTTATATCTTTCGACACTAATAAGTTTGTTAGTGGAATTAAATCCCTAAAAATGACGGTGATGCGAGTTTAACATTTTTTATCCATCCCAAAAGTGCGCAACGCCGCTAAAGAAGTTTTTTTTTTAACTTGATGGCTACATTGATAGCATATCATATTGATATGGTTATAGTGAGTATAACAAACAGTAGGTGAAGTGACCCAGCCTATTATTTAGTCATACTAATAATATTATTGTGGTTAATTATTTAAATATATAGTTTTGACAATAGAGAAGCCTATAGGCAGAATATCACCTTATTGCATCAGAATATAAATCGCTTCTCTGGCAAAATATATGATGTTGAACTTGTTGAACAAAATGAAAGCACAGTATAATATATCTTTATACTGTGATGAAAGTTGATGTTTTATGTTTTACTGAAACGTGGTTAAAGCCTGACACTATAGTTTTCAATGTAAATAATTTACGGTTGCCAGTGCCTACCACAGAGTGTCTACCGTGAGCAGTGGATCTATTATTTTAAAACATTGTGTTTGTTCGAAGGTATTTGAATTTGTTTGAGGTCAATAGCAATCCTCATCACCCGAATTCAGGCTAGCTAAAGTCGAAAAAGGTCTTTCTCGGGAACTGTGTTCGTTTCTGCAATGGGATCCCACGTGGGGTGACTGGAATGTTTTGTTTTGTATTTGGGAAATGTTTCTTATATATTTTTGAAATTGCGAATGAATAAAAAAAAAAAAGAACGTGGAGTCAATTGTAAACGTTCATTGGTGCCATGCCGGACCCTAGACTGATTGAGTGAGTTTTGATTTTTAATAAAAATAAATGTAATAATGATGATAGGTATAATCGCAAACTGTGAAGAAATTGATTGTAATTTGAGATTAAGATTAGAATGAGCGACACGCATGAATAATGAAGTAAGAGATAATGTATTATTTGTTATACATTCAGTTTTAGTATAGACTTATAATTATAAGTATGAGGTAAAATCTTCGATCCACAATAGCTATAGATTTAGGGTCGGCACAAAAATATACGTCTCGGTAAATAAGAGCGCACTTGAAAAGTGAGCTCTTATTTTGTTTAGTTTGCTTGAACACAGCCAATATAAACACGTCTCACAATGCCGCAGTGTGTATTCAAAAGTTGCAAAAATAATGCTCGAAAAAGCAATTTAACGGCCGGGGTATCTTACTTTCGGTAAGAACATAAAGAATAAGATATATTTTAAGCTTTAAACTAACAAATAATATACAATTTTGAACAAAATTACATATTTTATACCACGCTACCAACGCTACAAATGATTGGCCAAACTCGCCAACACACGCACAAACTTCGAAGAAGAAAAAAATAAACGAAACAAAACGATGTAGCTCTCAAGGCAACATAACGGGAAAACATACTTTATTTGTTGCTCTTTAAGGTTGATTTCACACTAAATGTTCTTTAACTTATGTCTTTTTCTATTAAGTGACAGGAGTAGTTTATTGCTTTGCTCGTTTTATGTGACTAATGATCGAAAGTATTAGAGAATATTTTGAAGATTTGTGACTTTAATACTGGGTGCTATGGTTGTAATTAGGTTGAACTTAAAACTGTTTTAAAACATTTCTCTCCCTTTGTTATTAAACAAATGTAGCTGTAAAAGTATACTCACGCGGATAGCATTTAGCTTGGATTTTGTACGTGACTCGATATCTATGGCTATACCTATATCTATGGCTATACCTATATCTATGGGTAAAATTATGTGTGCCTGTACCAGCAAGGTATATTGAATGTTTTTGAAATGATAAAGTCAATTGTTGTGCGGAAACTTGATCCTCGCACATGATTCAACCTTGACACTGATTACAGCAAACATTTATTACTATTAATTATTTGTATTGCTCATTCTAATCCATTGATTAGTACATGTCTCCACCTTGGTTTCACACTTTGATTGGTTTGATAGTTCATTTCAAAAAGATCTTTATCTTCTCTAAGGTGGTATGTTGGTTTCTGTAAACGGCACAAAGCTGTTCCTGAGCTCTGCTGTCTAAACACGACTCCAGATCGAATTTTATCATTATTACATAGAAGTCTTTCCGTAAATTAAAACCAACGAAGTCTGTTCTTGCCACAATTCTGATCTTGTTATTTCCTGATTGTTGAGGTATAGGTATAAACCTATAAAGTTCGATTCGATTCTGGCTCACGAGAGGGACCCTGATATCAAAAAGACAGTAGGTACTGTTCTGAAGTCGTTGTTTACACTGTTAATAGCTGATAGATGTTTCTGAGACTGTTTTGTATGTCATCTATAGGCAGTGCTAAATGTTTAACAATAGTACTTAGCTCTCTTTTTAGTTGTTCAGGAGACAATAAATGAGGTTTGAATCGACCATGATAGAGGTCAATGATGGTATCTGCTAGCATCTTCTGTGTACTCTTTAGGTTTTGTAGCATATTGTTTGCTGTTAATGTAAACAGATCCATGTCGAAGTTTTATTGAAGTTCCTGTTTAAAACATTTGTTGTAGCATCTAAATTCATCAAATGCTGATTGTTAAGCTTTGTTTGCTTATCGATTAACCTTTCAGTTATTTTTAAGACATTGTATTCTGATCTATAATAGATGTATGATTAGTTCGAAGCAGTTCGACATCCATTTCATACGGTTCCGCAAAACTCTGATCAAATAAACCGAACAGGCGGTTGGCGACGTAACCAACACCGTCGATAAGGCCCCGGTGAGGTCGCCGGAGGAGCCGTCGGAATGTTGACTTTGCAACATATTATGATCGTAGTAGTCGAGCTCTGAACAGCCATGACGTAACTGAAACCATAGGACTTCGCATTGAATATTTTGTTCATCTAGATGCTTTATATACTTAGTCTTATTCAATGCAGCTATGCCTTGCTTGGAGTTCATGTTGTAATATGCAAGTATTTTCCAGTTATCTTTTATCAGTCCCATGCTGTAAATTTTATCAAAGTACATCACTTGACTATCTTTGAACTCTGACATATTATTCAAACATGATGCATTTGAAACTATTTTCAAAAGAGCAACGCCATCATAGCGGATTTAAATGAGTAACGCCGTTTTGGCTCAGTGCACTGATTTGATTGCGTTTGTTGATGATTTTCTCACCCTGTAGGTAAAATAGATCGTTGATTAATAGGACGTTTTATGAAGCCATTCTTTGATTTAAGAGTGACTACTCTGACGTAGCCATGCTACTACGATTTAAAATACTGAATCTTGTAATCAGCGTTTCTATAATGTCGTTTCTTTCTTGATTTGTGACGACATTAACTGCCTTTGATTTTTTTTTCGTCTCTTGATTTGTGAAATATTCTGGTTACTCAGTATCAAAGCTAATGTTAAATCTTGAGAGCCAAATGGGCCTATTCCACCACAGCAAATGATCTTGAAGCTGTGTTGCCGATGTACCTCTGCTGGCACAGTGAGCGAGATTTTCGTTTGACTTCACATATCGCCATGATTCTGATGTTATAACTTATTTGATCTGATTTAGTTCCAGTGCCAGTGATTCGCCTACTTACAGAGTAAGATTATTAAAATATATTTTTATGCAGACCGAATGTCATGATTATGATTCGATAAAATTGTATCTTTTTATTATATTTATTATTAATAATAATTGAAACAAAGTTTTTAAAATATTCTTAAGTACTTATATCTTATTGCATTTCATTTACCCCAGTTTTTGTGTTGTTTGATCGTACGCCGGAGGCTGTACGATGGCGGATGGCCGAATGTCATGATTTTTATGTTTATCGTATGATTTTAGAGCTACTTTATCTTAAAATAATAATTTATTGATTAAATTAAATAAAAGTATCAATTTCAAAAATGGCAACACCGTCATTAAAAGTATTCCATAAAGTAGTAATGAAAAAAGAAGGAAAGATGGCGATGGAAGGGGGAGCGTTTTAGCGAATGGATAGCAGAGCCGTAGCTCGGATTCTAACTCCGGCAGCTGAAGTTAACAATAGTAGGGTGAAACCTCTGCCCAAACTACATTCTTCACATTAGTTTGTTAGATCTTCATTTACTCAACAATAGCTTATATTACTCGTAATATAAGCAAGATATTAAATATGCTAAAATAAGAAATGTCTCACTCGCTATCTATACAGGCGCTCCATATCGCCACAGGTTAGGTAGCAATAACATTTCAGCGCGTGATACTCGGGCCACTCGGCCACGGGCTATCGCGGAGTTTGTCCAGTGTCACGTGGCCTTATTAAATTTAAAATCCCAAATGGTTTATTGAATAGTCTAGACTCTAGAGTTATACAAGAGCGTCGCCAGTCGATGGTCCAGGGAGGGGCAAGAGGGTATATAGATAGAGGATGGGAAAAGTATGAATTGTAGGTACAGTTAAGAGCACATGAAGCACATTACACTTCTTTGTGGTGCGAGTCTACGAGGTACCTACGGTGAATCAAGTCAAGTTAGTGAACTTAGAACTTTGGCTGATTTGTATTTAGCTACAGTTTTTGAACTTCTATGTGGAGCAACTGCCCCCTTTGGCCACGTCTATGGAGTTATAATAAGCAGTATTATAACCCATTTCTTCTTTCCGTTCTAAAAACGAAGCCTAGTCATTTATTTCCTCCGCAGACTTGACGGATAAAAGGTATTACACACCTAAGTACATTATCACAGTTGAACATTCAGTCGTTAATAAAGAGATCACATCCGAAACAAATCGGTGTTGCGTCTCTGAGGGTGAAAGATTGCGCAAACCCTATTGGCGGTACAAGCGTAGCCGTTTTATTGGCGATAAGTAAGGGTTGCCACTTAAATACTGGTTTAATAATATTAATTAGAAATACACGTGAGTTTAACTGATATTCTGATTTACCTATAATATGTTCGATACTTCGATCGAATTTTAGTTGCGTAGACAAAATCATTGTCTAATAAATACAGTGCTCACTTTTATATTATACTACCTGTCCCCCGCGGTTTTACCCGCGTTCCGGTGGAAATTTTTATTTCATACAAATCTTGACCTAACAATAGTCATTCGAAAGTTATGAGTGTACATATTAAAGAACCATTTTTATTTAAATGCGTAGATTACTTTAGTGATAAATTTTAGTTGTCCTGACCAAATAAAATACCTACATTAATCTCAAACTTTCTTTGCAGTGGCAACCCTATTTGTAGTTGCTCATTGCTTGCACCGCGCAAGAGACCCCTACATCCATTTACTCTTATTACTATCACTGTCACCGCATCCCATTACGATCCCTTGGAGATTTGCTGACGAATGCTTTTTTACAGCTGTTTTTCCTCACATCATCAATCACGTGGATACTAATGCAATTATGTTAATGCCACAAAATAAACATTAGGTATTTGTTAACATCAAAAGATTTGCTTTTTTATAACTGAAAATGGCTTTATTTTTGGGGTCTCCGCCACGTGTTAAATGTATTCATAAAGAAATACATTTATTCGTTACCATATTAGATTTGTTTTTTATCGTGACAGGCTTGAGAATAAATGTTGATAATGATAGCCGGCTATGGTGTAGGAAGTAGCAGGTGTAATAAGGCGATGATAGTTTAGTGGTAGTGACATCGGATTTCGCGGGGATGGTCGTGAGTTTGAATCCTATAACGAGTTTGAGCTTTCAATAAACATCGTCTTAAGGTAACCTCGAAAAAATGCCCACTAATCGATATTCTTGATAAATCTACATACCTCAATAGTTAAGACTATTGATGGGTATCCCGAACATTCCCACAACATCTTGTAGGTAGGTAGGTACCTACTATGTTCAATATTTAATTAGTGTTTTATTTTTACATCAATCTAATCTACATTTATATCATCCAAATGTATCTATTACTAAATTACTTAATATTGTTATTCTCGAGTAAATATATCACGTTATATCAAGCATACTCTCTTCTTCTTTATTTTTTTTATCAGGCAAAAGTATCTCTTCATTCAGCCTCTAGATCAATACAAAATGCTAACAATATGTACATAAAAAATATTTTTTTCCAAATTATGATGGTATAGGTATCTACAAAGTCAAAGTCAAATAAATTTATTGTGGATCATAGGATATTAAGAATACAGATGTTATGTGGGTATCTACATGTTAAGGTAACTATGTCCCGCCTTATATACATACAATATTAAAACATAATCAATACAATTAATTTATAATTTCCAAAAAAAACACACAAAATTAATGACTTAAACCATAAAATAAATTTAAAACTAGAACAATTTTTATTCCGTTCAACGGACATATATAAAAGTTATAGTCTCAAATATTGAAGTAAATCTTTTAAAACAATAGCTAGTCAATTTCATAAAGGAACTTATAAAACCCAACATAATCAAATTAACTTCACCAGTTTTTTTTTGTAGAAAGAAAATATGCTTAGGCGTAACAAAATTACTTAGCCTTGAAACAAAGGTAAAAAATAATCACTCTATTAAAGCCAAACAGAAACCTAATAAGTATAGCTCAAAGGAAATTACAGGAAATTAAAGAATTTATTAACTATGTAGGCTTTTAGAACTTGATAAAATATTAATCACAAGTCTCTATAAGTGGTGTAAGATTTAGAAAAAAGAGGGAAGGTAGAAAATTACGGCCCCTTTTATACGCGGCCTCGGCTCGTACGAGCTCACTTGACCCTTTGCACAAAATAAATTCAGTCTAGGAGTCTAGGCTGAGCTATTTTAGCCTAACATTGAAACTAGAAGTTGCCGATTTCTACCCTTTTTAACAATGACACTTGAAAAAGCCCTACTCATGGGACTAATTGGATAAAATGATTTAACTTTCTAGTTTTGATTTTAATAGGTAAAGGTTTTAATTAAGTTTCACTTCGTTAAACCCAATGTTATTACCTATAAGGAAAGAGATGTAGATAGGTTACAAGCGTTCCAAAAATGGGAGGCTAAAGAGTGGCTTATTAGCCTAACTTGACCTGTGTCGTATCGCTGGCATCAAGAGATGCACGTTACGTACCGAGAGTACCTAATTCAAAGAAAGTGACCTAAAGTAACAAAAAATGCCACCGTGTGTGAGATATCTATAATTTAGTGTGAATATTGCAATATTAAGTTATTTATATGTGCGTTAGAGTGCCATTTCGCCATTTTATAAGAGCGAATGCTGTTTAGGCCTTTTTATTCATTTGTTAAACCTATGAAATATTACAAAAGCGTTATAAATTTTATACATTTGCCTATAAGTAAATCAACAAAAATCTAATAAAGGAGAACTCATCTTATGGTTTGGCAACCACAATTATAATGTATATCTTATACAGCAGTGACTGTGACTGCCAACAAGCGTGCTAACCGATGAAACAGAATGTGTGTATGCGTATACCTAGAGGTCGAAATGCAACATTTTGAATCTGAACAAAGCTGCAATACTTAGTGGAATTACTGAAAACAGAATTACTTCCAATATTTTTGTACCTACTTACATATTTAAATGTGACAATCATAAATGATGAAAAGATTTAATTATGAGATGATGATGAATATGTGATCATGCAAGGCGCGGATATCATAGTATTAGAATTAAAATCCGATTGAGTTTTATTTGATGGGCCACGTCTAAAATATGTTATTCTATACTTTATTGTACTCATTGGATAAAAGTATATTATTCAAAACACTATTTAACTATACTAAATTTAAATGTACTAAACCGATTACAAACTTTATCATGTAATACCTACTTGAGTTAGTAAAAGTTTAATATTACGAAGGTAATCCCGTATCCCTTTTATTTCACAATTCATTTTTAATTTAACGTTGCCCTTTAAAAGCTGGTAAATGAACTGGTAAAGCGGGTAAAATACCGTTTTATGAACACTTTCGCTGCATATTTATTGGTTTTTACCATAGCGAAAATGAAATTTGTTTTTTGCACAGTTATAGATAAAGATCATACTAACAATCATAAATTTGGAGAGAAAGAAATGTATTTTTTTAAACCTTACAATAAATAGAGCTTGAAAAATGTGCGTGCGATATCGGAATTGATAATGAGAGACTAACATAACACAATAGTAACTTATGCATTAATAAAACATCACATTATGTTTTGGTAATTTATATAGGTTATCTTTTGGGCGTAAGACTTCCCGATAACGGTCATGACAAAGGTCAACTCAAGGAAAACAGATTTCTTCGTAACTTATTTTTTTACAACAATTATCACTGAAATCCTCCATAAAATATTTTAATGAAAGCTACACATTCCTGTTTCCCGAACATTTTATTTTAACAACTTTTTCGAATCATAACAAAAAAATTACAAATATTTGCAGAATTAGTTATTTAATTACCTGGCATCTAAAGGCTTTTGTATTTTTTGTTCATTCTATAGAAAAATACTTTATCCTTTTTGAAAACCGATAAAAAAATAAGAATTTTTCATTTATTATTTCCACTCAACTGCTCTTGATAAAAAAAGAAACATTATAGAATAATAAGAATTGTTTTCATTTGAAAACAAATATAGTATAAAATCTAATCTGAACACAAGTCGTGTAATACACGTTACCTATATCAAATCGAATTGAAATCCCCCGTGGTTAATTACATAGGTTTTTTCCGCAGACCAAATCAAACTCGGCTATCGATTAAGCCTTCATACGTTCGGAAATTGACTTGGGCAGTTTTGTGAATTATACGGGCTTGGGAGCGATTTGCTGATCGAGCGGTGCCGAACAACCGTTCCCTATTCCAACTATAGTTAGCCGAAACTGTTTCGGCTTTTTTTCTATTTACTAGCTTCGTTTTCATTCTGCATGGTTCTTTGTCCAGTGGGAGTTTATAAACCTGATGGGAAGGGAGCACTTTTATTGTGGAGCTTGAATTTTTTTTTATTTCATGTCAAAGTCACTTCGAAAATAATTGACACATTTTTGCGATAACTAACTAATTATTTATAATTCTGTTGATTTTGTTGAGTTTTTACAAAAGGAAAGGAATATCATACACAAGTACTACAATCGAGTATATAAAAATTGTTAAATTCAAGAAAATGTGAATTCCTTTTCTCTGAAGTTGAAACCTTTGTTACAAATATATCACCCATACTTGTCCTAAGGATACTACCTTTATGAGAAATACGATCACGTAAAGGCAATACCACTCATGTACCATTCGATTTTGACATATGGTACCAGTCCGTGTCCCTATGTGAAAGAAATTGCTAAAACATTACGTAAAAATATCATATTGCTATCATGTATTTGATTTTACCTTATTACCAAGAAGTAGTATGTTTTATTTATGCCTAAGCTGTTGTATAAATATCAATATAGTAATTAAGACTGTCTTCTCATATATCACAATGCCTTTTGGTTTGATGTAAATAAAATGGCCTTAGTAACAATCTGAGGCGATAATTAATGATTAAACGAACATACCTGTACGTGAAATTCTATCATAATTATACGAAGCCGAAGTATGATAAGGCAATGATAGCTCAGTGGTAGTGACGTTGGATACCGCGGTGATGGTCGTGGGTTCGAATCCAACAATGAGCCTGAGCTTTCGGTGAAGGAAAACATTGTGAGGGTGCTTTGTAGTACTCGACTGGCTGGCAACCACCCTCAAGTTTAAAATCTATCGTCAAGCACCTGTTGGTGTGTTCCGGTAGTTGCACTTGTCATTTCCAACTTGACGTTGCCAACTGCGCATTGTAATAAAGTGTAGAACTCATTGGCAATCCCGCTGGTATTGCTAATGTCTATTGGCGATGGTATTCACTTACTATCAGGTGACCCGTCTGCCTTGTTGTCACTTGTGGTATAAAAATAAGCTAAGAAACTAA
This sequence comes from Ochropacha duplaris, assembly GCA_951361185.1. NCBI lineage: Eukaryota > Metazoa > Arthropoda > Insecta > Lepidoptera > Drepanidae > Ochropacha > Ochropacha duplaris. The sequence goes on from OX592706.1 coordinate 4,803,607, forward strand.
AATCGACCTGTATACACCGATAGAATCGTAGACATAATTATTATAATCAACCATTGTGTTCTATTTCATAGTAATAACGTTGCTTTAGTAATATTACAGTGGCAATATGTCCTATCTATCAAATCAAAATTAACTTATTTATTTTTATGTATATAAAGTCGATTTCCGCTTACTTTGGCGTAACCACAAATTTACATTTTTAACTACAACAAGAAATAGATACCTAATTGTGGAAATACCGACGAACTAAAGCGTGATTTATGGAACGTTTTTTTAGTTCCTGTAAAGTTGTGTTCTTGTCAGTTAGAAGATTGGCACTTCGCCGTCGTTATGTATTGCGCATTTTTTAACAGTGGTTTTTTTTTATTTTATTTTAAATATTGCTGAATGAAAGCCTTCAGTGACCAATAATAAAATAAATTAACTGTGGCACTTGGGGACTGCCGCGGTAAAGCTATTGCATAGCGACGAGGGAGTCCCGCCGCCGAATAATAGCTGAATAATAATATTTAAAAAAATGTGTTGTCTTTAGATTTTTTTTTTTGCAACCTCGTTGTCGGCGGCTGCCGTCGACGCAGTACCTTAGTTAGGTGCCTAAGGACATGACTGTTGTCATGGTTACCGAAAGTCGGCGGGAGCCGTCGACGCGCCCACGGCTGCCGACGACTGCTGTCCGCGTCGTCGGCGTCGTCGGCAAACGTCGACGTTGTTGACGACGACAAAAATATCTAGGTGCCTAAGGACATGACTGTTACGGTCATGGTTACGGTGTCAGGTTATTTCGTTACGAATTTTTTTGATTCGGTCGCCATCAAAGCCCGCGATAAAAGCTATACAATAGCTTAATAATAAAACAACAATTTTTGAACAAAACTGAACAAAGACAAAATTAAATGAACCGTACAATGAATACACATAATATGTACATGAAAAAAAAGTAAGTGCCCGTATAATTACAAATGTAGGAGCAATTTATTATTTCATCGTTCCGTTATATCTCAGCCTTTGTCATGCCATTTAATGATGTCGAAAGTTACTTTGTAATATAATGTAAATTATCGTGTACGGTACGCTCCTCATAAGATATTAACTCATGCCTCTTAAGTAACTTATGCGAGATAAGAGAAGATTGTTCGGTATCGCAATTTTGTTTACCTACTTAATAATAACGTAGCTACGACATATTTCCACAAAGTTGTTTTGCTTGTGTGCGGAGTAATATGACATTTCTTCCGTTTAGCAACAGCCAATAATAACATAATAAATAGGTAATTTTTGTATTTCAGTCGTTCAGTTCTGATATTGAGTGTTTACCTACATAAACCATAATATTTTTATTTTTAGTGTATAAACGAGATAGATGTATTGGTATATGTCCCCCTGGTACTCATAATGTCTTTATGCGGTGATAGTCACTTAACATCTGACACCCCCCCCTACTTATCAGATTTCTAAAATAAAATAAAGTAACTTTTTACACAGGTAATAACAGTATACGCAATCAACCTGATCTACCTTAATTTGGTAGAAACCTATTTGAGGGATCCAATATCATTTTGCATTATGATGAAGGTAAATTAGTATACGGTAGAGCAAACAAAGTCAGGCATTAATTTTATGCAGTACCTTCCTACGTGGACATTTGCAAGATTACCGGATTCGTGAAAATTTATAGCACCTTTCGAACGAGGCAAAAGTTACCTTTTTATATCCTCTGGCTTTGGTGTGCTAAAGATAGTATTGAAAAATTTCATTTCCTAGTGTTAAAGTGATCAATTTTAAATCCATCCATAAATCAATACGCCTCGTCTAGTCTTACTGTCTTACTAATCCTGAATCCTCCATGAGTAATGATTCTTTATACAGAGTGTTTTGGTGACGCTATTTTATTATTCAATTTATTATATACTTGAATAGGTTTCACCTACGTTCCATTAAAAATGAGGAAATCCGCAGGCGAACCAAAGTCAATCAAAATCAAAACTCATTTAATCAGTTTAGGTTTTAGAGTAATTCATGATGAAAGTTTTGGTGTATAATTCATTAAGTTTTTGTGTATATTGGCTGTGAAATATGACAACGATGTTGAAGATGTCGGAACAAATCATACCGACTGAGAGCTTTACTGGCGTGCGCCGCGTAAACCAATAGAGTTATCTAATACGGCACTACGACAAAAAGAACTGCTACCCGTGCGAAGCCTTTACTAGTCTTATTATCTGCCACAGAGTGAATAAATATTTAATGTTTTATTATTTCTGAATAAACCATGCCATATTATATGAGTCATATTTAAATAAGACTCATTGCCCATATGCATAATGCAAATCTCATTCGACGTTCTAAGAGATTGTGCATAAGCTTACATGTCACAGGGAGAATAACCAGCCGTTCAAATTATATGAATTAAACATTTTTTGTTACCCAAACGTTTTTTTTTTTACTTTAGGATAACCCCGGTTTTTACCGCAATCTCACCATAGTAAGTGATGATGTAGCCGAAAGTGGTAGGCACACAAAGCCTAGATCTGTTGAACTGGCTCTCAAGTGCAACTGTCGTAACTGATAACACCGATAGATGCTTGACGACAGATTTTCAATTTGAGGGTGGTAGTCAGCCAGTCGCATAACTTTCTTTGAATAACTTTTTAAACATTTTATTTAAATATAAATATCTTTTTTAGACATTATTCACACACTATCTATTATGGAAACCAGATAACTGATTACTACATACACCAGAACTCTAGATAAACATACAAACAGACAGTTCACGCACACACATGTCTGTCCTAGATGGGAATCGAACCCACTACTTGTAGGGTGATAAGTAGTGTGTTTAGCTAAGCACGACCACCAGTCCGTCAAATTTAATCTTACTTAGTTTAAAATTATACCAGAGGCACAGTCCAGAGGCCTATATGAATTGTGGTCACTTACTTCATTCTATGATATTGATTTCCTATATATATTTATATGTATTTAACAAGATTGGGGCTATATTTCCCGTGTATCGAAAGATCCCAGACTTCATATCACGCACTTCTACGTGAATCGAATAAATACATAGTAAATGGATGTCTTTTATGTAACTTCAATAAGCCGGAATAAACCGTATTACTTATAGGAAAGGTCTTGTTGAATTCTGATTCCTGATTTGTTAAAGTATTTCATGTAACTTACCTACTAAAGCGATTTGACAAATAGGGATCAGAATGCTAGATTAGTTCGGAATGCTTCTTAAACTTTGATTGGTTCCACATAAAAAGCTTCTCGGATAAACCGATTGTTACCCTTAGAATCCTACTTCCTACTAATATTATAAATGCGAAAGTAGGTATGTTTGGATGTGTGTGAAGGAAGATGTTTGTTACTCTTTCACCCAAAAACTATGGATTTTAATGAAACTTGGCACACAGGTAGATCATATACTGGAATAACATATAGGATACTTTTTATTCCGGGAAAATATAAGATCCCCCGGGAACGCGGGTGAAACCGCGGGGCGGAAAACTAGTATATTTATATTTCCGAAATCTAGTACCTTACCTACTCATGCTAATGATAACATTAATGATAATACCTACATTATGTATTGTAATGGAATAAGGTATCAAACAAACAAGCAGCACCTTAATCTGCTCCAATTACCTACTTCTCTATACGGATACACAAAGGTCTGAAGGCCGAGAGCTGACTAACAAGCTCGGAATGAAAGGCACATGTTTTATTACTTAACATACTAAATAGGAACATTAGTAGAATTAAGTTATTTTCTTTGAATACGAAATGATCTTTGCTGTCGTTTCCATAGTAACTATAATTTAATTATTTGTAAGTAAAGAAGGCTCTATGAAAATAATACAAATTTGTTTATAATAATTCGTGGAAGATGGTCATATTTCAGCCAATTCATACAAAAACTTAATGAATTATAAACTTTCAGACAGACGCGGCGGGGTACTTTGTTTTATAATATGTAAGGAGTAATCCTTCTAAGTAAGCTTATGTAATATTCATTGATCAAATAATCAAAGAGCTCGTTGCTACAATTCAAACTATGATACGTATTTGAGTGTTCAATACGCTTGTAGCTAGTCATTCTACGTTTGCGCTCCGTAAGATGTTTATACTGTAAGCGAGAATTGCACACTGTTTGTATTCTCTCATCTGAATATGTACAGCCATGTACAAAGGGTGTTCAGGTCTTGAATTTCATTTCAAATACGGAAACAGTATTAATCCCTATGCATCGCAGAGTTTCTGTGCTTGTGCTCTAAAGATAAAATTATGGGAACTAAATGATAAAGAGGTATCGAATAAATTGTTTTAATTTTGCATGTAAATCAAATAAAAATAATTTGTTTGTTTGCATTGAATAGGCTCTGTAACTACAAGACCGATTTGTCAAATTACCCATTAGAAAGCTACATTATCCCTGACGAACATAGGCTATATTTTGTCTCGGGAAAAGAAAAGATCTCACGGGAACGCGGGTGAAACCGCGGGGAACAGCTAGTTTAGAAATAAATAAACGCTATCAATAAAAAAAAGATTTTTAAACAGCATATTTAATAGTAATCATCCAATGAGTAAACAGATTGAAAAATACACTTTTAATCAAACTCAAAAACAAATCTCCTTTATTCAGTTAAGACCCTGATAAAGTACAAATTGACTCTACCACCGGTTCGGAACACACTTAAAGCTATGACAAGCTAGCAGACAAGGAAACTAGCTTTTATAATGCCTAGAAGCCAACTGGCATTTAGTGTAAGTAACTGTCGGAACACGCCGATAGCTGGTTAGCATAATATTACGTTATTTATATAATGTACCTACGTACCTCAATGCGTATTTAAGGATTAACGAAAAAAAGTCGACTAAATCGTTGAGTTTGTTATTTAGGTACTTTGTTCATATTTTTTTTCATCTCACCTGGCAAAATCCAAAAGTTCCCGTTGAAAATATAAGATTAAAAAAACAATGACTTACCCAGGTGACAGAGCAAACACACCAGTGCCGGGAGCCACATCACGATTGTCTTTTTCACATCATTAGTGTGAACACACCCTCTTTTCACTTGTCTTCGTTAGTTGATAGTTAGAATTTAATTGTCATTCTCAGTTCACTTCTTTTCACTGTTCACTTTATTTGCAGTTTAAATACCTGTAACAGAAAATAATCGTGATTTAATGAAAAATCTTTAGTTATTGGAGACGATGAGGATTTTATACTAAAATATGTACCTATATCTTGTAATGCAATCACTGCATTTTTTTTCTGCATTCCGGTAACAGCTAGTCTACAAGTAGGTACATCTACACTAATATTATAAATATAAATGATTTTTTTATGTTTGTTTTTAATGGATAAACTCAAAAAATACTAAACTCATTTTAAAAATTCTTTCAAAGTCAAAACCATTTATTCAGTTTAGGCCCTAGAAGGGCACTTATGAAGGTCGAATTACAGAAGTTACCACCGGTTCGGAAGTCAGCCTTCAACTGAGAAGAACCGGCAAGAAACTCAGCAAGGTTAAATTTTTTAAATATTTTTGGACCATCTGACTATATTGGCTTTTTTTTTAAATATTTAACAATTTTATTCTTAAAGTAATACATAAAAATAAAAAACAAAAACCGACTTCAAAACTGTAACCTATACCTATGTACAAACATAAACTAAAAAGTAAAGAATAATATTTTAATTTCAAAGCAAGAGCCTTAAAGGACAATCAACAAAATTATTGATATTTATATATCTATTTAATATTTATAAACAGTTCTTTTTGGAGTCGGTGCCAGCCAAGAAGAAGGACAGTTTTGAACTGGACACGAAGTGTTCATACGAGAAAACGTCTTACGACACCTCTCCTTACGGTAATGTTCCTTAGGTCTGCGCCGTCGCTCCCCTACTTTTCGAAAGTTTGTTACAAAGGCAGAATTAAACTGTCCTTCTTGGCTGGCACCGACTCCAAAAAGAACTGTTTATAAATATTAAATAGATATATAAATATCAATAATTTTGTTGATTGTCCTTTAAGGCTCTTGCTTTGAAATTAAAATATTATTCTTTACTTTTTAGTTTATGTTTGTACATAGGTATAGGTTACAGTTTTGAAGTCGGTTTTTGTTTTTTATTTTTAAAAATAATTTTATTTTTTAATTTTTAAAGTTTATTCCTTATTATATGTTATCCTAGGCAAAACTAGTTTGTCCTGAAATCGGGTCTGGCCGGTAAAATATAATATATAACTAGCGGGCCCGGCAGACGTCGTCCTGCCCTGAAATTAAAACAAATCTTGGAACTCGATTCCAGCGCCACCTACCGGGTCCAATTGTATTTTAAAACCATCGAAGAACCCATTGAAGTATACACACGAAATTTCATCCAAATCCAAAAAGTCACGCTCAACGACTCAGTTTGATTCACTAAGGTTTATCAAACGAGATAGATTGTTTTTCGTTTTTGTTGATTTTCTCAAAAAGTGCTTAATAAATTTCGACAAAATTTAAATGGGACCACCTCTGAAGTAAGATCTACCAAACAAAAAAAGAATCATCAAAATCTATTCATAATTGGCAGAGAAATCGAGTAACAAACATACAAAAAAAAAAAAAAAAAAACATACAGACGAATTGAGAACCTCCTCCTTTTTTTTGAAGTCGATTAAAAAATACATAAAAATATTTATATTTCACTTATAGAAAGCTATGTTATCAGTGTGTAACAATGGTTCTCGGGAAAGCAACTTAAGGCGATGATAGCTCAGTGGTAAGTGTCGTCGGATACCGCGACGAAGGTCATGGGTTCGAATCCTACAATGAGCTTGAGCTTTCGGTGAAGGAAAACATCGTGAGGAAACCATAGTACGGTGGTAGGGTACTTTGTAGTACCCGACTGGTTGGCTACCACCCTCAAGTTGAAAATCTGTCGCCAAGCACCTATCGGTGTGTTCCGACAACTGCACTTGAGAGCCAGTTCCCATCTAGGCTTTGTGTGCTTACCACCTTCGGCCACATCATCACTTACCATGATGAAATTGTGGTCAAACACAAGCTTATCCAGAATAAAAAAAAAGAAACCAAGGGGCAGAAGCAAGTCTAAACTAATATACCTAAACAAAGGATTTTTTTTTGTTCCTTACGATTTAACTCAAAAACTACTCAAACGATTATAAAAATTATTTGACGATGAGAAATCTACATTATTTTTTAGTAAAATAGTATATCTTTGTCCCGAAAAAAGATATGATCCCGCGGGAACGCGGGTGAAACCGCGGGGGACAGCTAGTTCTTGATAAAATTTATTTGAATTTAGTTCTAAAGTACCTATATTTATTGGATCAATCTACTCCTTACTATACTTACTGTGATCATCGATCATTTGGGGTTAATCCATTATCATCATTTGGGGTTAATCCATTATCAATATGTATATGTATATAAGAGAAGGCCTGACACACTGACTCATCGACGCCCAGCCTAAACCCTTGGACCTAAAAAGTTGTTTTTTATCACAGGTGTTGTTTTTAAGACGTAGAAGAGGAATAAGAAAGGATTTTTTGAAAGTCAACCCTAAAGAGGTAAAAAAGGGGGTAAAACCCGGGGGGTGGAAAGCTAGTATCCTATAAATAAGCATTTGGTATTTCCTGCTACCTAAATTTTTATGTATTTTGAGGCAGAACTACATAGATTTAGTTAACTATTCTAAAATAAATGAAATGAAATGAAACTACAGTAGTTTTATTAAAGGAATCAATTATACTTTTTATAGAATAGATACTGAAACAATCCTCATAAGTTACATAACTCATGAAAGAATTAAGAATCACATGACAAGAAATTGTATTTTTTATTTCCATAAATTTTTGCTCGCCTTCGCGTTGCGTCTAGCAAATGAGACGTAAACAAATACATGAAAAGTAATATCTCAGTAAAGTAAGCTCTCATACTATAGACGAAGAAAAAGTAATAACCAATAACGATTTATGTACATAAGTGTTGGTAAATATTATTGTTCTCACTGAAAAAACAAGTAAATAATAATGTGTGAGGAAAAGTAAGATCCAAGCGAAACTTTGGACTTCCTTTATTCATAGTTAAGAAAACTTGCACGAACTTACTTCCATTTGCGTTGAGAGAGAAAACGTTACCGAGTGGTGACAATAATATCCGTCTTATAGTTAATATTGAAGGGGAAAACTAGAAGGTAACATTTTAAAAATAATTATTATAATGTATTTTTGAGCATATAGTGTTGTTAGTGAGATTTTGTGAATCATTAATGCTACTAATAAATCTCAAAATGTTTCAGCAGATGGTTCGCATTCCACGTAAAGAGACCGGTAGGATTCTTTTGCAGTAGTATTTTTACTTTTAGTATTATAATTAGTTTAGCTAGCAGAGTTAATGCCTAAGGAATTAAAAAGTGATGATTAATATAAAAAGAGTAAACTCACGTAAAATAAATTTAAAAAAAAAAACGATTTATCAATACAACACTGTTCTTCATCTCAAGCAAACTAAAATAGCTTCAACAGCCAACACCAGCGAGATATCGATTAAATCAAGCAAATTAAGCGTACTTTAATTCAATTCGAAAGATAGAGGCATCAAAGTGGGTCGGCCACGCTAAGTTCTCGGTTGGTTTGCTGTACACTTTAATGCTTTGATCGAGGGCGGTCTGTGCACCGGCGCGGCCGAGAGCTCTCCCGCTCAGAACACGATGAGTCTGTTTGTGTAATCAACAGCGCTTGAAAAATAAGCTTTACCCACATTGTTTAAATATAAATAAATATGCATGTTGGCTTCGGAAACTGTGCATATATTACTTGTTTGAGAAAATATGTGTGGTAAAATATGTATTTATTGTAATTTTTTTTCAAAATATTTATTGCTATTTTACAAGCTTTTATTCAACATCTCGCAACTCAATTTTGAAGAAGATGTTTTTAAGTGACTGAGTTGAAATTTTGTATGCACGTTTAGTTTGTGTATGTAGTAATGTATCATTTACGCTTGCTAAACAAAATATTTTATATTATAAGGAAAATCGATTTACACGTATACCTACTTTACTAAATAAACGGATAATATGTAGGTACCTACTAGTGAAGCACCACTAAATCCTATAAATTCTGATATCACGGTAAAAAGAAGACATTATAATATCGTCGATTCAACGAATCTTTTGATCGGAGGTGTTAGGTTTAAAGCTATAAGCCATACGCTTTTGTGCAATCACCGTCAAAGGGAAAATCTAGGTAGGCATATTCACAGGTTTCTAAAATACTACAGTGAATATTGTTTGAAAAGTTTTTTTCGTGACTCGGTAAAATATTTATCGAGTCACTTTTATTTTATACCAGCTTTTGCTCTGCGGTTTCAGATGAAAATAATGGTTTTTCTAATAAAGACTAAACATATAATTTTTTGAAAGTAAGTACACAAAGTCTAGATACTATTGCTTAGTCCAGTCTATATCCTTTTAACATCCGCAACCACCACAAATATTGGCTCATGTATCAATTGTTGATTTTTATGTACTATTTTTACATAGTTTACTATGTAGGTAACTAATGCGGGTTATAATTTTTCATGTATTTTTGTATTAGTTTAAGAATAAAATTGTCAAACATTTGAAAATAAGCCAATATAGTCAGATGGTCCAAAAATATTTAAAAAAGTAACCTTGCTGAGTTTCTTGCCGGTTCTTCTCAGTTGAAGGCAGACTTCCGAACCGGTGGTAACTTCTGTAATTCGATCTTCATAAGTGCTCTTCTAGGGCCTAAACTGGATAAATGGTTTTGACTTTGACTTTGACCACATTTAATTTGTATTATTATTTGTAATTAATTGTCTGTGGTGAGAAATAAACAATTTTATTTTATTTTACTTTCAAGTTTAAAAACTTCTTAGTAGCAATCTGGAAGCCTTGTGTACCTAAGCATTGTAGTACGTTGATATTCACACAGTGTTTTCTTATTTGACGGGCCATTGGCGTGGTTGGTAAAAACACTGCCCGTGACAGCAGGCTTAGGTTCACGTCACAGATCGTGGGTTCGATTCCCACCCAGAGTCTGAGTGTAATTATCTATTTATCTATGTTTAAAAAAAAGTTGTTATATGTAACATCAGCTATCTGGTTTCTATAGCACAAGCTTTGCTTAATTCGGGATCAGATGGTGTGTAAAGAATATCCCAAGGAATTTAATTTTCGATTTAATTCATTATTACAGGGTTAATGTTACACACACAGTTTTAATGAGCCCTAAGCTATAATGGTAAAGGTTAAAGACCATAAAATTTAATTTCACATTAAGTGTAATGTCGCATTACATTAAGGACATGCTTAGATTGCATATAACGACGCAGTTTTATCCTAAACATTCTAGCTACGAGCTAAATTGCTTTATACATTCTACGATCTCTGAATATTTTCATTTAAGTTGTAATCTAAAACTTTAACTCAACAAGTGTATAAACTTAAGGTGCACGACGGCTTAAAAGGATTTTGATTATATTAGTGTGTTTGATAAGACTCAGTTCTATGACATGTTTGAGGGAGGAGTGCAATTTGAGTGCTGCTATTGACATTACATACAAGTAAAAAAGTGTAGATAGGTTATCTACTCAACATTCGATCTAAAAAATGGCAGTCTAACACACATTTATAATTTAATGTTGCAATATCCACACTTCCTTACGATATATTATAACACACGATGGCATTTTTGGTTATTTTTCTTCCTTACCTTCAGGTAAAGACGATACGAATCAATTTGTCAAACATACCTACGAGTAGGTCAATATTTATTATTTATAGTAATGACTACAATATTTCCTAAACGAATATCTATCAGTCAATATCGATATCCTTGACAGTATATCAGTATACAATTTATTGTCGAATACGTTGTTGGTAGATACATAAATATAAGTATCTATGTGTTGTTAAGTTACTAAATACATAGTTAGTTATTCTTCGCTCGCGGCTATAATATTTAACCCCAAACTAAGCAGAGCTTATATTATGGAAACCAGATAACTGATATAACATACCTAATATCAAATTAATTGAAAATATATTACGTATAATTTATCCCACCAAAAACATAAATGTAAAAAAGGAGAGCCAAGTTCAATACAAAAATTATTCTCTGCTGTGGGCTTCGCCGCAAAAAGAATGGAGATCTGAGATTGAGTGCCAAGTTCTATGCAAAATCCAAATATGTAGTCTAAGGGCTGACTTGGCTGGTTTTCCCATACGAATTATTATTAAGTACCTACTTTTACACAGTCATGGAAGAGCCTTTTGTTCGATGGGTAGTTTCTACCAGCAAGCCAAATTTTCGGATTAATAAAATAAGAACCGAAAGGTAACAGGTTTAGAACATGCGAAGGCTATATAATTCGTATGGAAAACCAGCCAAGTCAGCCCTTAGACTACATATTTGGATTTTGCATAGAACTTGGCACTCAATCTCAGATCTCCATTCTTTTTACGGCGAAGCCCACAGCAAAGAATAATTATTGTATTGAACTTGGCTCACCTTTTTTACATTTATGTTTTTGGTGGGATATCATTACTTTTTGTAGGTAAGTACATATCCTCGTAAGTAGGTAGGTGTATATACTTATACCTACTTATTATAGGAATTGTAATAATAATAAGTATATACACCTACCTATTTATAACTATAAAATTATTATTTATTTAAACTATTGCCTATACTATAATACTATACGTACGTACCTACTTATTAAAGAAATTGTAATAATAATATTACTACAAATTATAAGTTTTCCTTAAGAAAACTTAGCAATTTCGCAGCATAAATCGCAACCTTATAGGTCAGATATCGAGAGACAACCGGACAGCAAGACAGCCGCTCGCTCGGCCACGTTCGCGTCAACGGTTCGATTTGGTTGTCACAGCGCGGCGCCGCTCCGGCGTCACTCGGCGCGCGCGCGTCGTGTATATACGGAAAATCTAAATGCCTATTATTTTATCATTATTTATAAGTAGGTAATGATTTTACACTATTGATGTGCGCTAAATATAAAAATAATAATTAATCCCAGTTAATAACGTAGGTACCCTAAGTAATATTAGGTATGTATGTTAAGCGTTCATAATAGAATCTAATTATTTAAAAATTGCCAGTTTTTTATTTATTCCTTTGTATTCATCTAATTACCTATCTGCATACCAAATTTTAACTCTCTAGGTCATCTGGAACTGGGTTAGAGTTTTGGTCTATAGGTCAGTCAATGATAAAATGAGGTATTTTGGACATTAATATCTAAATAACCGTTTGAGATAAGCTTATGAAATTTAGAACACATATGTATCTCGCAATTTTCAATATATGAGCCAAATTTGATACGTTTATGTAAAATAGTTTTTGATTTATGAGGGGGTCAAAAGTGGCTCCAAATGGTTCGTGTAATATTACACACGGTGCGGCTCGCCAGTTCTGTTTCTTGAACTTGGCTTGACACGCTCCCGCGTGTCTAGATACGTATCAACACCCACACAGATAGAACAAAAATACATGTCCACACTAAAATATTTGTCCTGGGCAAAAATCGAAACCACGCTCTGTGGCGATGCTGTTCGGGTAGCTAACCTCCACGGAACCAGTCCGATTAGAATATTTAAAAACTTTCTGCGTTGGATAGCTTAATTGTAGCCCATTATTCCGTGCAGCATGGTTATCTATATATCTGCATATATTAAAGGCAATCTTTATTGACTGATTGACTGATCTATCAACACACAGCTCAAACCACTGAAAGGATTGCTCTGAAATTCGGCACGCAGATAGATATTATGACTTAGGTATCCGCTAAGAAAGGATTTTGGGAAATTCGACCCCTAGCTTTTAAGCGAGGGACAACTAGTCTATACTTCTATATAAACTAATATTATAAAAAGGAAAGATATGTATTTTTAAACGACTTCAAAAAAGGAGGAGGTTATATGTTCGACTGTATGTATTTTTTGTATGTTTGTAACGAACAAACTCAAAAAGTACTGGACCAATTTCAAAAGTTCTTTCACCATTAGAATGCTACATTATCCCTGAGTAACATAGGCTATATTTATATCCCGGGAAAAGATAAAATCCCACGGGAACGCGGGCGAGACCGCGGCGACAAAGAACTATTAGGTTATATAAGTAACATGCTACGACCCAATGGACAGTGATAATAATACTTGACGCGGGAGTAACTGCGAGTTTTCTTCTGATAAAGCCCTGAAAATCTTCAGAAAATTCTAAATTAACTAAATACCTACCTACGTAAGGTAGGTACCTTACCTATAAATTGAGCTTGTAGAAACATCTAGAAGAATTATACGTTATTCCATAAAAAAGATAGTCGGCGCTCGCCTATTCGCCGATAGTGTAGGCGAGCGGGCGGCAGTAAAAATTTTACGCTTCGGGAAAAGCGTTTGTGCAATCAGAGCGGATTGTGTTGAAAATCTAAGCTAAGCTGCGTTAAGCGGCGTAGGCACCAGGAAAACATTTCTCTTCAACTGAATTCTATTACTGATTTTTTAAAAGGTTTTGCAGAATTTAAATGTGGGCTTTTATTGTATTTGAATAAATTTATTTCTTTGAAATTGAGGCTGACAATGATTTACTTGCAAAACCCGATAGCTTATAGGAATAGTATCATAAACTATATACCTATAGATAGTCAATTAAGCAATTGAGAGACAGATATAATATCATCTATACGTTTCACAAATATATTTTGCAATGCTCATAATATCGCATATATAAATATAAATGTTGCGAACGTAAAACGGCACTTGTCGGTATGTTCCTGTAGTTCCACTTAAGTGCCAGATCCCATGTATACTTAATGTGGCCACTACATCTTACAACACCATTTGACATACCATTGTGAGATTGTGATCAAAACAAGCCTCATTTAAAAAAAAACCTTCCAACAATTACTTAACTTATAAAAATATACTTTACCATCATTGTAATATTTCCTGTACAAATTAGAAAATTGACTAAATTACCTATTTAAATAGTTTAATATTTTCATACCTATGTAATAGAAGAGACGTAACATAAAGATCGAGGAACAGAAAATATTAGCAAAAGACAATGGTCGTTTTTTTTTCGATCCCATCATCAATCCCGACCTAACAGTCTTTCATTTCTCAACAATGAATGATCCACTTCTTACAACTACATAATAGTTACTTTCGGTACGGTACATTAAATCAGCAACCCAAAAAGATCAGTTAAATAAAGTTGAAGTCAAGACATGAAATAATCCATCCACTTATCTTTAGAGTTATTTCAGGAATTTTTCAATTCACTGCTATCCCGCTGTTATTAATAGAATCTAACCCTCTCCGATACAGTAATTTTCGTATTTTTGTACCAATATTATATTGGTAAAATTGATACCTAAATATACTAGCTGTCCTGATGGCGTTGTCCTACCCTGAAAATAAAAAATAACCTAGAGCCCATTGCAGCCCACTTCCCAGGTCTAATTGTGAAACACCACTCAAACGCATACAAAAACGAGCTGTTTAGGAGTAGTTCTGTGTCAAATTATGTGTGTAAATATCCATAAAAAATCAACAGTCGTTATTATTTAAACTAACAAAATAATAACGAGTAAGTTTGTCACAATACAGATAAAGACTCTTTCTTAGCCTTAGCCTTATCGTACATTATTATTTTAGCATATGACTCGACTTATATTTAAATAATTATTACAACGTGTACTGCACATAATGGATACCTACTCGTACCTACTTGAAATGAAACTGAAAATAACAAATCTTCAACTTTTACTATAAATTATTATCTTGCCAGAAACTGGTACGGAAATTGCCAAAGTCAGTAGGAGTAGTCCGTTCGGTTTACATTGTTCGTTCATGCTTCAATAGAGTAAGTAGTGCTACGTCCAGCTTTTACTAACAACATTGCTTAGGAGAATATCTCAATTATTTTGGAAAGTATCAAGTATATATATTATACTACATGTAACTATTTTTAAGTAGGTACATCCATTAATTACATAATTTATCCAAAGTCAGGACAAACGGAGACATGTTAAATGCATGTTTTGGATGGGAATCGAATCCACGGCCTGGAGCGTGAGAGGTAGTGTGTTTAACCAGTCACCCTAACAGGCTATATTCTAAATTCTTCGGCAGAAAATGTATTGAAAACAAATCACTTACTGGTATATTCAACTGCAGTTGAGCCTGTTTCCTTTTAGGTACTGGCTATAAAACAATAAAAATAACTGCGGCCAGAAAAAAAGAAAAATATCTACAATAAAAATAATAATCAGTAAGAAAGCATTATAAAATACATCGGTAGTAAAAAATCGGATCTTACCAAAGATTCAGCTAAGTTTCATGAATCCAAAAAGAACGAATCACTAGGTACACCACTTATTTACGAACTTAACGAAGCGAGAAATCTTATTAATTAAAGTTGGTTATGGTTTCTCGACACGAGACACAAAACACGGGAAGAAGATAATTCAACGTTTTTTTTTCTACTTACACACACGAATTAAAATGTCGTAGTGATTTTTGAATTTTATTGTTGCGTTCGAATGTCGTCCGAGTTTCGAAATTTGAATCTGCGCATGGCGCAGGGCCGTTCGGAAAGAGCACGAGCGTCGAGCAGACTGGATCTCGCGGCCTCCGAGATACAACGCGCATGTGCAAAGAACCTCTTATAATTTGATATCTCACATCACCGCCCCTGTGACATTCCGTGGTAAAACCTACTCGTAAATTATTCAATTTTATTTACTTATTCGTGCGCTTCTGTGGGATATTATGACATGGGTCGTGTGATTTTTTTATTGATGGCTGAATCTGGTGTAACACACGCACGGTTTAGATATTTTTTCTCGATTGTCACAATGTTGGAGAACTTTTTATATCGCATTTGTTGATAATTTTAATACAGCCTCCAATATAATTTGCTTTAGGTGATGCTATTGCATATGTGTTAAAATGATTGAAATTGACTTATATATAACCAATCAAAATGCCCATTTCAAGGTTTTCTTGCTGAGCAACATTTGACTTTATAGATTAAACAATATTCTTAATGATACACTTAAATATCAATCCTATCGTTTTGGCTCCAAATCTAATGGCGCTGCTATAAATTTTTCTCACGCTTCAAATTCGCAGAGATCGTAGTTGTATTTTATGAAAAACCATTATCCAAATGTATTGAAGTAAGTGCGGGCGCAAAGAGATTGTCGCACAGTAAGCCGACTGCAAATAAAGAGGCGGAACGTTGCGATCGGTTTTGGCAGGGTGCCCGCGACCCTAGTTATCCCGTTCCGATCCGGCCGATATGACCTCACTCAGTAAAAACTAAACCTCGCGACAGTTTTGACGCAGGATCATTTACGGGTGACATATATTTATATTTGATAAGCTCTCTCTGATGAATATTTGACTATCCTGACGATAGGTAAAACGGTCGAAGCTTGTATGAATAACTATCCAGTACTATGCTACAAGCATAACAGAAGTTGAAAGTATTTGAACCCTATACTATACGGTCTAGTCTAGATTTATTTTAGACCTTTTATATTTAATTATCTGGTTACGCTAGCGGTCTGGTATACTGGTAAGCCTAGAAGGGAACTGGCTCTCAAGCGTAAGGCAGAATACACTGTTAGGTGGTTTTATACTTTAGGACTTTTCAATTTAAGATTGGTAGAGAGCCAACGAACGACTCTTCTTTTGTGATGTTATAAGTATTTTTAATGCTTACGAGCCTATGTTTACTATTATGAACTAGCTGTCGCCCACGGATTTTCTTGCATTCCCAAAGGATCTTATGTTTTCCCGGGATAAAAAGTATCCTATGTTTTATTCAAAAATCTAAACTCATTTATTCGTTCATGAACGTTACAATTGACTCTACCACACCGGTTCGGAATACACTTAAACCCGGGATTCCAGGATGTGATCTACCCGTGTGCCAAGTTTCATCAAAATACGTTCAGTCGTTCAGGCATTTTTACCTGATTTAGCAACAAAACAATCGTTCAAACATCTAAACATTTGAACATATAAACATTCATATGATACGAGTATCAGTAGGATGTTCAAATTTGAAGTGAATGTACTTAATTATTCGTCTGTTTATGACATGTTGGTTTGCTTATCACTATCTCGGGTTATATTATTTTGTTTAATTAAACATTTTGTTTACAACCGCAAAACTTGATTATGTAGAGCGGGTAAACGTGTCACCTTTTGTTTAAATCAAACATGATTTATAGATTCAGCTATTACAGAGTAAATTTCTGTTTAAAGTGATGCAAACAGTGGAACGCGAGACATAAATCCCGTAGTATTTGTCGGTAGTAGCACCAATGCAACTCGAACATATTCCAACAAATTAACTTGCATAGTCCGAGTACCTAAGCGAATTTGCGTTTCATATTCAAAGTGGATTTCCAACAGCTACAAAAATCTTTATTTGGAAACCATCCATTAATACGATATAATTAGGTATTCACAGCTTTTGTAAAATGTTACAGTTACCTATAGCAGAACAGATATCATGGTAAGACCAAGATCAAATATCATTCTAAGGATTAGCTTTTCAGACGTTGTCATTTATTATTTTCACCGGATCACTTCGAGTGATGTTCTCAGCTTACTTAGTCTGTCTTTTACCGAAATTCTCATATCTTAGGTATTAAAATTCAAGTGCTAGCTTATGATGTTATTTTGTCAAGCGTCTTACATTTCTTTAGGTAAAATATTACTAGATACACTAATAAAATATCCTCTTATCTCTTAAATAAAAGGTAGGTAAAATAAACCCTTTTATCAGCAGCTAAATTACTCGGAAATAATTAATTTATCTCAGATCATATCGGAGAAGGGTTCTCGGTTTGTAAAGATAGAAATCAAAGACGAAGCTTCATGGGTAGCCCAATAAGGGCTGTTGAAGTAACCTCAACGTAAAAGGGCCATCATGTATGTAATATACGTATTATCTGTTTGACATATATATACATATGTATAGGTAGTAGATAGGTCTTCAATGGAATTATTATTGGTTCGGTGGTGGAGAAATTTTATTTCCTGTATTCAAAATTCGAACACCAACGAATTAAAAAAAAAACATCATCCAATTTATACCACACCATATGTTCCAAATTCCATTATTTTAATAGAAATCTCTCTTGAAAATTACGTCACAGGTTACTATTTCATACAAAACTCTTTTTCTACTAAATGTTCATATAATATATAGCTTGTAGCGACATCTATCTACAAACAGATATAGTTCGCACGACTCCTAGATAGATGGCGCTCCAATAATCTACATCGCGCATACGAAGTTTTCTATGCGATCTGCATATAGACAAGATTCCAACATCAACAGTCGGACCGCGGTCCCCAGGCACGATGACCTAGCCTGGCGGAAGATCTTCCCTTTTCAATGGAGGAGTCTCACACCTCGCTCCTCCATATTGGTGACCCCGACGTGATTGGAATGTCAGCACTATGCAGTATCACTTCCCAGCACTCCGCACCAGGTCACAGCAGCAGTCACACAGCAAGCCAGCTTCGCCTTCTTCAGGTCTAACGCAGCCGACTCACCGCGCTTCCTGGTCCTGCAAGGCTCACCCAGCGACAGCACCCCTCGCCTACACAGTTCACCGCAGCCCACGTCCGGATCTTCGTCGGTCGGCTCTTCACTCTCCGGCGTGGCAGTCTCTGCGCTACGTGAACTACCGGCTCAACCCGTCGCAGCAACCTCGGTCAGTTTCGACTCACCGTAAACTTCAAGCAGCACTGGCAATTGCATGCTACATTAGCACGACGCAGCAACAACATATCGACCTCTGGTATTGGAGGGGAGTGATGTAGCGACATCTATCTACAAACAGATATAGTTCGCACGACTTCTAGATAGATGGCGCTCCAATAATCTACATCGCGCATACGAAGTTTTCTATGCGATCTGCATATATACAAGATTCCAACATCAACAGTCGGACCGCGGTCCCCAGGCACGATGACCTAGCCTGGCGGAAGATCTTCCCTTTTCAATGGAGGAGTCTCACACCTTACTCCTCCATAAGCTAATATAATTTTATTTTTGGAGAAAATAATTCAAAAAGAAAAAAAACACATTGATTGTAAAATTAATTATGTCAATTGCTTTTAAAAAGCCAATTTGTTTCCATAAACGGTCAAACGCCATTAAATCTAATCAAGTAATTTTAATGTATAATTACAAAATTATTTTTTCTATAGAGTTCCTTGCATTTCAAAAACCATTTTGTTTACTCCAAACAGAGACCATTTAAAACCTTCGTTTAACAAGTGAATTGACAACTATTGAGAAGATTGTAAGAATACTTACTTTTTCCACCACCTAGTTATCTTAAAAATACACTGTCTTCTTTTCATCTAAGAGTGTTATCACTTATCGAAGGTCACCGATCAATAACTCCATCCACTTTGCTGAGTGATTGTCGAAAAAAGGATTCGAAAATTGCTATTCGATATTTTATAATCAAAGTATTCTTTGTCTTTTACTTTCTTTTGAAGCTTTTGTGAATCAAAGCAGTCTTTATTTTTATTTGTGTTTATTAAGTAATAGAAGCATATTTTTTGTTAACATTAAGCCTACGAATAAGTAATAAGTATTTATTCGTAGCATTAAGTCCAATTTTATCGTTAGTTATCAAAATAATATGAAGGGTCATATATATAATTCTCTGCCTGTCTTGTTCCCAATTATTTGGGGTCGGTAAAATGTGTACTTTTCTTCCATTCAACTCGTCTAATCGTCATATTTACTCCTTTTTTCGTCATATAATATCTCACTCATCTATTTAATCTATGTCTTTTTTGGTCTATTTCTACCAGTAAAACCATTCACCTTCATGTTCATAACTCTTTTGGTTACATGACTATCCTTCCTTCTCATAACATGTCCATACCACAAACGACTCTCTCTCATCTTACTTATAAAGGTTATCAGCACACAGGCTATAAGTTAGCTTCACTTCACTCAAGTGCAGCTGCCGAAATGAAACACACCGTAATATTACGACAGATTTCCATATTGGTCATCAGCCAGGGAGACAAGTACTATCAATCACAGCACTAGTTTCCTGCTTTCTTTTTTCCAAAACTCAAAGTCATTGTAGGATTACGATATTCAACATAATCATCACCGAGCTATTCTCACCTGAAATATTTAAATTTAAAATCATCACTATTATCTAATATCTCATATACGAGTATGTACATATGTACTGTTGTGGCATAGGTCTCCGAGGTATCTCTTACATCGAGGTGATTTAGGTCATACGGACTAAATGCGGATTATGGGACTTCACGTTACATTAATTTTTCCGATTCCGAGACAGCCAGTGGACCGTATTAAAACCAACTCATAGTCCAACCCAGTGATCTAAATCTATCTTTGTAATCGTGGTATGTGCATTCACTAAGTTCACAACATCATGTAACCGTTAAATTTGCAGGGTAGCTCTTCTTTTTACCTACTGTACTAAGTGTCAATATTTTTCAAGTGGGAAAGCTAATTTAAATACAGTTTAATTCAATTCATAAATATTTGTCTATACGCTATGATGGGTATTGTGGTGCAACGATGCATCAAAGAGCTTATGTCACGCCGAACTGGGTTGTCCATCCGTCACATCGTGTTGTATAGCTGCGGTGCATTTGCAAAAATGGGTCAAAAACACTGTAAACCGCTAGCGTATTGTTTGTTGCTTTTATGATCATGGCTAACATTCCAGATGAACTTTATTTTATTATTTCAAGATCACAAATTTCTGGCGTTTGCTCTTATTCTAGTATCAATCAAAAATTATACTGGAATTACAAGATAGAATACACACTCGACAGATTGATAAAATATTAAAATTTAATATTATTCGCAGTTGAAGGCTTCGACTTTTATAAGAGCTCTCGTACAAAATACCTACATTAATAACTATACAGAACCCTATTCCCAAATAATCATGTATACGCTTGGCAAAAACCATTCGTTTTAAAACGGTCGACTCAAATGATCTTTACGCATACGCATAATTTTCATTATTGGTTCAAAATGGCGACTGTTCCACAAATTGATCTATATCAACACATTTCTTTACACATAAATGCGTTGAAGTATTCTTGTTTATGGTTCTTCATACCACATTCAATAAAAAGTGCTAGATTCTGGATTAGTATCTTGATACGGATCATTATTGGTGTATTAGTATTCGTTATATCGACGGGTGGTCAGATAGTATATTTGATAAAGTTGATAATATCGGGAGAAGCGGAAATTCAGGAAATTGCTGGGGTGTAAGTGACGTATGTTATTACTTGACTGATATGTTTCTTTTTGCCTCTTTTATACATTTAATACGATTTGTTTGTGCATATTACGTTGAAGGAAATGGGATATTGAGGTCAGCTAATGGAGGAATACGGTTATTTATAAACGGTTAGTTACGGTTGTTTGTAAGGTAAAAAAACCTTATTTTTCTGAACAATTTACCTGTTTTATTTTGTGGCACAAATATAAAACAAATCGAAAACTATATACTGGCGTATTTTTATCACTACCTAAGCCTACAATAAATCTACCTCCATGCCACCATAAATTTCGATGACTTAAATTTGCAACTATGTAAAAGCACTTAAGGCTACACAAAAACTTCAAACAATAACTTCTTGAATTTATGTTAAAATGTACATAAATTATGAAGCATTTAAAAAAAGGATTAGTGCATGTTAAATATATATTAGCCCAAATCCAGGTTGGTAATAAATTTTGTTGTGAGTAAAGCCCGATCTATGTTTTACAGAATAAACCTAGTTTTAACAGAGCTGCTGACTTCGTTTAAGCTTCTGGATTTGAGCTTGCGCCGGGGACTATTCACGCGCTTGATTGATCAACTTATTAGCAGCGAATTCAATTGTAGGGAGGTACCTCATAAATTGATTCTAGAAAACGCTGTAAAAATATCAAGACGGCTATTTTGGGGACTGTTTTATGGCGCAGGAGTAGATATTATAGGTAATTATGTAATCAGTTTTACAATTTTAGGGTGGGGTTTTATCGACATATTGTTATGGTAACCATTTTTAGACAAGCTAAACTTACTGGCTAGTACATATTTTAGCAAGTAAAACATGTTTTGGGTTTTAAACCTTCCTACCTTAATTACGGTCCGTTAGATAAACAAAGTTTATTACTATTAGAAAGAATTGCTAAACAACAAATATTCTTTGTAGTACATGTCATTGTGGTACCTTCTTTACATCGTTTCACAACATTACCTTTGAAGATGGATCTGATATTCTTTGATGTGAACGACGAACCTTATTTTAAATATATCTGCGCTTATCAGGTAAATTGGAAAGGGACATATATTCTCAAAACTAAATTATCCTTTTACATTTGTGTTTGGGACAGCAAAGAAAAAAATATTATGTTATTTTTACAGATTCTGTACAAGCCTATCATGTTGACAACGTTTGTTACATTACAAACCTTACCATGGGCTGCTATGTCCTGTGCAAGTAAGACTGTCGTTTTTATTTTCTAAAAATTTTTGTAGAGAATGATATTTTTTTGGTATGTAGAGTTCATGTTTTTTGGTTTTTTATTTGATTTCCAGTAAGTCAATTAGACGTTTTAATTTATAACATTGATCATATGAGAGAGCTTATTAAGGCTACGAGAGTTGAAAGGGATTGTGATGAAATTGAAGCATTCAAGGAGGTTTTCAAACGCTGCATCCTTCATCATAGGTCTATTATAAGGTAACTATGATTTGATATCACTGATCTGGTTGCTAATCGAAAGTAAATTATAGCCCTCTAAAAGACGCCAGTATAACATAAAATCATTTTTAACATTCAGTTTCAAAAATATTGCACAGAGATTTAATATTTTTTAAAACCACATGTTACAACCAGGCAGGCGGGTCACCTGATAGTAAGTGACTTCCATCGCCTATAGACATTATATCAGGGGGTTCGTCAAAGTGTTGTTGACCTTTTTACAATGCCTTTTCAACTAAAGGATGGTAGCCAGCCAGTCGAGTAGGTACTACAAAGTATACTACCAACGAGCTATGGTTTCCTCACAAAGTTCTGTTTCACCTTTCAATCATCCTCATCGCTGCCGCTGTGGGGATCTTGTCAATGAGCTCGGCCATCATGGGCTTTCGTGTTCTCAAAGCGCCGGTCGTATTTCACGCCACGTGGCTCTTAATGATATTATCCGTAGGGCTCTTGTTGTCGCCGGCGTGCCTTCTGTACTCGAACCAGTCGGTATTTCGCGTGGCGACGGCAAGAGGCCGGATGGTATGACTTTGATCCCGTGGAGTGTCGGCAAGCCGTTGGTGTGGGATGCCACTTGTGTCGATACACTTGCGCCATCTCACTTACCGGTGACTTGTAAAGCCGCGGGAGCGGCTGCGAAAGGTGCGGAAAATTCAAAATTCAAAAAGTACGCCTGTATTGGTCCAAATTATCAATTTATGCCTTTTGCGGTTGAGACCATGGGTCCGTGGGGGTCTGAAGCTCGTCGTTTCGCAAATATTTTATGTAAAAAATTAATCGAGGCCTCGGGTGACCGGCGGGCGGGGAGCTTTTTCCGCCAACGCATCAGCTTGGCCATCCAAAGAGGAAACGCTGCCAGCCTTCTGGGAACCTTGCCGATCGGCAGCAGCGGCAGCCTCGAAGATGTTTTTTATGTATTGTAATTGTACATTTGCATGTATATTTTGTACATTTGTTGTAAATATTAAATGTTTTTTCATTAAACAAATAATATATGCCTTTTGCGGTTGAGACCATGGGTCCGTGGGGGTCTGAAGCTCGTCGTTTCGCAAATATTTTATGTAAAAAATTAATCGAGGCCTCGGGTGACCGGCGGGCGGGGAGCTTTTTCCGCCAACGCATCAGCTTGGCCATCCAAAGAGGAAACGCTGCCAGCCTTCTGGGAACCTTGCCGATCGGCAGCAGCAGCAGCCTCGAATATTTTTTTTATATATTATAGTTGTACATTTGTTTGTATATTTTGTACATTTGTTGTAAATAATAATTTGTTGTTAATATTACAAATAAAATAATTATTAATTGTGTCGTTTCAGATATTTAAACACATTACAAGCAACGTTTAGTGGTCAATTTCTTTCTACATTGATATTAGACGCCTGCATTATTGGAACTACAGGAGTACAGATTCTCTCGGTAAACATACAAAAAATAATTCAGCAATCGTTGGTCAAGTTGATGCTAACTATTAGAAAAAAATCCTTGAGACTTCATTACGGAACCTTCGGTGCGCGAGTCCGACTCGCACTTGACCGGTTTTTTTTTCATTTATACCTACTTATACATATATATTTATCAAGATTATACCCTTAGAGTTGACCGGTCACATCTATAATATGTATAAAACAAGAAGGCCTGACTCACTGACTCATGAACGCCTAGCCTAAACCCTTGGACATAGAAATCTGACGTAGATGAGGAACAAAAAAGGATTTTTTTTAAATTCAAACCCTAAACCGCGGAAAAACCGCGGGGCTGAAAGCTAGTTATTAATAAGCAACATTATTACAGATTGAGGCCCCTTTACAAAACATAAGTGTGGTGACATGGGTTATGGCATATTTATGTGTTATAATGGGAAATCTTTTTATGGAGTGTTATTTTGGAAACTCCATTACTGTCAAGGTATTATAATTTATTCTTTAAAAATATTCAAAAATAATATAAAATTGAGAACACCGCATAGACAATAGCAACCCTTCTTCATCCCACTTCCACCCAATGCTGAGTGTAGGTCTCCTCTAATGCACTCCACTTCTCGCGGCCTTCCTCATCCAGTCCCTTCCCACCACCCTGGATAGATCGTCGGTCCATCTTGCTGGTTGTCTGCTAACATGTCTCCGTCCCGTTCTAGGTCATTCGAGAACTTTCTTGCCCCATCTAGAATCGTCTCTGCGGCAAATGTGGCCAGCCCACTTCCACTTTCTTCGAGCGATTATTTTGGTTATGTCAGTCAGTTGGGTACTTTTTCTTATTTCCGTGCTTCTGACGCGGTCACGTAGTGAAATCCTCAACATAGCACGCTCCATGGCTCTCTGAGTTATTTGGAGTTTGTGGATTATTTGTTTTGTGAGCGTCCAGGTCTCGGATCCATAGATCATTACGGGGAGGACACATGGTTCGAACGCTCGGCGTAATAGTAACGCAGGGAATTGTTATTGTGTAAGTGGTTTTCAACTAAAGTAAGTGTGGGTAGGCGAGTATTACTACAAAGAATCGACCCTACCACCGAGCCATGATCTAATTGGAATGTTTTTAACTCCAGAAGCACGGTGACTGTTGTATTTTTGACACCACTCTCTAGTACATATTGTATTATCTATGGACATCACTAAGATGGAATACAGGCCTATGCTTGATGATAAGCGGTTACCTTAGCCTATAGATGCTTGCAACACCAGCTATCACTCGATAATTCCCGACCCTATTAAAGCGACTTTCATTATGGTATTCTATGTCACTACCATTGACCTATTTTTGGCGTAGAATTAGTTACACTATTCATACATTCTGTTTTTATGTTTCAGAGTTTGCACGTGGCCACAAGCGTATATTCATGCCCTTGGATAAACGTACCAAATGGAATAAAGAAGAACCTTGTTATATTTATAGCCAAAACTCAACAACCGATAGTAATAAGGGCCGCAAAACTCATTCCTGTTTCCCTGGAAACGTTTACGAAGGTAATTCATTGTTCCAATTGTATATCTTTGCTTTTGAGTCGTGAAAAAATAATTTTACCTCGAAATAAATCTATTTAATATTGAGACAGTTGAATAATAAGTACGAGTAGTAGAAGGTGAGAATAGTAGGGAAAAATTAACAATCCGATTGTAATGTTTTCAATTCAATCCATTTTTTACAATATTATTATGATTAAAACACAATTCTTCATTGCGTCACGATATATTTCAATAACTGCCGCGCCGCTACGTCAAACTCTAATAATTAGAGAATCTAATGCAGTGAGAAGATAGCCTACCTGTTGTATATCCAAACCATGCGTATGGTGTTAATTCTAACTAGGGCTCAAATAGATAGCCATAATTTCTCAGTTTTGAACTTCGTCAGGCTACTTAAAGTTTAATATTAAAATCTTCAAACTACCATTACTGGCAACTAATTCTGACTGGTATTTAAGTCAGTCATTAGGGATATTAATGATACTTTGAGTTAAGTTTTTGGTAATTATTAGTTTTTCCTAAGTATAGGAATTGGATTAGGATGATTTATATCACTACTTGTAAATCCTAAAGAAATCAACGCAATAAATAGTCTCGGGTTAAACCAAATACATACCTCTCCTAATGCTGAGTGGTTGACGTCTAAAGACGATCATAAACTCAGCGGGGTTACTCATCCGTTGCCATTTCATAAGGACTACCGGAACACATCAACGGCCTACGACGTTTGATGACGGACTTAGAAGGGTCATACTGACCTAACAGATCGTTAGAACCTCTCCCTGCTTTGAGTGCTACTGATTATGAAACAAATATTTTGCTGTTGTAGTTAAATCTACTATTTTTGGTTCATCGTAAGTACCTACGTAATATTTGAACTCACACACATCAGTCAAGACGCCGCCTTTTATTTGGTCGGTCAGTCACGTCAATAATGAAGAGGACATTACAGCGAGCCATTTGCCATCAGCTATACTAAATGAAGTTATGTTTCTATTTTAGACATCTTAGTATAAACTTGGATGAGGTTTTGGGAACAATCTGGTATCAAAAATCTACCTAAGTAGTTGATGCTGTTTATTCAAGTCACAATATGCCAATTTATGCATTTTAACTTGCAATGAGTTCAGAAAATATAATGTATTTATAAGTTTTATTTGCATTATTTGTCATGTTAATAAATTAAACATAGTCTACGAAAAATGTAAATAATGCGCTAAACTATAACCGTTGCTCATACCACCCGCGGGTTTGCGAAGCGCAAGAGAGATAAGCAGCACAGCGATAACGTCATCTGGAGATGTAAAATGTCATCCTCACGTAAATCGTCACGACACTGGCGTGACGATTATGAAAGTATGAGTTACCAATGACTGAACAGTGATGTGGTGATGACGTAACGGCCCCTTGCCTGAAATGAATTAATTTTGAAATTATATTCTTTTTTTAAACTTATTTGATTATAATGTAATGGTAATAATAGGTCCATAGTAGAAATGATTACCATGGAGGAGCTGAAGCTTAAGAGAAAACTATTGGACGGTGGTAGATAACCCCTCAATTTGCCGGTGTGATCTGGTTGCTGCACTAGAGCGTATACTACCTTTGGACTGATTGGCACTAACTTGAATCGCTAAAAAATAGATTCTATTGTTATCTTATTGTTTTCCTGGCACTTCTGTCCCTTTGATAGCCAAGGGGCTGAGTGGTCAAATACAGACTAATCTAGTTAAATTTAATCTAATACAAAACGACCAATTCTTGTATATATATAATGTATATAATCTGAATCTCGGAAACGGCTCCAATAATTTTCATGAAATTTAGTATGCAGGGGATTTCGGTGGCGTTAAATCAAATAGCTTCATTCAATAGGTTTTATTTTCAGAAAACGTCGTTTTATCCGTGTTTTCAGGCAACGAAAAACTGCTACAATATCATTAGAATACGAAGGTAAATTTCGCTACTATCTGACAGTTTACAATATCTCAGGGAGTAATCGAGCGACCCCAAAAGCACTGTACCCCGGTTATTTTTCCCTTTTTTTTTCAATTTCCTTCTTTTGTGAGAAAATCTATTAAAATTTTACCAAAAAAACTCGGTCATCCAGGTACTTTACATAATACTACTAACTAGTGTAACAAGTAGATATCCAGAAAAAGTAAAAACCCCTTATAATAGGACAATGAATTTAATAATTATGATTATTGTAACTTAATTATACAAAAATACTGGAACAAAGATTTAAATAAAATAAATCAATTTTCAATCTTACATATTCGTAATGGTTTCGTAATCCAGGTCATGAATTCTCCGAATAAAAAAGTTATTCTATGTATTAATTTTAATCTTGTTTGTATTGTTCCATGTTAACCAAGTTCTGGGAACTGCGATTTATTTAATTATGTTTTCATTATAGGTACCTTAGTCTTACTTTACTCTTCTCTTTGTTTCATATTCGTTCTTGGAATCTTCATTAATATTATAAAGAGGAAAGATTTGTATTTTTGCATGTAACGAAGAAACTTAAAATCTACGAGACCGATTTTAAAAATTCTTTTACCATTAGAAAGCGACATTATCCCTGAGAAACATAGGCTATATTTTTATCCCGGGAAGAGATAATATTCCACGGGAACGCGGGTGAAACCGCGAAGGACAGTTAGTTTTATATAAATTAGTAACTGGACTTTTTATTTTTGGTTCTCATAAAGTTTAGGTATATAGGACACTATAGGATATAGGTATAAAAAAAAGTTTTTTAAAGATTGTTTGTCTTATTGATTATTTGAAGATTTTATTTGAAGAAACGATAAGATACAACATTTTCTTACAGATGTAATAAAGGATTTTTTACTTACAATAATCAAAAAGTTACCCAATATGATTATGATGATTGATGTTTACGAATTAGATAATTAGTACCTAACGGTTTATTTCGCATTTCATTATTTTGCCTTCAATATAATACTGTAATACCTTCATTTTGTTTTATAATTTGATTTATTATCGTATTTACAAAAGTTTCGACGTAAACTTATTACTTAGTTGAATATTCAAGAAGTTAAGCCGGCAATAGCAATCAGAATATTTTATAAAAGTATTTAAATAACTTTTGAAGAGGCAACTTCGTTAGCTTGCCCAGTTTTTCTCGATACATTATTGCTTCTACTTTTTGACGGTATTTAGACCAGGCTTATCATAAAACTTAAAACGATTATCGACGGATTATTTGGATATTCGAATTATTGAGTTATTTTCAACCATACCTACATTAAAATAAATATAATTTTCGGTTAATTAAAGTGTCAACTCGTATGTACCTATATAGGTACTTTAGTCACTCAATGATTGTATTTGGGTTCATCACAAACAAATTATTGGCTGGCTGGGCATACATATTTTTCGTCTGGTCATAGGTTCAGAGCCGATAATAGCTCAGTGGTACTCGACTCGCCAAGCACCTGTTGGTGTGTTCGACAATTGCCCTTTGCCCTTGAGAGCCAGTTACCCTTAAGGGATTTAAAAAAAAAGGTCGACAACACATTGGCATTGGCCCTGGCAATTCCTAATGTCTATAGGCGGCGGTATTCACTTACCATTAGGCGACCCGCTTGCCTAGTTTTGACTAGTAGTATAAGACCAAGCACTTCCTAATGGGCGAATTAATTAATTAATACCTTAAAATCTAACTTTATAAGCAAATAATTTTCGACCACAGATTAACAAACTTTTTTATTCTCATTGTCGAAATTTAACACGTAGTCATCCCTATTAAAAGATACAAACTACTAAATTATTCATCAGCAGTCGCCATATAACCTTGGGATCGCTGGCTCACCCCCCGGAGAATCGACCCCTCTAGTTTAATCTTTACCAATTATGGTTTGGATTTAGGCAACTGGATATGCTATTACTAGATTAAGTTTTGACGCTGATAGTGTTTGAACATTTTTTAGTCATTAACTCATCGATTACGTCACCAGCAAGTCACAGATTTTCACAGAGACGTGACGATAATTGGCACGTGTGAATGCTCCTTCATCAGGTTTTTATTTTTATAGTTTTTTTTATGTCACAAGTGACAACGAGGCAGGCGGGTCACCTCATGGTAAGTGAAAACCGTCGCCTAATATTATAAATAGCTATTGAATAAATAGCTGTCCCTCGCGGTTTCACCCGTGTTCCCGAGGGATCATATCTTTTTCCGGTATAAATATGTCCTTCTTTAAGGTATCATCTATCTCTATACCAAAATTCATAAAAATTGGTTCAGTGATTTAGCCGTGAAAAGGGAACAAACGAACTAGTCACTCTACTTTCGCATTTATAATATTCGGTTGGACAGTATGGATGTAAAAGTTTCTCGTCCCATCCTATTTCTATACAAATTAAAAAAGTAACTAAAATGATCAATGGCATTGGCGGTTTACTCGAGTAGGTACTATCCCACCAAAAACATAAATGTAAAAAAGGAGAGCCAAGTTCAATACAAAAATTATTTACTGCTGTGGGCTTCGCCGCAAAAAGAATGGAGATCTGAGATTGAGTGCCAAGTTCTATGCAAAATCCAAATATGTAGTCTAAGGGCTGACTTGGCTGGTTTTCCCATACGAAGTAAAAATCTGCATACCAAATTTTAACTCTTTAGGTCATCTGGAACTGGGTTAGAGTTTTGGTCTATAGGTCAGTCAATGATAAAAATGAGGAATTTTGGACATTAATATCTAAATAACCGTTTGAGATGAGATTATGAAATTTAGAACACATATGTATCTCGCAAATCTCAATATATGAGCCAAATTTGATACGTTTATGTAAAATAGTTTTTGATTTATGAGGGGGTCAAAAGAGGTTCCAAATGGTTCGTGTAATATTACACACGGTGCGGCTCGCCAGTTCTTTTTCTTGAACTTGGCTTGACACGCTCCCGCGTGTCTAGATCGCTATCTTGCCCCGTCACTACAATTTTGATTGTGACTTATAAAGAGACTAGCTGTACCCCGCGGTTTCACCCGCGTTCCCGTGGGATCTTTTCATTTTTCGGGTTAATATATAGCCTATGACACACACATAACGTGGCTTTGTATTGGTAAAAGAATTTTCAAAATCAGTTCATTAGATCCAGGGATTACCCCTACAACCTCACAACCTCACAAACTTTACCTCTTTATAATGTTAGTATAGATTTCACGATAACAGATGCCGATAGCATACCCAAATGAAATCTCCCGGCATAATATTTTAGATATGAAAAATTTAGATATTTATGATATGTATTGTATTCTTTATTTTATTTTTTATATATATATTATTATGTATGATATGTAATTATTAGGATTTAGTATATGTATGTATGTATCTTTGAAAGTATATGTGTATTAGTAGTGTATTTAATATTATTATTAGTGTATATAATTGTAGTGTAAGATATGAATTCTGTTTGCTCCGCCATCTTTTATTGTTTTTAAAATCCTCTCCATCCAAAGGTTGCCTGGTAGAGATTACTATTAGTAATAAGGCCGCCCATTGTGACACTTTTAATGTTATCTTTTTATTTTGTTTTGTTATTTTTATTGTGTGGTGTACCAATAAAGAATTATCTATCTATCTATCTATCTATATCTGCTTTGTTTTCACGACGAAGCAGCTGAATAGATTTTGAAGTTTGTTATGGGGATACATTAAACCTTTGGGAAGGACTTAGCCAACGCGATAAACGAGTTACACGGGGACGTAGTCGTGAGCAAAAGTTAGCTAATGTATACGACACTCCCAATTAGATACTATCATCAAGGTCTCATATTAGGTGTCATCTGTAATCCAAATTTGTGTGACGTAATATCACACGGATTTCATGGTTTCTGGACGTGACGTCATGAAGCTTATAACTCGTCTAAACTAATATTGTAAAGAGGAAAGATTTGATTTTTTGTTTGTTTATTACGATTTAACTCGAAAACTACTCGACCGATTTTAAAAATTCTTTCAGCATTAGAAAGCTACATTATACCTGAGTAACATAGGCTATATTTTTATCCTGGGAAAAGACAAGATCCACGGGATCGCTGTGACACCACGGAGGACAGATAGTACCTTATATTTTCATTAAATTTTCAGGTACTGAATTGGACTTATAAAGGCTTTGCAGTTTTAAATCAAATGAAGAACTAGAAGCAATTTATTGTTTGCCATATTTTTTTTCATAACAACACTTTATATAAGTACTATGACATCTCAAGAAGGTGCATTATTATATTAAACCTTGAGGGTATGATGTTGGGACAGTAAAACTCAAAATAGAAAATTACCATTCAATATGGGTAATAAAGTTTTATATATATATATAAGTAAACTCCCGAACAAATATACAATCTATGTCCTCTCATACTTACATAAACGTTTATCTGAAAGAGAGTCGAACAAATTAATCCCTACAAAGGTATGGGTACTTCCTGTAAAAAAAAGTATTTCCGAATTAGCCGGATATGAGGGGAATAATAAATGGATGAAAATAGGGAGATAAACGACCATGTGTTTACTGTTAGCTCAGCACTATTTTGTTAACATTGCACCTAAAAAAAAGAAAAATACTCACTGAATTTTTTATCGTGTGATATTATAATTAATTTAAAAAATAATTCTTGTTTTCATTGTCTTATAAAAAATGTAATTTAAACACCACTGTATTTTTATTATTATTAAGTGTTTATATTATAAATTGCCCCAAATCACAAAATAGATTTATTGATACTGCCATTGCCATGCCCATCAGACTAATTTTCCTACTTATGTAACTACTACAACTTTACAAAAAAAAAACAATTAAACTATTTTTAGCTCCGATTGAGCGGTCATACAATATGGGATAACATGGACACAATCGATGGCAGTGTCGAATTATGAGCCATAAGCGATTCATCCATTAGTGACAAATGTTTACTGCAATCAGACGTGGATGCAGCCGGACGATCGCAATTAATCAACTAATATACGCACAAATACATATTATGTACGTACGTTTGTCGAACAATGACCGTGTTTCTATTGTTAAGTGCTTTGTATTATCGCTATTACAAGTTACAGACCTTTGGCCACATTTCATCGATATAACACGCAGAGGCAATGATAGCGCAGTGGCAGTGATGTCGAATACCGCTACTTCTTTATGCTGACAAAAGTGCATTTTTATTTAATTACATGAACAACACATAGAAAATTACATTATGAATCGCAGTTCCAAAGTACTAACTATCATATGTTTATCATAGGTTTTGTGAGTCTGATAAGTCCAGCGAGATCTTAAACCTGCTGTTCTGTTAACAACTAACGAGTAGTTTCAATCTAGTAATTCAAAGCAATATTTTTAAATAAGAATTACATTTTGTCATCTTTCCACTTTGATTACACTCCCTTTTATGCTTCTCAATTATGATAAACTTCAATTCAATTCAACTTGCGTGGGTACCTATATTCCTTGCCACAGTATATGGAAATCAGAGGATTAATTTACTAGCTTAGTCCTATTTCTGAGACTTTGCATCTGCATATCTAAAACCAAAACATTGTAATGAAATGTATAATTTACATTGCTACATTGTTCCATTACTTTTTACTTTCAACGAACATGCACCGAGTTGGTATAGCTAGATGTTTTAAAAGCGTAATAAATCTTTAGAAAACAAAAATAAATTGCAGCTCTCCCTCGGATTAGCAACATCCAAAAAGAAAGCAAGCGCTAGAGCTTAAAGTTTCTTTGAAATAGCCAGTATTATGTTGTAAACACGGGCTGATAAACAACGCAGCAGAAAACAGCATCGTATAAAAAGTTGAAATAGAAAAGAGAGACAATTTATCTACTGATTTAATAATGCTACGTACAAATTAGTGCCAAATGAAAAGCAGCTTTGGCTGTCGAATGCACGCGGGTAGGACACATGACTGGCCAGCCGGCCGCTAACTTGCCGCCCGTCGCCGCCCGACCGCGCCGCGTCGCGCCGACAATTCAATTTGCGGCGTTCAACCCGTCACAAATACGTAGAAACAATCTACTAGTAAACATGCCAGGGATTTTGTAGTATACGCTGCAAACAGTGGACTTAACGATTTTTCCAACGTGATGACTTAAATGTGTATTTTATAAAAAAAAAGTTAGTTTTGGGATTTTATAGATGACAAACATGGATAAAATTGTTCACTTCACATGCTATTGTATTGTATTTTTAATTATAAAAATTGTAGATCTACACGTCAATAAAAAAGTTTGATATGAAGGACGATTAAAAATACTTACTTGTGAATTCACTTAATAAACAACATTTTGAATTTGGGAATAGCCAATTGGTGGTATAATAGTACATTATGGTACGAGTGTGTAAAGTTGTTCATTACCGCAAAATTGAGACCCGAGCCGTTAGATGAGGGTCATAAGAGAGCCGAGGACGGTAATCATCAATACACACGAGTATCATACGACGTTTTTAAACACACTTGTGAACAAAATAATACTAAAAAATAATTTTATTTAGTAGATAAGTTTTCAGGTAGTAAACTCTTATATCGGGCGGTGTACAACATAAATCATTTTCTTCATAACTAGTACTTGTAGACATTTTAATTAAGAGTGGGCATAAAGCTAGCAAAAAACGGCATTTCACCCGCGCGTCTTGCGACTGATGGATGAAACAAACGTATGACTAATGTTCGCGATACATGAGACGGATGATAGCGCTTTTCGCGGAACAAAGAAGGAATTAAGCGACAAATCCTTATAATCTAAATAAATCGAAAAGTATAGAACATTCCAAAAAAGTTTCTTGTCAGCCTTATAGGTCATAGTTAGTGATATTATTTATAAAAAATTGGCTTAATTATATGCACCATGATCGAAGCAAAACGAAAAAAAAAAGAATATTAGAGGCAACTTTGTGATTTTTTTCTATCGAGGTATTTTCATTCCACTATGTTTTAGCTTTGGGTCAATGTATCCATATATAATGTAAATACCCATGTTAAAATACTTTTTTATTTGAATACGATTTACATGAGTAAAAATCAATTCAAAGGTATGTGATTTTGCTTTATGCCCACTCTTAATAAATAGATAGATAGATAGATAGATAACTCTTTATTGTACACCAAAAACAAGTATAATAAAGTAACAATATTTGTATAATACAATTAGTTGTACAATGGGCGGTCTTATCGCTAAGAAGCGATTTCTTCCAGACAACCTTTGGATGGAGAAATAACTATAATTTCAACAGTGAAAACGAGTGATTTTTTTTTCGCAATGGCGGGAAACATTTATCAGTTTTCCTCAAGAATTATATACCTACCTATAATACCTGGATAGGACCCTCTCCATACCTACTTGAAGCAAATACCTATCAAGTGCGAAAGATAACAATACGTTAGCCAATCCTCTTTTTAACCCTACTTACCCTAAATGAAAGAAAAAGAAGTTGTCCCAATATAGTTGTTATCTTCATCTAACAATGGCGATCGGCCATAGACTAAAAAAATGAGGTTTCTTTTATTTTTTTTAGCCACATTCAAAATGATATTATAATTCAAAGTTTTCTTTATTAAAGAGAAAACAAAAGTTATATTTGTGTGAAAGTTTTATTTATTAAAAACGTACAAGTTGAAATTATCTATTTTAAATACGAAGTTGCATGAAATGAGCAAGCAATAGGTACATAATAGTAGATTGTTATACAAGGGGCTAAAATGACCCATTATATACGAGGTAGTTTTACTTTTTTTTTCTTTTTTTTTTATGTCACTAGTGACAACGAGGCAGGCGGGTCACCTGATGGTAAGTGACTACCGTCGCCTATAGACATTAGCAATACCAGGGGGAATGCCAATGTGTTGTACACCTTATTACAATGCCTTAAGGGCAAGGGATTACCTTACTCCCGAGCTTTAGCGAGGGACTAAATAGAAACCGAGTTTTAATGGGTTTTAGCGCCGTGTGTTACACTAAACTTTTCACTACGATTGCGAAAAAATAAAACAATCCAATACAATATGAAATATGTAGTTTATAATTTCTTTTGTTTTGTTTCTTCTGTAGCCGCAACACATTGCATGCATTCTACCAGAGATTTTCAAAATTAAAATGAAGTTCTTTTTTTATGAAACAGTAATAAGTCGAGTCTTTATTCATGATTATTCTACTTATGACTAAAGACTTTTTCGTTTTTGTAGGCTCATTGTCATTTGAAACACAAAAATAAAAAAAAAACTTTTTCCCCTAGAGGATGAATTGCTATTTTTTCACCGCTCTGGTACGCTACAATGACGGTCTTTTTGAGCAAGAGGAGTGAAAATTTATTTGTACTATTGAACACGATCTTTTCTGTATCGAAACTTTTTTAAGAACAAAGCAACTCAACCAATAAAAAAAACCCTATAACTTACTTGTGAATAATAGCAATGACAGTTTGTCACAGTTTGATTATAGGTGTCATTATGTGCCTAATTGTGGTGAAATTAGAGCCACTTTATGAGCAAGTGTGTTGAAAAGCTATTTATATTGATTGAACTATCTGAACTCAACGTGTTGACTATTGCTTGATTGAGTACGTGGCGATTCACGTAAGTACTATCTACAATAAATATAAAGGAATAAGAATTACTTCGATTCAAGTGCATATAACATGTAAAATAAAGTAAATTTAACATTATACACTTTGAAGAAGTCAATTCTGATATTTATCAAGTTTCGTATTTCGAAAGCAAAATTAACACGTTATGTAAATATTAATTAAAATCATGTTTAAAATATCTGCTGAATATGAGCTAGAGTTCAGCAATATCAAGTTAACGGAAACCTTATTCTATCAACGTAACCGTTTTTGTTTCTGTTATGAAAGTTAGCATTTTAATTAATATGTAAATTAATATGACGTAATAATATTTAAATTTGAACAAAGTATATCAACAATTAATTAAATATAAAAGTGATCTAATAAATTTAAGATCAAAATTTGTTAATGATTATTACTTTCAAACAATTAATAATTCATAACTCGCAAACAACACGAGCATACACACGCGCGTTATTATTCAACAAATTAATATCCATAGACAATAAATACTTCAAGTTTATTTTAAGACAAAGTGCCAAGTTTCAAGTTAGCGAAATGTATCAATGTCGGTATACACGAGTATCCATACACTTTGGGTAATGAAATATTTGGACAATAGGCAAAGATGGAGGGGGTGTCAGAAGTTCAGGAGCGTCCGTTTTGGGTGACTCGTTACTGGCTCTCTGTTCGCGTCAACAGACAGAAGTTGTGTTCGACGTAGGTAAGTTTGAGGCAAGGATGGGGTCATTTGCGGGATTGAATCGAGATTCGACGAGATTGTTTCGGGTTTTGAATTTTGTAGAGATTGGATATAGTGCTATATTTCGTATACCGAATCGCTTTGTATTTTTCTGCCCTGATTGAAAAGGTTTGTTGAAAATAAACAGTATTAAACATGGAATAAAGAGGCTTATCTCTTGTTTTTCCAACTATGTTTTTTTTATCATCCTGAGAATTACAAAATAAAAACAACCCTACATAAGAGAGCCTTGATAACAATTAATATGTACCTAGATATAGATTTGGAATTTTCTTTTTATCAGTGATCAGTCAATTTATCTGAATTAGGTATTAGCTTTTATTTATCAGATATTATAAATTATTCTGAAAACTAAGCCCAAACTATTTAATTTAAAGACGTTAAATAATGTCATTTTTAATTCAAACTCGTAACTCCCAAAGAAAATAAAAACTTAATTTATGTTTACCTGTTATCTTATTCAGTCCCAAAATTTTACCAAAAAGTCAACATTCGCAGCCAGAATTAACGATAGTCGTAAAATTAATAAATTAGACATAATTTGTCGTTAGAACTGTAATAATTTTTCTTTCAACCATTTGAATTAATCATTCAAATTATCAGAATAATGTTAATTAGTAGGTACCTACCACTAGAAAAGCGATAAATTATAGTAATAAACATAACTTTCATCGCGTTGTTGCGGCTTGAAGCTACGATTAGTCCAAGTAAATCTGATAAGGTTCAGTGACATTTGTTGAGTCGTAGCCGTAGCCTGTAGGGCGTCACGCAATCTGAGAATTTTCCACACAATAAAGTTAATACGTGCGATTGTAGTTTTTCTTTTTCTACTTTGAAAGAAAGATGACAAAATAATAATGATTTTACTCTTAATGGATTACCATTCTGTAGATAAAGCTTTGAGCTATGACCATAATTACACTGATTTTATTGATGTGTATTCTATTTCCATCAGGGAGTAATTTCGTGAAAAGGGACGGAAGTCTGTAACAGTAAGCCAGGTTGTCACATAGGGGCAGAAGTGTGTAGTTTTATTTCCTATATTGCAGTTCAGGCAAAGGGTTTTAGCCCATAAAGCCTCAAACTCTAGTTCAAAACTCATTTATTTCCAACAAGCGCGGACGTTGGAAGAGTTTGCTGTCAGTTGGTACCAATCCATTTTCTGAGAGGTCGGTACATGAATGGCATTACCAAGGTGAGATGTCAGATTTTTACTTGTTTCAGCATTATATATTATATATATATTATATTCCCAAAAAAATGTCATTCCCACTTTATTTCACGCGACAAGAAACTTATTACCTACACATTTTCATATTTGAGTGAATGTTTGTCATAGGTAGGTAACACGCAACGTTCTTTCTTAACGCTTCGACGTGCAAATGCATCCAATTTGCAGTAAAGTTAAAATAAATTGTCCATGGTGTTACGCCCCGTGACGATCGCGATGGGTAATATCATCTTAGCTGACATATTGTGATGTTCTTACAACGACCCATAATACTCGTAATTTCATAAATTCTTACTGTCGTTTGATATTGAAAGATGTATGTTACTTACTTATTGTCTTTATAACACTCTTTTTATGGGACTATATTGTATATTGGCGCATCTGAGCGTAACAAACGGCATAAAAACTAACTGGATACAAAATTAAAAGAAAAGTAGTAGGTAGTACATACAATAATGCAATGAACCCTAAATAAACTTAGTTAGATCAGTCTTCAAAAATAATATAAACTACAAGTTTATTATAATAACATTTTCATAGGAAGCTTAAATATAAGCAACTTGCAGTTTATAATTTTTTATTGCTCGACGAACTAATCTTTTATAGATAGATTAATTTTTTATCCGATTAAAAAAATAAGACTAAAATAAAATTATATTCTACGTCTAATCGAAACTATAACGTTATTTTAATTACAAAAAATCTGCCGACAAAATTACACAAATTTGGAACTAGAACATCAAAACTATAACGAGCTGGAAGCAAGCTTAAAATGGTTTAAATGCTTAAAACTGGAAGAAACAGTAACACATTCATTTTCAGCGAGGTAATTGCACGGCAATTTAGCTTGGTGTGCAGTTATTAAAAGAAATTCTTTAATGTTAGCGACGAAATTATGTTTCATTAAAACCGACGCGACCAGCAGCATTTCTGCCGCGACATCGATCAATATGAATTACTGGTCTGGGAAACCTGCGCTAGTTCATTTGAATTAACCTTTGTGATTTCTTGGTAATAACATAGGTCTTTGTAATCACATTAGTTCTTAGAATACCTATAATCAGTTACAGCTCTATTACTACAAACTAATTATCAACCGGTAATTGGTTGTGTATTATTTCCGTGGTTGACGTACGGTAACAAAGCTTTTTTTTTAAATTCTGGATAAACTTGTGCTTGACAAAATTATCACCAAGGTAAGTGATGATGTGGCCGAAGGGGTAAGCACACAAAGCCTAGATGGGAACTGGCTCTCAAGTGCAGCTGTCGGAACACACCATCAGGTGCCTGGCGACAGATTTTCAACTTGAGTACCTTACCACCGTGCTGTGGTTTCCTCACGATGTTTTCCTTCACCGAAAGCTCAAACTCATTGTAAGATTCGAACTCACGACGTTATATCCGACGTCACTACCACTGAGCTATCATCGCCTTAAATAAGTTTGATTACAAGGTTTAGGAGAGAGCTGTTAGCGTTTCTTAGCTTATTTCTTATCTCGGTAGCTCAGATTTGTAATGTAGGTACCAACAATGCTGTCCTAATATAATTTTGCGACATAATTAGGAATTAACGGTACTTTATTTACTCGGCACAGATAAACTTATTTCTTTGGAGCTTCTGGATACCTATTTTTTTAGGTACCTATCATTTTTTCAAAATGATGTATGATGTGCCTAATTTCACACAAATCGGTGAAGTCATACAGTGTGATTGAGTAATAAAAAAACCTACACAACCACACACATCTTACGCTTAATTTTAACATTGGTAGGTTTAAATTAAACCAACAAGATTTAAAGGAGGTAGGGTGTTAGGGTCAAATGAGTCGCATCAGTTTTAATCGAGATACCCAAAACACATCTAAACCTAACATGTCTAGAATTTCAATTAGGTCTCGTCAACGGATCACGCACTCAGTAGGTAGTGGCACTCTGATTTAAATGGACGCGTAGACGTGTTAACCCACACACAAGAAGGCTTCCCCATGTTAAATTGGAGAAAACCTAAGCAGAAAAGGCAACATACGTGTTCAATTTTACTCCGACTTTTTGTTTTATGTTTCTATGTAAATCGTAATAAAGGCTATATTGCAATATACATTATTAATGTTTTAATATTTATAGGTACCTACGGTTATTTTACCTTGGAAATCCGGGTAAAACAACGAGGCAGAACCTAATAAATAAGTAAAAAAAAAACGTATCCACAAACTGATTTATGATTTTCATAGCTCTTTATTCTTCTCACAATCGAATTCATTCGAGCAATACAATCATTCGCTCGAGTACTTTTAGACAAATCAAGTTTGTTTTCTGATCCATTAAATAAAGGAGCCTAAACCAGAAGTAGGAAAACGAAGTTTCGAATCCGTTACCCAAAGACAAAAGAAAGTCTATCATGAAACTTATTTCGTAAGGCTCACCCGCAGCCTCGGCTACGCGAAATATCGAAAACTTTGTCTCTGTTACCTACTTTGGAACCGTTTAGGATATTGGTTCCGAACCAAAACTAGATTAGAATTACTGACGAAGACTTTTTGTGATGTGATGGAAATTGATTCGTCCTATATTGTCCTGATACTGTTTTTGTTGATGAATTGTTGTATAAAGTTCCAATAGCTATGTGACCTACGATAACTATACTTATTCAGCGTAAATACCAATTCAATTTTGTTGGCCACCTTGGTTTAGCTTCAAGACTTTTGTCTTTTGACTAATAGCTCCCCCCTTCCCAACTTTGGGACTAGCAATCATTACATGATATTACTTACAGTATGTAGGTACACTTAATACATATCTACGTATTATAATTTTGTAACTGAATCCGGAATAAACTGACTCCTTAAATTTGTGTAAATCAACCAAACACATATCCATTAATTATAATGTTTAGATAGGGTAATAGGAAAATTTTCCGATTCTGTAAGTAAATTATATGAAATGAAATGTTTATTCATCCAAATAGACCTTCACAGGCACTTATGAATTATCATACTCTAATGCACGGTGGTTGGAAGGGTTGCTTTTGCTGAGAAGAGCCGGCAATAAACTCCGCAATTACTCTTTTCAGCAACAACTTACACATTACATTCGGTAATTATTTGCGTTTTATGACGGCAAACATAATAATCAGAATTTCATAATGACTTAGTTAAACAACAACCTTAAGCAGACCAGCCCCCACAAGCAGCACGTGTTCACAAGTAAGACGCGTGTGGCAGCCACCGCCCTCCTCGCCATATTATAGGGAAGTGAGCGAACGAAATGAAATGAAATTTAATGTTACAATTGTGCCGCTTATTTTATAAAGGCGACAACTTATATAAACTACAATATGTATTTTTTTATATAATGTAAATAAATGACATATAAATTTAACTATTATTCACGGAACACCTATAAAACATAGCATCGATCTACAAATGATATCGATGTAAAAAAATGGCAATGTTTGACGTTTCAATATGAAGCGGTACATTGTTATGTTAACGCTTTACTACGAGTTTTATGTGTCGAAATAGAGCACCGACGCGATGAAATATTTCACAAATTTCAAT
Source organism: Ochropacha duplaris (assembly GCA_951361185.1). Taxonomy (NCBI): domain Eukaryota; kingdom Metazoa; phylum Arthropoda; class Insecta; order Lepidoptera; family Drepanidae; genus Ochropacha; species Ochropacha duplaris. The sequence continues at coordinate 4,845,591 of OX592706.1, forward strand.
TTAAATGTTGCAGTGCTTAACCGCGTTTGTTTTGTTGAAATTAATTGAATTCTGACATGCTCTAATGTTCGTAGACAACAGGAATAGAGTTACCTATTTGTTTTATTTAAAGTAATCCTTTCACCCTTGTTACGATTGAAATATAAGGTATATACTTACTCGGAAATGTCTATCGTTATAGCTGATTGTCAGTTTTCTTTAATCCAATATCAACTACATATTATTATTTTCATTAGATACATTCAACAAACGTGGCATATAATTCCGAGTAATTGCGTTTTCTAGAATATTTCCATTGTACACACTTTGACTGATTATTTTTACTTCAACTCTAAAAGAGTTCGTCGAGGTGTCATACCAAATAAAAAAGGTAGACAAAGCTCCACACACTTAAAGTGAAGCACAGGGAAGGAAACCGAACTTGAAAAAGGAAGCCGATCGCGTTTCTATGAGACTATGGTGTACGTACGCTCCTTCTACCTTTTTTATTTCATCAGTGGTTGAGGAAGGTAGCACATCAGCAATCCCCATAGCATTTCAAATCCCTATAGGCAACGACAAGCTTTGAGAGATACCGTCTCCTTGTTTGAAAAAAAAAAGGAAATTCTCCCGCGTTGATCTGCCTACATAATACTTTAGTCCAGCACTATACTTAATCTCCAATATTTATTCACACCTAAATAAAAATAAGCACTACCACACTACGTTAAAGTAAATAACTTCGCATGATAATATTCTTATCTTGAGAGCAGTTTACTAACAACAATCTCTTGTAATTTCAAGCATGATGCTGAATTTTCTAAGTAAAATGCTCACTTATTCACCAACTTGAGTAAGTCACGTATATTTATATACCTCCAAGACTTACTGGCACTGTCTGAAATTTCACTCTGCTAAATAAACTCAATTTAACCACTTGCATAGTTCAAATAGCGATGAAGCGTATTCTAGGTAGGTATGTGATAGCTTGTGCCATTCCAATATACATGTCATACATAGTTGTTATTTTGAAACAAATTGAAAGTTATATGAACCTTAGCGTATCAAAGTCATTGCTTTCGCTAATTTCGTTTTTTTGTACCTACTTTGAATAATAACTTTTTTTCTTTTATCCATACCTATTTCAGTCGTTGTTGATATATATAAAATTACTAGCTACCGCTAATACTAATACTAAAGCCGCGTAATATACTATTACGCGGTTTCATCCACGTTCCTGTGGGATCTTATCTTTTCCCGGGATAAAAAGTAGCCTATGTGCTATTTCAGACTATAATCTATCTCCATGCCAAATTTCATCCAGATCCATTCAGCCGTTCTGACGTAAATGAGTAACAGACATACATCCATCCATCCAAACTTTCAAATTTATAATATTATTAGGATTATTACTTCACTGCATCAGTGACTTACTTCTATAGTCATTTTAGTTTGCATCGGACGTTGTCCTACATTGCCGGTGCGTAAAACTCAATTAGTGTGAAGCATAGAGCTTTTCTGTGGTATGTAGCTATAGCTAGTTAGCTACATAACAAGTTTGTTATTGTAACAAGCTATCAAATTATCAATTTATGCCTTTTGCGGTTGAGACCATGGGTCTGTGGGGGTCTGAAGCTCGTCGTTTCGCAAATATTTTATGTAAAAAATTAATCGAGGCCTCGGGTGACCGGCGGGCGGGGAGCTTTTTCCGCCAACGCATCAGCTTGGCCATCCAAAGAGGAAACGCTGCCAGCCTTCTGGGAACCTTGCCGATCGGCAGCAGCGGCAGCCTCGAAGAAGTTTTTTTTGTATTGTAATTGTACATTTGCATGTATATTTTGTACATTTGTTGTAAACAAGCTATGATTCAATTAGCGTTTGTGAAAGGTAAGTGTGAATATTCTTGGTGGGTTGAAAAAAAAAGTGTATTTCTATTTGATTAGGAATTCAAAACACTAATTAGTGACAAAAGTACCTACATTTAAAAGAAAACCTTTCGATAATGATGTAGTTATCAATATTTCCAAGGGTAATGTTCATATATGAGCATAAAAATCAGTTTTCCTATTTGCCAGGTGCATATTAGCTCGAAATAGCCATAAAATTCGAAATGGCCTAAATTCTGCAAAATGACACCGTGGCGACGAGGTGGCGACATACCGTTTAAATGGCCACACTAGCTTAATGCTGAACTGAAATAGAATTAAACTTAATACATGTTCTACAAAATACTGTGCTGTACCAGGTGTTGGTCAAAGTCACTTAGTAGGTATGAATTTCCATTTGCCGCATGAATTCGTTATTTTTGCGCTAGAAATTGCTATCGTAATACATGTAAATACGTACCTACTATTAATAATAATGTTTTTATAATAAGTATTTGAAGTGGACAGCGAATATAGAATTTTCTACAATGGGATAACGTTCGCACACACCAAACGGATAGTTTGTCTTCTCTGAACTGCATGCCTGTATTTACTCTTCGGTCTGAACACAGCCGGCCTGGCGATCCAACTAAAATCGATCAAAAATTCATGATAACACTTTCAATGCTATTTAGTTTCATTGTTTCTTACTCCAACTGTTTCCATAAGTACCATAATTAATGATCCTTGAACCGCTAGAGGCAGTCTCAATTTTCCTTTTACGTTTGTAAGTTTAAGGCTGGTTTTAATAAGTTTGCACAGTTTAATCAACTTAGTTTTATACGATTACAATTATTTAAGTCTTTGCTTAGCTGATTAAAAGAGCCCTGTTCATATTTTTTGTCGTTCTCTTGAGAAAGTAGAATAAAGTGTTTCTACCGTCTTTTTTAAAAGATGACATTGAGTTTGATTTTTTTACCAATTCTTATTACTTAGGTACTTACTTGATTATAGAAGATCAATACTTATAAATAATAACTTGGAAATAACTTTTTTCTAAACTAGCATGCTAGTTTACACAAAAATTATATTCCAGTGATAATGACTACACTTAATTTATTTTACAGATACAGATTTAGTCAATATTTACCAATATTATAGCAAATTATCTTATATTATAATAGCTATTTATCTATAAGTTCGTGTCTCAATAAATTGTTATATTGTACAGTTATCAATATATCAAGTCAAATAGAGAGCCCTGTGGCTCTGTCAACGTATACATCTAGAAATATACCAACGTTATATCTCCGCAGTAAACATGTAACAATCTGACAAACGGCGGATATCGTATAGCGATTGCACTCCACAAAGTTGTTTGCTTTACAACAATTGTCATGGAATTTATTGTCTATTGTTACCTCTAAACTCAAACTTTGTTCAGCGGTGCTTGCATTCTCTGATATTATAGTGTTTAAATAACTTGAATGGCGATTCCTGGTATTCAATATTTTTAAAGGTTATTTTAGGCCCGTCCGAAGTGCGACTCAAAGGTTAAGTACAAGTTTGTAAAGAAAATGTGATCCTAAACTTTTTTTTTAACTCATTTATTCACTATACATTTTAAAAAACACTCAAGATACATATAAGGGCTCGTTCACACGAGCAGCATGCTGCTCGCACACACGCGTCGATGCAACATGCTGCTCGTGTGCACGAGCTCTAATACCACATAGCGCAAACCTCACAGGGTTTATATGTACGTGGCAGGTGGTAAGGTCGCTCGTTCGCAGTCGAACTGTACAGCACAGCACAGAGCACTAAGCAGAGCTGGTGCTATGGAAACCAGATAGCTGATATATAACGTATACCTACTTTTTGGAACGAAGTTCCTTATCGCGCGTTGTGAAAGGGGGCTAGACGGAAAAAAATCTTACGACACTTTTGTGTCGGTGACACCGCTGTGCGGCGTGCGCATGTTTCTCTGTCTCTCTCTCTCTCTCTCTTATAGAAAGCAAGCCAGATATTTTCATTTCAATAATTAGTTTTTTTTTCTTGAGAGGTGTCCCTTGACACCTCTCAAGTTTTTTTTCTGTAAATAGATACTTAAATAGGTAACTACCTACACCCAGACTCAAGACAAACACATGTTCGTTCATGTACATAAATGTCTGACCTAGATGGACATGCGAACCAAGTCAACCGGCCCGTCAAATAAGTCAATCATAATAAATGTACCTAATATGTTTTATTAATAATCACTTCTACTGGTAACTATTAATCTTTCCATTAGTGAACGTCAAGTAGATTCTTAAAACTTATAAAAAGACATAAACCTTATCCGCATTCTGTTTCTCACATACCTACAATGACTTTTCATTTTATTTTCTGGTGCGCAATAAATTTCTCGTGCAGCAAAGTCGATGGTAACCTCATTCTTCTTATTCAATTAAGATTTTCCCAACGAATCTCCACGCAAGCTCAATTAATTAGAGAACTGATACTGCAGAATCCATAATGGAATACTCTAACACATGTTATTATTTACACCCACTATCACAGTCGTTTCTGCTGACTTCATTCTGACTTGTGATATCTCGCTCATAATAATTGATGTTTGGCTTTACTCATACACTTTACTCTTTTCTTTATGGACATTAAACATAATTGTATTTATATTTTCTTACCAAAAAGGCAAATTAAATTGTTAATTTAAACAGTTGGTAGGAATCGTCAAAAACACTTACAAATATAGATACATTTATTCGTTTTATGAATAGCTGATTCGTCCTATTTGGATTTGTCAGATTCAAACCTATTTATTGAACTTTCAATCTCACAAGAATACCGTGAAATTTACGCCACTTCCATTACAAATCACAAAATTTATGACCTAACTCATGAGTGAGTTTCAATAAAACTGACAAACTGTCAATATCAAATCTACTCAAAAGAAAAGTTTGAGTTGAAACAGATTCTCTAAATACATTCTGTCTGTTGGAATTGAGCTCGAATTTTCGAGACGCGTAACATTTTTATTTAACTTTTATATGAGCGTGGCTTATAACGACTTTAATGTATAAGTAAAGTTTAAAACGTTTTTGATAGAAGATAATCCTCGGGACACAGAAAATTTAGTACACAGATATGAACTTTATGGCCATCATCAAATTGGTCGTGAACTTTAACATAATGCGGTAACTGCAATTTAACGCTATCATAAACTACCATTCAACTACTGGACGATAAATGTTCAAGTTGTACAATATATAGTGGTAAAGAGCTAATGTAAAGGGCGTGTCACACGCCGGATGTGGCCGAAACGTAAGACGTACCAGGGTAAATACACCCCCACTAAAAGCTAGCTCTTAAGAAATGAAGCGAATTCTCTTAAAATATTGTCTTATCGCACAGTATTCTTGTTTCGCTAGTATGTGCTAAGTCTTACGTAAAAGCACTAAAGAGTTACAGGCATTTAGTGACTGTCTACATATACAGGATGAATTTTTCAAGTGGGCTTGGAGGGCCACTTCTTCATCAAAATTAAAGTGTAGCTAAAGTAATTTTCAGGTTAAGTTTAGTATTAACAACTGATCTGTGATTCTCTGCACCTACATATTACAATGAAAAATATTTATACTATTTAACGTAAATGTATTATTATGAAATAGAATTAGGTGTATATAAAACACTGTGCTTTCTATGTTTAACCAATAATATTTTACGTAAGATCCATCTCGAACTTAAAAGGACTTAGGTACTTCTACAGGAAGCCATATAAGTCCACGTAACAAAGTTATGAGATTGCGGCAAACACAGACAAATGGAGATCGATCGAATCTTTTCAAACTAAAAGGAGAAATTGTTAGAGGAAATTAATTTTCCGTTTCAATCTCACCACTCTTTTAGCGATCAAAGATTGGCTGCAGGTTTTATGAGGTCGAACATTTATTTGTGCTCGTTGTTTAAAATATCGTCAACATAGACATACTCGTAGCAGGTATAAGTAGTGATTAATCACACTTCGGATTTTACTTTCACACTTTTGGTCGGGTTTACAAATAAGAGTCTAAACTTACAAGAATCAATCTGTACATTAATTTACAAACGATACCTTTTTTACTTTCGATAAATTTGTGTACCATTATTTCATACTGTGTTTCAGTTTATTTTCATGAAACTGGCTCTCAAGTGTAGCTGTCGGAACACACCGATATGTGCTTGGCACTCCAAGTAAAATGGCTGGATGGACTGACGGACATGACGAGTTTAAGTTATACTCGTATAAGTTATTCACGTCTTTGCCAATTTAAATTTTACTTATAAACAAAACTCTAAGAGGCAGTTGCAGTCCCGTGAAATTTGTTATTATAATAACTTTAGTCTCAACATCAATAACTTAGTAATAACAAATTTAATTATTCCATAAATATTGGCTTTCGGGCTCTGTGTTGATCTCTCAATATAAATCAATCCTTATTATTTTAAATAATAATAGTTAAATATATTTAGGTACGTGCTGTGATTACAAATTAAAACGAAATAAACACGTTGTGCAAATAAGTCACTAGAGAATTCGTTCGAGAAGTGTTCCACCTACCTAGATAGTCTAGCTGTATTGTTAAATTACCTGTCGTGCTCAAATTGAGAAGGTAGAAAAGCTATAAGCTCCATGCCTCAGGTAACACACACCTGAAACAATATTCTTTTCAAATGCTTTATTAACAATACTGTCCGTCGACTTAATAAATGTATAAAAACTATTTGGAGCAAAACTTGTTCCACTTTTACAGATAAATTAAATTAGAGCAGCTCTCGTACATGTGGAAGATCTAAAATGTATCTCAAACGTGCTGTGAGTTGTTAATTTTTTTCCAGCTATGTAAGGGGTTTTGGATTTTCCTAGAGGTATTTCGGTTGTAAATGTCATCTTCTAACTAACTACTGCTGCTGATAGTACTGAAAGATGTCTTGAACATTACATATTTGTTAAGCAAAAGATAAAACAGTTGGCAACAGAAAATACATTGAAAATGAAAATATTTTTATTTAAATAGGTCTTTCAAAGGACTAATGAACGAACAGTCTAGACTCTAACGCACGTTTTGCACTTTTCTTGAGAAGAACCGGCAATAAACTCAGCAATTACTCTTTTCAAAAAGCCACATAGAGCTTTAGATTTACATTAAATAAATACCTATTTATCATTTATTTTTTGTGTCGTAAAATTATCTTCCGTCTCATTAGAAAACCAAAAATTCATCTAATTATGAACTGACCTTAAAACAAATGTTTTTAATCAAGTTAGGTGTATATAATATAACCGTGTAAAAGGTAGGTAGGTAGTGATGTGATTAATTAGATTCCTGTTCAAGTTCATAGATCTTGCACTTGGCTAATTAGGCACGCTCCCGCCTGAATACTCCGATGCGTCTGTTTTCTCGATAACTAATCATGTATGTACAGACACACATTACCATCGACCAATTCCTTGTTTATTACCATTATCTATATCTGTAGATATATCTTTATATCTATATATACACGTCCAGACTGACTGATTCATTATTGCCGATTTCCCGTATCATAAGGAAATTTGTGTTTGGAAATACACATATACATACATATTAACTCTACAATATAATATTAAATTCAAACAAACTAAGAAACTCTTCAGTTTTATGATATTAAAAAGTATAGATGATATCGTGGGACGTTCGTTCTCTACACGCGCTGATTTAGAAATTTAATATTTATCTACATTATTATAATAAAGTATAATTGTTTAAAATGCTGATAATTTTTAGAATAATTTGAGTAAATAAGGAAAAACCATCATAACTGATGTTGGATGAAACTTACCGCATAGATAGATATTAATGTGGAAGAACATACAATAAAATTAGAAGCTTTTGAGACAAGTCTGAAGTTGCTAAAGTCAACCTTCAGTCATATAAAAAAAACTAATTAAAATATTACTTTTTCCTTCAACGTGTAAATCTTTTTTTGACAGACAACTCAGGTTTTTGTTTGCAAGTTAGACTTTAATTAAATCTGGTATTTGCCTAGCCGTTTTAACTTTCCGTCTGTTTGATAAATAAGAGGTATGCACGATTAAAATGTAAATATCCTACTAATATTATACCTAAACGTGAAAGTAAAACTTTGTTTGTATGTTTGTTCCTAAATCACGCAAAAACGGGTAAACGGATTTTGAAGAAACAAGGCACACGTAGATCATATCCTGGAATAATGCTTTTTATCCCGAGAAAAGATAAGATCCCTCGGGAACGCGGATGAAAACGCGGCGCGGGAAGCTAGTGATCTACAATAATCCTTGCTTAGTTTTTTGCCGGAGTCCTCCAAACAAAGTTACTTCTACCGTCATTGTGTAATCACATCTTAACCTTAAGGACCTGTATATATTAAACTTTACATAGCTATTGCCACTTTAGAGGTCACATGGTAATCTGATGAGCGATTGTGAACCTAGTAGACATAGAAATCAATTTATAATGTACAGTTGCTGTTTAACACAGCATTCGTTTGAAAATGAAACTTTTCGTATTGTGAAATTATTTATTATAAATTCAAACTAATCTAAAGTCGAATTATAAATCCATTACGATTTCAACTAGGTTTCACAATCTGACATAATATTCTATTGATATAATATTCTTTTAAGCACTTAAATATTTTCATAAAATATCATAAGAAACCGTTAATACGTCTAGAGATTTAAATATTTAATTTAAAACTATATTTCTTTTAAAAAAATATAGAAATCAAAATTATATTCAAAGAATTGGGAGAGTTATTCAAAAACCTAACTTAAATAAACATAGAATCAAATTACCTCACTTGAATGTAATGTAAGTAAATTACTTAGTTTTAAGTTACAATTTTGAATAACTCTCTTGATTTCTTTAAATATAATTTGTATTACTTCATATCATAGTCACTTCATAGCATAACTACATAGTTTAAATTTGCACAGCATAGCGTTTAACTAGCGCACGCGTCAAATAAATCACCACAGTGTAAATAAATACCATTCCACAAAATTGTCTACTACGTGATACAGATACTGCAAATGGAATAGAATTGAACGCTTTGGAATGTTTTCATAAAATATTGGCGTAATAAAAGCCAGTGCCGTCGCTAGTTGGGAAGCTGTACTTTAGTGCAAGCGATGCGAAATATCGCTGAATATTATACAGGCCATTTTATGAAAATCAGAAAATCGATACGTCATTTGACTATCGGGCTCTATAAAGCTGGTTCCTTTATCGTTTACTTCCTTGGGTAGCTACTCAGATTTGATAAAACTTTATGTTGAATAGAACGAGATAAGATTGGGCTCCTTCGTAAAATAAATAGGTATTAAAAAAGAACAAAACATAATGATCAACCATTATTATTCATTATCAAAGACGAGACCATTGACGGACCTGTTGGCGGCTACCTATCACGCCACACGTGGGTTCGATTCCCATCCAGGGCAGACATTTGCATGAACATCTTTAATTGTCCCGCACCTGGGTGTAATAGTATGCTGTTGCTCTATGCGTATAATCATCTATTTAAGTATGTATTTACATAATAAAAATAGCACATCAGAATTACTATTTATGTTTACATTGTCAAAAAATTACGGCTGACGAGTGTTGAGCTCTACTGACAGAACATATTTTTAGAATTGACTCAATATTCTATGTTTTGGGTTAAAGCAGTAACTAAAATGAATTTAACAGATACTTATACACAGTAAATAATGGACTGGAACAACATGCAACTAGATAATTTTTTTAATTCAACTTTAAATATTCGGAGTACATTCCAATCCTAATTATATTGATGGATATTCAACCTACATACAGGTAAAGGTAAAAGATCGCACAAAGTACTGAAATATGCAAAATATCCTTTCTGGACGAGACAAAGTTTTATTTAAAAAAAAGAGCCAGCTGTTAAAAAACCACTGGGATAACTCTGTGCTATTTTTTATTTTCAGAAGAGGAAAAAGGTTGAAAAGTTCTTCAACATCATAATAAAACTATGAGGAGGTATGAAAAAGAAGTTGTTTAAAGTTCTTTCAACTTTTGACCTCTTCTAAATTGCTACTGATATTAGCAGTCTTTTGAGCAATGAATACCATGATTTGTTTATTTGAATGTCGTATTAGAAAGTTATTAGAAATCTACTTTAAAAGTCGAAAGACTTCCACTGTTGTACATAGGCGTCTCCCAAAATATTCCACAACTACCGGTCCTGTGCTGTTCTGTGGTTAGTGACCATGTTTCAGAGCCATAAGTCATCACATACAGCATACTTCTGTCCGCTTTTGAACAAGTGCCTTTCTTCTGTGTACTGGTCTGGTTCAGGTCGGTCTTGCCTTATTTTTAATATCTTTCAACCATCTGGCTGCATTTTTTCTCCCAGTAAATCCCCGTTGCACAACACATCCCTCTATTGCCTCATCTTCTGTCCTATCTAAGCCATATATGACCTACCCATTGCCATTTTAATTGCGCAACCCTTTTGGCGATCGCGGCATCTTTTATCGAACGTATTTTGTATCTAAGAAAAATGCCAAGCATACAGTAAAGTGGTATAATATAGGTACTGAAAAGTATTTAAATCAATGTAACTAATTTATTATGTGCCTTTGTTTACCTTTGTTAAATATTTAAAGTTTTCAAAAAAACATGAACAGAATTCATATTTAAGCCACTTTTATGAAAACAGAGTTTACCTATACCTTTTGAATGCGACGATTGAAAATAAACATTGAAGATGGTAATCGTGATCTGCCCACCAAAGGCGAATACTCGATATTCTAATGTGGCTAATAAAAGTTCCGTATTAGCATCGGAAACGTTCGGCCAGGGATCGGGTGCGGCCGACTCGCACTTACCGCCATATAAAGCCGGGTTCACGTTTATGTAAGAGCTTCATTATGTTGAAACGACAATGTGCATTTTATTTATCCAACATTAGCATTGTTGTTGGTAGCGCCTTCGTTTTATGGAGGCAAATTAGCATTGCAAATACGGTTAAAGAAGAGTGACCTTCGCGAAAAGGTTATGGTTTCGTGAAAAACTCAAGGATGTTTCATGTAAAATTATTTATGAAGAGATTTGCATTTTTCAAAAACCGGCTCAACTAAATAATACCAATCTAAAAATATATAAACCCCACAAAAAGGATGTGGTAACATATTATAAATGTTGCTTTCAAGTTACCCTCCAGGAGTGTACACAACCTCTTCGCGACCTTCAGCGGAACATACAAAATGATAGATCACGTGCATACCACGACGTACCTATCATTTTGTGTTACGGGCTCGTTGCAGGATAAAGTTTTCAGAATGAGAATCGTTGGTTTATTCCATTACGAAAATAAACATCTGGTAAAAATAAATTTAATAATAGAAATGAGGTTATAACCTATTGGGCTAAATGAAAAAGATCGGCAAGTAACTTGCATTTGTTTTTCATATCTTTGTAGATGTTATAATAATTTATGTTATATCTGCTAAAATTTCTCTTAAATGCGATGTCGGCCTTATAGTTTTGAAGCAACTAATATAAGCAGTAGGACGGACGGACGTGACGAAACTGTAACGGATTCTTGTTTGACTTCGTAACCCTAAAAAGCTTTTTCAATCATTAATTAATCATTAAATATTAAATTTAGTGATGACTAGCAGTCCCCCGCGGTTGCACCCGCGTTCCTGTGGGATTTTATCTTTTCCCGGGATAAAAATATAGCCACAAATAACGTGACTATTGTTAAAATAATTTTCGGTTCAGTAGAGTAGTTCCAAAGATACTCCCTACAACCTCACAAACAAACAAACTTTACCTCTTTATAATACTCGTATTAGTATAGATATAGATTCGTATTCTTTACGATTATATAATGTAGTCCAAGAAGAATGAATATCTACGTAATATTTTTGAAAAATATAGAAATGTCATTGAGAAAATCTCTATTGGTAATTTTCACAGAATTCTGCACACAGCCCGTAATGGCTGGTTATAGCGATCAGGAAACATTGCATGAATACTCTTATCTTATTGGAGGATGATTGCCGCGTGAGAAGATATCCAATTCACTTCAATCGATGTATGGAGACACCCATTTAATATTCTTATGTCACTTTGTATCACATTATCGTTTATTTTTATGTGAAAACTGTTTAATGGTTTTTATGAGTAGTGTTTAAACATATTTAAGGCGATGATAGCTCAGTGGTAAAGACGTCGGATACCGCGTTGAAGGTCGTGGGTTCGAATCCTATAGTGAACTTGAGCGTTCGGTGAAGAAAAACATCGTGAGGAAACCATAGCACGGTGGTAGGGTACTTTGTAGTACTCGACTGTAGTTTGTAGCACCCGTTGGTGTGTTATGGATGTTGCACTTGAGAGCCAGTTGCCTTTGAAGTATTGTATAAAAGTCGACAACACATTGGCAATCCTGGTATTGCAAATTTCTATAGGCGACGGAAGTCATTTACCATCAGTTGAACCGCCGGAATGGTTGTCACTTGTTGTGGTATAAAAAAAATTACAAATAAAAATAAATATATACAAACGCAGAGACAGGCATGATATCATACTCGTATTGTACTTATAGATTTGAAGAAAAAAGTGACTATTTGAATACAGAATTAATAAATTTCATATTTATTTAGAAGTATATGTATATTTCATGTTTCTTGCCGAGACGAAAGCTGACTTCCGAGTCAGTGGTAACTTCTACAGCTAGTCTTAGTCCTCTGTTAATTGAATCGACATTTTAGGGCTCAATATTATGTTCACACACACCTTGAGTACATAAAAGTAAATACATAATAGGTATATTATAAACATACAACCAGTCTATATTATAGTTCTGGCTGATTGGCGTAGTTGGATACACTATCTATCACGCCATGTCGTAGGTTGATTCCCATCCGAGACAGACATTCACAGCCTGGGTAGATTATTTATTTAAGTTTCCATAGCACAAGCTCTGCTTACTTTGGAATCAGATAGCCGTGTATGAAAAATATCCCGGTATATTTATTTAATTCATAAATATCATTTCAATAGGCATCACATACAAAATGATATTCCAGTAACGTAATTTAAAACAGTACGTGGCGTTGGACACAGATATTTATATGTTATGCGTTTGAGATATGTACATACATGTACGTCCGTGTTGACAAATGCAAACATAACAGGTAACAAATAACGAATGGTGATATTCACGCAATTTATTCACGTCCCAACGAAGCGGGTACCAGGTGTTTGTAGCTAAAAATTTCATAATAGTTTAATTTTCGTGTGTGCGCTCTCGTGAATGCTGTTTTAACGTGTAGTATTGGACGTGTGAGTTATGAGTTTAAATTTTGTATTGTTTTCATTTTCAAAGATAAACCTATTTTTTTTTTGTTTTAGTATCATATTTGGTCGTCTATTTATTAATAATAAAACGTAATTTAATAACTACCATGATCTAGTCCCTGCTAACAATAATGATAAAATATTTAAATTAAAAATGAATTCAGTTGATAAAGAAACATTTGAATTTGAATTAAATACCTATATTTTGAACACAAATACAAAATATAATCATAAATAAAAGATAACGGCATTTTTTTTTAATGAAGCCAGCGTATTTAGCACAGCAATAACTTAGGCCAGCAGTAAAATTAGGGGATCACACAAAAAAAGGTTGCCATTATCAGTGCCAGGACACTGGTTCCAAATAACGGGACCATATCATAATATTAAACCAGAAAAAATAAGTACACACAAAACATAAAGACAACACAAGGAAATTCTGATTTAGTTTATTCAACGACGGTGCTATAATAATATCTATGTATTAATATAGGTAGCACTACTTTTACATTACTTAGTATCATGGGACATCGTAAATAACACGGACTTGCCACTCGAATCCCGGGAATCTGGCAACTCTACCCAGGAGTGGCGACTAAAGAAAATTTAAAATGAAATTGCACTACTCTTATAACGTGACCGGAGAACCAGTGCCGCGTACTCTGCCGGAACAGAAATCGACTTTAATTTGAGTCTATAGCTTTGTTTGACTACATACTACGATCGGCAGACACTGCAGTACGACAGTATTATTGAGTTGCAATTTGCAATTGAACATTACGTATTTCCCCCTCCTTTTTAAGTTTTTTAATAAATTGTCCTTGCCATCGAGATACTTGTATCTCTTTATTTAAAACTGTGTTTAATGACACAGTTTTAAACCTCCGTTTCCAATAGAATTAAAATAAAATATGCCCTTTGTTAGACAATGATAATATAGCTTTCCTATGGAATGTGTCTCCTTTGTAGTGCTTGCTTCTATCTTTTTTAAGGGACAAATAAGGTAGAATCTAGCATAATAACGTTAACAAATTGTATAAAAGTACAAAAGGTTTCACATGAAATATCGATACACTTGTCCCGCGAAGAGTAGGCGCGTGTAATACAAACGTAACGAAATCATCCGCTATTTATATGTTCGTGTAATATATAGTGAATCTTGAAAGTGAAATACTTTGAATTACTTAGTTACCCCTGATAACTTAATTTCATTGAGTAATAGTATATTCTTTGTTAGTAGGTACCTATATAAAAATAATAAGGCAAAGTTTTATTTTTCATCCAATTTTCTTTATTTAACGAAAACAAAAACATGTTGAGTGTTACCCTTAATCATATTATCCTTCACATGTTTGAAATTATTTCTTTTATGTTTTATTATTGTTCGGCATCATTTTACCTATTGATACAATTATTCAAGTGCAATATGTACTGTATTTAGTGAGAACTTAGCCCATTTATTGCCATTTTGTAGTGGCAGTGCACTTACCGCACTTATCGCTTGTTTATCGCGGTGATCTCTTTTTGTGCAGAAACTGCAAAATTAATGAGCTGGCGGGCTGAGCATGTTTAGTAATGCCACTGGTTATCAGTTTGCATACTAAAACCACAGCTGCAAAGCAAATAACCAAAGTACCGTGTTATTTACAAACCTTATTCACGATGTCGCAGTTTTTCTAAGCTTTTTTTTGATACTGAAACGTCTAAAGTTGTTTAGTATCTCATTCGACCAAAGCAAAGAATATATGACAGTCCAAATAAACTTTTATTTTCACTTTACTACTTAGGTACCTACATAAACTGCTTACCCTTTTTCCCAGGATGTGAAAGTCAGGAAACGTAAACGCCCGAAATATTTTTAGCGTTGTGCGACTCTATGCCATGCCTTACAGCAGAGCGAATGCGTATAAACGGAGAAAAGAGGACCCTAGAGGATCGCCTGTGCAGGCAGGCTACGGAACTGCGGATATATAAACGGTGTTCCTCGTTCTTTTTAATTTTATAATAATAAAAATGTTACAAACTTAGCATTAAAAAATGGTCTACAATTTTTATGTCAGTTTCAACACATTATACTTGCCTAAAATCAGAAAGAATTATGCTTCGTACCGAAGTGCCAAGTCATTCAGTAAGCTGTTTGCATACTTACTCGTAGGTAGTTGGTAATTAGTAATCGTAAGTATACGAGGGTTCGAGCCTCCGTCAATAACAATAAATGAATAAAAATACTTCCACGTCCGCTCAGTATAAGTTAGAAGATGTCTCATAACAGTAACATTTTTAACTGCGCAAATTTTGTCACGCTATCAATATTGTTATTGGAACATATTTCACAAATAAAATAACATACATTATTTAGAATTTTGTGCGCTACGACCCCACTAGTTCTTATACTCGTATCTGGCCTCAGATAGATAAAATATTACATGGTCTGAGCACTGACAGAGTAGAGTGTTGAAATCCCCACTGCAGAGACGTTATTTCCGTATCGTGATTTCCTTTTCACTCCGCCATTGTCAACCACGCGGGTAAGATGGATTGGCGGATTTCATATGCTTAAAGACTTTTTCTCGATTTCTTCTCGATGTTTTCCTTTACTTAATAGCCATTGGTATCACAGCTCTGTAAACTAAGTGCTCACAATACAAGTCAGTAATTTTAACTTGATACCTTGTCCTACGTCGTTGCGTACGCCTTTAAACCAACACCTATCTTAAAATTATCACATTTGTAACTTTAGTTACATTGTTATTATGTAATTTGTAAAGTAATACAATACTAGTTCTCACCTCCATGTGTATTTTGGTCCATCCGTTGGTGAGTAGGTATTAAGTGTAATATGCAACAATGAAAAATAATACCTTCCATGTCGGTCTGGGAGTGAAATAAAAACATCGAATGTACCGACTGCATCTCCTCCTAGCAGGTTGTAAAAGCCAACCAAGGGAAATCAGGACACTGCCCACGTTAATCTGGGCCATCTGGGCGTCCTGTCCGAGGGTAGCGGGTAAACTGCCAGAAATAGCATTCCCAAAGAGGGTTGGCGGCAGGCAGGCGGCCGGCTGTAAAACCTAAGCCAAACCTCCCCCATGAAATGATTTCCACGAATAATAATGTTGATAAGACTAGGGCGTATCCCCCAAGCGACGCGCCGAAGCGACACCCGGCTTCGGTGAAAAGTGGATTAGGGTTGAAAGATAGGGCATTCCCCCAAGGCGACGCGCAAGAGCAGCACCCGGCTCCTGTGAGAAGTGGACGAGGGTTGCGTGAAGTACGATTGAGGATAGCAAGCCTGAACGTAGGAACAATGACTGGAAAAGGAAGAGAAATTGCGGATATTATGAAAAAAAGAAGAATAAATGTAGATTGCTTGCAGGAGACGAAGTGGAAGGGAATAAAAGACAGAGAAATTGGTGAAGGATACAAGTTTTTCTACTGCAGAAGTGATGGAAGGAGGAATGGAGTGGGAGTAGTGCTGGATAGATATATGAAAGAGTGTGTGATGGCTGTTAAGAGAGTGAATGATAGATTAATAGTGATGAAAGTAATGAAAGAAGATTTAGTGCTTAATATTGTGAGCGTATACGCACCGCAGACTGGTTGTGAGGATAAAGTGAAAGATAAATTTTGGAATGATTTTGATGGTTTTGGTGGTGATGGGAATACCAGACAATGAAGAGCTGTATATAGGTGGTGATTTTAATGGGCATGTGGGAAAAATTAATGCAGGGTATGAAAGAGTGTATGGAGGATGGGGCTTTGGTGTTATGTCGGGAGGCACGAGTGAAACGATTGCACGGTAGGTAACGGGTATTGTTCTACAACCAACTGTTTATTTATAGAAACTGAGTAGTCTGCGCACAGCCTAACGCTGCGGTTGCGCTTAAGCACTGGCACTACGGGTGACGCGTATTCTGAATGATCGACCCGTTGTAATACTCCTAAGTTTGTTAGCCGGTCAATCTCCTTATCTACTTTTTCTCGCAAAGCAAAAGCGATAGGACGAGCTTTAAAAAAAATTGGTTTCGCGTCATCTTTTAAACGCAGCTTAACTTGATATTTATTGAAAGTACCAAGTTTGTCAGAAAAAACATCCGGAAATCTTTTTTGCAATTTATCGATCGCATCATTTGAACTATTTAGAAAGTGACAATGGGCTAACTGTAAACGAAAACGTGAAACAAAATCTCTGCCTAGCAACGGCGGCCCTCCGTCTCGCACTACGTATACGTCGAGTGTATGACTCATTTGTTTATACGTTACAGGTAACTGAGCTATGCCTATACAAATAATCGTACCTCCAGTATAGGTAAACAGTCTTTTTTTAGGCGATAACAAAATATAATTGCTAAAATATTTTTTGTACATTATTTCCGAAATTACCGTAACAGCTGAACCACTGTCCATTTCAAATTTCAACGGTAACCCGTTGACCATCACGACTTCCGTCATAGGTTCTCCGCTTTCTGAACCAATGTTAAAAACTGACTTAACGTCATCATCCTCCTCACTCACTTCGTCGGCTGCAACACGTTTAACTTTGCACATTTTATGCAAGTGCCCTTTCGTGTTGCACTTTCTACATGTATAGATAACGAACCGGCACTCTGATGACTAATGGTTGCTACGACCGCACACTGTACACTTTTCTTTTATCGGTTGCTTCGCTTGACCCGCACTTTGACCTTGAACACTGTTTGTTCCTGTTGTGAGACGGGCGTGGCCGCAGCGGCGCCTGCTCGCGCACACCGCACACTCTCCACCAGCTCCACTGCCTTTGCTAAGGATAGGGTCTTGATTTCAGCAGCAAAAAGCTTGTCTCTCTCGGGACCCTTGCACATTCCCATTACAAACCGGTCACGTAGAGCTTCCTGAACGTCACTGAAATTGCAATGCGCTGTGAGCCCTCGCAATCTTGCCGCCCACTGAGTATGTGTTTCTCCTGGTTGTTGAATAGCCGCGTAAAACTTGTAACGTTCACTGAACCCACACTTGTTTGGTGTGAAGTGGCTGTCCAAAAGTTCTAGGATCTCTGCATATGGCACATCTTCCAGTTGGTTAGGCAATGCCAAATCCGTTGCAAGCTGGTAGGTATCCGCGAGTGTGCTCAGCAAAATAGCTCGCCTTTTCTCTCCCGTTTCATCATTGTTTTTGGATATCTCGTTGGCTATAAACCACTGTGTAAGACGATTCTTACACGTGTTCCAATTTTGCATAGTATGATCAAAACTGCCGAGTATACCAAAATGTGACATGTTTATTTTTTAAATGTGGATTAGACCGTCGTCGCCAATGTTATGTCGGGAGGCACGAGTGAAATGATTGCTTGCTTATAACACACTGATTTATTATAACAGAGAAGCGGGGTAGCGGGGCGCGGACACAGCCGAGCACTTAACACTATTGTTATTACTACGCTATACTCACATATACATAACATTTGGAAACCGCAACTACGAGGGAGAGACCTTGCTTCAAGCAGCATCTGCTTTTGATCTCGCTGGTGTCAAGACCTACAAAAATAAAAAAGAGGAACACCTGATAACCTACATTATTTTTAAAAATAAAAAATTAAAACCGACTTCAAAACTGTAACCTAAACCTATGTACAAACATAAACTAAAAAGTAAAGAATAATTTTTGTTGATTGTCCTTTAAGGCTCTTGCTTTGAAATTAAAATATTATTCTTTACTTTTTAGTTTATGTTTGTACATAGGTTTAGGTTACAGTTTTGAAGTCGGTTTTAATTTTTAAAAATAATTTTATTTTTCAATTTTTAAAGTTTATTCCTTATATATGTTATCCTAGGCAAAACTAGTTTGTCCTGAAATCGGGTCTGGCCGGTAAAATATAATATATAACTAGCGGGCCCGGCAGACGTCGTCCTGCCCTGAAATTAAAACAAATCTTGGAACTCTATTCCAGCGCCACCTACCGGGTCCAATTGGCTATTTGACAGTTGTAATGAAAAAACATGAATTATGTTAGATATGGTAGCTTATAAGTTAAGAACAATTATACAATATGTTTTTTGCATAAAAATAATTTGTAAATATTTTATTTTTGAAAAATAAACTTGAGTTTTTTTATCTGTGAATTACAAGAACCGAAACACGGGCGGCCATGATTCTTTAAAATTTGACGTCACATTACACCAAATAAACAAAACGTCGTGTCTTTTTCGCTTGCGGTAATTTATCAGGATATTTAATTAGGTACGGCACACGTCTTGTAGCTTGTCATTTTCAAAAATCAAGTGAAGAAACTAACCTTTCCACTCAAAATATGCTGAAGAGTTAGAGTGATCGTCGTTACTTTTGTTTGTTTATTGGGGTGTGACGTCACAGTACCATATGTCACGTGACCGGCTGTTTTCGTGCGAGTTTCAAATTAATGAATAATAAATGTATTTTTTATCCAATAAATAAGGGTTTTTTGAGAAAAAAAATAATGTAAGAGGTATAAAATAAGCCTACGCAAATGTTTTAATACTTTTCCGAAAACTGTCAAGTAGCCAATTGTATTTTAAAACCATCGAAGAACCCATTGAAGTATACACACAAATTTCATCCAAATCCGAAAAGTCATGCTCAACGACTCAGTTTGATTCACTAAGGTTTATCAAACGAGATATTAAAATTTTTATTTTTGTTGATTTTCTCAAAAAATGCTGAATCAATTTCGATAAAATTTATATGGGACCACCTCTGAAGCATGATCTACCAAACAAAAAAAGAATCATCAAAATCTATTCATAATTGGCAGAGTAATCGCATAACAAACATACAAAAACATACAGTCGAAATGAGAACCTCCTCTTTTTTTTTTGAAGTCGGTAAAAAGCGGTAACAATGCAACACAAATTGATTACTTCCTCATCAGAAGAAATAAAATAGGATCAGTAAAAGACTGCAAGGTCCTTCCTGGTGAGGAATTAATTGCCCAGCATAGGAAACTGCTTATGGAAATAAAACTGCAGGTAAAAAGAACTAGCAAATAACCAAAGACGACGATGCAGATAGAATGTTAGAAATGAAAGATATGGAAGCCAAAGGGGTGAATGAATGTTGGAATGAAATGGCAAATTGTATAAGAAAGGCGGCAAAAGATATTTTTGGGGAAACTAAAGGAAAAAGAAGGATAGATAAGGATACATGGTGGTGGAAAGAGTGCAAGGGATATTATGCATAAAAGATGACGAAGGAAAGGTATTGACGGATGGTAAATAAATAAAGAGACGATGGAAGGGATATTTTGAGAAGTTAATGAACGAAGAGAACGACTGGAATGGAGTTACAGGAAATGGTCCAACAAATATTAGTATGGTGCAAGAGGTCAGCGTGGATGAAGTGAGAGACGCCGTGCAAGGTATGAAGAATGGAAGAGCAGTTGGGCCAGATGGTATACCCGCTGAAGTATGGAAGTATCTGAAAGTGGATGCATGGCAGTGGCTGACTTTGTTCTTCAACAAGTTGTTGCAAGAAGAGGCGATCCCGGATGAATGGTGCAACAGTTCGCTGGTGCCCATCTATATATGCGAAAAATACAGAAGGGCGCATAAAAATTTACATATGGTGTTTGTTGACCTAGAAACGGCATACGACCGTGTACTCCGAGAGGTTCTGTGGTGGGCTTTGAATGAAAAAAGAGTGCCGGAAAAGTACCTGTGGCTTGTCCGTTCGATGTACAGCAGAGCAAGTACACACGTCCGGTCCGAAGCCGGCGATACTGACAGGTTCAATGTGGCTGTAGGCTTACACCAGGGATCGGCTTTAAGTCCTTACTTGTTCCTCCTCATTATGGATGCACTGACATCTGACATACAGGAGGAGGCACCCTGGTGTATGCTGTTTGCCGATGACATTGTTCTTGTTGGAGAGAATGCAATCAAGATCCAGAACAGACTGGAAAAGTGGCGGGAAAAATTGGAAAGTGTCGGACTGAGGATCACCAGAACAAAAACTGAACACCTGTTCTGCGACTTCGGTGGTACATCTAGTTTTTCCCATATAGCCTTAAATGGTGAATTCCTACCAGTCTGTTCAGATTTCAGGTACCTTGGTTCCCTGATCCAAAACGACGGTGACATTGACCGAGATGTGACGAACAGGGTTAATGCAGGATGGTTGAAATGGCAGCAGGTTTCTGGGACCACATGTGACCGACGAATACCCATGAAACTTAAAGGGAAAATTTATAAAACCGTCATAAGACCTGTCGTAATGTATGGATCTGAATGTTGGGCAATGAAAGAGGTGAATGAGAAAACAGTGCATGTGGCTGAGATGTGAATGCTGAGGAGGATGTGTGGCGTTACGAGAATGGATAAGATAAGGAATGAGTATATCAGAGGAAGCTTGAAAGTAGCACCAGTGACTGAAAAGATGAAAGGAATACCAAGAAATAGATTGGCTTGGTATGGGCATGTCATAAGGAGGGATGAAAGGCATGTAACAAAAAGAGTATTGAACATGAGTGTGGATGGATATAGAGGTAGAGGAAGGCCGAAGAAGGTATGGATAGACTGCGTGAAGAATGATATGCATATGAAAGGTGTGAGTACGGAGACGACTAGTGATAGAGCGGAGTGGAAGAGGAAAACATGTTGTGCCGACCCCACCTAGCGTGGGATAAGGAAGAGAAAAAGAAGAAGATGCAACAATGAAAAATGTCCACGGCACCGACATTTGAATGCGACGTTGCCGCATCGTGGACACAGTTTCGTTCGTTTCTACGCAAGATGCAAGCAATTGGCACGCAAGCGTACAATGACGAGAGCGTGCGTATGACGTATCGTGAGTCTACGTGGACAGTAGGCCTAACACTCTACTGAAGCAGGTATCTCTCTATTTTATAACATTTCTTATTACCTGTGAAAACAAAATATGCTGTTTTCTCAAGGAAATACGAAGGATCCACATCGCATAACTCATATAGCGTGTGTTATATGCTCGTACGTGACTAAATATTATTACAGACTCCTGCAAGCCCAACAGTGCGTTTTCTCGGAATGTTGGATTGTGTATACATACTTACGTGTAACTACGTGACTTTTATGGTTGCCAGAAAGTTAAAAGTACTATAAAAATGTATTACTATAAAAAACATAACGCTTTTAAAATGTTCGTACTACACCAAAAATATGTACTTACAACAAAATATAACTAAGCATCATATAACTAACATAATTAAACAGATATTTAAAAAAAATAAGTCATATAATTTTACTTCATTTTTGAAAACTGAACACCAACAAACATAACTATGGAATTGCAAACGTTTCCAATGCAGCTGTTTCCTCAGTTTTCTCAATTTGCTAACCCTATATATGTATACGTATAAAAAGTACTACTGTACAGTCATAAACAAGTAGCATAAGTAAGTATGGATAAGAAAAACTTATTTCTCGAAAGGAAATATTTTTGCAGCTAGTGTTGTGGTAAACTGCTCCGAATGTGAGGTCGTAAATTATTCACTGTAAAACCTTTTCTCATTTTTACACTATGTTGAAAATATTGTAGGTATTCGTTCAAGGCGTACGAAATTTAAAATGTTTAAGTCTTACACGACTTTTTGTTGTTTTCTTAATTTCAGTTAAGATGAGCTTCGTCTAATAAAGGATTTTTAGATAAATTAAACTGCACTTCTTATTCATATTCTAAAATTATCTGCTAGTGATCTGTAATTATGTTGCAACAAGAAAAAAGATATTATATTTGATGTAATAATAATATATTATAGTATATTTATTCAACTATGTATGTATGTATAGACAGGCCTACACCACTATCTCAGCATTGTAAGTGATGATTTGGTAAGTACTTAGCGACAGATTTCTTTTTATTTACTGCTTGACAGACAGAACCCTCAAAGTTCAAGCTTATAGTAAGATTCGAACACATAACTTTAGTCACGCCATACGACATCACTACCACTGAGCTATCATCACCAGATTTTTTGTCAATTATTCAAAGAATGCCTTTACATTGTACTTGCGTGGTTTCATTAATTAACAACTTAATCACATTTTTTGTTAATTCATTAATGATTCTATTTTATTAATTCCTCTTGATGAATTACTTCTTGTTAATTTCTTATGAGGCTATGGAATTTAAAATAGATAAATCCCTTTACAGTCTTCTCGATGCGTAGATTGAAACTCCCAAGTTGAAACCTTTGAGGAAACTTATTATGGTTGTCAATGAAAATTAAATATTAAACAGGCTTTACCGCACTTGAGTTGTACCGAGAATAAATGACTTATTTGGCAAATAATACTTTTATGAATGTTTGATGTCTTGAGTAAATGGAATAATTTGTATTCTAGATTTATTAGTTTCTCATTAAATTACATTACAAATCATCATATATTATTTGTTACTTTTTCTTGAAATGTAGAATTTATTTTGAAATTTGTAAAAATTGTGTGCTGACTTCCAGACCAGTGGTAACATCAATTTCTGAATTCTAGAAAATTGTGGTGACTTTGTGCTTTTCTTCTTTTCTTACCTTGTAAACATTTCTATTATATTGAAGCATACCAAACAAGAAACTATGCTTACCAAATGAAAAGATTTACTGGAATTCTCATCCATCCATACTAATATTATAAATGCGAAAGTGTGTCTGTCTGTCTGCCTGTATGTTACCCCTTCACGCTTAAACCGCCGAACCGATTTAGATGAAATTTGGGATAGAGATAGATGGAACCTTGGAGAAGGACATAGGATACTTTTTATTCCGGGAAAAGATATAATCCTTCGGGAACGCAAGTGAAAGCGTGGGGCGGAAAACTCGTAGGTACGGTATAAATGTTGCCGTATTAACCATTGTAGACTCATAATTATAAATTAGGATCTCAAGAGTTGAATTACTTTTAAATATAAAAAGCTCAGTTTTGTATACCTTTTGTTTGACACATATAAAAAGTAAACACAAAAACTACGAAGATACTTAAATAAAACACAATATTTTATTTGACTAATGTTTAGTTGTATTCACATGAAAATCGAAAAAATACCGCTGGAATGATTAATGTTTCTTAAGCGAGTAGCTTTCTCACTTTTTCATAGAACTGCGAAAACATTAACGATGAATAGCTTCGTAGTTTTGGAGAGTATTTAAAATGATATCTTTCTGCTATGTAGGAATGTATTTTTAATCTATTTAGGTACTTGAAAGTGGTGAATAAGTAACTTTTAGGCAGAATGTTCGAGTCAATATAACTTTCAGACCTTTGTGGCCTCAAGATTTGATTTTAGTTTGTGAAATAGAATCAAAAACCAGATGTTTCATTTGTTATGTTCATAATAATTACAGTTTGTATCAAATTATTCCTTCTGCATACTTCATTCAGAATATTTTTAAGGTTTCGAAATCTTTGTAAAAGCCACATTTGTTTGTTTCTTAGGCTATTGTAACAGATTATTTGAAAAATCATTGCCAGGTTTCTTCAACAGAATTTCGATCTAGACACGCGGGAGCGTGTCAAGCCAAGTTCAAGAAACAGAACTGGCGAGCCGCACCGTGTGTAATATTACACGAACCATTTGGAGCCACTTTTGACCCCCTCATAAATCAAAAACTATTTTACATAAACGTATCAAATTTGGCTCATATATTAAGACTTGCGAGATACATATGTGTTCAAAATTTCATAAGCTTATCTCAAACGATTATTTAGAAATGTCCAAAATTCCTCATTTTTATCATTGACTGACCTATAGACCAAAACTCTAACCCAGTTCCAGATGACCTAGAGAGTTAAAATTTGGTATGCAGATAGGTAATTAGATGAATACAAAGGAATAAATAAAAAACTGGCAATTTTTAAATAATTAGATTCTATTATGAACGCTTAACATAAATACCTAATATTACTTAGAGTACCTACGTTATTAACTGGGATTCATTATTATTTTTATATTTAGCGCACATCAATAGTGTAAAATCATTACCTACTCATAAATAATGATAAAATAATAGGCATTTAGATTTTCGGTATACGTCATGTATACGACGCGCGTGCGCCGAGTGACGCCGGAGCGGCGCGGTCGGGGCGGGTGGGGCGCTGTGACAACCGAATCGAACCGTTGACGCGAACGTGGCCGAGCGAACTTACCTACAAAAAGTAATGATATCCCACCAAAAACATAAATGTAAAAAAGGAGAGCCAAGTTCAATACAAAAACTATTCTCTGCTGTGGGCTTCGCCGCAAAAAGAATGGAGATCTGAGATTGAGTGCCAAGTTCTATGCAAAATCCAAATATGTAGTCTAAGGGCTAACTTGGCTGGTTTTCCCATACGAATTATATAGCCTTCGCATGTTCTAAACCTGTTACCTTTCGGTTCTTATTTTATTATTCCGAAAATTTGGCTTGCTGGTAGAAACTACCCATCGAACATAAGGCTCTTCCATGACTGTGTAAAAGTAGGTACTTAATAATAATTCGTATGGGAAAACCAGCCAAGTCAGCCCTTAGACTACATATTTGGATTTTGCATAGAACTTTTTGCGGCGAAGCCCACAGCAGAGAATAATTTTTGTATTGAACTTGGCTCTCCTTTTTTACATTTATGTTTTTGGTGGGATATAATTTACTAAAAAGGGTTAATGTGGCTGTTCTGCTTGAGTACTTATGTGTTGCCATCCCCTACAAATTTTGAAGTTACGAGCTACCACTTATATTTTTATTTTATTTTATTAAGATTTCCAACAACAAGTACACTAAGTTAACATAAGATTAAATATAAAATATAATGCTAAGTTCCCTGTCAATTATAGAAAACCACAGCATGCAAAATAAGAAAAGGTTTTCTAAACACATATCACATATCACAAGCTAAATTATTCAATCAGCATTGAAACAAAAGGTAAACGTCATAATTCGAAACCCTATGCATACCGCATGTCCTACATGCAAGTGATCAGTTTTGTATATTACCTATAGGTATTATATTAGGTCTTTACCTATGAAATTGCCGTTTTGTATGAAAAAATTTAAACGAATTTTTTTCATGTATTTTTTATTTGTATTAATCGATGTAATCACCAATGCAATCAATACTCTTTGAAAGAAAGAAAGAAAGAAATATTTATTTTGCTTTAAATGTGGTTAAGTACAATAAGGTCTTAATTCAATTAAAATTCGGCACATTTAGCTTTAATATAAGCATGCAAATATATTACCTATATACTATATAAAATTGGTTAATCATTATGTCCTTAATACCTCTAAAAACTGCCAACGCAGTGGTAGTTTATTGATGCCCTTCTTAAAGAAATCATCTGGACGGGAGGCAACAAATTCTTCAAAGGCATTTTGTACTGCCTCTCGGGTATTGATTTTTTTTCTCGCCAAGAAATTCTGGAAAAAGTAGTATTCTGTAGGCGCAAGGTCTGGTGAGTAGGGCGGATGACGGAGAGCTTCCAACCCCAGTTCTTGCAACTTGGAGACCGTCTGCTGTGCAGTATGAGGTCGCGCGTTGTCGTGCAGGAGCAGCGGAGACGAGCGATTGACCAATGCTGGTTGGAGATGTGCCAGCTTCTCTATCATTGTGTTCAGTTCTTCACAGTACACATCTGCAGTAATGCTCACCCCGTTTGGTAAGAAGCTGTGATGAATCACACCGGTGCTAGACCACCAAACAGTGACCATCACTTTTCAAGGGGGTAAGTTTTCGTTTAGGGCATTGTTTAGGTACTGAACCAGGATCCAACCAACTTGCTGAGCGCTTGCGGTTATCAAACCGAATCCATTTTTCATCGCAGGTAACAATGCGGTTCAAAATTCCTTCATTTGTGTTTTTTTTTTTTTTTTTTTTTTTATGTCACAAGTGACAACGAGGCTGGCGGGTCACCTGATGGTAAGTGACAACCGTCGCCTATAGACATTGGCAATACCAGGGGATTGCTAATGTGTTGTACACCTTATTACAATGCCTTAAAGGCGAACTGGCTCTCAAGTGCAATTGCCGGAACACACCAACAGGTGCTTGGCGACAGATTTTCAACTTGAGGGTGGTAGCCAGCCAGTCGAGTACTACAAAGTACCCTACCACCGTGCTGTGGTTTCCTCACGATGTTTTCCTTCACCGAAAGCTCAAGCTCATTGTAAGGATTCGAACCCACGACCTTCGCCGCGGTATCCGACATCACTTACCACTGAGCTATCATCGCCTTTGTGTCTGTTGAGCAGTGCAAGGCACGTCTCGACGCGTACTTCGCGCTGGCGATCATTGAGTTCGTGGGGCACCCATTTGTCAAGCTTTTTTACCTTGCCAATTTGACGCAAATGGACCAATATTGTTTTGACGCTAAGGTCGAAAGCTGCTGCTAATTCAGCCGTAGATTGTGTATCATCAGCTTCCACAATCGCCTTTAATTCGTCATTGTCGACCAAAGTCTTCGGACGACCGCGAGGTTCATTTTTCAGGTCTAAATTTCCAGAACGGAAGCGAGCAAACCAATAACAGGTGGTGCGTTGGTTTGTAGTGGTAGCTCCGTAAACGTCGTTGATGTTGCGTGCCGCTTGTGCCGCGTTGCTGCCACGACGGTACTCATATTCCATAATTACTCGAATTTTTAACGTAGGTATCAATGATGACGAAAAAGTTTGAAATGCGATGAAAATGTAACACTTATCAATAAACAAATGACTACTTTTGGAAAAAAAACATGTTTTTAAAATAAAATTAATTTGAAATTAGAATTCTTAGACAAACAAAAAAACTTTTGATTTGAAATGGCCAGTACTGCAGAACGGCAATTTCATAGGTAAAGACCTATTATTTCATCATCTATCTGTATTCATTCATGTAACAAAACCCAACTAAATGTCACAAATATACAATAAGTAAGATTAAGTTTAAACTAGTTAGAAAGCTGGGATAAGTTCCATCTTGCCTCTCAAACTTACGTCACCAAACTTAAATTACATTTGCTTTTATAAAAATTCAATTGTAATACTTAAATTCAACCCTGACTTCACGAGTCAGGGTTTTAGCATGAAATGCAATAAATCTAGGCATTTTTCCAACGGAGCACAGTCTATAAATCGTGCGGCTTGGCTAGTTATTCAAACGGTGACTTATTTATTAATATCGTAGTCATACTCTTTGTTTTTAATGCACAGCTATTGGGGCAATTTATTTTAAAGTTAACATATTATGCTTTTTATTTTTAAAGATTTATGTACAAAAATTTCAGCACTTGTTTTGTCTTTTCTGTCTCTTTTTTGTTCTTTCTGTCTATTTTAATGGGTACGAGTATTGTCATATTTTGGTTTTAAAAAGCAAGCGTAAATAATAACGATCTCGTAGTTTGACTATTTTGCTTTAGTCAAAATGTTGTTTTGCCAGTAGTTTACTGTACTGTAATTATCTGTTAGGTAGATATCGATAAATCATTATGACAATATCTGTTTATTTATTATTAAATTAACAAATTTGTTCTGCTTTTAACATTTTGCTTTTGTGTAAATAATTATTCCAGTTTTATGTACGGATAATTAATAATGATAATAAATTGATAACACCTGCTTACATTTTGATGTCAGTAAAACGTTTGTTTTGAAAATTATTTTACTTAAATATTATTTTCACTCAAATATTAAAGATGTTTTACTTGTTTAAAATATTGCTTGCTTTCTCGTGGAAATCGCTTTTTCTCCCACATTCATAGGCATCACCATAGCAAATTTCATCAAAATCTGTTCCACCGTAATAGAAAGCAGACAGACAGAGCTACTTTCGCTTTATTTAATACAAGTTTCTGCCCCACGGTCTCACCCGTTCCCGGGGAAATTATATATTGTATATAGTAATACCTACTGTAGGTAGCTTTCCATTGGTAAAAGAGTTATTAGAATCGGTTCAGTAGTTCCAATGATTACCTACCCCTACAAACAAAGAAAAAAATTACAAACCTTACCACTTTATAATATTATAGTACTAGCTGTCCCCCGCGGTTTCACCCGCGTTCCCGAGAGATCTTATCTTTTACCGGTATAAAATGCTACATAGCATTAAACATAGTACATACTATTCCAGACCTTTTGCACGGTGGTAGGGTACTTTGTAGTACCCGACTGGCTGGCTACCACCCTCAAGTTGAAAATCTGTCGCCAAGCACCTATCGGTGTGTTCCGACAGCTGCACTTGAGAGCCAGTTCCCATCTAGGCTGTATGTGCTTACCACCTTCGGCCACATCATCACTTATAATGGTGAGATTGTAGTCAAACACAAGCTGATCAAGCTAAAAAAAATCTAGATTTCATCCAAATCCGTTCAGCCGTTCTGGCGTGAAAGAGTAACAAATATCCATCCAAACATTTTGATTTAGCCACTGCGTCATTATATTACTCAGGTGGAAGTTGGAACTGACAAAAGCGTGAAATCCGCCCGCCGCCCGCCGTGTGTACAACAAACGAAATGCTTTGATACAATAATTGTGCACCGGCCCTAATAGAGAGACGTGCGCGGTCACAAAGGGAAATCCGATAAATGTCACAACAGAGATGCGGCCGACACAAAACTTGTACCTACCCGCATAACGTCCATTCAACAGTCTAGAAATGTCCGTCTCATTTCTACGTGACCACTTGCCATAGCTACTGTTGCTAAAGGAATGTCGTATAGAATATTTTCACAGCGTCATTTAGACGAGCATACTCTATACGAGTACTTCAATATACTTACTTTAGCAGTGGCGTTGAAAATTTAATTGAGAAATGAAGTAGGAAGTGTTGTCGGCGTTGATGCTTTTGACGCTAGTTTTTTTTTCTATGTCACTAGTGACAACGAGGCAGGCGGGTCACCTGATGGTAAGTGACTACCGTCGCCTGTAGTCATTAGCAATACCAGGTGGACTGCCAACGTGTTGTACACCTTATTATAATGCCTTAAGGGCAACTGGCTCTCAAGTGCAACTGCCGGAACACACCAACAGGTGTTCGGCGACAGATTTTCAACTTGAGGGTGGTAGCCAGCCAGTCGAGTACCATATAGTACCCTACCACCGTGGTATGGTTTCCTCACGATGTTTTCCTTCACCGAAAGCTCAAGCCCATTGTAGGATTCGAACCCACGACCTTCGCCGCGGTATCCGACGTCACCTACCACTGAGCTATCATCGCCTTAATTAGTAGAGCTAGTATTGAAATCACTCAATAAGACGTAGCGTCATTTAAGTAACTGATAATACTTATAATAATAATAATGGAGCCTTGACCACCGGTAACTTGGACCTAGTTCCCGATGCCGGTTGGATGCTGTTTTTTATAGTTTTAAATATAAATATTGTTTTTTTTTTATATCTATATTTGAAATTGTAATAAATAAGTAAAAGAGAAGTAAATAAATGGAATAATAATAATATATTTAATCATCTCATCACAACACAACAGTAGGATAAACAAAAGAGAAAAAGAAAAAACAAGAAAAGAAAAGCAAAAATAAAATATTATCTTATGTATAAAGAAAAATTAAATTAAATTTAATTAAATAAAATGTGTGTAGTGTTACCTACTGTGTATGTGAGAGTTGTTGATTTCACGATAGCCTGTAGGTAGCCAATTCTTCGCCAAGATTGTCAAAATAAATTGTTTAGTATATCTATGATTGGGTGTGTTTATGGGGTGTGGGTGAGAATGCGAATGTGTTTAGTGCTTGAATGATTATATTTGCTTAAATTTTATGTGATAACTTTTAGAAGAAGTTCGATTTTGTTGTAAGTTTGATTTAATAGCCATTTGAAAAGTATATTCTTAAGTTCTCTAACCGTACAGTATTTAATGGAGCATTTAGAGACAATTTTGTTGTAAATGTAAGGATGAAGGAAGGTGCCGAATCTACGTGCAAAAGAAGTTTTAATACAAGGTATTGGGAGTCTGAATGTTCTTTGCTGGATCATAAATGCAATCATATGGGTAGTAGCTGCGCCTCCCCAGACTACTATGCAGTATGATAAAATTGATTGGCAGATAGCAGTGTACACAGTTTTGATTAGCTTCATATTTTCCGTTGCTGTACACAAGTTTTTGAAAATATAAATCAACTTACGGACTCTATTAGCTGTAGCGGTCAGATGTTGCGTGAAGCCTAATTTTTCGTCTATTACGACGCCCAGATATTTAATAGTGGATGTACGAGTTATAGATTGACATTTACAAGGCGATTTAGCAATTGTAGGGGGTTGAGGGGAGCAAGTATGCACTGTAATATTTGGGAAAAATGGAGCCGAAGTTTTGGTTTTGTGGAAACAAATTAAATTGCTCTTCTGTAGGTTGAGAGTCAGTAAATTATTTTGTAGCCAAAAAGCAACAATCCGCATCCCTTTCTCCGCAGATTATATAACACTAGACCAGGTGGCACCATGAAAGATTATAACAGTGTCATCTTCATAGCACACAATATCAGCATTTATAATGTTAGTGGTTATAATATCATTTATATAAATAATAAAAAGGATTGGGCCAAGTATGCTACCCTGCGGAACCCCGAAATCGATGGAATTAGGTTTGCTACAATACTGATCAAGTTTAATACATTGTGTGCAACCTGTTAAGTAACTTCGAAACCATTCTAGAGTAATACCTCTGATCCCGTAAAGTTCAAGCTTTCAAATTAAGATAGGAATAGACACGGTATCAAATTAAGGCCTTTGCCAAATCAATGAAAACACCTGCGCAGGCTTGATTTCTGTCAAGATGGTCCGAAATAAGATCAGTTAAACAGACTACCGCATCCTCTGCCGACCTATTTTGACGAAATCCGAAAGAAGACTTTATTATTTTTATAGTATTCCAGGAATTATAAAGGGTTTCTCTAACGTCAATTATTTAGTTTTGATGTCTTGTGATCTATTATAGAAACCAGCTCATTTTAGAACCAAATAGAACTCCGCAATTCATTACTTATTCACTTGTAAACTTTGTTTAGAACCTACAACTGTCGAAATAGGCTTCACTAACGCTGAAAAAGGTACATCCGAATCGAAGGTAGCCTACATAATTAACAAATGGGATCAAATAAATTATTCAACCCTCCTTTAATTGCATTGATTCTCAGAAAAATCAATAACTAATTCAGCAAATTATCTTTTGTAAGAAAATTTACCATGGTAAAATACTAATCCGCCATTAAGGCTCAGAAAGTAATTAAAAGTTGCAAATCTCAGTTGAAATAATATGCAAATTACCCAAAGGCAAAATTAAAAAATCGTTCATTTTACGCGTTAAAATTACTTTGCCATTTTTATAATTAGTCAGTCAGCTGTTCCGTATAATTTAAAGCCTACCAGAGATCATATTATTATTGTATGACCAAGTAGGAAAGTAGCAACCTATTTATTGTTAGTACACACCTTAGCGCATTAAGCCAGCCGGGAGGGGGCACTGACAGGCGTTCCCCTCTACCAAATGTACGCGATTACCAATCACGTCGTTTAAATAAAACCACAGAGGACGAAAAAACTGCACGCACTGACACGTTGTTCCTGTGTGTGAATGTACTTGTGTGCGTATGGTTTATGCTAGTGTTTGATAATTTTGTCGTGTGCATGTCATGCGTATTAATGTGTGCGTTGCCTCGTCCACCCCCAAAATGTGACAGACTTTATTGCAGAGACATTAGTGCGCGTGACGTCTCCAGGCTGGCTTAATACTCAAAGGTACACACCTCATAATGGCCGTGAAGATCCTAATCACAATTATCTTTGATGACGTAACAATCCAATATTTGTTACATTTACCTGAGTACCTATTATTGAAATAAAATTATAAAAAAATACAATACAATAATAAAGCAAAATCAGCCAAGCGCGTGTCGAACTACGAATAAAGTGTAGAGTTCCATAGCAAAACAAAAAAAAACAGAAAACTCAAAATATACTACAACCATAGCGATTTTGTTTTCATCCTTTAGTGATGTGTACATATTATGTTAATAAAACATACCTACCTACCACTGAGCGTACGGTAATTTTATTTTCATAATTTCGCTATACAAGTACATGGCATTTAGCAGAACACAACAGAACCCTAAAAGGATCCGGTGATTTGTTGAGATATAATTTGTCCGGAAATATTACTTCGCCTCCAGCGACTCATTTCAAATAACAATGGAAAAATACCTTGTGATTAGATAATTTCATCATTTTGTATTTGGAAATAGGGAAGATCGGAAAAAACATTATTTTCCTGTAACAAAAAGGCTCTATTTAAAGAATATTATCGTTTTATTTTGTATTTCTCATAATTGCTTCATAATTGACGTCATTTCCACATTTCTGGTGACAGTTCAAGCAACAAGAAGTTACATTGTATAGACTAGGAAAATATAGGTGTTGGTTATTCATCCGTAATTTTTTCAATTATGTGCTCGGCAACATAGGGTTCATCCACTTTACATAATATGTGTAACATTCATTTATATCTTTCTCGAAAATAACCACATAATACAGAACAGAACCAAGACCAAACTTGTCTACGTAAGTTTTCGCTTTGCACAGTTTGCACGTAAATAAATTTAATATCACGCCAAATCAAGTTGTGTGCGGCCGGTAAATAAATAATCACGATCGGTGTATAGGTACATGGTCCCGAATAGTTAATTAATTAATGAAAAGGTGTGTATATATAAATGTGTGAGTCAAAGCTTTTGCATAAAGTAGATAAGTAGAAAGAAAAAATGTTCAAAGCTTTATTATAAGCTGAAAACTCTAATGAGATGACTATATTTTTCCAATCAAGGCAGTTTAGGGGCTTATTGAGTAGCTTAGGTATCTACGTTTGATGTTACATTAAGTGAGTACCTGGACAATACTGGCCCGAGAAAGACAAAGGATTGCTACTTTCGAGATGTGGTGCTGGAGACGAATGCTAAGAATACCCTGGACTGCGAAACGCACCAATGCATAGATCCTGACCCAGCTTCGGATACAAACTCGTTTGTCCACCATATGCCAACAACGCATTCTTTCTTATTTCGGCCACACAGTGCGCAGAGGCGACGAAAATCTGGAAAAACTGATTGTTGTTGGGAACACCGAAGGTAAAAGATCACGCGTTCGTTCACCAACACGATGGACCGATCAAGTGAAAGATTCGTCGTCCTCCAAATTTTACATGGTGATGAGAGACGCGCTGGACAGAAACCGGTGGAGGCAGATCATCCGCTCCAGATGCAACCCTAATGCTGATCACGATCCTCAGACAAGAGGGACCAACCCCAGAGAGAGAAGTGAATACCTAAAAAATTATTTACATCCCACGTAATTGTATACTTTTATCACCTCTCAAGACCAGTGTTAATTACAATAAGTAATTCTTATAACATTGAAAGGGGCATTGTTGATAAAGCATTCGGTGTCTTACGGATATTAATCTTGTTATTATCACCTGCTTGCCTGACAAGTAATGGAATTGAAACATATATAAAGCGATTTCCATGTCGGTCTGGGAGTGAAATAAAATCATCGAATGTACCGACTGCATCTCCTCCTAGCAGGTTGTAAAAGCCAACCAAGGGAAATCAGGACACTGCCCACGTTAATCTGGGCCATCTGGGCGTCCTGTCCGAGGGTAGCGGGTAAACTGCCAGCAATAGCATTCCCAAAGAGGGTTGGCGGCAGGCAGGCGGCCGGCTGTAAAACCTAAGCCAAAACTCCCCCCATGACATGATTTCCAGGAATAATAATGTTGATAGGATTAGGGCGTATCCCCCAAGCGACGCGCCGAAGCGGCACCCGGCTTCGGTGGAAAGTGGACTAGGGTTGAATGATAGGGCGTTCCCCCAAGGCGACGCGCAAGAGCAGCACCCGGCTCCTGTGAGAAGTGGACGAGGGTTGCGTGAAGTACGATTGAGGATAGCAAGCTGGAACGTAGGAACAATGACTGGAAAAGGAAGAGAAATTGCGGATGTTATGAAAAAAAGAAGAATAAATGTAGCTTGCTTGCAGGAGACGAAGTGGAAGGGAACAAAAGCCAGAGAAATTGGTGAAGGATACAAGTTTTTCTACTGTGGAAGTGATGGAAGGAGGAATGGAGTGGGAGTAGTGCTGGATAGATATATGAAAGAGTGTGTGATGGATGTTAAGAGAGTGAATGATAGATTAATAGTGATGAAAGTAATGAAAGAAGATTTAGTGCTTAATATTGTAAGCGTATACGCACCGCAGACTGGTTGTGAGGATAAAGTGAAAGATAAATTTTGGAATGATTTTGATGTGGTGGTGATGGGAATACCAGATAATGAAGAGCTGTATATAGGTGGTGATTTTAATGGGCATGTGGGAAAAATGAATGCAGGGTATGAAAGAGTGCATGGAGGATGGGGCTTTGGAAACCGCAACTACGAGGGAGAGACCTTGCTTCAAGCAGCATCTGCTTTTGATCTCGCTGTAGTCAACACCTACAAAAATAAAAAAGAGGAACACCTGATAACCTACAAAAGCGGTAACCATGCAACACAAATTGATTACTTCCTCATCAGAAGAAATAAAATAGGATCAGTAAAAGACTGCAAGGTCCTTCCTGGTGAGGAATTAATTGCCCAGCATAGGTTACTGCTTATGGAAATAAAACTGCAGGTAAAAAGAACTAGCAAAAAACCAAAGGTCCTCCCCAAAATTAAATGGTATATGCTAGAGAAGGATGACTATGCAAAAGAATTTCGACAGAGGGTTGTAGATAGAATGTTAGAAATGAAAGATATGGAAGCCAAAGGGGTGAATGAATGTTGGAATGAAATGGCAAATTGTATAAGAAAAGCGGCAAAAGATATTTTTGGGGAAACTAAAGGAAAAAGAAGGATAGATAAGGATACATGGTGGTGGAATGATGAAGTGCAAAAGGTTGTGAAAGAAAAAAAGAATGCATTTAAGGAATGGAAAAGAGTGGATGACAAGGATACGGTGGACAAAGAGAACAAAAGGTTGAGGTACAAGAAATGTAAGAAAAATGCTAGAAAGACGGTCGCAATTGCTATCGCTAAGGTACATGATAAGTTATATGAATCTCTGGACAGCCCTCAGGGACAAAAAGAACTGTACCGGTTAGCAAAAGCGAGAGAAAAGAGTGCAAGGGATATTATGCATATAAGATGCATAAAAGATGACGAGGGAAAGGTATTGACGGATGGTAAAGAAATAAAGAGACGATGGAAGGGATATTTTGAGAAGTTAATGAACGAAGAGAACGACTGGAGTGGAGTTACAGGAAATGGTCCAACAAATATTGGGATGGTGCAAGAGGTCAGCGTGGATGAAGTGAGAGACGCCGTGCAAGGTATGAAGAATGGAAGAGCAGTTGGGCCAGATGGTATACCCGCGGAAGTATGGAAGTATCTGAAAGTGGATGCATGGCAGTGGCTGACTTTGTTCTTCAACAAGTTGTTGCAAGAAGAGGCAATCCCGGATGAATGGTGCAACAGTTCTCTGGTGCCCATCTATAAAAATAAGGGTGATGTACAAGACTGCAGCAACTACCGAGGAATAAAGCTCATGTCACATAGTATGAAGATTTGGGAGAAAGTGCTAGCGAGACGAATAAGAGAAGAGAGTGAGGTTACTCAGAACCAGTTCGGGTTTATGCCAGGACGGGGGACAACGGACGCCATATTTGCGCTTCGCCAACTATGCGAAAAATACAGAAGGGCGCATAAAAATCTACATATGGTGTTTGTTGACCTAGAAAAGGCATACGACCGTGTACCCCGAGAGGTTCTGTGGTGGGCTTTGAATGAAAAAAGAGTGCCTGGAAAGTACCTGCGGCTTGTCCATTCGATGTACAGCAGAGCAAGTACACACGTCCGGTCCGAAGCCGGCGATACTGACAGGTTCAATGTGGCTGTAGGCTTACACCAGGGATCGGCTTTAAGTCCTTACTTGTTCCTCCTCATTATGGATGCACTGACATCTGACATACAGGAGGAGGCACCCTGGTGTATGTTGTTTGCCGATGACATTGTTCTTGTTGGAGAGAATGCAATCGAGGTCCAGAACAGACTGGAAAAGTGGCGGGAAAAATTGGAAAGTGTCGGACTGAGGATCAGCAGAACAAAAACTGAACACCTGTTCTGCGACTTCGGTGGTACATCTAGTTTTTCCCATATAGCCTTAAATGGCGAATTCCTACCAGTCTGTTCAGATTTCAGGTACCTTGGTTCCCTGATCCAAAACGACGGTGACATTGACCGAGATGTGACGAACAGGATTAATGCAGGATGGATGAAATGGCGGCAGGTTTCTGGGACCACATGTGACCGACGAATGCCCATGAAACTTAAAGGGAAAATTTATAAAACCGTCATAAGACCTGTCGTAATGTATGGTTCTGAATGTTGGGCAATGAAAGAGGTGAATGAGAGAAGAGTACATGTGGCTGAGATGCGAATGCTGAGGTGGATGTGTGGCGTTACGAGAATGGATAAGATAAGGAATGAGTATATCAGAGGAAGCTTGAAAGTAGCACCAGTGACTGAAAAGATGAAAGGAAATAGATTGGCTTGGTATGGGCATGTCATAAGGAGGGATGAAAGGCATGTAACAAAAAGAGTATTGAGCATGAGTGTGGATGGATATAGAGGTAGAGGAAGGCCGAAGAAGGTATGGATGGACTGCGTGAAGAATGATATGCATATGAAAGGTGTGAGTACGGAGACGACTAGTGATAGAGCGGAGTGGAAGAGGAAAACATGTTGTGCCGACCCCACCTAGCGTGGGATAAGGAAGAGAAGAAGAAGATAAAGCGATTTCCCATTATCAAACCCTTTTGTAACAAAATTAGGAAATCTGAAATTAAATCTAACAAAGTAAAATTCAAGTTCCATTATGTTTTGAGAAGTTATGTTCAAGTGTTCAAGAGCACTTTCTTGTGACTTTTCTTGATTAACTTGAAGAATAGAAACGTGTTGAAAAATTCATCCCGAATTCAAATTAAGGGTGAATGGGCCTACCCCTTTCACCTTACTTACTAAAGAGTGCTAAAGATAAAAATATTTTTCGGGTTATAACAACTACCTATATATTTTTTACTTGAAATACACAATGCATGAAATATGTATTTTTATTTGCTCTAACATCTGTAAGGGGTGAGAGGGTTGCAAAAGTTTGTATAGATTGTTTATGTTTCTTTTTAGTACGTTAAGGTAAACTAAGATATCATAAATTATATGAACACGAGTGACACCGCGGGCGGAAAGCTTTTCAAATTCTACACGCAGTAAATTAATTACTTTATTAACCTTCAATCCAATCCATTTTTCAAACGACTTCAAAAAAGGAGGAGGTTATATGTTCAACTGTAAGTAGCTTTCTATTTTTATATTGAAAAAAATACTTTGAAAATGAAAAATACAGCTTCAACAATGTTGAATTAGAGCATGTATTGGCTTCAGATGACGTAAGTCCGACAGGCTGGGCAAGCCGAGTGCCGACTGCCGACTGCCGACATTGCGCGTACCATACAATTCACAGCTGCATTCGACAGCTAGAAAATACAATTTCATCTATTTATGTTCTTGGTAAGAATTTAATTGAAAATATTTTTACATTAAAGATATAAAAAATATAAAGGCTATAAATGAAACACGAATTTTACGTCGATTTTTGGGCAGGCCGCTCAAAAGACTAGCTACGTCTTCCAATGAATTGCGAGGCCTATTCTTTGATGAGCCAGATGTTTGGTCTCCGGAAGACTTGATGAAAAAAGCGCATATAGGCTTCGGCAGTCGCCTTGGATGTTAACTTTAGTGGGAACGTGCAACGGTATGAACACCATTTTGCATCCCACATTAGAGATTTACTATTACTTACTCTTACCATGGTCACGTGACCTACCCTAGTCTAGCCGTAAAGATAGCTATGGGGTTCATTAGTAGACAGACAGCGAGGAGTTGTCCAATAAGGTACCGATGTAGTTGGATGGTAAAGCTCATCAATATCCTGATTCACGCTTTGAAACTGCAAGAAGACGAGGGTTAGAACTAATGCTGAGGAAATCTTGTTATACTGTCTTAGAAAATGGCCCGCCTGCCTTTGGTTTATCGGATAAATGGTAATGCTTTTTAGTTAAGATAAATAGTTAATTAGAATGATTACCTATTATGAATATAGCTAGAGGCAGTTTATCGGAATGCTAACATTTTTAATTTAGGTTCGATTTAGATCTTAACATACATTTTTTGAAAAGCAATCTCATAAAAATAATGTATGCGAAACTAATTGGCTTTTGAATAAATGGCATTATTTTGGCAAAGAAAGCAATATAAAAGTACCACGCAGCAATAAAGAACATTCAATGGTCTTAAGTTAGTTAAAGCATTTTCCCAATTTTCATATTCATCGGGCACCGCCAAACGAAGAATTGGAGAAATGTTTACAATGCCGGGAACTCTTCATTATAATACCGCAATGTCAATTGCAAAACAGAATGTGCGGCTTTATTCTTTCTTTGCTCTTCAAATTAAAATTTCCAAACAATTTAGAATTTATTCTATAGTCAAAAAGGCCTACGTATAACAAATTAACCTACTAAGTCCTATTGTATGTATATTAGGTACATAAACACAGACTTGTCTTAGTCATAAGCGGAGGCATACGTAAGTAGTTAGGCTGACAAGGAAACTCAACATCATTTAGCTATTAACTTACACAGCTGGAGCCTCACTTAAGTGAATAAATTAAACTATGCACCTGTGACATAACATCTGCATTTCTGACAAGTTTTGCTATAAACGATCACCATGAAATTTAATTTAATTTCACACTAATTAATATTTATGTTAAAGCTAAGAAGTTTAATTCTGAATTCAGGAAATGAATATCCAATCATGTAGTTCCGTTTTATCTGTAATTGCATTATTCTTTAAAGTGACATATTCTCTGTACTGATTAATTTACGGATAGGAAAAATAGAAGCGGAGTTTATACTATGGAAACCAAATATGTAACGGATTAATATAGTAAACATACCTACTTCTTCTTTTAAATAAGACAATTTTACCCAGACTCAGGACAAACATACGTGTTCATGCACACAATTTTTTGTCCTAGGTGGGAATCGAACCCACGACCTGTAGCGTGACATGGTTTTTACCATTATCACCAACCGTGAAATGGTACCTTGCTACCCAAAGCTGAACCAGTTCCTTTTGGGATTCAGATATGTGTATACCAACCTGCCAATATTGCAACTCGTTTAATATCTAGATTGTGGTCAAATGCAAGAATAAACAAAGAACATGCTCAACAAAGACTACCCAAAAAAGAAAAGAACTATTTAATGTTGCGGCAAACCTAAATGTTCAGTAGTCATTTTCCGGGTTGAATTACATAGTGATAAAATGACCGCCTCATTTACTAAGTACCATAATCTTACTAATATTATAAATATGTGTGAAGATATTTATTACTCTTTCATGCAAAAACGGCTAAACGGATTTTTATGAGACTTGGCACATACTTCGTTCATATCCTGGAATAAAACTGGATACTTTTTATCCCAGGAAAAGATAAGATCCCCCGGGGATGCGGATGAAACCGCTGGAGACAGCTAGTTAAGTATATACTCCTAAATAACTTACTTTCATCACTTGAAAAAAAAATTACATGAATACCTACTAACATGTGTTCCGCAAGACTTCCTGTTCCCAGAGAACCCTAATAATGTGATGGTAATTCATTGCCAATAAACTTGTACGATAAGAAGAACAAACCAATAATTTTCTTGTTATGATACCCACTAGTTAGGACCAAGTTGTTTTTCCGAGGCCACAAAGATTAGAAACGGTGGTTGTTAGCTGCCCCTAACGACATAAAAATGGAAAAGTTTATGGTTTACTAACCATCTATATGTATGTATACATACCTATATGCATGTATATATCCTTGGTAAGTGTTAGATAATACTAGGATGTTTTATGTTAGCTAGCACAACTGCATCTTTCTACAAGGGAAGACTTGAAGGCGAAGATTTACTTATGTTAAAGATTTATTTAGCCATCTTTTGCTATTTATTTATTCAATGATTCCCGCCTTTAAAATAACTCGACAGAATAGACAATATTGCTATAAATTTTCAATAATTTTCATTGAGATTGTTTGTTGCTCGGAAACGGCATGAATATTATAAAATGTTACATACAAGTTAGAAATGTATTCACTTTTAACGTTCCAATAATTTAAGTGCGTATGTATTAATTATTACGAAGTACATACGTCGAGTAAGTAATAATTATAGGTAGGTAACTACTTCGTAAGACGAGTTTCAAAGAAAGCTCACAAACATTCTTGAAGTTACAAAAATATGTGTAAAACAGTGTGAACAAACAGTTTTGAAACGCATGCCCTGTAATCATTTGAGGCTGGCACCTCCATGAGCACCTTCCATTCATCACTTGTTAGGGATAAAGCAGATGTCAGCCTTTTTTGTAGGCCCGATTGTCGGCTAACTCAAGACCAGTTTTCTTACTGTCCTAGTTTTTCTTCTTAGTACTTCCTAGCATCTTCATTCTGTTTTCTTTATGAGGCAGACTTTTTGTAAAACGAGTGCGTTGGTAGTGGGATTCAAGTGTTCTATTCTCTCCAAGGTAAGATCTGCAACCGAGTGTATCCTACCTACGGGTATCCCTTATCATACATACAAGCATTTTCTTTGAAATATATTTTTATTGTTACATACAATATAGTTCAAATAAAATCTACACAGTGACCTGCGAGAGTGCTACTCTATCTTCAACTGTCTACGATGCAACTCATTGTACGACTATTCCAGTCATTTACTGCAATTCCCCCTCACCTCTGTTCGCGAAGCCATTAGTACGGTTTAATGTGGCCTTCTATTAGTTTAATAAATGTCTTTATCACGTTCACAGGCTAGCTGCCTCTGACCTAAATGGAGACCGTATGTTAAAGTATAAATCGAAGACGGAGTTTTATTATGGCGCGCACTTTTTTTTTTATGTCAGATGGCCTGTCTACCTAAAGTTATAAAGGTGTTGTTAAGCTTTTTTAACCGACTTCAAAAAAAAGGAGGAGGTTCTCAATTCGTCTGTATGTTTTTTTTTTTTTTTTTTTTTTTTTTTTTTTTTTTTTTTTTTTTTTTTTTTTTTTTTTTTTTTTGTATGTTTGTTACTCGATTTCTCTGCCAATTATGAATAGATTTTGATGATTCTTTTTTTGTTTGGTAGATCCTACTTCAGAGGTGGTCCCATTTAAATTTTGTCGAAATTGATTAAGCACTTTTTGAGAAAATCAACAAAAACGAAAAAAAATCTATCTCGTTTGATAAACCTTAGTGAATCAAACTGGGTCGTTGAGCGTGACTTTTTGGATTTGGATGAAATTTCGTGTGTATACTTCAATGGGTTCTTCGATGGTTTTAAAATACAATTGGACCCGGTAGGTGGCGCTGGAATCGAGTTCCAAGATTTGTTTTAATTTCAGGGCAGGACGACGTCGCCGCCGTCGACGCCAGACCCGATTTCAGGACAAACTAGTTTTGCCTAGGATAACATATAATTAGGAATAAACTTTAAAAATTAAAAAATAAAATTATTTTTAAAAATAAAAAACAAAAACCGACTTCAAAACTGTAACCTATACCTATGTACAAACATAAACTAAAAAGTAAAGAATAATATTTTAATTTCAAAGCAAGAGCCTTAAAGGACAATCAACAAAATTATTGATATTTATATATCTATTTAATATTTATAAACAGTTCTTTTTGGAGTCGGTGCCAGCCAAGAAGGACAGTTTAATTCTGCCTTTGTAACAAACTTTCGAAAAGTAGGGGAGCGACGGCGCAGACCTAAGGAACATTACCGTAAGGAGAGGTGTCGTAAGACGTTTTCTCGTATGAACACTTCGTGTCCAGTTCAAAACTGTCCTTCTTCTTGACTGGCACCGACTCCAAAAAGAACTGTTTATAAATATTAAATAGATATATAAATATCAATAATTTTGTTGATTGTCCTTTAAGGCTCTTGCTTTGAAATTAAAATATTATTCTTTACTTTTTAGTTTATGTTTGTACATAGGTATAGGTTACAGTTTTGAAGTCGGTTTTTGTTTTTTATTTTACAGTCCCGTATTCGTGGAGTAGGTACCTATCAAGGAGAACGTATGAGTTATGGTATACCTACCTGTAGAAACCTTATAGTGTTCATAGTTTTCTGTCCCTGTATAAACCATGGTCTTCTTTTTGGAACAATAAAGCGATAAATCTTACGATTCTCAGTAGGTATTCAAAACGTAATTTATTTTTGTATAGGTCTGTATTTTTTATATCTAATATAAATATACCACAAAGCATTAAATCATCTGATAGCACTTGATCCATTGTGTTCTGATTTTCCTTTATACGCTTAACATTTTTTTCTGGGATTCCCTGTCTTTGTTACAAGGTAACACGTCCAGGGTAAAGTGCTCTCTTTAATTAAGGCTGTGTTGATAGTGATCGAGGCTTCGTGGACACTATATTGGCCTCGTAGAGTGGAACGGGCAGAAGTGCCTCTGCCTGTGAAGGGTCAACTGACTTGCGAAATTATGTTCAAGTGCAGAATGTAGGCCAAGTGTTTTTTTTAATATTACTACTACTTTTTAGTAGGCCAAGTTGTAGTAGTTTGAGAAGCT
This sequence comes from Ochropacha duplaris, assembly GCA_951361185.1. Taxonomy (NCBI): domain Eukaryota; kingdom Metazoa; phylum Arthropoda; class Insecta; order Lepidoptera; family Drepanidae; genus Ochropacha; species Ochropacha duplaris. The sequence continues at coordinate 4,889,468 of OX592706.1, forward strand.
GACTGTTATATTTGTTCTATATACGTATATGCTTAAAATTTATATTTATATTATAATAATGTTACTAGATATATAAATGCGAATGTTTATGTGTCTATGTTTGTTACTACTCAGCTCCGAAGCGGCTTAACGGATTTAGATGAAACTTAACACAGAGATATATCATATTATGGAATACTTTTTAGCAGGAATACTCCTCGTGAAACCATATAGGATGACACAAAAACCAATAAAATATAGGGAACCATGAATAGGTGTTATCTATAGTTTAGACAAAGATCTGCAATCTAGTCTAAAGGCCAAAAGATACTTTAATTTATCCGTGAATTTATCTAACAATTTATAGTTAGTTTTTCTTAAATGGAATCATATCATAAAATCTAGATTAGCCAATTTATAAGAAAATAAGAAGCATAATCAAGGTGAAGCGAGTAAAAATACTTTATTAAAAATCTCGCACTTTATACGAACCAGTTGAAGTAAATTTTCTTTGTTTCATATAAAGAAGGATCAGAAAAATACTTAACTGGAACATTGTTTGCATGTATTTTTTTTCTTTTCAAGGCGTCTCTCTGTTTTTATTCGTATTTCAAAAACATGAAAGGTACCTACTGCCTACGGCGTACATGTTCCTCTTACAAATATATTTCTTTAAACATAAATTCCCTCCTTCTAGAAAAATTACAAAGCTTTTTTTCCAAAATAATATTTTACCTTACGTTTAATAAAGTAGTTTATTCAAAGTTATGAACACACACAATTTATGAAAAGCTATAACTACCGCTTCGCGTTTTTACCCGCGTTTCTGAGACATTGTACCTTAGATTAGGCGACCTGCCCACTTATCTCCTCCTTAAGTTCGTCGTACGGACTACATACCGTATCCAACTCAAACCACTGAACGGATTGCGCTGTAATTCGGCACGCAGATAGTTAGTATGACGTAGGTATCTATATAGGTAGGTATATAGCTAAGAAAGGATTTTCCAAAATTGACCCCGTAAGGGGATGAAACGGGGGTCCCAAGATTGTATGGAGAAACGGGATCGCGAGTGCAACCGTGGGGCGGAAAGTTAGTCTGAGATAAAAATCTATGTGAAAATCTGACAATTTGTATGTAATTATTAGTGTGATAAAAGATATATTAGGTTGGGGAAAAAGTCTTTTCGCATTATATAGTATGTATGAACTTGTAATAAAATCTCTTTGGCTATACTATTTGTATCTGGCTGGTTTTGGTATTATTGAAAGTTTAAATTTTAAAGAACAAAATTCCAAATTCAAATTAGGAAAATGTGTGATTTTCATTTGTTTTTCCTACTGTCAAGATGAGTGAATCTAATGAAGAAATTCGATACATTTTAAAATTTTACTACCAAAAAGGTAAAAATGCAACGCAAGCCGCGAAAAAAATTTGCGATTTTATGGACCTAGTGCAATGTCTGTGAGAGTAGCACAAATTTGGTTTAAGCGTTTTCAATCCGGAAATTTTGATGTCAAAGATGCACGTCGCTCTGGTCGCCCTATTACGGATAAAATGGATGCATTTTTGAAAAATTGGAGCAAGATCGGCATATCAGTAGTTACGACGTAGCTGAAGAGCTAGGAATTGACCACAAACCAGTTTTGGCGCATTTGAAAAAAACTGGGTACACAAAAAAGCTCGATATTTGGGTACCTCACGAGCTCACTGAAAGAAACCTAATGAGCCGTGTACTCATTTGTGATTCTTTTTACGATGTAATGAAACCGAACCATTTTTGAAGAAGCTGATGATAACTGGTGATGAAAAGTGGATCACGTACGACAAGAACGTGCGAAAAAGGTCGTGGTCAGGCTTCACAGACTGTGGCGAAACCCGGGTTAACTCGCAACAAGGTGATGCTGTGTGTGTGGAGGGATTGGAAGGGCATTATTCATTATGAGCTGTTACCACCAGGCAGGACCATCGATTCTGAACTCTACTGCGAACAACTGATGAGATTAAAGCAAGAAGTTAAGAGAAAGCGGCCGGAATTAATCAACAGAAGGGGTGTGGTTTTCCATCATGATAACGCTAGACCTCACACATCTTTAGCCACTCAGCAAAAATTAAGAGAGTTTGGCTGGGAGATGTTAATGCATCCGCCGTATAGTCCTGACCTTGCACCTTCAGATTTCCACCTGTTTCGGTCTCTTCAGAATTATTTAGGCAGTGTCAGGTTAACATCACGAAAGGACTGCCAAAACCACTTGTCGCGGTATTTTGATCAGAAGTCCCAAAATTTCTATAGCAATGGTATCATGTCTCTACCTACAAGATGGCAAAAAGTTATCGAACAAAATGGTACCTACATACTTTAGTTAAATGTAAATAAACTATATTAAAAAATGTTTTGAATTTTCTTAAAAAATGCGAAGAAACTTTTTCCCCAACCTATTACAATATACCTAAGTGTAATATATGTAGATAAGTCTATATTACCTTTCGGAACAAGCATAATACCTACATACTTGCAACATTACATCAGAAATTTTCTGTATGTTCACCGAAGCCGGATAAAGTTTTTATTTCACGTTTCCATCATGTCAAAGCCGGCCAAAGTAAAAGTTAATTTGTGTTAAAAGCCTCTGCTACTCTCGTACTGCGAGTCAAGTTTTATTACTCTCTGTCTGTACGTATGTACTTATTTTCTGTACTCCCCTAATTTTACGCTCGTTAATTATGCAGTGTTAATTTTCTATAGCTAATTCATTGTCGTATGAAACTTTATAATGAGGTAGAAGGACATAATAAAAAATAAATATATTAAGCACTATTCGATGATAGCTCAGTGGTAGTGACGTCGGATACCGCGGCGAAGATCGTGGGTTCGAATCCTACAATGAGCTTGAGCTTTCGGTGAAGGAAAACATCGTGAGGAAACTATAGCACGGTGGTAGGGTACTTTGTAGTACCCGACTGGCTGGCTACCACCCTCAAGTTGAAAATCTGTCGCCAAGTACCTATCAGTGCGTTCCGACAGCTGCACTTCCCATGCCAGTTCCCATCTAGGCTTTGTGTGCTTACCACCTACGGCCACATCGTCACTTACCATAGTGAGATTGTGTTCAAACACAAGCTTATCCAGAATAAAAAAAAATAAAACTATAATATGTGTTGTTATATACGCATCATATATACGCACGAAGTGAAACCTGATGATATAATGATAATATGGAGGAAATTAAAGATTTTAATGGCGTGGTAGAATAACAATGACATATATTATGGTATGTCTTATTTAGTTCACTAATAGAATGGAGGATTAAACTTTCATTCCACATAATCTAAATGTAAACTCGGGCATTTATATTTCTTCTGGTATCTGTGTTTCCCTACAGGTTGTCTTGTAAACTTCAATGTCAGGTAAATAGGCATTTTAAGCTATTGTATAGCTTTTATCGCGGGCTTTGATGGCAGCCGTCGACGCGCCGATGGCAGCCGCCAACACGCGGTTGCAAAAAAAATATATACATATATATTATTATTCAGCTATTATTCGGCGGCGGGACTCCCTCGTCGACTTTTCGAATAGATGGGATGAAAAGTATAATGCTATGCAATAGCTTTACCGCGGCAGTCCCCGAGTGCCACAGTTTTTTTTTTATACCACAAGCGACAACATGATTATAAAGTGACTACCGTCGCCTATAGATATTAACAATACCTGGGCGGTTGGCAATGTGCAGCACACCTTATTACAACGCCTTTAAAAATAAATACTATCAATGTTTGTAACTATACAGGCTGAATTTTTCAACTTGGCGTGGATGGCCAAATCCTAAACTAAAGGGAATATCGAAAAATGCTGAAAGGAGTCTCGAGGCCGATTTTGATTACAACTAAAACTGCGTCATTAGATTTTCGAAAAAATGTTTTCCCAAGCCAGGAATCGAATCCGATGAATTTGAAAAAAAAAACACAGCCAGTATTATTACACCATCCGATAATGTTGCTAATAAGAATCAATTCTCAGAAGAAATGACATTTATATAAAGTGTTATTTTTTAATAATATGATATTTTTTTTTGTATTTTCATACAAACTATTGCATTTATCCTATCGTACTATCAAATTGATTGAAATAATTTTTAATTTTGTACACTCGTTGGACTTGACTGATAACCCACTCGCATTAACAATGAGTCTCGAGGCCGTTTTTGATGAAAACTAATACGGCATGATTAGATTTTTGATAAAATATGTTTTCAAGCCAGGAATCAAACCCGTTGATTTTGAGAAAATTTACACATTCAATATTATTATACCATCTAGTAATTTTGTTAATAAGGATCAAATATTTATGTATTTTCATACATTGATTTGATGTTGTGGTGCTTAATGCGAGTAGGTTACGAGTCAAGTCCAACGAGTGTACAAAAATAAAAATTATGTCTAATAGTTTGATAGTACGATAGGTGTAATAATTTGTGAGAATATACAAAAAATGTTAATCAATTTATTAAAATAAAGCACTTTCTTTAAGTTTGCCGTATGTCATTACTTTTGAGAATTTGATCCTTATTAGCAACATTATTGGATGGTGTAATAATACAGGCTGAGTTTTTTTTTTCAAATTCATCGGGTTCGATTCCTGGCTTGGGAAAATATTTTTTCGAAAATCTAGCAGTTTTAGTTTTAATCAAAATCGGCCTCGAGACTCCTTTCAGCATTTTTCGATATTCCCTTTAGTTTAGGATTTGGCCATCCACGCCCTCTTGAAAAATTCATCCTAACAAAAATAATAATTTCCACCCCTAATTATACATAAAATATGGATAATCGAAACAAACAGGAAGATTAAAAAGTAAGTCTAAGCTACTTGGTATTATGCAAATATTATGAAAAGCGTAGTGTAAGAGCTTCGGATCTGTTGAATATTCATGCGGTCGTCATTACAAAACTTCCATTTTTTTTTCGTTGGACCTGCTTTGTACGCCCGCAATAATTTAGTTAAGCAATGTTGCTGCTATTTTCAAAAGATTTTCATAAAAGTGACGTGAATAAAATATTATGATAAAGGTTACAACAATTCTCACCTTCAGAACGTGGATCTAACTCAAAAATCTATGAAACTATGAATTACGGTCATAGAGGTCTATAAAAAGGTCCAATCCAAAAGTTTTTGAATTTGAATTCACGCGTATTAGGTGAATATTATAAAAACACGCTTTAAAAAATGGCTCCTAATTTGTCCTAATTTCAAAAAGCCTTGCTTTAGCAGATTTGTGCGCAATTGACAACGAAAAAAAAAGAAGAAAGTGGATGAAACGTTGGTCGATTCTCAGCCATTCAAACTCATTGCACTCGCATACGTGTTGTGGTTAAATCATGTAATAAATATAATAAATACAATCTGATAACTCCTACTACACTGATTGAATTTATTAACATAAAATTAGTAAACTGTAGTTTTATTTAATGCAGAATTAATTATGTTTAATAACTCTTTGTCTCGCCAATGCAATGGTACGATCATCTCTAAACCTGATATAATAAATACAGAAAAATGTGACATTCAAGATAAACCTATGTTATACCTACATATACATAGTTATGTAAAATTAATATTTTCAGGAGGTAATCTAACCTAACTGTTAAAATAAATATCTTCCATGAAAATATATTGGAGAATGAAAAATTTCTCACTTCATCGGGCGAGAAAGTTGGCAAGAAACCAAAAATTACGTTAGAACAACTGATTCTTTGAAACTATGGTGAAAGTTTTCATTTCCCATCGTGTAAAATTCGTTAAAAAACACTAAAGTTGGCCATAGTTCCCGTTAAGAATTGCAATGGAAAAATTACAAAGGAATTTTGATTCAATAAACTTTGTTGAACGCTGGAAACTGACCAAACTTTTACATTGTTAAAATTATAATTGAATTTATTACTGCATGATTTATGAATTTGAGATGTACAAAATGTTGATTTTATCCGTTCCTTATTTTGTTCTGTAAAACACAGCTTATAATGTTAATCCCCCACTAAAATTTAGGTATATTGTTCAAATTCAATTTGTTATTGCATGTCATTCAAATAAAGTAGGATCAGTAATTAAAATACTTATTCGATAATTTTTCCGTGTGGTAATCTTTTCTTTAAAATACTTATTCGATAATTTTTCCGTGTGGTAATCTTTTCTTTAAAATACTTATTCGATAATTTTTCCGTGTGGTAATCTTTTCTTGTCAAAAGCCTCATGTCATTTCTTTATAGTTGGAATAGCCATAGTAGTGAAATCGTTAAGTGTGTCCAGGCGATTATTCCGTAACTATTACAGATATTAAAAAAAACTGATATCGAAAATACGTTACCTAATCAGTAAAATGACATCAATAACTTTTTTAAATCAAACGAGAAGTATCCAATATTTTGACTGAATTTTTAAACACTCCCATACATTTAGTATGAGATTAGTAGAAAGGTTTAAGTTTCTGTATAAGGGGGAAACTCAAAAAATGATTTACCTAGTTGATATTCAGATGTAAAAAAAAGTCTTATTTCTAGAATACTGACCCTAACGAGTTCTGAATAAACAGGGCTTTCTGGTCCAGTACAATATATTTAGCATATAAGTACAACCTAAGAGTTCTGACCATAGAAGAATTCTTGAGACGACTATAACATCGCATGGTTGGTTGACTGTAATTCTTATCTTTGAATTAACGAGGAAAATACAAAGGTTATCCTAAAAGGGAAATCTAAAGTATATTTGGATGAGAAAACCTGTCAAAACGTCTCCTTAATATTTGAGCTTCGACGAAATGGTTTGAAAATCTTCTGTCTATTTTTATTTCAATTCAGTAGGTACCGGGAGTTTTTCCAGCTAAGGTTTTATTTAGTAAATATAGTACTGTATAAGTGTGCATAGCTTAAACGTTGTACAAAGTAATAAATGCATAGAATGGAGCATAGGAATTTCATAAACTTATTCGCTACATTTTATATTAAAAATGTCTTAAGAGGTCGGTGCCTGCCTATAACATAATATTGCCATTCAAAGATAGAAATGTACATTAATGTTCAATATCAATATTCTATTTTTATCTATACTCATATCGTAAAGCTCCAATGATGAATTCAAAAATAGTATCATAATGCCATACTCAATTCTCGTAGGATCTATAATAAATAATAGTTTAATTTTAGGTTCATTTTTCTAACAATTTTTTTATTATGATTTATTATAGTAGATATTTATATTTATCGTACCGATACAAAGGAGTTTACAATACAGTTTTATAATGAAGATGGTTTATGTAAAGTCGCAAACTATTTTTTATGGACCTATCAATAACACGAGTTTTGTTTTGTCAAGTGACGTTGCGTTTTATTTTCATTAAATTCGTGTAGTTTGAGTTTGATTGGATAATATCGGTGGTGTTTTGCCCAATTAAGATCAATATAAGTGAAATAAAATGAAAGCGTGTACTGTTTTCTTTTTCTATTTATTTACTTTTCGGGTTATCCCAAAAACTCCGTGACCTACCTACCACCCTACCACCTTACTGTGGTTTCCTCACGATGTTATCCTTCACCGAAAGCTCAAACTCATTGCAGGGTAAAACCCACGATCTTCGGAGCGGTATCGACGTCACTACCACTGAGCTGATCAAATGTAGCTGTCATAAACAAATAAATACTGTAAACAGAGCAGCTACACGTTACCGTCTCAATAAAAACTAGTCTAGTGAATCCAGACAAAATCAAATTACACTCCATTCAATGAGGCCATAGTCGGTTCCCAGCGGTCTACCGCTACCGAGCACTTAGATTACTTTATACCAACCGACAAACTTTAGCCAAACGTATTTTGCTACATCTTGATTACCCCGGGCGTGAACCAACTTAGACTTGACATGCCCCAGAGATTTTTACACGAAATGTGCAAATTATAAACCGGTATCCTCAAGAAACATAATAAATAATGGTTTATTCCTCCTACTAGACTGACATGTGTAGTAAACAAACTGACTAGAAGGTATTTGTTTTTAAGGTTTCGTACCGCAAATGGAAAAAACAGAACTCTTATAGTTTTGAGTATTTATTGGCTAAGAAATAGTTATTAGTGATCAACGTGATCAATAGGTTAAGTTTATAGAGACGTTAAAAGTTTAAAAAATAAATCGTGAAAAACAAAATATTATTAAACACACCAAATATAAACAAGAATTTATTCATGTTCGTATTATACATCTAAGTCGGAATTGCATTAAATTGTCGGGTCACATAATAATTCGTAAATACACTCAGGGCCCGTATTACAAAATTTTTCAAAAGTAGTGTTTTCGGGAATGATAGGGTACTATGTGGTACTCGACTGGCTGGCTACCACCCTCAAGTTGAAAATCTGTCACCAAGCACCTGTTGGTGTGTTCTGGCAGTTGCACTTGAGAGCCAGTTACCCTTGCCCTTGGCTTTGTAATAAGGTGTAAAACACGTTGGCATTCCCCCTGGTATTGCTAATGTCTATAGGCGACGGTAGTCACTTACCATCAGGTGACCCGCCTGCCTCGTTGTCACTAGTGACATAAAAAAAAATATATAAGTACGTCGTAGTTCCAAAATTTTAACTCTTTTTCAATTTCGTCTCAGACTTGATATATGTTTTGATTGAAGTTAGGGCTTAGTTTTATTCCCTGGTTAGTGTAATGTAGTAGGAACACAAATAGATTCTAAATACGAACTTCACTAACGACTCATTACTAAAGATTATTCAGACGATACTTCAAATATTTCTGGAGTATTCTGAAACTTTATATTGCACACTTCAAATTTATATTATTTAAAACGTATAAATATAATTTACGTTCCACATCCTACAAATATTCCTGAAAATTAAATTTTATAAGAATTCTTTCCACTTTTCTATTACCGATTCTTCGAAAGCGAAGCAGCCGGCAAAGCTCGTGGAAACCTTGAGTATGTTATCTTCATTGTATTTTATTTTTCAACCCAATTTCATAAATAATTTGAAGTAGATTGATATACCTACAGAATATAACATTACATTGGATATTATTTTTCGAAATTTAATCTATTTGTATACTCGTATGTTGAGTGTTTCCTAAATGTGTTCTAGGGTGATCTTACTCTCTTCCAATCGTGCTCTTTTCTGTTAAGAAATGACTCGTATGGGTAGTCCATGGTTGGTCAGATCATGATAAAAAAATATGACCAACTACAATATCAACTCAAAAAATCAACCAGCAAAGATACCTACTTAGAATATAAAAATCAGACGCGCCCAATCTTTTTCCTAATTAATCTAGAAAGGTTTAGGTTCTGTCAGCGACATTACAGCGATGTTACCTCCTTCCACACGGCACCGTAGCGTAAGCGTATCGTAATCCGCGCGTACGACGAGAGCAGTACGAGCATGAACATTTTTAAACAAGTCCGCACACAAAGCGGTGTTGCAGCGAATCGTAGGTGTTTATCGTCATTGCGTCGTAACGATACGCTTACGATACGCTTACGCTACGACGCCGTGTGCGAAGGGGGTTACTTTATTATAACTTTGTACATGTGTAAGTATTTATGTTGATAACGTATAAAATAGTTTAGCGTATCAGGGATCTTCCCCTACTCGGCGTGATGATAACTAGAGATGCAAATATTGAAATATTCATTTGAACCGCAATTTTCATATGCGAAATTGATCAAAAATATGCTATATTTAATTAAGTTTTAACCCTGCTTTACCGAAATAATTTAGCATTACACGAAATTGTGGCAGGTTAATTAATATTATTAATTGATACAATTAAATTAAGGTACTCAGGTTTTAGAGAGTTCATAATCGTATTTTGACACCTAACTTGCTAGGAGATTGTATATCTAAGTACAAAATTAATTATGACTGAGAAACTTATTTCAATTTTTAATAACCTAGCTCTTTAATTTTATCACAAAAATAGAAAGGTGGTATTATAATTTAATTTTATGTTAATTTGTGTACTTGTTGTTGGAAATCCTAATAAAACAAAAGAATAAATAATGATGATTTTAATACAAATTAAATTCCGTTAGCTTATTTTTCTTATGATCATACTCTATAGTTAACAGTAGTGTTTTATGCTACTAAGCAGGGCGACTGTGAAACCTATTCGTAGTAATCGATTTAAATATAGTCTTTCGAAATTATATTTTAAGGCGATGATAGCTCAGTGGTAAGTGACGTCGAATACCGCGGCGAAGGTCGTGGGTTCGAATCCTACAATGAGCTTGAGCTTTCGGTGAAGGAAAACATCGTGAGGAAACCTTAGCACGGTGGTAGTGTACTTTGTAGTACCCGACTGGCTGGCTACCACCCTCAAGTTGAAAATCTGTCGCCAAGCACCTATCAGTGCGTTCCGACAGCTGCACTTGAGAGCCAGTTCCCATATAGGCTGTGTGTGATTACCACCTTCGGCCACATCATCATTACCATAGTGAGATTGTAGTCAAACACAAGCCTATCCAGAATAGAAAAAAAAAGGTTAAACTGAAGTTGAAATAAATACACAGAAAAATTATAATGAAGTTACAAAATACAAAAACGAATGCTTAATTTCATTTGTAAATTTGAATATGTTTCTTAATCATTGTATCTAACTAGCAACCCAATAAAATGTAATAAACCTTACTTATACAAATACTATTAATTTAGATATCAAAAACAAAATTATCAGGTACCTACCGAACATCCTCCTCATTTTCTTAAGGCATCAATTCGAAGCGAAGCTTGACATAGTAATTATATCATAATTGAAATTGTGTACAGTTTTAGTTCTACCAGTTTATACTCGTATCTGGTTCAATAGGAATATTTTCCATTGAACTGAATCAATGAAGTGTAAGGTGGATAACACGAATGCCTTCGTCTAACAATGGATGTCTGGATACATTAAGGCTGGCGCACAAAGAATGTGTAGTGTTATCTTGAGCTGTTGAATCACTCCATGCTACAGTACATCTTGTTGTAAAAACTTGAGAATGTTTACTTACATTGACAATATACTTCTCACGAAAAAAATTTAAATGTGTTTTCGAATTAATACATAATAATGAATGATTACAGAGTTTAATTCAGTCTGTTCTAAAATTTTAGTCTTAGTGCTAAAAAGCTTACCTACATTTTCATCAACATGTAGTTGATTTATGCAACGATCCACGTCACACGCCTTCCACACCCTTACTTTGGACTGGAATATTTGAATTGCCGTGTCAGTTTTCGTGATTCCAGAATAAAGCTGTGGTAATGACGGATCTCTCTGGTCTTCTCAGTATTACCTTTCAATCTTGCTTTGTGCTGCCTCTAGGTGTGCCTTAGTCTAGTCTGTATAATCTATGTCATCGTGCGTATGTGGCTGAGAAGGTATATGACCTATTTAAATCCCTATAATATTGGATATATCGCATTACGCTATGGCGCTTTTTGTTGGTGTTATAAATAATCTTCTCAGTTGAAGGCTGACTTCCGAACCGGTGGTAACTTCTGTAATTCGACCTTCATAAGTGCCCTTCTAGGGCCTAAACTGAATAAATGGTTTTGACTTTGACTTTGACTTTGAATGCAATTCAGGTAGAGCAGGCAAAAGAATACACTTGTATCGCTTCTGTTTGCCTATATTATTATGCTCTGCTACTTTTTCTGAGACGGGGCCCTCATATGCCCTTTTTGCAAGAATAAATTTGTATATAATCGTGATCTGAATGAGTAAATAAGTAAGGATATTCTGAAAGCCGTAAAATAATATATATTACTAAAATAAAGCAGCACCAACAACATCAGTCGATTTTATCGAACCAAAGGGCCATGAAATGATGGAAACAGGCCAAAACGGCTTAAAAGCTTTACGTGATGAACCTAAAGACTATTAATCCCCCAAATGTTAATCACTAAGCTTTATCTAATTAATTATTTTATTGATAAGTAAATTTCTGGTTGAATATTGAGCAAAAAAACAATGTCTCAAATTGTATTTTTTTAGTTTGAAGTAAAGATAAAAATTTGATATTGTTTTACTTTACATACTATCTCAAGGTTTCAAAATATTAATTTATTTACAACAAAATGTACGAATATACAACTATAATATAATATATAAAAAAAACTTCTTCGAGGCTGCCGCTGCTGCCGATCGTCAAGGTTCCTAGCAGGCTGGCAGTGTTTCCTCTTTGGATGGCCAGGCTGATGCGTTGGCGGAAAAAGCTCCCCGCCCGCCGGTCACCCGAGGCCTCGATTATTTTTTTAGATAAAATATATGTGAAACGACGAGCTTCAGACCCCCACGGACCCATGGAAAAATATTATGGATTTTTGTTTAGGTACCTTTGTGTGTGTTCCAATAGGTAAAAAAAATAGTATTGGAAAGAATCTTTAAAAACTTTCACACAATCGATGTGTTGATAAAACTATTTTTATTTTTTTCTGGGTAGACTTGTGTTTGACTACAATCTCACTATGGTAAGTAATGATGTGGCCGAAGGTGGTAAGCACACAAAGCCTAGATGGGAACTGGCTCTCAAGTGCAACTGTCGGAACACACCGATAGGCGCTTGGCGACAGATTTTCAACATGAGGGTGGTAACCAGCCAGTCAGCCACCGTGCAAAAATAATGAACCCATTTATTTTTATATTTGAAATAAATACAAAAACGGAGATTATTCCACGAGAAATAGTTATTTAGGATGTAGAACGTTGTGAACACACCTTTAAATAGTAAATGACATGAGGTGTCGACTCTTGGTAGTGCAGTGACTACCGCACCCGCCACAGGTAAGATTTTACCGACCAATTTCATTTTATACTTCCATAAAATGCATATTCTCTGCTGTTTATGTTCAAAGTTTTCTTCTGAATATTCTAAATATACTTGGACTTCGTGGTATAAACGTTAAAAGATTATTAATTATTATTATCTCGGTGAAAATTGTACGGAAATCTTCGTCGGCTTCAAAGAAAATTATTCACTTGTATGTTTTACTCAACTCGCATCGTGTTTAAAACAAAATATTTAAAAGTTATGGGAACTTAAATAACTACCTACTTTAAATTTATAACAATTAAGGAACATCTTAAACTTTACTTTAAAAACAAACTGAGTACTTACTATCTCATTGCAATAATAACTACATATTGTCAGATTTGATTTAGATTATTTTTTTACATGAATAATTTAAAAGTTAATATCCTGTATTGAAATCCACGCGTGTCTACCCTGCGCAGGCTATGTTGATTTATGTTTTAATAACATTGTTTCATGTTCATTCAAAACGTTGTATTACCTACATGTCTTGAAAATGTTAAATTTCGTTTTCATTTTGACTTCACGGAATTCAGTTATTGAAATCATGTTTATCTGAAAATATGGCAGTAATTTATTATATTTCAGAAAGAACTGTAATATATGAGTATATCCGCGAGGAATTCCTGAAATTCTCATTTCCTTGCGACATATTCATATACGTATACTTTACTAAACTATAAACCTATTGATAAATACCAGTATAAAGTTAGGTACCTAAGTAATACAGATATTTGTGGGGTATAAATCCATTTACTTGGACCACCCAAAGCTAAATTAATTGGAATTGAAAACCAGTTAGTTCTGTTAAATAATGTTGACTTGTAGCTTGTAGGTACGTTCATCACTAAACAGTACGTATGTTTTGATCTCATATTCTATTTGGCTCATTTACTAAAATAACAAACAAAATATATCTGTAGGTATTCATGCATAACAAAATTGTTAACAAGGACTCAACTCAAGGATATCGCTCAACGAATCAGCATTGCCATCCAACGTGGCAATGCTGCCAGCATTCTGGGTACGTTGTCTACTGACAACGACTTTTTTATTTAGATTTATTTATCCTTTGATTGTCTGTTAATATTTTTAGGACTTATTATATGATTGAAAATTGTTTCCAGGAACTAGAATTTAGTCGAAATAGGTTAGTAATAATAATTGTTTACAATCAATTAACAGTTACGATAAACATTGTTTTCCGATCAACTATAGCATGTTATTTTTGGGAAAAAATTTAGTAGGTACATTCCTATGAAAAGCGAAGTACATAGTAGATGAAATAATTCAATATTTTTACGTGTCACCGTATGACGCACAGTAAATAAAGCTGTCGTATAATGACGTATGACATGACGGATCCATTCGATGAAACCGTCAAATTCACATATTGAATAGACATTTCGTTGAAAAATTAGATATTTATATTTTTGTTAACACATTGATGCCGTAGATACCTACGCAGGTACCTAGGTATATATATACCTACTTACCTGCTAATTACATTACTGCTACATGACAATAGGGATGTTGCCTATGTTCAATAAAAATATCTAACACTAACCAGTGTATAAAACATCTAAAAATACTCGTAAATAGCGGACACTTTATAAAATTCAAGCATTTCATGATTTTAAAATTACCAATTTAATTACAAAGAGTAGATCTTTTGATGGTGTATATTTATGACGTTAAATGACAGTATTTCATACAAACCTATATCTATGCCAACCTCCATATAAACTATTGTTTTGACATTTCATAAAAAGTAGCTGATTTGATATGCCAGTCAACATCCCTATTATAACGTACCGCTTACCTAAATTAAATTCTAAACCACTTTTTATTAAAAAAAAAGACTTTATGTAATCTACGATTTTATAAATAATACACTCTAAGTCCAGGGTTGTGTGGACTGTTGAGGTAAAGAATTGTAAAAAAAAAACTTATTGCAAAGTTAAGGTTATGAGCATAGACGAATAGGAAATTGAGCTAATGTCGTGTATAGAGTATTCATAATTTATCTCATATCGAAGTACCTCATCTTCCCTTACCAGATAATATATTCTATCAACTATTGCATCAATTTATAATTGGTATTTCGAACAGCTACCTCCTTAGCGAATCACCATTGTCTCCTAAAACAGAGGAATAAACAAAGCTTTACGCACAAACATACCAACTTTAAAAGGAAAGCTGAGAAAACGATTCTCAACTAACTAACAGGAAGTTACCCGAAAGCTTCGCGGAGCACGTTTGCTGTTCAAATAGAACATAGTGTAAGAAGGCTGACTACCTATCTCAAACTTTATAGCCCCTTTTTGTAACATTGATCTGCGGTTTAACATTGATCGTGATCGATGTAGCTCTGGCAGGCTGGTTGGCGTGATTGGTTAACACACTACCTATCACGCCGCAGGTCGTGGGTTCGATTCCCATCCAGGACAGACATTTGTGGGCATGAACATGTCTCTTTGTTTAAGTATGTATTCACATAAATGTAGTATACATATTCATATGTAGTATATTAGTCACCTGGTTTCCATATTACAAGCTCTGCTTAGTTTGTTTACACCAATCACTCCATTCATTGGTGAAAACCGCATGCAAATCTGTACAGTATGTTTTCAGATCATCGCGAACATACATACATACATACAGACAGACGCGGCGGGGGATTTTATTCTATAATAATGTAAGGATAAATCCTGCCCTGTATGCTGTTTATAAGTGTGGCATTAAAATAATGACCAACGAGGGGACAGCGTCACATAAGTTGGAAACCATACAAACATAACATAATGCAGAGCAGGGTCAGCTATCTAACTCTATAAGTCCACAACTCACGTCCCTAGGTTAAGTAAATACTGTCTGAGATAACAATTTAATTCTCCAGCTTCAAACATCACAATTAAACTTATAATTAATCTCGTTTCATATTTAAATAGTTCCTAAGTAATTGTGTGGTTTTAAATTATAAATATTTTAGTAGATTTCATAGTATGTCGATCCCTACAGATTAGGTGGGAATAAATCTTTTGGATTAAATTTCGGCGTCACAAAATGTTAGAAAGTTATCATGAATTAAACATTCAAGGCGATGATAGCTCAGTGAGTAGTTGTGACGTTTGATACCGCGGCGAAGGTCGTGGGTTCGAATCCGGTCGTGTTCCGACAGCTGCACTTGAGAGCCAGTTCCCATCTAGGCTTTGTGTGCTTACCACCTTCGGCTACATCATCACTTACCATGGTGAGATTGTAGTCAAACACAAGCTTATCCAGAATAAAAAAAAATACCCAGTCATTCTTCACACAAGGTTATCTGATCCCAAACTAAACAGAGCGAGTACTATGGAAACCAGATAACTGATACACTAAATTATGCTACCTTTCTAGGGTTCCGTACCTCGAAAGGAAAAAACGGAACCCTTATAGGATCACTTTGTTGTCCGTCCGTCCGTCCGTCCGTGTGTCAAGACCCTTTTTCTCAGGAACGCGTAGAGGTATCAAGCTGAAATTTATATCAAATACTCAAATCTACTATCTCTTAGAGCTGTGAAAAAATCAAACTTCTAAGCCAACGCAATCAAAAGATACAGCCGTTTATGCCGCAAATTTACGCAAATTTTTGAAACTCGCAAGGGAATCAAAACCTACAGGGTACTCAGAATCTTGAAATACGAAGCAACGTCTTACAGCACAAATAAAGGAAAAATTCCAAAAAATAAAAAAAGTTGAAAATTAAAGGGTATCCCCATACATACATAGTTACCACCAATTAAGTTGACCTTTGAGTTGTATCGGCGCTCATACAATTTAGAGGTCTAGCCTAATTGGCATATTCAAATAAGGTAATCAAAAACGTAATTGAAAAAAATTGAAAAAAATCCTCGAGACTCCATTACCGTGATGAACGAACTATTTATAAGTTTGTACGGAACCCTCGGTGCGCGAGTCGTACTCGCACTTGACCGGTTTTTATTTTAATACAATTACACCCAGACACAGGACAAATAAACGTTTATGCACACAAATACCCTGCGCTGGGGGGAATCGAACTCACGACCTGTTGCGTAAAAGGTAGTAGTAGCAAAACGGCCCTGGAAAAGATGATAAATATTGCCGAAATAATGCAAAATCTAACCAAACATCGAGTAATAATACAAAATAATGAAAGATTATGAATTTAATTAGAACTTTAAATTTCACATACTTCAAAATCAGATTTATGTCATGATCTAATTAAATAATACAACAAATGAGTGTACTTGTAATTGCAAACTGCACAGTATACTGTGTATGACGTGGTGTGATTATGAAATCATATTAAAAATTAAATGATGACTAATTAAAATGTTCATTGAACTGGGACTATGGGCTGTTCGTGAATTTTATTGATAGACCGGGATCTATATTTCGCAATAAATTACAAACGGTCCTTTTAATTTTTCTAGTGATATGAAAATCACTTCCCACTTTGTAGTTCATTCATTAATTTATTTACTGACTACAATATAAACACACGTGGAGTAAAAAAACGTTGTTATAAATATTACGGTACTATATTAATGTTATACACGCAACATAAGCTTACAAGATGGCCCATTGATTTCTATTAATGAAATAAATGAACTCTTAGCATTTCTTAAAACAATAACGGTCTATGATGTTTGTTTTCATTAAAACATATTGAGAATACGTGATGACGCTTTCATTTATGAATGTAGTTACTAGGTCTGTTTGTTTCCCGCGGTTACACCCACATTCTAGGGATAAAAAATTAACAAGGTTTCTCCAGTCTCCAGACTCTTCTTCCTATAGCCAGAATCATCCAAATAACACACGGCGGCTGCGTTGCCAGTTTCCTTTTTCTTGACTCTGCCGCGTGTCCAGATATCCCAAGTTGAATGGTATATCTTTTTTAGTAGGTATATCTTTTTTTAGTACCTAGGAAGCTGGTGTTGTTTTTAAGACGTGACCGAGGAATAAGAACAGATTTTTCGAAATTCCACCCTTAAGAGGGTAAAAAAGGGTTTGAAAGTTTGTATAAAAGTCAGTCATTTTTTTAAGTTAGAATCATTTATTTTATTTATTTATATGAAATCATCATCATGAAACTTTCTTTTTTAGGCTAATAATAAAAAATAAAGAAACACGTGTCTTAGAGTTTTTTTTAATTCCACTTCTGAGTGGGTGAAACGGGGGTTTAAAGTTTGTATGGAAGTCCACCATTTTTGGAGCTAGAAGCATGAAACTGTGTTTTTAAGCTAATAATCAAAAATAAAGAAACACGTGTTCTAGCGTTCTTTTAAATTCCGGGTGAAACCGGGGTTCAAAGTTGGTATGAAAAATGAGAAGGCTTGACTCACTGACTCATCAACGCCCAGTCTACAGTCTACAACCTTGAACCTAGAAAGCTGATTTTTTTTCACAGGTATTGTTTTCAGATGTAGACGAGGACTAAGAAAGGATTTTTTGAAATTAAATATCTAAATGGATAAAATAAGGACACGCGGATGAAACCGCGGGGCGGAAAGCTAGTGTACAATATACCTATTTAAGTACATAATATATACGTATATTCATACCTGGCTGGGGAATTTTCTTTCTATCACCCAACTCTTTCAACTATGAAAAAGAAAATTATGTTTCGCACTTAAAAGAAAATATTAAACCCGCAGCTGGCCTGGTGGTTCTTGCCAAAATATATGAAATGAAAAGGGAAATAAAACGAAATTATTGTTTAATATAAAAACTGGTGTTTTAATTTATTTTGTTACACATAGACATTACACGCTTTATAGAGTCAGTTCACGTAGTCGGATACAATCTATTTTTATGATGTCGACGGGGCTCCAGGCGAGCTATATGCATATACAGAATAAAGTACGATTGTTTGTTTGTTCCGAGTTCGTCTGGTGCTAATCAAAATTATTATTAAAAGGTATGGTACAATTACCATAGTAGGTATGGTACATTATCATACCTAAGTTTGAACCCAATGTCACAGTAATGTGGCCAAACGTATATAAGATGATTTAGCAATCAGTTAGAGGTTGCCCAGCTTTAACAGTTGGTTTTCCAATATTTGCCAGTAAACAATTGAGGTAGCATCGCTTTGGGCAATTGCTATTTAGGATAATTGAAGTTACATGTACGTAGTTGATTATTTGATCAGGCAATATAGTACTTACATATTTTTTTATATATTATAAACTGCGATTAATGAACCTTATAATCAGATCAGAGTGTAACAGATTTAAATTTAAATTTTTACTAAAAAACATACAATTCAAATATGTATTCACCTATACACGTAAGATTGCACTTAAATTAAACCAAGGCTGTGCACATAAAGAAAACATAAAGCTAGTTGCTGGCAAGCACTACCGAGAGCCTCTCCAAAATCCAGGATTTAGGTGAGGCCTAGAGCTTAAGTAACTGTCTGAATATATTTGCGGGACTATATTCAGGATTGAAAATTAATATTTTTGGTAACCGTGATCTGAAACTGTGTATAATGAAATGAAATGTTTATTCATCCAAATAGGCCTTCACAGGCGCTTATGAATTGTCAGATTCTAATGACTCTAATGCACGTTCGGAAGGTTGCTTTTGCTGACAAGAGCCGGCAATAAACTCAGCAATTACTCTTTTCAAAACGAACTTAGAATATTACATAAATTTATGTCCTGCAAGAGCGAGCGCTACACCCAAGTGTCATGATTTTTATGTTTATCGTATGATTTTAGAGCTACTTTATCTTAAAATAATAATTTATTGATTAAATTAAATAAAAGTATCAATTTCAAAAATGGCAACACCGTCATTAAAAGTATTCCATAAAGTAGTGATGAAAAAAGAAAGAAAGATGGCGATGGAAGGGGGAGCGTTTTAGCGAATGGATAGCAGGGCCGTAGCTCGGCATTCTAACTCCGGCAGCTGAAGTTAACAATAGTAGGGTGAAACCTCTGCCCAAACTACATTCTTCACATTAGTTTGTTAGATCTTCATTTACTCAACACAAGCATTGTCGTCATTTAAATATTCGTTAATATGGTAGTACGCCTTCTATACTAAAACATTCTTAGCATGTTTCTTAAATTTATATATAGGCAAATTCAACAGTGTAGGTGGTATCTTATTATAGAAGCGTGCACCCAGTCCTAAAAATGAGCCCTGCACTTTATGGAATTTATAAGCCGAGGTAACAAGTTTGTGCTTATTTCTGGTATTGATAGAGTGCATGTCACATTTTTTTTACGAAAATACTAATATTTTGATGTACAAGTAATATGTTTGCATAAATATACCGTGAAGCTACTGTGAGGATACTAATTAATTATAGGTAAATACTAATTTGTGAGGGTACTATTTGTTATATAGGTATATAGGTATTTAGGCTCGATATATCATATTTATCTATCACGAATCTGACAGAATGTAGTTTCTGAAAAGAACACCCGCCCTATGCTTGTTGCATATTGACCGTGAGACTTTACCTTTAACCTAAGATAAATGCGATTTTGACGTTAGTAAATAAGCATTCAATGAAACTTACTTGAATCCTCTAGAAAAATATTCACTAAGTAAATGTTGTCATAGTTGGTATCTTTATACGCATCAGTGTAGAGAGTTCAATCAAATCAATTTATTAAGTCTATCTTAAGTCAGGTGAGTACCCGAGTGCTGTATTTTTGCTTTTAGAGAGACCAAGAAGAAACGTGACGATTTATGGGGAATCTTCAAAGTTGTTTTTCTGCTCCCATTTATTTCCATCGGTTCCTTTAATCCAATAGCCATCGATTCTGATAAATTGAAACGTAATTCAACTGAAATTGAGCGGACATTAATACTAACTTGCAAAGGGTACCTACATATTCCAAGACATTTTTCAATGACAGAGAATGCGTTTGTTAGAAATTGGTAGATGTTTATATAAATATTACCAAACAATACAAAATACATTTCAACTTAATTACTGCAAAATTATTTAGAAACGAATGCATTAAGATTTATTCGTATCTTGTCATAAAATCTATGCCTAAATTGAATCCATCCTCCAATAGGAACCTAGTAAGGAAATTATTACAGATAAAACCCTTTAGGAACATTTCAGAATGCAAAACAATATTTGTCTTGTTATAAAAGATAAGTGTCCCCAAGCACGTTCTAATGATTCCATTACATAATTAAGTAGAAATATGCACACGCATAAACGTAAATGTTTATTTAAATCGACCCCCATTTGATGTCGTAAGCGTTTTGTGAAACATTAAAATAGAAGGGTTCGCAAAATCGCATCGAAGCATTTATAAAACACATTCAATATGCAAAACGCATTTCTCGCGAAAACATCGCAATGAAAAAACATTGTTATTCACGATGGCCCTCTGAACAAAATGTCTGACTTCAATTAACGATGACACGATTTATATTCATCCTGTGGATTATCCAGCTTTTCCTCTGTTTTATTTGCATATTTATCACTGTAACTTTATTTTCTTCTTAGTCGTCGGAATATACAATCTTGGTGTTAAATTAATATTCCCCGTCTTTTTATGTCTACTTACTTCGTCATCTTTATGTAAACGCGAAGTATTCAAAAGTAATTTTGTATTTTGTTTTCAATTACGGCGAATACATGCAGTAGGATAAATAAAAAACAACAAAACACATTTATTGTACAAAATATTCAAATATTTGATTTATTCTTTGTTTTATTTATTAGTTCACGGAAATAATGTACCTAATTTATTAATCACTTACACAAATTACAGTTACACAAGTTATCAAGCAACAAAGCAGATTATAACCATGTACGTACAAATTAAACAGCGATTGTGGCAGCTTTTGACAAATTTCAGACTAAATCACATTTTAATATGCAGCACATGCACACTAACTTTACTGCATCGCGCACTAAAATTAACCAAGCATGCAGTAAAATTAACGAATCACAAAGAGAAATTATCAACCGAGCATAATAACTGCATAAAGTATGCTATATCAAAGCCAAATTTGTCATCAGAATATAGAAATCTAGAATATAAATTAACAAAACTTTACTTTACAATTAAGGTCTGCATGAGTAAGTAAACTAAACTCCAAACTTTACTTTACTCACGAAGTGAAGATAACCGCTGTATGTATATTATTATGACATAATGAGGTCCTTCACCTTTTTGAAATATCATAGTCATTGCGAGATTAACGTCACTTGTGTTGGATCATAATTTTATCCGAAACCAATTATAATAATAGATAAATTTATCGGTTTTTCGGTAACCGCTGTTATTTAAATTAAAGTGGCGGACTAAGCATCACCGATCTCCTAATCCACTGAGATTTCCACAGCTCCAATAAACGTAGGTACAATACCACTTTTAACTTAAAGTCTGAGAAGTGACTCTTAACGCACTGTTCAAAAATGTACTGTTGTTGAAAAGACCTAGCAATAAACTCAGCAACTTATATTTCAATTTGCAACTGAGACCTATTTATTACATTTATTTTTTATGTGGGGACAAGAGAGCATGCGGGTCACCTGATGTTAAGTGATCCCCACCGCCCATGCATACCCGCAACACCCAAGGGGTCACAGGTACGTTGCCGGCCTTTTAAATGGGAATACGCTCTTTTTTTGAAGGTCCCCAAGTCGTATCCGTTCGGAAACACCGCCGCTGTACATACATCAACTTATCTAGTCTCACTGTCAAATCAAGTCTAGCCACAAGCAGCACTTGTTTACAACGTGTTTTCTCGTGTGATGACTGTCCGCAATGCGGTTCATGATATGCTCTAGACTTTATTTATTTATTTATTTATTTATTTATTTGTCTGACTTGTCAATTCAACTCAATAATTCACCATGCGGAACAAACATGACTAATGTAATACTCGTAATTTTGATCGATAATATCCTACCCTATTATGTTTATGTAGGACAAATACTTGGGAGGTCGCCCGTAGATTATAAAGGTGCTTAGGTGTATAGTACACGGTACGTTTAATTTAAAGCTAGACGTGTAAATATAAAAGGTACCTATTTTTAAAACTGTGTAAAATACATTAAAAGGTACGATCAGCAGTGCGATTGTGAAACTTAATCAACATCGATTTCCAATTTGGCTATTGGAATAATGTAATGAAGTTACAATACGAAAAGCTGTTTTACAATCGTCTTGTTGAGATGAGTAAGTACCCTTTCGAGTTGCATACCCCCATGATTAAAACTGATTACTTATATCGGACAATTTAGTCATCATGTTTTTTTTATAAGGTCACAATCTACATTAGATTACGTAATAGAGGTAAGTCTAAATATATATATCATATTTCTAAATATAATATAACACTTTTTCTCTTATCTTGTTATATTTTTTTTTCCATTTTTGTCTTTCATTGAAGGTTAATACGAACACATGTTTAGTAAGCTGTTAGATAACGGAGTTGACTAAAAATTTTTTAATATTTTAAGTATCTAATATTGTAAACTTATATTTAATGTGTAGTTGTTTGTTGTCGCTAATAAAATAAATAAATAAATAAACACTTGAAAACTAATTTACAATAGAATAACCTAACATAAAACTGATACCTAGTATAATACATACCATCTAAAATATTAAATTTATATTAAATTTATTTTTTATTTTTTTAAATTCTGTATAGGCTTGTGTTTGACTACAATCTCACTATGGTAAGTGATGATGTGGCCGAAGTTGGTAAGCACACAAAGCCTAGATGGGAACTGGCTCTCAAGTGCAACTGTCGGAACATACCGATAGGTGCTTGAAGATAGATTATCAACTTGAGGGTGGTGGCCAGCCAGTCGGGTACTACAAAGTACCATACCACCGTGCTATGGTTTCCTCACGATGTTTTCCTTCATCAAAAGCTCAAGCTCATTGTAGGATTCGAAACCACGACCTTCGCCGCAGTATCTGAAACAAATACAGAAAGAAAATAAAAATACTAACTAAGCTATAGGTACATACAAAAAAACATGATAAGTATAATAAAAAGAAGACAGCTAATCAAAAAAGAGACAGCTGAGGTCAAAATTGCTGCCAGTTGGTAGCGTGCCCAGAATGCTGGCGGCATTGCAACGCTGTATGGCGATGCTTAATCTTTGGCCAAGGTATTTGCCAGCCTTCTGGACAGGGGTAGCGTCAACCAGGCGCTTCGTCATGTCCCGAAACAATCGATGGGCTCCTGGCCCCCACGGGCCCAGCGTTTCTACCCCAAACAGTTCAAAAATGAAGACTTTGTCGAGGTTTCCATATTTGCGCTGCTTGAGGTTTTCGGCACAGTCAGCCGCGCCACCGGCTCTCTTTACAGTCTCTGGTAGGCGGGACGGTGCAAGAGTATCGACGTAAGTTACGTCCCATACTAAAGGCCGTCCCATCTTACAGGGCATAAAAGTCATTCCGTCAGGTCTCTTACCATCGCCCCGCATTAAATCACTCAGCTCGCGAATAGCTGACACATGGGCGCTGGCAAGAGCCCGGCGGATGATTTCATTGAGGTCGGAGTGGCGCGGAATTCTGCCTGCACTTTTAAGGCAAGAAAAAACTTGGTGACCAAGCTGGTCAACAACAGATCCACACTGGCAGCGATGTGAAACATAAATATTTGCACCAAGATGAAGACAAGATGCAACCCGGAAAGTGCCTCTGTGAAGATGGTAATGAGGGCAGAGTATAATTAAGACAGGCAAATGTCTTAGCATCAGTCATTTAAGCTATGTCTAAGGTTGGTATAGATTTTTGAAAAAAATCTTTTACTAGCTTTTGTGTAGGTACTATTGACTGAAATTAAGAAAAATTCTAAATACACTCGCCCGCAAAAATAAAGGGTCACCTAGTTAACTCCAAATAACTTTGAAACCAAGCTAGCTCTTTAAATTTAAAAGTATCTGAAAGAAAATTTAATTACGTATAAAATAAACTACAGTAGGTAGGTATGATTTAAAATAACCATTTATTAATTTGAAAATGAAAAGAAAATGTAAATTGACAAACAAATTATTATTAAAAAAAAAATACACAAATTACTCGAATTGAATAAGGAAAATCAATTTCAAGTCCCATATTTATACAAAATTGAAAAATTAAAGGAGTCGAAATTGAAAAATTAATCACAATTTGAAAACAGGTTGTTTTTACTTAAGATTAAGTATTTTTTTACGCCAATACAGTAAAAATGTTAAATGGAGGACTGCATACATTCCGCATATTATCCTCTTTTGGTTTCATTCAAAAGAAGTTATCTTGATCATTTCTTGAAGATATTGCTGTTTTCAAAGATTTCCTTTATTTTTGCGGGCAAGTGTATTATTAAGTACTCCAAACACTATTTTTCACTCCATAAATAAAGCCCCATACATTGTTAATGACAATATCCCAAGAAGAATATCACTACAAGATCCCGAAAACGCGTCATTGACCACTCAATCAGTCCAAGTTTTCTTGCGTCACATCCACGTCGAATCACGCAATTAATTTAGAAGGTCACCCGTCTCTGTTTGCTTTGACAACCCCTGTAATCGAGTTTCGAACGGCGCAGCTCCCAACGGCTGTAAATCATTAAATTTAATTCCGGACCAACGCGACGTTTGCATTTCAGGCCAGTCTTACGCTACACCTAGTTCCAATGAATTGACGCGTTTGGTTTATTCTGTTCTGCAATTTAAATTAGGAATATTCTTCACTTTAGGTACCTACTATTTTTTATTATTGTACTGAATCAATTAAGCTTATTTTATTAATAGGAGTAATCTGTCGCTAAGTACCTGTTGGTGTGTTCCGGTAGTAGCACTTGAGAGCCATTTGTATAAAAATGACAATTTGAGATTTGTCGTCTCGTCAGACTGACTCCTGTTAAATGTAATAGGCAGGTACTATAAATATGTTGTTTTACAAAGTCTAATACAAAGCCATTTACACAATTAGAAGAGCCTTAGAAGAGTACCTACTAATGAAGGTCAAAACTTCAGATGTTGCTGACCTTAATTAGTATACTCTTCTAATATCTAAACTATCTTTTAGGCGATACAAAAATATGTATATTTTGTGTAGGTACGTTCTTAGATTCAACTCAACTAAGATTCAATAAGGTACCTATTAAAACCATGAATTTTATTTTAATAACTTAATAACATTATAACATTAACCCAATCAAAGGATAAATAAATAAAGTTATTATTACATATTTCATTTAAATAATGGGAATTTCGTTACAACTGCAGAAATAAAGAAAATATGCAATAAATTATTTCATTGTATTTAACTAATAGCTTTTAACCCATTCCAAAATAAATATGCCTGAGTCAACAAAAATAAAGGATGAAATAACAAAAACCATTCATTCAACCACATATTTTTACGTAGAACAAACAAACACAGAACATTATCCCTTCTGATTCATGTCGCAGATAAAATCTATTTGTCTGTGTATTTCAGTTTGATCTTCATATATTTGAGACTGCTGAACAATCAGTAATCAATTGCGACAAATAGCTCCTTTCTTTTGTATTTATTGCATGTTACTCTTGTGAAAAAAAAATCTTAAGTATTAATTTATATTTTTGTGCATTTGAAATCCTATTTACCGAACTGGAAACTATTTGCTCTTCAATTGATCCCAGTAATTCAAATAATTAGCTCCACAGGGTTCATTAAACACATGCAGTTTGTCACTCTACTCTTCAAACTTAATCCTGTTAAAAACACAATTATCAAATTAATCAGCAACAAACCCCTCGGAGATTTCGCCATCTAACTTTGCTGATGCTCTACAAAATTCACAGATAGTGCCAGAGTATTATAACTAGTGTTGAGTTTGGCAACTCTGCAGTCACATTCGCCGATGTCGTGGGAAACCTTACATTTGGTCACGTATTCGTACACTGTACGATTTGTACGGCTAGAGGCGATACAGTGTTTAATTTGGTAAGTCTTAAAGTAAAAGCTGGAAGCTTTGAGCCCTGTTAAAACATATCAACTATTAACTAATTTATCAAACTATCTTCATGTTTATACAACTTGATCGAAACAAATATTTTTTATTTTGAATATTATTTTTAATACCTATATGTACTTAATCTCTGCGCGGAAGGTGATACATGCATTTTTGTTTCAGAAAGTTTGAAAAGTGTATTAAATTAAAGGATGGAACAATCATCATCATCTTTATAGTCATGTGCAGCAAATGTTTTTATTTGGATGAAAGATTATAAACCAGGTGAACAAAGGAAGATGATTCCATATTGTAGATGAAAAGCACAAGTAATATTGAAACACCACTTGCAAATTGGGTGATATACCTAATATATATTTTTTTATTCTGGATAAGCTTGTGTTTGACCAAAATCTCACCATGGTAAGTGATGATGTGGCCGAAGGTGGTAAGCACACAAAGCCTAGATGGGAACTGACTCTCAAGTGCAGCTGTCGGAACATACCTTGGTGCTTGGCGACAGATATTCAACTTGAGGGTGGTAGCCAGCCAGTCGGGTACTACAAAGTACCCTACCACCGTACTATGGTTTCCTCATGATGTTTTCCTTCACCGAAAGCTCAAGCTCATTGTAGGATTAGAACCCACGACCTTCGCCGCGGTATCCGACGTCACTACCACTGAGCCATATCATTATAGGTAAGCAGGAGAAAAAACCAACCAATGTCCTGAAATTACTGAGTGTGCTAGAAAAATCTTTTTTCCTTTATTTTCCGCTATGCTGTCGACACTTATACCGTATCGTATTGATTGAACCATAGTGTCGGTCAGCGATATTGACTCGCCCACCTTGCTGCCTTGATTCAGGTTGTTAATTAAATATTTATTTTTCTTTCATTTCTTTTTCCTGCTTTTAGTGTTTTAAAACGAATATTGAACATATCAAATTGAAAATATTAATGGTAAAAATGTATCTGTTTTTTATTCGCATTATGGGATAATAATATTGTAAATGTGAAAGTTTGGATGGATGGGTGGATGTTTGTTACTCTTTCACGCAAAAACGGCATAACGGATTTTGATGAAACTTGGTACACAGGTAGATCATATCCTGGAACAACACATAGAGTACTTTTTATCCCGAGAAAGCATAAGATCCACAGAATCTGAGATCCCTCGGGAATGCGGGTGAAACCGCGGGGGACAGCTATGAATAAATACTTATTTATCATTGATTATGTTGTAGGTACTTATTTATAGAGGAACAAGAAACTCTGACATGAATTTTCTGCAGTACCTAACTACCTAAAATATACCAAGGTTTAGGCCAGTTGCCTACGTAATATATTTTAAGTGGAACACAAGCAACACTATGGTCACGTGTAGGGTAGCGCAAGACCATCGTGGCGATCCTTGGGAGAAGCCTTTGTCCAGCAGTGGACGTTTTCCGGCTGATATGATGATGTAGGTATACTTTAATTCTAACATCACCAATTAAAAACGTAAGTGTTAATAGCTGATAAACAAAACAATGTTTCTCGTACAAAACATAAACGAATGAACCCTTTTTGAAATTAATTTAAATTAAGGGCCCGATTCGCATTGCCAAAGTTAACTTTGTCAAAGAGCCGGTTAATTAAACTAAGTTAAACACAATTAGTTTATTTCAATTAAAATCCTTGACTCTCGTCTGACGCTTGCGTGTCTACTTTACGGATATAATTGTAGGATTTAGAGGATTGAGCATAACTTTTACTGCAACATATTTTGGTTTTCTAATGAGTGTCATACTGATAATATAATGATTTCTCTTCATTAACATATGGCTCCCAGAAGCTCGCTTTCCATTCTATTTTACATCCAGTGAAAGTAAGATAAGATTGAAATTAAAATATCAATTGAATTGACAAGCTTTTATATCATTCAATAAATTGTGTAATACATGTACTAAATTGATTGCTTTGATTTAATTTAAAGTATATTTTCTTCTTTTACGGCAATTAAATAAAAGCTTGTGTTTAATTTATTTTACCTAAATTATGTTTAGGTATATATTATATCGTAACAATGCTTAAATGAAACGTTGGTAAATAGAACCTACATGTTTTGTCCACTGTAAAGGCACTTGAGGCGGGTTGGGTGGTAGGTAGGACATAAAACGTGGGCATCCAGGCATGAAATTAAACAGCTTGCACTAAGTTGTTAATCGTCTGGACTACAGCCAAGGCCCAATTTGAAGAAATTGCTGACGACTCCGCTAACTTTCAACGGAATTTACTAATTGAATACCTACGCTGTTTTTGAAACGAAAAGTTAGTATGTAATTTGACTTTATATTTCGTAGAAAGAAATTGAATTAATTGAAATAGTATTTTTTCGTGACGCTTCTCTCCTGCTAGATACTTCTATAATATAAATAGAATTTGATAAATACTTATGCACAAAATTATGAATTTAAAAAGGAAAATATATCCCCCAATAGTAGGTAGGCTTTACCCTACTGTTTACGAATAAAATGCTGTAATTTCAATCAAAATATCATATCGCACAGGTACATCACTAACTACGAGATAGATTATAATTTTTAGTTTAATCCTATATGTTAGACCACACAACGTAGTCCAAAAAGTAAAAATGTTACAAGTTTTACAACACTGAAAGTCAGTGAATAGGCTGTGTTGAAACTATTCTCAGATGCCGCCACACTCGCTGGTATTTAGTCATTGATTTGCGTATTTGAGACAATTAAGTGGTGATAAAAAGATTTTCGTGTTATTCTTTGATGACTATAACTAAAATAAAAATAAAATTAACAGTAGCAGTATAGTTGTAACGCTTAGACCAGCAGCTTTCTTTTCTCATCAGCAGATTATGACTAAAACTTTTTCACCCGCGTTCCCAAGGGATCTTATCTTATCCCGATATAACAAGTCATCCTATGTTTTATTTCAGGATATTATGATCTACCTGTGTGCCAAATTTAATTAAAATCTGTTCTGCCGTGATCGAGGAACAAACATTCAAACAAACAAAAATACAAACTTTCACATTTATGATATTAGTAGAATTGCACTAGGTAGGACATGATGTCTTCATTATATTGATTTTGTTCATGAATACTTAAACTAATTTGATTCAAAATTTCTCGTTAGATCGAATCATACATATACTTGCCAATACAAAATCTAAAAATATCCTTTTTGCTATCTAATATAAATTTTTCCACAACATCGATGAAATTAAATTAAATTCTGACTACCAACGTGTTCCTACGAATTCCTTTTGAACGCACCAATTAATTATATGCATTTCCTATAAGGCTTTGCTATCGAACGTAATTAATTTTATAAAGTGATTACTCATTTCTCTTTTACGAGGCTCATAGCTTATTTTTTAATTGGCAATAAGATCCTCTTATGAATAAATCTGCCAGTGCCAATTTCTTAGGAACAATTTTAATACCTAGTGATAAAGAGCTGTTTCTCCATCCATGCTTCAAATGAACGAACGTTGTTCTTATTATAGAAGTATCCGTTTATAATAATGCACGAATTATGTCATACATAACATATCGAAAACTTTCACTTTCTACAGACTATGTACAGTGTGTAACAAAAAGGTGAATCAATAATTTCGGAGCATATTAAGATGACTCTGTATACATGCAGGGAGATCTTGCAGTTTCGAAAAAAAATCATATTAGAGTTTTCAACAAAATAAATTGTACTCGCTCTATCACTTGGCTTCAGTTTCAAATATGATTGTGGCTACCATGAATATGTCCATTTGGACCTGGATATTAGTAATCAGTATCAGACAATCAAAAATCTCGTGCAAAGTTGACTATTTTTTTCAATATTCAGAAAAATATACGTACCTATATTGAATGGTGTATACAATTCGATACTTCTAAAACTGCTATCTAAAACTGCCAATTATTACAGTTTCCATTATAATACAAGCTCCGCTTAGTTTTGGATCCAGAGCTTCATAAGAAAAGTGTACAGGGTAGGACTTATTATTATTTCATTTAGCTATTTTTCATATGATAAAAAACATGTCAAAAGAAAAAAGAGCATTTGTACACCGGCATCGAATTATTATTATGTTCCGAAACAGTCATTGTTTCGCTTACGTAAGATTCTTTGATTGTTGGAGTAAGTGCGAATATATTAGATACATTAGATTATGTTGTATAGGATCCTAATATATATATATATATATATATCTCTCTCTAATAATATCGTCACATCGCTAGAATGTGAATATTTAATATGAAGCATACCTACTGAGTTATTGTACTGGTAATATTACTCATATGAATGCTCACAGCTTCCAGAATGCTGATATTTTTGTTGTTATACATGTAGGTACATAAGTATTTTCAAAGGTGTCGAATGGCTAAAGTGTCTAATGAAATATTGGCCCATCAAACCCCTTTTGAACACGATCATAAACGAATGAAAATCCACTTGTGTCATTAATTAGAAATGAAAAGCGTTCGATTGAGTCACTTCGTTGGATCGGAAAATGTCCCTTTTGATTGACACATTCACATTCATGTTCCGATTTTGTTACCAGCAAATAGATTTAAATCTAGTTTCAATTTATGTAGCTTTTTTTATGTCACCAGTTACAACGAGGCAGGCGGGTCACCTGATGGTAAGTGACAACCGTCGCCTATAGACATTGGCAATACCAGGGGATTGCTAATGTGTTGTACACCTTATTACAATGCCTTAAGGGCGAACTGGCTCTCAAGTGCAATTGCCGGAACACACCAACAGGTGCTTGGCGACAGATTTTCAACTTAAGCGTGGTAGCCAGCCAGTCGAGTACTACAAAGTACCCTACCACCGTGCTGTGGTTTGTTTGGTGGTGGCCACGATGTTTTCCTTCCCGGAAAGCTCAAGCTCATTGTAGGATTCGAACCCACGACCTTCGCCGCGGTATCCGACGTCACTAACCACTGAGTTATCATCGCCTTTAAAATTTTGCTAAATTAATATCAACCTTTTGTGATGACATTAGAGTTTTGTTTAACAACATTTTCACCTTTTACAAACGAACATATATACCAAAAGAACATATTATATAGATATCTGCATATTCTGCATGTTAAATGACAATAAATAAACACCCGTCTTTAATAAGCAAGAATCCTCGGAATTCTAGTAACAGGAAGTACCTACTATCCAATCACGAATCAAAACTAACAAACTTTCCCATAACAAAGTTATTTTAATCCAACCATCGAATACAATTTATCCCAACATTTTGAGACACAAAACGTAATGATCCTAATATTATTTACCCCCAAAAAGTTATTCAGATTTATCTTTCACATTTACCCCAACTACGGTAAATCCATTCGTATTGACCTACATCGAATATGAACTCAAAGACCTAAAAGAAATTTACATAACCACTCCGAAATATGAGAACCTTTCTCACGAAAATTTAGTTCGGTATAGTGTGAAGTGAGGTAATTTTTATGATAAATATATACACACTGGCGATGAAATGTGTGCGAGTAGGTTGAACTCAACTGAAGAATGATTCAGTGGCTTGCTGAA
Source organism: Ochropacha duplaris (assembly GCA_951361185.1). Taxonomy (NCBI): domain Eukaryota; kingdom Metazoa; phylum Arthropoda; class Insecta; order Lepidoptera; family Drepanidae; genus Ochropacha; species Ochropacha duplaris. Next base: position 4,921,826 of record OX592706.1, read on the forward strand.
TTGTGGAAACAGGAATTTATTTTTTCGTATTTCAATTTATGATTTATAAATATGCTAACCTATTTTATATCGTATTGTAGTAAATCAATATTTCATAATTCCACCAAACTAAGGTGGTTTAGCTATCAAAGAAGTCAGTCATATCCTACTAATATTAAAAATGTGAATGTTTGGATATTTTTTGCTCAATCACACAAAAACGGCTTAAAGTATTCTAATGAAACTTGGCACACAGATAGATTTTTTTTATCTCGGGAGAAGGTAAGATCCTTCGGGAATGCTGGTGAAACCGCGGGGCGAAAAACTAGTCATTAATAAAACTATTATTTCAAATAGTTGGCATTGCTACGTAGGTATATAAAACGGTTTACCCAATTATTCCAGCAGTCGAAGATTGGCTTTTATTGAAAGCAGTAAAACAGCCTTAATTTCACATTAAACGTGAATGTAATCACGATTTACTCGATCTATTTAAGTACATCTCGTATTGTTAAACTATCCCTTTTATCGCAATGTTTTAAGCGGTAATGTACATTATGTATTCTATAATAGGTAATATTTACATAACATAATAATATAGCAGTAGGTAAGTATAATTACTGACACCACATACATTTTACTTAAAAACTGGTAATTTACGCACTCAAGGAGTAAATTTTAACACGCAGGGATTGCATTACGCTAAATAGTGCGCTATGATTTAAATATTAATTTAAAAATCGACATTTGCTGGTTTGTACTGGGAACAGTCCTCAGTATTGCTAAGACATTGTCACCTAAAAAAGCGACGCATTACTTCTCCCTTTGGTTTTAATTCTTATCTGTCTATAAATTGATATTGACTTAATTGCAGGCAGCATCGGTGTTAAAAAAATGATTCCAATACCATGAAATTATATATCAAATAGAAAATAGAACAAGTTGCTTTATTAAAACAAATCTACCAAATGAATCCGAAATTGTGACACGGATACCTGGAGATTTATGGGTCTTCAAATGGGATATTGTCTACGAGAAGTAGGTACCCATTTTATCGCCTACGCTTTCCTACTTCAAGTCAAGTTGGCACCCCACCTACTTACTATTTACTGCCTACATCTTCAATTTAGATCAATAACTATGTTTGAGTAAGATTGTCAGCTCAACATGAAACCCTCAGAATATTTGTGTAGGTATGTTACGTACATATTCCAGAGTAGGTTACAAAGCTGCACCCATGTGCGTCGCATGCTTTATGTATAAAGATAATTTGATCTTTTTGTGAACTGTGATTGTGAATTTCCTATTTATTGTTGTCAAATATGTTTCACGTATCATAAGGTTGTAATAGTCGTAATGCACCTCAACAACTTCCAAAGATAATGAAAAAAAAACAATTATCCAAATTATAACAAAATATTCTCAACACTATTTGTAATAAACGAATCATTATCATCTATCAACGAAATTACATTGACATTTTAAACTATATTACTGAACGTGGAATGAAATTGATACTGTAATTGTTGAAATAACCTCAACCTAAAATAATATCAAATTACGTCAAATTTTAACATAAACTATTAAAATATACATACTGCATTATAATAATACATGCATTTTCACTAATTGCATGTTTTAACAGCATACTCGTAGTTGGGTACACTCAATGTATGGACAATAATAAACTTATCTATTCTGTAAAAATTATTATGTTACCTGTTACGAAGCATGTCTATATAACCTGACTACTTAGGTAATGTTTTTAGCTTCATTTAACAAAATTATTTGATAGATGAAGAATTTGATATATCGAAATTAAACTGATAATCAAAATTTGAATGTTTATGTTAGTATAGGCAGAATATATCAAAATATCAAGTAATCGATAGTTCCTGACTCTGGTCTTACCAGCACCATCATCAATTCATCAGTGTACAATTATTGTCTTAATAAAATCATAAATTCTCCCATAGTCTTAAGTATAACTGTAAATAACAACGCGTATATTTATGGCTCTGTAACGGGAGAGGCATCGAAACAACCAATCGTTTTTAATTTTTTTTCATAACTAAACTTTGCTGCTGATTTAGGTACTGACTTTCACACAGTTCGCCTAAGGGTGTAATGGCCGTCTAGCTAGACTATCGCCTACTTGTCTGTAAAAAAAAACTATTTCCGTAACTCTCACAGAATACGGGCATTGTAATATTGTTTGTATTTGATATTTACTTTCACTCGATATAGTTTCTGAAACTGATACAGTTAGTTCATATAGTAAGGAGCTAGGACAAAGAACTCGATTCAAGTAAGTACTCGACAGCAGCAATAAGGGAGCTCGCTGCAAATATAAAAATAGAGAGAAATAAACAAGCATTTGTTGAAGCGTGGAGTGCAATTTCTTTAGAATACAATTATTCTTAGCACGTCTGACTCGCAATTAGCTGAGGCGTAGAGTTCGTTTTATGTAGCCACAATAACCGCGGCTCTTCCGAAGCCAGCTTAATGCAGAAGGCGTGTCTAATTCTACATCAAGTGTTTCTTTAAAAGCTCCAGCCATGCCAGAACTATGGGATTGAATAAATGGTTCGTACAGATCGTCTATTGTGATTACGGCTTTTGTGTTGGACTGTCAAGTGCCTTGAAGCCCGGTTCAAATGGCGAAATTATAAGCGGTCGTTACGACGTTCGTACTTTAGAAAGTAAATTAAGTTTTTAATTTAATGGCGTTATATTATTACGTTTAAAATAATTTATTCTGTCATTTTTATTTATTATGTGTTAGATGTTTTGTGTCCGAAACTCATCGATTCGCACGTGTTTTAGCAGAAAACTCATAGGGAAACCGGCCGGACAGGGAGCTTTTACTTATCTTTTGTTTTGTTTCTCAGCGTTCCACGTTCTACCTGTGGTTCTACGTTGCAAGCCTACTGGGAATCTTGGCGATCGCCCGCAGTGATAGTACTAGCAATAATACTTGATTAAAATGCGTATTGCATAATATGTATATTCAATCATGTCAGAATCTGATCTCTACATCTACCATGTCTAAGGCAAATAAATTCATTTAATTTAATTAAATCCTACTTTTTTAAAGCACATTTCGTATAACATTGTTTGAATTCCCAACTAAACTATACCTACATCTAATGTTACATATCAACAACAATAACCACAGTACGGAAACTAACATATTACCTATCTCGTAAGGCAGTGGTAGTTCACGAATGTGGGAGCGATTTGTCAAAGGAATCCGCACTTCAACCTGAGCTTTTGTTCAAAAAGCTATAAATTGCCAAATCCCAATATGAAAAAGAAAACAAAACACAAAAGAAACTAGCATAGGAATTTACGTATACCAGGTATTTCAGAATGGATTGAATCTATTGTGTCTTTGAGTAGTGTTGCCAATGATTGTTCAAAACAATCGAACCATCGCGTATAAATTCTATCGCACATCATTAAGAAATCTAAATCATGATTTCATCAAATTTTGTTGAAAACACGGTAACAATAATCTTGTCTGTCAAAAAGTTTAATAGTTATAATAGTTTACTCTGTGACTAATTGGAGTAGAAGTCTTTGAACTTTTAACAAGCCACCGACATGCCACGCGGACTGGGGACGACCCATAGCCGGCAAACTGTGTGAATTTATTCAGAGTGGCCTGAGGCTGACGAATGGAAGAAAGTATCAGTTTTTGTTGGAAACACTGCCATCTGGAAAACTTTAGCGCATTAATTTAACGTCGTGACACAAAAACGCATTGTCCTTCCAACGTTTTTGTAGCAATCTTAGTTCTGCGTAGCTAAAATAAATGAGCTTACCTATGCCAAGAATTTTAATAGTTGGCTAAGCCTAACAAAGACATTTTTTGCACATAAGATTATCAAAAGCATAATTCCACAATATTCAGTTTCTGGATATCATTAATAAATTAAATACGTAAATCCATACTCCATACTTTTAATATTATAAATGCGAATGTGTGTCTGTCTGTCTGTCTGTCTGTCTGTCTGTCTGTCTGTCTGTCTGTTACCTCTTCACGCTTAAACCGCCGAACCGATTTAGATGAAATTTGGTATAGGGATAGTTTGAGTCCCGGGAAACAACATAGGATAGTTTTTATCCCAGAAATCACCCTTTAAGGGGGTGAAAAGGGGGGTGGAAGTTTGTATGGGAAATCAATTACCACTGAACTGATTTATGACTGTCTGCCTTGAGATTTATGAAAAAAACCGGTCAAGTGCGAGTTGAACTCGCGTGGACAGGGTTCCGTACTATATTGTATCGTATTCTATTGAGTTTACCACTTTATTTTCAATTGATTGATAGAATTCTCATAGGTTTTCCTGTAATAAACTATTTTTTTTTTTTCAAAATTTTAGGCTCGGTAGTTTCGGATATCAGAGGGGATTGGTAAATTTTCGTCTTCTTTCATGAGCAAAATCAAAACTATTTATTTTACAATAATAACAAAAATATATTTAAGGTTAAGGTTAATAAAACTAGCCTTTTCATTTGATATATATAATCTTTTTTTTTTATTTCCTAATTTGTCACCCGAAAATTTACCTTATTTAAAAAAAAAATTACTTTGCACATCTGTGTTTGGGTCATAGAACTACACCATCCTACCAAATTTCACCTGATTTGGTCCTGTAGATTCGGAGCAAATGTCTGTGACATGACCGGATAGACAGACGCACGAGTGGTCCTATAAAGGTCCGTTTTTTTGAACGGAACCCTAAAAAGCAGATTGGATAAAAAATAAGCTACGCAAATTACTAATTCCACGCGGACGGAGTCGCGGGCAAAAGCTAGTATGTAATAATAACCTCTAATTTAACAACATCTTATTTTTCTACAGCAGACTAGAATCTTGTTTGGCCGCAATCTCACCGTGGTAAGTGATGATGTGGCGTATGTGGTGTTGGTAAGCACACAAAGCCTGGAAGGAAACTGGCTCTCAAGTGCCGCTGTCGGAACACCATTAGGTGCTTGTCGACAGACTTTCAAATTGAAGGTGGTAGTGAGCCAGTTGGGTACAAAGTACCCTAACACCGTGCATTAGAGGCTATCTAGCCTAAGTAGTATCATGATGTGACGTAAGCAAAGTGCAGCGGTACATAAATTGAATTTAAATGTTTGTTTATGTCAGAAAAGAGTTCCCATCGTGCCCATGACTAGAAATAAGAGGAGTCTGAAGTTTTCAAGTCGCGTCGGTTGCCTTCGAAAACAAGTTCAAAGAAAAAGTTCTCGTTACTAGTTGTGACAGCTCCTAGGTATTATAAAATGAGCAAAAATACCTTATTTCAAAGCCGTTTCAACATTTTCACCTAATAATAAGTAGTTATTAGTGGAAAAGTATAGATAGAAATATGACCACAGCATGGGCAAGAAACTATATCTTCACCGATAAATTTCTGTCGGCAAGTTGTGGCCAAAATCAAGTTGGGTTAATTACAGCGTTCTCCTTAGATTTCACTAATTCTCAGTAAAAGGAAAAAGAGTGTGATTTGAATATGGACGGGTTAATATCATTTTAAAATGTATTCCGAGCCAAGAAACATAGCATTGCGCTTCAAGTCGTGCAAGTTGGGATAATAGAACTCCATCTGTCTTTTAAAACGGCGTATAAAAGCCAGTCTTGGGTGCGCCTGTCGCGATGTAAGCATTAATTTTGTTAGCCTTGTTCCATTTTGAATTCCTCTCGGCTACATTTGGGGTCAGCTATTGTTTCAAAGTACCTACCGACATTTGATCGTAGCTGGGGAGCAGTTTGGTTATGGGCCATGCGACCTAATTAATCCCACGATACTCTAAATTATAATAATATTAATACTATAAAGTGTAGGTATGTAAAGTGTGTATGTAATGGTTTTAATTTAGTAAAATCGTACAAATTCTAAATCGTCTTCCAAGTTGCATAGATGACTATTTTAGCACAAATTGTATAATTACTAGTAGATAGGTATCTATTGAAGTATTTTTAAAGTAACGTCATTCGACTGACGGACGACTACTTTAAAAGTAACCTACTACTTATGTTACTCCAATGTTTCCTTACTAAACGAACTCATTAGAAGTAGGTCCTACCAAATTCAAATTCAAAATATTTTATTCAAATTTGGGACACTTAAGGAACACTAATTGAACGTCATCTTACCTACCTATTTTTAAAAGTAATTTCATTCAAAATACTTATTTTTAAAGTACTTAATAGGAACCAAATTTAATTTATTAGATACATAAGTACGTTATTAGGTATTATAGATAACAATATCCTGCAGAGTGAACAAATGAAAAAGTTGAAAATCTGTCGCCCAGCACCTGAGAGCCAGATCCCATCTAGGCTTTGTGAGCTTACAACGTTCGCCCACATCATCACTTACCATATTTTTGTGGGATAGCGGTCAAACCCAAGCTTGTCCAAAAAGTAAGAAAAAAAATTGTGGCAGTGACATCGGATACCGCGGCGAATGTCGAGGGTTCGAATCCTATCCAATGAGCTTGAGCTTTCGGTGAAGTAAAACATCGTGAGGAAATCATAGAATGGAATACAACCCTTAAGTTAAAAATCTGTCGCCAAGCACCTGTTGGTGTATTCCGGCAGTTGCATTTGAGAGCCATTTGCTTTTAATAGTATTAACAGATGTTCGAACTTGGTACGGTCCGGACAGCGGATTCGGTACGCTCCGTACCATATCCGTTTGTCTGGAGAGTTGTTTGCCGAACATAATTATTATTATTTCGTGTTCGGTCCGGTCCGATGGTTTGCGCGTCGGATTTGGTCCGCTCCGTACCAAATCCGCGCGTCTGTACGCTCGGACCGGACAAACGCACGGCAGTCATGATCGAAACCTTCTGGAGGTAGCATGTGCGTCAATGCACTATGGCGGAAAAAAGGTCGTGGTTTCGATTCCCATCGAGGACAGATATGTGTGTATGAAGGTAATCTATTTAAGTATGTATTTACAAAACAAAAATTGTCGTGGGTTCGATTCCCATCCAGGACAGGTGTGTATGAAGATATCTGTTTGTCCTGTGACTGGGTTGTAGGTAATAATCTATTCAAGTATGTATTTAAAAAAAAAGGTCGTGGGTTCGATTCCCATCCAAATATTTTTTTATAAAATTTCGTTCCTATCCGGTGTCTCACGACACCACCCGTATTTTAAATACGTTTTTGCCCACTCCTTTTTTTACTTATAAAACAATACACTATGGACGTATACCTACTGGGTAGATACTAGGTAGGTATTGTATGTGAAAAATGTTAAATTTGCGACCTATTCCATCTTCATGTTTCGATCTTCCTTGGACCAATAATTACAACCTTCGTTCGACACTTATTTGATTGATTCCAGCGCCATCTGTTAGGCATCTGAAATTGCTTTTCATTAAATGTTCCATTTTACTGAGAATGAATAGGAGCATGTAATCAGCTTTGTTGTTATTTAAAGTAGTTTTTTTTTTATATGATAGGTAGTATAAAAACTTGATGCTTACAGATCTTTTACAGATACAATTTCATAAAATTATAGGATACCAATTAGGAAATTATACCCATTCTTTTTACTATGTTTCTGAACGAAGCTTAAATGTCATTGTCAAAATATGTCAACATACATTGTCATTAGTATCACGATTTGGTTCATGTTGTGCAATTTTAATTGTAATTTTAGCAATATTGTTAACATTTGCATATATTAAAATTTATCAGTACACTCTCACGTATCATACAAAGAGCGCACAATAAGTTCAGTTTAATATCTTCACAATGCGGCTTGTGGACTCCTCGAAACTTTTGGAACTTCAAAACAAACCTACAAATCTTCGGAATATTTGTATTGTGGCGCACGTGGACCATGGGAAAACTACCTTGGCCGACTCTCTGATATCCAGCAATGGTATAATCTCTCAGAAAATGTCAGGGAAGCTGAGGTACATGGACAGTAGACCTGACGAACAAGAGCGAGGTATTACGATGAAAAGCAGTAGTATAGCCCTATACCATTTTGCTGATAAAGAAGAATATCTGGTGAACCTTATAGATTCTCCTGGGCACATAGATTTTTCAAGCGAAGTGTCTACTGCAGTCAGGTTGTGTGATGGAGCTATTGTTGTTGTGAGTAAAATTTTTGTTTTCTTTCCTTTCTTTTATCTGATCATAATATTGTTACTTTTTATATGTGTGTTTTCCCAATCCAATACATTATCCTATAAGAATATTTGCTTAATAGAAGGGTAAAATTTTATAGGATACTAGCTTTCCCCTGTGGTTTCACTTGCATTCCAGAGAGATTCCAGAATATGATCTACCTGTGTGCCAAGTTTCATTTGAATCCATTTGGCGGTTATTGAGTAATGTAGTGACAGCATGTTACACAAATTTCAAATACTTAGATAAGTCATGTAGATTAACTTAAGACATGCATCACATTAGTATATAAAACCTATCTGTATCTAAGCAGACTAAAATACCATCTTGTTTCTAATTATACTACTATTGCAAAACACTATGGCAAAAGTAACAAATTTTAAGCAATTTTTTTTTCACTTTACCATCAGATTTTTCAAATATTTTCCTACTTACAAACCTTGTCCTAACAAATTTTTATACAATTACAACAAAAAATAGAATTAGCCAAGTAATTGCAGCTGTTTTGAAGTGATGCATAGACAAACATTTTTGCAGTTTTTTATTTATATAGATTTGTTATAGTTCCTTTAAAGCGATAGAACCTCCACAATTATCAAATAAATAATGTTTTACACCTTGTGATTGGAGTGGTCTACCTTCAATATATTCACATTTTTTGATTTGGACAAATTATAACTATTTTTGCCTATGTTAAATAGATTTTCAACATATTATTATTGCAATGTAAATGAATCAATATCTTACAATGTTTTAGGTGGATGTTGTTGAAGGTGTATGTCCTCAAACTAGACTGGTATTGAAACAAATATACTCAGAGAATATGCGTGCCGTATTAGTCCTCAATAAAATTGATAGACTCATCTTGGAAATGCAGCTTACCCCACTTGATGCCTTTGTCCTACTCAATCGAGTACTGGAGCAAGTTAATGCTGTAATGGGAGAGTTATTTGCTACTGAAGTATTTGAAAATGAGGAGAATACTATAGAAAAAGAGGTTGGTATTTAATTTTACAGTTTTAGATATACTACAGTGTTAGCAGTCAGAATCATTGTTTATTGAGGTAGATGCTACAGATTACAACAAAGCAATAAAAGAGAAAAAAAAAAGATAAAACCAACCTTATGCTATATGAGCAGAGAAAGAGCCTACAGTTTGTAAAATATGTCTTGATACTTTTGGTAGATGTCAGAGTTACATGAAGATTAACTTATTTCTCTATGAATTGGTTCATCTGTATTAACATACATCATACAAATGAACCTTATTAATTTGCAATAAGGTTCATTGTCATGTAACTGTAACATCTATCTAAGGTATCAAGCTGTATTTTATGAACTACTAGTGGGCCTGGCAGACGTCATCCTGTCATGAAATTAAAACAAAACTTACAACCCGATTCCAGTGCCAACTCAATCAATCTAATCTCGGGATGTGCCAGTCTTCTTGGCACGCTTCCGTTGGGCAGCAATTTGGGGCATTTTTTTAATTGTAATTAGTTTAGCTTTTTAGTTTTATTTTGACAATAAATTATATCAAATACCTTGTTTTAATGTAAAAAAAATATTTTCATTTTTATTATTTATTTCCTATTAACAGCAACAAAAAGAAAAACTCAATAAAGAAGACAACAATTTCTATGATTGGACCTCTGCTCTAGAAGATTCTGATGACTCTCAACTATATTTTTCTCCGGAACAAGGCAATGTGGTGTTTGCCAGCGCTGCAGATGGTTGGGGCTTCACTACCCAGTTATTTGCTAAACTGTTCTCTGATAAACTTGGTAAGTATTAAGAAAAATTCCGCACATAAGCTAAAGTATTTTATTGTCCTTTCGTATGTTTAATTTTAAATTATTTAATTTGTATATGTAAGCTTAAAAAAATAATGACAGGAGGAAGTAATTACCTACTCTAATTTTTTACATTTTATATAACCAGACAAACATATTCTATTCTAAAATGAGCTTATTTTAAACTTTATACATTGTTGTCTTTTTATCTGAAAAACAAAGTGAATTTTTTTGCTACCTGAACAGCTAAAAGAAAATACATAAGGCTAGTTGTTGTTGAACAGTCTTAATGCAACAAACATTCTTAATTTAAAAAAAACGTACTTAGTTATGGTTTAAAAAATCCCCTTTATTTTCAGGTGTAAAAGATGAGCTCCTGAACAAAGTTCTATGGGGTGACTTCTATTTGAATGCAAAAACAAAACGCTTTATGAAAGGGGCACAAGAAAAGGCAAAAAAGCCCCTATTTGTACAAGTTATTCTTGATAACTTATGGAATGTCTATGAGACAGTTGCTATGAGGAACGAAAAGGAAAAAGTACCTGTGATATGTGAAAAATTGGGTATCAAACTAACTACACGTGATATGAGGCATACAGATCCTCGTGTACAGCTACAAGCACTTATGGTCCAGTGGTTACCTTTATCTAATACTGTATTAAATATGGTATGTAAAAAATTACCTTCTCCAAAAGACATAATACCTGAAAAAGTTGAAAAACTTATGTGTTCAAGAATCAGAGACTTTGAATCTTACCATTCAGATACTCAAAAGCTTAAAGAAGACTTCTTAGCCTGTGATAATAGTAATGATAGACCTCTTATTATTTTTGTATCTAAAATGTTTAGTGTGGATAAGAGTGTACTGCCAGAAAATAAGCCTAAAGTTCTAACACCTGAAGAAATGGCTCTAAGGAGGGAAAAAGCTAGAAAAATGCGTGAGGAAATGAAACAAAGTGTCAATTCGGAGGCAAATCCTATTACAGAAGAAAAAATAGAAAATTATTGTGAGAAGAGTGCAGAAGATGAGAAAGAGAGTGAAGACAAAGATCAGCCTGCATTCATAGCGTTTGCTAGAATATTTAGTGGAAAGGTTAAGAAAGGTGATAAGGTGTATATTTTAGGTCCAAAACATGACCCGTCCAAAGTCCTTAGTAGAAAAGATTTTAAAGTAGATCCTGATAAGAAATTAAAAGATTTGAATAATGATGAACATATAACATGTGCTGAGTGAGTATTACACCTACATATATTACTACAATTTACTATTTATATAATATATTATAATAACTATTTACTATAATACATTTATTAGTATGATTTACTAGCTGTCCCCCGCGGTTTCACCCATGGTCCCACGGGATTTTATCTTTTCCCAGGATAAAAAGTATCCTTATTCCAGGATATAAACTATAGAACTTTTTAAGAGGAACAATTCCGTCAAACATGATTGTTGCGTAACTTTAACCGTTTACTCAGAGCATGCAACGGAAGCTCTCAAAAGGAAGAAATTTTCCGGTTTTTTTCAACTTTTTCCATTGCTGCTCCGCTCCTATTAGTCGTAGCGTGATGTTCCATTAGCGCGTTCAAATAAACAAACTCTTCAGCTTTATAATACTATTTACTATATTTATTATATTTCAAGGCGATGATAGCTCAGTGGTAAGTGATGTCAGAGTCGTGGGTTCGAATCCTACAATGAGCTTGAGCTTTCGGTGAAGGAAAACATCGTGAGGAAACCATAGCACGGTGGTAGGGTACTTTGTAGTACCCGACTGGCTGGCGACTCTCAAGTTGAAAATCTGTCGCCAAGCACCTATCGGTGTGTTCCGACAGCTGACACTTGAGAGCCAGTTCCCATCTAGTCTTTGTGTGCTTACCATCTTCGGCCACATCATCACTTACCATGGTGACATTGTGGTCAAAAACAAGCTTATCCAGAATTTAAAAAAAAATTGTATAGATTTTATGTCTTACATTTAAAACTGATTTGTATCCCTGTTTCAGGATTAAATCTTTATACCTTCTTATGGGAAGAGAATTAGAATATGTTGAGGAAGCAGTTGCTGGAAATATAATAGGTTCGTATAATAGATAAGCAAGTGAATAATCATATTAGAATCAGTAAAAATCTTTTCCATGCTTTAATTAATAAGATATATTTATAGTATTTATCATATTATATTTATAACTACATATATATTTATTTACTAATAAACAAAATATCTCAAACACTCCACTGTATATATATATACATTTACATAAAATCAGTTAAGCGCAAATTAAAAAAAAAAATTTAGACGCCTACTATATTTTAGCCACATGGAGAGGAACCTGGTTCTCAAGATACAGGTTTGACCTAGTTTGAGGATCAGGGCACTTTTGTCAAGTGAATGAATTAAATTTATGTATAATGCAATATTGATATATGTATAGATTCATGTTTTCGTAATAAATAAATTATTATTAAAAATTCTTATTAAAAAAAATTAATCAGCCAATTCATTTCAGGAAACATAGGAAACAAAACCATTTTCATAGAATATTCACATTGTTAATTAACCATTCACTTGAAACATTCCAGGTATAGGAGGCCTTGAAGAACACATATTGAAAACTGCCACCATCAGCAGTATAATAGCTTGTCCAGCCTTTAGTGAATTACAATACACCAATATTCCTATTTTGAGAGTGGCCATAGAACCAGAATATCCGTCGCAAATGCCGCAATTAGTAAAAGGTAATCAATCCCACAAATAATATTTCATGTAAAATTGGCGGCCAATACCCGCTCGTAACGCTTTCGCTGTAAAAATTTATCACAGTCCAGGAACAGCCAAGGCCTGACTTTACTAACCCTACACCTTGGTTTAAAAATTATGGCTTAAGGTTTCATGACATATGACGTAATGTACTACTGTAAATAAGTCCATCGGACAGTCTGGCCAATATATGACAATGGAAGACATTGCCTTTTTGCCATAAATTGGTAACCTGCCTTTTTTATGTCAATAGGTTGACAAACAGGCAGACGGTCCACATGGTGTTAAGTGGTCACCGCCGCCTATGGACATTTGCAATACCAGGGTGATTGCCGATGTGTTGCCGACCTTGAAGAGCTCTTGCTCGAGCTTTTTATTGTATAATTAAGATTTGTATCTATCTATAATATCAACAATACAGCACTAATGGTGCGCATTAATAAAATATTTTTCTTTCTTTCTTTCACTATAAGATTTGAACACTTACCTACCTTCTTGATCACTTACCATGGTGGTGATTGTGGCCAATGGTGTATTATACGAATTTTTAGGTGCTTAGGATGAAGATAAAATAAAATAGCATTTGATAAAAGTATCCAGCAATACAGTTTCTAACTTTTTATTGAATTGTCTCGCCTCTCTTTTTCGTCGGGGGTTAAAAAGAAAAACTGATAGTAGTAACGTAATCGAACACATTTCAACGTAAAATTTCGCACGAAGGTTCACAAGATATATGACATGTAGGCATCCAATTTGTATTTTCAAAAGTAGTGAGGGTACAATAGGGGGTCGTAAAAGGGGTTTGCGCAGCGCGTAAAGTTCCCTTGAAAATATCAGCTTTATATACTGTAGTACTTAACTCAAAGATGTTCTATTTACAGGTTTAAAACTCCTGAATCAATCAGACTCATGCGTTCAAGTGTTATTACAAGAAACAGGCGAACATGTGCTTGTAACTGCTGGGGAAATACATCTGGAGAGGTGTCTTGAAGATTTGAAGTAAGTTAGGTTCAATTGTGTACTTTGTAAGTGGTGTAACAAGTTGCAATCAATATTGTATTATTGTTTGTTTGCTTCATACGCTTTAAAGCGGTGATCGCTCATTGGAAGTGAGCTTAAATGAGGCTTAAATTAGTGAGCATAGGCTTTGGGTGGTAAAAACGACACAAAGAAACCATAGCATGGTGTGTCCTTTTTATTGCCTGCCTGGCTATTACAATAAAATAGAAACATGTGTATGGATCACTAGAAATCCATTTCTAAGACTATTATTTTCTATTCTAGAACCAACTACGCCAAAATACCGATTTCAGTATCAGAACCAATAGTGCCATTTAGAGAAACAGTTATAGAACCCCCGAAAATAGACATGACAAATGAAGAAATAGACTCGCAAAACATAGACAAGGGTGTAAATAAAGAAGAAGATCCAGTTATCACTATTTATACTAATAATAAGCAAAGTAGAATTAGAATTAGAGCAAAACCATTACCCAGTGAAATAACAACTCTCTTAGACAGATCAACTGATTTGTTAAAAGCTATTTCACAACATATAAAAACATTACAAGGTTTAGCAAAGAATGACAAAATAGAAAACAAATTAGAAGGATTATACCTCAATGGAACAAAACATAAATTGTCCGATCGAATGCTAAAATTAATACAATCTTTCAAAGACGAATTACAAGCTATCTGTTTGAAATTAGATCCTGAATGGGCGGATATTGTTAATCAAATTTGGTCTGTAGGACCTAGGAATTGCGGTCCAAATTTGCTTCTCAATCATACCACAGATTACAGTACGAAGTATTTGCATCATGAGAAGGATATCAAAGAAGACTCTAGATTCGAATTTGAGGGTAGTTTTGTGAATGGGTTCCAATTAGCTTCTCTAGCCGGGCCATTGTGTGAGGAACCAATGATGGGCGTTGCTTTTTGTGTTGAAGAATGGACTTTGGAGAAAAGTGAAGGCGATGATGTGTCGCATACTTTTGGACCGCTATCAGGTCTGTATTAAAAATATTCTTTCTAACTTGTTATATTTCTCTTCTCTTATATCTTCCATCCATGGTATATATGAGTAACATTGACAAATAATATACTTACAGTTGCTTTTAATCCTACTAATATTATAAATGTGAAAGTTTGGATGTTTGTTGCTCAATCACGCAAAACGGCTAAACAGATTTTGATGAAACTTGGAATACATGTAGATATCCTGGAATAAAACATAGGACACTTTTTATCCCGAGTAAACATAAGATCCCTCGATGACGCGGGTGAAACTGTGGGGCAGAAAACTAGTTTTAAAATAAAGTTTCTATTGAAATCACTGTAATGCATACAAATCCAGGCAATCATATTTGTTATAATGCAGGTCAAATAATGTCAGCAGTAAAAGAAGGTTGCAGAAGAGCTTTTCAAGTACAACCACAAAGGCTTATGGCTGCCATGTATTCCTGCGACATTGTGGTCGATCAAAAAGTATTAGGTAAGTCTTTTCAATGGCATCATACAACAATTTTAATGTGTTTTGGACTTTTGGCTCAAGTTTGAATTGAAACATTTAGTAAAATCCGTAAAATTTATTTTATAATTACAAATATTGTAATTATTGTTAATATTTACAACTTAAACCTTAGTATAAATATGATTTACTTAAATATCGTATGGATTTATGAACTAGAAACTTAAAACTATAAATGCATCGAAAAGTTACACAAAAAACCACTGGAAATCACTTATCACATCTCTTTTGTGTACCTATATTCTAATTAATAAATAAATTGTAAGATTATTTTAATGATTTACCAATAATCAAGTGCTGAGTTGGTGGGGAGTATCTGATGTTTTTTCAAAGTATTATTTCCAATTTCTTACAACTACAATCAGGGCTATATCTGTGGCTGGCAAATTGTACCATAATGTACTTAAAAGATGTATCAGTTCTCATTGAAGGCGGATTGAACAAAATTTGATTACAATATTACCCATTATATCATTGTAACCCTTATGGAATATTTGTATAATAAATAGTTTTAAATATCAATATTAAATGATCCAAAGCGTTCATCTGTCCCATTTCATTCTAATGACCTGTTTACAATCAAAATCGTGTAGCAAAAGTTCTCAAGTAGTAATTTTCTGAGAAGTTCTATAATAGCTAAAAGGATGGTCATAATAAGTATCAATAATTTACTGTTAAATTAATAAATGCAGTGTGAGTATTTGATTGGTAATCAATCTTATTTCAACCAAACTAAAATTTAGTTTAGAATGGGAAATCAAAATAGCTTTACTAGTCACTTAACTAAATTGGGTACGGTACAAAGCGAAAAAAGCGTTTCGCAAAATACTCTTTTAAGTCTACGTTGAATCCAAAAAGACAAATGATTATATATAATGCCTTATTGGACCCAACGAACTTATTCTTCCTATTTCATTAAAAGTTAATTATTTTAATCGATCCAATGTAATGACCGCGCTAATTCTTGCACTTTGTACCATGGGAAGGGGGGGTAATCGGACGTAGCTCGTCTAACTCTGGCTAGTCGCGATCTCCTGTTGTAGTAGCTTGGTTCTGTATGGTGCGTATGATATCTGTTGTATACTGGCTTCTCGGGATACGTGTGTGCTTGAGAATAATCCACTTTGTAAGCGTTCGTAGTACTTTGTACTTTACCCGTGTATCTATTTGCGTTATAACCTGAAAATTGACATTTTAAGAGTCAGAATCTGTGCACAATAGGTAATATTAAAAAGTACTGAACGTGTATCTGATGACTGTATATTATGTACTTTGGGGATGATTAAATTTTACTTTTTATCTGAGACAACGATTAGTTCTGGCTAGTAGAGTGAATGTCATAATTAAGGAACGACAATATTACAGAAATTCTAGCCAAAACCCTATAAGACATTTTAATTTACTTTTATCGGACCGATTATGCTCAATTGCTGTAGTGCGGTTTTGGCAAAACATCCATAATTAATTAATAATCCACGTCCAGAGCCACTCGTGGTTAATCCACGACATCAATTAGTGACTTATTAAATTAAATTCTTACCAGTTTGGAAAGGTGAAGTGGGTCGTACACACATCATGCCGTATACCCTGATACCGGGAACAGATGCGTATGTTGGCTGATCGTGGGACATTGGACCTTCTGTAAATTTAAATACTATTAAAAAAGCGAATAGCGCAGGAAACATAGAAATCGTATTTGTTGTTTTTGTTTTTGCCCATCAAGCAAACGGCCCGCCAGCCCAGTTATCCAAATTGTTTTGTTAAAACCATGAACAGCTGAGATAAATAGAAATTTGACTAAGTAAATATGTTGCGAAAGATATGCCTACAACGTACTTAGTTTGTTACGCTTACCTAGTATATGGTTCTCTGGACATCTGCAGATGACGAGATAGTGTGACTTTCCGGTCCTGATATTTTGCAGAGCAAGCAACGACCAATCACGAGGCGCTCGACACTCGCGCATTTCTGATACCGCCTCGCATGTCTTCACTAGAGTCACAGCTTTGTGGGCATACTGAAATTAAATAATAAACATAATATATATTAGAAATGAAACTCTTTGAATACTTGATTTTTATTTGAGTTCAGATGATATTAATTATTAATTGATATTGTATCCGTGCCGTGATTTTTTTCAAGTCTAGATCTGTACATTTTTACACAAATATGATTAAATATTACCAAACTCATCTCGCGCTACTGGTATCTGAGTATTCGTTATTGCACTCTTAAATTGTCTATACAGGTAATTCAGCGTAACATTACTTCTGAAAACAATAATCAGTAGACCAGAATCTAGATAGATTACCTTTTTTTTTGAATCTGTGGTAAGCCTCGTGGTATGCAGGTCGTCTGCGTTGAGGCTTGCAGAGCACGGGTCGCGGTATCGAGCGGGGCACGCGCAAAGTGGCTGCGTGTAATTCAACCGCACGTAAACTGCGTTGCATACCTGTAAAGATTGTTTTATCTTCAACTTGCTTGACTTTAATTTACATCCTTCAACTTCTACTATTGTTTCTTTCACCGTATCTTCCTGATCTTGATTTTGGGGTATAAGTTTCTTTGAAATCATGAAATACTTTAGTGTTGCATGTTTAGTTACTTTTTTCTGTTAGCTAGACTATTGTCAGATGAACCGTCCACATTTTGCTGCTTCTCTTTTTGTATCACTAAATAAAATTCGTTACGCATTCTCGAAATTACCCGTATTAATTTCGCTATAGTTTTTACAGACTTACGATATCTAGACTTCTAATTTGAAACAGAACTAATCGTTTTATATGCCAGTTACAGTAAGTTAATGGCAGTCAACAACAGAAATTGCAATTACCTGTTGAATAGCGCATTCCGGCAGCAAATAAATATGTTGATTATGAGGATAGTAGTGGTACTTTGTAGGCTTGGCGAGAACTGCAGTGGACCCGGCTGGTAATGGCACCGTCTGAAATCAAAGAAAATTACAATTGATTGATGGTGTTTTTTCGTTAATTTAATATTTTTAGCGAGACAAGATAATACGCAAGTATCTGAACGCAGATGGATTTGTACAAAAGAGTAATTTTATCCCAAGTTGTCATTAGTTAACAACAATGATGGGAAACGTCTCTAGGTCGGTCTCGGATCGCAAACCACAATTTCATTCATCCTAGTTCTTCGCATTCAAGAGTTTCTATGTCAACGATCTCGTGTTTCCTCTTATTGATTTCACATTTGCTTTACGACTAGATTTTGTGATTGTTATTATTGTAAATCTATCATTATTAGCTTGCCCCGACACAATGATGTCTGATTTGGGTGGTGGCTTATTAGAATTTATTGATGATAATATTTGTATCGTTGTTTTTGATTTTGGTATCCTCCGAGTTAATTTTGTTCTATTGGCATATGAAAAGAATCATTCGTGCGCAATGGTTCTTACTCGTTACAAAGCTTCACGGTCATGCACCTTGCGATTTGTCGATTACGTAGTCACGTTTATTGCTAGAACAGGTTAATAAACCTGCTAAATGACGATTCGCTTTTATGACTTTTTCATTGAATGCGTAATTTTAATTTTTGCGTCTTTCCAAATTCAATTTTTCAATATATTTTCTGAGTACTCCCCAATTTGTACAACTCTAAACGTGTTTGAATAGTAGGTTCATGAATTCATTGTAACTACTCAGATCTGACGTTAAATGGTTATGAAACTTTGTTTAACTTTTTAAGTTGCATGTTAAGTTAAGCTGATTCTAGTTGTCTTACATGCTATTGTCTTACCTGTTATTCCTATGAAACCTTGCCTTACACTTATAAGCAATCACAATTACAAAGTCCACCTGCTGTGAGATTCATTTTTGATAGATATCAGTCCTCCCGATCTGAGAATTCATCTGCTCTAGTAACCTGTATATTACCATCAGATGGTAGTTTATAATATAAACCTTTTTGTGTGTACCCAAATGCGTTGGCTTCATTATTATTAGACACTTAAATTTTTCCTCTTCAATTCACATAGGTAGGAATAATATTAAGAGTGACACTTCAATTTTACTGACTTAGTCCTTCTAGGAGTATTTTATGGCATTTAAAGTTTTGCTTTTAAGACTTGTAAGACGTTGTATGAACATGTGATGAGAGATGAAAGCCTTAATAAATATAATGAAGAGAAAGACGGAAGAAGAGATGAACGATATGGCTGACTGAATGCCGTGATGCCAAATAAATGGAATGAATGGAAAAAGTACAAATAATTGTAATCTTGCTATTGATAAAATTGAATTCTGTAACTTTTCTAATAATTTAATTGGCAGTGCATTTTTTACCTCTAACTGTTTTTCGGTTAGGTTATACTATTTATCAGATTCACGAATTATTAGATTACATTGGATTATAGTATTTTAAAAATATATTTTTATATGAAATGTAATGGTATCTAAGTTACACATAAAACATTGATCACAGAACACAAAATGCTTTGATTTCTGACCACATAATATAAAATGATGATGCAGGTACTCATTCATAGTACCTTTTTTGGTTTCAATAAACTTTTGAGTGGTTGCCTCAACTATTGGTCACCTCAGTTTAACAAATACCAAATCATTTAAAATTAATAATTAACATAGTCGGTGCATGCACATACAATAAAATTAATAGTAATTAGTTGTACACATCTTATAATATTAGCGCTTGCTAATTGAGTTTGTTTATTAGGTTGTAATTATTAAGATGTTTAGAATCTCACTCGCATGATTATATAAAAGCTTTTTAATGCTCTATCATGACCTTCACGACCACTCACAAACTCACAAAAGGAATCATTTATTCACCAACACGTAGGTACATATTTTTTGTTTTTGTATGTAATTGGCCAATAACTTTCACTTCTTTCTGTAAATTCAGCGAGCGTTCTGATTAACTCTTCCTTTTTGAATTTGATTGTTTCGAATGAAATTACAACGATACGATTGTTTGTTTTCGTGCTTTCACTTTGTATTTTCGATATTTCAAATACTGATTGTAATTAATAATTATTACAATTGTTAACCTCACCATTATTATACACAGCACATATTTCAAAACACGATCAATTCGGGATGTCATAGTGTTCGGGAGTTACTGCTCTTTTTGACCGCTAGTACCGTACTGATTCCGACGTTCGATAACAGGGTACGTCGGCACAGATGACTTAGGAGGGCGATAGAGCCAGGCTAGATCCTCCGTCTGGTATTTTTTATCATCATAAAGGCACCGGACGTCACGTTCAAGTTGAATGATCGAAATTATCTCAGCGGTTTTGGGGTAAAACTTGTTGAGACTGCTTTAGTTTTCAATGGGTTTTTTCACCTGTTCTATTGCTTATGTAAGTGATTTTGAGCCCTTTCTTTTGACAGTAAATTTTATTGATGATATTGTTGAAGGTGTCTCGATTATATTAGACCTGTGTTGACGATTTAGATCTGTTTACGCACTATCTATCACACCACAGGATGTGTGTTCGATTCCCATCCAGGGCAGACATTTGTGTGCATGAATATGTCTGTTTGTCCTGCTGAGTCTGGGTGTAATTATCTATTTACCTTTACAAGTACTTTTTAAAGGTTGAATATTATTATTTAGTATATCAATTATCTGGTTTCTATAGCACAAGCTCTACTTAGTTTGAAATCAGACGGACGAATCAAAAATAGAAAAAGTAACACTGGTCTAAAATAATTTTTACTAATTTTCCGATCCGCCGTTTCACCCGCGTTCCCGTGGGATCTTATCTTTTGTATCCTAATCTTCCATATATCTCTATACCAAATTTCATCCAAATCTGTTCAACTGTGGTAGGTAGGTAACAGACAGACAGACACACTTTCGCATTTATAATATTAGTATGGATTTAAAGTACCTACTTATGTGATGCAGAACTATATGGGAGAATTCCAAAAATATATGGAATCATCAGATTAACTGGCTAATAATCCATCTATCCCAAACAATACAACTTTATATCATAATCCGTTATGTAAGGTTAGGACATCCGTTATGTTAGGGCAACAGATCACACGACATGTTTACCATAAGAGCCAATCTTCTGATCGCCATCTTGACATGATCGTGATGTAACTCGGATCGTGATACGATACCCAAAGGTTGTTAAACTACAAGTTATCTGAATATTTTACCTAGTATATGTAGAAGCACGGATAATGCTCAACTTAATTTTAATTAATCTTTTGGATTAAAATCTTTCTACAGTTTATTAATTAGTTATTATGTACTAAAAGGTTGAACGTACCCCACTATGTGATATAATCTTGGAGATATAATAGATATCGCTCGTTATATTCACTTTTGATATACCTACAAGTTCTCGTTGCCGATTCTTCTTATGTTTCTACTTTGTATTATTTTAGGATATGATCTATCAAAAAGACGACTGTTAATCGAAAAAATAAACAAAATATATTGTTTGTAGGTATCACCGAAGACGTCTGATTTCTGTATAAATACAAATTATACCTAAGAAAAATCCGTGAGGACTAAATAGATTGCATAAATTGAGATAAACCTTCGTTTCCTTTTAGCAGGTAAAATCTATAATTGTAGAAACTAAGTCTAATAATTTTCTTCGCAATTGTCACGAACTTCCTCCAATTAACATTATCATTCTTCCCGACGTCGTTGTCACAGGAAGTGTGTGTAAAACGTTAAATACAACCTTTTGCAATGTCGACATTGAGAAGCACCTTTTGCAATTAATTCACGTAACTGCATGACCTAACATCGATATAGTAGATCTACAAAATGATAGCATCAATACGATGTATGATATGTCTTGATACTTTGTTTTAATTGTACTACTCTACGCTACTGTGTTTATTTCTACATACATACAATATATTTAGTGCCTCATTAAAGTAATAGTTATAATTATTTAACTCGTTAAACTCTACTTGAATAACTTTTGTTAGTAAGCTGCCATTAACTCTTTATCACACTCGAGTTCAACAAAATAATCTTTCAAGTTTATTGTACTTGACGTAAGTACACGTAAGTATTTGTCATGAGTCTGCTGTATTTTCATAAAAACATTAAAAATAAAATTAATAAAAAGTATGCAATGGCAAACGACGACTAATTATGGCAGTAAATTACACGCAAAGGTCAACTAATTTTTGCATGTATACTGCGATTTTTATTCGATAATTTATGATAAATGACAATTGATCAATCCAGTTTATCGATATTGCTTAATGATAAATAATTATATTTACATTTTTATAATGAAAACAACTGTTTCGTATATTTGTTTGTTTTAAAATGACCGATCCCAGTTTTATTCCATATTTAATTTTGTTATGCCGACAGTTTACCTTAGCATTTAATTAATCAATAAATACATCTTTATAAAGTTGTACATTCTTGCACTGCGCTACAATTTATGCTGTTTGTATCTAATCTCGTTAAGTCCGTGCGCGTGTTATTAGATTATTTAATTAATTATTTATTTATAAGAATATATTTTAATAAAAAAAATAAAAAGGTAAAATTTTATCATCACCTCACTCACGTTTTCGTTGTGGGAAAATATGCTCTCATTGGAAATGAAATTACTGAATATTTCTTCAGTTTGTTAAAAGGATTACAAATAATATTGCACTCATTAAACTAATACGAGTAACCTACTTCCTAAAATATTACAAAAATGCGCCCTCATTAATAAAAAAAACAACAGAAATCAATATAAAACAACTGGTATTACAAACAATAAGCCCAGTTTCGATATGTGATAGCTTTTCTGATTCACTCAATGATACAACTGTTACACGATTAAACATTTGTAATTTATAATCAAACAAACGACCAAGTGGTATCGGTCGCACGCAATCTGCGCGTTCGTTGGCCGCGACCCGCCTCAATACAGGTTTCAGGGTAGCCTTACGCAACCAACTAGTAATTACTTCCGACTCTATCCTGATTTATTTACATATTGACTACCAATGCATGAGAATGCATCGTTTTATAACGTCCCATTGGAAAAATTGTACTCATTATCACATTGTAGCTGCGAAAAAATGCATTAAGATTCTTTAACAGTTTAAACAATGAATAAACGTAATTAAGTATGGTTTAATAGTCAATTAAGCAGATTTATCCTTTATCCGTTTTCCCGCAGACTGGGAAGCTTATGTGAATGTTAGATATTTTATAAAATGCTTTAGATATGTGATTACTAGAGTTTCAGCTTTTCCTGGGGAAAATAAAGAGTGCTCACACTAGAAAATTTGTAAATTAATATATTTGTTATTATTTAACCTACATAAAGTCATGGAGTACCCAAGATTTATATATATAAACATATATATAAATCTTGAATATAAAAATATTTAAATTATGCACTAAAAAAATTGCTAGCTGAATACTTTACACATTGCAAGAAAAATACTAATACTAATCTCAATGTATTATAGTAGTACGCTAAATATTAACATAATTAATGATATTTTATTTGATAATTTGAATTTGTTATAGTTTGTAAATTTTTGCATGCCTTATTCTGGCTCATGTGACCACTCTTGATTATTTTATTTAACATCCATTCTGTACACATTATTGCAAATAAATGATTATTATTAATACATAAATGAAAATGTAACATTAATTAATGTGTTATTAACGTCCTATAACGGAACTTCGTAACCTAGCCGTATTTAGGCTTATTGGAATCGTCTAAGATGCACTCAGATCATAAAGGGTGTGAGTTAGCTGTTTGGCTAAAGTATAGATAAACTCAGTTGGCGTATAAAGCAGCATGTCATAAAGACACTCACAAACAAACAAGCCAAGTGACATGCCAAGTTTGCGCCGATATAAAGATAACTTTGCATCTTGTTACATCTTATTAATCTATTCAATACTCAGGAATTTTAATAGATTTATAAAACTGCAATAACTGGACTTGAGACTTGAGTATAGGATTCTAGTCAGCTCGTGTCTTTGGTAGAATGAAATGGACTCTTTGCGGAACTAAATTAATAATACAATTTATATCAGAACTAGTTTTCACCCGCGTTCCCGAGGGATCTTATCTTTTCCCGGGATAAAAAGTATCCTATGTTTTATTCCAGGGTATGATATCTGTGCACCAAGTTTCATCAAAATCCGTTTAGCCGTTTTTGCGTGATTGAGGAACAAACATCCAAACATACACACTTTCTTAGTAGCATTTGATTTATTATCATTTTGCGTCATGAAGTATTGAAAAAAGCTTAAGCAGGCGTCTACACCAAGTATTTACTCAATTAATCACTCAGATTTACATTATTGTTTGTTTGTTTGTCTTGTATTTTTATGTTATTTCTTTTTCTTTATTTTAATGTAATGTTGTGTGTTGTCAAGAATAAATGTATTTCTTTCTTTCTTATTTAATATTGTTCACTTTTAATTACATCGGTATTAAAAAAAACATTTATAACCATTACAGCACCGGGCATAAGTGTTACCGTATTTAATATCAGGTACACTACTTACCATACCGGTTTTAATATCATTCATACTGGTATGGAAAACATGCTAAATCGACTACCTAAGCTAATCCCAAACTCGATAAAAAGCTGTTCCGCCACTTTATCAGGTGCTAAAGTCTGATGTCAGAAAAATCAACCAATACTTGACGCCACTTGCTGTAATATCATAATACTATCCTCATTATAATAGTAAGTATTTCTAAGTCCACGACGCAGCCATTTCTTAGATCTTAATCGAATCACGACCAGCCCACGTCTCTCTTTGTATTTTGATTTTATGTTTATCTAATGAACTGATGCATTGCGAATATTCCACGTCATACCTACTCGTAGTCTTTGAGGGAAAAAAGTTTGAATTGCAAAGTAAGAATTGTGCTCTCACCAAAATCGTGATGTCATTTATTCCATATAGCCCACCCACGTCTGGATTGTTTAGAAAAGTGAATTCCATAAACATTTTCCATAAGGTACTTCAATGTTGCTTCACAGAATTGTCCTTCGTTGATAGCAATATTTCTCTGCCACTATTATAATATGTATATTTAAAAGTCTCTATGCCGAACATGTTGCTATTGTTACTGCCAAAGGCGTGATCCACGACATAATGTTATCAGCTCTTTTTTTTATGTTCGTGAATTATAGACTTGCATGTGTACACATAAAGTCTAAATTCAAGTGATTCATAAGGTAGGTAAATGGCTGGTTAGAGAAAAACGGAGGACAAAATATTCACCCATTCTAGACTATCTATGTAACGTGAACGAAAACAATATTTAGTCTCAGTATAATAATGTATATTAATCTTCTAAGCTTTCCATTAATTAGTCTTCTATATTTCTTATTCTCTATGGTTATAGTTATGATGTGGCCAAAAGTTGAAGCTTGGAAGCGATATGGCTCAAAAACTAGCTGCTGTAATACACACAGGTGTTTTGTGAAATTCTCAACTTGAGGAGTGTTATCCAGATAGGCGTATACTTCCATAGTGTCACCAAGCTATGTATAGTTTCCTCACAATGCCGATGTTTTCCTCAAAACATTTCCACATTAAATCAAAGGTGTGTAACCATACCCATGATTATCTACGTCCGCGGCTTCGTTTATAGAGACTATGATTTCCGATGGTACTATGTAATAAAGATAAATAAAGTGGACCCCATTAATATGGATTATATTACAATTATTCAAGAATTAATTGAAACACGGTGATACCCTGACAAGTCTCTAACACGCATGCTTAATAATGTTACCTAGATATGCATTCCCTTTATAAATTACTTGTTACTTTGTTTCATATATGTACATTTAAAACTATAGGTGGACGACATTTTAAGTCTCGAATTCGGTCTCGCGAAGCAGATGGTTAATACCAAACCTTTATTTATACTAAACTCTTTATTTTGATCTGTTTCATATTTTTTAAGAACAACATTTATTTAACCATGCCACATAACGGTTAAATCTACATTTTTAATTGTTATTGCAGTCATTATATAATTTCTCAATTCTCTTAATCATTTTATTCGCCCACTAACCCTTCTCAGTAATTGTGGTATTTTACAATGCTCTTTTAGTGTTTTACGAGTAAAAATAATACATTGTCAAACTGTTTAGATTTTTTTGTCTTAAAACAACGTCATGAATTTTCTTAGATATACATTTTGATTTCTGCAAAATTTTACCTTGTTTATTAGAAAGTAAGTTCGTATTAAATTAAAGCGACACTTATCGTTTCGAACTATCTCGACAATGTTGTGACGTCCAGCTAACTGGCGAGTTAAATAATTTACGCTCGACCAGTAGAGCTCGGAATTCCAGATTGGGTTACAAACTGTCGTGTCCACGTCTGCATGGAAATTTGTTACGGTCGCTAACTTAAGTAGCGGGATGACTCTAACAAGAGCCAATGGCGGTGTGAAAACAAAAATAAATTGAAGTCGTGCTGAGTAGCGAATGAGGAATTAATTGCGCCTGAGTATGCACTGCGCTAGAAACATGACCTAAAACCATATCCTATTCTGAGGACGTTCGAAATTCGTAATCTGTATGTAAATAAGAAAATAAATAAACAATTTAGTTTTTAATAGCGAGAGACGAGCTTTAGTGTTATCAATAAAAAAGAATTGAATACCTGAAAGATTTTTTCTCACCTTTAAAGCCATGCATTCAATTCACTGAGAAACAATTATTTATAAGCACTGTTTCTGAAACAAATTAATATGTTTCTGAAAAATGAGAAACTGTTGTTTCTAGCAAGTTTCTGTGCTCCCGGCCATCCGGGAATTCCATAATTGGAGAGAACCGAAACAAATCAGTTTCGCAACAGTTGTATACAACTGTTTCAGTTGTTTATAAACATGGCGGTAGTCTGGGATGACAATAGCATTTTTAAATTAATAGAATTATTTCAAACGAAGTCGATATTATTATGGAATAACCTCAGGCGACATATTTGAAACAACTGAGATGTGGACGGCTTAAGGCCAAGACCCTGAAACATTGTTTCTTTAAACATCTATTTGTTGTTCCTGAAAGTGTATGCTGAAACATGTTTCTCAGTGAAAAAAAAAATTGATGGAATTTCGACCAATAAGCAAAAACTAGTACTTAGTTATTAACAAGTTATCCAAACCAACTCTACTTACTTAACATATATTTATCCACTATTTTATGGGTTAAATCTCAATCGATAGAAATTGTGTTGTCGCACTTTAAAAGGCGATTGCAATTTAGTGCGTAGGATGTGAGATAAGTGAAAGAACGTATCCCAGAGCGTGGCTGCAGATCTAACAATCTGATTCTTACCCTGCCCACGCTGGCTGGCGACACAGCCGCCGCGCCTATAGCTGCGATAACTGACTTCTAATAAGATAAATTGTATTTATCTCCTATCTCCCAAGCGTGGTCCAGTCATATTAGTGCTTTGAGTTATAAACTAACTAAAGCACGTAGATTTTCTCGAATTAAACTATAACAGTTGCAACAGCTGAACTCCATAAGTTTGTAATTCAAACTTTTACGAAACGAGTTATAGTTCTGAGTTGGTCCCATAAATATGTTTGAATTTGCTTTATAGATATCTTTCTTAAAACATCGCTAACGCCTACTATTCGTATAAAGTGCTCACGAAAGTCGGAGAATTTCGCAGGAATAGTATCGTTAAATAGAACAATGCTAGCCATTGAAATCCAGTGAGTAAAGATTTACATCAGAACGAGAGTCAGCCAGCGGTCTTTATTGTGTAGCTTTTCCCAACGGCTCCTAGGATGACGTCGCTTAGACGCGACAATATTGCATGCGATATCGATTATCGTAGCTACTTCATCTATGTATGCAAAGGCACGTGCGGTGTACACAGAACAGATATGCCGATAAGGTGGCACCGATCGTACGTTACGTTTATCTGGGCGCTGTTAGAGGGCTAAGAACCTATACATTTTCCTCAGCATCTCCCGTGTAATGAATACTTTGTCGATACGTAATTGGCTCCGAGCGTCGATGGCGACTGACCGTAAACGGTCGTATTGGTCTATGCCGATAATTCGCGTGCATCGTGATTCCCGCAAAATAGTATAAACGCCGTAGCTGCTTCTGAAACAATGCGCACGGAACAATACCTACATTCTGAAACGTTTGTTGCTAGAACTAGAACTAAAGAATACCTCGCAAACAAATAGTCATAAATTTAAAGCAGTTTTGTCTGAATAAATCTTGAGTAACAATTACTTAAGCGAAAATCTATTATCCACAAACAAGGCTAGTTCTGACCGTAGATTTTTTTTATGCGACTAGCTGTCCATGTCATGTAACTACCGGGGAAATGCCCACAAAAGCTTGTCCCGTTTTAACAGAGCTTGCGGTAATCGCGGCATCAGTCTCTGTTGAGATACCCACTCAATTAATCTCTTTTTCACTACAATCTATTGTCTTCATGTTTATCTATTCTTACATGCCGTTCGTGTTTCGTATTAACGGTGAACGTTATGCAACTTATCGTGTGACAGCCTTTAAACTTGTTTTTTTTATAGTTCATTTATCATCATCGTAATTTAGTTTTATAATTAGTGGTTGCAGTGACAATCGATTCTATAATAGCGACGCTAAGCTCTAATGAGCATAGTTCTCGATTGATATACCGCATTTATTTTCAAGTTTTGCCTGTATCGTGGCTCGGGCTGCTATATTTATTTTTATTTTAACCACCACGACTCCGCTGATGTTTAGTTTTGTTTTCACGATGGCATCTTCTCTTTCTTAGTACAAACGAAAGTTTCTCGCATTGAACGCTCGATAAATGGCCCGTATATCTTAGCTCGCGTATTGTTAGAAAGTATTCCTAAGTAAATCTCTGCTATATCGCTTGCATAATTTATGGATAAAATAACCATAACGATCGTAGTTACTATCAATTTAGCAATACATTGAAATTACTAGTATTTTAGCAGCAAATGAAATAAATAGATATTCAATTTGCTGCTGTTATTATTATTATATTCATCTATCATCTTTTAAAGCAAACGATAGAAAAAAATAATTGGCTCGTTAACAACAGTTATTATGGCACCATGTCTAGTCAACCGATATGTTATTATATTATCGACGATAATGTTCGTACATCAGCCCTCTACAATTCTTTTACAGCCGTATTGCCTGTATTGCCGGTGTCAGTTGTTCCCTTGTTCCCATCTCGGACCGAACAACGGTCATTAGCTGGTTCTTCCGCTAGCAAAACACGATCGATGTATGTGCAAAACTCGTTCCAGCGAATGCGTTATGGCCAATCGTGCGTATCGGTATCCCAGCGCTCACATACACAAATCACCCATCGAACATATGAACTTACGCACTTCGGAACAACTCTTTGATAGATACGATCATTTCGCGCTTCGTTAACTTCATTTGCAATATTCCACCGGCTCTTGACTCTTCATTGAACTGTAACCTTTCTTGACATACCTATTATTTTGTTTCTCGACTCTTTTTGTAGCAAATCCAGTGCATTCGACACATTATTAAATTGGCAAAGCGGTCGCAGATCACAATTAAACCTAGACAGTCTAGCATTCGATCTTGCATATAACAAGATACTGTGTTTAATATAGATATGTTTAATATATATATATCTAGGTATCATGATTCGTGACTTCACGTCTAGTACATTCAGCAATAAAATATGTAGCTGAAGAGATCCAAATTTATAAAACACGTTCTGGGATGAAAAAAAGTATCCTTTGTTTAATTCCAAGACATATCTACCTGTGTGCCAAGTTTCATTAAAATCCGTTCAGCCGTTTTTGCGTGATTATGCAACAAACATCCAAACTCAGAAACATAAAAACTTTCACATTTATAATTTTCTCATTTATATTTTAGCGAAACATAAAAACCGTTTGCACTACCTATACTATAAAATACAACTTACCGCAGATGACAATTTCGCAGAAACATAAACTTGCAAACATCAGTAACATCAGTACATGAAACTAATAGATAGAAAGAAACTTATCACGTATCAGCTCAATCAAATTGTTATGTGACTGCGATCATAAAATATGATAAATCTTTAAAAAAGGAACTCATGACTTGAGCCATGTGTTTCTGAAAAGCTTTATATTAATTCCCATTCAAACATCCTTCTAATATTTCCTAATAATATTTATGATTTTGATCTCAGAAAATTGCTCTTGATTTTCTTCCTTTATCTTTCATCTCTTACTTTATCTTTCATCTCTTACTTATTGCATAATTGTATTTTGGCTACATCGTTCAGCAGCTAATCTTTTATTGCTCATTCACATCGTGTAATAGTAAGCTGGCAAACAGTAAAAAACCTATTGAAATGGGTTCAGTCGTTTGGAAAATTTACTCAAATCATTTATCTGACATGAGTGAGATTTTGATTGTGATTTAATGAACTTTATATAAAACAATAACGTTATTGTATAACATTAATTTCCTAATCTTTGTAGATGATTTATTAATCTCCGTAATTTTATGTAAATGTGCGATTTATCTCAAACTGACGCTCAACAGATTCTTCAGTATGACTATCACTATTGTGATTTATTATCTCACCGTTTCCGTCGACCACGACTGCGGAACTTTCCTTACAATTTCTAGGCTCGTGCTTTATGTTAACAAAGTCTTGGGAATTGCCCTTCGCCGGCAATGATTGCGGCTGGCTAATACGGCGCCGCCTGTTGAAATAACACAGAGCAGTAGCTTCCGCGTGAGGAAAATGTTTATTTAAACTAAATTTATAGCTAAATTATAGATAGTAGGGGTACATGGTCCACTACTATCATTAAATCGTCTTCAGAATCATCCTCCTTCGTTTTTGCTTATATACTCACTGCATCTCCGACGCCATTAATTATCTTACCATCATGTACAGCCTGTAGCTTATAATGTAATGGATTCGTACCAAGTCGAATGGTTCTTACCGATGTTTTACTTGTTTGTCGTTTTTTTTGTATTATT
Source organism: Ochropacha duplaris (assembly GCA_951361185.1). Lineage (NCBI taxonomy): Eukaryota > Metazoa > Arthropoda > Insecta > Lepidoptera > Drepanidae > Ochropacha > Ochropacha duplaris. The sequence continues at coordinate 4,953,037 of OX592706.1, forward strand.
ATAGTTTATTCAATTATAGTGCTGGTACAAATATTCTCATTACGTAGTTATTCCATTTTGCTGAGAACAACATGCTGATTGTTGTTATGTTTTTACTCGTAGCGTGTTCGTACGCTCTACATTGTGAGATCGCGACATACGCGACCGCGATAAAAATGCTCTGCTCCATATCTGATCTCGAGAATCCTATTTTATTATTTCTAAACCAAATAGTGGTCTGTGGTGAAAACAATTCATATTGTACATGGAAAGTTGTATTGACCAAGAAAAGGGAATGTTTGCTTTCCATTCCCTTTTAAAGCACGTAGTGAACGTGTAGTTACTCCCACAAGTTTTCTTTCAAAACAGTCGGTGAGTTTACTTCACTTAACCTAGTTGACTAAAAATTTCCGTGACGCATCGGAATTTGAACTACATTTGAATAATCGACCTTCACTGTCTCCTTCGACAAGAAGTTCTGGAAAAACTATATCTTGTTCGAAAACGAACGGCGATCTTGATAAAAAAAACTTGCTTAAGGCACGCCCGACTTTTTAATTAGCTAAACTTTAGTTATTTCAGCGGTTGTGAATATAAGCCCCGCATTTTATTTAAATTTAATTTAAAAATGAATCTAGTCTTAGCGTATACTTTTTTGAATAAGATTGTGTCAAGGAGAACTGAATGAATTTTATGGCACAAATGCAAATTCTTTTCTTCTTTTCACGAGATTTGTTCTTTATTCAAGTCCAAACAGTTTTGTTTGGCATGGCCGACGTGACAACAAAGACAGTGTTACAGTGAACGCTTGCGCCGAAATTGAAAGTGAGCTGACAAGTGCGAGTGCGTGAGACGTGTCTGCGCATCTGTCACATTACAAGATCAATTCTACAAATGGATGTTGTATGGTGTATATTCTGCAATATGTGTGTAGCACAAAAAATACTTGCTATGTATGATTCAAGTTTTCCATTAAATTGTTAATAAAACATGCTAGATTGTAGAATGACCTACTTAAAATATGTTACTCGAGAAATACCATTTATACTATTGTGATAGTATAAATAAATTAGGCGTTGTATTAATCATTTTCGGATCTGTTAAAACTCAAACGTAGCCAATAAAAATCTTATTCTACATTTTTGTGTGTGAAAAATGTCCAAGGATAGTTATTTATTTATTTTAGTAATTTAACAAATAAATAACAAACTCAATTAATATAATAATCAAATTATGCTATGATCAGCTACAAAAATATAATTATGAAGACGATGTACCAAAATAGAAAGCCTACAGAGAAAGGGCCCATACACAAATGGTTAAATCGTTTTTACATTACCACAATAAGTCAAAGAACGTGGTCTGTATTATACGATTTCACCTATAATTTTGTCTGCCTCGATTATGGACTCGAATCAATCATTACAATTTATTTCATGTATCTTATATCTTTGGATTTAAGGCTAAAGCAGATATTTGTAAATATATACTATACTATAGTTTTGAAAATAATTTAAAGATCTTTGAGATGAACAGTTGTCTAAAGCACTCGTTTTAGTTTACATAACAATGTGTGTTCCTAAGTATTTCCTAAATTTTCAAAACTCTATCGAATCCTCTCGTCCACATGACTGCAGTTTGTATTCGTAAACCTAATTAGTAACGTTGTAAATTATAACGCGTTGGTCGGTCAGAAATCGGTCACATTTTAACTTCATGCTTCAACTCAAAATAACAGGGTATTGCTTATTAATATTTTAAATAAAAAGCTTATAATTAGATACCTACTTTCAAGTCATCAACACTACATCCATTCAAAATCAGTTTGAATGATAACCTTTTGTATGCTTATTGGCAACTCATTGGATATCATTACTGATGCTAATGCGATATAAAATGTTACAGCCATTTCAATTTCACGCGCCATTCATTAATCATAAGCGGCGATTGTCGATCGGTGTTTGTTCGTTTTAGAAGTATGTAAGCTCCGCACGCGACGGCCAACTGAACTTTCTTCGGCAGATCGTTCAAAAAGTATATGACAAATTGCTTTATAATGATACCTAATTAATCGTTTGGTAAGATTCCAGTTACACCACCAATTCTTTTTTTATATGAAGAAGCTATGATCGAGATGCCACTTTCAATGAACCTAATAAAGCCTTGAAAAAATATGGTTGCTAGATACTTTGGGATAAGCTTGTGTTTGACCGCAAACTCACCATTGTAAGTGATGATGTGGCCGAAGGTGGTGAGCACACAAAGCCTATATAGGAACTGGTTTTTATTTTCAGCTGTCGGAACACACAGACAGATTTTAACAAATTTGAGGGTAGTAGCCAGCCTGTCGGGTACTACGAGGTACCCTACCACCGTGCTATGGTTTCCTCACGATGTTTTCCTTCACCGAAAGCTCAAGCTCACTGTTAAATTCGAACCCACGACCACTACCACTGAGCTATCATCGCCTGTTAGATTAATTTATTTTTATTATTATACTATTCATGCCCAGCAAATAATGAGAGCATGTTTTAGGTACATGGATCTCGACGTCAAAAAGCAAATTGATTTAAAACTGAGTTTTCATTAGAAAGTAATGTTGAAGATCGCATGTAGATAAATACTCCCGCATGCAAATAATTGTGACGCTTCCGGGTTTTAATCAAACGTTCCTAAACATGTAACAGCTGTTAGCGTTGCATTTAATTGTAATAACATTTATTATAGAATCGGCCCTATCAATTATTACTAGTAAGATAAATCCTAAATTACATGCCACGAAATTTGTTTACGATAAATATGTAATACCAGTTGTCATTTGGTATTTATATCAATGATTACAATTGAGGCGAAACTTTTGACGGTTCATAGAAAGTGAATTAAATGGGTTAAAAAGCTAACAGTATAAATAATGGTTACTATTTTAGGAACTTTCATATCATTACAAGTCAGTATTCGCTAAACGGTGCAGGTAAATATATCCCCAATTTGGTTGAATTCGAAAACGTGATCAATATAAATGTAGTTGGGAAAGCTAACTAAGCTTTAGAATTTAACGAAGGCGGTGTACCTAGACGTGATTTGCCTTTTTATGTATGTTTCAGAGAGTGATTGCTCATTGTGAGTGGCGTTATTACCATCACAGGAGCTTGTGGGAACTAGTTGGAAGTACTAGGGACCACTGAACCTTTGCACCCGTTTTTCTCTACCACAGCCTTGTGTGACTGCTTTTTGTCCGCAATTATTAATTTTACTTTGACAGGCTATGTTTACTGGTAGTCTCTTGTCCTCTTATTAGTTTTCATTTGTGTACTGAGCCATTATGATATAATTTTAGGTTATTACTTTCGAGCGAAGAGTGAATACTGGGATGTATTGTTTCTTAGCAAAACTTTTCCCGATATTCAAACTCTTTCATTTGTTTATTATCGTTTTATAGTATTCATATAGGCTTTGTGAATTAAGACGTACCTTGGTGGTTACTGTATAAAACTTAAACAGTGGTCCATAGATCTTTCTCACAATCTTTGCCCAGATCTCTAACTGTAACCACATACAATTGAACTTGGTGATCATTGACCTATCATAACTCTTCACCTTTGTTAAATATCGGAAGCAAAACACATTCGTGCTATTCACATTTCAGATTAATATCAAAGTGAAAGGCTTGCGTTATGTTAAAGTTCTGAAACCCTTGCTAGAACCTTGTTAGATTAGCATCGTAGTTATTATCTTTGCCTACCGTCTCGGGGCACGACAGGAGGCTTACAGCACAGCTCTTTACTTATGGAGAAATCAACAAAATTTAATGCTTTGTGTTGCGATTAAAATGGATATTAAAGTTGCTTACTGTTAAATTATGAACGGAAAAATAATCTAGTCACATCAGCGCAGAAAATTCTGTTGGTTTAAATACTTTATTGAGCATAAGCATTTGCAGAATTAATTTATGGTTTCTTTCTCTGTGTTGTGCTATGACACATTGGTATTTGATGACCTTCTAGCTTCTATGTTCATTAAATTTTTTAGCATTGAACTCATACGGAACATTAATTATAATATTAGGAACACCAACTATGATAGGCTTACAGACAGATATTTCATTAACGTTAAACTACTTAACACTAAATCTAAATAAAAGATGCAGGTGTAATTTTATACCAAATAATCATAAGCGCGTGACCAATATCGAAAATCGTTTCGCCGTTGATGATTACACTTTGACAGGTGCTTGTCACACAAACGATTCCGAAAATGAAGACTGCCCTCTTAACCTTAACTGTTCAATTTTACACAAACAATGATGCCTCTGTTTTAAAATCACGATCGCGATTCAAAGATTGCCTATCGAGTTAACAGTTGGAAATAATTTGGTTTTAAAATGGACTCGTAGTCTTTAAACGGTTTTATACTTAATTTTTAATCCGTTTTTTAGGGTTCCGTACCCAAAGGGTAAAAACAAGACCCTATTACTAAGACTTCGCTGTCTGTCCGTCTGTCTGTCACCAGGCTGTATCTCAAGAACCACGATAGCTAGACAGTTGAAATTTTCACAAATTATGTATTTTTGTTGCCGCTATATAACAACAAATACTAAAAACAAAATAAAATAAATATTTAAGGGGGGCTCCCACACAAAAAACGCTATTTTTTGCCCTTTTTTGCTCGATATCATCACCAAGCTGTATCTCAAGAACTGCGAAAGCTAGACAGTTGAAATTTTCACAAATTATGTATTTCTGTTGCCGCTATAACAACAAATACTAAAAACAAAATAAAATAAATATTTAAGGGGAACTTTTTTGCTCGATATCAATAATGGCAATAGGTAGGCACTTGAAATATTCACAAAATACTCAGTTCTGTTAAGGGGGGTTACCATACAGCAAACGTGAATTTTTTGCCGTTTTTACGGAACCCTTCGTGCGCGAGTCCTACTCGCACTTGGCCGGTTTTTATTATTTGCATTGGATGTAATACTTAAATGAAACAAAACATGTGATTAGTAGTATATAGTAAGCCTAATATAAGTAACATGGAACGAATGGTAACGATGTATTCTTCTAAACTACACGCAATTTATATTTTCTTTATTTAACTTATAAATAACATCATGTCTCGGTTATTATATTCGTAGAATCGTTCATTATAAAGTCCCTGGTTGAAATGTAACGCGAACAAATAACAACAGTTAGATATCTGCACAAACTAGCTAAGTACGTCTATTCTCTAAGAATCGTATATCGTAAGTACCTCAGTATTTCACACGTGACCATTAACCCATATCAAACTTTAATGATGTGTTAAGCCGATTGTTAAATTTCACAAGTATTGCTACATTGATGAAAAATTTAAAGGTAAAAGTGACACGATTGCCAATCTAAGTAGACGAACGGTAACCTAAAGATAATCACCAAACTGCTAACCGTTGCTAATGCACCGTCAAATTGGTAAGAGTACTGATTTTGTATGAACACTTTTTACTGGACACATAACAGAAGTTATCTTGATTGGTTTAGTCCAACTTTGTTCATATTGTAAGTCGTGGAGTGTGTCGTAAAGAATTAGTTTCGATACTTTCCCATTTAAAACGGCCGAATCCAACAGTCTGAATGGATTTGTATTTTGATTACTGCATTGAAACTCATACTAAGGAAATAGATCTAGCAGAATTTCTTAAGTAAGAGTGAGTTTCAAAGGTTTAATGTATAAATAGGGATGAATTATGTAATAATGAAAAAGAGTATCAAGTGAAAACAAACTTAGAATAGTTTTAGTGTATAAATCCGTACTACTAGAAGAATGTCATGATCATTACGTTTCAAATTGACCTTTAAAGAAGGTGAAATCTCAAATTATGGATAACAAGTTAAATATGGTTCTCAGTCTTCTCAGTAACATTTCGCTGGTCATGTACAAAAATTATCATCATTCGTGAAAACGATCTGTCATCAAATCGGTATTGGATTACGTCGAATGGTTTATAACCAGCAATTTTGTACGTGATGTATTATCCATAGGTTAATCGTTGGTTGGTTGTTACTAACGCAGCATGTAGGTTGCATCGCATTGTGGGTCACTGGCACACGCCGCACGCGCTGCACTTTCCTGCAGTTCTCTTATGCAGATGAGAATCAGGTGTTTATTAAACCTGTCAAATTAATTCAGAATTTGCTACCTCTACAAGTAATCTATTGAATAATGTTCATATTCAATTGTGAAGAATTTAATTGCTAGGAATGCTTGTTTTATTATAATATTTACTGCTTTAACATATTTTGTTTAACTTGCTTTTTTAATTATTGTTTTTTATTTAACGGTTAATGTGCACTGTCTTTCTTGCAATTTGGAAAGTGTACTGCAGTTCATTTGAGTTCTATTTTCTCGGTGTTATAATCTTATCGTAAAATCGCTTCGAGTTACACTTTTTCATACACATATGGTAAATGCATCTCAACTTCTATAGGTGCCAATTATGAGAAGTCGGCTGTGAGAACTGAATATTCCTGATTACTGGTTCTGATTAAAGATACCAATAATGTTAACGTTCTCTTGTATGTGGGAGGATTCTTAATTATAATTGGATATACGTATTTATTTAACAACTTGCTTTATAGTCTCAATAAAATGTTTCTTATCTTTTGTTTCATAGTGTACTTTGCATTAAATTGCAAATCCACTATCTTAAAAGTTGTAGTAACAAATACAGTAAATAATAATCGAAATCACACTAACGCTGACCATAAAACCATTGTCTTCAGTTACTAGTCTAAAAATAATTTCCGTTCTCAAATTTTTCTAGATCAATCGGAGAAACAAAAGAAACATCCGTAATAGTTAGTATATTGTCCATTCTTCTACTGCATTACGACTTCCTACGAAAATATGGCCGTTTAGAGGCCTGATCGTATATTGCGCTATCTGTTAGTTAACCCACATAAATCCAACGAGCGGCTTGGTTGCCAGTTAATCGAGAAGATTTTGATTCGTTTGCACGTCTCCGATAAACATCGCGGGTATTGTTTTCTCATCATTTGCTATGAAACTTGATTCATTGCACCCGCCATCCAATTTGCAAGCTGATGCTCGTATAAACGATTTACTTTCTTCTCGTTTGTTTTTTTAAGTGTCGGATATGGTTATCGCTAGTAATCATGGAATTAAAGCAAATTGACCTACAAGTAAAGCTACATCTTCCAATATAATTATATAGTGTCATAGCTTTCGGTAAAAAGGCAAAGGTTGCTCAAATTATGCGAATGTACGGATTACCTATATTTCTTCAGAAATGTAATTTTGTTAGAAAGCCCTCTAGATGTTTACTCAAACACAAATAATTATCGGTAAAAAGTTCTACGGTTCATTGAATATAGACGCCTCATCGGAGCCACCTGTTAACGCATTTGGGTCAGTTTTTTGTACTTCGTTTTCACTATTCAAACAAACCATGCAACGTCACAACGATTTGGCAGCAATGATGGATTGATTGCGACCACGTATTTGATCAATAAATCTCACATGACCTAATTCAACCACTTTGCTAAGTGTTGCTGAGTCTTAACTTCATCATATCAGTCAATAAATAACTGTAATGGAGCAAATTGAAAGTGTAACAATGTAAACGATTGTTATTTGTCTTCCTTTTTCAGCAATAATGTTATCATATACACAATGGTTTATCGCAGCGGTTACAATTTCGCACATAATTTTACCATTTCTTCTTACGTTTTCGATGTTGCGTGGCTTAGTTGGGCGTGACGCGCCGTTTTGTCGGCTGCTCTTACTGATACGGTCTACATGCGCTGGAGCATCCGTCGCACTAACCCTTGGTTTCGGCTTCAAGTTTTCTTCTATCATAGAGAAAGCTATCGATTTCTTATCTGTAATGTATACTTCATTGATATATACTTTCGCATTCATATCCATTATGTTTTACATCAAACGGGATATGCATTTTATAACGGTGTATTCATATTTTTGTAGAAAGTGCGTTGTATCATACGTATGTAAATTATGTATTATAGTGTAAGCCATTGTATCCAAATTTCAAAATTGCATTCTAAATCCTGTTATTTTTCATTTATATTCCCACAGTATATTGCGTATTCAACTAATGCGCATTGTGAACAGATACTGAGGAATGCTCTTACATCAATAATTATTCAAATTGTACTCATAATACATGTTCATGGTTGTAACCTTTCTTTTTGTGCAGCTACTATTATTACATTATCAAGATTGTACGTTTAGGTAATGTACAAGTAATTTGTTGCGCGAACAATTTCCGAGGAGCATAATAAGTTGTTGGTTGATTTAATATCGTGCGATTAAACTTATTCCTTATTTATGTTAGATTATATTTCGAGGATTATCTCGCTCTCAAATAAAATTATTTTTTCAAAAAACATCTCATCTTAATGCTCTTTTGAAATAAAGACATTTACCAATTTTTTAGCTCTTTATTGATTAGTTTACCATAAAAAACGATAGTAATAAAATTTTATTCATAATTTTTCATGATTCATTTATTTTTACCACAAAAAGACATCAGATTTCCTATATATGTACGTTGCTATTTATTGTTAAGTTATACTAGTCAAAAATACAAATTTATACCAATGAAACCTATATGCAAAAAAGTATCTAACAGTTTAGTCTGTACCTTGATAGGTCTGACAGTTAGTCAGGACAAGTCTTTTTATATGTAGTTTAAACTGTTATCGTATTTCGTTTTCTTTAATAACAATAGTTACGTCGTTGGATTTAAGCGGTACTCAAAACGGTATTACAGTGTCGATGCAATTGAAACATTCACCGAAGTAGTATCGAATGGCACGACCAAAGCCCAGTTCTGAGGTGAAATGCAAGGTCGGGAACCGTACTTTTATTGTGTTTATAAGCTTTTTGTCATGCATCTCACCGAGTTGTATTGTTAGAGACAACTGAACTACTCCATTGAGACAGATATGGCGTGCAATACCCGAGTCGGAAACGTTTTTTTCACCATCTTCCGTGATAGTTGATGATAGAGAGCCCCACTTGCTGTGACGCAAAAATGTGTTTAATGCAATTAAGTTGCCGGTATGCATCTGTATGTAGCGTTAATTCTATTCACTTTAGTATTCATCTTTCATTACTTCATTATCATTCATTCGATTAATTACAATATACACACACATGAAATAAACAGCCAACTCAACTAACCCTAGTCATGCAAATCAGTGCGTATACCGGGTTGTGAATGTAGAATCAGGTTTTCATGACATAACGGCCAATGAAGACGTTATTTCTTAGCTTCAATGTATGTGGTCTTAGAGCTAGTGCGAAGCGGCTGCGGTTTGCTTTAAAGCCGAAGTGGAAATGAGCTTGCATTTAAAGTTAGTATTCTCCTCTTGACTGAAACCACAAATCGTCGAGGGGATGACTCGTGTCTTTATCGTCGAGTTTCATAATAGCTCTAAGAGTTTCCGCTGTGGATGGTTGATGTCACCTGTCTTATGCCGTTACATCCTTACAAATAAATTCATCGTTAGCTGCAGCTATTTGTGCTTGTATTTCCTTCCTATTTACATACGTATGTGAACCTATCATCGCAATACAAACGTGTTGTAATACGAGAAGTCTCCTAATAACTCTATTATTTACTTCGTTACCCGTAGCTGTTATTTTCTCGGAAGCTTTTCTCCTCATGTCTGTTATTTAGCATAAAACTGTTGAACTCTAATATTAACAAAATGTTCTCTGTGATTATTGCTTCGTTCTTGAAACTCTTGTAGATATTGTTATTATTTTCAACTAGTGTTCCGTCCCGCGGTTTCACCCGCGTTCCCGAGGGATCTTATCTGCTGGTTAACTACTTATTTGCTTAAGTGGAATCTATTTTAAATAAATTAAGTTGAATTTTCTACGTAGCCCAAGCACATAATTCCGCAATGCATATTCAATCTAGGTGCATAATATTTCATGTGACAATCTTGAACAAGCAAGGCCCACAAATAAGTTTTCAGAATGATTGACGCAGATATGCTCTCGTATCGTTACTCGAACCTGAAATAAGGTTGACGTAAATATATGATTCTGGCGGATGGAAAATTCGCTTTGCCTCGTTAGGGATATTGAAGGTGATATGTCTGAAGTCTTGATATCTGGATCGGACCATGATTTGTGATATTTATTTTAACGAGATTTATAAGTGAACATTATCTATTTTATGTTTGTTGTTCGTTGGACAAAAACTGAAAATGATGCCTTCATCTAGTCTAGATGTGGGCAAACCGCAATAAACGTAGCTTTACCTCACTCATCAATTTACACGGCTATAACTTTGCAACGGTTTCTTCAACTTAAATAAGGCTACTACGTCGCAATCATACAATGCACTTACGATCAATAAGTACATCGTATGATATGTACAGAGATTAAATATAATGTCGGTCATTTTCATTTCTGAGGTCGAGATGAAAAGTCACCAGTCAATTGGATTGTAACGTTGTAACTTTGTATAATTTCACGGTGTCGATGCTTGGACCACGAGTAACGGACTTGGCGGTAATATCGGTACACTATAACCTAATGACATACTTATTGTTAGGTAAATTGATTCCTGGTTCATCATGTGCCCTAAAGTATATTTCTTTGACCTATCGTTAGCTATTAAGGTGCATAAAGGCGAGTTTCCTTAAACGTGATTTGTTACTTTATTAGTTTTTTCAGTGATCATATTTTACTTTTGGGTTATTATACATCTAATATAGAATTGGAAACTCTGTGTTATTACATTCCTGGGTAGTTCAAATTCAATTAATCATTATTTTTAAATGTCACGTCGTTCCCAAGTTTGACCTGCATGAATTTATAAAGTGTGTGAACAAAATTTGCCAAGTTGAAACAACTAACACATGCATTCGTCAAGTGATACACAGTCGTGTTCGTCACATTACTGTGGTGATGACCTGGGGCGATTCTCACATCGCTGATTCTATTTATAAATTGGATTGTGCAAGAAGTATTCTCACCCTGCATAAATAATTTACCATAAAGAATTTTGTCTTTTTAAGGGTAGGTACTTGCGTAATCTGATGAAAAATTTGGAATCGTTGAACAAATACCTAAGTAGAATTCAAATAGCATGCAATATGAAATTATATGGTGATTTGATAGAGTTCCTATGAAGTAAGTCTCAAATTGTCTTACTTATCTGAAGGAGATATCCAGAAATCGTAAAATAGGCATATTAAGTCATGATGATAACTCTGATGAAGCTGTATTTACCGCTTATTTCTTCGTTTGGGTGTTTTTGTTGAACTCATTTTTACACAAATATATTTAAATTCTAAATATTCAAATAAAGCTGGCAATAGTACCACGGAACAATTTTGCATCCTAGTTTCCGGCATCTTCAAGCTATGTATAGCCGTTGCGCGACTGTACCATCTCCCCCATAAATTTACACAAACTGTTGAGGTTTGACTTTGCTTGCGATAAGTCAAAGCTTCAGACAATCTCTGTGTAGAAAGCCGCCACTGCGGAAGGTCATGCTGTTTGCAGCCGATTGTTATCGCCATGAGGATAATGTAAGGTCCTAGACAGCCTTTTGCATTATACCGTAAACCCTACATAAGACATTAGAACCTAAAATTATCAGAATTTAGAATAACAGGTATAAAGAAACATTTAAGACGAAAAGTATAGATTATAAAATATGTATATTGGATATAAAATGAAACTAAAAATAGCCTTCGGATTTTTTGCTCACAAAATTATAAACATCTAATTTTCAGAAATCTCAACCACAATGACAAGAAACACTTCAACGAACGGTACTTCCATTATCAAATTAAAGACAGACTTCTTATTTTGTCTTCAGTTGCGCGTATTTTACCGTATCGAAGAGGACGCAGTTAATTTCATCTGTCTTTGGGTCTTTTTTCTGGAGTTTCAATTAAAGCGGCGACGTGTTTCCGGTCCGTTGGTCGTTCGTATTAATGTGCCTTTTCACGGCCTCGGGCCCTTTGCCTTCAACACAATATGGGCCCAAATTACCCATCGATGGAGTCTCAACGGATCCATTGTGCGGCCGTGGAATTTGTAACTAACGGGAGATAGGTTGCACTCGACTATGGCACAAATGTGCGTGAGATGCATTTCGCTTTGCCATCGTATCATAATACTTATTTTTCACGATAATGCAATATTTTTAGATAATTCCCACTTGCTAAATTACTAATGTTACAGACCAAAAATGTTGCTTTGATTCTTGCTTAAAGTGTTTGAAGTAAAGTTAATGTAGAGGTGAAAGTCTTTATGTTTATGGCCGGTCATTATTCTATAACATTTTCAGTAATGTAATGACTTTTGCACCTTGTAGTTTTCCTTCGCGCAAGAAGTAAATAATAGACATGTGTATTCAGTCGGTGGCAGCTGGGTTTGTTGACCTGAAAATTAAAAATAAATGTGCAACAAAAGTCACTTTGGCTTCACACATGAACGCAACACTAACATAAGCTATAGCGTAATCTTGATCCATTGCGCTAATGGCACTCATTCAACTAGTAGCCAAAATCAAAATTAACAAGAACAATAGAATTTCTACAATCGTTGGGAATTTTCGACGAATTACTCTCTCCTAAATATTCTATGGTATTAACGACACGCCAGTCATTATCACATTCGAAGAATATCTTTATTGACAGCTCAAAAGCGGGCATAAAGGCCACGTGAAAGCCTCTATTGTGGCTGGCCACTTCGATGACTTATACAATGCTACCGACGCTGCCTAATAACCCACACGAGAGTTTTACAACTAGCAACTCATTTTGGAAAATGAAAAGCCCCTTCTCAATACTCAACTCTCCCTTATTGTTGTTAGATGTTGGTTTACAATAGCACTTAAGGTTATCAGAGCGAATGATGGGGCCTTCAGAATCTATTGCTTTCACCCATTACATACCTACGCTTTGTATGCATTTAGACGTCAATTACTTGTTACATAAGTGTGATACTAATTGGAATATTATTTTCATCTTCTGTCGCTTTATTACTACAGGAGAAGGGAGTAAACCCGTCAAAATTTCTCCCCTTTCAAGTCTCTAATAATGCTCGGATACTCAGGTCCTCGTTGCCAGTATAAGTAGTTTGACCCCAGGTTAATTTTGTTCCCGTAAAAAAGATGATGTTTTCTTTCACAGAGACGTCTTGTTCGCCAAACTTGTATGTTTTATAATAAACTAAATAGCTTCCTTATATACAACCATTCCATAGACTGCGTGAATTTCTTATAATGACAATGTTGGAACCTATCAACATGATGCATACATCTTCATCAAATAGTGACATTCCTGGACTGATATTTTCTTTAGCATCACACTTAAACGAAGTAGTATAGTGTCAATCTTCATGACATGCGTATTTATGCATCATTGATGTATTATACTTAACGACATGATTATAATTCCATTGTACAGATTTGTTCTCGCACATTATGAATTTATTCGTAGTGTCTTATTCTACTCTAAAGTACTTATTTTCTGTCAAGAATTTCAACGATCGTGAGATCATTACCGTTGCACCAGTGGGCGTTTGACCTCATTTCGAACTTCGACCTTAAAGGGGTTCCATTAGTTCCTAGATATGAACGCAGATACATATAAAATTAAAGCTTAGGTATGGTGTCAAACTAGACGTCGAGTAATTAAACCAGGAAAACATGCAATTTATACAGTTGTTATAACATCCATTTCAAGCTTTTCAAGGGTTTAATTTTATTTGTTATGCAAACCATTACATTTGTGCTAACATAAACGTTTGACACAGGAAGCAATTGATGCCATCCGATCGTCTTATGCAAATGCTAGAAATTATTCCGCTAAAACGATTTACTACACGCATCTCCCTACGGCCATTCATTTCGCGCTATTTGTGCGAATCTTTGGAATTGGCGAATCACGTTGTAGATCATCAGATTAGATTAACTGAACTGCGTGAATAGTTTTATGCGGGAGTGCCATACTAGAGGGGCTTTCCATGAAATCCTCGATTTGTTCCTTGTTAGCCGAGATAGCGGTGTCACAATATAAATAAGGACCGTAGAGTCGTACGTTTGGACGATCTCTCCAGATACGAGTAACATATCTTTGCTTCATGTGACATGTCCTCTTATAGACCTTGTTGAATTTTAATACGTTTCGAGAAATTTTATTAAAGTTCCCTTATCTGTGTCATGACAGTTTTCTCGTAGAATCGTGATGTGGTTATGTGATGTGATCTCATAAGCTTTTAGAAAAAGTTAAGTAACTATATTGAAAACAATACTAGATCTTAAGTCGTAGAAAGTAAATTTTGAATACTAAAAACTGAAAGTGTGCATCACGTATTGTGAAAATTTTCTTAAGCATTGCAGCATGTAAAGTGTATGTAGTAGCTTTGTTCATTCTTAACCATTTTTCTCATTCAACATCTTCAGATAATATGTAAACAAACCCATTTGCAGTCTTATGAGCTATACAGCACGAGCTAATGACACGTGAATTTCGCTCCTTACGTGAACTGAATGCTCATTAAACATACAATTTGCGGACAACCTTTGCATTCATTCCGCAATGCAACACACTGGCACAAATAAAGTTTGACCTGCGTCAAAGCAGGGAAATTGTCCGTCTAGTGATACATACATAATTTACGTGCTCAGTCTGATGTAGGTTGAAACTTTCGTCCGCTTAAAGTTATTTCAACCGCAATCCAAACAAGAGCGGTGGTCACGTTTTTAAGATTGTCCGCGGCCATCGGAACAGTGATACGGTGGACAGTATTCACTTTAATATGTGAAAATAAATAGATCTATTGTATAATTGTCGATCTATCGCACTGTAGTCAGTTATTAATACACCACTCGAATGGCAGCTTCCCACGTTCGCATACTCCAAATACTGTTAATTGTATTTTCTCGATTAAAGCAGCTTGATCATTCGCACAAGACTTCATTAAATCTTTCTTCTCACTGATGAACACTGTGTATATGAGTCCGCTTTATGTAATGCATGTGCAAATGGTGATACTGCAGGTCTTTATAACAGTTCCTAGTCATTCCGTCAGTGGTGATATCGCCATACTAGATTACCGGCTACAGTTACAGGCGTCAGTGAGAGGTTTCCATTTAAGTATATTGTACCTATCCGCTTTTTTTTATTAACTGTAGATCTCGCTATTTATTGCCGATGCTATCATTAAACACTCGAAACGAAAAGCGAAGTTGTTATTTAACGCTTTTGTGTGTAATTATCATTTCAAACTTTTGCTTTCTAAACTTTCTGAAAGATTATCGAACTTCTATTTACTGTAATGGTGCTGAAATGCTACCGTTATTTTTAAACGTCAGTTGAAAATGCGCAGTTTTTACAGATAGGGCCCAAAATGTTTTTAATAACAGCTATGAAGCAAAAAAATAACGAAATGCGGTTATTAGTCGAGATTATGCCCAGCTTATCGAATCGCAGCTCAGCGAAACAGATTGGTTCTGGGCGAAGGAAAAAAGTACTCACCGCTAACTGACACAGTGCTTTATTGATTACAAGTCCGTTGGATGCCAGGCAACGATAGACTGCACTATGAATGCCATAAAACAAATTGTAGGGCCTTTTACATGTCCAATAAAGGCGAGAATACTCGTTGAAACCAATTGCATAATAGTTTCGCTCATCAAATTGATTTGCTAGACTGTCGATGGCAAATCAATCTGTGTCATCGCGATGCATTCGCCTTATCTTTACAATACATCTATAAAGTGATGGTAAAAGTGGCCTTTTCCGAGATCATCACTCGTTAATGATACTTTCGATTTATCGACTCAAGTAAGTAATTAATCCGACTTACTGACTAGTAGAATATATCGGTTCTTACATCGATTAATACTTCTGTAAAGAATTTTATCTACCGGTTTTAGTTTTTTGCTTTATCGGGCTGTTTTACTGGAATCTATCATTGGACGGTAAAATTGGACAGTGAGCAGGCAACAGTTATAAACCGGCTATCGATGTCGTCCAGGTTTCCTTCTTATGGTTACCCGATGTTTTTTTAGTTGGTTACCTTCAGTCTTATAATAACCTAAAATTTTGCTAAAACCTTTAATCTCGCAATGACTTTATCAAAAAACTCAAAGTTTTTAACAAGTACAGTTAAAACATAAAGACAGTGAAATTGGCGTTCGTTACACTACCTACACGATGTTCCCCATGAAACCATTCCATTCCAGTTAATAGTTCCTCTTCTCATATTTGGTCATTGAAGCTCCTCATAACTGTTTGTTTGGAGGCGTTTGCACATCCACTACATCATGTTTGTACACACTTAGTCGGTTCACTATGTCAAGTTGTTCACACACGTTTAATACCACCTCTGTATTTGTCAAATCATTTTTCAATTTTGTCTTGCTTTCTCGTATTGGTGATAATTTGGCCAATTTTCCTTCAAGTTCTAGACAGGTTAAGATGTTATGATTTGCAGATATTTGTTGTTGTCAGTAGATGTTTTCTATTTTATATACATACATGTCCTCGTAGATATTTTCTTATCATATAACAAATAATATATCTATGCTTACCTACCTACTATATAAAGTGTTTGCTTGTCGTGTTCGAAGCTTTAATAGGAATTGTCGTGTTTAATAGGAATTTGGGATAAAATCAATCTTTTTCATTTTGTTTACTGGTATTTTAATTACATTAGGTAAAATTATGTTAAGGCAACTAATAAAATGATCGTATTTCACTCAATATCACATTTATTTGTGCAAAATGAGCTTATAAAACATTATTTTTGTGTTATAAAATGTGTTAAAAACGAGTCAAATTTGCATGTTTGTGTCGATTTGCATTCAAATAAGTGTAATTTAAGTGAACATCAAAATATTTGCATAAGCCATCTCCGCCTATAAAAATAAAATATTACGCTCTTAAATTTCTGGTCTTAGAAAATGTGGAAATCACTTAATCGACCGTTAAGATTACCTGGATTTAACTGTGAACTAATCAAGTGTCAAAAGTACCAAAGCAGTTAACTTGGTCGTTAAATAGTGCATGTCAGTTAATTAAAGACGTTATGGGAACTTGAACATGGTTAGCGGACCTTAAGGAGAACATTAAGGGCCCTTCTGTCAACCTTAATGTTTCAATTAGGCTGAGTCACTGAAATATTCAGAGAAAATTTCTTTGAAATCATGTCTAGAGGCTCTTATTGTCCATGTTATTAGAACCTAAGTTTTTTATAATTCAGCTTAGACATGCGAATAATAACAATAACAACAAGAAATATTACTGACTAGCTGTCGCCCGTGGTTTCACCTGCATTCATTTGAATCGGATGTTGTTCACAATTTCATGTTATTTTGATGTGCGAAGCCCTGGTTATTTTTCTAAAATAAGATTAGCCTAAGAACAGACAAAATTAAAAAAAAAAGTTTTTTTATGAGTACCTACCTTATATGCTCGTATGGAATTTGCATTAAGTAAAAAGCTGTTTTACCTTACAAACAGACACTTTAATTTTATCTTTTTGTATTGATACTAACTCGTAGATTCAAAAGATTGCCAAGAAAAAGAAAAATACAATATTTCATAACGTGTAAACAGTATATCGTATGTATAAATAGAAAGCCTCGCATTAAACAATCCCAGTACTTGACCCATTCATACTATGAAGTGCTACATTGTTGAGATACAACGATATGACTCGGTACAATCCTCCGCGAAGCTTTACCACATCACTCCACGCAGCTTCTCTATGATATCTCACACCAAGTACAATCTGTGCGATGTATTGTACAACTGTAATTGTGCTAACGGTTTCCCCTGATAACAGGTTACGTGCAAATATTCGTTGGATTCGGTGAAATTATTCAGAATGTAGGTCAGTCTATCTCTAAGCTCACTAATATTGTCTGTCACCATAAGGAAGGTCATTTCATATTTTTATAAACAAGTAGATACGTGTGAATAAAAGTGTAAGTCGACCAAAGTATATCGTGATATTTAAAAAAAATCCGTATTAGATTTTTTATCTTATTTCGCTATCATTTAAATATGTAGTACCTGCCTGATTAGTTGCTTACCTGCTTAGTTTGAGATCAAATGGCTGTATGACAAATGTCCCAGGATATTTATTTATGTCATCATCATCTGCCTACTCTGTTTCCAAAATTATTTGGGGTCGGCGCAATATGTATACTTTCCTGGCATTCGGCCTTTCTATTCGTCATATCTTAATTCACTCCTTTCTTACTGATATCATCTCTCACACAATCTATCCATCTCGTTTTACATGGATATGTATCCATCCACTTTCATATTGATAACTGTTTTGGCTACATGAGTATCATTCCTCTTCATAACATGCCCATTGCCCATACCACGATAAGCGACTTCCTCACAACTTTTTTATAGGATATTTATTTATGTAAACTATGATATTAAAGAATATATGTGCTTTAAATTTTCTCAAAATAGCAGTAAAGACCGGTGTCGAGCTATAATCCCAAAAATTACACTACTTGTTGTGTCTGTAAATCCACCTTTACAAAAGAGAGACGCTGTATCTACTGCCTCAAGATGTAATAAATAGCCTTAAACAGAAAAACGAATCCACAAGTTCATGTTTCACTACGCAATGTCTAGTACTCACAAATCGCAATGATCGTGTTCAAGCTAAGGTTTGCATTGCCGAGGCGAAAGCTACAATACAGGCCTCGTTGTTGTCTTAGATTTACGAACTAACTCTGGGCGTGAACGTAAAGTATGCTAATTTAAAATGTAGGTAATTATTTTTAAAAGACAAGCAATGTTAGGGCTTGCGCTGTTTTCTTATTTAGTATGTTTTATATTATTCTCTATTCTACGGAGTGTCCAGTTTCTTTGCGTTTTAAATACTTAATCCTACTAATATTTTAAATGTGAAAGTTTGTATGTTTGAATATTTGTTCCTCAATCGCGCAAAAATAGCTGAATGGATTTTGATGAAACTTGGCACACAGGTAGATCATACCCTGGAATAAATTTATTTTTAAAAATAAAAAACAAAAACCGACTTCAAAACTGTAACCTATACCTATGTACAAACAAACTAAAAAGTAAAGAATAATATTTTAATTTCAAAGCAAGAGCCTTAAAGGACAATCAACAAAATTATTGATATTTATATATCTATTTAATATTTATAAACAGTTCTTTTTGGAGTCGGTGCCAGCCAAGAAGAAGGACAGTTTTGAACTGGACACGAAGTGTTCATACGAGAAAACGTCTTACGACACCTCTCCTTACGGTAATGTTCCTTAGGTCTGTCGCTCCCCTACCTTTCGAATGTTTGTTACAAAGGCAGAATTAAACTGTCCTTCTTGGCTGGCACCGATTCATAATTGGCAGAGTAATCGCGTAACAAACATACAAAAAAAAAACATACAGTCGAATTGAGAACCTCCTCCTTTTTTGAAGTCTGTTAATAAAACAAAGGATACTTTTTATTCCGGGAAAAGATAAGATCCCTTTGGAAACCTAGTGGACTAATAAATTCTATGATAAAGTTAATTTTTATCAGGATCTCAACAAAATGATGTGGGAAGTAATGATAATTTTTGAATTGAAACTGTAGTGTTTATTCCGTCCGTCCATCTCATTATGTTGTCACTTGTCAGTGCACTACTAATAATCGTAATCATAATAAAACCTCCTCAATAACTTCAAAGGGAATTTCATTGCATTAGGAGACATTACATTTATTACTACAAATAATATTAATTCTCCTATCTCCACGATATGACTACTGCTCTACCAGTTAGTACCGGTATAGTAGTCGCTAATGTGAAATAAGAATAGTCGTATATTTATTCCGTTTGTAATTAAAAAGTATTAATGAAAACTCATACGACTGTCGGTAACTTTTACGATGTTACCTTTTGCTGTGTTAAGTTAGCGGATTTATTAAAGGTTAAGAGTTACATTGACTGTATTTTCGGATGTATAAATTAAACGGATTTCCTAAATCGTCTACTTCGGAGATGTACAGGAATAGTATCCTAAAATGACTAATAGTATGAGGTTTATCAAAGGAAAACATTGTCTAGTTCATAAATTGTTCGTGATACCTTGCTGTAGAAAGCCTTGTTATAATATACCTACGGTGACTAGCATTTATTTATTACTTGAAAAACGTACAATCTAGTTTGCGAATACTCGTTAGGTCGTTTTCACTTGTTCTACTTTGCAAAATTTGTGACCTTAATAAGTAGATTATTAGGACAAAAATAAAGTCACATTAATTATTATCTGGCAAAGTTTATGAAAATTCTGTAGAATCATTAACACATTTTATAGTTAATGAAAATGTGTTAGGTGGTAGATGTATGAACAAAGTCAAATGTAGGGTTTAAATGTTAAAAACTTTGTGTGACAGAATAAAGTCTTCTAAAAAGTTGAAATGATTTATTGGTGACATTGAGGTATAAGGTGGTTTTGCATTATGTATATTTTTACAAACATCATTGTCACATTTGTTGATTCATTAAATAACGGATCTCATAATAAATACCACAAACCCGTTACCATGAAAAATCAATTGCTAAACATATAAACTCTCAGCAGTAATATGATTATCAAAACGAATTTATAGATCGTTATAGCAAAAACTGAGCTTTAAAATTATTTGCGGTCGTTTAATGCCGATGTATTAATGATAAAATAAACCATGTTATTTATTTAACGTTGCAAAGTTCCAACACTGAGAATTCCATACAGCTGTAGTAAGGAGAAGACTAATGATTTATAATGGCTGTAAAAGAGCATCATCATGTAACCAATGAAAGGGGAATGTAATAAGGAAAAGCATCTAATTTGCTTCATTGAGACATAAGTGGGCGAAGGGGACTATAATAGAAATATGCTGTAGTCACTCACAGAGTTTATCCTACCCCGCGGTTTTATCTATAATTAACTTAAAAATCTAACACCATAATACTAATTAGTTTAATAGTAGAGTTAGAACAACATGTTAATAGAATCACTGTCAAAATAATCATGACGAAGAATTAATTTCACTTTCGATTATCTTTTAATGAATAGAGAGGTCAGTAGTACCAATAAACTTTCGCCCGAGGCCTTCAATATAATACCAATGTTATGCATGCAAATCACAAATCGCTCAATGTTATGACATCATTGTGTGTTTGATTGATTTTTTATTTGACACTGTTACACTTGTTTCAGGTACGTATGGGAATTGTCAAAGCTGTTTCTTGTGAGTATTATTATATTAGTTTTGGTTTTTGAAGAGGCAAATTCTAGATCACGTTTTATTGACATATGATGGTAAGGATTCGTGGAAATAAAGAAAGTAGGACTAATTTCATTTTTACTATCTCCTGAATCACCATTGATGTAGCACGAGATGACGAACAAATAAAACCTAGATGTGATTTAGCAAATCACATTTTTCAAAGGTGTGTACGTCTTGATGAGGCATTACAATTTCCATGAATATTACCAAAATTTTAAATAAGAAGTAGGTCGTGCTTTCAAAATCATAATTTTGATACTATATTCGGATAAACTATACCTATAATAAAAGTGAAATATCACTTTATTCATCACGAAATCTCAGAAAATATTAATGCCACAAACTTGAAATTGGTAGGTATGTAGATCCCAGAAATGATTTTTGAAAATTAAATCCGATAAGAATGTACCAATGAACGTAGGTGAAACCGCGGAGTACAACTAGTTTACTCATATATTTATTTGCTATTTGAACAATAAGTATTATTTGCTCTACAAAGTGGTGCATATACTGAGTGTCAGTTTTGTAAACACTTGACATGTTCTATTTGGGCATGTGACAATTTACTCGGTGCTCTGAATGCATCTGTAATTATTCGCGTCTTGTCGACAGTGAAAATCATCTCTACTAACACTAACTATCCAGTTAACACACTTCTCTATGCTTTCTAATGTTCTTAACTGCGTAATAATTATGACAGTACCTATCTGAGGGAAACTTTATGAATTCGTTTACGAATACCTTTATTTTATTGTAATTATTGTTGGTATTGTAAGTGACTATTATCGTACTACGACTATCCCGCTATAAATATTAGCCCTCACATGATTATTAATGTTTTTTTAAGTCTTGGTCATATATTTGTAGTAAACGCATATGTATGTCTTATATTTAAATGAGCGAGTATTGTCTACAACAAAGGCTATCCTAGTATAGACTCAGGTTCAAAGTTTATTGTTGCTCAACCTACATTTATTTGTGTTAATAATTTTTCAATGTGTAATAGGTTAACCTGTATGCCATTATAAACAAACTTGTCAAACATCTAGCTTATTGCGCCAATTTGAACTGTCAAACGAACACGCGCGCCTTCTTTGAATTTTCGCTTAGTGCTCCCAAGCCACTTATCCGTTTAAAAAACAAAACATACAGGCTAAGCTTTGAAGATAATGAAGATAATTATTATTATATTTAAATACATAGGTATTTCCAAGGCAATGTTCTAACATGGAACCAAATATTTATCACGCTATGATAAAAGGCTGTCTCTTTTGGCACATATAGATGGATTGGGCTGTCAAAACGGTCATCATAGCTTGCCGCTAGTTTAATCAACTTACTACTCGTAAA
This sequence comes from Ochropacha duplaris, assembly GCA_951361185.1. Taxonomy (NCBI): domain Eukaryota; kingdom Metazoa; phylum Arthropoda; class Insecta; order Lepidoptera; family Drepanidae; genus Ochropacha; species Ochropacha duplaris. The sequence continues at coordinate 4,975,678 of OX592706.1, forward strand.
AGACAAAAGCTATCCACCTACGTAGACAACTACATAAAAGAAATAGACCACAATTTTCCCTTTTAAAAGTATCATTAGGTAGTTGAACCAGTTTCCCTTTTGAAAGAATGCGAGTAGTAATGATTTATTATATCACGTCATCAAATGAGTGATGTGCTCCATTAACACACGACCTCGGAAGTCAAAGAAATGATGATGGCATTAAAAAAGTGTTTCAAATGAATGTGCGTAGTGTCTTTGGCTGCAATAGTAAAAGCGGAAATCGCACATAATGTTGAATATTTCTTTTTCCTCGATGAAAATTTATACAATGATCATAACGTGCTGTGTGTGCTGTAACTGTTATATCTATTACAATATTTCAATATTCATAGTAATAGATTCCGATGACTTTATAGTTACGAGTGAAATGTATATTTTTTTAAATACAATATGCCGTTTACTGTCAAATAAATTAATGGACACATACCAGAAATCAATTTGTACACTTTCTACGATTATTTTCATGTTAGATTCGCTTTCGTGCTACTAGTTTGTTTGTTTCTGGATGACGTAGCGTGTTGTTTTTATTTCGGTATAAAAGAAATGTCATAATCATTATTCAATTATGATTATTTGTCGATATTTTGAAAGTTGTAATTCATTACAGCTTGCGGTAGTTTACTTCGTTCATGTAATTTTTCTGAAATTCTGTAATGCTGTCTTGAAATAAAATTTTGCTGACTTGTTTTATCGTTATACGAATATATATTTTCATTATTATTCTTAACTTAAGAGTGAATATGATAAAGTCGTGTATGTAGGTACTTTGGTTTAACAAAGCTTATGTACTTAGTATTCACTGTTTAAAACTACATCATATTTCAGCATTGTTTTTTGTTTTTTTTTTATATACACGATAAGCTTGTGTTTGACCACAATCTCACCATGGTAAGTGATGATGTGGCCGAAGGTGGTAAGCACACAAAGCCTAGATGGGAACTGGCTCTCAAGTGCAGCTGTCGGAACACACCGATACGTGCTTGGCGACAGATTTTCAACTTGAGGGTGGTAGCCAGCCAGTCGGGTACTACAAAGTACCCTACCACCGAGCTATGGTTTCCTCACGATGTTTTCCTTGTAGGCTCCTAAAGCTCAAGCTCATTGTAGGATTCGAACCCACGACCTTCGTCACGGTATCCGACGTCACTACCACTGAGCTATCATCGCCTTAAAGTATACAAAGTTGGCATGTATTAATATCGAAAATTTTCTTCACAAGCCTAACAGAACAAATTACCGGTGCAATGCCCACTCTTATAAAAACTAGTGCAGTATAAATCTTTGTCTAACTACCTGTTTTCCCGAGGTCGTTTAAAACCGTTGTGCCGACGAGAGTGTGCATGAATTAAACATACTCCCCGACTCATCTAATTACCTCCTTCTTGTTTATATCTCACTCAATTAGACCAAGGATGTTACCTGCCACGGTTAACGGACGTAACGCGATTTGGTACGTAACTGTCTGCAACATCGGTTTTCTCGACAAAAAACGGTATCTTATCTTAGTTGGATTCGCGTGTGGCATTCGCGTGTCAAGTGTAGCGGATAAACGCATTTTACGGTATCACTCGTGACGCCATCTTTAATTGGCTCCGACTAATCGGTTATGTCATAAATAGACGCAAGTTCATATTGCCTGATTTCGTCATCTGAATGGAATTTGGCTGTCAAATATGCAACAAATAGTGTATGGTTTAACACGATCATTGCTGACGATTCGGCTAGCTAGTAATTATGATTGTAACGCGTGTTCGAAACTTCCCCCAAGTTCCGTAACTGCTCACTAACATGACTCTTTGTATATTTGCATTTTGAATAAGATGAATGTTTGTGAAATATTTATTAAAATATCTATTATAATCATTATGCATTCGTTATTTTTTTATACCACAAGTGACAATCAGGCAGTCGCGTAACCTGATGGTATGTGACTTCCAATTTGTTATCGACCTTTTTACAATGCCTTGAAGGGATGATGATGATGAAATGCAACTACCGGAACACAGCAACATGTGCTTGGCGACAGATTTTCAACTTGAAGGTGGTAACCAGCCAGTCGATAAGGTACTTCGTGCCCTCAGTACCTACCCTACCATCGTGCTATGGTTTAAAGCTCATTGTAGCATTCGAAGCCATGATCTTCACCTCGGTATCCGACGGCTCTATAGTTAGTTCCATTTTTCTTTTTTTAATTCAGTAGTATAGGTATGTATAGGTACCATAGTGAACAAAACGACTCTGTGGCGGTGAAAAAGCTTATATGTTCTAGAACTAATTGCTAATATCATTTTGTAGTTTTTGCACAGATAACATTTCCAATTATCTTTTCTCCACTAAAAGCGTACTGTAATAATCCAGACAGGTAATAAAGGAATCGCAATATCCGATAATTGGTACTCACCTAATGTTATTATGGATTTACAGTAACGACTAGTAATTACAAAAATTTAATGGCTGAATTAAATCGTTCATGTGACACAAGTTCTTGTAAATTTATATCATTTACCTGTTGTGAACTTATAAAGAATGAAGTCACTTCATAATATTAGTTCGATTCCTATTCATTATTAGAACGTGTACCTAACTATATTTGGATAATGGATATTGATAATGATATGCATTTAAAAAATATTCTTTACTACATAATAATATGTATTCATTAATATTCAAATCTATTTATTTCACAACAGGACCTTTTATTATATTAATAATTATATAGATAGAAATATAAGTTTTATATTTGCTCCAATCTCTAATTGAAATCTGTCTTACACACAAAAAGATAAAAATACAGGTATTGTAGTGAAATAAGTGATAACGTGCATATGCGAAAATAATCAGTAATAATTCCGATGCACAAGTTCTCCATAATTTCCAATTTAGTATTAAACAGTAGTACAAGTAGCCAACCGATACGAAAAATAGTGTCAATATAGACATACAGTTAAATGAAACATTGTATGCAATAAAATGACCTTGAACTAATGATTGAAGTCAATGTCAGTCGTATACGACGGATAGACATTACGACATAGCACGGAAACCTGTATTTATAACCGTTTAGATCACACAATGAGGATTAAAATTATGTCTTTTTATATATATTATTAGACGTGTTCTGTAAATAAAAAAATGTTATTGATATACTGCGGATGAGTTTTTATTTCTTTGAGGTAAGCATGTTAGTTGAATAATCTCAACTTTACGTTTCCTATCGTCATTGAAACATTTCCCATATACTGTAAACTTACAAAAAGAAAACTTGTTAAGAAATAATAGGTCTATACAAGGCTAGACAAGTGCAAAGCTTTTTCTGTCCATATGTATGACGAACGTCTTTACTACTTTTTCCTACAAGTTTATTAGTTATTTATTACTATACTTGTTTAATATCCTTCGTCGATGCTTTAGTATAATTATGTTCTAAATCAAAAACAAGATTTATCGGTTGTTAAGCTTCACTTTAACGACAAACTAACGTCTATTTTACCGTAACAGACTATGAGCAACTAGGGCTTAACCTTTCACCAAGACAGTTCAAGTTAGATATATCAAAACATCCCTTGGCAGTCACGTCGTGACATTACCTTACGTGTCCGAAGCCTCAATCACAGATCAAGAGAATAATGGTTAACAAAAACTAGAGGATATCGTTATCCGTTTAGATGCAGCTATTATATTGTGGCCACAGTAATGATATCGGTAATCTGATCAAATCGGACCAGAGTGAGCCACAAGCGTCCTGCTCCATTAACATACATATTATTATAGTTTTCAATCACGCGCGTAGTTAGAATGTAATTTTCGCGTTCAGTAAGATTTATCGAACGCATGTAACACATAATTTACACTCTAAATTGAAATAGATACATCTGTGTCTATATATAAGTTAACGATTAATTGGCATACGATAAAATGAACAATTCGCGCCCGAGGGCAATTTATTACGGTTCCGCTGCATTTCACTTCCAATTGTTATGGGATTATGTATTTGAATGCAATTGTAACTGGAGGATTGGTTTCTTTATATTTCAATTGAATTTTATAATCAGAATCGGGCATTTCACTATTAGATGTGGTGTAATATATTATTTTTATACTTATCTAACACCGGCGTGAATGAAAGTGTGATGCACGCTTTACTCATAATTGATTCCGATGAAATTGACACGATGAAAAGTCTCCGTTACGCATTGCATAAACTACAAAGCGGTTTTGTTTATGTAAGCATGATTGATTCAAAGTTAGGAAGTTTATTTTGTACTGAATAAGAAAGGTTTCGTATTCATTAGCAACCCTAATATAAGTCTTATCATTATACCACTACGGTACTTCACATTCTGTTAGTTGTTTTAGAACAATTATTAATGATTGTGCGACATCTAGGAGAATGATTGGTCCCACGATACTTGAGTTGGCGTAATTTCTGTTTACGACAATACCAACCTACTTCCTTCGCTCTGTTCCTTAGGTCCCTTTCTCTTCTTGTACACTGTTCATAGATCCGTATATCGACTTTCTATCAATAATTCGAACTGATTAATTAGACACGATTAATATCGATCGATCTGACCTCTGGATCATTTACTTTGCGAAAGTGAGATTTGTTAAGTTTCATCTCGTTTTGGTTTGATTAACCGATCAATTGGGTTAAAATTTCATTGTGCTTCGTGTTGTTTTTCTTTGGCAGTATTTGTCTGTATTTATAATAAGTAAAAAAATGGTTCGTATTTTATTGCTTCAAAATGAAGTTGCAGAATTTAAAATTATTTTTGTTTGCTTTTCAATTACTTACCTACTGAATTTTCTTTCATTTTTATTTTCTTTTTGTATTTACGTTTAAGTACATAGGTATACATATATATCAAATATGCTCTATTCTAATTTGAGAATTTAAAATCCAATAATGTTTTATCAAGTAAATATTCTTGTGCGCGATTTTCCTTTCTTATAGCATTTGCTACAAAAAGAAATCTCTTTTTATCGCTCAGTAAACACATACTGACACAAAAAACGTTGCCATAAAAATCATTGAAGTAATTGCTATGTAGAATTGTAAACGGTATTAATAAATCTTGACGACCTTTCCCAACATTCAACTCTTTTTCTTTTAAACTGCTTTGCATCACAATAGGTCTATGTACATGGCAATTAAGTGATGGCATTATACAAAGTGGTTTGTTAGTCCGCTACCATAAAAATTTACTTAATTAATTACTATGTACCTATATTTTAAACATAAAATATGCAACAAAAACCGCCGCAATTTTTATTTATTCGTGTCATCGTCGCAAAAATTTGTACAGCTAGGTTAAATATAATAAGTACGGTTTATGTGGGATTATCGTAGGATGCTTGTCATCAATATAAGACACTAAAATGCAAATTATGATAGTACACGGATACAAAGTTGAGGCGAGCCCGTTAGTCCTCCTCGACGGCGCCCTAAGAACTGCTTATTGATACACAGTAGATAATAATATTTTATGCCCTATCTTCAAGAAAACGGTAAATTTTACAAGGATTAATAAAGATTTCTGTTTATAATGTTTTGATTCAAATAATGTTAAGTATCCGGATACTATATCAGTGCAAATTATGTTACCTATATTTGTTACTCTAGCTACTGTAAGATGATGTTAGATAATTCCATGCAATTAAAATTCCTTTTCTTGTAAAACTTTAATTATAATACCGATGCATAAATTTCCTCAATACAGCCATGATTGTGTACAAATTTTGTAATAAGTAACTAATTGTACCTCAATGAGAAAAATAATCATACTTGTGTAGAGTTAGTTATACAAACTGTATTTACCTTTCGCTAACAGATGCAGTTGGTAAAAGCAAATTAGCAGCAAGGCCGAAAGCGTTAACAAAAGATCATCCAACTTTAGAAAATGCCGGCTCATTCATTACTTATGATATAGATTGATTGTATAAGAGTGAAAGTTCACATTGTGAATAGTGTCTCCTCTAAATTGAGCTAAATTTATTTCTGTCCAAAATTTGCGGACGCCCGCCACAGTTACGAGAAACCACAAAATCTCTAATGACAGGAAAGCCAGTACTTTCCGATACGATTTGAATACCTTTTTTTAGTCTATAGAGACTATGTCTTCAGTCTGCGTTCGCAATTTCTTTTTTCTTCCAACTTATGTCCATGTCTATAATTTTTAGAACATACTTTGAGGTTAACAAAAAACTGCTCAAGAATTATTAATGTCACCGTAATTTATCATCGTATACCCTTAATGTATGAAAGTCAATATTTCTTATAGAAGTCGTAGTTTTTGTTCCATGTCTGGAGTTTGCAAATGAGTTTAACCACTGAAAATATGAGATTTTACTCAATAATTGCCTCCCTTTTTTGTTATATTTTATCTTAATGTACTTATTCCATTGTTACATTTTTTTGTATAATTATAATATAATGAGATACCTATATGTAAAATATTTATTTTTATGTTACTTGCACAGAATTTTGATTAGGTGTTATAATCGTTTATAGGCTACGATAAACGCTTACCATCAGACGGGCTGCTTGTTTGCCACCTTGGTGGTAGATATAAAAAAGGTGGAATGTGCATTCCGAAAATATATTAGCTAGTACTGGCACTAAAAAACTATCGTTCAAAATATATCGTCGAAAATGAAACCTTCAATTCGTAAAGGTGCAGAAAAAATTAAAACAAAGACATTATTTAAACACTTTTAAAACATCAAATTTTATGGCACTTTAAACAATACTGCTTCCTTCATGCCTAATTTAATATCGTTTAATCTTAACATTATCATTGATACGATCTCTTGACATGTCTCTCATCATGTGAAAATGAGAACTTTCTTTACAACAAAAACTGTTGATTTCATTTCTAACACGTGTAATTTTCATTAATTCGAGCCATAGTTAGCATTTAACTCGGCCATTAATAGAAACTATTTTCAAACGGTCATTATCGAGCATTACATTGCATTATAAATTGTTGTACTAACAGTAAGAAGTCAGTTTACATAATGATCCGTAACATGTGTTTTTATCGATACATATTTTTTTTATAACACTTCATTGAGATGCTAAATACAAATAGTTCATATCAATTTGCACGGTTAATGTGGGAAATCGTTCAAAGCTAGTGAATGCACTGTAACCTTTCTCTAAGGGCTCATTAGCTGAAATTTATGCGCATTTACTAACTCATATATATCAGACAAACTTGGGTGTTACATCGGTAAAAGCTTTCATATCAGCATATTCTACGCCTACTAAAGCGTTAGGCGTTTGGCGCAATGAATATTTATGTTCGATAAATTTTGCTGTGACGAAATGAAATTTACGATCACTTTAAGAAAATACAGCGATAGTAGAAACTAGGAAAGTTTGCAGCTATTAGACTGTGAACAATTTAGAAAAAACAACGCTTAAGAATACTATTAAATCACTGACCTCTTTCTTAGTCTGCTCGTTGATCTTGACGTGGGTCTGTTGAGGCTTATCACGGAGTGGCAAGTATCCCTCTCGGCTGTCGACCGGCTCCGATGGGGTACTGTCCGTCGGCGTGGTAGACTCCACCGTAGCCGTACTGGCTATTGCGGCGTCTGTTGACCTGGAGTCATCAGACGTACTCATTGTCAGGGCGGTATCCTTGGGGCCATCGGCAGTGGTTCCCACCGTATCGATCTCAGAAACTGTCTCCGTGCTATCGCTGTCCAAAGTCGTGTCCGTATCTTGTATCGTAGGCGTCTCCGTAGTTCGCACAACCGGCCGTATCGTGTACTGTTTTGTCGGCCGATACGTTGTAGCGATCGCGTCCTTCGTAGTCAATGTAGATGATACATTTTTAGTTTGCGTAGTTTTCGCCTCGATTGTCGTAGCCGCTACAGGTTTACGCGTAGATTTTTTCGTTTTAGGGGGTGATGTTACCGTAGGATTAGTCGCGGGTACGGTTGACTTAGTTTTAGTAGATATTTTTTTCGCATATGTCGTGGATCTCTCCTCGAGAGTGGTAGGTGCGGGGGTGCTATCTGTATTCGTATGAATTGTGGTCGGGGGTGGTTTTCGGTCGGCGGGTGGATCTAAACTGGACTGTTTGGGGGTTCTGGATGGCGGGAAAAAATAGTCCATTATGGATGGGGATCTATTTCTATTGGCTGGTAGCCATGCCCACGGGTTGAAGTCCATGAGCCGGGGTCGCGGCGGCTCTGTACCATCGATGACAATGGTTAGGGCGGCTAGCGCGAAAAGTACGGTCAGCGAGAGATTCATGTCGCGGCGTGCGCGTGCGTCCGCGACGACGATGCAAGCGGGACTGCGCGAGCGCCGCCGAAGAGTACCCGCTGTAGACGCCACCGCTCACCTAGTTCGAACCGTCCTGTGTAGTGAATTGCAGATGCAGTTCCTGCCTAAGCTTCTTTATCCGATTTTTTTACTGGTATTATAACGGCCGGAGTAAATATTCTGAAAAGCTTATTTTCGCCAGTAGTAATAAAACAGTAAAGATCAATCAAGTAGGTAAACTAAACTGACCAAAAAAAACGAATATGTAAAATATACTTAAAAAAAGCTAGCTACCGTCCCTTTTCCGAAGTTTTATCGGAGTAGGTAAAAGTGTTTTGTCTAAACTTAATGTATAGCCAAAACAGATTCTAGGTATATGGGTACCAAACTTCATCCAAGTCCGTTCTCCGTTACGGATTAAAAATGAAAATATAGAGCTAAAGATTTGTCATTTAGAGCTCACCAGGTAATGAGGGGGACTAATATAACCCTCTTCACATAATAATGCATTCCGGCAATTTTCTTATTAGCCATCAAGAAAATAATTACCCCATGTCATACATGTCCTAGTTAGACCGCATTCCGTTAACTCACGTACGCACCATTAAACGCTAACTAAATAGGTTTTATTTAAATTTCATTACAAATCCACTTTTCATACTCCCTGTGGTCTATAGTTTTATACATTACTGTACGGTACCGCTATGCAATCACGGACATCGAAAATTTGCTACGTGTCAATAAATATGCACGACTATCTTCTGATTTTTATTTCAAATATCAAAATGAGATGCTTCACCGCAAACTGTGTAGTATTCAACGGGCTAGGTCGTTCTGTACGCTCCATTTAGTACAAGCCAAACTAATATTGACCGATCAAATCTCACGGTTCATAGAGACTTACACGGATACACACTTTTGTGATATGTCCAGAACTTAGCGTCGTGTCTGTTAGCGTTAGTTGTTTGAACTCAACAATCAACTTGTACAGGATTTTTTTTAATGAAAAATATTTTAATAATTAAAATATTATTATTTAAGTTCATAAAAGTTGAGATACAAACATTTTCTAATAGGATAATCTTCTTCGTTAATAACCTCGTTCACGTAGATCACGTACTAAATCGCCCTAAAAAATTAAATTATGTGAATTAAGCCTCTCTTGGCAGCCCTTAAGGTCTAAAATCATTTAAAATGTACGCAATCACTACGACTACACGGTTGAAGTCACAGAGCAGTTGATTTAGCGCATTGTTTAATGGGATTTGCGAGATTACATCCATGGGAGCAGTTTTTATACACCATGGGTCTATCTTTCATTACTCTTGAAGCTTAATGGATGTACGATGTACTTGACAGTAGCTAGAATGGTATTATTATATAGTAAAAACGTAAGTGAGAACTTGCGAATAAGATGTCTCACACAACTTATCGTTTCTCAAATAAAAAAAGTAAGTGGGATGAAAATGATAAGATACTGGAATAAAAGATGACGCTTAGAAGAGGCCAATGTTGCTGATTGATGAAGGTAAGATAGTGATGATTGAATAAGCAATTCACTCTGTAATACAATCAACATGAGAACCAAATACGTTGGGCAACTAATCTTTCCATCCCAAAACACAGATCCATGGCTTTCAGGGGGAGTTTCAAGTTTGCTGCGACGCAGTGTTGGAACAGCCTTTTACCACCAATGCGCAGCCTGAAATAAAAAAAAACTTTTTTAACACATTAAAAAAACGTTATATGCAAGTCTTATAATTTTTGATAAAAAAGAGTAAAATATTCATTTAGTTATAATATATAATAATATCTTATCCCGGGATAAAAATGTGGCCTGTGTTAGTTTAGAATAATGTAGCATTCAAATGGTGAAAGTTTTTTTTGAAATCGGCCTCGTGGTTTTTGAGTTTATTCGTTACATGCATAAACACATACATACAAGTCTTTCCTCTTTATAATATTGGAGAGATAATTACCCAATCTGTAATAGCTTTACAACGTTTATATTTATTTGTTTTTTGCTTTGCTTATTAAAATGGAGCACTAGCATTTTGAAGCTTTGTTCAATCACTAGTTACTATTTAATATGTATACTTAGTTCGATAGTTTTAATATGTAGTACTTACTGGATATCGATTTTCCACTGATGGGAATTGTCGTTCATCGGTTATTGCTGAAAATCAGCGCTGCAGACATTAGGTTCGTCCTAAGTCTCAGTATTATGCTGAGCAATGACCCAATTTGTGCGCACATACGACGCACAAATCTCCAACAATATTGTTTAGTTTGTTTTGTACTTTATTATTTTTTCTTTTTGTTGCTATGTATTTGGTTTGCGTCGAATGGTGCGCATTAATAAAATATTTTTCTTTCTTTCTTTCTAATAGGAATTAAACTTTTCTTTGGACTGCTGGTGTACCTATCTTTGTTCCTGGTGGATAAAATTTGTTCCAGGATTGGTTTTACCCGCAGAAGTTTTACCCTGAATTAAATTGTCTGATGTTTATGAATATCTGTGGCCTATGGGCCACGGTACTCAGTTACCATGTGACCACTCTTGTCATATATTCATACATTTCAAATTATTCTCATATTATATTTTCACGGACACATAATTATGACTATTTTATTATTAATCATTTTAAATCTATTCCTAATATCATTAAGATTGAAATAGGCCATGAAATTTTATTTTTATTTTTAAGTGATTATAAAACAGTGTTATTTTGCTGATTATCTGCATCCGTGAAACTGCGCACCGTGAAAATCTTACATCCAACCATTGTTGCCTCATTCAGCTTTTTATTGTTAGTACCTTATTATAATAATTAAGCTTTTTATAACATTTTATTAATGTCTAAGTCCTGTTTAGGCCTTGGTACGGTCGAAGCTACTGAGTTTCCACCTGTTATTAACTTATGTTAATCGACGATGAAAATAATCGAATTATCAATGAGTGATCGTATCATATTATGACTTATTTGTCGGAAGGCTGCTCTACTTGCGCGAGATAACGGCTTTACTCGTTTTCACCGGGCGACAGTGGCTACCAGAATCCGGAACATGATCGATACGCAACTGAATTTGTGTGAAAAGGTCGAACAAACAGTTTGTAAACTTAACGCACGTCTCTGCACGTAGATGTGGCACGCGAAACGACAATTATTAAAGCTATTTACAACCTTATTGCAATGTTACAAAGTCTAATACTAATCATTTTTGCATATCAAAGTTCCGCCTAGCGGATGCGTTTTAGAATTCTATACTAGACGGTAGTTAGTATGGAAGCAGTATCTAACAAATTGACAACATTCTCATAAAGATGAGTCAAACGTTTGTTTTACTTACATTCATTACTCTACTTAGTAAATTATTTTTATCGACCATTTAAGGTGCACCAATTTTGTAAATCATCACAACTGATAATTTTCATTTTAATCTAACTGTTCATTATCAAAAAGAAAACAAGCACTGATGTTGTGCATGCAACTTAAATATAATATTTGTTAAACCTTCTCTAAATTATTAGAACCTCTTGGAAAAGTAAAATAAAATTATCACTACTCAATTCTACTTAAAGTGTGCAGATTAAATAAATTACACTAAAAGCTAAAACAAAGTATCCAGACAAAAAAAAACATTTTATACAGTGGAATGTTTGAAATTTTGAACGCACAAAGTGGAAAATGAGGAAGTGATTTCGTAGACAATCGTATTGAAAGCTGGGTCACCACCAGCGATCATTAGGCGTGATTTGCTCTGACTCAATCAATTATCACCATTCAGAAAATGCATTTTTGTGTCAGTGGGTAAGAGTAATCGCTTGGCACTCTTGCGAGGCGGCTGTAATTCGCGCATTTGTACACGCATTATCCCACGGGGCTAGAAATACTTTGTAGCGCACAATGGGTACACAAGATAGCCCCTCAGGCTTTAATTAAACTAATATCATAAAATAAGTATTGTTTGCATACTGCTACGCTTCTTCATTTTAACTTTCTGAATGTTCTCTAAAAGTGTTAACCTCCAGTAAATAGCGAGTTGCCATTTGACTCAGGCTGATACATCTAGTAAGCAAATTAAACATACCCTCAAAAGATTCAATTAAAAAGATAATTTCAGAAGAAGGAAGGGTGGGAAAGTTTTACTAATAGTAGTAACCTTTATTTTATTTCTGAAGTACCTAAAGAACAACTGTATTCAAAGAATTTTTAAAAGTAGGTAAATAATACAGGATGTAATCGTTAAGTGTGTCCAGGCGATTATTTCGTAACTATTACAGATATCCAAAAAATTTAAACTGACATCGAAAGTACGTTACCTAATTAGTAAAATTACATCAATTTTTTTTTTTAAATCAAACTAGAAGTATCAAAAAATTTGACATTAAACGCTCCCATACATTTAGTTAGATTAGTAGAAAGTTTTCAGTTTCCTTATTTTAAAATGTTATTTTAGGTTACTACTGATATTAAAGGAAACTGTTTATTAACCTAACAAAGCATTAAAACTATATTTTAATTGAATAACATTTATTTCTTAGTAAATACATTTTTTTTTTTCAAAGCAGATTTTTGTAGTGTGTTGCTTTTCAGCCAGTTCAAATGAATGCGATTTTAAAACAAGGTTTATTACTAATTTGAAGTGGTAAGATAATTAATATACACGTATATCTACTTGAAAATCATTATTATCATATCATACGTAATCATAAAATAAGATTAAGGTAAATTGAGTACTAAACCACTTAAAATAAGGAAACTAAAACCTTTCTACTAATCTCGCACTAAATGTATGGGAGTGTTTAATGTCAAAATTTTTGATACTGCTCGTTTGATTAAAAAAAAACTTATTGATGTCATTTTAATGATTAGGTAACGTACTTTCGATATCAGTTTAAAGTTTTTTGATATCTGTAATAGTTACGGAATAATCGCCTGGACACACTTAACGATTACACCTGTATATGTAGTTTGTTTCAGCTTGTAAACTTGATTTTAAGTAGCGACACTGGTTTGTTAATTGAAGAATGTAAGCTTTAATAAATTTTGTGGTTACCTACAGATGTGTACCCTAGTGCAATAATTATCCAACATTTTCCTTCACCGAAATTCAAGTACATTTTCTAATCAAAGCCATGGCTTCGGGCGCGGTACTGTTGGCGTCACTCCCAATCGAGCTTGAATTTAATATTTAAAAAAAATTGTACACGACATGCTTTGAGTACTTAAATTGAACTTTTTCAAATGATTAATTGTCCAAAAGAATATCTTGAATGTACTTGCCTTCGAGCCATTCACTAAATCATCAATTTAATGTTACATTAGGAAGAAATTTAAAGGGGTTGTATATCACAAAGGTAACCCTCAATTTAAGACCTCGAGTCCGAGTTAATCAGTAGGGAGACTTACTGCTTAGACAATGTCGATTTATCTGCTATTCAAGTGGGTTATTTACATGAGAGGCGTACAAGAAGCTCTTTATCCTTAAAGCGTCTGAAGTTATCGTTGTGATGGCGAGGTCACTTCCATGTTCTTACAGACTTTGTAGTTGATGCCTCCAAAACATTGCATTATACAGTTTTCTAAAGATGAAAGTTATTATGTCAAGGGTAGGTACATGGAGTGTAAGGTAAATGTGAACCAAATTATTTTAGGATTAGGTATAATTTTAGGACAATCATTTCCGCCGCTACATATCGACAACAATAGCGAAAGGATGTAAACTGAAGTTTCAATTGGGCGTAGATGGCCAATCCCTAAACTAAAGGGAATAGCGAAAAATGCTGAAAGGAGTCTCGGGGCCGATTTTGGTTAAAACTAAAACTGCATCATTAGATTTATGCCCTCGATGAGTTTGAATATATCAATATTTAGTTATGTTAGTAGAGTTCACATATATTTCTTAAGTGACAGGACTCCATTAAATAGGCTGTTTTGTTTTACATTGTACAATATAGAGGTAGATGGAAAGGCAGTTCTGAAATGGGCTACATAATTTAATTTCAAAGATTTCTGTGGATGTAACTGAACTTAATGACGGACGGAAGCTTGTCTATGCGATAATGGTGCGAACACATTGCAAACACTTTTACTTCGTCACATTCAGTCATTATCTACTAAAAGACTGTGTTATTATGGGCGAATGATTAGTGTTTTATATCAGTTTCGCGGTGACAAGTACCGTTGACGATCGGAGATTGTTTCTTTATAAATTACTAGCTCCGCGGTGTCACCGGCGTACCCGTAGGATCTTATCTTTTCTCGGGATAAAAATATAGCCTACGTTACTCGGGGATAATGTAGCTTTCTAATGGTGAAAGAATTTTTAAAATCGGTTCAGTAGTTTTTATGTTTATTCGTTACATACAAAAATACAAATCTTTCCTCTTTATATTAGTGTAGACAAGTGACTAGTAGCTTACGCTCCGTAGTTTTCGAGATGAAAAATAGTGTATAGCACTCAGGGATAATGTGTGTAATCAGTGAAAGAATATTCAAAATCAGATCCGTAGTTTCGGAAATTATCTCCTACATCCAAACTTATAATCTTTACCCCTTTATAAAAATTAGTATAGAAGTATAGATACAGTGTACTGAAAAGGTTACTAGCTTAGTGATAGTGACGTCGGATTCTGCGGCGAAGGTCGTGGGTTCAAATCTTACAATGAGCTTGAGCTTTCGGTGAAGGAAAACATCATGACAAAACCACAGCACGTTGGTAGGGTACTTTGTAGTACCCGACTGGCTGGCTACCACCCTCAAGTTGAAAATCTGTCGCTAAGCACTTGTTGGTGTGTTCCAGCAATTGCACTTGAGAGTCAATTGCCTTAAAGGCATGTAATAAGGCGTACAGTACATTGGCACCAAGCCTGACTCGTTGTCACTTTTAGTATAAAAAAATAACTACCGTGCGTGAATGATCTCCTTATTTTAAATTACTTTATTATATGAATACCTAAGAATTATTTAAACGAATAAAAAAGTCTAAAATTATCTTACACCTAATAATATCGCTATGAGCACCGCTCTGTTCATAACTAACAGCGCAGCTTTACACAGATTTGCATTCGCCACTGTTGGACGATCGGCACTCTGTACCGAGTGAAAATTGATTGTTCTATCTATAATTAAAGTAGCAAAACGGGGACGCGCGCGCTTTGGTGTGAGATACGGCGAAGGCACCCCGTGGGACCTTTGCAGCCTATAAACACAAATTGGAATCTCATCACTGACTTGTGTTGAGACGAGGTTTATGATGACGTTTTAATATTAATACTACGCTATTATATTAAAATCATATAAAGTTTGATACATAAGGCGATGATAGCTCAGTGGTAGTGACGTCGGATACCGCAGCGAAGGTTGTGGGTTCGAATCCTACAATGAACTTGAGCTTTCCGTGAAGGAAACCAAATCACGGTGGTAGGGTACTTTGTAATACCGAACTGGCTGGCTACCACCCTCAAGTTGAAAATCTGTCGCCAAGCACCTATCGGTGTGTTCCGACAGCTGCACTTGAGAGCCAGTTCCCATGTAGGCTGTGTGATTACCGCCTTCGGCCCATCACCACTTACCATGGTGAGATTGCCGTCAAACACAAGGTTATCCACAAATAAAAAATAATATTGGTAGTTTAGAATTCTCTCTAAGCTAGATTATATCAGGTTATATCCTTTCCTATGAAAATGTAGACCCATAAAAATCAAAATAGTATATTTTTCAGTAATAATGATCCCTTTCAAATGTATCTTTTCATTTCCATATTAACAAATTATCCCATAATTATATCCCTAATGGTTCAAGAACCGTCTATTCATAAGAGCAATCTCTGTCGATGTCATTCAGAGGCCATTAAAATTGTTCAATATAGCGAACACCGGCTTCAACTTAACGGCCTTAGTTCCTACGCGATTCCTGTTGAAACGAGACAAAATAGATTCACGGGTGGTCGCCCCTAATGATTGCCGACCACAAGCCGCAAATATAGGATGTGTACGTACCATAGTCACGAGTAAGGCTCTTCCTTCACTATTCAATTACAGCAGCATACAGTACAGGCCATGCCATACGGTTTGAACTTGCGTGGTGAAATTAAGGGCGCGCTCTAGAAACTTTATACGGTTACATGTTTTGCAATTTTTAATTCACATTTTTTTTAAATAAAGTTTCTCTTCTTTTCAGGTTTAATTACGTTTTGTGGTTACAAATTCACTAACGTTTCATATAACTTATCTTTTGATTTGACAGTTTTGGACAGAAAATATGTTTTTCTTTATTCTTTGTATGTGGAGAGTTAATGTTTTAATCGTTGTTTAACCTCTCTCCCTCTATATCTATAGTCTATCAATAATGGAGCATCTTAGTATTATGCCTAAACTTCTGTAGCTTTCTTAATTATGTAAGTATTTCAATACATCTAACTTTTTAAAATAAAATTCATAAATAAATTTTAATGATTTATGAAAGCACTAATGATTTCTGAACAATGACTATCATGCATTTTTCTAGTCGTTAAAATCATTTGTTTATTGCATAATAAACATAACAGTTGAGAATATTTACGTCGTAAATATCCGATTTGTTATCGAAAATAACAATGTATCATCTAATTACATGGTAAACATGAATCTCTTAATTCCAGACAATTCTGAGACTCCCGTCGTGAAAACTGTACTATTATGATACCTGATTCAGATAACTTACCTACCGTCTGTATTACAAAAATAAACATTAAAATAAATACCATAAAGTTCAGTTTCAACTCAAATCGAGCTGTTAGGAACTATGTCAAATTGACGTAGAAATCACGAATTATTGAAATGACGTTAGGTACAATTACAGTTTATATTCAGTTGAATCGTGGAGCTTTAACTGTATCGATTGTTATGGACGCTGCTTGAGGCATAGATTCTGCTAAGGACTGCCACTTAGGAACGCTGGTTATAAAAACCTCTTTAGAACTGTTACTTCCCGTCCACGATTGTTGTTTACTTCGAGATACATCTTCTATTTGACTTGCCGCTCGCTGCATTGCTCATTTATCTTCTTATGGGGCATCTTTATAGTCGTTTGATAGTATCATTATTCTTACATTCAGTTTTTTTTTAAATTATGGTAAGCAATATTTTATTTTTTAATTTATTGAGTAATAAGTTTGACGTTCCGATTGGCGTTGTGGGATAAACACAGTTCCTATCACACCACAGGTCGTAGATTCGATTCCCATCTATGACAGACGCGTGTATGAACATATCTGCTTGTTCTGATTTTAGTGTAATTGCTGATTAAAGGTGGTTAAGGTGCCAAAAATGCGGACGCTACTGTTGCTCCCGTATCGTACTGTACATTCATTCTAACTAAAGCATGCCACAAGGACTCTATTTAGATCATCTATTTAAGATGTCATCTTTAGATAAAAAGAAGTACCTATATGCAGTAAGAATAATAGGTATCGGATTCATCATCAGCCCGTATTAGTCCACTACTAGACATAGGCCTCTCCTAAGCCACGCCACTAAGCCCGGTCTTCGACTATTCTTTTCCAATCAAACTCTGCTTAGTTTGAGATCAGATGGTCTTGAAAATATTATAATGAATACCGTTTTATCACAGTTTACTAGTACCTAAGATACGATAAGACAGAATTACACATAGTCACGACTAACGGGCAGGACGCTTACATTTTTGGCAAAATTAATGGAGTTTCTATAACCGCCCACAGTATTTCACTTTCTATAATAATCCATATAGTGTCGACGAAAAATGTTAATATTGGTATTGTGTGTTGAAAATCCGATTAGCCTTTTGACAATACACCCATAATAGGTAAGTACCTACATATAGTGACAAAAATAAGTCTTCAAAACTAAATCGTAAGTTATTTCGTTTCCCATAAACTTATAAATAAAATGAATATGAAATGTATCGGCTACAATATTTGTATACAAAACCTGATACATTGCATATTCAAAACAAATTTTATAAGATACTGCTTAATATGTAGACCTTCCTAACATTTGCCGCACGTCCTGCTTAAATTCGAAAAAATTGCGGATTATCAGCCTAACTTGATGATATCAAGGAGAAATAAAATTCGAAAGTTCCCAATTATATGTATAATGTCAAAGTCATCTTTTGTATATTCACTAACAGCACACTTCATTTCATTGCAACGTAATACCGTAAATAGCGTATATTAATTCAAATTGTCGTGTAATAAGCATACAATAAAACGGAGAACAAAAACCGACGTTTTTATATCATAATCGTAATATTTTATGATGTAAGTGAAAAAACACATTGACTTGGCGAATTAACGGAATCGCTTGCCTTTTTCTCGAGTCATTTGTTACGTTATTATATCGTAATCTCGGATTAGCTACAGACTGTGAGGCGGTCTTATTCGGTGAGGTTCACTCATACTTTAATTTGTATTACCGCAAAATCTTCTGTGTATTTTTTTTTATAAAATTCGAAACTGACGACGATGATGACGCTCGGTCAGAACGATTTATGCTAAAATTTTGCAGTTATTCAAGTGATGTCCAAAGGCAACCATTAGCAATTGCCGAGTGCGACTACGAAACGCTTTGCTAAAATCAGCCGTCACCTGAGCAAAAAACGGCGCTATTGCACGTAGGATATTTGAGAAAATTTCCCCACTTTAAGTCCTAAAGAAAGTTATGATCTGCTATCTAAAGATAACAAGTATACCTACTAAAATTGTTGTCATTATAGCGGATTAAAATTTGCACAAACACACATCAAGTCAGTTACAACGGCCTACATCTGAAATTACTGTCCGTTCTTAAGCGATGATTCAATCTTCACGTGATTAAGCTCCGCAAATCGTCTAGACACAGGTTCCCAAAATGAGAATAATTCCATGAGATGTACTGGGAAACAGAAATTGCATACTAGTCTTTATATGTGTGAATAATTGTCTCAAGTTTTAAGTGTGAATAATTGTCAAAGTAAAAGTCTCATTTTTTATGTAGTATTACATAGCTCATAAATAATGTATGCTAGCGAAATTTATTCTAAGATTCTACCCGAATAAAGTTTGGAAACCAATGATATTGAGTATGGCACGTAGGATTAAAAAGTAGAAATATAAAGTAAAGAATGCTGTAAACTTAACTGTAGTTGTCACGCTCACGACAGATACCATAACTGATAGGTGGTCATTCCAAAACGTACCAGTTACAAGTACCACAAAGTGTGTAGTTTGCACGGACCTTAATGGCAATGAGGTGAAAGGCTATTATGTTAGCTGTACGTTTTCCTTAAATAATATCATAAGCAAAAACACATTTAATTTTAATCAAATTTTGCTATCCGACTAATGTTGTATGTTTGGATATTTATTCAATCACGCAAAAGCATCTGAATTACGCAAACAGTTTGATGAAACTTGAACACAGGCAGATCATATCCTAGACATAAGATAACTTTTTTCCCGGGAAAGAATAAGATTCCTCGGGAATGCGGGGGACAGCTATTAGAAATAAAGTTTAATTAATCTACTTATATAGAAATAATGTTTAAATAATCATACGTTTTACAATTCAAAAACTGGAAGAATTAATTTATTATTCGAAATAATTCAGATTGTGAAAATTATTATAATATCAATAAAAAAAATAGAGAACATTATAATTATATCAAAGCATATCAGAATAGGTGTTTCACTTGTACTAAAGCCTCAGCAGGGCATGGCCTCTTGCGTTGAAGTAATTGTTCGTAAATGGATGCAATAATGATGAACATGGCAGCAGGCACGCACTATGCGCTATTTTGTGGCGAATTTATCTCTAGAGGATTAGTCTTGATGATTTGTGGTATTCTATCGCCTAAATCGTGTGAAGTAACGTTTTAGAAAGTCTTAAGTTTACTAAGGAACTGACGAACAGAATCGGGAAAGTGGTGAGTAGACTCAAAATTTGAAGCATTATTTTGCAGCATATTATATTACTAGCTGTCCCCCGCGGTTTCACCCGCGTTCCCGTTGGGATCTTATCTTTTACAGGGATAAAAAGTAGCCTATGTGCTATACTCTATACTCCATCTCTCTGCCAAATTTCATCCAGATCCATTCAGCCGTTCTGGCGTAAATGAGTTACAAACATACATCCATCCATTCATTCAAACTTTCACATTTATAATATTAGTAGGATGCGGGTGTGTGACATCTAGATGTACCTTGTGTATATTATCAAATTAATGAATAATAATAGAAGAGAGGTAATAAACGAAACAATAATATAATTTGATATCGAAACATTTATTCATTTTCTGTCAATAATTTAACTTATTGTATACCTATCTATACATAAAACAAATAAAGGAAGACGTACCATATCGTTGGTATCATTTTACAAACATCAACATGCTTTCATATTTACATAAATACAGTTTTAACAGCGACTGCATATAGAATTTCCATTTTTTCATATACAGACACACTTATATTAATTATTATTATAAATTTTAAAATATTTGATTTAATTGTTATAAAAAGGGACAAATAATGAAAAAGATTAATGCTGCTCAAACTTTCAATACATCTGTTCGTGCAGTCTCTCGAGCTAAAATTTCAAACACTATAGGATTTATACCACCATAGGATCATGATCCTTGAACGCTGTATTTGTCATAAGTAAAATCGATATTTTCAAGTGCAAAACATGATTGCATATAACAGGTATACTTCAAAGTTTTTAATAGTAATATATCCATTACAAAGAAAGTTAAAAAGATTACACTCTTTGAATATTATTGTTTATTTTGATTATTACTAGTGTTTTGTAATTCTTTTAATAATCACAAAAGTGAAACCTCACAACGTAAATGTTTACAAATACAAATAAAATTCTCTCATAAATCTTTAAGATATGGCTCAATCAAAAAACCCCTTTGTATAACAATAAAAATTATCATACTATTTGTTAACACAAACAAAACAATGAGAATAACTATTTGCCTCCTTGACTGGAATGGAAGACGCGGCACAAACGCAACAACTACGTAAGTATGGCAAGTAAAATAATTAAAATATGAAATATAATAATTTAAACTAAACGTTTGGAATGATCGTCTTAAGCTAAAAATATTTACACAATATAACAGAAACAATAATACCGAAACCTTACATAAGGGTATTTACAGTATCTGCATCACTTATTTGTTAGAATTGTTGTACATCAATGTTAATTATATATTTTGATCGTAAATTAGCCCCGACCATATTGGAACCCTAATTAGAAACTGCCAGAAACCTTTTTGTTTATTATAGTATAATAGCGCCAGGACAGGCTCGACAGTTTCCTACTTCCGGATTTATAAGACCGGTGAAAAGAACATAAAACCTAAATAATTTCTGGCGGCATTTTCATAACTTTTTAATTACAATATAACAAAAAACTTTTAAAATACCAAACATGCAACATTTCCATACTGATTTTGTTTTTATTTTTTGTACTAAACAGGTAATGAGCAAAGCAAAGTCTTCAGTCGATGGCGACCTCTTCAAAATGAAATGTACACTTTTAAGTACACATCCTGCCCTCGATCGATCACATAAATATGGTAAAGCATTGCGTTGTATTATCGTTGCCTGGTTGGAATATCAATTGGCGATCTTTCAATCTTTATCGCCTACGAATCTGTATGCTTCTAGGGGTGATTCTGGCATGCAATAGCCGTGATACGTGCGTATGTCCTCTGAAGCGTACGTGACCCCAGCTAGTACCCCGGGTTCTGTGTGATGCCTAGGGCACGAATGTTCTCTGGGGCACTGGCAGATTGTATTTGCGTTTACTTCGTCGATTTGCTCGTGTCGACGCCTCGCGCTGAATAGCTTGCATGGCTCCTTCCTTGAACACCTTAACCTCTGTAATATATTACATAATTTGTTTTATTAACCCGTTCAAAATATTCTTAACGGTAAATTTAAGCTGTTTTTTATTCAAACCTTATATCTTATTTATGGAAACAAATCGTAGAAATCTACTTAGGAATATGGCTATTGACGAATATTAATTTATTTTTTATTTTGCGTCGTAGTTCATCACAAATATTCTCAATATCTAATTCCAAGTATAACTTAAGATAGTTGTGAATATTACTTAACTAACACAGCGCCACCACACGGCGTTTATCCGCATTATCAAGTTAGAAAGTTACAAGGCATACTCACACTAAGCGGCGAGCACGCAAACTGGTATTGATTCCCCGACTCTCCGCTAGGTGTCGTATACGGCAGCTTCTTCAATAAATATGTGACTGACATCTTCGGACAGTGACAGTTGACAATCTGCTGTGTCGCGTTACTGTCAGGAAATGAAAAGATGGTCCACGCGGCGTCTTTGAAGTACCGGCATTTGGGTAACCTCTTCACTGGCTCACATGTTTTGTAAAGTGTTGTTTTGTCCGCAAGTGTATGATTGTCATCGCTTGTTAAGTCACTGAAAAAGGAAAATGTTATTTTAGTTAAGATGATTACACAAATAACGGTACATTATATTCGCAGTTAAACGATAATACAAAATCAATTATAATTGATTTTGTATTGATCATTCAAGTTTCAATCAACGCTAAGCCCTTAAGCTAGTCTACTCTTATTTTGACTGGAGCAAAACCATTAGTCTTAATTTGACTGGAGCAAAAATAACGAAGCCCACAAGAAAATTTGTGTCTATAAGATTTAATTTCGAAACTGTCTAAAATAGAAAGATTGAACTCAATGAATGGAAAAAAATACTCCTTTTTCATCATTTTGTAAATGCCTACACGCTGTATTAAACAAAAATACTGGGTTTCTTTAGAAAGTCTGCTATTACTTATTAGATAGTTGGACTTGAGAGCCAGTTCTTAGCACACACAAGCCTTTGATCGGATAAATAAAGTGTAACTTAATATAAAATTGATATGTAATACCAACCTAGAACAAGGTCTGTGTCCCAAGCACCTGCATTTCCTCTCGATCCAAGGTTGTGCGGTGTCATAGAGGTCCACCTTACTGCACACCTGCCTGGCCCTGCAGTCTGGAAGATCATCTTCCGACACCTATAATTAACGAAAAATAATAATTAGCGACTGTTATCTTTGAAAAAAAAAAGGTCTGGGATATTACGCAACTGTTGTTCACGATTTCATAAATAAGAATAAATGAATTGCAAGGTTTAAATATTCAGGTCGTAACCTTGTAACCTAAATATAGATTTTTATGCTAAGCTGAGAAACGTTTGAAAAATTATCGCTTAAAATCCATTCACCTGTTACGAAGCTGTATGGATGTATACAAATATACAGGAACACACACACCCCCGCACAAATGTATGATATTATTAGTATGAATGGATAGGATTGTCCTTTCGAAAAATATTCCATATTGACATTGTGGCTATTTTAGGTCTTATTATTATTTTAATTTTTAACACCTAATTTAAATCTCAATCTGAGGCTTGCTGTAAAACAATTCACGAAAGCTGAACACTTTTCAACTTGAATATACCTATGTACCTAAATAATACATACTTGAGCTTTTGAATCACCCGATTATATTGTGTTAAAATAAATACACTATTGTTCTCACTCAACACAAAATTTGCAATGCACGTTACCTTTAAAATTCACCTGCATATTCGTATTGAAATTCAACTCACATCTACCGACACAAGCCATACTTTCGCCGCAGCAGTAAAATTTGACACGGCTAAGACTCGGACGTAAGGAAAAATCAATCAGAACTACAATGAAACATCTTCGCACATTGCGTGGGAAAACGTAGAAGGTGTGCACAAATTAGATTGCACCTGCCATCTACAATAAACGCAAGAGAATAATAGTGATCATTAGGTATGATGAACGACGTCCGAAAGATGTTAATCATAACCAAACGTTGGCATCACAATATAAGAAGCATGTGTGCTCTGAATCCATTCATTATTGTTTTTTTCTCGTCCAAAAAGGACCAGCGGTCGTACTTCCGACCGGAAGGCATGCCATTCGGCAACCTGTTAGCTGTGGGAATATTTTTTCTGCGCACACACTTATTGCAGGGCTACCACTTTTAATTAAAGCGTTAATAGCGTCTAATGAGCCATACATTATGCAGTTCAGATAAATTTCTGAATGCTTTTTATCCTGGTAAATTGGTTTTTAATATTTGTAGGGCTTTAATCTTGACATTATGGAAAAATTACGATGTGAAATTGTTATTGCTATTTTATAACGTATCGGAACATTTTGTGTCATTATTGTTTATTTTTTAATACTATAATAGCGATAGATCTAAAATTGTAACTATAAAAGTTCCTGCATTTCACCAACATTCTACGAAACATTTTTGACAACCCTACCATGGAATAGGTGTTAAAAAAAAGCGTGTCTTTTTTTTCGTTGTTCCGGATATACTTCCCGTTTCTTGCATATTGCGATAGATTTCGCGGAAACGGTCGGATCTTCCAAACACCGGACGTAGCCCTTTTGTGTAACAAACAAAAAGCATGATGTATAAAAGCACACAATGTATGAGTTTTGACTTGTACGAAGAGTTCGGCTTTATTTAACGGAGCCCTGACTACGTCCTGCATGCTGATGCGTGTTGTAAGAAAATCACATTTCGAACTGACTACATTGAATTCTTAATAAGGCAAATAAAAAATGACACGGCAATAATAGTGCTTTGCAATATTAACAGGGTTAACGGCGATCGTTTCGATTGTTTAGGCATTCCTTCGGGATATACCTAGTGAATAGTATGTAATTCCATTCATTGACATTAAACAGGATGTTTTCGTTGGTTGTGTGTAATAATGATGTGGTTTGGTAAATTGAATGCTTTGTTTTAGTATTTCGTGTTACTAACTAACCATGTTTAAGAACTTTTATTATTTGGACACGCATAAATGACGTTATGGCCACATCGCGTGAACCTAATTTGTTCTTTTGAATACACAATGATCACAGATTTTCCAAACGAACCTTAAAAACGTAACGCTCAAAGGCATCCGATGGACTTTGGCAGAGTCAAATGAGACACGAAAGTTCGACCCAACTTGGGGCGATGGTAAAGGGATTAACTTTTAAATCCATTTCGTTTTTTCAAATTAGCGCAGACAGATGGCTTATCGGAGATTTAATATATAGTATATAGTACGGTATAGTGTTTTTGTTTAATTTTAATGAGCTAGATATCAACATATCTTATTACCAAAATGTAGAAATTCTAATACATTTTTTTATTTAGGAGGCTTGTTTTTGACTATTTTCTCACCATGGCATGTTATGACGTGGCCAAAGATGGTAGACAAAGCCTAGATGGAAAAAGGCTCTCAAGTCCAACTGTCGGAGCACATCGGACACGACATGTTTCACCGAAAGCTCAACTGCTCGAACTCACTGTAGGAATCGCACTCATGACCTTCATTACGACATTCTCGACGTCACTCACTAGTGACTGAACTAACATTGCCTAAACGAGATTTATAATAGAAATCTGTATTAATTTAAATTGATTTGATAAATGACGAGCCATTTGACTTGGTAAGACGTTTGACACGCTACAGGTCGTGGGTTCGGTTCCCAGTCAGAACAATAAGTATTTATTTAAATTTTAGCATATCAAAAAAATTGGAGGGGCAATCTGGTCAATAAAAGCGAATTACAAACAAAGCAGCTGAAAGAGGCCTATTTGTCACAAGATACGTTAAACACTAAACCGAGAAATCCATTAGATTCGAGTAGAATGTACGATAATTAAAACTTGTAAATTGATTTTTTTAGTACCAGCAATAAATGCTATAATAGTAATATCAATTATCTATCTGGTATCAGTTGTACAGGCTCTGCTTAGTTTGAGACCAGATGACCGTATGTGACGAAAATCCCAGGATATTATTATTATTAAATTGGTAGTGTAATCCTTATTTTACCCTCTAAGGGGATTAATTTTGAAAAATTTGTTGTTTCGTTTTCTACTTCATAAAGGGATCCTCCATGCTGGGCGTTGATGTTCAGTGAGTGGTCATAAAACTAGCATATAGGTAATATACCTTAGGTACATATATTACTTCAATATTCACGACAATTGTATTATGACAAGTTTGTGTAATTAAGAAAATCGTACGCTTAAGTCATAAACGAGTATGACATGCAAAAAACGCAATCTTTTTTCTTTTTACCAGGTTCACAGTTTGTACAGAACCTAAGTCCGTTGTGCGGGTGAGGGGAGAGGGGTATCCGGTCCACTGGACAGGTGGCAGCGCGCGCGCCGCGCCCACTCTAATCAAATAATTTGTTACCCGCACCGACCTTCCACAACCTTCTCACAAGTACCATCCTTTTCTTTCGTAGGGGAAATGTATATTACTGTCTCTTTGTAATTTTTGAGATGCTGCTGATTTATTTTGTAACCTAAGAATACGATTATAGTGATGAGAAAGAGGAATATATTAATTTATCTTTAAAACAAATATAATAGAAAATGTATGTCTTATGAAATGTAGGACTGGTTAGATTTTCAGTATTTTTTTTAATCTTTAGTTCCACTGTCTCGTCTGAAATTATAATAATATTCCAACACTGGAAATCTCCAATGTAATGAGGGGCATAAAAAATTCGTTAACTTACAAACTATTTTACGTTTGTAATAAATGTCGCCCTAATAACATTTATCTGCGTCTTCATCCATTAATATTCTTAATCTTTCCTCGAAAAATGACCCGCAGTGTAATTCAATTCAAATAAAATATCCCAGTGTAGTTTTTAAGCTCAGCAATTTCAAAGAATTTTACTGTTCCCGAAATTTTTGTGTATAGGTACTATAATATTTATGCGTGCATTAGATCGAGATATTTTGTATTTATCATTTTACATAAGTATTATAATTTATACAAGTAGATTTTATAAATTAGCATTTTGCATGATGTGGTAGATTACTATAGTAGGTACAGTTACTTCATGTGATCAATTCCTCAGTATCTTCGTAAAAAATGATGTTTTTAGTAAAAAATGCACAAAAATCTTTTATACGCAGTGAAATGGAACACGTAACATAGAAAAAAATACTATATGAATTTGAAGATGTATAATTAAATATCACATATAATTACACGGCAACGGCCACCTTCCAAATCCACTATGTACTTAAATAAATTATAATAACGATTTTGGTGCCCGGTATGCCTCGGGCAGCGGACGCCGGCGGCCGGATGCTGTGGGCCGCCGGTTCGATTCCCGGGAACAACACAGGTAGCCGAGAACAAATTACTAATCCGCGTAATTACTCGATAGCCAACGGTCAGGAGTTATTTATTACGTGGTGCAATTAACTAAGAACGCTCCCGGCGACGCGCGACGCGACGGTCCGTGCGTTAACACTGTTTAAATGTTAATAAAAATAATGTAGGTATATGTATTATTAAATGAAATGCTACTTCGGTTTGGATTATGTATTACTAGCTGTCTTCCGCGGTTTCACCCGCGTTCCCAAGGGATCTTATCCTTTCCCGGGATAAAAAATATCCTATGTATTATTCTAAGATATGATCTACCTTCGTGCCAAGTTTCATCAATATCCGTTCAGCCGCTTTTGCGTGAAAGCGTAAAAAACATCCATCCAAACTTTCACATTTATAATATTAGTGGGATTTTGCAAAAATAAAACCAGTATACGCTTTTGTTTTTTCGGAAGGTTTTATAACCACTTCTTACAAAACGATTAACTTTCATTGCAATACAATTGGATATTACAGTAGGTAAATGAAAATTAAAGAGAATACGAAAGTGGATCGATAGACGGTTGCAGCAGACCGACAAATTTGAGTTGCAAGATTCCACCCAGAACGACAGACAGACAGATGAACAAGAAAGTGACTTGATAAAAATGTGGTAAAAAAAAGATGGATGGATTGTGTGAGAGATGATATGAGTAAGTAAGGCGTGAATACCGATATCATCGAAGACCGAAGTGAAGAAAAGTAGGTACACATTGCGCCAACCCCAAATAAATAGGAACAAGCCAGGCAGATAAATGAATAAATGAAAATTGCCTTAAAATTACAATTTATAATTTTGAATATCAGGCATTAACCTAAACTAAGAAAAATCTAACCAACATTTAATCGGATTATTTACGACATGCCTATATTACTAACTAATCCATATATACCCTTGTCAAATTAAGCAAATGATCGTCCTACACCACTTTAGATTAATAATATATCACTTGTTACAATTTATCTTCATTTCGTAGGCAGATTTTAAGGTCTACGTTACCATAAAGGCGCATAATATGGGATCGTATAATAGACTTCAACGCCCGCCATCGCGCATCGTGTCGGAAGTGATCGGGCCGCAGTCGAATGCATTCAAAACGCGCGCACGCAACTAATTGACTAACCGTATAAAGCTTGGTACATTGTCACACGTAGGTATGTATGTGTCCAATGACATCGGGACTTATGAAACAACTTGTGTAGTATTACACTTATGTCACTTTAGTTCTGCCTACGGTTTCCGGTGTGAAATGTTGGACCTGTTATAGAAAAATATTTATACAAATATTTTTAGTATATTGGTATGATTAAATTATCTCTTTTATTTAAATCAATCAATCAATCAAATAGTTTATTCGAGAAATCTCAAGTGTTACGAATATGTTAAAATAATTATTAGTTCCTTGTAAGACTGCCTAAGAATAATGGCGTCAAAAATACAATTTATACCATAAATATACATAAAACTACAAAAGTTACCTACATACTACAAATACATTTCGTCCAAGAAGTCAGCGTAAATGTTTACAAATTTTGGGGAAGGGGCTCCAGGTTTATTTTCATTCATTTCAAAGTGGTTTACCCACACAAAGTTTGAAATATGAATATATTTATCTTAATTTAGAAACTTCTTATGTAATATGTATCAAAGATGTTTTTTTAAAGTCTTCTCACACTTTAACGGGAAACATGAGCACAATATCTGTACATAGTATGTCCTCATTGTGGCCCGGAGCATCCGGAGTGGTCCATTCAAGACGCACGTGGCTCTCTGAGACGGATGCCAGTTCGAATCCCGCCTTTAATATCCCGCTCAAGTATGTGTAGGTACTCCCTTCAGTTTCTTTAAGAGATAAGTGCTTGAGTAATATTGGTATGTTAGGGAAGCTATTTTGAATTCAAATAATGAAGAGACTGTTCTTTCGTAGTATTTTTTTTAAATATTATTATTATCATATGATGAAAGATTTGAAAAAAGTCCGAGTTCTCTCGATCTTTGTAACATTAAAATATAATCAAAGAATGTCCCAGCGTGATATTTTATTATTTGTTTTTTGTACAGTAGTTATTCACTCAATTCAGAAATAATTTGCAGTACTTTTTTAACATAACATAACATATCCTTTATGTAGGTATATTGTAAATATAATATACCTAAGTAGATAGTCTAAATCTCAGCACCAAAAAAGTACTAAAAGTATCTTTTAAAAATATAAAAAAACATAAACTCGTAAAAACTGACAGGTCGATCTATGTTTATTTTTTAAACGGAGAGTAAAAAATACAGGAGCGCATTTAGATTTTTTGTCGCGTCGCGTAACGCAGGTGTCTCCCGATCCTGTTTGGGTGCTACTTATTGATGCTTTTTTCCCTCCAATATTCTATAGTGCTGTGTATACAGTAGATTATCTCAAACTTCTAAAGATAATACATTTTTAGATCCCTTTAGTTTTGGGCACTGTAGAAAATGCCCTGAACTGATAAACTGTCTGAAAAAAACTGATTTATAGAAGCAATATGCAAAATGAGTTTTTTTTTTTCACTACAGTATTTTTTTCTTAGCTAATCAAAACAAGGTTAAGAGTTTGCTGGGTATTAAAGCTCCCCTTACTTAGCTTAACAGCGTCATTTCCCAAGATCAGTTTTCCGGCTCAAGTCTCTCCACATCCTCAATCATGAGAATATAGTCATGTACCCACTTTCAAGCCATATCTAAATTAATTACCGACGCAATTCATTATAAAGTACTGATTCAGAATTATCAGGTTTTCCTTGAATATTGGTAGCTGAGGTATTTAACTATGTGAATTTCACCATTTTGAATTTATTTTCTTGATTGGCTTATGTTTTGATCACAATCTCACAAAACCCATAAAAGATCAGGCTCTGAAGTGCTCCTATCAGAACACACCAATAGATTTTTGGCGATAGACTTGTCAACTTGAGGATGGTAGACAGCTACAAACTAAGTACGTGCAATTTCAGTTAGTTTTTTTTTAAATACTACTAACATCTGTACAGATTTGATGCTCCAAGAGCGTTTTGTATATTTCTCGACTTCATGTCCCCACCTTTAGCGGGAAGACTGACGGGTTGTCTCGAGGCAGTCGAATCCCAGTCGAGGTCATTTTTTACATTCACTTTTCTTTGTTGACGCGTGTCTTGGTGTCACGCTTTTTGTCCGCTCCATCCGTGGCGAAGCGTAAATTATCTCATTATTTCTATTGATTTTATTGTCTAAATCCATCCCTGGCTGGAAAAAATAGTTTTGTTTTTACTCTCACCTAGCAATTTCGATTCGATCATCAGGTGATTCGTTGTTTTTTACTCAATTTGTTTCGAGCATAATATCCCCCAATTTCGTACTAAAAACTATTCACATTTATACTGTATATTAAGAATTAAGACTATACATTCTTTAATTTTTTTATCAAACCGCATAGGTACTTCGATCACATACCTACCTAGTCACAGAGCGATGACGTTCAAATCCTGAATAGTGAATCTTATTCAATGCTACATGGATTTAATCTAAATTCAAAATACATAAACAAACCGTGATTACATTTACACACTGCAGTATTATACCTTACGCATACATTAAGC
The DNA here is from genome assembly GCA_951361185.1 of Ochropacha duplaris. Taxonomy (NCBI): domain Eukaryota; kingdom Metazoa; phylum Arthropoda; class Insecta; order Lepidoptera; family Drepanidae; genus Ochropacha; species Ochropacha duplaris. The sequence goes on from OX592706.1 coordinate 5,006,889, forward strand.
GGCAGTACGGTGTCATTTGCGTTCGGTTCGACTCCCGTTACGTCCGCTGCATATGCACGCACATGCGATCTTATGACCTTCCCATCGGATGTGTTGGTCATTTATACCTACAAGTACATTGATTTTATCACGTATGCCATATACCATCTACCTACTTTACATGGTTTACATTTCTAAAGATATCTTTATCGATGTAAGATGAATATTTTCCGGTCGTTCTGTCGGTTAGATATTTCACTTTGATATCAAGGAGAATGTCGGTAATTTCTTACTTGGTACTTTTATACAATATTAATTCGCTTTGAATTTCTGTCACTATTTAAAGTACCTAAATTTTGATATTCTTATGTTATTATATAGATATATGTTGTTAGTAGATAGCTATTTTGACCTAAATTTTAAATAAATTCGTATTCAATATTGCAATTCGCATTATGTTTTCATTTGATATTATGTATACCTATATAGGTATACATAATATGAAACCTATATCCTCTTGTCAAAACTACTCAAGTTATTGTCTAACACATTATCCTACATATTTTATCAAAACGTTTCACCAAGTATATCTTTACCATGTTACGTCCTACGACCACATCTCATATTACGCAAGGGTAGTGTCCTGGGTCAATAAAAATGAATTCTAATTAGTCCGTCGGTGAGATTATCAAAAAATATTGGACACGTATTTTTTGCTTTATCAAATCAATAAAAATATACAAAGTTATAGCGCATCAAAGTATAGGAGTGGGGGCTTGTGACGTCACTTCGTGGTAAAATTTGTACCACGGTGTGACGTCACGCGAAATTTCAACGCACTGTATCCTCGTCATTTTTCGTTTACGGAACAAAATAAAAAATACGTGTCCAATATTTTTTGGTAATCTAACTGACGGACTAAATAGATATTTTTAGTACACAACCCTATTAAAGAAATACAATATAAATGTAAGTACCTTGTTCAGAAATAATATGCAAACTCTTTGCAATCACTTTAACAGTTAGCACGCTCATTCATCAATCTTTTATTTTTAATGTCAAAAGGTGGATCCTGTTTTGGTTCATATGATGATAAGTGGTGCCGGCGCCTAAGGACATAAGCAACATTAGAGGGAGACCCAATGTATTCAACCTTATGCTATATTGTTGCAGGAAAACCTCATCTGGTGGTGAATTTTATTAAAGATCATCAGAGCATAATTACTTGTTCAATTAATGTAGTTACGTAGGTATACATCACGTCATATCTTTTTCGTGAAATTGGTTCTTTTCTCAAATAATCCTTAGCTATATATTTATTTTGAAGTTTTGTTTAACCAAAACTACAAATTCGACAGCTCATCAATAAAATTGCTTATTTAAATATTAGCATAACTAAGCGTTGTTCGTACACGGAAGCTCCATCACAATGTACATTCTTAAGCTGCACCTATTAAAGCATAAAATTGTGCACAAAAACAGGGCGCGTCTAACCGAGGTCGACCCGTAGGTAATAATGTTTTAATAATGATTGATGGCCTATTTAATACTGTTCTGGTAGTATGTACCTAATATCCGTAGTGTGCCCGATAAAACCTTTTAATTTTGCTGATGCATTACGATAGAGTCGCAGATAATCCTGTAGTAAATGTAGATTTTTTTTAATACAGCAAATCGGCGTCTTGTAAATGACTTCCGTCACCTATAGACATTGGCAATACCATTACCATACAGGACTGTCTATCAAGTGCAACTGCAGATGCTTGGCGGCAGATTTTCAACTTGAGGGTGGTAGCCAGCCAGTCGAGTACTGATATTGTTTCTTCACGATGTTTTCCTCCACTGAAAGCTCAAGCTCATTGTAGGATTCGAATTTTCGCCGCGGTATCTGACGTTACTACCACAGAGCTATCATCGCTTTAATTCAAAATTATAGCGTAGACACAAGAATCCTAATAACTATTAATTATACCTACACACATCAAAAAAAGTTTGTGATCACTAGCATAATCTGATATAATTTCTTAGATTGAATTTTATCAAGAAAAAATCTTTGTTATGTATTTTCTTTAAATAGAAATAAGTACCTTGTTTGAAATTAAAAAATAAAACTGTTTTTATTTTTAAAAAAATTTAGTAGGTAATTAATCATAATGATGATTTCGATTTTTCAAAGTGATCGCAAACTTTTTTTGATGTGTGTATGTAGATACTACCTGTCCCCTTGGTTCTCGAAGGATCTTATCTTCTCCCAGGTTAAAAAGTAGCTTATATTCTTCTCCAAGATCCCATCTATCTCCTTACTAAAATTCATAAAATTGAAAAGCTAACATGGATTTGGTTTAGACTCTTTTGATCACTATCAATAAGGTTATAATTATTGCAAATCTTATGGAAAAGTCATAGTCAAAGTATAAATACGTTAATCAGCAATCTTGAATGCTGATTAACGTATTTATACTTTGACTATACTTTGATAATTTGATTTAAATTACTCTCAAATATCAAATGAAATTGTTGATTACTTAGGTAGTTAAGTTATTATGTAGCATTATAAAGTATTGATATATTATGATATCTTAACTAATATTACAAAGAGGAATGATTTGTTTGTTTGTTACGATTTAACTCAAAAACTACTCGACCAATTAAAAAAATTCTTTCACCATAACGTAGGGTATATTTTTACCCCACGAAAATATTAAATACCTCGGAAACGCGGTTGAAACTGCGGGGCGGAAACCTAGTGTAGCATATAGAACAGTGGAATAACGTAATTTGTTTAAGTTAATATTCCCATCGCATTAAAAATATAAGCCCTCGGTTAGTTAAACGCTTGTTATTCGTTCGTGTCAGCATTAATTTAGGCCAATATAATGTGACACCCGGTGCGAGTCTACTTGATTAACTGTTTACACGCGATCTGCTGTTATTTATCCATTCATCTGTTCATATGGAACATCTTTTGCATTATAATGTTATACTAGCTCTCCCCTGTGTTTTCACTCGCGTTCTCGTCGAATCTTATCTTTTCCCGGGATGAAAGTATCCTATCTCTTATTCCAGTATATAATCTATAGTCTATAGGACAAGTTTCATCAAGATCGGTTTTAGAGTTAATCGCGGAAAACATCGTGACACGGGAATTTGTATACTCGTATTAAGATAAATATATTCTACTAGCTGTCCCCCGCGGTTTCACCCGCGTTCCCGAGGGATCTTATCCTTTCCCGGGATAAAAAGTACCCTACGTGTTATTTCAGGATATGATCTACCTGTGTGCCAAGTTTCATCAAAATCTAAATAATATTAGTGGGATTTATAATATATCTTTCGGCCCACGGTTCAAGTTTCCAAATAAACATATCATTTGGTCATGCAATCTGTCAGCTCTTATACCTATAACAGTTTTCAGCATTTAAAAGTCTATTCGGACCACTTTTATAAAATATTTTTCCAAATAGGTATTGCGGTACTTAAAGGTAATTCGACAATAAAAATCTTTGCTTGTCAATTGAATTTACCAAGACAATTGCCATACTTGAATTTATAGTTAAATTGGTTCGCCATTATTCTATTTAGGACCTATCATGTATAGGTCGTGAGTTCGTGATATGAAATTTGATAGCCAACTTGCTTAATCTTAGTTTCCGGTGTGCGCTTATAAATTGCAACTCGACAATTCAGTGAAGATTATTTATTACCTTGAACAATTTTGTAATCGAGTATGCCTACTTTATTATTCAGTTTTATTTTAAATTTGGTGTATGTGAACCATGAAATCAAGAACGTTTTGACGTATTTATGTGTATTGATGACAGTTGTAACAATTTTATTTTTATACCAATTCATTTCAAAAGCTTTGTAGTTTATTGCAATGATACAAATAAAGATGTCAAGGTAGAATAAAAGATCCTATCCATACATATTCATTCAGGAACTATTGTTTAAGAGGTGTGTCCCATCGGCTAGATCAGAGGACCGTGCGGCAGACACCCTCGTGTCGTTTTGTTATTCAAATCTCTAGAGTTCTAAACTACCTTTTATTTACCAGTCGGCACTTTGACACCCGCTGAGAAAGTGAACGCTTGATTATTGCGAAAAGTGCCGCATCCACGGTGTCCGAGACCAAACCACAATAGCGATTGTCATCTAAACTGCAGTTTTGTTAAAATATAATGAAACAACCAAACGCTAAAAAATCCAATACGTCGCGCTTAATGCTCGTATATCTGTCGAAACTTAAGCCCTACCATAAAACGAAATATGAATAAACGACAAGATAAGTTTAAATTCCGATTCTAAAGAGACGAACGATCGAAAAGACGGTTACCGTTACGAATGGGCTTAAAGGCAATGACATAAAAAAGTTTTTTTTTTTAAACCAAATAGCACACACGGGCCGGCCGGCACCGAGGTTCAGCCCGTAAGTCATCGAAGCTGTCAAGATAAGAATGAGTGAATGAACACCTGCCGCCACCGGTGTTACGCGTGCGCCTACGCACCCGCGCAACGCTCCGATTTTATGATTCCATTTTTAAATGTTCTCACGACAACAGTCGTTTTGAATTTTATATCCCACTGCCTCACAGTCTATTTTTGATTAAATGAATCGATTCCTTAAAACGATTATTGAACGAACGCAATAACAACCTAGGCTAGCGATTATCTTTTTGAATCGACTTTAAAATTAGGTATAATAATGATTATCGTTGTTTTTAAAATATGACTGACAAGAATTGACATCCGGAACTGTTTTTATAACAATTTTTTATTAGTTTAGAAATGTAATTACACTTTTTTCCAGTACATATATTCTTTCGATGGTTTAGGAAAATATGTTAAGATGTTTGTATAAGATATTTAATCGTCCCTTCCGTCGTTGTTGATGTTTTATTTTAGCATTTTTTTTTATAATCGCTAATGTGATTTCGTGGTATAGATGTTAGTCATGTTTAGTTCGTGCTTATGAAAAATTAAGGTGGGATGTTCTTGGGCTATTTATCAATTTTAATTGAGCTAATTGTCAGGAACCCTTCGTGGAATCCCATATATGCTGCGGCGTAATATATGTACTATTCATGATTCACCGCTCAACACTATTATGAGTAGGTATAGTAAGTATAAATGGTGAATCTAATAGGTTTAATTATGTTTATGTAAATATAAAATTATTGTGCTGTCAATAATATGTCATATTTATAATTTACATGACTACTAGCAAAAATAGTTACTAGAACAGCAGATAATTATCTACGTCATATGATACTTCATAATTTCGTTGTCATTTTGTAAATTCTAATTCAAAGCTATTTTACAAGTATTTTTTATGACATATCAAAGCCTCCAATACACTGCGTTTATTAAAGGGCTTTATGCCAATTCCTGAAATAAAGATGGGCTACGTTTTCCTTTCGTTTAAGTTTCGTGACTGCCGTCACGACTTTGGACGCTCGGTTCGTATAGATAGGTATAACTTATGCATGCAGAAATGATCCAATAAAGCATTCAATTTGCTCGGAGCTATCTGTCTAGAATATACACAATTGGGGTCTTTGAATATAACGACTTAATTGTATTTATTTTTGCTCACTTCCCACTAATAACTCTTGGCGCCACATTAATTGTGTCAAACTCCAAAAAAAAACAAAGTAGTAATTAAGTAAGATTATTCTTTTATATTCAGTTATCTGATTGCCAATCAGGATTTACTTGAAGGCTTTCGAGGCGCCATGTGTATGTTTTAACATATCATTACCCGTTTAAGCAGGTCTTAAAATCCGCTGCAAAGCTTAATGTTAAAAATAAAAAAATATGTCATAAAGAAAATAAACGCATTCGCATAAAAACAAAATGCATAAAATAAACGACTTACCCCAGTTTGATATAAAATCTTGAGACCACTTTTTGGCGGCATTACGATCCTTCTGTGTGGAAGAAGGGGAAGTTTGTCTGGCCGTCTTATATGTATCTCTGCTGAGGGCCTGAAGGCTTCTAATGGAGTTCTTATCACGCATCGGACCCCGCAACAAATCCAAGCGAATATCAAAGGTATTAACACTTGCATTTTAATTGCACTTACACGAATAAGTTAAGAGTAACTGGCAATTGACAATTTTGGTTTCGAAATAAAAGTAGTGTTGTATTTTCGAAATTCGAAATTCGCGTGTGCGTGTTAAGCTCGCGTGTTTCGTTGTATCGTGAGGTCGGGCAAACTCGGACTGGCAGCGAGCGCGTCGAGTCAGGTACGACTTGGCCTACGCGCCCGGTATAACCACCTCCGACTGCGATTTAAACTACTTGATGCTTTCGAAGTGTTTCGAAAACCGTTAAGGATTTCAAAATTACAATTATTCCTCATCTTAAAGTGGAGATATGTATAATGTAATATCATATAAATATAACTTAGCTATTATACTACACACTAGACACCATACCTGAAATGTAGGTACTAAAGTTACGTTAATTTATGTAAGTACTTTTATTCGCCTCGAATCTTAAAATACTTAAATCAAAAACAAAGCATTTGACCTACGTCAAATATCAATATTGGTGTTTTTTTTTTTTTTTTATACCACAAGTGACAACGAAGCTGACGGGTCACCTGGTGGTAAGTGACTACCGTCGCCTAAAGACATTAGCAATACCAAGGGGATTGCCAATGTGTTGTACACCTTGTTACAATGCCTTAAAGGCAACTGGCTCTCAAGTGCAACTGCCGGAACACACCAACAGGTGCTTTGCGACAGATTTTCTACTTGAGGGTGGTAGCCAGCCAGTCGAGTACTACAAAGTACCCTACCACCGTGCTATGGTTTCCTCACGATGTTTTCCTTCACCGAAAGCTCAAGCCTATTGTAGGATTCGAACCCACGACCTTCGCCGCGGTGTCCGACGTCACTACCACTGAGCTATCATCGCCTTAGGAGCAAGTTTGCACTCCAGATTTAATACCACCTTAGAGGCTGACATTGATAATGTTGAAAAATAATTTTTCAAGTATTTGTAGGTATTATGTAATGAAATAAAATATTCGGAACAAGTCTTGCATGGATCAAGAAGGTTCCGTTGCGTCAGGTTGACTTCCTACCGACGATGTTTTTTTACACAATCTTGTTGCTCTGATATATAAGGACACGTTCATAATGACACTAAGTTGTATCTAAGTTATCAGAAATATTTAAATATTTTTTTTAAATGCTTTAATTTAATGTTTTAATAAATAAATAAAGTTAATTTTAACGTGTTGAGATTTTAAATGTTTTGATTGAATTGTATATTTTATGTGGGATCAAGTTAATAAGTATAATAATTCTAATTCATAATATTTATTTAATTGATTGGAAACCACTGTTTCCAATCAATTAAAGGAGGTGCTATTAGTTGTTAACATGTTTTTTTTTTTCATTTATATGTAGGCCGGTTGGTTCTTAAGTGAGACGGCCGTACCAATCAAACAATGACATACTTAACAATTGATTAAAAATTCCATACGAGTCTAGTTATTCCTAGATATCAAATTTTCAGGAGGTATAAGTCCGCTACATTAACGCCGTTTTAGTGCCTAATATATTTGTAAGTTTCAAAGTGCATAATAATTAAAATAACCCTATTCTTACTTAACAATCTTAACATTTTTTTATTATCATATAGGTTTTTGTATTGTATTGTATTCGTTAACATTGTCTATTAAAACGACTCATCACTCTTTCCTGATACTCTATTCATATGGCATTTAATATATCAATATAAAAATACCACTTTAAATAAGACGGTAAACTGACCTACAAAACTAAAAGCACCACAATAATCCCGTCCCAATCCCTGATTGCTTACACAACAGAATAACAGGGGTTGCTTCCTTTCTGGCAACCACTTGATCAACAAAGCCACACATTCAATTGTTTTAAAAACAAAACAATGTCATTCAAGTATTCGTAGAACAGGATTTCAAGTCATTCATGGGAAATTGAAAAAAGATTCCATTGTCAGTGTAACGCGACCTAATATATGCCGTCTCGTTCGCTCCCATTCACCGTCCTCGCGGCCGCATGAATGAACCGCTTCTTATGAATGGACACTGTCTATAGTACTATATATACCTGCAGATCGCGAGGTATGTTCAACGTTGTTTATATCGAGTTATATAGGTACATATATGTATGTATTATGTATATATATATATATATGTTATATCCGATGCGATGGCACGTGGTTAGTCGTCGTTTTATTCTGTATACGTAATAAATGTTCAGCTCGCGGGCGTACGTTGGCTTTAAAAATATAAAGCGTATTTACATTTTATAAAAAGCTTACGGGCATTGATTGTGATTTATTATGCACTAGTCTTCGGTTTCGCGTTTAATGTGACTTTTTTCATTGCTCGTAAAAAGGCCTCGCGTGGATTTGCAATTTAACTTTGTGTGAAAACCTTATTGAGTCCATTTTTAAAGTAAATCTCATAGAAAAAGATTTTTTATAGCTAGCCTTTCATAATCTTTCACATTTTTTATCTTGGATAGAGATTTTTAAATGTCATTGGACTATGTTTTGAATGTCTACCATATCAATGAAATTTGGCTGTAAATTTTCATAAAAGGAAAGAAATAAGTACATATAGGTATTTGTAATGTTATGAATTTGATTATTATTTTAGTAAATGGTTAGAATATATACCTACTTTGTAATGAAATAAAAACTCAAATTAAACTTAACACAATTTTAATATTAGTTTTTTTTTCTTATAATATTTAACAACAAACCTCAGGTATTTAAATAATAAAATAGGAAGATAATTATTTATCGAACACACATACTTCATACAATGAATAACTGATAAATATGAATCATTATGATATATAATAACCTAGTCAAAAACATATTCGTGACTATATGAAGAACATAACAAACAACACGAGACAAAAGAATCCATCCATTAGTAATTCGATACATACGCAAAACAAAACAAAGAAATTCTAAAATAGCAAGTATTATCGTGATATTCACAAAATTTGATGAGACCTGTCTGGAGCCGGTATTAATTACTCACGGAGTCAGCTCTATGGCGTCATTTCTATGACGTCAAGCGGGGATTTGTTATATTTTCGTTGGTTTTATCATTTCTAATATTCAGTTAAAGCTGAAAACGTGAGACAAACTTGATGTTAGTCTCAATAAATAATAGCTACTAGCTGACGGGCAAAGTAAACGGGAAAAGACCTAGAGGCAGATAAACCTAGGTACCTACATAGTAGATTTTTTTTAAGCGAACCAATATCACCAAAATGTTTTTCCTACTATGAGATACTTTATATATTGATACTGACTCATAATATTTTTACAAAAAGTAGTGTTCGCTTAAACAAATAACAAAATTTTTGTACCTAACTAAAGGTTAACATTTTCCTAAAATATCACAGTATGACCTTTTAATACCACTAAAACGCTAGTCTTATAATAATGATTAATGATATTTATAAGTACACGTTTGAGAATGAGAAATACTTTTTTATTCAACAAAATGTTAAATACTAAGCTGGATTATTGGCACGAAATGTTAAATACTAAGCTGGATTAATTTACGATCTAGTGACCTTTACCTATAGATCTGTTGACTTAAGTTTTCCTAATTTTAGCCAAGTAGCCTATGCATATCATCATCATTTTATTAATTCGTGAAAACAACGCTGTACCCCTTTTTCTCTCGTGTTCATCAACCGATTTCTTTTTTTTAGTAGACAGCTACAAGTTTTCCGCCCTGCGGTTTCACCCGCGTTCCCGTGAGATCTTAACTTTTCCCGGGATAGAAAGTATCCTATGTTTTATACCGGGATATGATCTACATATTATGTCCCAAGTTTCATCAAAATCCGTTTTGACGTTATTGCGTGATTAAAAAACAAACATCTAATAAACATTTCATACTATTTCATTTCATAAACATACAAATTTTCATCTAGAAGTTTTAGTCATCAATAAAAATTAAACATAGTCTTTTTTATGATAAATCATATCATATTCGTAACTTATAACAGTCCAAGCCAGTTTAGCAAAATAGATAAAATAATTTTGAAAATCGGTTGACAATTGGCGGAGAAATTGATGAACATAGATAATATATAAAAAAAGAAAAAGAGATACATAAAGTCGAACATTGAACCTCCACCTTTTTAGAAATAGAATATGAACTACTCTATTTTAATTTGAATTATGAACATCCCACAAAAATCCCGATTTAAACTTAACCAAAACAACAATAAATAAAAACTTTTTAACTACACCAAGTCACGTTCCAAAGGATATTCCGTATAGCAGCCATAAACAAGGGTTGTTCCAAAGGTAGATAAGGAAAGAGCTCCACTCAAAGATAAGTGCTCACATTGTAACTCCAGCTAGACAATGCAGTCTAAAGAACGCACTTCAAATTTCGAGTGGTCAGCATTTTTTGCATCTAAAAGTGTGAAGAAGATGGAATTGGCGGTAGGGGTGCCAAGTTTATGGTATTTGAAAACGGGACATAAATATTAAATTAATTTCGTTATTTCTTGTCAAGTTAATTCAACAAAATAATTAAAATTGCGAAAGTATTTGTAAATTTTCTCTTACTCAATCGCGCTGTAACGGCTTTGGATGTGTCTTGGCATCTACGTATATAGGTCATAGCTTGAATTTAAGCATATAAACCAAGCATTTTGACCATAGAGCAGTGAAGTGAAATGAAATGAAATCATGTACATTTCAGGTTGTCTCAAAAAGTCTGTGGAAAGTTTTAATGCAACGGCCACCAATTTCACTAAATCTGAGCTTCCTTGTACGGACAATGACAAACTTTACTGTGAATGTAATATAAAAACATTTAAATTAAGAATAATGCTTACTTGGCATTGACACATTCCTAAAGAACAGTTGCCAACAAAAAAAAATATTTTTACGAGTATTTAAATTTAAAAAATAAATATTACGATTAAGAAAACGGACTCATTACAAATAGACAGTCCATATTTGCCCAAAGACGTAGCAACCCTACTTGGCACGCGCACTCAAAAGCCTTTGTTGTTTCAGGATACTTCCTTATAATAAGGTTTTGTTATTTACTTAGAAGTGGGAGATCCGGTTCCTTTTTTTATTTACAAAAGGTGTGTCCGTTGTAGTAAAAGTCAATAATATTAACAATCGTATTGTGGACATACCGATTTATAATCTAGCTAGGTATGTGTACAGATTATAGATTTTTAGTATATGTATTAATTGTATAAATGTGTTAGAGGGTACTTTGTAGTAGTTGACTTCCATCCTCAATTCTTTGTCCTTCTTCCTTCTGACATTCCGTTCCCTCCTTACCATGGTGAAATGGTATCTCGTATATTGTTTATTTTGCTTTATTTAATACCTTTACCCACCTTACATAAAGAGCATGTCAAGATCACCAGCTTAATTAATAAATGAATTTTGATCTGTTCACTTTATGAACCTAACTACGAAAACTATGTGGGCGAAGTTGCGACCGCCGACTAGTTTACTTAATTATAAATTTCGCTTTTAACAGCGTTGTAGACCTAATCCTGAGGCAATTTACTTTGACTCACGGAATCCTGAGCCTTGATTCGTGCAATCAAAAATTAACCCTCGCCCGTTATCCCTACCTTGATAACAACACGATTCGATTCAAACACCACAGTAGATACATGAATTAATAGCTCGGATAGTATTTTAACTCTATTAACACCTTCGGATACTTACTTATTTACTTTAATTACCTTAGTACCTAAGTGTCACAATTTTCGAAATATTTAAAATCAAAAATTCAAAAATCCGTAATATTTCGAAAATGGTGACAATTTTACTGAGGTCATCTTTATATATTTGGTAGGACTCGCCCACCTAGCGGACTCCTGTATAGTAATATAGATAGATAGATTAGATCCTGAAATCTAATGTAAATACTAAAGTAAGATACTTTTAAACCGTTCTATACTTAAAAAGACACAATGGTTATTTGATTATTAATATGCTCACCATTTTTTTTCCGTTTATATTTTTTCCATTCATACATCAAAGTTTGGATATGGTTTGGTAGCTTTTCTAAATAAAGTCGAATGATTGATCAAAATTCTTGCATTCGTGGAATTGATATTAATTTAATACGGTTTATATACTGCGTGAGATTTTTACTATAGCAAAATACAAATGATACCACCAGGGCCAGGATTAATTAACAACGTAGAAAAGTTGGGCCATTTACCCCGAGTTTGTTAGAAACTGTCTAACGTGTCGATGTAACTTAACTAAATAGTTAAAACAGTTCAAAACACGCGATCTTACATTCAACTACAATAAAACATTTTGACGTTGGCCATTTGTGATTAAAAACGTAGTAATTATTGTTTTTATGATTACCTATAAACATTTATTCTTATTCATTGTAGCTTTATTGTTTTTATTATTAGACGACGGTTATTGTTTATAGGATTTTTCCCTTTATGTGCCTATTTATGTGCTTATATAGCGATTGTTTAATTAAATAACTTTTGTTATCAGATAATGACGGAAGTGTGTAATTTTATTTCCTCTTTTGTACAGGCAAAGGGTCTTCGCCCACACAGCCTCTAACTCAAATCTCATTTATTGACCAATGAGCCTGCGCGGTGGTAGAGTTGGCTGTCAGATGGTACTAACCCATTTTCCGAGTGGTTGGTACATGTATGGTATTACCAAGGTGAGATGTCAGATATGATATCAGTGATCATATGCTATAAGGCTCGCTCGTTTTTAGGGTTCCGTACCCAAAGGGTAAAAACGGAAACTATATTACTGTCGGTCTGTCTGTCACCAGGCTGTATCTCATGAACCGTGATAGCTAGACAGTTGAAACGTTCTCAGATGATGTATTTCTGTTGCCGCTGTAACAACAAATACTAAAAACAGAATAAAATCATTAAAAAAAACAAATTTGTTAATGGAACCCTCGGTGCGCGTGTCCGACTCGCACTTGACCGGTTTTTTTCTTAGTTTTATTGAATAGATGCTATTGGTGACGTTTCGGTTGTCAAATTAAGTGTAGTTTAATTCTGTGCACAACAAAATCGACACCACTGACTTTATGAGGCTTTTTATCAAAGCTTTTCTACTACTATGTAATATTTCCAAGAATAACTACCTACGTATGACAGTTTCTCTATCTCCGCAAAACTTACCCGTGTAGGTATGTATTGAGCCAATTTTCCTATCATAAAATTACAATAATATTTCTTAATAATAAGGTGAATTTTAGTATAAAACATAATAATTACTAAATCATCGATCAGTTTTATTTTCTGGGATTGTATATTAAGCACATAGGTTACAGCCTTCATATACGTTCAGCCACCATTTGTGATCTAACACGCGTCAATTTACAAAAAATACCTAATAGGTATACCTATTGACCGCAACTTCTATGGAAATTAATATTATCCCATACAATACACTATAAAACTTAACTCAAATTCCGTACAAATAAATCAGCATGTTTATTATATAACGTTTATTGTAGTGTACGTACAACAAGTTATTGTTTATTTATGTATTGTTAACACGTAACATTCTTAAAACTATCAGTAATAATCACGTATAGCATCGGTCTATCGTAACATAGGTACCAGTATATTATTTTGACTGATAGAGTTTTGAATTTTTTATTATTCTGAAAAGCATTTATTAACCCAATATTTCGCTTGTTATTGAATATGGGGTTTCGCCAGTAGATCTATTATTCCCTACAATTTTAGTGTCTCTTGTTTTAACTAGATATTACGGTTTAGACACGGTTTAAAAACGGTGCATGAATCCACATCGCACTATTAGGCTAGTGTTAAGATCTATTTTGGTACTCACTGACTGTGACTGTTGAGAAAAAAAAATGTCTCAATAAATCGAAAATTTAAAACATGTTTATTTTTTATTTGGAAGCGCGACCAATCGCAGACATAGTTATTCACCTTTATTTTTGATAATTTATATACAAAATGGTTATTCACTTTATAATAGCATACCGAAAAACTTAATGAAAACCATACAAATTCAAATCCAGAAGATCTCAGCCTAAGTTATCTGAAATGAAAACTAAATTTTCACATTTCCAAGATACAGTAATGACCTCGTTTTATACAGCCCCGATACACGTGCAGTCCATTTTCTCCCACGCGTGACCTTACCACGAATTTTCTAGCCCCTCCGAATTGGGTGTTTTATCATAAATAACCGTCTAATAAGTAATGAGGGGTAATGACGTTGTTTTTCTATTTTTTCAGCTTTCCACTTACTTACTGCACGAGCACGAGGCCCCGTTGTCATAGTATGTCATTGAGAATTTGATGATATTATTAGACTTGCACAAGTAAAAATTGGTAGTAAAATTTTTCATGTCAAGATTTTTACAATAAAAGAAAATGGTGCCATATATATACCTCGAAACTATACAGTGCTTGTATGTATAGTCTTCAAAAATGGTTAATTATATTGTTGGAATATGATTGTTTTGACAGCAGGTACGCCTCTACCTTTCTAACATAGCAGGGCGATTGTGAAAACTAATCGATTATTTATTTTTTTACTTGAACTTCACCATTGGTTTGAATTTTTTGTAGTAGGTATATTGTTTAACTTCATTAAAATGATTTTATTTGATTAGATGTATATTTATTTGAAAAAGCTTTAGTTCAAACCACAGATTTACAACATAAAGTTGATATCCTACTATCCTCCTACTAATATTATATGTGTAAGTTTGTATGTTTGTTACTCAAACGCGCAAAAACTGTTGTACGGAATTTGATTAAACTTGGCACACAGGTAGGTCATATCCTGGAATAAAACATAAGAGCAGCTAAACATACAGCTAGTAGGTACTTTATAATACTAGTTATGTAATATCAATTAGGTTATCATTACCACCTGCTGCTAAAAATAAAATACCTCCTACCAATAGTAATATACTTACTGATTAAATAGTTATGTAGGTACCTACGTAGGTTTTAACTGGTTCGATTGCCGTAACAAACGTTATGTAATTTGTTTACCAACTACCTACACGCTGCATCTGCTAGGGTAGTGGGTTCGATTCACGACCCACTCGAAGCCCACTGTTTCCTTACAACAGCGTATATGGATAGTTAGATGTCTAAAGTAAAGTTTCTCTCATAAGTTTACTCGAATAATTTACAATATTTTTGGGCCTTATTTTGTAATGTTACCTTGACATATAGAAGTGGATTAGGTATGGAGGGTCGGTTTTGGTTCTGAATGTTGGATGTATTATTAATCAAGATTTTTTTAGGTATCATATTTTAGACATTTTCACAATTACCTCATTTTACTTTACTAGAATCTTGAACTATTACTTGAAGTGAGAAATTCCTGTTATCGTGTTGATTTCTCGAAAAATTCTGATAAGTAATGGTGCTGATAATTTTTTTAAACTAACCTCACATTTTTTTCTTTTATTTTCTTATTTGACTGTACGAACAAACGCATTGGACACCCGCCTACAAGCGACACTGCTCCAATTAACTATAAGCAGCACCAACATATATGGGAGTCAGAGATTAAAATAGTGTATGCTGACTTATTTGACGAGGAGTAGGCAGATTATGAGTCAACATGCTAACAAGGCCTGCTGCCGTGTTAATAATTACAACTTAATTGATTAAATTGTACCAAATCTTTGTATATATCAGCAACAGTCTCAGGATATATATTTTTTTTTTTTTTATATATCCTATATAGAAAATATATCCTGAGACAATATATCCCCACGGCTTCTCCCGCTTTCCCGAAAAACTCCTTTCATAGCGGATACCTACTCCCCTGCCTTTTATGTTTGTAGCATTTAGATTTTCTGAGATTTCATGATTATTCAGTGAAGTGGTATTTTGATTTCATATAGAATTTTATGTTATTATTATTATTACACCAACAACTTTACACTAACTTTTTTATACATAGGACTTAAATAGATAATTACACTCAGACTCAGAATAAAATATAGATAAGTAAATATATTCCGTACTGTTTAAAAACCAAAGGTACCTTATGTGCTAGATATAAGAGATTAGAAATTTGTTATTATTTCATGGACTCTCTTTTTATTTTATTAGAATGGGATAGACTGTATAAATAATAACTCCAAATGAACGCTTTCCTAAGTACCTACTTCTCTACCTAAGCATGTGTAATTAGTTCTCCAAATTATACGCTACTTTATGACGTCACATGCCCCAAAATGGCCGCTAACTATGATGACAAGTGACAGATGTGATGTGACGCAGGAAGTTGGTTCTTATCGGCATATGGAAGCAGGATGATCTTAAAGTCGCTTCCCAGCATTACATGGGAAAACTACGTTTACTTCACGCTAAAAAACTGTCTCAATTTCGGACGGAACTTGGCTCTCAAGTGTCTTAAGATCATGTTAATTTAGTGTTTTTTCATTCTTAATTCCTCATAAAGTATTTTGGCGTTGCTCTTTTTGTGAATGGATTGAAGGTTCTTAGGGTTCAATTTTGCAAGGTTGGGCAATGAGGTTTTATTCCAAGGGGCTATTGTAGCTATGTTTAAATCCATGTCTACCTACTCCAAATAAATGTTTGGTTATATTACCATTACTAAATAAAGCTTTTTATCGTTCTTTCAGATTTTTTTACTTTTGGATAAGCTTGTGTTTGACCGCAATCTCACCATAGTAAGTGATGATGTGGCCGAAGGTGGTAAGCACACAAAGCCTAGATGGGAACTGGCTCTCAAGTGCAGCTGTACACACCCATAAGTGCTTGGCGACAGATTTTCAACTTGAGTCGGGTTCAATATTTTTCTTCACCGAAAGCTCAACCCCATTGTAGGATTCGAACCCACGACCTTCGCCGCGGTATCCGACGTCACTACCACTTAGCTATCGTCGCCTTAAAATGGAAACCCTAATGCCCATTAGAAATAAAATTGAACCCAACAACTAATGTGATATTTACCTTATTAGTTCGACATACTTTTGAGCGGAAAGGATTCCAGATCGGGTTGTTATTAACAAATATTCTCTACATCCGATCGGATTTAATTTGTTCTTATGTTATGGGTTATCGTGACGGGAAGTTAGGCAGGAAGCCAGTTGAAATGTTAAGCCGTGTACTCACTTCGAACGAATGTTACACAACACGAAGAATATTGTTAGATACAACCTGAAATTTTATTGTTTGAAATTGTAACAAAAATTGACCTAGTAAATGTAGAATCACGCATACCTTTAAAGTTTACGTGAGGACACGTAACTCATAGAAGACGGCTACTATCGAAAACATTAAATGATATTGAAATATTGTTGAATGCACCTGACAATTTACATTTTTGTTCTTTACTTTGTAGTGTTCATGTATTTTTTACTTAAAAGCTGGAAAACGATGTTCCGTTCAAAAATATTAATAGAAAAATCGCTTCCCAAAGTCCCAAATTTTTCATGTTTCCGGGCAACGTTTTCATTTTATGTATATATGCATATTTGTTATATTGTTTCCAATCCCAAAGTTTATAATTCACGTGCGTTTATGATCTCAAGTGCGTACGTGGCTTTACATCGGACAAGTACCTAATGGCGAGCGAGCACGGATCGGCTTTTTACTTTGCCACCACAACTTGCACCACCGGTGACAAGTTACGATGGAGCAATCACAGCTTCCAATTTTATGGCAATACCGACCATATGGATTATTTTTTCAGTTGAGTAGTTGTATCTTAAAATACGGGAAAAATATCAATAGGCACTTAATTTTATCGTCGCTCACGTGTCCAGTCTTCAGATATTTAATCACCAGTTTGCATCAATTTTAGACGTTTGAATTTCCGCTGTTTTAACTTAAATGGGAGGCAATTTTATGGTGTTACGAAAGAGATAATGTAATAAAGGATAAGTCTAACTTAATTGGTGCCATTTTAACAAAACATTTGAGCTTTTTTTAGTAGAAATGATTTGTTTCATATACCGAAAGTAAAGTAGTTTGATGTGATTTCTACATGAACGACTTTTCGTAGGCATGTGTAACAAAAATACAAGCAAGCAAATCATTTCTTCCAAGAACTTAACAAAAACTAAGAAATTAATTTCTACAAGTACCTAGGTATCAACAGTTAAATTAGTCACGTTTAAACAAATATAATAATTTATGTTTATTATTCATGTTGTCGTGGGACATGCGCGAGGTACGGTTTTCAAAATTACTTACTCGCATATTTATTGTGTTTATAAAACTAACATTATTTTATTTGACATACTATGATTTTACAGCTCGATCAAAGGGAACCTTGCAGCTATGTACTTAAAATGACAGCTTTTTGGAAATCATTCGGAATCCCCAATGCAGAATAATAAAATAAAATAATTCCAATAGACTAATTTAAGCCGTTTTGTTGTACCCGCTTGCCTGGATCTTTCAAGTTGACGACCTGTTGCCAAGTACCTATCAGTGTCTTCCGGCAGTTGCACTAAAGATCCAGTTATTAGGCATTGTGTAACGTCGACTATAGGTGACGGTAGTCACTTACCGTCATGTGACCTGCCTGTCACCTTGACAGACTTCTGACATAAATAAAAAACTTAATTACCAGGTTACTTTTAGACTTGTCTCTACTCTTACTATGGTAAGTTCTAATGCAAGTAGGTATATTGAAAGTAAATTACGGCACTCATGGGCACTGCATAAGAAATGGCTTATTATATAACGACTCAGTTGTTTTGCTGACGGTACGCTGCCTTTATCGTGGGAAAATTGTAAATCACGCGTGGCATAGCACTTACAGTCTCGTATACATTATACCACCGTACTGTTTGCATGGCAATGTCCGACACTCGCCTGTATCAATGTATCACTTTACTTACATATTTGTATCTAATTCCATATTCACACTATCCAGCGCCTCTTCCGCTTGATTGTTAATACGATTTTCTAGAATCCTTTGATTTATTGTAGCGAAATGTAGGTTTGCGTTTGTAGCTTTAGAAAATTCTGACCAAAGATATACATAAGCAAGCTGGTTGCCATAACAATCATCAAGACTGGCCACGATTCGACTTTGAAATTTTACCCATGACGACAGGTTATCACGAAATTGTCTGCAGAGATTGTCGTTACATACATTATCAATATATTGGATTGGAAGGGTTATTCGACTTCCTGGATAGACGTGTACCTACTCTACGGTACGGTACTTTCTAAAAATACAGATATTGATTTACTCAAGTAATTAAGTTAAATGGAGCAATATTTTCATTAGCTTCTCGAATCGTGTCAATTTGATTGAATATAAAAACTGAGCTTTAAAGCGATGATAGCTCAGTACCTTCTTGCCCTTGTGTACTTTCCGCCACATTATTACCACTTACCATTGTGAATTGTGGTCAAATATCTAGCCTAGAAAATAGTCTAGCCGATGGTAACAGACGGATGTCCTCGGAAGCCAAGTCCGTAACTAACGGATAGGGATATAGGGCGCAACGGTTTTCATGTTACCCGCTACCGCTGCGACATACCGGAGTTATTATACTTAGTTAACATAACTGCATTTATATTTTACCAACTTTATATACTTAGACTTAATATTCGTATGATACCTATGTTTCCATCATTGGATAAGGAACTATAATTTTATGACATAAGGTCGTTTTATGGAAGTAGTATACTGATTTTTAATAATAAAAATCCTACAACAGGTAATATATTATTGCAAATGCAAAAATTAAAATGGACAAAAGAAACTTGTTATCCTGAAGAATTCTCGAGAACGTGGGTAAATCACGGAGCAAAAGCTAGTAAAATATGTATATGACAAAAATCACGCATCAAAACCCTTTTCACACAAAGAGATTGACCACGAAAATAACTTTCTCATAGTGTCTCGAAACGCGGCCGGCCATTCATAAAGTGTAATTATTATTTAGTGAATGGAACCACAGGAAATGGGCATCTCTCGACCGGCTTGCAAGAAGCCTTCGATTACGTCACAGATACCATTACGCGATGTGTTTTGTTGAAATATTTCTCCAGTGAACTCGAAGGTATGGTTGAGATTAAACAGTAGCGGTTTTACGTAAAAAGTCCCGCCGCAAAGCCACAAGATTTGTACTAAAGGTTTCTTGCTGATGTTTCAGATTATTTTCTTTTTGATTGTTGGTCGGCAACTAAGATTACAGTGCAATGAAAAACATATTCTGTATGTAGGTATTCCAAAACTCAAATTATGAACAAGTTTCTATTTCATACAGTATTTCTCAGACACTATGAAAGACAAAGTTATTTTTGCGAACTCCTAAAACGTACACAATCTAACTATTCAATTAAGTTTTCAGGGAAAGTGTATTTAGGTTCGGCTATTTATCCTACATTTTTCAGAATTTTCTACACCATACGAGTATCAAAAGTAAGAATAGGAGATACCTACACTTTTTACGTCTTTAGAAGCGTGTATATTATGTCGCCAACTATTATTGGCTTAAATAAAAAAATAACTTTAAAAACCTCCATATAAATTTGAAGACACTGTGTGAATATTTTAAGATGGTATTTATTTTAATAAATGTATATCAGTCAAACATTTTTTTTACTTAATTACCTATACATCAAAGAACCCATTTTAAACCATATGTAAATATTTTTTCAGATATAGGTACATATTTCTATAAATATTTATTTTACTGGACATTAATAGTAGGTATACATAGCTGAAGTAGGTAGTTTTTTTTATATTCTGGATAAGCTTGTGATGGTAAGTGAATTGATGATGTGGCCGAAGGTGATAAGCACACAAGGCTTAGATGGAAACTGGCTCTCAAGTGCAGCTGTCGGAACACACCGATAGGTGCTTGGCGACAGATTTTCAACTTGAGGGTGGTAGCTATCCAGACGGGTACTACAAAGTAGCCTACCACCGTGCCTCACGATGTTTTCCTTCACCGAAAGCTCAAGCTTATTGTAGGATTCGAACCCATGACCTTCGCCGCGGTATCCGACGTCACTACCACTGAGCTATCATCGCCTTATAAAAGTTAGTAGTTATTAAATATTTACAGACTCCCACTTCAGTGATGCCTACATTAAAAGTAAATAGGCATGAAGTGTCAACGTCATTCATCAGACATTACGTAGGATGTAGAAACATTACACTTATGACGCACACACATAATTGGTAGCTATGTTTACATGTATTACCATTAAGTTGACCTTTATGTAATTCATGTTTGCGTAGGAAGACCTGCAATTGACATAAACATTTAGATTTTATGAATACTTCATTCTTACATACCTATTAAGAAATCTAACTACAGTGCGAGCATAAGTTAACCTTTGAGTTGAAAACTGGCTTTTCAGTCAAGGAAATCTATGAAATTATATCATCTATAAGCAACCTCGTTGTCAAGGGATACAATAAGCATATAATACTATACTCGTGAATAGAATACAATAAGTATATTTCCAAGAATACCCTACATTTGTGACGTATAATAATATAGTTTGGATATATTATTATACGTCATAAATATATTATGGCAATCTGGATTAATGAAACGTAATACAACGATTTATTAAGATATTATGGAAATTACTAAATTCTGCGAATTATTTAGAATAATGTAGGTGATTGAGAGAAATTATATAATTTTGATATCTAATAACATCCTTGACATCACCATGATTGGGTCATTTTCAAATTACTTTGTAAAATAACATTATAATTTTATTGTAGGCATTGATGAGATTTACCTACCTAGGTACATACACAGAACAAATAAAAAAGGTAGAAGAGTGTTTGTAAACAATAGTGTCCAATGAAGTGAAGCATAGTGCACGAAGTTGTGTGCGTGACCTGCACGTCCGTTATCCCCCGTGACTCGCGTCGTACAGGAACGCGATCGGCTTCCTTTACTGTGCTTCAGTGTGCGCGGGGCTCTGTCTACCTTTTTTATTTGGTCTGAAACTACATAGTATTGATAAGTAATGTAATAGGTACATGTAAATTATTTTATATAACATTTTAAGATGGTTTTTTTTAAATCTGGTCGTTTTTCGATAGATAGAATCAGCTTTCATAAGTTAAAAGTCTTTGGCATTCCACAATAAATAGAAGTAATTTGTTTTTATCGACAACGTCAGAAAGTCACGTGTCTACATTTCAAATTTCGAACGGACCACTAGGTCAATTACTCGAGTGTTTCCCGTCAAAAATTTGTTATTATTTTTTCGTTAACATTCCTAGCGTACAAGTATATGAATGAAAGTTCAAATAACTGTGTATACAAAAAGCTCCCTTATTTATTGTGTAAATACGATCTTAGTCCAAAAAAGCTACGTGACCAATTGAACCGGATGCACGCCCGTGACCGGAAGCCCCCTTTCATCTCGAAATGGCCGCGTTCGAATCTGTATAAAGTAAGGAATTTTTCTACGCGACTGACCACTGAATATTTGTCAAACGGACCCACGGTGACATCACGAAGCGAACTTTTTTGTACGATCGTAAGGTTTTTTAAGACTTCCTGACCACGAATTGCGGATAGTTTTTTTTTTTTTCATTTAAAGTTCTTACCTATCGTCAGATGTCTGTGTAAATGAGGCTTCAATGAAAATATGACTATATATTCATAAAAAAAAATTACAATAATTATATTTATTTGCTTGAATATGGTGTTACGAAGTTATGACAAGCTAAAGTATTAGACTTATTCATCTTTAGCGTAAAATCTCTGCTAAATACTTAGTCACACTCAGAAACGTAGTGATGTGATATGGTAGCGATTTTAGTAGGTACCAGTTTGAGTAGGCCGACATTGTCCCTTTTATTTTTTATAGGCTATTTCTGTCTGTATGAATAAATTTGAAAACAACAGAATCAGTACCAAACCAACACCGCCATTGTTCATATTATTTTAGGACAAAATTTATTTATTTTATTTTCAGCCAACAATACCTAACGTAAATCACCCAGTACTTATAAATTAAAAATACGTTTCCATCATACCTACTTACTTATATTTGTAGATTACCAAAACAATGCTAGTCGGTAAAAGGTTCTCTTGTAATAATTTACAGGAAGAATGTACGCGATCCTCGGGAAGCGCTGCGGGCGGGTGGTAGCCAGTGACCTGCAGAGTGGTTCAGCATCCTTCAGGGTGAGGGCAATACTGCCTGTGGCTGAGAGCTTTAGGTTCGCGCTCGAGTTGAGAACCCATACCTCTGGACTAGCTGCACCCCAGTTGCTCTTCAGTCATTGGGAGGTAAGTAGCTTGAAGCATCATTAAAGTCATGGAAATAATTCATCGTATTCAACTAAAAACATTATATATCCTCGGACATTTTTCACATCACACACGGCTATCTGATCTCAATGTAAGCAGAGCTTTTACTATGGAAACCAGACAACTGATCTACTTTTTTTTGTAAATTCTTAAATAGATAATTACACTCAAACGCAGGACAAACAGACATGTTCATGCACACAAATGTATGTCCTGGATAGATGGGAATCGAATCCACGACAACCGGCCCGTCCACCGTTATACTTGTATTTAACCACAATTCCAACACAGAAAGATAGGATAGCCATAGGTAGTAGACGCACAAAAAGTCTAGAAGAGAACTGGCTCACATTGCAGCTGCCGAAATACTGTAAAATGTGTGATTGGCTACTCAGTTCAGTACCTACTATAAATTTCCTTTTCTCCATACTATGGTTTCCTCACGATTTTATCCTTCACAAAAGCGGCAACTCATTTTTTGATCGACCTTTGACACGGCATTTAACATCACTATCACTGAGCTATCATCGCCTAAAATAACCTTATGAACATTTGATTGTTTGTTTAGTATTTACGATTTTGCATATTTTTTTCTACGAAATACCAGACGAGCATAAAGATGCATTTCAAATGTCATCTTATTAAATGCTTAATGGGTCCATCCGCGTAGTTACCGAAACACTAATTCATGTCGAATTCTAATCAACCCATTTTATTTTTTACAGGTAATAGATATAGATCCATTTTGGCGTCCGCGCACTGAAGAAGAATATCTTCACTGGGGTGAAAAATGGGACGGCGTGAACCGAGCCAAGGCGTATATGGACGCAGTTCGAGCCAGGAAGGGTCTCTCAACAGACAAGCAGTTGGTACAACACGCTGAGAAACAGAGGACGTTGTCCAAAAATAAGTAAAACAGCGGTTTTGTTGGGCTCAAATCTTAGAGTATATTGTTGTACCTATAGTTTTATTTGATATTTTGTCACTAGTACAAAAAAACTTAAATAATGATGCAAATTGAACTAACAATATGATCATAAGTAATTAAATTATTATGACGAATACAAGTAAATAGTAGATATTTATTTTACTTCACATAATTAAAAATAGTATGTTAAAATTACTGTTCACATCAATGTAACATAAAGGTGCTCTCATACTCAGGGACGTGTTTCGTTCAGAAATCTCGAGCATGTGTTCCGATAGTTGCACTTGAGACACAGTTTCCTATTAGACTTTTTGAACTTTCGGCAGATCATTTCTTACCATTGAATTGTGTTGACCACATATGCCTGGACATACCTACATAGTAAAAAAAGAGCGCAATCTAATGTTCGTCTTACTAAAAAACGGCTTGCCTTATAAATTGGTGTATAATATCTAGTAATAACTCGAACAAGTACTACTATCACTTGTATGATAAATTTTTTGATGATATGAGTGCCCCTTAAACACCAAATGTTTGTTTGTATGAATCACAGATCTACACACTGTATGTACCAATTTCAAAACTTTGTTGACAATTTCCGTTGAATTCCACTGAATAGATGTATTGGTAATTATAAATTAAGGAAAAAGTGAGACTTGTAAATGTGTCAAAACATTATAAATATTTTGTACTTCCATACCATAGGTAACTATTAATTCAAAAAGAAATAAAATTTCATGAAACATAACATGAAAGAAAGTACTACCTCACATAGCTCAGTGGTAGTGACGTCGGATACCGCGGCAAAGGTTGTGGGCTCGAATCCTACAATGAGCTGGAACTTTCGATGAAGGAAAACATCGTGAGGAAACCATAGCATGGTGGTAGCGTGGTGGTACTTTGTATCACTCGAATGGCTGTATGGTCGCCAAGCGCCTGTTGGTGTGTTCCGGCAGTTACACTAGAGCCAATTGCCTTTAAGGCATTGTAATAACACATTGGCAATTCCGCTGGTATTGCTAATAGCTACGGAACAGGTGACCCGACTGCCTGGTTGTCACTATTATTAAAAAACATACCTACTTCGAATCATTATGAATATGACGTATCTCCATAGTATTTGATAGGTTAATTAGAACATTTTGTATGATAATGTTTTAAATCCTCAGTAAATAAGAATTGTTCATATTGTAATTTGTATTTCCCTCCTTAAGTTAGTCGTACTTCTTACCGGACACCTATGTAGGTAGATAGTGTAATGCTTTATTTGTTTTCATCTGTGAATAATATCTACTAATGCGTTATTGTATGGACCTGTTTGTATTTTAGTTAATAGTTTGCTCTTGAATCGCGATACTTGGATTTCTATTATTTAGGTATTTGTAGTTTTTGGACGACCGTCCCAAATGCAAGCATCATGTCCAG
This sequence comes from Ochropacha duplaris, assembly GCA_951361185.1. Taxonomy (NCBI): domain Eukaryota; kingdom Metazoa; phylum Arthropoda; class Insecta; order Lepidoptera; family Drepanidae; genus Ochropacha; species Ochropacha duplaris. Next base: position 5,032,529 of record OX592706.1, read on the forward strand.
CAACATGTTCTGTAACTAATACGCTCAGGTCTATCGGCACCTTGTTTAAATATTAAATTATTTTTTGATGTATTTTAATGTTAATTTGTTTTTTTTTTCTTTCTTTCAATATAATATTATTCGTTACGAAAGTGTTTTATTTAATATTCTTATGTAGGCATGTGGACAAGTTTCAAGATTTTTTCGCCCGCCATTTATTGGCATGTTATACCTACCTAGTTGTTTATTTCACCCTTTGAGAGTAAAAACAATGTAGTGAAAGGGTTAGTATAAGTTGTATGGAGTTCTATCCCACGTTGTACCTATGTGTTGTCAAAGAGTACTAGGCTTGGTGCTTGCATTATTTATTTTTTATTCTGGATAGGCTTGTGTTTGACTACAATCTCACTATGGTAAGTGATGATGTGGCCGAAGGTGGTAGGCACACAAAGCCTAGATGGGAACTGGCTCTCAAGTGCAGCTGTCGGAACACACCGATAGGTGTTTGGCGACAGATTTTCAACTTGAGGGTGGTAGCCAGCCAGTCAGGTACCACAAAGTACCCTACCACCGTGCTATGGTTTCCTCACGATGTTTTCCATCACCGAAAGCTCAAGCTCATTGTAGGATTCGAACCCACGACCTTCGCCGCGGTATTCGACGTCACTACCACTGAGCTATCATCGCCTTAAAGGTATCGCCATAAGTTTTAGGGAGAAAAGAGCGTATTCCCTTTTAAAAGGCCGGCAACCTGTGACCCCTTGGGTGTTGTGGGTATGCTGGGCGGTGGGGATCACTTAACATCAGGTGACCCGGGTGCTCTCTTGCCCCCTATTAAATATAAAAAATGCGTCAAACGCGATTAACAATAAATTAATTGTTCAATTATCAATTGCAACGGGCAATTAATAGTTCAATTGCAATTATTTTTTGAATCAATTAGTTAATTGATTAATGCCCAACACTGATGTAGGATTACCAAAATAAAACCATTAAATTATTCAGGTTTAACTCTTCTATCTATTATTTACAATAATCAACAAACGAATCATAATACTAAATAAATATACAAAACAAATCACCGAAACATACGTACGTGTCAACACTTCTACGCGGTAGAAACGAATCGACTACTAACCAAGTAACATTTCTATTAACGATACTGCGTTCATTCTGTGAGTATGAAATGCAAGGTTCAACCAACAATATTAGCAAGATTATATAATATAGGTCTATATAGATAGATTCTGAAACGTTCGAAAGGTAAGGGTAACAATTTTTTTTTTTGAAGTTATTCTGAAACTAAACAAAAAAATTAAACATTCCGAAACTATCTCTAACCAATTAAAATACTCGCAAATCATACCAAATATTTAAATACAAAATAACTTAAAATAAAATCTGTCAATTCTCACTGGTTGTCTACGCGTATATTGCACCCATAATATTTTTAAAATATACGTAAAACATCATACCTTAGAATGATACAATCAATAAAAGATCTGCATGATCCTACCTATCGCTAGCTATTTATTGTACAAACCTCACTATTATTCTAACTATTTTGATAACCAACTAATCTAGTGTTTGTCTTTGGCAATATTTGTTTCTACGATTGCATCACGAAGTCACAATCTTAGGACATCATGTTGAAGGCGTGATGTGTTTGTCACAATCATTTGCCATTTCTGATTATCTAATACAATAGTAGTATCGTAACGATAGGACACCGTGTATGAACAGCCTTAGATGCGAAATGTTAAATTATGGAATATGGATACATTGAGGCCTAATTTGTCGTTTTGAAAAATAGAAAATTACGTGCAACCATAACTTTGGCACGGATGGTAACCTAACACAACAAAATTAGGCCTTTACCCCGTGAATATAAGATACACTTTGCTTTAACAGCCAATAAAATGTACAAATAATACATCGATATAAATTTTATGATAACCATTCAATAGCATTGTCTAAAATCAAATGAATATGAAGAATGCATAGAGAAATGTATCTAAATAAATAAAACAATAGCATTACACTACATGATTTGATTTTAGACTTTCAAATTACATAATAAAATATTGACGTGTAAGTCTAGTAACAATTTTTTTTTTAATATGATTGGATAACTTATTTTTATAATTCCTAACAGCGAATGAAGCACTTCAAAATTTGCCGTATATACTTATTTTTAAATGTGAGGCTATGTACTCTAAAATACAGTAACTACTTTACAAAAATCAATTGGTACCTTTCTGAATTTAAAAATATAAATATTTTGATGGTTCTTTATATCTATACTGACCGCTTGATTTCCAGAGTATAGAAAACTAACAAATCACCATAAGTACATATTAAATTACCTCTCCGAATTTACTAAACAAAATTCCTTGAGCTTTTACCGAAGACTAGAATAAATAAATTAATAATTACACAATCTTTACATTACATTATTTAACTTGCAAAAATATCAATAAAAACGCTGTCAAAAACTGTATTTGAAACATTGCTTTCTAGGTATTGAAATTTAAACCCTTAAAAAGAATGCACTATTACAATCAACGTGTCTATAAAATTAGTGATCATGTCATTACGTATTGGCAAGAAACATTACGAGACTATTTGGCAAACTATTTGAATTACAAGCGAATATTGAGACCAACATTCGACTCAAATCAAAAAGCCTACTTGAATTGTTCCAAGACTATATTGCTCGACTGAGGAATGTTGGTATAATGTTACTCTTATCTAATTACTAGCACCACTGCCATTCTGACACTATCACATTCACAATCATATATGCTCAGAACATAACAAAATAATATTTCTACAAAATTAATGAATACTACAATTGGCTATGGAAAATTGTAGTGAAGTGAAGATATTGTATACCGGGAAATGTAACCAACGTCTACAGATTAAAATTTATACATTTTTCAAGGAAACTTACACAATTGTGATTATGAAGACCCTATCAATATTAGGACCAAAATAAATAAACGTTGCTCGCGTATCCCTTGAATTTTGTTTTATCAAATTCGACATCACTAAATAATAATTTGACAATTAATTCAAATTTGCACGTTTATCAATTTTAGCCCTTGGCCCTTTACCATTATAACCTAAATGTGTTTGACACAATTTAATATGACGTAGCGTGATGCCTCTTAGACACGGTTCGAACTAGCTGGTTTTACTATTAACAATCACAATTACGATGATACAATTTTTTCTAGATAATAAACACACCTCTTTGGACAAGTCCTATTTTTTTACATCAGTAAACGACGTTCAATATTCGTTCATAAACTAGTAATAAGAATTAGCTACAGTATTTTATAAGTCACAAATAGTATAACAGTTGTTATGCCTTATTATGAAATAGCTAAATTGTAGATGAATGAGCAATTTCCGCTATTTAACTCCATACAGCTTAACGTTCAAGAAAAATAAACTGTAAAGCGATGACATAAGAACGATAACAGAGTGCATCGATTCAACGTGACGTTTTAACATCTAAACATGCAAACTTATAAATTACTACAGACAATATTGAGCCAACATCGAAACATTTAATTTGGACAATTTACTATCGATGTTTTTCTTTGAGAAATAATATTTTTAGTGCCACAGTAAACAGAAGCCGTAAAACATCTCACAGAAAATATTTTTCTGTTAGCTTTCAATCTAGCGAGTATAGTTTATTCTACTATATTGAACTATATAACATTTATCATTATAGGAATAGGAATAGCGAAAATACGTTATTGTTTTAGGTTCATACCTACTGTGACTACATAATAATAAATTTGAAATCGAGCAATCTATGATCAACATAATAAGCTCTATTTTCCAGAAAAATAAACATTAAATACACTTGTCTATAGTTTTAATAATACCTTATAAACATTCAGTCTGAACTCAAAACTTGAGTATTCACCTTTATGGACTTGTAGCAATATCCGATGAATTAAAATGCAATAGTTACCCATATTGATTCGAATTAAATTTCCTATATGATGTATCTAAGTATTACTTCACTTAAAAATGTGTATGTATATTTTTATAATTTTTTATCTAGTCAAAGAAATTTCACTTCTAAAACGCTATTAATAAATTCTTTATTAAAATGTGTACTTTATATTGAGCTAAAATCAATGAAAACTACATAAAATTTCTTGATATAGGAAAAAGATGATATATTGGCGATCTATTTAATTTTTGTTAATAAAAACTTAAATGGTCACTTAATAATGTGTGTTAAGGTCAGTTTTTTTAGCGAGATAGTAATTTGGCATTTCAATTTTACAAGTTTTTTCCACTTCTTAAATAGTGATGTACCGCAACCGATACTGACCGATAAATATTTGAAGGTTTTTAATGTTATGTTTTTAAATATATTTTTGTAATTAAAGTTAGGTTTTTACATTCCTTGGGAGCAATCTGATAGATACAAAATGTCAAACTCATAATTTTATTTATTTATTAGAAGACTGAAATAATTATGCCCATTTTGACAGCCCATATGCTCATGTGACAAAATGAGACAAATATAGCAAGACCAAGAGAGAATTATTAAATTGTACTAAAGTTTAATTAATATAAATACGTAAAAAATATCAATTTTAATTTTAATATATTATTTTATGTACTTAGCCACAAAAAAACGATTGAAATATATGACTGAGAAATCCTTCCCATAAAAAAATATCTGGCAACATAAATGGAGTCTGACATTACACTTGTCAAATTACTATATCGCAAAAAAAACAGACTTTAGTTGTTTAATACTTGGCAATTCTTAAACGCGGTACTGTGACGTAATACCTAGAGCATCCCTTATAGCAAACGTGTTTTTGTTCATAAACATCTACCCGATATCGTATCTCACTTCACTGGCGTATTTTGACGTTAACTGAAGACCGTTTCGTTGGGTACATCGTTTATGTGCGCGCCGGTTTGGGCTATGTCCGATAATATCACGCCCGATAGAGCTTCTAGGGACTGACGAACCTGAAAATTGAAAAAAAAAAGGAAGCTGAAGAATTTATAGTTTAACAAGTTACTTTCGGGTGACTCCCCGTTTATGGGGATGATTAAGCTATACTATATAACACTAGCTGTCCCTCGCGATTTCACTTGCGTTCCCGAGGGATCTTATGTTTAAAGTACTCTATGTTTTATTCCAGGACATGATCTACCTGTGTGCCAAGTTTCATCAGAACCCGTTCAGCCGTTTTTGCGTGATTGAGGAACAAACATCCAAACTTTCACATTTATTATTTTAGTAGGATTTTAATTTGAACAGTGGTACTAATATGGCAGTGAGCGGGGCACATAGCTCGTAGAACTGACGGCCGATGGGGGAAAATGTTTTCGACCGCGAATCGAAAGACGCAGAACTCCAACCCTTTTTGAGGCGATGATAGCTCAGTGGTAAGTGACGTCGGATACCGCGGCGAAGGTCGTGGGTTCGAATCCTTACAATGAGCTTGAGCTTTCGGTGAAGGAAAACATCGTGAGGAAACCACAGCACGGTGGTAGGGTACTTTGTAGTACTCGACTGGCTGGCTACCACCCTCAAGTTGAAAATCTGTCGCCAAGCACCTGTTGGTGTGTTCCGGCAATTGCACTTGAGAGCCAGTTCGCCTTTAAGGCATTGTAATAAGGTGTACAACACATTAGCAATCCCCTGGTATTGCCAATGTCTATAGGCGACGGTTGTCACTTACCATCAGGTGACTCGCATGCCTAGTAGCCACTTGTGACATAAAAAAAAAACACGGTGTACCAAGATCGTGTGAGGATCGTGGGAAGGCACTGGATGCGGGTAGACCGGTCATCGTGTAGATCCTTAGGGGAGGCCTTTGTCCAGCAGTGGACGTATTGATGGTGATGATGATGACTAATATGAATGTACCTTAGTAAGGAGCATCAGGTTGGTTGAGAGGAACGAGTGCAGCTCGGTCGCGGCTCGGCCGTGCAGTCTCGCTCGCCACCGAACTACTTCTGAATACATCTCCTCACCCGAAAGGTTTACTAGCTCCTCCTGCAAATTGTTAACATATTATTATACTAGTTTTCCGCCCCGCGGTTTCACCCGCGCTCCTGGGGATGTTATCTTTTCCCGGGATAAAATGTTTATCCTATGTTTTATTCCTGGTTATGATCTATCTGTATGTCAAGTTACATCAATATCCGTTCAGCCGTTTTAGCGTGATTATAATATTAGTAGGATTGATCGGAGAGTTGTTTGTATATGTACCTATACATGAAGGTATAATGTAGGACTCTTCCTCATTAAATTTTGTGAGCAGGTTCGATAATTAAATTGTTTTTTTTATTCAGTCTTTGGTAGTAAAATTAAAAAATGCGAAACATGTCATAAAACTTTCTTGAGGTCTACAGGTCTCAGAGCAACAAGTGTATGAGTAGGATGTGACAACTCTACCTGTGCCTGAACCCTGGTCACGTAGAGCTGGTAGGAGAGCACGAGTGCGGACAGCGAGAGCAACGCAGTGAGACACAGTAGCACCGCGCGGCCCCACTGCGGGGTCGACGACCTCCTGACGACGGCACCCACGCCGCCCGTCAGCAACGCCGGCTGGATCACCGCTGCACCTGCTGACAATACACAATACCATTCAATAACACAATTTCTGAACTCTTGGATAAGCTTGTTTTTGACCAATCTCAAACTGTTTTATTCAATTTTGGGACACTTATTGAACGTCTTATTGCTATTTTTTAATGCTATTGTTACTGTTACCACCATTTCCAAATTAAGACCTGTCAGGAGAAGAAACGGCGAAACAAACTCCCCGGTTTCGGACCTTGCTAAGTGATTGTGTTTGACCTAACTGGCTCCTGACCTTTGAAGGAAACTGGCTCTCAAGTGCAACAGCTGGAGTTGCAAGCGTCTATAGGCTACGGTAACCATTGACTACATATACTACGGAAAAACTACGAAGAACCTAAGATACAATAAAATATGGTATGAACAACATCCGCAAAATAAAAAAGCGCCCGGACCAAACGTAAAAAAAACACACCATCAGGTGGGCCGTAAGCTTGTTTAACACCTAGTGGTAGGTAGCCAGTCAGTCGGGTACCACAAAGTACCCTACCACCAGGCTATGGTTTCCTCACGATGTTTTCCTTCACCGAAAGCTCAAGCTCATTGTAGGAATCGAACCGACAACATTCGCCGCGGTATCCGACGGTGACGGTGCCCCATTTGGCTGGTTAGGTTAATAAAATGTCAAAGTCAAAACCATTTATTCAGTTCAGGCCCTAGAAGGGCACTTATGAAGGTCGAATTACAGAAATTACCACCGGTTCGGAAGTCAGCCATCAACTGAGAAGTACCGGCAAGAAACTCAGCAAGGTAACATTTTTTAAATATTTTTGGACCATCTGACTATATTGGCTTTTTTTTTCAAATGTTTAACAATTTTATTCTTAAACTAATACAAAAATACATAGTGTAGAGTTAGAATGTACTGACCGGCCGGTATAATTACGTCGGAGTCCCTGGCGGGCGTGTTGTTGTTGTTGTGTCTGGGCGCGTCGAGGTGCTCTCCGCCGGCCGAGCTGCTGTCGTCCTCGGGGGAACACTCCGACGCGTCCAGTTCCACCTCAGATGCACGTAGCTCCTTCAATAACAAATATACCATTTTTTAGGGTTCCGTACCTCAAAAGGTAAAAAAAAGGAACCCTTATAAGATCAATATCTTATCCGCCTGTCCGTCTGTCCGTGTGTCACCGCCGATTTTCTCAGGAACGGATGGACCTAGAAAATTGAAATTTATACCAGATACTGATGTCTATAGCCCCTATTAGGTGTATAAAAATCAAGGTCCTGAGTCAACACGATAACTAGAGATAAGGGCAAATTTAGATTTTCGCGAAAACTTGTAAATTTCAAAATTTTCCTTAATTTTCAACTTTTTTAACATTCCTATGGTTGGTCCTTCGTCTAATAAAAATAAATAAATAAATAATAACAATAAATAGGTCCCAAGAAAGATGATTATGTGTATGTAGTCTCAGATAAACTATAACTATTAGTGGATTAAATTGACAGCGTGTTAACTATATTTACTCGATAAACTGATGAAAAGAACCTCAGTTGTGGGTTGCGGTCATTCCCGTGGGATCTTATCTTTTCTCGGGATGTAAAGTATCTCTTATCCCGAAATATAATTTATTTGTGTGCCAAGTTTCATCAAGATCGGTTTAGTAGTTTCGGAGTTCACCCCGGACCAACATCATGACACGGGAACTTTATATATTAAGGCTAGCTGTCCCCCGCGGTTTCACCCGCGTCCCCGTGGGATCTAGCCGTATGAAAAACACTTTACGGCTTATTCTCAGACCTATCGAATATACATAAAAAAAACCTTTTAGGATAAGCTTGTGTTTGACCGCAATCTCACCATAGTAAGTGATGATGTGGCAGAAAGTGGTAAGCACACAAAGCCTAGATGATTCATAAAGATCAGTCAAGCCGTTTCGGAGGAGTTCGGTTACTAACACTGTGACACGAGAATTTTATATATTTATACCTAGATTAGACCCTCATTTAATTTTACATCATATTATTTTGGAATTATTGATAGTACCTGAGGTTGAGGTGTGGCTAGTTCGGGTACCCTCGCCGCCTTCCAGACGTGTGTCATCAATTTGTACGTAGAATCCCTGGACAGTAGGGATCCGAACACGTGCCTCTCATCCCTCGTGCACACTCCCACCGCGTTCGGTATTATACGAGCTACCTTCTCTTTCGTTATTCTTAGTACCGATGTTGTTGGGATTAGGAGCTGGAAATAAAAGAAAATATTTTTGACAACCCTGATTTTGGTGAGGTCACGGGCGTTGTTACGTTGGGGCAAAAAGCTCTGCTGGAAACTCAAAAATTGTTATCTCGAAATAAGTGGTAATCCCTGAACGATTAATTTAGCGGGATGATAAGCATATTTTACTTTGTTTTTTACCGGAAGCCAAACTATTGCTATCCTTGGACACTGACGTATTTCAAGTAGTGAATAAATAATAATTTCATTATTGAAAATGTGTTTCGTATTTTTTTAAGCCTACCTGACAATATAAGTTACCTTGCGTGTAAGCTGCAAATGGGTCATAGAGATTAACCCAGTCTAATTATTTTCTGTAGGTAATCCGATTTCGGTCTTTTATGGGCCATGTTTCACGTGAAGTAGCACGTGAAATGAACAAATTCTGCCGTTTGGATAAAGAATGCCTTATAAAATAGTACATTTTTATATGAAAACAAACGTTATCGGTATCGAATTGTAATTAAAACTATAATACGAATCCTATGACTGAGAATGACTTCAGATGTTTACAGTCAATAATATAACAGATTTCTACATCAATAATCAAACTACATATTTCCAATCAGCATAACTGATAATTACGGAAACATAATTAAGCCTATGACGCGGTTTGTAAGTATCCTTGAAATCTCTGTCAGCAGTCGACACTCAAGATACCAGTCACACCGTGGCTCGAGGTCTCAACATCACTCAACGATACCGTTTTATTTACAAGTACTTCAATTAAACATGTTTATTTATTATCAACGGAAATACTTGCTTCTAAATTGAGGTTAACACCGCTGTACTAAGTTACTTATGAAAAGTAGAGTTGTTATAAATAGCCTAATTTTGAGATGTTGCTGATGATTTGATGATTCAAGACTTCAAAGCAATTTGCTGTTTTGAGTTGAGTTGAGAGTAAGTCTAAAAAAACCTGGGTTTGAAACAGCCGATGTGATTTTACCCTTTATATTGTTGGCAGTCATAGGAAATCAAATGGAGGACTGCATCAAAAATTTTACCAAAATGTAAGTAATTTTTTGTGTTTCCTATTTTTTTTGTATGCTACACATAGATTGGTAAAAATGGAACATGTTTGATATGCGTATGCTAATAATCATTACTAATAAAATGTATTACTTATTGAAGAAAAAATATTAAAACAATCAGCCATATTAGTTCTTTTCATACTTTTGAAAACTGGCTCCTTTATAATTCAGGAACAAGAAAATTATAAAAAAATATTCTTGTAGACAGTGACAATTACCTACTACAGGAATTACATTTTTACGTAACAAACATCACCTGAGAGCCTGGGTGTGATAATCGAGTTATTTACTCAACGTACTGGCTCACCTTGGTCACATATCCAAACACATTCGAGTAGAAAGCGAAGTAGTTCTTCGTGATGTACAGGTGACCTTGTAACAGGAGATCACCGACCAGAGCGCAGGAGTAGTCTGAAAAAGACCAAAAAATAATTATAAAACGACTGAACAGAGCCGGAGCAAGGATTATTCAAAATGGGCAAAAAAATATTATGCCTAAATTTCGACACAGCAGTAATTTTTACAGGCGTTGACTATAGAAGACACTAACATATAAAACTGACATAGTGCAACAATAATTTTAATCACTAATGTTGTAATTACTTGACTATAAAATGCAAGCAATTCTGTGATCATTAAATATCAATAACTAATAAATAACATTGCAATATCGCGAGACCTTGTCAAATTATGTAGATAATTGCATAACGGCCGGCGGCGCGGCGGCGCGGACTAGACCGGTAAACATTTATCTAGGCCATCAGACCGCCACGTCCCGTCAGTTCACAAATGCACTAAGAAATGGTAAATCAAATACAATTGAAACACGATTACCCGTACGGTAATACGAGTAGATAACAAGAACTTCAGGCATCAAAAATTATGGATTATGTTTGAAAGAACAAAATTATGGACTTGAATCACAGTTGTTATCCGAATATCTTAATTATTAACAATTGGGATGATGCCTATAATCATTTAAAGTAGGTACCTACATCTAAAACATCTAAAAGTAATCGAAAATAGCGAACACGTTGTAAAATTCGTCATGTTTATGATTTTTAATTACCAATTTAACGACAAAGAGTAGGTCTTTTGATGGTGTATATTTATGACGTCACAAGTATGTATTTCATACAATAGTCCATATAAATCATCGTTTTGACAATAAATAAAAAGAAGCTGATTTGATATGTCAGTCACCATCTCTAATGCTCATAACCTAGATTTTAATGACAAAAAACGATCTGCATAAAAATATTTAATTAATATTTTTATTATTATACTTTTTAAAGAGAAAACTAATTTTATTTATAACAAGTATTCAAACACGATTTTTCCAGCAGCATTAGCAAGATAAGTGATATTATGAAAATCCGATCAGCCGTTTCGATTCTACCAAACAAAAATAATATCTTATTATTATGTAGGAATTTTAAGCCAATATTATTTGGGTTAGGAGTGAGAACGGAGTCCGTACAGACTTTTAACTACCTAAGTGATACGACCCCTCCAGTAACCGACCCATCAGCTTGCTCAATGTCATGGCCAAGATGTATGAAAGGTTAATCTACCTCCGACTCAAAGCGTATGCCGACGCTAATAAACTCATCCCCGACGAGCAGTTCGGCTTTCGAACTAGACACTCGTGCGTTCAAAAGGCATAGTTTTAAATGATTAATAGTGATAAAATAATTTTCTATGATTAATAAATACAATCATTGCAAAAAATAAACATAATCTGACATCAAAACATGTTTTGAATACCGATGAAAATGCTTTGATGACCTCAGTAAGGGTATAGCAATTGGGATTTAATTAAGCTTTAAATGTCAAGACTTCCAAATGGGAGTGGTGTCGACCTTCTATTCTATATGTATTGCGACGAAAAAAGAAAAATGCTTAATAAACAAAATGTACAAGTAAGTACTTTGGATACTGGAATTGGAAATATTATAGTACTTTAATACAGGAAAACGGACGAAACCGAGGCTTTAAGTGGTTTAAGATAAAATAAATGCTGAGGCACTTACAATTAAGCACCCTCTCCTCCGGCCCGACCTGCGGGAAATGCCTTTGGAACTTCTTTTGCCGCGCTTTGCTCGGTTGCTTGCCTTCTGTCGTCTCAGTGCCAGGCCCCGTGCCCAGTGCCACCACGCGCACTGAAGGCGCCGATCCTGAGAGCGGCTTGATGGCTTGTCTGAAAAGAAGAGATAACCTTGTTATTGGATGCTGTCAGTATTGATAATAAATATTCTACTTTATATCTCGCAAATACCATGCTATAAAATAAATGCCGTAAATCTTCACTGAGTCACAATCGCATTTAGATAGATCATGCGAGGAGCAATACGAATTCGAGCAGATTTTCTGGAACCTTGTATCTTGATTGGAAAAGGTTAGCCAATCAAATAACAGTATTTCAGACTTTCCATGTATCATCGTCACTATGACAACCAAAAGTAAATTGCTTGAGTCTAGGGCTGACATCAAAACTGCTATTATCATGACATTATTTCCGATAAATTGGAATCTAGATATATTTACCGACTAATAAATCAAACCCCTTTTCTAAAGACAATGAAAATGAACCCTTTTGATAAAGAGTTCGATAATTATAATAATTATCACAATGATTATATTGAAATTGATTTACGATTTCTACTAATGATATATTTCAAAGTGAAGTAAGAAAACTAAACTTTAATCTATTAATTTAAATTCAAATGAGTACACGAGCAATGCTCGCTCATTATCAAATCCAATTTTCACATATTGGGGAAACCTTTAAAATTTATGAGGTCGTGTAAATAAAGGCGTAAAATTTTAGTAATATGGCTTGCGTAGAATTTAACGATACACTGAAACTGCCTCTGAAGCCATTCCACCATATTCCGGTTACCAAAAATAAGTCAGTGGGGTAATAAAATAAAACATGTCGTAACATGGAACATATTTAATGAACAATATAGTAACTGGAACGATTAAAGTCGGTAATACTATTTATTTTAAAGAATATCTTAATCGAGACGGTTACAGCAACCTACTGATGTTATCGATTATCGATATAACATGACTACCTATACAATCAATGATTTCGATTAGATACGCTACTTCTGTAGTATGTTTGTTATACATAACAATCATCATTAACAACTCTCTACAAGAGCACGAGCCAACTATAATAAAGAGTTATAGAATACCAATTCAGAGCATGGGCTGAGAATGGCATGAGCAAGCCTAGTCTGGGCAGACTTACATGCTTTTACATTTTATAACAATGTTGGCAGCTTATTTTATTCATGATATTGCAAAAGATCTCACATTCGCTTAAATTGCTTTAAACCATTTTTTGCCTCGTGATTATAAGCGATGTAGTATTTTCGATAAGATATAATCATACCAGGCTATAATCACAGCACTGGGTCAAGGAAAAATACTAGATTGGAAAAAGAGTTCACGTTCTGACGAGCGTAAAGCAAGTCGGTTATCATAAAATGCGGAATAATGATAAGTTTAGAAGCAAATACACGTATGAGTGGTGTATTCTTAAAATTAGTTACTTAATAACCAGGTAATCTATATACATAAAAGTGAAATACCACTCACTGAGATATCTCAGAAAGTATTTAATACTACAAACTTGACATTTGGCAGGAAGATTGCTTATAGGGAGTAGTTATCCGCTTAGAAAGATTTTTGATATCGCGATGAACAGCTAATCCTTATATTATATAAACTCGAAATATGCTCGACCTTCCTAAACATGCCCTTTGCCCAAAACCTTAATACACTCCAACTTATATTTAATGACTTTTAGATTATAACATCCCAGATTATGATGCAAAATCAATACCAAATTTTTCCATTTACATAGAAACTCACTACATAGAACTCATTACATAGAATCAAAAACACATTTATCTAGATCAGAAACTTTCATGCGAAGAAGTGGTCAGCTAAAGGTTTGTCAAACAAACACGTCCAAACGTGGGCGTCTTCCCAATTCTCTAGACAATTAAGGAAAGGTCGAGTTCACGGCGTGGTCGACTCCAGCGAGCTATTTTAATTGGTTCATGCCATATGACAATGTTACTAGAATTTACAAAAATCTTTAGTACCAACCACATTTACTAAATATAATTAAAATAGCATGATGTTATCAATAGCTGTCTGTGCTTTTTTAAACGAGTACTAGGTAGGCACCTATTCAATTCATCTGATAGTGATACCAAAAAACCTATTGGTAATGAACTTTGATGAAGTTGAATTTCAGGAATAATCTTATATTTATGAAACACGCGGAATTCAAACGGCTCAATTAAGCCGGCTTAATTTATTTACGTAACGGTTTTATTGTTTGTTGTACGTTTGTATGTTTGAACGCGCTTAGGAATTATATTTTGCGTTAGATAGCCTGTTATTGACTAAAACTGCGGGAACAGCTAGTATCATCTTACTAATCGTACTAATATTTTAAATGTGAAAGTTTGGATGGATGGATGTATTTTTGTTACTCATTTACGCCAGAACGGCTAAACGGATCTGGATGAAATTTGGCATAGAGATAGTATAGTCTGGAATAGCACATAGGCTACTTTTTATCCCGGGAAAAGATAAAATCCCTCGGGAACGCGGGACGCGCGGAACAGCTATAGTATTAATATAAATCTCAAAAGACGTTGATATCTATGATTACATAACAGCAACATTTTATCAAAAGGCAGTCCTTCCTGAGCGATCTTCATTACAAGCATATTTTGTGCCATAACAATATTATTTATGATTATATAGGAAACAATGAAGTGTTTATAGTGTATGCAATAGTTTACGCGTTGACACGAATGAACACAATGATCGATCGACACTAAACATTATGAAGGCGGATGGCTTTATCGTACGACATCTTAATATATAAAATTCCCGTGTCATGTTGTTGGTCCGAAACTACTAAACCGATCTTGATGAATCCTGGAATAAGAGATATGAAACTTTTTATCTCGGGAACGCGGGTGACAGCTAGTTGATAAATAAAAATCTAGATTAATAATCGACGACTGAATGAAACTTTTCATTGTTTAAATCTAAAGCGATATTTTTTTTCGTGTCGTAACATTACCTGAACGAATGCCACAAATAGAGATTTTAAGATTATTATGATAATAGTACAAAACTAAATTACTAACAAGATCTCTACAGAGATGTAGGGTTCTATATCAATGATGGAGTGTTATTAGGCGAAAACAAAGTTTGCTATAAAACGAGTAATACAAATATTTTCGTGATCGAGTACCTACCTACTGTAAACCGGTAAATTTCCGGGAAGGTATTAAACAGGAAAACTTCTAAACCGATTTGCCATAGGTAGCTATAGTATTCCGGTAGCCCGGAAATTTTAAGAGGATACTCAAAATATATCCTTGTTTCACAAGAATTTGATTATCTTATTACTATTTGATTGGATGTGTGAGTTTTCGTTTTAGAAACTGGTTTGGAACTGAGAATATTCAGACAAAATACTCAGCAAGACAATTTTTTCTCTACAGTGAATCTTTCTATGAGTAGGTATACATATTGATTAGATAACTTCAACCTCGTTTTCAACGCGGATGCAGTTTCGTTAAAAACCTCCGTATAATTCACAAAAGATGATTCAATGGATCCCGCTTAAGAACGTTGCCATTTAGCAGTGAAAAATACTTACATTTAATTTAGATAGGTAATACTAGACACATGTTAAGAAAGAACTTAACGAACATTATACATACTTTTTTAAGAAGAACACTCCCATTTTATATAAACACAAACCCAGGGACACCGGTCTCTGAAACCTCGACACAACAACTGGTCAAAAACCGTGTTTGTTCCAGGTTATATGCATCCATACGAAATTGGGATTCAACCACGAATAACAAAACATCGCTGCTGTGCAAAAACAACCCTTATAATAAGAACGATAAGATAAGAGCACCGATGACGTGCTAAATACATAAAACATTACATGACGCATGAATCTACGCAAGTTATTGAATTTTAATATGACTTGAATAAGAAGGACGGTTTAACATATGGGGCAAACATTCAAGTTGGGTGCAGTTTCGAAAAAAAACGGTATACAATTAGTGTTAAATTGATTCCAACATTGGATTTGATCAAGTATATAAAGATATTACTATGTAACAAACCTTAACTTAATTTTGTAATTTAAAAAAATAATAATTGTAACTACCTACATGAGTTACATATACATATAAGTATGCTTCCACGTAAGTTGTTAAGACAAACATAAATTAGCGGGAATATTGATTTATAAACGTACCAATTTATAACGTAAAATTTTCTATTTGGGCGGTACAAAAAAAATAGCCTGTTTTATTCCTAGATATGATCTATCTCTGTACAAATATTTTTATCAATTCATCCAAATCCATTAAATCGCTTTGTAGCTGAGTGGTAACAAACAAACATTTAAATTATTAGGATTAGACCTACACATGATAGAAGACAAGTAGACAGCAGCGTTGCAGTTAGGGTACATAGGAGCGCTCCCTAAGACTTGTTTTCTAAGCAGAAAAAGATCATTTAAAGGAATTGGCTCTCAAATGCAATTGCTAAAACATGCAAAGGTAAGTGTTTTTCAACTTGCGGGTGAATATGGGAGTTCCAGGCTGGGTGTAGGCTACAAAACCCACTGCGCTATGGTTTCATTCATCACAATGATTTCACATCAAACTCATTGTTGAATTCAAACCACAACCTTCACCATAGCCATTCGACGTCACTACCAAGGAGTTATCGTCTACTCCATTCTTTTTGATTAATTTCACTTGTTCTATCTATTTTCGATTCGACATTGATCATAAATTCATCATTCTATTTTTCTGAAATAAATCAGAGTGGAGCATTAGAGAATCGAGACCGACTTACAATTTTGAATCAGGTCTAAATATGTATCAGACTCAACGAAAATGTATACATCGGGTCCATCGGCCTTTTCTTTAAATGGAACAATAACGGTGAAATCTCCACAGCTCCCATTAAATTCAGTGAACATGCATAATGACGGGATAATATTCAGGTATTCGAATAGGAAGCGGGTTGAGGCTTAGCTTTGACCTGGCCATTTACTTTAATCTGATTATCATTATAATTACTTATCCCTGGCAACATGTAAGTCGGCTATCCCTCGAGTATGTTAAGGCAATATGTACGACGAATAGGAAAATCTCTCCACAGGTGTTAAGCCCGCAGGAGCAGAACTGAACAAGCAGAAGAAAACGGCCCAGTATTTTTACATAATTCGTTTTTGATCGCAAAGTTACTTGAATACAGCTCAACAACCTACAAGAATCTCATTGGACGTGATAGTTTTCTTTGTAGCTTCAGTTGATTTAGGGCTCTAGTTCTTTCTGATTTTACAGAACCTACAGAATTCAATGTAACTGGGGACGACACGTAACTCGTGCATAACGGCCACTTTAACCCTTTATATTTCGTTAACAGTTAATGATATCGAAATATTGTTGAAAGAACCTGAAAAATATGTTAAAACAAATTTAACAATCCTTGTTAAATAGGGGAGGTACCTACATGAAAATGAGTTTTTTTTTTTACATTTATTTGTAAGATTTTTCTGTTCTTAAACTGTGTAGTGGTTATAACTGGTAATATTTGTGATCAATTTCACATGGGCCTTATAGTCTATGAGTTAGCTGTGACATACAAATACAGGACAGACGGACGGACTGACTAGACGAAAGTACAAGGGTACCTAAATTTAAATACGGAACCCGAAAAAATATACTTTTATAAAGCAGTAATGAAATGAAATGAAATTGTTTATTTATCCAAATAGGCCTTCACAGGCACTTATGAATAGTCTGATACTAAGTGCTCGGTTCGGAAGGTTGCTTTTGCTGAGAAGAGCCGGCAATAAACTCAGCAATTACTCTTCTCAAAAACAACTTACACATATTACATTCAATAATTATTTATCTAGTCTCACTGACAATATTTGCGTTTTATGGCGGCAAAAATAATAATCTATAGAATTTAATTATGACTGACTTAATAAACAACAAACTCAAGCAGACCAGCCCCCACAAGCAGCACCTGTTCACAAGTATGACGCGTGTGGCAGCCACCGCCCTCCTCGCACATTTTATAGGGAAGTGAGCGACCCGCCACACGACGCAGCCGCAAGCAAAGGCCTTAAAACGAGCATGACTAACTTAAGCTTGCTCCAATCAAAAAGAAAAATTAAATTAAAAGCAAATGAATTAAAACACACAATATGTTATCACTGTTACTACTAACAAGGTTTGTAAAATTAGGTAATAGTGTATCTAACATTCCGCGTCATAACAATATTCAAACGCACGAATGTTACAAATCTACCAATCATCATTAAAATATTCATTTATATTATAGTAAGCCTTTTCTATCAAAACAGTTTTAACATGGTCCTTAAATTTTTGCAAAGGCATATCTAAAATTGAAGTTGGATTCTGTTATAGAAGCGTACACTTAGTCCCAAAAATGATCCTTGCACTTTCTGAAGTCTATAAGCAGAGGTTGCTTATTTCTAGTATTGATAGAGTGCACATCACTTTTTTTACATAAAGACTAATATTTTGATGCACAAATAATATGTTTGCATAAATATGTTGAGATGCAACTGTGAGTATGCCAGTTTCCTTAAACTTATCTCTGAGGGAAGTTCGAGCTCCCAAGTTATAAATAGCTCGCACTGTCCTCTTTTGCAAAACAAAAATGGTTTCTATATCAGCAGCTTTACCCCAAAGCAAGATCCCATAAGACATAACACTATGAAAATAGCTAAATTATACTAATCGAGCTGTATCCACATCGGTAAGCTGTCTAATTTTCCAAACTGCATAAGCCGCCGAACTGAGTTTCCCTGCTAAAGATGATATTTGGGTCCCCCATTGAAGTTTCGAGTCTAAAGTGATCCCTAGAAATTTAGTTGACTCGACAAGATTGAGAGCTTCATCATTTTACATTAAATTACTGTTTACTTTTTTTACATTTGGTAATGCAAATTTAATACAATTAGTTTTCTTTGCATTTAAAACTAAATTATTTACTGTAAACCAATTTAATACCCTAGCGAATGCAACATTTACGTCGTCATAATTCGATTTCAGTCTATCAACACCAAAAATCAGTGAGGTATCGTCAGCAAATAGTACAATTCCACAGGTATAGTTAACATAATAGGGGAGGTCGTTTATATAAATTAAATATAGAAAAGGACCCAGGATAGAGCCCTGCGGTACACCCATATGCACAGGAGAACCAGACGATTTGACCCTGTATGAGTTGAAAGCCCAAACGGTCCGCTCTAATAGGTGTTTTGATCTCATTCGAAACCTAATTACTTAACATATTATATCCCGGGAAAATATTAAATATTAAAACCCCTGAGAACGCTAGTAAAGTCGGCGGGCAAGGAAATGTATTATACAGGGTGTCCGGTAAGAATAACGACAAACTTAACGGGGGAGATAAGTGGGCGGGTCACCTACCAAATATACAAAAATGAGCTCAATAAAATATATCACATAATACTTATCTAATTCAGTCGCAAGTAAAGTTATAAGTAGGTGGGTATACAATTATTGAACGCCAACCAATATTTATTCTTAATCCGAAAACTTGCTTTGAATGTTTATTAACTTAAACTACATGAATAATGACGTAAGCTGCTCACTTATATGTACACATATTTAGTTTTTTTAATAACCTGTTTTACTATACAATTTCCGCGTATTTTTAATCCAACAAACTAACACAATACGATTCCAAATATAGAAAACGCAGTATATCTAAACTCCAATTTATCCAGGAGAAACAAGAAATATCTTACCCTGCATAGTCTTGGTTCAAGGTGCTTTCTCCACTGGACTCCTCTGAATACTCGAAAGACGCGTTATCCACCATTGTACAATTATCTTCAGTTCACACATCGAATGATTCATTCAAATTATTTATAGCGAACTTGAGGAATCCCTGTTACGAATCGAATGAAATATAGGTAAATACAGACGAGAATTGACGACAAGGTGAACAATGTAAAATAAGTTCTATCACCACAATGAATGCAATATTTTCCCTAACTGTTAATGATACAAAACCTGTTCTGAGGAAGGCAACAATTAAATTATTAATTTCGATTACTACACAATAATTATGAATGACTTAATGGAGAATAACTATTATTCCCTGAAGTGATTTTGATTTTAACGCCAATCTTTCCAATAATGAATAATGCTGATAGCGAATATCCTGTGACATTTCCTCTCACACGAATCGAACCCACAAGCTGTATTGTTATAGTCAAGGTATCTAACCCGATATCAGCCAAGCCTTCAAACATGGATGGTACCTTGGAAAAGGACATAGACTACTTTATATCCCCGGCAAAGATTCCTCAGGAACGCGGGAGAAACCGCTGGTGACACTACGTATGAAATAAATCTTACTAATATTATAAATGTGAAAGATTGGATGGATGTATGTTTGTTACTCATTTACGCTAGAACCGCTGAATGGATCTGGATGAAATTTGGCATGGAGATAGATTATAGTCTGGAATAGCACATAGGCTACTTTTTATCCCGGGAAAAGATAAGATCCCTCGGGAACGCGGGTGAAACCGCGCGGAACAGCTAGTTGGATATAAATCCTGACAGGGCTGAGCACAATAAAACTTAAAATTACTGAAAATAAGAAATAAAATAATTGAAATGCGCTATGATACGTATAACCTACAGAACGTCACAAAAGTTACAGATATTACTACTTACTACTACGGATAATTTAAACCTTTTTTAATGAAGACGATAACTAAAATAACAGGTGTTGGAGTTGCGACACTAATTTATCAGAAGATTAGATAAAACATTTTTTGCTGTCATATTTTGATCAGCACACGAGGTTCACAGCGGGTTGGGCATCAATGTAGTAATATAATACATAGATTCATATATATTGTTAACTAATAAATATAGACCAGTATCGATAATCACGCCACCACGGTCAGGAGAAAATTGTTCAGTGCAAAAGGGACATTTGAAACCGGTTGAGAAAACAACAACGATAGTAAATCTAAAGTATAAATTCTGTCCGCTGTACAATATAGAAGCATTCAAACTATGTATTCACATGTCAACGATCACGAATTCATTCGTTCGTGATGCTACAGGCACATTTTCACACAACACCGATAGTAAAACAAACACCGGAGCGAAATTATACACATTTGCAATGAAAACACACATTTGCACATCCGCGACTTTAAACTCAAAGCGAAAACGTGGATAAAACACCGATTTAATAAACTGCATAACGAGACGCAAGAGCAGCGATCTGCCCGCGATCACGGGAATAGCAGAACTGTTGCAAGCAAACAGAGTAACATATGAACGCGCATCATTTTAATAGTATCGATTGTATATCGAGTACACTGTAATTTATCGCCACGATAAGATAGCGGCGAAAAAACCATAACACATTTACTCACTAGCAAGTAATGGAAAATATTTGCGGCACGAAACATCAGCTACATATTGAATTTAAGCAAATTTGTATGTAGCCAACTTATAAGTTTACGATTATATTTAAAGAAACGAGTCCGACGACCTTGCAATGCTTAATCGATTCGACCCATCTGAATTTAATACAAGAGATCGCGGTATACTCACAGAGAGATCGAGTGTTATTGACATCGATAAGAACAGAGAGAGAGGGAACACAACAATCTTACGATTGGAGAAAGACGCGAATCACCTGAGGAGCCATTCACTCGGCCGGGCCGGTCCACTACAACACTGTACACTGCGATTGCTAGTCGAGGAAACACTGACTGTTTACATAACACTTGTTTGTAACCAAGGAAAGAATAGACGTTCATAACACTATGTATGGTCAGATTAAAAATAATAATTCATAAAACGATTTGAAAAAACTTCAAAAAACCGACATCGACATTTGATGATGGAACCTTACAATGATTTTAAAGTATTATTCAACTATTCCCCACTTTTTCTAAATGTAAATGAAAAAAGAGGCCTCAGGGTACCGGCAGTCAGTGGCGCCACCGCCCTGCCTGATGCGACGCTTGGTCATATGAAGAAAAATAATAGGTACCTATTGATCGACAGCAGCAGTTAAGCTTCGAGGAAATATTCCTATATTATACCTACATATAGGTATAGATTGTATATTTTTATTATAGACAACCGGTTGGGAACCAAGTTAATTATTTTGTTAAAGCTATGATTTTAGCCATAGCAAATAATTTATATGTATTAATAAAGTAAATTGCTATTGGTATAAGTGGTGCTAATTTTAAAATTCAACTTATTAATCAACAGACCAAATGGTATGTGATGATTAACGATAACTGGTTCTACTAACGCTACACATTGACTCGTATGAATCGAGGGCGAGCGAGGAACATCAACATTATCTGTGTTGATTGAACAAATGGACTCAACAAATGTATCACGCTTAACACGTGACAACACGAACTTTGCACGCGCAATATTTAATCCTAATCCAAAATAAACGTATCCCCAAACTTTCCATAGTGAAGCAGTTAGAAGGGAAATGTAAGATTTTATTATGTACTTAAATATCTACTTACTACATATATTATGTATTTAAAAAGTATTTGTTAATAATAGCGAGCAAATAGAAATGATAAATCTTACAGTTGTAACAAGACTGGACCAAATGTAGCTGCCAACATAAACCATACAATCAACCTAAATATTCCCAATCGGATATTGTAACTACCGGCTAACTATTAACTACCGGCAATAGAAATAAAAAATGTAATGATAGACAAATAACTGAATTACCCACAAGCAATTTGCAAGAAAGCTGTGATTTTGTCTAACGGGAAGTATCACAACCTAACTCAATTTTTGCAATGCTTCACGAACAATAGATAATGAGGGAATTATTTTCTCGAAAGATTTCACTGGAGCTGGTAGATCTGACACGTCTAGTTTTGGTTTTGATATTTTTATAACTAATAAGGATATTTTTTATTGTAAAATTAAGGCTATATTTTAATTTATCGTTGGGTTTGGGAATCTGTTTGCAAAATCCTTAAAGTGCGACATATTTGCCATTAATATTATTAATGTCATTGCAAATATAGTCTATCTATACCATCAAATCCCATAATTATTATATAAGAAAAGTAGAAGTTAGAATTAGGTACGACTATATGAGATCCCTTTGGTTTTCTGTCGATTCTATAGTTGTCAATATATCATTGATATTCAAACTGTTATTGTCACGAACAGTTCTATTGTATAGAAACAATCAGTCAGATTTTCTTTATGAATTCACCAGCTGTTATTTTGGATACCAATTTTCCAAATCAAGTTAGGTACCAGTAATATTTTAATAGGTATGTTACTACGCACGTCTGACAGTAATTTTCCTGATATATAGCGTCTTCTTATGAATATTAAAAACATGTGCGACCACGTTAATTGACGTCACTAGGCCTTAAAACATTTACCACCTTAGATAACCTACATCAATAATATTTTAAGATTGTTTATAAACTTCGTAACAATGTTTAATATCAATTTAACCTCATTGAGTTACCTACATTCATCCAATTTTATCGAAAACAAATAGAGAACACAATAATATTTACTAACATCAGATTTTTTGTTGAAGATGTAGTTTATTTCGTAAAACCCTAACTAAACCTTCTAATAATAAAAATAATGAATATAATGTATTTATCAATACAAGGGATAAACCTTCAAATATCCTAGAATCAATCAAGTTACGCAGTCGTGTGTGAATGTAATACATTATTAAAATATTGGAGTAAAACTAGATTTCCTCTATCCTTTACTTAGGTTCTGTATTAGAAAAAGATACAGTGACATTTAAATTAGTTCAGTTTGTAACCATCAGAATCGGGACCAACGGCCGACGATCTTTACGAGGCCGTATAAAGGTTATATTTCTATTTGAATTCACTTGTAAGGCAGAGATAAATTAATATACGAATGAACAACAAAACAAATACCACGTAAACAAAGGTTCTACAGAATAATTCCGAAGCCATATTATTCTCTCCTTTACAACTGAAAATAATGAATTATTAATTTCCCTTCTTATAATTAAATATGTAGGTACTTAACATCTATTGTAAATACAACCCACGCAGAAAGCATTTGTGTGTTATGTACACAGATTTCTGAACAAGTAAGTTATTTTGTTCGATGTTGAATTATACCTATGTATGTAGTAGGTATACATAATATCCAATGTATTAATTATGTATCGACAAAATCAATGATACCAAGATAATAACTGATAATATAATTGTAAAAATTTATGATAAAACACATGCAAATACATCCACTTTATTTGGGAACCAAGACATACCTACTTACAGACACTTTTTAAGATGCACATAAATATTAATTATATATGTAAAATATATACGTAATTTAATAAAAATAAATAACTAATATGACTCGAAAAATAATATAAATATAGTAGTTTATCTAATATAATTATCTACGAAAAGCAATAATGCTAAACACCGATACAAGCGATACTAAGATATATTATAGTGGGCCTCAATGGGATTTAATAATAGTAATTATAGCGTTGTCAGCTATTCACCACTTTCTTCGTTATTCTATCACTGAATTTGTATTTACACGCGTTCGATCATTGCATAATTATTTTTTTTACTCGTACCTAAAACCCATCAGTCGGCTTCAAGAGCGAATTAAATAGGCACCTTCCGACGAAGCGAATAACTTGATTGTTTTTCTGTCAATTGTCACTTTTGTGCATAACGTCTTTTGCCACAAAGACTATTCAGTTCAGGGCGAGTTGAATCGCAATAAGTGCTGGTGGTAACCCCACAGGAATCTTTAAAAAATCTTTTGAATAGACGAGTACGAGTGGATGCCTTAAGACATAATATCATTTTTATTACTGAAATGTAATTTTTCTTAGTCAATGACGTGTACGAGGCTATAACCAATGCAATAGAGTTTGAACTCTGTAACATTTCAGACACAAGAGAGAAAAAATACAATAAAATATCTATTACTTACTTTAAAAATAGTACTTTTAAAACTTTCGCGAACTAAATTCATATTCGTAGATTATACCGGGTCTATTCGCGCACAGAATAATCGAGGTTAGTCGAAATTATATTTTGAATATTCTGTGCTCGAATAGACCCGGTATAATCTACGAATATGAATTTAAAAATACCTCTTAAATTAACATCTAAAATGGAAAACGGCAGCACAATAATACCGGAGGAACATGAGTTCCTATTTTTATGAAAAAACAATTCATATGATAATGTATATAACGAATAATATAATAAGTGACTCTACAACATTAACATGTCAACTCTAAAACAAGCGGTCAAGGCAACAGACTTTACTTAGCTGTCTTACCATATAGGTATCGTCATGTAAATAATTACTTAGTAAATATACTAACCGGTTTATACACAGTAATTAGTTCGTATAGAATTCAGAATATAGTTATGTACTGTGATATAGTACAATTCTCCAGATTGTTTTAGGATAAAGATGGCTAGGAATGCTTGATACCTAAGCTAGATTTTTTACTGTGTCATATAAAAAAGTAATGATGATTAAGTTTTTTATGCATCGATGCTAATTATCAAAATTAACAAAAAGAGTAATATAATAGAGAAAAAAAAATAGAGAGAACCCTAAACAAAAAAGCTGCACGAAAAATGTAGGTATATCCTTATTATAAATATTATCCTTATCCTTATTATATAATATTATCTTTATCATATAATATTATCCTTATCCTTATTATATAATATATATATATATATATATTATGGAGACGCTTCTTAATTGAAGGTATATTATATCACACGGACAGTACCTATATCAAGAGCAAGTCATGAAGTCACTACAGATATGTCCACAGAATACTTTTACTTCAGTGATAAGGATACAAACTACGGAAAAGGGCTTCGGATTTAATTAAGCGCCATCTATGAACCGCCCACCAACATATGTATAAAAATAATTATACAAAAAGGATATTACTCTTATATTAGGCTCAAAACTGCGATAGTTTTATACTAATCATACTGCTATCCGCTTGCAGGTAAACTGCCTTACTTGCTATATGAAAGGTGACGAAATAATGTTACTTAATACAGCTGTTGATTTTTTGACACTTGTAGTAGCGTATACGTAATCTCCATCTAATATTAACATAAGTTGACGGTTGCTAAAACATGATAAGATACAACACTACATTGCAACTGAAAAATCTGCCTGAGCACATTGTACCCTTGGTACAATAGCATTTATTTTAATGGTGCGTAAATACAAGAATATATGACAAATTGTGCAACATGGATACCTCAATCCACCATAGACACTATTCACGAGTCTTACAACTCTCCAAACCGATTGCTCGTCAGTTTCCTGGTACGGTGCCATTGTCATTCACATCACTATTGGATCACTGCCACATAGTGTCCATATATCACTGCCAAAAAGTTTCAAGTCATTTTCCAAGCGAGATATAACTTTGATAAACAAAAAACGTTTGTGTGTGTGTTTCGACAAGTTTTTGTGCTTGTTGTGGCGTTTTGAAGCACGTTTTGCACCGAACGCGACGTAAATAAAACTGATTATAACCTACTCAGAGAATAGCAACGATGGTAATCGTTATAATCGCCTAGATAATAAACGTTCGATAAACAAACACCAAATTGTGTTAATTTGTTTGCAATTTATTATTTAATTTTGCTAGTCTATCCATTTTACGGTCAATGTTAGGTAATTATGCCTGTTGATGCAGAATATTGCAGACATAGGCTCGTTTGACTTTTCTTCTTCAATCACGAAATACTGCGTATGGAATTGCCAACATTTTTGGTCAACACTATAGCCTATTCCGCTGTAACTTTCGGTTACCGAAGTAACAAAGCCTGAATATAAAATTATATACAGTTCTACTTAGGTACTTCACGACAATTTGCTTTAATAACATTTAAAACAGTAATTACAATACATCGTCAATATCAAAATGTCCCACTTTTTCCTTTTTTTTGTGTTTACAAGACTGAATGGGGCCTCCATCGGATTCCTGGTGTTATTATCAAAGTACTTACTTATCATGTTTGGTGCGGGGATGGGGTTCGAGTTGCAGCGGGGTGGCAGGAGCGGAGCGCGGGGCGCCGCATCCACCACCCGCCGCGCCCGACGCGAAGTTCCCGGTTGACCTGAAACAAACAAACAAACATACATTGAGTTTACAAGCTCTATACCTTAGGGTAAAGGTTCCAGCACATACAGTCAAACAACTTATCTAAAGGTATGTTGAAACTTGATTAGCAAGAGCACAATTGTTAGATCCAAAACAATGCACTACGACCGTGGTAGAAAATGGGTTTCCTGCATATTCTTAGGTCATTGCCAATTTTATGTTGGTTTAGTCTATTTTTCTTTTGTACCACCAGGGTTATCACTCGCACGTTACCAACCCTAAATATTCAAATAGTACCTATAGATTTGATCTATAGGTACTATTTGAATATTTAGGGTCCCCTTGATCAGGTCAAGGTCGCAGCGAACGTAACTTCAAACACAAAAAATCTGCTGACGTGGCAGTACCTTTTATATCTGTAGCTCCTACTACGAAGCAGGGTCGATTGCGTCCCCACATAGAAACTTGGGTGTTTGCTATAACTACGATATTTCTTTGGAACTCTACTTCTGGCCATTTTCCGTAGAACTCACTTCACAAGTCACAACTACGAACACTGCAGGGCACTTCCAGAAGGCTAAGCAATTTGAGCAAGGTGAAAAGTACAATGCAATAGGTACTATCAAATCGATCAACAGCACACACTAACCTAACACCGTTTAACGAGCGTAGGTGTTTCAATATGTTTCTTTCACAGAAATATATATAAATTCTACATTATAAGCAACAGAAATATGATCGGTTCGAACTCGAACGTCGCATAGTCATGCTACTACTGTACTGGTGAAATAAAGAGAATTTTACTGAAATAGTATAATAGCATGTACATTTGTGCAAACACGTAGAAGGTCAGCTTTTTATGAACAAAATTATGCGCCGACATAATAAAATCCTGATGAATGTGAATGTCGGGAACACAACAACCAATAGAAATTACAATTTTAAAAATGTTAAACCACACGTACTAAAATATCCCAATTTACAAAACAATTTTATAAATTTTCCATTCAGAGAATTGCAGTCATCCTGCCGTTTCTACTAATAAGTGTTGGGTTTACATCAATTTAACGTGTTATTAATATTAATGTAACATAGTGAATAACACCTAAAGGCATGGCCATGAAACAATGAAGATATAAAAAAACTTCAATAGATATAGAAATACAAAGGATGATGAATGATTGGGAATGAAAAACTGGGAAAAAAACTTTATGCTATCACGCAGAATAACAAAATGTAAATACTGAAAACACATTATAAGTACGGAACAAGCTAAAGTGATTTTATATGATTTTTATTAAGCATTTAGAAAAAGAGAACTAAAAACGAGCAAATAGATGTTGGTAGATACTTTTGTTTTATTTTATCCATTTTAATTTCGTATGAGACTGCATACACATACAGCATTAGAGAAAGAAAATATTTATATTCATTACCTACGGAACAATCGAGCCCAAACAAAACATGTGTTCCTTTAATCACTGAGGCGGCAGCCTGAGGTGAACAGCCTGGGTCAGGGCGCGTTGCAAATTAGCACCTAAATAATTAGCCATTGTTGAATTCGATCATGATTACTTAAAACATGTAATATACCCAGGAGTACCAACTAGCTCGACTGTAATCTTGGATGTGGCAGAAAAATCAGCTACAAATTCTGAACCGGAAAGACGACGAAACGTTGCAAGTAAAATAAAAACTTGTAATAAAAAATAATGAATACCCGAACAGGAATAAAGCTTTTATTAAACAATTTATTACAATGTTCCTAGCGAGGAGAATATCGCTAATGATATTTTCTATGTTCTCGTTAAGTTAATCGATTTGGCAAGAAGTTTCTTGAAGGCTTGGGGAGCGTGCGTAAACAAGATGTTCTAGGGAACAGCCAAGGGCACGTTCTTTACTGTTATGATTTCCTTTCAGGGTTGTTACGAACATTGGAAAATAACATAATCGACAAAACTTCTGGAGCAGACAAATATTAAGATAGATGTTGAAAGGAATAATGAAAAATTCTAACGAACTAACGTACCAAATACCTAAATTAAAATCAAGCAGATATAAAAAATAGGCAACTATTTCGGAATGTAGGCTAACAAATCTCTGAAGACTATAGATTACTAAATGATAGGTAAACGAAAGGAAAAGTTATAAAGACAGACATTTTTAAGGAGATGATAGCTCAGTGGTAAGTGACGTCGGATACCGCGGCGAAGGTCGTGGGTTCGAATCCTACAATGAGCTTGAGCTTTCGGTGAAGGAAAACATCGTGAGGAAACCATAGCACGGTGGTAGGGTACTTTGTAGTTGAAAATCTGTCGCCAAGCACCTATCGGTGTGTTCCGGCAGTTGCACTTGAGAGCCAGTTCCCATCTAGACTTTGTGTGCTTACCACCTTCGGCCACATCATCACTTACCATAGTGAGATTGTAGTCAAACACAAGCTTATCCAGAATAAAAACATTAAAAAAACGTTAGTATAGCGAAAATAAACTCTTAGTGAATACTACAGGCGCCCACCTGTCTGGTGTTATTTCACATGCTCTATCTGACACAAGGTTATTTATAACAAATACATGGAATCAGGATCTTGTTAGAAAAGTATCCACAAAGTTTACACATGGTAGATAATAAATTACACGGTCTAAAAACTCCTGTAGTAGCGCATATACTAGAATTAAAAACAAAAGAACGTGTTCCATAGAATCTTAGTAAATGCTAGTCATGTCCGGTTGTTAATAATAACGTAGTTCATGGAAATTCATCAAGAATCGTTATTAAAGTGGACTTGGAAGGGCAAGGCAACATATAACAGTTAAAGAATCCTTAATCGAGGCTATATGCATTTATAATTTAATCGATCCCATGTACATATTTAGTGAATTATGAAAAGACACATATTATACCAATTTTAGTAAAATAGAATCTAATCTAGAAAATAAAAGTAGATATCAACTGTCAAATATGTGATTGGTCTCATTATTTCAGTGTTAGAGGTTGACAAACTTTCCAACAATTTATAATGGTTTAAAATGTTACTCAGTTACTTTATCTAATTTTCGATCACATATCCATTTTTGTTCTCAAAGAGGGGGCATTATGATACAGTTTCCATAACAAACAATACATTACATCCCGGACAAGATGATTTGCAATTCAAATTGGTATTTTCTAATCTATCCAATTCTGAAACCGCCCATTAAAGAATTTGTTCTCCCTGGAGGAGCTAGAGTTTCTCGACGCAAGTTGAAACGCTGTATTCTAAATTCTTACCTACTTTACTAAAATCCTCCATGGTTATGAGTTTGTACTTCCAAGAAAAATTTGCAGAGACTAATCCGCAGCCGAATACTGCGTAAGATACATTCATGGATATAAAAAAATGTTTCAAAACATGAAATGATATTTGAAACGTAATTCTCAAATAGCTTTTTCGATACGATGAAATACGGATCCGTATTTATAAACAACAAAGAGCCAGTTTGATACGTCGCAGTCGTTTTATTTCATTTGGAAAAAGTTATTCTTTTTGGACAGTCATGACATTCAAAGAAATTACATTTGTGATTTTATTTCAGCTTCTCTATGCTGAAAATGTGAGATTGGCCATATTATTCGTAATTTGCTTTTTACTAGATTTTTTTCAAATATGGCATTAATTTTCAGAGGTTTCTAGCAGTGGACTACGTAACTGTAGACCCTAAAATAGATGAAACAATTACACAAATCGGTAAAAACGAGGAAAATCTAAGCGAAGCAGTTATTGGACTAAGAACTTATGATCAAAATGATCAAGAGGAATATGAATTAGAAATGGACAGGAAGCGAATCAATGAGGGATTAAAAAAGGTAATGTTGCACTGACGATGGCTTTGGAGTTTATTTTATATACTTATCGATGAAAATGAAAATGTTTATAATTCAAATAGGCCTTTACAAGCACTTATGAATAGTCTAGACTCTAATGCTTTGCTCTAACTAAACTCTCATGCAATTTAAAGTAGCATTATTAATCTTGGATGAATTTTGTAGAATTTAGTAATTTGGTTGGTAGATCATAAACTACTTTAGCTACATATGTCATTTTTACAGCCATGTGCAATTGTGGTCCTGTCAAATATACAACATCCAAGCATGCAGTCACTGTTACGTAAATATAGATACGACGCCAATGGTTAGAACTACTGCATATTTTATAATTTCTGTAATTTACTGTTGCTACAAAAAAAAAAAGTTTATGTCACTTTTATATAGTACAATAACTACACTGGTTCACCTCGTGTCAATACAACTATTATTCTGCTATTCAGGCATGCTAATACCAAGCAGTGTGAAGTACTTCGTAAAAATGGCGCAAGGGCTTCGATCTTCACCACAATTGGTGCCGTTAAATGATAAGGCATTCTCACCTTTAGGTGGATTTGTAAGGTGAGTCTAATTTACATTTATTTTAACGAGGGGCTTTATACTTTCCTGAAGTTGGCAGGTTTAATTTTTGTTACGATAAATACTACCTCAAGGTACATACTTTGCCAGTAAAGCCTATAGACATGTGCAATGTGCATATTACCTATACTACTTGGAGCTTATGTGTTGCCAAATATAATGATCTTTTAAAGCCTATTTTGAAAAACATAAGGTTCAGAGCGTATCGAAAGTCTTAAGGGAAAGCCATCGGAGCTCATTTGATATCTTATTGGTCCGCAGTTCCGTAGTTAGCAACACAAGCTTTTTTGCATATCCAAGATATTTTTAGCGCCCGCTGATGTTTTATGACCAATTATTGTAATTATTGTATTGTTGATTTTATTCGAGGATAAATTGGTCATACCAATTTCAGTAAAGTTCGTTTTATGTAACTTATTTGACATTTACAATTAATTTGAATAAATTGTGTTATTCTTCAGGTATTACAAGGAAGTACCACCAATTCCACAGTCTTGGTAGATCTTTACATCATTTCTGACTATAAAATGTTAATCAATATAATTCAATAAATTCTAATGATTTTACAATACAATAAGTTTTATTTATGAAAAGTAATAATAAGTAATTTATTGGTTGAAATTTTTGGTACTTCACAAAGCAAATCTGGTAGATTCTTGGATGGGCCAAAAGGCCAAAGTCGTTCAGAATATGAAACTACATTAGCTATGTATAATACGTACTACACTATACTTTTTCCTTGTCAACTACCAGAACCCTTGTTCTAATAAAGTACTTATAGATAGGTAAATATTATCAAAAACATTGCCAATTGTTTATGCCAACAATTTTGACATGAAACAACCTATGAGCAGCCGTGATTAAATATTTCCAAGATGTTAATAGGTAATGATTTACTTATTAACGTCAGCATAGTTGTTAAACATAAGCAGCTGTTGATTCTCATTGACCAATGTCGACTATGAATAATGCTAACAATACGTTGTGGGAAATCAACCTCTACACAAAATAAATATGACGCATCCATTTAGTTTATGATACACTTATGGGAAACGGTCCCATTAGTGTAAATTATCTAACCAGATATCATAAAGCGATAGCTAGTACCCAAACATAAAGCCCAATATTAAAACCCTTGATTACATTTCATTTAAAATATACTTTTTCTAGATAAACCAAAATCAGAACGACAAGTTAATCTGTGGGTAAATTGAAATTTAATAAATTGCTTAAGTCAATCAAAGCTGTCAAAATCATTAGTAAAGTTATGCTATTAACTACTTACTCATAATGAATCCGTATTACCGTCAAAATTCCAAAATACATACCTCACTGCAAATTAAGCTTAGTAAGTATAAAAACAAATAAACCAGTTCGAATTCAATGTTAATGTAACCCGTTTTATTAATTCGTTGCAGCAATAACTTCTTTATTGAAACGAAATTGTTTATCTCTTTCATTCGTATTTTGAAAGACTGCTGTGGCTACTTCCTCACTCCCTTTTACTGGAGCTGTAATGTCAATGTCAACTTCTTTATTTCCACAGCATTACATTAATAAGAAAAATAGTCATAGTATTCTCGAGATAGCGAATATTCACAGGCCACAAAATGAATGAATATCTTCACTAGTACGGTGGCCTATATTTAGGTCGCTTCTTAAGAAGTGATGGTCGACCTCTAATGTAAGTAGAGCACGAGTCACTATAGAAGATGGGTCATGCCGTTTAGTTTCTTAGAATCGGATCTTATTTAAGATATATTATCACTATTTAACTCTTCCAAATTTACAAGTGTATGCAAAATGTCTAAGGCGATAGCTCAGTGGTAGTGACGTCAGATACCGTGACGAAGGTCGTGGATTCGAATCCTAAAAATGAGCTTGAGCTTTCGGTGAAGGAAAAACATCGTGAGGAAACCATAGCTCGGTGGTAGGGTACTTTGTAGTACCCTACCAATTTGAAAATCTGTTGCCAAGCACCTATCGGTGTGTTCCGACAGCTGCACTTGAGAGCCAGTTCCCATCTAGGCTTTGTGTGCTTACCACCTTCGGCCACATCATCACTTACAATATTGAGATTGTGGTCAAACACAAGCTTATCGTGAATTTATCGTGAAAATGGAGAAACCGACTAACTAATATATGCGAGCAGCCCAAGCTACTGAAACTAGGAACTTGAAATTTTGCGCAAGGTTTTTTTTTATAATGTAGGCTTAAGAATGTAGTACTAAGTTGTAATGGTGTATATTCTCGTAGGTGTAGGTACTGTTATAAATATATTATTATTTCATGTCTTTACTGGCTTGTATGGACAGACAAATAGGATTTCCCATCTCCAAACGTTTGTAATAAAAACTTACTCAAAAATTCTTAAAGATTAAGATTAGAGTGACGTGTAAGTACCACTAACTGAGCGATTCCAATTTTCTCAGAACAGTTGTCTAGCTAGGCAATCGAGATCTAGAACTAAACAGGTTGTGTTATGTAACATAAATTATGTGTATGACGAAACGTAGGCGGATCAATCTTGACTTTGAAATCGGTTTAATAATAAACTATAATTAAAACGAGTCAACACAAACCAAAATGAACATTAGGAAAATGAAATAAACATCTATAGAAGCGAATTGCTATCAGCCACGTGTCGTAACCGACGTTACAAAAGGTAAAAACTAAATGTTGGCATCTCGCCAGCATCCATACGAGCTCAGTTCAATACTATATAATTGCGGACTGGCTATACATTTTATCAAGCTACCAAAATAAGAAGGACAGTCACTTCAAAGGACTGAGGCGTTATTAACTAATGTGTAATTCGGCAGGATGCGTCACGTATAATATAAGTGCGGCGGCCTTGGTCCCAAGTCCCAACTGCGTATTTTATGAGAAAATGGTCACGTACGATATACTAGTTGATGATACATCACATGGCGGCAGTGACCGTTAGTAAAATACAAAAGCGATACCATTGAACTATTACTACTACTGAGCGATACAAAGATAATGTGAAATATTGAGAAATCTTAAAGGTAACTGAGGACCAAGTAGATATTACCGGTATTGCATCAAAATAATATATTTATAAAAAAAACCTTTGATGGTTCAATGAGATTCCCATGGCAACATTAAGTACTAGTTTTCCACCCCGCGGTTTCACCCGCGTTTCTGAGGGATCTTATCCTTTCCCGGGATAAAAATAATCTTTTGTTATATTCCAGGACATGATTTACCTGTGTACCAAGTTTCATCAAAATCCGTTCAGCCGTTTTTGCGTGATTGATCAACAAACATCCAAACATACAATTCACATTTATAATATCTAATCCGTAAATAATATAAGTAGGTACGCATAATCTATTTCCAAGCTAATATCAGTAGGTGAAGAAGAAAACCTGTAGAGCTATTTAAAAAAATTTATAACAGTTTTTTTTACTATTCTTAATTGGAACAATTGTTATTCAAACCAAAAATCCTAGTGAGCTGTTTGTTTCCATTTTTGTAAGAGCTTGGTTACAATCAAGTTCATGGATAGGTATTATATGTCAATGACATCATAGTGGCATCACTTTTCACAAATAATGTGATATAGACAAGTCTTATGACTACCTACCATAATCGGAACAGTTACTGCCTAGACCTGTGACATTCCATACTTTTAAAAACTAGCATTTCGCCTCGCGATTTCATCCGCGTCTCCCAATTTTTTCCGTTTAGGCGTTGAATTTTTGAAAAATGCTCCCTTATGTTTAATCCAAGGTAATAAAAAGAAGCCCTCAATATATACAAACAAACCACCTGAATATCATGAAAAAAAAGATTGAATTTTTAAACGAACATTGATTACCTATTATCAAATAATCTGACCAAAATAATATTGTTGCCCATACAGATATTGTCATCCCCTTTAATCCCTTAGTTCTCGCTTTATTCTATCTCGATGCCTTGCGAGTAAATTTCCAACACGTCAATCATTGTCGTCATTTTCCCCACCAAATTACAAAATAAAAATTTCCATGACCAAAAATGATACAAAAATTCCACCATGAAAGTTAAATCTTTAGGGGTTAACTATCACAAATCATATAAATTTAAATCTATCTAATAATGTCAAAATTTAACAACTCTGACTGGTTCACAAACATTTCGCTGTCAAGCCAATATAGAAAACGCAAACGCGATTATATCATTTACGAATGTCTAAAACTCGCACTAACTACACTGTCCAGTTTTATATTTGGAAATATATACCGTATTGGATTTAGTTTAAAATGTGAATGGCATACAGTCCGATATTTTATCAAAGGATTTCATGGAACTTAAACTACAAAGGAAAACATTCCAATTTTATAAGTAACGTACCTAATGACGTCATTTCAAATGTATTATTAGAAATTTCACAAGCAGCTCCAATATTAGCTTTTAGAAAAAATATAGTCTATTTGGAGGCATAAAGGCATTTAGTTGTTTCAAAGTAAATGAAACAAATTACCTCTTAGGATGATAGATTAGATTCACTCAAATGTGAATTAGAATAAAAGGCCGTCCGTAATTTTATTTATTACGAAGATTACAAGATTTTACACACTATTTATGTTTTATTCTAGAGTGGTGTTTTCATCGCAACCGATTAATCAATCGAAAATAAGAATCAAGTATTTCACTACTCCAGAACTTCTTGCTTTTAGCAAAGTTTCTTGCTCTCTTACTCAAATTACTTTTTACTAGGTCAGACTTCAGAATGGTGAGAGTGAACATCTGTAGGCAAGTACCTACATATGGTTATCAAGATTCAAAAGATAAATTGTGTTTTTTAATTGAATTTGGAATAGGTTTTTGTTGATGGCAATGGCATTTTGATGAACGCGATTGCTAAATAAATAGGTACATACATAAGGACAAGAACTTCTTTGGATTTCTTCAGCTTAGAATCATATCGGATTCGCAATTCACCATTATTCAATGGGTCATGTAGTTTCCACTTTAGAGGGTTATTCCAATTGACTCAACGGTGGGCTTTTCCCAAAGACTTTAAACTTATACTATTAAATTTCTTTGGCTTTTCCAAAACTTCAGTCATCCAAAATCCGTTTGTACCTAATAATTTATAAAGCGCCATTTTTATGCAATCGCGTCGTCGCTTTGAAAATCTATAGTTATTTTGAAACTAGCTGAACCAACAGAAGAGATATCCAAAAAATTACCTATGAAAATAAACACTTAATTGTTCCCGGTAAGAGCTAGAGATCATTTGCTGTAGTGCTTAGATAGATACCCGACTTTCATGCCGATTTCTATTCATGATTAGGATAGATGTATATATAGATTAGATAGATTGATTTATATCTTAAAATAAAGTAATGATGAAACAAATTAGTATAATCAATTGGTCATGTGTGACGACTTTGGTGGCTAACAAATAAATACGAGAACCTATAACTTATTCAAATTCAATATAAAATTTGTATACGTATTTATTTTGTCTATGACACCATTATATTTGAAGCGACGTCAAGACGCCATCAATACTAGTTAAAGTACCCACCCACACGACAAATACAGGCTTCCTTCCATACACTTAACTGTTGATGACATCATCACAATCGACCGTGAATTTGTATGCAATAAGATCGGGACCAAGACTGCGTGTGGCCCTTATTCTTACGAAGAATCAATAAAGAAAGTATTTATCAAAATGTTCACATTCGTTTTACCTAATTATACAAAATAGGTACTTAATTACGTACTCAATATATCAACATTTATATTATAATCCAATTTATCTTGGCCTTAACAGCGTACCGGTTATTTTGGGTGCACGGTTCAAAGTAAAGTAGGTCGACGACATATGGTAAGAATCTATCATACATGTTAAGTTGCGACATGTGCATGCACCGACATCCGATGACAGATTTAAACTTTAAAGATTATTTATTTCATTAATGATGTACTAGCGGCTAGCGGATGGTAGCAGAGCCAAACGAGTACACCAAAGTAACCTTTAATTGGAAAACTTTTTTGATAAAAGTGCTTTTATCTAAATATCTAGTCACCTACATATTGAAAGTCACGTTAGATTTTTTCCTGCCATAAATTCCAAAGAAAAGTAATAAGTACATGGTTGGCCAATATCGAAAGAAGATAAATAATTCAAAGATGAACATGAGTCAGATGTAGGTAAATGTTATCAGTTGTAATAGTATCAGCTATGTAGTGTAGGTATCTTATCACAAATCCGTTTAAAATAAACAAGATGTGTTGGAGAAATACAATACTCATTTCTTATAATATGCTGCGATAATATTACAAAAAGGTCTTATATTATACTAGCTTTCCGCCCCGCGGTTTCACCCGCGATCCCGATTCTCCATACAAACTTTGGACCCCGTTTCATGCCCGTAGGGGGTGACTTTTGGAAAACGCATTCTTAGCGGATACCTACGTCATAATAACTATCTGCGTGCCGAATTTCAGTGCAATGTGTTAAGTGGTTAGAGCTGTGTGTTGATAGATCAGTCATCAGTCAGTACCTACCTAGCGATTGCCTTTTACCTCATACCTCATATACCTACAGCAGATTCCATAACCAAATATATAGATAACTATATATATGTATAAAGACACATGATTTTGGATGCAATTATTAGGTTTTCTTTTAATTCTAGATAAGCTTGTTTGACCACAATCTCGCCATGGTAAGTGATGATGTGCCCGAAGGTGGTAAGCACACAACGCTTAGATGGGAACTGGCTTTTAAGTGCAGCTGTCGGAACACACCGATAGGTGCTTGGCTACAGATTTTCAACTTGAGGGCGGTAGCCAGCCAGTCGCCAGTCGGGCACTACAAAGTACCCTACCACAGTGCTGTGGTTTCCTCACGAAGTTTTTCTTCACCGAAAGCTCAAGCTCATTGAAGGATTCGAACCCACGACCTCCGCCACGGTATCCAAAGTCACTACCACTGAGCTATCATCGTCTTGTCCTCGTAGATGGGGTAATCGTACCGCAATCGTACTTTCACCTAGATCTGGGTGTAATTATCTATGTAAGTTAAGTAGTATTTAAAAAATTTTAGTATACATAAGTTATCTCATATCTGGTTACCATAGTATAAGCTCTGCTTGTTTGGGATCGTGTGTGAATAATATACTAGGATAATTATTATTTTTTACGTGATTTTATTATTTAGTCATATAATTTGTCTATTGGCTTTTGTATTGAATAAAAAAAACTTGTATATTAGTATAAGTAGTAGAAAAGTAATAGGTGAAGCATATACCTACTTCACTTTATTACTTAGTTAGTAAACTTAATTTGATACCTACCATTTATTTATATTTTTAATAAAATCATGGTTTTCCCTCAACAAATACAAACATACTCATTATTATCTATATTAATATTATAAAGAGGAAAGATTTGATTGTTTGTTTGCATTAAATAGGCATTGAAACTACTGAGACGATTTGAAAAATTCATTCACCATAAGAAAGCTACATTATACCTGCTGAACATAGGCTATATTTTGTCCCGGGAAAAGATAAGATCCCACGGGAACGCGGGTGAAACCGCGGGGGACAGCTATAATGTATAAACAACAACTGCAACACTGAAACAATAAATGATGAATCAATAATTTGTCTAGCAATTTTTTTTTTAATTTTGATCCAATTCCCAGTCAAGTAAAAACCTAGAATAACAAATATCTAAATTACTTAAATTAAATAGTGTATCCCTAGTGGTGTACCCTCTCTTTTCACAAAGGGAACTAACTGTATGATCAAGCAAACACAGTCATTCTCAGCTTATAAGGATGTGTCAATTTACTTCTGCCTAGCATGTTTAGTATTAGGACTAATGGAAAATCTTGAGAATCAAAACATGTAGTAGAATAGGATGTCAACAGGTGAGATGTTTATGGGAATTAATAAAAAATATCTTTCCTCGTAAAACCTATTTATGATAAACTATTTGATTAATCAGTTTGTAAGCATGCAACAAGGCAAAATAAAACGTTAATTATGTTTGTAGCTGGCTAATAGGTTAAGATTTTGCACTGGGGACCGAAGAGCTGGCAGTTTCCTCGCACAATGTATCAGCATTGCGATACAGTGAGGAAACGCTGCCAGCATCTTCAGAACCATGCCGAAGGGGCCTAACTTTTTTAATTTATTTTAGTTATTAGTTTTAAAATGTATTTATTTAATTATTATTAGTATTTTATGTTTATCTGAAATTATATATAATTAAAATTACTTTTAATATATGTACGTACAGATGATGTCATATATATTTAGCTTTTTCATTCAATTACTTTTGGCAATCATGGCCCACCGTAATATGTAGGGGCAAAAGCAAATCATACTAATATTAATTTAATAAAATTAAATGATAGTAGCACCTCTATTCTCACTCATTAATATATTACTACCATACCATACCAAGTTACTTAATAGCATTGGAAAAAAAATTGTATAATTAAAAAAAATCCAAGGGCATTCTATGGCAAATAAACTTACTAGAAATTATTTGTCTGCAATGCCATGTTTCCAGTTATAATAAAAGGCAACAAGTATTTATTTCATATTATGTCAGTTACTTCAAGCTGAAAGCTGCTCTAACTATTGTCTTTTTTGAAAGGTTACTTTGTGTTTAGTATAGAAATTAATACCTAGACTAATGGGTTGTTTGACACATTCCAGATAACATTATATTTTCATTGTGTTACTGGTATTAAGGATGAAACTGCAAAACTCTATCTGGTGGTCATAAGTTTCAATTTAGTTTAGCTATGCCATTGTCTTGGGCTCTAATGCCACAAGGAGATTGAGGCTTCAGAAAAGGCAAGGAACATTAGGAAACTATAGAATGATGATTGGGTAATTTAAGCACTGCTCTAGCTGCCAAAAAATTGTTAATCACCTAGAACCTACCAGTATATTCCGATAGTTGCATTTGAGTGTTAGCTCCCATCTGGACTTCGTGCACTTACCACTTTTGGCCAGTATACATAACTTGACATATTCACAGGGTTGATAAAAACATGATTTTATTGATTTTAACAGTTTTTTTTAAATGTTTTCTTTCTAGGCTGTAAATTATAGTTTTATTTTTGTACTCGACAACTGTCTATAGATATTAAAGTAGTATAAGAATAGAACCTGAAAAACATTTGTTTTTTACCAGACTGCACCAGAAGGGGGGTAATGTTTTTCAAGTGTATACATGTATGTTTTAATGTTTTGTTACTTGTTTATGACTGGAAAAAATACTGATGTAAATAGTGGCAGGGTAGTTTGTAAAAAATGTACATAGACGAAAGAGTTCAATACACCTAAGGAGCCACCAATAACATACAACCTTAATTAGTTGGCTTAGTTAAATTTTGAGTCAATCGTTATATATGATTGTTTAAGTGGAACAACCCTACCACTTATGGGCCAACAGGTTAAGGTGTTTAATTTAAAGTGCAATAAATGTCTATGCCTTAATGAGTTTTATGAAAAACAAAAACACTTGATTTCAACACAGTTCAGTGGCATTGATCAAACACAGGCATATCTATACCTGATTGAAAAAGGTAATAATAACAAAACTAACCTTTAACACCCTTACCATAATATGTGTCAATTTTACATCATACACATACATATACCATAATATGGTATCTTGAACAACCGATGAGGGAATATAAGGCATAACTTTATTTAGCTTTTATGTTCCATCTCCATTCCATCCCAATTTCTACAACCTATTGCACACACATCCTATTCTAAGTATAAAGATTTTTTTAATATTCTATGCATTTTTATAAATGAAATGTATTTATTTATGTATGTGAAATATACCTCAAATATTGTGAAATCTGATCAAAAGTCAAAATGCAAGCAGTGAATAGTAATTAAGCATAAATCTGTCTTTTTCACCAATTTTTATCCAGTTTTAGACACTTCATAGGGTAAAAATTTTTTACTTTCTGGATTTTTTTATCTGCAGATTTGAATCAAAGGATTTTTAAACCCAGGAATTAACCACCTATTGGAATAAGTATAGCCATATTATAAAATTGTTTACCAAGTTTTCCTTATGGTCAAGAGACCTCTTGGGGCCCGCCTCCCACTTGCATCAGTAATGACTGAAAAGCGGTCACTAAAGCTTCTCTTCACGTCTATCTGCTTTGCTCCTGAAGACAGCCTCAAAGACTTCCCAGTGACTAGACCCCGAGACTTCTTAGACCTCTCTTCTATAGACTCAGAAGCTTCACTGACGTTTAGCTGAAGAGTCACCCTTTTCCCACGTTGCTTTTTAGAATCCTTCAAAGTGGAGTCAGGTACTACAGATTTTATTGAATTTTGCCCTGGATTTTTATTAAACCCGTGCTCACTATCACCGAAGCCTTGGACAAAACAGAGCATAATGTCATCAGGATAAGATTCCTTCATTTAGAAGGTCATAACTCGGTAAACGTTATGTTCGTGCACAAAGATTTGTAGTTCGATTATTTAATCGTTTCGCAAAGACATCATCGACACACACAAAACACTTAAAACAATCCGAAGCTTAATTTAGTCCACAATTTGGAATACTAACAATCATTAGCAATTTGTGAATCAAAATAGTACACTACTCTATAACGGACCTTGCAATAATTTTACAAAAATCCACAATTTCACCTTTTGTTTATAGTTACTGATAAATCATAGTTTGTTTAGCAAAAAATTTACGTGAACCGCCGAATATTATTCCAAAAAAGTGACATTTGATTTACGTTCAGTAACCAAACCACCCGTATTTGGCGTTACGTTCGGAAACACAGTTAAACACGACCGTGTCGTTTGGGAACTGACATAAAATTTGCTCGCTGGCCGCCCCCGACTGGCGGGGCGCCCGCCCGGGTGTCCACGAACAAGCAAGGTGCCACGAACGCGAATGCGTCGCACACACTTGTATTACAACAAAGCTCGTAAGTATGCGTATATTACTTACTTTATATTTTTGCGCGTAGTAAGTGAATGGAAAATGACGTAGATAGGAACGAATCAAAAATTGGCAAGTTTATTTAATCTGCAGGAAAAATAAGTTGATATTTTGAAGAATTTCTACAAATATTCTTCTTTTACGTTAAAGTCACGTTATGTATATTGTCAGTATACTAAAACTTTTCGTGGACTTTTTGAGACAACCTGAAAAGTCACGATACAAGATTTCATTTCATTTCACTTCACTTGTGCACTTAGATTGATCTTTTTTGGACAAAACCCCACCGATATTATTCAATAAAACTAACAATACAGGAATTTTATGAAAATGAAACGAAAACGCAACGTCACTTCGCAAGTTCCCGCCAAAAAGTCCCCAATGATGTCGCGTTGCAAATATGTGTTTCATAATTCACTCACTTATTTTTAAAAATTTAGGTACCTAAGTATATCTTTCTCAAAAGTAAATTATAATCAAAAATATTCATGGAGTAAGTAAAAAAGTTTATTAAAAAAAATGACCTTTCTTTGATTTACATACCTACCTGCATATTCCCTATTGTTTTTTTCATCCCACATGGATGCCACAATTTTTTTTTATCGCAATATCTCTACAGTACCTACCTACTTATTATTTTGCAGTTCATAGAATAAGTACCACCTACGCATGTAATGCTAATAGCCTCCTATGTATAATTATAAGGTTAAGTAGCTACCTCAATTTTTGCTATTTTGATACGGAACTCTAAAATATACTTAGTATTTTGGCTTACCTACAAGGCAGCGTAACTGTTTCGTTTAATGATTATATCCGATCAATAGTTACGGGAAAGCCAAGATGGGATCGTCTGACTGAGGTAGTCAAAGATACCGAGGCTGTTCTAAAGTTAAATAAGTGTATGTACCTAGTTACCAAAGGTAATTAAGATACCTATACCTTCTATCTAAATTTTTCTTCCATCCCGCAATACCTATCCGGTGAGAGTAGTGAAATTATAGTTTTCTCATTTTGACTCAATGGCCAAGAAGGTACCTACCTACTTTGACATCATCTTGTATAGTTATACCTACGTGTCTTCCATACCCAAGGAGGTTGTTTCAGAAGACACTTATAAATAAATATTGAAATTATGGAAATTTATGGCCATTTATGGCCCTGTTATAGCCTACCTACTTAGGTACCTACAAACAGAAAACTACGAGTTCTATTAATATTTTATTAAATTTTACTTTACCTACAAGATTTCAAAATAAAATTAATAGCCTTCAACTGAGAAGAACCGGCAAGAAACTCAGCAAGGTTACATTTTTTAAATATTTTTGGACCATCTGACTATATTGGCTTTTTTTTCAAAATGTTTTTCTTAAAGTAATACAAAAATACATAAAAAATTTAGTAGGATTATACATAGATACCTATTACATGATAGATATTAGAATATTGATTCGAACTGTACCTAACAGTAATGTTT
Organism: Ochropacha duplaris; assembly: GCA_951361185.1. NCBI lineage: Eukaryota > Metazoa > Arthropoda > Insecta > Lepidoptera > Drepanidae > Ochropacha > Ochropacha duplaris. The sequence goes on from OX592706.1 coordinate 5,076,589, forward strand.
CATACAAAGTTCAATAAAAAAAACCTAGACATTTCACCGAATTCTTTCATTAACATAACGTTTTAAAATCATGCCATCCGGAAATATTCTACATTTATAGGAACGATCTAATACTCTCTTGATACCCTCTATACATTGAATCCTTGATAGTAAATGGGTCAATAAATTCCCTACCAAATAGGCGTGGGTATCGCCTTGGTAACCTGGCTGCCATCAAAACATGCAGTTGCGTGCAACCACGTCTCGAGGCTCTAAATAGGGGAGTTTACGAGCACGTCTTTGAACAAACGAAACAAAGTAATTTTCCTGTTTTATGATAATATCTATTCGATTTCTGTTAGAGAAATTAATTTACCTGTCCGGGAAGCATGCCAATTTTTTGCCTAATTTATTCGTAAAATCCATTCTGCATGCCAATATTTTGGCTAAACCAAAGCCACTTTTTTGCCTATTACATTCACCGCGATAACTTTTCGTGGACACTGACGTTTGTAAATCTAATGGTATGTGTGAAAAGGCCTTTAAATACCCTATCCAGTGATATACGATACGTCCGTGTTTGAGCCGTCAATTTTTTTTATTTTTTTTTCAAACTTGCCCGATTCTTTTGCAAGTTGGCAAAAATCATGCTGAGTCATTTTCGCACTCGAATTTCTTATTCAGTTTGTATGGGATCAAATAAAACCAAAAAAACACTTTCTCCAATGATACCTTGACTGTAAGTAATTAGTTTTACATCGATAAAGCAAGGTATCTAGAAATTTACGTAAAATCTTCAATAAAAAGTATATTTTTTTCCGAACAACGATATTTCCAATAAGATTGTGTTCCGGTCTTATTAGAATGTTACAGTTGGTAGGATTGTTTCCGTAGGCAATTTATCTATGATTCTAGAGGTATTTTTTGTTTTTTAAACGGATGAGTGGCTGGGGAGCGCCAAGCGAAAATTTCAAAGTAGGCGCGCGTGTTCGTTTGACAGTTCGAAATGGCGCAATTCTTAGGGTGTTTGACAGTTCATTTCGGCAGACTGACAGGTATAAAAAACGTGCTGATGCAAAATCTAAGGCCCGTATTAAAAATACTTACATTGTTTAAATTGTGTCATTGTTTAAACCTTATCGAAAATACTAAGTACTTAAAATATTATTAAGCCAGTGATTTCAACTCAAACCCTGACTTATGGCGGTAGTAGGTACTAGGTATTATCTATTCTGTGCTTATGTATATTCAAGACTTATATGACTTACTACTTGATTCGGACCTAAGGACTGCTGTATAGTCAAAACATAGCCATAGCGCAGCTCATCATACTTAGTGGTTTAGTTGTATATTAACTGTCGGTTCGCTCACTCCAGAGGGTTAACTTTACCATATACAAAAATATGCTTTGAGCCATTACTTAATCTGTGCTTGGAGTTTGGAATCAGGCGCGGTAGTACTAAAGTCAGGATACAGGTTAGGACCATATAGATATCCAATTCCAAGTGACCAGAAGATCTCTTAAACAGGCATCTCTGGGTCAGGTTATTCCAGGACCGTTATACTATGAGGGGAGGCAACAGTGGACTCAAAAGATGATGAGGATTTGATGGGACAGATAAATTAATTTAAATTACGTTCAGTAATGTTGAGGTGTAGTTTCTTGCACTGATAATTATAAGGCGCTGTATTACATAATTTAACACCGTTTGCAATTGCTAAGTTAACATTCCACGCTGTTATGAAATATTCGTACGTACCACTACAAAATGACTTATCTATCTATAAAAAACAAAATCTAATGTTATTTTCCTCGTATGTACGTACGTAGGTAGGTAGGTACTTAGATCATAAAGTACTTGTTAGCAAATGTCAAGTGCCTACAAAAATTTCTTAGGATTTCTTCATTGTTGTTTTAATAACTTCAATAACACGCTTATTTTACGTAAACAATGAGCAATTTTAATGTTTACATTATTGCTGGCTGACGCATCAAAAAGCTTGAAGATGAAAACATCAAAGTTGAACACTCTTCCAGGAAGTTACGTACCCAAGTTTTTATTTAGTGCCATCGTTATTTACCCTCTCTACATGTACCTACAGATATCCTATAAATGAATGTTCCGCTTCAATAACAAAAATATTTTTTCGCAAAAATATAACGCTTCCGCGTTCATAGCTAACAACAACTTTTATGTGTTTTTATTCGTAAACATCGATTGGATGAGTCGCGCGTTTATTTTATATAATACCTACTTAGATAGGTAGGTACTGAGTGTTCGTCTATGCGTCTGTATGGCACAGATAATTTACTTTTATTACGATAAAAAAAACCCTACTTAGTTAGGTAGGTATATACCTACCTTCCAAACCTACGGTAGAACCAGCGTTCTTTACGTAAATGATATCGAAACATTGTTTGAAGACCCGATAAAGATTTTTTAAAGATTTATTCAAGTGCAGCGTTGAATAAATGACTCTTGCTGGGTGCTGCTAAATGGAAAAAAAATCTGTCACCGTTAAACCTGGCAACTTTTTGCCTATGACTAAAAATATTGGCATAATTTGAGTTACCAAAGCCACAAGACTTTAATATTATATTTGCGCAGAACGATAGTAGGTAATATTTGTGTATAAACTGCAGGGAAATGTACCTATTAGTGAAAAAGATTCCTAATTAGGTTTTATTTACTGAGGATAAGCAAGCATATGTTTTGACCACAAGCTCACCACGGCATTTGATGACGTGTGGTCGGCCGTGCTAAGCACACAAATCCTAGACGGAACTAAATGACGCAACGAGAACGACTAATGTTTTCATCTTACAAATTACGACTAGACTAGACTTCAGATCAAAATAAAAACAGGCCAATGTCGTCACCACACTAGTTATTTTGGCATCAAGAAGAGGGAGTGTCAACCTACGTCAGTTTTGGCGCAAGTCCGACCAAACGCAAAATAGAATGGTGACGACCGCCGTTAACTGTTACAAAACAACATTTCTTTGAAGGGGATTTTATCAAATCAAGGCCAACGTTGGAGGGCTTTTATATAAATCATATAGTATAAATACAAAAGATGTATGAAGAATGAAATTTTAACAGTAGTTTTAAAGAATCTGCAAGAAAAGGAAGAAGATCGTAGACAGTTTTTCGAATTGGCCAATAGGTTTGAGTAGTCGTGAACTCACCGCAATGTAAAATGTATCTCTTTAATCCTATAATATAAGATACCAAAGTTTGCGTGGGCTACGTTTGAGCACACTTTTAAGGTTTTCATGAATTTATTGATCTACAAAACATATAACAATACCCACAAAAACACAATTTTATATGTAAAACAAAGGACCCCGGGAAAACATTAGATCCCTTGGCAACGCGCACAAATCAGCTGCTTTCAACTGATACCTACCTACTTTAAAATTAATCTGTTAAATGGACTTGATTTACTGACCTTAAAGGTCAACATGCGGTGTATTAAAATTTGCATAAGACCTTTTAACTCTAGGTCAGGCTGGGTAATTACCACCACGAAGCGTAAAGCAGTAGGTACCTATACCTACCTACTTTCATAAGTAATGCTTATTTATATCCACCAGCGATAAAAACGCGGCGAGGTCATTCTTCTATTCTTTCATAGCTCTACCTACATTAGGTACCTACTTACTACCTTACGTAATTTTAATTTAGATTAATTATGCTAATAGCTTCCTACAATTTATTAATAGCTAACTTAAGTCTTTTACAACTTTGTATAACCTTCTTAATTTTTTTATAATAAACATAATCCTCTATATCTAATCGAACCTAATAATAATTGTATTCACAAGTAGTAGGTATAACGCCTATTTATTTTCTACTCGATCAATCTAAACAATAAGTAAGTAGGTATATATTATACCCTTTCCAATAAAGGAAATGTAGCCCCATTCCCGACAGGTCGTCTTATCGTCAAAGGAGTGTTTGAGTCCTATTCCAAATGAATCTCGTTTGCAGCTGCCTATTCGTCCAATAAAACAACGATGAACATAGAATTTATAGATGACAGAACACGATTAAACTTCATCAGATAGAAAACAGAGTACCTACATCGTTTAATTGATTAGGAGAAAACAAACAAATCGTTTCCCCGCTTTTTTATTTCATCACGAGCTCGAAGTTCGAACTATCTACCTAGATTTGAATTAAAGTCTTTCTTAATAGGAATGTTCAATAATGAAACCCACGAAAATATAGGTACATGCAGACCATGCATACCAGTTCTTAAGGTTCCAAAGTACTTATTATTGTTCGATGCTAATTTAATCGAATATAGCTCGTGAGATATCATCATAAAAACAAAAACTGAGTAGATGAAAGTACCTACACTTATCACACAGCCCCTTCAGGCCACCGCAGTATTCCGGAATTAAATTCTAAATACTGGACACGGGACAAGACTAAAGACTCCAGAATTTTCCCGGATTTCCCAGCCCTCTGGTAGGTAACCCTACTTTAGGGAGTAGGTAGCGAGTTTTACGGTAATGAGGATGATCCTTTTATGTGATGTTACCTACCTAGTTTATGAGGCAATCTTAAATGACGACCTCCATCTTTCCCCTGAGATGCCCCTGAGGGGAGAGATCCCTTCGGAATAATGTTTAAAGGTGTAGTACTTAAGTATTAAATAAGATGTGTTTGCCGAAGCCTCGTCGCTCGACCTTGAAGGCTTTGGAGTAGGCAATCCCAAAACACTCCGAGAAAGTAAATTGGAAAAAGAGCAGTTTGAAAAGATAATGCAATGGAACCTTCCCGATTATTGGTTTAATATTAAATGAAGAAATACGTACCTACCCAAAATACTGTTGAATGATTTTGCATTTTCCACAGCGTGCCTAATATTTATTTAGCGGGATGGCGGGTCAAACCGCGGGGCGGAAAGCTAGTATTAATATATGAAGCAAAAACATTGCACCCCTTTTGTGTCTCTGTTTGTCAAGCGATTTTCTTTTTTATATTCATAGTAGCTATTGAAGAGTGTTATAATTAAATTTTATTTTCGAATTTCGACCAGTGGGCGAACACTAATTTACTTTAAGTTAGGTCTGTGTTAGGATATATCCTACATTCCTACCTAAATCTACCTACTGTGACTACTATTGAGGCAAGTATTTGCGATAAGTAAATACATAATAATTTATGATATGTAAAAATATTCACGCCGGTCGCCACGAGATATTACGTCAGATTGGAAGCAGATGCCTAAGTAGGTAGGTAGGTATGTATGTATGCTATAAATATTTTTATGATGAGTATAAGTGATTACTTTAATATTTTCTGGTATTTAAGGTAGTAAAAACATCGACGTAAAAAGAGTACATTCTATCTTAGCAACATCATGACTTCATGAAAACTTGTCGCAAGGGACACTGAGACAAGTTGACGTGAATGCTCGTGAATAGTGAGGCAAATTGTCTAGTTTGTCTGGTTCTGTTACAACTTTCTTTCGGATTACTGGGTACTAAGTTTATAAATGCTAAAGTATGTATGTTTATGTGTGTGGGGGGGTGCGTGTTTATGTTTCTTGCCATTCAACTCCTTAACAGCTGAACGGAGTCAATTATATACTCACCTAGGTACTTAGGTATTAACTTTTTCAAACGAAAAAGAAACAAAAAAAGAAGTTGCATAATCAACTTTTTTTTTTCGATTTTTATTGATAATTTTTCGTCTTACATCCGCACATTTAATAATTACATTGATCTTTGGCGGTGATTATCATAACAACGAAAAGAGATAGACCCATAAATATTTTATAGAGTTTGTAGATTAAATCATGAAATTTAATAAAACATACAAAAAAAGTCTAACTCAACGACCCAGTTTTAAAGATACGGATCAAATATAAAAAATTAAACAATTTTTACAAATTTTTTATTAGTTTTGTTATTTTGTACCAGGTTTCTGTTCGATATATTATTATAGTAATTTACTTTTATCTTGTCAGCTAGGTGGACTTTCTAGTTTTCTAATGACACAACTTCAAATACATAGTTTACTTAAAAAGAAACAATGACAAAACAAAAAGGTGAGATTTTCATTAAAAAAAATCTAAAGTGCGTAGATTTTGAGATTGCTAACATAATCAACTTTTTTTTTCCGATTTTTATCGATATTTTTTTGTCTTACATCCGCACATTTAGGTTGAAGAAGTTGAGAAAATACACATTGTATATAAGTATTTTGAAATTCTTATGTTTCTAATACTTTATTTATGTTTTACTTAGATATCAAGTCTGTCCTGCGATAAACTAAGCCACATATGCTAGACGGCTCATGAATCGTGCATAATATATGCAAAATATAACACACTAACATCAAAGCATTAAAGGCATAATAATAATAGCACCTATTTGCTAATACTACTTGCACTCTAATCAGGAGTGAGACTTTATACTTTAGTTAGACGGAATGTCATTGTTTCCATGGAAGATGGGTAGGCCTCTAGTGTGGAACGCAACGTGTGTCGACACTCTTGCGCCATCCCATCTTCCTAGCACAGCGTTTCATGCCGGCGGTGCCGCTGCATCCGCTTAGAACCTCAAGCGGCGAAAATATAATAGCCTTATAGGTAATTATATTTTCGAGCCGTTTGGGGTTGAAACCCTCGGGTCGTGGGGCCCGAGTGCTCATTTCCTATTTAAGGATATTTCAAAAAGATTGGTTGACGCTTCCCGTGACCAAAAGGCTGGATTTTACTTTGGCCAAAGATTAAGCATTGCCATTCAACGTGGCAATGCTGCCAGTCTTTTGGGAACGTTACCAGACGGCGATGCGGAGGAATTCTTCGATGCACTTTTATTGTTTATTTTAGGTAGTTTTTAGATTAGATTAGTTTTTTTTTAATTGTAGTTATAATAATGTAAATCTATGTTAGTTTAAAAATCAAATATATTATGTTGTAATTAAAATTTATCTTTACCTCCATTAAACCAGTTATAGTAACTATAACTAATGACTTCAGCGACAAGGCCGTCGATCTTTGACACAGGTAATTTAGGGAGAAAATATCTGACGATGTCTCTCCCCTCCAGGTACCTGCTAAGCCTGCTGTAGATATTTTAATTTAGGTATTTTATATTATGTTGTAGACTTAGCGAAAACCTTATTTTGATAGCCTTATTTTAATTTTACCCGTTCATTATTTTTGTCTCTTTAAAACTCTTCATTAGTAAAAAATACTCAAATGTAATCGCATTTATATATTTTTTTTTTTACTAAATAACAATTAGGTATATGAAGGAGTGGTGCGCCGTGACTGATTTATTAACATATAAGTAGTTAGATTAGAAAATAAAAATTTTGTACCATACGCTTGATAAATTATTAAAACTTATGACATCTTACCGTCTCCTCCAAATTAAATTATCCGGCGAAATGCTCCGCCTGCCTTTTAGCCAAGCTTTCCTAAACGTAGCCAAGGGCAAGCTGTCACGTCTCAATGACCAACGAACAACTTTTGAACCCTCATGAGGTTCCATTATTTATTCCATCACAATAAAAATAACACTTCAATATTATCGAGAGGAATGAAAACCATTTGACGCCAACAATTATACACAACTAAATTGTACATGCTTTTCTTTCGTTATCTTTACGTTCGCAGCTCTATATTTGCTTTCGAGATATGAAAGAAAATGTGTAAATAAACTTCTTGGTTATTTGGACATGCAGATTATGTTTACTGATGCGATGAAATGCAAGTAATTAAGTGTAAGTCCGCTCACGTACAACATTTCACGTTAGTTTTTCCGTATTTTGGTTTGATAGGAAAAGGCAAATAATGTTATGGTGTAGAAATTAGCATATAACTCTTCAGATTTCTGATAATTCGTATAGGTAGGTACATTTTTTTAAGGTAGGTATATGCATTTTCAATGGTGGTCAATCGTACCGAAACGAAACAATAGATTGACGGAAGAAATTTAGGCAATTGAGTAGCGCTCGGGAATTCCCCCACTCAGTTCAAAATCAAAAACTCATTTATTCAGTTTAGGCCCTGGTAAGGTACTTATGAACGTTACAATTGACTCTACCACCGGTTCGGAATACACTTAAAACTGAGAAGACTCCGGCAAGAAACTCAGCAAGGCAATTTTATTTTCAGCAGTGGATCTTTCTTAAATTTATTTACATTTTCATAAGTACATTTAGATACATTAGGATCTAAGCGAGTACCTAAACGTATTCATTATTTGTAGTAATCCCCGAATGTGTAGTTTGTTTGTGGGTTGCGTGGGTTGCCCTATTATGTGTAACTGCTTACGTAATCACCATCTCCACCCCACCCCCCATGTCATCAAAAATAAGCAAAGCAAAGACCCCCCCGCCACCTATAGTGCTTACGTAATAGGTACTTGAACGGCCCCTAAGACATTCCACTAAAAATTCAAACTGAATGAAAAGTCTACCGCCTACCAACAATAATAATGGTATACTCACTGGCCAGGAAACGAGGGTGTTGGGACACGTAGATGATGACCTCGACGGGGTCTCTCCGCGTCGCTCCCGTCACTCGCGTCTTCTAGTCCGACGGCGCTCCCAGACCCGCTCGCCGACCTAACACCAGGCTTTCTGTTAAAACATATATCAGGGATCATGCATCTATTGTGAAAATGTACTCATCTAAAACGGAAATGGTGCAGTATAAAAGGTAAAAATGATAAAATTACCAACTAAATGGAGAAGAGCGTAAGACATCCAAGGGAGTTTTGTTATATAACTTAGGCTTAATAAATTGCCTTTCCTTCTATATAGTGCAGACTAAAAGGCCTGATCACACGCAAGATATAGCAAGATCTACTAGGTTTCAAACTTCCAACTTGAATTCACAATCTCCAAACTAACTAAACTAGTTTTGACAACGCGGATTGCGTTCTACGTGCCAAAAAGAGAAGCATGAAGATACTTCTTAAAACGGTTATCATATCGTGCCGCTCTACTTAAACAATGCTATAATAGTTGCAGCAACTGTTACAAACCTTGATAATTCACGGTCAGCAAAGCAAAAACAAAATAATAAAAACACATGCAGTTAAATTAGTACCTTGGCATTTTAAGCTCTCAAAAAGCTGCAAGCAGGAGCTAAGTCTCGGGATTACGGTTAGGTATGTCACACGCCATGGCGATTACCTAGAAATAAAAGCATGATTGGCGTAAAGCATAACTTAATATTCTAATTTATTTATAACCTGTCACGACTATAATTTAATGTCACGTCAAAATTTGCATATTGGTTCATTAGTGATCAAATAACATCGATGATTAGAACTCTCGGTATAGTTAGATACAACTCATATTTTTTTGCAAAAATATAACAACGTTTTTTTTTTCAAATAGGCACGACCTATTTGAAAAAAAAAAACAAAAAATATTATCATGAAATTAACCCTTTCTTTGGTTAAAAACACTCAGTTACAAATAACGTCAAATGTAAATGATATTCGCTAGATTACTGCTGAGTAAAACATTGCACGTATTAGGTAACATTAGGAGATCACTAAAGAAGTTTATTTTATGATAAATGTAAAATAACAACTCGTTGTTAAAGCATTCGTTTTTCAACCAAAATTATGAGGATTACGCAAAAACTAAATTAAATAAATGATAAACACATCTCGTCATAGGATCATATTAGCAAACTGCGAGATGAATCTACAATGTTATCGATGATAACTTACCGAAATATTCTTCTCAAGCGACTAATGACTTGATATTTTATATACACTGTTATCACACAATACTTCGTTAGGAATACACTTGGACATATGTCATTGTTTGTTAAATGTATACAACAAATTGGTATCAATATTTCAAATGCATTGTAATAGTTTGGAAGCGTTTTCTTTTGGCATATAAAGTTGTTTTGGTGTAACAAGGATCGCCCGTGTTAAATATTTAAATCTCGTCGTCGACGTCTACAATGCATCCATCAGGTCTCATAAAGAGTGCTTTGAAGTTGTCTCTAAACAAGATTATCGCACCTGTACTTTTGACAGACGTTTTAGCCGAATAAACTTTTACAAATGACTTGATTTTACTAATATGGGTCACACAGAAATTGGATCTTGTAATATATTAGTAAGTTGGTTCTAGCTAAACCTTACTATTATTTTACCTAGATGTATGTATATACGCTGCTCGATTTAATTTGTTATATGTTTTACTATATTTCTTACGCAAAAAAATGTTTCTGTTCCAAAAAAAGGTAATATAAAAAAATGAATTAGTATATAACGAGAAAATTGCGTATAAAGTTTCTATTAGACTCTACGATGACTTACAAGTACAAGATTACATACAATGACACGATCTGATACATACAATATGGATATGTATATAGGTACCACACAATTATTTATTACTTCAACATGCGACATTGTTAAACCTATTTCTATTTGACTACTTTCCCTGCTGCTATTTAAGCCCGCTATTAATATCTATCTACTTAGCTATACGAGTATGCCTAGCGCCACGCATGTGGTGACGTAAACATACGTAAATATGGATTGGATGGACCCATCATCAGTTACATTATACTGAATGCCTACATATCATATTTTTAATACTATAGTTAGGTAGGACACGGATTTGGATGCCAAATATTACTTGCAATCAATTTATTTTTGAAACAAGGATAGTTCAACTGAGAACACTTTCTTACCTATTACGAGATTTTATATAAATGATTATTATAACGTTATGGCGGATTGCATGATAATAATTAACTTTCAACACAAAAGTAGGTATCAATATTTTTACCTATGTATAATATTTTATTTCCTAGTTTAAAATGAAAGGGCATTGTCCACTTTGTATGGGGTTTTGGCCTGGAGTGAACAGTCACTGAGAATAAAAACAATATGTAGAATTGGTAGCTTTACCCTGTAGGAATATCAAAAATAATAAGGTTTTGTATCCAGGTGTTTCTAATAGTTTTTTAGGAAACATTTATAAGATGGCTTAAGCGATAAGGCCGCCTAGATTGTATTCACTTTTTTGTATATTTTTTTTAATTTTGTGTCATGTATTATTTGTATTTTGGTGTATAGAATAAAGAGTATTTCATTCATTCATTCATTCATTCATTCATTCATGGTTTTTGAAATAAAATATTTTTTTCCTCATCTTATTTTTTAATCAGATTCATAACTTACAAAAGCTCAGCATATAGCAGACATGTCTGAAGATTTAGTCCATTATTGGATTGAATTAACAAAATCCCAATCCCAATAATTAATTTTATATCTGCCTATAACCAACATGTAGATATATAAGGCCCCTATCCAGCTTCAACATCAGATGCTAATATCACATCAAATTAATTCATTATGAATCAAAGCCGTTACACAATATTTTCAGTCTAGAGACATTTTTATGATTGATAGGGCTTCAGAGACTGTGTGCAATTGTTAGAACATAGCAATTATTAAGTGCAAATCTATGCATCTTTGCAAGAACACCAGTTCACATTTTGTATCAGTACGTAGACGTGAGATCTTGTTCTTAATAAAGAACATTTATAGCTAACACAAAAACAACGTTGCCAACCACTACTAGTAGAAGACTCTTCATTAGCCACAGTCGAAATGTTCAAAGCCAGAGTCCAGCAAGAATGCCATACTACAGTGCTATTAGTCACAAATGACATGACAAAGCAAATATACCACACCATAAAAAATAGGCTGCACGGGGACATGATACTATTCAAAGATTTGTTGGATAACAAATAGCGAATTAAACACTTACCTACTTGGGGTGAGATCCACTGTATTACCGACATCACCTCCACCAGATCAAGGTTATGCCTTTTCCTTTGATTAAAGTCGGAATTACAATTGTTGCATCTCAATTCCATAGCATCGGACGTACCTTCCATAGGTATTACATCCATGGTAGGAAATAGTAGGAATCAAGTCAACATTTGGGCTTGGAACAGTATCGGTAGGAATCAAAGAGGATATAATCATCACGTTCTAGTAGGAATGCCAGTGTTGTCGTAAATAGCGTCATCGGTGTCTATTATGATTAGCAAAGTTCGAGGTATAAAACGGAAAAACAACAAATAAATAATAACAAAACAAGAGATTACGATAACTTGAAATGACAGACAAGTCAAATCAAACCCCAGTCAAACTCTGTCAAAGCTGTCAAACTGCTTAAACCAGGGCTGCCATAAAAATAATAATTATATCGATTATCTTGAATAATCGAAATGCAATAATTCAATAGTAACATTACTTCTTTACTTGTAAATATATGAATGCAGTACAACGTGATTTCACGATGTTAATGCCTTTGTTAAATGTTTTGAATAATTAAACATCCTTCTTATGAAGTTAAATAAAATAGTATTATTGTAATCGATATAAAATATATATTTTAAAATCGATTTTTATTAGTTGTAATTGTTTTTTTTATGCTGGCAATGTGACGCAGTCGTAATGCCGACAGGAACAAGTAATTATGATTTAAAATACTTATTTATTTGATGTTTTTATCAGTGTAAATCTACACAACTAAAAATGACCAATATTCATGGTTTAATTAAAGATATTTTTTGGTACAAATGTTTTTCTCTAACAATTCTGTTCACGCCAAGCCGAAAATGAACAATGCCCTTTCTATGTCATAATTTAATACGACGTGTAATAATAAAAACTTATACTTAGTTAAAGTTTATTTTTGGATAATTATTATGGGTATTTTTTTATCAATTGAATTGATAATAGAAGGATAATAGGAATATTCCCCAAAGTTAACCAAAACATTATTACTAATAAGGTAGTGATTGGGCGAATTCAATGATAAGTTTTAAATATTGTTTGGAAAAAATTATACCGTAAGGGTTTAATTTAAATTAAAGGTTGTATGTCCAAGTGCACTCAAAATATTCTGCACGCGCATTTTATATGAACCAGTGCGTTGAATTTTAAGCTAATTTAGTGTTTCGTTCCGTTCCGTTCATATCCTTAACTAAAGAAAATTCAAAAATATAATTTTCTATGATACATTTTACAAGATTATGAAAAAAAAAACGTTATTGTAACACATCACTTGTCACTAACACTCAATCTTACATTCGTATGGCAGTAGGTACCTATACACCTTAATATGTGATTGACCACTGTTACTTTTAATATTACAGTTAATATTTTTATTATATTTGAAGTACTTCCGCGTTCACAATAAAATTCACATGCATACTGTCTGTCTGTAATACCACGGGCCTGTCATCTGAGCTTCGGTAGCAAATATGATCAAAATCGAACCACAAGGCATGGTGAGACAGTGTATTTTGGCTTACAATAATGTTGAAACCAGGGAAACATGCGCAGTGGTGCATTGCGCATAATATTGATCACATCATATGTATGAAAGAAAAAATGGCGGAAAATTCGATTTAAATGTACATTTTCTATTAAATTGTATTAATAAACAGTACTTATTCAATTAAAGATTTAGTAAAGTAAACTTAAATTCACTTGTTTGCAACTAATGTCATTGAATACCCATGTGTGAATAGGAAAAGATAATAATTTTATGATTAGCAGTTAGCACGCATATGCCCCATTTTGTTTTTTTCATTTGGTGATTGGATAAGATGACTTTGCTGTTTAGTAAATAACACCACAGTAGGCATATAAAATAGCCTGTATATTTATTTACTGTGAAATAGGTGCGTGGAATCGCGGCGTTCTACACAATTTTTCATTTCACTTTCAAAAACAAACCTACATATTTGTGAGTAGGTAAAGGTATCATAAATATTAGGTATGAGGAAATCCTCAATCCTCAATTGAAATCTGAAATAAATATAGAACACCAAAAATGAGATATCACTTATTTTAGAACATTAATCAACATATCACGGAAAAACAAGAAGAAATAAAATATTTATAAAGCCTGAAAACTGAATAAACAAATTCATATCAAAACTGACAGACAAGTTTTAATCAACATAAAGCTATAAAATTTATTTATCTCAGGATCTTAATTATTTATTTTCAAATCAATTAAACTAGGGACCTAGGGAATGACGTGTGATAACTGGCATTTCAGTTATGATTAGATTCATGAATTTAGAAATGATGGTTCGTTATAATTTATTTAAAAGTTATTGCGTAAATGGTTATGAAACAGAATAACACTTTTGTTTACAAGTGTTTAGTCTCATTGATTGATGTTAGTTAGCTACCTACCTAATTATGTAATCTCTTGAAATGAAGTGGTATATAGTTGGTACTTATGTAGGTAATCATTTAGTTGTTGTACCTATGGAATGGGTTAATGAACATATATGTATAATAGGTATACTTACCTACATTACCTACCTACGCATTAACAGTTTATAACTACAAGTAGCTGTTTTAGCACACACTTATAGAAAAACAGTACCTAAGCAAACTTCAAAAAGTACTTTTTAACTGAAAAGCTTAGCGAGTATATCTACAGCTACAGCATACATAAAAAATGTTGAGAATTAGCTTACAAGCGTGTACGCGCACAATGTACACTATAACATTCATTAGCAAATTATAAATATGAAGCTTAATATAGGTACTCACGTGACGAAAAGCGAGGGTACTTCGTGTCTGGATTCTTTGCCAAAAACCTGTAGAGAGCGACGTTGACATGCCGCCGGCGGAATGACCAAGTACGCTGACTCTGGTCCTGAAAATTAAATTTAGGTAAGAGCTCGTACACACGAACAGCATGTTGCCGACAGCAGCTGCCGACACACGTCGACGGCTGCTGTCGGTCGGCTTGTCTGACGGTGCTTGTGTGTACTGGGGACCGAAGAGCTGGCAGTTTCCTCGCACAACGTATCAGTATTGCGTGCGATACCTACTTTGTACAGCGAAGAAGCGTTGCCAGCATCTTTGGAACCATGCCTAGGGGGCCTAACAAAATTATTTGGTTTAATTTTAGTTTTAAAATTTAATTATTATTAGTTTTTAATTTATATAATATTAATTAGTAATTTGATATTAATAAGAGTAATATTTAAATAGGTAAATGATTTTATAACAAGAACTGAAAATATTTACCATCCACGATTGAGCAAAGGCCTGCATCCGAGATAGATCTACCCCTGGACCTTAAATTAGGTCTTTCTTTTCTGAAGTAGGACCAGTGTCTGGCTACTGATGAGCGAAGCAGCCGATTGAACCTATGGCGTAAATAAAAAATAAAAATTAAATAAACCTATGACACAAAAAACCTCTAAAAGGAAAAAAAAACGAAATATGGTCCCTTTACGTTTAATTTAAGTAGAATATTTTAATCCAAGCGTCGTCATGAGAGGATTTCAAATTTCGAATCGATCAGACCTGTGGAAGTGCAATAGGTTATAATCTTCAAACGGCTGAGCGGATTTTCTTGAAACATAGCTAATAACACTCTCGAACAACAACTTTAAAAAAACTAATCCAAATAGGTTCTTCCGTTCAGGGGATATGATACCTAATACTCTAATTTCGTCAAAAAATCCACTAAAAGGGTGCCCATCCCTAGCTAAACTGCCCATAAAAGTCAAAATCCAAAGTAAGTTCAGGCCCTAGAGCACTACAGAACAGAAGTTAGGTAGGTAGGTACCACCGGTTCGGAAGTCGGCCATCAACTGAGAAAACCGGCCGGAAACGTTACACTTCTTAAAAAAAATTGATCATCTGACTATATTGGCTATGTTTTTAGGGTTCCGTACCCAAAGGGTAAAAACGGGACCCTATTACTAAGACTTCGCTGTCCGTCCGTCTGTCTGTCACCAGGCTGTATCTCAAGAACCGCGATAGCTAGACAGATGAAATTTTCACAAAGTCTGTATTTCTATTGCCACTATAACAACAAACACTAAAAACAAAATAAAATAAATAATTAAGGGGGGCTCCCATACAAAAAACGCTATTTTTTTGCTCTTTTTTGCTCGATATCATCACCAGGCTGTATCTCAAGAACCGCGATAGCTAGATAGTTGAAATTTTCACAAATTATGTATTTCTGTTGCCCCTACTCGTATAATAACAAATACTAAAAACAAAATAAAATAAATATTTAAGGAGGGCTCCCATACAACAAACGCTATTTTTTCCCCTTTTTTGCTCGATATCAATAATGGCAACAGGTAGGCACTTGAAATATTCACAAAATACTCAGTTGTATTTTTACTTTAATAAAATTATAATAAAATAAATATTTAAGGGGGGCTCCCATACAACAAACGTGATTTTTTTGCCTTTTTTACTCCGTTTAACCGGCCAAGTGCGAGTCGGACTCGCGTCCGACTCGCACTTGGCCGGTTTTTTCTTATTCACCATCATCAATGTACATAAAGTATTTAGATTTTTAAGTGATCATCAGAAACACCACATGATACCTACGTACCTAGTTACAAATGCTTAGTCACTTCGCCCTTTCTTTATTGCCAAAGAGAATATAAACACTAGGTATTTGCTCCTATTATCCGATCCTAATCGAATTGTTCAAGTCTTTCTTATAGTTTCATTACACATTAAATAATTTATACAGTAACCCGGGAATCAATTCTATCGCATAATTTGAGGGCGAGTAGAGCGAACCAAGGTAGATTTGCAATAGATATACCTACCTACATTATTATTATGAATGTAATGAACTGATCATAGTAAGTAGATAGATATATATTAATTAAAACATTGATAAGAGGTCCGTGCCGTACATACTAAAACGAAAATTATTTATTTAAAAAAAAAAGTTTGTAAGTAACCTAAGTAATGCAACATTCTATAAAATATTATCATTTGAATTTCAGCTATAATATTAACTCGTACGTAGGAATTATTTTATACTTAGAGCAAATAGAATCATGTTTCTCATTTCAGGTGATTTGCATACACTTAAGCAACTATTGATAGGTATCTCTTTTATCCTATAATATATTTTTTTTTATTCTGGATAGGCTTGTGTTTGACTACAATCTTACTATGGTAAGTGATGATGTGGCCGAAGGTGGTAAGCACACAAAGCCTAGATGGGAACTGGCTCTCAAGTGCAGCTGTCGGAACACACCGATAGGTGCTTGGCGACAGATTTTCAACTTGACGGTGGTAGCCAGCCAGTCGGGTAGGTACCTACTACCTACAAAGTACCCTACCACCGCAAAATTATTTTTAATAACTTTATTCTTAGATATTAATTTGCAATGTTTATATAATTTTAACACAGCTCTTAAAATAAGAAATTTAATTTAGATGACATAAATTGTAAAAAATTGTATGCCCATGTGGCGGGACGTAGAGGAATTATTTATTTTGTAAGATCTTTTATGTAACCTACAGTTCACAAATAAAATTCTATTCTATTCTTTCAAGGACAATCAACAGGTATTAAGATTAAGCTACGTTATCTCTGAAGCCATACAATACCGTGATGACTGGGTACCTACCTATTCTAATTCTTCGATCTATTTACCTTCTGAACCATGACCCCATAATTAAGATCTTTGTAGTAACCTACTTTCATAACATATAATTTTCATATATCATTATTTGTAGCATCAGGAATTGGCAGAATAGAACTCAATAGGTAGGTACTATGAAAATATTCTCAGGTAAAGCACTAAAATTATATCTGTAGATATTAAAAAAATATTGCCTGTCATTAAACTTTATTTCAATTTAATCTTTCATTTTACTTTAACCAAGCCTTTAAGGTTCCTCACCTTAGATATGCATTTCACCAGTAGGTAAATGATATCTAAATAAAACCAATAAAAGTCAAATTAAAATTAAATGTCTACCACGCTTTGTTTATCTACACACAAGTAGGTGTTTTTACCTATACAGCTAAAAATAACATATTAGGTACCTAATTTGCATTGAGCAAGTACAATTAGATACATAGGTATAATACCTACCTACGTGTTGGAATCATCTTTGATGAAAATTGAGCTGCTTGGAAAGCCTATATAATTTTATTTTCAAGATATTTTATGAAACGATAAAATCTTGTTCGAATATTGATAACTATCGAATCTACCCGTGACACTATTTCCATCTTTAGAACTGAAACTGAACTAATCATTTGTCAATAAAACCACAGTATAAAGTATATCTTTATACTGTGATAAAACTCCTAACCTTTTCAATGGAGTATCGTATGTTTCCGACGACGAAGTTGCAGACGTTGAAGACTCACTGCTGCTGGAATTCACTTGATACACTTGACAACTAACACTTTTCCGTAATTTAATCATGTTCTTTAACCAAACATAAAGTACTGTCACAAATTAAGAACTCTGTTACATATTTAAAAACAACATTAGTTTTGAGGACGAAGTTAACCGCAATATGTGTGCGGAAAGTACGATGTATGTATCAAAACTAAGAAAATTTGATTATTCCATTGAATTTTGTTGTAAAGAATTTTGTCACTGAGTTCTAAATTTAAAGTTTTGAGACAGGCGCCTGCGCACACGCCGGCTTCCAACTTCGTCGGACGAAATTGACTCATCGATAATTAGATTGTAACACATCCAGTTTACTTCGTTCCTACGAAATCACATCCGTAAACAAACTACAAATTCTTGGCGATTTCAAAATATGTAAACTTTATTTAACTTTATGGTTCTACCTCACTTACCTTGTTATAAATAACCCAAACGCTAAACGAATGGGCGGTATAAATTACAAAATCATTGCTCGCTACCATCCTTACAAATTAGTAGAGCTATTTAAACTATTTCATTGCCTTTTAAATTATGAAGTGCTACAACTAAACCACTTGTTATCCTTCTAATTGTTTGTTACTCAATCACGCAAAAACGGCTTAACGGTTTTGAATGAAATCTAGCATAGAGATAGTTTATTAGGTACCTGGATTAACACATAGGACACTTGGGAAAAGATGAGATCCCACGGGAACGTGAGTGAAACCGCGGGGGATAGCTATTATTGTATAAAGGAAACGTAACTATAATAGATTGGCTAATTATGACAAAAATAAAACACAAGAAATACAATATTAAATTTTTATTTAAAAGTTAACATAATTGTTCAAACATCGTTTATGCTGACACACCTCTTAGATGTAGCTCCATTTAAATTTTGACAGATCATAATTACATTACGTATAGGTAGGTGGCTATATTTCGATCCCAACAAATAGAAGTGTGCACTAGCCTTAATTTTATAAGTATCATGAATGTTACCATTGCTATCTATAATCTCAAACACTGACAAATTAAAGTAATATTAAATAAGACTAAGGTATACGGAAACAAAATTATTATATCATATCATTGAAGAAACCTCTTGCAGTATTGTAAAAATATCATCTATTCATTTTTCAAATATCAGCAAATTGTACGTTATTTTTTATTAATAATTCCAATGCAGTAAACAATCTAGAAATAAATATATAGAACAAGAATTTTTTAGTTACAACTTGTAAATAAAATATTCAAAACTGTACTACTATTTGTAAAGTTTTGTTGATACAGTTTAACATCATTTATATACCATATAACCAGACAAACAGTATTTACCTAATCTAAATTTATTCAAGAACTACGCTAAATATTTAAATGTTCTTAATAGTAAGGTCTCCGCGGGTTGTTCTGAAAAGAAAATTATATATTATAAACACATATATACCAATGGCGCTTACATAACGACGATTTGAAGTAGATAAAGAGAACAATAGGTAATAAGTACTTAAAGATATAAAAAAGTAGTGACGCCAGTCACACTTATTATGTCTCGAGTATATACAATTACAAATAACATTCTTGGCAAATATTTTAACTGGACTTCGTACCCACTCCTACACTGTAAACTTAAAGATATTTCTTTATATAAAGGTCACATTCCACTTTAGTTAACCATAATAGTAGAAAGGGGCAATATTTGGGTTTACGCCAAATTTACTTGACACACCATTGATTGTACCGAACCAACAAGCACCAACAAAGTTTGGCAATGCTTGGTGCATCTTACTTATAAATATGATTGTATGAACTTTTCACATCTCTCATAACGACATCTAGGGATTTTTACTAGTTAACGAATTTATTGTTATTGCAAGAATATAAAGTAATGTACAGTTATTTCGATAAGCGTTTATGAACTTACCAATGGATTGGGTCTAAAGCGATACGCCAGCATCATACGTTTTCTGTACGCGTCAAATTCATCATCTTCGGGACATACGATATCTGAGGCGGACGCACCTAAACCCAGATTGGCGACTGGCTGATTAGCCCTGCGGCAAAAAAGAAACGTGAAACAAACTCACTAAACTTAGGGCCGATAAACCTCGGATAAGCTATTCGTCTGATAGGTCCATAAAGAAACTGTTCTAATTTCAAATTAACAGCCACATATCGCTTATAGGCTAGCCATTGTAACCGATTATGTCGAGAATCGGTTATCTTTACTAATATTGCAAAAAATTGGAAACTACCCTCTATTTTGACACTCTGAGATGGACAACTAAAACGTATCTCTGAAAACAGGGTAAAACCGGGGGCAACTAATAAACAAAATTTTGACGACTAATCATTTTTTTTAATACCACAAGCGACAACCAGGCTGGTCACATGATTGTAAGTGACTACCGTCGCCTATAGACATTAGCAATACCAGGGGGATTGCCAATGTGTTATACACCTTATTACAATGCGTTAAAAGCTACTGTCTCTCAAGTGCAACTGCAGGAACATACCAACAGGTGCTTGGGGGCAGGTTTACAACTTGAGAGTGGTAGTCAGCTAGTCAAGTACTACAAAGTACCCTACCACCGTGCTGTGGTTTCCTCACGATATTTTCTTTCACCGAAAGCTCAAGCTCATTGCAGTATTCATTACTCATTTATGGGTTTCATAGGATACATTCAATTACTCACTTGTTGATTGGATCCACTATCCCTGAACCTTCAATACCCAAACCTTGGCCTTCACTCCAACCAAGTTTCTGTAGCATTTTGAAACCTAAAACAATATATTGCTCAATAGATACAAGTATGAAAATGAGAGAAAATTATTCACTGACACATAGATATAATAGATAAATCTGACCAGGCGAACATTACATAATCATTAATTTTAATCATATTTACATCTCACACGCTATTTATATTTCTCAGAATGCATTAACTAATTGCAGAATGAGTGCCAAATATTTATTGCGCAATGTCACCTATGCAAAGGCTCTCGCACACGGGTACACGCGAAACTAACTACTAATATTATATTAATGCATATAAATGCAGTGCCGTACATCAAAAGGAGAAAACGAAACCCTTATAAGATCACTCTGTTGTCCGTCCGTCTGTCAAGACCAGTCTTCTCAGGGACTTCTCAGGTGCGTGCTTTTTTAGGGTTCCGTACCCAAAGGGTAAAAAAGGGACCCTATTACTAAGACTTCGCTGTCTGTCCGTCCGTCTGTCTGTCACCAGGCTGTATCTCAAGAACCGCGATAGCTAGACAGTTGAAATTTTCACAAATTATGTGTTTCTGTTGTTTTTATGTCATCAAGTTGACAAGCAGGCATACGATCCACCTGATGTGTGACCTGTAGGTGAGCACTTAAGCTCATTGTAGGATTCTAACCCACGACCTGCGCCGCGGTATCCGACTTCACTACACATAAATACTTAATGAATACTGACCAACATTATCCTCTTTCAATTTGAATTCCTTGTAGTCACTAAGATCTGGCTCCTTGCCGCTTTTGAATGCCGAATACTTCTCCATGAACCTGAAACATATGTAATTGTTACATTGGTATATCGAAAATATATATTTTTTTATACCACAAGTGACAACGAGGCAGGCGGGGTCACCTGATGGTAAGTGACTACCGTCGCCCATAGATATTAGCAATACCAGGGGGATTGCCAATATGTTATACACCTTATTACAAAGAACGCCTTAAAGGCGACAAAAATCATCATCATCATATCAGCCGGAAGACGTCCACTGCTGGACAAAGGCCTCCCCTAAAAATACTTTTACAAAATACACTAATTTACATTTTGTAAATGTTTTAGTTTGCGTACGCTTTGTGTAGACCACAGCACGATCCCACACTAACACGCACTTATGTATGGATTTTAAACATAAGGTGTACACGCCACTTCTACGCACAGGGTGGAATGAACTTGGTAAAATATAATATAGCAATATTATGTGTATCATACGATTCATTAATTTAGTATTTTTGTTGTATTGTTTAATCATCTTTAAGTACAACATATAAAGTTTATTAGTTTGGAATTGACAGTAAATATACTTCTAAAGTTAGTACTTACTTAAATTATGTTGTTCCAATAAAATTCGGAGTTGTATCAACTGTTACTCTAATTCTATCCTACTAATATTATAAATGTTTGTTGCTCAATTAGGCAAAAACGGCTGAACGGATTTCGATGACACTTGGGACACGGGTAGAACATATCCCGGAATAAAACATAGGATACTTTATATCTCGGGAAAATATAAGATACTTCAGGAATCGCGGGGTATAGCTAGTATTAGATAAAGCACATTACGGTTTTGTTTACGAAATCTTACTTCTTAAGTTCCTCTGGAGGCAAAAAATCACCAATATGATGTTTTCCAGCTGCTTGCTTAGTGAGCTCGTCTGCCCACCTTTCTGTTGCATTCATTTCTCTCGCACGTAACCTGTAGACCAACAAATCATATAATTATATACCATATACTTTTAGTCTAAAAATATATTGATCATCAGTATCAGTAATGCATTTAATTTTATGGTTTGCTTATGATAGATTTTACCTACCATTTCATTCTCCGGCAATGTTATTTATATGCTTCAAATATTTTAAATAAAAAAAACTATTTAAAATAAAATACATTATGAAGTGTATAACACAATATTAGTAACAAACAATCAGTTCTATGTTACGTTAAATCAGTGTTTTGTAATGTACATACCTGTGCTCCCAGGTACCTTCAGAGGTATCTTCGTCACTGTCGTACTCATATTTATTCCTGCCAGCTGCCGCCAAGCGTTCAACTTCCTGTCTTTTTTTCAGCATATCCTGACCAATAAAATAATTAAGTAAAATACATACAATATAAAAATCATATCTAATATCTATGTAAATAAAAAAATCTAAATTTCTTTGGTAATCGCATCACTTGAGAATGGTTGGACCAAATCAGGTCAAAAAGTGGAATTATGTGTTGGGCAAAATGGAAAATTTGGGAAAACTGGGATTTTTTGAACAGGACTATGTATTTTGGGTACAAAATATAGGGAGTAGTTATCCGCTAAGGAAGGATTTTTGAACATTCAACTGTTCCCTCGAGAACGCGGGCGAAGCCGCGCGGGTCAACTAGTATATTATATTTAAGCCATTTATTCTGTTTATGCACTATAGAGTAAGATCCCAGGGCCACCAGACGTCACGTATTTTCTGACGAAGGAAATGGATTGAGTAGTGTTAGTATGTACTAAGAACGCATGCCTACCTGCTAGCTTGCTTAGCCGGCCAATTTTCAGGTATCAGGTAATCAAGGTACATTGTACACGTAAAAACATTACTTACCTCACGTAAATTCTCCAAGCTGATTTTTACGTATATTCTAGGCAATATCCTTAAAAATAAGTCGCCAATACTCCCAGACACTTTCCGTCGGCCGTATTGCTTTGCAGACGCTTTAAAGCTCCCAAAATGAATGATGTGTATAAAGAAATATATAAAAGGATAAGTCCTGACTGATCTATCAACGCCCACCCTAAACCCTTAGACCTAGAAAGCTGATTTTTTTCCCAGGTATTGTTTTTAAAACTTGACCAAGGAATAAGAACGGATTTTTCGAAATTCAACCTTTAAGGGGGTGAAAAAGGGGTTGAAAGTTTGTATGAAAGTCGGTCATTTTTGAAGCTAGGATCATGAAACTTTGTTTTTAGACTATTAATTAAAAATAAAGAAACACGTATTTTAGTGTTTTCTAAAATTCCACCTCTGAAGGGGTGAAACGGGGATTCAAAGTTAGGAGTTATTTCCGTTTCTTGGTATGAAAAATGAGATGGACTGACTCATCAACGCCCAGCCTACACCCTTAATTTTTTCACAGGTATTGTTTTTAAGATGTAGACGAGGAATAATAAAGATTATTTTGAAATTCTATGTCTAAATGGGTAAAAAATTGATACGCGGGTGAACGGATGATGAATTATCTAATTTCAATGACGATGATAATGAAAATTAGAGGAACTACTCAGAAATGTTGAAAGCTTAATATTTTTCTATTTTGTATTTTTTTTATGATTAACTCCCAATAAATAATTAATTAAAAAAATTGCTGTTATTCAATAAATTTGTTAACACTATCGAGTTTTTGACATTTCTTTAAAAAAAAAATGAAGTTTTTTCGAATTTATCAAAACAGCTTGCAGGATAAAAAATCTATAATTATTGTAGTGAAATGAGCATTTTTTTACAAGTTAATTTTTAATTATTTATCGATTTTTTTAATTTTTAGCAGATTTTTTTTTAATATTAATAATTAATTGATATGAGTAAACTGTAAGAGAGTGAGAAGTCAATAAATCCTAATACATGACTCACTCAGTCTCATGCGCGTAGATAATGCACTCGCGCTCCTACCCATAGAGGCATTAAAATTGAATTTAGGGGATGATTGGCACCCTGGATCGGTCTGTCTTCTTGTAAAAGGTTTTAAAATAGTTGTCTGGTGGACATATATAAAAATGGAGCATCAGAATTTACGTGAAGTTAAGTAATTATTTTGGGAGCTTTAAAGCGTCTGCAAAGCAATACGGCCGACGGAAAGTGTCTGGGAGTATTGGCGACTTATTTTTAAGGATATTGCCTAGAATATACGTAAAAATCAGCTTGGAGAATTTACGTGAGGTAAGTAATGTTTTTACGTGTACAATGTACCTTGATTACCTGATACCTGAAAATTGGCCAGCTAAGCAAGCTAGCAGGTAGGCATGCGTTCTTAGTACATACTAACACTACTCAATCGTCCACATTTCCTTCGTCAGAAAATACGTGACATCTGGTGGACCTGGGATCTTGGATTACTATGAAAATGATGGCTATTGAAGTCCTTGAAGTAATAAATTCCGCAAGGTCACATTTTTTATTTACTTTTTTATTAATAATATAAACCTTAAAACAAAATCTGTTCAAAACTAACTTACCCCATACCATTAATTGGATGTTTTTTAACAACTTAGTACAAACCTGATATAGCAAATTCAGTTTGAAGTTATCCTCACATTTCTTCCAATCTTCTGGGCTGAGATTTGTCGTGCCATAGTTAGTCATTGCATACTGCATGAGTGCTTGGTTACTACGGTTCACAGTGGTTAACTTCAAGCCATCTTCATCTATCTTTGCTAATTTTGCACCTTAAAAGTATAGTTATAAGTGTCATTATGACGTTCTGGATATTATTTATATAGATTTATACCTGTTTTTACTAGTTAAAGCAGAATATATAAAATGTAGTCCGACCGAAGTTTAGAGTTCGGTCGGACACTAATAAAAAGGATTTAAACACTATACCAGGCACAGATCCAGGCAATGGCGCCACCACTCCCGGTGGTTTGATATCAGCAGGCGGGTCATCACCCCATCGGGACTTCCTCTTACGTCTGTCTCTCTTGCTATCCTGTTCATCGTCACTTTGAGAACTACCTTGTTCACGTTTCACAGAGTTATGGTATTGTTGATGGTAGTATAAGTCCATGTTGCTGGAAATTTTAATTTGTTTTTAAATTTTAGTGTTTTATCACCCCAATCTCAATTTTTCAAACTATAACTTAGTGGTGGTACTGTGAGTTCAAAATACTAAATTGTAAAACCACTTATTGATTAAAATTTATATATTTAAAACAAAGTTGGATTAGTTACACCATTTGTAACCCAAGAACGGCTGAACGGATTTTAATGATCTTTGATTTGTTGGATTCGTCTCCGGCCTGAATAGCAAATTAATTTTTCACAATGACATATATTATGTCAAGATCGGATTGACTGATGGTTTAGATTCACAATTGGATCCGGTAGGTGGCGCTGGAATCGGGTTCTAAGTATTTATTTTATTTTCAGGGCCGAACAATATCTGCCTGGCCCACTAGTATTTTAATAAGTGTATCTAATTTATCAGATCTGTTAATAAAATTTAAATAATGTCGATTATTATGTTCTTTGGGAACAGGTTCGCTACCTTATATTGCAGATATTAAAAATGTATACCTATCTCTATACTCTTGTTTGACAGGTGGTTTGCTGTCATCGTTGCTCTCATCGTCATCTTCCAAGCAGAACTCAGGTTCGTACTTGTCCTCCGGTTTTACTTCAGGTTTCCTTTCCATTTGGCCTTCACTTCTCATCTTATGCACTAACTCCCGGAACGCCTTATACTCATTGGAGTTCGTATTGTGAAGAAACCTGTAAGAATTCACTCTGTATAGTCACTTAATGCCTATCGAAAATAATAACAAAGGATGCTTTTTAAGGTTATAATCAACCTGAAAATTATCTAATGGAACAATGGTGTAAAATCGCACTGGTAAAAGGAAAGTAAAAACCTGTGATTTTAGTCATTGCATACCACACTATTCCATTAGCGGTGACTGAAGGATTAAATATGTAAATATAAAAAAGAATACAGCACATATCCTCCTGTATATTAAAGTGGGTACAGTGGCATTACCACATGTTTTGATCTTGTGAGTGTATTGCTTTCAGGACATTTTCCCAGTGGTCGCCGTTGCAGGCGACTTCCGAGGCGGCGCGGTGGACTGACGGCGGGATCGCATCTGCAGAGAGAACTGCACACCACGAGTCAACATATTGTCTGGCGGTCGCCGGTGCACACGATGCGCAGCTTTATTATATACGCCTAACCCTCAGACCAAATAAAAAAGGTACACTGAGCCCCGCGCACTTCAAGTGAAGCACAGTAAAGGAAGTCGAACTTTTAAAAAAATAAGCTTTGGATTGAGAGTGACGTCACTTTATTTATCGAGTTATTCTCAGCAAGCCCTTTCATTTGATACTCATACTGTAGGATTGCATTGAAAAATAGTCCGCTAAACTAAACGTGTATACAAAATTCCAGCTCAATCGGTTAAAGATCTGCTTCGAAATTGAGATGCAAGATTCCCCCCGGACAAACATACATACATTGCAAGTTAATATAAAGCTTGTAAAACGGAAGCAGATCGCGTTCCAGTGCGACGCGAGTCACGCGGGATAACGTATGTGCAGGTCGCACACAACTTCGTGCAAGAAACTTCACATCATTAGACACTTGTTTACTTCTACCTTTTTTATTTGTCCTGTGGTCTAACCAAATGTTTTTGTTATATGGACTTGAAGTTTACACAACGCACTGGATATCCAAATAACTTATATTAATAGTTACTATGTATATCTTTTCAAATCCATAGAGTATGTTGAATAGTCTTGGACATAACTCACACTTAGTTCATAGTATGAGATTGTTAGATAATTATATCGCTGAATTTTAAACTTGTATGTTTTACAAAGATTGCGTAAGTTGTAATATATTACTTCAGTAGATGGTTAAAAAAAATTATAACAATACAACATAAGTTTATAAGTGGTTATGTGACCGATTCAAAAGAACAATCACAAAATTATAACTATATGTAACATGGAGCAATGTTTACCTTGAGATGTGTTGTGGTGTGGTAGTGGTCCTATGCTGCTGTTTTCCAAGTCCTTGGGTTTTAGAATATGGTTTACCGGCAGAGGCATAGGAGATGGAATGTTATGTGGTTTCATCGGTTCTGGTGGAGGTATAGTTACGGCATCTAATGGCTTTGGCTCAGGAATCGTGTGTAACGGCAACGAATTAGGTGGCATGGAATTTGGAGGTATAAATGGCATACGTGGCGGACCATTCCCATTACCGAAGTTAGGACCATTAGGACCAAAGGGAGGCCGTGGCCCCATAAAAGGCATATTGCCATTGTTTGGTCCCATCATTGAGTTGGGAGGACCATTAGATCCCATCATGGGAGAATTAGGGAAAGGTGGACCAAAAAATGGAGGCATTGGACCATTAGGTCCAGGAGGACCAGACATATTTGGCCCACACATATTAGGGGGCATAGGGCCAGGTCCACAGGGACCTCTGGGTCCGTTTGGACCCATGAAATTTGGTGGCATAGGAAAGTTAGGGGGCCCACCCATAAATGGAGGCATGGGTCCACCAGGAGGCATCGGAGGCATATTTGGGCCTCCAGGTCTCATCATAGGACCTGGCCCCATATTCGGACCATGATTCATACCAGGTCCCATATTAGGCCCTGGGCCCATATTGTTTGGTCCCATGTTAGGACCTTGTCCCATATGAGACCCAGGACCCATATTAGGCCCTGGACCCATTGGTCCCATGTTAGAACCATGTCCCATTGGGCTAGGACCCATAGGATGTCCTTGGCCTATGTTGGGTCCAGGTCCCATGTTTGGTCCTGATCCCATATTTGGTCTAGGTCCCATATTTGATCCAGGTCCCATGTTTGGTCCATGTCCCATGTTAGGTCCAGGTCCCATATTTGACCTAGGACCCATAATTCCAGGACCCATAAGACCTGGAGGCATTGGGCAGGGTGCCATTGATGCTGGGCCCATATGGTTAGGGCCAATCATGTTTCCTTGATCAATATTTGGATCATGGCCATCATCTGAATTCCCTCCCTTCATCCATTGATTTTCAGAATCTGAATCTTCTTGTTCGTCAGGTGGCATTACAGAAAGTTGCATAAGAGGGGGAATGAAAGAGGAATTCTGAACATCTGCAAGTTTTTTCCTATCTTCAACAGTAGGAGTAATGGGACTGTGTGGATGGTTTCTACTCCTATCACTCCAACGTCGATGTTTATCTCTGAAAATTTATAACTAATTAGATCTTCTTAGCAAATAGCATTGGATCATTCAAAAATAGACTAACAAAATTGGATTTACCTAGATCCCCTTTCACTAGATCTTTTACGTTCTTCATTATTTTCACCATAATGCTCTCTCTCATATCCATCATTATTTTGAACTTGAGATACCTCTTTACTTTCTTCTTTAAGTGATTCATCAATTTGTTTCTCTTTTTCTTCCTTTTCTTGCAAATCTTGTTTTTGTTTCTCTAGCAGAGCCTTAAATTGACTCATAAAACTGCCATCATTTGAAAATATGTTGGCTGAACCATTATCATCTTTTGGACTTGGGCTAGAAATACATTGTTAGAATAATTTTCACACAATTCACATTTGCAACAGATTTGCAACTTGAGGGTGGAAACAGGTAGGTGAGTACTACTAAGTACCTTACCACTCTGCCACAGTATAAAGAGAGTTCAGTTCTTAGTCAACTTATGAGTAGACATTTTGCATCTATCAGATTGTTCCCAAATAATGAAAAGAAAACATTAATTACAAAAATATTGCAGTCAGTATCCCTTGCAGCACATCACTATTTAAGAAGGGAAAACAACTTGTAACACTTGAAATGTCAAATTTCTATCTCTCATATAAAATGAGTTTATATGAATTTTAACTTAAACCTATTTAAAAACCCCTTGATAATTACACCTATATTAATTTTTTTTTCATTGATCAAAAAATTGTATTCATCATTTTGGAATCAGGAACAGATGTCAAATTCGTAATTAATCAGTAATAACATTAAAATCACAAATATTAATCATGAATACAAGAGTGTGAAGCGACAGCCCTTCAGACAAGGTCCCATGCCAATGAGGCCAGCATGGGATGCCCCCGCCCCTGCACACACCTCACAATTACCCTGTTTAGACTGCTTTGTCATAGCTCTATATTAGCTATCCTTAGTCTTTGACTCTGCTATTAGTTTCTAAACAAAGTTTTCCTTTACTGAAAGTTCATATTCAAGATAGGATTCTAATCTGAATATTAATTAAAAATTATTTTACTTTTGATGGTACATAATTAGTGCTGCTTCTTTCTTTCTACATTATTTAAATAAAGGATAAAAAGACCACTAACTATATAATTGGACAAATTTCACAAGACCAAATGTTATGCCTTAGTTTGACGAAAATCTATATATATAAAAGGATAAGTCCTGACTGATCTATCAACGCCCAGCCTAAACCCTTAGACCTAGAAAGCTGATTATTTTCCCAGGTGTTGTTTTTAAAACTTGACCGAGGAATAAAAACGGATTTTTCGAAATTCAACCTTTAAGGGGGTGAAAAAGGGGTTGAAAGTTTGTATGAAAGTTGGTCATTTTTGAAGCTAGAATCATGAAACTTTGTTTTTAGACTGACAATTAAAAATAATGAAACACATGTTTTAGCTTTTTCTAAAATTCCAACTCTGAAGGGGTGAAACGGGGATTCAAAGTTAGGAGTAATTTCCGTTTCTTAGTATGAAAATGAGAAGGACTGACTCATCAACGCCCAGCCTACACCCTTAATTTTTTCACAGGTATTGTTTTTAAGATGTAGACGAGGAATAAGAAAGGTTTTTTTGAAATTCAATGTCTAAATGGGTAAAAAATGGATATGTGGGTGAAACCGCGGGGCGGAAAGCTAGTCTTACCATAATAAGTGATATTGTGGTCATAGTTCGTAAGCACACAAAGCCTAGATGGGAACTGTACTTCAACTTCGGGGGAAATGGGTAGGAACATGTATTTAGCATATAAACTTATTGACACAATGAACTTACATAAATATTTCCAAATTCAATCTCTAAGGGGGTAAAAAGGTTGCAAATGATGTGTGATGTGTAAACGAACATTCAATACAAAACAGCATCAATGAGAGGGGCAAATAAAACACGCAGCAAGGGGTTCCAAATTGGCGATGCCACTTTACTAAAAAAATATGTACTGCCTACTTACTTGGACAATTTGGCTTGTGCTGCAAGAGCCGCAGCCTGTTTCTGCGACTCCAATTTGGCCTGTATCTCCATTTTTTTTCTCTCGATAATTTGTTCTTGCTTGGACATTTGAGCCCATCTTGTGCTCAAAGCAGATTTATTTTTGTTGTCCTTAAAATGTATCATTTTGGAAAAATAAATATTATAGCTAATAAAATCAAAGTTTTTCAGCTATAAAGCTATCACGAACATTTCCAAGAGATAACAAATAAATTAAATAAGTCCGGAATCAAGCTTCCATTCCTTATCTTTCTTTTCTTTCTTCGTTCTTTTTTTTTAATAGGATTTTGGCTTGGTATCTAGACCTTTAAGCCATATCGTTATTTTAAATAATCTTCTTTATAAATATAAGTTATTTACAACATATGTACAAAATATACAAACAAATGTACAACTATAATATATAAAAACTTCTTCGAGGCTGCCGCTGCTGCCGATCGGCAAGGTTCCCAGCAGGCTGGTAGCGTTTCCTCTTTGGATGGCCAAGCTGATGCCTTGGCGGAAAAAGCTCCCCGCCCTCGACCCGAGGCCTCGATTATTTTTTTACATAAAATAACCTGTCAAACGACGAGCTTCAGACCAAGAATTCTATATTCTAAATGGATTGGTAACTCTAAATACCTATTTGAAGCAAATACCTATCAATTGCGAAAAAGAGAAAGACAATCTCTATTTCTTTCATTAAGGGTAAGTAGGGTTAGAAAGAGAGAATGTCCCAACGTAGTTGTTATCTTTCTCTTTTTCGCAATTGATAGGTATTTAGAGTTACCAATCCATTTAGAATATATCATTCTTGCTTCAGACCCCCACCCCACGGACCCATGGTCTCAACCGCAAAAGGCATAAATTGATAATTTGGACCTTTCCGCGTAAGGGTGTCTATGGTCCCTCAGACCTCCCTTAAGTCCTCCCCAAAAAAAAAAAAAAATACAGGCGTATTTTTAAAATTTTGAATATTCCGCACCTTTCGCAACCACTCCCATGGCTTTACAAGTCGCCGGTAAGTGAGATGGCGCAAGTGTATCGACACAACTTTGGCATCCCACACCAACTTTGACTAAACCAGCCCACACCAACGGCTTGGTCACGGGATCAATGCCGTCGTCACGCGGAATACCGACTGGTTCCAGTACAGAAGGCACGTTGTACATTCTTCTTTTATGTTATAGTCACGTTATATTGTCACATTTACTGTAAGGTCTAGTTCTCGTTCGTGCAAGTTCGGTAAGGTTTTAGTGAGATTGTCGGCTGTTCCCTGTGAGTATTAAACAACTACCCGGCTGTTCCACTAAAACTTTTCACGGACTTTTTGGGACAACCTGAAAAGTCACGATACACGCTTTTATTTCATTTCACTTCACTTGTTCACTTAGATTAAACTTAGATGCGTTAATTTAAAAATTTACGCAGAATCTGCTATGTTTTATTAATCTAAGCATGTGTCATTCGTCAATTTATTATGTGAAGTGAATATTAAACTTGACAAACGTACTTACAAATTACAATCAACATCCTCTCTGATCCTCTCCTTCACTTCGGTGGTGAAAAAGAACCTTTTACATAATATATGCAACGTTATTCAGCATCTGTGCCTCCTGCCTGTCTGTCTTTTTGAGCCTCTCACCTGACATAAGGCCGATTTCTATCAAATTCAGAGAATTCAGGACTTACTCCGATGAAGTCAAACGGTTTATCAAAGATGAAGTAGCTGCGTTGTTAAAGAGCGGCATAATTGAACCAAGCATGTCAGCTTGGAGGGCTTAGGTTTTAGTGACTGGAGGTAATACACACCGTAAACGAATGGTAATAGATCACTCTCGCACTATAAATCGGTACACTGAATTGAATGCTTTCCTTGAAGCAAGCAAGCTCTTAACTCGGAACAATAACTAACATGGAAGCCGGGCTAAAATAAAAACCGAGTACTATACAGTTTATTCATTTATGTCAATTAGCATATCGTAATGTGGGAATGAAACAAAACATGGCTATTTGTTTTTATTATTTTTGACCGTGTCACAAGCAAAATGTCAAATGGTCCTCTTTGGTCCTCTTATAATGCTAACAAATAAAGTGATGTAAAAATGGTTATCGATAATCATTTCAATACTGTTGCAGATTTCCTAATGATGGTGAAATGAAAATGAAATGGAGTCAGTGCATCAATAGGTTTTTCTCATACAAACTTCCACCCCCTTTTCACCCCCTTAAAGGGTGATTTCTAGGATAAAAACTATCCTATGTTTTTTCCTGGGATTCCAACAATCCCTATCCGAATTTCATCTAAATCGGTTCGGCGGTTTAAGCGTGAAGAGGTAACAGACAGACACACTTTCGCATTTATAATATTTTATAATTATAATATTAATTAGTAAATTAGTATTAGTATGGATTTTAATGATTAATAAAGACATTAAATTAATAATTGTAGTTTCATTTATACTTGTGTCAAATTCTTATCGTCTCTTTCCTACCACACTTGACTGATATTCCGACGCCGAAGTTCCGTCGTGGTAAATCCGTTAGTAAACCACAGCCACACTTGGCAGATTATCCGTCGACGGCCAGCGCCTATACTGATAATAAATTATAATAACATGGGAATGTTAAGAAAAGATTAAACTATATAAATTAAAAAATATATAATAGAAAACTATTCTATCTATAGGTACACATAATAAAAATGTAACGGATCACTATCTGTACATGGAAGATATATGAGAAAAAATATTATTGGGTCCTTTATTAACGCAATAGCACCCAAAACAATGATTGTTAGATTTTGTCTGTTTGTGCAAGCTAATCTCAGAAACGGCGTATTTGGATGTGGTTTTCACTAATATATTGTGGTAAGCTTCACTTAACATTTAGTGTTTGTTTCATGTCAATCGGTTCTTAAAATAAAAAAAGTTATGTGAATTTAAAGAATCACGTCAAACATTTGTTAATCCAAAATAAACCAAAAGATATGCCCAAAGTCACTATTCCACGCGGACGAAGTCGCGGGCACAGCTAGTACTAACTATATTTACTTGTTAGCTTTGATGACTTATATCGACACGACAATGTCGATGATAAGCCCATCACTAGCCAAAAAATAGCTTGTGACAACCTGCATAATAACGAAACAGAACGGTATTATATGTCTCTTTCCCACGCATTATTAACGTCGAAAGTAAAAAAAGGTAAAGTATATGCATTTCATTTCTTATTTTAGCCCGGCTTCCATGTTAGTTATTGTTCCGAGGCTCTTAATGCTGAAGAAATGCGTCATGCAGATCAAGCATGCAATTAATTACGTCCAGCGATCGTCCAGCAACATGACCTTGGCGGGCTGTACAGCGGGGATGGATGGTGCGTAAAGCACCTTATATACAAGTCCGATTAAGGTGTGTACAGACTATGTAACATGTTATACAACATTGTTATGTAAATATTGAATATTATAAATCATGTTATTAAATATCTACACCAATGCTATACCAGCATATTATACGTTTTTATTCTCTTTGCATCTACGTTTACGACAATTGTTATTAATTGCTAATCGCACGCTATTAGTCGTCCCCCACCCCTTTAACGCTTCGTCACAATTTAACGAGCGCAACGGACTTTTTCAACATTACAAAAAACAAATATTGTACATCGATTTCATTAAATTATTTCAACAAAAACTCATTGAAGTTTTCTGCAAGCCTCCTCCTCCGCAAAAGATATATTTCACTGTTATTCTAATGTGTACCTACAGTATTGTTTTATGTTAGGTTACATAATGTGGACGTGTTATATAACACAATGTGTACGCACCTTTATTCATGTCATGTTTTAATTAAATTGATAGACTGAAGTCACTATATAGGTACGCTTTCATTTCACTTCACAAAATGCCACCGATATTATTCAATACTAGCCTGTCTTCCTCGGTTTTAACTGCGTTCCCGATGGATATAATCTTTTCCCGGGATAACAATACCTATAGCTTATGTTACTCATAATAGCTTTCTATTGGTGAAAGATTTATTTAAATCGGTTGAGTAGTTTTTGAGTTAAATCTTAACAAACAAACCTAAAGTCAAATCATTCCTCATAACATTTTTTAATACAAATTCGTTATAAAAATACCTAATCGTACGTGAATATCGCCGCCCATAGATATAAGCAATACCAGGGGATAATACTATTGTAAACTATAACTTTCATCATACCATATTTTTTACTATTAGAGGAATAAAAATGAAACAATAAACATCATTGCATATTATTCTTTTTATATTTTTTTTCATCCGTTTAAATGGAAAATACAATTTCATTTATTTATAATGTTGTCATTTATTTATTGTAAACAAATATATTATAAAAGATTTACATATTACTATCAAAACAAAATATTCACAAAATGGCAGACTAACTAAACAATTACTTAGCTGTTTCATCAAGCATGCTAACAATTGCATCGTTTTGAGCTAAACAAGAAGGAGAAAGTTTGGCACTGATCCCATAATTCAAATTAAAGTGAAGATGGCATAAATGCACATTGCAGCATCACTATCTGTCATTCAACATAAGTTAGTCTGTTTATTCAGATTTTGAATAGGTACCTTTTATAACGATACTCTTCACAACCTCTCTTCAGCTCATGTACATTGCTTGATCTAATACTGACTACCTATTATACTCTGGCACCGCACGCGCAGATGTCTCGATAAATTCGCGCCTGCGGATGTCCCGCCCGCGCTGTGGTGCACCACACTGATAAAGCTTCCAAACGATAAAGGGCAACGCCAAAGAGAGCCTACATCTTGACTATTGTTTCTGTGGTAACTTGACAGTTATTTAACTAATCTGCTGCCTCTTTATTAATCAAAATTCAAATTGACTTATTAAAAAAAAAACAACAAACTCAGGCTCCTTTCATAACAATAGTACAAATTCCATTGAATGGATAAAATCAACTCAATTTAAAACATTCAAACAAATCTTCAATCAATTCAAATTAAAAAGTACCTCTTCACATTTCTGCATTACCCTGCCTTAACAAAATCATACTATACACTTACGACAGTTCAAACAAATAAAAAGCAATGGAAGAGGACATGAGCAAAAGAAATCACAAAATATAATAATATAGAATAGTACACTGTGTGTGTAAGGTTGCTTCAACTAGTGTGCACCTAGAACACCCTGAGTGAGCGTCCAGGCTGCCAACTTACACAATACGATTTCGGAGTAGCAAAAAGCTAGGTCCCTTCCACTGTTACATGAAATGCCGAAAAGAAAAGTATAATTCATAAATTGTACCTATACTTTGTTTATATACTAATTTTTTTTTACATTTTAATAATTTAAAAACAACCAGTACTTGGTCGAGAAATTTATATCCATTTTTTTTGTGTATTTTATATTTTGATGAAATATTTAAAAGCTAATTAACGTGAGCCGATGTCAGGATTCATAGCTAGTCGTCGTTCGCTCGAACCGGCTGGCAAGCCTCGCTCTCTCGTCGGCCCGACTCGAGCTTTGTATAAACGTATCTATTCACAATAACACTACCGCATCGCGATCGTCTATACATCTTGACTCATCATTATAATGCACTGATATTTCGAGGGGCACAAGGAATATCGCAGCATTGTTTCATTACGCATTGAGCGCTCATCGCCGCACCACTGCCGCGCGCTTGGCTCACACCGACACATACCGATTCCTATCATAAATCATATATATATACTTTCCCCGTCATATACATTTTTTAGCAAATAATAAAAATAAAACACTACGATTATAATCCTTAACGTGTCTAAATGTCCTAATTTATACTCTATTTACATTGACATAATACATAATATTCAAATTGTTCGGTGAATCGACATAGTTGCGAGCACGATGCAATGATGAGCCTGAGCTCGCGGCGGCGCGCGGCGACCGACCACTGATTACTGTACAGTGTACACCACATTTACAATAACATTTGATCATAATGCGCAAACACAAACATCTACATCTAAAAAATAATGTAAGGTAAGGATCATGTATGTAACGCCCGCCTTAAGCCGCTATAATATCAGCTATGTTAAGTAATATAACATGTTATGTTTGCTCATGACAAAGATGCCACCTGCCACCGATAACAATAACTCATTTAAAATAAAAATAGGCCAAATTCATTGTTACGATAAAAATATGGGGTTAACACAACCTGACTGATATTTAGTACATACTTATATAATTAAAAGCTGGCAAACGTAACATAGAACAACCAATGTGGCGCGTTTGTCATGCCGCAAAGAATTATACATATTGGGGAATCAGTACTCCTCATTTATCACTAACTATATATATATATATATATATATATATATATAAGAAAAAAGATGATGTCACTAGATGCTAAATATCGTCTACTCTATACAATGGACTATGATATTTCATTGAGATATTTTCCTTTGTATAAACATGACAAAATACAAATATATATATATAAATATGTCCAACATCGTAATAACTTAATCGGTAACAATCGAGCAACGTTTCGACATTTAATTACTCCCTTTGTGACAGTATTATTAGGTATTATATTGTATTACTTTAGAAAGGGATCTTATGTTTAAGTGGTCTGATAATTGTAAATATCGGTCTAAATTGCTCAGTCGATCGATACTAATATGAGACAACAAATTATGTACATATATCACCATGACGAGCTTCAATGATTCATATTAGAGTTAGAACAGATTTTAGACCTATTTTCCCTTATTCGCTGCCTGTAAAAATATAGTTTATTTTTTATACACTATCCACGTACTAGGTGCATCAATGAACAGTGCTTATTAAACGGCTTTTCATATGGAATGCATCTCTCACAGTATCCACTTTAATAATCAACAACTCCCGACAATAACACAAGAAATTAGTATCTCCTCATGAATAAACAAATGATTCATTAATTATACATATAATAATCCGTAGAAACAATTGATAGTGCTTAAACTAGTGGTAACAATAACATTTTAACTGTTTGTTTCTATCAAATTGAAATTATTTCTTTAAGAAAAGGTTTGACCATACTCAGCACATTAATGCCTCTATGGACATAGGGAATACCAATTAGAAATGAATTAAGTAAAGGAAATTTGTTTCTAATACGATAATATTTTTGTGCTCTGAGCTAGAGTAGTTTTCTAGCGTACTGAAATTATATTACGATTCTTTTGATATAAAGCGAAGTGACTTGTTATGTCACACGAACCAAAGCTTGAATAAAGTTAGATATATGCAACAAACATGATTACAATTTAAATTATTCGTAAGATTCTCCTAGTGCAGAACGTTGAAAATGTCCCACAATAATAAAATGATTTTTCAAGGAATTAAAGGAAATACAATCGCAAATACATTATTGAAACAAACTGCTAATATAATAAAAAGTCGTACTCACGCCAGATACGGTCTAAATAGTAAGGTCACCGAGTTTCCATTTGTACGCGGTAACCGTAAAATTCATAAATTATTCTGCTAGCATTTCTCAAGTTTCATTTCATGTCATTTTATTTTACGATTGTTTAGCCAACTGTTAGTAATTAAATTTTGAGTACTTTTTAAATAAAGAATAAATAAGAGAAATAAATTAAAATCCAAAGCAAAATTTAATTATCTAATATCATGACCATAATATTGAGCATTAGGTATAATGAGTAAAAACAAAAGCGATAAAAACCACAAAAACTGTCATCGTGAGCAACAAAAGGACACTTACCATTGAATTGACCAAATAACTCGACATTACTAATGAAACAAAAAAACACTTCTGTATATACATTAATTAAACAATTGACGATTCTAATGAGAAACCAAATAGTAATGCCGTTTTTGACACATCTAATTGACAAAAATTAACTGAAGTAACATTATCCTTCAACAAGATCTCTATAACCCTACTCAATGTTCACGTTATACTATAATAATAATAATTCAATAACAAATAATTTATTATACAAATAGTTGAAGTGAAACTTTTCATATCAGTATGCAGATTTAGACATTTGAAATCGTAGTCATGTGACGATTACAATTTGCATTTGGAGAGATTGGACTTGCACATAAAGAATCGGCATTTCAATGATAATAAAAATAAGAATCACTTAACGCTAAATCATTTTCAAATATGGACGTTAGTTTCAGGACAAATTATGCAAGACGGCTTTTAATACACTAGGGCCAAGGACCGTTCATTAACTGAATCCAGTTTTTGTGGAAGATTTCATAAAACTGGTGTGGCCCTAATGTATACTAAATTACTAAACAATTTATTGTGTTCTGGAGGGTATTTCCAAAGAGGACCACACATTTCTTACTTCTAGTGGATGTTCAATACTGGCCGGTTGTAGCAAGCTTTCGAGACGTTTTGATTGGCAATTAAAAATGATTTCACACTTTTGGGAAATACTATAACCACTATGTAATGATAGTTATGTCGTGCAATCGTCAACAAAAACACTTGCATACATTTATTAACAGTTAATCGTCATCTCTTTAACAGAGTTTACTTTGTGACATCAATGAGTTATTTCTTTAAAGCCTTCGCGTATATTTACAAGAGTTCATGCATGGCGGTTGCACGACATAGCCGAATTTGATAAAAAAATACCATATTTATATTATTTTGAAATAAAATTAAACTGAAATATTACACTACCCATAACAAAATTTAACAAGAACATGATATATCTTTTTACGTGACTACTATATACAACATGCAAGCTGGGCAAGACAAATAAAATAAAATGTACGTCCAACATTAAAATATGGATGGATTATTTCGAAGCGAAAGGGACGATATCAGGTTAACACCATCGTTTTAAAAAACGGTCATTTAGATATAATTTTGTCTCAAAGGCTAATTAGTCTAAATTGACTTCTTATAATTGGTGTTTACTTTAAAACTGCGATATTTATTTACACATTGACCTTGTTAAAAAGAGAAATAGTAAAAATGAATGAAAAAAATCAGTATTTTAAGCAAAAATCCATTTGGACAACAATAACATTAGACGGCAATACTTTTCGAATGGAATTATATGTGGACGAACATATATCTAATATTGGACTATTATATACTTCATAATTTAATTTTTTAATATACATATATAGTATTTACATTATAGAAAACCAACCGGACTAAAAGTCTTCGTAAAGGATGACCGATAGACATTTATGTATCGATCAGCGGAGTATTGTTTCCGATCGCGAACAATGACAATAACTATAGTGACCTCGCTTGCTTCTTTCGACTTCATTACTATTTAAAATAAACCTATCAATAAAGGAAGCTACATTATCCATGTTGACAAACAACTGACATATTTCGACATGACAAACTTTAAGCGGAAAGAAACAAGAATAGGTTCAAGAAAAAGCATGTTATATTTTAAAATAAAAACTAAAAAATACAAATGTAATCTTCAGTATGGGTATCATTTGCAAATGAACTTGGCGTAAAACATTTTTATTCTGTTATGGTTAAGGTCGAAGCTCTGTTAAAATGAATGGAAGAACAATTAAACTTAACGTACGTTATGTAACATAATATTTTGTATTTACTTATATACATGTGAATGACTAATACAGAACATTACCTTAACCATGTAGTCACAACTGATTGATCTAGCCAAATTGGCAGGTCTCCTGTGCAAATCACTGTTATAAAATTAAATTTAGATTGTTTTCAAGTTCAATAACGGGTCGGAAATTCACGTCATAAAATTATCAACGAACAATAATCGTCAACGAACTTATCTATATACTAGTGAATCACTATTTGCATAATATTCTGTTGACGTTGTTTATGTAACACAAAATGATGACTTTCCAATTCAAGAATAACAAACCCAATGTACTAATACGGAAAATATAACAGAACCCGAATAAATAACGTCTTAACTTATAAAACAATACGTACTTAGAATAAATTAAAATACACATTAGCAGACCGGCCAATTGACTTCAATTGTATACTATTTCAAGACACAATTTGTAAGCTAATAACATACGAACGATGACCAAACGCCATCTATTGAAGCTGATGCGACAACAGTATTCGATCACCGTTCGTACATCGCTATAAGTACGTGTCCTTATAGTATAATGTAATAACAGTCAGCGCGGCATCGACAACACTGTACGACGGAACGCTTAACATTATAATAAAGCTTATTATGTCACTGTACGGGAGACACTGACTTGTATAAAAAACGTTATTGTATATTATATAAAATGTCCAGTACGACCTGTGGCGGTGGTAAGTGAAGGCGTGTTAGTTGTACTAGAGGCAGCGGGCGGGCGGGGGCTTGCTCGACTGTCAGTACGCTTGCGTCGTGCTCGCCGTAGAAACGCGATCAGGCTTTAAGTTGCGCTGCAATACAAAATAACATATACTATTTAGATAGGCTTAGTAGAGTCGTTTCACCAATACAGCCCTCTATCGACCCACAATTTAGGTGCCCACGGACGCTGTTCAGATCATCTATTTAAGATGTATAGGCCTTTATGTGTAACTAGCTGTCCCCCGCGGTTACACCCGCGTTCCCGAGGGATCTTATCCTTTCCCGGGATAAAAAGTATCCTATGTGTTATTCCAGGATATGATCTACATGTGTGCCAAGTTTCATCAAAATCCGTTCAGCCGTTTTTGCGTGAAAGAGTAACAAACATCCATCTAAATTTTCACATTTATAATACTAGCTGTTCCGCGCGGATTCACCCGCGTTCCCGAGGGATCTTAATTTTACCCGGGATAAAAAGTAGCCTATGTGCTATTCCAGACTATAATCTCTATGCCAAATGTCAACCAGATCCATTCAGCCGTTCTGGCGTAAATTAGTAACAAACATCCAAACTTTCACATTTATAATATTAGTAAGATTAGTGGGATAAATGTCAACGATCAGTGCTAAATACGCATATAAGCTCCAATCCCAAGTGCTACTCGACGCGTGTAAGCAATATAATTTATAATGCACGCACGCAAGACGCGTAGATTAGCACTTGGGATTATAAGTCTTAAAACTTAGCATTGAATGTGTTAAGGCCATCCACACGATGTATGGAAGATCCATGAATCAGAATCATATATTATTTTATGCCTGAAAAGTAGGCAGGCTGATTATCTGATGGTTAATAACTACCGTCGTATATAGACAGCAATACCACTAAATAACTATGTGATGATTTCTTTAAATCTAGTAATTTTGTGGTTATTACATTGTAAAAAATATTTTTATGACCTGTAGAGGAATGCTTAAATACCATTCCAGCCAACCAAAATCACCTCGTATTTACATGCATTATTATTATGTTAATTTACGGTTACATAATTCATCATTAATTTTGAAATTATCAATGCGTAGATAACATGCGAGATGATTATTGTTAATTTACGTGAAAATGATAAGGTGTACTTGGCGTGACTTTCCAAATCGTATGAAGATTAGATACGGAAAAACGTGAATACTTTGTATTATGGAAATTCTACGAGATTACCTATCATCACGAGGGAAACTACATCAACTCATTTAAACAAAACATATAGACATAATAGGGATGTTGCTTATATTCAATAAAAAATTATCTAACACTAACCAGTGTATAAAACACCTAAAAATACTCCTAAATAGCAAATACTAATTCATCAATTTTATGATTTTTAATTATCAATTTAACTACAAAGAGTAGATCTTTTGATGGTGTATATTTATGACGTCACAAGCAAGTATTTCCTACAAACCTCCATATAAAATATCGTTTTGACATTTCATAAAAAGAAGGTGATTTGATGTCAGTCAACATCCCTAATATATCGTGCTTCAAGACATTGGAAATCTAACAACATTTCTAACTAGTGTACAAGTCTACAATAATAAAGTGCAACATTAAATATACCTTAACACACTGCATTAAAGTTCAATAACAAATACATACGACTAAAAAATTATGAACTTACTGGCAGGTCCCCATAGTCCTTTAAATGCGTCACAGACTTGAAACGAGAGAGAAACGTCGTGAACTAAATTAATCTCTATGCCGTTAGTTATAAGGTTCAGTGAACTCACCAGCTGATCGTATTGATAGACCATACGCTTGATGTGTGTGAGTTTGCGGTGTAGGTAGTTAACGCGGCTTTTCTCCTGTTGATAGGCCGCGTCGCTATTGACACGTCTGTACTCTTCCACTATACGATGCTCTATGCTCTGTGGACAGGGCTTTACTTTAGGAACGGTAAGTACAACAAACTTATGGGGAGATAGTTGAGCGGGTCACCTACTAAAGCTACAAAAAAAACCGGTCAAGTGCGAGTCAGACTCGCGCACCCAGGGTTCCGTACAAATTTTGTAGTTTTTTTTTTAATAAAATATTTTATTGTTTTTAGTATTTGTTGTTATAGCGGCAACAGAAATACATAATCTGTGAAAATTTCAATTATCTAGCTATCACGGTTTATGAGATACAGCCTGGTGACAGACAATGACACGCCAAACACCTATCGGTGTGTTCCGGCTGCACTTGAGAGCCAGTTCCCTTCTAGGCTTTGTGTGCTTACCATCTTCGGCCACATCATCACTTACCATGGTGAGTTTGTGGTCAAACAAAAGCCTATCGAGAAAAAAAAAAAAAACAAAAGACAGATGGACAGTAGTCTTAATAATAAAGGTTTCCGTTTTTATCCTTTGGGTACGGAATTACCTCACTATAAGTGTCACCATTTGGAATCCTGCTTATGTTCTTTGGCACGTAGTTTTGACATATTGACTTGCACATCCATAACATAAACAAAAAAAAACAAAGTAGCTATCCAACGAGTTTTCACCCGCCCGGGACGAATAGGACTATGTTTTATGGAAAACTACATGATAATCTATTCAGTCATTCGGAACAAGTGATTAGTAAAGCCTATTGCTATTGCTGTTGGATTTATAACCGCAGGTACTTTATTGAGATAAGATTTGAGGCTGGTAATACTTATTTTATGATTGTAATTGATATAATAATATACGTATTTTATAAGAACCATTGTATTTTCTATAAAATGGTTGAATATTTACCTGATGATGCGGCGACATGGGTTGGGCTCGCTTCAACTCAAGCTCAAGACGAGTGAATAGAGCTGCGACTTGCTCAACGCGCGCGTAGAGGGACCGATACTCAGTGTAAAGTTCCGCAAACTCGTTCTTATACGCCCGCCGCATGTGCGAGCTTGTTATAGGCGGATATTGCCTGAAAATATCATGTCACATTTAGTATAAAAATAAATGTTGAATGGAACAAAAACATAAGAATTTGGTCAACATCGTGTAATGCCAGAATTTGTTTTTTTTATGCCACAAGTGACAACAAGGCAGGCGGGTCACCTGATGGTAAATGACTACCGTCGCCTATAGACATTAGCAATACCAGGGGATTCCTCACGATGTTTTCCTTCACCGAAAGCTCAAGCTCTTTGTAGGATTCGAATCCACAACGTTTACCGCTGTATCTGACATCACTATCACTGAGCTATCATCGCCTTTACTCGGACTCACTTATACTCTTTGTTTCATTGTGACATTTTTTAATGCAGGTTTGTTCACAATGTCACTTCATCTGATCATTGGTGGGATAAATCAATTTAAGATTGTAATTTTTAGAAGTATCTACTATACGTAGATATATTTCTAATTACCAATTAATTAACATAGATCGATATACTTGAAACTAGCACGAGCAACCAGAGTGTAAGATGCTGGCTAAACTAGTAAATGTATTTTAATATTCAAGGTTATTATTAATCTGCTCCATTTTGCATGACATTACACATTTCGAATGCGAATAACCTTGGCGGGTCTTAAAACACATTTTTAATTTACACATTTACAATACAATTGTGTAAATAATTATTTACCTTTCAATTCCTTCCAAATCAGTCATATTCTCATCAGGCACAGACACTAATTCTGTTACATTTTCTAAAGGTTCCGTATTTGTGATGTCTTTTTCT
This sequence comes from Ochropacha duplaris, assembly GCA_951361185.1. Classification (NCBI taxonomy): domain Eukaryota; kingdom Metazoa; phylum Arthropoda; class Insecta; order Lepidoptera; family Drepanidae; genus Ochropacha; species Ochropacha duplaris. Next base: position 5,121,561 of record OX592706.1, read on the forward strand.
GGAAAAAAAAAACTACAATTAGCCAAAAATCTTATATTTTGGAGGATTGTTAAAACACTTATGACCTTATTCATAATAAAATCGACGGTATTTAGTAAGTAGTATGAATAAGGCCATTAACATAATGCGACAGGCATTAGTTTAAATAACAGCTTTTCATTTTGGCTTTGACCCGACACAAACAACATAACAATATGTGCAAATAAAAATATGTAACAAAAAAGTTGTAATACATACCTGTGATATTAGTTTGCTCTACTGGGGGACTATTTTTAAAACCATTCACTTTCACAGGACTTGGACAGAGTTCCTTCACAGTGGTAAAGTTGAGGGTGTACCCATTGTCCTTTTTCATTACTGCAAAAGAAAACATGCATATTATTATTAATATTTAGGACCTATTTTTCAATCACTAGATACACAACAGAAAAACTGTTCTAATTTCAAATTAACAGCCAGATATCATTATCTAGAAACTTTTCTATTGAAAAATCAGGCTTTAAAGTAATGAGAGATGCAGATATTCATAAATAATAGGTAAATTATTCTAGAACAATCTGTGACGTCTGCCGCTTTTCTGGCAATTATTTTACCTTCGAGTGAACAGAATTTATAAACATCAACACTACCTAACATGTATCTAATATTACAATAACCAATAGTACATACTGACTAGCTTTCCCCCCTGCAGTTTCACCCTCGTACCCCTTTTTTACCCCTTAAGGGGTTGAATTTCGAAAAATATTTTTTTAAACCTCGTCTTGTAAAGAACACCTGTGAGAGAATCATCTTTCTAGGTCCAAGGGTTTAGGCTGGGCGTTGATGAGTCAGACCTTTTCTTTTTATATTATAGATATGTAGCATTCACTTTCTATTTTCAGCGACGTCGTCTAACGCATAACCTTATATTGATACATCTTGAGATGAAAGAACCGAAACCTTGCTATAGGAAAGTGGAGAAGTAACGAATGCGATATTATTTTACTTCTGGATAAGCTTGTGTTTGACCGCAAGTGGTAAGTGATGATGTGGCCGAAGGTGGTAAGTACACCAAGCCTAAATGGGAACTAGCTCTCAAGTGCAGCTGTCGGAACACACCGATAGATTTTCAACTTGAGGATGGTAGCCAGCTAGTTGGGTACTACAAAGTACCTACCACCGTGCTATGGTTTTCTCACGATGTTTTCCTTCAGAAAAAGCTCATTGTTGGATTCGAACCCACGATCTTCGCCGCGGTATCCGACGTCACTACCACTGAGCTATCACGCTCTACATACATTCTAGAGGTCAGTAGTCCGTGCTAGTATCGCGGGGTGCGGGGCCACTTCCGCTCTATTTTGCTCGCGGTTTCACTGAAGGCCATTAGTTATTAGATACAGTTAGGAGATTGTTTTCGGTGGCAGACATATTGTGTGGAAATGAAAATATTTATTTTATTTTGTTTTTTGTATTTGTTGTTATAGCGGCAACAGAAATACATAATTTGTGAAAATGTCAACTGTCTAGCTATCGCGGTTCTTGAGATACAGCCTGGTGACAGACAGACGGACAGACAGACAGCGAAGTCTTAGTAATAGGGTCCCGTTTTTACCCTTTGGGTACGGAACCCTAAAAAAGGCTTCGAATGATGTATTGAAAAATTGGAAAAAATATGTTAAACTAGTTTTCCGCTCCGCCGGTTCACCCGCGTTCGAATCTTATCTTTTCCCGTAATATTTTTTTTTTAATTCTAGGGTATGATCTACCTGTGTGCTAAGTTTCATCAAAATCCTTTCAATGGTTTTTGCGTGAAACAGTAACAAACATCAAAACATTTTGTATTGAAAGGATTAAATAACCATAATGGTATTGTATAGTACTGACCGGTAGTACGGTCGTCCTCGTTGTCGGAGGCGTGTCGCTCGCCGGAGGAGGTGGTCGCGTACCCCGACGAGGGCGGCGAGGGGCGGCGGTAGTGTGAGATGCGCTGCTTCTTGGCAGCCGGCGGTTCATCGCCCCCGGGGGTCACTAACCCCGAGCCCGAACCACCGCCCGAACCCAAGCCCGAACCCGAGCCCCCGCGCTTACCGGATCCGGAGCCGGATCCGGGCGACGCGCGCGGACTGAGCGAGTTCGCGGAGTCACTGCTCAGCGGCGGTGTTAGATTTTGAGGTTTCCGCCTGCAATGCAAATATGTTTCACGTTACTCTTTTAGTTTTTTTATATCACAGGTGACAACGAGGCATGCCGGTCACCTGATGGTAACTGACTACCGTCGGCTATAGACATTAGCAATACCAAAGGGATTGCCAATGTTGTACATCTTATTACAATGCCTTAAAAGCAACTGGCTCTCAAGTGCACTTGCCGGAACACACCAGATGCACAGTACCCGACTGTAAATGTTGGAACATACCGATAAGTGCTTGGACGGACAACGTTTCAGTAAAAGCCTTGCGTCTCAGTAGTTTAATCTTTTCTTAATTTTATTTCAAAAAATTGTTCAGTATCTTTATGATAATTTGTTTAGAATCAATTTCAAAATAATTTAAGTAGTAGTAAATTTAGCCGCTAAATACGCATTCAGGTAAAACGTATTTATGAATACGTGTGAAATAATTACGGGCATCATTCAGACTAGGGATTTCCCCTAATGCAAAGTAACCATTGGTTTTTCCAAATAGCCCTTAAATTATTAAAATAAAAGTATTTTTGTGAATAGTATAACATTATTGTACAACGCACCTCTTGAGCATACGTTTCTCCTCCTCGGTATAGAAAGGCCAATCTTCGTTGACATCATTCCATATATGTCTACGTAAGTGATAACAGTTGTCCTTGAGCGTACTAATTTGAGGCAGGATCTTTCCTACGGCACTGCGATCCTTTTCTTTCATACCCTCTGTAATGTTACGCCACATTAAACAAGAGTCAACAACGCTCAGGGCCTACGCTTGTACTCCGTACAATAAGCTTTAACTTACCAGAATACAACCTCGCGTACAATTCGGGTTTCTTGAAAGGTTTCAATGCTAATAATTGTATAAGTCTTTCTCTGTAAAAGGAGAAAGGTTTATGTTAATATAGTTAAAAGACTTAGGATTTAATTACAACAAAAATTACGAAGGAAATCATGTATGGGCCGAAACCGACCACCTGTTGCTTTAAATGTCAATATCTCATTAAAATATATTCAACAGAACAAAAGTAGATTTAATACAGCTCTAAAATAATCTTTTGAAATTTTGATAATTTATTTTGCTAAACTACTATTGGCACGCTTTTGGAGTGTCTGTATTGTAGAATAGACATTAATATAATGTGCATAGAGTTCAAAGGTCGACTTTATCATATCACACTTAGTAGAACATATGTTGTATGTAGGGTACTACACATAAAACGACAATTAACATTGCGTAATAATTCAACTGATTCTGCCAAAATATGTAACCGGAGTTTGATAGCAAAAGTCTGCATGTTATTATTTTAAACAAGGATAAATAAATACTTACATCGAGTCTCTGGTTATGGCAATAAAGAAGGATAACGTTATTAAAAAAAAACATGAAATCATATAGTCTAGAAATAATACGCTTCTTATCAAGTAAACGAAATATACATATTTATAATATTTACAGCCCGATATTATGGCATTTTAATCTGATAATGTAAGCATTATTATAATTTTTGCCTTTAACTCGCGGTTGTCTTGTCAAAATTACCTTGAGAGTTTTTTCATTGAACAGTAACAATGATTTTTGCATAACCTTGAGTGTGGATAGTAAAGTGACTCACTTTCAAATCATCATAGTGAGTTCGCGCAATACTGTATAGAGGAGAACTACAGGAAAAATGTATGCATATTGAAACTTGCGTCATTACGATCGTCATGTGTGTTTACGTTAGAAAATCCCCTTTTTTTTAACCTAAAAAGGTCATTCATTATGCGACATTGAATTGCAATGAATGGGTTCAAAAACTTTATAACGCGTTTATACATTAGTTTTTTTACTTAAAAAATAAGCAAAAGAAACAAATGGTAATCTTGTCTGTCATACACCTTTTTATATGTCTTGCTCAAAGTTTTAACATTTACAAATTAATTAGGTACTTTATTTTGTTATGTGTAAAAACATGTTACGTGGTACAAAACCACACTTCCTTTTTAAAACGGCCGCATATTATCATATTGGTTTTAAAATGATAACGATATGACGAAATTATCGCAGAGTTTCATTTCGTATGTGAAATATTTAGCAGTTCGTTGATGAAAGAAACGCGTAATCAATTTTGTACGAATCACAGATCAGTATGGCGAGGAAATTATCTCTCTTAATATTATCAAGACTTACATTTGTGTCCTCTCGAATTTCTTTAATCTATTAGGTATTATTATCTTTTGGAATGAGCATCGACAATTTAGTACTATTTATTGCCATAAGTAAGAAATTTGATTTGATAAAAAATATTAATATAATCACTTATGTGTGCGTTCGTCGAAGGGTTTGGTGTCATAAGTTAAAAGTGTCACAAATTATAAAATCCGCTGTACCTATTCATACTTATGAAACATGCGCAGAATGAATGTAAATATACTATAAACTTTATTTTAACAGCTACACAAAAAGGTCAACAACCGATTACGGTATTTTCAATATCAAAAGGGCAGACAGGTGACATCTTAGAATTAATTTGTTTTATAGAACAACCATCTGTTATTAATATAGTAACTTTCTTTCAATTGTTATCATTAAACTTGTTCAGTTAGTGATTATATTGTTTATACAATGTCAGTGTCGAGATCCTAACATTTTCCATTTGCAATTAATAGCTTATCGACAGTTCGAATGGGGTCATACTGGCTCTCCTATCACCTATCTATAAAAATTCATGACGATGTAATGTCATACATTGACGTCATAATTGAATTACTATAACTTTTTGTAAGTCTTACGTTTTTGGTGTAGAAAGTGTTAAGCTTTTGGGGTTAACGTTCTCTCGATGAAGTCAGCTCTTGAAAAACATTTGGGCTGGCAATACTGTAATTTTTTTTTTACTAAGCTCAAGACAAGACGGTATTACAAAATATCGTCATGCCCTAACAAAATTCAACCCCCGTAAGGTTATCAGATTATTGCTACAATAACACACCACACTCAGCAAGTAATCTTTGGAGCATAATCGGAGTGCACATAATAAGGTAGGTACTTATACTCACGTCAAGGACCGCCTAGCGAGATCCGGATTGGGGGGAGGCCGTTGCGCTTGGTGCGGATGCGGCTGTTGGTGCTGGTGGTGTAGCGGGTGCTGCGGGTGTGGCTGGTGTTGCTGGTGCGGCTGGTGCGGCGGGACCACGGCCAGCGGCGGTTGCGGCCGGGGCGTGGGCGCTACTCGCTCGAGCCGTTCGGGCCGCTCGGCTCGCTCCGGACGCTCAGGTCGTTCTGGACGCTCAGGTCGTTCTGGACGCTCGGGTCGTTCTGATCGCTCCGGACGTTCGACTCGCTCCGGACGCTCGACACGCTCCGGACGCACGACACACTCTGGACGTTCCACGCGCTCTGGACGTTCCACGCGCTCGGGACGTTCGATACGCTCCGCACGTTCTGGCCGCTCGGTACGTTCCGCCAGCTGCGCTGCAGCGGTGTTTGAATACAGATTCTGCTGATGATGAGACGTCCGCAGTTTAACGCGTCGCCCTATATCCGTCTGGTTAGGCTTGATCACGCGGGTGCTGAAACAGAGTTTTAATGTTTTAAGTTACGATTCTCTTAGGTCGTCGGTGCACTAGATGGTAAGTGGCCACCCTATTCTGTGCAAATAAGCAAAAACAAGCCAAAAAGTCAAGCTCTGAAGTACAAACCGGACCACATCGGTAGGTAGGTATTTCGGAACCTATTTTTAACACTAGGGTTTCTCTCTAGAAAATCATCGTGAGAAAACCAGTACGGTGGTAGAGTACTCTGTAGCACTCGACTGGCTGACTACCACCCTCAAGTTGAAAATCTGTCGCCAAGCACCTATCGGTGTGTTCCGACAGCTGCACTTGAGAGCCAGTTCCCATCTAGGCTTTGTGTGCTTACTACCTTCGGCCACATCATCAAGCTAATCCAAAAGAAAAAAAACTACAAAGTGACCTGCCAGTATTTATGGTATTCTCATGACGTTTTCAAGCAATCTATATCTTAGACTAATTGTAGGACCACTAACTAAATCACGTCATTTGACTTTACTACAGTATCATCATTATTCCTTTCCTGCAACTAACATTACATCAATACATAAATAATTAAGACGGTAGTTTAATAGACGTTAATATGTCCAGGAAGGCAATTATTTTCCCTGTTTTCGTTTTCAATGTTGTTTTGTTAATTGTGACTTAAAAGGTACAATGTGCAATAGTTACGGTTAAGGATAAAATAAAATATAATCTGAATATTTCTACATAAATTGATTAGACATCACTTAGTTACCTTCTCACTAGTTCGTGTGTGAAAATCCCAAAGTATCCGTTTATTTCATGCACAAATAATACCTATAATGTAATAAAACAGTGTTTCTAAGAAAAACAGATGAGTGCAAGACATGTGAAGATGTGAAGAGTAAATAATAATACTCTTCGATTTCCTGTTCGATCACAACCAAGTATCTTGTTTTCGTAACATTAATTAATACCAGTACTGAGATACACCTAGGTTTAGCAATATCTACGTTTGCAGAACCTTGGCTTTTAAGGAAAATGTTTATCATCATTATCAGTTTTGAAATGTTGTTCGTATTCCACGGTCATAATTGACAAATCGGGGCCATTACCCTAGACACCTCAGCTGTGAAACTGTTTTTTCTGCCATTCCATCTCGACATTTCGTTTAAAACTAACAAACATTGTTATTGCCAATAGAATTTCAATAACGTTATCAACTTACCATTTACTCTGCTCCGCAGCCACTGTCTTCGCCATTCGGTCCCTGGTCGCCTCGTACGAGTCGTCGTTGGCCTGCACGCGCATCCTACGCGGAAGTGGCCCGCACGACTCCAGACGCTTGATACCTCCACCCCTGACGCACTCGAACGAACCCTGGAAGCAAGGCATGGCTTTGTTAATAGGTTCTCCCTAACATTGATCAGTAATGGGGCTGAGACAGCGACGCGGCGTTTTGCTGAGAGCTTGATTCCAACACTCTACAGAAAATTATTGTCAATAATTTTTTTGTTGTTAATATTTTTGACCACATACAACATAATATAAATAAAATAAAATAATATACTATATCAGATGTTTGTAAGAAGTTGTGAATTATCATGCTATTTATAATATTCATTAAGAACTTCATTCTGGAGCAAAAGTGGCCGCTCGTCGCTAGCCCCGTCTTTCATGCAGCCAACCCACACCATCCCCTCTCTGCACAGCGTTGCCGACATAAACTTAAAAAAATCGGAGGCCAGAAGAATATAGTGCATTCTTATTAAACTGTCGTCATATTTGATTGAAATCTTTGTGATTGAAGTTATGTACCTACGGAGGTACCTGGACATAATGACACTGCGGATTGACGTTGGTCATGGTCGCAACAAGCATGAGGTGACATACTTATTTAAGTGTTACATCTAAACAATTCCGTATATGATTTGCATTCAATATTTTTTTCTGCGATATCTCTTTGGTTGGCATTATATTTCATATTGGCGAAGATTCAAATTGTGCGTTATGATTTATGCTCATTCCATTATGTAGCCGAGGCGGAACAATTTAATCCGAACTGCAATGTTACGTAAAATAAAATACGGTTTACTATAAAAGCTTCCCCAAATCCCAGCTTTATTGAACGCGATCCGTGGGAGGGTGAAATTACTAACGCCTACGCGTTTGTCATTTATAGAACCGGTGAATAGATGCGTCTATTCTGTAATCTCTATTCCAATACAACGATTCAGGTATATAGTTTACTAGGTTTTTTACAGAACGATACGTAACGAAACTATATACTTCGTGTTGTTATCGTGTTGTTTCAAGCGGCAACGTTATCTATACTAATATTATAAAGAGGAAAGATTTGTATTTTTGTATGTTTGTATCGAATAAACTCAAAAACTACTGGACCAATTTCCTGCACCCTGAGTAACATAGGCTATATTTTTATCCCGGGAAAAGATTCCATGGGAACGCGGGTGAAACCGCGGGGAACAGCTAGTTTTTAGATTGACACAATTATTTCAGTAACAATAAATACCATAGGCAAATCATTGAATTGCCTGTATTGCCAAGAATTCCAATCTAAATAAATTCTGGTCACTGGTGTTGTAATTTATTTTCAAAATAATTATTTTAATGTTGTCGATTAAATGTTCTTGTTCGTCTCTTCTTTGTTGTATTTATAATGCAACACGAACGCTGTGCGACTGAAATCGCACTTTCTAACTGCTATTGAGTAACGTTCTTAGTACGCGCCGTCCCGCCGCATTCCGTGTCCACGTACAATAATTTCCGTTTTTTGCTAATGCTGATCACAAAAAAGAAAAACACGGTATTCCACAAAAGGTTCACAAGGAAGTCTAAGCTGAATAGGTAATCATTTTTTCGAGATTATTGCAACTATTTTAAGTTATACTCAAGTTAATAGTTCATTTTTAAAACATCTTTATTGTTACTTATAGGCGCATACCATAAAAAAAACAATATTTATTAAAAAAAAACTCGGTTCTCATTTAGGGCATTCAGAAGTTTCGTCTAAAAAAATTTACGGCCAACTCAACTTATTATCGGCTGCAACCGTTCCGCGACCCACAAACCCAAGCATGCGCGCATTACTACAAGACGGAGCCATAGAGAATATTAATATTCTACATTACTAATCGATGGTTACCAGCTGACTAAATTATTAAGGCCGGTCAGCTGACTAGCGTAGAGGCATAATAAGCAAGAACTCTAGGTTTGCTTTCTTTATTAAGTCGATTATGATTTTTTTTTTTATTCTAGATAGGCTTGTGTTTGACTACAATCTCACTATGGTAAGTGATGATGTGGCCGAAGGTGGTAAGCGCACAAAGCCTAGATGGGAACTGGCTCTCAAGTGCAGCTGTCGGAATACACCGATAGGTGTTTGGCGACAGATTTTCAACTTGAGGGTGGTAGCCAGCCAGTCGGGTACCACAAAGTACCCTACCACCGTGCTATGGTTTCCTCACGATGTTTTCCTTCACCGAAAGCTCAAACTCATTGTAGGATTCGAACCCACGACCTTCGCCGCGGTATTCGACGTCACTACCACTGAGCTATCATCGCCTTATATAGATAACTGGAATTTTGCTGGGCTGGATGGATACACATACTCGTAGTAGGTACTTAAATTAAGTTGAAAAACAATTTTTCTTTTCACAACTTCTTCCACATACAAATTGATGTGCTAAGGCTTCCTCTCATGCAATACATAACATAGCAACAAAACATATAAATCCATTAGTCATAAATATGTAAATAATGGTGCGAAGAAAAAAATTTTCAAGTCGACGCCATGATAAAGTCGATTGAGTGTTTTTAAACCAAAGTTAATGTTGCGTGAAAGTCACATGACGTATTGAATCTGTTACATTGTGCGGATGATTGGAATAATACCTACCATGGAATAGAGAGGTCTAGCGCATAATGTATTGATTTTGTGGCAAAGAATTTAATTTTTTTATAGTTAACATTTTTCGCTACGTCCACAATCATGAGTTGTAAACTTTAATCCGAGGATTTTTACAACCGTATCAAGATATATTTTTATTTATATTATCATAATTCACTCAGTGTGTTTTACTGCATTCCTAACACCAGCCATGTCAACTAAATAGCTAAATCATCTAAGAATATTTTGATAAATGCTTAACTTTTATGGGATGCTTGACGTTTTATCCCGCGTGATCTTATGTTTTCCCGGGATAAAAAGTATCCTATCTCTTATTCCGGGATCTATTTGTGTCCCAAGTTTCATCAAGATCGGTTTAGTAGTTTCAAGGTTCATCGATAAGATAATTATGTAATCAATAGACCGATACTACAATAATAAGTAATCTTGACTATGGCTTTATTACTACTTATGTGAACTTAAAGCAAACAACATTTAACTGTAGGCAAACATAATGGCCCGATAACACTTGAAAAAACATTATTCCAACACAGGTTAAATTGAGTTGTCAAATTCATTTGACATTTTACCTCAATTCCAATTTGGACATGCCAAAAAATTTCCGAGGTCGACAGTTAAATTTAAATAGATCTCACTTGAATGTGAATGATTGAAGGGTAAAATGGTACTTAATAATAATTTGTCTCTAAAAAAACTGCTCATTGTATTTCATATTGTTAAATTCACAGTTTATCGAATTTAATACAAATTCAACCTTGAGATTTATTATGTCAATGTTTACAATTTTCTCTACATGAGTTCATAAACAATATGACGACGACGACCTGTGATTAAGTGTACCACTGCTGCTTTAACAATATATCAATAATATGGTTTGACTGTCAATATTTTTAAAGCATTTAGGCAATTGCACCATATTATGGTAAGTACATGCCCTATTTTACTTCGCACAACCTGACGTACCTTTATTAATAGCCAGTCTTTCTTAATTTATGATGAACGTGTAAATGTGTCCTACTAAGTTCCTACACATCGAGCTATATATAACCAGTATAACCAAGCCTCGCGTAGGTAAAATCACGCGTAGCTTCGCGGGCCAGATTATACCGGTCAAGAATAGCTTGAAATGTAGCCGTGCGTACATGCCCTATTTTCTTTCGCGTAACCTGAGGTAGCTTTATTAATAGCTAGTCTTTGTTAATTTAAGATGAACGCTGGAATACATTTTAAAACAAACAAATAAAAACCAAGTAAAATGTCGACCGTTCACAATGCATGTTAGATAATGCCCGCATGACGTAAAGCACACTGGTTAAATCAAGGTGAACAGAGATGTGTGTTCCAATACATTACGAACCATTATTATTTTAATGGTTTCTAGCATGTTGTGATTAGTTCGCTGATGAGACTAGCTTAATCTCAAATGCGCTTGGGTACAATAAAGAACTATTTAATATATTTCAAGTTTCTTACCTGTGGACCCTCCATTTCTGCATTACTATTGATGCTGAAGTGAAACGTAGCCTCACTCGTTGGGCCATTGCCACTGGAAGGAGCCGGAATGGAGATTTTCTGAAATCAGAAGAAATTATCACTTAATCCATTGGTCAGACTTGCAGAATCTACAGTTTAAAAGTTAAACATGCCCTTGGGCTATATCGCTCGAATGTTGGAGCGAACATGCATGTATAATGTTTTCTTTTTATTGAAACTAAAATAGTATCACTCAGCAACAATGAACAGTTCAAACGTGAGCAGTGACGCAAGTGATAGTGAGTGACAAATAACAAAAACGTTTATCTCAGATGAAAGAACAGATACATAGAACGATCCAGTTGAGAGAAAAGAAAAGCAACAAAACTTCAATGTTTGACAGTGTCGTCAAATGTAGCATGTGAATAATTTATAAGGAATCCGCCTAGTCGCGTGTGTAAGATGTTAGGAGTTTTGATGTGGGAAAACTGGCACGAGATCTTTGCATGAATCATATGTACACATCACAGCGTAATTGTGTACTATTCAGATTGGCATTGCCAAATTAAATAATAAAATACCTCTGAAGAATGTACATTTGATTCAAATTATTCACCTGTCGCGCAATTGAATAGTGTTGACAAAAGAGCAAAATACTCTCACGAGAAATCAACGACAGGTCTAGTTGTAGGTCCAAATAAGGTTATCCTGGGCCGCAAGGCTTAATGCGATTGAAAGTATGTGTATATACATATCGTGTATAACTCAAGAGGTGAGTAATGACTTTCATCGCCTGGAATGGCAACGGCGCAACTGCACAACTACAGAGCGCATCGTACCGTTTCTCCATCATGTACATACTAGTCTAAATGGTATTCTTAATTAGGTAGTTTACCAGAACTTAGAATTAAAGATACCACTCAGTATCTATCACCAACGCAACATTACAGTATCACCAACACAACGGTCCAAAATACAATATTTTCCAAATTGTCAAATCGCGTACGGTCTGTTCAGAATTAGTTTATTGAGGTCACTGCGAGTACTTCATGCTTCGCTTCGCAGGTAGGAGTGCCAGAAAAAAGAAAATGAACCAGTTTTATTCGATGAGCATTTTTCACTTCCTCTTTGTCAGATACGTGTGACTTATGAGTAATTGTGGCTATTATGTATTCTGTGGTTGTGGTATGATGGCACATATATTAACAATTCATGTAAGTAATCTACTAATGTACTAAATACGAATTTTGTGTATCTAGTGTGGGTGTTTATTACTCAAACATGCCTTAAAGGCTGAATGGTTGTTTATTTTCTATTTGACACAAAGATGATACTTAAAATAATGCTTTTCACCTCAGGAAAATATGATATCTTTATGGAACCGCGATCATCGATCGGTGTTTTACCTGCGTTCAAATATAAACTGAAAATGTAAAACCGTTGGGATTTTATAAATGAGGTAACCTAGTAAGGTCTAAAGAAGTCAATAATACGGATTGTCCAGGAGTGCCTCATTTGGAGACACGCACACCTACATGCGTGGCCGCGAGCCGCTTTAAGGTCGCGGCTGACGATGTGTGCCAGCACCACAATGCTAGGCAATTAACCTATTAAAGAGTGCGCCGCGAAGCGGAGACCGATGGAGCAATAACCCGACAAGTCCCACCGCTAACGTGTTAACTGATACTCATATCACTCGTAAAGCGATCCTTCATCATTTTTCTAGCAAAGAGTAAGATTTTCGGAAGAAAATCAAATAAATTTCCTAACTTTTCCAAACGGTATTGTTACAAACTATGCGATTGCAAAGAATCTTTTGTTGAAAAATTCCGTGAATGTGATAGAAGTTCAAGGTAAAACTAATGAAGTGGTTGAAAAAAAAAACATTGATTGTCAGTACTTATTTAATGAAAAATCACAGTACAGATGAACTGTGATTTTTCACTGAGGTGAACTAATCAAGCGGATTCAAGTAAAACATAATTAAAGCATTAATACATAAGTTGAGCTTGAGGCGTCCATCACGCGACTCTAGACTGATAAACACAAGGCACAGAGCATGATATGGAATTATGGAGCTAATGAGGAAAAAACCCGCTACGAACTGTGTATGCTGCGGGGGAGCGCGGGGCGCGGCTTTCTCTACAGTACAACCAACCAATATAAAGAGCGCTCGCGATGGAACACTTCGGCATTCGGTGAACAGCCGTCTCGCCCGCTCCGTCTGTTCTGCAATGGTTCCTTCTATTGTTTGGTTTGCTGCTTTTGTTGATTGAATTTTGTTTGCGATTGTCACTAATACAATAACATACATGATTAGATATACAGTTATCGTTAATTAGGCTGATGCATCTGCAGATTGTTATATGTCAAGGTCGTTGGTTTCATTGTTTGTCTTCTGGCGAAGGTCAGTATATGCGTCTCAGTCAGGCCGGAAAATGAATAGGTACGAGGAAATCCGTCATCCGTTCTTCAAGGCATTATTCGAATGCCACCTAGTCAATTAATTTATAGTGTTCCTTTACCAGATCATAAGTTGCGTCGATGAATCTTAGTTCAACATTTGGAATATGTAAAACGGTGTTTTCAGCTGGATTAATTTAGTTCTTTCTTTAATTGTGATAGGGAATTCTCTGTTGTATACTGATTGTCGTGCGCGGTGACTGTGGCTTTTGTTGGTTACCTAATTTCACAGCAAGCGGCAAGCGTACACGGAGTTGCGAAGTGAGAGGCCGTCGCGCAACCGGTCCGTTCGGCTCACTCGACCGAGAGATATACGCCAGCAACAAACACAACTACTTCGTAGGCTCGGGTTGTTAACTCGACACTGGATTGGTCCAATACGCACGCGCCTTATACTAAAGTAGATCTTAATGAATTCCGTTTCAATTCTAAGAAACCGTTCAGTGTATATTATATGATACAAACATAATTCGATTCTACGGGACAGACCCGGACGCAAAACGAGCGGTCGTGCGCCCCAGCCTCGAGTTAACGTGTTGTATCTTATTGACGTAACATCGCGGAGGTGGCACGGGTTGTGCGATGTAAATTCAACTTTAAATATAGCTAGCTGTGAATACATTATGGAAACGGTCCGATACTAGAATACGTCAGCAGCGAACGATAATAAATGGTTCACTTCAACACGAACAAATCGTAGCGGGAAATCCACGCGACCGGGTTGTGATCGCCATCATGTTAATTGTTTACCGGCTTCTTGTTTATGATAAAGAATGTAGATAGTTTAAGGGACAATAAAATTACGTTTAATTTGTATCAACTTTCGAATGACATTGACAACACGATAAAAAACTCACTTTTTTATTTGATGTTACTTTTATTTAAATTAAAATAATTAAGTAATGGAATTTCATCACCATCACACATCAATCACAGTTAAGTAATTAAATAAGCATTATGAGAACAATTAAGTTCTGACGATTATTACTATTACATACTAACTACTAGGTAGGTAACTGCCTACAACTGATAACATCAATTCTCTGAGCACTTTATTGACATCTAACTGTCAATATTAACAAAGTATTTAGTTTCTAACTGTCAAATTAGAAAAAAAACTGAAAATATATATCACTTCGTACGTTCATGGGAATAATATTTGCGGGAATATTGATAACATGATTAGCAACTGAAAATTTTACAGAAATCGAAATTAGAACATCAGATTCAATAGTTGACATTTGCATATCTTATTATTTCGATATAATTTTCAATAATATGTTCTAGATTTATATTATTTTCTGCGAAAACCATTCCATTGAACATTCAAGCTGTAATTTGCGCAAAATCGTGTTACTTTTATTAATAGGACATGATAATTAAGAATCATTATGTGATATACCATATAATGAATAATACCATATAATGTCAACGTTGAATAAAACAGCTGATGAATCACTACTAATATCAGAATATAATGAAACCAAACAGTACAGGCAAAGATAAAATTCTTAGTGATCAATCATCGACGTAAATCTTATAGACTCGCGATAGTAAGTAGAAATATGGCATAGGTTCGATATAAAATAAAAATCGTGAGAAGTTGTAGGGATATTTATAAATAAACAAAGTAATGTAAACGTTCAAGTAGCCGACGACATGTTGATAAACACTGTTCTGTTTAAACATGATGTTTTCCATTATGATGCTTCAGCAAGAGCAACCGTTTTTTCCGAGGATACAATCATTCGATTCAAAGACTGAAAAGGAGAATTTGGCAATGCGTTCGCGGAAGAAATTGTTTTAACACAATTTACTAACGGTAATAGTCACTTTCATCGCAGACACATTTAAAGGCGAAGTGAGTGGCCAGTTATTCGTGAGGTTTCTACGATACTATTTGCATATTCGCCGACTTTCTAATGGACGGTGCGGCCGCTCTTGTCGCAATCGTCGGCAGCGGTGAGGTAACACCGATTCATTTAATTATATGTAAAAAAAACATTACTTACTTAAGTCAATCGCATTGTTGCCATTGAACACAAGAGTGTGCACGGCCGTCTAGCTTGGGTTTTTTCGTTCGCTCGTCGCTCGCTCATTGGCCGATGCGAGACTTATTAAAAAGTCGCGCTCGAACCAGAATACCTTGCATTCGAGTTTATTCGATCGATTACAATTTTAGCGAACTAAACGAACCACGAATAAACTAACTACCTACACTACCGAGTCTAGTAGTTACAAGAAATGCCATTTACTATCTGTAAGCAAACCACCTGATTATGATACGGTTGCGAAAACATTGTGGTTGCCGTCATAATTAAATACCCAGTCAACAAATTTTGTTTTGTATACATGTAAAGTTTCTATTTCGGTGAATGAACTAGGATGCTAATTATTGTGCACGTTGTAAATGATTAGATTACTCGGAACACTTGAACGTGTAATTTGTTATCGCGACTTCCTACCGATAACGAAGGATGAATATGTCAAGCTGAAGATTACAATTCGCTAACCAAAATTGAGAACTCAACAGTACAACATAAGCTTTGTCGTGCGGAATATTTTCGAGTTGATTTATTTCAGTTGCATTGTTTATGTAGCGGGTGTTGCGTTGCAGTTGTCAGGTGGGTCTTTGCAAGGATTCATTCTGGTGCCATTCTCCTCGGCAAGCGCTCGCGACGCGACCTTCCGCCAGAGGAGGGGCACCTCTCACCGCCGACGTGACTGCAACCACGGCCTTACTATGCGAGGCTGTATCGAAACCTCTACGTAACGAAGCTCTTTCCAGCGTCGGTTACTCAACGCCCGATAGTTCCGTCGATACATACATACATACTTACTACTTGCCTCGGCATAACCACTAACAGATCACGTGATCACCTTGCGTAACTAAATATTGCCGGCCCACCTTTTGATACAACGTGAAATACTTAGAAATCTTTCATTATGGAGAAGCAATAATGGTGAAACTATTTGAGTTGCGAAAAATATTGAAATGCTCGTTGACCATTACTCATCACCAATGATAGTAAATTTATCGCTTCGTACAAAGAAAGTAACTCGTCTAAACATTCTTGAGCTTTTTTTACACGATATTATCACTAATTAATGGTAATGATTGACAATTTCGGATGAAAACATGTTTTTTAGCAAAATTTCTTCAAAAAACAATGGTAAGTAAAAGGTACATGGATGTTCCCATACAGAAGACCCACTATTGTGAGTGTTCACAGAGTTACTTTTACTAAACATCAGAGAAATAACAACTCATTGTTTCATTTTACTTAAAACATTATGAACGAAATGATCAAGTTGATTCTACTTTCAAAAGTAGAGCAAGCAAAATGTAAGAATAATAAAACAAAACCTTACTTATATTTCTCAGTAAGTTAGATAGGTTTTTTAGAATATGAATGATGAAATTTTTAAGAATGTTCAATCATTCGTAAATAAAGATACAAAGGGACTGAACAGAAATATTACAATAATTCAAATATTTTATATTACAATACGTAGATACATTCCAAAATAGATACTAATTGCAAATCATGTAATCAATATAAACCAAGGGCCGTGTTTGATGGAACTTAAATCTTAAATCAATAGGTTACATGCAAAGAGAAGGAATGACCGAGGTTATTTCCCCCGAGATGCTGCTATAAAAGGGGATAAATGGATAAGCTTGTCTTTTTTGATGTGCCTACTCGATCGCAACACGACAACAATGATTTTTTAATACTTGATTTCAACAAATAGCAAATATAACTGATCTCTTAAATGTCTCTCCTTGCGTTAAAAGCAAATAAACAAGTTGTTTAATTAAAGATAATGATGATGAAACGTTGTTTGCTTATGAAATGTTAACTCGGTTTAAAGATCACCAAGGTGGGAGCTCGCGAGTTGAGACTATCGAAGTAGTATCGGACGCACAATATTGCGACGAGACTAGATAATGTCGCAAGTATTTAGATCAAGGTGCGAAACACGCGTTCGAGAGTCGAGATCGGATCCGAGGAATTTTTGCTGAAGATCACGCTCGCGCTCATGTAGGAGAAGCGCATAAATTCATGATGAAATCGAAGAGGAATAAACATCATGACATTTTTTTATAATTCATGAAATCAATACTCAATTTGTGATTTGGAAAAAATTTACTACTACATACTGTATTTGGCATTCAATAAGATCCCTGCTGCAAACCTTGGAGAATGATTTGGAAAATTGTTTCAATATTAAATGTTAATCAAACAAATCATATCAGAAGAGTTAAAGATAAGGTATAATAGTACGGATAGATAGAAATAAAAGGTACCATCTATGAAACATGAAAAGCAGAACGAGAAATTGAGAACAGTTGAAAACATCAGTAGAACTTAGAAATTTTGAATTTTCATTTCGATCTTGAGAATGATTTGTGTGTGAATGTTGGAATCCAGAACAATCCAGTGGCAATGGCGCCGACGCGACGTGACGCCGACCACGCCTCCAACGCTACGGCTTTATATTACGTCTGGTACGTACCAACCCAATTACTGATGTAAGGGGAATACAAAATCCATATAGGCTCCTCTACATTTTGCAGTTGATATCACCAAGGATTTTGTTGTTAGGCAATTGTGAAAGAAAATTCTATCTTCTTTTTAAATCTTTCATAGATTGGATGGAAGCAATAATAGCCTGTAAGTTACGAAAGCTGCGAACCAGAACTTATACTCGTACTAAGTTAAATAATGGCATAATTAATATTCTGAATCCTAGATGTTAGAAATTATATATAGGTAAGATAAAAACAAAACCACTCACGGATTAATCACGAAATCTCAAAAACTCAAAAAGTATAAAAGCTACAAACATGAAATTTCAACTTCATCTCATCTATAATGCTCAATTTTTTTTTGAATACATACATAGAATCCATCATATTGAAGGCACGAAAGGCAAGGAATTGATACTAGTTCTGGTAGTTAGTGTTAGAAGAAGTTGGTTAATAAATTTACCGTCTGTCAATGATAGTTGGAGCCTGGTAAAGGCAAACAACGACGAACAACACACACAATAAAGCAGACAAATTGACTGCGAAACCACGCTCGGGAGCTGAATTCAATATGTATATCGTCAGGGTATGTTAGGTGCGGCACTTTATTGTTTCCAAGCGGATGTTAACTTATCATTTATTTTACCTGAGACTTCAGAAGCTACTCTACTTTAAAATATTAGTATTGTTTAACAATGTAGAATTACGTCAATGTTAAAGGTACGTTCTATCAATCGAAATCTTATCCCAAGTCTTGGGATAACATTGCTGTAAATGTAGTACAAAGCATTGTAAAAATATGCTTGATTACTATAACTTTTATTTAATTGAGATAGGTTCTATTTTGGCACACATGTTTTTAAATACTATTCGGCAACATTGAAAAGAGTATGTACCTAATTATATTGTTCAGAAACAGTAATTTAGATTCATAGAAATAGTTTTAGTTGAATATTTAATATGACGTCTTTGTTCGTACATAATGTAAACTTCACTATTTGTATGTACACTCAATTTGCATCAGGTTGTAAAAATTTCACTCTCGACAAATACACCCCGTTCACTTATCTTAGAATACGGACATGTTATATGATGGTAAAATTCGAGAACGAATTTGAGAAACAAGAGGTACTTCACTGTCCATTATTTACGATACAAAATAATGCTTTCATTAAACCCAAACAGCTGAAGGAAGACAAAAAATTGGATGACCAGCTTGTGACATATATTTTGGTCGGAAAGGCACACGCCACTAGAGTGAAAAAAAGAAGTACCGAAAATATCTATTATTTGTAACAGATAACTATTAATTAAGTACTATTAGAAACTTGGTTATATTTAGGTGATCCAATCTGCCGCTTGTCATATTTGAAGTTAATCAAGAATATGGATTCAAATAAAATATGTATGGACTATAGGAAATTGACCACGACGGGTGTGTTATAGATGCCACGTAACTGTCTCTGGTACAGCTAATAGGATTTGTTGAATAACGGACATTACGACGTGGGCAGCCTCTAAGGCAAAAACAATTGTGAGCAATACCGGTTCTTGATCATTGAATTTATTATTCGTGTAATATCAGAGATTTGAAAGGATTTCTGTATACAAGTAAGAATGCTAATGCTAAAGGAAAAAAAAATGACCACGTAAAATATTTTTCAATAAACTTCTTAATTTTGATTGGTTCTCAATAGTTAAAGTTACAGCTGTTTGCTTTGAACATCATAGCGAATTGTAAAAGTTGAAATCAGTTCAATAGCCTGTATTTTATATTCAAATCGTTTGTACCACCGACTGACAACTGCTCGGCTCTTGTCTATCTGGATTTACATATTTATGTGAATGACAGAATATTTCTAATTTTTACCAATATATAAAGCTTTAGAATTTGAAATTATTTAATGTAATTCGAACAGAAGTAAAAAATAATAATTATAAAACCCTCAATAAAATATCCAAACATGTGGAGTGAACTGTGAAATTTGCCATAAATAGTAATATGTTTAAGAGCGATATAACACGCATACTTTTTGTAAACATTTAGACAATACAATTCAATTGATACCGAATAAATGGGTCCTATCACTATTGTAAGTTTTTGAGCAACACTCGGTTTAGTCACATTGGTTGGACGTGTTTCTTTTAAACCCAAAATAGGTTTTGAGGTGAAGGCCGTGCCACGAATTGCAAACGTGCATTAAATTTACTTTTTTAACTTTTCCAGATGATTCATTGACTATAATTGATTTTAGTTGTAGATATCTATTCAGTTTAAAATGCACTATGGCGTATTGTATTGTATTAAATTGTGAGGCGATTGCCTACATAGCTGAAGTTCAGAATAGTGCCGCAAGCGAGCGGTAACTTTTACCTGGGTTACGTAAGACTGCCAGATACAATTTATTATAGGCTCCATTGCGAGCTTTCGTAATGTAAGCCAGCACTGCTTATGCACTACACTTTATGTCTACTTGTCGTCTTTCTATAAATACCCGGATGTTTTGGACCTTGGCTAGATGGCATGTGTTCAAATTAACTTTAGGGTATCATTAATTAACAGGGCTTAATTATTTTTTACCATAATTCATTTTCATTGAAATGATCTCCATTTTTTGTTTGTAATTTGATGACTTTTTTTGATGATATTATTGAAATGCTCAATTAAAACATACAACAATAAAAATAAAGAACCTTTTATTATTCTCGTACTCAATTCAAGTGAAAGCTACTCGTAACTAAGTCGACTGTTCTTTATTTACTTTTTGGTTTGCCAGCTTTTGAGGTAAGTACACCGGCAGTCGGCACCGTTAGAATTATATTTGACAGATAGAAATAACAGCCACTCACAGATCGTTGAGTAATCGCACTTTTCCTTTTATAAGCAATTACTATTAACATGCTTTTATTAGCACAAGCCACTAACCTACATTTATTAAATACTATTTGGTGTAAACACAACTAACATGGCAAACACAAATATCATTCCGGAAAGGCTTCAGAACCATATACCACATTCATACGCTGCGGCAGGTTATACAGAAAACCGAGGAGTATAAACGTCTGAAGTGGCAGTGGGCGAGGCACATAGCCCTAAGAACCGATGGCCGATGGGGCGGAAAGGTTCTGGAGTGGCGACCACGCACCGGAAGACGCAGCGTGGGCAGGCCCCCCACAAGGAGGACCGACGACCTAGTGAAGGTCGCGGGAAACCGCTGGATGCGAGCAGCTCAGGATTATTTAATGTGGAAAACTTTGGGGGAGGCCTATGTCCAGTAGTGGACGTCTGTTGGCTGAGATGATGATGATGATGATGAGAACTATCATGCTTTCCATAGATCATTTTCAAATATATAAAAATCTGGTGTCGAAGCTAATTGGGCAACGCTTATAAATATGTATTGAACAAGTGCCGAGATTAACAGAAGCGTTAAATAAAACAATGATCAACATTGATTTATTTAACGCATAGTAAATGAAGTAGCGGATACGTGACGGGTTTAGCCAAAGAAATAGCTACATAATAGAACGACCAAAGTCATGAACAAGTGTACGTCTGTGCCGATCTTACGACCTTTCAGCTAGCATCGATATGATGTAAATAAATCCAAAAAATAAATATTTTCGACGCTGCCCTCGAAAAAAACTCTTGAAACACTCGATAGACAACAACTGAAATAAAATTGAAATAGAATAATCAAAGTATCTAGAAGAATTGTATTGCCCGCTGTAGAAAATCAAATCATAATCATCAGCCCGAAAACGATCCAAAACCGGAATTAGGTTTTGCCAACATTCAATGACTACCTAAAATATGAAAGATCGTTTAGATTCTGATCATACGAGGATAGTAAAAGTAAATCCGAGAGCTACGTTTCTTGTACATTATGGACCCATTTTATCAGACAGTCAAGCAATTAAGTGTCGAACAATAACATTGCAACCGTTATCGGTTCGTTAAAGTTAGCCACAATGTCAAATTGCACACATCATTGCATATAGTGATCTCATTCGCTCTCGAATTAAATTCTTTACCTTATAATAACATATTCTTCATAAGCTCGGAAATTTGCAGTTCGATAATCTTGACTCGTATGATTTTAGTCTATCAATAATGACTTTTAAGCTTTTTCAAAATAAATAACTTTCATTAGTTTTGTTTGAAGTGTTACTATTAGAATAGTCATATTGTTTAGTATTCCTTAGTTACCGAAATAATAAATATGAAAACAACTGGGCCACTATTTTCTGGTGTAATTGTTTATGTAAAACATTTATCATTCGTCGATGACGGAAACTATTGCGACTAAAGCAACATGTCTAAAGAGAAATTCACAATAAAAACAACCCGATATAAAGTGGGCCTAAAACGATGAAATGCGAGGTAGCCGTATGTCAACCGCTTGACATAGCACCTCTGATCGTGGAACATAACATGATATTACACGCCTGACCGTAATTCCGTGGGGATTAAAAATAGATAGTCACGTTTTACACGCTGAAGTATATTTTCTAACGGTCGGGCGACAGTCATAAAATCAAGTTACCTATTAGCACTCGCCCATATCTTATTTGGTACTTTTGGAACATGCATGTCTCATTATCGACTCGCAGAATTTATTTAGCGGCTGTAATTGCTGCCCTAAAGGGTGGTTAGTAATGCGCTTAATGACTGCACTGAAGAATGTTCATATCTATGGATCACTTCAGGAGTGCCTATAGACAGACTGGCTGTAAATATTATTTTTTAAGTGCACTTCCTAGTTGAGCATCGAAAGCGGTATTAGCTATGTATGATGGACACGCGGCTGCGACGCACACGACAACTTTCCCTTCTTTAATGGAAAAACAGCATTAAGCCAACCGCCTTACGGATAAAACTTGTAAGGCACACGCACCACGAGCGGGATAGCGGCTTGACCACGAGACTGCTTTGAGAAGATATAAGAATAAAAATCTGTTTAAACAATGTACCAAGGTGTACCAATCGTATTTTAAAGGAAGTGATCATGAACTCTGAATGACAGCACAGAATAAGAAGTAGGTAACAATGCAAAAATTTAACGGTTTGCCGAACGGACTAAAACTTTCAATATTTCCTAAATGATCACGGGGTTCAACATGATCGAAGACCTTAGGAAATAGAGACCACGAATTTTTTAAAATGTTGAATATTTTCTGTAGCGTCAATCAGGCCAGATCGAACGATCATTTCTACTAATCTAATGTTTGCCGCTACAATGCAGCGCCGTTAGATATCAGTATGTAAGCAAAAGTTAGTAAGAAAATTGACAAGATCAACACTGAATTAAGCACACTTCTGTTGTAATATAATAGTAACTGCAGTGTCCTTAATGCTCGAGTGGAGCTTGCGCAAAGGCCGTTTGTCAAAATTGCCTGTTTAAATTTTATTTGGGCGAATACGAATATGCCAAACAAGCAGTATCGATGAAAGAAGCAGAACCAAAAGATGAAAAGTGAAAGTTTGGGAATGGAACACGATAATGATCGATCGTGATTTTTTTAATCAATGATTATGCGGTAGGTGACTATTATATCTCTATATAGATAGATATCAATCAAATTCCGAAAATGGGGAGTTACTGAGAACATTAAGTACATATTTCAAGTTAAAATAATACAGTAAACCATAAAGCAAAAAAAAACTAAATGAAAGTCTATTACGTAGACGGATAAAAAATTGTGCTTCAGAACTTTTTAACGAATTCCTGTAAACCGTTAAACTGTTAATTTAACTATAATGACCCAATTAGCAACAATCATTTGTGCGTTTCTGATAAGTGAATTTCCTGAAGCAGTTATTTTCCAGCGGAAGTTTTAAACGCGATTTCCATTAATTAAACGCGGCACCCAATTTCTAAGCATTCAGAGCCGTTACGACCTCAATCATATCTCAGCTCAAGATACGCCCAAATCCACGGCTGCGTCCACACTGGCTGGTCCAACAGTTAAAGCACGCGCTGTGAAGTGAAAGTGAATAGCGCGCACGTACGGTCGATCCACAGCCCCAATAAGACGACACTGCGCCGTCCGCATACTTCAGCAATTACCACTAGGAAATCACCACTGTTCCGGGGACTTACTCCCAGAAACTAGATTATTTAACAACCATAAAGCAAACATAAAGTTTTGAAGTTGCATCACTTCTTAGCATAGAAAAAGTTTCTTTTAATTTAAAGTTTTCTACGATATAATAATTCTGACATGTTAAATATTTATTGAACACACCTCAAACTTGTTGGCCTAGACAAAATTCGATATTATCTACAAGGGATATCAAACGAATGTACGTATCTCCAACCCTGACCTCATGGTCAAATCTACAGCATATATGTATAACCAACCGGCCTTTATATTGAATTCTAAGGCTTTTCTATGATTTGTTACGCTCGTCGCTGTAGAAAGACTAATTTACGTAAGAATTAGTAGCTCATCTGAGGTTCAAAAGTAAAGCAATACGCCTAGCTAATGCAAAAAAAAAGAAAATTGAGAAATGAAACATTTACAACTTACCGATGAAGTGGTAAATAAAAAATCCAATAATTCTACACATTTCCATGTGCGTGTTTGACAATAATATGACGTCAATCACATTTTAACGTAAAATGAATGTCAATAGCAAGGAATATAAACAGTACGGTTTTAATAAAAATTAAAACGCGCTAGTTAAAATTGAATGTTACATAATCTCGTGGGTACGAATATAATGAAATGAAATCCTCATTTTGATAAGTTTAAACTGAATTCGTTTTACAGATTTTGGAAATTTTAGGACTGTTCGGATTATCTTGGAATAAATATATTTTTTATCGTATCAAGTGCCAATGAAATTCAAGCATAGTTTTAAGCTTTGTAACTTGAAGTTTTAAACATTTGATTATAGGTATACAAGAAGCCACTGTTTCTACTTGTACAAGACTAAAGAAATGTATGATAAGATCTATGGCCAAGTCAATTCTGGGCCAAGTTGGCAAAAACCAACAAAATGGTAGTCGTTTAGGCTAGTATTCGATATACTGGCCGTGATTACAACAGGTCGTCCTTGTGGCGAGTGTAAACACTATTGTTTGATCACGTGGTTGCACCCATTATGATCTGATAAAGAAGTTAGCGCTACACCTTTGTTCCATGTTACTTTGGCAACAATGTCAGGCATGGAAAGAAACGATTTATTAAATGTAGATATTGTTTACTTGAATAGTCATCATTCATGACAAAGAGCAGGTTGTAATTAGAACTGTAGAAAATGCATAAATTGACGACACAAAAGAAGAAATGTTATGTATGAATAAGCAATATGTCAGGAAGTATTTGTGCATTTTTAAACTTTAATGTACATCAGTATCAATCGCATTATCTTATTCGAAACTCGAACGTGAATGTTGAAACAAGCCTATTGTTAATTGTGTGGCGAACCACAATTTATTCAGTGTTAAAATTACGCCTTTTAAACATTCAATACAGTTCTCTTTTTCTAATAGGTTTTATTAAGGACGTGTGACAGTGACAGAGTGTAATTTTATAATACGATCAAAATAATTCCTATACATTTAAATCAAACTAAATCCTGTTTTAAAGGACCGCGATAATGTTCCGTAAACTGTTGGTGAAGGTAATAATGTCTTGAGAGGACAACGACCTGACCGACTCAAATCGTATTCCAGCTTGTTGCAGTGTGATGAACATTCAATTTTATAATACAGAACACTGGGTTCAATGTACGTAGATGATTCATTCGATGGATAGATAACAGTTGATAGACCGAGTATTTGCAATAATTCGATTTACCTAGGTACTGAAGTCAATTAATACATTGATTGATGGGTGATATTTAATCGAATGCATTGTTTTATTATGGCTGAGTAAGAAAATAAAACTGTTATGTAAGTAACTCGAATCAAGTGTTAATAGCGGCCGCAAAGAGGACAACGCCCGTCGCAGTCGCAGGCATCGCACCTGGGAGGTGCAATCCACAAGTCCACCGACGACTGGAACTATTGCTATTTTTACACAAGCCACTCTATCTTATTTACTATTCTGGTCTGCGACTCATTGAATTGTGGTTATTATGTGCAAGTTGGATATGTGCCAGCGAGTCGCGGACCTAACACACACTGATACTAAGATATTCGAGGAATGATGGCGAAGCGGTTTCAAAGGAGATCATTTATTTCGTAATGTTTTCTTTTCTTAAGGTTATAAAAAAGTACAAAGCCAAGGCTGAACTTTTATGGTGGTGCGTACCATAACATTTTTTAATCCTCACAGAAAACCTTACGTATTATTATGTCACAAATATGTGACTTCACAACAAATTGTTTTCGGTTAAAGTTCTAAAACATGACATTTTAGATTCTGTATAAGGTTGTTGGGGTCGTTTACATACGATACGGGCAAGTGACTCTCGACGAGCAACAAGAGAAGAGATCACGTCAAACCGGCAACCGAGTCGAGCGGTGGCAACAAGCAAACCGGTCGAAGGCGCCGGGCGTCGTCGCCGCCGCCGCCACCGCCGCCCGCGGGGATCGACCGGGGATTATCACCTTGTAAACAAAATTGCATTAGCTTTGTTTTTTGCAATGATTAAATGGATGCGGTCGTAACTTTGACTGATCGATCTAGAAGGCGTAACAAATTTACAGGCGAAGACAAACAACAAGAGAGATAACGCAACACGGTAACTTATTACAGGGGACATTGCCACGGCTATGAGGAAAAGGATCGAAGGTGATAACAGGTCGTCGAACAACATACTACTAGTAAATGCATTATGTACACGACAATTCGAAACAATGACTAGAGTTGTCGATCAATACAAGGCACCAAACTAACAAAGTGAGTGCGTGAAGGCACGTGATCAGTGATTAATTTGATTTTCGAAATTGTTTAGGGTAAAAAGTTGAATAGACCACTGACCGCAGCGTAAAGCAGAAAAACGAAATCGGCTAAGTGGGTCATCATATAATTTCGCAAGCGTATCGAGTGCCGCAAGCGTTAACTGGTACGCCCGAGGCAAGTCAAGGCCCGCGTGACGATGAGGCCCCGATCCTGACGATGTAGCCAGCGTCTGCCCTCATAGTATGCGACACGCACTCGTGTATCCTTAACACCACCATTGGTAAACCCATATATTCTATAAAATATTCATTGAAGTTAATTTAACTTCATTAAATAGAAGAGAATTAAACAGTAGGCACTTATCTGTTAAGATACTAATAAACATAGCAAGCATGGAAGCATGGTGGATCACGCCTCGATGACTACCTACCAACCTCATCTAAATCTTCGCCGCTTTATGTGCTTACCTTTGGACATGATATCATTTACCTTGGTGAGATAGTTAAAACACAGCCCTACTCCGTAGTAATTAAAAATCAAATCACTTAGCATTAACTATAATACCTAATCACTCACTAGCATAGATGTGTTATCTTATATTTGGACATGATCGTTCAGTATTTTATGGTATTATTATGTTGTAAAGGAATATCAATATTTAATTTTGCATCGGTAAACAACCAGTCTATTTCAATTTATTTGATTATGAAACAGGAACTGTTTCAATTATTTATTTAAAACTGCTTTCTGAAGTAGTCAACAGAGCATTTAATTAGTTTGTTCATATTTTATGCACCAAAGATAATATTACAATCCTTTGAAGTTTTAGTAAAATATGTCTAAACGAAAGATATTTATGCTAGCAAAATATATTTACCAAGATACTTGAAGATAGGTAGATAAAAGTAACAGAATATAGAATTGAATAGGTATTTATTAATAAATTTCTCAATTCTCATTTGAATGTCCGAAGTGATAAGGTCACTGAATGTTGTAAATAGTATGTGTATGAGTACGTGCATTAAAGCCAATTGTTATATCATAGATCTTTAGAAATATTCCAAAAGAGCCATATTACGTACCTATGTACTGTAAAACTAAAATAAAGGTCCTTAATTATTATATTTATTTAGGTAGAAGTGCGTAGGTTCTAACGAGGTAATGAGATGCGCAGAATGGTCTGAGACGATAATGCGACAATGTCTGACTGAACTCCTAGGTTCGCGTCCGGAATACGAAAAGCGTTTATCCGACGACGAATTTCAAATATGGACTAAACTCGGAAAAGTAGAAAGCATGGTTGTTAACAAAGAATATTAGTGATGACCAGAGGCCAGATTGTGGATTGGAAACGGTATGTAAAGTTGAATGTCAGGTTTGTTTTGCCATCCAGTTAGGTAGGTATCAAGATCCCGACAAAATACATATAAAATGAAGATGATCTTACATCATAAATCATTCGGTAAGATCGATTAGCATATTTCTGCACCCTGTATACGGGTGTTTTTATTTATCTGAGCGAACGATGCCATTCTACAAATAATCAAACAACTGGTTTGAGTTTCATATTTTGGGCAGCTTAAAAATTTAGAGGAAGACTAAGGATTGGTCGGAAAGCATTGAATGTTATAAACTTATTTTACAGAGTCCTTAATTTTTGAGCGCACGCGAGTAACAGACATAATTTTGTAAACAAAGATAAAAGGCGTTGGACTTACCCCTTCATTTCCGGGTAGGAACTGTATTTTAGGTTTTGCCAATCTGTCCTGTAAAAGAAAAAATACATTAAATTAGGTAAACTGCAATATAAAAGTACGACCAACTATGAATAATAGTAAACGTAATGCTGGTGATGTTACACAACTTGAATCAAGTATAGTCGTAGAAGGAAGATTTTTAATACGCAACTACAAATATATGCTTGTAATGTCGGAGATTCATTATCTTTCGACAGCTAAATATCTTTGCGAAATCAACATAGTAAAAAAATATTCATTTATCAGTTTTATATTTAATCATCATGTAAATCAGAAAATTATGCAATTGAAGACATGTCAACGATTGATGCTTACAACATGCATTCGAGCTAGGTGTAAGAAAATATCAAATGAAAGAGCACTATTGTTGATGTTATCGATATTTTTAGTAGATAATTAAGAGTAATCAAAATTTCTAAATAATTACACGGCATAACCTAATGAAACGTCGTAATTAGACGACAAGAAGCCAAACTAGTTGGGCAACGAGTCGGATTGGCCACAATAAGCAAGTGCCGGCAGGTTACACAACCAGCGATGGTCGAACGCGAGAAACATAACTAGGCTTGGCGGCAGTAGGTACTGATGATGTAAACTTAAAAATTGCTTTAGTTACTTACTTAACCGCAGAGCTCAATGTGAAATTCAACGTTGCATCGACGCGTCTAGACGCAAAGAAGGGAAGGGATGACCCGGAACTGGCAGCCTCCATGGCCATGACTTTTGAGGGTCCGGTCGGCGATAATCGGAAGCAAGATGGCAAAAGTGAAAATACATCAAGGAAACATTCTAGTGATTTTGCACGAATTACTGCTTGTTAGTTAGTACATATTAAGTATACTAACTACTAATCCAAAGGTTTGGAACGCTGAGTATATCGCTTATTTATGCGAATACGTGATAGGAGATCTCATTAATTGAGATTGAAATAGGTAAGGTAAGTTGCGAATGCCAAACCAGTTTCAGCCGGCAAGGTCGCAAGTCGTATTTAATTTTATTCCAATTCTAATTTAAAACGGTAGTAATAAACTTTAAATACTAAAAGTATCTACCACTTTCAGTTCAGTAGAATATGTTGTACAATGCAAATTATGAAATGTAATGTTTCTTTTTTCACGAAGATTACGTGAATCATATATAAATAATAGGAAATTATCACCAAATGATAAACTGAATTAAATAATATTTATTATCCATCTCAATAAACAATATACGTCATATCACGTGTCATCAAGCTGTTGTTCAAGACATTTTACTTAGCAGACAATTTATCAAAGATAGAAGTAACCTAAGTTACATAATATAGATGATATATGTACGTACATATTTGCATTATACAAGCGTAAGTAGGTAGGTGTACCCTACTGTAATAAATATGATTTTGTCGAATAAAAAATACAAAAGCAATTTCGGCCTTGCATTGAAATGCTACGTAGCTTGTAAGTTGTACGAAGTGAGGCAATAAAATACCTGCACAAAGTGACCTTAGCGGAATATGCCGGTGACCTTTACCAAAGCAAAAAAAGCTTTTACAAGCTTATGGTTTTTAGACGAAAGAAAATCATAAACATGAGTTTATGTAGATAATTACACCACAAATTGGTAATGAACATAAAATAACCTAATCTTTTATGAAAGAGAGAATTAAGTAGATCAGGTTTGGTAAATTTTATTGCTTGAATCCATCAAGCGATTTGATTATAAATAATAATAACTACGGTAACAATACCATTTCAAGTATTTAGAATTTCGTAAAAGGAAGATATAACAGTTGATAAATAAACCATGTGCCTAAGTAAGTAAATAAATGATATGAAAAGTAACATTTACTAAAAAATCCAACTATAAAAAGGGATTTTCCAAGAATAGTAGATACTTATCAGTAATTACCTATTAGGATCTTTTTCATAAACAAATATCCAAATTTCCGATGTAATTTTTCGACACAGAGGTTAGCCCGAGATAACGTGTAGTCGAACGAGATAAGAAAGCGTCAAATTGCGAGGAAGCGTCCAACGCCGTTCTACAAAAAAAAAAATCTGTACAAGAAGGCACAACTTCGACACACATTCTTTATTATACGAAACCATTTACGATAAATGTTTACTAATATTTACTCTTCAATTAAATATAAGTACGAGTTTGGGAAATTTTCTTGATATCAAATATATAAAAACTAAAGAAAACAAATTCTAATAAATTAGTTACCTACTTACGAAGTAGTTAAAGTAAAAAAAATAAGTCCCGTTAAATCATTTAAAATATTGAAAGAAGTGTCGTATCACCTAACCTGTAAACAGATTTCAAGAATAATAAAATGAAAGTTGTGCTTTTCTACTTTTGTAGTTATTACACTACATACTTACTTAAATGTATTTTATGGTATTTATTTGCAGCTAGAAACATACAGGAGTTAAAAACTTATTATACACATATATATATATATATATATATATATATATATATATATATATAGTAATGTATATGTACTAAAATAAAAGAACATTGGAGAATTTGGTAATATAAATCTTGAAAACAACGTCAAAATGCAGCGTGATTCTCTTTAAACATGAGATTTTTTTATATGCTAGTACGTGCTCAATTTCAATATTGACTCCATATGCTGTTTGTATTTCTATGTTGATTGCTACGTAAGTTTGACTAGCGTCCCTTAACCTCCCTATTTCTGATGGGCCGGCCCTGTCTCCAGGGCGGCATTCCTGGCGGTCGTAAACGATAGCAACCTTCATAAAAACATCACATGTCTCGTAGGTATATTTTACGTCTATATTGCCTATCATATTCATTAGGTACTTATTCTAACAATTAAGCACTAAGTTGATTTTAAACCCAGCTACATTACGTAAAGCATTACAGTAGTTAGCTGCCAGATTGGCTGACATTTGCAAACTGGTTTGGTTTAAGAGTTTGTACTACTAACTTAGGACACGGGTGTTGTTTGAGAATAGATAACACATATTTCGATACATTTTAAGAATTTTACATTATGAATTAAAAAACATTCAATTTATTAACTGTTTCACTTCAATAGAAAAATCTGCATACTGCGATTTTATTTGGATCAGCATTTTTATAGGGCTAAACATAAGTTAAAAATCCTTGCGCATAAATAGAAACTTGGGGCGAGTGGGATATCTTTGGGAGAGTAAAACATCTGTTAGCAAGTATGTATTACTGCTTAGTTAGGGCCAACCAGGTGCTAAGGCTTGAAGGGGACGAAGGGTGCGACGACCCCAAGCTCTATCGTCCGTGCTCACCGTCACGCATACGTCACACCACATCGCATTATTAACTCTGCTCCTAAACCAGATTAGCATCCTGTACTAAAGACAGATTCAAAAATGTCTTGTAAATTTTTATTTGAAGAATTTTATCATCCGTTGAGAACTAAACTGAGAACAGTTGAAAATTAATCGCCAAAAACAAGATGAACTTGTTACATTATTTAACGACGTTGCCAATATTAGGTATTAATTAATTTATGTGCTTGACTAATAGTATTTACATGTGTAGTAGTATTTAATAATTTATGTATGTAATGAATTCATTTCCCTCCCCACCCACACACACTCACACATGCACCCCTACACACTTACGCACACAAATATATTCACACACACACACACACACACACACACACACACACACACACACACACACACACACACACACACACACACACACACACACACACACACACACACACACACACACACACAAATTAGATTTATTATTGTATTCGTTTCTTTTCTCTTCCGCTCTGCAAATATAATGTTTGAACTAAATAAAGTAAATCCTTAATTGGCAGTATGCGATAATATTAATTTTATATATAGTAATAGTGCTGTGGATTTTGTATTAATGATAAAAAAATAAAATAAAATATTTTTTGTTTAGTAATCAATTGGTAATTTGCAAACATTATATTATTAAAATTTATTTATACAGCATCGTTATGTTAGTTTGTATTCTAAATAAACAGAAAAATACAAACTAGGTACCACAGGTGTCGTTTTCGACAACAGGCGCTACTTTAGTCTTCTTTTAACAGCCCTAATTCTTTATAATTATGTTTTTAATTGACCCCGATAACATAATGAGGGACATTGAATGGTGTCAGTCAATTAATATTTCATAATGAAATACGATATCTAGTTTCAATAAAGGTGCACCCACTATGGACGGATTTAACATTCGGTACAGATATGTACCTACTTGGCTCTAGGAAAGAACTATTGGTAAAATTGTACTTATTCAAACACTTCAACACTCATAATTTGCATCAATGTAACAAAAACATGGCCTTTATTGAAAAATTACGGAGGTAGAGTAGGATTGTAGTTAGATACCATTAAAACGATGATTCATTACGATCAAGCAAAACATATCCTTCTAAAGCGACAGTAGACATTTGTTCGGCAGCTCTACAAAAGTGATTCATACCTTTCAATGGATTCTAGGCCCAGGAAAAAAGGCCAGGTGGCACGCTTACAAAGCGGTTTACAAAAAAACGGCCACCAGACCTGCCGTAGGTCAGTGTGTAAGAACATAGGGAAAATTGGATTTTAGCAATACGACAGTAGCGTTTTAAATCCTTTGACAGACTGAAATAGTAGGTGCCTGCAGGCTGTGATCTGAGGCAGTCACAAAAGATATACATCGATGTTAAACACGTGCAACAACTAGGGAATCACAATCAGGTGGGCGACAGGCTCAATGTTACGTTATTAAATAGACATTTTTGCATTGGCTGTGTGAAGGATATAGTTTTTTTAAGGGATTTCTATAACATCTGCTAAAACTATAGCAGGTATGACAAAGCTTGCAAAATATATGATGTTTGTTTGTGCTAGAATTTTATTGCTGTGACAGGAAATACATTAAATAAAAAATCGTAGCTATGCGATTAGTACATATTAAAAATAATGCCACATGTTTTTTTGCCCATATTTTTTTAATCAACAAAATATAGAATAAAGGAATTCTAAAACTGTTACTTCAACTTTGTGCTTGCAAAATTTGATATTAATACAACATGTGGATCATATTTACATGAACACACATTGTGTAAACTGGCTTCAAAGTAATAAATGCAGAAATGCTGCATAATGTTAAATAGAGTACATATATTGTTTGAATATATTTGTCAACATTAGGTAAGGTAATATACACTTATAATTAAAAACTAGAAAGATCTACAACCAAAAAAACTAGTTACTATAACAGTCACATTTAAAAAAAAAATGCTATTGCCTCAGGTTTACCTACAGCATTTCCATTTGTAATACAACCGTTTTAAAGAACATGGTTACTATTATTTGTACTTGAACAGTTAGAGTATTATTAAAGAATTTGAATAAAACTGATTTCTGTACTACCTTGATGGTTATAATTGAAGGCAATCATGTGATAGAGGTTATGTTATGTTAAGGTGGATAGTTACAAACAGCCCGCTAAATTATCTTGCGTTTTTTTAGTAAGTAGGTATTGTGTATAACAGATTAATTAATATAGCTTCTTCGTGAGAAATGTACCTATTTACAATATTTTTTAATAAAATTTGGAACGGTAGCTCAGAGTTAATGCAGGTATAAGTAAAAATAATAATCTTTTAATTTTTAATCCTTATTTCTTGCTAGCTGTTCCGCGCGGTTTCACCCGCTTTCCCGTGGGATCTTATCTTTTTCCAGGATAAAAAGTATCATATGTGCTATTCCAGACTATAATCTATCTCTATGCTTAATTTCATCCAGATCCGTTCAGCCGTTCTGGCGTAAATGAGTAACATACATCCATCCATCCAAACTTTCATAATTTATAATATTGGTAGCATTTATTTAATTAATTTATGTGTGATATAAACACCAAAATAATATCATTTTCCTTTTCATACCGGAAACGGTACATCTAAGCATATAAATAATTTAGAATTTAAATTCAGAATGTAATATTTATGCCCAGACAAATATAGTCAGCGCCTCGCTCCCAGGCTCTATACTCCTGGTACAGTAAAATGGATTGACGGTAATTAGTAGTTCAACAATTATTCTAAATCATTGCTATATCGTTTGAGGAATTTTCGTTTTGACTAAATATTGATAATCAAATAAAAAGACCTTTGTTTTTCGTAATGAATGACCTAATTAACCTTTCGAACTGTACTTAACTTTAGCTATATACTTATATGAAAATCTTTAAAAAAATATAATTACGTAAATTTTAATTAATAATAAAATACGTTTATTTCAACAACTTATCACTTGTACACATCTGGTTTAGGAATCCCCCTTTAAGCAAGAGTGTGCTTGTGATAGTATAATATTATTTAATATTATGACCACAAACACAAAAATGCAAATGCGTAAGTAAGGTAGTAATAAAACAGCATGACATACCTACAATATTTATTATGTAGTTATTACTTAATTACTCAGATAAATGTTATCACTTACATTTTTGCTTTTTCATTAGTTGTTTTTTCGGTAATAATAATAATAATAATTCAGTAAAAAAGATTATTTTGAACTGAATAAAATAATTTATGTACAAACTATATGTATTTTAACATGGTAATTGCCTACCCTACGACAACGACTAAGTAAAAGATTACAAAATGTGATCTGTTTATGATAGGTGTATTAGGCTATTTGCATTTTTTTAGATGATTACTCGATAATCGTGCAGATTCTAGTCACCCAACGTAATATTCTTTAGATAAGACGTTTTAACACCAAATGTTGTAAACACACAATATAACGTTTGATGATTGGGGACTGCTCAAAAAATGTGCTTATTTTCTACAATAACATTTCGATTAGAGAATATAATGAGGTTAGATTAAATTGGTAAATTCAAGTCACTTTACTACCGAAGAAGGGGAGTATGTTAGTTGAAATCCAATAGGTACATCTGACGTTCATACGTGTCCATATCATATAGTAACAAGCAATTGTCATATCAATTAACCTCACACACCATAAGTGTTTTTCTAGTGAGCTAGCATAGTTGATGCACTTATAACAGTTTTGGAATATCCCAGTTACCTATAGTGTGTTAAAAGCTCAATTAAGTACCTACATAGCAACAGCTTAAATTGAATAACTAGACAGAACAAAACAAATGTTTTTTTTCTTCGGAATAAGTAATCTGGCAGCTGGTACTTTCACCTGCGCGGGCGCCGCCCCAACATTGTCGCCGCGGCTGTGCGCCCGATTCGCTTACCTAATGTGCAGAGTTTGCGAAACTGGGCCCAAACGGCTAGACACGCGCCGAATGCCTACGATTTAGAAATAGGAGCAATCTTATGTAGCATTAAAATAAAGTCGTGTGTGTATTTAAAAATTGATTTTCTTCCGATACAAATTTTCCCTTGATTGACATCGGTAATTCTGTCATTGATATCGATTATCGATGTGCCAATTATTATAAACTGTAATGGCTTCATAGAAATACTTACATCTATAATAACTGTAGTTGCTAAAACTCCTTGAATTAAAATTTTGGTAAATAATTGCTTACGTGCGATTTAAAGCGTAAAGACTCTTTATTTAAATATTTTTACTTCCTAACTTTCAAATAGCACATTAAAATGGATATCATAATTATCTAACTAAGAAGAAACAACTGTTATGTAATACACATACCTACAACTTGCTAACTCTTAATTGCTAGTGGTAGGTAAGCTTTATTTTGCACAAATGTAAAATTTGGACCATAGATACCCTTCCGCGGACTATTCGGCGAGCGCTTAGGGCTCTCAACCGGTATATAAATCTTTAGACGACTCACCGCTGAGGGCGCCCTAGTTGAGGCACGAACCTCGGGTCAGGAAGTCGCCGGGGGGCACAAAAGTGGGGATCGGACTTCGCATAAGCGATTTAGAGGAGTTTTAGGGGATGGTCGGATTACTGAAATGCAGCTCGGGCCGCTAATTACGGGGGACGAGACTGAGATTGAATGGGACGTCGCGATGGGCCTCACCGGCGAGGGCGGAGACGCGGGCGGTTCTGTGTTGTGTTTTTCAGGGCTGCGCGAGCCTTCCTATCAAGCAGGCAAGCTTCGGCCTACGTGTTTTTGAGATTTGAGAAGGAGTGTAAGACGCGGCGTTAACTATCAACGGGTTGATGTGATTTTGAGCTCGGTCGAAGAAACGGCAGTGAAGCGCACTTTTCGATTGTTTTATGGTGGGTAGATCGAGGGCCAGGTGGAGATCTAGATTGCGCATGTACCACGGAGCGCGTGTGGCTTTGAGCATGAATCGGTTTTGATAAACTCAGCATCGCTGGCGCATTAAAAGGGGAGAATATGCCGAATTGAACCTACTTTTATAAAACACGCTTTTAAAATAACCAAACTAAAAAGTAAAAAAAAAACTAAAAAGACACGCTTTTACAGTATATAAAAATAAAAGGTGAAAAATTATTTTCAATAAATTTAAATTAAGATTAAGTGTGATTAGCAAAAAAAATTAATTTTATTGTAAAAAAAAGGGTAGGTTGCTTGATGTCAATTGTTATTAAATATTTTATTGACAGATATTGGTAGAAGTAGTCATTTTGAAAATATCTTAAAAAGCACCCCACGGAACCCTAAAAACGGAAACAAAAACATTTAATGTTTTCAATGAAATGAAATAGGTCTATTTATTCATCCAAATATGCCTTCACAGGTATAAATTGGCAGACTGCCACAGTATTCAGAAGGTTACTTTTGCTGAGAAGGATAAGCAATAAACTCTTTTAAAAAGCCAAGTTTCATAATTACGACAAAATGACACAGAGTGCTATACCCAGGTATTGTGGTGATTTAAATATTCTTTAATATGGTATAAATAATATGCCTTCTATACTAAAACTCTTAATTTAATACATTCTTTAAGGTTTTGTTAAGGCAAATTTTAAGTGCATTAAAATCAACCTTGCCCTTTTTGATTATGAAAGCAGAGGTCACAAGTTTCTGCTTATTTACTGATAGGGTTGTGGGGTTTATATTATAGTCTATCCACTATCCCCAATCAGAAGGTTATCATTTTTAAATAAAACACTTGAATATAATCTAACTCTTGTAATTGTCTTTTCAACGAGACTGCCAAACGGTAACTGTTCGCAGTGCGCTACGTACGATGTGAGTTTAAACAATAAAAAAGCTTGCTAAGCAATGTGACACGCGTAGGTACATATGTGTCCCAACAAGGGTAAACGTTTTTTTATTTACAAAATGTCAAATATTTTGATGTAGTATTGTCATGTCATAAATTATATTTAATATACTAACTACAGTGAGAATTTAGAGATTATTTTTGAGGGAAGCTTTTTGCAAAATGAAAATAGTTCCTATATTAGCAGCTGTGCCCCAAAGCAAAATGCATTAGGACATAACACATACTAAGACATAATATTAGGTTAGGGAAAAAGTCTTTTCGCATTATAGTATGTATGAACTTGTAATAAAATCTCTTTGGCTATACTATTTGTATCTGGCTGGTTTTGTTATCATTGAAAGTTTAAATTTTAAAGAACATAATTCCAAATTAGGAAAATGTGTGATTTTCATTTGTTTTTCGTACTGTCAAGATGAGTGAATCTAATGAAGAAATTCGATACATTTTAAAATTTTACTACAAAAAAGATAAAAATGCAACGCAAGCCGCGAAAAAACTGCAGTGTCTGTGAGAGTAGCACAAATTTGGTTTAAGCGTTTTCAATCCGGAAATTTTGATGTCAAAGATGCACGTCGCTCTGGTCGCCCTATTACGGATAAAATGGATTACATTTTTGAAAAAGTGGAGCATGATCGGCATATCAGTAGTTACGACGTAGCTGAAGAACTGGGAATTGGCCACAAAACAGTTCTGGCACATTTGAAAAAAACTGGGTACACAAAAAGCTCGATATTTGGATACCTCACGAGCTCACTGAAAGAAACCTAATGAACCGTGTACTCATTTGTGATTCTTTATTACGACGTAATAAAACCGAACCATTTTTGAAGAAGCTGATAACTGGTGATGAAAAGTACACACGTACGACAAGAACGTGCGAAAAAGGTCGTGGTCAAAGGCCGGTCAGGCTTCACAGACTATGGCGAAACCCGGGTTAACTCGCAACAAGGTGATGCTGTGTGTGTGGTGGGATTGGAAGGGCATTATTCATTATGAGCTGTTACCACCAGGCAGGACCATCAATTCTGAACTCTACTGCGAACAACTGATGAGATTAAAGCAAGAAGTTGAGAGAAAGCGGCCGGAATTAATCAACAGAAGGGGTGTGGTTTTTCATCATGATGACGCTAGACCTCACACATCTTTAGCCACTCAGCAAAAATTAAGATAGTTTGGCTAGGAGGTGTTAATGTATCCGTCGTATAGACCTTCAGATTTCCACCTGTTTCGGTGTCTTCAGAATTATTTAGGCAGTGTCAGGTTAACATCACGAGAGGACTGCCAAAACCACTTGTCGCGGTATTTTGATTAGAAGACCAAAAATTTCTATAGCAATGATATCATGTCCCTACCTACAAGATGGCAAAAAGTTATCGAACAATATATAAAATGGTACCTACATACTTTAGTTAAATGTAAATAAAGTATATAAAAAATGTTTTGAATTTTCTTAAAAAATGCGAAGAAACTTTTTCCCCAACCTATTATAACAGTAAAAAGTATCTGAAAGTGGAATTGTTTAAAACTTACAGACTTAAAATAGATGCATACACTTCTAATTCAGTTAAGATAAAAATAGAAGATTTGGTAACTGTATTTTTAAAACACGCGAATAATTTACAGTTGAAGTATCTAATAGAACAGCAATGGTAAGCGAATGTGTCTGTGTGTCATTTAATTTATGTTACAAGATATGTGATTATAAAATTATGTACCTAAGCACAAACCACATTACAACATGATTTTCACTTATGTGGATAGAGCTGAGTGGAAGGGGATTTAACATGCTGTGCAGGATCGGTACCTAGTATGGGATAAGGATAGGAAGGAGAGAAGAAGAAAATAAGAAACGAATGTGATTATAAAATAAATGATTAGCTTTTAACTAGATGATTAATAACCTGAGAAACTACAAAAAGGAATTTAGAAGTTAATTTGAGATTTTGAGAGTATTTAATAATCTTTGAATTCATCTGGAGGAAGTTATGAAACAAGCTCAGAATAAAATGAATTAAAAAACAGAATACAATGTAGTTACTTATCTCAAGCAGGACTGAATAAGCTTTTTGAACAAAACTAATTGTCTAATTATAATGTAATTTCTGCTAATTTCCTGGACAGAGGCCAGTTTTTTCCACATTTACTCTTAAGGTATTTATTACTTATATATATTGCTCGGACCAGACTATTAGCCTATTTTAATATAAATAAACCAATATACTCACTCAGACATATACAACAGTTTCAATACTGTTATTATAAGTAAATAGCAGATATATAGGTTGCTTTTTAAGCATGCATTTCATAGTTTGAATTCTAAATATTTATTGGGACTTTGACATATTTTACTTTCATTTTATCAAAATTTTTAAATGGAACTCTCATAAATCATTTGTTATTTCTTTCAATCAGACAGCACAAGTTTTTGGTAAACAAGAAACTTATGTTGTGTGTATTTTACTATTTTTTTTAGTTTTGCCTTCAATATGATATTAATACTGTAAGTTCTTTTTATATGTAAGTACTTGATTTTGGCTGCATAAAATTCACAAAAAAATGTGTTTTTAGTTTTTACATACTTATATTAAGGTACCTACTTAAGCATAATTTTATTTGAAACTACATATGTTCATATATCTTTTCTTAAGAAAATATTTGTTTTTGACTTTTAATTTCTTTCCATTTTTTTCATTCTCTCTGTTTACCTATGCGGCCTATGCCATAACAAAAACTGTAGCTATTGTCAAGTTACTAAAATAATAAAAGACATTTTTGTGAGGTTCTTATCCAAATCACATTCAACATTGGTAATGATCATCATTTTTACTTTAATTATAGATTTTATTTATATTTCTTTTCATAAACTAGGCATACTTATAAATAAATAACAAAAGTGTATTCATCTTTATTTAGACAGGAAAAGAATTGTAGATTTTTTGTAGTTTTAGGTTTTTACAAAATATGCAAAGTTGACAAATCATTAAGCCTGGAATTATGCCTATATTTTCATCTTTTAAGTAAACAATCAAAAGATACAGCCGTTTATGATGCATATTTTGACTCACAAGTACTTAAAGGAATAAATATGAAACCTAAAGTAGATCGAAAAAAAAACAACATAATTGGAAAAAATCTTCCATTCCCCTCATGAATGAGTTATTACATGCCTACAAGCTAGTATGGAACACTGAGAGCGCGAGTCGACTCCCTTGATTTTCAGTGTATTTTCAGTTAATTACCATGGTTGGAAGTGAGTGATACATTAAAACTGACACTGGTATAATAATAACAGTCTTTAATACTAGTCCACGGTACTTTGGTGTGAAGGAGTCTATCAATTTTTAATAGTGATACTAATGCGAAAGTGTGTCAATTTATCACACAGCTATGGAACAACAGATTGATTTTTCCATAGATTTAGTTTATGGGCCGGATAGTGACATAGGCTAGTTTTTATTACGGGAATCCGAACAGGTGACACAGCAGGGTGGAACATAGTGGTATTTATTTATATATATATATATATATATATAAATAATTACAAAACTACAGCTCGATCAGATTAATACCATATTTCATTGAAAATTAGTATGTAACTGAACCAATAACTTTATCGATTATTGAATGGGAAAGAGCAATATATGAATGTCTCGATTATGTTCACAAAATTTCATCATACTTGAGATACTTATTTGCCTTTGACCACAATCTTGCCATGGTAAGTGATGATGTGGTTGAAGGTGGTCAACACACAAAGCTTTGAAATGCAGGTGGGTGTTTGGGGGTATGTGCAGAAAACAAAATTTGAAAAATTTACCAGTATCGATTTTTTTATTGATACCACTACAGCTCGTCAATCAAGAGCTATTGAACCAAAATAAAAAAAAATTTGGTTGACAACAGAGGATAAAAAGTCTGGGTACAAAGATGTTTCTTTTATTAATTATAATGATGTTAAAAGTAAGTAAAAAGAATACTTTCAACAATGAAAATAATTCCTGTGATGATATTTCTCACCAATACTTAGGTATACTATTATAGATTTTGTCTTACTTAACTCAATTTATTTTCACTCCAACACATTTTTTAAATTGAAATATGTGTAGTTTCAAATCAAATAAAAACCCATATACCTACCTAATAAAGAAAATGTCATTACCAACAGTTATTGTTATTGACAATAGTTGATAGCCTACAGTTTTGTTAAGGTTTTTAGGCAAACAGAGTGAATGAAAAAATTTAAAGAAAATAAGTAAATGAAATCAAATACAATAAAAAAAATATTCAAGTATATATTTTACATAAAAATTAAGTAAGTAGGTTAAGTATAAAATTGTTAAACATTTGAAAAAAAAAAGCCAATATAGTAAGATCCAAAAATATTTAAAAAAATAGTTTATTGCCAGTTCTTCTCAGTTGAAGTCGGACTTCTGTCCGAACCAGTGGTAACTTCTGTAATTCGACCTTCATAAGTGCCCTTCTAGGGCCTAAACTGAACAAATGGTTTTGAATTTGATTGATATTTACAAGTAGGGCCAGTTTCATATAAAATTTAAATATAAAAAAATTATGTAATGTTTTCAATTTCCTATATGCAAGCAAAAACTAGTATTTTATGTTATCCGTCTAAGTATATTTGATCTATCAGATTATAGGTAGTTCAACGCTGTAAATTACAGCAGGGTAAATAGCTGCATTAGCTCAAACTTTGTTTGTGGATGGATGTGCTGTTGTGTTAACATTTTTATAAATGGGACCATTTTACCAATACTTATTGATTGTGTCTTAACTCAAATTATTTTCACTAGATGGCTATCAACTTTTTGTAATCATTACTAGCCTACACTAGCAGAAAGTAAGCAGATGGCCATTCCAACAATGATATACAATCTACATTGGTAAATAAAAAGAGACTACTTAAGAAGAGACATCCTCTTGACAAAACTGACATCATAACATGCCGCTAGTTTCATTTAAAATTGACATAAGAGAATGATAAAAATTAAGTGACAGTACAATTTCATATGCCAATTCTATGTTAGCCAGCCATGATAGCCAGCAACCTAGAGAAAGTTATTCTAGAGTGATAACAAACAACTACATTTATTACCGCTAGCTTTTCAAGTCAGCTAGGTAGTAAGTAGTTGTCTCAAATTTCAAAGTTTGAAGTTTAAAACTCATAAAAATGTTTTTTTTGTATTTACCACTTTCATTATTAAATTTGGTATATACATTAAGTAGTTTGTCGCAGAAACTTTATGAGTAAGTAGCTAAGGTGAGACTATTTTTTAAGTGAAAAAACATGTGTAAGGAGTGAATAGTGGAATGGCAAATTTATGAGAAAAACATGTGCAGTCAATTTAATAACTAGTGATGCCATTCTTATTTCTTTTTTTATATGTAGTTTTGAGATTACTGTACCATTAGTAAGCCGAAGGGTAAAGTAGGAAGATGAATATAAAAGAGTAAAATAATGTTGCAAAAGAAAACAAGGGCTTATTGAAACAAAACTAATTTAACACACTTTCTAGTTTTTATTCTATTTTTTCTGTTAACAGGATAGGTGGACTTAGTACAAAAAATATTTGCACTGTAGACCAGCTGATTCCTTAGCTAGTCGTCACGTTTCATATCATTCACACATTGTCTTAACCGTAATCATAGATTCACAACCTATACCAAACATAACACAGCAACATGTAATTTGAATAAATTTGAAGGTGGACTTAGTGCAAAAATTATCCAAACATAACACAGTAACATGTAATTCGAATAAATTTGAAAGGCAATCAAACAGTGGTGATTTTCCTTCCAATAGGTAAACCAGGTAAATACAAGAGTTGATGTTCTTGAATGTTTTCAAAGTTTGAAATAGCATTGGTTTCCAAAGTACTTTGATTTATGGACACTGTCAGTGTGACGATATACGGATTGTAACGTAACCCCTCCGTAAACGTTGAATTCCGCAACAATAAGACCGAATTCTCTAATTATAGACGTATGAAAATGTAAATCTGTGAAAATAACACAGCAAATTTTCTATATGTTGACGTGGCGTGACATTGTAGAGAACTTTATAACCCGACCGTACCATTGTAAACATGTTTAGAAGCCAATTAACATCATTAGGAAACTGATATGTTCCAATAAATCTTTAAATTTGCAGTTTCATTTCAATTTACTGTAATATAAGTATGGCGCCTGACATTGTTGGCCTTATCATTATTTTGGTACAACAATATGGCGATTGTACTCACCTTATTATTTCTAAGGAAGTCTTCTATAGCTTTTAGCGCAGAATCCGTTAATTTCACAAACACTAGTTCCTTGTTTTCTTTATAACTAGACTCCGATGATAACCCATACTGAACACCTGCTGGCAAGGCCGCCATTTCTTACTCACTATTCGCACTGTGGACCAGCTGATTCCTTTGCTAGTCGTCACGTTTCATATCATTCACACATTTTCTTAACCGTAATCACAGATTCACAACCTATATCAAATTATAATTACAACAACAAAAGGGTTTTAGAAGTCCAAATTAACAATCTTTTTGTAACCCCATCGACTCGGCCTTTGTTGGCAGCGCTCTTCAGTCTGCAAGGCCGCACTGACTGTCATGCGCAATGGCGCTTTTGACAGGAAACGCGAGCATTCACTGCGACACTAGCGCCAAATAACAGTTGGCAACAAGTAATTTTGACTGCACCTAGCTTCAAGTCAGTAAAATATTTTTATAATTTATATGTCTTTCTCCTGATAAAATGTGTAATTATTTAAATTTTGCCTGC
The DNA here is from genome assembly GCA_951361185.1 of Ochropacha duplaris. NCBI lineage: Eukaryota > Metazoa > Arthropoda > Insecta > Lepidoptera > Drepanidae > Ochropacha > Ochropacha duplaris. The sequence goes on from OX592706.1 coordinate 5,166,225, forward strand.
CGATACACATAATTCATCTTCGTAAATTATCCTTTGATACCTAAAATTATCGTTTTGCAAATTAAGTTGACTTTTGCTTTGATATGAGCCTAGAGGTTGAGGTTATGTTTCTCGTTTTCATCCAGTTTCGTAAGCCCGACCTGTCAGTCGCACTTTTACTTACGTAGGTACGTGTAATATATTCCTATTCCTACTCGTGTCAGTTTTGATAAAAGTCTACCATCCTTTCTACATAGAACATCTGGTAAGTTAAGTATAAAAGTTTGAAGTTATTAATTATATTTAAATAATTTAAAACCGCTACAATTGGTGCCCTATTTATCATAAAATAACCTTTATAACCATCTGTTTACAGAATTTGTACTCCTGTAACTATGGCAAACTGGGAAGAAAAGAAGCAGCTTATTACTCGTAACCTCCAAGAGGTATTAGGGGATGAAAAGCTAACTGAAATCCTCAAATCAAGGGACCTTAAAATCTATTGGGGAACCGCCACTACAGGTCGTCCTCATGTGGCTTACTTTGTACCCATGTCCAAAATAGGTGACTTTTTAAAAGCCGGCTGTGAGGTTACAATACTTTTTGCTGACCTACATGCTTATTTAGACAATATGAAAGCACCATGGGAGCTATTAGCTCTTCGCACTCAATACTATGAAGCTGCCATCAAAGCTATGTTACAATCAATTGGTGTACCACTTGAGAAATTGAAGTTTGTGAGAGGCACTGAATATCAGCTTAACAAGGAGTACTCATTGGATGTTTACCGCATGTCATCGGTCATCACTGAGCATGATGCAAAGAAAGCGGGAGCAGAAGTTGTGAAACAAGTTGATCATCCATTGTTAAGTGGCCTCTTATATCCTGGCTTGCAAGCATTAGATGAGGAATACTTAAAGGTAGATGCACAATTTGGTGGAGTTGATCAGAGAAAAATATTTACAATGTCTGAAAAATATTTGCCTCAACTTGGATATGCTAAGCGAATTCATCTTATGAATCCTATGGTACCAGGTCTGGCAGGTGGGAAAATGTCTGCATCTGAAGAAGACAGCAAGATTGATCTCTTAGACAACCCATCCAATGTTAAAAAAAAACTCAAGAAGGCTTTCTGTGAACCTGGTAACATCACTGAAAATGGTGTCTTGTCATTCACTAAACATGTTATATTCCCTCTTTTCAAAAGTAGTGAAACTTTTAAGATTTCTCGATCACCTGAATTTGGGGGTGAAATGGAATTTTCAAACTTTGAGGACTTAGAAAGTGCTTTTGCTAAACAAGAAGTTCATCCAGGAGATTTAAAAGTATCTGTAGAACAAGCTATCAACAAGTTATTGGCACCTGTACAAGAGATATTTAAAGAGCCAAAATTGCAAGAGCTTACTAAGAAAGCTTATCCACCTCCAACTAAAGCTAAAGGCAATGCAAATGCTATTGAAGAAATAACTCCATCTAAACTTGACATAAGAGTTGGACGTATTGTTGAAGTTTCTAGGCATCCTGATGCAGATGCACTTTATGTTGAAAAGATAGATTTGGGTGAAGAAGAACCTAGAACCATTGTTTCTGGTCTAGTAAACTTTGTTCCTGTAGAGGAGATGCAAAATAGGGATGTAGTTGTTTTATGTAACTTAAAAGCAGCAAAAATGCGAGGTGTAGAATCAAAAGGGATGGTCCTTTGTGCTTCAGTTGATGAGCCTAAACAAGTGGAGCCCTTATTACCTCCATCTGGTAGTAAACCAGGAGATAAAATAGTTGTGGAAGGATATGAGACAGGTGAACCAGATGATGTTTTAAACCCCAAAAAGAAAATTTGGGAAAAACTGCAACAAGATTTGAAGACTAATGATGGTCTCTTAGCTGTGTGGCAAGGGAATAAATTAATTAGCAAAATTAATGGAAATTCAGTTACCACAAAATCAATGAAGAATGCTCCAATAAAATAACCATAACAGTAATTCTTCATGCATATTGCAAAACTTTAATCTGTTTATTGCACAACATGCTTCTGAAGTAATCTAAGATATGCATCATTTTAATTGTACTTGTTACTTGATTCGTAAATAAGCAAAGGTTTTGTTAATTCAATAATTTTAATACAGCATATTTATTTTTAACTTTTATTCCATATGATTTTTATTATTAACTAAATTCTCATGGACTAATATTTACTACCTGTTGAATTCTTATTTTCGTATCTTCATGTAGTTTCAGAGTTCCAGTAATAAGCTCAGTATAAAGTAACTCATTTGTTTTGACGTAACAAACTCAATGTACCTACGTATAGGGAAGAAATTTTAATACATCAAAGAAAATCAAAATTTATTCCACCAAGCGTAGCGGAGATATGTTTTAAACAACCAATAGAATTTCGTTATTCACACATCTCGTCACCGCTCAGCTATTCTATTGGTTTAAAAAAATCTCCGCTCCGCTCGTCTCCGCTCAGCTTTGGTGGAGTCTCAGCGCACCTACGGTAACCGCTTACCGTCAGGTGGGTTTGCCATTGTTTGTCACCTGGTGGTATAAAAGAAAGAATATAATCACTAGGTTTTAAAGTCCACACACATGAAATTATATAAGTCCATTTTATTATTTTTTAGACTAGCTTTCCGCCCCGCGGTTTCACCCGCGTATCCTTTGAGATTGAATTTCAAAAATCTTTCTTAATCCTCATCTACATCTTAAAAACACTACCTATCTTACTACCATTACCCCTCATTTTTCATACCAAGAAACGGAAATAACTCCTAACTTTGAACCTCCGTTTCACCCCTTCAGAAATGGAATTATAGGAAACGCTAAAACACGTATTTCTTTTTTTTATTTGTTAGCTTAAAAAAAAGTTTCATGGTTCTAGCTTCAACAATAAAGGACTTCCGTACAAACTTTCAACCCCTTTTTCACCCCCTTAAAGGTTGACTTTTAGAAAACGCTAAAACACGTGTTTCTTTATTTTTAATTGTTAGCCTAAAAACAAAGATTCATGGTTCTAGCTTAAAAAAATTGTGGACTTCCTACAAACTTTCAACCCCTTCTTCACCCTCTTAAGGGTTGAGTTTTAGAAAACGCTAAAATACGTGATTCTTTATTTTTTATTTTTAGGCTAAAAACAATGTTTCATGGTTCTAGCTTAAAAAAATCGCGGACTTCCATACAAACTTTCGTACCCCCGTTTCACCCCCTCAGGGGTATAAATTTAAATAACGCTGATACACGTGTTTCTTTATTTTTAATCGATAGTCTAAAAACAAAGTTGCATGATTCTAGCTTTAAAAATGACCGACTATCATACAAACTTTCAACCCCTTTTTCACCCCTTTAAAGGTTGAATTTTTGAAAAATCCGTTCTTATTCCTCGGTCAAGTTTTAAAAACAACACCTGGGAACAAAAACAGCTTTCTAGGTCTAAGGGTTTAGGCTGGGCGTTGATAGATCAGTCAGGACTTCTCCTTTTATATACTTATATATATATAGATTCTGGTGAAGTAATGCCACCTCGTGTACCTACACCGACATTATCCAAAACCGAAACATGTCCAACAGATGGCGTTTCTTAGGCTTTGTAAAAATTTTAAAAAGACAATAGGTATTGTAAAGTTCTAATAGGATGGGAAGACCTTTGAGTATTAAACCAGCGGGTGATTATTTTATTGATTTGCGAATTGAGATTATCTGTAAAACAATACATATAAAAAACCGGCCAAGTGCGAGTCAGACTAGCGCACGAAGGGTTCCGTAAAAATGGCAAAGAAAATCACGTTTGTTGTTTGGGAGCCCCCCTTACATATTTATTTTATTCTGTTTTTAGTATTTATTGTTATAGCGGCAGCAGAAATACATCATCTGTGAAAATTTCAACTGTCTAGCTATCGCGGTTCTTGCGATACAGCCTGGTGACAGACAGACGGATGGACAGACAGCGAAGTCTTAGTAATAGGGTCCCGTTTTTACCCTTTGGGTACGGAACCCTAAAACATACCTAATTGACAAACTGAAATAAAGAGAAGGAATGACACACACACACCCTAACATTTTAGGTGAACCTACAGCTGTGATCGGCTTTCTCACAGAGCAAATGGCTTTCTTTATAATAGCGCTACATAAAAGTAAAATATTGTTGACAACGACTTTTTTATTTCGATTTATTTATCCTTTGATTGGGTGTAATTATCTATTTAAATATAATACCTATACAATTGTAATATAGTATTCTATAAGTGTAGAAACTCACTAAAATTCTTCTATTATCTTTAATAATAAATAATAAATTTAAAATAAAATACATATTTAAGGGGGGCTCCCATACAACAAAATATTGTTTCAATAAATTATATTGATATCTACGTAAAAAGTATTGAGATTGACAATTGTACCGCACCAGCGACTAATCGATACCTACCTAGCGGTATAAATTGTTATATTGTAAGATTGCTCAATTAGGTTTTTTTTAAATTCTGGATAAGCTTGTTTGACCACAAGGTAAGCACACAAAGCCTAGATGGGAACTGGCTCTCAAGTTTAGCTATCGGAACACACCGATAGGTGCTTGGCGACAGATTTTCAACTTGAGGGTGGTAGCCATCCAGTCGGGTACTACAAAGTACCCTACCACCGTGCTATGGTTTCCTCACGATGTTTTCTTTCACCGAAAGCTCAAGCTCATTGTAGGAACCGAACCCACGACCTTCCCCGCGGTATCTGACGTCACTACCACTGAGCAATCATTGACTTACAAAAATCATACTCCGTGAGGAAATCTTTAATGTGGTAGGTAACCTATTACCTATTTGGTTTTGACTTAAATTCAAGTAGGTATCTAACTGTTTCGTTTCAATTTAACCCCGCACTTACACTTGTTAATGTTTACTCACGTAAGTAACTTACATAAAACTTACGAAAGCAATTTAAAGTATTAAGATATTACGGTAAGCTACTTACAAAGCGTGTTTGCATTTGCAAATTTATCGTGTACAACTTACAAGTGTAAGTCCGGCTAATGAAAGTGTTTTTATGTAGGTAAGTAGGTACCTACGCGTAATAAAATGTATGAAACATAATTATTAACCTAACTAAATATGTAAGTAATAGGTTTTAAATACTGCCCTGAGTTTTAGCTAAATTGTATGTTCTATCAATTTTTATTAAAGTTCACTAGTCTATTCTGGGTTTTAGAAAGAATGAAAGAAAAATATAGGTATTTATTTTGGACTCACACAAAGACGGAAATAATTATAACAAACACACATTATCCAAAAGAGCTATGTGAGGCCAAAAAAGGCATTTATCTCAGCATATGCTGCAGCGTGGGATGCTGCAACGCTGGTTTTCAGATAGAATCATAAGTGAGGCCACGGTCAATCGCGGCACAGGCATAAAAAAAATTCTTTCACCTACCTATAGAATGATAACTTATCAGCAAATTACATGGGCTATGTTTTATTTTAATTCACTTGGGATCGCGGGTGAAACCGCGGGGCGGTAAGCTAAGTACGAGTAGTAACTTATATGTTAGAAAAGATATTGCAGGCGGAAACAGGATTCTTGTTTTTCTAGTAGGATTTTAGATTATTTTATACTTTGTTTTTCGCGAATGACATATAGGTATGTATATAAATTGCATTCCCTATGTCATATGATCTCAGAATTAGTGCAATAGAAGTACCTACGCTTGAGTTTTAAGTTACTATTCACAATAGCCCATGAACTCAAAAACGCTAACTACCCTCCTTCGGCAGTCAGGTAAAATGATAAAATAATAAATGTAGGCCGTGTGTGCATTGCAGCTGAGGTATAACAATGAATGCACGGCGATAAAATTAGATATTCAATAACGGGAAGGGGGTTGGTGATCCGCCATTTTGGAGTTTCGGTCAGACGGGGGTAGCGGGCGAAGGGGGACCACGCATGCGTATATTGAGCACCCGCACCCTGTTAGGGCCGGGACCTCGGCAAGTGTGATGTCAAAAAACACGTTATTCTCTCCCCTAATTCTACTAACCCAGTACGTCTTAAAAAATACATTAATGATATACGCCTTGGTTCGTGTTAACATTTGTGATACAACCACAATTTCAGGATAAATGTGTCTATCAAGTGTGCTCTACGTGCATTCGTAGTGCGAACAATGACAGAGAACGGCTGATCGCTTCTGTATTAATTCAGTGATATTTTTACTATTATACTGGTGATATTATTTTGGTTTACTGACCGGTGAAATACGGATTCGTTGACTTCAATGAATGATTATTAAATATTTATGTGAATGCTAAAGTCTCCCTGCGTTTGTACAAATTATAAGGTAGCGGGTGATAATAACAATGGGATGACAGGAAAACGGATTCATGGAAAAGGTTTGGCGTCGGGTCGGTCTCCATTCCTCCCGTAAGAAGAGGGATGGAAGCGGGACTAGCCAGGAAGTGACAACATCTACTCCACAGGAAGCCGAGTATCAAAATATCCACACACTAAGAACAGCTGACTTGATAAGACAAAGGCAGGGCGATGAAAAGTCTACCCTTCGCTCTTCATACATTATAAGAAACGGAGATAACTTTATTCTGGTCGAGCGAAGACGTCGGAGGCGTCGTAGAAGTGGAACGAGAGCATCATCAGGAGGAAGACATCATACTCCACCAGTAGAGGAAAACACTCGTGCAGAGCAAAAGCGGCGACCACCAGCTCGGCTGAAGATATTCGGCATACAATGGCCGTTGCATTCCAGTGATACGAGGTAAGCATTAATTAGAGGTTATTTTTATCAACGTCAGCTTCATTTAAATTACAATACGGTAGATTGCACGTCATGATTACAGTGTGTGACTTATGTAAACATGCAATTTTGTTGCATTTGTGGAAAGATACGACCACTGCTTATTGTTTTAAAAAAAGTGCATGTTCAAGCGATAGATTAAAATTAAATTAATTGATCGTATGGAACGTTATTGCTTATTTGTGATACTATGTAACGGTGATAAATTATCTATTCGGTATTCAGTAGGTGCCTACCGCAGTTAACTGATATAAAAGTCATACTTACATTGTTTATTTACTTTTTTCATTGGTTTTCTTGGACATACTTACTAGTTTATTTTCAAAAATGTAGGTAATGTAGACTATTATTATTTCATCTGTGTAGGTAACCTATAAAACGGTGTCCCAAAAATAACACGCCAGAGTGACACTGGAGCTAGATTGGCTTCAGGTCTATCAGATAATATCAACATGGCCGTAGTAAAAGTTTTCTGGTTTTCGAGATATTGGCATTTAAAAAAAATACACTATGTTTTTTTCGCCTGTTTTGGCTATAAATAACTTCTAACTTATAGTTTTTTTTCCTAGTTGGTTGAGACAATCAAGTAATCATTTCATTTGAAACTAGTACGCTATGCTCAAAAAATAACTAAGTAGTTTCATTTTAAGTCAATGCGTGAACTTTAACTAAAGTTTGACTAATTACTGTTAAAAAAAAATGTACTGGACTGAATCAGCAAAATGATCTTAAAAACTAGCCTAAATTTAAAAATTCAAATTTTTGTCATGTAAGTCGTGCTACTTGGGTAATACTACAGTTAAAAAATAATACTGCAGGCGGCTTTTGTCCCCAAATTACTCGACTTTTTTTAAAAGCTTTAAAGAGGCAATATCTACTTTTACTAAGGTCATGTTGATGTTATATGATAGACCTGAAACCAATCTAGCTCCAGTGTCACTCTGGCGTGTTATTTATGGGACACCCTGTATACTGAGGCAATTTCGTAATTTTTATTTTTTATACCATAAGTGACAACCAGGCAAGCGGGTCCAGGTGGTAAGTGAATACTGTCGCTGTATAGACATGAAAGATACCAGGATTGATTACCGTGAGAATTGCCAATGTGTTGTACACCTTATTGCAAATGGCTCTCAAGTGCAACTGCCGGAACATACCAACAGGTGCTTGGCGACAGATCTTCAACTTGAGGGGGCCAGTCGAGTACTCTACCACCATGCCATTGTACATTGCCATTCCACCACACAAAGCTCAAGCTCATTGTAGGATTCGAACCCACGACCTTTGCCGCGGTATCCGACGTTACTACCACTGCGCTATCATCGCCTAAATTTCGTAATATTCCCGCGGATATCACCTAATCTTAGTCTTTATGTTTTAAACTAATTCATGTTAGCATGGAGTAAGTCAGATATCATCTATCAATGTGACTTGATAGATGATATCTGACTTACTCCATGATATCAAAGCTTTTGTCTTTCATCTACTCACAATGTGTTTACAATACCCGGCTTTCCGCCCTCCGTATATGAGTCATTCAATAGATATATCTACAGCAGCTCATGAATAGATACGGAGTAGGTACCTATAGATATGGAGCATATTATACATATCTATACCCTTATGATATTCTAGCGTTGTCAGGAATCAAGGTTACCTACATACAGTGCACCTACGGAAAAAAAGAGAAGGAAAAATGTTAATAAGTGTAAACAATTTTCAACCAAGATTTTTCTAGGTCTAATTATCTACATGTTTAGGGATAAATGATAATTTAGTGGAGACGTCGTATGCGAAGAAATTCATAATTTTAACCCACAGTGAAGGCTAGGCTTTCGGTTAAGAAAACATTCGTGAGAAAACCATAGCATCGTGAAAATGTACTTGGTGGTTCCCACCTTGCTGAGACTATCCCCATGATGAACATTTCTCGCCAAACACCTATCGGTGTGTTCTGGCAGCTGCACGGGACGCCCAGTTCCCTTCTAGAATTATGTGTAAAGCTTTCTGCCATCTTTTTATTTTGATATGGTGGTAAAAACAAGCCTATATCAAAAGCAGAAACAAGTTCCATCTCAAGTACGTACTAATATGCCTTTAATGCTTACCAATCAAAAACGGGAAATTATATTTTCGGTGTAGGGTTTTCTCGTGGGTATCAGAACACCGCCTAGATATAGTATGTCGGTGTAACAGGTAGGTACCTCCCTTATATGTGCAGTTACAATCAGAACCTTTAAAAAAACATGGTTTTGATATCTTTTTTTTTTTTTTATATTCGATAGGCTTGTGTTTGACCACAATCTCACCATGGTAAGTGATGATGTGGCCGAAGATGGTAAGCACACAAAGCCTAGATGGGAACTGGCTCTCAAGTGCAGCTGTCGGAACACACCTATAGCACAGTATAAAGATATATATATCTTTATACTGTGCCTATAGGTGTTTGGCGACAGATTTTCAACTTGAGGGTGGTAGCCAGCCAGTCGGGTACTACAAAGTACCCTACCACCGTGCTATGGTTTCCTCACGATGTTTTCCTTCACCGAAAGCTCAAGCTCATTGTAGGATTCGAACCCACGACCTTCGCCGCGGTATTCGACGTCACTTACCACTGAGCTATCATCGCCTTAATCATAGAACTCTCTGGTCTCTTCGATTTCGATCAAATTATTAGGACTTAAAAGAACTTGGGTATTTAATCTTTGTGGAAATAAAAGGGGACGACATTTACGTTTGATTAACTTTTATATTTTTTGACATCGAGCAGGTATGATAGAAAATAATTTTTTGAACCCATTAAGTTGCGTTCATCAAATATCGATGAATGATAAACAATATTTATGAAACGTGTTTTAATGGAGAGCATTCTAGCATCTAAAACTTTGCCTTCATTAATAATGCACATCGAACCTTCTTCCATGATGGCCTAAAACTGACAATTTCCCTACTCTATTTTTGTATAACATCGGGTATATTCCCACAGGCACACCTCGATCACCCGTCGATTCTGCCGCGGTCGGCGCTCCCGGGAGGACAACGAGCTCTATCGCTCAAACAGTTTCAAGTTCGAGAGGTTCACCAGGGAGGCGCCTGCTGATGAGTTCGCTTCTGGATCACAGGTTTGTTATACGATAATTACTTTTGGTCGACAAGCGGTCCTTTATCAATATTTTTGTAAATATCACAATGATCAAAATGTGACTATCGTATTTTACTTCGGCGTAGTAACAAAAGATTAGCAGTTACTCAATCAGCAAATTGTGCGGATAGCACGAAGATGTTGCTAGGTCATGTGACTGGTGTAGTACGAGCTCTACGAGACTACGAGTAGTGTCGCCTTATCTTCTTCTATATATATAAAAGGAGAAGTCCTGACTGATCTATCGACGCCCAGCCTTAACCCTTAGACCTAAAAAGCGTATTTTTTCCCAGGTGTTGTTTTTAAAACTTGACCGAGGAATAAGAGCGGATTTTTCGAAATTCAACCTTTAAGGGGTTGAAAGTTTGTAGGGAAGTCGCATAATTTTTGAAGCTAGAACCATGAAACTTTGTTTTTAGCCTAACAATTAAAAATAAAGAAACACGTGTTTTAGCGTTTTCTAAAATTCAACCCTCAAGGGGGTGAAAAAGGGGTTGAAAGTTTGTACAGAAGTTCATCATTTTTGAAGCTAGAACCATGAAACTTAGTTTTGAGGCTAACAAAAAAAATAAAAAAATACGTGTTTTAGCGTTTTCTAAAATTCAACCCTAAAGGGGGTGAAAAAGGGGTTGAAAGTTTGTACGGAAGTCCGTCATTTTTGAAGCTAGAACCATGAAACTTTGTTTTTAGGCTAACAAATAAAAATAAAGAAATACGTGTTTTAGTGTTTCCTATAATTCCACCTCTGAAGGGGTGATACGGGGGTTCAAAGTTAGGAGTTATTTCCGTTTCTTGGTATGAAAAATGAGAAGGACTGACTCATCAACGCCCAGTGTTAGACCTAGAAAGCTGATTTTTTTCACAGGTAATGTTTTTAAGATGTAGACGAGGATTAAGAAAGTTTTTTTGAAATTCAATCTCAAAGGATACGCGGGTGAAACCGCGGGGCGGAAAGCTAGTCGCTCATAAGAGTCATACTCAACTCTAATTTATTAATTAACAAAATTTACTTTACGTTAGTTTTACTAATTTATACGTAGGTAGCTACGAATTTTTGGCCTTGTGTATACCCCCAAAGGAGTATTTAACGTTAGTATTATTTATAATACGTAGGATGCTTATTTTAGTATTACGTAATTAAATACATATAAGAACAACCATCCCGAGTTAAGTGATTCTACTTTTGTCAATATTTATCTAAGTTTTAATCGGTTCAGCTTTGCGATTACGTTCAACAGGAAACGATATCGATAACATGTTTTCTAATATCCTTAAAGTAAACCGTAGATACGGTACCTATATCGCTGTTATGAAAGCGTGTTAGAAAATAAATTTAGCTTCCAATTTTCCAGCACCGGTGTAGTAAATTCAAGTTCCTTAAAAAGCAGTCTGGGACGGTGTTGTGAACTTGTAAGGATGTGATATGACGCTCAACGTTCTCATGAAAGCGTTACCCACTTATCTAGATGAGCCATCTTCCTCACAAAGAAGCCGCTATACAGAATGTGCCCGAAAGGATTTCCGTAAAAGAACTCAATATTGAACTGCTGTACCTTATATCACAATAGCGTTGCGTTTTCAGAGAAAATTGTGTTAGCGATCGTTTTTGAAGATGGCGGCGTGGAATGTTTGGGAGTGAATTATTTTTCGGTATCATGTTTTCATGTGAATCTTTAGGAGTCCATTGATGGCTTCCGGACAGGTCTGGAGCTAAGTATAAAGTTAGAATGTACCTATATTAATTCTGTAAACTTGTTATTGTTACGGTCAATTATAGATCGATGTAGCTATTGGCTTATTACCCTACTAGCTAATCAGAATATTGCGCCTACCATCGAAAATGGTATTGAAAAAGGAATTAACGATCGATTCATAAAGCAACAACAGACATTATAAAAGAGTAGTCATAAGATAAATGCTGATTGTTTAGAGTAGGCTAAAAGTAAAAACTAAATAAAGTACCTGGGGTCCCGTTTTTGCCCTTTGGGTATGGAACCCTAAAAACATCTGAGAGGTAAAATAAACGATATGTTTTTGTTTTCATTCTTAGAATATTATTATTAGGCACTAGCTTTCCGCCCGCAGCTTCTCTTACGTGGACTACACGATTTTGGCTGATTCGTTTGATTTTTCATACAAACTTTAACGCCCCTTTTTACCCCTTTAAGTGATGAAATTTAAAAAATCGTACGGATTTGTATCTTTAATTTGATTGAAGAGCATAAATACAAAATTTTGAGTAATTCTGATAATAAACATTTTTTTTTCATACAAACTTTAACCCTCTTTTTTACCCCTTTAAGGTTTGAAATTCAAAAAATCCTTAAATACGTGTTTTATTATTTTACATTTAGAGGCTAAATACCAAATTCCATTCATTTCAAATAAAATAAAAAAATACAAACTTTAACACCCCCTTTTTACCCCTTTAAGGGTTGAAATTCAAAAAGTCCGTACATTTGTGTCTTTAATTTGATTGAAGAGTATAAATACTAAATTTTGAGTAATTCTGATAATAAACATTTTTTTTTCATACAAACTTAAAAGGGGGTAAAAAGGGGGTAAAAGTTTGTAAAATTAAAAAAATCCTTAAATATGTGTTTTATTATTTAACATTTAGAGCCTAAATACCAAATTTCATTCATTTCAAATAAAAAATGACAGAATTTCATACAAACTTTGGACCCCCGTTTCATCCCCTGGGCGGGTGAATATTGAAAAATCCTTTCTTAGCGGACCCCTACGTCATAATACCTATCTGCCAAATTTCAACGCAATCCGTTCAGTGGTTTCAGCTGTGCGTTGATAGATCAGTCAGTCAGTCAGTGAGTCAGCCAGTCAGCCAGTCAGCTTTGACTTATCTATATAGATATAAGATAATATAATGTTTGTATCTTGTTTTGTGATCTTCTATGTTTTTCTTTATTTGTCAAGATTTTTTGTTTTTTGTGTTTTCTGTTCAGTTGTTCGTGACGTTTCTCTTAGCGGCGACTGAAAATCAGTGCTGTTATCCGGTCAACGGTTAACAGTGTTTTACTGAGTCGCTGACCAATTTTGATGTCACACAACACCACCTACCTACTTTGTTTTTATTTTTTTATTACTTATTAAATATATATTAGTATGTATGTTTGTGGTGTTGTGTGTATTTTTTCAAAATAAATATATTTTCTTTCTTTCTTCTTCTTACCTAAACTATAAGTTAAACTCTTGGATATCTATTTGTTCTAGCTTAATTATTTTGTGCTCTTACATTAGTCATCTCACACATATAATCCTGTACACAATTTATCAGATTTTTCCTCTTCTTACTTATTCATATTCGGTTCCCTCTCAACTTTTCTGTCGCTGGCGCTTTTTCCAAGCATCCTTATACCTATATGTATATTTGTAAATATTTCGAAGGAAGTAGAGTGGTAGGAAAGAAAATTTTTGGTGCTATTTCATTTTTCTAGATTTAAATGAAGAAGAGGTTGGCTCAAGGTTGGCCATTGTTGTAGGCTGAACGCGAATCCAAATTTATCGGTAGAGTCGGTCACCGATCGGACATTTCACGGAGGAATGAAAAATAGTGTAGGACATTACTACTAACTGCATCTGCTATGCCAACATATTTTGAATCAGTTGTAGATTTTTCCCAGGTACCTACACCTACACTTTCTTTCAGTGTTCACCGTAAAACTTCGCAGGCATAAATCTTCTTCTTGTGTACTGCTGAACCATTCGTCACATATCGTATCTTGAGTTAATCAATCACTTCATTCATCATTCAATAGCTTTTAGACCGCAACAATAATTGGTATTTGAACCAGCTGTACGGCTACTTTATTTTCATATACATGAAAAAGTTAAATAGCGCCATCTATCATATTCCCGTAGTAACTTTAATATGTGCCGAAATCTTGAAATGTCACCTAACAATTTATGTTACCGATTCTTCAATAGGTGGAGAACCGGAACTCACAGATTCATTTTGTCACCGTGACATTGTCACCTTTATCATTTTCTAGAAACAATCACGAAGCTGTCCTTACTTAGGATCACCTTCAGAATTTAAAGTTAACTCTCAGGAGACATGGCAAACATTGTTTGCAAAAAATTATAATAGGTATGTATTTTTATTAAGAAACACCTACAACAAAAATATTTTATAACAATATCCATTTGTCTATTAATGTGTTTGTGTCTGTTACCGTAAATAACAATCGAGTAATTCTAGAGATGGAGTCTTTATTAATTTGCCAAAGCTAACATAATTCGTTTTATTTTTACCATTATTCTTGATATTTAAAACACTTCTTAGCTTTGTATGCTTAACACTTTTGCCACATTATTAACTTACCAGGTTTAAAAAAACACCGTCCTCATCTTTGCACATGTCAGTGTCGCCGCCACAAATTAATTATCAAGAGAACGTCTTCGCAAGTTTGGGCATAGGTAATAGAATGCAACGGATGGAGACAGTGACAAAATTTGCCTAGTCGACGTTGACTTTTATTGACATAGATGTCGCTCTTGATCAAGTTATTGAAAAAAGGGTTTTCTTTAAAATAATTAGGGACTATCCATAAATTTCGCCACACATCACGAGGGAGGAGAAGTTTAACAAAGTGTGACATCGTGTGATCGGGGGCAAGTCATAAGCATCGTGTCGTCACATCAATCAATACCTACTCAAAGCTTTTACCAAATCTATCAATATTATTACAATTATGAAAAAAGAAATTGATAAAAATAATAAATAAATAATTTTATAAGTGTCAAATTTTAAACTACATAATAATAGGTATTTGAATCTATGAAATTGCCGTTCTGCAGTACTGGCCATTTCAAATCAAAAAAAAAAATTGTTTGGCTAAGAATTCTAATTTCAAATTAATTTTATTTTAAAAACATTGATTGCATGGGTGATTACTTCGATTAATACAAAAAAAATACATGAAAAAAAATCGTTTAAATTTTTTTATACAAAACGGCAATTTCATAGGTAAAGACCTAATATGTGACGTCACACGAGGCGAGGGGAGATTGCGACGACATAAATGCTACGCAATTTATGGATGACCCATATTGAACATAAAGAGATATTTTATCTTTGAGTACCTATTACCGTTCTTACCTTCTAATAAATAGGTCGTAAAATGTCATGTAATCATATTTTTCATAATATATTTTTTTTTTAATTACAGACGATTTATAAAATAGTTGTCTGAACCTGAGTTGCTCTTTTCGGCAAAAGCAACTTTCCGAACCGTGCGTTAGAGTCTAGACTATTAATAAGTGCTTTGAGAGGCCTATTTATATAAAAATATTTTCATTTTCATTCAAGGTAACATAAATCTATTCTACTATTGGGGCGAGGTGAGTGTGTAGTATTGCGGTATTGAAACATAAATTGTGTGCTATGTGCACACGATGTTCAAGGGTGAGACATTAATATCATCTGTCCTATCAATTACAGTGACGTGGTCACTGCTGCGCCGACAACCTATGGAAGGAAAATACGCGAAAAATTTGACATACGACCCTAATTTATCCTTAGACTTGCATAGGGTTGGCATTCACTATTTTATTTCTGTATTTAGGATTTTGGTGTTGGTATAAGTCGATTACACTTTTTGTTAAATTTTTCAGATATTATAGAAGCCCAAGGTGACTTCATGATCTTCTGATTACCAACCTACTTACTTGCTTGTCTCTACAATATAACTAATTTTTGTGTGATGTTTATCAACACTATTATTTTATAAATTAAGAAATAACGATGAAAGCTAACATAATAGTTTAATCTTTTAGAGCATTTATACGGTCTTAGTTTTTACAATTTTTTACTTTATCTCAACGGATAAAATAGCGTCAGCATTTACTACATAATAAACAAATCATTATAACTCGAACGACAATATGTACGACGTTCCAAAATATTAAATATCGCTTCCAGGGAAATTGGATTTTATTAAAATTTTCGCCGGTGGCAACCCTTGTGCCAATATAAATCACGTTATCCGCGCTGTGATCGGGATTGGCTCATCAACATACTAATGTGGTCGCACCAGATGCGCCATGCCTGCCAGACTTATAAAATCTGCTAGACTGTAGTAATGGCGTGTTATGTGCTGTGCGTAAATTTTTCAGTCTGTCTAGAATTTTTACTCTATTTTAGTATTAAAAAAATTACGTTCTATCAGAATGCACAGCGCATTCTTATAATAATAATATTAAATCTTTATTTCAGTTTACTAAATACAATGGCGACTATAAAGAAAATACGCTTATGATTTTTTTAATGTATTTTTTTTGTTTATATTCAAATGAAAATTTCGTGAGACGTTTGAAATTAAAAAAAAACGTATATTGTTCTCTCTAAAATATTAATTAATGATTATTTATTAAAACTTCTATTACAGCATTGCTGTAGCTAAGATAGGTACAATACTAATTCTGAAAACATGTCGCTGTGATATAAGAAAGGAAAAGTATACAAAACATTCGGTACTTTCGTCTCCGCTGTGCTTAAAAATGTCCCACCACTTTCGTTATGAGAAAACTTGGAACATTTTGTGAGAGCCGACCATTTTTAACGTGTGCGGGGTTTGTTCTCTATTTTTTACATAATGTATACGAGTTGTAATACTTGTAAAGCAAAACGCTTTATTTATTTATTTTGTAATTATAGTTTTACTGAAAAGATGAAGGAATTTGAAATATATTATTTTAATACACCTTATCATCTGTTTTGTTTTAACCACAGGAAACTCATTCTAATCCATTTTTTTCCTATATATTAGCAAGAAAAAAATTTAGTAATAGGTTAGTGTTTGACTATAATCTCACGATGGTAAGTGATGCTATAGCCAAAGGTCACAACTAATTCACAATAACTAATAACAAAGCCACAAATAATACACAAAGCCTAGAAGAGAAACTGATTCTTAAATAAAATTGCCAAAACACACCACATTAGTATCTTGAACAAAGCCCTCGCTATTTGGTAATAAAACTGTTCAAGCTAGTCTTAACAACGAGATTACTGTACACTCTCTAAAATCTAACATTAATCATACGTACGAGTAGTTTTTAACTGAATTACTAAATGCGTATTAAATCGGCTCGACTATTCCCATAGGCCCTTCCGTAATCAACTTTCAGTTTCGGAAACGGGCATTAATTGAAAATGTCGAACGGTGCGATGTTCATTTTCCACTAATTAATCGCTGTGATGACATTGCATCCCCTGTCCCTAGGCACGCATTGTTGCACAGACTGCTACATAAGCATATGTATATTGTAAAATCTCTGTAGCTCAAACTTAGACCTACCTGTCTAATGCCTATCTATGAATGTAAAATTTTCAAAATTTCAGTCGAATTTCTTGCGCACGCGCGTTTAGCTCTTTTATATTAGACAATTAATGCATAATAATCGTTTCTTAGTGTTGAATATTCACAAATATATTTTATTTTAATTTTGAGTTCTAGTTGTAATTATAATTATAATGGATCAACAATATCTTATCTTTAGGTCTCACTGAAGTTAGCTTATTCTATTTTACAAGATATAATTAATTAAGCATTATATACCTACTTACTTGTGTAGCCGACGTGATACGTAGGTCTGTCCGTTACTGAAAATTATTTCGTGTCATGCATATTATTTGTCGTCAAAGAGTGCCTATTCATCAAAATGTTTATATACAATTTTTTATCTATGATGTAAATCTAAATATTTTTGGCATTCGTTTCGTCTCTATGATAAGAGGACCAAGACCATAGATCATGAGTATTGGTTCAATATGAGTTGGTGGAGTCGGACTTTCTAAGGAAATTATAGGGCTTTTTTTATTTCTTAGCAATAAAATTAGTTGTGACGAATTAATTATGCTTAGGCTTTATATCAACACTTATTTTAGTAAAATCTTTTATTTAGTTTCATTTTAACGAGTTCAAGTGTTGAATTCACACTTTGTCGGAAATTATATTTTTGTCTCAGCTTAGTCACTAATTCCACAGATCTTATCATTACTGTATTAAAATATACAGTAGCTGAATTACGGTACGTTCTTGAACTCGTTTTGATTTAATAAATTATTTTAAAACATGCCTTGTGTTTACCACTTATAAAATATAACCTTTTATAATATTATCGAGCCCACAAATCAACCTACCTGAAGTTTGTGGTTTGTTTGTAGACATTGTCCGAAGCGTGTCAAAAGAACATGCGCGAACAACGCATACGTACACTAGTGAGATAGCATCCATATTCTAAAAATTCCGCTCTTTATGTCTAATTACAATCCTTAATTAACGAATTAAGCATTTAAAATGTTATCATTATTTTAAAATAACTATTAAAAGAATCAGATCAACATATTTTTCTCATTAAAATTTCGTCTACTGTTCAGTTTTGTACTATGGCATCGTGGTCATGTTTTTGCTAGCGGTCCAACCAGTTTTCGGCTGCCCACATGCTAACTAATCTAACTTTCATGCCTCAGGAAACATTTGCATCCTTTTGTCTTTTTAGATAACGTAGCTATAAAATTTTATCTCGTATACTTTAATACTTGCAATTATTCTTGGCACTAACAATCCACAAACTTACACTCATATTTAATTTTGTCTGCAGACAGCGTGTTTTGATGTCATATTCCAAATCCTTGTTGATGCTACCTATTAGAAATGTTGTTTTTTTCCAAAAAACCTATCCAAATTTTCACTTTACTTAGACAATTACTGAAAGATTACTATAATATCCAAAAAAAATAATGATACGTCACCATACATTAAAAAAATATATTCTAACAAAATACGACGGAATTTACGCTTCGAAAGACAAACTTGACACCAATAGAGTAGATATATCCACCCATTTATTTAAACAGTGCGTGTGAATTGATTCCAAGGATATTGGTAAAGTTTGTTACAGCAAATCCCGAGTAAGACAACTGGGATAAAGGGGAAATGTCAGTTTACCCTTCCAAAGCCTTAGGTATTTGTCAAATTGTGCTCAATATATCAGATGTATCGGAAAAAGTTAAAAAAACCTTCCGTGTCAATAGTGTCGATGTTTGTCTTTAAGGAGTATGATAGTTCTATAGTTTTAGGGGGCTATTTTAGGGAGACTGGTATATGGGTTGGTGCAGATTTTGTTGTAAATTGCACTAAACTAGTAGGTATACATCTCTGTTTTGAAGGTGTTTAAACTAATTTTACCGTAAACAATACCATAAAATACACGACACAAACTAAACAAACAGTTTTAGAAATCTGTAACAAAGTACTCCTAAAGAGCCAAACTACAAAACGGCAAATAACATGAACAATCTAATGTAGAGTATAATCTGAAAAAACGTTGCTTGTCACGACAAAACCACATTTACGTAACCTTTTGTTGCTTTGCTCAACGGTTATGGTCAAAGTTTGATCGTTTGCTCTTGAAAGGGCTTCAGTAATAGCTTGAATGATTAACAGCCAATAAACCTGAATGGATTGTATTAATACCGACTCGATAATGATTGGAAAACTATAATGTTTGTTTACAAACGTTTACTTTTTTCATAGTTTAAGATTATATTTCACTTTTAGATCGGTGTTGCCAATTAATTTAAATTAAATAAAGAACCACTCACAAAGACTATATTATTATGATGTTAGGAATAATAGATCTTAACATGAAATATTATTTTAAATATGATATAATATAATATTTGTAATAATATTGAATTTCTATGTGAAAACTAAATAAAATATCAATCGAAATAGGTGTTGTACTCGTATACGTTCTATTAAATAAAATAATATGTGCTGAATCGTTTGTGAAAAAAGAATGGGCAAACACAACAACTTACCTTGTGGACTTCCGATGTATACTTTGAAGATTTTAACTCATGGTGTTCTACAAAAGATCACACAAACACTGTAAAATGCATCAACAAAAAACCACTTCATCAAAAAATTGTTGAGAACTTTAAAAGCGCAGAAATTGAAGAGTACTTACACATTCGCAGTTGTAAAAAAAATAAAAACCGACATTGGGCGAAAATCATTCGGCTTCCGAGCATAGACTTTGATCTTACGTTGTGGCATTAAAATTTACATATTTTCCATGCGTTTCTATTTGTGTTTTCACTTTGATGTCCTTTTCAATGCGGTTCGTATTCGCTGGAAATCGATGTGGGATCAGAATATCTTGTTTATGGTGCGACATCGGGATAACTTAGTTTATCTCGCTTTGTGTTTGTGCAAGTTTCACAAGACTTATTCTCACTATCTTATTTGATATGTTTTTGATGCGATTTTATACTGTCCATCGTGATTTCACCCGCGTTCCCCTGGGTTCTTATTTTTTTCGGGATAAAAAGTATCCTATCTCTTATTCGAGGAATCTATTTGTGTGCCAAGTTTCATCAAGATCGGTTTCATCGCGGACATCGTGACACGAGAATTTTAAATATTAAGATAATTATGTTAATGTTACATGGCTCGGTTTAATCGTAAGAAATATTATATTATAAAAGTACCATAAACAACAACTTGTTCTCATTTATTGAAGCTTTTATTGGTTACGACCAAGGCAATAATTATTTATCTATCGTTTTATATAGCGAAGGAACATATTGTCCTGCTCTGCTAATATACCTATTGATTTGACAGGCCGACGTGATTGGTTAAACACTATCTATCGACAGGTCGTGGGTTTGATTCCCATTCATGACAGACATATGTATCCATGGGCATGTCTGTTTGTCCTGAGTCTGGGTGTAATTATTTATTTGTTTTTTTATCAGTTGTCTGGTTTATAGTACAGTCTGCTTAGTGTAAGATCAGATGGCCATGTGTAAAGAATGTCCCAGGATGATATTATTATTGTTTGTTGTTTTTAGTGACTTTTACATTTTTGATGGCTCTCCGGTTGCACTAGAGACAATGAACTTTTAGTTACATATCATTGTCTATTTAGTATGATGGGAAATATGTACACTACAACATATTTTAAAGCGTGAAAATATATATATTACTAGAAGGCCCGGCAGACGTTGTCCTGCCATGAAATGAAAATAAAAAGAAACTTAGAACCATCAGTTTTAAACAATATTTGCGCCAACTGTCACACAACTGGCAGTTATGTCAAGAAAATTTAATATGGTGGTTAAGTATTCTTAAATTTTCTAATGTTATGCGCAACTTTCATACTTTTTTCTTTCATAATAACCTTCTCCTTACAATAACAAACACAACAAAAAAAGAATTAGCGAAATTGGTCCAGCCGTTCACGCGTGATGCCGTGACCAAGGAAATAGGGATTCATTTTTATATAATAGATATAATTTATACTTATTTCTGTTCATCCGTCATAATCATGGAGTAAAGATTCTTTACTCCATGGTCATTATTCATTGGAAAATTACACTAGAAACTAAATTATTTAAGGGCTTAGCCTTTATGGCCATACGCTAAATACAATTTGACTCTACCAGCCAGCTGACGTCTGCAGTATGATTAGAAGACGGTGTCATACAAACAAGGTTTGTTCGAATATACGATGTAATTTGCGTAGTCTACAGTCGCGACGCAATCAGACGGCTGTATTGTTAACAAAATACTGTATATTCTACCTACTGTATCTGTATATGTAAGAGTATTCCTAGAATACTGCTCAAATATTGACTGTATTTGTTTGGATGCTTGATTGCTTCAGTGAAAATGAATCGTCAAAATTGTAATGTAGGTAAATAGAGATTGCAATATAATTGCAAAGTTATGCTTCAAGGAGTTTTAGGTGGAATGTTCGATACTTACGTGAACTAGTTAAGAAAACGTTTTGCATTTGTGTTATAATATTCTAAATATATTTAAAAATTATTAATTATTTATGATTTGAAAGGTATCGTCCTGATGATCGTTTTTTTCGATCCGTACATTTTAAATATATTACTAAGTTACGATATAGATCATATTATATCCTTCGACCGGCTTTGTCCCTGAGACATAATTTTAAATTAATTTATACCACCCAAAAAGATAAAAAGTAAACTATAAGACTTGATGGGTTTTATGCAGCAGATGCAACCAATGTATCCCGTACATCCCGTCCCGTAAAAGGGGTCTCGTTTAAATATCGTGCATATTGCAATTTCTAAATGAAATTTGCTTTCGTACTGCCTAAATTGGATGCAAAATTATATTCACAGAATCGTGTAAAATCTCTGCAATGCGTAATGCCAACGACCTTCATTAATTACATAGCAGTTACTATTTAAAATAGCTGGGAAGTGCTAAAAGTGTTTGATTTTGCGGAAAATCTGGGTTGAAAAGTAACATTATCGTTAATTTTTCATGACAATAACAACGTGGAGAGTAAAAAATAACACAAAATAAGGTAAAAATTCTTGGAAATAAATTATAATCTGATTTGAATTCTTTTGAAATTACTACGAAGGCTGTCAAGTTCACGCGGCTTTTTTGGTAATTTCCGTAATGTAGTACTGACTTAAACCTTTATACAACATTGAACATACTTGGTTTCACATATCAAATAACATTAGAGGAAGATAACCAAGTGAAGCAAAACGTGATCTGAATAATCATAAATAACTTAAACAAGTTATATTTATGGTTTACTCAAGGTTTTCAAATTATGTTTACTTTAATAACTATTGTTAAGAAAATGGAATAGCTTCTCACAAATAAGGGGAGCTTCATAATAAGGCTACTAAAGTCCTAATTTGGGCTAAATCGCAACAAAAATTTTGCTCCTTTTCAATTTTGTGATAAATGTATAGATAGTTTTTGAATAGAATGTTTAAAATTGTTTATTTCAGTCAAGTTACAATAAGATAATGTAGATTTCATTTTAATCAACATTCAAATAAAACCATGTAATTTGAATAACAATACAACATTTTAATTGTGACTGAAGAACGAAATACTTTGGTTATTTGTTTTCTTGGTTATTTTATACCTATTTCTTGTGTTAAAAATTATATTTTGTGTTAACGATACGATAGTAATTAAGTCCTATACGAGTACTTAAATTACAGGTAGATATGTACTATTTATCTATGCCCTTGTCATTTTATTTTCTTAGTTTTATAGAATATCTTCTTCTCTTCATAAACTTCCCAAAAATAACACATTATCTATCATTCTTATGTTAATATTTTACGATTTTCATGTCATACGAGTATACATATACCTAACGTTATTCACATTATGTGGATTCCAGTCACGGAACTCCTATCAAAAACACTATTAAAATAATTATGTTATTCTTTACATAAGGACCTGCAGATTTCCATATAAAGTAACACAGAAAAATATGAATCTACTAGCTGTCCTCCGCGGTTTCACCCGCGTTCTCGAGGGTTCTTATCTTTTTCTGCGATAAAAAGTATCCTATATATTATTCCAGGTTATATTTTACCTTTGTGACAAGTTTGATCAAAATCCGTTCAGCCGGTTTTTCCGTGATTGAGTAGTAAACATTATAAGTAGGTTTTGACATCTCCGTCTGGTTATGGAATTCAATAAGTAACTGATGGTTGCAAAAGATCCTACCGAGAAATAATTTTGGTAGGATCTGTCTGTGCAAAAAGATTTAAAGACGCACAATTATTTTTAATAGAACATAAATAAGATATGTGAAGTCCTTCAAATTGCATAGGCTCACGTGGAGAACTAAATCTCAAACCCTTCTTGTTTTCATGTCCCAGCCAACCTTAGGTATACATATGCTCATTAGATTATAAGACTTTCGTTTATATTTTCTATACAGTTTTCTTTAATCGCTAGCATCATTCTTAGACGATCGTAAGATCAACAACGTGATTTATGCAGAGATTTTCTCCCGTTACGCTTTCAGTAGAGATGGCGAGATGATTCATCCACGATACGCACGCGATTTAAACTTATGCTTTCAACCATATGATTTGTTACAAGTGAGAAACTCTACAATAATTATAGTAGTTTTATTAAGTTATTAAGACGGCAACGGATAATTATGTTGGTGTTTTAGTCAAATAATTTTCTTTACTCTATAAACATTGTATCTGTAATAAAAAACAGTTATGTATAATATTTCATTCATCATAAAAATATAATAAAAACAACTTATCATAAAAAAATCTTACGCTAGTAAATGCAGCATTCTAAAAATATTTACAAAATGATTTGAAATATCTGCATCATCATCACAGGAATTTTGTTAAACAAAATTCAAGAAAAAAATAAATCTATGGATTATAAAAATTATACATAAATTGGTGGTAAATAGCTCTTCATTGAAGGTCCAGCGCGTCCCAGGGGTGGTAAATTGGATGTTTGCATCATTTTTACTGGCGGTGGAGATAGATTTCTCTTCAGTTGTTTGTAATTATCATGATAATCAACATTAAGCTGAGTATTATTCCGATGCAATACTTTATAGTTTTTAATGATACCACGTAATCCTTGCTGTTGTTGATGATCATAAGGTTTATAATGCGTCTGTTCGCGAGAATCTTCATGATCCTCATCATTACTGTCCTGATTTACAGGAATATATCGTGCCTCAGTTTTACGGTTAAAATTGTTAAAATTTGATTTAGGCCTAATTTTGCTAGATTCGAAATTGTTTTTTGTAGTCATATAGTTAAGGAGTTCTGATACATCAATTGGTTTTTGTTTAATACCTTTATGTCCGATATAAGATTGTGGTTCATTGTGAATGTATTTTGGAGGTTTATCTATTTTATTTTCGGAGTGAAATATATTAGCGTAAGTGTGATTTTCTTCGTCTTGATGTTTTTCAAAACTGCTTGGTTCATCTTCTTTAATTTTTTCAGATATGTTTTGTTCAACTCCTCCTAATTTCTCAAAATTGTTTTGTTCATTATCTTCAGCATGGAATATATTTTTCAAGAAAATATTTTCCCTCAACATATCGTCTAAGCTCTTTTCTGTAGTAGTAGTAGTAGTAGTAGTAGGTTTAATATGTTGGACACTTTCTTGGGTATTTAGTAGTGGTCTAAAATGGTTTTTGTTCTTATTGTCAATAAAATCAGTAAATTTGATGCCAGTGACGGTACTATCGACGAATGGCGACATTCTTGTAACGTATATATTTGATTTATTTTCCAGACTGTTTGATTCTGTATAATTTCTGGAATTTGTTTTGTAATCATTATTATTATTGAGAGGTATAACATTGAGGTCATCAGTACTTGATTCAAAAGGTCTAACTGTATCTGCGTTTGATATTTTAATCCTTCGAGGCTCATACGAACTATCTTCATAATCGTATGATTGTGTAACTGTTTGACTGGGAGGTACGAATTCCCGATGTGTTATTAAATTCGATCGAAGGATAGGTTCATGATTTTCAAAAATATTCTTTAAATTTTCATTTTTTTGCCCCATGTATGAATTAGAATTGATATATGAATCTATTGAATAGCTTGGAGTAATCGGGGTTTCTGTAGAAAATGTTTGCATGTAGTCTTTAGTTGTCGGATGTTGAGTTGGATATTCATTAAAAGTTTGTGCTCCTTGAGCATTATCTAAATTAAAATATTGGGCCTGTTTAACATTTGAGTTATCATTAATTTGATGTATTTCAGTATGTTCTTTTCCATTCGATTGAATTTCACTTTTTATCATTTTTTTATACTGTTCGGGTGTCATGTCATTAAAATTAATAATAACATCGTCACCTTCTCCAAACGATCTCGATATGGTATTTTTATCTGGTATTTGATTCACATTTGCATTTAAGCCATACTGCCACCTCCATAAGGCTTTATTGGTATCTTGTTCTGATTCCTTCATCCCTGCTTCATAATTTATTAACTGGGGCATTGTTGGCTTTTCAGTTGAAAACATTCTGGCTATTGTTTGTTGGGCGGTATTCATAGATGGAACGTGGGCACCTTGTGAAGCCAAAAAAGTTATTTGCGGTGAAATTGTTCCGCTGTTTGTTGTACCTTTCATTTGATCTGGTGTAAATTCAATATTTGCTTTGACAGGGGCTTGGGAACTAGCTGCGGCTTCTAAATTATTTTGCGTGTTTAATCCTTGAGAAAATGCGTAGGAGAAAGATTCTGGAGTTTTACCAGTAAAAAGGTGGCGTGGCGGTGAAATAGCAAAACGGTGACTTTTTTCACTTTCTCTATGTTCGTGTTCTTTCTCTTCACTTTGCCAAGATTTAAGGTGAGGTGGATTCCTGGCTTCTTCTGCTAAGTTATACTGGACTGCCCTAAAATATGAGACCAAGTTGACTTATTTTTATCAAAAGGTTGTTTTACAAGACAATAAAATTAAAATATCAGACTAAAATGTGGTCTTAAATATTTAAATACCTTTGAATAATCTCGGGGATTGGAGGTGCTACAGGTAAATGATCACCACTGGCTCTGTATCCATTCGAATCAGCAACATAGTGAACTGTGTATGTTTGCCCATTATCTCCAACATAAGAGTATGATCCCTCAACAACTTGCTCTTCTTTGTCTGTACCCATATTCTCCATGTGACTATGCTGCACGTAATGAGTCTGATCTGCTCCTAGTGCCCTAAAATAAAATTGTATATTAAGAAATAATACTTATGAACAACATGAAAATTTGTCGACAAACAGTTGTTCCAACAGCTGCACTTGAGAGCCAGTTTTCATCTAGGCTTTTTGTACCACTTTCGACCACGTCATCACTTACTATGGTGAGATTGCAGTCAAAGATAAGCTTATCCTAATGATATGATGATGAAAAAAAACATACTTTAATGTTTAGCTTACTTACTCATAGCTGAAGCTTCCATCCAAATCCATTTCATTTGATAATCGAAGTATGGGTATGGCTGGTTCCGTCGTTGAAGAGAGAAATGAAACTCCTGGCGATGGAAGATACTGAGGAAAACCACCAGCTTTTATTTGGTCAATATTTCTATCATTTCTGTGAGTTTCTGCCGAAATTATCAAGTTCCGAACCGGCGGACTTTGCATAGTTGAGCTAGCTATATGTGGGTTAGCATTAAACTGAAATGGGAGTTTTGTGTCAATTCTATCTATGTTATGTTGAAAATTCTGCAATCTTGGAATAGATCTCTCTTCATTCTTGTCTATGACCTGTCTTCTAGGATTTCCTTTGGTATGATTAAATTGGTTACGAAAATGTGGTTGTCCTGGTGGCGTTCTTTTGTTATTTTCATTATCATCATCGTCATCATCTTCATCGTGAGACGGCATCATGGTTGGCGAAATCGTCATTGGAAATGGTGATGGGAATCCCATTGGCACTTTTTTACCATTTGGCGGGAGATATTGATATGGGAGACTGTTTACATTTCTTATTGGAAATAATGGTATGGTTGTATGAGATTCTGGTGGCAAAAAAAGGGAACTGTCTGTAGAGAATGCACCTGCAGGTGGTGTTTGGAATTGGGGCGGAAAAGTGAAATGCTCATGAGCTTTCAAATCCACTGCTAAACTTATTGTCAAAATTGTTAGTGGTATCTGAAAATAGGAATAGAGTCTTATTATTTTTGCCAATCACTTACGTTTCAAACATATCCAAACAAGGTATCCATGAAATCACTTTATAAAACACATAACACTTTCCACTTACCAGCTTCATTTTTCTTGAAGCTGTAATTTTTCATACCAATTTCACGTTACACTGTATCACTTGAACGAAATAGACTGATAATGAAAATGAATTCCGCATATATTTATACGCACGCGAGATGTTCGTGTCCAGGCATTCGTGAAAGATATCGCTTGGCTTAAAACTAGGTTTCTCTTGTCTATATCGTACTTTTTACCAAGTTGTCATTTATGTAGTGATTGATAATTTTAGGATGTTGTCTTGACTTATTTATTATATAGTATTTATTTAGTAGCATCAGATAAATTTCCTGACTTGTCCCTTTCAATAGCTATTCGACAAACATAAATGAAGATATTATAGGATAGACTAGTTATTTTTTTTTATTTGAAGTCTTCGAGTTTGGTTAGTTATTTAGAAAAAACTGCAATATTAGAAAAAACTGACTTTTGAACAAACGAGATAAAAAAATAAATCTCTAATGTTTAGGTAAAACCCATTGCTAGGTACGTCGGACTCGTATTGAATAAGTTTTCAGAGATAAATTAATAGTTCAGAAAAGCCCACGTTATCCGTGATTAACTGTACAGTTTCAAACCTCTTGCAATTCATTCAAAACGACTCATGGAACGATAAGAAATTAAAAATACGATTCTGTGAATCATGGGCCTCAATTAATTAAAAAGATCAACAACCCCTAAAAGGGATTCGGCTAAGGAGCACTGTTCGATAAATGGGCAGATAAATTGGAAGTTTTTATGCGGTCATCCCAAATTGGCATTTCGCAGTGATGCAAGGTTTGTAATGGTCAAAGTCAATGACCTTAACAACCGGTCTTTGAGAATTTTTGGTTTAAGCCCTTTGTAGTAAAAATTTTGCATCGGGATTTTATTTACTCCATGTTCATTATGGTGGTCAAGAAATTCAAATACTTGCTCACTGATATTTACGATTACGTATCGAATGATCAAATTCTAAATACTTGAAGTACAGCTGCATATCTTGTAAAGTATTTTCGGGTAATGATTACCTTCTTCTTTAGGTGCCATCTCCTACCGGAGATCGAATATCAAAGGCTATCTGAATTTTAAGCTGCGCGGAATAAGAATTTGGTGCTCAAGTTAAACCACGTTTGGAGGTTTTTGAGCCACGAGGTACGCTTTCTTCCGGTGGTCGCTTTTCCTGGATTTTCCCCTGTATAAGCAGCTGAAGCAGTTCGTATTTGCCATTCCGCATTATATGACCCTGTATGACCTTACCCAGTATACCCATGAGTACTGTAGTTTACGTCTTTTGATAGGACCACGTTCCATAATGATTACCAAGTTTAAATTCAGGAATTTTCATTACATTACATACTTTGCATTACATTATACTTTGGTTGTGAAATTTAATACCTTCCTTCTTTTTATTCTTCGAGTGTGAAGTTTTTTATTTTTTACGCAGTAATGGTCAATAGTTTACTGCTGGCCTGGCCAGCCTGGCCCTTATGTGAATGGCGATAATCGATGGAGAAGAAGGGAAAGCAGCGAGTGTGGTAACTCCACAGCCTGCAAGTAGCTCAGGACCGTTCCTCGTGGAGGTTATATGGGCGAAACCATCGAGCATGCTCATCATAATATGAATATTTGA
This sequence comes from Ochropacha duplaris, assembly GCA_951361185.1. Classification (NCBI taxonomy): domain Eukaryota; kingdom Metazoa; phylum Arthropoda; class Insecta; order Lepidoptera; family Drepanidae; genus Ochropacha; species Ochropacha duplaris. The sequence goes on from OX592706.1 coordinate 5,195,346, forward strand.
TATTCTGGATTTCTCTATATTAGGATTGTTATACTGTATGGAATATACAATAATAATATCTTCTAACTAAATTTTAAGACAATCGTTGTAAGAGTATTAATGAGAACTGATTTGATATATCATTCAACATCTCTATTACGAGCCAGAAGACCCATTTCCTTGTGTAATTTAGCCAATCCATAGTTTTTTGTTATTGTTATATCTATGTTTTCTTTCATGTGTGGAAAATAAATAAATATTATTATTATCAATCATGAAATCTGATTAGTTTTTTCTTTTTTTTTCAGGTAACACATTTGTTTTCTTCGCTGACCACTCCAGTTGTAGTAAAAAAAAAAATCAAACAGGTAAGCTATAAAATTATGTTTATTATTACATCACATATTGACTTTGAACATCCACAATACTATCACAAACTGTTTCATACTATTCACAGTGATCTAGATCACAATATGAATCGTGATAAAGATCATTGACCATAAAACAATTTACATACTAATCATTCAGAGGTAAAATATTCGTATACCTATCTTACTTACACTGTTTAAATACATATTTATGTTCAGATCGATGGCAATAATATTATCTTAATAATATCTTTTGTTATATTCGTTTTACTTCGCAATCATCACGGACTTTCACATATCCTAATCTGCTAACTTATTGGTAGGTAGAATAAGTTTGATGTGGTTGGTATTCGACGGGTTGAGGGTAAGGTGGAAAAGTATGATCTGTGTGAACGTTTTGGGTAGGATTTTCATTTATAGGGTATGATAGGGGCTTTTCATCTCCAGTCTTGGCGCTTACATCATGAGCTCTGCAAAAAAAAGTTTATTAAGTATTAGAAATGGGTTTTACTTTCAGTATCCATATTTAATTTTCTTTACCCCAATACTTAGATAAGCATGAATTGTTTATAAGCATCTGTTCCCTGTGTAAAAAGTTTACTTGTTATTGCCAATATTATTTATTTATATAACGTAATCGTATTTCTTATTCTGGCAGTATACAAATATTAACTCCTACAATAGTTATTTGGTCAAAGTTATGCGCTTATTTATTGAGAGTACCTAGGCGACCGAGCCTTGTTTAGGACAGATGTATTTTATGCGGGAAAACATAAAGAAAACTAATATTTCAAGAAATTTGTTGAGCTTAATTGGTTTTTTGCTCCCGTAAAATTAAGTTTTCATAGAAATCGTTGGAGCCATTTTGGAGAACGTGCTGTGATCAAATAATGTCAGGCATATTATGCAAATGTAGTACTCCAAACTCGGGTGTTCCATCCATGTAACTCTGATGCCTTATTTATAATTATTATATACTTATATTTTATTTTGCGTTTGATCTATGAATGTGGAGCGTTTATTTATTAAATAGATATTTTTACATCTAATAATGTTCTATAAGTTAATGCATGTCAGTGAATTTTATGCAATTATTTTGTTCATACAAAAATATTAAGGTTATGGAAATGTTTTCGTAGAATCTGGTGGTCGCCATTTGTAACATAAATATGACAAACAACTTTGGTTCATAACTCACTCTGTAACACGCCCTCTCACTCGAAAAACAAGGGGAAGAATAAATATACTAGACGTACAACATATTTCTTACGAAAATCATTTGATTAGATTGATTTGTTGGCAACTGTGCCTACGTGAGTAATAGAAAATTGGCTTATATGATATATACATCTTTATCTGAAATTGTAACGCCTACGTTAATAATTTTATAAACGAAAAAATTATAATAAAAAGTGAAAATTCCTAATCACACATAAATATTTAACGTAGTATTTTATTTTAGCTTTTTATTCAATTCGAATGGTTTACTTTTAATTTCTCTATTACCTATCCATGTGTTTATTCAGGTAAACGAGTATAATAGGTAGCGTAATCCTCAGAGGAAATCAAAACCTTGTCTTATCCTCATGAATATATGAGTGCGGCCTCATTGCTAAACGATTGGGATAGAAAGCTTATCCCAATTGATGACAGTTTATGCAGATAAGTCTACCCAGTGATGAGGCTCGAACAACTCTTAGCTAACAATGAGGGGAATAAATGCTGTAAACCTCACATGCCCCTATAGTCCTATAATTTTACTTCTTCGTCACCGTAAAACCCGTGGAGAATTCGTACGTTACTACAACCGCATTTCTTTCTAATATTGAATAGTTAAACAAATTTGTGCGATATTTAAATGTTACAAGAATGCCCTTAGTAGAGGAGTAACTTCAGTAATACTTACACTTTATAAGCCGGTGCACTAGGTAAGTGATCACCATACGCGTGGAAGCCAGTGTAATCAGCCCACCATTTGACAGTGTATATTTTGCCGTTTGAATCAGGGAACGAGTACCAGCCTTGTTTCACTATGCTGTTTTCCTCGTGTTTAGGACTAGTGAAGTAGCCGTTTTCGCCAACAGAGGTTCCGTCCGAGAGTTGGTACCTGTGGGATAAAATATAGCATTATTAAATATTTCAATGAAAATTCTGTACTGGGCTATAATTAATTTAAAGTCAAAGTTTACACCGAAGAAGGTTACTTATGAATTGAAACCTGAAGTTACTCGTACCTCCAATTAGGATGCCTTCAACTAACTAATTATAGTAGATACATTATATTCAATTTTATTTCGAATAAAATCTTGTTGATCATATTTTATAATCAAACACAAAATTCCATTTACCTACTGCAAAGGCGGCGTTAACCATAATTTCTTTATCAAATATAGAAAAGCGACAAAAATTATGAGGCAATAAAACCGATATGAGAAAAAAACGGTAAACTTGCTAAAATCCCATCGCCTCTACCTGGCGATCAATTTGTTTATACATATAAGAGCTCATTCATAAATTATGCAAAATTAGGACCTTTTTCCTTGAGGATCGCATTTTTATAAACGGTTATATTGACAGTAACATAACCGGAATAATTGGCAAACCAATAATGACCCGTTACGGGGTTAGGACCGTTAGGGCCACGAGACATCCCAAAATTTTATACGGCCCATTGGTCTTCAAGGACAGAGATCGGAAGAATATGCATCTTGTATCTGTAGATGATTTGCAGAATGTATTCTTTTGCGGTTTATTGACGTTTACATAGTATTTGTGATATTAATAAGCTTTAAACCCACGCAGAAAGCTTTTTAGTAAGTTTTTTAGAAAGTGATGTGCTTCTTGTTATAATATTCGTATTTACTAAATCAGTAAATAATATCTATCCCCGTATTTACAGTCCATATTACTTTATTTTGACCGCTTTTAGTTTTATTCACGTATTTCCCAGTGCTCTAAAAACTTACGCGAACGAAATTCATATTTGAAGCAATGTAACGGGTCTAATTGATTCGATTATTGAGCGCGATTAGTTACTTCTCGAAATATTTAAGTATTTTTAGGTTTAAAATGTTTTAGCTAAGGTCAGATGAAGTTTCTTATGGCATTTTTAGTTTTTAATAATGTTAACAATTTGTGATGTAAATGGAAATTATCTCACTGTCTAGGCAGCTTTTTGCAACGGTAATATACAGCTCAAAACGTTTCTTTCTTCTTTCTTTCTTTGTTGTTCATTTATCAAAAAATACTTAACAACAAACCAAAAAAGGCATGTCAACAATAGATACACAGATATATATTTTTATACAGCGTGGACACGGATGATCATTTATAAAGATATACTATGATAGTTTTTTTTACAAATGTTTGTTTTTGATGTTTCAATTGTTTATTTTAATGTGAATTAAAGTTTAATATTTCGTTGTTTTTTTTCTTTAAATCTAGTTTTTTGGAAAAACCGGTCAAGTGCTAATCGGACTCGCGCACCGAGGGGTCCGTACAAATGTTGTAGTTATATTTGTTTTTTTTTTGTATTTGTTGTTAAAGTGGCAACAGAAATATATCATCTATGAAAAAAAAAACGGTCTAGCTATCACGGTTCATGAGATACAGCCTGGTGACAGACAGACGGACAGACAGACAGCAGAGGCTTAGTAATAGGGTATCCGTCTTTACCCTTTGGGTACGGATAAGGAACCCCTTATAAGTTTACCCTTCAAAAATTATACCACTAGAATGCCTATATACATTGTTATATAATATAGAATTATGTACAAAAAAAAACTTACACATAATTGTAGTCGCCATTATTACCCCAATTTTGCTCATTCTTGATCACAGTAGTAGGGGTGGTTGTGGGATAATGATGATGATGATGAGGAGGAGTAGGAGGAGTAGGAGGAGTAGGCTTCCAGGTGTTATGAGGCGGCCTGTAAGGGTAATTGTTTGGAACAGGAACGTATTCATTTTGGGGAGGTGACGGTGGTATATAGTTCACTGGCTGAATAGGATCTTGTTGAGGGGCGTACGTATTCTGAGGTACATAATTCTGGGGTGGGTTCCAAGGTGTCTGGCTAGGCACGTAAGCGTTGTATGCGCTGGCAGCCGCATATAAATCGTGGTTTTCCTTCATCAGCTCAACCGTTTCTTCTGCCACTAAGTCTTCTAGGTGTTCATTCTTGGCTTCTTCAGCCGATGAGAGTGCCAAAATGGCGGCAAAAATACAAAGCTGAAACAAAAAATATCGGTTATGTTATTTGGTTACATAATACACTAAATAAAAATTTTTGTTCGGATAAAATGCACAATTTAGATTTCGTTAAACAAATTTCCAAGTAAATAAGGATTATTTGTGGCACTATTCCAAATTTTGTTTGCACTCTTCACATTCAGGACTTTAAAGCTCAAGGACTCACCAGCCTCATGTTCATGTCCTTCCGTGTCGGTGCTCCGTTCGATACTGTGGCCTGAAGGTGTCGTCCAACATTTTTATAGCGAAATGTCCTGCGCCCTCATGCGTAAGCGCATCTGTGCGGTACGATACAATGACCTCGCTCTTAGATGATACACCTGATTTATAATTTTTGGGAAAAATTCTTAAATCCTCTGAAAATATTTTTTTGCTGACGTTAGTTATCTTTCAAGTTTTAATTTAGTATATTTTGGAGATTTTAATTACACTGCACAAAAAAACCAAACAACGCGGTAAGAAATATTATTTTCTTACGCGTGCAAATGTATTAAATAAAATAAATATTGACGATATCAATGCTGTACGAATGAAAACCTAATTTTCGATAGCTAATACATTTTTCAAATATAATAAGGATAATTAAATACTATATTAATATATCCTATACTCATGTCTTTGTACTTTATAATCATATCTGTAATATATAAAAGCGGAATACACTGAATATCAGAAAGTATAAATGCTACTAAATTGAAAATCCGTTAAGTAAGGATTTTTGGGAATTCAACTGGTTCCCTCGGGAATGCGGAATGAAGTCGCAGGGACAGCTAGTACAGTACACAATAATACTACTAATAATATATGCTCTTGCGAAGCAATATCCATTTGTTATAAGTACACCTTTTTATTTGACCGTAAAAACCTTTACAGGAATAAAAATAATTTAAATGATGTACTCGTATCTCAGAATAATAAATGAACTGGCTGTAGTGTTGACAGCAGTTCGTAAAAATATCGTAGGTGTTTGGGTTAAGTATTTTTATTTGGAGTTATGTTTAGCGACCGCCCAAGTCCATGCAATGTGAATTGTTCTAATTGACCTTAAAGTTCTCTCACTTGCGATGAGTGATTAATTTTTCACTTTTGTTTATGGTTTATTGTTAACAGATTTGCTATTTTTGTAACAATAAAGAATTTTCTAGGGTAAAACCGGGATAGATGCCTCAGTGGGATAGATGCCTCATATTCTAAAAACCTAACTTCCCGAACTCGCGACTAAGAATTAATTGTATAAGTAGAAGCCGCCCCGTACCTAAATTACCCATGAACAGTCGTGCTGTGAGGATGCGTTTTGCTCGTGCGGTAAATTATCTCCGCGGTAAAATTCACGAACACGTCAATGTTTTAAACGTTATAATTTCAAAAAATGGGGCATCTATCCCGGTTTTACCCTATGTATCAGTTATTATTTAAGCCCATGGAAGTATTCAAGTCTTTGCATATTGGTATCGAATTAAAATACTTATAGTGTCACTTGATAATATATTGACTCCTAGCATTCCGCTCCGCGTTTTCACTATTTAAATGGAATTAAAATAAAATATAGCCCATTTTACTCCGCGACAATGTAGCTTTACAAAGGTAAAAGAAATTTTAAAATCGGTATTGTATTTTTTGTGTTTATCCGTTACAAACAAACATTTTTGTATGTTATATTTTGTACAGACAAATATTTTCTCTTTATAATATTAGTTTAGATTAAGATGTTATGTAGTTTTGTCGTTAAAATGGGATTTTACATTTATAAAATGATCTCGGAATCTGATAAAGGACCTGTGGTTTTAACTTCAAACCTTACAAACCTTTCCTTATTTAATAAAAATAAATGAGATCCTTGTAGAACGGCCACCGTTAGTCATTGCATTCCTCGCGGATGCAATAAATATATTTTGGCTGAAACACTAGTATCTTAAATTAAACCGAGCGGTCAAAACAATCAAATAACTTGTATTCAATTATTGCGGCTTCGTATTATCTGTATTGTATATACAAAATGAGTTCACAATATAGATAATTACAGGAAATATATGTAGCTTTAACACTATTATATCTGTGCTTCTAGTCTTGTTAGTGTAGTATTTTTTACTAGTGAGTCAGAGTGACTACTTTTATACGTAACAGGAAAGTAAAAGGAATATCCTTAGCGTGATGATGTTAGCTAAGATATTCGTTTTATATCTTCACTACACTATCGATTGTAGTGGAGTCAAAACGTCGTTCTATACAAAATGTACCTATGACAAAAATAATTTCCTTCATTATTCTTTTTTTTGTGAATTTTTCATATTTTTTAATCCTATGTGTTATTCCTGGTTCTAAGCTACCTCCCCATCGATTTTCAGCCAAATCGGTTCACCCGTTCTTGAGTTATAAATAGTGTAACTAACACGACTTTCTTTTATATATATAGAATTACTAGATGGATTGTAGAATCCACGCATAAAAACTATACATTTTTTTAACAACCTAACATGCATTATGATTGTAGGCGGGTAATTTTTTTAATACATAGGTGCATTTAACAGGATGTAAACAACAACTCTTTAGGTACTTCAGATCCAATTTGGATTCATCAAAAGCCGCCGATCTAAGCTTCTGCGAGACAAATGTATGCATGCGCGATAGTGAGATCTATATCGTAGATTCACACATGTATGTCTCTGATATAAAATTACATGAACGTGTTTATAATATTAAATAAAGTATATCGGTACAATGTGCTCAACAAGTGCCGAACATAACATCTACAATAATTTACATAAATATTTCCCTGACAAGTAAATAATATTAGCCCCAAAGTGTGAATACGCAGTACCTAGTTTTTACTAAGAATAACGTATTATGAACTAGCTGTCCCCCGCGGTTTCACCCGCGTTCCCGTGGAGTCTTATTTTTTCCCAGGATAAAAAGAATCCTATGTTTTATTCCAGGTTATGGACTACCTGTGTGCCATCCAAAGTTTCACATTTATAATATTAGTGGGAATTAGTGGGATGTGTGTAAGCCTTGTTATTATTAACAGTATCAAATTAAAAATTCCTAGCAATAATAAACATATTTGTTATTGTTTTTATGTTTCTTTATGACTCAATTTTGATGTGTAACATCTTTTCTTTCGCTTTCTTGGAATCTGATTGATAGTTACACACATCCGTCCCTTTTCACGGTGATTTCGTAAAAGGGACGGAAATGTGTTACAGGTAGCCAGATAGGGAAGGAAGTGTGTAATTTTATTTCCTCTATTGTAGTGCAGGCAAAGAATTTTAGCCCATACAGCCTCAAACTCAAAACTCTGAGAAATGAGCGGTGGTACCAACCCATTTTCCGAGAGGTAAGTAGGTACATGTATGGTATTGTATTACTAAGGTGAGATGTCAGATGTTACGCTGTCATGTAATTACATGATTATATCATTTTTAAATTCATAATTATGTATATTTTATCCTTCCTTAAGTCAGGTTTGTCATATTTTATAGGTATTTTGGATTTTTATAACACAGAATACAAGGGATTACAAGATACAGTATGCGTGATTCATTTAGCGGGTTTTACCTTTTATAACGGTTCAAAAGTGTTTGTATAAAATGCATTCAAAGAACCAAAAAACATTGGAAGCATTGCTAATGTGTTATGTCAATGAAAATGGTGGTTGAAGAGAATATTTTTGAAAAGGGTGAAAATTAACTGCCTAAATATTAAGGATAAAAAGAAAATAGAGTTAAAACAAAAGGCTAGTATTGATTTTGAATCTCCAATGAAACTGGTCACAGAAAATGCTAAATGATATGACGTGTGATAGTCCACCAAACATAATCTCAACTATGTATCGGTGGATTTCATGTGGTCAAAGATTTTATCGTCTAATACCGGACTTTTGTTGAGCCTTCTTCGAACAGAGTAATTTCGAAATGTTTTATATGAAAAGGTTATTTACATCTATATAAATAAAAACCTTAATAATTGTTCCTTGGTAAGCGCATGTGCGCGGTTGTCTGGAAAATTGGAATATAGGGAAACAAAAAAATTTTCTAGAACATTTTTTGTTTGTCGTTCAGTTTTTAGAAAATATATTCCTATTAACATTAATTTGACTGCATTTTTATATGATAACTCTTATCTCTCTACAGTAAGTAGCCCAACCCCATAATCATTATTTATTTTTGTCATTCGTAGCAAAATGAAACACATATGTGCAATGAATGACTGTATCTTTGAATTCACAACAACGATAAATGAAACCAGAATAAAATGATCGGCATATTGGTCAAGTTTAAAAGCGCAATCAAACAGTGATTCATAAAAAAAACCAAAATCGCATTGTATGGCGTCAGAGATATGAAATCTAACACAATGTTAAGTTTATCGTGGGATTGCATTTTTTTTATCACCATATAAGTACATGAATATTTAGGTACTAGTGACATTACATTATCTTGTTTAGTTATCAACGTCCTTCACAAAATTTAGAAGCTTTTATTATTTATATAGATTTCAGAGAAAAGGAAAAGAACGAAAATTAGTCAAGCGAAGAATTACGTGTTTCCATATCTTACTTTCAATAGGTAGAGATCCCGAGGCAAAAAAATGTAGCGCAAAATTTATGAAAATTCAGTGAAGCGCGTAAAGACGTTTCAGAAGTACTTGAAAGCCTATATATAGATATAAGATTACATATTTTAGGACTTAAGAACATCCGTAAATAAGCATTTTTTGCAATCGACTGATAAATCTGCTACGCTCGGTTGGGTATTACTGCCCAATCTAAACTTAATTAAGCTTAAAACCTCTTAAATGGTTATATTTAATTAGCGTTTGTTTTGTTCGTGTACGTAGGTATGTGTAGGTGGTTTTAATCTTTATTAAAGACGTGTGTTAAAGCAAATATAGTATGGTTTTGGATGCATTTAGATGACATCACTTTAAATGGACTTTGGTATATAGTAATGTTTTAAGGGTTCTGAAATAAAATAAAAAACCCTTATAGTTCGTCATGTTCGTCTGTATGTTACAATTTTTACTAATAATAAGACGGATATCGCTTGAATTTGGCATATTTTCCCTAATAGTAACTTTGAACAGCTGAAAATCAAGGACTGAACTTACAAGGAAAACTATTACGTCCGATGAGAGCCGGTTTCTTTAAATTAAATATTTTGTAGTTGCACTTTGGACTCATCTTAGTAAAGATTTATTGTAACACTGTTAATCGTGGTACATCGTTAACTTAAATTACATAATCTTTTATCAAAGAAAATAAATAATTGTTATTGTTTGTTATTAAAAAAGAAAATCATTTGGAAGGCTCTCTCAAAAATGTTTAATGAAAATGAATCAAAAAGTAGAGTGTCGCAAAGAAAAAGAACAGGTTCGAATACCTCATAAGGTACCGTAATGAAACACATAATTCGATTTTGTGTTTATCATCGTCCTAAGTGGATTTATATCTGATCAATAAAACAGAGGTTAGTATCGAGAATGAATTTATCAATAAGTTTCATTTTGACACATTTTGTTTTAGCCGATATCCTTTTGTTGAGGTTGGAATAAAAAGAGTTGATTTAATAAATCATAACTTAAAGGTATTAATGGTTTCTAAGGGATTCCATATTTGCATAATGTTCATAATTTATTAAAAGCTAAGCTGTTTTAAATTATTGTACTTTTAGTTATGAATCTATGTTTTTACTTAATTGGTAACTGATATATTATTTCACTAGCTGGCTCCCGCGGTTTCACCCGCGTTCCCGTGGGATCTTATCTTATCCCAGGACAAAAAATAGCCTATGTCAATCTGGAATAATGTAGCATTCAAATGGTGAAAGAATTTTTGAATTCGGCTCAGTAGTTTTTCAGTTTATACGTTACATCCATCTTTCCTCTTTATATATTAGAATGATTTAGAAATGAAGATATAACAATGCTATAACACTCATTGTACTGGAATGCGTAGTTTTATTTCGCGATAAGAATATTTTGCTGGGCGTCCTCTCGAAGGTCAGACGGTACTTCACACCGGAACAGCTGCTCAATTTGTATCAAGCGCAAGTTCGGTCGTGTGTGGAGTACTGCTCTCATCTTTGAGACGGTTCGGCCAAATATCAGCTAGAGGCACTGGAGTCAATTGAGAGACGAGCCAAAAGGCTTATTGACAACGAGGCGCTGGTCGAGGCAAGGCTTCAGAGCCTTGAGCATCGACGCAGAGTTGCTAGCTTATCGGTATTTTATCGGATACATTTTGGCGAGTGTGAGACGGAATTGCATAACTTGATTCCACCAAGCCCGTTCCACCATCGGACAACCAGACGTACGGCGATGCGCCACCGTTACATGGTGGACATTCCATCTCTGCGCACGAAGCGATTTGCTTCATCTTTCATCATGCGTACTGCAAAGGAATGGAACTCCTTGCCTGAGTCTGTGTTTCCCGATAATTACAACCTGGTAGTCTTCAAGGCTCGAGTGAACAGGTTACTTCTGGGTAAGCGTGCACCATCGTAGACCACATCATCACCTAAGATCAAGTGAGATGTGGTCAAACGCAAACCTATTGAACAATAAAAAATATATATATATATATATACCTATATAGTGTAGATGTCTGACAAATATAAATTCAACCTGGCTTCTCAGGGTTTCGTATTAAAAACCAATTAAAAAAATTAATCGAAGCATATTTTATTGTAGTGCGCACTTTGGATTGTATAAATCACCGCCAGCATAAAAGTAATGACAAGCTTTTGACGTTATTATTTCTTAGCTAAAAAAATACCATCTACAGATAATATTTCCAGCTCTTATGGGAAAAATAATTGAGGCAGATAACCACAGATACCTACACTGTCAAATAATTTTAATAGTAGTAGATATACTACTTAATATTTTGTCAGTCAAAGTGGATCTTGGTCGCTAAATTAATTGGTATTTGAAAACCACATGAAGTAGTATGGGATATTCAACTTCAACTCGAGCAAATGACCTGAAGATTTATTGAGGAAAGTGACCAAAGGCTTTTATAGCATGGCCTGCATTGCTCTAAGCTTAGGTACAGCGTTTTTTTAATTGTGAACGCAGTCATGTTTTAATGATAAAGAACAATAATTTAATTGAATATTTAAAATCTTATACGGTTACCTACGTACGTGAAATTGTAGTACGTGACGTTATAGGAATTTTTGAATTAAAAATATTTTTTTCTATAAGTTTTTACTTTTTTATATACCACTCATATATACCTTTTGATCATATACATATCTAGATAGATTGTAAATATTTGAATTATCTTGTAGCACCATAGCTAAGTACACACTATGATTTAGAAGGACATTCAAAGATTAACTAAGCGTACATTTTTAAATGCATGAATGAATGCATAAATACCTACTTACTATACAAACTATGTAGGTACCTGCGTACGTAACAATAATCATTATAACGGTTTCCAATCTTCAAAAGTACCCAGCTATGTTTGCGTAAAAACGTCGAATTGTTTATTCTTATGTCACTGAAGGCATCCGTTTTGGGTAAACATTCCTTTTCACACATTTTTTGTCAGTGCATATTTTTAGCATTTACAAGTTCAAAGGTATTGAACTATACTATACCTCAAAATTACTGTTTTTTTATTCTGAATAAGCTTGTGTTTGACCACAATCTCACCATGGTAAGTGACGATGTGGCCGAAGGTGGATATTAGCTCTTGTAGCGACATCTATCTACACATAGATATAGTTCGCACGACTCCTAGATAGATGGCGCTTCAATAACCTACATCGCGCTTACGAAGTTTTCCATGCGATCTGCATATATACAAGATTCCAACATCAACAGTTGGACCGCGGTCCCCAGGCACGATGACCTAGCCTGGCGGAAGATCTTCCCTTTTCAATGGAGGAGTCTTATACCTCGCTCCTCCATACTCTCAAGTGCTGCTGTCGGAACACACCAATAGGTGCTTGGTGACAGATTATTAACTCGAGGGTGGTAGCCAGCCAGTCGGGTAGTACTAACCATGCTATGTTTCCTCACTATATGTTTTCCTTTACCGTAAGCTCAAGCTCATTGTAGGATTCGAACCCACGACCATCGTCGCGGTATCCGACGTCACTACCTATCATCGCCGATACTGATCTATCATCGCCTTAATTTTCAAAAGTATTGTAATATACTCTGCCACAAAAATACTGTACAAGTTAACATAAAATATGTTACTTTTACCGTAACAAAAGAAGCTACAAAAGATAGTCTTTCTGTCTTGGTCACAACTGTTATTTGTATGTTACTAAAATAGAAACAAGTTTAACATTATTATCTAGCTATTTCATTAGCTTGGGTTAGCCATAAGCCTTGTAGATATACCCGCTATACATTGTTAATGACAGACCTGGGAATTAATATAATATTTATCGATTAGCTTCCGTTATGTTAGCAGTCGGCACTTACCTTTCTATTTAAATCATTCAATTAGCCGGTTTCCATTAATTCTACATTATTTTTAATCCAGATCATCTTACAAATCAACAATTTATATATTTTTTGTATACCATAAGTGACAACCAGGCAGGCGTGTCACCTGATGGTACGTGAATACCGTCGCTCATAGACATTAGCAATACCAGTGTGATTGCCAATGTATTGTACATCTTACATCTTATTACAATGCCGTGCAACTGATGGAACACACCAACAGGTGCCAGCCAGTCGGTCGAGTAGGTACTACTTCAATCGTACGTTCGAATCGTCCCACTTAAATCAATCTAATCTAGATATAGAGTAATTAATATACTCTATCTCTAGAAACGATTGCTCAGGTTTAGGAATCATGACCATCTTACTAGACTAGATAAAAGTAAAGAATATCTTTTACTCTCAATGTAGATAATGCTATCTACTATTCAGTACTATCTACAACTTTAGCTGGTATTTAATTAACATTTTTACAGGCAACTAATAACATTGTTTACTAACCAACCTGAATAACTGTGGTCAAATCGTATGTTACGCTAAAAAGCTTTTCCTTTATCTCCAAAATTAATAATTCACGTCATTAGTTTTAACCTGACTTCATCCAGTGTCACCAGTAATGCAAAGTGCAAATTGTATAATCAATCCTTTTCCTTAAAAAGATACAATATAATAAATAGCGTCCATGTTTGTGGTTAGGTGGTGATAACTTAACAAGCTTCTCACTTAGAGTAGCCATGATTTATTTGTAAGATGCAGGACAAATATCAGATTTCCTAAGAAAAGTTCAGATTACGTATTACGCGCTAATACAAACAGTAACAGCTTTTTATCATCATCATTGAAATTAGCTGCTAACTGATTGTTATTTACTAGATTGACCATATTTTATGATGTATCGGAACATTTTGAAAAGCTCGGCTTCAGTCTTGCACAAAATGGATACTTTACCGTAAAATTTTGATATATTGTCCACTTGGGGCAACTAGTTCTTAAAGTGGATATCTTTTAAAGTACATAAATCTATTGCGTTTTCTTGAACTTCAACCGTTGAATGTATTGTGCAGTTTAAAAGTTTATCAAATGATTTATCTTTTAGAAGGTGTTTAAGTAATATTGCAGGATTTATTTTCGTGCTTTTATATGATTGCTGTATATCATTGGTTATATTCTATGCGAATTACTTCTGTATATAGACTTTTACATAACGGCAAAATTTTAATAGAAATTATTGTAGACTGTAACCCTTTGAACTGCATATCCGATCAATGGTCATCATTCACATTGAGCACATCAAACCAAAGTTTCAGCAATAGTTTAATTTTATTAAATGACCATTATCATCATCGGCCTGTTTACTTTCTGTTTAAAAGCTTATTATTCTTTGAACTCCAAAGTGAATTTAATATAAAACTTCATTAGCCATATCGTACTGAGTGAATGATGAATAACCTAAGATAAGAAAGTAGCACCCAGTAAATTTTGTATTTCGTAAACTTGTTTCAGGACCAAGGGACGACACTCCCAATCAAAATTCATTTAATGTATCTTTAGGACGAATGTTTTAGTTAAATTTCATGTTGATTTATGGCCCCCAACTTGTAATACCAAAACATAAATCATTTAGAATGCAATCTTTCTTTTCTTTGATTTTCACCGATGCAGGTCCGACGTTTTGAATAAATTTTAACCTCTGTGATCAAAATATAGGTAAATCATGATAGATTTTGGTAACTAAAGCCATCGATATTTAATTTAAGTCATAAATATAAAATTACAATATTTTACATTTGTTGAGTTATTTTTTTTTTCAGAAATATTATAATAAATACGTTTTTATACAACTTTGTAGAACATCTATTCAAAAACATAATCACGGTTTCCGCCGGATTCAGATATGTAATTATGTTTCCTAAGTCAACTCGCCGAAACATTTCCAAATACAGGCGATAACAAAAATAATAAGGGTACCGACCGAACCACGGCATGATTTATAATGGTAAGTGTGGTCGGCCGAAGATAATTTCTATTTAATTATACCTTGCGTTTTGTGGTTTCAGCTCATATTTTAATTATGTTTTATTTTGGTAAAATACTTTTGTACATGACGATTAAATTACATTTATGACAATCCGATCAAACATTATCGATTAATTATAGGCCTATAAAGAACCAAATTACTGTCAATTTAGAATATCTTTATTTAATTGATCATTATTACTTGGAATGTATTTTCAATAAAAACACTTTCTTAACTATAACTAAACTAACTACGGCTCTGACGATTTCGATAATATTTACAATATCGGTTTTATTTCTGTTTTCTCCGTGTTTTCACGCACAAACTAACAAATAAATAGCTTTTGATTTTTGCTTAATACTTTGACATTACATTTAAACGGTTATTAAATAGGTAGGTATATCTTTATCTCCTACTTACCTACTTTGTATTTATGTTGTGAAGATGATGACCTATTTTCAAAGGTAGGCGAATATTTAAATGCGGATGCCGGTACGAAATTCCACGAATAGTGTCATTTATTTGACTAACAACCATAATAAAAAACGTCGCAGTTTAAGAAATTATACAATTTTTGTAACAGGTTCCATGAGAAAAATGTTATTGACCCTGCTGGTGAATCACCCAAAAGCGGTTTACTTTAACTACACAAATTTTACATATAGACTGCTAAAAATCGTTGAATGTGATTAATTACTTTTAGATAACACCTATTTTACGTTATGACATATATATATATTTTATATACCACTTGGTGGCAAACAAGCTTATGGCCCACCTGATGGTAAGCGGTTACCGTAGCCTATGGACGCTTGCAACACCAGAGGCGTCACGAACGCGTTGCCGACCTTAATAAATATACAATTTTAAAGATGATTCAACCTTTGTATCTAATTTAAATGCCTCAGTTTTATTAACAATGTTCGTAGGTACCTACTTGATAATATGTGGAACTATAAAGTGACCAAATACGCAGGTAATAATAAGTAATTATGTTTTGAATATCATACCGAAAAATTGATTCCATGAATTTATTCCCAGATAGAGATCAAATATTTATTTAAGCAAGAAATTCCTAATGCGAATAATCTCATGAATGTTTTTGTAGTAAAAGAAAAAGTATCTACTGACGGGAGTAAAAAAAGGAAAGCAAAGTCAATTCCACATATTATTACCATATACCGGACCTTTCCAAAACGATCGAAGGTCACTTTGAAGGTCGACGAACTCAGGCTCTGTCATGAATCTGTGATATCATCATTATTATAGCCATACTCTGATGCAGTGAAAGGTTGGACCTAGGCATAATGTTAAGGGTCTTCCCGTTTTTTCAAACCGCACCTTACGGTGGTTGATACTCTTTAAAACTGCTATAAAAGTAACAACTTACGTGCACGGTCTCCGATATTTTCACTTCTGTGAATCTTGAATTTCCAAATCTATGAGCTGCTTTCTGTGATTTCTGTAGAACATTGAAGACGTCTATTTTAAATTTTAACATTGAAAGTATACCGTTTTTATATATTTTTGTTTCTACTAGCAGAGGTAGCAAATTGTCACAAAGCACTAGACTAGATAATATTTCATGATTCTGAGAACATACCTTTTCTTGTACACTTTGTTAGCGTATATTTTACTACGTCCAACCCTTCGGCTTCCGGTGAATTTGCATACACCAGCAAAATGTAGGCCACCGTAACGATGCCCCAACATGATTGCTGTACTTCTTACAAGAATTTACATAACTATGCAAGGTTTTTTCATACCTGGTTCATACCAAAGAAAGTTTCAGTAAAGATATCAGAGGAAGCTTGAAAGTAGCACCATTGACTGAAAAGATTAAATAGATTGACTTGGTATGGGCAACTATGTAAGATTTTTTCATAGCTGGTTCATACCAAAGAAAGTTTCAGTAAAGATATCAGAGGAAGCTTGAAAGTAGCACCATTGACTGAAAAAATGAAAGGAAATAGATTTGCTTGGTATGGGTAACTATGAAGGGTTTTTCACACCTGTTTCATACCAAAAAAAAACCAGTAAAAATATCAGAGGAAGCTTGAAAGTAGCACCATTGACTGAAAATATTAAAATCAAAAAGATTGGGTTGGTATGGACATGTCATGAGGAGGGATGAAATATATCTAATGAAAAGAGTTTTGAGCATGAGTGTGGATGAGTATAGAGGTAGAGGAAGACCAAAGGTATGAATGCGTGAATAATGATATGCGTATGAGTGCTGAGTCGACTAGTGATAGAGCGGAGTGGGAGAGGAAACATATTACACCGACCCCACCTAGCGTGGGGACAGGAAGCAGAGAATAAAGTTTCAGTACAGATAGTAAACTGATTTTAAGAATATTATAGCTCAGATCAAGAAACGTTAGATACTGCGGCATTGTTTGTGTTTGTGCTTTGGCGACAGATTTTCAACTTGAGGGTGGTAGCCAGCCAGTCGGGTACTACAAAGTACCCTACCACCGTGCTATGGTTTCCTCACGATGTTTTCCTTCACCGAAAGCTCAAGCTCATTGTAGGATTCGAACCCACGACCTTCGCCGCGGTATTCGACGTCACTTACCACTGAGCTATCATCGCCTTGAATTTAATACATTATTTGTATCGCTCAAGTATCAGACTGTACAGTCATTCTAAAGCCTGCCACACGGACACTTATAAGATCATCTATTTAAGATGTATATGCCTTTATGTATGTATACATTAATGTCACATGACAAATTAATTTGCGCACGATCGATCATATACAATAACATAAAGGTATCACGACTTCCTCGATTAATATATCATTGTTTTACATCGATAAACACAGTTTGCAGATGCCTAAGATTATTATGTCAGTTTTTTCTTAAAGCATGACATATACCACAAAAATGTAAGAGAAGATCTATTCAAATCCACACCAATAGTAGAACGAAGAATGGCCGGAATGAATACCAAGTTTTACACAATAGGCGAATGCAAACCTAATACTGGAGAGCTGAAAACGTTTCGTTCAATGAAAGGGAAGGAGTACCTAAGGTGCCAGACTGAAATATTTGATTGCTTTGAACAGATGGCAAACCTGAACTGTAACTTGTATGCAATCGTAACTAACTTTACCTATAAGGATCTTGATTTGCGTCACTGGGACTAGTGGAAAAATTAGTTGCGCAACTAGGTTAGCGTACCTGTATATTTTGATAACTATTCATGTAAGAAAAAGGGAGGAAGGGTTTGTGCCTATTTTTAGTTTCGTTCCTGAACATTCCTTGGGGTCTTTTTGCGACTTCTATATTGAATGAATATTTGTACTGACGGTTATTGAACTTTATATGTACAAACCGTCTCGAAAAATCATTTATTAAACTGTCTTTAACATTGTAACTGCTTTCATTGATACAAACAGAAATTATTATTCTGATTGTGTATTGACTACAAATTACATCTTCAATGACATGGATATAATCTCCTTTGCAATTTTCGATTCAATAACGATTTACGTCGTACCGTAGCAAAATATGAGATTAAAATATTTCATGGTTACACGTGACAGGATTTTCATATGAAAGTGCATGTAACTATCAGCGTATGAAGAGAATTTCTTAACATTTCTAGACACGTTTGAAGCAGATTGTGATCGAGTTGTTATTGAAGTGCTGACTGACGCTGCCTTTATAGTTGTGGGATAAGTGATGCCCTTGAGTCTTGAGTCATTCCATTTTATTACGGTCTACCTTATATGCACATGTTCAGTGTGTGTAGGTTTTTGTTAAGGATGATGTTGTATCTCATTTTTTATCTAGTTAGGTACTTTAATTATGAATGGTTTTTAGTTTACATTATTTAGTTTAAGTTGAGTTCAAATTTAAGCGTTGTTTACAGTGTATACAAGTTAGTTTAGTCAAATATTTTCAAAAGCTCCTCAATTTTGGAATTATAATGCATGCGGTCGTAAAAATACAGAATATTAAAAGAACGTGGGCGTTATGCCCCTCCTCTTGACACTTGTCTTCATGTAATGCAGGTTTTATAAATACGACTATAGAATGTCGTTGAGGTAAATCCAAAGTAGGTATATTTATATTGCTGAATTAGTTTTGAATTTGTACGGACTACGGAGTAAAAAATAATATCACAACCTAAAATACCCTGTAAGTAAATTGCATGTTGCTTGTCATAATTGGCATACCTATCAATCAAGATACTGCAGCGCGTGTCAAGCATTTTGTCGAGGCGAGAGTGCCGGACTTCTTTGGTATCATGAGGAAGCGGAATACTTGGCACAGAATATAGCGTTATGAGCTGTTTACTTTAAACAAATATTGGTTATCTGTCCACTAAGATAGGTTACCGTTAAATAGGTTTTTTTTCAACCAAGTACTAAATAATGGCAAATATCTTTATTTTTATTATATCAATACACCACACATATTTTCAACTTTAATATAGAGGTATATTATATTAAAACTGATTAAATATAAAGTAAATAATTGTTATCAATATTGTACTACAATATATATTTGGTAAGCCATAAAATTTATTTATACACATAAACTATAAAATTTTAGAAGCAAAAATAAGCTTGTTTCATATAAATATTTTTGCTGCGTCACAAATTGTGACTTACTAAAAGTTTCCTGAGACGTTACTTTGCATCCACACAATGCTATGTAATGATGCCCAGGCCTTTGTCAACGACCCGCATACAGATCATTGATATATGCATTAACATTATCGCGGAGCTATGAATGACAAAGAAATTCTAAACCTTGAAAACCTGAATTGAAGAAGTCTTACATAGCATTTTAAATTTTACCACAAAAAATGCTAAAACGGTCATCATGGAAGGTTTGGTACCTGCAATACAGGTTTAAAAGTAAAAACGGAAATTAAGATTCTTCAGAAAAATTAATCCCCGTAACCACTTATAAACTCTACTTTGCCAAGAGAAATAAAAACAATCGGTCAAGTGTGTGTTGGACCACGGGTAGTGTGTAGGGTTCAATACTTACCATGTACAAAGTAGCAAGGTGTAGTTTTAAAAAAAATATTTAAAAAAGCGTTTATAAGTAGGTATTTCTCAAAAACACTTCGATAAAAAAAACTTTTGTTTTTTAAATAAATTTTCAGCGAAAGTCTTTTTAAGTTGTTTTATTAGAATCCTGAATTTAAAGGGGCACGCTTTTGACGACTTAAGTAGTTCTCCCACTACGTATTGGTTTAAAAATAGTAATTTAGAAACCTCGGTATAAGTTTTGAATGCCTATCTAAAGACCGCACATGTTTATGTGCGCTAGTATTTTTTATTCCTGAGATAGGTACGTGAATTCCCAGGAATTCCATTTTTTCTCAAATTCTCTACACCATTTTCTAGCAGTTTATACCTTCCATTCCAAATGTATTTATGTAGTGACAATAGTCTCCATGTAAAACAGCTATCATAAGGTTGAACAGACCGACGAACAGGACGAAATTATAAGAGTTCCGTTTATTGCTGCGGAACCCTTAAAATCCATAATTTACAAATTAAGTTTACTGGACAGTCAGAAAAGATATAAGTTAAAAAGTTCAGTTAGACTAATCTATATAATAGGGATTTTACCTATGAAGTTGCCATTCTTTTGAATTGTAATTTATGGTTGGAAATAAATTCTAAATTCAATTTAAAAAATATGTAATTCTATTTTCTAATTCAGTCATTTGTTTATTGTTTAGTGTTTTGTTTTCACTTCATTTGTATCTTTTTCATCTTTCAACAGTATTTTCATCTGATAGCCGCTCTATTGTATATATCTTTAAATATCTTTGGGTAAAGACTTATATAAATTAAAATTGTTAAATATTGCTACAAATGTATATTTTAATCCAATTACTTTAATGGCTGCTACGTACTCGTACATCAAACAATGCCTTTGCAGGAATCCTACATGAAGGGCACAATGTTTTGCTGTTCATATTTGCATGACGTTGTGGATTTCACCGATCGTTATCATTCACTTGTTCAAGCTTACGTTTTATTTGTTCAATCCTTGCCGTCAAATATATTGTAGATTGGATTTGTATCGCGGAATGGAATACGAGTTTTTTTTTTCTTTTGATATTTGTTTTCGTATTGTGATACTCAGCGAGTTTTTATTTTTTTCCTGTCATAGTCATAAATGGTTTCGTTTCAATAGAATTAAGCTAAGAAAGCACAAAGCGTCGTACTTTATGAGCAATATCTAAAGTAAATATATCTATTTCACTTCAGTTTCCTTAAATATCCCGAACCTACATAAGCCAGTGCCGCAAAAAATGACTTCTAAATACTTATTTATAAAAACTGTAATAAGATCCTCTATAAATACTTAACAATTCAACATAAAAGTTAGCAACAACAAGGTTTAGTGTTACATTATTTAGTGGTATCCTTTAAAATATTGTTGATATGGTAAAATAAAAAGAAAATAGTTTTGCGATAAAAATTGTAAATAAAAATCAGATGAACAACAAAATATATATCAATCTAAATACACTTGGTATATAAACATGCAATAATGTAATGCGATTTAGATTTTATCTTAATGCATTATTTCTTCGTATGTTATTAATAATGATCCAATTTACACATCATTAGTTACCAATGCAGTCATTGTCAGTCAAAATCCGTGATACCTACATTAAGTGCATTACCTTACTTTTTTGTTTTAAAGTAGGTACCTATACTTTTTGTATGTTACTTTATTATTATATTACTGTAATTGTTAAAGAAAATGGTAACATAGCAAGTTCCATGAAATTAATTCTTTGTTTCGCAAAACCAGCAATGGACTATAAATCCTGTGTTGTATTCATATAAGATGTTAAATATAATAATATGTTAAATATATAATACATAGATATAAATAGTTCAATTACAACTTCAAATTATTTTTGAGTATCTCATATGGAAATAAAACTTTACAAAATAAGCAGTTTTTGAAAAATAAAATTGATGATAGATAGAACTCTTTATTGGAACACCATAAAAGAAAAAATATCAAAATAGAAAAGCAGTCATAGAATTTTCAGGGTCACAATTGCCTTATCACTAAAAGTGATCTCTACCAGGCAACCTTAGGATGCTTTGCTGAGCATGCTTAAAACAGATAAATACATATTTTGCACATTTAAATACACTACTCATACATAGATACATACATACATACATACTTACATACATAATCATATAAATATATACAGAGGTAACTAAATTGTTATTGTTCAGTATTGTTGCTGTCAAGAATGCTTTCAATTTGTTTAATGTTTTCTTTTGGCGATCAAAATTGATGGTTTGTTATTTATTAACGTCAGTAAATCGAGAATATAAATGTAACTTTTAAGTTTATCGCATGGTGTTATTTTTACCAAAACCTTGGGATACTTGCGTGGCTTGTCCCAACCGGTTTGAAATATTTGGGAAAGGGATTTGCGTTAATTATGGGACACAAGGTCTGGATAAGATCATCGTCCTGTCTGGATTTATTGTGGCGACACGTTTTTTGTGGGATAAGTTATTAACAAACCTCTGGAATACTTTTTAGTTCCGAGAAATATGGTTTGATAATGTACCTATGTGTTTGCATCCGAGCACGTTGAAAAAAAAGTCTAAATGTTTGCTTACGATTTTACTTCTTACCTACCTATTCCATAAGTTGCGTTAACTTTAAAATCACGTTCGAAATTATCGCTTTTGTGTTCAGAATGTTCATGAACTCATATTAAAAATTAAAATATATACCTATATCATTATATTGAAGCCCATACAAGTATGAATAGCGAACTCTTGGTTATTACGAATGTATTAAAAGCTGATAAAATTCCGCATGAAAAGAGAGATTTGCTGTTAAAGTCGACGTCCGAATAGAAATGTGGAGCTTATGTTTTCATCAGCGATTCACGGAATATTCCCTTTGAGTTGTTTATATTAATGTGGACTGATTTAAATACGAATGTCCTAGCTAGACAAATAATAATCCTAAGAATACCTTACAAATTATATATACCTATGTATTAGTTTGATAGTTAAGGAAAATGTAGAACGTAAAATACATTTCCACTTGCGTATGTTTAAGGTCTATCTAATAAAGCGGAGACAAGAGCTAAGCCAAATGAACCAATAGTTTAGCGTGAACATGAAACTTTGCTTTAATTGAAAACCCTAACATTCGTAGCGGATTAAATTAAACTATTTTGTCTTCGGCGATGTATGTAAATCCGTTTTTAGTGTATGAATGATCGCACATTGTAAAATAACTTTTCTTTTAGAATTCAATCCTAATTAATATTGTTAATGTGAAAGTTTGTATATTTGTATGTTTGTTGCTCAACCACGCAAAAACGGCTAAACGGATTTTAATGAAACTTGGCATACAGGTAGATACTTAATAAAAATATACTTTTTATCCCGGGAAAAGATAAGATCCCACGGGAACGCGGGTGAAACCGCAGGTTACAACTAGTATTTAATAATATCATAAAGGCTTCAAAGAGTCGTATCTTCAAAAATTGCAATAATAATCTCTATTAAATATTCATAATTAGAACCCGTGACTCGAAACAATAATTTACTCATTTGTTTAACCCTCTAGTTCTGAATTGGTACATATAGAGCTTATATACAGCGTGTCCCCCTCCTATTGTTTAGGGATGATAAATTAGCGCAGCTTACCTGTCGTGCTAGGATTAGGACCCCATAGCGGACTCAATCGTCGCCCCTTTTGGCCCTTCGATGTGTTGTCGTTTGTACCTTTTTATTTGAATTTGATTAATTTCGTTTTGAACAACGAAACGCGTTTGTATGTATTTATCAAGAGGCGAGCTATCGGAAACGTGAAATGATGATTGGAGATTAATTTAGGTGTTTTATAGGTGAAAATATATTACAATGGCTGGAAAGGGTTTTATTTTTGCATGTAAGTCTTCATCTATTATTAGACTTTTTTTCAGCTTAGACAGATGCTAATTGATGATGATTGATAAACAAAATAAATTATTTTGAGTTCAATACTAACATAAACAAAATAATATTGTCAACAGTATGATGTATTGTCTATGGTTACAGTTTAAATCGAAGTTTGCACTCTCAAGCGATATTTTAATCCACAGATAAGCTACAAAGCTAATCGAATAAAAATATCCTCATCATGTCTGATCAATTATCTATACGAAATTTTCAAAGACATTGGGAGGTGCCATGTTGATCTTAAGTCATAACAATTTCCTATCTCTCATCGTCGTGTCTCGTCTGCTTTTTGCCTGAGTACTCAACTTATATGAGTTATGACATCAGCTATCGTGGCGATAAATCACGAGTGAAGCTCGGGAGAGCTCGGCCGATCTCGAGCAGCCAAACATTATCGGTAATGACCTTCTTATACGTTTGGGAAACTTATGTGAGTGGGTAAAGGACCTGAAACGAGCATTGGATGTTCTTTTTTCAAGACGATGTAATCGTTAGGTTGGATTTTGAACATATTGAGAATGTTTGGAAGTTTCCTTATAATGTATATAAAGTTTTGTAGGTATTTGACTAAAATCTTACCATAGTACCACTAAGTCATAATGTGGCTAAAGGTAGCACATAAAGCTTAAAAAGGAACTGGCTTTCAAGAATAGCTGTCAAACCACTCCAGAAAGTGATTGGTCAGTTTGGGAGGTAATTTTTCACTGGTTTCTGATTTTAGAAAGCAGTCAGAACCAAAAGTTAATAAGCAGTCATAAAAACTTTTTACATTATAGCTGAACAAAACTGATCGTAGCTAAAGTCGAGATTAATAATAATAATAATATTTTTTATAATAGTTTAAATTGTTAGGTTAATGATATAAAAATTATATTCTAAGATGTATGAAAAATAAATAGGAAATACCTAATAATAATTTTATTTCCAAAAACATTACAAACTTTTTGTCAGCTTAGGATGTAGATGTATTTACATGATGATTCTATTACATGTTACCATTTTTTGTTAGGTGTACGTACTAGCCAATAGAATCTATATCGAAATTTATTTTTAGAGATCCCTAGAAGAAATCAGTTGTTACAAGATGGATTGCGAATTAAAGACCAACCGGGCGTCTCGGACGATAGTGATTGAGTATGAAAAAGCACCTTGCCAGATTACATTTCGATTTCAACTTGTTATCCATCACCTATTTGACGTGATGTGATAAGAATCTATGAAATATTGTGATTTGATTCTAGAGACCATATTGCTGTTCGATATCTTTTTTATTTTTTTATTTTTTATGTCACAAGTGACAACGAGGCAGGCCGGTCACCTGATGGTAAGTGACAACCGTCGCCTATGAACATTGGCAATACCAGGGGATTGCTAATGTGTTGTACACCTTATTTAGGCGAACTGGCTCTCAAGTGCAATTGCCGGAACACACCAACAGGTGCTTGGCGACAGATTTTCAACTTGAGGGTGGTAGCCAGCCAGTCGAGTACTACAAAGTACCCTACCACCGTGCTGTGGTTTCCTCACGATGTTTTCCTTCACCGAAAGCTCAAGCTCATTGTAAGGATTCGAACCCACGGCCTTCGCCGCGGTATCCGACGTCACTTACCACTGAGCTATCATCGCCTTAAAGCTCTCTAGCATCTATAGCTTAGGCTTTCTACTCCGTGAAAATATCGTGGTAATTCTACTTAAGTTTGTAGCTAGTTGGAAACTAGCTCTCAAGTGCTGCTGTCGGAACACACCCATAGGTGCTTGGCGACAGATTTTCAACTTGAGGGTGGTAGCCAGCCAGTCGGGTACTACAAAGTACCCTACCATCATGCTATGGTTTCCCCAGGATGTTTTCCTACACCGAAAGCTCAAGCTCATTGTAGAATTCGAAACCCTTTACCGCAGTATCCGACGTCACTACCACTGAGCTATCATCGTCTTAAAAATATGCTACTACAATTTTTTTATCGTGACTTCATAAAAGCGTCCGAGAATGAATTTTCTTATCAAATAATAGTATCGGTTAACCATAATATAGTCTGTTGACTATGGTATATTAACACGCAACGAAAAAAAACACACGTAGGTAATAATAGAATATATGATATTTAGTCTAGAGTTCAAAATAGAGATTTTACTAATTAATAACGTCAGCGTTTTGTTGCGCAGGACTTTTAATATTTTTTAGAGTAGCATTTTTGAATGCCAGCGCAACCTGATCCTTTCATATGAATGTAGAGTTTTTACGTGCATACAATATTTCAACCCCAGCACAGTGAAAATGTTTGGTCCCACGAAAAGGCAAATTAAATCATATACCGAGCGTCTCAATTATTCGCAATACGCGGTACATGCCACAGGCAGCTACAAAAAGAATGGTAGCGCTGGTCCTTTGAAAAGCCCATCGGGGTGCGCTCTCAAAGCTGTCACCCCCAGAAGCACACTTCGCTACTACCGTAAATATCTGCTTCTACAAAAAACGGAACATACATTGACGCTAAAGCAGTTGGACAACAACAATCGCAAACAAACCAAGCCGTAATGTATACAATGGAGAGCGATGCAGCGTTAGAGCTCGCTATGGGATAGGGTAGAGGCGCCGCGGCGGCTGCCACGGCACGCATGCGTATAAAATCTCACCCTATTGGTCTAAGATGACGTCATTGGGGTGAACTCGTAGGTCTGAGTGACACTAACAGTCACCCCCGAGTGGTCGTAGGGCTAGCTCGTGTCGCTCGTGGCTTGACGAAAACAAACGTTTCAAATAGCTGTTCATTAAAGACAGTGATCACATACAATTGTCCAGTGATTTGTAAGTGAAAACAATTTGTGATAGTATTCCTATAGATGCTGTTTCTTAGTTGAAAGTGGCGGTGTCGTCGTTAGAATAAGGTAATGCTACCTCACGTTGTTTACTGTTTTGCCCGTGTCTGTATTCTAAATGATGTCAGCTCATGCTTGGCTAAAAATACGGGACCCGTGAAGCAGATTTTGGTGTTTAATGTAAAGGATTGCATCAAAGAAAAGGATCAGTTAGTAGGGTTAATTCCATAAAAAGGGAAATAATTATGGTCTTTGGCAAATTGAAAAAAAAAAACAATGCGCTTTCGTAGGCTGTTAGACGTTTTGACTCAAACTAGTTGAAACATCAGTTGTAGTCTTTTATTTCATTTTCTCAAAGACTACATTCTACCATGCTTTAAAGAATTTGTTTATCTAATAATAAGAACTATTTTTTATTGGCAGCTAGAAAATCTATTTTTTAAATGTAATAATAATATCATAACTATCATATCGACTCATTCTGTTGATGTGGGTAATGAAATAAAAATTAACATTTATTTTCTTTGTATTTGAATTAAGATAGAGCTCTCCAAAAAAATTACGACTTTAGTGCTTTTTTAGTATCGAAATGATTTAAATGTAACAATTGTATATTTATAATGATTGTAATTATTGATATAATCCTTAACGTATTCTTTAATTTGCATTTTAACTACAAGTCCTGCGATTATTTACTTAAGTTACCTACAGCCAAGTCGTTCTCAATTTGAATCAACATTGGGATCACGTTTTTGATATTGAGTACCTTTGGTACCACGTAACCTAATACTTTACATAAATTAACGTCTCCTATACCGCGAGCGGGTTCATCTCTGATCCAACCAACCATTACGAGCTTTCATCTCCCATTAGAATATTAAGAAGAAACAAAATGTGCGGTGAAAACTTTCAGCGACGAAATTGTTTTTCGTAAATAGTACCGTTGCTTTGGCTAGGAGGGAAAGTCATTTGAATATCCCCAGTTCGAGGGGATAAGCTTTCTAAGTTAATTTGTTTTAGCGATACTGTTGTTCTAAATAAATATTTAGTTTCAAGTGAAGAAAACCTTTTTTAAAGGTCTGCTGATAGAATTTTGGTGGTGAGGGCATGATCTTAGTATTATATGTTTATTATTCATGGAAATACTTTGAAAATGTCCTGATAATTATGGGAATAATATCATCTAAATAAAAAAACAATGACAATAATTTTCTAAATTAGCTTTATCAGCAAAAAAGGAAGAGGATTGTGGATACCACTTACTAGATTACCACTTGAATAGACTAGAAAATATATTATGTGAAACTAGAAAAACCTTCGTATTTCGTTTAGATACTACTGTTTGTGCAGTTAGTGTTAACTTTTCTTGACCTGGTTGCTGAAGGTCTTGATGCTGAGTTCCGTCCATGACCTATCCTTCAATTTCTTCTTGTATTACAATATCAGTTGGCTCGACTTACTCTTCCTGAATTTATTACTATGTTTTATTTTTATTTTACGAATATTTTGTTGTTTGTAGATTATCTGAAATATACTTATTTATTATCATGTATATAAATATTTTAATTGATAGGCTGCGGTAACCGCTTATCATCAGGCGGTCGTTATGCTTATTTGCACCCTTAGTGGTATAAAAATGTTGAATCAATAATTTTTCATATGATGATTCCTTTAAATCTAGTTTTGGACATGTTATTGAACAACTTGCCTAATATATAACATATTATTATGAACGTTAGCCAAAAGTTTGGACCGTGGTGTCCAAAACATGATTAAATTTTTCTTACTTCACAAACGTTTGTACTGAGTTTACATGCCAAGTTTCTGTCTTAGGACCGACGCGGCGGTGAAGATGAAAATATTAACATGAAAAATAATCTTGTTACACTCTTGTCGACAACGTTTTACGATCTCAAGTGTTTTTATCTAAGAATATATTAAACTTGAGCTTATTTTACGACAAGACTTTATTAAAACCATCATTCCTTGTTCAGTAGGAAGTTTTAAATATCCTCACTGGTTGTTTTAGGTCTTCAGTTTACTAGTTACTTAGTACGATCAGTTGAAATAGGATCTGGGAGAGGCGTTTGAGGCCTTTGCTCGTTTTAGATAATAATCAAAATAGTTAATTGAAGATGGATAGTATAATTTTTCATTAAAATATATCAGTTTTCATTTTACTACCTTAAAACCAGTTTTATTTAATAATTATTATAGTTGAAAGACTTTTATATCTATTTTAATTCGGCATTGTAGTAGGTAGCGGGAACTGAAATAAAGGCAATTACTGAAATTGCAGTCTCCATGTGCGTTGAATACCAATAATTGGATCTAATGGAACTGAAACAAAGCTCGCTACGTAATAGATTTTTTAGAACAAGTTTCTTCACTTCAATTTCCAGTTTTTATTATTGTATGTTTATTAGAATTGGATTTCAGTTTACAATTATAGGAATACATTATGAAAAAAATGTACCCCTTTTTCTCCTCCCTTGGTCAACCGTTTTATTTTTTTTAGTAGCTATTGAATAAATTTAAAAGAAAGATCATAAAATAAAAGATCATAAGATAAAAGAAGATTGTGGTAAGAATTGAAATAGTCACAGATTGTAAGCAAATAGACTGCTGTATCTAGCTCATTCATAGTTATAGATATTACTTTGATCATAAAAAAACCTTCTCAGTATTTTAACTAATAATGCAATTGAATAGAATATTTTGTTAATGAATTAAAAGTGAGTCATATTAGGGTGTGTGATTATTTTTATAAGTATAATTAAGATTTATCCAAAAGATCTCAATAACTGTGCAATAAACATTATTATTCCAAATTGAAGGATATCCTGTGAGTAATCGTTATGTTTATTATGGTCATATGCCTTGGTTATCATTTTACGGAGTATACCTACTTCTATACAGTAAGGTATAGAAGTAGATATATTACAAGGAGAATTAAATTAGAGGTGTAGAACTACACAAGTACCAATACAAGTTGTAGTTTATCTGTCGCATAGCACCTGTTGGTGTGTCGTCAGTTGCACTTGAGAGCCAGTTGCTTTCAAGACATTATAAAAAAAAGGTCAACCCCCTGGTATTGCTAATGTCTATAAGCGACGTTATGAACATCAGGCGACCCATCTTCCTGATTGTCACTTGTGGTACAAAAACGCTACATAAGTACACAACCTAATTTTTTTATTTTACTCTATCGAACATCGATTAATTGAATTCGGTTAAATTAAAATGGAAACATCGTTGCAAATCCCTTAAAATATGGAATCCGGTGTCCAAATAAAATGACAAAGATTTGTCAATGAAATTCAATTTAGGGCCAATTTGACTATCAGCATTCTTTTTCAAGAATTATGAAGGGAGATTATACCAAATCCCCATTGCGTTCAAGGAAAGGAATTTAATCCATAAATTGGCTTCAGGAACGATCGTACAAAGTGACTCGGAGTGATCGGCATCGTCCGATAATCGGGCCTAATTTGATTGGCACTCGAACAGCTGGCAACGACGTGAAAACTCTATTACTCGCTGACTTGGTAGGGTTTTACGGGCCATCAAAGGAAATTAGTATATTGATTGGCCTATTTAAGATTCGTTTAGTTTATACGTTACTATTCGACTATAAACTTGTTTAAATGTTATATATATTTAAACAAGTTTATAGTCTATAGTTTATGAATTATATATTTTATCTCAATTGATATAATCATATTTTTTAACTTACAAATTCAAGTTTATTCTGAGATTAAGGCATATTTTTCAATTTTGGTCAACATTTACACTTATAAACTACTAGTTTTCCGCTCCGCGGTTTCACCCGCGTTTTCGAGGGATCTTGTCTTTTCCCGGGATGAAAAGTATTTTATGTCCTTCTCCAAGGTCCCATCTATATCTACACCAATTCAATTAATCTGAATTCATATAAATCGGTTCAGCGGTTTAAGCGTGAAGAGATAACAGACAGACACACTTTCGCATTTATAATATTAGTATGGATTTTTATTGGCTAAGATGTATTACGACTTAACTGTATAAAACCTGTTAAAACGGTAGTATATCATAAAAAAATCTATCACCTTGAAACATTTGTCAATGAAAATGTTCATATTGTCCAAAAATGTTGCTTTACGAGTTTGAGTGTTTGATTAAAGTGCGACTGTGGTACGTGATTAATATTTCCAGAGGTTTGAAGTGTATAAATAAACTTCACTTCTTAGGCTGTGATTTATGTATGATTTAAATAGATATTTATTAGATAGAAATCTAGGTAGAGATCGATATTGGTGATAAGGCCCATTGTGACACTGGCAATGCTACGACTGTTTTTCTATTTTGTTATGGTTTAATGGTATACCAGTAAAGAGAAGAAAACATTTTTAAAATGAATTACTTGTATGTTAATAACTAGTATGGAAGAGATAGATACAATCTTACTATAATGTCTGATGATAACCAAATATCCTTATGCTATATAGACATACCATTATTGTTTAAAAATAGTAGCAAAGTGCAAGCCCTCCTAGATTAGTTTAGTTAGAGCATCGTGGACTAAAAATGCCTGAAGTTACGTTTCTGAAACAGACTACGGATATCTCAATTAACAGGATCGGTGGAAAGGTTCCCCTTTTAGTTAACACGAAAAACCACTTCCCTTGTGTGCTCAGTGATGGTAAGAAGTGATTTAATTAATTTTAATTGATTCGCCACGGGTCTTCGAAAATATAGATAAACTAGTGTTTGCCTTCGTGTTTCAGATAGAATTAGAGCTTCCATGGGAGGACGAAAATCCTGCGTTATATAGGGACACGACACTTAGGTATCTTCTAATTGATAGATTTAGTCTGATTAAGGGCTGTAACATTCGCGTATTTAATTCCCCTGGCAAATAAAGCTACTGCGACGGGAGTAAATAAACATCAGGTGAAACGATAGCTTGCTTGTCAGTTTTATGATATAAAAAAAGATTTTTCTTATCCATTCACATATTTTGGCATAATAAAGTAGCAACTTATAGACGTGTGTTATGGAATGTTGTCATTTTAACCTCGCCTATAAAAATACCAAGTATTTTTAAATACGACAAGCGAATGATTTTTATTTAGACGCTAACTAAATAATAAATTACATTTCAATAGACTGCTACGACCTTTGATTAAGTATCATAATTTGTTTCTAGAATAATGAACTCGCATAGTAAACACAATCTTTAAGAATTTGTAATACTATAATAATCAAAGGTGGCGCTGAATAACGGTAAAATGTATAATGATTATAAATCAGTTTCAAATTATCAATAATATATATATGAGATAAGATGAATTTCTAATGTACCTAATGCTATTTTCAAACGCCTATCCAATATTGTTTACGAAAAATCACTCCCGTTCCAGAACATAAAAACACGTATAACATATCTACGAGTGAATCTCTTATGCCCCTATTTTCTCATTTACATTTAGGGATATCATAGTGGACAAATCCCGCGAGGTTTCGTGTTGTAGCACTGATTGTGCCAATTATGGTATGTTATGTAATCAATCTGATTCTACCTGTAGGGGCGTTGTAGGTAATAAATAATTGAGAAAAATTATCAAATCATTCTAAAAATAACCTTTTTGGTTACTCTTACATTACGAGTTTGCTTTTAGATTAGTTTTTATGGTTGTAATTCGGTTTATGTTATTTTATGGTTTATATTTGAGCTAAAGGAAGTATGTTAATTCATAGAATTGGGATACATTGGGTATGGTTACGTATCAGAAAATCAAATAAAACAGACAAAGCTTGGCTTTCTGCCATTTTATAAGGTGAAATAATAAAACACATGAAATTTAAAACATTTAAAACGTGGAAAAACCTTTTCATAATATTAAAAAGAATGGGGTGCGAAAGAATTAATCATTTTAAACGTAATGAAAAGAGAGAATATATCAATCTTTTGTCTCAAAACGTGACTACGGTACAGGGGAAATTAAGACGGTGAAAAATAGGGTGGCCATTATGAAAATTATTATTTGTTTGTAAATAAAACGGTGTGTTTAAGGTACAAATTAAGGAGGGAGGTATTTAAAAAAATAATGTAGGTAAATATTTTGCTGGTATTAATAATTTTATTATGTAAAAATACACATTTTACAAAAATATTCATTAGTACTTGTTCAAAATTATACAAAAAGCACCCATAACGAACTCACAAGATATCAGCAACAATTCTTCAGCGGATTTATCACCACCTAAATTATGACTAAACATCCTCAATTTAGCGAGCGAAATGATTTCGCTCGGAGCGATACCCGATTGAAAATGAAAAATTGTTGCGATCGTGGAGCTTACGTAATTTCATGCCGCCTGCGAGCGACGATACGAGCCTGAGGACGCCTCAGGTTATGAAGGGACACGTCACGGGGCGGATTTTAGCCCAAAATTACTTCACCCATGTGATGGTCTTGAAAAGTGGTTAATATACATGCAATACGATGTAAACTTAGTACGCAGTCGCTGTGTTTTAAAGGGTGTCATGTTTACAATAGTAGGTATAATATAGGAACTTAACTAAACCCCTTGACTCGCAGGTGGGACGATCATTCCAAATCTGCCTAGAAAATAAATGATTCGTGTTATTAAAGGTTATACATATTTGTATGGCTACTAACAAATTTGTTACAATTCAATTTAAATGTAGAAATAAGTTATTGTTTTTTTATTCCTATCGATGTGAAGAATCGACCTGTTTGTATTAGTTTTTCTTATTCGTTTTTAGTATGACTCCTTTATTCAATGCCAACCTTAGAACCAAATTGCTCGCGTACAGTGCGGTTTGAGAGACATTTCCTCCCGCGCACGATCAGGTTGTGGAATGAGCTCCCTGTAGAGGTGTTCCCTAGAGACTACAGCATGGGGTTCTTCAAAAGAGGAGTAAGAAGGTTTACGCAAGCGTCCATAGGCTACGGTAACCGCTTACCATCAGGTGGGCCATAAGCTTGTTTGCCACCTAGTGTATATAAAAAAACGCGTTGCATATTATTTCAAAAACTCGTATTCTCAATTTAAATAGTGAAAATACAGCCCTGATGTGTCGCGTTTGAGACTAATATGGGGGAATAGAATCGGATTAACTCAGGGGCGTGAGGGCAGGTTGTTGGATGACTGTACACCGATATTGTGACGGTTTTGCTTTCATTGTGCACACGCACTGCACTAGCCGTAGGCTTAGCTCGCAAGCCCTCTAGGTACTCAATGGTGATTTCAATCTGGGTTTTAGCCGGAGCTTATTTTTGGTTTAAAAAAAAAACGGTTGGAAAGCTTTTTGTTACCGGAGGAGCCTTACAGAGTTCATTTAAATGTCTAAAACAGTAACTTAATTCTTATTTATCTAGAGATCTTATCTTTTCCCATGTTAAAACTAGCTTAATTCCTTATGACAGCAGCTATCTACCACTGAAAGTTCCGTCAAAATAGGTCCAGTCAACGGAGATACCCGGAACAAATAGACAGACAAACAAGAAATTTCGAAATCGTTTATTTTATAAGGACCGTGTACATGCATTTAGTAAAAAGCTGTTTGACACTCCAGTTTTATTTATTTGTATATAAAGTCCAACTCCATACACTCTTGATAGGTTGTACAGACAAAATTTTATCTACAGATAGGAGGTTATATGACTGAAAATTTTGGTAAAGCGAAAGTCCTCTGTTTGGTCGACCTCCTGCTACCCTAACATTATCGGATTATTAACTACTTTGGCAAAAAGGTGTGTATATTATTTGACTATTCCCTTTATGAGCAGAATTTATACATTTTTAACATAAATACCCAGCCCTCATTAGAATGTCTGAGAGGTTTGCGTCCGAAATTGTGTTTCTTTACCAACCCTCTTTGAGACCTATGTAAATTGAGAAATTTTATAAGACATGTGGTATGCACTGTACCGCCCCAAGAGACTATGATTTTTTTTGGAAACACACATCAATGATATACGTTTCCATTGAGGCTTAGCATAATACATATTTGGTTAGCATTTTATATTTTCATTATATCATTATACCGCCAGTCCAATATCCCTCGGATATCGTCGGCTACACTAACTATACAATTACTAGATGTCCCCTGCGATTTCACCCGCGTTCCCAAGAGATATAATTTTTCCCGAGATAAAAAAATATCCTATTTTTATTCAAGGATATGATCTACCTTTGTGCCAAGTTTCAACATTATCCGTACAGCCGTTTTTGCGTGATTGAGAAACAAACATCCAAATATGAAAAAAATCGCATTTATAGTTAGTAGGATAGTATTTAGTAATAGATTAGTAAGATAGGATTTTAGCTTACAGGTTACAATTAGTATTCCATTAAAAACTAGCTACCTTTACTATTCATAAAGTTGGTGTGGATTAGTCTGTACTCCACTCCTTATTAATATAAAGGCTTTTAGGCTTCTGTAAATCCTACTACCTAATATTATAAACGCAAAACTTTGTATGTATAGATGTTTGTTACTCTTTCACGCAAAAATGGTTGAACGGACTTTGATGAAATTTGGCACACAGGTAGTCCATATCTTGGAATACCTAAAACATAAAATACTTTTTATCCCGGGAAAAGATAAGATCCCTCGGGAATGCGGGTGAAACCGTGGAGGATAGCTAGTCACATATACTTTAGGGGAACGGATAATACGCGTTATGTTCTTCCATATCATATTACGAGTACATGTTCTATGATGATTTGCTGTCTTTTCTTTGACTTCACTGTACTATAAATAGCGCTCAAGTTTTACTGCATCAGAAAATGCTTTTAAATTTACCTACTGCCTTATCCCTAACTAAAATCCGAATACGGTGTTTATTCAAAAACCCCTATCGTACCCTAGTTTAAACAGTTCACGTAGGTTGCATGCAATATTAATAGGAATGCAGACCCCCCTGCCTTGCTCTCGGCTGGGGTATACCTACTATCTAACAAGTTGACTATTTAGTTGAGGAGAACGCGTTTAGGGGATGTTGTAAGAAATTGCACGGCTAATTAAATTTTTATAAAGTAATCATATTGATTTTACCAAAGATCTTCAGTCCCTCAATAACTTATGGATGACGTTTTCCGCCCCGCGGTTTCACCCGCGTTTGCGAAGGATCTTATCTTTTCACGGGATAAAAAGTATCACATGTTTTTTTCCAGGATTTGATCTACCTGTATGCCAAGTTTCATTAAAATCCGTTCTGCCGTTTTTGCGTGATTGAGCAACAAACATCGAAATATCACATTTATAATATTAGTAAGAAAAAGTTAAACTACAGTTTTTTATTGTCGATGGTAGTACTTTTTGTATCCATATTTGTCATTAGAATATGTTATAAAAGATTGCATTTAACATTAAATTCACTATCATGTATTAAAGTGGAGACTTCAAAATGCATCCTTCAGTCGAGTGACGTCATCTCATCATTATTCAGCTCAGAACGGTCCTTGCCTCTATTTTCCAACAAACTCAGATCCGGTACTATACAACCATCGTGTATTGTTTGTTAGAAGAGTCGTTGCACCGTTCCCGTCATACATAGCATTGTATACACAATAGGTGTTGTTTTAAGTGGATTACACTCGGCATTGGACAATGCTTTAGTTTTTATGACCGTTTAAGCTATGGAAGCGAGTGAGGGATGGACGAGTCGTTAGTACATTTCTATGTCGGCCTGAGGGTGTAATTTACGAGTATTGTTTTGAGTGAATAGCTTAGAGCCTCAAAATTTTATCGCAAATTTCAAAACTTTTAGTAAGTTTTTATTTGCCTCATTAAATGCTGCTGCTACCTGCAGTCATTTATTTTTCTTTAAAGCCCGTATAAGCTTTATTGAGAAGATGAATTTTGATAGCTTTATATGGGTACATAAAATAATTGTATTTGATTTTGAGGTTTAATTTCAATTTAAATGTTTTTCCAAAGTTAAGGCAATTAGTATATCTTATACGTGTTAAATAACTTTTACTTATTTTTAATAAAATCAAATAAAGCTGGTTCCAGAAATGTTTGATCAAGGATTTAGTTGTATAATCTGGGAATTAATCTCTCTACCTCTATGAGATATATCTCGTGGGAGTAGGTAGATACTGGTATGCTTGTGTGTGTATGTCACGAGACGTTTGTGGAAAGAGAATCTATCTTGGCTACAACTAGTTTAAGTAAATATAATAGTTATTATGAAGACAATAGAGTCTAAATTTTAAACTTACTTTTTATAGTCTATTATTTTATAATTTGGAAACATCCAATGATACAATGAATATTAAAAGTAAACACAAATCTTACAACTGTACAATAAACATTTTTTTTTATTAAGCATCTGTATCCGAACTAGGCAGAGCCTGTATTTCGGCTATCAGCGCCAATCTCCTCGAAATTTTGACAATTTATTGTAGCCATTAAGATCAATTAACATTAAATTCAATCACTGTTTTTACTGGCATTTATTTCACTGGAGTCCTTAAGTGTATTGCCACTGCTATTCCGTTAATCTCAACTTTTGCTCACGTTAGGGACTTAGTTCATGTATTGTGGAAGTGTTCATCTTGGTTTTAGGTATTACATTTGCTTTGTTATACAGAACTCAGCCAGGGACACGTGTCAATATATTTTATTCATAAAACCCGGAGTTCGCTGCAGATTGTGTTTCGTGCACCGCTCTATGATTTGATTGCGTGTATGACTTTATTATTATGGACATTGTTTATGCAGCTGTTTTCTATTTGCGTTTTTTTTTGGTTTGCTAAAAATTTGTCTCTACTTTCTCTATCTATATACCGCCATGATACGCAAATATTATCAGTAAGACTAGATAAATAATTATTAAATGGTCTAAGTTGTGTTTAAAAAAAAGTGATTTTTCTTTAAGAATGTTAGGGAATATAAAATAGCTGCAAATTTTCAAAGTTCTCCTGTTTTCATGGATCTGTTTGAGTTTTGAGAATAAACTTATCTGAAGTCTAGCCAAAATCTTTAATTAGTCTCTTCAAAGTTCAAAGTAGGTACATAATTATCATCCAGCTCACAGTTGATTTAAGTTGTAAGAGTGCTGATTCATAGGTAGAAGTGGCAACAAGTAGTTATGCAAATAAATTCAGACAGACTGAAATATTAGCCGCCACGGCCTGATTAAGCAAATCGATATTGTCTTGATAGTGGTTCATCAAATTAACATTATTTTTAAATAATTTATATTTTATATCGATAAAAATCGTTGGAATTCTTTACTTAAACTTTTTAATTAAGTATGAAGTTAACGAGTCTAGTTTGTTTGAAGAAGCAAATTGGTGAAGTTTAAGAACTTAGTTATTCAGATAGCCATTATAATCCATTCTAATATATACTATGATATTGTAAAAAGCTAAGGTCTGTTTTTTTTTGTTTGTAGGGGGTAATTTTTAGAAATACTGAAAACAAATGTTTCACCAATGAAAAGTTACTTTATCACTGTCTAACATAGGCTATCCTCGGGAACTAGGTATATATGCGAAATAGTTTGAGATTATTTTTAAATAACATAATTTATGGATTGTTTTTATATACCTAAGTAGAAAAAAAATTATTACATTTTTTATTTCAAAGCAGGCAAAGGTTGCGTTTTAAACCTACACATTTTAATAGTACGTATCTGAAGTGTAGGATAAACAAAGTAACTTATCATTTGTATAAGTAGACAGACCGCCCTAACGAGGCACATCTGAACTGAAACTGAAGGTCCTTTCGCAACTTTGTAAATATTCAGATAGTTACCGTCAAGTTCTATCCGCAGGACGTGACGTGGTGC
Organism: Ochropacha duplaris; assembly: GCA_951361185.1. Lineage (NCBI taxonomy): Eukaryota > Metazoa > Arthropoda > Insecta > Lepidoptera > Drepanidae > Ochropacha > Ochropacha duplaris. The sequence continues at coordinate 5,234,038 of OX592706.1, forward strand.
CTGGGGCTTGCACTAAGGCTGTATGCAGACTTGAGACAATTTGTCAGTGACTGTTGGCAACTGCCAGCATTCTTGCGGCGAAAATTGTAGCAAATTATTAGAAAAATTCTAACAATTGACAGTCACAAATATTTCTATGGGCATGAGGCTAATAATGCCTCTTATGAAAAATATCGGTTTAAATATAAAAAAATATCAATGGTTTTCGAAGGTAAATACATTGAATAGTTTAAGGCAGTAGTAGGGCAAAAAAGAGAGTAGGTAGTTAATAATGTGTGCGATTCTAATTCCAGGAAAACTTAGTAAGGCTGTTGCAAAATCCAAAATGCAGCATATGCATAAGGCCTAAATTATAACGACGAGTGAGCTCTGTCCAGGCGAGATAAGGGTGGGTACTTGCTTCGTATGTTAGATCGTTGGTTTGTGAATAAAATGTATATTACTAAGGATTTCGTGAGATAAACGTGAACATTTCTGAACATTTGAGTTTCTTATATGTCTCATACCGAGCCTTTATGAGGTGACGTAAGAATATAAGATATAGAATTATATAAAATCTTTTATAAGACAAAATTGCATTGTCTAATATTTATAGCTATAGCAATATTTGACTATTTTAAGGGTGGGATTAGGACATATATAAAAATATGTAATTGAAGTTGTACGTTCACGCAATTTACTTAGCTCGATTAGGCATTACAAAACAACTAAGCACACTCGTAGATATTTGTATACCATGTCGCATATAGTTTGGGATTACAATTAAGTATGATGTCACTCTGCTCCCATTAACTATGTGAAGGTATTAATTTAATTAATTGTCATCCAATTAGTTGGAGATGTCATACGTTTCGACATCATAATATTTAGCATAAACTATTGTATGTTTCATTTAAAAGCCTACTGAAGAAATTGTTTGGAGTGAGCAAGGCACGTTTTATTGCTTCACATAAGTGTTCAGGCGTTGTGCGAAATGGACTTTATATGTCTCAAAAGGCACATGTTATAATAAAACAATTATTGTTTTACTATATTTATTATGCTGACTGTGTTTTCTTTTTTCTGAAGTATGATTTTCTTTTTAAAGATTTTCTGTACTGTTATATTACCTACATAATAAATATAAATAGCGTACCTATGTTTAAAAAGGGTATAAAAAAACCTCGTCAAGATTCGCACCTAATTGGTATTCCCTGTTTTATTCCAAATACGTGTAGGGAGCGGAACCACGGGATGGTCCTACCATTATCCACTTATTTGGATAATGGTAGGACCTTATTAACTTTAAAATCAAGAAGAAGATGAATGTTCAGTGTTAATGACGTTGGATAGGTACTGTGGGTTCGAATCGTACAATGAGCTTGAGCTATTGGTGACGGAAAACATCGTGAGGTACAGAGTACCCCATCATCGTTGTTAGGATACTCTGTAGTACCCGACTGGCTGTTACCACCCTTAAGTTCGGTCACATCATCACTTGCCATGGTGAGATTGCGGTCAAACACAAGCTTATCCAAATTAAAAAAAATAAATGAGTCTATGATAATAAAGACCGACACGGATGATGGTGGTTAGCCGCAAAGAGAGCGGCGAGCAGCATTCACGTAGGTACATCTATCGATATAATAATATATTGATTAAATTAAGTAACACAAGATATTGATAAAGATTAAACTCTATACATTTTGTAATCTTACGTAAAACTCAATACTAACACGAATTCAACTTTTAATCTCATTTGAAACTTGTATTAGGTAGGTAAACATGTGGTAACAACATAAGTATAAGCAAGCTTATATAAGTACTTAAACTTGATAATGCCTCGTTCACACGTAATTCACAACAACCTTCACCGCAAGTAGGAAAAGGTTTGCAAACTTTAATAATACTCCTTGAGAAAATGACCAAGAACACTCGCTTCAGCATTTCATTTAAACTTGTGACAAAAGCTTTATGTTCGAACTAAGTTTTTTACACCTTTCGAGTTTTGGAAGTATTATATATTTTTATATAGGTACGTATTCTTTAATAATAATTCAAAAGAAAGCAATGTTTTATAGTTTTTGTAAAAAGGTAAAAATTCGAGGTCTAAAATGTAGTCTATTGTAGATCTAAAATTTTAACTCCATCTAATTTAATGTTTTGGAAGTAGATATGAGATATTTATGTTGTAATTACACTTAACTTTGCTATTTTGTTCTTTGAGTAAGTAATAGGTTCTTATATTTATAAATGTTGTATGACCAATGGAGCTAGGCTCAAAACCATAAATCATTCATAAATATTAATACTTACCTACTCCTGAAAATATTCGGCAATTGTAAACAGCTCTTTCGCTAACAACCAATTAAGTGTCCTAATTCATCAAAAATAAATGATATTATTACCTATTACCTATTTTTTGTGTTTTAACTTTTCTCATTCTGTCCTGGTTTTTATACTTAAAGTAATTATATTGTAATATTAAATGTCTGTAATCTATTTTGTGCATCGATAAATAAATAAATATTTTGTGTCAAATTGAAGAGTCTGCTTATAGGTAAATACTAATATCCCATCCAACCTTTATTTAAAATAATTGATTTTATAAATCTCCTAAAGAGCACATCAACAAGAGCGCTTTTTAATTTATTCGTTGTGAGAAGGGGACGTGGGCACCAACAACGTTAAAATTTCAACCTTGTCAGGTGCTAAGTCCATAATTTCCCCAGGGTACAATCCAGGATCGCATTTTAAGGGTTTCCATGAATGGCAGGTCTAATTTCTACACTCGGTTGTCTTCTCCCGCCTTGTTTAGGGACTGGTTGTTAATTTTGTTTATTTTGACCGAGCGTGAAATCTTGAAGTTTTATTTCCTACCCTTTCGCTACCACTTAAACATAATTCTTTAAGTTATTCTTTTATTTATTTATAAAATATATTATTCAGCTTTAATTTGTTATTAAATTTATTACTTAAAATTAAATTACCTAGCTATTATAATTACCTATATAAAATTGCTAATCGTATCTTGTTGTTTCAGGTACAAATATTATCAATCGTATATCAACGCCTGATGTTTTCGGTGAGCAAAATTTTGCATATGAGAATGTGGAAACGTACATAATTTATTTATATGTAGTTTTATAAACAAAATATATAATTGTGAAGATTTCGTATGGTTTGTTATTATTTATGACTTCAAGTTAATATTTTACCAGCGTAGGTGGTAATAACTTTGTCTCTACAAATTGCTACGAGAGCGCTACGAGCTACGGAATATGACGTTCTACGGTCTTCATAATATTTAAATAACTATTTATTGACTACCTTAGGGCATACTTATGGTATCAGTATTTTTAGTTAGGTACCTTGTTATAAAAAATGGAATAAGGAGGAAAATGTATTTTGTAGATGTGAAACAGATTGAAAATTGATATACTTGGTAATTGCTTCCCATAAATATTAGTAGCACGATACTGTCCTTAACCATGAAGCTAAGCTATAATAAATAGTACCAACTCTACCGCATAGTTTTAAACATAATACTACATTCTCAACCAAGCTGAGGGTCATCATTAGAGGCTGAACTAAGTTTGTATTGTTTCATAGATAACCTTGTAAATCATAGCCCAAATGTTCCCATAGTAATAACTTAAGTGGTTGAGTACAGTTGTTTTGCATATACCTATTCTATAATTTTTAGAACATAAAAGTCAATTGAATTTTGTATAAAAATTCAAATATTTTTTTTTGTTACGGATTTTTCTTTGATTTTTTTTAAACATTATAAAATTGCTTGAAAATTTACACGGAGACAAACGGCCTACTTGATATTTAATACTCACCCACCATCGTCCAGTTATTAGCAATACCAGGAATATTGCTCATATGAAGCCGATTTTAACAAGTAATAGAAAACAAATTAATATAATTTATTATCAACGTATTTCTCTTATCGACTGTACTTCGCTTTATAAATGTATACAGTGAAGGTTCGTTACGCAGCAGACATGAAAGTTTGTCCGAGATCGGGCCTCAAGTCGATGGAAATTTCAGAAGATCAGGCAAAACTTTAACTAGAGTCATGACTAGAACGGGACCGCTAGTTAGCAACTATTATGCAAAATGTTAGAATGGGATACGTGTTTCGTAAACGAGCAACTGGTATATGATGACTAGTTTTCCGCCTGCGGTTTCACCCGTGATCCCATGAAAATTTAAACAAAACATAGCGCTGATAATATAGCTGAGTTTATCTTTACAATATTAGTTTAGCTTTAGGCTATAGGTATCCATTCCGTAAAATCAATGTGAGTTATGTAGTTTGTAGTTTCTGCCGAAAGCAAAATTGTGTCTTTTTAAATCATCCTTAGAAAATAGTCACGTAATAACAAGAAAAAAGACTAAAAAATAAAAAAGAACATATACCCAATGATAGCGTTTTTAAAAAAAATATTCAACTGTAAACAAATTCGGATTTGATAAATGGCAGGTGATTTTTGATGAAAGTTGCCTAAGCTCTACTCTGTCCTGTAGCTATATTTGATGCAAAGATTCTCGTCGATGTGTTGCTCCATTCTGACTTGTAGGAGCAAACAACCAAACAAGTTTTCTTATGTCAATAGTATTATGCTAGAATTCAAGCGCTGTAGTTATATATTTTAAACGAATAGCGGATGTTCTCAGTAAATTGAAATCATTCTAGATTGTTCAGTATTACGTAATAGGTACTATATTTTAACATACAAACAACATCGATCAATGGAGGTTTATTATAAAATAGGTGAACAATTCGAACTCTGGCTTGAAAGCTTTGCTCGGTGAACTGCGAAATCCATTGACCCGCTTACAGCCGGCGACATTATCGTTTTAAAAACTTCAATTAATAACTTCCCTCTTATAATCAAATCGGACTTCGAGAATTCTTTAACGAGCCTCCGGAGGGGAATTCTTGATTTTGATTCAACTCTCTGTCTAATTACTTAGCTTGACAGCGACACCCAAAGGATTTTGGGGCAATGAAATTTTTATCAGTTCATTTTGAATTAAAAGTTTTTTCTGCTGACTCTATTCATTGACGGAGTTTGATCTGGGAGACGCGTGGGGTTATAAATGATGGGGGCGACATTATTTTGGCGCATTTTTTCTTGATTATTGAAATTCTTAATCTTATTTACTTTTAAAATATATCAAACGTTGGTTACTTACCTTCTCTATTTTATTTATTTCAACTTTACAACATTTTTCAATCTTACCGAAAATAACTGATATTAATTTTATCTGTTATTCTTTACCGAGTATAAATTGTATGTTGCAACTCAATAATAATATTTATTCAGTAGGTAGGTAGTATAGTATCTATCCTAAGACAGACTTGAATTAGTATTTAATCTATTAGGCCAAACAATAGCTACGCTGCTCCTCGTTTAATAGTTTAGAATATAACAAAAAAAAACATAATAATATTTGAAACCACAACCGACTAAAGTTTTTTTCTAATTATTTAGTTTTTTAATTATACATATTATTTCTGTTTCTCAAACATTTTTAACTTGTTCACTTATAAAGAAGCCGACCGGGAATGTTTAAATTCCGATAAATTTTGGTTTTCCTTGAAGAAAAAAAAACTGGTATAGAATAGCTGGGTGAATGAAATCGGGCTTAGAATTTTTGTGTTGTGGACTCACGAATTCTATTTTCAAATCGAGATGCGTTTCATTCGTCACAGTGACACATCAGAATAATCTTCTTCTTGGTACATTTGTACATTTTTCTCATTTCAGTGTGCATTTCACTTTACAAGCGCCTCGTAAAAGAGCCTTAATTGTTGTGTAACGAATAACACCATTTCTATTTCAACGCTTTTATTTTAAGGTGACATTCGTATAAGTCTTCGCTTTCTTGTGATAAGTGTTTCACGTCACGACTTTCATGAACAATGTTGTAGAAAATATTTGTTATCTTTTATTTTTCATTGATCCAATATTAACTTTGCCAACATTTATTGAATTGTTTATGTCTAAACAAACAATCCTTGTTTATAAAAATATTGAAGTCCCTGGAAAGACTTTTGTGTGTATAAATAAACTGTTTAGTCTGGGTATAATTGTACATGCTCTATGCTTAGTTTGGGATCTGTGTGTGAAAAATGTCCCAGAATATTATTATTATGCATTAATTCTTCTATGATATTACTTTGGTACTTATTACTTGATGAAAATCTCATAGACGTCTGAGAGGGTTTCATATGTCTTTAAATATTAACGTCTCCGTAAATTATTTTGTGAGGACGTGTAAAATGGTCGAAGGTTGACAGGGTTAGGCTCTTAAAGACCACTCAGCCTTGCTCGTTTAGGTGGGCCCTTAACAATGCCTACTCAGGCCCTAGACTAGCTTCTGTGTGCACTATTGGTGATAGGTCAATGAACTATGGAACACGTGAGAAGTACTATGCTTCAAAAAGGGTTTTAATACGACGTCTTTGGTTGAAGTAACTTTGAAGAAATGTTATGTTATTAGTGTGTGAATTAATTTGATTAATTTGTGGATATTTTATGTAGTTAATAGCTCAGTAATATTATGTGCCGTAATGAATGATGTGGGTAACCATGGTGTTGGGTTCTTAGTAGTACTTGCCCAACTAGCTATCACAGCCAAGCATTTATCCTTGTGTTTCTGCAATGTTGATAGTTGATCAGTAACGTATAGGAAAGCCTCTGACCTCTGACATAAATAAATTAATTAATTGAAACGGAGAATGAGAACTGATACTTTTTATATACAACAAGATAAACCCATGAAATAAAAAAAAATCGATATACTTTGTAATATAGAAGAAAAGCCTGATACTTGATATGTTACAAAACAATGTGATCTCCACAAGTCCTCAAAGTTATTGAACGTTTTGCGTGACAAGGGCTCTTCGGGTGACGATCCATGTAGGCAACATCTCGCCACAGAATTTCAATATAAGGCCATAAAGGGTTCCTACTGAATGGGGAAGTGCCAGTGAGTCACGCAACCTCTGGGGAGTAGTACCTTGAAGTTTAGTCAATTGCATTGTACGGAGATCTGATGGTGTATTTCGTTGGAATACAAACAACGTATTTAAGTTTAGAATATATCATATTTATTATTATTTCTAAATTATTAGTATCGTTTGTAAGCTTCAAGGCACATATTTAATAGAATCCAAAATAAATCTCTATTATTTTCCATGGAAACCGAACAATACATTGGAACACAATAGACACTGAAGAGATTAGATAAAGCAAAGACACATACCGCCCAAGAATTTTCGAACAAAAAACTTTTATATGAACTCCTTGTTACGTACTGCATACTAAAACCATCTTTATATCTAAAGCAAAAGAGGTTATATCAACAGCAAACCATGTTTCGTTTACGGAGTGATCGAAAACTTCGGAACGGTACAGAATTTCAATAAAGACGCTGAAAGAAATATCGTCACTAGGGCGGACCCTAGTACCCTAGTAATGGCCATAGTACAGGAAACTACGGAGTAATAACCCATATGCCCGTTTTTATGAGGAATTTGGTACGCAATATGTTTATTTAATGGTACCATAATTCCTGGCTTTACGTGATTTGACCCACGAAAATACGCATTCATCAAATTACCTACATTATTCTGCGAATGGATTTTCAAAGAGCATTAACTAGTGTATTTAATTACTGATGTGGTAAGGTATGAGGCTATTAAGAAGTTCGTCGAAATTACAGGAAGAAAGGTAATGATAAAGTTTTTATGTCGTGTTTATCAGGTTTTAGAACATTTTATTACTGTTCTTGAAGTTGAACATCAAGTTTTAGTAGGTACTTCTGGGTGTTTATTTTGTAAGTTTTGGGGAACATATAGATAACAATAATATTTTGAATTCAAACAGTTATTTTTTGTAACGATACTTCACGAATCTGCTTGATAAATTATGCGCCAATAAAACAAACTAAAATTAAGTATAAAATTTATAATATATAATAAATGTACAAAATATACATGCAAATGTACAATTACAATACATAAAAAACATCTTTATATAATTATATTATATATAATTAGGTATAAATTAAAATTGAGGTTAAATTATAGTTTTTTGTCCCAACCATGGTTTGGTATTTTATTTCGAGCGTTTCCAGCAGGTAGATGCTCGTACTCCAGCGATAATAAATCGCTATTTAACTCTCAGTTCTCCCGCTTTAATACGAGGACATCGGTATTTCGATAATGTTCCTGTTATCTCCTATATCTCCCCTCTATGGCAGGAATTTATCTGGGGTGTGCATGCGAAAAAATGCCGTAATAATGAGTATTGGGGACAGTATTCCCCAAGTTGTTTTGTTGCTTTGCTTCATGACTGAACTTACTGCCAACTACACTCGAAGTTTCTCGATTAGAAGAAATATCGTAGATTTGTATGTGGTGTGTTTTTGTAGTATTGGCAACCAAGTCACAGTTTATACTACGAGTACTTTGGTGGTTTTGTAAAAGTGATCATATGTTTTTGCATAATAAACATTACGTTAGATTTTACTTTAGATTCATACCTATATAAATTAAAAAAAATAAAGACTATTGTTGTTATTTGCTTTATACATAGAGTAAATTTGCAGTTTATCAAAAATTCTGACAATATCAACATTTTATGTGCTATAGCATAAAAACATCGTTAACCTAAAAATTAAGAGAAAGGAAAATAAAAAGGGCTACATGCAAATCAATAGAAAATCACTCAACCATTGCTAAGATCCCTTCAATATTATTTTCTCCATAACTAAATCGAAATATCAGCAAAAGTCATAAAAACAAATCGATGACGCGAATTTAACCCTCCGCTTCATCCCCCACCCATTTTCCGCATTTTGATTTTCCTTTGATTGGTTAAAATGCCCTCCCGCTATTTTGATAAAGTCCACTGTAAATTTTGGGATATTTCGAACCCTGATGAATTCAAAACTAAACATTATTATTCATAACAATAACTAAAAAGCTGGAAATTCATATACTATTTGAATATTTAGTGTACTGTGGTTTATGATTTAATTTTGTATGAAATCTATGATAAGTTGAATAATACTTAAACTTTTAATTAAAGTTTAAATTTAAAATTTTTGCAACTTACAAATAAATTACATGACTTTTCTTTTTATGTGTTAAGGTTTAATATGCCTTGATAAATGGTCTGTAAAAAGCGTGTAAGTGGTGAATTATTTAGGGTGAATTTGTTGGTGTCATCGTTTCGTGGGTATTGTAACTACATGTTGCAATGTCAGCTTTAAGGAGTTGCTTTTTAAATAAATAAAATAGATTTTTTAATACAGTTGCTCAAAAAGTGGTGTATTACAGGGACGTATAGCGTTCGGGATGTGGGCTATTACATACTAGTGCTTTTTTTTTACCTTTACCGAACTAGTGCGTCGCTTTCCCAACGGTCAAAATAATGTCTATTAAAAAGAAAAACCAACCATGAAGTTTTTACTAAAGAGTTTTTGTGATTCATACAAATACGTATATTTCTAAAAAGAAGCTACTAATTTATTTCAATATCAGATTTAATGATTTAATTGAATGAGTTAGGTTAGGTTTCATTTCATTTCATCTCATTAAATTTCATTTTCATTTCATATCAATAAAAAAAATATACTGAAGACTAAGCTGTATGGATAGTTCCCTTTGGGTGAAGAAAAAAAAACTCTGCTTATATTCTACGGTTGGTGCCATTTTCCAGAAATTTTCTTTGCGAGTTTAGTTGTTTGTTGCACAAAATGAGTAATTTCGACCCTTTTTTTTTTTAATTAACACCACCGGAATCACTATAATTGCACAAACATTGTATGACAAATATACATGAACAATCATACGAAATTAATAATAGTTTGTCTCAAACAGTAAATATGCAACCTAAAACTTCCCCAGTAAGTTTAAAAAACTGTACCAATTTCAATGTACATGTGTACTTTTATAAGAAATAAATGATTAGTTGGTTGAGTTTATTATGTTTTATTATTTTATTAAATTGCTTCATTTTTTCGCAACTGTATTAAAAATAGTCGTTCAGTACACTTGCGGAACCGTCATTGCAACTTGTTCCGACTGTCAACCCTCGCCTTTCCGCACTTGTAATGAAATATACTATTTTGTTAACCTAACTATACCTGTAACTATGTAAATGAACAATTACACTGTATGAATTTTATTGCAGTTGTTAATAAAAAAAAATCAAAAGCTTTAAGAAACGCAGATAGGGTGAATCTTGAAAATGTTATAACTCGAATAGCTATTCCTGGAATTCTGCCTAAACCTGCGAATCAAGGGGATATTTTATTTAGGAGATAATTGTAGGGCGTAAGCATCATTTGTTGGAGTGTGCTTAGTTCGATAGTAGCCAAGTTCAGTATTCACAGACACACATTAAAAGAATATTCACCAAAATATAGTTCAAAAAGATAGAATAGTTTTTTGGTTTTCATATTGTATTGATAACTTTAGATAAGATTTGGTTTGGTATCGTATGTTTAAATTACAAAGCATGTTTTTATTTCCTATTATACATGTGCACTATTTATTTTTCCTTATTTCTGTTTCTTTTTAAATGAAGTTGAAAAAAAGCTCTAAGGATTCCATTTTCTTTTGTAAGGTAATAAAACAAAGTTTTCTTGTAATCAAATCCGGAAATTCTGACAAACATTTCGTATCTAAAGTTCCCATGTCTCTGTCGTATTATTAGGAAAACAAATTTCATTACTAAGATTTTTTTAACAATTTTGACAATCCTATTTTTCCATTCTACTTTCATTTTCGAGTTGAAATTTTGACTCTATCAGCACAATCTTAAGGTTGACTTTTGGGTTGGAAAAGTATAAATGATACATGTTTTCATTTTAGCGTCATGACAGGAAGGGGAGACGTATGATGGGAGTCCGCCTACAAAATCCAATATGACAAATTCGGAAGTACGTGATTGGAATGAGTGCGGGTAGTCGAATTTATTTTTGTCCCGTGCCAAATTCCGGGACAGCCACCTGAGTCGTTACCACGGTTGGACGAATGGATGACTTTCTGATGAGAATCACAATCGAATATATTAGAAGCAAACCGAGGGATGTCTGCTTCTGTCGGCTCATAAATTTATGTAAGCTCACTGACATGGAATTAGGAGATATATTTATACTTATTTTTTTTTTAATAAATTAAAACACTTAGGATTTAAATAAATAATAATTATATCAATGGCAATCAATACAAAAATAATTGCATTCAGAAATTACGTGGTAGATATTTCGATTTCATCCAGGACAGACATTTGTGCGTTTGTCCTGAGTCTGGTTTTTAAAAAGGAAACGCTGCCTGCCTGCTAGGGACCTTGCCGATTGGCAGCAGCAGCAGCCTTGAGGAAGTTTTTTAATTATTTGTATATTTTGTAAATTTGTTGTAATGAAATTGTAAATAATGTGTAATATAATATCAGTTATCTGCTTATTATATAGATAGAGCTTTTACTCTTTTAAGTTTTGGATCAGATGGCCGTGTGTGAAGAATGTCCCAGGCTATTTATTTATGTATTACTAGCTGTCCCCCACGGTTTCACCCGCATTCCCTTGGGATCTTATCTTTTCCCGCGATAATATAGCCTATGACACTCACAAATAACGTAGCTTCCTATTGGTAAAATAATTTTCTAAATCGGTTCAGTAGATCCAGAGATTACCCCCTACAACCTCACAAACTCACAAACTTTACATCTTTATAATAATTATTATAGATTTATTCTTATTATTGTTTTAATTTAAAATAGCAATAAAAATAAATTGAAACGCATTAAAATACTTTGCAGAACCAATGCAAGTTTGAAATAACAATAATTTTAATATAACTTCAGCAAGCTTTCTGATTGAAATTTTATTTGCACACTCACGAAGAAAGGTTGAGCTTGGTGAAATGTGACTTACATTTCAAATCATATCCTTACCATTTCAACAGACATGTTTTTACGATTCACCCATGAAGTCTGTGTGAAATGATTTGCATTTTCTAACTTTGTGGGTGGAAAATGGATTTTCTCTGCGTTGAATGAAAAATATATTCACATGCGTTTCAGGCTATTCATGGTTGGTTGTTTAATATTATTTCTGCTATTTTTATTATATGAAGAATGGGGAACCATTGATTATTATGTGACTATGTTATATGGTAAGCATTTTATTATTTTAAAATTAATAATAATTAATAAATTCGTCACGTTCTTAAAATACGGAATAATAATTAATTAAAACGACATATACTTACAGTGTGAATCTCTAGGAGGTCACATCCATATTATATATCCTACATATGTAACTTTGTCAGTACCTAGATAATGTGTTTTGGTTGTTTGGTTGGTTTCCACGATTTTCACGTCTAAACAGCTGGTCAGAATCTAATTTGCTTTAGTATCTAATATACCTTTAACCTTGGGGAAGCACATTGTAAAAGCTCTTATAAATATAAGTTAAATGAACATAATTCTTACATTCTGAACACGTACACCAAACTAACATCATAATGTTTGTTAACATCGCAATAAGTATCCGAAAGAGGGCTGAATAAGATAAATATTTGTTGCGAACGATAGAAACGAAAAACCGAAATGGCAGTTGTGAATCGATTGCTAAAAGTAACACTAAAGGCCTAGTGCAATAGCCTCAGGGTACCGCGGGGTGCCTCGGGTATATCTCGGGCATTTTGGGACCATAGACATCTAACTTAACATAGAACTGTCTTCAAAAAATATTTCTGTGCAATTGATAAAACGCCTGCCTATGAAATAGAGATTGTTTACACTATCGTTCAAATCAAATACTTGTATCGTCGTCGCACTCTATTAATGGAAACATACCACTTCTACAGTAATTTATTTAGATGTCAATGGTCTCATGTATTCTGGGACCCTATATGTTCCGGCCTGAAAGATTTAGAGGCAATAACGTGCGATGTTAGCTCACAGCAATTCGATCTCATTGTTCGTTCGATCGGATTAGTCTCGCGCGAAGATGGGTTGGGTAGGGTTGTTAGTTGTTAAATGTTAAATTTACATCACACCCATTTGTGAATTGCGCAATATTCAATTCCCTATTCAATTTTATCAGGTAGGTCAGATCGATATTAGGTAACTAAGAAATAAATCACAAAAACATGTTTATATATTTTGTTGCGTGGCAACCCTGATAAAAATACTCAATGTGGTCTATTGTGCTCTTGGTGAAAGCAGTTGATAGGTAATCAACGGTTGGCTGATATTGATGTATTGCCTGTGAAATACTGAGGTCAGATGTCTGGTGGCGATTTATAAAATATATTCGCGCAGTCAAAACGAATGTCTCCTTGGAATAAAAATGCTATGTTTTATGTTGTATGTGTAGTTCTATGCTTTTTATTATTTGTTAATGTAGCCGAATCGAGATAAATGGTCCTAATTTAATAGACGTAGGTCTATACCTATCTGGATCTGGAGAATAACTCGCACGAGTTTAAACTCTATACCTATGTATAGAGTTTAAACTCGTGCGAGTTATTCTCCAGAATTATATGTCAACCCTGCCCTGCTGTGTACATAAATGTCCAGATCAGGTCACGAAACGCTTCTAAGTTTCAATAACTTCGTTTACAATAATACACATTAAGTATGTATAAATCATATCCCTTGAATACAATACATCTAAACATAGTTATTATAAATTAAGATGTGAATGAAAGCAAATCCCAAACATATTAAAAATGTGTATTTTAAGCAGGTTCAATAGTGCAATTTTAATGTTAAACTGTAGCAAATATCATTAATATAATTAATTAATACTCCAAAGACTTGGAGAGACCAAAGTATCTCCAATTCACTTAAGCAAGGTATAAGTACAGAGATGCAAGTCACGTACAAGTGGAATAAGTTAATTTGACTAAAACACTGCGCAAGCAATTTATTTTGAGACAGTTGGCAAGAGGTTCATGCGGTTAAATGTTGATTGCGAAAGGTGACATGTCTTGTGTCTTCTGAAGTTGTGTTTATGAGCAAGGGGAATTGAAACTTATTATTAGCCTTTTAAAAATCAATTTCATAAATAGATAAAACATGATTTTAAACTCTTATTTAACTTTTGTAAGACATTATAGTTAGTTACAAGTAAGCAATTATACACCTAACGAATACCTTATTTAAAGTCTCTGAGGGAAAATGTATCATCAAACGATGCGATAATTTATAAAATTTGACGTACCTGTCAAAACTATGTAAAGGCGATGATAGCTCAGTGGTAAGTGACGTCAGATACCGCGGCGAAGGTCGTGGGTTCGAATCCTACATTGAGCTTGAGCTTTCGGTGAAGGAAAACATCGTGAGGAAACCATAGCACGGTGGTAGGGTACTTTGTAGTACCAGACTGGCTGGCTACCACCCTCAAGTTGAAAATCTGTCGCCAAGCACCTATCGGTGTGTTCCGGCAGTTGCACTTGAGAGCCAGTTCCCATCTAGGCTTTGTGTGCTTACCACCTTCGGCCACATCATCACTTACCATAGTGAGATGGTAGTCCAACACAAGCTTATCCAGAATAAAAAAAAACATGTCAGTACCAAAATTTTCATCTGAATATTACCTAGTTTTTAAATCAGCAATATATACATATAACATACCTACATAAAAAATATTTCGCGATTCTACTTAAAAAAATATATTCGTTTTAAACCTCAATAGGTATTCTTTAATTTATTCGAGAGTGAAAAAGCACGATCTAAAATATTCAGAAAAACAGTGTTAATAATTTACAAATAATGTTAGTCGGTATTTAATAAAGCAGCCGCAGTCGTTCAGTGAGATCATTACTATTGCCTTCTTCTTCCATTTCAGTCGCAGAATGAAAGAGATTCGGCTGTAAAATTTAAATAAATGCCATTTTATTTTTTAAAGTATTATGGTTTCGGAGGATTTAGCAAAAAAAATATGAATATAATAGCGACATACAATGCTGAAACCATCATTTGTTGACTAAAAATCTAATTTAAACATTTTTATATCAGGGTTTCTAAAGATTGTGTCTATTTATTACTCAATTATGCTGTACCTACTTAATAACTGATGGGTTTCAAAATAACTTTGACGCATACAAAGATCTTATAAACTGAAAAAAAAACACGCACTCTGAAAATGCGGGCAAAATTATCGGGGAAAAAGTAGCAGCTATATAAATTTATGTTTTACAAAATTAGTACGACTATATTTTTAAAACATAAATTTCATCGAACTTTAATCACAACATCGAAACCTTTTCAATCAAAAATGGGTTTCAAAACATGTGTCAGATGGTTTTTATTTAAATTTCAAATAACAATTGTAACAAAAACATAAACCAACGCTTCAACTGACAATTTCGTTGTCATCCGAAAGGTATGTATGTATTTCTAGATGTAGGATGAAGTGAGTTCAATTTACCTAACCGACGGTTCCATACATAAAGCATGAGGACCATGAAACTCAGACGGGCCCGGTTTTGAATTTAATATCTACGGACTACCTTAATAACATTTTACAAAACTTGTATATTGGAGTAACGTAATCATTTTCCTACTAATTTAATCGTGGGTACTCTCCTAGAAGTCGTTTTATGATATTAGGTATGTAGTTTCATTGGGATTGAAAATAATATTACATGTTGTTAGGACCTCTTTCAATTGCTGGATCAATCTCAATCAGATTATTTTCTTAATATTATTTTGACTAACCTCGACGTTATGCTCAAGTTGCATTGTTAAAAATGAAATTAAATAAAACAAAATCAATTCAAAACTCATTTATTCAGTTTAAACCTGGTAAGGCACTTATGAATGAACGTTAAAATTGACTCTACCACCGGTTCGGAATACACTTAAACTGAGAAGACTCCGGCAAGAAACTCAGCAAGGCATTTTTTTTCAGCAGTGGATCTTTCTTAAATTAATACTACAAATATGAATTTAATTTGCCAAATTTATAAAAACACAATTTCAATCAAGCAACGTTTGATAAGTAAGTCATATTCATACGATAGTGTTCGTTTAGTTTCAACCGTTGGTAAAACTCGATCACGCGAATTGTCTTTATGGCTGTGCTCACTATTAAAATCAGTTATACAATAAAGGTTGTGAAAATAATGTGCACGATTAGTTATCTAAGTCCACTGGACCGTAATAAAATCTATCAAAATCAGGAAAAAAAGACATTTAATCTCACCCTCGTCAATCTGACGACTTAGAAAACTTAAGTCACTCGGTCATTCTTTTCTTAAGGCCTGTGAGAGGGTGAAAATGAAATTAAATTCTGAATGAAAGGCCGATCTCACCGTGAGATAAAGGGGATCTTCTATGAATTATACCCCCTTGAAGACACGGGAGGGTTCTCGTAGGACAATAGTGTAATCGTCCAATTAACTGTTTGTATGAGCTTAAAACGTAGACTCACTTTCAGGAATATGAAAGGGGAGTGTTTTTTTTTGTAAATTCTTAAATGTCTTGATAATCATTTTCAATCTCATATCAAGCTTCTGTCAGTCTGTGTTGAACAATGACCTTTACTGAGAGGGGAATAGAAGCTACTTCCATTTAACAGCTGCCTATTAACGGAAAGTCATCTGGCGAAGAATGTTCAGTTTTGACAGCTATATTTAAGCATTAAGGCTTTTCATATTCATATTCTAGTACCGAATGTTCATATTGTCCCCATGGCGGCAAATCGTAAATTCAACATTGGCTGTGTTTCGGACGTCCCCGGTCATAATTTTCGATTTCACGGACAATTGAACGAGATCAGCACCTTTTAGTGCACAGCCTTTGTATTGTTACTGTTATTATTATAAACGGAGAATTGAGGATCTATGTTTAATGCTACTGTGAAGCTATATTTAATTCTATGTAATATATAACAATTATATTCTTTATGTTAAGTTTAGACCAGTTTACAGATACAAAATATAATACATGTATTTACAAGTATTCCGCCCGTTATCTTCAATATTTCTCACATAGAGGTTAAAATTAAGAAATCTCGCCTTATTATTTGTTCAAATTATATGCACATGATCAATCTTTGTGGAAAATTTCAGTCCAATCTAGTCTAAAGGCTTGAACTGGGCATTGAGTCAATTAATGAATGAGGTAGGATATTTATTTATAAACTAGCTGTTCCGCGCGGTTTCACCCGCGTTCCCGAGGGATCTTATCTTTTCCCGAAATAAAAAGTAGCCTATGTGCTAGAGATAGATTATAGTCTGGAAGACTATAATCTATCTCTATGCCAAATTTCATCCAGATCCTTTCAGCCGTTCTGGCGTAAAAGAGGAACAAACATACATCCATCCATCCATCCATCCATCCATCCAAACTTTCAGATTTATAACATAAGTAAGATGATTAACATTGACGCTAAAAGTGATAGAAAGTACAGAAAAACACCAAATATCGCTATGGAGTAAATAAAAAAAAATTGACAATAGTTTTCACTGTATTTTAATACATAATACAATAATAATTATCTTTTAAACTCTGTAACTACTATAATAAGAATACATTTTAGGATCCAAGTCCACTTTAATGAGATTACTCGTTGTCCTCCACAAACCTCTTAGGTTAACGAGGAAGAAGGGCGTCCCAAAGGTATTATAATATATTAAATTCAGGTTAGCTAGAAATCAGAGTAAGCTTTATTAAGGCAAGCATTTAATGAAGTCGTTGTTTTAACTATACAGGTGAATTTTTCAAGAGGGCGTGGATGGCGAAATCCTAAACTAAAGGGTATGACAGAAAATAATGAGAGGAGTCTCGGGGCTGATTTTGATTAAAACTAAAACCGCATCATTAGCGGCCTAGCAAGGAACCGGACCCGATGATTTTGAAAAAAAATACACACCATCCGATAATGTTGCTAATAAGAATCAAATTCACAGAAGTAATAACGTACGGCAAACTAAAAGAAATTGCTTTTTTTTAATAAACTGATTAACAATTTTGTATTTCCACACAAATATTACATGTAAGTAACCTATCGTACCTACTTTCAAATTGTTTTTTTTTATTCCTTTTTATTGAAGATGAAATCTACACATACGTTCCATTATTATAGCTAGAATGTTGAACTAAATTATTGAGCCTGGTCTATTTATTTGCTGCAAGTTTAACTCTACAACCCTCAAGTGTCGTTATAGAAATGATGCAGCTATATAACACGTTACTACCCCTTAGTCTTTATGCGAACCCTTTACCCCCTGCAGTTGCGTAAGAATTCAACCCGAAGATCAAATATACAAAGGATGTATTAGCACAAAGACGCGTGATTTTGGACTAGCAATACCGCTGACTGTAAGTAACTACATATAGGTAATATTAGTTCATACGCCAATAAAGATGATTTAGCAGATATTATAAATTACAAAATTTTATCTAGTAAAATTTTTTTCTGGACAATTATAAAATAATAGGTAGGTACTTGAAAATAATAGCGATAGTCATGTTTATTAAATTGTTTTTTCACTGAGTGCAGTTATAAAATTTGTTGAGAAAATTGATAAGCAAATCTTCTTTTTTCTTAATTGAAAATATTTATTTATTTATATTTTCAGCAGTTCTCGATACTTTTTACGACGTGCCTGTGTGTAACAGGTTCAAAGATTTATTAGTATAATTCTGTAAGGACATTGGATTGAATACTAAGAAGACCCTTAGTCGAGTTTAACGTTTTCTTATTTTGTTAATTTATTAAGACCGTCCTTTGAGATTTAAGGGTTCCACTTTATCGTCATAAGATTTTTTAAGCGACTGGAAGCTATTGCACTTTTTAAATTCTCCTTTGCTTAGTTGTATTTATTGGCATTCGCTACTTCAACATATACCTATTTACTTATGCATTTTATAGTAAACAATGAAATATATAGTTAATAAGACCAGAGAGTTTATTTTCATGGAAATTTGAAATCACGTAATTAATTACAATTGCCAAATTTATTGATGATTTGTAAGATTTGTTAATCAAGCTAAGTTCAAAAGATTCCTTAGGAATAAAATGTAAGAAAAATAATTGAAAAAGTTTCAAAGTCGGCAACATTCTTTTGCAAACTTACAAAAGAAAACAACTGGCAACCCGAAATAACAAACAACTCCCATCCGAAATTATCCGAAGCATCATTGTTTTCCGATGGTTCCCTTACACATAAATCTTGATAATATGCAAATTTTATTTCATTAAAGCGGTTGGACTATAAGCAATATTGCCAGCTTGAGTTACTGCGGGACCGCCCTTGGATTAACTAATGGCTGTTTATCTTGTAAAGATCCCCCATCTAACAGGCCCTGAAGATGTGTTCGAATTATTAATCTGCTAGTCTAAGATGACGATATTATGTTGTCAAGGAGGACATGCTAATTATACTGTCCGGTAAGTAGTATGACAAACTTGCGGGGAGATTAGGTGGGCGGGTCACCTACCAAATATACAAAAATGACCTTTGTAAAAGTGTCACCATTTTTGACACAATTAATATCTAGAATAAAAAAAATCTGAAATTTTCGTAGATGACCCGCTCCCCTATCTGTCCCTTAAGTGTGTCGTACTACTTAAATGACTCCCTGTATATTTCCCACTCACTGATTAATTACGAAATTTCAGAAAGTATAAGTGCTAGAAACTTGTAATTTGTCAGGTAATCATTCTAATAAAGGAGTAAGAATCCGCTAAGAAAGGATTTTTGAAAACTCAACTAGTGATCTTATTATAGTGAAAAAAGTTATTTTTTATTTATATTTATCGTTGTGATTCCTGGGTGACTCATCTTTGAGTAGTTTGTTTAGTGGGGTCGTTTGATATTTTAACTTTGTTTTTGTGTTTGGTCACAATTTCGACATGAATATAAGATGTGGCCGATTTCGGTAAGACTTAATGACTTGCTTGGCGACAGAATTTTAACTTGAAGCAATCAATTGAATACATCCTTAAAAGTTCTTTATAATACTTGTAGTTGGAAAAATGTTCAAGTATAGGATATTGTTAAGTCTTAAAAAATGGTTTTATACAAAATTACTCATTGAACAATCAAGATTCAATTTTGTTCCAGAACCTAAGATACTATTTCATAATTGATGCATAAAATAAAAGTTATGTTAAAATCAGTTGTGATATTTGAAAATGAATTATACAGCCGCTCAATATTGATTATAAGCTATCTTTTAAATCACCATCAATAAATCAGAGTAAATTATGTTCATTCGTTCGTTAAATCTATGCACCTCGTTAAAACGCCAATCTGCACCCTTTATCCATACTGAAATCGTTAAACAACCAATCATACATACATACGAGTATGAGCATAAACGCTCAATACCAGTGTATTCATTTCGCTCATTTGCGTTATTGAATCACTGCATCGATTATACCATTCGAAAACTGATAATCGAATTGAAGTACTTCAATGTGCGTTGATATTCAAAAAGGGGTTATAAATCTGTGATGCGTTGTCATTTTTGTGGATTTATTGCGTCTATGTGGAAACGATGCGAAATGTTCGTGTATGTAATTGAATGCCAATGCGTCGAATGGCTCTGGCATTGTTTGTAAAAAATAGTTGTATAGTTCCATAAATATGTACTGAATGTACATATTAAATACTAGTTGCACCCTGCAGTTTCTTCTGGGATATTTACTTGGCCATCTGATCCGAATCTAAGTAGAGCTTAGCAGTATGGAAGCCAAATAACTGATATACGCCACCGTTACATCTTGGACATTCCATCTTTATGCATTTGCTTCATCTTTCATTCTGCGTACTGCAAAGGAGAGAAACTCATTGCCTGAGTCTGTGTTTCCCGATAATTATAACCTGAAGTCTTCAAGTCTCAAGTAAATGGGTTACTTCTATGTAAGTGTGAACCATCGTAGACTATACCATCACCTAAGATCAAGTGAGATTATGGTCAAACGCAAACCTATTTTACAATAAATATATTCTTGTACAAAAATGTCTGTCCTCGGTGGGAATCGAAACAACGACCTGAGACGTGACATGTGATCTTACCAACCATACTAACCATTATAACCTATTCTAAGTACCCCGAAGGATGTATCGCTCAATAAATTTGTTTATTTTCGATAAAGAGATAAAACCCAAACAAAAAATGAATATTATAAAAGAAATTCAAACACAATAATCGAAAAGTAATTATCCGACTGCGGCAAAGCTAAAGTCATGTATTTAGAATGTTAATATTTAGAAAGAAGCATATCACTAGGACGGCAAATGTCGAGGTTGTAATTTGATTTTTTTAAATCTCATGCTGTACACAATACGCTGAACAAACCATTGTGTTGCTTAATAATGATGAGACATTCAAGAGTACGAAGAAAAGCAATTTTCTCCGCACATAGGTACCTACACACATAAAGAGCCAGCGTGTTCTGAACGCACCTTTGCTGTGATCGCGGGTAACAGCTCTTTTCAAAATGAGAGCTGTGTTTATGTTTTCACTTTTCACACAGTGATTAAAGTGAAGTGTCAAAAACAAAATGGCAACATAACGCAGAGTGGGGGCGGCGCGTCGTGTTTGTCTCGCTTCAAAAAGCGGGGACAATATTATGGCTTTGACGGGGTGTCAATAGTGGTAACGTTCGCTCAACATTATAATTTTCTTTGTTTCTCTACTCGTATCGCCATAAAAGATCCTACCTATAAATACAGCGCACATAGGTACATACATTTATTGAGCGCTAGTTATATCTAAGCGGTGGCCGTCATATATCTATTATCCTTTTTTTTTGTTTTTAAATGCTCCTATACTACGCATTGTTTGAATATATAGAAATAATATCAAAAATCTTTGAAAATTTTATCAAACAAAGTAAATTACTCCTGAAACATACTTGCGGTGTGCATTTTTTATAAAGTTAATGCATTCCCTATCACCGATTAATACATTTTAATGGCGTTAGTCAAAAGGGGAGCTCAAAAAGCCTTATCTTAACGATGCAGTCTTATTTTTTATATAAAAAAAGACTGATCTAACACTATCGCAAGCGTCAAGAAAATCCTGGGAGATTTCGCCTTGAGTGATTGCTGTTCCTTAACTCCTATGGCAGTGGAAAGTGAATGTTTAGGCTGATACGTCCTATGATTTACCTTCCATACAATTTAATCCGAAGTGATCTTTGTTCGTAGTGAGCTAGAGATGATTTTGCCATGATTTCATCGTAATATTAAGTTGTTCAATTGCCATCTCTCGACATGAGTCCTGTATACTATGATGGGGAAAGTTTTCTTATTATTTTTTTATTTATTATGTTCCCCGCTGTTCGTTGCTTGCAAGTTTTCTGTTTTAATGGTTTCAAGTGTAGTTGTGCGTCTTTTACATGCAAACTTAACTCTGCATACCGTTTTGAAGACAAAGTATGTAAATCTTGTGAAACTAAAGGAGAAGTAGTCTTAGTCGTTCATTTTTCTTCACAAGTTATTTAGTAAATTTGATATTTTTTTATTAAAAATAGCGATGTACTAACTAGATATGTGTAGTGACTATGACAAAGACATACCAATAATGGTAAAGGTAATTGAATGTTTGTTTTGTGTATAGTAGGTATTATACTATCAGCTTGAAGCTTCAATTACTTTGTGGGTTTTTTTTATTTTTGTAACGAATAATTTATTTCTATTTGTAATCAATTTTATTATAGTAAGGAAAAATCTAAATTTATGGCTATTATAATTGCGGTCCTTGTGTAAGTATTTTAGTTAATCGTTTTCCTAATGTCATTTAATTTAATGTTTATATTTGTCTACCTGCAACCGGAAACATAAAGTCGTGAACGACACCTGATAGCGCGACGGCGACCACTTCCGGTAGAATTGCGGTTCCGGTGCGCACCGATTCATTTGTGCGCCATTGTTTGTTTAATTTGTAATCAAAGTTATTTTGTTTACTCACAATCTAAACATTTTTGTTTGAATTTGTGGTTATTTTGAATGTGTTTTATTTGATGTAAGTGCGGTAAACATTTTTTTTTAATACCCCTAGCTAGGTGGTAAACAATCTTACGGCCCACCTGATGGTAACGGTCACGAGCGCCTTGCCGACCTTGCATTTACCTTCTTACTCCTCTTTTGAATATGTTTATATGATTGTTTTTAAATAAAGGGACGCTATTATGAATGTTACTTAATATATAATAGTACATTCAAAGCTCTATTAATACATTTATAATATGGATTTTATTTTACTTTATCTCGGTTATTGACCTGAAAAATTGTATTTCAGTTGAAACCTCATTATAAAAGTGAATTTCATCCGTTCCACACAATCTACCTTCCTGAATAAGACATTTTCAGCGGTCATTGTTAAAAACCGTCCGGTCAGCGACGATAAATATAGAATACATTTTGCCCCGAAATGAGAATATAATCCGGATTTAGGAGAAAAAACGGTTTCGGTTAGAATATTGTGGTTTGAGTTGTAGCGAATAGCGATTGAGAGAATTAATTTTGAGGACATATTTGGTATATATTATTTGCTTGGAAATGCCCTTGAAACTAGAGCCAGGTAAAGCGTGATTTAGCTAGCTAGTCTTATATAGATGTGTCTATATGTGTTTATCGAAATGTATTATGTCGATATGCAGCACTACAACACTAGTGAAAGGATACACACTTGCACTGTAAGGGATTAGAAAAAGAGTGGGGCGCGTGTTCGTGTTTTTTTTTATTTTTATTATGTCACTAGTGACAACGAGACAGGCGAGTCACCTGATGGTAAGTGACTACCGTCGCCTATAGACATTAGCAATACCATATTACAATGCCTTAAGGTCAAGGGCAACTGGCTCTCAAGTGCAACTGCCGGAACACACCAACAGGTGCTTGGCGACAGATTTCAACTTGAGGGTGGTAACCAGCCAGTCGAATACCACATAGTACTCTACCACCGTGCTGTGGTTTCCTCACGATGTTTTCCTTCACCGAAAGCTCAAGCTCATTGTAGGATTCGAACCCACGACCTTCGCCGCGGAATCCGACGTCACTTACCACTGAGCTATCATCGCCTTAAAACACTTATTAGCTAGAGTGGTACTATAGGATTTTTGAGGTAAATTAAAAAAAATAAAAATGGTCATTGGTCATGGTCGTTCAGAGAATAAATTATTATTACTATTAAACAAATTGTTGATAAAATATGATGTTTTTCTTTAAAATAGGGTAAATAATTTTAGATTGCCATCAGACTAAAATTATAAATGTGAAAGTGTATTGGTTAGTTTATCCTCTTATCTTAATTCGGGCGGAAAGTTTGCTACTTTATTCTATTTATTATATTATAGCTATTTTTTTCGGGAAACGCGGGAAATACTGAGAAGTGGAACTTAATAACCTACTTAATATCTAAAATAAACAATACAAGGCTATTTTTCACATTGTATCATAATAATGAAATCTTCGCTACCAGTGAGCCCCCACACCGATAACAATGCTTATAAAAATGCGCATATAATATGACCGAGAGAAGGACAGTTAAGGGTAAATCTCGCTCTTTGTTGCTTGCTATAACATCAACCTTTGTGGTAAGCAGCATAAAGATATGAACCTGTTACATAAATGCACCAGGATTACTGTTCCTTTACCTTTTTGTGGTTATTTAGCTTTGAAAAGATTTATTTACTTTATTAGATACTTGATTAAAATAAAATATAGCCCATGATATTTGCTGATAATGTTGTTTTCTATAAGTGAATGATTTTTTTTTATGGGTTAAGTATTTTTTTTAGATAAATCCATCATGAACATACGAACATAAAAAAATAAGAAATATTTTCTCATTATAATATTAGTTAGATAACTACAGCGTATTATTGCAAGCATAGATTGAAAAGGATCTTACGTACAGGAAAAAAACCGAAATTCTCATCGCAACCTTAAATCTGTCATATCTGCGATGAAAATAGAATAGAATAGAAATGTGTTTTATTACTGCAAAACACAAATATACACTCAAATGTATAAATTTTTATGGATCACTTTTACAGAGACAATCAGCATTAAGTTTTTTTAATTGCTATAAAAATGGAATTTACGTGCCTCACATAAAAATGGTGTACCTAATACCACAACACGTGGTGTTAAAGCGACTATTAAATTCACATTACTTAGGTTCGCCACCAACGCTAGTAACCATTCCCCTATGTTATACTAAGTGCTATAAAAACAATTACACCCACATATTTTTCCAAAACACGTACCTAATTACTGACAGATGACGTCAATCATTAGTAATGATGAGGGAAAAATAACGATTGTCATTCATTGCGTGTAGACTTATATGAATACTAGTGACACGCCGAATTTTTTTGTTGTTGTATCTGCGCCCAAGACCCCCAGCTAATGAAATGCGCAAGTGTAAAACATGTCAATTTGGTGGGGTGTCCATTATGTCGTCATACTTAACTGGGCTACTAAAAATAATAATCATTATTAATTTATTCTGCGGACGTAGTATAGTATGGTATGATGAATTAAAAAAAAACAAATATATACATAATACAGCCCGTATTATTACACCATCCGATATTGTAGCTAATAAGGATCAAATTCTCAGAAATAATAACATTAGCAAAACTAAAATAAAATGCTCTTGTTTTATAAACTGATTATATTTTTTTGTATTTTCCTCCCTGCAGTCGTTAGTCAATCTTAATAATTTTGATGTAAAAACAGCTAAATGATATTTGTTTCTCTGATACTAGTAATAAGCATTTCACACAAACGCTATGAGTGTTCTCTCAACTCAAAGCTCAGTGATGACTATCGAAAACCATTAGGTATCAATAGCCATTTTCACCAATATTTTTACGGAACCATTTTAGCAAGAAACTTCTTTCATCACACATGAATAGTGGTTAATTCTTGCAAGTCTTGCAAGTCACGAGGTTATCTTTACTCCAAATATCTACAGTCTCACTTGCACTTAAGGGAAAACATATGATAGAGAAAGAAGGAAAATCGACTGTTAGTATAAAAATAATTAATCGCCCAAATTCTATTATGACGTGATTGTCCATAAATAATGAATCAATGGGCGACGTACTGGAAAGATAAAGGGATTTGCGATAGTTCTATATGGAGCAACGTAATCTAAAAGATTTATAGGTATTTATTTACAGTGATGTTTGTGGGATAGATTATGGATGGGTTCATGAAATCTTATTGATTAATAAAGAGTAATATAAATTTAAAAGAGCTACAAAATAGAAGCAAAAAGCCTCGTATTTATTTAACGCATACGAAATTACTTGCTACTAAACCTAAATACTTTGTACAAGTTATTTACATAAGTACTTAATTATGTTAATATTTAAATGTATTTAAATGTTCCCTCAGCTGCTTACTAAAGTAGCTATTTATTTTGCACCTTCTCCCTTCATTCCAAATCACGTTCACCGATATTGAACTTGAATGATTTCTTGTTAAAGTTAAAGCTCTAACACAGTTTGAAAGCGGTACTTTATTCAATCTTTGCTAATAATATAAATGCGAATGTAACTCTGTCTGTTACCTTTTCACGCTTAAAACGCTTAACGAATTTTCAAGAATTTTGATATAGAGATAGATGGGTCCTCGGGGAAGGATACAGGATAATTTTTAACCCAAGAAAAGATAAGATCCCTCAGGAACGCGGGTGCTTCCACGGAGGACAGCTAGTACTCCTATAAAAGTAGCTAAATTGCTTGTAAAATTTATCTTAACATAAATTATTTTCCTCGATGTAATATAAAATATGAAATATAAAGGCTTTCGATTCATTGCTTATTTATTATATCTTAAGTTTACGGGTAAATTCAACGCTGAGTGTTATCAAGTGTAGCACAACCTTTACTATCTCATAATGTCCCCCCATTTCTTTTCAATAAACTTCTACTAAAAGCTTTTCAGAATATTCATGAAGGTGTCTGTTCTTTTCAGGTAGGTGTATTGAATTGCCACTCTGCGGTAAGTAATTATTCTTTTTCTATTTCCTTTCAGGTGAAACTTAGTTAAAATGAAAGTTGTCAGCCGCGGCCGGCTCGTTTAGTTTACATTGATATAGTCTAGCTAGAGTCTAGGGAAACGTTAATTGAATTATTCTTGCACTATTTTGAAATAAAAATCAACGTTTTCTTTTTTATCCTCCTTAGTTTAACTTACAATATAATAAACTAAACTAATCAAATGTGAATACTAAAATTTTGTTGAGATAAGAGTGTCTATTAAGTTTACATGACAAATTTAATGGATAGCATATTGCAATATTTCTTCTTACAGTTACATCTAGACACGCGGGAGCGTGTCAAGCCGAGTTCAAGAAACAGAACTGGCGAGCCGCACCGTGTGTAATATTACACGAACCATTTGGAGCCACTTTTGACCCCCTCATAAATCAAAAACTATTTTACATAAACGTATCAAATTTGGCTCATATATTGAGACTTGCGAGATACATTATGTGTTCTAAATTTCATAAGCTTATCTCAAACGGTTATTTAGATATTAATGTCCAAAATTCACAACCGAATCGAACCGTTGACGCGAACGTGGCCGAGCGAGCGGCAGCCGCGCTTATAAGCGCGAACGCCGTCTTGCTGTCCGGTTGTCTCTCGATATCTGACCTATGAGGTTGCGATTTATGCTGCGAAATTGCTAAGTTTTCTTAAGGATTACGGCGTTACGATGATATGTACTTACCTACAAAAAGTAATGATATCCCACCAAAAACATAAATGTAAAAAAGGAGAGCCAAGTTCAATACATAAATTATTCTCTGCTGTGGGCTTCGCCGCAAAAAGAATGGAGATCTGAGATTGAGTGCCAAGTTCTATGCAAAATCCAAATATGTAGTCTAAGGGCTGACTTGGCTGGTTTTCCCATACGAATTATACCTTTCGGTTCTTATTTTATTATTCCGAAAATTTAGCTTGCTGGTAGAATCTTCCCATCGAACATAAGGCTCTTCCATGACTGTGTAAAAGTAGGTACTTAATAATAATTCGTAAGGGAAAACCAGCCAAGTCAGCCCTTAGACTACATATTTGGATTTTGTATAGAACTTGGCACTCAATCTCAGATCTCCATTCTTTTTGCGGCGAAGCCCACAGCAGAGAATAATTTTTGTATTGAACTTGGCTCTCCTTTTTTACATTTATGTTTTTGGTGGGATTACTTTTACATTAACAGCATTATAGTAAACCTTTTTTTGATAAATTAAACCAATTATTTTACTTCGACGTTGTGACTAAAGCTTAATCATAAACCTCACGGGCTGCCTCTGTCAGCGAAACTTTATAGCTGGTAATAAATTATTTACCTCAATTTATGTCAACTAAACTCTGAGAGACACTAATGCAGAAGAGATCAAATTTCGACTTCATAAATGACATTTTAGAACACAGAGTTGTGAATTATTCAGTGAAATGTCCACCTGCTGTCAACCCAAGGTCACTACCCTGTAACCCGTGACCCAATTAGCCGAAATATAATATCTGAAAGATGACAAAGATAAACGTATAGCGATAAAAATTGTCTTTGTAATTAATAGTGGGCCCAGATATTAATTTGTTTATAAAATAATTTGATGTCACCATTGTTTTGTAAACGGCTTTGGGGATACAATTTTATCTATATATATAAAAGGAGAAGTCCTGACTGACTCATCAACGCCCAGCCTAAACCTTTAGACCTAGAAAACTGTTTTTTTTCTCACATTTATTGTTTTTAAGATGTAGACGAGGAATAAGAAAGGATTTTTTGAAATTCAATCTCTAAATGGGTAAAAAAGGGATACGCGGGTAAAACGCGAGGCGGAAAGCTAGTTGTAAATAAATATGTTTTCATTTATAAAATATACAATAGTGAAACAAGTATGTAGGTAAAGTAGAAAAAATAATGCTCTCAACTAAAAATAATAGACTATAATATTATAATGATTTACCTCTACAAAATTACATTGTGTGATACATGTTCAATAAATAAACTTCATACATTATTGAACATTACTTATAATCGCTTGTACCTAAACTGTTGTCAGGTATTTACATATTGACTACATGAACAACCCGTATGAAATAATATACAGATAAATTGCTATTACAATAAATAAAAAAATATTACCCACAACTTTTTCCACACATACAATATCACAGCATACATCTTATTTATGTCCTCCCAACATAATGTAGCGCCCTCAATCCACTCAAATAACAGTAAAACGGGAACATTTTTGCCAAACAACGGCTTGTCCACGCCTCGGTCGTGACCTCACGTGCTATACGCCATAAATATCTCGTTACACCCGTTTGAACGCGGCCTTACAAAAAATTACTCGACATTTTTTGTCAGGCCATCCGTGAAAGTTTCGCAATCAAGGGTGGTGGAAAAACAAGCAAATGGGTATTGGCAACGGAGTTTCGACATGTGAATAGATTTTGTGGTTACAATGTCTATATTTCGTGTAAGTGCACATATCGTCAGATGAATTTGGGTTTCTCCTTTGTTTGACTGAAATATTCACAGCTGAAAACTGCTATCATGTAAAATTGATCGAGTGATTTTTAAATGTTTCGCTCCCATAATTATAATTGATTTCATTTTCATTGAAATTTTTCTTCCATTGAACTAAGTAACAAACGTTTTTATTACAGCTTGTATTCACATAGTAACATCTAAAACACGTGTCGATTAATACTTTTGTGAGAAGTTATATAGGAAACTTTACACAGCTGTATTATCTAAAGATTTATTGTCTTCTAAATATTACACGAGTCTAACTATCTATCACAATTAGACCATATTTTTTTGATGTGATAATATTTTTGAAATATTTGGAGTACTTATTTATTTTATTACGTTTGACGCGATTAATGATATTACTACAAACTATAGAAAATAATATCTAAAATCGATACAATTAATAAATAGAGACTATTACAATTTTCGTTTATTTCACTTAGAACAATACTTTTTCTACTGGGATAAAAAATGGTGCAATTTAAAAGGACAACAGAAATCACGGTCCCGTCGAAAGAAAACGTCCATCTTATGGTGGCATTAAACAAAGAGTAGGGGGGTATAATGTGATTTAAGCTCGAGGACAGACGGGCAACGTTAATCTTTACGTCCAGTCCCATGGGTGTCATTTGAGTGGCCACGAGACGCACGTGACTTTTTCACTTCAAAAGTCGACGGCATTGATTTAGAGTAGTAATGTATTCCATTTTTCGGATCGGTGATGTACCTAGTAAAATATTAAGAAGAGAGTTAAACTTTTCGCATAACATTAATCTATGAAATGTTCTTGTTATATGCATAACAATAAACAGTAGTAAATAATTATTATTATTTAAGTACCGTTTTATAGTTGTATTAGTGTGCTGTAAAAAAAGTACTGAAATAATAAAATCCGGCCAATCACGTCTCGGACAGTGCTTTAAGGTTACATAACATGTACCTTTAAAGTGGAATGTTATTGTTTACAAAGTGTATTTAATTAGCAAACTTATTTTTTACCTTTGTGTTTAAAATGGTATTTTTTAAAAACACTATGAAAAAATCTAAGTTATTTTAGCGATTGCTTTTTTACTCACACTCTAGTCTAGTATAAAATGTGAATTTCTATTTTAGCATCGCGGCTATGTAAGAAATATAAGAAACAAAATCACTGTCCCCAAAGTTATATTTTAATAAAAATACTTCTGTCGTTTCAAATTTATTTTTATTGAGTTTGATTTGATGATTGCCACTCAATGCCTTAAATTTATTAAGTTCCTTCAAACATACCAAAGTTTTCTTTTTGATTTGTGAGCACACGATCCTTTTGATTCATTCATTACATTAGCTCCCTATTTTGATTATTCTTGTTATGAGTTGTTTTTCGATTAAACGTAAATGCTATATTTTTTTACAACCTAATGAAATTACATGTTATATCAGCCTAACAGATATTATACTTTAGTGAACAAAAATGCGACTATTTTCCTAATATTTACCATTTTTGCAGTACACGCCCTCATAACACTAAATCAATAAGCCGTTCACGTATGTTTGAACAAGTCACAGGGGTATTAACGATGTTGCATCCCATGTGGTGCACAGACGCAGTCGATACATAACAGTGATAGTACGTACGTGTCATAGAATATAGGAATAAATAGAAGTTGCAAAATTAAAATGTTCAGTCTAGACTATTTTCTCCCGTAGACATGGAGCGTTAAACGAAGCCATCGCCATCAAATTTGAAGTGTATTTTTTGAGGAATTTTATGAGTAAATAAGTTGCAGTCGCTAACTATAAATGGCGTTTGTAGGTATAACTTGGCAAATGTATTGCAACAGGTTTCAATCTAGATTTGTCATGTTTAAGAGTGTATTTATTTTAGTTCATCATTAATTTCATTCTTTATTTTTGCGATGTTTTTATCACGGAAAATATACTTCATATTTCATATTCTATGGTAACCGTACAGTACATCCAGTTCGATATAGCTTTAACACCCGTAGGCTTGATAGTAGTAGCTGCCAGTAGATAACATGTTCATTGCAACGGCGAGTGTAATGGCGCGTTTTGAAAATGCGATAACAATTTTTAGTTTTATGAACCTGTTATAAATTAAACATCCGTTTTACATACATTTGCTGGTATATTTAAGTTTTACATTATCATTAAGTTTTACATAAATAGCCTTGATGAAGCTTTACTCACACAGTTATTTAAATAAGTACGAGAATAGTTGCATTTTTACATTTATATACGTGCACTATTTACATTGCATATTGTGATTATTTCACTGGCTACGAATCCTAGGTCAATAACCTCTCGTAGCGCCCGTAGGCTGTAAATCAGCACGTGACGTCACCACAGTGCGCAACGCGACTTGACGCGAGCCACGCGAGTTTGCCTCGTAGCACCGTGTTTTTGTGTTTATCTCACTCTCTGTCTCTCTTTTTGTTCATCTATACTAATATTATAAAGAGGAAAGATTTGATTGTTTGTTTGTTAGCATTGAATAGGCTCTGAAACTAGTTGACCGGACCGATTTGAAAAAATCTTTCACCATTAGAAAGCTACATTATCTCTGATCAACATAGGCTATATTTTGTTCCGGGCAAAGATAAAATCCCATGGGAATGTGGATGAAACCGCGGGGTACAGCTATATTTATTTAACACATTCATATGGATTTGTTTTATTCATGTATCTTCTTTAGTTTCATTTTGAAATACAAATAATCGAACACGCAGCTTATTTACCGAAAAGTTTGCCGACATCGAAAACCCTTTAGCAGTTGTCACGCGACAAAGGGAGAAATCAGTACTGTCCCTTATTTAAGGGATAACTTAGAAACGGATAGGTCTCTTACGAACTTTCACGAGTTGTGACTATTGAATTCGAAAGGAAAGTAACTTGGCTCCAGTTTGTTCACTACAGATGTTGTGTTCGACTTGTAAGTTTTGCTTATTTGTTGATTTCGATGTAAATACAAAACGACTGTTTGCTAAAGAATAAAATTTGGGAGATTTGAAGGTTTTCTTGAAGAAGCTGTCTTTTTGATAGCGAGTAAGTTCACAATAGTGTTTTCTTAAGTCTGTCCATTTTTTGTGGCCAATGGCTGTACAATACAATAACTACATAACTACAAGGCGATGATAGCTCTGTGGTAGTGACGTCGGATACCGCGGCGAAGGTCGTGGGTTTGAATCCTATTGTAGGATCCTTCATCAAAAGCTCAAGCTCCAACGAGCTCAACTTTTTGTATGTCGCGAAAACATCGTAAAGAAACCATAGCACAATGGTAGGGTACTTTGTTGTACCCGACTGGCAGGCTTGAGCCTCAAGTTGAAAATCTGTCGCGGAGCATACATCAGTGTGTTCCGACAGCTGCACTTGAGAGCCAGTTCCCATCTCGGCTTTGTGTGCTTACTAACTTCGGCCAAATCAACACTTACCAGATTGTGATTAAACACAAGCTTAACCAGATTAAAAAAAAATGTTTACGCAACTAAGTGAAAGTGTGAATAAAAAAAAAGAAAAAGTTTTACACACTAATAGAAAGTGTATGGATCTACCCTGGAATCCTATCTACATGAAATACCTACATTACTCTCTTGGAAACGATAGAAAAACTGCGAGCAAAAACAAGTTAATACGTAATATCAACATAGACTGTATGAAGTAAATGACACTTGAACTTAACCATCAGTTCAGTTTAAACACACTTAGTACATGATCGTGCCACCTGCCAATACTACCTGCCATCTCGTCTTACAAAATCCTCGATACTCCTCGGGTGGGTGACATAGAGGTATAAAAACTTTGGAGTAGTTACCTCGTTTGCCAATTCGAATCCAAAAATATTTTCACAACTTTTATAATAAGAATAATATTAGGATGTTATTCTAATCATGAATCTTAAAGGTCCTTAAAAGGTGTGAATTTGTAGGTCAAAAGTAATGAAGAAAAATAATAAATATAATAAATATTTCCAAATAACTCGAGGCGCTAAATATAATCACCTCGGTGAAATTAAGTTGTCATTGCGGCCCTCAGCTAATAAAATAGCATCAAAATGTCAAATGTCATATCCAAATAGACATAATTGTAATCTCCAAGTTTACCCACACATACAAATCACCATCTACACAACCACATTGTCAAACGCTCTCAAAGTATCAGGTGTACAGCATGAATACCTAATCTTAATGGAGTAGGTACATGTACAGAGATAAGGGTGAGAATAAATCATCGACTGAATGTTTTACCAACTTTCCTGTGGGAAGTAGCAGATTGTTCCATGTTGAACAAGTTTTCTATCTTAGAACGGAACATTTTATTTTTATCGTAAGTTAAAGGTACGTAAGTGTTTTGAATTGCCATGAATTTTGAATAAGGCTTTTAGGGATTAGTAATTTGGAATTATTAGCAGATATCATTGTAGTAAACTATAAAGTTTTTTGCATGTTTCTTATCCATAGTCCTGCTTGCTGCTTTTTGATTCCCTGTTTATAGATCTAATGTTCGGTTCTTTGCCTATTTTTAAACGACTTCAAAAAAGGAGGAGGTTATATGTATGTATTTTTTTTTTATGTATGTTCATCGATTTTTTCGCCAATTGTCAAGCGATTTTCAAAATTTTATTTTTGTTTGAAAGAGTATACTTCGGCGGTGGTCCCATTATCACCAAGTCAGGAGCTGATGATGGGATCCTGGGGGAAAACGAGGGCAACCCTCAAATTTTATAAGAATTGTCAACCGATTTTCAAAATTATTTTTTCATTTGAAAGAGTATACTTCGGCGGTAGACCCACTGTCACCAAGTCAGGATCTGATGATGGGATCCTGGGGAAAATGAGGGCAACCCTCAAATTTTATAAGAATTTACAGTATTTTTCATTCATATACGTACTTATCAAAGCTATTTCTATCTGGTAGTCATCATCTTATGTTGCAGAGATGATGATGGAAGGTACAACTCCTTAAAGGTTAGGATTTAGGCAAAAATCTGTAAATATTATGGGCTAATATTTATAATTCATATACTTTCTAAAGCTATTCAGATATTTGCATCTGGTAGTCATCATCTCATGTTGCTGAGCTGATGATGGTAGGTCAAACTCCTTAACGGCTAGGAGTTAGGGGATATTTCTTTAAATATTATAGTCACGTTTAGACTCGTATCGTCGTCTCTTTGTATATTCAAATGAGCTGATGATAGAAGGTAAACTCTTTATCGGTTAGGAGTTATCCTAGATATGAAATGAAACGCAATATCAAGTAGCTGCTGAGAAAGAAGCCTTAATCATTTAGGATAAATATTCTTTATTTTCATTAAAAGTTAATCTATTTATGTATTCCCTCATCTAATAGCGTGATGTTATTTAACTTATAGGCTTTCTCGATAAATGGGCTATCCAACACTAATAGATTATATGTAGTTACTGAGATTAGTGCGTTCAAACAAACAAACAAACTCTTCAGCTTTCTCATATTAGTATAGATAATGTAAATTAATAATAGGCTTAATTTGCTCGAAAAAAATTAAATATTTCTTGAAAACATTGAAATATAAAAAATGAAAAAATAAAACTTTTTATAAAAAAATAAAAACGACTTCAAAAACCGAAAAATAAACTGAATAAGACATTAAATAAAATGGACAAAAAATATTTCAATAACTAAATAGACGCACCTATTCAAATTATTATTCTATATATACCTTTTGATCTGTTTGAAGTCGGTGCCAAGCCCAAAAATACAATGAAAGAAATAATAAATGCCTTCACAAGCACTTATGAATTGTAAGATTACCTACTTTCGCCAGATGGCAGTTCAGCCTCCCAGGGTGGAAATTAATTAATCCCTGGGTTCGGGAACTCATTCTATCTGCGGGCGGCCAGCGGTCAACCGTTTCACCGGGTCTCCCTAACCGCACGCCAACATGCTGCGCCTGCACTACTCAATAGCGACTCCACAATACCCACAATACCGCCGGTCCCTCCGCCGTTAGCACAGTGCCTCCTCTAAGGAACTCTGGCAACCTTACTCACCGCAGGAACACAACACCACTTGAGGGCAGTGTTATTTGGCTGCGATATTCTGTAAGGTTGAGGTACTAGCCCAGTCAGACGGCCCCAATTATGAGCAGATGTTCTGCTATGTCCTACCTCCTCAAACCGTACGAAGCCTATTAAACCTATTAGGCTTGGCACCGACTTCAAACAGATCAAAAGGTATATATAGAATAATAATTTGAATAGGTGCGAGTTGCGGTGCGTCTATTTAGTTATTGAAATATTTTTGTCCATTTTATTTAATGTCTTATTCAGTTTATTTTTCGGTTTTTGAAGTCGTTTTTATATTTTTATTAATGGAAACTTTTGACTCTAACCAAATTCTTTAAAATTAACTTTTATTCATAATTCGCGAAATTCAAATGAACTATGAATAAGAAACTGAAACTAGTTATGATGATTTTCATTTCTATTCTCGAAATGACTAAAAGTGGACCTTATTTCTTAACGCAGACATATCTTCCTAGGCATTCGTATGTGAATCAACGAATCTGGATTTAATGTCTTGGGCGTTAAAGTTGCTAATCGTTTATCAGGAGTTGTTTGGAGGGTTTGGACTACGTAGGCGCCGGGGCTCGTCACGTTTAAATATGATTTATGCTAGTAATTTAGTTAAGTACATATAGACATTACGGGCTTACAGCGCGGTGGATAGATTAAAATGTTCGTTGGATCGTGGCGCCTTTTGTGGTGGCGTAGCCCTGTCTCTCGCACCGCTATAAATTATGTGCTATTCTAGTATCAGAACGTACCTCATAATGGGTTTTGCTGTGATGTAATCATTATAGTATGTTTGGTGATTAGCACTTACCGCTTGACGTTATTACTTGTACATCTATTAGGTTTTATACACATTTGATTCACATACATGTGATAGATGAATTCATCTGAAATTTGTTCTTATATTAGTTTATTATATATGCTTAGTTTAGGTTCAGATAGCCGTGAGTGAAAAATGTCCGAGGATATTTATATTTATATTATGTCACATAGCTGTCCCCCGCGGTTTCAACCGCGTTCCAGTGGGATCTTATCTTTTTCCGCGATAAAAATATAGCCTATGACACTTGCAAATAACGTGGCTTTCTATTGGTAAAAGAATTTTCAAAATCGGTTCAGTAGATCCAGAGATTACCCATTACAACCTCACAAACTCACAAACTTTACCTCTTTATAATATTAGTGAAGAAAACATTTCCAGAAATATTCTAGTTTAACTTTCAGTTTTTGCTAAACAAAACGATTTTTTTCATGAAAACAGTCTGTACATACCTATAGGTACTCGTAAGATAACGTCATGTATGTATAATGCAGTTTACCTTGCTCCAAAGACCTAGGAATATTATGCAAAGAGAACCACGTCAGAAGTAAGTAACAATGTTTCCTAATGACGTATGTTGTTTAACTTATTGTTTTGAAGCGTCTCAGGTTTCAGTTCATTATGAAGAGTTAGGCTTTGCGAGTGTTGTGTGTCTTATGAACAACTATTTGTTTAGGTGCATATTGCGTTTATTTAGATAGGCCAACGAGGCGTAGAAAGTATCTGATTTATGAATGCATATAATTAGAAGTGGGTTTAGCTAGTTGCTCAAATATTAGTCAATAAAGATTATAGAAATTGTTTGATCTATTAATTTACCTAAGTGAGTTAAGTTTAACAGTAGACTATTTGTCAATCTATTATAAAAATTGTCGAATATATTTTATTATTTATGATACCTTCACCGAACCATTTAATCAGTCGAAAACATTTTTTTTAAATAAAAGAACTCAACTTATAGAGTCATTAACCAAATAAATAAAACTAACATTTGGATGTACACGTCGACACAATAAAAAAAAAACTTTTTTAAAACTATTTTTCACTTCATCGCATATTTTTGTATGTACGCAAGCCTTTTAATATGAACAGATAGATCATGTTTGCGTATCTATTTACGACAACAATGCCTTTGGGTGCGACTAAACATGCCATATAAAATTTCCATACAGAGAGTTCAAGGTTCCATATAATTGAAGAGTTATGAGTGGGTTTGTAATCATTTTAAAAATTAATATTAATGTTCGAAGTGTATCATACATGTCAAATAATAATTGTGATTGTTTAAATTGACGAGGCAGGTCTTAGTTATGGATGGAAAATTATATGTTCTTATCTATAAGAGTAATTTATCGAAATCATTTAATTTCTTCTCTATCTATTCTCTATCATCTAATCATTTAGTCTCAATCAATTCTACAGAAACCTTTTAAATTTAAAATTTTCTAAATATTGTTTTGTAGCTATAGTAGGTATGTATCAATATATTCAAAAATATATGCATACTAAAATTATTTTCAATTGTAATCAATGTCCGCCAGCATGACTTATTGCTAGGGTACGTAAAGTTTAATTACAAAATTTTATAACTCGCACCATACAACAAAATATGAGTCATCAATGCCACCTCGCCTGGAAAACTCTTCAGGCTATCACGTGACGTCAGCGTGCGCGCAAAGTATCGTGTGAATATAATGACACAAGAATTAAATTCAACGCCATTTTGTTTAATTATGCAAATGCAGGTAACGAAAACTTACCAAGTCACTATTTGTCTTTTACACGTTCCTCTATAAAATAATTTCGATAAAATTATAGTCGAAATCATTAAGAGGTCTGTTTTATTACGTATTCTAAAATTTTCAAACTAGAAGACTTTCTTCTAATTAAATAATGAACGTGTTCTTTGTACCTTAAAAACACAGTCTCCTCTACTGGTCGTAGCAGATATAGAGGTAGACCCAACTCTTACATGATTATTATTTTATTTGACTCTCATGCAGCAAAGCTGAACAGTTGGACAGTGAACCAAAACCGCAAACCACATCGTTACGCTACATCGGTGTAACAATGTTATTTATGACCCGAAATGAAATACACACTTCAGTTGCCAATTATTTGGCACATGAATACACGAGCCATTTTACATTATTACTAAGAGTTTTTACTTTCATCATACTTATTTTTGTTTTCTTTTTTTCTAAATACTTATTTTTGTTCTCTTTTCAAATAGCGAAAGAAAATCGATGTATAATTGTATCTTTGAAAGATCACAAATATTAAAATAAGTTAACGTTTTAGCAAAAGATTTTTTTTTATGTGACAGTAAATTTAGACGTATTTGAATTCGTCCGAACTTTTGTCTTTACTTTATCAAATATATTAACAAAAATTTTGCTATTTACAAAAAGCAATTAAATCTATTGGGAAATAAAAAAAAATTGACGGAATCCTAGGCACGTGAGCTCGACGCAATTTACCTGTTTATATTTCTTATATCGACAATGATTTATATCGACAGTTCCCCGCAATATTGCGCCTAATTTACCGACACCTTGCTTTATTTATTTCCTCTTACAAGTTACTCAAGGGCCGCTTAATGATATATGGTTGTAATATACGGCGATTAACTTGCAGTTTCTTAGATGCCCCTAACTGTGCAAGTGCAAGAATACAGGGCTTAGAGAAATTGTGATCTCTCACGCGATCGTAATTTAGTTGTACAGGGTGGATTAAGTGCTTCGACGTTTGGGATAAGGATGCAATTCATTTTTTAATAATACTTATGCATTCTCTTTTTAGACGGAGGTAAAACTGTCCTATATCGAATGGTAATAGAATTAGTAATACATATTGGTAATTACTTTATCTGTCATAATAATGTCTTATAATAACTAACCCTTAAAGTTTATTTGATGAATGAGTAATTATAATGATAATATAATTAAAAACGTGTAGATAGGTTACCTACACAACATACGATCTTAAAACGAGTAATGGCACTATTACGCACACATAAATTACCTATATTACGCTATCTCATAACAGACGATGACATTTTTGGTTGTTGTGGTCACAATTGATACCGGCGACACGACACAGGTCAAAGTAGGCTAATTAGATACTTTTAGCCTCCCGCTTTCGGAGTACATATAACCCAATAGTTTTCCACCCGCGGTTTCACCCGCGTTTCCGATAGATCTTTTCTTTTCCCTAGATAAAAAGTATCCTTTGTTTTTCCAGGGTATGATCTACCTATGTGCCAAGTTTCATCAAAATCGTTTTGGCGTGATTGAGCAGCAAAATCCAAACATACCTCATACAAACGAACAAAAAACAAACCTTTCCTCTGTAGGGTAGGGTGGTATAAGATTGCGCGGGCGATAAAATTGCGCATACGTTATAACAGGACAACGAAGTGAGCTTCGTAGCCAACTTCAGTTGTGTTTTGTTAGCGGCCGCAACTGGCATGTGCTCCCAAAAAAAAACGTGTATGGGTGGAAAACAAAAAAAGATACGTAAGTACAAAGTTTTTATTCACTTTTGATCTAATTTTTTGATAAAATGAATGCATTACTGTACCGAGAATCTACGTATTTTTAGTAATTTGCCATTATTTTGTTGCGGCAGTATCACTCATGTTTCGGCATCACTGGAAGTATTTCCAACATTTTTTAAGAGATGGCAGTGAAATCACGATGTTTAGAGTGGTATCGAAATGTGTAAAATTGCGCACTTTAGGTACGTGTAAGATTGCGCGTGCAATTTCACACGTAAATTTTTTTAGTTGATAAATTTAAATATAATTTTCGTATTATTCAGCCAGGTTTTTTTTTCTTTTCAATTTCGATCGATTATGTAATGATTTTTTTATTAGTATTTTTTGCCTCTATACACAATTCAATTTTTGTTTTTTAGAATGTCGAGAAGACAAAGGAAAACAGTTCGCCAAGTTTCTTCTGATGAGTCTATTTAGGAGGCTCGTAGGCGAATTGATAATGGTGAAAGCAAAAGATCCGTGGCTGCGTCTTTAGGGATGGCAGAGTCTACTTTACGATTCCGTTTGCAAAAACCGCATTGTGCTACAAAATTTGGCAGATATGATACAACACTTTCGAAAAAGGTAGAAGAAGAGTTTTGCAAGCATCTGAATACCTTAGATGATATGTTCTATGGTTTAACATCAAAAGCATTGAGGTGTGCAGCTTTCGAGTATGCAGAAAAAAATAAAATTTCTCATAGATTCAACAAAGAAACTAAAATTGCAGGAAAGGAGTGGTTACGTGCGTTTCTGAAACGGCACCCGAATATTTCTCTTAAACAGCCAACATCCACAAGCATTGCAAGTGCAATGGGATTCAACATACCACAGGTGGAACGATTTTACATAAATTTATCTGCTTTAATGGACAAATATAATTTTCCACCACAGTCTATCTATAATATGGATGAGACAGGTATATCCACCTAATAAACAGACCTGATTCCGTTGCCAAAATCTACACATAAAAAGGAGTTCTAATCGAAAGCACAAAAAATCTGACGTGATTAGCAGTTCACCATATAAAAGACAACTAGAGAAAGAAAATGAGCAAAAAAATAAATCTAAATCTGAACCAAAGCCAAACAAAATAAAAAAAAGTAACCAAACCAAAGGTTAAAAATAAAAAGAAGATTTGGAGGTGTGGTGGGTGTAACGAAGTGTATAAGAAACCAATAGTAGAAGACTGGATTGCGTGCAATACTACATGTATGGAGTGTTGGCATGAAAAGTGTTCAGACTACAATAGCTCCGGCGTTTTTATTTGTGATGTGTGCAAATAAATATAGTTGCGCAATCTTATCGATCTCAACGCGCCATTTTACACCATAGGGTGTGTAAAATTGCGCAATTCCCGATTTGTGATTTTTGTTTAATTATTAAGAAGACTTTATGTTTTTTGTTCACATTGGTATAATAATTTGTTGCTATACTAATAAGGTAAAATAAATAATTGATTGATCTCAGATAGGATTAAGATTTTTTATTTTATGGCCTATTGATTGCAAAGTGCGCAATCTTATACCACCCTACCCTATAATATTAAGTATAGAAAACCACAAATTGCGGCCTTCACTAATACATTATGTCTCCAAAACAATAAAAACCAAAGCATTGAGATACTCATCTGCAACTGTGTAATTAAGCTTTATGTAACTTTTTTCTCCACTCTTTTGATGCTTGCAATGTACACCGCTCGGTTTTCAATTAGCGCTATTGAGATTTCCCGAGTCGCTATAATCCTCGCCGACAGTGGAGCGCAAAGAATCACTTTGTTTTTTTTAAATATCAAAAAAATACCGTGGCGCCATCTGCTTCATTGGAGGTTCAAATATCTGTTTTTCAATTACGAGATGGCCTGCAATGTCCAGTAGAAAACTTTGTTTTTATTAGGTAGTTTTACAATTTTATTACTTACTACAAATGTATAAAATATACAATCTATATCATATAAAAAAAAACTTCCCAGAAGCTGCCGTTGCTGCCAGCCGGCAAGGTTCCCTGAACTGCCGACAAGCAGGCTGGCAACGTTTCTTCTTTGGATGGCCAGGCTGATGCGTTGGCGGAAATAGGTTTAATGATGATTTGAATTCACAAACTTAGTGCACACGATGTTCCATTTACTTTATCCTCTAGAGGATAATAACGACTTTTACACTCAGATATCGAAGAGCAAAAATACTCTTTCCGAGATGGTGGGATGAAAAAAAAAATTTATTACCAGTATCTTTAAATATTTACATTATTATAACTACAATTAAAACTAATCTAATCTAAAAACTACCAAAAATAAACTATAAAAGTGCGTCGAAGAATTCCTCCGCATCGCCGTCGACTGGTAACGTTCCCAAAAGACTGGCAGCATTTGAAATTATTAAACCAAACCTATTTTCATCACATTAATGTTATAGAATGCGTTTCTGACAACTAATGGGCATGAACACGACTTATCGACTTATTTTGATGGGACTTTAGGGGGAATCTCAGTATCTTATTAGGCATATAGCTGTACGCGTATTCACGCATTCTGTCCGTTTTGTGGAAAAGATGGATATAATGCACTACTAACCATCCAATTATTTTATTCATAGAAATATCCTAAGCGCAACAATAATCATCATTATCAGCAAAAAAATTATATCTAGGTCATATACAGTTTCCAATTGACACAAAAAATAATATTACATGTAACCAACATTCCCAATATGTTATGTGACGTACGTCTAGACGTCACAGCCTTTTTTTCCATGAGATTTACGTCTCTATTCTGCGTTAGCAGAATACAAAATACGGAATTTAAATAGTCGTTTTAATTTTTTCCTCCCATAAACGGTTTCAATTTCGTCAGTACTTGGCGTCGAGTAATGATCCACGCTGGGATCTCATCTCGGTCGCTTTAATTGTGATTACTTGGCCAATGCGCTATTTGTATGCGTCATTCGCACTCCAGTGACTATTCGAACGTGTATTTAAATATGGAACTGAAAAAATAATGCAAATAGAAACAAACGACTGGCTGGTTGCAGAATTAAAAGAATCCGAGCATTGGAAAATTCGTATTTTGAATTCCCGGCACGTGAATTTAAATCTACGATATTATACCTACCTGTTTTTTAATTTAGAACATATTTTAAAATATTGAAAAAGTTTCGAATTCAAATTAAATTCTTTCAAATGCTACTTCTAATTGTTAGTTAGACTGAACAAACATGAACATAATAATAAATCTGTATGTATTCTGTCACTATACGAGACAGAATTTATAAATAAATCTATTCTTAATTTATATTTTAATGTAATGTTCCATTAGAAGTTTAATAACTTTCAGTAAAATTTTCAGGTTAATTGACATAATTTCGTTGGCCCTTCACTCAAATGGAAACGAAACGAGGGAAATAAAAAAAATCGCAGTTGTTAGTTCCATTTATATAATTGCTAAAGGACTTGCGTGACTCAGTCTCCAAGCTATTAGTCAGACATCCCCTTGGTAGCTTCTAACTTGGGAGAGTTTCACTGAGAAGCACGCAAAGTGTCGTGTTTTCCAGATGGAAGCAGATTGATCCGGTCAGAAGCGGTTAGGTTATTAAGGTGAAAGGTTCCCAGTGGGAATTTCTGTATGTGGTTTTTAGCAATATTTTGTTTGAATCTTTTTTTTCTAATCACTAATCGTGGTCTATAAATATAATCGTGGTCTAATGGAACTTATTATAGTTTTTTTTTACAATTTCAATTAAGAGGCTATGCTGTATTCAATTTTCTTGAAAGTACCAACATGTTTTCTATTCACAAATAAAGTACTTAAGCCCTACAACAAAAGGTGAATATTTACCTGATTATACCTATTGTTCAAAGTATTGACGTAAGCAAGTGCAACTGTCACCGACACCATGTATTACTCCCATTGAAATATGCATTTGTGTTACGCTTGCCGTTAAATAAACTTGACAATCCCTTGTTACTTTTAAAATGATAAACATGTTTTTGTTAGCATTATTAAGTAAACAGGTACTTGACCTAAATAATGACGCGTTTATTGATTTGTTGCGTTCGACGATGATAAATCAGTCGTAGTAACTTTAGAGTTTGGACGCCGCTCAAATATTTTTAAAATTCGAATGCTCAGTGACAAAAACATTCGTGAGGAAACCATGGCTTGCATGGCTGACATCATTGTGACAATCTATCACCAAGAATTTACCGAAAAAGTGATTAAACTTATGCAATAGCCTTAAACTGCTTATGACTAGTCATAGGTGTGTAGTTTGTAATCATATGGCTTTAAGAAGAATGTCCCAAGTTCCACGATTTAGTAATAATATAAGCAATCTAGGTATGTACATAGCTCGTAGAATACA
The DNA here is from genome assembly GCA_951361185.1 of Ochropacha duplaris. Taxonomy (NCBI): domain Eukaryota; kingdom Metazoa; phylum Arthropoda; class Insecta; order Lepidoptera; family Drepanidae; genus Ochropacha; species Ochropacha duplaris. The sequence continues at coordinate 5,278,367 of OX592706.1, forward strand.
CGATAGACTGACGATCTTGTGAGGGTCGCGGGAAGCCACTGGATGCGGGTAGCGCAAGACCGACCATCGTGAAGATTCTTGGGGGGAGGCTTTTGTCCAGCAGTGGACGTCTCCCAGTTGACATGAAATAAGCAAACTAAACTTCACCTTTACGTTGACATAAAAATAGCAAAATAACTCTTTAAGTGGACTAAATGACGACAAAAAAACAAGATATTCGGAAGCAACAATAGAGTCCAGTTGACTTAATTTACGTTCATGATTTGCATAATGTTATTACGAAGATGTACTTAACCGTGACTCAAATGGTTCCAGGTCATCTTTTCGGTCACCGTTGACGTCATCCGGGCAATAAAACTGTTTTGATAAACGCGAATATAATTTATCATTAGGTACTCGTCATTATGTTTATTTAAAACAGTAGCTGATTTATCACATGTCATTGAACATATTATAAATTATTATGAACATTATATTTATGTTCTGGTTTTGCTTTATTGAAGTAATGGTTGATATTCGGATTACTCTTGTTATTATCCACTTGTTGGTTTTTATAGTATTTGGGTTATTGGTTAGTAGGTATGTGTAAAATCGCCGCGTAATTCGATTTTACGTATAATAATTAATGATGCCCGATGTACTTCTAAATTGTGAAAAGTTTATAAATATTAAAGCATAAAAAGTGAATAACTATACTATAGAAAGATCGTGAATTTGCATCTAAATCAAGACGTAATAGTCCAGACTTTACCAAAAAGTCCAAGAACTAATGAATATACCCATCGCATGCAGAGACTATCTATAGGTACTAGCAGATCAAACGAATGCTTCTGAATTCCTTCACAAGCAAAAATGTTAAGTACCCTAGATAAAACACGGTCCTACAGCTAACAAGATCCATGGGCTATTTCTAGCATCACATCACGTGCATGAATACAGATAATATGAAGCCGTACATATCTGTAAGATTAAGATCGCATCATGTACAAGACTTGCTGGCATGCAAGTTACATGTGCATACGCTAAATCTTTAGTAAATCGAGAATAGTTAAAAATATTTTATGATGCCATTATTTTCCATAGATATATGCCGGAGATACAGTGACCTAGATGATTTCTTGATGAAGGTTTAAGCTGTGTAAGTATCATTGCGCTCTGACTAAGGCTGCTTTTCTACTAGAGATGCAGTAATGAAGCGAGCTAAGTTACGGAACTATGTGACCGTTTCTACTTATGCTAAGCTATGTATTGGAATGAGTACTACACCACTCGCGACTATCCATAGCATGCATCCATCCATATAAAAACATAGCATAGTAGAATCCAATCTCAATCCCAATCTAAAAACTCGTAATAGGAAAACGTTTGAAATTCCACCTTGTAAATCAAATTATGCTCAAAATAGATTTATAACCAGAACTTGTTTGGTACACAACCGTTTTTATCAACAAGTTGATATTTTTAGTGAAAACTTTATCTTTTAAAAAAATAATATAAAGACAATTAGTAGAACTGTAGATTTATAATTAGATTTTTACTATGTAGTTAGGTATATAAGTGAAAGGACACAACAAATTTTGCAGGTACATAATAACTAGTTGTAGAAACTGTTTTGGCTTTATGTGTAATATTTTATTAATTTGACTATATGTATTTTTGTTGCTGTTTGTTTCTCAATAAATATAAATAGAACCCGTTTTCTACAGTGCTATGATATGTAGACCAATTAATATATCATTGATGGATATCAAACGCATCCATAGCAACGTAGCATAGTATATCTGTTGTGGAAAGGCAGCCTTAAGAGAGGTGTGCAGTGACCATTATAGTGTAATAAGTCATACAAAAAATGAAGTGGTACCACTAGATATATATGTGATTATTGCTTGAACAATCAATTATTGGTAGTCACTCAAGGACATTTCCCCCACTATTATCAGAGTTAAAACCCTCCTAAATATTCATTTAAGGCCCTAAGAAGGCACGTATAGATGGTAGAGACTACAGAAATTACCATCGGTACTTCAAGTCAGCCTTCAACTGAAAAGCATCAAGCAATTAAAAAAAAAAGATTATTGGCAGTTAGTTTAGTTACATACTTATTGCCAATTTCGCTTTCTTAGAAGCTTTTTAGCAACTCTTTGATTCTTCATGTTAAATATCGAGTTTAATAAACGATAATTTCCTCTTCATAATATCCCCTGGTATTTACAATTTACACGTTATTATGATTCAATAATATTTATGTATAATCAATATAATCATGACACAAATATTTTGCACTGAATGAATCATCCGTCATGGTAATTAATATTCAGGATATGAACATAACCTCTTCCATTGAATATTATAACACCTCTCTGATTTCTCGGAAATCATTAAAAATCTTTAAAAAAATATATTATGTCCTTCAACAAGCCATTATAGTCACCATATTCTCAGAGCTGGCATAAAGATTAAAACTGACCATAGATATAACTAAAATGAGTCACGCACGTATTTCAAAAATAAAAGAATTACAAGAAAAACAGAATTCTAAAAGCAATTCCACTTTTTAAAAATATTATATTTTCATATAAAATAAACAAAAAGCATTCTTCAAAAGAACAAACGCACATTGCTCCGATCAAGTCTGTCATAGAGCATCATAAATCTCACTGATCCTGAGAGATCAGCCTCAGCAATGCAGATGATGAATGTGTATTTTTTTGCAAATTTATCGCGGCTTATTGAGGATACATGGCGCCCCCTACTTTATATGCATAAGAAAGGTATGCGTAGTGGAAATGCTGATGCTTTGTATACAAGTTGCTCTTGTAAATGGTTGATACATGCAATTTTTGTACCCTTGAAAACCTTACGATGCATTTTACTAGACATATTTTTTTATAAAACTGATAAAATAATAATGATTTAATTAAAATGTTGTACAGTTAAAAAGTTATTACAAGATCTCTTTTCAATATATTAATACTTGAAGAAAGAAATTGTACCTACCTACCCCTTTTTCTCCTATATTTATAAACCTTTTTTTAGTAGCTATTGACGAGCTTCAGTGTTCATCATATTAAAAAAATACCACAGTTTGGCGATAATGTTTTTGGCTTTTTGACCAATGGAGGAACACTAATTTATATTACTTACTAATTTATATTGGTAGTAGTAGTAAGTACTGGCCAAACTAGTAACAGAATAACTGATGACCTCCAAAACTGAATACTCTCAAAACTAGGACATATTCTGAGAAATTCGGTCACAGGTCAAAGCGTCATCTCGTTAAGCTATTGTTTGCATAGTTGCAGGACTGCACTGCACTGAAGGCAGATAGTGATTTGGAGCAATCAAGTAAAATAGACTAAGGTACTCTCTTACTGTTTATTTTGTCACATATTTATCGACCGTCTTCAGTCATTGTCACGTTATTTATGTGACCATTTAAAAGAAGATAAATGGTGTAATTTGTAATAGTTTAGTTTGTGATTATATAATACAAAGTATCTGATATCGTCATGTCTTACCTTATCTAATCTAAATATGGTTTGATTAGGCACTTAATTAATCTTGATACTTACAATATGTAATGAAGGATCGTGCCAACTTCTTCAACTGGCACTTAGTTATACTTAAGTCATCAACACCTCAAAACAGCCATAAAATACGTGACTCTCCAGTCGACACTATAAAGGAAATTGTTAGAAGCATTTACGACGCTAATTTAAATATTTTATAACAACGTAGTCAAGTCATGTGTTCGTAGGCCATTCAAGTTGCTATTGATACCAGGAACCGAATGAGTAGAATGACGCACATTGACGGATGGACAGAGATTTTTCTGCAATGATTCTCGTTATATGTAAATTATTTGAATCATAACTTTGGTTAGTCGTGGGAAATTGGCACGGGAAGTTCATGTTAAGTGTACAGTCAGGAGAATAATATTTGATGGTAATTATTATTTATCTCTAATTGATCGAATGTTATAGAGAGGAATTCGATAACTATTTTTTTGTTTTAATTTATCTTCTGTCATAGTGTTTACTTTGTTTATAATTATTGCAATAATTATGTTTTAAATTCACAAAAAAGTCTCACCAAAATTGGATCAGCGGTTTCCGTGATAAGCGCATTATTTACAAGTGTCATAAACATATTCTTTCGGTGGCCGCACTATAATATGCTAACAGAAAATTTTATAGATATCCAGGACCTATGTAGTAGATTGTACTTGCACTAAACTGCGAAGGGTTTCTAAGAATACCAAAGGTGATAAAATGACTAAAATTATCTTTGGAAAAGAATTAGCAATGAGCTATATTCATCATATTTAACAAAAAAGGGTGGGTTGCAAAGTTATGGGAAACATCTTCTACTAAAAATGAAGCGGGGCTTTTGAGTTGTTGAAAACATGAATCACATTATCTTTTCGCAATGAATATTATGTTTATTGATGAATTATGGAATTTATGTTATGAGTATCATAAACAGGAATTCATTTATAGGTATCATATCATTGATGAAGGTTTTACAATAACAAGAGACGCCCCCATAGATTGGGGTTTTCAAGGTTCTGGAAATTGATCTCACAATGTTTTTAGAACACAACTTTCTCTACTATATTTTTTACCATAATCTCAACTTGGTATTCGGAATTTCTCAGTAGATATGTGATGAAATTAATAGTTATTTATAAGTAAGGAATGGAAACTAACAAAGAATACAAATATAAACAGACCCATGCAGTTTTTACATTCGATATAAAAAGATTTGTGTATTTTCCTTGATTTCTCGATCATTAAATTTAGTTCCTTATGCTTCTTTCCTTAAAACTATACATATAAAATATAAATGCTTAAATCAATCAGTTTGTTTTCCTAACTCGAATCACGATTCCTGGAATTTTATTATTTTAGGTAGTTTTGGGACGATCGTCTCAACGCGAGCCAAGGGTTTAAGTAATCTTAGTTAGCTATTAAATTCATGGCAGTTAAGTACTTAGAGATATCGTTGTGCATTAGTGACCCCATTGTGACACTATTAATGTAATGTTTTCCTTGTCAAATGTCTCAGTGTAAAAATATAGCCTATTATACTCACAAGTAACGTGGCTTTCTATTGGTAAAATAATTTTCAAAATCGGTTCAGTAGATCCAAAGATTACCCCCTACAACCTCACAAACTTTACCTCTTTATAATTATAATAGATAAATTAAGATATCCTTTTATCTTCTGCAGCTACTTTCTCAATCACATTGCCATAATGAATTAATTTTATAAGGAAAGCAGTGGAATATGCCTAGTATGATAAGACAACAGGATAAGAAACACAACAAAACATTTATAAATAACCGAGTATTAATAACCCCTTCCAGTTCCAGGAACGGTCGATATTATGTATAAAAGGCATCATCTATAACCGGCGAAGGTCGTTTCGACCATGTCAGTATGAGTCATACCATCGAACTCAAATTAGGGCATTTCGCTTGTGGTTTACGTAGTTCTAACTAATTGCCTGTGACTAATATTAGAAATTGTGCTAATTTTACAGTCATTGTTGTTCACTAGAGTGTTTTTACGGAAAACCTTTGAGCCTTGACCTGACTGGTAGGTATGATTCATGGTATGACGCAGTATCTAGGGTTATTTTCTTGGTTATAAATGTACATTAATTGGAGGGTTGTGTTAGTCATACTCAGGGTTGTAAATATAGTAATGTATTATTAGTTATATTTGCTTTAGCTTTTTATAACCTCACATTTTTTAACGTTTATTAATAAGTAGTACCTGGATGTCCGAGCTTTGCTCGTTTTTTTGGCAAAATTTTAATCGTTTTTCTCACAAAAGAAGGAACTTGAAAAATAAAGGGAAAATCATCTGGACTCGGCGTCTTCTATGGTTTCGGGACCGCTCGATTTCCCCTTGGGCTATTATAACCTTATAAATGGAAGCGAAATGTACCTTCATATTTTAATGATATTGTAGCAGTTTTACATTGCCTGAAAACACGGATAAAACGATGTTTTCTAAAAATTTAACCTAGCTAGATCGATTAATTCATGAAAATCGTTGGAGCCGTTTCCGAGATTCAGATGATATAATTATAGATATACAAGAATTGTTTGTTTAAAGGTATTAGATAGATAGATTATATTTAAAGTCATCGAGTAAAGAATATAACAATTAACCCAATTATCAATCAAATCGTAAAAAAAAAGAGTTAATCTTTGTATTTCAATTTATAACTCTAGCAAGTAGGTACTATGAATAATAAATAATCCATGAAGACTTTAGACTCGTAAATATAACCCACACGCAAGCTCAACACGCACATATGAAAAAAAAACAATATTTCGTTGATCTTCAGTTTATAACAAGAAGTACGGTACCTAGTCGTTATTTGATAGAAAATTTATTCGAAATTCAAAAACACGGGAAATGGCTTCGTAACCTTTGTAGTAGATAAGTACATACTACGAAGTTAGGATTAACCTTTTTAATAACAACCAAGTAGGTATTTGGCCCTAGATAATTATTTCGTTAGTTAGGTACCCTTTTTCTACTTCCTCAATCATCTTAGGTAGGAGAGATATTAAGTTATAGTAGGCTTTTCTTTTATAAAAGCTATGAAGAAACGGGAAAGGAACAGCGAATTTTGTAATAATGATTAACTTGTATAATGTAATAATTACCTACTAATTATAATAGCTATGGAAATGTTTGCGTTAACTAAACATTTACATGAAAAAATAAAACTTTTTATAAAAAAAATAAAAACGCCTTCAAAGGCAAATGTTGCACTAAAAACCGAAAAATAAACTGAAAAAGACATTAAATAAAATGGGAAAAAAATATTTCAATAACTAAATAGACCAAAAACTTTACTTATGTAAACTACCTACGCACCTATTCAAATTATTATTCAATAAATACCTTTTGATCTGTTTGAAGTCGGTGCCAAGCCTAATAGGTTTAATAGGCTTCGTACGGTTTGAGGAGGTAGGACATAGCATAACATCTGCTCACAATTGGGGCCGTCTGATTGGGGAAGTACCTCCACCTTACAGAATATCGCAGCCAAATAACACTGCCAAGTGTTGTGTTCCTGCGGTGAGTAAGGTTGCCAGAGCTCCTAAGAGGAGGCACTGTGCTGACGGCGGAAGGACCGGCGATATTATGGAGTCGCTATTGAGTAGTGCAGGCGCAGCATGTTGGCGTGCGGTTAGGGAGATCCGGTGAAACGGTTGACCGCTGGCCGCCCACAGATAGAGTGAGTTCCCGAACCCAGGGATTACTTAATCTCCTCCCTGGGAGGCTGAACTGCCATCTGGCGATGCTTGTGAAGGCATTTATTATTTCTTTCATTGTATTTTTGGGCTTGGCACCGACTTCAAACAGATCAAAAGGTATTTATTGAATAATAATTTGAATAGGTGCGTAGGTAGTTTACATAAGTAAAGTTTTTGGTCTATTTAGTTATTGAAATATTTTTTTCCCATTTTATTTAATGTCTTTTTCAGTTTATTTTTCGGTTTTTAGTGCAACATTTGCCTTTGAAGGCGTTTTTTTTTTTATAAAAAGTTTTATTTTTCCATTTTTTATATTTCAATGTTTTCAAGTAATATTTAATTGTTTTCGAGCAAATTAAGCCTATTATTAATTTACATTATCTATACTAATATTAGAAAGCTGAAGAGTTTGTTTGTTTGTTTGTTTGAACGCACTAATCTCAGGAACTACATAAAATATATTAGTGTTGGATAGCCCATTTATCGAGAAAGCCTATAAGTTAAATAACATCACGCTATTAGATGAGGGAATACATAAATCTTTTAAAGAAAATAAAGCATATATATCCTAAATGATTAAGGCTTCTTTCTCAGCAGCTACTTGATATTGCGTTTCATTTCATATCTAGGACAACGTATATTCTAACACCTAACCGATAAAGATATTACCTTCTATCATTAGCTCATTTTAATATACAAAGAGACGACGATACGAGTCTAAACGTGACTATAATATTTAAAGAAATATCCCCTAACTCCTATCCTTTAAGGAGTTGTACCTTCCATCATCAGCTCTACAACATAAGATGATGACTACCAGATGGAAATAGCTTTGATAAGTACGTATATGAATGAAAAATACTGTAAATTCTTATAAAATTTGAGGGTTGCTCTCATTTTCCCCAGGTTCCCATCATCAGATCCTGATTTGGTGACAGTGGGACTACCGCCGAAGTATAATACTCTTTCAAATGAAAAAAGAATTTTGAAAATCGGTTGACATTTCTTATAAAATTTGAGGGTTGCCCTCGTTTTCCCCCAGGATCCCATCATATAATAAGAGAAATATCCCCTAACTCCTATCCTTTAAGGAGTTGTACCTTCCATCATCAGCTCTACAACATAAGATGATGACTACCAGATGGAAATAGCTTTGATAAGTACGTATATGAATGAAAAATACTGTAAATTCTTATAAAATTTGAGGGTTGCTCTCATTTTCCCCAGGTTCCCATAATCAGATCCTGACTTGGTGATAATGGGACCACCGCCAAAGTATACTCTTTCAAACAAAAAAAAAATTTTGAAAATCGGTTGACAATTGGCGGAAAAATCGATGAACATACATAAAAAAAAAAAAAAAAAAATACATACAGTCGAACATATAACCTCCTCCTTTTTTGAAGTCGTTTAAAAATAAAGATTCGTAAAAAAGCAGTGCTTAAAACAAAACCGCGCTTATCTACGGATTTTCTTGCATTTTATTCATTGCGTGCCCAGAATCTGAATAATTTACATGCAAATGAAGTGAAGTTCACATAGCTTACACATATAAAAACATTTTCACTTTATGTAGTACTTACGCCGGGGAATTTTTGCAATTCAAGCGTTTGCATATTTGTCAAACACGTTCAAGCTTCGGTATTTCCTAACTTGATTGCACTTTTACTAAAATAATCAAACGATTGCGCTTAAATAGGATGTTTAGGATTAGGTTAGAAAGAAATCAAAAGGAAGCAAAGAGTGTTTGTTGCTTTGTCCTTCTTTCACGCAGCGACGGACGAACGAACGACGTGATTTTATTCCATATAAATTATCGGAGAGTGGCAACTTTTTAAACTGGAAAAGAATGGCCGGGGTTAATTTATAAACTGGAAACGCAAGTAAAACTGCGGGGTGGAGCGAAGTATAAACTAAATCCATTGCCAAGGCTACTTTTGATTCACTAGAATTTCTAAGTAAAAGTAGACAATATTTACAAGCAAACGAAATTTATCTACAACCACTCCCTTAATCGAAGTGTCCAAGTCACCTACAAAGGTAGATAGGGGGACAAGAAAGATAAATACCACTATCTTGACTTAATGGCTTTTTGTCCTGTGTCTTAAAAGGGTGTCTATCCGAATGATGCCAGTCAGGTCACCAAGACATTGATTTGTCTTCGTTACTTGGACATATCTTGTGATGCGGACAGAATTTTGATCTTGACAAAGCTTGTATTCAATTAAATGGTCCTTCAAGCCGGACATCGTGGATTGTGGGTCGATGGGTAAATTGTTTTGTTTGTATCAAGCTGCATTTAATAATATATTTGGAGCCTTGCAACAAATCTTTGCAAGTCACAGCAATATTAAAATTCTGAGTTAATGTACAGCCGTATATAGAAATAACGTTTACTAGTACGTGTTCACAAAACATGTTTAAATATTTATATCATGTACGCGACTCCTGGTTATTTCACACTACTTGTTTTCTTCTTGCGAATAACATTTATACTCAAGACCTATGCAGGGTGCATTTTTCTGGCCTCTATTATTTACAAGTGTAATCCAACTTGTACTCTGACGATTTATGCTTTAGGTTGAATTTCGTTTGTGTAGAATAAAACAAATAAGTCACCGTCGTCACCTGAGCAAACTGAGCGGGGGCCCACAACAGGTTTATATCAATTTTCTACCGAGTGCGTCTGAATCGTGGAAAACACTTAAACCGTATATATTGTGCGCCTTTATACTTACCTTTTTTTAATTTAACTGTTGTTTAGCCAGACCATTCTGTGCATTCAATATTAAATAGCAAAAATGAGCACAATCTTTTTGTTTTTCAGAATCTCAAAGAAACGTTTTTGCGGTAATTGTTTTAATCCTTCGCTATATTTGTATTCATATTTAGCGCGTGAAATCTATTGGTTTCTTTGTTCTCATATATAATTTATATCGAGTACTCTATCATCATCTATTTACTTCTCATATAGTGTTATTACTTCGATCACATTGATTAGATTTGGTATAAACGGTGCTCAGCCAATCTGCTAAGTAAACAACCTTGGCAAGCGTCTTGTAAACATTCACTTCTCTTATTTGTCATAGTTAATATCATAAAGGATTTTTGTTTATTCTTTCCGTGCAATGTTATGGTTACGTATGGTGTATTTTTGGTTAAAATTGGACCATTTTTACTATCTATACATTTTTGTCTACAACCTCACTTTGTGAGAAGCCGAAGGTGATGATTAAATAAAGTCTAGAAGAGAACTAGCTCTCGAGTGCCGCCAAAACACACCAGTAGGTACTTAGCGACATATTTTTGATTCTTATGTACGTAAGTTTTATCATCATCTCCACTGCTGGATATAGGCCTCCCCCAAAGTTTCCCACATCGAACGATCCTCAGCTGCTCTCATCCAGCGGTCTTCCGCGACCCTCACTAGGTCATCAGTCCTCCTTGTCCTGCCTACCCACGCTGCGTCTTCCGGTGCGTGGTCGCCACGTAAGTCTTATATGGGAGAACATTTTTAGACAGGTTTTTTTTTTATTTTATTTTTTTTATTCTAGATAAGCTTGTGTTTGACCACAATCTCACCATGGTAAGTGATGATGTGGCCGAAGGTGGTAAGCACACAAAGCCTAGATGGGAACTGGCTCTCAAGTGCAGCTGTCGGAACACACCGATAGATGCTTGGCGACAGATTTTCAACATGAGGGTGGTAGCCAACCAGTCGGGTACTACAAAGTACCCTCCACCGTGCTATGGTTTCCTCACGATGTTTTCCTTCACCGAAAGCTCAAGCTCATTGTAGGATTCGAACCCACGACCTTCATCGCGGTATCCGACGTCACTTACCACTGAGCTATCATCGCCTTAAATTGAAGAATTACGAAATATTGTTTGCTTAATAACCAAATTGTTACATATTGCTACAGAAAATAAATATAGGTACACAACCATGAAAACATGTAAGTAAGTCACTATTATATAAATAGTTATAGCACAATATAACATTTGAATGCTTTGTTTACTTGAATCAAGTCGTCCTTGATACGTATGACGAATTTGGAAAAGGTTTTCTTTGAGCTTACCGCAATTTTATTTAGCTATATTGTTACGTAGACAAACGTAAGCGTTTTACTTTTACATCGTGCGTGCGTCCGCATTTTAACGAAGCCTTAGCCAAATCATCTTTGGGTACATAAAAATATTTCATTTTGTGAAATTCGTAGTTACTAAGTAGGTATGTAAATTGAGGGAAAAATGGATGTCTCTGTACACATAGTATCGTGGGAACATAATAAAATATTTAATAAATAAAATTCCCATTTTATATATTTTTTTATTTTTAATACATAACATACCGCTTCACTAGGTACCTATAATATTTTAAATTACAACCTTAATTGCTTTCGAATCATCGTAAGGTTTATAGTGTCGGAAACGTAACGATAAATTATACCTAAGTGGCTAAAGCAATTGAAACTTTTTGCGTCTGCAGCCATATTTAAAAGGTAGTGTACAAAAACGGAATGCAGGAAAACGATTACACTCCCTGCAATATGAAGGGAGAGTACCTACTTATGGTCCCAATTGTACACATGCTGGTTCCCGGACGAACGTTCGATTCACTTTTTACTTAAACTCGTATGGAGATAATGCTCTTTTGGTGTCGACTTTTTTGTGGAAATGAATGTGGCAAAAATGTACATAGTTCTTAAAATAGTTGGTGTAAAGTTTGATATTGGTTGGCTAAGGAATTTTGTTTGCTGGGTTCTGTGAGTGGTGGAGCTGTAAATTGATATTGATTTGACTAGTACTTTGTATTTATTTTGATGATAGGTTTACGTCTAAAACATTATTTTCAGTATATGAAAGTCGAATTAGGTACTCTATAAAGTTATAAAGCCAGTACCTACCTACTACAAATAATACAAAAATTCTTATTTATAACATTTTTATAAAAAGAGATGTTAATTTCAAATCCTTTTCTGGATAGGTCTACAAATGTATAAATGATTCAGTACGACCTAAAGTGACACTTGGGTTTTGAAAATAAATTGTCCAATATCCACAATAGTAGCAAAAGAACCCTGTCAATACGAGTATAAATCGAAAACAACAATCTACAACTTCATCTCCCAGCCAACAAAGAGAGAAAAAAAGTGCAATTAAGTCTCCAACAAACGTGTTCGTCTGCGCTAAAAACGCTGCGTCTAGTAGTTAACACAGGGCCGGATTACAACACAAAAATAAAATATGTTACCTACAAACTGTTCCAAGCAATTTGGTGGACGTGTCGACTACTGCTGTGCTGGCCAATTCCCTCTTATGTTGGCCGTGTGAAACAAGCTAGCGTTAATTGAAATCGCAGGCTTTTCCGCCTAATCCAGCCCTGTTCGCGTTAATCGAATATTTCGTCGCTACGCTAAGATCTTAATACGGAACCGATGGTATCATTCGTTACCCAATTGATTGGTTCGAAACTCTATTTATTTTTCATTCATTGTCTATTTTCACAATTACAAAGGATGCAACATTTTAATCTAAAAAAACAACATAGTCTTTTTAATTTTAAATTTCAAATCTGTATCTGTAGAAAAATAATTTTATGTAGTTAAAACAATTAGCAATGAATAATAACTAATTATAATTTAATATTTTTCTATCATATTTCTTGACGTGTTCAAATTTATTATATTCAAATTATACAATCCAATGAGTAGTTTCATGACACATTATTGTACGTTGGACAAAAATTTATTAATACATACAATAAAATTTGTATAAAAGTTTTACATATTAAATTCTATTATGTTAAGTCCCCAGAAGGCTGCCAGCTAGATTTAATAAAATAAATCCGGAACTCATAATTATCAAATTAGGCTTCCAAGTTTGAACTAAACTAAACGTACTCTATGTTTAGTTTAGGACTTAAGAAAATCTCTTACGTTATGTATAGTGTATATCAGCTAACTTATTACCAAAAAGCTCTTGAAAGTCTCAACGACTGAATAATCTTATTAATGCTATTAGCATTAATAAGATTATTCAGTCGATGAATTTTACAAGTACAGAGTTGAAGTTCATCAATGTTTACTCAGCAGGCAGCCAGCTTAGTAATATTGACTACGTTTATCAATTTGCTTTTATAGTGCAATTATTATTAATTCATATACCTACGTAATCAGATGAAATAATAGTATGTATTACATTTGCGGTAGACTGGTCATTATGAGATGTGATATGTGGACTAGTATGCGAGCGCGGTATGTAACATTAGGTTTTATATAAAATCAAATATGTGGAATTTTTAAATATAGTCATTCGCCCATATTTTCAAAACTTTGCCTCTATAGGGCACATTTGCTCTTTGAATTTTAATCTCTTACAAATATGAAAATAATCGATGTTAAATGTTTCAAGATGTTTGAAAGATGTCTGAAACACGAACATTTTGGATACAGATAGTATTATGTCACAAAGTCAAGCAACTGTTACCATCCGTAAAACTACAAACTGCGAGGAGTTAACCATGCACACCTGTAAAAATATAAATTAAATGATATAATAAAACTGTATCTATGCGACTGGTGATTAAAGTTAATATTTAATATGAAAATAAGAAACACTCGATTGTTCATAATCTTGTCTTAAGAAACATCTGGAAGTTTGAATAACAGTAAAGTTATATACCTACATTAATACATGTAGATATTTAAGGAGACCGAATTTAACGAAATAACAAGAAACAAGTCACTCAAGTCTAATAAGCCTTAAAACTTGTCATAAGCGTGCCTTAATTCTGTCAGAGCCACAAAATGAGTGAAGTACTTGAACATTCGTAAAATTTAAATTCCCTCTTTACCCAAACCACATCAAAAAAGTAAATTAATTTTGAAATTCCGTGTTACTGACACAAAGCACTCCACTCACATTCTTAACAAATACTGTCAAAGAGTAACTTAGGTACACTAGGTACGGTTTCATGATGTCCAACAAAACCGGCATGAGGGTACGCCAATGTGGTTTTTAGTGGGTAACACTCCCTACTCCTCTTCGTTCGGAGGGCGGGGAGATGCGTATCGCATTTTATACCTTTTTCTTGATTCATTTTTAGAAGCGTATGATTTCAAAATTATTTAAAGTTTGATATCCAAATGGTCTCCATCTAAAATTGCAGTGTCATTATTCCGTTGTGTGACTTTAATGACCCATTATGATGACTGCATTTAATTAAAGTGACTGTCAATCAATCCTCATGATTGATTACTTTGCAACAATTTTTAATGAGTGTTGTCGTATAAACATTTACATTTTGATTGCTGATTATGTAAACTTTGCATATTATCTACCTTTAATATACCACAAATGACAACCAGGTAGGGTCACCTGATGTTAAGTGACTACCATCGCCTATAATATAGACATTAGAAATACAAACTTTAGGCAACTGGCTCTCAAGAAAACATCAACAGGTGCTCAGCGACAGATTTTCAACATGAGGGTCGTAGCCAGTTAGTCCTACTACAAAGTACCTACACCTTTATTATTATTATTTTTTTATCTTTATTTTTTTGAGGTTTTTTCAATTAGAAAATGTCACCTCCGTAATGCTTCAAAATAACAAAACACTTAAGTAACTAAATTACAAATTATTTCGGGCTTTAATCCCACCATTAACTAATCTGTAAAGCATCCTGGCCTCCTCCGAGGCGGGAGAAGCCAGAACACGATTACACCAGCCGACACCAAAAACACAAATATTGAATTATGTCAACATGTGCCATCTCCGGGCCTCGTTCCGTACATATTCCATAAATATATGATACACGTCTTCTACGGAATCACATTCTAAACAATTAGGTGTAATTATTGATTTATAGAATAAAAATGATAAATCATGATATTTTTTTCTCGTTCGCTTTTTGTAGGTAAGTAGATATTTTGTATCTGTGTAGCCTTTGTTGATGAGATGTAGCGCCACGTAGCGCGTTGCGTTTGTCGAAGTACGCTCAAACGCCCATTCCTTTTGTTCGCAGATGATGCTTTCAACACTTTGCAATAATCTACACTCTTCAAACATGGTACAATATACTTATCGTACCCAATGGTGAACGACGTTGACGTTCTGTTGTAGTAAAAATTACTCTAGGAAAAGATAATTTCATTCATAGATTCGTAAAATCAAAATTAGCAGCTTTGGAATACATGCAGGTGTAGAAACTTTGACGTGACCACAATAAAAAATATGATACTTTTTGATGTAGGTACTGTAGGTATATGTGATACGCTAGTTACAAGAATATAAGTATCTACATAACTATTACCACCCATAGCACAGGCTAGCCTAGTTAGGGAGCCAGGAAACATCAAACACATGTTTTTCTTTTTTGTTTACCAGATTATAATGTGTAAAAACATGTACATTTTGGGCAATAAAAATAATATTACCTATTATTATTTAAAAGTATGATATTACATATAGAAAATATCAGATAATATACACATCTGGTCTCCATAAAATACAAGGTCTACTCTATTTGGGACCTGAGCGCTTAGTGCCCGTCTTTGCGTTTTCGATATTTCACTATAGGATTTGGCACAGCGCCTCTTTCAGAATACGAATGGAACTAATTTCTTTCATACAATGTTTCCGTAAACGCAAAAGTGATAGTTGCGTTTAGTAACATCAACAACAAGCATTCAGCACTCAAATTGCCGTGAGTGGAAAAATGACCTAGGGTATTTTCTATTTATTTTGAAACTACCTATACCTACCCTACTGCTAATAACTTTCCTCAAGAAATGCACTATTAAAATTTCATTTATTAACTTACTAGAAGCACGGTACATAAGATGTCAATGGTTACAATTTAAGTGCTGCATGTTTCGCCTTATATATCACTCTTGACTTGTACTTGTTAATGCTTCTGCGTTTAAACATAGATACAAACATATATAGAACCTCTACAGCTTTTTAACATTAATAGATAACTTTAAATGCCATAAAATATATTTAGGTATCTACATAAAATACAGAAAACTCATCAATCAAATATGCGCCTACGCAATCTGCGTTTTAAAACATAAACAGGAAAATTAACATATTTTTATAAAATCACAAGTAGGTAGATATTTTGAGCAACATCTATTCTAAAAGAATGTATGACATATGGGATAAACTCATGATGCAATATGACAAATAGAATAGAATAGAACCCACAATCTAATTTTGTTTTATGGAATAACCAATATACAAATATTACATTACAAGATTGAAATAACCTTTATTATAAATAAACAATATAATTTTTTTTACGACTATGTTTTTAAATACAAAATAAAACTAAAAAGCTAAACTAAACAAATTATAAATAAAAAAATTACTCCAAATCGGTGCCCGATGGAAGCGTCGCAAGAAGACTGGCAATATAATATTATGTTATAGGCACCATAATCTTCAAAACAAAGTGATTGCGTCATATTCACGAGACAGGCCCGAACGACTCCCTAATTTGGAACACCTATGTGCAACATGCACTCGTTTGCTAACAAACAGTGAAGGGTTAACAGTCTGGTGCGTAACAGAGGGTGTTTAAAAAAAGGAATTTATGCAGAGAGCAAATAGAAAAAAATGAAACGGGACCAGAAAATAGATAAAAATTCTGATGATGTCTAAATCGGATAAAATTTGATTTTTACTGATAAAATGGCGTGAATCCGTGAATCATCTATCTAAATCAATTTTGACCATTTAAGATTAAAAAAATCTATTTTATTACAATAATATTATGAACATTTCCGCATATAGTATATGAAAAGGTTAGAACATTATTCAGACATAGTTATCATTTATTTTATCAGTCCACTAGCCTAGTGAAATGATGGGTACAAATTCATCATACGGTAGTTTATTTATGGATATTTACAATGTTTTATATAAATAGCGGACATGCTTTTTCTGACACGTTTATAAATCAGCGCCTATGCGCCGATACCGGCTACTGCCCATCAACTTGATAAATGCATGTAACACGAGTCTCTTACAACCCCAGTGTGGAATTAGGGATACCATGAGATCAAGTTGATTTAGGAAAACAATGTTGTAGGCTGAAGATATAATATAAATTATATTAAATTTGTGGACTCCACTTATTTACCTTATCAATAATATACCTACACAAATATCTACAACCTAAATACACATATTAAAATATTATATTATATAAGAGAAAGAGACTTTTTTCTTTCTTTTAACTATATTTGCTATTTCTTACTTTTCCAAGGATCGTTAAATTCGTCTGATAGATAGGTATTTTGTTTTAGCTATTTATAGATATAAGTATGTATCGTGTAAGCAAAATCATAACCTATTTAAATATACTCGTGTATTGTAGTCTACGTCTTCCTCTAGTCATTGGCTCACTGCTGAGCATCGTGATGGTTGTTGTCCCACCTGATGGTAAGCGGTTACCGTAGCCTATGGATGCTTGCAACACCAGAGGCGTCACAAACGCGTTGCCGACTTTGCATAAACATCTTTACTCTTCTTTTGAAGAACCCCAATGCTGTAGTCTCTAGGGAAAACCTCTACAGGGACCTCATTCCAAAATCTGATCGTGCGCGGGAGAAAATTACTCTCAAACCGCACTGTACGCTCGCTACCAAATAGGTTCTAAGCTGTAAGGATGAACTGCCCATTGTACAAGCGGTAGAACAAACATAAGGAGGCAAATTTTCTCCTTAGATTTATAGGTTCGATACCGCTTGTAAGCTTAGTATCAACAATACTCACTTTTTTTTTTGCTTTATATAGCCGTTCATTCAGAATGTTTGTATCGCTAGCCAAAATGGCGATGAATCCGAGGGGAAAAACTAGTAATAGATATAAGTCTTAAATTAGTACGAAAGCATGGAAGCTCTACCTACTCAAAGGTTAGATCGTAAAATCTTGAGCAAACATAAAGCCACGCACAAGCTCTTTTTAAGTCGATGCGCTATCATAAAGATAATTTATCACAGTTTCTCTCGCAATTTTTCCTTCCGCTTAATACTAGGGTAAACGTAAACGCAAAGTGGAACTGATAAATCGTGATTAGATATTCACTTTATAGGCGCACCTTAGAAAGATATAGTAATGGATATTTAGAACAACTCCAAAATAAATTCAAAATTGATTAGTAACATCGATCGAATCGATAAAAAAATTGTAATTATTTTCAATATTATCAAAATATAGTAAATCCTGTTCTGCTTCCATTTATGCCAAAGCGTATGAAAAAAAAATGGTTCCATATTAAATAATGACCATGAATGATGTATGTAAATTATGAAAATACGCCATCTCAAAATATCCACCCGGTATACTCGTATTATCTCTTATAGGTAGTATCTCTTACTTTTCAATCCAATATACATAAATATATTCTTATTAAATACATATTTTGTATATATTTCAATCAACAATAATCAAGAAACTGAATGGTATGTCATAAAGTAAATGGAACTATGTCATAAAGTTGAATAGAGATTTGAAAGTAAATAATAAAATATTTCCTTTATTCATAGTTTATATAAATTGTCTCGTTATTTGGTATGCATTCCAATATTCCAGTCAAATCCTTTGGCAGATCATTGGGGAATTCAATGTATTCGCGGAGTCCGGCGAAGGTCCAAGATTTCCATCTGGAATTAGTCTGATATTCACGGATTGTATTTACCTTTTTGGTAAAAATCGTCTATATACTATTATTTTATGTATATTTTTTTCAGAGTTTATTGCCGGCTCTTCTCAGCAAAAGCAACATTCCGAACCGAGCATTTAGAGTCTGACTATTCATAAGTGCCTGTGAAAGCCTATTTGGATAAATAAACAATTTCATTTCATTTCATTTCTTATACATATTTTGTTATACTGTATTAATTGTATTGCTCCATAATTTAAATAAAATATCTTATAAATGTGATAGCGCTTGTTGTATCCATTTCTTTTGATAAAATATCTAATCTATTACACACTTATCATAGATAAAACGGTTTCCCTATTTGTTTTTGGGATATATTAAGCATTTTCATATTATTATTACCTACTTTTTATTAAAGTTTAATAACAAAACTGGTTTTACTCTATATTATTTTGCTATATGCCTCGAATACCTATCTATGAAGGAAAAACGTTCTCTACCTTTCGCAGATAGAAGTAAACTTTTCAATCGCCACATTTGTACCTACTTTTTCCCTAGTTCATTACCCATTGAAAACCCTTCAATCTTCGTACTTATTCAACGTTTGAACGATACACGTCTATTCTTATCTCTGATACATTGTGCATGTGCAACCCTGGCGGAATTAAAACCATTCTTGGATACTTCGGATTCCCCGAAGGGACCACGTCTGTGGCTAGGGAGGGTCTGGCGATTGAATGTGGTATCTGTGGCTGGAGGGGGCTGGACATTGAAGTTTAGAATGCCCAGTTGCGGTACTATTAACTAAGGTTGCAATTTCAATGGTTGGCTGGTTAAAAGACTAGCTGTTGGCTGTTTGTTGTTTTGAGGTATTGTTTTAACATTATTTTTCATTTAAAAGTTAAGTTCGCTTTATATTATTATGTAATTATTGTTTAACATTGCTGAAAAAAAAAATGCCTTGTTGAGTTTTTTGCCGGAGTCTTCTCAGTTTAAGTGTAATCCGAACCAGTGGTAGAGTCAATTGTAACGTTCATAAGTGCCTTACCAAACTGAATAAATGAGTTTTGATTTCATTTGTTTTGAAATAATAGCTGCCGACGTGCATTATCACCTTTTTTGTAAATAACTAGTAATTAAATATAATTTAAGATATGAGACTCTTTATTTTATAACAATTTTTATTTGATTGTTACTTCATTGTTATTTCATACATTGATTAAATGTAACTTTTTCGTAATAGATTTTGTAGGTAAGTATGCAGGCTGGTCTTCTGATGGTAAGCCATTGCTTATATTAAAATTTTGTGTTGTTTTGTCCTTTTTCACGTAGTAACACTACAGCGGATATTTTTATACTTTGGATAAGCTTGTGTTTGACCGCAATCTAACCATGGTATAGAAAGAGACTACCTCTCAAGTGCAGCTGTCGGAATACACTGATAGGTGCTTGGCGAGAGACATAAAATTTTAGCCTATTTGCCAGCCAGTCGAGTAGTTTAAAGTACCTATACCCTACCACTGTGCGATAGTTTCCTCACGATGTTTTCATTGACCGAAAGTTCAAGCTCATTGTAAGATTTGAACCCACGACCTTCGCCACGGCATTCGACGTCACTACCACTGAGCTATCATCGCCTTAAAATGTGATAAGAAGACTATGGCATGCCAATTTGTTGTAGGTATATTTTTAATGTACCTATGTAATAAAGTACGCAATATCCGAGATACTTGTATAAGATTTTGCGAGTAAATACTATCATTTTATCATAGGTCCTCTTATAGATATATGTACTTTGAATACAATATAGGGTACTTGAGTAAACCATGATTCATTGATGAATAACGAAGTTAAAGGTCACTTACAATATACGATTAGATAATAAAATGTTGATAATAATACTTGCTATTAATCATACTTATACCTATATTATTGTTATTAATAAGTATGCCTTATCACTCAACAATTGTTTTAAAAGTAGCTTTATATTGATACTAGTTTTCCACCCTGCGAATTGACGCACGTTACCGAGAGATCTTATATTTTCCCGGGATAAAAAGTATCTTATGTTTTATTTCAGGATATGATCATTCTGTGTGCCAAGTTTTATCAAAATCTGTTTAGTCGTTTTTGCGTGATTGAGCAAAAAACATCCTAACATCCAAACTTTTACACTTATAATATTAGTAGGATAGGATCATTTTGACTAAACTCGAAATTTTTATCAAGTTGCATTGATCGTGGTCACGAGTAGTAAGACTATATATAATATCTTTACTAGATACTATATAATTTATTAAATTAAATTCGCGAAAGTTTCAAAGTAGGCTTTATATTTATTGCAGATCAGAATGATAACAAATTTCGTAACATTGTAATTTAAATACTATCAAAACAATCATGACTTTGGAATATTACCAATACTTGATTTATTTCCATTGCCGAATGTAGGTAAAAATCATAAAGTTCCAATCACAATGTAACTGAACAGATTTACTTTTATTGTTAAGTCTTCGTATACGTAACATAAATGTACCTGCTTTGAAACAGGTAAACTAGATTTTATGTATTTTATTAACTAACTTGCTGCCTGGCTTTGCACGGGTGTACAATTAATGAAACTAGCTGTCCTCCGCGGTTTCACCCACGTTCTCGAGGGATTTTTTCTTTTCCCGGGATAATAAGTATCCTATCTTTTATTCCTCCTACATCAAGATCGGTTTAGTAGTTTCGGAGTTCATTGTGGACCAACATCGTGACACAGGAATTTTATATAGGTATTAGGATAATTAAAATAGACATTTGTTTAAATCGGCGATTTAAAAACACTCCTCATAATTTACAACCAGATCAAAGGTTCCATTGCAAAGGGCTCGCATTAATTCAAAGGGCGCGTCTCACTTCCTGTCTCGGCGAATACTGTTGAAATGTTAATTTACCGGAAATTAAAGTTATTTCAACTTGTTACCCTTTGGTCACGAGTCTTTTACCTATATAGAAATATATGGTTGTACCAGCATAAATAAAACAGCCATCGACCGTTAACTAACTTCTGAATAAAGCTTAGCCATCAAAACCAAAAGCAACTTGATTTATTACCACAGCTGCATTTAAAGGTTTAATGGTGTGAAACGAACGGTAAAGATTAGGAGCCCCATGAATATTAATATTCTAGTTTCTGATCGAGAATATGCAGATAAGGTCTCTTAGTTAAATAGATTTGATTTGAGGCTACTGTTCAAAGTAATTACTCTCAAATAGGCTCAATAGTTTATGATGTGTTTATGAATGGCAGATTTATATACAAGTTACAAAAATATGAATGAAATATTTAAACCAGTCATAAAATAAATTGTAAAAATATAAAAATACTTATATACATATTTTTTTTACATTAGACGTGGTAGTTTTCATTGTAACTTTAGACTTTAATCTAGTAGGTACCTACTGAATAATTTTTCAGGAGTATCGTGTTGGCTGTAAGGGACTGTAACTTAGCAAAACTTTCTCTTTATTTATATTTCGTAAACAGTAGATTATATCGAAAAATGTTATTGAAACTGGATAATGATTTTATGAGACCTATTCAACGAAAAACTGCTAAATTAAAATAATAAGGTACATATTACAATAATTTTGTTGTCCTTCTAACTATCTATACGTACATCCAATTTGAGTGACATAGACCTTATAGATTACAAGTAAAATGGATGAGACATACAAAAACATGGATAGACTGATATGATGAAACTAAATTATTTCTCTATGGAACTCAAAAAAAGAACAGAGCTATTTTGAGCGTTTTTAGGTATACCAATCGTGGTGAAAATAAAAAAATAAAAATTTGCCAAAATTTTGTACCAAATGAATGCAAACGTCTTTATAAACCGTTTGAAGAATAAAACTCCTTTAAATGTTTTAAATACTCACTACAAATACAAGAATATACATTGGATCGATCATATCCATTACATAGGTTCTTACTACATACTTGTATAGGTGTTTACCAGAAGCATAAGTGAATCTATCCAAACATGGCCTCAGTAATCCTGTGGTAAGATGAACGAGTAAGTCATGTCCGCACACGCCGCCCTACGCCGAAGGATTTGTAATTCAGACTACTCACATTTGTGTTAGACAACTATTATGAATAAAATGCATTTACTTGTAGGTATTTTTATGGATATGTTTGAGGTTAGTAAGTTATAAGCACTCGAAGCGTAGATGATAACTGTTAGTCAGTCAAAAGCAGCGTTGCAAATTGTATGAAAAAGGCAATAAGAAACGGAAGAAAATAAAGACTTATCATTTATACTTATGTGGAAAAATGCTCGAGCATGCATTACGTGTAGTTTGAACCAAGAAAATGTATATAGGAAAAACCCTAAGAAATACAATTCATTACAATTTTCAAATTAATTAAACGAACAAACGATAAAACAATTTAAGTGTACCCATAAAATATTTTATTGAAATCGAAAACAATAGTCTATAAAACGTGAATACGTACACGTAACGTGAGTTACATAACAGCATGTGTAAATAAGTAAGAACATATATCAAACGTACTATACCTGAGTCTAG
The DNA here is from genome assembly GCA_951361185.1 of Ochropacha duplaris. NCBI lineage: Eukaryota > Metazoa > Arthropoda > Insecta > Lepidoptera > Drepanidae > Ochropacha > Ochropacha duplaris. The sequence goes on from OX592706.1 coordinate 5,301,909, forward strand.
CTAGACACACACGTATCGTCGGACATAGCTGAAATACTACACGCTCTGAAATTTAATTAACCGCCCCTATAAAGTGAAACCCCTCAACCAGTTATAGCTACTGGTACGGTTTAGATAACAAAGCATTACAGATATCTTTATCTACACTATCAAAGATAAAATACACATGTCCGTTTAGTTATACATACGTACGCCTTTTTTGGTGAAATTACAAAATATGCTTAAATTAAATAATAATTGCAATAAAATAACTATTTTAGCATTTTTAATAGGCATTGCAACTTCAAAGTATGTTTAGAAATGGTATCACAATCAGGTAGCTTTTATTCATAGAATAGTTTACGTTTAGCCGTGATCAAATCCTCTAAAAATTAAAATTTGTACGTGCAAAGTTTATAATTATCTCGGAAGTACTACTTGATTAAATCATAGATGGTGGTTAATTTGTATAGATTTTCGTCGACAATGAAATGTCAATGTCAAATCTGGTCTATTTTAATAACTTATTGAATTATTCTCGAATCACGCAATAATATTTAAAATAAACGATTAATAAACTACGTGCTCAAATAAATGAACGTTCCTGTTAATCAGTCAATAGGTTGAATAAAAATAATTTTAACTCTCCAAAGCCAATATCGAAATAAAATTTTATGAGAAATATCAAATGCGTTGGAGAGAGTCGTAATAAAATATTTAAGTAATACGAAATTTCTGAGATCGCAAAATAACAAGTATGAATCGCTTCACTCGCTTTTAACAGTTTTATTTATTTTCAATAATCCTTACGTAGAGCTTTTAAATTTTTGTATTTTATTTTAAAAACAAATTTTATTTTTCAAAGTTTAACTATAATATCGATGGTTTAACCTAACTTATTTCATAGTTAAACGTTTAGTCATTAAAATTAAGCGGTACATTTGTAAAATTATGTTAAGGTTTTTTTAATGCTTTCGAATACCACGAATAATATTCCCATTATGTAGAAACTCCAAACAGAAATTGACTTTGTTGATCTTATCTTTATACTCCCGTTATAGGCCAGCAAAATCCATTTCCTGAAGATTAGAATCGCAACGGTAGCCCTGCTAGTCTACATAGATTAATATAGGTAGGTATTATACAGAAGACCTAAGCTAGATTAGTTCGCAATACACTAGTGCTTCTATTGTGAATCATTCTAGCGATAAGATAACCGCTGATATACAATGACCTGTAGATACGTACATTCACACCGCGTTGGCTTATACCACTTATGAATAGTGATAATGAATCCATTTTGATACTTCAAAGTGATAATTGGACTGTTGTTTTGAAATTAGGTATAATACTGTTAAATTTGAAAGACGTTTACTGCAATGAAGTGACTGCATTTTCATGACAATGACTGGAGAGAAGTACTAAGGATGATAAAATAGACTCTCGTTGTAGAATTAGTACACTGCAGTAATAAAAATTACTTAAATGTTTAAAATTATTTCTTCTATAGCAAGCTACATTACCATCGAGTAATACATGGGCTTTATTTGATTTCAATTCCCCCAGGAACGCAGGTGAAACTGCGGGGCGGAAAGCTAGTCTATACTAATAAAAAATAATTATAAAGAGAAAAGATTTGATTGTTTGTTTGCATTGAATAGGCTCTGAAACTACTGGACCGATTTGAAAAATTCTTTCACCATTAAAAAGCTACATTATCCTTGATGAATATTAATCTTATAATTAATGAATATATCCTTGGCTATATTTTATCCCGGGAAATTATAAGATCCCACGGGAACGCGGGTGAAACCACGAGGGACAGTTTATTAATGTAATTACTTAGCATACTCTCAGATGATACTGTTCTTACATCAAGCAGTTCTTGGTTTGAAGGTACAATAATTACGTTACAGAACAAAATAAAAAAAAAATACAGGAAAACATTAAATTATTAGCTTTGTTAAATTTTTATACTGAGTGCCACGTGTCGTTAACCATTCTAACCACGAATATACTCATGCTTTCGGATTCTCTGTAACCGAAACACTGTATCTATGAACGTGAAACCAAAACAATGATGCTTCATTTAATTACATGTACTACCTTGCTTCTAATATAACACAATCATGATTTAATAATGGCTTAAATGGATTAAAGCTGTAAACTGAACGCGACCACCGCGGACGGGAATTAATAATGTAATTGTTGCATCGAACTCTGTTTTGTTTGGTCTGCAAATAAGTGTAGTGTAAAATTAACATAAATGTTACGTATATCTTTTACAACCGTTTCTACTGAGGTTTGAAATGATGCCGTGATGGTGCGGAATTTCGAAATTCGTTGATGAGGAAAACATTGTCGTTTATTTAGAATGTACAGTATCATTTGATGAGTTTATTAGCTGATATAAAATTTCTTATCGTATCTTTTATTATTAAATATTTAATTGTGCACCTGTTTTATGTAATCTTAAAGATTACTTAGATAATTTTTAGATAGCAATTTGATACTCGTACCTTTGTTGGATTATTTGATTAAGACTCTCATCAGTATGTTGAGAGTGGATAGAAATTTAATGGCTTTAATATAACATTGACGATTAAAAATACAACGTTATTAAGCTCAAAGTATGCTTACCCCACAATTTATAGCCTAATGTACAATAAAAGCATCTAATATTTCTAGGAATTACGATTCGAGTTATTAAGAGGCGAATATGTATTTAATTAAAATTGCTTACACTTAATATTATATTTACCATAACTTTAACTCAAACTCAAACTCAAAATGTTTTATTCAATTTTGGGACACTTAAGGAACACTTATTGAACGTCTTATTGCTATTTTTAAAGCTATTGTAACTGTTACCACCATTTCCAAATAAAGACCTGTCAGGAGAAGAAACGGCGAAACAAACTCCCCGGTTTTTTTTTTACAATAGTCCCTCTTTTCTCTTTTAAATATAATAATGGATACATTGTATAATATCGTTTAAGAGGAGCAACTCATTGCCATGCTTTGCCATCATTCATATATTCTGCTACTGTATAGTAAGCTTTTAGACATAATTTGTGTTTGATGACACGTTTAAAATTTAAAAAAGGTAATTCTGTAATTTCTCGAGGTAGCTTATTAAAAAAACGTATACTTTGCCCCACAAAAGAATTGTTAGTTTTATGTAATCTTACAGTAGGAACATAAAGTTTGTCCTTCTTTCGAGTATTAATATTATGCAAATCGCTATTCTTTTTTAAGCTCTTAATATTCTTTCTTACATATATTAAATTTTCAAATATAAATTGGCACGGTACAGTCAATATATCAATTTCTTTGAACTTTTCCCTAAGTGAATCTTTAGATTTCATATTATAAATTGCACGAATAGCCCGCTTCTGCAACACAAAGATCGAGCCAATGTCAGCAGCATTACCCCATAGAAGAATACCATAGGACATTACGCTATGAAAATAACTAAAGTATACTAAACGGGCTGTATTAATATCAGTTAGGTGTCTAATTTTCCACACCGCAAATGCTGCAGAGCTTAGTCTATTCGACAACTTACCTATGTGAGGGCCCCACTGCAGTTTGTGATCCAATGTAACTCCTAGGAAAACTGTTGATTCCACAAGGTCCAACACTTCATTATTTATCAGTATATTGGTTTGTGCTTGTTTAACATTAGGCATTGTAAATTTTATGCATTTCGTTTTCTTACTATTAAGTACTAGATTATTAGCACTAAACCAATGCACGACGTCCGAGAGAGCATTATTTACATCGTCAAAGTTACATTTTTGTCTATCTATCTTAAATAAAAGAGAGGTATCATCTGCAAATAATACAATATCATGTTTATTATTTACCAAATGAGGCAGATCATTGATGTATACTAAAAATAGGAATGGACCAAGAATTGAACCCTGTGGAACGCCCATAGTTACGGGGCACCCTGGAGATGTTTTCCCATGTATATCAACTGTTTGTAATCTCTTGCACAGATATGATGATATAAGGCTTAGGGCTAGGTCTCTTATACCATAATGATCTAACTTCCTGATCAATGTTTCATTATGTACACAATCAAAAGCCTTGGATAGGTCACAGAAAACACCTAGCGCATCCTGTGAGTTCTCCCACGCTTCAAAAACTTTCTTGATAAGCTCGATACCTGCATCGGTTGTCGAGCAACCTCTAGTGAAACCGAATTGCTTACTATGCATCAACTTATGTTCCTCAAAAAAGGCTAGCATTTGATTAAGAAGGAGTTTTTCAAAAATTTTACTGAAAATAGGCAGTATTGAGATAGGTCTAAAATTGGAGGGATCAGTTGTACTACCAGATTTAAATAATGGAATTATTTTACTGTATTTCATTTGATCAGGAAATTCACCATTTTCAATACATGAATTAAAAATTAAAGCTAAATCTGTAGCAACAATATCAATAATGCTATTGAGTACTTTGACGGAGAGTCCCCATAAATCAGCAGACTTTTTCATTTTCAATGTTTTAAAAACTTTCAAAATATCTCCAGGGGTAACAGCTACAAAATTAAATTTAGTACTACATTTTTCAACATGAGATTTTAGAATGAATTCAGCTAATGAAGGTGACGAATTTAAGGATTTAGTTAGAGAGACTGGCATATCAGCAAAGAATGATTCGAATGCTGTGGCTACTGCAATATCATCTTCAATTACATCATTATTTATTTTCAAAATTATTTTATCATTTCTAATTGTTGTTTTTCCAGTCTCAGAGTTTATAATATTCCACGTTGTTTTAGTTACATTAGATGACTGCACAATTTTATTTCTCACTGCAATAGATTTGGCGCTAGAACAAACCTTTTTAAATAATTTTGAGTAGAGTTTTACATAATTAATAAATGCTGAATTAAAATTATATGATTTTTCATGGTAAAGTTCATACAGCCTTCGTCTACTTATGTGGATGCCAGTGGTGGCCCAATCACTAAATGCCATACAGTTTCTAATTTGAACAGTCTTAGGGGTAAATATGCGCGCATGTTCACTATGTACTACCTCAAAAAGTGAATTGTACATGCGGTTTGAGTCCTGGTGTTTATTCATCAAAGGAAGTTTATTCAGCACATTACCTCGAAAACTGTTCAGGCGATTTGTATTTACAGGAACACATGTAACATACTTTTTGGGAGCTTTTACATTTTGTCTTTTTAGAGTTACTAATTGGCCACAATGATCAGATTCAATTTTACTTATGATTTCTTTGCTAACAGGCTCAAAATTTGTAAATATGTTATCAATACATGTTGCTGATGTGCTTGTTATTCGTGTTGGCTCGGAAAAAAGATAATTAAGATTGGAAGATTTAAAGAGGCATTTAAAACGGCTACACATGGATGTGTTTTCTAAAATATTGATATTAAAGTCTCCGCATATAATCAATTTCTTTCCTGATTTGCAAATTTTTACTAAAACTTCTTCCATTGCATTTTCAAAATATTCATAAGCTCCACTTGGGGGTCGGTATACACACATGACAATGTATTGCTCTAACTCTATACATGACAATTCAATATTACATTCCACCGAAAAATGCACAATATCCAAACGGTTTTTGAACTTAATATTTTTCTCTAATATAATCATGGACCCCCCTCGAATTGCATTTTTCCTGCTGAAAGCACTAGCAACCTGGTGGTTGTTGAAGTTGAACATGACCTGCTCGTCCTTCAGCCAATGCTCAGTTATACATAAAATATGAATATTATTACAGTTCATGAACAACTCCAATTCTAATTCCTTATTTAATACACCTTGTATATTCTGATGTACCAGGTTAAAAACATGTTTAATATTCAAATTTTTGCCAGAGATGGTCTCTGTTGTCTTACTATCTAATTTAAATTATTTGGAACAGATTCCAAAAGGTTACTAAAAATATCTGTACTTGACTGCTCAATAGAAGCAGTCTTGTTAGCCAATAATTTGGCTGAGTTCAAATTAAATGTATGTATACAATAATGTAGCATACTTGCTACTTGTCTCTTAGAAGTATGAGAAAGATGATATCTTTCATTATTCACATTCAAAGTAAAATGTGAAGTAATTGAACTATTATTAATGTCAATGTATGAAAATTTATTATTATATTTAATTATTGTTTCTATGCAACAATTTAAATTGTATCTAATAATATTTTCTCTCTGTGGCAAACTTCTACTGTAGGGTTTAAATAGTGGTTAATACTATTATGAACAACTTTACGTATTGTAGGTAATACTTTGTTCATCATCATGTCAGCCAGAAGATGCCCACTGCTGGACAAAGGCCTCCCCCAAGGACCTCATTATTATTCTCAATTTTTTAACGAGGGAATAGGTAAAAAATTCTATAAATTTTGTATGATGATTCAATTTATGAAAGATAATTTAACTTCCGTTTTAAAATGTCACGGAAATGTGGGCAGTTATTCAAATAATTAGTTATTAGAGAGGTCTAATGGCCGTCTCTTTGTCCTCCGTAATATTATCTTTGCGCTCTACTGGCCCGTGCCTTAATCTGATTGGAGGGATAGAACCTTTGACTCCTAGTTTGCTTTAGAGATTTCAAACCAAGTTTCCTTCAAGTTTTACTCATAAAATGTGCAGTTGGCTGAAAGTAAAAGTTTAAATTTTATCGTTTTTTTTATTGTTTGCACCATGAATCTAAAAACCTACCGAAAAGCAAAATTTGTGCTTTATTATTAAGTTTTATAAAAAGTATTATTTACTTTTAGAAATGAGTGATGTGTATACTGACTGTAGTGTGACTCAAAATATGCTACAATTATTTATTAAATAATGACCACGATTTTGGTTTGTTTTTAAATACTTGTTTATTGTTACTTGTTAGTTGTAAAAAAGTATTGATTGTGGATTATAGAGGCGTAGGCGTGGTGTTTAATTTTAGAGATCAGACATTTACTCGATGGTGAGTCACTTTCAGATCTGATGAAGCACGTAGGTATTTTTGATCTTTCTGCTAAATTTTAACTCATATGAGAGATTGGCTGAATTATAAATCATAAGTATTTAAAGAGTATTAATTGGTCTCTAGCTTATTTTTTTTAGTATTGAAGAGATAGAATCCATCTCCTAACATAATCTTAAATCTAAGCCACCCTTTAGTCATGGTTGTCATTTTCATAAGTAGTAAAACCCTATATTAATCTTGCACATTATAATTAAATGATCCAAATCTCTTTTAACGAAGTATGTGTTTTTGTCTGTGGTTATTCCGCATTTCCATACGAGTATATGAATTTTCCATGTAGTTATCAACCTAACGTCAATATTAAATTATTTACGAAATAACCAGACGCGCAATATCAGGCAAAGCCTTCATCCGCAGGCTGTCTGCATAACTCAATAATACAACTATGCGTCCTTTCGCCATAATACCCGTGTTATATATAACCTAACGATCCATAAATTCTATATAAAACCTCTCCGAACTTAGGAGTTATTGAATGAAGTTTTAAATTAATTTTTCAATTAAGAATGCTAAAGATAAAAGTTGAGAAATGTCATCATTTGAATGCTTCTAGTATCTTTGGATTTGCTTGAAAATAATTTAGTTTGGTACTTAGATTAATATACAGGTTGAATTTTTCAAGTGGGCGTGGAAGGATAAATCCTAAAGTGAAGGGAATAGCGAAAAATGCTGAAAGGAGTCTCGAGGCAGATTTTGATTAAAACTAAAACTGCATCATTGGATTTTCGAAAAAATGTTTCCCAAACCAGGAATCGAACCCGATGAATCTGAAAAAAAATACACAGCTTGTACACCACCCGATAATGTTTTTAATAAGGATCAAATTCTCAGAAGTAATGACATACGGCAAACTAAAAGAAAGTGTTCTTTTTTAATAAAATGCATTGCAATGCAATACATACAAAATATGTATTGCACTTGACGACACGACGGGCCGGTTGGCGTGGTTGGTTAATACACTGCATATCACGCCGCAGGTCGTGGGTTCGATTCCCATCCAGGACAGATATTTGTGTGCATGAACATGTCTGTTTGTCCTGAGTCTGGGTGTAATTATCTATTTAAGTATGTATTTACAAAAAAAAGTAGTATATGTAGTATATCAGTCATCTGGTTTCCATATTACAAGCTGTGCTTAGTTTGGGATCAGATAGCCGTGTGTGAACAAATGTCCGAGGATTTATTTATTTATCCTATCGTACATTGTTTGAAATAATTTTTAATTTTGTTCACTCGTTGGGCTTGACTGATAACCCACTCGCATTAACAATAAGTCTCGACGCCGTTTTTGATGAAAACTAATACGACATCATTAGATTTTTGATAAAATATTTTTTCAAGCCAGGAATCACACCCGTTGACTTTGTTAATAAGGATCAAATTCTGGGAAGTAATACCATACGGAAAAATAAAGGAAAGTGTTAATTTTTAATAATATTATCAATATTTATGTATTTTCATACATTACCTACTGCATGTAGATGGGTACCAACCGTAAGTTACATATAGCTAGTCAAACTGTTCGATACAATGCCCATGTCATGAAATTATAAGATTATGTTGTGGTGCTTAATGGTAGGGGAGGCAATGATGCTAAATTTGTAGTTACTCGAGCGTCTTTGGGATCTACTGGAATTTGAAGATTAGGTGGAATAAAGAAAAAAAGGTTATGTGATATTTTCCCCTTCAGCGGTGGGGGGAGCGTCTACAGGGTTTCAAAAATGTAAACAAAACAGTCACCAAGAAAAACTGGAGCGCGTCAGATATTAATAGGGTAGTCGCGCCACGTCTGTCTGATAACGGAAAAATAATAATCTGCCGTTTTGCGTGGTGGGGGTGGCCGTACGAAGGGGTCGAAAATATTTAAAAAAAAATTTATTCGAGCGCGTCAGACATTGATAAGGGATGTTCAGTGAACCCTCCAGTAGCTCCTATTTTAAAGACGCGACCATCAGTCAGGGCCGATTTTTGAAAATGCAAAAAAAAATCGTGACCTTGATTTACTCGAGCGCGTCAGATTTTTATACAGGCGGTTCTTCTTGATGGCCTTGTTGTACTGACCCATAATCTGACAATTATGTTGAGGGATTTCCTTAATCTGACGGTTTGAAAAAAAAAATATATAAAAAATATCGAAATCTCGAAAATGGTTCAAGATATCGAAAAAATGTTTGCACAAAAGTTGTAGAAAATTTAATCTTCTACAATATTTATTATGAATACATATACCAAAAAACCCATAGGAAACGAGATATTTGCAATAAATGATTTTTTGACCTTTGACCTTGAAAAATCAGTAGTCGCGGGCACCCTAAGATAAGTAGCTTTTGAGGTGAAACTCATAATATTCCTGGACTATACACTTAATAATGATTTTAGCTACTTCAGCTTGTGCAAATCGGCAGATTAAGATATTTCCGTGATTCGTGACTAATTTCCTTCAAAATAAAAAAAAAACTTATCGTGCTCGAGAAAATCCAGGTGACGTTTTGCAACTTTGCGAGTCTCCAATTTTCTTTCGTCACGCCCAAATTGTCAGATTATTGAAATGTACACTATTTTGCATGTAACTAACTTACCTTACCTTAATCTGACGCGCTCGAGTATTTCAAACCAACGATTTTTTTTACTAATCTGACGGGCTACCCTAGGCGTTCGACACTACATAGAGGGCTTAGATTTGGTGAGAGTACTTCTACTTTTGGTGCAAGGTTGCCCCCTTTATGTTAATCTGCCGCGCTCGAGTAAATCCCGAAATCCCCTATTCGCCTCCCCTACCATAATGCGAGTGGGTTATGAGTCAAGTCCAACGAGTGTACATAATTAAAAATTATTCTAATAATTTGATAGTAGGTACGATATGTGTAATAATTTGTGAGAATATACAAAAAATGTTGATCAATTTATTAAGAAAGAGCACTTTCTTTAAGTTTGCCGTATGTAACTACTTCTGAGAATTTGATCCTTATTAACAACATTATCGGATGGTGTAATAATACAGGCTGTGTATTTTTTTTCAAATTCATCGGTTTCGATTCCTGGGTTGGGTAAATATTTTTTCGAAAATCGAATGATGCAGTTTTAGTTTTAATCAAAATCGGCCTCGAGACTCCTTTCAGCATTTTTCGATATTCCCTTTAGTTTAGGATTTGGCCATCCACGCCCACTTGAAAAATTCCACCTGTATATTTGGTCCTCAAGCCGCAAGGTTTGGTATATGTTTTCTGTTGCGAATAAACAAGTTGAAGTTTAAAACTATTCTCAGACAAATATGCTAAAGCTGTAAATTGTGCGTGTTTTATTAAAACTTTCAACGCCCACAGCTTTGCGAATGTATTGTTAAAGAATACTTTAACTGCTTAACTTGGCAACATTTCGCAACGTTATAATTAATGGCCAGAGACGGTTTCATTTTGGGGGCAAAACAAAAAGATAATTGCGCCCAATTAATTTCAACTCCTTGCAAATGAGGGTGAATTCCCTTTATGTCCTTTCTACGCTTATATTGGTTTCGGGCGATGTTTAGTTCGTCCGATTTGTTTGTTTTACGTTTCTACTTGATAATTGATTTTCTTATTGAACCAGAGACCTTCGGGCGGTCGATTCAAAAAGTTTCAATTAAAAAGAGATATGAAAAAGGATTTATTAGTTTAAAGTTGTCTAACTTTAATAGAACTTGACTAATATGCTTAGGCTTTTTTACCCTGTGTAAATGATATGAATTAAAAATAGTGTGCGGCTCAGGAAAATAGCTAAATCTATAGATTTCAATCCAGATACTGAGGCAACACATACATATTATATTTACTATCTCTGTGTTTGTTTCAGGCCGCGCTTTGCGCCGACTACAGCGTCCCTGTTGATTGCGTAGCAGCTGGACCTGCGCCGCGTCCAAGCTCCTTCCACGAGACATCTGCACCCAAAGTAAGTTACTGTACACTGTTTTATATACTTACACCTAGTTTTTTTTTCATTTTATGTTAATGAAGAAGAGCAAAATAATAACTGTGAAGTTTTCATGTCTGTGTAGTTTGACCAGTGAGTGTGAGGCAGAAGCCTGAGACTTGTTAGTTGATTAACGTGCTGATTTGACGGTGACGAATAGTTGTATGAGGATTTTAAACTTTAGACTAATTAAAGGTTTATTCTAAAAGACAAAGATTACCTATGTGGAGCAAAACTTACATTAATTATTAATTTTACTTTTCAAGAAAGGCTACCTTAAAAAATATACATGTGAAAGTTGTCACTAAAATTCATTGTTAAAAAGGTGTTTTTTTTTTAATAAAAAGACAAGTTAGGCACGAATGAAAATTGTAGATTTTATTTGAGGTTCATGCAGGTCATCTAGATAGTCTCCCCCCCTAGAACAAATGGCTCTGCGAGCTGTAGGTAGACCTCGCGAAAGTATTGTAACGTTGTTGAAAATTTTCGCATTCTTTACGTGTTCAAACCCCATATTGAAAATTTTCCAAAAACTTAATCGACAAATATTCCATATAATTATCGAACCTGCTCACAAAATTTCTCCAATTTATCTTAAACGCTAGAGAGGGGGCTTTAGTCTGAAAAAATATAGATCCGGGGCTGGTAAGAGAGGTTCATGCAAATTAACATTTGTCGTGGTTTCGATCTAGCCCAAGAAGATAAAGTCTTTTTGTCTTAAGTCTGGGTATATAATTTATTATTATTTTATCTATACAACACGCGGACAATTGCATGTCACCGGCTTTATTTTCAGTCTGGTGTCTGGCCGGCAGAAATACCGTCGCTGTACTTACATAAAAATTGTTTCGATCAGTATTTAGTGTTTTATACTTATGAATCTACAAATCATTCAGGATGACATGCACAGTATTATTGCAATCGTAGATAAATTTTATCTTTGATAAAATGATTATATAGATAACTGTTTGGGATTTTATGTTTCAATATTGGTACCTATATGGTATGATAGATATGATATGATGATGATGATGTTTTTGAACATAATTTGTCATCGTTACTACAATATTTTTTTAAAGATTATCTACATGACTACCACGATATATTTTCTTTAATTAAATGATCTAAGTGCTTTGATAAAACAATAAGCTTTATTCAGATAAAATATATTTGCTTCAAATGTATATGTATATGTAAAATTCATATATTGTTTGTTGAGATCTTTGTGTGTGGTTTTTTTTAAATCTTATGTTCAATGAAACTAAACTCATAAATAACTTGAAATATACATTTAAAGTTCTAGGATGGTGAAAGATATTAAAAACTCGTTTAAAATTACGTTCAATGTAGGACAATGCCGCGGTGCTTTATTTTTGGAGGTATACATTATTTTGTGTTTCAGTAGGACAAGCAGACATGTCGTCGCCCGACTTTAGACATACGAGTATGTGTCACAACAAAATAATATGTTATATTTATACAAGTAAGACATGTGCGGTGTCATGTTTTAGGTCATGCATCTACCTTTCTAAAGGTCATCATAATTTATCATCTAAAAATGTCATGTGAAGCTCCCTTTAGTAGTCCCTTACATCAATTGAAGACGTCGACATTGATGTGCTGCTGACCTTGCAGAGATCTTCTCATGTTTTGTAATGAACCCCACGTGGGGGTTTGCTTAGTGGGGGCAGAGCTCATTGTCCATTATGATGTTTTGCTAAAAGAAAGTCCGACAAAATCGTTGCGTGGATGACTAAGGTAAGGCTTGAGGATAAAAGGATGAGCTACATATTTTGCTTGTAAATAATATTTTTAAGCAATATGATGTTGCTCATTAGTCAGTAGTATATGTTTTATTTTATTATTACTTTTAAAGTAGTGGTTACTTATGTTGGATTAGATTAGTCATTGATGCTATCTGTATCATTGTTATCATTATCATTTAAATGTGTGATAATGAAAGTATATATTGGCATGTTTTTTTATGGCGTCGTCTACCTACTCTAAAATTTTAACACAAATCTCTATCAACAGTTGGTATATTTCACATATAGGCACCTTAGGCAGGCATGTTTTAGAATAATACACCTTTAATTTGTCCATAAATACTAAAAGTGAAACAAATATGCGTATATGATGAATTTGATGTTTGGGGTCATAGATAGGGTTCAAGTAAAAGTCACGATCGTTCAATTAATGGAACTAAATACTAAAAATGATTGCTGATTAAACACAACAACGTATATATTAGCCATTTTTTTTCTACAAAAATAACATTAATTTGTATGAGTAACATTAACTCTCTAAACATCACACTGTACCACTCTATCTTATTTAATAAGATATCGATACAAGCGAAAGCAAACCAGTATGAGTCATGCATAATAAAATTTCACCCACCGTACTAAGCGACACTTACTTACACCCACATCGAAATGGGGATAAAATTCATTGAACAAACTTCATGATGACCTTATCAAGAATGTAGTGTTGTGAAAGAATGAGTCACGTAAGTCATTCAACTCACTGATCGTATCTGAGCACCGAACTCGGTCACTTGTCCGCCTTTAAATGTATCCTTTTTAAGTTTCATGAGTCAGCTTAACTTAAACGAAAACTGTAGTATTCTCAAGTAATTCAAGGAAGTATTTAATTACGATGTAATTTAAGACAATGATAGCCCAGGTAGTGACGTCGGATACCGCGTCGAAGGTTGTGGGTTCGAATCCTACAGTGAACTCGAGCTTTTGGTGAGGTACTTTGTAGTACTCGACTGGCTGGCCCTTAACAGGCGATACTTATACCGGTGAATTTCATCAGTGGCACTAGATAGATAGTTAACGTTTAAGTATTGTAAAAGATCATCTACTAATTGGCAATCTCCTTGGGATTGCTAATGTCCATAGGCAATGGTAGTCACTTACCATCACGTGACACGGTAGCCTGCTTGTCTTGTGTCATAAAAAAATCTGATTGCCTAAGCCTTGTGTGATACATAAACATAACTTGAGTCATTCACTGCGCCGTTAATCACAATTATCTGCGCTTAGAATTTTAATTACATAAACATCATTTGTAATGACACTACTTACAGGCCTATGATGTCAATGACGAATCATGCATATTAATCATCAATTGTTATTATAAAAAATAACAATTGATTGATATTTTGTCGAACCCTTGATGATTCAAGATGACTCAACTACATCCCTATTCGCTTAAGCGATACGTCAGTAAGTGATGTGTAATGCTGTTGAAACTGGGGGTGTGTCATTTAAATTACTTACACATGTTCATTTAAGTTATATTATAACTGTAACTAACAGTTTTGTAATAGAAGCTAATTGAATTACGTTTCGTCATTCTGTCTAGACAGAACCGATAATATTTTTAGCTAGTGACTCATTGGCTACAGGGTATTTATGTACTTGTGTATTTCTTTTTCAAACGAGCTTACTTTTGTATGGGAAAACCTCCAACACGATCTTACTTTTGTCCCATCGCTTTTACGCAAAAAACATAAACTTATACATATAAACTATAAGTTTTTAGGTCCTTGACATGAATTGTGTTGTTAAAAAACTAAGACACGTGGAATAAGTTCAAATAACAAAATAAATATATTAAATATACCATACAATAATCCTTTACAATAGAAGGTAGTACCTACATTAAAAAAATATAACAATAAATCTTAAACTAATGATATCATCAAACTTAATATTTTTTTATCCGTTTTATGATTTATAATGTGTTTTTTGTATTCAAATCCTCACAAAGGTTAAGAAGATTAAATTTAAGAAAAATCTGGAATTTTACTACTTTAATAATAAGGCTCAAAATGGCCAACATTCCTGAAAAATATAGATTACTAGCTGTTTTCAGCGGTTTCACCCGCGCCTTCAAAGGATTCTATCTTTTTCAGGAATAATAAGTATCCGGCATCCTTCTTCAAAGTCCCATCTATATCCATACCAAAATTCTTAAAAATTGGTTCAGTGGTTTAGGCGTGAAAAGGTAACAGACAGACTGAGTTACTCTCGCAATTATATTATTAGTAAGGATTAAAGCTAAAACGAAGATATATTGGAGTACAATAACAATTGGCGTTGAACCGAGACTATTTTTATTGTGCCATCCACTACATATCTAATCTAATAGAGTTTTTATTTCACCAAACCTATTGGTTTATATGTATGTATGTAGCTGTATGTATTCTCAATGTAACGAGATTGAATATTGTTATATATTTCTATTTTATAAACCTACCTACGTAATATTAACAAAATACAAAGAAGTCTATATTACGTAGACTATTTAAGTTGTATTTAAAAATGAAGTAAAAAGATCAAATAAATACGCGAGGAAACAATGCCAAAATTAAATACATGATTTTGCCTCAATACTTCCTGTGTCTATTTATAGAAACAAACATACTACCGACATACACGGTCAAATTACTGTCCGATATATCACTATATCCGTAAAAGGAAGGTCGGTGCGTCACAAAAGCTTCCATGAGCTTCCTCGATGCGCGTGCGCATGACATCATTGTGACGTAAACTTTGCGGTGGGTTAGTTAGACAGATGTTTTTTCTAAGCTTTGTTTGGAAAAAATAGTAGAACAAGTAAAGTGACTAATGGAAAAACAAATGACTTAATAATCTTCAGTAACGGACATTATTTCTTTCTAAGATGAAGTCTTAATTTATATTTCGAATTTTATCGGATTCGATGTGAATTAGATTGCTAATTTTGTATCATTATTTAAACTCTTGGTTGTGATTGATTATGAAAGAATAATAAAATGTGGTGTAAAGCAGGAACAATAAGAAGAGAAAGCAAGAAGTTCGGAATGATACCTCTGATATTGCAAGCGTCTATAAAGTTACTGTAATCCTTACCATCAGGCAGACCGCATGCTTGTGGCAACCTTATAGTATAAAAAAATAATAGGGTTTTACTGAACTGGGTAACTATTCCAGCTAATATTATATTTAAGGCGATGATAGCTTCGAATCCTACAATGAGTTTGAGCTTTCGATGAAGGAAAACATCGCGAGGAAACCACGGTGGTAGGGTTCTTTGTAGTACCCGACTGGCTGGCTACCATCTTCACGTTGAAAGTCTTGTCGCCAAGCACCTAACGGTCTGTTTCGACTGCTGCACTTGAGAGCCAGTTTCATTCTTGGCTTTGTGTGCTTACCACCATCGGTGACATCATCACTAACCAATAACACAAGCTTATCCAAAATAAAAAAAAGCTTTTACAGTTTAGCTTTATGCCGGTAGCAACGGAAAATCTAGACTAGTATTTTGTTACGAATGAGTCTGAGTAGATATTCCAGCGTTTTCATAAGATGACTAAAAAAATAATTAAGATTGATGATGACACCGAAAAAAATGCTGAAAATGATCTTGACCTAATCCAAATTCAAGTAAACAGTATTGTAATTGTAATGACTCACATAATTTTATTACTCGTCAAGTCATCAGTAATTCTAACTGTTGCGCTCAGTGACTTTAAGTAATTTTAGGGACACGATTTGTCACTGTTGGCCCCTTCGTAAATTCTGCATGCTATTTGTAGGTTATGTATGGTACAGCACCCTATTTTTATTGTCCCAAGCATAACGTTACTAGCGTTAAAGTTCTCTATGAATCCCACCCTATTTAGCGGTATTATTAATTCGGTATTATTTAAACATTTTCATTGCGTCGGGTAATAACAAATAAATGTTTGCTAATAATCCACGCATTAACCCCGTTATATCTACGAGTATAGCTGTGTTTGCTGTTTCTGTTCAGTTTCTTAATTTCAATAGCCTACGTATGTTTTTTAAAGCAATACAATAGATACGTACTTTTGTCTCCGGTTACTAGTAAAAGAAAGACATACAATTTACTATTACTATTGTCTTTTGTGTGTAACATGTTGAAAGGATACATTAATATCAATGTTTACATATCGTTTAACATTTGAAACTGGGCTCTATTTTAAGTACTATAAGATAACATGTTTAATCAGCAACATCTCAGCTGTCAATCGCTTTTCCCCTATGGCTGGCACCGATGCGTAACAGACAAGCGTGCATGCAACGTCAATGCGGAACACCTGTGACATACAATGAGTCATTTCACGTGAGTTAAGACCATCTGTGACCCAGCCAGCAAGCAACGGACAGAAGGTTGGGAGCACCGGGCTCATGACTCAGTGTCGACAGTTTGCTTGGTAACATACATGTAACGGCCTTATTTTGGATTTAGATAACGTCATTTTATATTTTTTTGGTACATTTGTATGCTCCAACTGATGATTGAGATTTAGATATTGGAGGACTTTTACTTAAACTGAGATTTCAGTCTGGTTTCTTGCCGGAATCTTCTCAGTTTATGTGTATTCCGGTGGTAGAGTTAATTTTAACGTTCTTAAGTGCCTTACCTGGCCCCAAACTGAATAAATGAGTTTCTTTTTCTTATTTTGATTTTGTTTAATTTATCTACTGGCTGAGATTTATCAGTAGCTCTATGTAGTATGTCGTATTCACTTATAATCATGTTCTTTTTTATATCTCGTGTTATGTTATAAATATATACCTATTTATTTTTTATCTTTTTTGAACTACCCACTCTTAGTTCCAAAAATTTTTTAATAGATGAGGTTATCTGAGCCACGTGTTTTAGCCAGACGAGGTCGTTAAACTCTATCTATAATTTACTCCAGTTTTTTCATATTAAATGCGCGATATTAGAGTCATTTTTTCTAATTGACTGTCAGAGCTTTTATCGGTAAATAAATATAATACGCATCCCAAGAAATTTATTTATAGCTTTGGATTATTTAAACATAATATACACCTAGGTAATTCCTTCATTAAATGTTACAAAATTGAGTCAATCTTTGTTTACTGGAAATTATTATTTAATTAAGTATTGTTGTAATAAATTCCCAGTTTCATAGAATTGGTACTTTAGGTAATGTCATAATATATGTCCTGAATTTGTAAAAAAATTGGCATTGTAATAACCTTACCTACCTAACCTGCCATTTATATAGTAATGATTTAGCTCAATCAAATTCACCTGGGTGGTATTCATTTGATATTAGATGAAGTCATCATTGACCGATTCGCGAAATTGATCGAGTGCATTCACCTTCTAAAGAGTTACATCACCGATACCAAATAGAAATAATACTTTATTATCTGGATTTTTAATATATCTCAATTTTCATTGAAGACCGAGTTTTAATGAAACGTGGAATTTTAAATATACCGTACATTTATTTCTGCAGTAAGTGCAAATAACTTAATATTGAAAATTAATAAATCATAATGAAATTTAATAAAGCGAGAACATTTAACTCTAAATAGTAATTTTAAGTCAGTTAAAAAGTTTAACTGTAATAATAATAAAATCTTTTATTTTAATAATGTAGAGAGTAGAGACGGACAAATGTTAGGTAGGTACTCTTGATTTAGCATCACTCATTCATACCAAAATCATGAATTTGGGCTTATCGTACGTAACATGTAATATAAATAGAGTTGTTAACTTTAGTATATCAGTAAAAATAATATAATTTAGTAAATAAATAAATTTTCTGCCTACTTCATAGACGACGTCAAAGTAGTTCTCGAACATTGGCTTCAATTTAAACACACCTGTATTTATCCTACTTACATCATTATTTGATTATTCTTTAAATAATTTTTAGTAACAATATTTCAACCATCCATACTTAACTAACAACAATTATTTTGATGT
Organism: Ochropacha duplaris; assembly: GCA_951361185.1. Lineage (NCBI taxonomy): Eukaryota > Metazoa > Arthropoda > Insecta > Lepidoptera > Drepanidae > Ochropacha > Ochropacha duplaris. Next base: position 5,320,625 of record OX592706.1, read on the forward strand.
ACAACCCTACCTATATGTTCTTTGAAGATGACATCAGAATGACGATTCTATTTAAACATACAATCAACACCTAGGTATTATTTAGCATAATCACGTAGGTATATTATTGTAAGTGTGTAGGGGCTTGATTGCTCGAGGATACTAGAATGATCTCAAAGTAAACATTGCATGTGTAAATATTTTGTATCTAGTGGAAAATTAAACAAACTATTTACCTATCCATAAATACATGACAATATCATTGAATGTGATTATACAAGCTAATTACACAGTAGGTATCTTAAGCATACCGAATACAATAAACAATTATTGTATTGTATATTGTTTCTTTTTGTGTATTGTACATGGTACTTTTGTTCATTTCTTATTTCAGAGGTTATAATGGTATTCAAATTTTATCATATTTTTGTGGCTTCGGAGTTCCTATAGTATAAAGGAGAGCGCGTTTTCTAATTATGTGTTTTATTGTCAATAGTAAAATTATATGGTTGAGTGAAAATATAAACCTTCGAAATATTAAGCAACAGTTGGAATTATGTAGATCATGGTCTGTACATTCACGGGCACGGGTAATGAAATAATTATTACTTTTTGTAACATTCTTAAATATGTATTTTGTAACCGATTAACCATGTTGAAATAAAATGTATACAAAATAATAAGGTGCAAGCAATCAATTTTTGCCTGGGCCTTTATATTGATTGTTATGTACTTATATCAATCATAATCCCTAACCATCAGGTGACCCGACTGCCTGGTTTTTCACTTTTGGTATTAAAAAAATACCAAAAAAAGACCTTACAAAAATATTACAATTAAGTAGGTACCTACTTTTACAAAATTTATTGTTCTTTAATTACCTAATGTCAGTATTTATAAAGTGCATGGAACATTTGAGAAATAGAGTTCAGTCTGCATACAATATACCTACCTACTTCGGTATTTTAGTAAGTTATTTACAAAGTCATCTGGGTCTCACATAAAGTTACGCAAAAACCCGACGACCATAAAAGGTCGCCCGCCACATAGGCAAATGCCAAACGGCCAAACTTCTCAACTCTAACTGTGACCATTTTTTACCCAATAATCCATAGCACGCTCGCTTGCAACTGCGCTATCATTCAGATGTCGGACATAACGAACCATTGGTCACAAAACTTTATTTATTGTTAGTTGTATCGTTGGAATAAACGATACCGCGTGCATTTGTTACGAAAGAGCGCTTGCAACTATTTGTAATCTAGTTCGTAGGTAGGTATCTATTTTAATTACATAGACATGTATACCCAATATCCAAGCCCACATTCCAGAGACTCTGATCACAAACCATTCTCTATTACCATTGTCAGATTGGTAGGCAGTTCAATGTATCACGTAAACGACCTCAAAACGGCATTCGTCCTAGTCGAGCGTAATCTAACATAATTCAACTCGAATCGAAATCCAAACGCGAAAGTTTACGTTTCGTTACTCAACCCTCTTTAAGTAGACTGCGTTGTATCTAAATGTGCTAAAGTTCAAAATAGCTTGGCATATTGTTGGACACGTGCGGCACGGAGGTATTAATGGAGTCGGTTTTCTACAACAAAGAATTCCCGCGCTGAATACTTCTGAACGGTTTATGTGAGCGTACGATGCCGTTCTCGTACCGCAGCGCTTTATCGCTGCAAGGGCTATTTCGACCGCGATGACTCAAGCCTCGGTAAACAGTATGCGGGGCGATGAGTCACCGTTTTACACATTCGCGTATAGCGTTTGAGTAGTGTTGTCAGTCTACAGTTGGACTCGTCAAGTAACTGAACCGTCCTAGGCGTTTATATCGCAGGTTTTACTGCCAAACGCCTAGACATTACACATCATTAGCGAGATAAGCTACTGCTTGTAACAAACATTTCGTTTACGTTAAACAAGAACAAGTTTTTGTGAAAGTGTAGGTCTAGTTTTGTGTTATATGTGTGTGCGTGTCAGTAGTGAAACGGTCGATTAAGTTGGTGATCGTTCTGTGCTATTTGTGGATTCCTTACATACTGTTGGATTTGACTGTGCTTAGTTGGATTGATGATTGTTTAACAATGCCGTCAAATAAGAAGTTACTATCGAAGGTGCGGCAGATTGCCCAATGGATATTGGTGGTTCATGTGGTAAGCCATTTAAGTAAATAGTTGCAACCATAAGATGTTTTTTTTTCTACAACAGTCAAATGGACAAACTCATTATTAAAATCAAACTTGAAGAAGGTTGAAACAGCCGGTTTAAAGACAAACAGCTAGAGGTTTTTGTTAAGTTGTTATGTAAATGTAAAGAATGTATATTTATGACATAAGAACAGTGGGACGAATAGGTATAATTGCTGTAGCAGTTGTAGAAAATCTAAATAAATACATTGTAGATATTGATGAGGATCCTCGGCAATCTCAGGGGTTGACTTAACTCAGTTATAAGTTCAGAGAGCAAAGTTTACTTCTCGATAGGAGAGACGCAATCTTTTATCTTATTCCAAATTCTAAAACAAAATAAACTCTCCAACCAACTTGCTATTGGAATTGTAGAAATAAAAGTAGTACAGAAGTTTTCACAGAGAAGAACAAATGAATGAAAATGTGTTAAATTACCAATAAAGGTATCAAATTATTAATCAATGAATCACTTGAATGCCTCGTTTTAATCGATGCTAGATACCTAGTTGTTTTTTTAACGCTTGTCAATGAACAGTCTTTACATCCGGCCAGCTAAAGCTACTTTTGTTCCATAACAAAAACATCTTCGTCTTACAATAGCTTAAGCTCTGACAGATGAACAAGTAAAAGGAACAGATTTGATCTGTGGGCTCGTTTGTCACAATGACGGTCGGAAAGGTTCACCATTCGCATTTTTTCTTTAAATATACATAGGTAGACTTAATGTATTGATCAGAAGACTTAAACAAAACAAATATAAAACTGGAATGGTGTACCTATGTTAATCGAATTCTGATAGCATAAAAAACATTTTCAAAGTTATTATTTCAGCGTAATCAGGGTGCGACGACCTTTTCAAGTAGGTGTTGAAAATTTCTTCCATAATTGCTCCCTTCATTGCAACATTCGTAAGGGTCTACTTAAGGAGACCCCCGGCCCCTTGGGCGATTCGGACTCGCAACTTAGTAATTAAGCTTATTTCCAGCGTTTGTTTTGTCATCCCTTAACAATTGTTTGATTTTGCGAAATGAACTAAATTCAAGATTGTTAAGTTGTTTTTGATTCGATTCGACCTTGCACACACACTATATAAATGATAACAATAATAAAGTAGTTATTTAACGGCTAGTCACATTATTGGAATCCGTCTCGTCAAGAGAATTTCGTTATTATGACTAGTTGACTAGACATTTTACAGACGTGCATAGTATTGAGCCAAGCGACTTCAAATAATTGAAAAACACGTCCTCAAATCCTATAAAAGTGAAAAGAGCAAAAGAAAATCTGTTTAATACGGTTGTGCAAGACCTGTTTGCGGTCTCCAGTTTGCTGAACGTGACCAAACAGAAGTTGGCGGCAACATAGGTACCTATGACCGTGCCAATTGTCTACTGTGAAATGCATTTCTCTCCTAACGAATTCTTGCATTTTATATTGCAACCAGTTAGCCTGTTTCAATATCAATTCGAAATGAAAACAATGATAAATAAATTCACACTGTCTGTTGAAGTAGATATCTATTGAAAATTGAGTCTCACACAGAAAGTACTGACACTGTAGTGTATTATGTTCTAAAGAATCCTGTATTACCTACGTAAGATAGCAAGTTTGTTTTTTGTCGTCATCATTGTTATTGTAAACAAAGCCGGCAGCACTGGGACTTAGTGACTCATACATAGTCTTGCTTCAGAAATATCTGCTAAAAGCTTCACTAATTAACGACTATCTCTATTCTTGTAGCAAGGATACGTGAAACCAAGGCTTTGTTTATTTTTTCTCCTTAATTAGTTTATTAACTATGCTGTGTCTGATTTTTTTACTATATAATTTACCTACTCTTTTGTCTAGTAGGTACAGTCTCTAATACAATAGTCTTAAATCTGAAATAACTGGAAAGGCAACCTTTATATTTTCTCTGAGTCACCATCTAAATATATATCCCCCATTACAAACCTATGGAAAATTTTCGAATAAATCAATATTACCATATCGAAGTCACGCGACACTAAAGCGCGCTATTTTAGTTTGGGATACCAAGAGGCGTGTCTCCGGTATTAATACATCGGGCCGGGCTTGTGACTCATCTGGCCGTCTGAAAGCTTCATCTTGTCCCATATCCTTCATACTGTTTGCATTACTCATAGCGGGTGAGCCCGGAATCATTTATATTGATGTCATTGTAAAATTCACATCACGGAACTTAATGTTTATGGCTTTGTGCGTGCAAGGATTTCTATGCATTAGAATTTCATCTGCTGTCATAAATTGTACTTTAAAGAATAAACATGTTAATCTTATCTCAGAATATCAGTTGTAAGTGTCCGATAAATGATAGCGTTGAGTCATATTTGAGGATATTTGATAACGTGTTTTGAATAAATTAAAATATGTATGTAAGTGTGCGATATTCGTAAGTTATTAAATTTAAATCCAGTATTCCAAAATTCTTAGTAAAATATGGATTCACATTTTCTATTAGATTCAATATTGAGAACCACAAGGTTAATATTGTATTGACTCGTTTCGTTGACTTCCTTCCTGATTATACTTAATATTTTTTTTTTCGAATTGCACTCACATTTACTTTGTGAATTTACGTCTCATTTTGTAAGAAATAATAGGGAGTCTACGACGTAGTACAGGAAACGTATAATGATACATATTGGAAAAGCCCTGCTGTACGACAGTACGAGACATCAATCGGCTCATGATGAATAATATTCTGTCTCCATCAGAGACATACAAATAAAACATGTAATAATTTTTTCATACATATACGGCGAACATTTGTATTAGAATTTTAAATGTGTCCCCATATTATGACCTATAAACAAATGTATTGTTGACAAAAACAATTTTTCGTTTGACAAAAATCGAACTATTTATCTTCACAATCTAGTTTAATTCTCTAGACCATTATATACATTTAAGTAAGCAGTCATTAACGTTAAAGTCACTGCATTCTGTTGGGACAGGAAGTGAAATATAAAGTGGTTACATACTACATTAGGTATAGTGATAAAGATGTATATATTTAAAGGAAGTGAGCTGTTGACTACTATTCCCCTATTATACGTTTCAATTGATGAATGGCCAGACGAGAGCATGTGTGCTTGAGCAGAATTCAATTTGATCCCTTTCAGAGTTAACCCTTACGCTCAAATGCAAGCATTGATTTGAATCAGTAAATAAAATGAAATGAAAGTACGCGATCCATTGCTGGCTTCGTAAAAAAAGATTGCTGCAAAAATACCAATACAATGTGATTGAGATTTTAATTGTATTCTTAGACAAGTATTGTTTACCTAGACAATAATACGTAAATTTAACAATGTGATATGTGATTATTATGGGTACCTCATTTTTTTTATTATTATATTATACACTAAATATTAACACCCTTATTTTTCGTCGGGGGTTAAAAAAAAGATGATCGTAAACATGTTTCTTCAATTATTTTTTTAAATTTTATTTAATGATAATTAATTAAAGAAAATATACAAAAAAATGTTTCTTCACTCCCTTAACCCAGTGCTGGTTTGTCTGGGAGTTGCAAAAGAACGTTTCTTAAGTAAGTAAGTTAGGTTTTTTGCTATTTTTTATTAAGCTCTTCAGTATGTTATCAATACGATTACTTTTGAAGGACACTAAAGCTAAAGGTAGCTAGATAATATAACAGACAAATAGCTAGATAATTCAACAAATACATTGATGTAAAGCGGATTTTACTTTAAATAAATTGTACTAGATCTGTACTGAATATCATTTTAAATTAAAAACTATTGTCACTAATAGTCACTGGTAAACCTAATAAAACTATGATAAAAGAATATGTATGTCTGTAGTGTAGGTAAGTAGGTAAGTAAAATGTACAAGCAAATCTTTTGGCGAAAGTAAAATTTCATAAATGCCATTGAGGCTTTAATTAAGCACATTAAAATATGCAAATAAAGAGCCAGAAATCTCTGTAGACATCGCAAATCAAAACGGGGGTAGAACGGCCGTCGTTTAATTATGTAAATAAATTTTCATGCATAGCAAGGAATCGAAACAATGCGCCAGATGAAGCGAACCAACCCTTCTATAGTAAAAGTTTAAACTGCCCTGGGGGCATAGTGACGGTTCTTTAGTTCGTGGTTAAAATTAAAAAAATAAAATTGATTTTGAAATTGATTTATTATGAACATTAAAAGTAATGCAAAAAATCATATTTCCTTGACGTCCGTACAGAATTACCGTATCCAATTCAAACAATAGTTACGTAATCACTAATTACGTAAAATTAAGATTGCGTACATTGAACTGCGCTTACATAAATGACTCTCGAGACTAAATCCATCTGAGTCGGTACTAATATAACCCTTAATGAGAACTGTTGGTACGAGAGACCCTTCGTGTCCGGAGGCGCGGAAGCAGGAACTCATCACCGCCTCTAATGGCCTGAAACCACCCTCGGGTTAAACAGATATCATCTTATACAATAAATAAACACATTCCACAATAAAAACGTACTGTTTCAAAGCTTTTACTAAAAAATCGTAATCATTATTTATGTGATTCCATTTCTATTTTTCATAACATGAAATGTAGGTTAGTTTAAATATAAATCACTCGTATAAAAAATGAATGCTATTTTCAAACTGTGTAAAAAAAAATACCGACGAAGTCTATTTACAAAATAAAAAACACCACAATGATGCGTCATAAAAATTTGTCTTCATATGAACTAAATTTGGCGGTGTCCCTAGAAATGTTATCACCTCGTAGTATCGCCGATTCTAGCACAATATCTCATAATATTCTTTATATCCGTACCCATAAACACAAACGGGTCGTGGTAATGACGCACTGTCGAGGGGAGAGGGAAGGCTAACCGGCCGTTACGGTCACCGGATATGTGACCGCTGCATTTTATTACCACTTTACTCTGCCACATAATCGACCTTCATGATGAAGGGCTTCTTTCCGACTAATAGTCACTTGGTATGCAATACCACTTGTCCCATATGCTCAGCGTACCACGGCGCTCGACGCTAACGGCTAAACGTCAGATCTGTTTGTGATTACTCCAAATAACCGTGTTTCTTATTGTTTCAGGTCGAATTCATAGAAGCTTACTGTACGCCGAGAGACACAGCACGTCGGTCTCCGCAGCGCAGCCGCCGATCTAGAGAGCCCCGTCGCTCCCCTGAAGCCACCAGATGGCGCTACGACTCCCGCCGGGTTAACTACGACTTTGATTCGTGCCGTCGACCTTACGAATACGAGAGTCGGAGATATTTCGACGGAGATTCGGGAAGACGACCGGAGGTTGACGCAGATTCGGCCAGGCGTCGCGCTGACTACGAATCTGCCAGGAGGACGGACTTTGATTTGTCAGCTCCTGGTGTATCCAGGCGAAGTCCCGAGAGTGCACCAGAAGGTTCAGTGGAGTCTCCACCAGAGCCAGCACCTACAGCCCCATTAAGACACGAGAGGCAATCTAGACATTGCTCTCAACCATATTACGAATCAGGTAAGATAGCGCTTTTTATATGTACGAGAATAATATGTTTATGAGTTCTGACTTACACTTCTTATATAATAAGATTGTAATAAATAATCATAAGGCATGTTATTCTATTTCATAAGTATTAGAAGGTCATATTATCGTTATTACTCATAGTTGACCCGCGGGAAACTACTTATATGTATATTTTCCACTATTTATGATCGTCAGCACTTACTGCGTAATACCAACTTTATCAGAGACAACATTTGAGACTAACCTCCTTGGCGTGCGTCATAAAATAGTAACATTGTGTGTAGCTTACGTAGCATAAAAACCTTACATTTAACGTATTTTACCAAAATACCTAATATATTCACTGTGACGTTAATGTAATATAATAAAATTTGGCTTTTGAATAAATTTTGTAGGTTCGTAAGTACGTAGTTTATATGATATGTGTAGATTGCAAATTGTGTTCATTCTAATGAAATATGATGCCGTGCTTCCGTTCGCTATACTGTAGAAGTAACAATGTAGAACATCAAATTGCTCGATATTGCATTATTGTTTACCAAAACATCCTGGCATTAAGTAGGTACAACACAATTGTATTACTAAAACTCAAAACTGTAATACAATGTTTTTAATTTTCATTGAAACCTAAGCGTAACTTTTTTATAGAACTCATTGCTTATTTCTTTCATATGATCACATGCTTGCTCTACATAGATGAATCTTTCTAATATTATAAAGAGGAAATGTTTTTATGTATGTGTGTATGAAACGAAACTGAAAAACCGAGGCCGATTTAAAAAAATCTTTCACCATTTAAATGCTACATTATTCTAGATTAACGTGGGCATATTTTTTTATCCCGGAAAACCACATTTCATTTTCGGCGTACACGTACTCTCAACTTAAGCAATGCATTCTACTCATGTCCTTACTCATCTCCAAGGACTGTAGGACAAAGAAACCATTCTTCTGGCTTAACAATCGCGGTGCAGTCTAGTTAAGGCATTGTTTTCTCAGTGGTTACATGTACGTAGAGGCTTTATTAAAAAGAGAGAATTGCAGTTTCATGTACGTAAAATAGGTCAATTTATAAAGGTAGCAAGACTCGTATACTTTTAAATGATCTTCGTGGATATAGGTAAATATAGGTAAAGTAATTGGATACTTGCACACAGCAATTTACTTCGTATCACCTGCCATGTACATAAAGTGGATGGTCTTTGTTGTTAAACGTGTTTTAAAGATGTGCCTAGTGGTGTTATTATAATTCCTAGAGTAACTAGTTCTGCTAACAATTTGTAAAGTCCAATAATATTTTTTACCTACCTTACTATACTGATATTATTAAAACATCAACTTTTATAAGGTCATACATAACTCAGTATTATGATTTCAGGGAATATGTTTATCCTGCTATTATTCATAATACAATGAATTTTAATTACTTATACAGAATGAGTCCATAATACTCATTATATAAAGTTATGACAAACAGATCTCGGTATTTAGGGAAAACCGTTATTTTGACATTATTCATAATATTAGACGTAATGAAACGTTAAAAAACAAATTAAAACGTCACATAGCATTTCTTTAAATCTGTCACTTAGGTACAAGGAAATATTAGTGATGTTGTAAAATGAAATGATAGCATATTTTTTAATTACACAAGGATTACAAATCTCCAGGCCGACTAACAAATAGATGCTAGCATTAAAGCAACAATAGCAAGTTTTAATCAGCCCTTTTGCCGTTTGTCCGTCTGTCTAGACAAGAATGGAAAAAATATCCGGGCGATTATTAACAGGGCTTTCCATTGCGGCTATGGTTATTGGAGTAAAAGCTGATGTTTTTTTCTAATACAGAAAATCATTTTTTTAATTTTCTTCATGGAACCAATTGTTGATATCTTCTAGTTGTTAAAAGTAAGTCAGACTCACTTAGCTACAGTCATACTGTAAACTAATACTTTATATCAATTAATTAATAAATAAAAAATATACAAAATTAATACCCTTCTTTACCTTAATGTTATAGTTACTTGATGCCTTGGTATTTTCTGTGAGAACAGTTATGTGCGATATCCGAAAACCTTTAAGCTATCACTGCCGTCGCGTTTCAAAAAGACATTTAACACGTTAATCGCGTCAATTTAACAAATTTCGACTTTCGAATCGCGTCCCGGTCACCCATGCGGAAAAGTAATTACGACACGTAATGACGTCACTTACCACCCCGCTCCATTCCGCTAATAGACAATTTGCCCATTTTTGACGCCGTTTTGTTCGAATGACGATGACGTGACGGCAGGGGTTTAGATGTCAGACATCAAATGGGAAGGATTTTTACATTCAGGATAAAAGGTATTTTTACAATGACATATTTAAAAGGACATATGACATATCAAATAGATAACTAAATTGAGTATGTTTATCTACATTATGATAATTATTATTTAAAAAACAGATAATATTTGCATAAATAATCCACTGTAGTCAAAGCAAATACTTAGCTTTGGCATAAAAGTGTATTTAGTATTTATTTGATATACGCACATTAAAATAATTAAAAACGAAGATATCAAATAACTATGTAAGTAGGTATATACAAAATTATATCAAAATGATGTAACGTTGCAGTTATCAAATATTTCTACAAAGACAACTTATCATTTAAGTTGGAATAATTATTACGTTTCAATACTCTTTAAGATTGTCATACAATTTTATTTAAAAACATAAATTAACTCAAAAAGTTAACCATAAAAAAGCTGCTCAAAACACAAGCAAAATGCTCTACCGAATAATTTAAAAAACGAGGCAACAGAAAATGCGGATTTAAAACAAAAGACTCTCAGAAAGTGCACAGAGCTTGTCATAGGAAAAGTATTAAAAAAAGTTTATTATAAAATAGCAAACTATGCTTGGCCTACGATTCGTTAGTTCTTTTCCATCGTCATTGCTTAAGGGTTTGAATCCAGACTTTTTTATGTTCATGATGCATTCAGAAGGATTCCTTTGTTGAACCGAGCAAGGAATTCTCATTAGGGTATTTCTAAGTGGCTTTGAAATAACATTAGCTCCGTACATAAGCGCATATATTAGGGGATCTGGTACCTATATTCATTAATTAACTGCGTTATTAATACTTCACTTTGATGGGAATAAAAGGGAATTGGGGCTTAACATGCATTGTAAGTAATGAAACTAAAAAGCTGCTAATTGTTAATTTTTTATACTGCCAAATGATTAAAATGCCTGCTTACAAATATACGTAATAAGTAGAACGTATTATTGCATTGTTCTTTTAATAAAACATAACAAAATATTTTATATTTTTGTTTAGTTAATAGTCTACATAATTATATGATGAATATGGTATGAAGTTAATCTATACTAAAGTTAGATAATTTTATCGTGGATAGTAAATAGTCTTGCTTTTAATAAAATTATAGAACACTTATTACAATTGGTTGCTTTCTCAAGTGAATGTCGCGGCACAATCCGGACGCTCATTTAAACGATGCCACTTGAGACGAGTTGAAGCAACCTCAGAGATAGAAAAAAAGTCGTGAATCAGCGTCTAGCTCGTTACCAGCTTTAGTTTATCTCGTAAAGACACTTCGTAAGATACCGCATCGACGCATCCATAGGTGTTTTAGGCAAATTGTTCAGTTTCTTTCTTGCTATTTGTTATTTTAAATTACCTTCATGTTTATTTTTTGTTTTAGAATCATCGTCAGAAGAAAGGTCGTCATCTTCAGAGGACGAAGAAGACGAATTTGGTGAATTTGATCCATTTACTACAGCTCCGTCTCTGCATTCACCTGACAGTGGACGCTCAGACCCAAGATACGCCAACGCGCCGCGTAGAAACCCAAGTCCATATTATTACGGTGACTTATTCAAAACTGCTCCCACAGCACCAACGCCCTCGGCTCCCACAATATCTACTACATCATCATCTCGTGGCCCTCGATACAGGAAATCGGCTAGCCTAGACGCACCACACGTTGCTCCGAGACCAAATCTACCAAAAAGATTTTCTGTCGCCGAGGATGGTTTCCGTGAGCTAGAGCGATCATCATCTTCGTCCGGTGAGAGCGCGTGGATGCCGCCGAGGCGTCGCGGGCGCGACGCGGCCGGCTGCGCGTGCGCCGCGCCCGAAGATGTAGAGGAGCATCGACCTTCTCGTAGCGTCTTTTATGTGCCGGCGCCTTTGCCACGCTGGCCGCAAGAGATGACCACTAGACAGATCTATGAGACTGCTTTCGACTGCAAAATTGCAAGATCAGATGATGATCTGGATGACTTCGATCGAGTCAGTAACCACCCTGCTCTCTTGCAAGCAGAGGACCGAAAAAATATTTCCTCAGCTTCTTCGGCTTTCGAGGCTGTCGAGCGCAGTGAACCAGATTACAAAGGTCGCCGAAAGGTGACTATGAAAACTGATAGTGTCAGACGCTCAAAAATACCTACCATCCGTCAAAAGAGAGAAAATGAGAGTAACGCATGTGTGTTGTCAGAAGAGTTAGAAAAGGTACATATTGATGAAGAAGAGCGTACCGCATCGACTTCTCAGCTTCCTCTAAGAGGCTATACGCCTTCACCACCATCTACTGCTCCTTTGCCAACAAAATTTCAGCAAAAGGATGGATCAGCAATGAACAGTATAAAAAGTGCACCGAACTTGCCCCAATCCCAACCTGCTCATCCTCGTCTTAAAGATTTGAGGCTGCCTGTCAAGTCATTACGAGCCCGGGATACCCCAACTAGTAGTGATGCTAGCATGGCCGATGTTAAAGGTTCAGTTTCAACAGAACTTGATGTTGGTCAACGATTAAGAGATTCTAGTCGTGAATCTCGTGATGGTGATGATGAAAGGGGGCAATCAAAGGACGGTATTTTTTTAGAGATTAAGGGTCGACCCACTTCCGATTCTGACACACCTGAATTGAATCGGTATACGGGGCCAAAGGGGGTCGGCCCTATAATGGAGTTTAAAGGCAGGCCCAGTGTTGCTCGCCCACGCCGCAAGTATTCAAGCACAGAAAGTATGGCTACAAGCAGCAGTGGAGGCAGTATGGAATCATTGCGAAGTAGTAATAGTGAAGGAGATAGGAGCAGCAGCAGTTCCGAGAGCCGTCACTCATCTTCACTTAGTTCACACAGTTCAGACTCGGGAAATGTTCCGTTCACAAAATCCCATCACATGCAACTGTCGGGGTTTGGGCACCATCCAACTAAACTGCATATTTTAAGTCCCATTTCTGATAAATCTTCTCAAGAACCAGCTTCGGAAACTTCTGATAATAATAAGAATAATAATTCTCAAAAAGTTTCACCGGAGGAATGCGAAGTTGGCAATACTACGCTACAAACTACAGTTGAGATCGTTGCCAAACCTAAGCGTAGAGCTTTACAAAATAGAAACCTTTTGAACCTGACATTTAGACATTCAACTACGGGTGATGCCGAAATACAAGGCTCCGATAGTGGTATATCAATTCACTCCAGAGAAGGTGTTGATTCCAGAAATGCATTTATTAACTTCAAAAATAGTAATACAGAAGAAGAGCATAAAAGTGGAGATGTAGATCTCTCTGATCTACCATTTGACATGCCAAAACTGAGAAGACGACGAGCCGAAGCCGAAGCCGACTTACGTTCCTTGCCATTTGATATGCCTAAACTTCGCCGAAAATTGCGGGGACAGTCCTTGCAATTGAATAATGACTTTGGAGGAGCCATCTCAAACGCTTCTTCTAGTCAAAGCGTGCAAGATTTAAATCAAGGTGTGTATTTTTTTTTTTTTTTTTTTTTTTTGTGTCTTTTTAAAAGCTTTTATTTAGTTTTTACTTTTCAAATTTATGTGATTCTCAAGATTCAAAAGAATAACAGCTATGTACTAGGTTCTTATGATGACAATATTATAAGTAGAATTATGTCTAAAAGATTTACATGTCAATCTTCGAAAGAAGTCTGCGAAGGGTCTGTCGGATCACATTTTGAGATCCTCCTAACTCAACGTGACCGGTACCGCATTATGCCGATTAAGACGTATGACTTTGGATTGCTTCGCACCAAATTCTTTGGTCGGACGCCCTTTCTATATTTAATTTACTTGAGTGCTTTTTGAGGAAACTTTTTCTTATATGTTGCAAGCAATTTGTAAGTGTTCAGTCGAGTTTAGTGTTTCTGATCGTAATCAATAGAATGCAGTTTGACGTACCTACAATTAGGATCTACCTTTTTAATTCAAACAAGGTGGAATGTGAGAATAATTATAATTATTTCTTTTGTAGGTAATAAACACAGACCGAACTTGAAGCTGAACTTTGATAGTGGCAGCGGTAGTGGAGGTTCCAGTAGTTCAAAAGGACTGCGCTTGAATTTGGGACCGATAGTACCGCCTCGGGATCTTGTTGACGCGTCTCTTCCACTTGACCGACAAGGGTATGTTTATATCTCTTCCATTTTACAGACTACAATACAAGTTGAAGACTGATGTAACAGCGGACTAACCTTATATTATTTATAATTTCAGGTGGTATCATGGTACGTTATCGCGCGTAGAAGCTGAGAGTCTCCTAAGAGATGCCGATGAAGGTGCCTTTTTGGTTAGGAACAGTGAATCAGCAAAACACGACTACTCGCTCAGTTTGAAGTAAGTAAAATCACTATTATAAATAATTATACTGATTCAATAAATTGATGGCATTTAAAAATTATGATTAAACATTTTAATGTAAAGGTCGAAACAAAAACTCGATTTCATGTTTGAGTATTCGTCATCGTACAATGAAATAACGATATAGACTAATTTAGAAACATTCTCATTAAGGCAATTTAACAAAATGTAGGTTAGTATGACACAGTAAATTTTTTTCTAAAACATATAATTAACATTTTTTAATCTAGAACATGTTTTGTCAACAGGTCAACACGTGGTTTTATGCACATGCGTATATGCCGTGGCTCAGAAGGTTATAATTTGGGTGGAGCAGCGACGGCTTTTCCCAATGTACCTACTTTGATGAGACACTACGTCACAGCTCAGCGACTTCCAGTAAGAGGTGCGGAACATATGGCACTCTCCACGCCTCTACCAGCCGTCCTGCTTTGAACAGCCATTGAATTTTTATGGGTTTGTTATTGAGGATTGCTTAGCGATGACTTTTCACTTCAGAGAGTCAGTCACGACAAGACGTAGGCGTAATTAACGCAGGTGTGTTATACTTTTGTTCGCGAGATGAAGCACAAGTGGCCATGGAGTTAATAATTGTATAGCTTTAGGCGAATCCAGCTAAAGATACCAAAGATTTTAAGGATACGGTCAGAAATTGCTAACTGGCTTATAATATTTTTTAATAATGCTCATTTGCATTATCTTAATGTTTATGCTAGTCTCAATTCTGCAGCAATCTGAGTAAATGAAGATGTATTATTTATTCATATTAATAATCATTTACCACTAATCGTAATCTGTGTGTATTGAAGTATGTAGGTATTGTTTTGTACTAAATCATGCTTCGTATTAAGTACTTACTCATTTTAATAAATCAATGTAATACTATATCGATAGTTCGTTAGGAATGGATTGACGTAAACGTCGATGAATACCTAATTGATGAGTGCTGATGTATGATTTGCAGTCGTGTCTGTTAGTTTTAATGAATGTTTTGACGATATGATACAAATAATATTTTGATTATCATGAAAATGACCTTATTTAGCAATTATTGTACATAATAAATGTCATGGCCTAAGAAGTATGGATAATGGTTACAGCATTATCATTGGTTGAACGAGTAAACAACGTTTCGAAAAAAAATGTATCGATGATAATTTACTTAATTTTCCCATGGAGACGGGAGTTGCAAATTTTCTATAAATAACGCAACTATTATAAGACATTAAGAGCGTTGTGACTCACTACACAAATATTTGATATTAAAAATTCGTAAACAGCTCACGTAAATAACAAAGTAAAATATACATTCAACAAGGTCAAAAATAAAATCAAATTACAAATGGTGTATTTAAATAACAAACGTATTTTGTACATGAACATAAGTGTCATAAAACACGACTACGGTATGTAGACTGAACTTTATTGTTTCTGCTATAGAGTCGAGCTTAGGTGAGGTTTGAAGGCAGTGACTCATGAAGTTATGTACGTGAATAAGGCCGTCACGATAGTCTATCGATTTTTGTACAAAATTGTACACAAAGTAGACTAATACCTATCAGTCCGTACTTTAATTTACATTAGACTGTGTGTCAAATAATAACTTCAGTGAACTATGAGTTTGGGAAAATTGACATTATAATATACCTAGTTTGTTGAATTGAGTTCTTATAAAAATGGCCAATCTGAAAGGAATAGTAAATAATAATAAAATCATTTTTGATATAGCTTTTCATACTGTAGCAGGTAGAAGTAAAATCGTTTCCTTTCAATATTAAAGTAAGCTAACCCCAAATATAATATGGCACATAATAACTACTTTAAGATCATAGAAGAAAAATTGCACATGTTAAATAACATTCACAGTGTATTTATTTATATTTTTTGTTATATTAGAATTAAGTAGGAAGGTAAGATGGGGCCCTGGATGCGTTTACCTAGATTAGTTGCCATTCATAATAATATACATGGTATTAATAAACATTATGTTTACAACGATATTTAAGCTTAGTACCACATGTTATCAATGAATGGTGTAGCAGCTATATTTTTAACAATTATTTCTGTGATTTTGTGTTTAAATTATAATATAAAAGCCAAAAAAATGTTGTGTATTAAACAATAAGTTCAATGTATTTATTATAATAATGTAAAATTACTTAAAATCCAGTTTGTTTACTAATTAAGTTGATAAGTAACAACACGATCTCAATGTATTCTTCCTCTGGATTATTCAGTTACCTTAGACTTAATTTCGATTGATTTGTACCTGATATTTTGAAAAAGCTAATTATACGTTGTTTGAGACTTTAAATTACGTTTGAACAGATTTATTTTGTTAATTAAAGTGTTTCAGTAGAGTTATTGTGTAGAAGTGTATGAACGAGCGAATTTCAATGTAGGTATGTGAGACAATTATAATATGTACGTAATATACTAAAACCACCGCAGAGCAGCTTGAGCAAGCGTGCCACTAATTTTAAAAATAGTATTTAATATGTCTTAAAGTATATTAAGATAAGGCGGTTTAAACATGAGTATACATTATAATAACGATTTCGAAAATTCGGGAAAAAAATGTTTTGATACTCATGAGTACACTCCCTTGTAATGATTACGTAGTAAACGCATAATGGAATGTAGGATTAGATATGATAATGGAAAAAATATTATATTTGGAAAATTTGGAAAAGTGTCAAAATTATGATTTTAAAAGCGTCGTAGGTCCGGATCAGAAGTTAGGTAAAATTATAGCTTATAGTAGTTATAATCAATTGTAATTTTGAAGGTGTAGTTTGAAATTGATGATGAAATAAATTCCATAAAAATAATTAATTGTACTTGTTTTAATTGTACATTTGCTTGTATATTTTATTTACATACCTTATTTCTAATTATTTAAATTTGATATCTGATTTTTTAAATTATTTTCTAACACTCCCAGATTTTAAAATTGATTTTAAAATCTGGGAGTGAGGAATTAAAGTATTATACAAATAAAATAAAATCGATATCAAAAATAAATTTGTTCAAAATTATGAAATAGATTTTTTTGTACACGAAATCAACCAAAAAGACATCAAAAGTAGGTATGAACCAATTAGGGTACAATAAGAATACCCTACAATAAGAAAAGTACCTATCAAATATGAAAATCAGTAATATTAACAAAAAGAAAAAGTTATATTGGAATATATAGCAGTTCCAATAATAATAGGTAGGTAGGTACATACCTTTTACTTCCTTTTTTGAAGTTAGTTAATTAGTTTTAGTCTGCTTATGGACTTAAATTCCATATAAGAAATATAGTTAGGTAAACCTACTCATTGGATCCTTTAAATATTGACCTAATTCTACTTTTATTTAACGCACTTTACATTTATTTAAAGAATACCCACCCACATTAAATTGAAATGAAAAAAATATGATAAGTAGGTATAGTTTAGTACTCTTTGCTTGCACCGACCCCAAATTCTTGGGAATAGCAGGCGAATGAGGATGATGATCAAAAATAAAATTACCTACCTCTAGATCAAAACTAAAGGTCTGAAACTAAAGCTTACGTTTTACGGTTTCAATAAAATTACATCAAAATTCTATAATAAAAACAGTAGACCAGAAAAACGTCTTGGGGTTTATTTTGATATTTTTACTCATGTTTAAATGTTAATGTTACCTACACATAATAATTAATAGCATATTAGCATTATATAGACTAAAATATAATCCGGACTAGGAATGGAAACCACAATACCAACGCGCTATTCATGATATGAAACTCTGCTTGATTTCATAGATGGCGCTTGAATACGACTACGATGGGGACATCTATCGTATTCTTTTTTAACTACCTAGTTATCTTACATCCCTAAAGATTGCTTGAAGTTCGGTAACTTCACCTTGGTACCCGGTGGTACCAAGGTACCTGAATATCAACATAGATGCCTGATTTTGCCAGTCGAAGAATAGCCTCATTTAACATATTTTTTAACTTTGCATAAGCATGTGTTTGGTATGGAATACCATGGTAGTGCAGCTGTCGGAATACACAGATAGGTGCTTGGCAACAGACTTTCAACTTGAGGGTGGTAGCAGTCAGTCAGTCGAGTAGGTAACCTACTACAAAGTACTCTACCACCGTGCTATGGTTTCCTCGCTATGTTTTCCTTCACCTCAGCTCAGGCTCATTGTAGAATTCGAACCCACGACCTTCGACGCGGTATCCGACGTCACTAACACTGAGCAATCACTACTTTAGATTCCGCCCCATAATTTTACCAGAGTTATTTTGAGGAATTTCCAAACATATATGGTTTTCCAAATACATGGATAAAGGTAATATTTTATGCACTTTCAAATCGGTTCAGTCGTTCGTTACGGATCTGAGTAACCACATACGAACATTCGCATTTATAATTATATAAGTAGTAGGATTTAGGAAAGGATAAATCTGAGATTTTTCGCGAGTAAACTATCAGCATAGACAAAAAAGTATAGTCTATGACTATCAGAGCTCGCCGCATAATATATTCATTTAAATTTTTAAACGATAGGTATCTGTAATATTATAAATTAATGGTAAAAAAAACTTTTTAAAAACAAGCTTTTATTTAATTGCCTTAAAAAGAAGAAAATAATTTTTAAATTAAATCAAACCAATCAATTTAGTACTTGTACGTATAAATATTTGTAATTTGTGAAATGCTGGCGACATCCAGCTTTTACAAACTCTGATCTTTGAATGACTAACGTCTAAGAAATAATAAAAAGCGAACTCTCTTTCTTAGTTTATTACTTTATAAGAACGGAGCTACACGTGCATTGTTTTTAACAATCACGTACATTAGGTCATCAGGGTATTCTGATTAATACTAAGTATGAGGGATGTGAAGGATGACGTTGTTTTTACTTGGCAGAAGAAAATATTTAGACAGGACTTTATTTACTTTTTAAATCTCTGGTTTGACCCTTTTGCTTCGTTTCCATCAGTTTTTCATCCGAAAACCATTTTGCTTTAAGTGTTTCTGTAAAAGGTTCGCTACATTTAATGTAGGTGCTTTTTCATTTCAGTCCTGATGCCAGTTTTAATAAAATTTTCATGTTGTAGGTAAATTAACAGAAATGCCGGTAGGTTTTGGGACCAACCTAAACAAATATTAGATACAAACAACTACCTACTTGGTTTCAAAATCCAAATATTAAAACGATTAGCTTACACAATTTCCCCCCAGATCTATCAAATTAAATGGAATCTTGAGTATGATATTTTCAAGATTTTTATTTTTTACTGCTACTGATAACCCTTCTATAAGTTATTTTTCTGAAGAGTCCATACATAAACTGTTCTAATTATACCTACGGCTTATCTGGTCATTGAAATATCAGGTTTCATAAATTATTATATTATATACCTATGTGTTAGTCATTTTCAGTTTATTTGTAACCTACCTGTACCATGTAATACAAATCCCTTTGGAAGATCAGCGTGACAAAAAATTTAAAAATACATAGGTACCTACTGCATCACGATGAAGAAGTGTACCATAATATCGCCAGTTTATTTCAAAAACCAACAATATTGGCATTAGGTATAGTAAAATTTTTGATCGAAGGCTATATTTAACTCAATATCCCAAAATTGAAGCGTTAATTGGTTTTTGAAATAAACCGACGATATTGTTTTTCCTTCACTCTGTTTTCTTATTTTTTTCTTATGTTTTCATGTGAATATTTAATTAATGTTACTTCAATATCATGCGTAAAAATAACACGCTGGTTATATTTATATTGTTTTTTTACAAAATGTATTTCTTCATGTAAAACATCTGCCTTTGCATAAACTCATCCTGAGTAAATTTACACGGACAAATAAACATCATCGCGACGCGGACTGTTGACAAAGCTTTCATTCGGATAATTTCGGGCTTTCATGACAGTTAAACGGTTCACTTGCGAACGATTCCTGAATGACTGAAATTGTTTATCAGTGAATATTTATGTGAAGGAATATACCAAAGAGGAAGTTATATAAATCCTACTATGGAGGAAGTTATGTAAATCCTACTAATATTATAAATGGTATGTTTGGATGTTAGTTGTTCAATCGCGCGAAAACGGCTGAACAGATTTTGATGAAACTTGGCACACAAGTCCTCGAATAAGATATCCTATGTCTTTATCCCAGGAAAATATAAGCTTCCTCGGAAATGCAGGTGAAACCACAAGAGACTGCTATAATTCATAATTAGCTAGCTTACATTATTTTGATAGCTAATTGTATCGATAACGATTTTCAACGTGGAAAGAATTGGAATACAAATTATTAACATAGCATGAATTCTTTCAAATTGTATATTATTCGACCGATCCTGAACTGCTCGCAAACAGCGGTTTCCTGTGACCCTTACTAGGTAGGTCGACGGTCCAGCCTGCCCACGCTGCGTCTTTCAGTACGTGGTCGCCACTCCAGAACCTATCCACTCCATCGGCGGAAAACATTGGAAAACTTTTTTAAGGCGATGATAGCTCAGTGGTAAGTGACGTCGAATACCACGGCAAAGGTCGTGGGTTCGAATCCTACAATGAGCTTGAGCTTTCGGTGAAGGAAAACATCGTGAGGAAACCATAGCACGGTGGTAGGGTAATTTGTAGTACCCGACTGGCTGGCTACCACCCTCAAGTTGAAAATCTGTCGCCAAACACATATGTGTTCCGACAGCTGCACTTGAGAGCCAGTTTCCATCTAGGCTTTGTGTGCTTACCATCTTCGGCCACACCATCTCTTACCATGGTGAGATTGTGGTCAAACACAAGCCTATCCTGAATAAAAAAAAATAAAAAAAAACTTTAGAGGAGGCCGATGTCCAGCAGTCCAGCAGTGGACGTCATTATTCATCTAACCCAAATATATTTACTATTCTATCATCTATCTATATATACAGGGTACTACGTAAGTAGTACGAAAACCTTAAGGGAGAGATAGGTGGGCGGATCACCTACCTTCTGTCTTGATCGCTGCTCTACGGGTATTATGTAGTGAGTCTACGATTATAAGATAAAGCTGTGTATTATCCCAAAGCAATGGCTGCAATCATGATCATGTATGAGGGAGAGACAATCGATAAAAACGGATTGAAAAAAAAATCTGTTCAAATATTATCACAGATGATGTTTCGTAGCGTAATCGCAATACGTAATGCATAAAGTGTATTAAATCGTGAATCATTCAAAACTTGGGGACATGAATACAGATCTTCCTTTGATCTTGAAAATTTACATGCGCAAATAAAGGAGATATTAAGTTTTTATTGAAGGTAAAATTGATTGCAGTTTTGAAACAAGAAATATTTAAAGTTATTTTAATATAATGACGACACACGATGGTATGTGCTATTCACTATCTACTAGTTTTTTATTTGAAATCCCCAGACATGATTATATCATCACAGAGAGCTGGGTCCTTTATGACCCTTATCGGTGTCGAAAAAACGTATCGGTAAAATCAGAATCACTTAACGTGAACTACAAAAAAATCTTTCTTTGATATAGATAGGCATTTTGAGACAAGTATACATCTTAGTCAGGGTCCGATGACCGCGCGTGATCCTATTATTTATTTCGGCAGGTCAATATTAGACATGAGGTTGGTGCTCTATTAATCTTCGTGAATGTTAGTTACTTTATTGGAGAATGTGATCCGTAAATATGTAGATTCTATTGGATTGATGTATAATCTAAATAATGCGTTTATATTGATGGGTTCCATATTATGATTATTTTCATGAGATCAGGTATATTATACATTATATACCTATATCTTATATTATATATAATAATGCACCTGGGCTCAATCTGTTTTCAATAAAAATATCGCTCAGAGACATCCAGTCTGGAGGAGTAAAAATAACCACTGCCAGACCATGTATTTCTGCAAGAATTCAATTTTGAAGAAAAATACAGACACAAGCTACATAATACTTTGAAGCTTATTGCTTTTACTATAGATATAAGAACCCATAAGAAATCCACACAAATTTTATATGCAAAAGCAATTCTGTCGACAAGGCTACTTTTTGCGCTATAAAAATGTACGATTTTGTAATAAACGAATTCCAGCCAGACAAAGTGGCAAAGGCTAGTAGGTATTTTAATCACAGCTTGCATAGAAGAATATTATTAATTATCTGCTTAGTTTTGAGTTAGAATTAAATTGCATAAAATTTCAATCATAAAATAAAACCTAAGTCTGTCTGTTACATCAGTTAAGAACTGAAAAACACAATACTTTGGAGCAGAAATTTAATTGAATGATTTATAGTTACAATACAAATGAGACGAAATTACGAAGTACCATAATCATTGGTAAGATTGAGATTCTATTATAAATATACATATATATAGGTGCATGTTGGCTGTCTAGAACTCAAGCGGTAAACGGGATTTGATCGATTTGACCTCACGTTGCTACCCAGAGTTTATGATTATTATTGAGGTGGTATGAATTATGAGTAGGTTATTCTTGTTACTTATCTTGCATTGCTTGAATTTGCATCTGCTCAATATTTTATTGTAGATAATCAATTGTTATTTAAACTTATACTTGTTGTGATTAAATAAATTATGGAAACACGTTTTTGTATTATGTATTATTGTTTAACACTACCTCCGTACCTCGTGAGATGATGGAGTTCTGTTAACAAAAAAAACCTTTTAGTTTCTGTAGCATACATTAAACAAAATTGATATGCCACCATCCACCACATAACCGCGAAGATAAGGTTAGATTGTTTTGCAGCGTTGCATTTAATATTATACATTTTATTATGTAATAATATATTATGCAAAACAAAGTGAAAATGTAAATAAATTTAAGAAAGCGCACTCCTGAAACAAAATTGCCTGGCTGAGTTTCTTGCAGTAGTCTTCTCAGTTTAAGTGTATTCTGAACCTGTGGTAGAGTCAATTGTAATGTTCATAAGTGACTTAACCAGAGCCTAAAATGAATAAATTAATTTTGAGTTTGAGTTTGAAAAAAGTCGGGTTAGTTACACTTAGAATTTTTAATATCCTGGTATAAAACTAAGGTTAATCTTTATCCTAGGAAAAGATAATCACCTCGGGAACGTGAGTGAAATCACGGGAGACAGCTAGTTTTATAATAAAATTTTCATTTTGCATTGCTTAAACTTAGATTTTAACAATTTTATTGTTTGTTTTATAAGACCCAGTCGTATAATCAAGCATGTAAAATTCATAAACTCTGCTACTAAAATAACAATCAAGTCACTTAACTGTAACGTTGAATATGTATAGATGATAATAATATACTGTCTGTGGCCAAGCGGGCACAGTGAATATTGTACCAGCCCCATATCTGGGTCAGGTGTTTTTGTCGGCAACGAAGCAGTGTTAAATTAAATTAGAGCTTTAACTTGACTGTTGATTTGGTTGCCAGAATTTAGATATTATGAAGGTTTCAGGCTTGAACTATGTGTTGTGATAGACGTTTAGATTCAGGGCAAAATTATTCAACGTTCATTTAAAATTCCAGTCATATCTTGTATTTTCGTACTAATAAATAAAACTAAGTCATACCATTTGTTTTTATGCGCTGTTATTTAAAGATGGAGCTTAGATCGTTCCAAAAGTGTAATATGTCGTGGATAAAATAAAGTAAATTTGCTTTCTTTACTAAATCGAACAAAAAAGCATGATTACCTTCATTTTAGAGATCTTTTTTCATGTGTAATGATATTGAGAGGTTGCGGGACGCAAACATACCCTTTGACCGTCGTCAAGACTATCTTTACATTCTCTATGTGGGTTCAGTCGATGAAATAATTGTGTTTGCACGTCAAAGATAATATTGTATTTATTTAATTAAAGAAATACATATTATCTCTAAATTTACGTTTATTTAAATGAAAGTATTAATGAAGAATACATTAAGTGGAAATACTGCACTATTTAGAATCTATATTTATATACCTATGTATAAAGCGAAATACTGATTATTCTCAGAAAGAATGAATGCTACAAACTTGAAATTTGGCAGTTAGATTCCTCATAGGAAGTATGTATGTATAAATTACGAAAGGTTTTTTTTAAAATAAAACACCTAATGTGTTCCCCCGGGAACGTTGGTGAAATCGCGGGAGATAGCTAGACATTGATGAAAACGATAGATGAAACACGTCAAAGGTAACTGTTATTATTTTAAAGTAAAGAGATTGTTCAGTACTAGAACACTTAAGTAACGTGACGCTGAGAAGCGTTGATGCAAAATACGATAATGTAGCAGGGATTACACTGAGAATAGCGGGTGATGGAAACTTGAATTAAATAATGTGCCATGCTTCAGACGCGTACATCGCTGACAGTTGTAATAAAATGGTTCTTATCTGTGTGTTACAAATATTTTGAGAATAATAACTTTTAATTAGCTGTCTGAGGTATAGTTTTTTCTGCTGATCGTTGTCTTTTGAGTTACTGAAAACTGTTCCATATTCGAAAGTTGCGACGTGAAAAACAAATTCAATTCACATTAATGTTTATAGGTTGACATATTTTAAACAACCTACGAATATTTGTTCGATGACGACGGTCTATAAAAAATAAATAGAGGAGAAATAGAGACGATAAACTCAATGAGTATACCTACTTCAAATAAGAAAATAGAATGTGCACCTAGGCCCTAAGTCCTAAAGGCAAGTGCAAACATTATGATTGGATAAGGTGAAGTTTCTTTTAGGCGAGTATTTTTAAAAAACAAATATACTAAATACTGATGGTTTACTATGTTGTTATCAACGGCAAACCGTTATACCGATAGGTGCTTGGGGACAGACTTTCAACTTGAGGGTGGTAGCTAGCTAGCAACAACATAGTAAACCATCCCTTTCAAAAAAGGGTT
Source organism: Ochropacha duplaris (assembly GCA_951361185.1). Lineage (NCBI taxonomy): Eukaryota > Metazoa > Arthropoda > Insecta > Lepidoptera > Drepanidae > Ochropacha > Ochropacha duplaris. The sequence goes on from OX592706.1 coordinate 5,345,910, forward strand.
CAAACGGAATTAAATCGGAACTAAGCAACGAGATTAGCTCCATGATTTAATAAACAGTAAGCTACACGGTCCGAAATCGTTCCGATATCGATCCAGCGTGTGACGAAGTAGGTCATGTAAAATAAGTTATTTTTGGACGCCTTTTTGTGTTAAGAATGTGTGAACGGTTAACCTATTTATTTCGTGACTATTTGCTGTTATTCGTAATTTTTTGTACCGTTGAATGAACTTGATTTAATTATTATAAGTTATGTAAAATAAAATTAGGTTATATATAACAGAATAATAACAATACATAAAAAAAATATTAGATAAACAATTCAAATAATATTACGATTATTTTTAACTTTTTTTTGTAGTTATAGACCTATAAACAAATTAAGTGTTACTGTTAGTATAATGGCCCTCTTTACATTCAAAACATCTATTTTCAATTTAATTAATTTTTAGTAAGCTCAAAGAACTTTAAAGTTGGCAAACAAGGCTAAATAACCAGAAGTAGGAAGCCATTAGTATAAAGTTTAACCCTAAGCATACCTAAAACACTTCAGTAAATTTATCTTCATCGCGACTTTCCCACATTGTTTTCTTTATATACCCATAAAAATGAATCCAGCTGAACGGCGGAAATAAATTGGTATTTCAAAAATAAATCACCTTGAATGTTACGGATTTTTTCAGTACTTTCCGTTGTGGTAGGTAATTGACTTATTTAGAGCAAAGTGGAGCTTAATTATACGAAAAAATTACCTAAAGGTAATTAATTAGCTCATTTTTATTACCTGTGGCTCCAATTGTAAATATTTTGTTTACGAACTGTTTTATGAATTGTACCTACATTGCATCGATTTATATGGTTGTATTTAAAATATTAGTTATAATTACTCAAAAGATAGACTCAAAAGATAGACTCAAAAGTCCTGAATGCCTATAAGGAAATGATAGCTCAGTGGTAAGTGACGTCGGAAACCGCGGCGAAGGTCGTGGGTTCGAATCCTACAATGAGCTTGAGCTTTCGGTGAAGGAAAACATCGTGAGGAAACCATAGCACGGTGGTAGGGTACTTTGTAGTACCCGACTGGCTGGCTACCACCCTCAAGTTGAAAATCTGTCGCCAAGCACCTATCGGTGTGTTCCGACAGCAGCACTTGAGAGCCAGTTCCCATCTAGGCTTTGTGTGCTTACCACCTTCGACCACATCATCACTTACCATAGTGAGATTGTAGTCAAACACAAGCCTATCCAGAATAAAAAAAAATTGTGAACTTACTAAATATGTTAATTGTTTATTATAATAGAAAAATCCCAAGCCCTAATTATATATTTATGTAGAAAACTTTGTCTAGAATTCTTATTCGATGTGCTCTATTTGTATGTGCATAAAACTCGATTACATTTGGATCTACTGGTATGATGATGTGGCCAAAGTTACACAAAGCTTAAAAGGACTCCGGCTCTCAAGTGCAGCTGTAGGAACACACCGATAGGTGCTTGGGGCAGACTTTCAACTTGAGGGTGGTAGCTAGCTAGCTACAACAAAGAACCCTTTTACCTGAATGCAAGCTATAATAAAATGCTTCAACTCATTGTTTTTTTTTGTCATCCTTACCGATGTATACAATAGGTAGTACGCTATTCGTGTTTACAAGACATTTTACGAAGTTCCGTGATGCTCTCGTGTTCTGAGCCAGTGAGATTTGACGGTGTTTTCCTATCTAGAAAAATAACGTTTATGCTTGTTTTTGTAGATTATATTTATGTAGATTGCCAGAACTTTAATTTTCAAAATATTTCATGTTTGAAAGTTATTTAAGTTGTGTACATAAATAACATTCAAACATGGGTAAATTTGTATGAACATTCATTCTTTTCTAAATTTCTTGTACTTTTTTTTTTTACTAAAAACTCAATAGAATGTGTACTGCTAAACATATTTAAAGTATTTTGTGTCAATTTTACTACCATTAACTAATTATAGCACTGTTAGTTTAATTGTCGTAGCGACGACGGACAAGTATACTGTAGACACCGCTACGACATGCTACGGGATGTGAGCTTACAAAACTACCAGTGCTACGAAATTGCACAACTTCTTTTATAAAACTACTCCATAACATTTCTATGACCCTAATACACGACATAACTCTTTTTTCTTACGTGACGATTTCTGCCAGTTCACTCTACTTACTTATAAGCTGCGTAAAAAACTTTCCACCAAAAATATTTGTGATAATTTGTCAATAAAATACTACCCTATCCATGTTGATTACGTGAAAAAGTGAACAATTATTATTACACAGTACAATGATGAATCCGTTTACAAAGTACACAGAATACGCTCTGTCAATTAGATGAATGACACTGACAACAGACTAATAGTAATGTGATCTGGCTTCGAAGTTGCATGTGCTTATTTGGAACAGCTCTGATACAGATATCCATAGTTCAGTGATGTAGGTATAATAGTGTTTCCTTCCATCTAAGCGTCGTGTGCTTACCACCTTCGGCCACATCATCACTTAACATGGTCAGATTGCGGTCAAAGACATGCTTATTTTGAGTTAAAAAAAATGACAATAAACCGAAAAATAGAGAAGGATAATGTGGTCGATTGGCCGTGCCCTCAAAATATTAATTAAATAAACATTTAGCGTTGACTACCAAATTCATGTCTGTACAAATAAATAAAATTTTACTGTTTGCTATGTCAAAATAACAGCTATTTACTAAATGCATATGAAATTAAATATGTATGTATACGGTACATATAAAAATTTTGACGGAACTTTTACTGGCAAAAAGCTGATAAAAAGGAATCCTATGATGAACTTAAACTTACAGTGGTGGAAAATATTGTGAGAAAACCGTAGCTCGGTAGTAGAGTAGGTAATTTGTAGTAGTACTCCGACTGGCTGTCTATAACACTCAAGTTGAAAATCTATCGCTAAGCACGTATAGGTGTGTTCCAATAGCTGAAGCTGAGAGCCAGCCAGTCTAGACTTTGTTTGTTTACACCTAGGGTAACATCATCATTCCGTGATGAGATGGTGGTCCAACACAAGCCTGATAAATGTATATTTAAGATTGAAGCAAAGTTAACTCATATTGTTTAGATTATCGTAGGTAATTACTTATTGGATTACTCAATAGTGGTTTTTCTTCTTAATACTCTTGATTACAAAGTTGCAAATCAGTAACAGTCAGTAATCAGTATGTACAGTTCATAAAATTAAATGCTACATACTCAACGCAAAGTTAGCAAGTTACCTGAAGCACGATTCTTGCGAACTCGAGATTTGAATTCCAATGAGCCGATGTTGGAATAAGAAAGGTTTTCCGAACGTTTCTGTGTCAAAGGAGTCGATATAATCCTTTCAAATTTATGAGACAGCCAATATTCCCGAATTCCAGCAAACTTTGGTTCTAACAATGCTGGAATGTTTATAATTAGTGGATAACAGTTGGCGGAAAGTTAAATCATAAGTTGTGCCTATTGTATTCGATTGTATTTATTTCTATGAAGTTAAAGTAATTGTATTTTATGTTTATTTTACTGTTAAATTATCTGCTTCTGTTCCTAATTTGGGGTTGGCCCAATTTTTTTTCTGCTTTCATTCGTCCTTCGTATCGGTATTCACTCTTTATTTATTATCATCTCAAATAATAAAAAGAAAAAATAAATCTCACGTTATTTTTACGACTATTAACTGAAAATTATCTTTTTTTTTCAATAGGTACAAAAAAAAAATTGTGTGAAATAAGTAATATATGGTTTCAAAATAAGAAACCAAACTACTACAAAATATAGAAGTCTCATTCCACTACAAGGGAAAAGGGCGAAGGAAATGTGTCCTACAAAGATTTTCCACCTGGCACTTCCTATCACGGCGTGCCTCAAGGATAGTTCAGTATGCGTCCTGACGTTTTATTTGGTGAGATGTGGGATGTTCGGATAAAAAGTGATTCCACAGAATGACTAATGGAATTCCAACGTCGATTTATGTGAAATGTAGAGTTCCGTCTGTAAAAATACCGAGCACTAAAGATTTTATAGACATTAGAATTCATTTTACATTAAACTCCCTATATATTTTTTTATTTAATAAATTATTATCCTGACTATTATATAAAAATGAATCCCTATTTCCTTAGTCACGGCATCACGCTTGAACCACTGGACCAATTTCGCTAATTCTTTATTTGTTGTGTTTGTTATTGTAAGGAGAAGGTTCTTATGAAAGAAAAAAGTATGAAAGTTGCGCGGAACATTAGAAAATTTAAGAAAACTTAACGACCATATTCAATTTTCTAAATATTGTTCAAAACTGATGGTTCCAAGTTTATTTTTATTTTCATTTCATGGCAGGACAACGTCTGCCAGGCCCACTAGTATCTAATAAAGAACCAAATAATTTTAGCAGTTACTTTATATTTATTAGACACTAGTATTTGATAGGAGGTGTTTTTATTCTGTTAATATGTCTGGATACACGCCATAGCACTATAATATAATTACATTAGTTTGTCAGTAATCTACTTACTATGTTTTGTTCCTACCACCATAACGCAATTATATGTGTAGGTACACTTACTGTTATTTCGTTCCGCAGCAATGGCCGCTGTGTTTTGTGCATTGTGCAGGGATTATGTTGTGCTAATCTCAATTAAGGTAATTGCCTATCATTTTGTATAGCTGATCACAAAATTGCTGTAACAACATACACACATCAAAAAAAGTTTGCGATCACTTTGAAAAATCGAAATCATCATTATGATTAATTACCTACTCAATTAACAATAATAAACATAAAAAGAGTTTTATTTTTTAATTTCAAACAAGGTACCTATTTCTAATTAAAGAAAACACATAACAAAGATTTTTTCTTGATAAAGTTCAATCTAAGAAATTATATCAGCTTATCCTAGTGATCACAAACTTTGTTTGATGTGTGTATATCTGTTTTACGTTAGAATAAACTAATGTATACAGGATCTAAATATATTTAATACTTACCGTCCGTCTGTTAATTAATATAATAACATTTTTATATCTAATGTAAGGAAGTCTATTGCCAATATAGGAGGGAAGAAGGAATGTTTATTTGTAAGGATCTTAAATACAAAAGCAATAAAGGAACCCTTGTAAATCACCCGTAGGATTGTTTGTTTATATATCGAAAGAAAATTAAACCTTATCAAATAAAAGATAATGACATATTTTTCTAACAAAACCCTCAGTTGGAAAAATATTTGAAATGAAATAATAATAAAATCATCTGCCAAGGCTGTTGCTATCAAATTGCAATTAAAACTTTTACAAGTAAATGCTTAGCTTTTTTTATGATAAAAAAAAACAATCTTAAGCGGAATCATACACAAATACCTAATAACTTAAAGTATTTTTCACTTATTATAAATTAAAATCTTTTTAATTATGCAAATGCCATGTGCTCTGCGAATATTCATACAATGTGCTCATATTAAATCTAGGGTCTGCCTGAGTACAATGCCCACAGCAATCTGTTTCGCCGTCAAGTCGTAATGAAGATACGACCAAAACGACAAGCAAGACGTCGCAGAAATTAAAGCCTTTTCACACGGAGGTCTATTAGCGCGGCGATTTTTCGTGATTGCGTGCTGTGATTTATGATAGTAGTATGTTGGTTTCCTTCCTTTGTTGTTGGCGTTTTGTTAGGTTTATTGTAGCTTAAATGTATTTAGGTTATGTTAAATTTTAGGTTTATATACGTACAGTTTAAATTTACCATTTACCGCAATAACCGTCCTTGGGATATACGAACTAAATTAAAACGTTTTAAAATATTTAAGTGCTACTATTTATTGATTACTAGGAGTGTGATTAATAACATGTTTAATTTATTTGAAAATTGAGATTGCTTATTAAACGTGATTTCTATTTCAATTTAAATTTGTAGTCAATGCTTGCGATTTTATTGTTTATAAATTAAACTAATTCGGTCTGTTCATATCTCTTTCTAACATAAAATATAAGGAAAGTATAGAAGACTAACAAATTAGCCTATTAGCTTTTTCAACATAAATTATAGTCAATAATGAGTCTAGTGGTGAGCTTGACTATTTTTCCGTACACTTTGGCATAGATTTATATGACAGGGCTACATAACTTCATCCCTCTTCTTATGTTTTTTGGTTGAATGAGATATAGTGAAATATAGAGAATTTTAGAGCCGAACATCGTTAAAATGAAATTACAATCCTATACCTACTTATTTCATAATACTCTGAACTGTTTGTACTAGTGATTCTTGCAAATAACTGAGCAAGGCTTACTTTTAAGGGACATTCAGCTTACGACTATTTGTAGTACTTTAGAGTATCAAATCACAGATTCTATGTAATTTATATTGAAACAGGCGCGTTTTCTCATTTCGCATCTGAAACATTCTGAGGATGGTTGGCCAAAACGATTGCCCACTGGGGCATTATGAATGCTAGAAAAATGTGTCGTCTGTTTTGGACGTGACCTTTCAAAACTGGTGCTCCTTAATGACATTGTAATTGGATATGATATTGTATCCATATTTTCAAACTTCGGAGGTGAGCTTACAACGGATATGTACTTGAACTTTCTATCTATACATATAACAGTTTCGGAATAAAATATGAAACTTATAACTTTAATTACCAAATAAATGTTACTTATGTTAATAAAGCATCGAAAAAAAACAATCATTTTCTTCATTATTTTAAACAAAAAATACAATAAGTTTGTTCAAATTTCCCGTTTCGCCTGCATGGGAGGCTTAAAATATGTGGGCCTTTTTGGAGACCCATTAATTAACCATTTTGAAGAATTCACAAACATTAACCTTTTGAGCATCGTATTAGTAGCATAATTCTAGCAAAATGATAGCTTACTTTATGATACACTATTTTTTTGTACTATTTTAAATTCAATATGTATTTTGTTCTAGTTTTTTTATCTAACCTCGAAAAGGCTTGGACCACTTTAATAAGCCGACTGTGGATTTGACGACGTATACCTGACTCATTTTCACTTTTAATTACGTCGTGAAAATTTAAAATTCTACCTGCTATAAGCGGGGTACATGTTTTAGGTTTATCTCCCCTGAATAATTTTCCTCCAAAGTTTATTTTTTAAATTCAACTCCAACCCAAAATTGCGAATATTTTTTAATCCAAATAAACTTTTTTTTATTATTTTTTTATTATGGATAAGCTTGTGTTTGACTACAATCTCGCCATGGAAAGTGATGATGTGGCCAAAGGTGGTAAGCACACAAAGCCTAGATAGGAACTGGCTCTCAAGTACAGCTGTCGGAATACACCGATAGGTGCTTGGTGACAGATTTTCAACTTGAGGGTGGTAGCCAGCCAGTCGGGTACTACAAAGTACCCTACCACCGTGCTATGGTTTCCCCACGATGTTTTCCTTCACCGAAAGCTCAAGCTCATTGTAGGATTCGAACCCACGACCTTCGTCGCGGTATCCGACGTCACTTACCACTGAGCTATCATCGCCTTAAAATTACTGCTTTTTTGTTTAATAAATTTCATTTTGATATGAAGTCACGGTTTATTATAATAATTCTAAATTCAATTACTTTAACATAATTTTATTCTTTATAAAGTGATGTGACGTGAACCAAAAACAATCTTAGTATTTTTAATTTTATTTTTGCTAAATTTATGGTTATCAAATATTTCATAATATGTATAGGCTAGTTTAAAATATAGTGAGTTTAAGTTCTGGTAGTTTTAATTTGTCTATTCTGAGTATTTGGTAAAATTTCAAATATAATTAGTTTAATTATTTAATATTCCAGTCTTTAACATTTTTTAAAGTTTTACTTATAATAATATTTGTAATATTCATCAACATCATCATGTCAGTCAGAAAAGGTCCACTGCTGGACAAAGGTCTCACCCAAGGATTTCCACGATTTGTATTATTAACGATGGAATATAATTATGTTATCAGTAAATAAAATAGCACAATCATCGAATTTATTATTATTTTGTAAAATATTATTGATATAAATTAAAAAGTGCATGTACCCCAGTACACTACCCCATGGGATTTATCACGGGAGCTTTTAGTAGTTTGGATATCTGATAGGGGAATTAGGTCAACTTTTTACTCCAAGAAACAAAAGGATGAGGTTAAAAAGTTAACAATTGAATTCTTTAATGCGTTTACTCAACTTTGTTAAACTTGTAGTAATTTGCACGGAAATGTTATTATAAGTTGGTTAGTAATTTCACCGTGAGTCATTTAACAAGATAAAGTATTTCTGGGTTAATTATAACCCTTTTTATAGCAGTCTATTATTAAACTGGCGAAAAGTTTCACTCTTTTGCCACTTTATCATTTTTGGGTCATAATTTTTGATGGATTGGAGTGTTTAAATTCAATTAAATTTTTTAACTTTCATTTCTTTAGTATTTTTTTGACAACACTTTGTAGAAACAATTAATTTGGAGATTTTTCAAAATTTCTTCAAAGTTTAGCCAAAAGTGACTGATAGACTGTACTTTAAAGGAGTATACAAAAACAATGTATTCCCAAAGTCTTGTAGGAAATTTACAGTATTTATTGTTAACTAAAAATAATATTTAATAATCAAAATTGAAAAAAAACATAACAAGAACTGTAAAACTGGACGAATCGCTAAAATGATATCTTGCAGGCAACTGAAAACGGTTCCCCTGGTGATAAATGAATACAGTCGCCTAAAAACATTAGTAATACCAGGGAAATGCCAAGTGCCAAGTGTTATCGATTGTTTTTATATAGTCGGGTCATTATGCTTTAAAAATATTGTAAGGCTGGTGGTTTCTTTTCACAACATTCAAATACAATTTTAAGCTGTGACAATATTGCCGTACACTGCCCAAGGCTTCAATTCAGATATTTGCTTTTGAACTGCGGCTTCGTTTAAAAAAAAAACGATATGAAGTTTATTCACTTGATATAAAAACACGAAAGTTGTATAAAATCTTTTGTCAGACTGTTTGTAAGAGTTATGTTGATAAATACAAAAAATAAAGTCAAAGTAATACGTAGCCGCGAGTCTCAATGATAATACACACATATTTACGGCTACACAAAAACTATTTGTCTTTTAAATTGATAAATATGGATTACTAAAAACATAAGGAAAATCTATAACATGAGGTAAAGTTTGTAAGTAAGTTTGGATGTACGAGGTTCAAAATGACTGATCAGATTTTGAAAATAGTTACCAGTATTCTAATAGGAAGCAGCGAAATCGCGTATGTAACCGCGGGGCGCAAACTAGTAACATAATGCATTTAGTTACAAACAACGAAAACAACACAGCAAATAAACTTTGTAATTATAACATGCAAATATCATTTCATTTTAATTAAAAATTATAATTTTATGACACAAATTTCAGTCAATCTTAACTTTCAGCTTCCGGTTTCGAGTAATTCCATGAAAACAAAACGTGTAAAATGTCAACGAGAGGACGGTATAATACAACACGTTTCATTTTTATGCCTCACTTTGCCAATGTAGTCTAAATTGTGTTCTACAGAAGGGTCCGAGTGCGGACGTTTAGGGTCCAGTACAATAGTCCAAAAGTAACTGGTAGTGTGCACTGAATCCTGTTGTCCTGGTTGCTTAAAGAATATTCAGTTCAGATTGATCTTTCTAGCCAGACAGGTGTTACTGAGAAAATCTGTATTGCTATGAATTTTTGAGTGAAGCTCAGTTCACTAGGGTCTAATTTAGGGTTACTTATTGGGCCGTCGATATCATGTATAAATGATGATCTACCGTCTGTCGCCAGCTACTAAAGCATTATGCTATGTATAAACACTGATGTCCATCAAATAGGATTTAGACATTCTTTATTATTTAGAGATTATAATTTTTGTTTGTTTTTGCAGAGTGTGGCCCAAACGCGAATATTAAATCAAGTTCACAGTTATTATTGACGGGCCGGTTGGCGTGGTTGGTTAACACACTGCCTATCACGCCGCAGGTCGTGGGTTCGATTCCCATTCAGGACAGACATTTGTGTGCATGAACATGTCTGTTTGTCCTGAGTCTGGGTGTAATTATCTATTTAAGTATGTATTTACAAAAAAAAGTTGTATATGTAGTATATCAGTCATCTGGCTTCCATAGTACAAGCTCTGCTTAGTTTGGGATCAGATAGCCGTGTGTGAAAAATGTCCGAGGATATTTATTCAAAGAGAGAATGAAAAAAAAGAGAATCAATTCAAATCAAACCCTGTTTTTCATCAAATGTGCTTTAAACCACGATAAAAGTTTAAAACAAGAATTTAACTCCTTGTCTCGCGCATAAGACGGTTGTCCTAAAACCACATAATAAATTGAATTCCATGTTGCAAATCAAGTTATAAAAAAAAAACAAAATTGGAATAACTATTATATTTTAAACTATTTTTATTTTTCAATAACTATTTTTTTTTTAGTTGTGATGAGATTAGTAAATATATTATTATTATTATTAAACTAACCCAATCTCCTTGGTGATACCATGCCATGTGTACGAGAGAGTGCATGTGTGTTCATCCATTACTAATACACATATTAGTGTGTACTGTATGCTGAGTATTAACTCAGTAAGTAATTTACTTCATAGTTTTCAAAGTGAGTAAAATAAATAACATTATTAAATCACTAAAATTTAGGTGCTTTCACCTTTTATCACTAAGCCTGTATTTTACTTTTGTACTTTTTTGTTGGCTGAGTCGTAGGATCAGTGGCGCTCCGTGGTTTGCATATTTGAAAGAAATATACAACTGTGTGTGTAGACAGATAGGATTTATTACTCACATATGAGTGCATGCAATATAGAAACACCCATGAATACATTGCTTGTATTTTGGGAAAAAGCATTTTGTTTTTCAGATAATGAAGACTGTGCTTTGGATATTTAGGTATGTTTTATTATCTTCTACATTATGTAGAGACTTTTTCAAAGCAGTTTAAATGAAACAGTCTAAGTGTATCTGTCACTTTCCAACGTCATAAAAAAAGAGACTGGGCTATCTTAAAACAAGTTTGAAGGCGTATTTTAGACCATATTTTTGATATATGACGGATGATATCAGTTGGCAAAGGAGATTGAAACAAAATACAAAACAATTTTATAAATTGAGTGATACCACTTTTATCGAATATAATAATATGATTCCTACAATACCTACGTTGCTAAAAGAATACTTAACTGAATATTGTTTAAGCATGATTCTAATATTTTGGTCGAGGATTAACTTAGTTCAATATGAACGATCCCTTACAACAAGGAGATCTCACGCTCCGCTTCATTCTTGCTTCAGCATTATTCTTGCAAAGTTGCAGAAAATCTGTTTTTCTTTTTCATACTTACAAAAAATTAAGTGAATTATCTTGTTAAAAAGAGCAGATTGACTTTTCGTGGTTATGTATTCATAGCCGACGTCAAATTTTGCAAAAAGTTATTAAATATTTTAATTTTATTAATTCAAATCACATAAGAATATACAACAACATGAAAATATAGGTTTCAATTTGGTTATTAAACCAAATTGAAACCTATATTTTCAACTTTTGTATTAACAACTTTTTTTGTAATACTTAATATAGGTACTTAAAATAATTCAGAAGCAGAAGTTTCATGATATCATATCTGCCTTGAAATGAGTATTGAAAAAAGCAATTTTAATTCCAAGTTCAGCAGCAGATGGTTTATATTATTCAATTCTTATAATTAGCAAAGTAAATAATAAAAATATACTAATACTATTGTTTATAGAGAATCATTATAATCTGTTAAAATATTGATATTGTTTAATTAATCTACATTAAATATATCTGACATTATGAATGTTAATTTAACACAGTGCAATCTAGCGTAGCTCACTTGGTGTGAGATTTTACATAATTAATTGTAAAGCAGTCCGACAACGTAATCTACCTGGTTTATACCTCCATCAACAAAATTGTGTTTCAGCTCTATTACTACGAATATTATCAAAATATTAACATTGTTATAATGCATTATTTACTTTGGTTTAACTAAAGCCATATTTTGATGAGCCTCCTTTGTTACTTAAACACTTATTAAAAAATCGGCTTTATATTGCAATATTAAATTTTTTACTACACGTTGAAACTGTGTATCTTAATATACATAATTCTTCTGTACGTGTGTTTGTCACCTAATTCCTCTTAAATGGCTAGACCGATTTAAATGAATTTTGTGTATATTTATCAAAGGGTTCAACACAATTAGACCCGGTGGGTGGCGCTGGAGTCGGGTTCTAGGTTTTTTTTTTAAATTTCAGGACAGGACGATGTCTGCCGGGCCCGCTAGTGTTCTCATAAATCACCTAATGAGTTTGTCAAGGATTTTAGCTATTCAAATAAAGCATAGAGAATAAATTTTAATGAATACAATAACATTTTGAGTGTTTTTATAAAATCATGTAATATTTCTTTTTTTGCAACAAAAACTAATTAATAAAATATTACAAAATAAATTTTCAAATATAGGTTTTTTTATATATTATAGTTGTACATTTGTTTGAATATTTTGTACATTTGTTGTAAATAAAGTTCTCTAAGGTATAAAGGTATCGGCAACATCATTATATCATTTTAAATATTATTTTAAACATTTGAATCAGTCTCAACAGAATTTATAGATAAGTAGGTATGAGAGAAATTGAAAACTATTTATGAAATAATAACCTTTGTATCTGTTCGAGCTGATATCTTCGCTTAGGCAAAGGCCTTAAGTTCGAATGGTTAAGCGAACTTGAGATTTCAATCAAGGATAACATTGATATATCGATGACTATTTGTCCTCAAGATCAATATCTGTCACCAAACTTCCACCGGTATTTTCCAAAAAAGCTGCACTTCAGAGGCAAAATAGTGGTAGAAACGTCAGATACCACGGCGAAGGTCGCGGGTTCGAATCCTACAATGTGCTTGAGCTTTCGGTGATGGAAAACATCGTGAGGAAACCATAGCACGGTGGTAGGGTACTTTGTAGTACCCGACTGGCTGGCTACCACCCACAAGTTGAAAATCTGTCGCCAAGCACCTATCGGTGTGTTCCGACAGTTGCACTTGAGAGCCAGTTCCCATCTAGGCTTTATGTACTTACCCCTTCGGCCACTTACCATCACTTACCATGGTGAGATTTTGGTTAACACAAGCTTAACTAGAATAAAAATTAGAAAGCTACATTATTCCTGAGTAACACAGGTTATATTTTAATCCCGGGAAAAGATAAGATCCCACAGGAACGCGAGTGAAACCGCAGAGGACAGCTAGTGTTAAATATTTAACAAATTTAATACAGTGTTATCTTTTCATAACAAAATCCCTATATCAAGTAATGACAGGTAAATCTCCACCCGTCCCGATGTCAGTATTAATTCGAGTAAATGAAATTAACTATGGAAGTAATTGGCCTAAATGTTTTCCTTTGTCATATTTATTTAGACTTATCTGAGTTTACGCTCGGGCAGAATTATTTGCAATATTTGAATTCAAGTTGAATGTTTGATACTGAAGTTTATATTGCTTTAAGTTATATAAAGCGATTGAACTGGTATTATTAAGATATGTCGATTGCACAGACACAATACAGTACAAAGCTCAAATTCCTTTGAGATAACTAAGAGTAGAGTAGGTATTATTTGCATATTGATATTGTTACGACTCTCTGTCTCTAGTCTATGACTTTTCAAGCATGTCAAGAATCTAATATTATTGTTATGCACAAATAATACATGCATTGAATGAAGAGGATTAAGTTGGGTGAATTAATTTGTTGAGCAACATTCATACTGAAAACAAACACATAATACTTATACATATATATATATTTAGTATTGACGGTTATTTAAATTTTTAATATCAAAAATATATTTTCTAAACCATGAATCAAAAATATTGCTTGCATTTCTTGTAGGTATTTACGATGTTATGTACAAAATCAAATATTCATTGCATTTAATATTGGAAGTGAGTATCTATTACACATATTTAATATAAAATTATAAGTAGCACACGTAGTAAAAGATTATTTATCATATTCAGAGCAAAGTCAAGTCAGGTCAGGCAAGATCCCACCAAAAAGTCTATCTTGTTATTAACAAGTTATTAAGAAAGACATTTGTATACTTTGCCTTATTAATGTTAGTGTGAAAAACAAAATAAAGTATTCTGTGAGGACGTAAATTAGTTTGCGGCTAGACGCCACTATCTTCCGGATATCCTTTGTCTATAAATTAACGAACTCTGTATAAAGTCTCAAAGTGGATCTAGGAATAAAATAGAGTACCTACAGTGAATAATATTAAGAATTTTAAGCATTTTATTTACTTGTAGTATGTTACCTCCAATTTATATGTTGTATTATTTATTTGATCATCCAATCTCAACGCTTTACTAGAACTTTGCATTTGGATAAACTTGTGTTTGATTGCAATCTCACCATGGTAAGTGATGTTGTTGGCGAAGGTGGTAAGCATACAAAGCCTACCTACATGGGAAGTGCAGCTGATGGAAAACACTGATAGGTTCTTGGTGACAGATTTTCAACTCGAGGTTGGTAGCCAGCCAGTCGAGTACTACAAGGCACTACTTACCACTGTGCTATGGTTTCCTCACTATGGTTTTCTTCACCGAAAGTTCAAGATCATTTGTAGGATTCGAACCCACGACCTACGCTGCGGTATTCGACGTCACTACCACTGAGCTATCATCGCCTTTTTTCATAAAGTAGGTATAATAAACGAGAATTATATAATATATGTTACAATACATTTTACTACTTAAATAATTAAATAGGGAGTTTGATAAATCGGTGAATAAAAAATGTGGTAACCATAAAAAGGTTTATAATTAGCAGTGTTTGATAAGATAAAGTTTATATTTGTACCAGAGAGTTGATTCATAATCCTTCAAATTTTAAAATCACTATTACTATATTTGCTTCACACATCTATGGCATTGCAGTCTGCCGCGCAATACAGTTGATCACGCAAGAGTTCCTTCACCTCTGACCCGGACAAACATCCAATCTAAGTCATTATACCGTATACCATTTACTTGGTAGTTCAGTGGTAAGTTTGAATGCACTATATCCATTAGGGATTTGCATGTCGACATTTGAGTATTTGCTTTTTTTCACAAGTAATAATAGTTTTAAGGAGTAGGTCAAAGTTTTTACAGTCGTGGATCATGTTTTTTTTATTGTTCCTGTGGGAATAAAATACAGCCCATGTTACTCTCTGATAATGTAGCTAACTAGAGGTGAAATAAATGTGAGTTTACTTCACATTATAATATTATTAGTAAAAAATCCTAATAAATTCATGTATCTCACTCAACTTAGTAATACTTATAAATGTTTGTTTTTGTCTTCAAGTCATTCGAAAAGAGCTACGATGAGTCTGAAAATAAAGCGCGTTTACTCAAAAGATGGAACATTTCAGGGACCTGTAAGTTATATTTTTTTTAAATACATTATTTTTGTCAAATAAACCACTAAGCACTCTTCCTTCATATATAATTTTAGTAATTTTATAGAAAAAATAAATTCATGATTACAGCCAACCCCGCAGTATAATTTTACTCATGCTATTACTATGCATCCAAAGAGCATATGCAGTTGCACTCTACAAATATTGATGAAGACCAACAAAACTAATATTGTGTATTGTATAGTTATTCAAGTATTCTAGGTATGTCAAGAGTTATGAACGTTGAATGTAATGCATTTGGAAACTGCATAACTATTCCTAGGAATCTAATAACGTGGATAGCTATTCAAGTTAAAAGGTATTCTAATGTGACATTGTTGAAACTAGTATTCCTTCAAATAAAGCTCAAGCTCATTGTAGGTAAAATATACTGAAGGTAACAACGTCAAAATACGATACTTTCCTTATCTTTCTGATAAAATTTAAGCTGCTTTGGCTTCCAATCTCAAATAACCGTAAAGATCACAAATAGATAATAACAAAATAAAAGGCGATTTAAGCGGATTGATCGATTTAAAATAAACTAACTCTACTTTGCCTTTGATTATAATAAAAACACAAAAGATTGGGTCAGTTTGGGTCCAGATATAAACTTTATATTTGGTTTTTTGAAATCAGAAAAAGGATTTTACGTGAACAGAATTCGTAGAAAAGATTGGGACGTAGCATTACCCGGTACCTTTGAAAGTCGTCGTATTGTATGTGGAAATTGGATTATATTTATTGTTACACACAATTGAACTGAGATCATACCTAATCTAATTTACTTGGTTGGAGATACATCATTTATCCGAAGTAAAATTAGTCAATACTTTTTTGGTGTTTTTTTTATTAACGGCGCTGACAAACACTTTGCTTTTAGTTTCAATGTAAACATATTTGTATACTACTAATCTGTATACCACTTTACTGACTATTTGGTATATGTAGTTTGAAACATTCGAGTATGCTTTGTGCCTCACTAAAAAATGTCAAAGGACTACGTTCACAGTGTTTGCAAAGTACGGTTTTGGTAAATATTCTGTGCTACGGCGTAGCACTACGAAAACTCTACGCTACTACGACATGTTTTATTTGAATAACAATTTCTAACTGCTACAGATTCTTTTTCATGTATTTTGAAAAATGTGAGAGTGAATTTTATTCTCATTGCGAAGTTGTTTCAAATGTTTTGAAATAATAATAATGCAGTTGATCGAAACTCATAAATCTGTAAAAAATCTACATTATGCAAATTCCAACATGACCCAAATTCCACCCTTACATGGTATTCCGGGTTAATTCATTTCCTTCCAGTATAAAAATGTTGAAAAAACTGTAAGATTGTTTCTATAAAGCATGTAATTTATTAGACAAGCATTTCTTAGTGTTTTATGTGAAATATGTTGCCTGAAGAATAAATAAACTTACAATAACTTTCCTTTAAATTACATAAATTATATTTTAGTGTATTTTAACGGTTCTATAAAAAATATTTGAAATGCTCAAGTAAGAAACAGGCAGACGGCTCACCTGATGGTATGTGAACACCGTCGTCTATTGATATTAGCAATACCAGCGGGATTACCAAAATGTTGTATATCTTATTACAATGCCTTAAATGCAACTGGCACTCAAGTAAAACTACCGGAACACATCAACAGGTACTTGGTGAGAAATTATTAATTTTAGGGTGGTAGCTAGTTAGTCGAGTAGTTTCCTCAAAGTATTTTCGTTCACCAAAAGCCCAAACTCATTGCAGGATTCAAACCCTACCTATTGTTGTCCTTTCTAGGTTCTACAACTATTAAAACCTAACACTGGGAGTATTTCAACATGATCTTGGTCGTTTTTATTGTTAACGAAAGCTGGTAGCATAGCCGGTCAACACAATGCAAAGGTCATGTACAAAACCTCGATACATATTTTACTGACATGATACGTGACCTAAATAAAGTCTGAAAGGAAATGTCTCCAATTAAAAATTGACGGTCGTCAGCCATCGTTGCGAGCAGGCAGCGGTCACATGGATGAATGAAAGTATTTGATAAGAATACGGCATTAGGATCGTAAATCCTCAGTGTTTATCCAATTTTTTTTTGTCAAAAAGTTTATCAGCTTACAGCCGGTCACCAGTTGTATTTCTAAATTGATTGTGTTGCTGGTTTTAAAAAGATTTTCGTTATAATCTGTCGTAAATAATCTTTGCCGTACATACATATATATCTCCATTGTAAAATCCAAATAAGGCATTAATGCTAAATAAAATATAAGTGTAGAGCTATTATATTCAATAAGGTAGGTATTTACATTTTAATATTACATACTAATCCTAAAATTTAATTCAACACATTATAATAAATCAATAAATATATTAAAAAATAAATAATTTCGGCTTTTAAGCTCAAACAATGCGAAGGCGTTAAAATCTTGGTGGTAAGATCCTAGTCACGTTTTAGATTGGAATCCTATTTAAACTTACATGAGATGAGTGGTTTGGAAATTTGCAGAGGAATAAATCTAAGATAAAAATGTAATTTAAAATAAGAACTTGTAAAAATAAGAGCTCCTTCTCCCTATCATAATAAAAACATCAGATTGTGAGCAAATCATATTTTATATTAACAATTTAATAGGATAGAACTTATAACATATACATCAATTAATACATAATCATTATCGATCTATAAAAAGCACAAGAAGGTAAATATTTTTTCATTTCAATATTGTTTTATTTTATGTTCATTCGCTAAGTACTTTTCCACCAATTTTAAAAAAGGAGGTTGATTAGATATAGAGGGAATCTAAAAAAATTGAAACATTGCAATATGTTAAAACATATCAAATAAAAATGTCTACCTAACTTACATACGAGTACATTACAAGTACATTAGAATAAGTAAAACGATAGAAGGAAAAATGTTGGATAACGAAATTCCCATATGGCTGAGCTCTACTTATCAATCTAGTTTTATTGATCGTTTCCTTTTGAATTATTGGTGTAGGAGTCGGACGACCTCATAAATATTTTACGACCGCAATCCAAGCCGAGATTTCTAAACTGTAAAAGTATGCATTGTGTTGTGATTTGTCTACTGATTACTGTAATATACAGACAAATTATTTTAGTTGTTTAATACATCTTTGTTCCTAATTTTTAAACTAAAAAAAAAACAAAGCAGCTATTATCCATAGCTGCTTGGTTTGGGATCAGATGAGTGTGTGAAGAATGTCCAAGGTATTACTAAACCGCAAGTTACATTGAGCGGCAAGTATTGGCCGTACTTGAGTCCAAAATGTACGTTTAAAGCGTCGCAATGTCGTAGGTACATGTATTGCGACGCTTTAATATTATTTTTTTTTATGTCACTAGTGACAACGAGGCAGGCGGCTCACCTGATGGTAAGTGATTACCGTCGCCTATAGACATTAGCGATACCAGGGGGACTTCCAACGTGTTGTACACCTTATGACAATGCCTTAAGGGCAAGGGCAACTGGCTCTCAAGTGCAACTGCCGGAACACACCAACAGGTGCTTGGCGACAGATTTTCAACTTAAGGGTGGTAGCCAGCCAGTCGAGTACTACAGAGTATCCTACCACCGTGCAACTCGTCCCTAGGTTTACTTGATAGCTTTTAGAGAGACGTATGTCGATTGTCAATATCAAACAAGTTCAGGGAGATGGTAGACGTCATAAATTTTATAGTGCCGATCGTCGACCTGACTAATATCGATTTCTTCACAATTTCATCTTTATAGACCAGTTTCGTAGGAATATGCTATCAATTTGTTGACTAACACATATTCATCATTATCATTTTGTGCATATAATTTCACACGCAATCTGTTGCTATGACGCAGTTTCTGTAACGTCAAACCGTTTGTCGGCATTGAGTGTTCACTCGCATAATCGTGATATGGAAATACCGATAGGAGGCGATGTCTCCATCGACACACTAATGAGCGTGAGCATACATAATTAATCAGCCATGTTGACATAAACCCTTGCAAAACAGTCGCATAAACACTAATATCAATACAATGCTATAGGAACATTGTATGTGATATATATACATTATATTTTGGATTAGTGTAATCAGTGGATTATTTCGGTTAAAAACTGTTATTAGGTTTTCAGTAAAAATTTTAATCAAAACTTTAAAGCAACATAGATTGAAATAGTTGCTTTGGATGATGTGACGAAGGTCAAGAATTTGAATCCTAAAATTTACTTGAACTTTTAGTGTAGAAAAATATCACGATATCACGGTATCTTCAGATTTTTAAATCTCTCACCAAATTACTATCAAAGTATCTGGGCTGTACTTGGGAACATCTTCTCCTGGCTTTATGTGCTTACCATCTTTGATAACATGTCATTACTTACCATAATAAGACTGTACAAAAATAAATGCAGCAGCAGGATCCTGATATATAAAAAAATAATTTAGTACTTTCATAGTTTTACAAAAGAGGAAAATATGCTAAACCATTGTGTTTCATAACTTTATCTTCTTTAACTAGTTACTCTTTATAAAGGCTTCGAATATGTAAAATTTATGTTTGACACGGTACTTAAATAAATTTTCTTGAATTATGTAATCATAGATTTAAAAAGCGCCGTGCTTTGAATAAAACAGTAACAATAGATTATGTTAAGTAAGTTGTAAGAGGACAAGCCATTATGGTTGGCGTGACAATAAGCGACAATTATGAAAATTATGTTAACATTCAGCGTAATAGGAGTGGGAGGCATTATTTAATAAGCGTGTGATGTTTTTATTGCCAGAAAATTCGTAGGATCTTTAATGTAGTTTAAACACGAGATAGATTTAAGGACATATGAAAATGATGAATTGTGGCAAAATACATTTTATGCAAAACTTTTGTGGCCGAGTATCGAGGAGAGTTAATATTTATTATTATTGTCAGTTTCTGTTAATTCTAACGTTTCAGAAACAGCTTCTTGTAAGCTTCACACTAAATGATTATCAGAGTTTTGGACGCTTA
This sequence comes from Ochropacha duplaris, assembly GCA_951361185.1. NCBI lineage: Eukaryota > Metazoa > Arthropoda > Insecta > Lepidoptera > Drepanidae > Ochropacha > Ochropacha duplaris. The sequence goes on from OX592706.1 coordinate 5,366,447, forward strand.
AAATACTTTCTTTATTTTAAGCGTCGTCGTCGCCTAATTATTTAGTGTAGGTATTTAGTTTTCATTTGTAGTTATTTAGTTTTCGTTGGTAGTAATTTAAGCGAAAATTAAATTTAAGTTTTTTTTAATCAAATCATAAAATGTTCAAAAGCATATTCTATTCATCCACAGAATGAAATGTTTGAACTTAAAACGTACATAATTGTTGATGCCTCATTAGTATTCTTATTGCCAGCAAATAAACATAATTACAGTTAAAAAAATGTTTGTAACCAATTGGAAAATTGAAAAGTCAATTGGATCTCGAGGGCGTTTCCTGAAGATTATAATGTAAGAACCATTAACTAACGTATTTGTTTTGTTTCAGTGTTATGTTAATTTAAATCGTATCCATAGATCAGATAAAGAGATAACAAGTAAGTATATGAACCATCTGAATAGAGGATTGAAAACTGGGAAAAACTCAGGTAAGTTATCCATATCAAAATAATTTTAAAAAATGTCTCCTCCAATTTTTCATACACTTATTTTTAACATCGAGTTCAGCTACACTCAAAACCTAAAGTGGGACGTCCGACAACGGGGACAAGGGCCGTCGACGATCTCCACAACGAAACTTCTTTCTGTAGGGTCGTGAAGGGAAATTCCTTACTTGAATGCCATTCACAACTATTTGTGTCGCGTTTCAAGTGATTATTTAGCTGTTACAACATAATTTTTCGGGTTACCGTACACCTACATAATGCATTTGTTGGCTTCAGTAGATATCTTCATGATTATAATATATTAAGAAAGATCCACTGCAGAAAAAAGCCTTGCTAGGTTTCTTGCCGGGGACTTCTCAGTATATTGAATCTACCACAGATTCAATATACTAACTTTCATAAGTGCGCCATACTGAAACCAGCCAACTTGAAGTATAAAAAACTAATGTAAATTCCAGGTTTATTTATTGTTATTTTTAGTAAAAAGAGAAGAAAAGCAGCCTGCGGAGTACCTATTAATATGTTCTATGTGAAAATAATGGATAACCAAATAACCAAAAACTCATAATTGACTCGCACTTAAACCTCAAATTATATCATAAATCCATTCAAATCGATGCATTGCAACTCTGTAGTTATCTGGCCACAAGCAACTGAGTCAATCGATTTTATATTAATTGTTATAGCAGACGGTGAACGGCCGCTCGACGCCACACTAAACATACAAATAGGGTGGACTCCGGGAATCAAGCGAGAGCGATGTATGAATATACATTTGAATAATTTACGTATTAAGTTAGTGGCTTTCAACGTAAACTGAATTGAAACTAAAGGTTGCTGCAAACAGAATGTTTGACAATACATGTACAGATTAGGTATGGGTATTTACTTATTTATATACGGTTTAAAAATGCAAAATTGGGATTTTCAACCGCTGACTTGTTAGAAACAGGCTATTTTTATTGAAATTTGAGCAAAATTGTTTATAATTACAATATATCTTTTTTTATGAATGAAAAGATTTAAATTAAAAATTTTGGAACACTTATTGAACGTCATTTTATTGCTATCGTTACCACCATTTCCAAATAAAGACCTGTCAGGAGAAGAAATTAATGCAATACTTAGCTTATTATAGTTAACTAATAACGGTATCGTTATGGTTCAAAACTTCAAATATATCTAAGCTTTTTAATGTAAATAATAATAATAATAATTTTATTTCTTTCTCCTTACAAACTAACCAATATTACAAATCAGACAATAGACAAAAGACAGAATAGGCATTTTATAGTTTGTAGGAGAAACTGGTATCCAAGCTAAGCCAAAGCCTGTGTTATGGATAACCAGCCTCTTCCACCACGGACTATTATAAGTGTCTATATGAATGAATAAAAAACATGCATGCAATTATAAGAAAGATATTAAACATTGAAAAACTGCGTATCTAATATATTAAATGAAATGGTTAGGTGTGCAGTGTGGAAATGTGCGTGTGTGTATGTAAGTGTGTGTGCGTGTGCATGTGTGGGTGTGTGTGTGTGTGTGTGTGTGTGTGTGTGTGTGTGTGTGTGTGTGTGTGTAAGTGAGTGTGTGCGTAAATGTGAGTGTGTGTATGTAAGGTGTGTGAGTTTATGTGACTGGTTGCCCTACGGATATGTGTAAATAATAAGGGAACAAGCCTCTTCTTTCCCAAGAAGGACCACAGTCTCAACTGTGTAAACATTAAACCTCACAAAGACTGAATTGTATATTAGATCTTGTCTAGACGTGGATGTGGAAAAGCGCATAAAATAGTTATGTAGAAGATGGGCAGACTGATGAGTTGATAGCTCGTGAAGATTCATTGAAAAACGCTTGCGTCGAGTTTTAAGTTACTGCAAGCAAAATGTGAACCTTTTTACATTATTAAAGTGCCTATTAAAGTTTTGCCAAGTTACTCAACTTTATTTCACATTGATTTGAATTTAAACGTATTGTTTATGGTTATAAATTGTACCTTCTGGATTATTTTCTATACCCAAAACAGTCCATTGTCGTGGGTGGTAATATAAGAATTTGTCAATCAATTCTGTCAAAAAATAATATTATTATAACTTCAATATTTCTGGCCATTGCTATCTATGCTCCATGGATACATGATTAAATGAAGGATATAGTTTCTCAGACTTGTGTTCAATGTCATAATTTAGTCGGTTCGCATTCATAGAATATGAGAACACAACGCCCACCCATCGCAACTGATGTTAACTCGGTTTGACTGCATAATGTGGAAAGCATTAACTGTCAAGTTATATGCCTCTTTAGACGTTCATCTCAATTACTATTATCTGAATACAACCATATACATAAATATAACCATATTAATACACACGTAATCTAGCCGGGGATGGCTCTCAAGTGCAGCTGTTGGAACACGGTAGATGCTTAGTGACAGGTCTTCAACTCGAGGATGGTTAGTGGATAATTACCAAAGGTAAGTAAAGTATCCTACCACCGTGATATGGTTTCCTCAGGATGTTTGAACTTAGTGTAGGATTCAAACCCAATTCCTTCGCCACAACATTAGGTATAATATGTGGAATTCTTTATGTTGTATAACTTTTACTAGGATTAAATTTGAAATATGATTATTTATTTTCTTTTGCTACGACATTCATAAAGCAGTCGTAAAGCGTCCACGTGTAGGTACATATTATGAAACCGTGACATTGAAGTAATGAACTGTCTACGACGTTTGTTAATGTGTTTATCTGAAATTTATTCAATTATAATGTTTAAAGATGTTTAGATTCTATCAAAGTCCAATTATTTAAAGTAAAATTCTCACTCAAAACTCAAATTCAAAAAAAGGGTAGGGTACTTTGTAGTACCCGACTGGCTGGCTACCACCCTCAAGTTGAAAATCTATCGCCAAGCACCTATCGGTGTGTTCCTACAGCTGCACTTGAGAGCCAGTTCCCATTTAGGCTTTGTGTGCTTACCACCTTTGGCCACATCATTACTTACCATAGTGAGATTGTGGCCCAACACAAGCTTATCCAGAATAAAAAAAAATGTGAACTGTGATATAGACTACTATAATAATTGTACTAGTTGTACTTAATTAATTTATTTTTATGGCCGAAGACTTCTAGACAATCCTACTAGTAATCTACTTAATATTTATAATAAATATTTTATTTGCTGAACATCCTTGTAGTATTTTTTAAATGAAATTTTAGTAAAATAAAGTATTGTAATTAACTGTTGGTTAACATATATACACCCATCCCAAACATGATGCTGGGATCAAGCTTACTATATTTTGCTTGCGGTAATGGGTATAGGCTTTCTGTGCAGTAAGCTATGTGATACTAACAAAACCTTGCATGTAGCCTAACCAACTACCAAGCTATCGATGCAGTGAACGGAGCGTTTGTAATTGGAGTTGCTGATTTGAATTTCAGGTTTGGACGTGGATGTTTTGTGAATAAGGTTTTGGTGTAACTACCGGTTTGAATCTTAACAACACAACTGACACCGTGAAAATACTTATGAGCTGGTATGTTTCGGTTTAGTTTTATAATTACAATAAATATATCATGCATATTTGTTATATACTCCTTTCTTTTACGATTTCATGCTTTACCCCTAATTTTATATTAAGTGTGAATTTATATGAGTTCTTTATGAGATAAGCTTATGTCCTTTTAAATAACCTCTAAATAAATCAATAAACGAAACGATACGTAAAAAAATAATCATATGCATAAACGCATTTTTACCCACAGAAAATACATAAGCAAAATAATTTTACATAGAAAACAACATGTTATTGTGTATTTTTAATGCGTAATATCAGTAGTACAGGCATGGATCCACCAAACATTGAGGTCAAGTGACCTTAATTACAGATATTGAGGTTCTTTTATAACCTTAATAAATTCCTGCACATAATCTCATTTATTTTTATATGACAATAACTAACTTTTGGGAACCTGTCTATAGGTACGGCCGTAGTGTAAACGTTATTTCTATCCTGATCTATATAATTATAAAAAAAGAGGGCCTGACTCACTGACTCATCAACGCTCAGCCTAAACCCTTGAACTTAGAAAGCTGTTTTTTTTCGTAGGTGTTGTTTTTAAGACGTAGACGAAGGATCGAAAGTCAACCTCTAAAGGGGTAAAAAAGGGATATGCGGGTGAAACCGCTGGGCGGAAAGCTAGTATAATACAACATTAAGTTTTGAGTAGCATTTCAGATTATACAGAGCAATTTGAAACAATAATTCATTTTGTGCACTGCACGTAATGCAGGTGAACAATAGCTAAGCGTGATGGATTGCAATGGCCCAATCCAACGTAAGCATGTTTCTAACACCGAAACCGGTAACCGCATTCTCTTGTTCCGGAAACATGCAATGTGACGGGACATGAGCACCAATAAATCACTTCACATTCGACGCAACGCCAACCTAGTCGATAAACGACGCCCAAACGAGGATATGAATAATTTATCATGCAAAACCCGCCTAAGTTGGTATCCAATATAAAAAAGAGGAACGTGGCAGTAAAACTGATGACTCGTTAAGATTTTTTATACTACAAGTGAAATCATACATGCATACGGATCGGTCACCTGACTGTAAGTAAATAACGTCGATTAAATCCCAGGGGGATTGTCAATGTATTATCGACCATTAGAAAATGCCTCAAAGGCTACTTGGCTCTCAAGTGTAACTGCCAGAACACACCAACACGTGCTTGCTGACAGATTTTCAACTTTTTTTTTTTTTTTATGTCACAAGTGACAACGAGGCAGGCGGGTCACCTGATGGTAAGTGACAACCGTCGCCTATAGACATTGGCAATACCAGGGGATTGCTAATGTGTTGTACACCTTATTAAGGCGAACTGGCTCTCAAGTGCAATTGCCGGAATACACCAACAGGTGCTTGGCGACAGATTTTCAACTTGAGGGTGGTAGCCAGCCAGTCGAGTACTACTAAGTACCCTACCACCGTGCTGTGGTTTCCTCACGATGTTTTCCTTCACCGAAAGCTCAAGCTCATTGTAAGGATTCGAACCCACGACCTTCGCCGCGGTATCCGACGTCACTTACCACTGAGCTATCATCGCCTCAACTAGAGTGTGGCAAAAAAAAAGAGCCTGCCATTCGAGTACTACATAGTAATCCTACTACCGTGCTGTGGTTTCCTCACCATGTTTCCGTTCACCGAAAGCTCATATTCGAACTCACGACCTTTGCCGCGGTATCCAACATAACTACCAGTGAGCTTTAATATTAGTTTATACGTAGGTTGGTTACTTATTATAATTTTGGTATTACATACTTAAATTATGTATTTATTCTTCATTGATAACAATATTTCCAAAAGGAAAGAAATAGAAAATAAAAATGAAATGTATCCGCTGTGTAAATATTATGCAGTAATAAATGACTTTAATGAATCTAAATAAAGGCAAACTTCGTAATTTATATTAGGTACATAATATTGTACGCTCCATTCATCGCTTATCCGAGAGTAAGCTTGTACGCACATTTTGCAACGTATGTATGACTCCCTAAGGTAGAGTTCTTCGTTGCACAGTTGCATCGATGTTTCATTTATGTGGATACAATTAAATAATAAAATACAACATCTGGTAGTTATCTGTTCTATTTTTAATTATTTACTCGAGTATAAGATCCCTAGTGAACAAGTTTGTAATCAATTTAATAATATCTCGTTTACTTTGACCTACTTTTAAGGCCTTTCAGATTGAATGGAATATAACGTTTCAAGATGAGACAGAGAAGTTTGACAACCGGCTCAAAGACAAACAATCGTTTTGTGAATACTTGAAACAGAACAAGAAGATTTGAGAGCCTTGAAAAAGCCACAAAACTTATTACATGCTCAAGTAATAAACTTAGGGTAAAATTGATTAAGGCGTGAATGGGAAACCGAAGAAAAACCAGTAAATATTTAGTATCAGATTGGAAACCAAGGTTGTAAGAAATAATAATTCACTTAGAGGAAAATAATATTTAAGGCGATGATAGGTCAGTGGTAGTGAAGGTCCTGGGTTCGAATCCTACAATGAGCTTGAGCTTTTGGTGAAGGAAAACACCGTAAGGAAACCATAGCACGGTGGTAGGGTACTTTGTAGTACCCGACTGGCTGGCTACCACCCTCAAGTTGAAAATCTGTCGCCATGCTCCTATCGGTGTGTTCCGACAGCTGCAGTTGAGAGCCAGTTCCCATCTAGGCTTTGTGTGCTTACCATCTCCGGCCACATCATCACTTACCATGGTGAGATTGGGGTCAAACACAAGCCTATCGAGAATAAAAAAAAATAGATACATACCTACGTAATAAACAATTAATACCAAGACGAAAGGAGATATTATTTTTATTCAACAATCGAAATAGCAACAGCATTAAAATTGTTATTACTTAAATAGTTTGTGTTGTTATGATTTAGTTAAAAAGCAAATATAACAATTAATACATATTTTATTATAAATATTTTTTTTTTGTCAAAGCGTTTTCGTATTCTTATCGTGTCATCTAAAATTCATACGGTTTTTCCGTAACAGAAACACAATGAATACTTTTAGGAACAGGTATTTTGTATAAAGAAAGATTATAGAAAAAGGTAGTATTTAAACGATGGGACAGAAATAGAAACAGGCTATTTGTTAAACTGAATTTATCGTTATAATTAACATAACTTCACAAACCCTTGCTCTCAGGTAGAGGCTATGATCAGTTTATCTTTTTTATTTTACAAATATTCTGCACGTTTTATTTATCAAATATGTTACGCACGCCGTCGTCTCTACCAGGTAGGTATAATAAAAATAACAGTAACAGAAAAAAAGCTAACTTAAAAAATACCAAGCCGGTGGCATTAGCTTCCAATCAATATAAATATCTATATTGTGTACGCCCTTGACAAACTGTACTGTTTATCTACGATAAAGCGAGCAATTTAGGTGCTACAGATTAAATATCACGCCATTACGATTAATTAACGTTCAGTGAACCGTTCCTAATTGCTTATACCTTGTTGCGCTTATGCTGTCAATGTCACTTTGACAATGACATAATTTTTTATTTTTTATAGTAAAGACAAGTTACCTACATGGACGTTTTTCTATAGCTGCAATGGGATATTTTAACAAACTACCATCTAATGTACATAAATACTCAGACTCTGAATAAATGGGATTGTTTATGCACCTAAAAATATACAATAGGGATGGTGATGATATTTATCAAATCAGCTTTTTTTTAAAATTAAATGTCGAAACGATAATTTATATGAAGTTTTGTATGAAATACATACTTGTGACGTCATAAATTTACACCATCAAAAGACCTCTTTGTAGTTAAATTGGTAATTAAAAATCATAAAAAGGCGGAATTTTATGACGTGTTCGCTATTTTCGGGTATTTTATACACTAGTGAGTGTTAGGTATTTTTTTTTTAATATAGGCATCATTCCTTTGACAGAGAATTTTCTTTTGTCAAAAGTGTGAGGAGAAGGCCGACGACCACCTGATAGGGGCGGTACTATCACCTACCACCTACCATCGTCTATTTACATTAGCAATACCAGAGGATTGTCAATGTATCAGACGAAATCACACATACCTACCCTTGCGGTGAATGATATTATATTTCATGTAAAAAGTAATCTTATTATGGCGTAGTTATGAAACAGCCATGAAATAAATGCCATGGTCACCCACCATACATTACTTAATGAAAGAAATTGCGTGCGTGCTCATTGGAGTTTATTAATTGAATTACGTGAATGACAACGTTTTCAGAAAGCCATTGTAATTGTCATTTTTATAAATTACTAGCTGTTTCGCGTGGTTTCACCCGCGTTCCCGAGTGATTTAATTTTTTCCCGGAATAAAAAGTAGCCTATGTGCTGTTCCAGACTATAATCTATGTTCATGCTAAATTTCATACAAATCCATTCAGCCGTTCTGGCGTAAATGAGTAACAAACATCCATCCATCCAAACTTTCACATTTATATCACTAGTTTTACAGATTCACCCGTATTCCCCTGGAATATTATTGTTTGCCGACATAAAAGGTATCCTATGTTTTATAGCAGGATATGATTAATTTTTGTGCTAAATTTTTACTTTCCGTAGGTAATAAACATTTACATTTATAATATTAATAGGAAGTATAACTTTTGCCCCGTTAAGTTGTTAGAACCATCTCTTCCTCGCTGCTTGTAATTAGAATTCAAATAAGTAGCTGGTAACAGTAATTAAGGTAAGTTATGATGTAAGTTTGTGGTTCAATTAAACAATTCTTAACCAAAATTACAGTTTACAATTTTAAGTCCATATAATAGAGTAAATGCCGTTAGTCTCTTTTATTGAATAACTTTCAACTAAAAAGATCACTAGCATTTTCACTCTAAAATTTCAGCTGCATTTTTACAGCCGAATATTCACCCAATAAGAGAACGGTTAAAACACTAGAAATAAAATTAATAAATGTTCGGTAAGCCCAGTTAACGCTCGAATTCACCAGATAGTTTTGACCAAAGAATTTGGAAAAATTGCTCTGCCCAGCCTTCTGTGAATTCCTTACAAGGTTTTGTTGGTTGTAGCGCAATAAATTGCTGTCAGTGGCCGGCTTTATACCATCGTCGGTGTTTGTGAATAGCATGTAATGAACTTGTTGTTGTTACGTGTATTTATATAGTTGTGCTTGTAGAGCAATTTTACGGCAATGGCAGCTTAGTGATAGCCGAGTAGTTATCGTGAGATCAAATCACTGTTTGTAGTAATTACCCTTGAAAAATACCGACACCTATAAATGGTAATTACTTAACTGTTGTTATAGGCAGGGACTGAAAGACTATTTAAAAATTGAGAATTAGGAAATCGGTATAAAAATATTCACGGCCTCATTAAATTATATGAAAGCAAAGTCAAATCCAGGTTTTAAATATAAATCAATTTATTTCTATGATCATATTATAAAAAAAGAAACGGGGCTATCCTTATCCATGATTTGCTTTAAACCATCTTACGTAACAAGATAGTCAAGGATCTATGACGTAGGTACTTTACCTTATGAACTCTTATAAAGTCTATTTTCTTATACTTTCTGTAGATGTTTACTTAAGTGGAATTTTAATAATAGACGAACTATGAATGGCGTACTTTGAAAATCAATTGGCATAGTTAAGACCGGTGTTGCAAGTCCGAAGCAGGGAAATATAAGTAATTTCCCAAAGGGCACAGCTCGTTGCCAGATAACGTAATTATTTAGGATAATGGCAATACCGAGTGTTGCCCACAGTTTTGTAAATTGTATGTGTTAATGCTACATCGCCCTGTTTTCTTCGCCTACATTTAAAATGAATTTCAACGTAACAAATCTATTTTAATATGATAAACCGATGATGATATGAATTTGAAATATTGACTGTGTTCTTGAATCATTACAAATTGGTTAATCAAAGAAAATGGAGGAATGATAGTCATGTAACTATAAGAGTTATGAATATGAATCTACTTTCGGATAGTCCGGAAGAAGAGGATCGTAAAGGAGATGGATGTACTGTGTGAGAGATGTTACGAGTAAGAATAGAGTGAATATAAAAATGAAGGATAAATGGGCCTTGAATAATTGGGAACGGAGCAGGCATGATGATGGTTAAACTTGGTTAATGCAATCGTTGATATTTTAGTCCTTTAATATGTATTTTTTTGTAACCATTATTTTGATGAATATGAAGACTATAGGTATTAATAATATGTATAGAGATATTTAATATGGACGGATAATTTTTTTTTTGATATTAAAATTAGATGTAAAAGATGTCGAAAGTATAACAGATTTATTTAATCCATTTGAAAAGTCTTATTTCTCATAAACGCGATGATATTTCACGGTACTTAATGAAAAATACATATTCTTAGCTGTTTCCATCTCCCTTGAACTCGTGCCCATTGTTAATTCATGCATTTCAATCCTACGGCGTTTCGTAGCTGCCAGCCAGCTAACTCGAGTTTGTAAGATTTACTAAGAATTATTCTCTATAGGTACCTTGAATTGTTTATGAGCTTATTACTATGTGACTTTATAGACGGATTTGTGACGAGTGAAATAAAAAAATACTTTACGAGTAATAATTACAGTTCTCGGTATAAAGTACCGACTTATTGAAATTCTATTTAATAAAGGTTAATCATAATCCAAAGAGTCTAACTATCGTCAAAATAATATTATTTCACTCAATAAACATTTGTTATATACTTACTTAATAAAAAAAATGTATTTACGATTAATTTTGTATTTATAAATTTAATTAGATTTTTTTATGATAAATAAAAATTTGTATTGATGAGTGATAGTAAAATTATCGTCAATAAAGCTTTATTCTCGGTTATCATCGAAGCGTTATCAACATCATAAATTATGAGAAATTGCGATGTTGAGTGCAGAAACTTTCCTCTTCTTGCTTGTCATTTCTGAATACTTTAATAACACGTTGAAAATTATTAACACATTAGCACATTGAAATGGCGTTGTAAATGATAACGAACTACTTTTCTAATAATGATTTACAAGAAACCATATTGCCAACATTTTATATTTGTTTGAAAAAAGTTGTTGATATCTGATACAAGACTATTTTTTTTTCAAGGTTTTTGGCTTGATATCTAGACCTTTAAGCCATTTCTTAATTTAAAATATTCATTTTTTATGTTATAGTCACGTTTTATTAAACCACTTGACCGTTATTCGAAGCATAAACAATTGAGATAGGCTTCTCCCTTTTCCTTTACTTTTTCCCTACGTTTCTAGCAATATAGCTCTGTCTCGCTTGCACATCGCGTCACCAGGGGAGAGGGGAGCACACCTTTGAGGTTGTGCTCACCGGTCTTGTTCATTGGCGTTCTTTTCCTTGCTGGTAACGGTCGCTGCTTAGCAGGTGAGTGTTTGAACATATTTCACATTGACCGTTATTTTCCCTTCTATTTTTGAAAATTAACGAATAATTTTCAACGTGATTTATTTTGTTTCTAGTAAAATTAAATTTGTTTCTAGTGAAATACCCTATTTTATAGATATGGATAACGAAAGTTCGAGAGTCTCGCAAATGGAGCCGGTTGCTGGAACTTCCAAAACTGCTAGGAAAAATAAGTCTAGTAGTAGTAGCTCGGATAGTATTAGTTCTAGTTCATCGTCAGATACATCTAGCCCGAAGTCTAAGCATAAGCGTGCACGTCGCCGCCATCACAAAAAAAAGGGGGGTAGAAATAGAAACCGCTCTGAGCGTAAAATAGATTACCTTACTAGTGAAATTTGTGATTTACGTAATCAGTTATATAATAATAACCCAGTATCGAATGCAGACGATGCCCTATCCCTCTTTGCCGATGATGATTTTGAGCATGAAAATAGTCAGTTCTTACGCGATCTTGATGTAGGAACAAAACTCAAGGAACCGTCAGTTCCAAAAACAGATGAGCGGTACCTAGAAATTCTTAAAGAAATTCAATTTTTTAATAAGTCTGATTGGAGTGAAGTGCGTTACGCGGATACACAAAAACTTTATAATCATAATCCAGGTTTTGTTGAGCTCGAGGCAAACGAAGAGGTTAGGCCCTATGACACGCTTAAACATTTAGTTTACACGGAGAGGGCTTATGCTTCATTTACCTACGGAATGTTAAAACAGAAAGAGGCCCTGAGGAAGGAGCTCTGTCTGTTTATGACATGGATTAGAGATCAAGACGGTGTTAACATCGAATCTATAAACCAAAAGGTTAATGATATTTTTTCCTCTAGTGAGTTCAGTAAGGTCTCGGCTGACCTATTGCAAATGATTTGTGGCCACAGAGCAGAAACCATTCAAATGCGTAGAGATGGTATTACCAATGCAGTTCGCGATCCTTTTGTTAAAGCATCATTGCGTAAGATACCCCCATCTGAGGTTACATTATTTAATTCGGAACAATTTGCAACAGCGTTAGAAAAAGCTGGCGGTATTAAAAAGGCTTTCTGGCCAGTTTCTAAATCCACTGTTGGCACGGGCTCAGCTACTCAAATACGTAAATGGCCAATACGCCCCTCGCAGAGGCAATATTTAGTTCCTCAAGTACCCTCGCAGGGTAAAAACGATGATTCACTTTTTATGCCTTCGCAAGGCTACCAATCTTGGAATGCCCCCTCGCAGGGTGGATATTTGCACAATAATATACAGTTTCCTTCGCAAGGACACTTTGCAGGGCATGACACATACATTGGACGTGCATGCCATAACCATTCTCAGCGGGGTGGTGGTACAATGAGTAGAGGTTCCTTTCGCTCTCGCGGGGCAAGACAAAATCAAAGATATCATAACCCCAGGCGTGGTGGTTATAAGCGAAGGTCATCGCCTTCAGGTGGTAATGCCAAAAGGGGTAAGTACTAGCATGATATTCAGAGCCGGTCAGCTATCGTTTTTTGTCGACCATTGGAGAGAGATGCAAGCATTAGAATTCCTGATCCGAATAATTCAAGGATATCGAATTCCCTTTATACAAAGACCCCCCTTAATGATGCCCAGGTTAGACAAAAAGGTATTCCAAACGCCTGTGTCTCTAAAAACAACTTATATTGTGGAAGAAATGTTGAATCAAGGAATTCTGGAAATTGCAAGTCTTTCTCCAAGTTTTTTATCTACCCTCTTTTTAGTCGCGAAAAGCGATGGCTCGGCTCGACCGATTTTCAATTTAAAAGCTTTAAACGAATTTGTGCTAACCGAACCCTTCAGTCTAATAAACGTATACCGAGTCCCAGACTTTATTCAGCCCCAGGATTGGCTGTGCAAGCTGGACATTTCCCAGGCCTATTTTCATTTGAAGGTAGCAGAGTCTCACAGACGGTTTCTGCGCCTCATTTACAAAGATCAGCTTCTTCAAATGACGTGCCTACCCTTTGGCCTAAGTTCGGCTCCAAAAACATTTGCCAGTTTGACAAACTGGATTGCTCAAATAATGAGAAGCCAGGGTGTAAGGATTCTGGTATTTTTAGACGATTTTCTTTTGGTTCATCAAGACCCAGAGATTCTAAGCAGCCACGTGAGTCTGCTGGTAAACACATTAAAATATTTGGGCTGGAAAATCAATTTCGAAAAGTCCATTCTAGCACCAAAACAATCCCTAGTTTACCTAGGAATATTGTGGGACCCCTGGCAAAACCTCAAGCGTTTGCCATTACAAAAAGTACCCCTACTGCTAGACAAGATTTACAAAATTATAAATTCAGGGAAGGTAGATCTAAAAAACTTGCAAAGCGTAATAGGGGCACTAAACTTTGCGAGTTATGTTGTTCGAAGAGGGAGATTGCATTATCGAGCGCTTTTGAAGTTCCAAAACACACTAAGTTTGACCGATGTTGGCAAGATATATACCGTTCCTGTCGATGCAATGAACGATCTACAGTGGTGGATTCGAAATTCACATGTTCCATCAATTCTACACCATCCACCGGCGTCTCATTTCTTGACGACAGATGCTTCCGATATGGGCTGGGGAGCTCAGCTGGACAACCAGTCTCTATGGGGTACTTGGTCTCGGAACGAGCAAAACTTCCATTGCAACGTGAAAGAGATGCTGGCAATTTTAAAAGTGTTTCAGAGTCATGCCTTATATCTAAGTCAGTCCACGGTAACAATTCAATGCGACAATCGCGCAGTTGTAGCATATCTGCGTCACGAAGGCGGAACCAAATCCTCTCGATTGATGAATATAACATACGACATTTTTTGCCTAATAGATCAGTACGAGGTACATGTCAACGTGTACTACATTCCAGGGAGGTACAACAACCACGCCGACCAATTATCTCGGTTTCGTCAAGCCCCCGAATGGCTCCTGCTACCAGAGTGCACCAAGTTAATATTCATGAAATGGGGAATTCCGCAAGTAGACCTGTTTGCATCCAGCCGTGCTCACGTAGTCCCTCATTACGTATCAAACGATCAGAACGACAATCAAGCCGTAGCCCACGACGCTTTTTCGATTGTTTGGAATTTCAACCTGGCTTGGGTGTTTCCACCTCCATTCTTAATACCCAAGGTTCTGAGTTACCTCAATCAGGCCTCGGGAATTTATCTGATTGTGGCACCACGCTGGGAGAAAGTATTTTGGCGCGGGGATCTCAAGTCCCGGGCTCTAGCCCCACCGTTCACAATACAGAACTTGAGTCGAGTACTAATCGATGTAACATCGGGAATTCCACCTCCCCGCGTCCAGGATCTGGTGTTGGAGGTGTGGAAATGTGGGGGTGGTCAAAGAGCTTAGGGAATTGGAATAATGATCAAGTAGAACTCCTAAAAGGATCTTGGCGCGAATCCACTCTAAGAACGTACAAACCTGCGTGGAATCGTTGGGTTTCATGGTGTAAAATCAATAAAATTTGCCCCCAGGTTCCCACAGGCTCCGACTTAGCTCGTTTTCTAGCTGATCTTTATATAAAATATAAATTATCTTATAATACCATAATGTTACATAAATCGGTAGTTTCTACACTATGTAATATAAGTGACTCAGGTGCCCTAAGCAGTCATGTTTTGGTTAAGCATATTTTAAAATCAATTTCAATTAAAAAACCCTCTTCTTGCAAGCTACCAGTGTGGAACATTGATGATTTTGTTTATTTTCTTGGCACGAGATCGATCAACCATAATAATATTTTTGAAGTATCGAGTCAGACTGCTGCTTTATTAGTACTTTGTTCTGGCAGGCGTATCCACGATTTAACTTTGCTCAAGATTGATAGCGATCATTATATTAAATCATTAGATCATAATTTCATTACATTTTGGCCTTCATTCGGGTCCAAGACAGATTCAAAAGACCATAGGCAGTCTGGTTGGAGGTTATTCAAAAATAATGAAAATAGGAATTTAGATCCTCTGTACTGGGTTGAACTGACTATATCATTGCTTTCCGATAGACGTCAGGCTGCAAATTGTCACAATTTATTTGTTACCACACGAGGGGCAGCTCGTGCTGCTTCAAGAACAGTTATTGCAACCTGGATTAAAACCTTGATGCGACAAGCGGGTATTGTTGCCACTCCTGGAAGTATCCGTTCCGCTGTTGCATCCAAAAATTGGTTAGACAATTTTCCCATGGAAGATATCATGGCCCGGGGAAATTGGAGGTCCGCTAACACTTTCATTCGATTTTACAAGCGACAAGTAAGGGATTCTTCTAGAAGTAACAACATTACTGCTTTTTTCAACCCAGTTACATAGGTAATTAATAGGAGATAAATTTGTGTACCTATAGGTATAACTAAGTAACTTAAATATTATTTATTATACTGCATTAATTGTCATTCTTTATTGTAATAATCCTTTCTTTGTGTAATCCACTAAATTATGCCTATCTACTAGGTATCTGATTATTTATAATTACAACTTGTATCTTATATACCTAAGATATATATATATATATATATATATTTTTTATAGAAATAAAAATGATATTTTCTATGTTAATTTACTTTCATTTATTATTCTCAATCACATTGGCGTTCACCGAGCGTCACCAGGCGATAACAAACACTTCTCAATTGTTTATGCTTCGAATAACGGTCAAGTGGTTTAATATTGACGTTTTACCTGAAATAAAACGTTTATTAAACTACTTACCTTATTCGAAGCATAGTATAATTTCTGCCTGGTGATATAAAGTCAATCATCCAATGAACAAGACCGGTGAGCACAACCTCAAAGGTGTGCTCCCCTCTCCCCTGGTGACGCGATGTGCAAGCGAGACAGAGCTATATTGCTAGAAACGTAGGGAAAAAGTAAAGGAAAAGGGAGAAGCCTATCTCAATTGTTTATGCTTCGAATAAGGTAAGTAGTTTAATAAACGTTTTATTTCAGGTAAAACGTCAATATTGTCACTTTCACTGTAAAGTCTAGTCCTCGTCCGTACAAGTCCAGTTTAGTTTTAGTGAAATTAGCGGCTATTCCACTAAAACTTTTCACGGACTTCTTAGGCCAATCTGGAAAGTCACGATACACGCTTTCATTTCATTTCACTTCACTTGTGCACTTAGATTGATCTTTATTGGACAAAACACCACCGAAATTATTCAATAAAACTCAAAATACACCAATTTAATGAAAATAAAACGAAAACATAACGTCACTTCGCAAGTTCCCGCCAAAAAGACTATTATTATTATCAGTTCCCTCGTAAGTCAGGTAAGACACACCGTTGTTAATAAAATAAGTTTAAATAAAAATCAAATTCGCTTAAGTCAATGGGTTAGAATAATATGTTACCTAAGTCAAACCTGACTCCTGTGTTATTAATTTATTGTATTTCATTAATTTATGATGAACGTTAAGATATCCGATTTCTGTAACTTTAGTATTCAATCTTAAATTAATGTTTAAAATGACTTGCATTAGAAATTATAATTGAGCTCATGACCTCTTTATTTAAATTTATAGGAGGGTAAATTGGCTATTAATATTTAAATGAATATCCATTCGCTTTGTTAATGAATAAATGTGAAAGTATGGATATCTGTTTATTAGTTGCGTCATCTTACCACGTCGTAATTTTTATAAAAATTAGAACCCTAAGTACATTGCGAATAAACCAGGCTAAATATGTGAGGTCCAAAAAAGCATGTCACGCATTTTTTAATAAAACTTTCTCTAAAATAATTATACTGAAGTAACATTATCTCCCCTTATGGCTGTTAAAACTTATTAAGGGAAGAAGGGGGGGTTCTATATTCTTCCATATTTTTGGTGCATTCAAATAAATGATCTATTTTGTTTGAATTCAATTTCTGTAGGTACTTGTCGGTACACATATTTACATCAACAAAATAGATGCGCGAAAAGTCAGCTGTTAAAATCCTCGAACGAAAAATACGAACACGCCTTCACGGCTTTCGATCACTATTGAATCCTTTTTTTGTGCCGCTACAGTATTTTGTCTAAATGGATATTGATTTTACAGGTCGGGTTTTCCAGGTTTGATTTAGCAGGCTTTTTTAGAAAATCTTTCAGCGATTTCAAATATAAATTAAGGTTTCACAGCATTGATTGCTATAGATTCTATGCAACGCATATATCTATAAAAAACAGTTATTGATTTAAATTAACCAATTTTCACCATTTGGTATTAGCTTTTTTGTATTAAAGGATTATTTGAATAATACGCGATACTAAAGCTCTCTACGCTACTAGTTTATACGTGAAGATCTTAGAATAACACAAACTCAAATCGTGTAAAAAAGTGTAATTTTATTAACAGTCTATTTAGATTTCAGCCTTCACAATGAACAACCCAAAGGTACCCAAAGGGCCGATGTTTCATTGTCTTCATTTACGTGTTATATTCAGTAACGAACAGTAATTTTATTGAAAGGCTGTTTTGTAGGCTACGTGAAAAATACCCAATGGGCTTTTATCGTCGAGTTTTTAAGATGTCAGCAATTTATTATTTAATAAATTGTTTGTTACATTGTTCAGAATTTGTATACTTTTTGTAGTTATAATTAAACAACTGTTTTGTTTATTATTTAAAATGCGAAAGTCAACCACTTACTCTCATTTGCACCGTGATAGATGTAAGTAAGGGTTTGAATGAAACTTGGCTCATAGATATCAAACCTTGAAAGCTAAATACTTTCTTATGATTTCTAAATGTGTAACCTAACATACTTTTAACAGAGTTAAGCAAGTCAATAAAAATTGACACGTATTTGATGTAATCTAAATAAATAAAAAAATACGTAAAAGATAAATACCAACTTATTATATTTCTTGATATTTTCTTAAATTTCTCTCTAAGTAATTGGGTTAAGCGTCGTATACTTTAAATGCAAGCTGTGAAACTTGCCAAAGTTTACCGACTTTGCTAGCAAAGGTTCATAAACTTTATAATGAAGGTAAAACACACGTTGAAAACTTTAAACCTGGTCGGAGGTTGCAAGTCTTGATAGACCTGAATAATTCATGTTTTTTTTTAAAACGATGATTCTTCTTTTATTACAAAACATGCAATGATTACCTACTCGGTCACATGTTCATATCTTGTTTTGGCTGGCCTGTTGAGTAAGTACTACAAAGTACTCTACCACCGTGCTGTGGTTTCCTTATGATATTTTTTCCGTCGTGCTCATTTTAGGATTCGAACCCACGACACTACACGACCTTTGGTATGGTATCCGACGACACTACCACTGAGCTTTCATCGCCTTAACTTATATTTTATTTGAACTAATTTATGGTTTAAAGGTGCGGAAAATTCAAAATTCAAAAAGTACGCCCAAATTATCAATTTATGCCTTTTGCGGTTGAGACCATGGGTCCGAGGGGGTCTGAAGCTCGTCGTTTTGCAAATATTTTGTGTAAAAAATTATCAGCTTGGCCATCCAAGGAGGAAACGCTGCCAGCCTTCTGGGAACCTTGCCGATCGGCAGCAGCGGCAGCCTCGAAGAAGTTTTTTACATTTGTTTGTATAGTTTTTACATTTGTTGTAAATAAAGTTCTCTAAAATTATGAGATTATTTATGGGTTTTATATCCTAAAATTATGAAACATTTTTGAGTACAACTATAATCATTAATTATGAAATATACTTACTGGAACTCTGGGAATATACATAGACACCGTGATATCACATTAATAAGAAAGTTCGCTTTATTACCTACAGTCAGCCATAGATTTTGCAAATTCTGACGGCTTCAAACTTTAAACTGAACTTTCCACTACAGTGAGTAAAATAAATAAAAAGTAAGTCTCGGCCGCCGTTGGCTTTAACATGTGAATAATTCACTTTTATATGATTTTTGAAAAGGTGTTTTCACGTTTAGAACTGAAAGTTTATAAAGCTGTTTAATGGATGAACGATGTAAGGTAAAATTATTGTGGTAGTAAATTTAGGATCTATTAAAGTGTTAAAGGTCGCAGACGGACAGACGATAATAATAACAAATGCATAAAAAGAGTGTTGTTAAAATTTATGTTTTTTTTGAAATTATGATTGCACTCAATAACATTTGTGGTTTTGGGATGACCCCATCAGCTGAGCAAGCCATGGAAATACATCATCCAAAATATGCAAAAAATCAAGCTAATATACAAAACAAAAAATACATACTTGTTTATTTACATCGCTGTCTAGATATAGATTAAAATCTGAAAATAAAATAGTTTCAATATACTGGATGAAATTATGAAGCATCTGTAAAAACTCAAAACATTTTGCATTGACTTGACTAATTTCAACCCTCACTCAGGATGTTTATAAAATTTACACCAGGCTTCTAATTATTTACAAGGACCATGGAAATGGGTTCCATTTTGTAATGTCAATCAGCCGTCCGGTCTCAGTGGGACAAAACATAACGAAGTTAAACCCCAACTGCCCAGGGGTACCAAAACACACAAAAAATTTAATATTTTTTTACACAAACAAATGTTATCTTGAAAACCTGTTAACTGACAGCATGAAAAACACCCTTTGTGCAAATGGAAAAACTTCACCTGAGAATATTTAACTTGGTAAGAGTTCCTTAGTTTTATTGTTCCGTGTTCGGTGATCTTGAAAACTTGTACAGAATTTTAAACTTTATATTTTGAATATTATTGTATCTTGCCTGGTGCCTCGGAGTTTTATTGTACTTTCAATTGTACCCTTCACAAAAGCGTTCAGAGAAATTTTAAGAATAGAATCCCTCTGATACCAATATTAAATCAGTCTATTGAAATAATGATGTTATTTTATGTTATAACATGTCTCATTATTTAGGGGCTGTCAGGTGTATAAATATCTATCAGGATAAAATATACATTTTCGGCAATTTTTTTAAACAATGACGCCTAAATCATAACAAAAATTAAAACAAATGTCGGTATTTACAAAAAAAAACAAGCAAATTTAATCAAAAATTACAAATGGTGCTGACGATCTACTACATATTTTACTTTGTATTGTTTTTTTTACCGTACTTGAATTTTATTATGCTTATTTTGGTTATTACTTAAAATAGAACAAAACAAATTATATGATTTTATAATGTGAAATAATTATTTTAGTGATTTAGGCCACTCCATCGATAAATATTGGAACTATATTAGAGCGCATAAAGCCTGTTGCGGAAATCACGTCGATGAACTGGGCTGGATGGACTAGCTGGCCACCATGGCCTATCGTGCTCTCTTAACACTGGTTGCCATGCTGAACCAAATAGGCCTTCAACTGCCTGGTGAAGGCCTATTTGGATTAATATAGATCAACATTGTTCAATTTGAAATATTTTTTAAAAAATTTGCAAATGGCTTAAATTTAAAAGAAATCGATTCAGACTTGAATACAAAATTTTCATGTACGAGATAGGACATACATAAATGTCTACCTAAAGCCCTCGACCGACCAAGCGGAAGCATGGGCAGAATTTCCGCCGTATCAATAAAATAATTCAATATACATATTTTGTCATGTGACGGGAAATCCGCTCCGCAGTTTGACCGCGTATTATTTTAATTTATCAGTTAAAATGATTCCACAATGTCGAAGATTGAACTTATTACATTTCATACTTATTCAAATATTCAAAAGTTAGCAGTAGATATTCATCACGATGCAAAAGCGAATAATTAAGTTTTATATTATTTTACACATATTTTCGCATTGTTTTGTTTGGGTGGTGCTTGTTTTTTTTATTAGTTTAATATTCATGACATGTATTTTAGGCCACAGTCTAAACTGCGTTTTAATTACGGTTCAATGCATGTATTTTGTAAAAACGTGACGGTAATTTCATTTAGTCTGGCCTAATACATACTGAGCTACGTTTTATTGGAAAAAACCTTTGTAATTACATTACCTTAATGAATTGTTTGATAATACTTTATGATGGCCTATATCGTTTATTGGATTACAGGCCTACTTGTTCTGAAAATAGAGCCGGTAATACAATCCAGAGTACTTACCAATAATAGAATTAGTATAATGCGCTTTGTTTATAGTATTCCTTTACGCGAGTCTGTTTGTTTCGTGTGACGTTAAAACTCATTAATATAGTAAGTAGTTGTATGATACATTTGAAAAACCGCAGATTAAATATTTTCTTCAATATTTTATGATTTTTTTGTTATATATAATATTATAAATCCTACTAATCTTATAAATGTGAAAGTTTGTATATTCGTTGCTCAGTCACGCAAAAATGGCAGAACAGATTTTGATGAAACTTGGCACACAAATAAATCATATCCTAAAATAAAACATATTAAAATTATTAAAAAATATTTTTTACCTCGGGAAAAGTTAAAATCCCTCAGGAACGCAGGTGAAACCGCGGGCGGAAATGTAAAATAATCTGTTTTGCTAATGGTTTTTTTTTAGTAAAAATGAATTTATTAATGTCCATCTGGTATTAATATACGTATTCAATTCATCATGCAACCAACTTAACAATACCAAACGGTTCATTGCATGTTTATTTTGATACAAACACCTTAGCATTTCCTTTTGATAGTCACCAGTGAAGCATGGCGTTTGAAGAGCGATTGGGAAAGTACATGCTTCTCTTTTACTCATATATATTAGAAACGTGATGTGCTGTTCAATCGTACACCCGTGGTTTCACAAGTATTGGGAAAGCTTTCAGTTTTCAGTCCGCGTTGGAGCGGCAGGGCGCGCGGTTGTGTGCTTCGCCGCCCTATAACTTATCGCAAATTGTTATAACGCGGCTCGCACGGACGAACATTTATTTTGCATGCACAGTTTTAACTGCTAGTGCATATGATTGGCATTATAATTACAGTGTCAATGATTTTATTATAAACTCTAATAAAACACATGACCATTCGATCGTAAGTGAATATGGGAGCGATGGATTCTATTTACAAAGTTTATTTTCGTCTTTCAGTGTATGTGTTTATAAATGCACATTACCAATTTTAGCCAAATTATAGATCACACCAACGCTTCTAATATCCCTGCACTTAGAATAATCCTTCGGTCCAATTAAGTGACTTATTAAGTAACCTCTGATATCAAACCTTCATATCCTTTGTACATTTTATAAAAAATGAGTGTTTGAACTGGCGCGCGGACCAAAGTTTTTGGATAATGTACTTATACGAGTATTAACTTAAGTGTAGTGCTGTGTAAATAAATAGTTCCAGTAAACATATCTTTAAAAGTACCTAAAACTTTGTGGAAGTTTACCTACAACGAAGAATTTATTGATATTGATTTTCTACATACAAGGTAAGGTTAACCATAAGCTAAGGTTTCTGTTTACATTGAATCATGTCTAAAGATATTTTATTTCAATTTTTTCATTTAAAGTACCATATACGTATTATGGCGATGATATCTCAGTGGTAGTGACGGCAAATACCGCGGTGAAGTTCGTGGGTTCGAATCCTACAATGAGCTTGAGCTTTCGGTGAAGGAAAACATCGTGAGGAAACCATAGCACGGTGGTAGGGTACTTTGTAGTACCCACACACACATCTGTCACCAAGCACCAATCGGTATGTTCCGACAGCTGCACTTGAGAGCCAGTTCCCATTAGGGTTTTGTGTGCTTACCACCATCACTTTAGTGTTTTTTATCCAAAAGAAAAAAAACGTATTTACACATAATTTTGTTTTTGGATGTACATTTATTTTTAATTTCATAGTTATGTTAATAAATTTTTGACGATTCATTGATAAATATTTTAAGACAGCTTTCATCGATCGACCTGTTTCAGAGAACTCTAATGGATAAGTAATAACTTTCAATAATTAAATGTACGATAAAATCATGCTGGTAATAACCTTCATTTGAATTGTTCTGAAAATCCTTGGATAAAATGTTAATTTAACTGTAAATAAACGATTTCAGTTTCACTGTTTGTTTTTAAAATAAATTTGTTTTGATTAGTTTTCCTCACTGGCTACTCCAAACGTCAAACAAATGGAGAAATAAAATTTAGAAAATTTCAATTTATCGACGGTTACGATTCCGTACATGTACATACATTATTTAAATAGTTCTTTTGCATGTTTTCACGAACTAAAGAGTCATACATTTATCATGTTAAGTAATTGCTATTCCGAACCAGTTTACAACGTGCTTTTTTAAAGCGATGAAAGTTCTTAGTTGACTCATAGCATTATTTTAACGAAGGTGACATTCACGTGACTGTCTGATCAAAAGGTATTATTGTGTCTCATATATTTTACCACAGCCATAATAATTTGTGGAATTATTGACTTTTTATTTTGTCAAAGGAAAATATAAAAAACAGGCAAAATAAGTTGAAGAAAAAACTACAATCGGAACAGTTAATCTTAGACATTTTAGTCGATTATTAGTGATCATGTCCGGGAAGTAGTACGGCAAACTTAAAGGGGAGATAGGTGGGCGGGTCATCTACCAAATATATAAAAACCAACTGTTTGCCGCGGTTTCACCCGCGTTCCCGTGGGATCTTATCTTTTCCCGGGGTTAAAGGTAGCCTATGTGCTATTCCAGACTATAATATATCTCTATGCCAAATTTCACCCAGATCCGTTCAGCCGTTCTGGCGTAAATGAGTAACAAACATACATCCAAACTTTCACATTTATAATATTAGTAGAATATTAGTAGGATGAGCTCAATAAAAAGAGCCCAATTTTTTAATTTATGTTTTAAATATCTCGAAAATGGTGACACTTTTACTAAGGTCATTTTTGTATATTTGGTAGGTGACCCGCCCTTACCGGACGGGCACGTAGTATAGTTACACTGTATTGAAATTTAATTATTTTGAAGAATACTTTAAAGACTATAGTCGTCAAAGGTTTTTAAAATATGATTGACGAGAGACTTCCTCATCTAATTAATAAAAGTAAAAGCCATTTCACAAAACAACTGAAAACAACAGTTTTATGAGGGAACCTTGTTCCTTAAAATAGTAACTTTCAACCATGGAGTTACAATTTTCTAATATCTAATAAGTACTTACTAAGTCAGAAATTACCTTGAAAAGTAATAATTTGCTTCGTTTTATTTATTTGGGCTTCGTTTTGTAGGCCCGTTGTATGAAGGTTGTTCTAAATGTTACCCGTAAATGCCAAAGGTTTTTAAAGGGTGGGTATAAGGAGAATTGGGGAGTATTTTCCTGCTCCAATAATTTATTGAATTTCACTTAGTTTTTTTATAATACTCGTAAGTTATTAAATCGAAATAATTTGTTCTATATCCTATTATCTAAAACTTACAGAAAAATAAAGCATCATCATCTCTGCCCGCCGTTTTATACCAATTATTACCCAAAGCATACCTTATTTAAAAAACCGGTCAAGTGCAAGGCAGACTCGCGCACCGAGGGTTCCATACAAATTTGCAGTTTTTTTTTAAATAGTTTTATTCTGTTTATAGTATCTGTTGTTAAAGCGGCAACAGAAATACATCATCTGTGAAAATTTCAACTGTCTAGCTATTACGGTTCATGAGATACAGCCAGGTGACAGACAGACAGACAGACAGACAGACGGACAGTAGTCTTAGTAATAGCGTTTCCGTTTTTATCCTTTGAAAACGCAACCCTAAAAAGCGAGGAATGAATGTAAAACTTACTGTTATTTATCTTGTCACTCAATTCGATTTTGATACATAATTTGCGACAAAGTAAAATTAATGGATAAATTAATTAGTTTCCGTTCCCTTAGCTGGTCTATTGAGGCATGAAATAAAAGATACATTAGCTTTTTATCTTTTATGCGAAGACCATTAGGTGAATTCATTATAATATACGTACCGTTATTATCTTTTTTAAGATAATGACACCAATATATACGCTTAGCGATCTCAATTTAGGCTGATGAAGATAAACGATGCATAAAAATATTGTGGCTATAGGAAAAGGGAACAATTATAATTATGACATAGTAAATTATGGCCGTAATTTTATAAATTTGCTTACAGCGAATACTAAATGAATGTAACAGAGGTTTAGCAATACTCGGTTTGATCTGTTACTAGATGGGTGGAATTCCTATATCGTAATAGGTACCTACATCTTGTCGAATTTCGTGATTCGCACGTCGGTTAGTAAACTCTCTGAGAGCGCTAGTAAACGTACCATGCAGTAAATATTTTATTGGCTAATTTGTAAAAGTACCTACCGAGTCTTAATTTACTACCTCATTACTGAGAAAATAAAGTAAATGTTGTCTTGTTTTTTTTATTCTTATAGGGAGTAATCTTTGGAACTATAGAACCAATTCTAAAAAAATATTGACCAATGGAAAGCTATATTATCATTATCTAACACAGGCTATATTTTATTTGATTCCCACTGGAAACCGGGTGAAACCACGGGGAGGAGGCGTAGTAGAGCCACCAGAATATAGCGTGATTCAATATATCTTCTTTTAAGGAGGATAATGCTAAACTCCGGCAAGTTTATGAGGTCCCTAGAGACTGAAGTTCTCAGGTGAACACTAGATATAAACTATAAGCTATAAACGAGCTACATAGGTCTTAGAATCGGAAGCGACGGTCAAACAGTACAATCGCGTGACTTCATAAAATATAGCCGTACGTGCTCCTTACGACCAAGTTCGATTTTTCCCTATGTACGATATTTTATTGAATATGATCATATTGGCTTGGTTATGAAGAATGATGTTCATTAATAAAGAGAGGTATTGAAAATATATATTATCTTCTAGATCTTTTTATTATTTCTTTGTACTTCTGGAAAGATGTGATTTGAATTATTCTACTTAGTTTTTATTATCTACATTATTAAGAATTTTACAAATTCAAATCTACATAATTTTACTCCTAATTAGGTAAATTGTGACCGGAATAAACAGTTTGTTTAAATGCCAAGGTTAAAGAAACACGGAGCCTAAAGGAAGTTAGTCTGAAAATAGCGCAATATTAGAATAGAATACAAATACATCATACATAAATAGAAACGAAAACAAATATCGATACAGGTTGGCGTTTTGACTTGAAGTAATAATACATTTTACTAGCTAACCCCCGTGGTTTCTTTTCTTTTGCCGGGATAAAATTAGTATCCTATCTCTTACTCCAGAATATAAGCTAATTGTGTGCCAAGTTTTATCAAGATCGGTTTCGAAGTTTCGGAATTCAACGCGGACAAACAACGTCATTGAATTGGATCACGGGAATTTTGTTGAGTTGATATGGTAGATTTTGCTTTCCAAATTTTTACGATAAATCTCCAACATCTTCAATATTACAAATAAAATATTGATTACAGTAATATCATTATTTATTAACAACAGATGTACAAAATATACAATCAAATTTACAACTATAATATAATAAAAAAACTTCTTTGAGGCTGCCGCTGCTGCCGATCGGCAAGGTTCCCAGCAGGCTGGCAGCGTTTCCTCTTTGGATGGCCATGCTGATGCGTTGGCGGAAAAAAACTAAACTAAAAACTGTGGTAAATACCGACTAAAACGTAGTGATGGGGCAAGACAGCGATTAAAATCTTTAAATAAGCTGCCAATGTCGTCATATCTATTTTAGTTTCTTAGGGGACAGAAGTATTTTCTAAATTAATATGAAAAGAGCGGAAACATCTAATGTTGTTTTCAATAGGTATATTTTTCGTTACTCATAATCATCTACAGGATCCTTATTAGTAAAAGGTAACATACAGGTATAATTTTTTTTTGTTTGGTTAAAATTTTTGGCTTGGGAAATTATTTTATCAAAAATCTAATGATGTAGTTTCAGTTTTCATCAAAATCTGCCACGAGGCTCTTACGAACATTTTTCGCTGTTCATCCACGTCCTATTGCAAAATTAATAGTGTATATTTTTTTCAATATGTAATTTTGTATAGATACGTATGATATAAACCAAACTCCCAAATAACAAAGTTTGACCTTTGCCTGCATCGATTTAATGTTAAAACTTATAATGCGAACAATGAACATCGCATCCGTAACTTTGTGCATATCGGAAGTTCTACGCCGATTCGACATGAAGTTTTGATTGCTTTGAAATTCGGTTTAAATCGGAATTTTCACATTTTAGCTTTTATCTTTACTTTTTTAACAGAGTTTCCAACGACGAATAGTTTTTTTTTTTTTAAATCTCCAAGTAGATTTATGTACTTATATGTAAAAAAGTATTTTCTAAGTGGAATAGTTTCAACCATAGGTTAAAATTTGATGTTGTTGTTGTTACTAAATTAACATTTGATGATTCAAATCCTACCAATATGAAGTTGTTATTTGCCAAAGTTATGGAATTGGATTAGCTAATTTTGGCCTACACGTGCCGTACAACTTCATAAATACCACTTATATTTTGATATGTTTACCTTATACGTAAGAGGATACATATTGCCAAAGGGTTTGTAATACCTTAGAACGTAACAGTATGTTTAAATTAAGATCAGCCAAGTGTGAAGTGGTAGTATCTATGGTAAGAGTTACATCTTTATGTAACTAAACTAAATTTTAAGTTATTAACTTAAGTAACATAAAGTATTACTTAAATGGCATTTAACAGATTAAGATTCACATGGTTAGGGATTTTCAATACCTATAAAATTCTTATCTGCTTGCCAATATATTATTATGTACATAATATGTACCACTATGATAGTGTTATTGTAATTCTATGTAAGGAAATTATTATTACTGCCTTAAATTATATTATTATACACATTTTGTTCATACTAGAAATACGCTAGTTAATAAGTAATTGGATTACGCAATTCTACTCAATTAATATACATGCTATTACCATACCTAATACTAAAAAGGACAATCAACAAAATTATTGATATTTATATATCTATTTAATATTTATAAACAGTTCTTTTTGGAGTCGGTGCCAGTCAAGAAGAAGGACAGTTTTGAACTGGACACGAAGTGTTCATACGAGAAAACGTCTTACGACACCTCTCCTTACGGTAATGTTCCTTAGGTCTGCGCCGTCGCTCCCCTACTTTTCGAAAGTTTGTTACAAAGGCAGAATTAAACTGTCCTTCTTGGCTGGCACCGACTCCAAAAAGAACTGTTTATAAATATTAAATAGATATATAAATATCAATAATTTTGTTGATTGTCCTTTAAGGCTCTTGCTTTGAAATTAAAATATTATTCTTTACTTTTTAGTTTATGTTTGTACATAGGTATAGGTTACAGTTTTGAAGTCGGTTTTTGTTTTTTATTTTTAAAAATAATTTTATTTTTTAATTTTTAAAGTTTATTCCTTATTATATGTTATCCTAGGCAAAACTAGTTTGTCCTGAAATCGGGTCTGGCCGGTAAAATATAATATATAACTAGCGGGCCCGGCAGACGTCGTCCTGCCCTGAAATTAAAACAAATCTTGGAACTCGATTCCAGCGCCACCTACCGGGTCCAATTGTATTTTAAAACCATCGAAGAACCCATTGAAGTATACACACGAAATTTCATCCAAATCCAAAAAGTCACGCTCAACGACTCAGTTTGATTCACTAAGGTTTATCAAACGAGATAGATTTTTTTTCGTTTTTGTTGATTTTCTCAAAAAGTGCTTAATCAATTTCGACAAAATTTAAATGGGACCACCTCTGAAGTAGGATCTACCAAACAAAAAAAGAATCATCAAAATCTATTCATAATTGGCAGAGAAATCGAGTAACAAACATACAAAAAAAAAAAAAAAAAAAAAAAAACATACAGACGAATTGAGAACCTCCTCCTTTTTTTTGAAGTCGGTTAATAAAATTAGATTTTAGGCTTATAGAATATAGTCAACTATAAATTAATAATTTTGTTGGAATATTAAAAATTCTATAAATTAACTTAGTGTCCATCCATTAATGATTTTCAAAAAAAATTATGACTTGTACATTTTGAAAATGATGAACAAAATACAATATAACGTCAATAAACTGCGCATAAAAGTGGCAGTTTAGTAGCTGTCTTCTACGATTTTACTTGAGATTTAGACTCGTTTTCAATAGTAGTCTCTAACTCTCTACCACTAGGGATGTTGCCTATATTCAATAAAAATAATCTAATACTAACCTGTGTATAAAAGATCTAAAAATACTCGTGAATAGCGAGCACTTTGTAAAGTTCAATCATTTTATGATTTTTCATTACCAATTTGACAACAAAGAGTGATCTACCTACTCATAGACATACTTATTTAAAAGAGATTTCTAAAAAATGGCAACACACTTTGTTATGGTGTTCATTATGTCAGGTTGTACAAAACACTTGTTTTTGTTCCGTGAATAGTTGGATTTCGTGCTCGCGATGAATGAAACACCCTTTATTAATAGAAATTCGAGGAAATATTCGTATAACGTAACACGTTTCGTTCGACCCTTTGCGTAATTTGGCGGTATTGTGCTTAGAAAGATGTTTTGCCAGAAATTTCAGTTCCATAATAAAAAAAGAGGAAAATTAATTAGAACTCCGAGATAAGGAATCATGTTTTACGTCCTATGCCAGAGTTAAATGGAATACAAATATAGGAGGAGGCATTATTAGTACAAAACCAATTCAAATTACGTACGAGTACTTGCAACGAGTAGAACATATTTATTATATTTTTATACCAAAAATTGTTATGTTTTCACATCTGAGTAGTATAAATGTACTCACAAGTTTAAAGCGGCTCGGTCATACTAGAGATATTTCATCGTCTGCCGGAATTATAACAAGGGTCGGTCATGGCACTTGACCGCATTGCCGAGTTATGGACACCTCGCCAGCGATATTATACACGTAAAATTATTTTATGATGCTATTTCACTTCGCAACCATGTTTAAGACTAGCAATAACTGATGTTTACTAATATTAAATTTGGTCTGGTCATTATAATCTGTTTTGATTCAAATGAAATATTTTCACTATAACTGTTTTAACTTTCGGTTGAATAATTTTTCGTTTTACTAGTACCTACAACATAAATAAAAGAAGAAAAAAACTATTTGCTTTGCTTGATTTCTTTGTGCTCGTGACTTCAAAACGGATTCGTTGGATATACAGTGATTTGTTCTCGTCAAATCAGACTGTTCGTTCAATCAATACCAAGCCCTGTTTGTTTAAATCCTTAGCATATTATTGATACCTATACTGAAACGTGTAAATGAAGTTTAAAAGCACGCCGAAAAAAAAAATTCATACATCCAATTTCGTGACAGAATACTACATATTTCCAAGTATCCCGAAGGGATTTGACCTGTCCCTTTATTGGAGTGAGAAATTCGACTGTCCCTCCTATGTGATAAGCGACCCATTGTTTACTATGTAGACAATACGAAAATGTCTTCAGACGGTCCACTGATAGCATCCTTAATACAATATAGAATTTCATTACTCGTGAATTTGAAATTGAATGGAGAATTATAGTTGTATTATGCTTTACTGCGGTCAAATATAAAGGGTTTCGTGATTGGACACTTGTCAGTCAAGAAGCAGTGTACAACCCATTAAATTATAAATGTGAAAGTTTATATGTTTGTTATCCAATCACGTAAAAACCGCTGTATGGATTTTGATGAATCTTAACACGTAGGTAAACCATATCTTGGAATAAAAAAGAATGCCTTTTGTCCCGGGAAAAGATAAGATCTGTCGGGAATGCGGAAAAAACCACGAAAGATAGCTAGCGCGAATCATTATTAGCTATAACTTTTTAGTTGGTTGATGTTTGTTATTGCTTTTAATAATATGAGTTATCGTGAAAACCTTCAAAGGAATGTGTGTACGGGTTTCCCGCACTTCTCAATTTTCGCTGCAACAGCAGTTTGTTTGTATCGCCGCACACTTTTTATGGAAAATAAATCAGTCTGTATTTGAACAGTACGCGACTCGGTTATATCATTTACTCCTATCAATCAACCTTTTATCAACTTATATCAAATAATTTTATATATCACCAAAGTAGGGGAAGCTACCCCTACATTTTGGTCCTTCGAGCTGGATGCGGGATCTTAAAGTGTTCGTGGACATCATAAAGTTTTTTTTTCTTAACTGTTCAAATACAGACTGATTTATTTTCCATAAAAACAAACTGCTGTTGCAGCGAAAGTTGAGAAGTGCGGGAAACCCGTACAATGTGTCTCGTTTGAAAATCTTTTTCAGACGTATGTTATAATATATTTATGACCAGTAACCTTTAAAGGTGTAGTCGATTTAATACTGATTCTTTGTATTGTATATTTAGCGAGAATTTTTGTGTTTTGTGAAGGTCAATTTTCACTGACGATGTTTCAGCGATAATATTTTCAATAGTAGGTATTACTAGGTTCTTGCTCGTGGTTTTACCCGCGTAATAAAAACCTCTATGCAATAATCACATCGATTCGTGGCTTCAATGCTTCATGAAAAAAATTGTAACCAACAAACATACTTTCATATTATTTTTTTTGTTTGATTTGCACACAATTATTTCATCGATAGAAAATCTGATATTAACAGGATGATTGATATTATGCATTTTATATATTTTTTTAAGCAAAAATGTTTCTTGAAAATTGTGCAGACATTCAATTGCTAATATCAAAATATAAATAATCTTTTGAAATTAAATTAGATATGTATAATGTTGCTGGCATTCAGTTTTACCTCCATTGTGCCTCCCCTTCGACCTAGATCTAATAATTGAATTACAACTGACCGATATACTCGGAAGACTGTTTTATATTGAAGCTGTGTACCTAATATGTTATTTTGTTATTAGTATTTAGGCACTTTTTGTGTAAGCATTACTCTCGCAAATTCAAAAATCTTTCAGAATAAGTTGACAATCAAAGTACCTATTTAAAAACTCCGGATTGTTTTGTGCGGTTTTTTGAAGTTTCTCTATAGAAACTCGTGGAATACTCATGGAACTAATTTCTACGTCACGATGGTAGTGTTTAATAATGCTAAAACTTGCGCTAGGCTAGGCTAAAACTGGCGCTCTGATCACAGTTTTGTCACCAATTTGTGTGCATCAATAGTCTGTTTGTTCTATATCTGGAAGTAAATCATCATTATATTAAATAAAAGTCCCTCTTTTTCTCGTTTGTTCGTCAACAAATGTTTTTTTTTTGTACCTTAATACTAACGAGGGTTATTATCAATAAAAAAATAGAACTAGTGAGTTTTGAGTGTGGCGAACACTACTATAAATAAATACTATAGTATACATATAATGTAAAGTTTTTCTGTTCAGGTTGGGTTCTGATAACCGTGTATTGAAAATACCCCACAATATATATTTATTCATAAACTAAAAATTATGTATGCATAGTATAAAGTTGTGATAGAGTCTTACCTTCGTAGCGGTCACACTGTTTTGTATTCGGACCCTATTTATGAAATCAAATTCAAGGTTTCCTTGCATCGTCACCAACTAGGTCAAAGTAGGGCTAGATAAAAATTGAGTTTTGTTGTAATTAATTCGAATAGGCTGACCTATTTAAATTCTTTGTGTTACCTCAAACATTATAAGGCCCCTAAGTTTTTTAGAACTTATAAGCGTTCTTGGGTTGATTCAGATAAGAAGGGCTTCATAGAAAAAGTTCATATTAAATATTCTATTCAATTATATATTTATTCATAGAATTGGATATGGGCTTAAGAAAATATATGTTTCAAAGATGAATAGCACACATGGGTGTAATAGAATGAGCACTAGAATTTTTGTGAGAAAAGATACTAGAAAAGTGAAGGTATTTTCAACTTGCAGATAAAATTTCATTTGAAATTCTATCTCACTAGATTCTCCAGTATAATAATAATAAATAATTTGGTAGATATAAGTTAAGAGCTAAGTATAACATTGTGCTCAAAAATCAGGTTTTAAACTTCATACGAATTCAAAATCAACTTTAAAAATAAATTACATAAGCTAGAAATTATTTTTGCATATCCATCTCCCCATAAGTAGAGATGCAATTTTTTTAATTATTATTAAGCACAAAATATATTATGGACCATTACCAAACTGTAACGTTCTTTTCTTAACAGGAAATTGACGAGGGAGCCATTAGCGAACATTTAACGCAATTATGCAAGCAAATGCAACCCTCAAATGTAAAATTGTTACTCTATTAGAGTTACGTTTTCAAAAAGTTCATTATTTAAATTTTAACTTCTTACTTAGAAGTGAAATATTTTAGATAGCCACAGACAACATTCTAGATAAATGTTTTTACTTATGTAATTTATAGGTCCCCAAACAAAGAAAATAAAAATCTAATGCTCTGAAGGAATTCAAATCATAGAATTAACAAGAGCATTGGTGAAAAAAAAAACATCGTGTAGGAACCATAGTATGATAGTAGAGTACTTTGTAGTACACTGGTTTTTTTTTTTACTTTTAGATAAGCTTGATAGGCTTGGCGTTAGACTATCAACTTGAGGGCGGTAGCCAGCCAGTCGAGTACTACAAAGTACCTTACCACAGTGCTTTGGTTTCCTCATGATGTTTTCTTTCAAGCTCATTGTAGGATTCAAACCCACGACGTTCGTCGCAGTATCCGAAGTTTAATATCCTTTTTCATAATCCGGTTCACATTATTCACTCCTACCCAATTAAATTTGACGTAGTTACATATGCGAACCTAGTAAGACGCAACTATTTATATAATATACCAAATCAATATGCGTGCAGTTGTTGTTGCTTGTTGTACAGTCATAAGTCATAACTCCGCCGTAATGGTGGCGAATAGCGTAATTTGAAGCAAACGTGTTATATAGAGTCGTGTCGTGGCAATAGCAGTCGATATAGAGTTATGATGAGATATAGGAGTATGAACGTTTGATCGATAACTGGTGTTTGAAAGTGGCTTGGTTACGCTTGCTTACTCTGATGAGAGGAAACACTGCAACTTGTGTTAGTTTATATGATTAATATAGAAATATAGCATAACAAGAAAAAAAATGTTAAGTTATATATTTGGAGGTAGGTATTAAAAATTGGCTTTGATGTCCAAAAACTTCGATATTTTGGAAAGAGTAAAGCTTAGAACATAAAATATATTTTGTTTTTCATGGAAATACATAGTATATATTTTTGAATTAAATAGATAATTATACTCAGTTACCTAATGTGTTAACCAACCATGCCAACAGTCCCGTCGTTAAAACTTAACTAAACATATTTTGATATAAAAAAATAATAACAATGAATAATTAAAATAAATATATACAGACATTACAAGAAAGCCAATTGCAGTGGGCCTATAACTGCCGATTATATTAATTAGAGGTATTTTAATCATTGACTATATGGACTGAAAAATTAAAGGTCGTAAGCATACAACTATTTCTTAATTGAAATACAGATAAGGTATTTTTTAAATACATTTATTCGATAAGTTTTTCATTGATTATACCTGTTATTACGATTAATGTGTAGGTAGATAATCACTATGAAGTAACGCGTGGGCGAAAAGATTGATTGTTCCTGTCCAAAGAAATTAATTAACCTTTTGACTGTTCGTCCCTATTGAAACTGATTGATTGACACAAATAAACCGCTGAAATTGGTTATTCAATATTTAAAATGAAATTGTTTTGCCCAATTTATTTACTTACTTATTCTGAACATAGACGATATTACACTTTGGTTGAAGGGATGATATTTAATGACCTTACCAACTTTATGATAAATATAAAAGGTATAATATTGTGATCCACACGATTTGTTAAAATAACCTACATATTATATGCTAATATACTGGTGCGGTGGTACCTTACTCGGGCACGCGTCCACTTGATCGGGATCGGAGCGTCTGCTTTTAAGAATTGCCGGAGTGAGTTCATTAGTTACTGCTGCCGCATCGATATTTTAGTCAAACCAGTACACGCTTTACCAATTTTCATTCGCATTATTTCATCATGTCATCTGTCATCAGCAGATCTGGTCCAAAATGACGCCATTCACGTGCGGGTCCAATCAAAGTTCTACAGGAATCAATACAAAGCAAGAAATCTTTACGCTCCGTACGTTATTTTTCCGATCTAGCTTTACAGCTATAATCTGAAAAGAAATTGTCAATTTATTGCATGCTTACTGGTAAATTGCCGTTACTATTTAGTGATCCTTGAATTTTTATACTGTGATGCTATCATGCTTAGTGTAAACCTAAGATTACAAAAGTACGCCAAAGTATAAAGCTAAGGTAGAACAAAAGCACGATTTTATTAGACTTTTCTAAATTAAATAAAGTATAGTAAGTGCATGTCTAGCTTGGTTTAACACCTCAAAACTTAATAAAGCTTGTTTCATGTCAGAGCCATTTAAGCTTTGTTCTATATTGAATATATTGTTCATTTTGACAAAACTTTAATATTGCACACTGCAAATCTTTCTAATAGTAATAATAATAATGCTTTATAATATTCCGTCAGCAATTTACTATTCCGTTATTGCAATAAGTTAATCATAGTTTATTTTTTTAAGTTTGATTCTGCCATTCAACATGCAATGCTGCTTTCATGGCACGTTTGCATAGGGTAGCGATCTGGGTCAACTTTAGCTTAGAGCATTAAACCAGCCTGTATTCAGGACCAATATAAATAACATTTGTATGCTTTTCTTTACAAATCTATAAAGTTCATCTTGCTGAGCTCAATACGTTATTT
This sequence comes from Ochropacha duplaris, assembly GCA_951361185.1. Taxonomy (NCBI): domain Eukaryota; kingdom Metazoa; phylum Arthropoda; class Insecta; order Lepidoptera; family Drepanidae; genus Ochropacha; species Ochropacha duplaris. The sequence goes on from OX592706.1 coordinate 5,402,575, forward strand.
AATAACATCCAGACACTATACAGAAATAGCCAGCACCTGGGCCCTAGGTAAAAGAGTATTTGAAAAGCTTTAGTCCTATTAGGACTCACAAATCACGATGCGTAGGTTATTACATTTTGTTGACAGGAATCCTATTGATTCCGTAATAAAATATTATTTTGAGCAAAATAGATTCTCAAACGGGTTATTGTACATATACCAGGTAAAATGTCGTGACAGCATATCACAATCACAATAAGTTTTCTTTTATTACAAAAAAATAATTAAATGCCGGCGCTAGTTGTATATATTACCAGGTACTATTATATAACTATTAAAAATTAAAGCTCAATATCATCCAAGTTGAAGCTTTTCCAAAGTAAAAAAAAATAGTCAAAATAGTAGTATTTTTCTTACCCCTCTAGGGCACGTAGAATTAAGCAATATTATAAATTCTTTAAACGACACCGTTTCGGAGGGCTACGATGAAGTTGCTACGAAAGTTTTGAAATTTTGTAAAGACGAATTAACACCAATACTGACTCACCTAGTTAACCTATCTTTTGAAACGGGTTGTTTTCCAGAAGCCCTTAAACTCGCATTAGTTAAACCACTTCATAAGAACGGTGACAAAAATAATATAGATAATTATAGAGCAATAACCCTAATACCAATCATCTCAAAAGTTTTTGAAAAAGCTATGCATAAACGTCTGACTACTTTCTTTGAAAAAAATTGTATAATAAAAAGAGAGCAGTATGGTTTTCAAAAAAATAAATCCACTACCTTAGCTGCGTATAATTTATTTCAGAACGTTTTGAAAAATATGGATTCTCGAAGGCCCACAACAGTTATATTATTTGATATGACCAAAGCGTTTGATTTCGTTTCACATGAAATACTTTTGCGTAAAATTGGGAACTATGGAATTAGAGGACCAGCCGCAGAATGGATTAAATCATATTTGCGACATAGGCAGCAAAGCGTGGAAGTCACAAACGTTGATAAAAATAATACTCTAACGGCCTTCAGATCAGAGTTTAAGGTTAATGGATACGGGGTGCCGCAAGGTAGTGTTCTGGGTCCACTTCTATTTCTAATATACATTAACGACCTCCCTGACATCATTAAGCACCCATGTACACTTTTTGCAGACGACATTTCAATTCTTGTAACATGTAATGATAATAATATTAATAACTATGAAGATGACATTAATAATAGTATCCAAATAATAATAGAATGGTTAGAATCTAATAATCTTAGCGTAAATATGAGTAAAACAAAATTTATACAGTTTCACAATAAACGCAATGTACCAAAACAATTAAATATAAAATATAACGATTTAAAAGTAACGGAATCTAATAAAGCGACATTCCTTGGTTTAGAAATCGATAAACATTGTGACTGGAAGGCACATATAAATCGGGTATGTAATAAAATAAATAGATTTGTTTATGCATTAAGTAGACTTCGTAGAACATCGTTACCAGAAACCACATTAATGGCGTATCACGGCTATGTAGCCTCAGTACTTAGATACGGTCTTTTGTTATGGGGTAATTGTTCTGAAATTAACAGGGCATTTATATGTCAAAAAAAATGCATACGGGCAATGTGCGGTGTTCCATTCTATGAGTCTTGTAAGCCCTTATTCAAAAAACTTAAAATTTTACCGCTTCCTTGCATGTATATTTTGGAAGTAGGTGTGTTTGTTAAACACAATATTGAATTGTTCGAAAAAGCCGGAGACATTTTTCCCAGAAACACAAGGAATCCTGAAAGACTTGTTCTATGTGCGGTACCTAAAACCACGATGTATTTAAATAACTGTCACGCAATGTGTATACTAATTTATAATAGATTACCTATTGACATCACTAAATTACCAATTAAATATTTTAAATCTAGGCTTCAGACATGGCTAGGGGAGAGAAATTTTTACTCAGTTAAAGAGCTTTTGACATAATATATAAGTAATGACGACATTTAATAATAACTAATAATTTGTACAAATATAATTGCAATAATTTTCGAATATTTTATTAGTTTGATGTATGTACTCACGAGCATGCCTGCGAGCTGCGACATTTTATTTTTGCATGCCAACACTGGCAGAATATGTTGTCACAAATCACCAATTGTATTTCTATCCTATGTTACCATATTCTCGCAAATAAAATTCTTTATCTTTATCTTTATCTTTAAAAAAACTGTTATTACCACATAAAAAATATTAATTTTATAATATTAATGCTAAACCTTTTACATTGAGCAATGTGAGCTCTGATCCTCTTTGTCTCTATTTTATAAATAAACACAGAAATCCGAGTTAAAAAGACTGCCAAAATACATGATGACGAAAGACACTTGTTTCTCATTAAAACGTGTAATATTTTCAATATCCAGTAATTGACCAAGTTCTATAATCAGTATCTATACATACCTACATTAATGTCGTGGCTTTTGACTGATTGCTTAACCTACGTCACATTCAGTATACATTTCATATAAAATTGAACTATATTTTCGACGACCCACGCTGACGCCTTACTTTGACAATGATATAACTATAAATGTTTATATCAATTCTATTGGGGTAGTTTTGTTTTTTTTCGGTACTACTTATAGGAATAATTAAGTTAATTATATTTATTTGCTTGATATAAGAATATTAAATACCGTATAAAAATAATTAAAAAAAATGTTAAATGTAATCTGAGAGAAAATTGAAATAAAAAATTCAACGCCAAAAATATCCCTTTCTGGGTATAATTATTTGTAAATTCCACTACACTTTGAAATGATGATGAAAAACCATGTAAAATAAAATTATTTCTAAATAATTTACTATGTCCTTTTAACTCGGAGTTAAATCCCTTGACGAATAATAATAACTTTTTGAAGCATTTTAATTCAACTCGTGTATTTCAGTCAAGCCACTTTAAGGAAACTTGAGATTTCCATCAAATTACATCGTTAGTCGGTACTCTTAGGAACATTTATGTTCTCAACAGCCCTTCTAGTGTCGAATTGCGTTATAAGTGAGGTGGAAACGATCAATCACACTTCTTTTAGCGCTTTCCGGTGGAGTACTTTTTTGTTACGCTAAAATGACACTTTTGAGATCCTTTTTCAAGATTTTATCATTAGAGGTTTCAAATTTAGACTCACAATATACTAAACAGCTTACGTTGGGTATCGCTTTCTTTCTTGTAAGCTTATGGTCACAAAGAAGTACTCTCCATCCATGTGCTTATCGGCGAGAACCAATAAGTCGTGTCCAAGGAAATAAACCACTGACTGCCTTTCCCTGTAGCGTTTCGTCGGACTTTACCTCGTAGTTTTGGTTTTAGTTTAGCCCAAATTCTCAGAATAATTGTATAGTCAGCAGGTTAACAAAATACAATTATTTATAAGGTAACCTATGCATGGTATGCATGCTAGGATTGGCGCACAAATAAAAAAATTAAGAAATCTGTAGCTTTCACCTTCTGAGTTGGAGGATCAGAGGATATACTCATTATAAAAAGAAAGGGGGTCTGGTTCTGTGAACAAATTCTCATAGGGGCTTTCAATTCGCCTAGAAAGAAAAAATATATGAAAATCGGATCTGTTTCATCCTCCTAAAACTAGGTTATCATTACAAATTAAATCCCACTAAAAATTAATCAAGACTCACAAGCTCATGATGCTTTACGGCCAATCCCTACTTTTAAACCAAGATATATGGTTTGTACAGTTAGGGCTTGTAGAGCTTGGCAACCTACTTTATATGAAACTAGCTGTCCCCCGCGGTTTCACCCGCGTTTTTGTGGGATCTTTTCCCTATGTTACTCAAGGATAATATAACATTCTGATGGTGAAAGAATTCTTGAAATCGGTTCAGTAGTTTTTGAGTTTATTCATTAGGTACAAACATACAAAATACAAATCTTTTCACTTTATAATATTAGTATAGATTTGATTGGTGAGAAATTATTTTCCGCAAAAGCTAATTATGTACTATATTTAACCGTAATAAAAAGTAATTTTCAATCTATCTATCATTAAAATTTCATCCCATCCTCTGAACTTTCGCATTTGTAATACCTATTAGGAAAAGCTTCATGAGTACTGCCCTCTGTCGAGGCTGAAGGAACATTAAAGGAGGCGTCAAACCTTACTCACTCTAAATTCAGTTTTTTTTTAAGAGTTGCGGTAGTTTTATTTTAGGGCAATGACTTACAATTTAGTGTAGGTTTACTACATTTTGAGGTAACATATAATTATTAACAAAAAAAAAAGGAATCTGAGCTATAAACAATAAAACGGTTTATTATAATAATATATCGGGTCTATTCACTCGCAGATTATTATCAAAACATTAACATAACCTCAACGTTTCGATTAAGTAAGGTATTAAAATATAAACAATTTAGTTTACGAAAGTATATTATATTATAGTTGTACATTTGTTTGTATATTTTATACATTTGTTGTAAATAGAATATTATATTGTTTACGAAAGTTAAATAAAAAGTATGATTTATTTTACTAAAGTAAAACACAATTAGCTGTAAAATTTAGTTATATAATTACCATTAGAGCCCCAATACATTCTTTTATTGACAATGTTCATATTTAACGCAGTAACCGGATACAACCTCAGAGACTGGAGTGTTCTATAAGTAGAAGTCTTCTTAAGATCTTATTACTTACACTTACTTGGTTCGTTTCAGTTTTTCCTCGCCCGAAACTCGTGTTTCGTCGAAATGCGTGTTACGTACAAATGCGTGTTACAATTTGGTTTTCCTCATTAGTAAAGTTACGTAAGCCAAAATTGGGACTTTGTATGAGAAAGTTAATTGGTCTGAATAAGCGTAATTAATCCCTGAATCTGGATAAGATTATTGTGATTAAGTACAAAGTTAATAAACCGAACTCTCCTATAGAATTTTTATCAAATTTCTTGTTATTATCCACTAATTTCTATAAAAAATCAGACAACAAAATTTTACGATTTATTAGTACAAAGATGTATTATTTTATTACACCTGAAAATTGGTTTCTGGTGCTTATTGTTTTATGTCTAAAAATATTGTTTCAAAGCTGCAAATAACATCTCTTTGTAAAAGACAGTCATCAAAAACTTGTAAAGGTCAAGGATTGACGAAGACTCTTAAAGAAAATAACGAGTGAATTTTTAGATTTAACTGGAGGATACTTGTATTTTGTGTTCTCCTTATCCTTAAACTCAGCAAAATTTAAATAAAAATATTGACTCAGAAAACAGGGCATAGGTACGGCCTGCCACATAGTAAGCAGTTTCTATCACTCGCGCATTACCGACCGTAAGATCTTCAGGAAGGTTTTTTTAATTATTGAGAAAACTATTATTATGATGATGCCATTGGTTTGTAGCATTTTTTTTTTTTTTTTTTTTTTTCTTTTAGGAAGATTTACAGCCAAATTATTGATATAGGTAGACATGTAAAATTTTGTTCAATGCCATTAAAAATCTCCACCTATAAAGATTTATGCACACGTTTCATCGCCAACCAGCGTAAAGAACATTGATGGTTTAATATTTTTTAAAAGGAGACCCTAGTCTTTGAACTGCTTTTAGGGTTATTAGATTCCTTAAAAGCTATATAAAACAAATGCTCTCAATTAATTTTGAAGATAAAAAAACAATGTTTAAAAAATATATTTTAGGTTAATTTATTTTATTATCAAATTATTAAATTTTATTGAATGATTAAGTTCAATATTAAAGTCCAACAAGAGAACTGTAAAAGCTTTTAAAAACAGACCAAGCATTAAAATAAACACTTTCCCTTTGAAGCTTGTGGCAAATCCCACCGAGCATAGGCATGATGCGTTCTAATGAACATCTGGAGTGGTAACAGTACGTTTCCAGGAAGTAGATTCATAGTAATGAATCTAGAGAGTACTCTAGTAACGTAATATTCAGTATATATTAGTTAAGTCCTATTACACTTTAATTTGTTATCGTTCATAATTAACTTAGTTCTGTAGAACCGGGGAACAAGAGAAATCAAGTTAAAATTTAATAATATCAGTCGCATATATATTGCACTGGCTGCTTATTGCAGAGTTAGTTGTTGCTGCCATTTGCAAAGTTTTATAGTTTATTTAGTTCTATGTTAAAAAGGAGAAATCGAGCAATCTGTGTCTTTGATAATTATTTAGTAATAAGAGACAACAACGAAAATTAAATCTTTGAACAGAATATTACACATTACTATTACTAATTCTACTGATATTTAAAAAGTTCGAAGGTTTCTGGATTTTATAAGCGTACTATAATGACTAAACCCTGTATCTTACCCCGTAATAACTATAAATATAACTAGTATTGAGTGGGTTTTATATCCCGATATCAAATACCTCGTGAAGGCGAATCTTCAAATTCTAGTTTGGCTATTAAATGCATTTTGTGTCCAATAATAACCTTTAAAGCAAAAAAGTGCCAATTAAAAGCATTTTTAAATATTTCAAAATCAAATATTGTAATTGTATCTATCAAAATTATAGGTACGAGATTATACTAATATAATGTTTTGACGTTTTCTGTTACAAAATTTAATAAAAAAATGTTTATTACGTTCATGGGATGTTCTGGGAAATTTTATATCCCGCAATTTTACGAAGTATAAAATATCTGAAACATGCATCCGCTGTCGACGTTTTAATTATATTTTGTTAACAGCTTTCGTAACTACCTCTATAAAAAATATACCTAAAAATATATGAGGAATGATAGGAAGATACATTACCATACCATCTTCATTTAAAATTATTTATACTTGAAGGATCATTTCTGAAATTCTATTTAATTCAACAAACTGTAACAAAGACAACATGAGATTAACGCATCCCTTATAAATTGCTAAGGACTTTTTATTTATTATAGTCTCACGTACAATACTTACAAGATTCAGAATCAGGATTTGCAAACTCCCCTTTTCCATGCTTAGATACTATATTTCAATGTATCTTAAAATTAACTCGATATAATCTCGATAGCATTGCTAGAGTGCGCCCACGCTTCGTTAAATATGTTAGCTCGTACGAGATAAACAAGATTAATGATGTTACACTGTCTGCACGGAAAGCCAGACAGATTGACTTTTTCAATGCGAGTGTCACAATGGAAGAAAAGATAAACTCTTAAAAAAAGTCATCATTAAGTGCTAGCAAATTTTATGAAAGTGTTCAAGAAAAGTAGGACGGATTGATGATGCCAGATGCCAAATAAAAGCATTAGTTAGCTTTATTTATGAAAATCTATAGATGTCTATTTTTGGTTATGGAAATTATCAGGCTTCAATTATTATAATATAGGTAAACCAAATTTTACAGATTTTAATAAAAAGCGAATTGAATAAAAAAAAATATTTTGTCTATCAGTTTAGCAGAATTATGTAGTATTACTAAAGCAAAATTATTATTTTGAATTTGAAAATATTAATTAATTATCACGTTACATTAATTCAATCTACCCACCCACTCTGTTATTAAATACAGCCCCTTCAGATAGGACAGTTATATCGTTACTAGATTGTTATCATTAAGATATATTGCTAGTAATCACCACGAGGTTGGCATGTTGCGTAGATATAGATACTGCCCGTACTAACACTTCAATTCGGTTAGGTACAAAATTAAAGGTTCTGAAAAAAAAAAACTTGGGTTACCTTTTGAAAAATAAGTTGTGGTAGTTTTTTTTTTCTGGATGAGCTTGTGTTTGACCACAATCTCACCATGGTAAGTGATGATGTGGCCGAAGGTGGTAAGCACACAAAGCCTAGATAGGAACTGACTCCCAAGTGCAGCTATCAGAACATACCAATAGGTGCTTGGCGACTGATTTTCAACATGAGGGTGGTACCCAGCCAAGTGAAAACCTACTCACCGCTAAAGCAGAATCTTATTCAAACCTTTAAGAAATAACATTGAGATTCAAAAGTCACTTACCTATGTCCCACAAAAAATCTTCAACACCGTATTAATAACGTAGAATCCTAATCTTTTAGGTTTTTTTTTGAGTATTCTTTATAGAACCATAGGCGCCAGAAAAATCTAGTAATTTTAAATACCACACAGTTATGTCGGGTATAACTTATATAACCCCTTCGATACATGAAATAAGTTCAATTCAACGAATTCCTTTGTTAATTCTATCTCACAGGGCTTTATTTTATCCGGTCCCTTATTTGCCCTTTTCAGTTTGTTTGCACGTGAATTAAGTGACGTAAGTTGTCTGCTAAAATTGGGTTTAATAAGACTTCACCTTGATGTAGTGCCGTTGTTGTTTACTTCTGAACACTTATAACGTCTATTCGAAATGTTATATGTATAAAATGTAGTTTAACTGTTTGGCTATAGGACGATCGTTATATGTACAAATATTCAATCAATTTTGCGTTTTAATAAATAAGTCACAAAAATAAATATTTTTAGACTTTGTAGGGGACGGCTGGATAGATTTAGTCAAAATTTTGTGTGTGCAAACTTTCTTGTTAATCTGTCGCCGAGCTAGTTCCCATCTAGGCTTCGTGTACTTACCACCTTTGGCCACATCCTCACTTACCATGGTGAAAGAGCAATCTAACACAAGCTTATCCTAAAGTAAAAAAAAAATGGTTTAGATCTACTTACAACAACCTGGTAGCTGGTACTGCAATCGAGTTTTAGGTTTTGTTTTATTTTCAGGAGTGGACAACGTCTTTCCGATCAGTGACTTATATATTTTTTCAACTGTAGTAATGTAGTCCGTCTATCAAAATCTTTTAACGGGTAAAACGTTACAGTCTTGTGATAGACAGTCAGTTAACAGTAGTCTATCAATGGACAAATCGTTCCGCCTCCAAAGACGGACCAAAAGACTTTTTGACAAAGAAGCCGAATGAGGATCGAATAGCAGAATAATGTACCAAGTAGTTCTTGAGTAACTACAAGGTCGCTAACTAAAAATATTGAAAGTATTCTCTTACTAGGTAAACTACAAAACAACACGATATTTAATATCGTTAGGAGCAGCTGGATCCAGACGGTTCGCTATTGAAATCTATTTTATTGCGTATTCAATCTTTACATTACCATGTCAAGGATATGTGCATAAATTAATCTGTATGAAAAAGCTATGAACAATTTTAAAAACTTACACATCTCAATTTAGTTTTTTGTTATCAGTGCAGTCGTAATTTAATTTCTTATACGACATAGGTACCTACGTTTCCAGAATATGTTGAAGTCCTTATGCTTGATCTATGATTTGTTTTTATATGTTTAGATGTTTTATTTTTAAATATGGTTAGAAATTTTTATTTTTTTTATAAATTTTACTTTTCTGAGATTCTTGCTGGTGCTTTTTTTCTATACCACAAGTGACAGACAACCAGGCAGCCGTGTCACCTGATGGTAAGTGACTTCCGTCGCCAATAGACATTAGCAATACCAGGGTTTGCTAATATGTCGTTGACCTCTCAGTTGAAGCCGGGTCGGTGGCGACTTCTGTAGTTCGATTTTCATAATTCCTTTCCTGAGGCCTATACCGAATAAATGTGTTTAACTTTGAATTGATTATCTAGTTCAGTATATTATATTATGAAAAAAATATACATATTGGTACAAAAGCGAGTAGAAGGAAAATTAAACATTAATAAGCCAAATGTTAATATTTAAATAACCTTATATGTAAATATTTGGTACCATTAAAAACATGGTATGGCAACCACTTAAGCACTGGTAGTCGTTATTTCAAAATGCGATTGAAATGGACTTGTAAATGTCAACCTTTGTGTTTGCCTCAGCAAGTATGTTAAAAACACCTTTTAAATGGATTTTTAAATTGGCCACGCTTCTGTAACTTCGTAATAAATAATATTTACGCCTGAAAAAACATGTTTTCAATACAAGACTGATAGGTGCAATTACCGAGATTGTTTAATTTTAAATATAGCTCTGAATAAATATATGTGCACGGGGTGAACATATGTGTACTTTCCAATAAATCTATATATCATTACTTTTCAAACTGAATTGAATTTTACTCATATGTTCCAGAAAAGTTTTAGCACATGCCGAACGAAAAGGCATTAACGAAAATAAATCAAAATTAATATAAAATCAACTTCTGTATGTAAACATTGTTCTTATTGTATTGTTTGCTTAAATAATATGTTTAATATTTCTCTATCGGAGCATTAGGATTTTTAATGATCTCTCCATTACGGATTAGTCTCAGTGCTGCCACAAAAGGTTCTTCCAAAGGGGCGTAAAAATATATTCTAGGTTAGCAATAAATCTTCACCCCCGCCTATGGGCAATACGATTGCCCATAGGCGGTGGTGAATATTTTCAGGTGGGCCGTCTCAATGGGGAATTAATTGACATTACTTCGATTGATACATTATTCCTAAGTTAAGTATTGCATCAATCGATTCCTAAATGTTACTTAAGTTTTGTGTGGGAACTTTGCCAGTTAAATTAATCACTTATTTATATAAATACTTAGTTTATTGTTGATGTCAAAAAAAAAAAACTTAACACAAAGTTCACCACCTGCCGCTAGTTTCAGTCACGTACCTACTACAGAGTTTCTGTCATCCTATACCAACTTCTATTGTGTCTGATCCTTTAATCAAAACTTTAAAGCCAATAGTGTAAATAAACCCTCAAGGTATATTCGATGTGTTGCTCATTAATTATGTATGGATTAACTGTTAAAATAAACTAGGGGTGTTGTCTAAAGAGCTTTGGAGATAAATTGTGATGATATGTTTTCATTACACGCGCTTTTGAATATTAGTATGGTATTTTATTATAGTGGACGGATCGAAGTATAGCTAAAAAAATGCAGATACCAAAATTAATTACATCGTTATGCAAATGCCATATAGACACGTCAGTAGTGGCGTTTAATGCAGTGAGTTCCAATCCTACAATGAGCATAGACTATAAACTGAATAATTCAAATATTTTAAAAGTAAACCAATTTTCGGAATTAAAGAAAATACAATGATAAAAAAGTGCTTATAGATGTCGATAGCTGTAACGTTGGTTGTGGAATAGAATACTATAGTAAGCTTGAGCTTTCAGTGAAGGAAGACCATAGATATAGGTATTGATCGAAGAGGAAGACATCGCGAGGAAACTATAGCACGCATGATAGCACGGTATGCATATCTTCGGTCATTTACGAATATTAAGTGGTATTGAATACTCATTATGATATTTAAAAAAAATAAAATAATTTGTTCAGTTTTATCTATTTATTGGGTATTATTTGATTTTTAAAGCTGATTTTTTAACCGATACTTAATTTGATCTCGTTGTTTTTTTATGATAGGATTTTTTTTAGAATACTATAATGAGTATCTTAAGAAAATATTTTATAAATGGGTTTATATCAAAATATCACAAAGGAGTATTGATTTATACAAAACACATATTAGTAATATTTTCCTTTCCAATTCCAAGAAAAATTCCGTAGTTGAAGATTATCTTTGTTTATTATTTATGAGCAACTTGAGAGAACATGATAAAACATTAATTATATCGAATTATGGTTGTCTTGGGAATTGAATTATTTATAAGTTTGCCTCGTGTACCGTTTGTCGATACACATGAATCTACACAAATTTATAGAACGATCATTGAGTAGTTATTCGAGGCCTCGGGTGACCGGCGGGCGAGGAGCTTTTTCCGCCAACGCATTAGCTTGGCCATCCAAAGAGGAAACGCTGCCAGCCTTCTGGGAACCTTGCCGATCGGCAGCAGCGGCAGCCTCGAAGAAGTTTTTTTTATATATTATAGTTGTACATTTGTTTGTATATTTTGTACATTTGTTGTAAATAAAATTATTGAGTAGTTATGTTTTCATTTTTAATATTCCTATTGTTGTTTTCATTTTTAATATTCCCAATGTTGTTTTGTTATTGGATTATTCATTGTTTTAAATATGGAAGTGGACATTATAAAGGTCTGCAGTCAAAGAAAATTTAAATTGAATAAGTAAATTCACTTCAAAAATTTTCTATTGAACTTTTCTTACTTTTATGCTTTTAAACGCCGATCGACCCCACAATAGAAGAAATTATACTGTTTGGCAAAGTTTTACCTCTCAAAAGATAACTCAAATTATAAACCTTGCTTTGGATTTTATTTTTTACATTGGATATACTCGTGTTTGAACATAATCTCCATGTTAAGAGATGGTGTATGTGAATAGGGTATTCTCACAAAGGCTAAAAGGAAACTAGCTCTCAAGTGCAGCAGTCAGAGCGCACACCTGAGCTATCACAACCAAAGTTTGACTATCCTTATTCCAATTGTCAAAAGATAAAAATATTAACATAGCTTTTGGCTAAAACACACTAGAATATTTTAATTATAGCTATTGAAATAATATTCAGCTATTTAAATTGGAACAGTATTTATAATAAATAAATAGATGGTAATGATAAATGTAATATTGTGATAGGTAATGATTATGGTCGTGATGGTGGATTTGAATATTCCTCATTTATAGCCTACCTACATATATATATATTTCATCCCCCCATCTCGGAAAGAGTATTTTTGCTCTTCGATATCTGAGTGTAAAAGCCGTTATTATCCTCTAGAGGATAAAGTAAATAGAACATCGTGTGCACTAAGTTTGTGAATTCAAAACATCATTAAACCTTACTTCTACCTCCTTGGTGCCGAATTTATCATACACCAAAGTCAAAGCCAAAGTCAAAACAATTTATTCAGTTTAGGCCCTAGAAGGGCACTAATGAAGTTCGAATTACAGAACTTACCACCGGTTCGGAATTCAGCCTTCAACTGAGAAGAACCGGCAAGAAACTCAGCAAGGTTACATTTTTATATATATTGGCTTTTTTTTTCAAATGTTTAACAATTTTATTCTTAAACTAATACAAAAATACGCGCGCCATTTTCATTTTTTTTTGCATTCAGTCATTTCCTCGCTGAGGTGGGATGAAAAATTACGTGTTGCACACTCGAGTGTAAAGATTTTTCACCTCGTGCTCTTTTGATTCCCTCACTGCGCTTGTGATTCAATTTTAGAATTCTTCGTTTGCTCGGTCATCAAAATTGAGCACGCGGTTAATAAACAACTTTACACTCTTGTATAACAAATAACAATTAATATTTTTCAATACCACATGGAAAATATGAATATTTAAGGAAGTAAATAAATTATCCAATGCTTAATGGGAGTTTCTAGCTATAAAAACAGTAAAAAATAACGAGGTTTACCTACTTCCCGTCCGTAGCATAAATTGAAGAATAAACGCGTTTCGGCGATAAATTAAAATAACAAGATAAACATCTATCTGTAAACAAAAGTTAATTGTTGTTTGCTGTTTTTTATATAAACCGTGAACTATGATGACGTGAACCGTGATATATGATAGGTACATGTTTAGTTTTTTCTTAGCTTAATATATTATTCAGCAATTCATAAATTTTTCTATTTAACGTTTTTTTTTTTTTTTTTTATTCTGGATAAGCTTGTGTTTGACCACAATCTCACCATGGTAAGTGATGATGTGGCCGAAGGTGGTAAGCACACAAAGCCTAGATGGGAACTGGCTCTCAAGTGCAGCTGTCGGAACACACCGATAGGTGCTTGGCGACAGATTTTCAACTTGAGGGTGGTAGCCAGCCAGTCGGGTACTACAAAGTACCCTACCACCGGGCTATGGTTTCCTCACGATGTTTTCCTTCACCGAAAGCTCAAGCTCATTGTAGGATTCGAACCCACGACGTATAAAGGCAAAAAAATATTTATCGTAGGTTAACAATTTTATTCTTTACCCACTTGACACTGGTTTCAATTTCAAGAACTGCCTGCATTCAGCGGTGGCTCATTCGTCAGTCCACCTGATAGGTAGGCCATCACAATCAATCATGCGATCGCCTCTCTAATCTTTGGGATCATCGATCAATATTATAAATGATGCCTGCTCTTAGACTCAAAGAGTAGGTCCGTATTTATTGTTTTCTTATGAATATCAAAACGAAACATTGCAATTATTAAAACATTCATTTTTAAGTAATAAGACAAAGCAAGCGTTTAAAACTATTTCTATAATTTGAAAGCATAATCAAAGTCAAAACCATTTATTCAGTTTAGGCCCTAAAAGGGCACTTATGAAGGTCGAATTACAGAAGTTACCACCGGTTTGGAAGTTAGCCTTCAACTGAGAAGAACCGTCAAGAAACTCAGCAAGGTTACATTTTTTAAATATTTTTGGACCATTTGACTATATTGGCTTATTTTTTTCAAAGGTTTAACAATTTTATTCTTAATTCTTCTTTCTTTATTCTTCTATCTTCTCTATTATGACTATTCACAAATTCTAGACATGGAAGAGAGTAATCCTTTTGTCAAAAATTACGTACAACCTAATCACAGAAGTTGATCTTGATGAATCGATAGGGACTAAATTTGATAATTGAAATAGTTTCAAATCATAATAATATTTAGTTATGTTGTAGACACTCTATTAATTTGTTTTATAGGGCTATTTTCGAGCAAAATTTCATTTCATATTTGAAATAGGGAAATTAGTTGACTGCCAAAAAATACTATAAGCACTGAATATTTTATTTGAATGATAATGTATCCCAGGCCGTAAAGTGGCAAGAAAAGATTATTAAAATCGTACAAAAGGCTCAACCTAAATCGTCAGCTGTTCTGGAAATAATCCTCTATCTATTGTCTACTTTTTAGGGTACTGTAGAATAGTACCTACCCTTTTGGTATGGGTTAAAAGTCACAGTATGTACCTACATAGAAAAAAACAGTGCATTTTATGGGCAAATGAAAAATTACAAAGTAGATGAACATTTCCTGTCTCATCTTATATAAATGAAATATTGTGTGCAATACTTGAATCGAATTCCTCGTCTTTACCTATTTTCACGTCAAAATGGTAGAATATTGATATATTTGTCACTAGTTAACCGCCCCGTGGTTTCACCCGATTTCCGAGGGATCTTATCTTTTCCGGGATAAAAAGTAACCTATGTCTTTCTCCAAGGTTTCATATATATCTATACCAAATTACATCTAAATCGGTTCAGCGGTTCAAGCGTGAAGAGGTAACAGATAGACAGACACACTTTCGCATTTATAATATTAAGTATGGATACACAACAGGGAGTAAATATGCTAAATATAATCAGTAATCGAATAAAAGGAAAGTGGCCCTTTAAATTTCTACGAATGTCATATAGACCTCGGATTGTCAAATATTTATGAACATCACACGTAAGAGAATCCTTGACCCTTTGTAACGTAGGATGCTTTATTTGCTACGTCATATGAAATCTCTTTATGTGTCGTGATTTATTACAATTTTCCTCATATAAGAACATTCTCATGAGTAGCATTTTGATGAAAAAAAAGTACCGTAAAAATTTTCACGTCAAAAATTAATTACAGCTTTTAAGAATTATTATTTAATATCATTATAAAATAGTTTTTTTACATTGTTTGAAAAAAGTATTGTTTATAAAAAAAATGGTACAGATACCTTGTACTTCTAGCGATGTAAGTAATGGGAATTCTTAAATAAATTGTTGACGTGAACACGTCGATCGTTCACCGATAGAAACTTTACTTTACACTCGGTCGATGTTTAACAGCTGTTTGGATTCCCATATTTTACATGTTCCTGAAAATATAATAGGTATTATTTTAGTAACAAAGATCTTTTGATAAGCACGAGTTGACTTTTAATATTTTATATATTACTTACCTATGATATGAAAAGTTTAAGTCTTGGATAAGGGTGCTTACCATCACTACTTATACTTTCCAGTACTTGTCATATCAACATCAGCCTTTTTCAGTCCAATGCTGGATGTCAACTTCTCCCAAAACGCGCCACTCCTTGCGGCTAGTTATATAATACTATCTGTCCCCCGCGGTTTCACTCGCGATCCCGTGGGATCTTATCTTTTCCCGGCATAAAATGTATCCTATCTTTTATTCCAGGATATAATTTATTTATGTGCCCAGTTTCATAAAGATCGGTTTAGTTAGTAGTTTCGGAGTTTATAGCGGACCTATATTTGACATGGACATTTTATATATTAAAATTTTGGCAGGCAGTGTTCAAATAGGGAAGTATCCGCTAAAAAAGATTTTTTGAAAATTCAACCCCTAAAACGCCTAAAGGATTCTCTCGGGAAGGTGGGCGAAACCGCGGGGGGGCTACTAGTAAATCATAGCATAAATAATATACATATTTAGAAAGTCGTGTTAGTTACACTATTTATAACTCGAGAACGGCTGGACCGATTTTTATGGTTTTTGATTTGTTATATTCGTCTCCGCCCGGAATAGCAGAATAACTATAATAAAATTAGAAAAATGCAGAAAAAAAAATAATGAAGACAATTATTTTTGTCATATATTTTGTATAGAACGACTTTTTGACATGTCTCGAGATCGGGCTGACAGATGACAGATGGTTTAGATTCACAAATTGGACACGGTAGGTGTCGCTGGAATCGGGTTCTACGTTTTGTTTTAATTTCAGGGCAGGACAACGTCTGCTGGGCCCACTAGTATTGTATATATTCAAATGTTTAAAAAAAATGATCTTCAATCACAACAATATAATTAGTATAAGGTATAGCAAATAAACGTCACTAAAAATTTAGTTTTCGTTAGCAGAAAGTATTAGTTAGAATGAACGAGTATCTTTACCAAGCGGGCGACTTGCCAGGAAATAACCAAGGTCAATGATGTTTATGAAGACGGTAATCACTTACCATCAGGAGGTTTTCATTGCTATTTGCGCGGTAAAAAGTTGATAATAAACTTTCTATGTAAATTAAGTTGCTACAAAAAATCAGACCTTCTGTAAACTCTAAGACGGTGGCATCTTTGTCATAAATGTAAGTAGAATAAGGTAGATAATAAAATTACGAATGATGTACCAAAGAGGTAAGATGTACTTGTAGGCGCCTGCGCCATCTAGCGTGGATAAAAGGAATCTTGTAAATTACACATAACGCCATCGAGCGCGTCATTCGATGCCCCCACTCTGTAATCTTTATAAATTGACGGGGTGATCGCCGTAAAGTCACATTCCTGTTCGAGCCGTCGTACCGACATTTCCTGTTCGAGCCGGCGCGGTTTTTTGTGGGAAGTTCCGTTTGAGCCGTCGTACCGGACGGTCGCTTCTATAGTGGCATTGTTCGGCTACCCGGCATTCTCGGAATTTTGGTCCGGTGATTTTATTACCTCGCCATTTCGTCGAATTGCTCATTAGGCTAATTCCAGTGATTAATACTTCGCGTATTTCACTGGAAGAGGCTAAGTGCTCAAATCGACACCCAATCGGTAATTTTCATTACCAACCAACTGTGCCGTTTTAGTCACTGTCGCTGGTGAAAGTATTTAATACTTCCGTATTATTACTGGAGGCGGCCTTGACAAGAGCGACACAAAAACCTTGCAAAAACCACGACTTTCTGTGGTGGGCTAGTGGATACCTTACGGTGTTAACGAAGCTAGCTCGAGCGTGACCCGGCCGCTCGCGGTTGCCCTTTTGGCAAACGCAAACCCGGACGGGGCTGGACCAGTCGGCCTTGGGGTCTTCCCTAGTCGACCCCAGCTATCGCTAGGCAGGGACGTAGGAACTCCGCTGCTTAATAAAGCTTCAACAGCGGAAGCACCAGCTTAGGGCTCACCCCGTCGTTCGTCACACACCTCCCGGCCTAACCCCGGCCAGGAGAGTAATACTCACCCCGGGCGCACCCACCCGGGAGAAAATTAGAGTTTTCTAGTAAGTCCCCCTGGCTGGCCACTATGGCCAGCCAGATTAACCCGCAGTCCCTGGAGGATATCCTCCAGGATGAAATCACGTTAAGTTTTTTAATTAAGCGTCATGGCAACTTGCCATTTCTTACGCCCTCCCGCCCCTCCTCCGCCATGTCGGCATGCTCCATTGCGAGCTCCCCCTCCACCCCCCTGACCCAACCGTCCCAACTGTCGCTCTCTAGCGGCGTCCTTCCCCCCTCCCAACCCTCGCCTTCTAGCGAGATCCCTCCCCCGTCCCAGCCCCCGCTCTCAAGCGAGGCTCCTCCCTCCACCCAATCCTCGGACGACGGCTTCACCGAAGTCCTTACTAAGAGTGGCAAGCGCAAGCGAGCCAAGAAACCCTCCGAGGAGGCGGCAGTCGCGAAAGCGGCCAAGCCCTCTCAATCCCCCACCCCCTCTCCCACTCCCTTGCCTCTCATGAGCCTTACCCCTGGCTCCCCTTCCGTCAGCCAGAGAGGGCTCTCCCCCGCTCCCACTCCTATGGATATCCCTATCCATAGGATCCCTGGTACCCTACCCGTCCCTAACCCCGTACCCCAGTCCCAGAAGAAAGACTTGCCACCTCCCCTGTTCATTCAGGACAAGGTAAAGTGGCCTGAGGTCTCTACATGGTGCAAGACGCACCGTGTCAATTACACGTCCGCCCGTCCCACTGAGCACGGGATCAAGGTCACTGTGGTCACCTCTGACGACCACAGAGCCCTGAGCAAAATGCTCCGAGATAGGTTTGTGGCTTTCCACACCTACACTCTCCCAGATGAGCGATCCCTCCGGGTCATCATCAAAAATGTCCCCAAAGAGTTTGATGTAGAGTACATCAAAGAATCCCTCCTCAATCAAAACCTCCCGGTGCAATCCGTCCACCGGATGTACAAGGGTCGCGGCCACGCCCCTTATAACATGGTCTTCGTGTCCCTGGACCGTGGACCAGCCGGAAAGGCCATCTTCCGCCTGAAAGAGTTGTGTGACCTTTCAGGCTTCTATGTAGAATCACCCAAGAAGGGACGTTACCCGTCCCAATGTCACAACTGCCAACTTTATGGCCACTCCGCACGCAATTGTTACGCACCAGCTAGGTGCGTCAAATGCCTGATCCCACATGCAACTAAAGATTGCAGCCGTCCTAAAAACCCCGCGGAGGCAACGGAACCACCTGGTTGCGTCCTCTGCCAGTCGCTAGGACATACCGCGAACTACCGCGGATGCCCCAAAGCGCCACGCCCCCGTATCACGTACGACTCGCCGCGTAACGCCACGCGTCGTCCCCCCCCTCCAGTACCCGCTGCACAGGCCCATCTGGCCCCACAGCGCCCTTCACCGTGGGGAGCTTTCAATTATGAAAGCAACCACTTCCCCCTACCCCACTTTGCGGCCAAAACCGCACCCGCTGCTCAGGTGGACAGCTCCACCCAACCCCAGCCTTCAGCTGGTCCCTCTCCTCCCGCCCCCGTCCCCATCCCTACTCCCTCCCCACCTGCCCCAATCTCCCGCGCTGTCCCCAAATCGGTGCCAACGGCACCTCGCCGCGCCAAACAAAACCCCCCCCACGGCGTTGATCCGGATCTCGCCCTGGTGGAGCGATTCGCTGAGGCCTTCAACCCCAGCGAAGTTAGGGAGTTAGCCCACGAAATTAGAGTGAACGAAGGCAACGGTCGTGCCCTCGCTCAAATCGCCATGAGGTTCGAGCGCCTCTTCTCATCATTAGCTCAATTTAAAGTTAACCCATAATGGATAGTTCGACTGTGTGCAGAATTAAACCCCGCTCAATCAAGATAGGCTTCTTTAATGCCAACGGCATTACAGGTCAACGAAATGAGATCGCAGATTTCCTGAGTGATCATGACGTTGACATACTCCTAGTACAAGAGACGTTCCTCAAACCCTTCCATAGGAATCCCAGGATTGCCAACTATCAGATAGTTCGCAACGATAGGCTCTACTCCGCCCTAGGAGGAACCCTCATTTATTACAAAAGGTCCTTGTACTGTTCTCCCATGGATCAGCCCAAACTTGAGTACATTGAAGCTTCGGTCTGCAGGCTCGGCATGACTGGCCACGAGTCAATCATTCTGGTCTCAGCCTACGTTTCCCCAACTCGCTCTTCAAGCGACCTCCAACTATCACTCAGAAGAGATTTGAAAACCCTGTTCGAACTAGGAAGCTCTGTCATAGTGGCGGGCGACCTAAACGCGAAACACCGCCTCTGGAATTGTCATACGAACAACTCCAGAGGTATTGTACTAGAATCCCTCCTCGGGCCGCTGAACATCGATTTAGTCGCGCCCCTGGAACCGACTCACTACCCCAACGTACTTGACCACAGACCCGACATCCTCGATGTGGCACTGTTGAAGAATGTAAGCCTAGGCATACACGACTTGACAGTGCACCACGAGTTAGTCTCCGACCATCGACCTGTAATCTTAGAACTTACACCGAACTCAGGCCCCCCTGATTCAGGTCGGACCCCTCTCACTAAAGTCGTGACGAACTGGGACAAACTGGGCGAAAGCCTCAAGTCTGCCTCATCCGTTCACCTCGACCAAATCCCTAGCAGCATAGTCACCGCTGACGAAGCTGTAGGCGCAATCGACTCCCTGACCAGCCACGTGCAATCGCTTATTAGCGATTGCTCTCGGACAGTTCCGGTGGAGAGCAATCGACACTGGCGCTTGCCCGAAGACGTACGTAACCTGATTAGGGAAAAGAACGCAGCCATGCGCGAATACGATAGACGTCCGACCGAGGACAACCGAATCCGCTTACGCACTCTCCACCGCGCCGTCAAGGAGCGAGTGGCCGAGGCCCGCGAAAAAAGCTGGGATCAGAAACTGATCGACATAAAGCCCTCCCATCGAGCCTTTTGGCAACTCTCACGTGCCCTAACCAAGGACACGGTTGCCCATATTCCACCTCTCAAAAGGCCCAACCTTCCACTCGCCTTCGAAGACGAGGAAAAAGCCGAATGCCTGGCCGAAAGCCTGGAGCTTCAGTGTACACCCAGTTCCCTCCCTATCGACCCTGTTCATATGGAGGAAGTAATTTCGGAAGTAGAACGGCGAGCTTCTCTCCCGTTACCCCCACCTCCTCTCAACGAAGAGGAAGACCCCGTCCCTCCCGTGACCCCGGACGAGGTCAAGCAGATCATCCGGGACCTCCACCCGAGAAAAGCCCCGGGCTCGGATAAAATCACCAACAAAGTGGTAAAGCTGTTCCCGGCTACCCTTATCATGCTCCTGACAGCGATCTTTAACGCTGCCTTATCCAATAACATTTTTCCACATCAGTGGAAAAAAGCCCATGTAATTGGGATCCATAAGCCCGGCAAACCCAAATCCGAGCCCTCCAGTTACCGACCCATCAGCTTGCTCAACGTCATGGGCAAGATGTATGAAAGGTTAATATACCTCCGTCTCAAAGCGTATGCCGACGCTAATAAACTCATTCCCGACGAGCAGTTCGGCTTTCGAACTAGACACTCGTGCGTCCAACAAGTTCACCGTATCGTTGAACACATCGCCTCCAACTTTCAGAAAGGTCAGATGACCGGAGTCCTGTTCTTCGATGTTGCAAAGGCATTCGACAAAGTCTGGCACAACGGCTTAATTTATAAGCTGTACAAACTCGGAGTGCCAGTCAGACTCGTGACCATCCTACGAGACTTCCTGTCGAATCGCCAATTCAACTACCGAATAACAGGAGCGCTATCCTCAGCCCACCCCGTTTTAGCCGGAGTCCCTCAAGGCTCTGTGCTGTCCCCCTTATTGTTTACACTCTACACGAGTGACATCCCAAAAACTAGCAAAGCGCAGCTAGCCCTATTCACGGACGATACCGCAATATATTATTCTGGCAGGAGCCCCACGGCAATTGCCAAAGTTCTCCAAGCCGCGACTCACACCCTAGGTCCCTGGTTTCGGAAATGGAGAATCGAAATTAACCCCACCAAGAGTCAGGCGGTGCTGTTCTTCAGTCCCGCCAAGAAACTCATCCCCACTCCCCCCCCTCCAGTCACCATGTTCGGCGAGCCGATCCCTTGGGAGAGGCGAGCCAAATATCTCGGTGTTACCCTGGATGATCGTTTGTCCTTTGCCGACCACATAAAACAGGTACGTGCACGCGCCTGTTTTGTGTCCGGTCGCCTTCATTTCTTGTTAAATAAAAAGTCTAAACTTGCCCTAAAAAGCAAGGTGAGACTCTACACCGCGTGCATCCGCCCCGTTATGCTATATGCATGCACTGTGTTCGCACATGCATCTCCCAAGCTGATCCATAGACTCCAAGTGGTTCAAAACCGCTTCATGCGCAAAGCCACGGGCGCCCCGTGGTACATGCGCAACTTAGACCTCCACATAGACCTCAATCTGCCCACGGTTAAGCAATTCATTAAGCGCGCTTCACGCCGCTATTACGATCGTGCCCTAAACCACGCGAACCCATTAATTGTAAACACTGCAAACTATACTCCTTCAGAGATTTCAAAAATCCGTAGGCCTAAACTCGCCCTCAGCGAGCCGGATGACCCTACAACTCTAGCTCAGATTAAGGATAGGGAGGCTCGCGCAGCCCTGAAGAAACAAATACAACACCGCCCGCGTTTTCGCCCTCGCCGGAGAGGCCCGTCGCGACGTCCCACTCAGTCAGTCTCGTCCCCAGTAGTTGGCCCGAGCCGTACCAGTAATCCGACCGTCCCTTAAAACTCCTCTAAATCGCTTAGGCGAAGTCCGTCCCACTATTTTGTGCCCCCCGACGACGCCCTGAGCCGAGGTTCGTGCCCCAACTGGGGCGCCCTCAGCGGTCAGTCGTCTAAAATTTGTAAACTCGGTTGAGAGCCCTAAGCGCTCACCGAAAAGTCCGCGTAAGGGTGTCTATGGTCCCTCAGACCTCCACCTTTAAGTCCTCCCAAAAAAAAAAAAAAAAAAAGAGCCGTCGTACCGTGCGGACGTGTTTCTGCACTCTACTCCGCCTCCTTCACGAATTTTTATTCGGTCCGGTAATTTTCATTACCTCGCCATTCCGTTGGTTTGGTCTCTGTCGCCACTACTCAGTGAGTTATACTTCACGTATATCACTGAGGGCAACTCTGACTAAATCGACACATCGTCGAATTGTTCATTGGACCAATTCCGGTAATTAATACTTCTCGTATTTTACCGGAGGAGGCTCACTGTCCAAAACGACACCCAAACGGTAATTTTCATTACCACCCACCCGTGCCGTTTTGGTCACTGTCGCTGCTGAAAGTAATTAATACTTCTGTATTTTTACTCGAGGCGGCCTTGACTGGAACGACACAAACCACTTGCGAAATCCACGCATTTTAGTGGTGGGCTAGCGGATACCTAACGGTGCTAACGAAGCTAGTTCGAGCGTGACCCGGCCGCTCGCGGTTGCCCTTCTGGCAAACGCAAACCCGGACGGGGCTGGACCCGTCGGCCTTGGGGGCTTCCCTAGTCGACCCCAGCTATCGCTAGGCAGGGACTTAGGAACTCCGCTGCTAATAAAGCTTCAACAGCGGAAGCACTAGCTTAGGGCACACCCCGTCGTCACACACCTCCTGGCCTATCCCCGGTCAGGAGTGTACTACTCACCCCAGGAACACCCACCTGGGAGTTAAAATTTAGGTTTTAAAAGTAGGTCCCCCTGGCTGGCCACTATGGCCAGCCAGACTAAACCCGAGACCCTGGAGGACCTCCTCCAGGATCAAGCCATAGTCGATTACCTCATGAAGAGGTATGGTAGCCTCCCTTCCGGAAGCCGCCCTCCGAGCCGCCCTTCTAGCCGGCCCCCATCTCCATCTCGCCCTCCGTCCGCGATGTCAGCTCAATCTGAGCCAGACGACAAGCCTCCCACTCCTACCAAGACCCCCCCTGCCTCGGCAAACGCGGCACCCCCTCCCTCGCAAGAGGATGAAGGTGAGTTTGCCGTAGTCGGCAAACGGGGCAAGCGCAAGCGCGCTAAGAAGCCCTTAGAAGCAGCAGTTGCAAAAGCAGCTAAACCCTCCTCCCCGACCCCAACCCCTACCTCTCTACGCGAGGTAGCCCCACTCACCCCGGTGAGCCCACCAACCCCCACGCCGGGAGCTTCATCCTCCCAGTCCCAAGTCCCCGCCAAAAAGGACTCCCCACCCCCCCTATTCATTCAGGATAAGGGGAAGTGGACGGATGTCTCCTCGTGGTGCAAGTCGCACCGAGTCAATTATTTGTCCGCTCGCCCCGTCGAACACGGGATCAAGGTGACAGTGGCCAACTCAGACGACCACAGAGCCTTAACCAAAATGCTTCGGGAGAGAAAGGTGGCCTTCCACACCTACACTCTCCCTGATGAACGATCCCTTCGGGTCGTCATCAAAAACATACCCATTGAGATTGATGTCGAGCACATCAAGGCCTCGCTCATAGAGCAAAACCTCCCGGTCCAAAGCGTACACCGCATGTATAAGGGGCGTGGTCACGCACCCTACCAAATGGTATTCGTCACCCTTGACCGTGGCGTTGCCGGCAAGGCCATCTTTAAGATCCGGCACGTTTGCGACCTCACCGGCATATCCGTTGAGGCTCCCAAAAAGGGACGCTTCCCGTCCCAGTGCCATAATTGCCAGCTCTATGGCCATTCTGCCCGCAACTGCTTCGCACCCGCCAGGTGCGTAAAGTGCCTTAAGCCGCACGCCACAAAGGAATGCGACCGTCCCAAGAACCCCTCAGAAACAACGGAACCACCAGGTTGCGTGCTGTGTCAACAGCTGGGTCACACCGCCAACTACCGCGGGTGCCCAAAAGCTCCTCATCCCCGCCCATCTTACAACGCGACTCAGCACGCCACACGCCGCCCACCACCCCTTGAAGCCGCTGCTCAGGCCCATCTGGCCCCGCAGCGCCCTTCCCCCTGGGGCGTGTTTGACTATAATAGCAGGCACTTCCCCCTTCCCCCTTTCGCGGCTCAGGCCGCACCTGCAGCTCCAACTGGCAGCTCCCCACAGCCCCAGCCCTCAGCTGGGCCTAACTCCCCTCCCTTACCATCCGCCCCTCGCGCTGTCTCTAAACCGGTGCAAATGGCACCTCGTCGCGTAAACCAGCCCATGCTGGAACAAAACCCCCCCCTCGGCGTTGATCCGGATCTCGCCCTGGTGGAACGATTCGCTGAAGCTTTCAACCCCAGCGAAGTTAGGGAACTAGCCCACCAGATTAGGATGAACGAAGGCAACGGTCGTGCCCTCGCTACAATCGCCATGAGGTTCGAGCGCCTCTTCTCGTCATTAGCTCAATTCCAAGTTAACCCATAATGGATTGTACAACTGTGTGCAGAATAAAACCCCGCTCCGTAAAAATCGGCTTTTTCAATGCCAACGGCATTGGTGGTCAACGTGACGAAATCGCAGACTTCCTGAGAGATCATGACGTTGACGTACTCCTAGTGCAAGAGACTTTCCTCAAACCCTTTAACAGGGACCCAAAGATTGCCAACTATCAGATAGTTCGCAACGATAGGCTCAACTCCCGCCTCGGTGGAACCCTCATTTACTACAAAAAGTCCTTGTACTGCTCCCCCATGGATCAGCCCTCTCTCGAGTACATTGAAGCCTCGGTCTGCAGGCTCGGCATGACTGGCCACGAGTCAATCATTCTGGTTTCAGCCTACGTTTCCCCCTCCCGCGAGTCTAGCGACATCCAACTATCACTCAGAAGAGACTTGAAAACCCTTTTCGACTTGGGAAGCTCTGTCATAGTGGCGGGCGACCTAAACGCGAAACACCGCCTCTGGAACTGTCATACGACTAACTCCAGAGGTATTGTTCTAGAATCCCTACTAGGGCCGCTAAATATCGACTTAGTTGCGCCCACAGAACCAACTCATTTTCCTGACGTACTTAACCACAGACCTGACATCCTAGATGTAGCACTGTTGCAAAATGTGAGCCTAGGCATACACGATGTGACAGTGCACCACGAGTTAGCCTCCGACCACCGACCTGTAATCTTAGAGCTTACACCGAACGCAGGCCCCCCCGATTCAGGTCAGTCCCCTATTACCAAGGTAGTGACGAACTGGGACAAACTGGGCGAAAGCCTCAAGTCTGCCTCATCCGTCCACCTCGATCAAATCCCCAGCAGCATAGTCACCGCTGATGAAGCTGTCGGCGCAATCGATTCCCTAACCAGCCACGTGCAATCGCTCATTAGCGATTGCTCTCGGACAGTACCAGTGGAGAGCAATCGACGCTGGCGCTTGCCCGACGACGTACGTGACCTGATTAGGGAAAAGAACGTAGCCATGCGCGCTTACGATCGTCGTCCAACCGAAAACAACCGCGTCCGTCTGCGTACTCTCCACCGCGCCGTCAAGGAACGAGTGGCTGAGGCACGCGAAAACAACTGGAACCAGACCATGATCGACATCAAACCCTCCCACCTAGCCTTTTGGCAACTCTCACGTGCCCTAACCAAGGACACGGTTGCCCCTATTCCACCTCTAAAAAGGCCCAACCTTCCACCCGCCTTCGAAGACGAAGAAAAGGCCGAATGCCTGGCCGAAAGCCTAGAGCTCCAATGTACACCCAGTTCCCTCCCTATCGACCCTGTCCATCTGGAGGAAGTCAATTCCGAAGTAGAACGGCGAGCTTCTCTCCCGTTACCCCCACCCCCTCTCAACGAAGAGGAAGACCCCCTACCTCCCGTGACCACGGACGAGGTCAAGCAGATCATCCGGGACCTCCGCCTTAGGAAAGCCCCGGGCTCGGATAAAATCACAAATATAGTGGTCAAGCTGTTCCCGGCTACCCTCATCATGCTCCTGACAGCTATCTTTAACGCTGCCCTCTCCAATAACATTTTCCCACACCAGTGGAAAAAAGCTCAAGTAATTGGGATCCCCAAACCCGGCAAACCTAAATCCGAGCCCTCTAGTTACCGTCCCATCAGCTTGCTCAATGTCATGGGCAAGATGTATGAAAGATTAATTTATCTCCGTCTCAAAGCGTATGCCGACGCTAATAAACTCATTCCCGACGAGCAGTTTGGTTTTCGAACTAAACACTCGTGCGTTCAACAAGTCCATCGTATTGTTGAACACATCTCAGCCAAATATCAAAAAAATCTAATAACCGGAGTCCTCTTCTTTGATGTAGCTAAAGCCTTCGACAAAGTCTGGCACAACGGCTTAATATATAAGCTGTACAAACTCGGAGTGCCTGACAGACTCGTGACCATCATACGTGACTTTTTGTCGAACCGCCAATTTTGCTACCGAATAATAGGAGCGCTATCCTCCTCCCACCCCATTCAAGCCGGAGTCCCCCAAGGCTCTGTGCTGTCCCCCCTGTTGTTTACACTCTATACGAGTGACATCCCTAAAACTAGCAAAGCGCAGCTAGCTCTATTCGCGGACGACACCGCAATCTACTACTCAGGCCTATGCCCCTCGGCCATTGCTAAAGTTCTCCAAACCGCGACCAACACTCTAGGTGCTTGGTTTAGGAAATGGAGAATCGAAATCAATCCCACCAAAAGTCAGGCGGTCCTGTTCTACAGGACCGACAAGAAATTTGGCCCCACTCTCCCCTCTCCAGTCACTATGTTCGGCGAGCCGATCCCTTGGGAAAAGCAAGCCAAATACCTCGGTGTAACCCTGGATGATCGATTGACCTTCTCCAGCCACATTAAGAAGGTACGCGCACGCGCCCTCTTTGTGTCTGGTCGCCTTCATTTCCTGCTTAACCCAAAGTCCAAACTTGCTCTTAAAAGCAAGGTGAGATTATACACCGCGTGCATCCGCCCCATTATGCTATATGCATGCACTGTGTTCGCACATGCATCCCCTAGGCTGATCCATAGTCTCCAAGTGGTTCAGAACCGCTTCATGCGCAAAGCCACGGGCGCCCCGTGGTACATGCGCAACCTAGATCTACACATAGACCTCAATCTGCCCACAGTTAAACAATTCATTAAGCGCGCCTCACGCCACTATTACGATCGTGCCCTAAACCACGCGAACCCATTAATAGTAAAATCAGCCAATTATACTCCTTCAGAGATTTCAAAAATCCGTAGGCCTAAACTCGCCCTCAGCGAGCCGGATGACCCAATAACACTAGCTCAGATTAAGGATAGGGAGGCTCGCGCAGCCCTGAAGAAACAACAACAACACCGCCCGCGTTTCCGCCCTCGCCGGAGAGGCCCGTCGCGACGTCCCACTCAGTCAGTCTCGTCCCCCGTAATTAACGGCGGCCCGAGCCGCACCAGTAATCCGACCGTCCCTTAAAACTACTCTAAATCGCTTAGGCGAAGCCCGTCCCACTTTTGTGTCCCCTCGACGACGCCCTGAGCCGAGGTTCGTGCCCCAACTGGGGCGCCCTCAGCGGTCAGTCGTCTAAAATTTGCAACTCGGTTGAGAGCCCTAAGCGCTCACCGAAAAGTCCGCGTAAGGGTGTCTATGGTCCCTCAGACCTCCACCTTTAAGTCCTCCCCAAAAATAAAAAAAAATAAAAAAAGGCGTAACGTCAGTATTTGCTCAGGCGTGGCACGATACACTTGTTGTCATAGTTAATTTGTGCAAACGAATTAATTATTATTATCCTGACCTACCCTCTATCCGTAGTATACCTAAGTATTTCCAAAACATAAAAATATTTTTATCTGTTCTAAATTTCAAATCGTTTAATAGTATAACTTTATTTACAACAAATGTACAAAATATACAAACAAATGTACAACTATAATATATAAAAAAACTTCTTCGAAGCTGCCGCTGCTGCCGAACGGCAAGGTTCCCAGAAGGCTGGCAGCGTTTCCTCTTTGGATGGCCAAGCTGATGCGTTGGCGGAAAAAGCTCCCCGCCCGCCGGTCACCCGAGGCCTCGATAAATTTTTTACATAAAATATTTGCGAAACGACGAGCTTCAGACCCCCACGGACCCATGGTCTCAACCGCAAAAGGCATAAATTGATAATTTGTTCTATGTATTTCAAATTATAATTAAAATTCTTATTTCTTATTTAAAAAAAAGTTGACATTGAGTTTCACCCTTCAAAAATAATAATATTTCCCTTTGTTCGACCACGGGCTTATCGCTCCTTTTTATAATAGCGCCTATCTCCTTGCGGCAATATTAACAATAATTTTACAAGAAACTTTTCGGGGTTGGCGGAAATTGTATTTTCCTCCGTTATAGTATAGTTTGATATATTTTTCTGCATTTAAAGTTGGAAGGGAGAAATTGTGTAGGTATTTTTTTTTTTAACTTATCTCGTTTAGTAATATATTAGGTATGCTCGGTAGTATCCTACTAATATTATAAATGTGAAAGTATGTTTGTATGTGTGTGAAGATGTAGGTATGTGAAAGATGTTTGTTACTCTGTCAGGCAAAAACGACTGAATGGATTTTGATGAAACTTGGCTAAATAATAGGTCTTTACCTATGAAATTGCCGTTCTGCAGTAGTGGCCATTTCAAATCAAAAAATTTTTTGGTTGGCTAAGAATTCTAATTTCAAATTAATTTTATTTTAAAAACATGGAATTTGTTTTCCAAAAGTAGTCATTTGTTTATTGATCAGTGTTACATTTTCATCTCATTTCAATCTTTTTCGTCATCATGGATACGTTAAAAATTCGTGTAATTATGGGATATGAGTACCGTCGTGGCAGCAACGCGGCACAAGCGGCACGCAACATCAATCACGTTTACGGAGCTAACACTACAAACCAACGCACCACCTGTTATTGGTTTGCTCGCTTCCGTTCTGGAAATTTCGACCTGAAAAATGAACCTCGCGGTCGTCCGAAGACTTTGGTCGACAATGACGAATTAAAGGCGATTGTGGAAGCTGATGATACACAATCTACGGCTGAATTAGCAGCAGCTTTCGACGTTAGCGTCAAAACAATATTGGTCCATTTGCGTCAAATTGGCAAGGTAAAAAAGCTTGACAAATGGGTGCCCCACGAACTCAATGATCGCCAGCGCGAAGTACGCGTCGAGACGTGCCTTGCACTGCTCAACAGACACACAAATGAAGGAATTTTGAACCGCATTGTTACCTGCGATGAAAAATGGATTCTGTTTGATAACCGCAAGCGCTCAGCAAGTTGGTTGGAACCTGGTTCAGCACCTGAACAATGCCCTAAGCGAAAACTTACCCCTAGAAAAGTTATGGTCACTGTTTGGTGGTCTAGCGCCGGTGTGATTCATCACAGCTTCTTACCAAACGGGGTGAGCATTACTGCAGATGTGTACTGTGAAGAACTGAACACAATGATGGAGAAGCTGGCACATCTCCAACCAGCATTGGTCAATCGCTCGTCTCCGCTACTCCTGCACGACAACGCGCGACCTCATACTGCACAGCAGACGGTCTCCAACTTGCAAGAACTGGGGTTGGAAGCTCTCCGTCATCCGCCCTACTCACCAGACCTTGCGCCTACAGACTACTACTTTTTCCAGAATTTGGATAACTTCTTGGCGGGAAAATTCAATACCCGAGAGGCAGTACAAAATGCCTTTGAAGAATTTGTTGCCTCCCGTCTACCTGATTTCTTTAAGAAGGGCATCAATAAACTGCCACTGCGTTGGCAAAGATGCATTGATTGCATGGGTGATTACTTCGATTAATACAAATAAAAAATACATGAAAAAAAATCGTTTACATTTTTTCATACAAAACGGCAATTTCATAGGTAAAGACCTAATATAAGATCCTTTGTGGATCCATGGAGCGCGGGGTGGAAAACTAGTTATAACATAAAATATTAATATGTAAAGTAGGTACTTATATGCCAAATAATTCCTTTCTTTCTCTGAAAGGAATTCGAAATCAAGTAAAATCTTCACAAATCATACAAGAGCTTCCAGTAAGTAACAAAGATCAAGTCGGAAGACACCTCAACCCAATTACGGAAGACACTCTAAAACCCCTTTATTTGAAATTCGAAACCCATTTCCTATTTAATATTTGAAGACGCCAAACGAACAATTAAGCGACCGCAATTGTTTACGATACGCCGATTTTGATTGATGTATCCGAAATGTTCTATGATTTGCGCAATTTATGTATGAAATAGCAATACCAAGGTCTGCGTTACACAAATAGAATTTCTTCATACTATTTTAGTAGTGATTTTGTATACGTATCCATCATCGATAAATTATGTGTACCTTTATCTGTCTCTTAGGTGCATCATTATCTTCAAGCATTTTACTAGTTCACTAGCTTTTTTGATAATTATCGTTGTTCACGCAAAGTTAAAGCCGCAAATATTATGTTTAAGTGATAACGCAATTTGTAACTTCTTAAACATTACGGCTTTAACATTAAAAAAACGTGATATTTAAATAATTTAAAAAAAACTTGTTTAATTTTGAAAGATTTACACAAAAAATACGTAATCCTAATGGAATGGACATGTAAAAGATTATAATCGAGCCATCTCTAAAGTCTGACTAAACTTCTCAAGCATTATTAAAACTTTGTTAAGACAGCTTCAAATTTACATTGCCTACTGGGATTAAAGTTTTATATTTAAGTGAATTAAATTACTTTTTGATAACATGAACAAATAAATTTGATCAAATTATTTAATCTTGGGTCGAGGTAAACAAAAAGAAATGTTGTTATCTTAATATAAGATATTGCAATTTGTTCGTGTAAATTGTTTATAAGGACCACTAGTTTTATATGAGTGTGAATAGGTGTTAAACTTAATTGCCATGTGCTTTGTTGGGGTCTTAAAATTTTATTGTCACTTAGGCCCCGTCTCTATACAATGTAATGATAGAGAACTATACACGTTGTTCTCTTCAGCATGACATCAATTAGAACCAGTTAGGTATGTTTTGTTATATCCTCGGATATTCTTCAAACTACGCACAATATTTACTATGGAAACCAGATACTACATACCTATACATTTTTTTATTCATAATCAATTGATAATTACACCCAAACTCCTGATTCTTGCATAAAATAGGTTTTGTCCTGACAAAAATGTCTTTCCTGGATGGGAATCGAACTCATGGCCTGGGGTAACAGGTAGTATTCTTACCAACCACATGGTTAAATATTTGATACGTAATTTGATATTCATATGCTTCTTTTTAACTCGAATAATTTTCTTATCCCGCTAATATTATAAATGTGAAAGTTTGGATGGATGTCTGTTACTCTTTAACACAAAAGCGGCTGAACGGATTTTGATGAAACTTGGCACACAGGTAGATCATATCCTGGAATAACACATAAGATACTTTTTATCCAGAGAAAGGATAATATCCCTCGGGTACGTGGGTGAAACCGCGCTGCGAAAAACTAGTTAGAACTAAATCAGGAGTTAGAACTAAAACTTTTTAAACTTACACTTTTATATCAAACATGCAAATGCGTCGATTATATGTAAACATTTGTTTGATGTAACCCCTAAGGTGTTTATATATTTACATGTACTTAACCTTTCTTGCAAAGAAAACTCAAGAACACGAATAAATTATTTGGGAATTGGCATATAATCTTACGATATTGTTATAAACGGAGTGTTATTTTGTAATTTATTTTTACTTTTGGCTTCTATGTTAAAAATCTATAGTACATAGAAATTTACAATTATATTAATGAAATTGTTCTGAATCATAACTATTTTAAAGTTTTTGGAGAGTTTTTTTTTTTACAAGTGACAACGAGCCAGGCGCGTCACCAGATGGTAAGTGATTACCGTCGCCTATAAACACTAGCAATATCAGGGGGATACACGGACACGAGCAATGCCAATGTGTTTTGCCAGGCATTTTTAAGGCAAGGTGTAGGTACATAATCCAAGTTAAGAGGTAAGTAAAATATTTTAAATTTTTGAAGTAAATGTTTTTATCTAGTGGACAAGGCATCAGTGATCTTAGTTATGCATATGCATGGTAGATGAAACTCTTAAAACCTCTTCACAACGAATCTAAACCACTTTAGTAAAATCTAAAAAGTGTATGTATACATAAAAAGGCTTAGGCACTTTTATGAATTTGGTTAAATTTGCGATTGTGTAGGTACTAAGGTTGGACATATTTCGACGAGGTAGTTCTTAGAATTTATATAGTTCCAAAAAAAGAGAATGGAGAACCTGCTTCTTCTATTCCTTTTGAAATTTGACTGTATACCTACTCTATTTTTAAAGATAAAGATTTTTATTTGCGAGAATATGGTAACATAGGATGGAAATACAATTATACTATACTACCTATAATTTTTTTTATTTCCTTCCTATCGCGACTTTTCTGTGGATCTTTAAAGTAGGCTAATTGAATACATGATCAGATAATACATAAATGTTTAAAGCTATGTATGTGCTTACATTCCCATATTCAACATGAACAGGACCGATTTATCAATTGTCAGATAAGCTCCCTTAAAGCCTATCTTCAATTCAAATGATAAATTTGAATAGTCTGTCGAGTGGCGTATAAACGCCGAAAAACCAATTCAGAACAGAAAGTCTATCGTGAGAAAAAGATTTATCTTTGCCTTTGTATGCTGTTTCAAGAAGTTGAATTTAGTAAACTGATGATTTATCTTCCATAATACGATTATACTCACAATGATTTTTAAATTCAATTATTCAACAACGAAATTTAAAAAAAAGTTAAACAAAGAAAAATAAAACGAATTTTAATATTAAAAATAAATAGTCTGCACAAAAGCCTCTGTGTAAACAAAAGGCCCATAAAAGCGTTATAAATAATTATCCTAAGTCCCATAAAAAAAGGCCCAAACCCCATAACGGATGTTGGTTTAAACAGAGGAAAATCTTACAAATCTCTGCGGGTATACTATCATAACGTAATCGGATATGTGGCAACCCCATCTCTAGTCCAGCAGAACGGAAAATTGGACAGGACACACGACTTATCATTCTCAAAGGACGTAACGTCACAGCGTGAGAAACTCCTAAGGTATAACAAATCGTTTAATAACTTAACATACAAGCACTTTCACGTATAAAACTAATGATAAAGTAAGTAGGTAGTACAAATAGGTACGTGGGCGATGGAGATTTTAGAACAGGCGCGGGCAAGTCTTTGCTTCCTGAGTTAAAATTCGGAGAAAAGATTTTCTTATCAGCAATGATACCTATGTAGATCGCAAAGCATAATATATATGTTACCGGCCCAAACCCGATTTCAGGACAAACTAGATTTGCCTAGGCTAAACTAGTTCTTCCTAAACCCGGTCCCTTCATCTTTCTTCACTCAAAATCTTAGAATTGATAAACATAAAAAAATAACAACAATGCTCGCTGCGCTTCGCGATCGGCGTACACTTTTAGCCTAATCAAACCATGTCTATTTTGAATAGAAAGAGACTGTGAGCGACCGCGTATAGGAAGAACTAGTTTAGCCTAGGCAAAACCAGTTTGTCTTGAAATCGGGTCTGACCGGTAACATATATATAGATTCAGTTTAAAATATAATTAATTATTAAAAAGTCCGACGCCTTTGTTGTTGTCAATGGTAAACTTTGCGGTGATGAAGCTGTATTGTTGTAGAGATTTCAGTCAAAGATTAAATTTCACAGCGAAGTTGGAAAACTGCGATATTAAGTAATGTTTGCTTCTGCTTATAATCGTTTATGTAATGTACACTGTATTTTAATAAACTTACTCATCAAATCTATTTTTTTTTCTATTTTATATACGTAGCTAACGCAAATAGAATACTTATTTGTTACTTAAATAAAAAATAATAAAGGAATCGGAGTAATACGCATCAATCTCTTGTTCTGATAGATATGGTGCAAATAACCAACATATTCGATTTCATGTAGATTAAGTATATGTAGAAATAATTGACAGATTGACGTATGAAGACAATTTTACGCGGGCCGACCTATATTATTTGTCACAGATAATACGTAGATCCAAAATAATAAATAGTTGAATTGTTTTCAAACAGATGATTTGCTACAGTATAACATTTTTTTATTTTGGTAAACTATAGTTTATACTATTAGTAAAAAATGCTGATAAGCATTTTAAGGCGATCATAGCTCATTTATAGTGAAGTCGAATACGGCGGCGAAGGTCGTGGGATTAAATCCTACAATGAACACGAGCTAAAGGCGAAGGAAAGCATCGTGAGTAATACTTTATAATACTCGACTAGCTGGCTACCACCCTGAAGTTGAAAATCTGTCACCAAGCACTTGTCGCTGTACTGACAGGTATTGCAAAAAGGTCATCAACACATTGGCAATGTCCCAGGTATTGCCAATTTCAATATGCGACGGTAGGCTTATACCATTAGGTGACCCAATAGCCTGCCTGTCAGACTTCTGACATAATATATGTATATCCTAATATATAACATTTCCGTGTAACAATTTTGGTCCGCGTTGAACTCCGAAACTACTAAAGCGATCGTGATGAAACTTGACACACAAATAGATTATATCCTAGAATATGAGACAGCATACTTTTTATGCCGCCCTAGAAATGAAAAGATCCCTCAAAGCTATGTAAAAGGAAAGCGGCTGAAACCGCGGAGGACAGACTTGTACGAGTATAACATGTGATTATTCTCATTCATGAATATTTTTTGATAAATGCGTGACAAATCTTAATAAAAATAAAATATTTTATTAAATACTGAAAACAAAAAATTCTAAATTATTTCCAATAAAACTCTTCCAGATATTAAAATATTCTGATAATCTAGTCTGAAGTACCGACAATTCAATTGTATGATTTTTTGCTTCGCTTTTTCCATTTTATGAATTCAGACATTGATTCATTGCTACTCCTTTTTTTGTTTGTTGCACGAACCGAAATAAAAGTTTCACTAGAACTTTTAAGGAAGTAAAAACATTACTTTTACTTTCCTGTTTCAGATATTGCGTTGTTAGTTATTTTGTAATACGGGTTGTGGTTTTGTGTTAAACTCGTATGAAGTTATTGCAGACATTTTTTTATTCTTACATTATTTTGTTGTAAAATACTTCCGATTATTACTCGTATTAACCATTCATTTAAATTAATTTTTAAATCATGTAGATACATGGTTATTTACCCTGTTATTGTCCAAAAAAAATTATTAGGTTTATGAATAACAATTAAGTAATTGTTATTTTAATTGTATATTCCTAACTTTAAAACAACCTTTAATAAATTCTTATTAAGTAAGTGGGTAAAAGTATCTAGATTTGCTGTCATTTTGTACATAGGTACCAGAGAAAAAATTAAAAGTACCTACATTTTTTATTACTTTGTATACATATAGTTGGTATTAAAAATATTTAATGTTAGTTAAACCATTAGAATCTCATATAACATTATGGTTTGAATCAAATGAATCGAATCAGTCAGTCCATTTGCATACATTTGTGACCACAATAGAAGTCTCTGAATTGTGCCTTGAAATATCGGAAGCGGAAAACGCTTCATTTACATAACATTCAACGGAACGATGGACAAAGACGAGAATAGTGGGATGGTAGGGAGCGAATGATAAAGGGAACTTATTGATGTCAGTTGAGACAGCTTTACTAGAATGCTGTAGAGCTATTATGAAAAATATGTTCCGAGCTTGAAGATTTCTAGCTATTTCTATTTTTTTTTATAAATGTTAATGTTTGAAGAATATTTTTAAACAATATTTAAGATTTTTAAGAATTGTTTAATTAGGATACATGCTCGTGTTTTATAAAAATGCTGTATATTAATTTTCTAGACATTGTTAATTTATAGTTTTTAGTGCAAACCTAATTTTTTGGAGATTTGTTTTTTGTTAAAAGTTAAAATGAAAGTCATTTTGTATTATCAAGTATCTAATAAGTTATAAGAAAGATTGGAAATGAAAATTAAATTATGTTTTAACTTGATTATACATTTTTAAAGCGGGAGCCGCTTTAAAAAATATTTTTGATGACACCTTTACTTTTTGTTTCGTTCAACTCTACCTAAAAAAGATCTTTGCTAACGTCTATTTTGTATGCAAATTTTTCAATTCGATCTCAAAGTGATAACTCTACTTTTTCGCTCCAAACCCATTTAAATAGTTATTATTAGGTATGGAACTTATAAGTTAATAAAATAGCACCTATTCCATTAACTAAATCACTTTCTTATTTCAATATTGTACCTACCTGATTTCTCAAAAAAAGTATCAATTAGTAACTTGAATCTCGATTTGGTTTTGAGACGACCGTCCCATCTGCAAAGCAAGTGGTTAAACAGGTAAAATTATACTAAGACATTAATTTAACAATAAAAAAAGGTCTCCACAATAAAAAAAGTACCTTAATGTACTGATACCTACAATCCCCTAATAATGTTCCTACATATTACATGAGTCAGGATGTGATATAATTACGTACTGCGTCGTTGAGCCTAATTTATTTTAGGTGTATCCTACCGAAAGTAATTGAATTATTTATAAAACGTCTCACTCAGGCTGAAAGTAACGTAGACTAATTTGATAAGCAAACTTCATTAGGTGCAAATTTTTCGCAATAAAATTCCTGGGTATAAATGTAATGATATATATTATATTCCTCAAAAAAACATCAAGCCTTCTTTAAGTAAATTAAATATCCTAAGATATTCCTTTATACACGGTATTTTTACATTACTATATCAACAATATTAAAATTGAAAGAAGTACCCTATTAAAAATCGCAACCGTCGGTAATTAACCCTTATTTATGAGGCCCCTTTACAATTAAGTGTGCTTGGTCACACTACTATTTCCATAATCCTTATGTACCTACTCTATTATAGATTTGACGTTATTTTCTCATACGCTTAAACTACGATTGTAATCTCAACAGTATAAAAAACGTTCCAGGTATGCTCTTATATTTTTTGATGTAGGAACAGTCAGCCTCAAAAGGAGGTGATCGTTTTAGTAGAACAGACAGTTACAGTTTTTTTCTTAAATTTAAAAGTGGTTTTTATGATTCTAAAATCATGAAAAGGTCTTGATTTTAGAGTATGAGCATCCAAACATGTTTAATATTCACTTTATAATTCAAATATTTTGGGTAATGTTGTGTAAATTCAGAGTTAACACACAATTTTATATTGAAGTATCAATTACCCATTCGAAAATTACGAAAGGATTCTCGCTTCGAAATAAAATGAGTTCATTTTGTGAAATAAAGGTTATTTTTAGGCATCGTCATTAAATTTTACTGTAACATCATTATATTTCGTTTCAGATACAACAAAATAAATTCAGTACCATAAAAAATATTATCAAACGAAAAATACCACGGTATGTGTTTTTTCATTATAGTTTATTTTTTATATAAGTCTCGTTTTCTAATATTAGTAGAATTTGTTACTCAATCACGCTCAAATGGGTAAACGGATTTTGATTAAACTAGACACACAGGTAGATCATATCCTTGCATTAAACATAGGATAATTTTTATCCCGGGATAAGATAAGATCCTCGGAAACGCGAGTGCAACCGCAGGGGATAACTAGTAGTAACATAAAACATACCATGTTCTGTGGTCACTTTTACCAAAATTTTAGCAATCAATATCAATATGTTAACGACCTACACAAATATTTTTCACAGTTGCTATGTTTAATGTATAGGTACGTCCCTCCTATATTTTTTAAAGATAAAGTTGGACTAATCAAAGCGAAAAATCAGTTTGGAAACTTGATTGAAAAGAGAGATATACAGGTGATTTTAAATCTGTCACGAACGACTCGATTACCAACCTGTCAGGTATTCAATGAAGCGTAATCTTCGACTGATAGCTTATTTTCGAAGATCCCTTAGATAAACCTAATCTGGGCCTGTTTAAAGGAAATTGAGTCTGAGAGTTGTTATTTTAAGACAAATTTTATATTGAATATTTAATTGCATGAATTTTACTATAATTGAAAATAAATATATTTTCAATTCAAATAGGCAATTATGGATATTTAAATTTTCATTTATGTAAGTCTAGACTTGTAAGTATGGTTCGAAAAATTGTTTTCGCTGAGAAGATTATAAACTTAGTAATGAGTATTTTCAAAATCAACTAAGTATATTCTGAATAAAACATGAAAAAACAAACAGGTTAGTATTTTTAAACGACTTCAAAAAAGGAGGAGGTTATATGTTCGACTGTATGTATTTTTTTTTTATGTATGTTCATCGATTTTTTCGCCAATTGTCAACCGATTTTCAATATTTTTTTTTGTTTGAAAGAGGCGGTGGTCCCATTATCACCAAGTCAGGATCTGATGATGGGATCCTGGGGGAAAACGAGGGCAACCCTCAAATTTTATAAGAAATGTCAACCGATTTTCAAAATTCTTTTTTCATTTGAAAGAGTATACTTCGGCGGTAGTCCCACTGTCACCAAATCAGGATCTGATGATGGGATCCTGGGGAAAATGAGAGCAACCCTCAAATTTTATAAGAATTTACAGTATTTTTCATTCATATACGTACTTATCAAAGCTATTTCCATCTGGTAGTCATCATCTTATGTTGCAGAGCTGATGATGGAAGGTACAACTCCTTAAAGGTTAGGATTTAGGCAAAAATCTGTAAATATTATGGGCTAATATTTATAATTCATATACTTTCTAAAGCTATTCAGATATTTGCATCTGGTAGTCATCATCTCATGTTGCTGAGCTGATGATGGTAGGTCAAACTCCTTAACGGCTAGGAGTTAGGGGATATTTCTTTAAATATTATAGTCACGTTTAGACTCGTATCGTCGTCTCTTTGTATATTCAAATGAGCTAATGATAGAAGGTAAACTCTTTATCGGTTAGGAGTTAGAATATACGTTGTCCTAGATATGAAATGAAACGCAATATCAAGTAGCTGCTGAGAAAGAAGCCTTAATCATTTAGGATAAATATTCTTTATTTTCATTAAAAGTTAATCTATTTATGTATTCCCTCATCTAATAGCGTGATGTTATTTAACTTATAGGCTTTCTCGATAAATGGGCTATCCAACACTAATACATTTTATGTAGTTACTGAGATTAGTGCGTTCAAACAAACAAACAAACTCTTCAGCTTTCTCATATTAGTATAGATAATGTAAATTAATAATAGGCTTAATTTGCTCGAAAACAATTAAATATTTCTTGAAAACATTGAAATATAAAAAATGAAAAAATAAAACTTTTTATAAAAAAATAAAAACGACTTCAAAAACCGAAAAATAAAATGAATAAGACATTAAATAAAATGGACAAAAAATATTTCAATAACTAAATAGACCAAAAACTTTACTTATGTAAACTACCTACGCACCTATTCAAATTATTATTCTATAAATACCTTTTGATCTGTTTGAAGTCGGTGCCAAGCCCAAAAATAGAATGAAAGAAATAGTAAATGCCTTCACAAGTACTTATAAATTGTAAGATTACCTACTTTCGCCAGATGGCAGTTCAGCCTCCCAGGGTGGAAATTAATTAATCCCTGGGTTCGGGAACTCATTATATCTGCGGGCGGCCAGCGGTAAACCGTTTCACCGGGTCTCCCTAACCGCACGCCAACATGCTGCGCCTGCACTACTCAATAGCGACTCCACAATACCCACAATACCGCCGGTCTCTCCGCCGTCAGCACAGTGCCTAAGGAACTCTGGCAACCTTACTCACCGCAGGAACACAACACCACTTGAGGGCAGTATTATTTGGCTGCGATATTCTGTAAGGTTGAGGTACTAGCCCAGTCAGACGGCCCCAATTATGAGCAGATGTTCTGCTATGTCTTACCTTCTCAAACCGTACGAAGCCTATTAAACTTATTAGGCTTGGCACCGACTTCAAACAGATCAAAAGGTATTTATAGAATAATAATTTGAATAGGTGCGTAGGTAGTTTACATAAGTAAAGTTTTTGGTCTATTTAGTTATTGAAATATTTTTTGTCCATTTTATTTAATGTCTTATTCATTTTATTTTTCGGTTTTTGAAGTCGTTTTTATTTTTTTATCTAGAGCATCTTCTGTGATGATTTTCAAACCCACTGCGAACCACGTGCATAAATATTACAACGCAAACCATATGGTATTTTTCACACCCATAGAACTATTTGAGCAGGAAATGTGCAGTTTGTAATGATTTGCTTATTTTATTCTAAAATTGTGCTTATTTTGTCTATTTAAAGATAGCATTAAAAAGAAACCGTGTTAAATGATAAATATTCTATCGTTGTCATTAAAGAAACAAAACACTATTATACAATATTTTACAAACTAAAATATACGACTCTTCTTTGCATGGTTTAATTTCAACAGTAAAAAAGGTAATCAATCTTATATTTTCGATTGAAATTATAAGGAATATTAAAATAATATAAGTATCTTATTTTAGTCAACCCTTATGAAATCTATTTAAGAACTTCTACTGGCTTTAAAGACGACGTCCCGGACTACGATTACGGGGTTTGCGGGACCGGAACGTACTTTGTGTGCGTTTATTTGCTGCGTCGGTGACGCGAATAGGAAACCTCTGTTACTACGCGTTTTACGAAAAGCATCGAAGAAGCTAGCTAATTTTTAAACGGTTACGAGTACAACCATTTTTGTGTTACTGGGGTCTGTTTAACCCCACTTGGTGCATAATAAATTAAAGTAGAAGAAAATTTAAATTGTTATCATAATGACGATTTCAGCACAAAGATATTGGTTGATCTTTTACATTTTAATTAAATTATATACTCACCTGACACGCTAATTA
The DNA here is from genome assembly GCA_951361185.1 of Ochropacha duplaris. Lineage (NCBI taxonomy): Eukaryota > Metazoa > Arthropoda > Insecta > Lepidoptera > Drepanidae > Ochropacha > Ochropacha duplaris. Next base: position 5,444,106 of record OX592706.1, read on the forward strand.
GATTAAAAGGACATCGTTACATCAATGCCTTATGCATACTAAACGCAATTCGAAACCGTAATAATAGCTTTATTTTTCTTTGTTTAATACGTCACTATTTATATACTTACTCATATTTCTATTTTTTACTAAACCTACACTATCCAATACAAGAAACTTCGAAAAATAATTATTGAGGAATTATTGAAGGTTTTTGAAACGGAAATAAATACAGTGAATAATTTGTACTGAAGATATATTTACGACGCAAAAAATATTAAAATCAATGCTTTATTACAACTGTAGAGATTGATTACGATTTTGATTATGTTTCTCAATCAATGTGGCGGTGTGTTAGTCCAAGATAGAAATACATAGTTATTTCAAACAATTTACGCCATTGCTACCAGAATTGTATTAAATTTAAAATATTTACAAGTTGTCCCGTCTGAGAATAACCTGACTTTTGTTGCTTGGTAAATTGTATACAAATCTTGGTACAAACAAATTACTTACCTACTATGAAAACAAAACTTTATAACATCTCAGACTTACCTAAACTTGCTTATCCTATCTTTAATTAAATGAATTATACGTTAAAGCTTCAGATATTTCTAATTATTAATATTCAATTCAATTATATTAATTTTCAGTTCAGTAGAACTCTAAAGTTCGTTCAAGATTAAGAGAATCCTGAACAGTTTGCTTTACTGATTGGGTATTGGTTTCTTTGTCGTTTTTAGATAAAATTATCTATATGTGTGACTGACAGATTTTGGAACTTCTCGATTTATATAGGGCCTTAATTTCGGTCCTTAAAAGGGTTCAGCTTTTACACGGATTCCGAACCCAATTCCAAACGGTTCTTATAAAATATTGTTCCGAACAATCGTTCCTAGGAAGCATTTAAATGGACCAGTAACACGAACATTTTACTAAAAAAGAGATTCGAAATTGAGCGGCTGTGCTACATTAGATAAGGGTGAATGACCTAATTTAAACACTGGTTGAACAAATACTTTGGTTCCAATACCACTGAATAATTTTATAGCAAAATTTACACCTTAAATATAGTTTTGAAAAATACCTCTTGACAATCATTACGGTTTAAGAAGCATACCACGGATTTAACACTAGATAATCGATTCTTTTTTCGAAGTCAGAATCGGATAATTTTAAACTGGTTTTGAAAAAAGTAAAACCAAAGGAAATAAAAAATACTATTTCTTGGTAAAGATAAAAGAAACGTTTTTTTTATTTTTCAACTTCCATTTTTATGTCCCGAAATAGGTCACATTCACTCAGAAAAAACTTTTAGAATCAAAGGAAGGATAAAATAAAATACAATAAAGTAGCTGAATGAATCCACATAGGGTGGATATCAAATGGTGGACAAAACTGTCATCAAGAATAAAATTGTACATGAATAGATTTTCTATAAACTATCATCCCCTATTTACCCCCTTGTTAGTCCCTAGTTTGGGCTGTGCACCTTTACCTATTTATTTTATTTAGTTTAAATATACATATAAAACAATCTAATAAACAAATTATGTTACGAGTTTTGTATCTAACGTAATTTGTTTGTTGATTGATTGAGAGCTATATTTTTTATACGGACCGGACGTAGGCACACAAAATAATAGATTGCTAACATGTGAAATTCACTTGGAGAGTAACAAGTGTTCTTAATATAGAAAATCCTCTTCCGCAGTGTAGTTTCAGATATTTTTAACATTATGAGTCAGACAGTCTGAACCTTAGCACAAAGTGCATTGCACTTACTCGTACGTTTAAAATAAATGTGATGCATGCTCTATATAAACTGGTAAGTTGACATTACATCGTATATAGGCAGGTATTGATTACACTAATTGATGTATAGATATTGCAGGAAGCTGTGGTATAAAATGATACCTATATTATACAATGTGTATTTTCTCAACTTGTTCAAACGAAATGTGCAGATGTAAGACAAAAATTTTTCGATAAAACTCGGGAAAAAAAGTTGATTATGTTAGCAATCTCAAAAACTAACGCACTTTAGATTTTTTTTAATGAAAATTGGTTTTGTCATTGTTTCTTTTTAAGTAAACTATGTATTTTCTTCTAAGTAATGACATTAGAAAGCTAGAAAGTCCACCTAGCTGACAAGATAAAAATAAATTACTCTAAAGCACAGAAACCTGGCACAAACTAACAAAACTAATAAAAAATTGTAAAAAAAACTTTTTTTATATTTGATGCATATCTTTAAAACTGGGTCGTTGAGGTAGACTTTTTTTGCGTATTTTATTAAATTTACAAAATATTTATGGGTCTATCTCTTTTCGTTGTTATGATAAATCACCGCCAAAGATCATTGCTCAAATGTACGGATGTAAGTCGAAATTCGCCTTGTATAAAATAACCTGAATCAGAGATACTTAGGGAATTCTGTTTTATTTAAACTTAAATTGAAACAAATAAAAAAAATATGGTATTAATTTCCATGTTGAAATAAAAATAGAATACATATCCAATCCAAGCTTAAGTTCATATCTCAATAATTAATTTACTAAGAACCTACATAAATATGTAGAAATAGGTATATTCTCTATATTAATGAACTAATTAATTCTCATAATTATGTACGGTCGGCCAAGAAAGTGGTGTGCCAGTTTTGATTTAGTTTCCTAGTCATCGAAAATTACAACAAGGTTCAAACTAAAAAGATGTCACTTGAAAGAGATGCATAATATTGACATAAGTTGTCATAAGTTCTCAGATTGATATGTAAGCGAAACTAATCTTTATCACCTATGAATCTGCAAGCGGCGTTCAACCTTAGGGTGGTACACCACTTTCTTGGCCGACCGTACATATAAAACACTGGTAAGGGCTTAAAAAGAGCTCTCCAAGGTCAGCAACACATCGGCAACTGCCCTGGGATTGCAAATGTCCAATAATGTCCATAGGCGACGGTGATCACTTACTATCAGGTGGAACGTCTGATCCGCCTGCTAGTCAACCAAAAAAAAATTTTGTATCACGATAGGAGTGGACTTGCACACGTAATATTCCGCACAATAATAATAAATCTAACTCAATTTTGTACCTCTGTAAGTCAACTGACTCTATGTGCTGTACAAGATACAAATAATATTATGGACGGACGGACAGAGTTGCCGAGCAATAGGGTTTTATTTAGTTTGATGCCGCAATAACCAAACATATTTCCAATTGTGATATTGTTCCCTGTGGCTCGCCGATAGGACGGTCATTCCAAAACTACCTAAAAAGATATGGTTCCAGGAATAAAAATAAAAATAAAGTATTATTCGTCATAATATTATCTCGCAAATCATATCTTATGATCATCTGAGCGCATTAATAACAATCTAATCTTACAGAGCATCGTAACATTGCCCTTTATGAAGATGATACGCTATTATGTGGATTTTATGAATAATCAGAATAATACGTCAAGGAATATTAAAAATATAACAAGAACGCTATTTAAGATAAAAATTTCATTATTCAGAATAGTTATGATTTTGCTTTTGCGTTTCATTCTTGTACCTATTATGGACATACATTATGTAATTATTTCCAATAAAGAGTTAATCTCCATTCTGAACTAATTAGTCAGAGATTGGGATCGGATGATAAATAAACTAAGCCAAACGGGTTGCTAAAATCACTCAAAAAGGGGGTTTTGTTTTTAGTAATATCAAACGATATTAAATTATTCTTTTGCATGATACGTTATAATAATATCCTCCTTACGTTGAATAATATTCCATAACATACTCCTATTTAAAACGATTTGAATTATGTATTTGATTTTTATTGTTTCTTAATTAACTTTTCTCGGATTTCTAAAGACATTATTTCCATAGGTATCTTAGCTGCACTCCACGGATTCACTCGCGTCCAATGGTATGATTAAGCATATCCATCACTGAAATGGAAAAAGGAAAAACAATTACTTAAACAACATTAAACCAACGACTCAGAAACTTGGCACAGTATCCTCTAAAGTATAATCTAGAATTACTCAAGCCATTTCATTAAAAGGGGTTTCGTGTACCGACGATTGCGTGGACATTACCGCGCTTATTGCTTGCAGCCAGCCGTTTGAAATGCAAATCTAATTCACAGCCAGTAATCAAATGTAGAATCAGAGTTATTTTTTGCAGTCAACATTCTCATTTCTGTAAAAAAAAAGACTATTTCATTGATTAGAGTTGCGCATTTGTTTTCTTAAAGAGAAAAATCATGTGATTTTCAATTTTTTCATCATATGAAACAGTTGAACCATTGCTCTATTAAGACGAATAAACTATCTCACTTTTTTTTTGCAATAAACACTCATGAAAAACTTTAATATGGAATAATTTATAAGTTTAGTACACACCTACGTCATCGCCGATAAAAGATATGAGATCAAAATTTATGCCACGTTTTATAGAATTTTCTTAAATAGAGAACATTATATTACATACAATGTATGGAAATATAATGAAATATCTCTGACATATTTTATTTGAAGTAAAATAAATATTATTGTAAATCGAATATTTTTCCTACAACACTCGTTTTACGATGGACACTATTATTTTTGCCGGCTTCTCGTAAAATGGGTCCAGTTTATGACTGTACACTTACACTTTATAGGACCGTGTAAATTTAATGTATAAAATACTAAAGTATCTGGGATTATACTATTTATCAAGAAGTAAATTTTAGAAATTCGCATAATACAGTTGTTTGCTTACATGAATACTTGCCTGAAAAACTGATGATAGGTTTTTACCGCTGTACGGAATTATTTGTCATTTGACTATTTAAAAACAAATAAATGAATTTTTAAGGCATGCTTTTTATTTTCAATAAACCAGTCACACTATATTATACTATAAGGTAAATCATATAATCCAGTAATGTAACACTATGTACCTAAGTACATGTAATTTGAGAACAAGTTTTCAATTGGAAAGTTAATCAAATATTGCTTGTAAACTATAAGATTAATTGCTCTTAATAGTTTGTCTTGTAATTTCAGTCTTAGATCTAGTACTGATATTTTTTTTGTTCGAAAGCTGACTGTTAGCCAAATTGCAGGCGTTAAACTTAATATTCTCTCTCGCCCACCACAAACTTCAGACCTTGTCACAACAGATTTGCCATGTTTAAATAAAAGAAACAATTGCAATCACAGTAGATAAAGAGAAGTAATAAATCAAAGTGGTTTTTAACAGTAAATACCTTCGTATTTAATAAGGAAGTTCTGTGGTATTTGTGGATACGTTTGGAGTGGACGGACATAATAATGTTTTAGCTTTCAGGCAGTGATTAAGGTCTTTTCTAGCTTGTAACCTGTACACCACAAAGAGCTTCAGTTGATTAGAAAATGCTAGTCCATCTCCTCTAGTAGTAATTAGACTGGTAAATGTACAATATTATTCTGTATTTTCTTGTATATTTCTTGTAAATTAATTTCAGTGAAGCAAAAGGCGATGATAGCTCAGTAGTAGTGACGTCAGATAACGCTGCAAAGGTTCGAATCCTACGATAAACTTAAGCTTTCGGTGAAGGGAAACATCGTAAGGAAACCACAGCATGGAGGTAGGGTCTGTAGTGCTAGACTGGCTGGCCCTCAAGTTGAAAATCTGTCGCCTAGCACCTATTGGTGTTTTCCGGCTTTTGCACTTGAGAGCCAGTTGCCTTTAAAGCATTGTAATTAGGTGTACAACACATACTGCTAATAGCAATAGGCAACTATCAGGTGACCCATACCCAGGGCTGTCACTTGTGGTATAAAAAGAATGTTGCTTTGCTACGGAGTAATTAAAAGATAACCTAAATAATTATGGGCAATAGATAAGCTTAATTGACAAGAATAATCATTATCCCCTAGTAGTTTACGATGAAAACGGACGTACATATCTACCTTGTCGTGTGCAAGCAGCTCGTCCATTATAGTGGTTGTAAAATTTAATATTTACGTTCTGATGTTATGGTCGCTTTAGTTTATTGTGGTCTGCTATGAGATTTATAGCCATCTTTTATTCGTTTATATTGTAGGTCTCTGTCTTTACTTGATCTGGTGATAGGTACTTGGGTACAATATTAACAGATTCCTTATCACCATTAACTGGCAGAATTTAACATAGGTTCACCGTGGATATATTTAGCGATATTATTCTACACTAGCTGTCCAGGCAATTTCACTCGAATGCCACGAATTAAAAATGAATTACGTTCTGAAAAGTTTACCTATTTAGATATAGAACAATATTTAGTCATATAATGAATCGAAATTTGATATTTGCAACATCAGCGGTTAGGGCAGTGCAATAATTACCCATAAAAAAAATTAAAATCATTATTTTAAGCTGAGCACAGTTCTATGAACTCAAACTTACAAATATTACATATAAAGAAGCTACGACGATAGTACACTGTATATATAACTATATTTTATTACAAAATCTACTCTAGTACCTTCTTTAAATGTCCAGACAGTGCATCTTGGTTTCTCGAGTGCTCTTGGGACACTCATTTCCTTTATTGTACAAAGTTAGTGTTCATTTAGTTGATGTTGGGTGTAGTGTCCATTCAAAATTATGTCCGTAGTCTGGATTAATAATCTTTTTTAAAGTTCATAATCAATTCTGACTTCGGTAGGTACTGACTATTATTATAAATACGAAAATGTGTTCGTCAATATGTCCTAACGGAGCAATCAAATGGATTGATGAGTTTGTTTACGGGTCGGAGATTGATATTGGCTCCCGGGAACGCAGGAAAAACCGCAGGGCGATAATTAAGCTTAATAAACATTATAATGTAAAAAATATAACCCTCCTTCTGGCGCAGTGAGGTAAAGATAGTAATAAGTAGATTTTTATATTTCAAGATCGTAAATGACCTGCTTTTATTAAAGTCGGTTAAAAAATAAAATAATATCTTAAATGCCTGGTGTATAAATGTAACAAAAAATAATTATATTAGCTATCAACTTAGTTCCCATGAGCCAGTTACGTACGAGGAAACGGTCAGTGACCAATAGGTAGGTAAAAAAAACGACTTCAAAGGCAAATGTTGCACTAAAAACCGAAAAATAAACTGAATAAGACATTAAATAAAATGGACAAAAAATATTTCAATAACTAAATAAACCAAAAAGTTTACTTATGTAAACTACCTACGCACCTATTCAAATTATTATTCTATAAATACCTTTTGATCTGTTTGAAGTCGGTGCCAAGCCTAATAGGTTTAATAGGCTTCGTACGGTTTGAAGAGGTAGGACATAGCATAACATCTGCTCATAATTGGGGCCGTCTGATTGGGGAAGTACCTCCACCTTACAGAATATCGCAGCCAAATAACACTGCCAAGTGGTGTTGTGTTCCTGCGGTGAGTAAGGTTGCCAGAGTTCCTTAGAGGAGGCACTGTGCTGACGGCGGAGGGACCGGCGATATTATGGAGTCGCTATTGAGTAGTGCAGGCGCAGCATGTTGGCGTGCGGTTAGGGAGATCCGGTGAAACGGTTGACCGCTGGCCGCCCGCAGATAGAGTGAGTTCCCGAACCCAGGGATTACTTAATCTCCTCCCTGGGAGGCTGAACTGCCATCTGGCGATGCTTGTGAAGGCATTTATTATTTCTTTCATTGTATTTTTGGGCTTGGCACCGACTTCAAACAGATCAAAAGGTATTTATAGAATAATAATTTGAATAGGTGCGTAGGTAGTTTACATAAGTAAAGTTTTTGGTCTATTTAGTTATTGAAATATTTTTTGTCCATTTTATTTAATGTTTTATTCAGTTTATTTTTCGGTTTTTAGTGCAACATTTGCCTTTGAAGTCGTTTTTATTTTTTTATAAAAAGTTTTATTTTTCCATTATTTATATTTCAATGTTTTCAAGAAATATTTAATTGTTTTCGAGCAAATTAAGCCTATTATTAATTTACATTATCTATACTAATATTAGAAAGCTGAAGAGTTTGTTTGTTTGTTTGTTTGAATGCACTAATCTCAGGAACTACATAAAATATATTAGTGTTGGATAGCCCATTTATCGAGAAAGCCTATAAGTTAAATAACATCACGCTATTAGATGAGGGAATACATAAATAGATAAACTTTTAAAGAAAATAAAGAATAGGTATATATCCTAAATGATTAAGGCTTCTTTCTCAGCAGCTACTTGATATTGCGTTTCATTTCATATCTAGGACAACGTATATTCTAACACCTAATCGATAAAGATATTACCTTCTATCATCAGCTCATTTTAATATACAAAGAGACGACGATACGAGTCTAAACGTGACTATAATATTTAAAGAAATATCCCCTAACTCCTAACTTTTAAGGAGTTGTACCTTCCATCATCAGCTCTGCAACATAAGATGATGACTACCAGATGGAAATAGCTTTGATAAGTACGTATATGAATGAAAAATACTGTAAATTCTTATAAAATTTGAGGGTTGCTCCTCTCATTTTCCCCAGGATCCCATCATCAGATCCTGATTTGGTGACAGTGGGACTACCGCCGAAGTATACTCTTTCAAATGAAAAAAGAATTTTGAAAATCGGTTGACATTTCTTATAAAATTTTAGGGTTGCCCTCGTTTTCCCCCAGGATCCCATCATCAGATCCTGACTTGGTGATAATGGGACCACCGCCGAAGTATACTCTTTCAAACAAAAAAAAAATTGAAAATCGGTTGACAATTGGCGGAAAAATCGATGAACATACATAAAAAAAATTAAAAAAAATACATACAGTCGAACACATAACCTCCTCCTTTTTTGAAGTCGTTTAATAAAGAGTCACGTTCTGTTTCTAGGAAATACTGTTGACTGTACAGGGAATTCTCTACTATCATTACAAAATTAGGTAATCTTGTTAAGTAATTGTTTTATTTCATTAATTTAAATGTCAGTATATAGTTTAACTAAAAAGTAACACATATATTCGTTTACTTGTAAAGCAGTAGTCTAATTGGAAGACCTATGAAATTGTAAAAAAAAATATAGTTCAATGCATTTAGAATTTACATACCTACCTACCTACGACCTATCGACCGTATTCAAAATATCGGGCAGGTTGGTTCGAAATATATTATCCATCTCTTTCCACTTTGTTTTAGACATTGTCTTTGAGGACACATTCATTAATTACTAGCTTTTTGCTTCGTAGTTTTACCTGCAATCCCCTCTATTTTACCTACCAGGAGTTGAAATTGGTCAGTCAAGGGCAAGACTTTTGATATGTGTAGATTTGTGTGTGTCTAATGACAGTTTACAGACACAATAGTTTTTAGTAGTTATTCCATTAAAGTACCTTTATTTTGCACAATAACTAGAAGCATTTTGAGATCTTTGGATTTATGAGTGTAAGTAGTATTACCTATGTCTACAATCCAAGCATAGAAGATGTAAGTACTCACATGAAAAACTTTAGTTATCATTATGATACTTCATGTCAATTTAATGGACACATCGCGTGACCGACCTCGGCACAGTTTTCATCGTTTAAGTATTGCGCCCGCTATTTTTGATACAATGATGAGTGGATTATTGATTAAAGTAGTTACCTATTAAGTCTCTTTACATTTTAACTTAACTGCATATTACATAAAACACAGATTTATTTATTCGGAGGGTCTATTATTAAAATTATAATTAAAAAAACATACAACCGAATTGAAAACCTCCTCCTTTTTTGAAGTCGGTTAAAAAGGAAAGTGTATCTACTTAGTTGCCTACACAAGGGCGCTCTCTTGGGTGTGCTGGTTGTAACATACATAATGAATCCTTTTTAACATGGTCTATGAAGTTGAAATTAAATTCATGAATTTCATTATGATCTCACTAAACCCCTTTAAAATTGACTATGGTCAAAATGTATAAATAAAATCAAAATAAAACTTATGTAAACAAGTTACGAAAATCATCGATAAGTTTACAAATATGAGTCGGACCGTTTCTATATTTCAAAGGCACAAGAAAAATGCAAAACCAAGGATTGTAAATAAGAAAAAAATGCACTAAGTGCATCGCAAGCTCCTTCCACATGACTCACTCTCGTACGTGATTTCCGTGCAAGCTAGCTAATGAAACGTGTTTCGTTAAGATCGAGAAGTTTTTGGATGAGTTGACTGACAAATCAAGCTTGTGCTGAGCCTTTTGTTCATTAGTTATGGCTTTAAATGTAATAAAAATAATTATTATGGTACCGCTAAAATTTAGATACCTAATAGAGTTTTGTGAATAATCCTATATTTTGAAGTAATTTGACAGATATGAGAAATATTAGATACCTACCTATTTTTAAAATTAAAAACGCGAAATATTAAATAAATAAAAATATCTTGAATTATTATTCTTTTAACTATTTTGTTTAAATAAATTACTTTTATTAAAATATTTGTTTAGTTCGTCACTAAAAAGCTTCTAAAAAGTGACACTCGATACTTGATGAAAACGAAACAAAATGTAATAGTTTCAAGGTCTTTAATTTTGTGTCGCCCATTGATGGTCTTTATTTTCAAACGCAGTCTTAGTTTTTAATTTTGTGTTTGCAACCATCATAGTATTTTTAAATCAGTCTCATACGTAATTCTCGTTGCATTTGACCCTGCGGAATTTCTTACATTTCCAAATAATATTGTCGTGGTTATACATAATTATCATTATAATCAACTAGCTTTATTATCGAGTCTGACATTAAGATAGGTATCTAATACCATTGTAATTAAATGTCTTGTAAAATAGACTAAGTATAAACGCAGATAATCAATTTTACCTCACAGGTTTTGCCTTCATGTAGAAGCTAATGAAAGGAAACCTAAGCCGTTGTTAGGTACTTTGTGAGTCGATTATATCTAGTATATTACGAGTTTATTATTATGCAGGTATATACTCATTCACTGAAAGAAACTTTTATGTAGGTATCTATTAGTTGTTTTGGCGTTAATTGTTTGGGGATTATATTGTTTCAACATTTACAATTCTGTGGAATCAAAAAAAAAGGTATTTTAAAGTATAACTAAAAAGATAATATACTCGTATATTCTTAATTTAAACGATTTCTTAACATAACTTCATTTAATCATTTGTATTTTTTTATTTATTATTAGTTGGCTCGCGTAAGTTTTGATTCAATTGTATTGTTTAAGTGAGACCATCGTACCACTTAAGAACCAACAGGAATTTAACCTAGTCTAATAAATAAATAAAAAAAAACAAATTAGCTATGGATAATAAAAGGGATACAAACTCTACATTTACAGATGAAAAGGGCTATTTTCACTATAAAGATGGAGCGATAATACTAATTAAGTTAATTAAATTTCATTACAGGTTAGTAATAAAATGTATAAAATACGGATACCGTATTATTTCTGAAGAATTTTCAAGTAACAGAATTTGACATAAAGCCCCCGGCTGAGCGTTTACAATGTAATGAAATTAAACATATTTTAAACTGCAAGGAAATAGTTTTTTTTTTTTTTTTTTAATTCTGGATAGGCTTGTGTTTGCACTACAATCTCACTATGGTAAGTGATGATGTAGCCGAAGGTGGTAAGCGCACAAAGCCTAGATAGAAACTGGCTCTCAAGTGCAGCTGTCGGAACACACCGATAGGTGTTTGGCGACAGATTTTCAACTTGAGGGTGGTAGCCAGCCAGTCGGGTACCACAAAGTACCCTACCACCGTGCTATGGTTTCCTCACGATGTTTTCCTTCACCGAAAGCTCAAGCTCATTGTAGGATTCGAACCCACGACCTTCGCCGCGGTATTCGACGTCACTACCACTGAGCTATCATCGCCTTCTTAAAATTGTTTATTGCTGAAATAATGCGATGGTGTAAATGATACCGTATTATTTCTGAAGAATTTTCAAGTAACAGAATTTGACATAAAGCCTCCGGCTGAGCGTTTACAATGCAATGAAATTAAACATATTTTAAACTGCAAGGAAATGGATTTTTCTTAAAATTGTTTATTGCTGAAATAATGCGTTCCAGACTCTTTATTACTTGTATTTTTTAAATTTTGATGCCATATATGTGAATATAATTATTCAAAATAGAAAAGTCTTTGTAGCATTTTTAGGCAGCCCTCATTTTAACCGCACCATTTTTAAACAAGCAGCACTAGTGACCACAACAATTATAAAGAAGAAGCTTTACGTTTTTTTTATTTTTATTTTAAATAACACCTTTTTTGCTTTAACCCATAACCTAACCCAAATAATAAATATTGCTTAGCTTCAAACACGTGTCACGGAAGAAGTCTTACGGAAGTGTTACGCTCCGAGATCCTCTTAGTATATATGATCCGTAATGAGGAAATCCGGCGGTACGCCAAAGGCCCCGAAGCGACGACGGAGGTCTACGGATGTACAAATTGATTAGTTTTACAAAATATGTTACTGAGTAAATTAAATAGTATTTTATTAATTATTTTCCGCCCCGTGGTTTCACCCGCGGTACCGAGGGATCTTATAATTTCCTGGGACAACAATTATCCTATGTCCTTCTCCAAGGTTCCATCTATCTCTATAATATATCTATATTTAAATCGGTTTAGCGGTTTAAGCGTTAAGAGGTAACAGACAGACATATAGACAAACATATACACTTTCACATTTATAATATTAGTATGGATGAAAAAAATTGGCCTTCCTGAGTTTCTTGCCGGAGTCTTCTCAGTTTAAGTGTATTCCGAACCGGTGGTAGAGTCAATTGTAACGTTCATAAGTGCCTTACCAGGGCCTAAACTGAATAAATGAGTTTTGAGTTTGAGTTTGAGATAGTATTTATAGAAATTTCTACAAAAAATTATGTGTTAAACATTTTATATATATATAGATTTCGGAGTAGATATTTTTCCCACAAAATATTTGGTTCATATCACATTGTTGATTTAATTTTTTTTTGTATATACCCATATTTTAATACGATTTCTTAAGCTAAGCCATGAACATTATAAGATAATTATGCTTCATTGTTCTTAGCTTACCATGTGGAAGTGCCATGAACAGGGTTTCTAGCTATTGTCTAGAAATTTTGAATGCTTCTACAGAAAATAAATACCTAAGCACAGAACTAAAACAATTGATAATAATAGGTACTAACATTTCTATTCGATATTATATGTAAGCCATTCTTTTATACATAGTATATCATTTATCCCTATAGTATCCGAAAAGTTTACAAAACATATTAGTATATAGGTATAGAAGATAAAACAGATAGTTAACTGCATTAGTTGGTAAGTACCTACTATTAGTAATAGATATTTTCTTTCATAGAAACCAGATTCTTATTAAAAGAATCAAATCATCGATCTTCGTTTTTATCTCTTTATTATATACTTCCTCTGTCCCCCGTAGTATCACCCGCGTTCCCGTGGTATCTTTTTTTTTTACCTTAAAAAATGTTCTTTGTTCTTAAAAAAATGATATATAAATTATAGAATACCACTTAATTTTAGGTAGAGGTTGTTATAGTTCTAGTGGCCAATTAGTTGTTAAATGTTCGTCCATTAATTTACAAAGTGTATCAGTTTCGATTGTTGACATTTATGAAAAGTCTATAACCCACCTTAAAATACTATCCAATGACAAAAGTTTACTTAACACACTATTTAAGTAAAAACTATTTTAATAGAATGGGAATAAAATATGAATTTAGCTACAATACGTATTAAATAGAATAGAAAAACAATAGCGTGATAATGTTAATGAAAAGAAGATGAATGTTTTGGCTTTTTTCTTAATTAAATACTACTCAGTAAAATAAATAAGCATATGATCAGAAAAGGTGAAATTTTACGTTGCGTGATTTTACGAAAGTATAATCTGTCACCTAGCACTGTGGGTGTGATTCGGCTGCTGCACTAAAAAGCCAGTTCAGAGTAAATCATCCTACTAATCCCACTAGTATTATAAATATGAAAGTTTGGATGGATGTTTGTTACTCTTTCACGCAAAAAGGGCTAAATGGATTTTGATGAAACTTGGCACACAGGTAGTCCATATCCTAAAACAGAATACTTTTTATTCTGGGAAAAGATTAGATCCTTCGGGAACGCGGGTGAAAACGTGGGGCAAAAAACTAGTTTAAAATATTTTAGATTTTTCGTCTTTGAACCTATCAACTGACTTTGATATGAAATGCCTTTGTTTGGAGCTAAGGCAAATAAACGAATTCCTAAATTTTGGTTCTTATTCTACTGTCAATCAACGTAAATTTAAGGCTGATTAAATTAATTTTGTTTGAATGAACTGCTTTGACTTGATTAAAAGTTGAAAGACACATGATGGAAAAATAGAAAGCTTATCAAATAATTTGTTGAAGATTTAATTAAATAATTTGCTTTTTTTTAATAAAAATATTATTTCATAATTTTAAGTAGGTACAAATTGGTTTTTGAAGTCGATAATTTTTTGTAATTAATTACTTTTTATTTCGTTAATTTTAAGTAGATATTAATTTGACCAATGTTTTGTCATGTTTTTAACCGAAATCATTTTTCTTTGACACCAAACCAATTAGCTCGTATCAATAAGCCATGCCGTCACTCTTAAACGTTTTAGTCTATATCTTAAAAACTACTCAACCGATTTTATGAAACTTGCAAAATGTAAACCAATAAAAAATTATCTTACAATCCTATTAATGGTTTCTGAAAAATACGTATAAAATATTGTAATTTTTTTTTGTGCAATCATTATTCATATTCATATCAATTAACAATCATTATGTGAATAATAATGATATACTTAGTGGTTAATTATATTACATAATAATACTACATACATACGTGTCGAATCGATAACCTCCTTTTTAAGTAGGTAAAAATAATTTAAATATTATTTTAATGACTAAAGTACCTATTGTCATCACAAAAACTAACCGATATGTTCTTAGAACTGCTCTTGAGAGCCGGTTTCCCTGTAGGTGTGGTACGTACTTATCACTTTCGGTCAAATCATTACATAAAACAGTGAAAAAAAGTCACTAAAAAAACAAAAAGATTTCGTTTTCAATTTTCAATTTAGCTTTCAATTCGTTTTCAAAGTTTTTCCATTTGCCTTGAATGACTGAAGATCAATTTCACAACATTTCAGTTCAGTGAAAAAGTTTATGCAATCCTGGTGCCTAAATAAAAAAAGTTTCCTTTTTAATTCCTACTTCATATAAAAGTTCTATCTGGCAATTGTAGGTTTTCTGATGGAAAGCAATTTTAGTTCAGAAACACATTTTTTGCTCAAAAAGAAATTAGTAATATACTTTAAAATTTTACTTGATAAAAAACCTGCGTGTATGAACCATCTATGTACAAATGCATTTCGGTTTTTTTGTAAGAAACCTTAAATTCAAAGGCCTGTAATATAAGCCATGTAAAAAACAGAAACCGAAAATATAGTAGAGAAAATCATTATTCAATTTCAGCATATTCAGCACAAAACGACTTCGCAAATTGTATGTTATATTACAAAGTAATAACATAATCTCGTATGTAATGGATATAAAATATTACTTTTGACGTAACTTGAAACGTCGGAGTAAATAATGAAAAGGACGAAAGATTCATTACAGAGCTTCAGTGTAACTTTATACGGTGCTGTAATTACTGAATATTGTATGAGGAAATTATTTTTTAATAAATATGACTAAGCAAGTCATTAAGAGTTATTGTGATTTCTGACTTACTTAAGCTTGATGCATGGATTTACCCGCAACGGAAATTGAAATATGAAACTTTTTTAAGATTGATAAATTACCTATTAGGATTGTTAACACCTCAATAAACTTTTGTTTATCGTTTGATAAACTTTAAGAACAAAATAGTTAAATCGAGTCCTCAAAGCGATAAAAACATTAATTTTGTCGTTTTTTGGAGTTGATACTAGCCTAAAAAAAACTATTGTTGTGTTCCAACAGCTGCACTTGGGAGCCAGTTTCCATTTAGGCTTTGTGTGCTAACCACTTTCGGCCACATCATCACTTACTATAGTGAGATTGTGCTCAAACAGAAGCTTATCTAGAATAATAATAAAAATTGCAGTTTTAGGTTAAATACATTTTTATGCTGCTTGGTTTTACAATCAATAAAAAATTTACTGTACGCCATTATTTTAAATGACATAAATTAATAGCATTCCTATAATACCTCAATACTTAATCGTTGAAATTTCCTCGTAAATGTTCGGAGAGCCGAAATTGCCTGGCGCTAGCAAGCTTTATTAGGCACATTTGTCAGTCCAGGCGAGCGCAGTTCAAGTGGCGAGTGGCGTATCGTGTCTATGCCAGCCTAGGTAAAAATAATTTAAATATTATTTTAATGACTAAAGTACCTATTGTCATCACAAAAACTAACCGATATGTTCTTAGAACTGCTCTTGAGAGCCGGTTTCCCTGTAGGTGTGGTACGTACTTATCACTTTCGGTCAAATCATTACATAAAACAGTGAAAAAAAGTCACTAAAAAAACAAAAAGATTTCGTTTTCAATTTTCAATTTAGCTTTCAATTCGTTTTCAAAGTTTTTCCATTTGCCTTGAATGACTGAAGATCAATTTCACAACATTTCAGTTCAGTGAAAAAGTTTATGCAATCCTGGTGCCTAAATAAAAAAAGTTTCCTTTTTAATTCCTACTTCATATAAAAGTTCTATCTGGCAATTGTAGGTTTTCTGATGGAAAGCAATTTTAGTTCAGAAACACATTTTTTGCTCAAAAAGAAATAAGTAATATACTTTAAAATTTTACTTGATAAAAACCTGCGTGTATGAACCATCTATGTACAAATGCATTTCGGTTTTTGTAAGAAACCTTAAATTCAAAGGCCTGTAATATAAGCCATGTAAAAAACAGAAACCGAAAATATAGTAGAGAAAATCATTATTCAATTTCAGCATATTCAGCACAAAACGACTTCGCAAATTGTATGTTATATTACAAAGTAATAACATAATCTCGTATGTAATGGATATAAAATATTACTTTTGACGTAACTTGAAACGTCGGAGTAAATAATGAAAAGGACGAAAGATTCATTACAGAGCTTCAGTGTAACTTTATACGGTGCTGTAATTACTGAATATTGTATGAGGAAATTATTTTTTAATAAATATGACTAAGCAAGTCATTAAGAGTTATTGTGATTTCTGACTTACTTAAGCTTGATGCATGGATTTACCCGCAACGGAAATTGAAATATGAAACTTTTTTAAGATTGATAAATTACCTATTAGGATTGTTAACACCTCAATAAACTTTTGTTTATCGTTTGATAAACTTTAAGAACAAAATAGTTAAATCGAGTCCTCAAAGCGATAAAACATTAATTTTGTCGTTTTTTGGAGTTGATACTAGCCTAAAAAAAACTATTGTTGTGTTCCAACAGCTGCACTTGGGAGCCAGTTTCCATTTAGGCTTTGTGTGCTAACCACTTTCGGCCACATCATCACTTACTATAGTGAGATTGTGCTCAAACAGAAGCTTATCTAGAATAATAATAAAAATTGCAGTTTTAGGTTAAATACATTTTTATGCTGCTTGGTTTTACAATCAATAAAAAATTTACTGTACGCCATTATTTTAAATGACATAAATTAATAGCATTCCTATAATACCTCAATACTTAATCGTTGAAATTTCCTCGTAAATGTTCGGAGAGCCGAAATTGCCTGGCGCTAGCAAGCTTTATTAGGCACATTTGTCAGTCCAGGCGAGCGCAGTTCAAGTGGCGAGTGGCGTATCGTGTCTATGGCCAGCCTTTACGTTACAAATACTCTGGCATTAGATTAAATGTCAGTCAAATTAAATTAGTAATTTTTGAAGATTTTGTTCTTTATTATTATTTTAAGTCAATTTTGCTTTGAAACACCAATTTTGCTAAACAATATTTTTTGTTTAAAATTAAAGTTATTCCAAATTTTACGCTGGTTTATAAGCTGTAATACCTCATTTTGATAAGAATAATTAGTTTTTGAGTAAAAACTTAAATAATAAAATCCATCCATTACATTGTCTGTAAACCAAATATTTAAGTCACATACTTTAAGATGTTTCAATGTCACATCATGTAAGTGCTTCTGTACAATTAATTATAATCTAGTTACTCACACATCTACTTGCATAAACCTCATAATATGGAGTCAAGTTCAGTGAGTAAGGTGA